>PUFA01000002.1:0-2400000 GCA_003508835.1 Eonycteris spelaea | reverse complement strand
ACATGTGATACTTTTGTAATTAAGATATTTATGGTGCTTCATTTAAAAACAGAAAGAATTAGTATTCAAACAGGGAAGATAAAAATAAAAGGAATATTCATCACATTGAACACAGATCCATGACAGGAGAAAACTCAAAATAACAGATTTGTGATCACACTTACACGCCCGTCAGCGGCTCGTGTTTTTTCACTTCTTATGTCACATTGAGAAAGATGTATCAACGTGAGCTTTTACAAGTGAAGTGTTTCTCCTGGAAATGGGTCAGCAAGACTGGGCATTTGTTGCAGCAAAGTAAAAACTGTCAAGACAATGGAGAGCTAGGGCTTGTTGTACATGCTGCTCAGCGCTTGGGAACGTCAGCGCGGGAAGATGCCTTCTGCCCACACGCGAAGTCTGAAGAGCTACCTCCAGGTTCAAGATCAATGTTAATACTGAAAGCCCTAAAAATGAGAACAGTTTTTGTCTTCTGATCTGCTGTTTCAGAGTCTTCCTCATTACAGCTGTCAGCTGTCATACTGGCAGCTTCCACTCGTCAGCCATGTGACAAATGACATTTAAAACAAATGTATTCAACTCCTATCTACTTGTTTTGACAAGACTGGGGGTGCTGGCATTGTCCCTTTGCACACTTCACCTTCATTGCATAAGTATGTTCCAAGGATGATAGCCTTGCAACAGCCCCTAAAACAATGGCATCTGCATGTATTTTGTAGACCTGTAAAACATAGGTATTAGCTATTTCTTCTGATAACAGAGCGAGAGTAAGAGAGAATAATATGTTAACCTTTGCATTTATTTGCCAGGAGAGGATAAACTCGGTTCAGGGAACCAAAGCTAATTATCAGGGATATTGAATAAAGAAAGACTCCAATTAAGCTCTGAAGAGCTGAACCCTCTCGCGGGCACCGTAGCCGGCGGCACGGAGATCTCAGTTCAGATCCCCTCCCCGGCCTGAGGTGCGCCCGCAGTGCGGCGGCTGCTCAGCCAGCCTTCCCTTCTCCTCTGAGGCCGCCTCTCCAGGTTCCCGCCGAGGGATCCGCAGATGGTCTGAATCTCCTTCCCTGCTTTGTGGGCTTCTTTATACTTCTTTACTACGATCACATTGGATTGTAATTAATTAAACATCTGTCTTTCCAGGGAGATTAAGCGACCTCAGAGGTCAAGGTCATGTTTCAGATTCGTGTTTCTTTCCTGTTGTGAAGCATAGAACTTGGCACGCAGTAGGTTTGCTGAAATGCAATTTGGACAAATCTTTTCAGTGTGTTGTTCATCACACAATTTTGCTCCTTTAAATATGCATTTATTTCACTCTGTTGATGAGCATAGCGAGTAAATGTGCTTTTCTTCCTCACTGACCTGTAGTCTTGCTGAGGTCTGGAATACGTCTGCCTTCCCCTAGTTTTACGTGTGCTCAATATATTTTTTAATGAATTAAATTAACAGCTTCCGCAGTCTGAAGATTTTAGAAATAGTGCCCACTGAGTTTGGGTTCACGCATGTACTAATTCTTTCAGATAGAAACAGTCATCGATTCTTGCCGTGGGGCTTCCCGTCGGAACCGGAAGGGGCTTTCAGAGTGGCTTCTTCCTGATGACAAGGCGCCACCGCGCCATTGATGCAGAGACCGTGCCCTGGGCCCCATGTGGGCAGGAGGAGGGAGCGAGGACCTGCCAGCGTCTGGCAGACGCACCCGAGCTCCTGCACCTGCACAGCCCTGTGTCACCCGGCCAGCACGATGGCGCGTCTCCTGTCACCAGACGCACTGCTCTTTTATGACTTCCTGTCTTCACAAAAAGGCTGCTCTCAAAATTCCCTTGAGCCAACTCCCTCTGAGAGAGCTGGGGAATGTTGCGTGCCCGAGACATCCTGTAACCCCGAACGACCGCTCCCTGTCAAGTTGCGGTGACTAAGAGACTGTTCCCAATTTAAAATTTAAAATTTCAAAAAAATTTTTACATTTTTACATTTTTACAACGTGAGTTGCTAGGTCACCATGAGGAATTCGCTGCAGGGCTGTCCTGGGTAATTACAGTAATCACTTGCATCGATCGCCTATTTTCCGGGGGCTGTGGTTTGCAGCCGCTGCCGCCTTTAAAGTTCGTGCTGGGAGGAAGGTCAGAAGCTTTCACGACCCCCAAGGCAGCTGATAGAGGGAGCGACAGACCCCGGAGGCCACAGGGAGCTGCGAGTAGCGAGTAGCGTCTGGGGCTGCAAGACCTGGAAGTGACCGCTGCTCCAAGGGGATTGGGCACCGCAGGGCAGCTGCCTGGGCTGACCTCAGACGTGGCTTCTGGTAGGGTGGCCTGCGAGGGTCTGCGCTTTGCCAGCTGCAGCTCCAAGGTCTCCTCCCGCAGCCCTGAGCGGGGGCGGGGGGGGGGGTGCGTGTGGCTATCGCCCTCACCAGGTGCGGACTCCGCACCCCCGGTGCCGAGCCCCGTGTCTGCCATTCCCGGCGAGCCCTATCCGCTCACACTGGGGTTGGGGGAGGAAACAGGTGTGCCCACTACGTGAGCGGAAATCTTCTAAAACACGACTGTTCTTCTCCATGCAGAAGGTCTGCTGAGGTCCCAGCTGCCGGTGGCCCCCTCCCCCTTCTCCATGGCCCGCGCCCGGCCCGCTTCTACCCATCGCTGCCTGAGGTCCGCGCTGCGGCATGAGCTCAGGCCCCCGCCAGCTCGTCACCTTCTGCAGTGGCCCACTGGCTTTCATTGTCAGAAAAGTAATTACTTGTTGACGTAACACACCTATTTCTAATTCTGTGGGTTATTTTTTAGCTAACTGCAAAAACAAAAAAATGAAAAACAAAAAACAAAAAGAAAAGAAAAAAGGAAAGGCACGTCCAGGGCAGACGCAGCAGGGAGCTGGGCGGCAGCCACACAGGCCGTAAGAGGTGGCAGGACGGGAGGTGCCTGCGGGAACGCGTCTCGGGGGCTGAGAACTGCGGACAGAGGTGGCGTTCATCCTCCACGCGGGCCACACGCATCGCTTCAACCCAGTGAGGAGCTTCCGAGGACGCGGTCCGGGAATTCGCATGTAGATAGACGCCTCAGATGAACTGCCCAGCGACACCTGAGAACCGCTGCCCGCCGCACGCAGCGGAAACCCGTCTTCTTGGGGTGGGGACCGTGAAGCTGGGAGAGGCCGGAGGGGCGGCTTCGTGGCTGCAGCGTCAGACGCCCCGCGCTCCAAGACCCTGGCCGTCGTCTGCCAGGCCCGCGGCACACGTCCCTGATTCTTCCTGTCCCCAGCCTGCCCTGGTCTCAGTACTGCGGAGCTCAGGGAGGTGGCAGGGATGGTGCAGGGGGCTGAGAGCAACATGTGGTTTAGGGCGACTCTCAGCTCACTCACTTAAGTCACTGCTAGCTTGCGGTTCCAAACTCGGGTTCGAGTTTTCCAAGTAGGACATGGTTCAGTCGTTGACATGAGGTGAAACATACGCTATGACTTTCTGGCGACCAGTGGTTGTATTTTTTTCGTGTGGAAGTGGGCTTTCTGCTGTGACCCTCTGGAAGTCGAGTTTGCTGTGGCCTCTTGTCCATGTGTTTAGGTCAACGGCTGCTGTTTATGGGGCACGTATCATGTGCTGATGATCACTGTGGAGGCGCTAGACACTCACCATCTTGCTTAGTCACAGCAGAGTGGGGCTGGTGCTGTTTTTAATCTCCATTTCCCAGGTAGGGAAATCAGTGGAGAGACCAGTAACCTGGCCACGCTGACGCAGCAGACTAGCAGGGCGGCTGGGGATTTGAGTCTGACCGTAGAGTCCAAGTGTGAACACCCAACCTGCGAAGGCCAACCCGCCCTTCACGCCCTCCCAGCGCATGCGGGCTGGGCCTCACGACCCATTTCTGTGCCGGGCACGTTAGGGGGTCCTCACCGGCGACCTGACCAATGGAGAAACTACATGTCCACTGTGTTAAATGCAGTTGCCCTGTCCGTTGTCACTAGTGGGGGGGGGCACAGCTCGAGAGTGGCCGCAACTCAGATCCATAAAAAAAAAGCCCCTCACCAAACAAACAGATGAGTAAACAAATAAAAAACAAAGAATCAGCGTGGAGTGTTCCACATGGGGAGAGGCAGCGGACCGTTTCAGAAGGAGCTCTGTGCAGACTTGCAGGGCCACACGGGGAGCGGTGGGAGGGCGGCTGCGAGCAGGGCCTAACCCCTGGGACGTGCCACGGAGCCTTTTAAGGAGTGTGGTCTCAGGAAGCAGGCCACCCCGGGGGCTCGGGGCACCGTGACAGCCAGCCAGCCAGCCAGGGCGGAGGGAATGGGTGGAGACAGAATGCTTCCGCGGGCCTCTCCACCCTGTCCCCTCCCGGTGCTGGCTCCCTAGAGGGTGAGGACACATGTCCTGGGGACAGAGAAGGGGACGTCTCTTAGGGTGGCCTCTCAGCCTGTCAGGGACGACGGCGGCCTTCACACACAGAGCCGCTGTCTCTCTATTGTTATTTTTAATTCGAAAAGTGATTTATAGCCTCATTCTCCTGAGAACCGAAAGCGGAATTCCATTATAGCAAAGGCATTTGAACGCGTCTCCCCCAGCCACCATGTTCCTTTCCCCAGAGACTTGCAGGCCAGGCGCTCGCCTGCCGGGGTCGCACTCCTGGGCCTCTCCCCTGTCACGCAGCTGGCGCCCACCGGCCACTCCCTTTCCGGCCGTGGCCTGCCAACCCCTTGAGAGTCTGCGCCGGCCTTCTCCCTTCCCATCCACCTTCATCTGGTTTCACATCCTCTTCGTTCCCTCGAAGCCTTCTACACAGATGGTCCCTTTGTCAAGGGGACCGCCACTTGTGAGAGGCTGGTGAGCAAGTGGCGAGACCGAGGAATCCAATTCAGATTTGAGATGCATACGGCGGAAGCTCCGCGCTGGCCTCGCGACGACGGAGCCGCGGTGCCCCGCGCTGGCGCCAGGCCGAGGCGGCGGGGCCGGCGGCGTGAGGGCGGGGTCCTGAGCCTGCGCAGGGGTCCCCGGAGGGGGCACGGCCGTGGAGTCTTTGGTGAACTTACTGTCACCGGCGGTGGCGAAGGTGGGAGGGAGGAGGGGACGGCCGAGGAGGACGCACCAGACGACGCCACGTCGCAGGGTCCCGGGGGGCCGGAGCGGCACCCCGCCTCCACGGGACACCGGCGGGGCCGCCACCGTGAGTGCAGCCACCGCGGGCAGCTCGCCGTCCTTCGCCCGCAGGCGCGTGCTCCCAGGGGGCCCGGCGACCCGTTCCGCGCCCCGCCTGTGGCACAACTTCCCAGGCGAAGCAACTCCACGTGGGACCAGCGGGTCTCAGGTTCGAGCCGTCGGGTTCGCTGAAGAAGCTGCTGCTCGGCAAAGACACGCTGGCCCCGAGCATCCTGCGCCTGAAGGAGCAACCGGAGACCCTGCGCTTCCTTGGAAAACTGCGATGGCTCCTTTCTAGCAAATAAGTGTAGTGCGAACAGCAGTGTAATCACCGCCCAAGTCAGAAACAATATAGTCAACACCTAGAATCCCCTAAATGTTTTTTCCTAATTGGAACACTTTATTACTTTCCCAAGAGATAATTACTATTTGTTTTATGTTAAATGTATTCTTTTCTTTATTATAGTTTTACTCTCAATTTGTATCTATAAACAATTTAGTTGAATTCCATCTATTTATTTTTAAATCATTGTGTAAATGAAGTATACAGTTTGAATTCTACAATTCAGGCCTCTTTCTTTCAACATTATGCTTTGAGTATTCAGTCACGCTGTATATGAATTTGTAGTTTTTCCACGTTCAGAGTTGTTCACACATTGCTGGTCCGCACCCCCAAAGTTTCAGATTTTATAAATTCTGGAGAGAGGACTGAGAATTTCTTTTTTAAACAGTGCTCAGGTGATACTGACATGATCGTTATGGGCTCCACACTTTGAGAGCCACAGTGTGTAGTATGTCGTATGTATGCACCAGAATTTATTCATCTTATTGTTCATAAATCTTTTGGTTGTTTTACCATGAGCTATTTTGAACAACGCAGGTATGAACATAATTTTGCTGGTCTCCTGGTTCTTATTTTGCCTGAATTCTTGAAGTATAATTGTGCTGGGTATAGAATTTTGTGGCAGGTATTGTTGGTCTTTGGCATCTTGAAGATAATATTCCATTATCTCTTTCTACTCCTCCAAGTCAGCTGCCAGTCTCACTGTTGCTCATTTAAAATTTCTCTAGTAGCTTTTGAGTTTTTGTGTGTATGTTAATAATACGTCCAATACCTACTTAAGCGTTGTCCCCTTCACAAACTTGTTCTCCCGCCGGTGGTCCACACGACAGTGCGTGACGTGTAGTTGATCTGGTATCCAACACGATGCTCGAAAAGCACCTTGCGCTCCTCCCTTGTCCTCACTTTGCCGCTCCGCCTCCTCACGTACTTAATTACCGAGTCTCATTACTGCTGTTAATAGTAGCTCCTATTCTTTAGTGAGAACTTACTGTGTGCCAGACACTGCTAAACACTACTTTCATCAGCTTCTTGATCTGCCTCCTAAATAGCTCTTGATTTCAGCGTGACTTAAGTATTCTTACTACCAGAGACCCTTGGATCTTTTCCATTCATGCCTGTCTGCAGTATCAGTTTATCTGATGAGATTTTAGCATGATCTCAGTAAAATGCCAATCTGGTGGTGTCATTCTGGCTTGAAACCCTTCAATGGCTTCTTGCTACATAGCGAATAAAGCTTGCTAAAACACTTCAGTGCTCGTCACTGGACACTGTCTATTTCAGCGGCATCTCGAGCCACCCTTGCATGGACGGAAGGTGTAATCATGCTGGCTTTAACAATCCCACTCATGCATCTGTTTTATATTTGCTCTTCCTTTTCTTTTTTCTGAATAAATTGTCTCTGGAATTTCACCCTCTTTTAAAACTAAATTTAAATATTAATCTCCAAATCCCTTTTTATTAGATTAGACTATTCTTCAGCAAACAGTCGTCCTTTTTCACTGCTCCCCTGCTCCTTGGGAGGGGTGTGTTTCCTGGTCTTGCAGTGTTGATCACGGCCAGGTCACTTGCTTTGGCTGCAGAATGTGGGCAGAAGTGACAATGTGTGAGTGTGGAGCCTCCGACCATGAGGCGGGGTGTGGGACACGGTGTGTTTCCACTGACTGTGCTGAGAGGTTCGAGTATTTGGCGTGAGGACATGTGGCCGCTGGTCTCAGAAGAGGGAGACCCATGTGGCACACACTTATGAAAGCCAATACCTTAGAACCAAGCTCAGCCAAACCCAGCCGGTCGGGCTCAGCCCAGCCGGTCTTGTAACTATGTGAGTGTGAAGCAGATGCTGCTGGTTTGAGGGCCCCTTAGTGTTTTACATTAGCTGACTGATATGTCCTCCTTGTGCCCACTCTGAACCAAATGAAAACGCCCTCCTGTGTGCTCCCTGAGTCCCCACACTCACATCCGTGGAGCACCAATTGTACGATATTGGATTGTTCATTATTGTATTATTGATTTATTTTTATGCCTCTCATTTTTCTCTAAATTCCTTGGGGGTAGACATAAATATATTGTATTTATGTTCCTATGTCAGTACTTATAATTGCATTCCAAATAATAGATGTTTAAAATGTTTATTGAAAGAAAGAATGAAAACCTATATTCATAGCAGACTGATAATTAGATAACTTGACTGACCCTCCCACTCAAAACTAAGATTGCTGAGTAAGAGAGGAACAAATGATCTATGTCCCAGCAGGGAAATAATGAATCCTAGAAACCAAAAATAATGAGAAAATTGAGAACTCAGATTGATTATCAGAGTGGTGATATCTGCTTTTGCCTTGGGAGCAACTGGTGAACTTAGATGATGTGGTTATTCTTTTTATGGACAAGGGGGGCATGGCGCCTGGGGCAGGAACCAGAGCCTAGGCTCAGCCAAGGCGGCAGCTTAGCTCAGGACCACTGACTGGCTGGCGTCACGTGGGGCTCCACCCCCAATGCAAGGGTGACGTGCACGTTCTGCATCTGAATCTTACCGTTCAGTAGAAACGGAAGATCCTCCCTGACGAACTCACTGCTGCAGACCGGCTCTTCCCTGCGTGTGCGGCCCCCCGGCACGCTCATCCTACCTCGATTTGTGCTCAGATTTGTCTCAGGCGAATAAACCTCCAGGTGCACAGCAGAAGCAAATTCGAAATCTCTGTGGAGAGCCCATCTCCAGTCTGGCCTCTGAATTTCCAAAAATAAATTTCTAAGCCATATGAGCTCACAGTAAATAAAAGAACAAAGAAAAACAGGTCACTACAAGTGAGAATGGAAATGACAGGCAGCAGAATCAGACCCACAAGACTTCAGATAACACAATTATTAAAAACAATATAAACGATCATGTTTAATATGTTTAGAGACACAAAAGAGGGGTTCGATGATGGGATGAAGGTGAGAGGGATGGATAACTGATGTGGGTAGAGAGATTGGTGCCTCTGAGAATCTAGGTGACCACCATGCCACTGATTACTTAATTCAGTAGTGTTTACTGAGGTTCTGCTATATAGCAGCCGAGCCAGTGGGACTGGGGGATCACGTTTGTGCCGGGGCACTCACACTGGGTCAGCTACAGGGATTAGTGATGGAGAGAGAGGGCTAGGAGCGTTCAGAGGAGCCGACGGCAGCGCGGGTCTAAGGTGGGTTTCGGTCGATTGTTGAAGACCGACGTCCTCCCGGAAGGTGGCATGTTCAGACGCTAGGCTGGGGGACACTGGTGCCAGCCAGCAGTGGTGCTCTGAGTTAGTCTGCTGAGGTGGTGCTGTGTCCCCCGAGGTCCCCTGCCCCGCCTGACTGCAGGTTTGCAGGAGTCAAAAGAGATTTTACTTGAGATCTGGAAGGTGAAGCGAAGCCGGTTTGATGCTTTTGCTGAGGGCAGTGGGAGGCGTGCGGTCCTGCCGTGGTGCGAGAGCGTTGCTCGGCCTTGGCTCCTCTGGCCGGGGCGGCGCAGTGGGTGAGCCGGCAGCAGGTGCAGTCCCGCAGAGCCTCCATGGTGGGAGGTGCCCGCCTCTCCTGAGGGCACAGTGTCATCACAGTGCGGGTGAGACTGAAGCAGGCATTCTCAGGGTTCCGGCTTGTTCCGGCTCCCCCACTTCATGGCCAGCGTCCTTGCTGCCAGCCTGCCCCGATGACCTCAGGCTTGAGCCCCAGGCAGAAAAGCCGCATTCGCCAGCAGACGGCTTAAGCAGTCCCCGCAGCTCCTGGGCTTCAGTTTCGACAACAGATCCTGTATTACATGTCACTGCCAGGGGCTCTGCGTCGCCAGCCAAACCCGAATGACGGAAGAGGCGTAAATCAGCCCCGCGCCTGCCCCTGCCCAGCCCTCGAGGGTTTTGGGCACAGGCATCTCGGTCTGCCATGGCTGCTTGGTGAGCTGAGCCAGGCAAGCTGTGTTGCCAGCAGCCAGGGTGGGGGCGGGGGCGGGGGTGGGGTGTGCAGGGTTGACCCCAACCGAGGGGAGGTCTGGCCCAGTGCTTCTCATACGTGTCGTCTCAGGGCACGTTAAAAACAACCGAGGACCCCAACAGGCTTTTATTTAAGTAGGTTTTATTTATTGGTATTTACTATATTAAAAATAAAGACATTTAAAAACATTTATTTATGAATTCATTTAAAATATCTATAATAAGCCCATTAGTTGTTAACATTAAAAGCATGTTTTATGAAAACGTATTTCCCAAAATAAAAACAGACGTCGTGAGGAAGGTGGCTTGTGTTATGTTTTTGTTTTGCAATCTCTTTAGCATCTGGCTTAATAGAAATGGGCTGGATTTTCCTGATTCTAGTTCAGACTTTCCTGCTGTTAGATGCAGGGCAGGCTCTGGAAAGCTCGGCGCGAATCTGTGAAGTGGAGAGTGAGGAAGGGGATACCATCTCAGGGTCACAGTGCGCATGGGCTCCCCTTGCTCCCCCTTGACAAGTTTTGGGGACCTCAGGTCCCCACAGCACAGTGGGGCCACACTGGTTTAGTCTGGAGGCCGGGACTTAGGTCGAAAGGTGGTGGGTGTGAGTTCCGGCCCAGATTTCAGGAGGAGGCGCCACGCTGCCGCGATGGCCCCTCCACGACAGCACGAGGGGGCAGGAAGAGCAAGAGCTCTGGTCGGGGACACCAGTGACTCTAGCGCCTGGGGCGTTTGCGGGGTGGGTTATGTCGCTCTTTCTCAGGATGGAGGTGGAGGAATGAGAAACCAAGAGAGTGTGGAGGAGTGACCATGACCTTCAGCAGGCGAATGGGTGCTTCTGCCGTCCCACAGAAAGCAGTGGGCATGAGCAGGGGTGACCGGGGTGGCAGCCTACGCAGCGAGGCCCACAGTCGGACAGAGCCGGAGTCTGAACGCCGACGGCGGTTCGCTGCCTGCGGAGGCCCCTGCCCCGCGGTCGGGGGGCGCGCCGGCGGGTGGGGAGGGCACCGCACTGACACGTCACCACGTCCCAAACTTGTCTCACCTCTTCAGATCTGCTTTCAAGCTAAAGAACTCCACATCGTTTTCATTTTAAGGGCGGTGTAGATCGTGTTTGACATACTTCCAGAATTCCTGGAATTTTTTGTTTGTATTAGTGAAAATGTAAAGGCGAAGGTGTGTAGTAAAGAAGAAGATGCATTCTGGAGCAAACCATTAACGTAGCCACGCGGAAGCTGCTGAATGGATGAGGTAACCTCTAGAAGATTCTTTTTTTTTAGGTGAGGCAACGCTTGGTTGACCTCACAGATTGCAAGGAACTTGTCATCTTACAATCCCTTATTTTTTTTATTTTTAAATTTGTTATGCCTACAGCACCTGGTCTTCCTAGGTGGCCTCGCATCTAAGTACTAACCAGGAAGAAGATTCTTTTCTTCATGTACACATTTTCTCAAGTTTTTTTGTTTGGTACACAGTGTGAAGGCCAGTGGTGTTTGCTCTTGACTTATTTATATGTCTTTGATATCTGTGAGAGCTTGCCAGTCCCGTCATTTATTTGCCTATGGGTATGTAGGGTGTGATACGTATGTGAGTGTGTGTGTGTGTGTATATGTGTTTGGAAAAACTGCTCTGTTTTCTGTCTATTCACGGAATACTCTGTATTCCAAATGTGTGGGTTTTCCACACACCAAGCAATTCTGCAATGCCAGCTGGGTGTCTTACAATTCAGTTCAATTTTGACACTATCTGCCTGACAGTAGCATCCGATCCCACAGCTCTGGGGCTCAGTCTCACAAGATCGCCCCCTCCCCACTTCAGACACCAAGCACAAGTTACGACTGTCACATGTGCTTCTGCCCTAATGGCTCTAAGTTGGTTCCTATGACCCCCTCCTTGGGCTTCCATACTTTGCTGGAGCAACTCACAGAAATCAGGAAAAAAAAAACTTACCTACTAGATCACCAACTTATGACAGGATCTAACTCAGGAACAACCAGATGGAAGAGGAATGAGGCTGCCACGCCCTCTCTCAGAGAGCCGTTCCAGCACGTGGTCGCCAACCCAGGAGCCCCTGTGACCTCCGTGCCAGGATTTTTATGGGGCTTCATTAGGTAGGTACAATGGATTAAGTCATTGGCCCTTGAGGGGTGGGAATAGGGTGAGGTTCAAAGTCTCCACCCTCTAGTTACAAGATGGGTTCCCCTGGCAACCAGCCCCCATCTAGGGCCTTTCCAAAAATCGCTCATTAACGTGGACTCAGTCGGGTGTGTTTGAAAGGGGCTGGTCATGAGTAACAACATCTCTGCTTTCACCTTATGGCTCCTGTCACTTGTTCTGGTGCAAGGAATGTGGGTGAAGGCCAAATATATATTTATTATAAATCACGAAATCGCAGCATGTATTTTACACGTTCAGGCTATTCTGCCTGTGGCTCAGTCGGCATCAGGAAGGAAAAGCCCCCTTTTACTGGAGTCCAGGGCTGCACTGTGCACAACATTCTGGTCATGCTACCCCAACCTGCCTAATTTGCTACCTTGAGTTCTCAGATTACTCTGGTTCGCTTGTTTTTTTTTTAAGAAAGTATCTTTTCATATTTCAGGTCTCTTGCAAATTATAGTAATGTACATCTAACATTCCTAGCAGAGTGATTTACTTATTTTTCGAAGGATATACACTGACTCTTTATTTAAAACCTAGAAGTATGAGCCTAGAATACATATTTGAGCAGACAATTTAATGTTATTTAATTTACATAATTTAGGCAATTTACTGACTTAGGCAATAAGAGAGACTACATGAGCAATAATTTGCTCTTCTGAGACTGAAAAACCTTTCTTTCCTGCCAAAACATTACTATTAGAATTTTGTCGAATGTCAGAAATAATTTGGACGTTAGCTCATGAACTTTCCTTAACTATATATATTAATATTCTAGGCTTTTAGTATCTTGTCAACAGAATTGTCTTGTATAGTTTAAAAAGTCAGTGCTGTTAAAAATTCTACAGCATTCAAAATTTCCTCTATTGAAATGAAAATCAAATCATAGTAAATAGCAATCTTAGTTGTATTTATTACTGATTCTTTAATATTAGCAAAATACTTTTTAGTTTAATAAAAGAGCTTAAAAAATAATTAGATTGAAACCAGGGTAGCACTATGTCTTAAATTCATATTTTATAGCTAATCTCTGTCTAAGCATGTGTTTGGAATTATGAGATATTAAAAGCATGAGTTTTTTAAAAAAGATTAACCTACTAATATTGCATTTTAGAAGAAAAATACTACTTATCTATTATTTACATCATTTGTTGTTTTTGGTTATAGGCAATGCACTCAATTCTGGCATTTTCAAGAAAAAAAGGGACAATATTATCATAAGAATATTGGGTGGGCCACATGGGTGCCGGGAGGACTGGAGAATCGGGCTGGGGAAATGCACGCCCCAAATCAGGCCATCGAACTGCTCTGCAGGGCGTGTCACTGCTGCCTCCAGTAAGCTTCAGATGCCAGTCCTCCTTAACTGCCAGTGTCACTGGTGTGGAGGCTGGAGCTCCCAGCCGGCCACTGGTCCTGCTGGCCCGGGCGCTCCATCTGCTGCCCCTCCAGAGGAGCTCCCTGTTCTCCATCACCTGTTTGTGTGTCTCTTGCTCCAGATTCAAAGTCTGGACTAGATGCGTCTGAGCGGCATGCCTAGGTCAACACCTGCATCCTAGCTGCAAGGGAGGCAGTGAAAGCCAGAGCGTGTCATTTTCTGCATCCTCCCACCAGGGTTCATTATGAAGAGAATTCTCCAAAACTAGGAAGAAGGCTCAAAACGTGGTTGGTCAAAGAGAATAAAAAATGGAACATTTCCAAATGACTTCATCAGCAGCAGCCTAGTAAACACTGCAAATAACACAAGGAGCTGGAGAGTCTACCTTGAGAAGGAAGCAAGGCCACTGTGAGGATAGAACCTGCATCTGGCCGGTCCGTTGTGGTCCCAGGAAAAGCAGGTGTCCTACCGAACTCTTGCTTAGGCTATTGTTCCGCAGGCGCGGCCTGCCACCTGCTAAGGAATTTTCCAAACTGACCTTGGTGGTGCAGTGTGCTTCGGATGATGACCTCACGTGTGCCTGAAATCTGCAAGGTCTTTCTGGGTGATGGAGTCTTAGTGACCCTGAGCTCTTCTCGGCCACCTTGTCTTAAAAGTTACTGCTGCATCTCCTTCTTGAGAAGAACTATAAATTTATATTCTTCCTCTCTTCAGTTTCTTTATCCAGAAAGCAACTCTTTCTAATTTATAAATCTAATGTTCTCCTTGGCCGTTTTGCACTGAAGAATAAGAAGGGATAAAAAGGATGTGTTGGCAGAAATTCTATCTTCTTTGTTTTGTGGGTTGATTAAAAGTGATAATATATTTATGAAATTTGAAAATGCAGAGAAGTAGAAGGAAGGAAAAATATGTCATGATTTTACCATGAAAACAAGACCACTGTTGATATCTTGGAATACTAATTTTCAGTCTTTATCTAAATGCAAACATTTTTATGTGTAACCGTCAAACTGTGCACACATTGCTTCTCCTTAAGTTTGACATAAATATGAATTTCCCATTTACTTTCATAATATTCATGAATGTTATTTTAATGGCTATTGTTGAAGAAAGAAATTAGTCGTGACACTCGTTTGAACAGTAAGGCAGACTTTGAGCAGGATTAGTGTGATAAGTGTAGGGACTGCGGCATGCGGTTTTGCAGTAGGAAGGGCAGGCGGGGCTTAGCTTGGAGCACAAGTGGGAAAGGCGGAGTGTAGCCGAGGAGAGGAGAGGGTTGCTGGCTGGGAAATTACTGAGGGTCAGTTATTCTTCCTAAACTGACTTAACAGGGTTCTTGCCGAAGGCAGCCAGTGGGGCAGGGGGACGAGGAGGTGGTCAGACAGTGAAGATGGAGGATTCTGGAGAAACTGACCTAACAGGATTCTTAATAAAACTGGGCTTTTGCAGACATGTCCCAGGATGAGGCCAAGTCTGAAAAGAGGTCAGAGGAACCTGGCTGCATTGGGTCAAGGAGAGTCTTTGTCACTAAGTACAATTCAGGGTTACAACATGGGGTTGTAACCACGTTTATTTAACCATTTCTTTGCTTTTGAATATTCATTTTCTCCCCGTATTCTACAATTAAAAATAATGTTACTAGATACATATTTGTGTTAAAATATAACGTGTTTTCAAAGTTAAAATTATCTTGCACAGGCAGAAAATTAAATCAAAGAATTCAGTACTTTCAAGGAATTAGTCAGGTCCCCTCTACAGAGCGCCCACCAGCGCAGAGTTCCTGCTCACTCCTGCAAATACTGGTTCTAGCACACTTTCCCGAAGTCGATACCTTGAGGAATGGCATTCTATCATTTTGTATATCTGTGGATTTTTCCCGCCACAGTTACTGAGCTTGACATTTCTCAGCGTTTTGTTGTTCGGTCACACAGTCTGCAGAGTGTAAGGGTCTGGCAGGCAGTCCCTCTGCTTTTCCTTTCCACCCTTAGATTTTGACTCGATGTCTAGAAGCTGTGGTATGGTCCTTCATATTGGCTGGATGTATGACATTTGTTTTTTTGATATCTGAGTCTTCCTCATCTATCTATTAGGGGTCAAAGGCTTTTAATAACTATTAATCTAATCTTAAAGATTAGGGTTTTTAAACACTTCTGTTGGCTGCAATTTCTTTGAAAGAAATGGGTGATATTAAATGAAATCTTTTTGATAACCATAGATGGTCTCACAGCCTGTTTCCATGGAAACTGAAGCCTTGAATGAGAGAGCCAAGCACCTAGACACAGAGTAGATAATAAAATACAATTTCCTTCTCTTTCTAACTTATCATCTGAAACTTTAAAATTTCATAATACTACGTCGATAGAAATTATCTGGTAATTTGAAGGGTCTTAGAATTTTAGATTTTTGAATGTGGACATAGAGCACTATGCAGCCAAAAGGGACCTCTCGTTCTTGGTCACAGACCCCATTAGAATGCGTCAGTGAACAGCCCTTACAGAATTCAAGAGAAACTCATACCCCCCAAGCTTTCCCAGCCGGCGTCAGAGCACTCCTTGGTGACAGTCAGTGGCACGATGCACCGATCTGCAGCTCCTCACCAGCCCCTTTCTCCAGACGCTGTGGGATAACCTGAACGCTGGGGAGCAGCTGGTTCGTGCCTCCTGAACCCTTCCGTGGCGGGAGGCGCTGGCCCACTCAGGCAGTCTGAGGTTTCCACAGACTGCCTCGGACCCCAGCTTTCCCCTGGCTTTGCAGATGTTTTATGAAGACCCTTCGGAATCCACTAAAACCTGTTCTCATGAAATGATCTCATTTCCTAGTTAAAACCAGGAAACAACCTTTTGACCTTAGGAGGCTGGACAAATGTTTAGTTAGCAAATGGGAAGGGGCTTTGTCTGGAATTTCTTGGGCATCCAGGAGGCGGGAAGTGGTCCGTCCGGAAGCTGCAGCCCTGGGCGTTAATCCTTTTTTCCAGAAACTGGTTGTAAGTGGTAGCATTCTCACCTTTTCTCGTATTCTTTTTGCATATTCCTTTTTCTAGTTCAGGGGGCATTAAAACCACTTTACCATAGTTGGAGAAGCCGTGAGCAGAGAAGGCACAGTCCCCTCACATGGTCGCTCTGACGCTTGTAGGCCTGCTGCAGGTGGACAGGGCTCCCTGAGGTGTCGGCCCAGCCTCTACCCCTTCATGTTCTAGATTCCAGTCCCAGCGTGCCAGCCCAGCGCAGCGGACCCTCGACCAAACCGGATCAGGCTGAGGTCGGGTCGGTCCTGAGACTGAGCCTCTTCTGGGCCACGGAGTGCAGGAGCAGGTGAAGCCGCGGACCCTGGCTGCGCCCGGCGTTAGCTCCCTGGCTCCTCAGCAGTCCGGCCTCAGGGCACGTGCTTCCCTCACCCGCGAGGCTGGCGTCTCGCTTGGAGATGAGTGTGATTCCGTGTTCCTCACGGGACGGCCGGTAGACTCGGTTACATCCTTACTCGCCACGCACGATGCTGGGCGGGTAAGGGCTGAGAAACGGAAACTCGCTGTCCCCTCTGAGCGGCTTACGGATCTCCAGCCTTCTCCCCTGCAGACCCAGGGCCTTCAGGGCGGGGTTTCAGGTGAGAAGTTGGGAAGGGTTATTTTAAGCAACAGAATCTGGGCTCTTCAGACCCAGTCCCTGCGACGGCCGCCCTCGCGTCTCTCCAGACAGCAGGTGTTAGCGAGCTGTCCTGCACGTTTACGGTCCCAATTTGTCTTGTGATCCAGGGCATAAAGAGGAGTTGAAACTATTTTCATTACAATAACCACTGAAATATTTTAGAAGTTTTAAGAAAATCACTTGAAAAATCAGCTCAGCATTTCTTATTGGATTAGCATCGTCTTTTCCCTGATGCTGTCTGCCAGGAACAGTGTTATTGTTCTGTTTGCAATTTCTGCATGTAGAATGCCTGCTCACCACAGTATAAATTCCCTTTATAGCAGAGAAAATTGGGGCATTAAGAAGAATTAGAGTCCGGACTTGCTCATCAGAGCTCGTAAACACTGTTGGGTTACATACGTTCTTTTGTAAACCTTGGCTTCTGTCTGCAAGTCTGTGGTCTGCTTGGAGCCAAGCATCGAAGACTCCACGTTAGAGCAGATCTCAGGGTAAACCCACCGGGGGAAATTAATTCTCAGCTAAATCTTAAAGAAGACGCTAATGGGATGACAAAATTATTTCACTGTTTCGATTAGAAATACCTCTCTGAGGAGCAGGTGGTTTTTCATTTCTTTGCTTCTCTCTTTTTTCTTTTTTTGCTCATTTGTCATCTCATATGCTTTAACTTTATCATGTTAAATATTTATTATTTAATACGGGGAAGTAATAATGGAAATGGCCTCCCTTTCCCCGCCAGCTCCCTCTCCTGGGTCATTACTTGGATGAGTGCTGGAGGGCACTGTTTTCCCAGGGAGGGGCGGCTGGCTGGAGAGAGGCTCGAGATGGCTCTCGCTTTCCGGTTCTGTATTCCCGGAGCTCGTGTGGAAATGGTATATTGAGGGGAAGGCAAAATGAAATTTTAAATCACAAATCCTTTCATTAAGAGATGAGCCTATTTACAGGCCCAGGAGGAAAGGCGGGCGAGCAGGGGTGGGGAGCGGTCACCTCTAGTGCCAGGGCAGCACAGCGCTTACTTAACCAACTCAGTTTAGCCGCAGGCCGTAGAAGATGTCCAGTCAGGCAGACGTGCGGCCTCGCTCCTGGGCCGGGCACGGAGGACCCCTCCCGTGGGCACGGAGCAGAGCACAGCCCTCGGGCTCGTGCTTGCAAGTCTGCACGTACGAAGCGCGGTGTTTGGGCAGGCTCAGCGGGCAGATGGCGACGTGTCTTTTCTTTTTAAACAACTTTTTTTGGGATACCTTTTAATGTAAACATTGTGTATATCTGAGGCATACAGCTTAAGATTTTGAAACATGTTCACATTGATATGTGAACCATTACAGTTATCCTCGTGTGCACGTGTGTGCGTAGAATCGAATCCAAGGTCTGCCGTCTCAGCTGATGTACCGTATCACGCACGCACAGGGTGGCTGACTGTCATCGCCGCGAGGCCCGCAGACCCGCCCCCCGCCCCCTGCCTGGTAGCCGCCATCCACCCTCTGCTTCTGTGAGTTCGGCAACCTCAGATGCCACACGAGAGCTCATGCGGTGTTTCTGTTTCTCAGTCCGACTTGTTTCACTTCGTGTGATATTCTCCAGACTCATCCATGTTGTTGCAAATGGCAGGATTTCCTTCATTTTTTTTTAAGGCTGAATAATATTCCATTATTCAACTTTAAAAATGACACGCACACACACACATACCCCTTTGCCTTATGCATAATGAAGATACTTCCCACAGGGAATATGCCCAGTTTTCCTCAAGTAAGGCTGGACCCTCCGATTTTGTGTCTTCACCGAGGAAACGAAGCCGAGGACGCAGCACGTGCTTTGTGAGAAGGCGGCGACGTCCGCAGAGCGAGACGTGCTCCATCCCGGAGGGACGCCCTGCGCCCTCGAAGCCCGATGCCGCTTTAAATGCCGATTCTCGACTCCATCGAGTCGTTTGGATATCGCTATATCTTCATCTGTTTTGCCTCAGGCGGACGATGCTGTGTTTTGCCTTGAGTAAGTGCAGGGGGCCCACTTCGATCCGCTGTCTCTCAGCCCTCCCGGGCAGGGGCATCGTGGCCGTACTCACCTGGCGAACTCGGCGCCACTGTGCTGTGACTCAGCCCTGCCAGCCGAGACAAGCCTTCCGTCTGTGCTCAGGGTCCACGGTCGTGAGACAAGGGACAGTGTGTCTTCTGCAGGGACTCAGGGACTACGGACGGGTACAGGCTAAAGGGGCTCTGTGCCTGCAAGGGCACCTCTACCATGACCCCATGGAACTGGCGCCACCTACAGTTGGGGACATCCTGAGCAGTAATTGCGAGCAAGACGCGGCTCCTGCCGCAAGCCTAGAGTCTGGTGCGCAAGAGACCACGCTGCGAAGTACTCTGATTTGGGAGGTCTCCAGTGACTTCCTTCTGGACTTACCTTTGAAATTGTGATTCTAGTTCTGACTTCGCAATCGGCCCACAAACAGCCCCATGGAACAAGGTCCGCTCTTCCTGTTGAAGTGGCCTGAGCTATTTTTCCACCTTATCTCTCAAGGTCCAGATTTGAAAACAAAAACAAAAACAAAAACCCTTTATCTGTAAATGCTTTTCTGATTTTCACTGCACAGTTAATCTTTCCATGGATGGAGAGTGATGTCAAGGACTGAGTCCTTGTGCTGTGATGCTTCTGAAATGTCAATGCACATTTGCTGTTTGGGGATCCTGTCGAAACGCAGACTCAGTGGGTCTGGGAGACAGCCTAAGAGTCTGCAGTTTTTCTCAGGGTTCTGAGGTGGTGTTGACACTGCTTGTCTGAGGACCACGCTTCAAGAGACAGAGCTTTCTTACCAGCGACCCCAGGGTCCGGCAGATAATTCATGCTCAATCGGGTTTGCTGATTGCTGAATGAATGATGCTTGGTGTCTTAGTAAAAACTCAGATCTCTGGACACACACACACACACACACACACACACAGATGAAATGCACTGAGATCCTGTTTTACAACTTGTTGTAATTACTTTCATTATCCGGTTGGACTGAGACCCCTATGTCTCTTAAAAAAAAAAATAGCAAATATTTCGTAGGTGTTTACTACTTGCTAAGCTTTCCTCTTAGTGTTGCATGTGGATGAATTCATACTCAGGAAGTCTTAGGAGGTAGTGTATTGGTTCAAATAATGCTGTAAGGAGCAAACCCATGAAACTGTGGTGGCTCAAACATGGTCTGTGAGGGCTCATTGCTTGCATGTAACCCTTACTGGGGGTTCCCAGGGCGGGTGGCGCTCCTCCAGGCTTCGGGGACTCAGGGACCCAGGCTTCTTCCACCTTGTGGCCCTCCATCTTCAAACGTGCTGCCAGGTCACCGTGCGTGCCTGCATCCCGCGAAGGGGAGCGAGGCAGCGTGTGGGGTCGCGGGGTCGTGGGATCGGGGCGCCTCCCTTCCCCTCTTTTTCTGTTGGCCGTTCCTCAGAGGACGTGGCCGTGCCTGATTAACAAGGAGGCCGAGGGATGGGGTTTGCCGTTCCCAGGAAGGGGAGCGGTTCCGGTGAGCGCAGTCCAAGTGGGCTTCCCGGGGTCCTGGACTCCTTGACCCGCTTCTCGCTGCTACGCAAGGCCCGGGTACTAGTCCAGCATCTGTGGGGCACACTGCGGGCCCAGCAGCAGGGGCTGAATGGAGGGGCCGGGCCAGGTGTGTCCATGCTAGAAGCGAAGATCTGGCCGCAGGGCTGCTGGCTCTGCGGCCTGTTGCGGTGACCAAGGCAGGGCATGGGCCCGCTGTGTGGGCAGTGCGTGACGCAGCAGGGTCCCTTACAGGCGCCACGACTCTGGTCAGGGAGCGGGGCTCTCCCTGGGGCGACGGACGGGGCCGGCGAGGGTGACGGCGGGTGGCTGGGAGTCTGCAGCCTGCCCGCTTTTCGGCGTGACCCCAAGGTGCCCCCAGCGCCCTCGGGGCGCTTTCTCCTGACGCTGGTCGCCGAGCTGTGCCAGGTCTGGTCCCGCTACGCAAGTCTGGCCCCTGCCTCCGAGCGGGCCGGCCTCTCCACCGCTCCGACCCTCCCCCTGCAGTCCTGGTGTCCCCCGGGCTCTGCAGGGCACCCAGGCCACGTTACTGCTCAGCCTGTGCCTGAGGGCTCGCCTGCCTGCCACGCACGTGTGGCCTTTGTGCTCCACCCGCCGCCCCGGCCGCGTGCCTCGCTACACACGTGTGCACACACACATACACACACACTCACAATAGTCACACACACATACATTCAAGATACATTCATGCATATACACACACATAACACATTCACACATACTCACATGCACAGACACACAGACTCACATTCACACACACAGACTCACACAGATTTACACATACATACTCACACATACATTCCACACAAACACTCATGTGCACACGCATCCACACACATGCTCGCTCACAGACTCGCATACACTTGCTCACACTCATATATACTCACACATGTACACATACACACATTCACACATGCACACACACTTACACAGTCACACTCACTTGCTCACACACACTCTACACATTCTCACACTCATACATGCTCACACATTCAGACTAACAAGCACACACACACATACTTATACATTCACACACATTCTCAGACTCACATACACTAACACACATACACACTCAGCCTGGCGGATTCCTCCGATGCTGGACAGCGGGTGCAGATGTGCCCGGGTCTGAGGCCAGTTCAGAGCCCCCTCCTGTGCCGTTGGCGCCGCTCCCTGTGAAGCCAGCCCCTGCCCTGGGCGAGGCCTCCCAGCAGCCTGCACCATCCTGCGTCCCCTTCACCCCACGGTGGTCTCTTCCAAAGCCGAGACGGTGTCCTGCCCACAGTTGAATGAATTCTTGCACCATCAGTAGTGCTTGGCTTAGAGCAAGTGACAAAAACGTTTGTTAGATGGTGGGGTCAGTGCAGGGCTGCAGCAGGAAGCACAGAGGCCTCCGGCCGCTGTGGCCCTGGGGTGGGTGTCCACGGGCCCGGAGAGAGGAGGCCGGGGACACACTGCGGTAGCGGAGAGCTCTGCCTGGCGAGGGGCCCGGAGCCTTTCATGTGCCACCCCGGCCGGCTCAGCAGGGACCAGACAGAGCTCGCCCTGCGGGTGAGCCGAGGGCCGCGGCTCAGGGAGGCCGCTGAGCCCCGAGAGAGCTCATCCTGGGAGGGGAGAGTCATCCCGGGAGGGGAGAGTCATCCGGGAGGGGAGAGTCATCCCGGGAGGGGAGAGTCATCCCGGGAGGGGAGAGTCATCCTGGGAGGGGAGAGTCATTACTGAGCACCGGGATGTGCTGTTGACACCGAGCAGCTTTTTCTAAAGGACTGCTTGGTTCCTTCATGAGACTTGTCATCGTTTTAAAATATTAACTCAAAGTGGATCCCAGCGTTAGGAGAGAAATGGGACCAAAACGGTCACAAGAAAAAAAAAATCCTCAAAATGTAAACATATTTTGTTTCAGAGCCAGAAAAAAGATTTATAATGGACAAAGTATCTTTCACATTTTCAAGTTCCAGGAAAAAGCGCTGTAGCCCATTCGCTCATCAGAGCAGCAGGGACTGGCTGGGACGAGGCACCGTCACTTGAGTACTGTGGTCACTGCTTCTCCATGCTGCCCGTGGTCTGATTTGTGAATTCAGAATTCAACGCCGAGAACCCGATGCCATGGTGTTGGCGGGGCCCTTGGCACGGACGTCGCGCCCGGGAATCCGCGGAGCCGTGGGGTAAGCGCCGGCGAGGGGACGCGCGGCCGGGGAAGGAGGGCGCTGCTTCCGCCCTCGCCCGCTGGCGCCTGTGCGGCCGCCCTCGCGGACCACCGCGGTTCGGGTTGTCGCACCTGGTGCCGGAGAGACGTGCTGGGGAGCCGCAGGCTCCCGGGTCGCACCGCCTGGATTTGAATCCTGGCTCTGCCACTTCCCAGCCATGCCTCAGGGAAGTCATTTTACTTCTGTTTCTCACTTTCCTGATCTCTAAGGTGGGGACGGCGCTGACCTAACTCACGGCAAAGATCGGTGTTGGTTCCTCCAGTTACGTTCCCCTGGGCAGACGAGGGACCATATTTCTAGCCTCCCTTTGAGCTGGGTGTGGCCGTGTGAGTGAGTGATGGACACAGGAAAATGAACAGAAGGCACGTGTACCACTCCCGAGGCCCCACATGCCAGTTCCTTCTTCTGTCCATGTAATGCGGACGACGAGCAGTGACCTGGCAGGGCCACAAGGTGGAAGGAGCCTGGGTCCCCGAGTCACCACCTGGAAGAGAGCGACCCATCATGGGAACACCCAGTAGGGTTATACGTGAGCAAGCAGCCAGCCTCTGCTGTTTGAGTCATCCCGTGTTTGCGGGTTTGTGCGGGTTTGTTAAACAGCACCCTTCGAATCAGCATGCTACCTCCCAGGGCACTTCAGAAGATGAGATGAGTTAATCACATACAATGCTTAGAGGAAAGCTTGGCAAACCGCGTGTAAACACGTAGGAAGTATATTCGATGATGATGATGATGATGATGATGATGTTAAGATGTAGGCTTTCTCGGTCCCAACAGATGCTTAAATCAAGCATTAAACACACCCACTGTACCTCGTTTGTGTATGTGTGTTGTGGATACTACTTCAAGTTTCCCACTAGGGTTTTTATCTTTTCTAATTCAATTCTAAATAAGCCACATGACAGGCTACGAGCATTAACTAATAAACTGCCCTCGGGCGGGAGAGTGGGTGGTTAATGACTTCCGTAAGGGCGGGCCCTGGAACCAGGCTGCCTGGCCGTCAGTCACTGTCCCTCCTCCTGGCTGTACGAGCCGTGCCAGTCGCTGTCCCGTGGCTGCCCCTCTCTGTGCTTCAGATCTCCGGGGGAGGTGACGACAGTATCGCGTCTAGGCAGGCGGGAGGAAGGGCAGCGACCACATGTAAGGCAGGCGGAGTGACGCCGGACACAGAGCCAGGAGCGGTGGGCCGACCCCTCGGCACAGAAGCGCCATCCCCGTGGACCCTCGCTTCGCCCTCGCACCTCACTCCTTTCCCTCCGGAAACCTCCCCCACTCGCCTGCTGGCGGTCCCCGTCACCCCAGCTTCCAGCGTGGCCCCCCTCGCCTGCGTACTTCTCGCTGTGGAAGCCGTTTCGGGATGCCGAAGGACTCGACCTCAGCGTTCGAGGCCGTGCAGCGAAGGCTCAGTGTGGCTTCGTACATCACCGCAGGGGCAAAGGGGGACGGCACAGTGTGAAAGCCTGAAAACAGATCGCTGCGAGCCGCGACTTCCTGTCCCGGACACCGCTTTGCTCCCACACAGGAGCTGGCGAGCTTTCCGTGGCACTTGGTTTCCCGCACGTCGGGTCACCCAGGGCCTTCGGGGCGCCGGGCCTCGATGCTGCTTGAGTCAGTAGCAGGTGCGTGCTCGACAGGGTCAGGTAAAAGGAGGACTGCTTTCATGCACGACGTCATCTGCTAGCGGGAATTTTCCTTGTACCCAGAGGATAAACAGGGCGATGAGGCAGGGGCCTCACTTAGACCCTGGCGTCTGGAAAGGGGCTTCAGGTGCTTGGGCACTGGGCACCTCCAACTCACAGCTCCCTCATATGAAACGATGTCAAGGCTGCGTACAGCACAACTCCTGTTTCCCTGTGTTTTCCCTGTTCTGGGTTTCTCCATCTTTTGGGGCTTACACATGGGGCTGGCGTAGGTTTGTAAATGCTGCACTTAGAGAAAGCAAAGAGAACGCTGCCTGGCCCCCTCAGGTTGGGTGACCTGTGAAAACACTCACCGACCTGCCACCTTCGCTACGTTAAAGGCGCTGAGCTCTGGGCGAGGTCCTTTGCATCTCGGCTGCCCAGGGTGCCTCAGTGCCCTGTATAGAGTAGGCCCAGGGGGTGGGGTGAGCAGATGAATTAGTCAGGGGGCAGTGTGGAGTATTAACTGTCCTTCAGCTGAAGCTTAGACACTTGGATCCCCACAGCACAGCCTCTCCGAGTGGGCAGAATGAAGCATCAGCAGAAACAAATCTTCAGGAACAGGAGTTACAGTTAACTGACAATGCAAGTTAAAATGGCAGACGTCGTAGCCAAATGGATCTCTCTCTTTCTGACCTTTGGGCTATTTCTACATTGTGAATGGGATTAAGAACTCATGAGAATGTTCTCTTCCTGTAATGTTGGCTTTATGTTGTGCTTAGAAATGATCAGAACTCAGAAATTCTAAATTCTCTTAGTTAAACACATGGTAACTAGGTTTTTATAAATCCGTGCACCATAACTACAATCGGTTTGTGATCACTGTGTGATGAAGCCATTCTCTAACAGCTCCCGTGTGCTGACTGCATGCCGTGTGTTTTACTGACACTGTACAAGTGTGCAAGTTTGACACCACCGCTTCGCTGCCCACACACATGAGGTCGCTGAGTTCTGGTCCCTGATTTGCTGACCGCCGCTCAGAGAGGCAGAGGCAGGGTCGAGATGGGGTGCAGCCCCGTGCGAGTCTGAGGCTGGTTTTCCTGACTCTGAGGGAAAGTCTGAAACGTGGAGGCTGGCCTGCTGACGGCTCCTTTTCTTTTCTGGCCCTTGGAAAACCGCTTTACCTCATTATCTTTCTCCGCGTGTGTCATGCCAGTTATCTGGCTTAGGTGGTTGACTGCTAATTTCTCCTATTGGCGTCATTTCCAGCTTTTAAGAAATGGCTCAAAATCCTCCCCTCTACATGCCTGTCTGATGACTGTGACGGAGACCGGCCAGACGCCCACGGGGCCTGTGGCTTCTGTCTCCGAGGCCCATGGCCCCACGCATTGCGCTGTCTCCCCTGCCGTGGATGTGGCTGTGTGCAGAGCTCCGGCCACCGCGGGTGGCCTCCGGCCTGGACGTCATAGCCGCCCACACGAGGCCCTGCCGGAAGCAGAGCCGTGCGCTGCTGGGAGCCTGGCTCCTTGGTGACCGCACGGGGGGAGACTGCCCTGCTCACCACGCTGGACTGTGAGTGGGTGAGCGGAAGCCTGCATTGTGTTCAGATGTAGGGGTTGTTTGTTAAAGCACTTAGCGAATTTTGGTTATTAGGATTAATTTTATTCCATATTTCACTTCTTTATTCTGTATCCTCCAATCACACAAAATAGATCGTTGGCAAGTAGTACATGTTTGATATTTTTATTATATATGTTCATTTAAAAAGTAATTGTGCACACAGTATTAAAAAATAGGAGATAATGAAAAGTGGGAAGAGGAGAAGTGAATACACATAATTACTCTTACTACATTGATATATTTCCTTTTAGACCTTCCTCTTTTATTTCTTCAAGGACATTTTAAAAAAAGATATTTGATACCTTATTTTAAAAAGTTTGCACCTTTGTGTTTTCTGTTTGACATAATGGCATAATCCAAGTGTTTGCACAGTGTTAAAAATCCTCCACGAGAATAACTAACTGCACATCCTCTGGGCGTGTGTGATTGATCTAACCTTCCTCTCATCATTGAGGATTTACGCTGTTTCCATTTCTTCACAACCCAAAAGATAATGCGGCGACAATGTCTTTATCATTAAATGTTCGTTCTGTAAGGAAATCGCTTTGAACCGAATTTCCCGTTCTTAGAGACGCTCCTGTTTCTCTTCCAGTCCTTCTGCCGGCAGGAGAGGGCAGGGGGTCAAAGATCAGGCCTGGAGTCCTCACGCATCCTGACGTCCTGATGACGTCTGTGCTTGCAGCACGGACCAAGCTCTCTACTAACAAACGCTCTCAACAGAATCCTGGGTCGGATCCAGGTAGCAATAACTGTGCTGGCA
The DNA here is from genome assembly GCA_003508835.1 of Eonycteris spelaea. Lineage (NCBI taxonomy): Eukaryota > Metazoa > Chordata > Mammalia > Chiroptera > Pteropodidae > Eonycteris > Eonycteris spelaea. The sequence goes on along the minus strand of PUFA01000002.1, from coordinate 2,373,681 downwards.
AAAGCTCATCTGTGGGCAAGTACAAAGCCTTTTGGGCCACTTAAAAAAACTACTTATTTTTCGAACAGGTAACACATTAACCTGGGTCAGTATTCACATGCCAGGAAAAATAATATGATGCAAATTCTCTTCATAACTCTTGCTCCTAGTCACTCGGCTTACCATTTTCCAAGAGGCCACCAAGAATTTGAGTTCGATCTTATCAAATAACTTATTTTGTACATTGAGTGAAACACTCACTTATCCTTTTGCAATTTTTTTTTTGCACGATGGCAGTGCATCGTGAACATAGTTCTAAAGCTTTTCCACACGCTAGTGCGTCTCGGCCCGTGCGCCATGTCAACGCAGCCGGAGCCTCCGCGCTCTGCTCTGCGGTCTTGTTACAGCCCCCGGATGGCTGTGCCCAGCTTAATTAATAATTCTTTGCGACGAAGTGTACCAGCTTTATTTGAAAGTTACAAACAAGCTGCGTTAGCCACAGGTAATTTTGCAGTTTTTCTGTACAACAAATATCTAGAAACAGAATTTCTCCCCCAGTGGGTATATCCATTAGCTGTTGATACATAACCAACCAGCCAACTGAAAACTTGGTGGCCTAAAATAATAAGCATTCAGCATTTCTTGTTAATTATAAGGCGCAGGTCAGCTGGGTGCACCCACCTGTACAGCAGAGCTGCTTCGAGATGCGCGGGGCTTGGTCAGCGTCTGCAGGCGGCTCACGGGCGGCTGGGCTCTGGCCGGTCTGGGGGGTGTCTGGAGTGGCCTCACATCTCTGGGGGCTGGGTGGCTGTCAGCTGGAGAGGCAGTGGTCTGTGAGCCCAGCACCTTCCCGCGTGCCGGCTTAGGCTCGTTCCAGTGCAGACGGCAGGGCTCTGAGAGGGCAGAAGCCGTGGGACTTCGCGGGGTCTAGTCTCAAAACTGGCATACAGCAGGCTTCTGTCAGCCACAGAGGGTCACAAAGCCAGCCCGGATCCAGGGGGCGGTGGAAGAGGTTCTGTCTCTGAGGATAGGAGTCGCACTGTGTACGCACAGCGTCATGTTTGGACAGGGAGCGCGTTAGCCCGGGTCAGTGCGATGGCCGTGGGAAAGGCCAGAGAAGACTGAAGCATCGGAGGTCGTCGTTCAAGCCGGCGCATCGCGGAGGCGAGGTGAGAGCTCTGACCGCTCCGGGAAGCGGCTACGGGTAGGAGCCGGCCGGTTCCCACCACCGCCAGGGGTGTGCGGAGGCAGCGCCTCCCGCAGCACGACAGCCCGTTGCAGATTTTCGCCAACTTGGGAAATGCGAGAATAATCTTGGCTTATTTTAAATTTTCTTTTTTGTTAATTTCAGTTGCATTGGCTTCCGTTTCCTTTTATGTGAACTGCCTGTTCAGATCCCTGTGTTTCGGCGTCTCTAGGTGGCACAGAGTTTGTGGGCCGACGGGAGGAGGAGGCGGGGTGGTGGAGACGCGGGCGGAGAGACTGAGCCCAGATGACAGGCTGTTGTGTGTTGAGAAATCCGGACTTCGTTCTACGAAGCAACCGAGAAAGAGTTCTGAAGCCCGAGGAGTGAGGATGTCCGAGATAGAGCTGGCTGGGCCCTGGGACAATAATGGCCCAGGCGTGAAGGCCAGTGGGCCCCAGAGAGTGGCCGTGGCTGTGATGCAGTGCTGGGTGTGGCCAGCAGAGGGCAGAGGGGGAATGTCACAGAGGGAGTGCGGGTTAGGGAGAGGGGCGGCAGAAGGGGGCTCCGGTGGTTCGCGCCGGGTGACGGGGCGTGACGCGGTTTCGTTCACTCAGGTCACGAGATGCGGCAGAGCCGGCGCGGGTCGGGGTGGGGGAGGCGAGCCCACTCTTCTCCGTGCCGAAGGAAATGCGCTGCTGGGACCTCTGTGGGGAGATGCCTGGGGGCCTGTCATATTTGAGTCTTGAGCTCAAGCTCAACGTCAGGCCTGGAAATAAATTGTGACCGTCATCTGGTGATAAAGATAGCCAGAGAGAGTGTCCGGTGAAGCAAGCACCAAGAGCAGGGCCTAAGGACGGAGCTTGCTTTAAGGCGTCGATGTGAGAAAGACCGCTGTGAGGAGAGGCTGGGGACAGCGGCCGTGAGCTCCAAGCTTCTCGGCGGCTGTGAGACTCCGCAGGGCTCTGGGCAGTCGTGCACGTCACTTGGTCGCGCGGGGCTCCAGCCCCACGAAGCTCGTCCGCGAAGCGAGCCCGCGCTCGTTTCCCGACGTTCGCCGTGGTCTGGCTGCGGCCTTTTCATTCCAGCCATCGGCTCTTGTGGCCTGTGTTGTGTGGCCGCTCTTGGTCCCACTTGTGCTCAGTTTGATGACCAGATCGCTTGCAGAGTCCATTTGTCCCAAGTACAGCCCAGTGACTGCCGGGTTGATTGTCCTCTGGCCCGCGTTGGGGATACTTTCATCTGAACACTACTCGGCTTGGCTCATAGTGAACCCTGACAAAACGGCCTCCAGCTGAATTTGGCATCAGCGACTTGTCCAAATTTTGCATCAGCTCGGTAGGTTGGAAACTTTGGTGCGATCTGGTTTGGAATGCTGAGCTGACTACAAAACCCTAGGGAGGTTCTTCCTAACCTCCTAAAAACTCTTTTAAAAAAATCATTAGTAATAGGACCTAATCAATAGAGAAGGTCTGAGCTGCTCTCTGCCAGTGGAGAGTTTAGACGCATGAATAGAGTCTGTTGTGGTAAACGATTCTGAGGTAGGAAGGTATTGATTAGCCATTGGAACTACTTGGTTATTTTCCAAATACCAAGAGGGAAGGACTTGAGTAAATAAAAACTCAACTCGTAATCTACTTAAAACCTAACGACTATTAACGGATGGGAAAGGGGGGGCAGAGTAGGAAACATCTGCAGGATTTCTGATTTAAAACTAAGCATGTTTTAAAATTCCCACATGAAGTTTCTAGGATAATTTAAATACGAATGAGCAGGTGGGAGAAAAGATGTAGTCTTGGATAATTTTTGGAGAACGTAAGAGTCGGCAGTGACCTGGCACACTTCTTACTAACAGTCCCCTTTGGACTTGGAGCAGATGGCTGGCTGCACACGGGCTGTTTGCGTTATGCTTACTAAGCCCAAGTAATATGGTAACGGTTTTATTGGGCAAGTCAGCGGACCAGCCCCAGGATCTTGGTCTAAGGAGCCCGTGAGGGTCCCCTCTCCCTGGGGGAGGACAAACATGCCCAGCTGAGGAAGCTCACAGGACTCAGAGACAGGCGCAGGGCCAGCCCTCGCCTCCCCAGCCCTGAGCCAGGCGCAGAGCCACTCCGTCGGTGCTTCTCACGTCATGGTCCCTGGACCAGCCACCAGAGTGTCACCTGGGAACTCCAGAGAAATGCAGACCCTCAGGCTTCACCCCAGTTGCTACTGGATCAGAAACTTTGCAAGAGGGAGTCAGCAATCTGTGTTTTAACGAGGTTCCAGAGGATTCAGATCCAATATTGCCCGAGATAGTACGATTTTCTTTAGGCTTGAGGTGTATTACAATGATATAGAGAACACACGTGCTCTTGGGCCAAATCTGTATTAATTAAACGTGACACGTGTCACCGAGGAACAATCAGTTTCAACACAGCTAGTTTTTTCTTTTTTTTTTTCTTCAGACATTGTTCCATAGGGGATGTTTTCCAGCAAGAAAACATGTTGTTCATAGCCAAAATCATCTCTGTCAAGAAATTGTAGCATAAAAGTTTCAAAACGCAAACAGGCATCGCGTTTCCTTCTTCCCTTCTGAGGTGAACTACCGGTAGTGATATTCACCGTAATTGCTACCCACTCGTTTATAAACGCACTGGAAGTGGATTCTCACTGAGCGGGGCTGGAAGCCTGCGAGCGGTCTCAGAGCCTCCGCTCGCGCGGAGGGTCATCATCTTTCAGTTCATCCACAGAGGACGATTTGGCAACATGTTCCTCTAAAACCCCCATCGATCCCCAGCTGTTGCTTATGTTCCATTTGTCAGGATCATGGCTTTCTAAGTATTTTTTTCCTGTAAAAATATTAAACAACATATTTTCAATCATTCATCTTCATATGCGTATTATGGTTTCTTATACCAATGAAATTAAAAGATATTGTGGGAATCCTTCAAAAAACCTTCTAGGTGGATTTTAGGGCCTAAAATGTGCTCTACATTAAAACATTTTGTTTTCTCCTTTTGAGAACGGAACGTTCAGTCTTTAATCCATTATTCTCAGTCGAGAAAGCCCAGCATACTCTGCACCACTTTATTATAACTCACCTGTCTGCTGGAGGTTCGTCTGGTGTTCTGATTCTGGGAATGTGCTTATTTTCTGTGTGTGTCCTTAACCTGTGCAGGGAGGCTTGTCCCTTTGTTTAAGGTTTAACAGGATTTCGCCGGTAGATTTAGCTTCCATGGAATCAAAAGGGATAAAGCTCTGGGGAGGCTGTAGTTATGTGTGATTGGTAGCTCTGATCTCTGCCCTGGAAAGGTAATGAAAGCATCGACACACCCCCTGAGCCAGGAGGGACCCGCTCGCTCCCCAGAGGCCACGCTGGACCGCAGGGCACGTATCCATCACCGCCAGCAGAAGCAACCGAGTTTTCCCACACTTGGGCAGAGATGAAAGGGTTTCTGGTTATAAAGCTAAGTATTGTTTGGGTGTAACATTTAATAGGGAATAAAAAGGCATGTAAAACTCAGTTTTTGCCTCTTGGTGACCCAAAGGTCACCTCATTAAACTAAAACATATGACACGGTCTGGCCAGAGACAGGAGTCCCAAACCAGAAGGGCTACAGGAGCCTAGACACAAGTGATGCGATGTTCTCCCTTGACGTTTGGAGACACAGAGGAGAGAGACTCGCCCCGGATGGCCTGTCTGGCCCGTTAGCGCTGGCGCCCTCGGCGCAGGCAAGGCCTCGAGTGTCGCGATGCGTGGCTTCCCCTTGCTTCGCTTGTCTCCGACGTGCTGGTTTAGAATTCTCAGATCCCAGCGTACCTTGAAACGGCGGGACATCCACAGGGACTACTGTTCTCCGCGTTTCGGCCTCGAACGCCACTGTCACCCATGCCTTGCCTGCTGACCTCATGTCACACTGTCTCACTCAGCTGAGTTGCTATAGACCATAAATGCCGCAGACTGAGTGGCTTCAATAACCACTATCTCTTCCTCGTAGATCTAGAGGCCGGAAACCCAAGGTCCACGTGTCAGCAGGTCACGTCCTTACACAGGGCCTTCTTTCCCTGTTGCCACGTGTTGTCACGGGTTGGCACGTGCTGTCACGTGGCAGAGCGAGATCCTCTCTCAAGTGTCTTCTGGTCACGAATCCCATTCGCGAAGCTCCGTCCCCCAGAGGTCTCACCTCCAAATGCGGTCACATCGTGCAGGGCTCCACCGGACGAACTCCGGAGGGACACAGACATTCAGCCCACAGCACTCACAGCTCGTATTGGGGCAGGAGCATCAGATTCACGCAACCGCAGCACTGTTTATTTTCCTGATTCCTGCAAAGGCCATTTATTTGTTGCCATTTGCCAAATTTGAGTTAGATGGAACTCGAAGAAGATTCAGGTTACTTGCGAGTGCCGGCAGTAGGTTGGAGGAGGTGTCGATAGCTGTTGGGATGGGGAGAGGGGCCGCAGTGACGATGCTGATGCGCCATGGACCGAGTGGAGCACCTGTGCTCCGAGCTCGGCCGGCACCCACGCAGAGGCTGGGGCGCCCTCTTCCCGTCTGGACAAGGGTGCCAGCGGGGCCATTGACCTCCTGCCTGGAAACCCTCAGGCTCTTTAGGAACTGAGAGTTGGGAAGTGCTTTGGATAATTTCCGTTTCACAAGGATCAAGCATTCGCTCTGTGCCTGATGCTGTGTGAAACACGGTGGGGGGAGGCTGGACGACGCGGCAGGGTCTCTAGCCCGGAAGAGTTTACAGTGATGGGACTGAAGAGGGACCACACGTTATGAAAATATAAAGGAAGAATGTGATCATTTTCTTTAGAGACTTTAAAAAGTGTCAAAACGTCGTGGTGCAGAGACTGTCAATGCCAAGAATCCTGGATCCCAGCCCAGTGTCCGACTTTGCCAGGTACCGTTAGTGACAACCTGGGTGGGATCCTCAACATCTCAGCTCCTCTTCGCGCTCCGTGAAAACTGCCGTAAGGCTGTCGTAGGGACAAAGTGGCATCTCGTGTGGGAAGTGCCCGCCACGTCAACGGATGCCGAGGAGTGAGACGGGGGGCTGGCGGGGACGTGGCTTGGGTCCGAGAAAGGGTTCCTTATTTTGTCCTCGGATTCTTGAGTTTCTGCAGAATGATTGAGGAGGAGACCGAGATAAGCCATCAAAACCTGAAGGAGTTGCGTGGCGGGAGCGCTGATGGGGGGAGGTGCCCGTAGAAAGTCTTGAGGGGAGAGAGAAAATCTGGGGCTTTAATGAGTGGACAAGGGAGACAGGGTGGAGGCAAAGGGCAGGCCGGAGGACGAGCGGCTTTCCCGTGCGGAGGGCGCACGACCGTCACTGCCTCGTGGACTCCACCCCGCGGCTCCTGTGGGTTTCAGTGCAGTGCGAGGAGGCGCCGGCCGTGCCCAGATCCCACTCGTGATGCGTGTAGACCACGTCCTTCCTGGGGCCGTGGTCGGGGAGCCGTGGGCTGAGTGTCCCTGGCATCAGGGACATGGCGTCGTGAGTACCGCACGCTCCTGAGCAAAGCTTTCGTGCTCGTCGTTCTTCCCGTGTGTGAGCACCTGGGCGTGGGGCAGTGGCGATGGGACTCTGCACACACGCATGCACACACGCACACACACACACATGCACACACACGTGTACACATGTATGCACACACATACACACATGCACACAACACGTTCATGTCTCGTGTCAGTTTGATAACTTCATGTTCGTTTTTAAAGACCCAGTGAAAACGTTTCTTTTTCTGAACCATTTCAGTGACTCCCCCAGACGGTAAATCACTGGGTCCAACGTGCCCCATCGGGCCCAGTGTCTCTCAGTGGCATCACCGCGCTGCGTGTTTTCCTTCCCGCCTGGGCTGGGAATACCTGCTCCTTTTTCTAGAACCCAGCCTGGAAGGGGTGTTTGTTAGGCAGGTGTTCGTTAGATGAAGAATGAACGCGTGGATAAAGGAACGAATGCAAGGCACGTCGTCACCAAACACTTTCCTGTGGTCACTGGATAACCTACGACAAGTACAGAGACGGTTTTCCCAGGGACGCGAAACGCCTTCGTCTAAGTCCTACATCGTGGGGCTGAGTTTTAACGTAGACGACCCTGCGATATTTATGGTGCTGAGGAAATTGTGACATTTTTACTGCTCAAAGGTAATGTTCTATGCAGATGGAAGGGACTTCTTGACTTTGTAATATGTAATGCTAGAAAAAACACATGATCAGATCCATTTGGACAGGAGTCTAGAATGAGCGAGGTTTTCTGGAAGTGACTTCTTGGCAGAGCGACTTGACTGACTGTGAAGTCAGGCCACTCTTGCCTTAGGGGCCAAACGACACAGACCGTGGCAAAAGCCAGGCCAGCCTGGGCTGGGTGTGGCTTCATGAGTGACAAGGGAGGGGCAGCCCCGCCCTGCCCGGGGGCCCGGTTTCGCTTTTGAGACGCGCCCTTTCTTTTTTTGAAGTTTCGTAATTGAGAGGCATTTTACAATCAAAAATCAAAAGAAACGCACTGGCTTCCAGGCAGAGAAGTAATTTTGATAACATCGTCCCCGGGCCTGCATCTGGGAGGTTGACCTGCGAGAAGAACCTGCTCGTCTGACTGTCCCCTCGGTCCAGTCATCCCCTCAGTAGCACTGCGTGCGACTGAATTCGAACTTAAATTAGGAGTCCAGGCTGTTGCCTTAAAACGTCTTGAAAAGCGTAGGTTTTAATGCAGCACTGAATGAAAACTTACCGTGCGTTCAAAGAGGAGAAATACAGACTTTTGGAATGTAACAAGCGAACATTTCTCTGCGGGAGAGTGATTTGCTTTCAAAGTTTATTGTAAAGCGAGAATCCACTGATGCGCAGATCCTTCTCCCCAAATTTAAAGCATTCACAGTCTAACAGAACTTTTTCTTCTTGGATATATGTGCAAAAATTTGTCCGCCACCCACCAGGCAATGCAATGGAAGGCATTCAAAAATGCCATGTCTTTGGGTCTGGATAACAGAATGCCAGGCCCAGGAGAGGCACAGGGATGATGTCGCTGGGTCTGCGTCTCTCAGGGCACAGAGAACCATCACTGAGTCAGCAGGTGTATCAAAAATCCCAGCCGACTTTGAAGAGAAACCATCTAACATCTAGAGAGCTGTAACTCACTTATGGAGTGGACGCTCCAGGCCGAATAACGGCCCCCAAAGGAACCGCGGTCCAAATCCTCGGAATCGGAGACTGTTACCTTAAATGGAAAAGGAGGCTTGGTGGAGGTGATCAAATTAAGGGGTTCGAGGCGGGGAGATGGTCTTGGATAACGGGGTGGGCCCCGTATATAGTTACAAGGGTCGTGTAAGGGGGAGGCAGAAAGAGATTCTAGGACAGAAGGGAGGGGGCATTAACACGGCAGAAGCAGAGATTGGGCTTTGGGGGGATGAGCCAAGGAATGCAGGGGCGCCCTCCCAGGGCCTGGAAAAGGCAAAACGCAGGCCCTCCGGGAGCTGCTGGAGGGAGAGAGCCCTGCCGACACCCTCATTTTGTCCCCGTGAGCCCCATCTCGGACTTCTGTGTCAGTGGCAATTTGCTGCAAAGGCAACAGGACCCCTATGGTGGGGACAAAGGTGCTGGACGGTGACGCGACGTGGCACACACTGAGCGTCTCGCTTGTAGAGGAGGAGCGCTGGCGACGTCTGCCGTGGCCCGCTGCGCCCCAGCTCCCCCCGCAGACCTGACGCAAAGCATCTCTCCCCTTGCTATAGCCTCCTGATTTGCTGCTGTTTGCTCTGAACGCTTTTTGGTTACTCTGGTGCTAGCTGTGGCAGGGAGCCTGGCCTCTCCGGCAGCTCCTGTGGCTTGGCCGCCCCGTAGCCTCTCTGAAGCACAGCACGTCCTCTCTGAGGCAGCCGGGGGGCCTGGGCCACTCCTCAGGCACCTCTCGGCCCCAGCAGCCAGCGTCCCAGGGCGCCTGAGGCCGGAGCTGCCCTGCGTGGCGTCTCGCCCTTGAGCCTGGCTTTCGTGGGGCTCTCTCCCACGGCCAGCGGGTCATCTGCGGTGACGCCGGAATCGCTGTCCTCCACATCTGCCTCTGGGTAAAAGGCCCTTCCAGTTTACGAACAAGGTCCAGTGACCCCGGCGACCCTCGGGGACGCACCGAAGCAGCCAGCCAGCCTCCCTCCCGGTAAAACGGTGAGAGCTGTCAGATGCATCTCCACGGAGATTTGTTGGGTCTTTCCACGCGGCCTTCGCTTCTTCCGTGGGAAACATTGGTTCCTTTCCCGGGTCCCGGGAGTGGGGTGATAGCAGCAAATGGTGACGGATGAGTGGCTTTGAGGGCCAGTATAATTCACATAGTCAAAGTCAGAATCCAGGAGGAGGATTTGTTGATATGAAACAAAATCTTGATTTAGGGACATTGTCACACAGATGACGCAAAGCTCAGGTTGCCAGGTGCTGTGACCGGGGGATGAGCAGGAGCAGGGAGCCTAGGCCACAGCAGCAAGGTGGGAGGCCGGCGGCCCCACAGCCCGGGTCCCCCGTGGGACAGCATGGTGGCAGCCCTGTCCCGGGAGGCTGAGCTGCTGAGCAGAGCGTAGGTGGGCACTTTCACTGGTAAACCCATCCGGAAGCCAGCTGAGGGGGGGTGTGGGGGACACGGCCTGGAGGGGCCAGAGCAGGGGATGACCAGCACGGGTGCGGGACAGCTGCGTCGTGCGCCCCCTCACCAGACAGCAGGCTTCCTGATGGTGGGGGCATGTCTGCTTTGGCCGCACCGCCAGGAGCCTGGACTGTTCCCTGGCGAGAAGCAGGTGGCCAGTAAATTTCTGTCGATGGGTTGGAGAATGTGGCTTTTGCCGTGGGACCTTTGCGTCCACCTCCTCCGTTGATACGGAGATGACATCAGAGGATTTATCTGTTCCAGACGACCACCGATTGGTGCGGTTCCTTATCAGACACCTCCTCATGTGTCCTTATGACCTCCACACGGTTTTGGTGGGGGTCATCTGCAGGTTGGGGGTGGTCCTACTGCTCTTCCTGAATAGCGGAGCACTGATGAAGCTCTGGTCGTTTCTCAGCCTGGCGGAGCATCATCCACGGCCTCTGTTTCCGGCCCCACCCAGCCTAAATGCCCCTGCTGTCATTTAAGGCTCTCTCAGACCCAGCCTCTTCTACTTGAACTTATTCCCCACTGTTCCTGCTGTTCAGCTTACGCTTTAAACAGGTGCTACGCCGCTCCCGTGCTAAATCCACACCTGTCGTCCCTCACGATGTCGCTCCCCTCTCTGTACACTTGCCCTCCCTAGTGTGCACCGAAGGCCGCCTCAGCTCAGTCCCACGCCCCATCCTCCTGGCTGCTGGAGGCTCAGAGACCTGTCGCGTGCTGAGGCTTAACGAGCCTCACGATTGCGCTCTCGGTTCCGTGCTGTCCTGTGGCGTCCAGTGTGGGTTCACGGGCGGGGTTTGCCCCCCCAACCTGATGGACCCTGCTGTCCCAGCCTGCGAAACAGTCAGAGGTGAAAGAAAGAAAGCGCTCCCGGGGCAGCGCTGGGAAAGCGCCAGGTCTCTGTGTCCTGTTCCGCGTGGAGGCCCAGCGCTCGGCTCGATAAATGGAGTTTGGCCGATTCCTAGAGGAATTCGATGGAATTTGCGGAGGTGATGGAGCAAAGACCAGAGAATCTGTCATTGCTGGAATTAAGGGAAAAAGTTTAATTTTCTCTTTACTATCCCGAGCCAGTATACAGAGGATCATTGTGTCATCGCACTCATGGAGAAAAGAACTTTTTGTTTGTTTGTTTTAAATATGTATATTTAAGTATATTTGTGTCCGGGCAGGGCAAGGACACAAATACTCTGAGCAGAGAAGAATTTCCGGGCAGTGAAAATCCTCTGCATGAGGCCGTAATGGTGGCAACGCGTCATTATGTATCTGCCCAAACTTGTAGTGTAAGCTGTGGACTCTGGGTGGTTTCGATGTGTCATGTAGGTTTGCTAATTGTCCCCTCTGGAGAAGATGGCGGTAGTGGAGTCGGTGTATGTGGGGGCAGGGCTATAAGGCAGCGGTCCCCAGACTTTGAGGCCCCAGGGACCGGTGCTCCTGTGAGAATCTAACACCTGCCGATCTGAGGTGGAGCTGAGGCGATGATGCCGGCGCTGGGGAGCGGCTGCAGACACAGATGGACTTCACTTGCTCACCTGCCACCCACCTCTGCTGTATGGCCCGGTCCCTAATGGGCCACAGTCTGGGGGTTGGTATAAGGGAAATCTCTGAACTAGTCCCTCAATTTTGCTGTGAACCTAAAACTGCTCCAAAAAAATAAGGTTTTAATTTTAAGAATGTATGAACTGCTGTTGCACATGCATGAAAAATATTTCGAAGAAACTGTATTCTAAACAAGTATGGTTCTTTACAGATTCTCTTAGAACAGTTCCATGTAAGCATAAAATAAGGGCGGGGAGACGAGGCGGTTAGCCAGCCTCGCCGGTCGCCAGTCGACTTTCAGTCTGGGGGCCACAGGGAATGAACGACACCGAGAACCAAGCTGGTGGTGCGGCCGGAGACTGTTTTCAGGGCTTTTACCTGCCGTGAGCCTCCCGTGGGTCTCAGTCAGTTGCTCTGTCTCTTTGACGCACTTGTGTGCTCACACGCACACACGTGTGCATGCACACACACACACACATGCGCTCACGCACAGAGGGAGAGACCACACGGACGGACACACTCTTTACTTGCTTCTCCAGTGCAGGGGCTTATTCTGGCCACCAAGTGTCACTGTACGAGCCGCCGGGGGACCTGGCTGAGCCTGGCTCTCCTGTCGCTGTCCCTGCGCCACTTTCTGGACGGCCTCGATGAAAGCAGACCGGCCGCAGTAGCTGGACAGCAAGTTTCATTAGTGACGGAAAAGCCATCATGGGGCTCGCTATAGAAATTACCCTTCGTTTCTCTCATCTTAAACGGTCACAGTAAAAACAGCTAAAGAAAGTATCAAAATTTGCCCACTTCCCTGGACTCTCTGAACTGCTGGGAAATGGAAATTAAAAATGGCTTCAAGTCTTGCTATGCCTGAGTTTCAGTAAGGGGTGTGTTCTTTATGAATTAATAAAAATTTTCGTTCAAAAGCAGCTGGAGACGGAGGCTGAGGAGTCAGGGCACAGGCTGCCTGCCGGACACCAGCCTGTGCCTCTGCATGTGTCCGGACGCAGCTCGGAGGCCACGAGGACAGTGCCGCTGCTCACGCCTGAGGAACCAGCACGCTTGATGAGCCTCAGATAAGCGTTCCCGTGCCAACGGGGCCTTCAGCAAAGGCGGCCTGCGCACTTCAGAACGCAGAAGCCATCTGGCTGAATGATTCATAGCGTAGCATGGTGCGTGCTCACGGAACCCAGCGAGTCTAGACTGCAGACGTGTTGTAAAGGGGGCTCGTGTTTGCAAAAGAAACGGCTCCCGCGATTCGCTTTTCTGACGCGACCCACACGGGGCCTCACAGGGTCAGAGAGAAGACGTGGCGTGTCTGTGCCCGGCCTCCAGCCGCTGCCGGACGCCCCCCGACGGGCTGGAGGAGGCGGCTTCGCTCTGCAGACTGCCGGGCGGCCTGGGTTTATCGAGGCAGAGACGAGCCTGCTCAGGTGGTTTAGGAAGGTGGCTGTCAGGCCTCTGAGGACGGCCCGACGCCCAAGCAGCCACCGCAGCTCCGGAGGGGCATTCTGGGGGGGACCCTGCCGCCTGCTCACGGTCCCGAGCATGACGGCTGCCACCGAAGCCCTGACGTCGCCTCGGCGAGCCTCTGCTGTCCCTGTCTCTTCCTGCCCCTCAGTCCGGAATCAGAGCCCCACGGGGGAGCGTCCGCGTGGCCGGGGCAAGGTGTGCGCCTTCGCCTCTAGCCCGGCGCGCCGGCGCCTGGATTTTCAGTGTCCGGGAGGCAGACGTTTTCTCATCACAGACCCGAGCGTCGCCCCTTCGTCCCGCCAGCCGCCGTGCACGTGCGCGTATCCACGTGCCGCTGCTCCGCCTGCTGGCACGGGCCCTGCTGGGCGTGCTCGTGCGGCTCTTGCCTTGGAGGAGTCTCACTGGCGCCCCGAGCCTTAGCAGCCGGCTGGGAGGGCGATGATGCCCGGGGTGGTTGAGGCCCGTGCTTTTCCAGCGCCCTGCCACTCAGCTCAGTAAGCACCTAATGGATTCTTTGACCGCCTGTGTTGGAGCCTGCCTCGCCACTGAAGGCCCACGTCTCCGTAACAGGACACCTCTAATCACGTGACATTCGTACACAGCTTTCACGGCTCTTAGTAAAGGCACAGGCGTTGGAAAACATCGGGTGATGACTCAGACGAGCTCAGGGGGAGTCAGGGGTCTTTCATCGCTATTTATAATCCCGCGGCCGCGATGCCCTGCGCCCCTGCTCGAGCCGTCACCACGCCACACGCTTCCGTGCGTTACCTGCGTGACCCCCGTGAGAACCCTGTGACTGAACGTTCCATCCCCGCGTCCCTGATGACGACAAATGAGATAAACAGAAACAGAGTCAGCCACGGTCCCACCTTTCGACAGAGCTGAGCTTTCACTCCTGGTCGTGCGTGCTTTTTCATGTCGCCGAGTTTTGAGAGGTTTGAAATCAGTTCCTTCGCGTGGAAGGAGGAGAGAACCAACATTATTCCAGTACAGCGTTGGCGATGTCACAGTGGGACGGACCAGGGACAGCCACAGGTGGAGAGTGAGTGAGGGCGCAGGGGTGAGAGGTGGGTGGAAGCACCGCGAGCTGACGACTGGGTCCCGCCTGGTAGAGGCGGCCGTTGACGTGCAGGTGGGCGAGTTCTGAAATCACTGTGCACTTTACCCTTTATTTCCTCTGTAAGGGAAGTGGGGCAGGCACCTGCTCTCCTACTGTGTGTGTGTGTGTGTGTGTGTGTGTGTGTGTGTGTGTGTAACTTTCATTGTCGCGTTCATCAGCCAGCTGGCCCCGTGGGGAGGACAAACTGAAATCAGGACGAGACCTTGGTGAGGCGGTGTGGCTGGCGGGAACTGGTGGGAAGCTGCCTGGACACAGATGTGTTTTCTGACTCTCTCAGCTTCACGTTTCCAGAGAGGGAAGTGTGCGATGTGAGCTAACGAAAACTCGCCACCAGCTTGTCACATCTTTGGGTGCAGTGTTGGAAATGACTCATTTCTGTGCAGATGTTCAAATGATAACTCTCATTTCTTAAATTCCTTCTGGCCATCGACATCCAAATGCGATAAAATTTTGTAAGCTAGCGGAGGATGTTTTAGGAAGACACGAAGCCAGTTTACCAAGTCAGTGTCTGGGTGGCACAGGGCGTAGTTGACACAGGGCATAGTCGTACCTCTGCCCAGACGCAGAGGGGCTAAGAAGTCCGCAGAAGTACAGCTCAGGGACGGAAGAAAGAGGCCTCTTAGCCTCCGGTTCCTAACAGAGTGACAAAGCTTCTCGTCTGCTGTCCGTGTTACTGACTAACGTGTCACGAGGACGGGGACGTAAGCATTCTCGTGGACTGCCGTGTGCAGGCTCATGCAGAAGGCTGTACGTGGTGCGGCAAGGCTCGAAAGAGACCCTGCCCTCACAGCGTGCACGTGCGTGCACGCGTGTGTGTGCGCGTGTGTGTGTGGGTGGTGGCGGGACTGTGGCTGGACGCCCCAAAGACCTGGATTCTCATCCTGGCTCAGCTGCCATCTGACTATAGGACTTGAAGCAAGTCTCAGACCTTTTCAGGGTCTCACCAAGTACCTTCCACTCTGAAATCCTACGCCCTCGGCTCTTCCCAGACAAGGCTGACAGTTAAGACAAAATGGGAAGTCTGAGGACTAAAGTCAGAAGTCCAAGTGGTGGGTGGGCATCAGGGGAGAAGGCCGTTACGTGGACTAGATGTTTCACAGAAGAGTTTTGGCCTCAGCCACCCTCTAAAGCAGGGGTCCCCAAACCCAGTGCGGGTCCTGGCCTGTTAGGAACTGGGCCGTACAGCAGGAGGGAACCAAAGCTTCATCCGTATCTGCAGCCGCTCCCCAGCACCCACATCATTGCCTCAGCTCCGCCTCAGATCCTCGGGCAGTAGTCCTAGGAGCACCCACCAGTCTGGTGCCACGAAGTCTGGGGACCACTTATCTAAAGGAGATCAGAACTTAGTCCTTGGAGAGAAAGACTTCTGGAGTCTAGAAGACTTGGAAAATGGCCCGAGGAAGCTCCTGCCTGAGCCGGCGGCACCCCTCTGAGAGTGAGAAGGCCTCTGTCCTTCTAATGGAGAGTTCGTTATCCCTCTCCCTCCCTCCCTCTCCCTCCCTCCCTCCCTCCATCTCTCCTCTCTCTCTGCCAGTTCTTCAGAATACCCTGGAAATGGTTTTAGCATATGATTCGGGAAGTCATAAGAAAAGCACCAATAGTTAGTAAGCAATAATACAGAAATGCTAAAAAAAATCATGGAGAAATGGGTTTCACTGTACGTGTTAATGTATTTATTAGATAGATGATACAGTCATCATATCCACTTGCATATAGATATTATTAAACTCTTCTGAAGGCACACAGTATCCCATCCAAGTTCATACAGTGATCCAGGGTTCCTTGCCTCTGGTTATAAGTACTTAGTTAAATGTGCTCCTGATTCTTTCTGTATTTTTAATGATCGTTTAATTTTCCTTATTTAGCATTTGAGTGTTCACTTGAAACCTCCAAATTGATAACATTCCTCTCACTGCACGTGGTTTCCATGGCGGCATGAACAAAATGTCCAAGTAGCAGAAACGGTCACAAGAAGTATCTGCTCCAGTCAACGGCCTAAATTTCCAGGATCTTTTCCTCGCAGCACACGAACGACGCCGGCATGCTTCAGGGTGCACCTGTCGGCACTCACCCTTCTCTAGCACCCCTTCCCGGGAAGCAAGAGCAGAAGAACAGAGCAGTGGCACCCGCCCAGACGACGTGGGAGCGAGACGTGCGGCGTGGCCGCTGAGGACTGAACCGCATCCCCGGGAAACGACGCGCTGAAGCCCCAGCAGCCCGCGAGGGCGTCAGTGGGGAGGTGATCCGTGAGGCCGTGTGGGTGGTCCTCTTACAAGAGGAGGTGTGGACACACAGAGACACAGGGACTGTGCACACACACGAAGGAGAGTCCCTGTGGGGACACCAGGCGAAGACGGCCACCCACAAGCCGAGGAGAGAGGCCGCGAGGGCCCGGCCCTGTCCGCGCCTCGCTCTTGGACTCCGGCCTCCAGGCCTGCGAGGTGAGGGTCTGTCGTTTAAGCCCCCGTCTGCAGCATTTTTGCTGTGGCCCGTAGCAACGGGAGAAAAATGATCACTATAAACAGAAAAACAAAGTGGCTATAAAAACCTGACAAAATATATATCCTACTAAAGATGGATTCCAGACCAGCTGGACGTGAAGCAAAACTGAAGTGGCCAGAGCATCCCCATACTGTCCCTTCAGCGTCCACTCAGGCGGGGGGAGGGTTTAAAGCCACACACAGGCCACAGGCGGCGCTGGCTGTGGAGACGGACACGAACGTCCGGCGTTCTCGCCGCCAGAGCCCGCTCATCGGCCAGCGCCGTGGCACAGCCCTTGGTGGGCTGCCTGAGGCCGCCGCTCCGCAGAGCCCACGCCCGGCGTCAGGGAGGCTTAGGCGTCCCCTTCGGCGCTGCCCCGCAGGGTCGGGGTGGGGCGCTGAAGCCGGTTTCGACTGCGGCGTGGCAGAGGCGGCCGCTGCAGCGGTGCCTGGCTCAGCTGCGGGGCGACCCCGCAGGCCGGGCGCGCGCGGCTCCTCAGCCTTCACGGAGCCCCGTCGGCTCTGAGAGGGGCCGGGCCGCAGCGGTCCCCCGTGAGGCCCTCCGCAGCCGGCGCGCAGAGCGGACGGGGCGCAGCGCCAAGCCCACAGCGCCGCCCGCAGCACCGCCACGGACGCGTCTTACCAGGATGTCGACGCGGTCTCCATTTCTCAGGGGTGGGAACAGCGAGTTCGAGAAAGCAAAATAACAAAAGAGGAAGAGAACGCAGGAAGCAGAGCCCGCGGCGTGATGGCCTGTGACAGGACCCTGTGCCGGCACGAGGCGGCGTGGCCCGGGGCTCCCCAGCAGTGCGCGCTGCCCACTGGACCCCTCTGCAGGCCTCGCCATTCATCCCCACGCGGTCTCGGGCGGACGCCGCAGCCCTTCGGTGGGCACAAAGGGCACGAAGCGGCCCGCCCGGCAGGTGGGCAGCGGTGTGTGGACGACGCGCGTGCCGCGTGGTGGGAGCGTGGCGGGGCCCCACGGACAGAGCTGCGTGTCGGGGTCCTCGGCTTCAGGGCACAGCCCACACATGCCTCTCTTCACCCCCGGTCCGGGCGGCGCGCGCGTTTTGGGGGGCCTGCGCCAGACGGGCACAACAGCCACAGCGGCCACACTCACGGGGGCTGGCTGCTCGCCACGCAGTCTCCCAAGTGCACTGTGTCTTATTTTTCTTCCAAACTCTTTTCATCCCACTTTGGGGACAAGGAGGGCGAGAGATTAAACAGCTCCGCTGGTGCCTCCCACTAGCGACGGGGGGCCTGGGGTTAGACACCAGGCACCTGCCCCCGTCCGCACCCCGGCCCCCGCCGCAGCCCCGTCTCCGTGCACCTGAAGACAAGGTCGAGTCTCTTTCATTCTTGACGCCTTTTTCCACAGCCACTGAGCCGGATAATTGCTTTTCAGTTAATGTTCTCATGATGTCAAACCTTCTGTCCCAATCCTCTGGTCTTTAGTAAGAGTGAGGGCTGCTGTGCCCAGGGGTGAGGGTTTTGAGGCTCCCGTGTGGGACTGGCGTGTCGGGGGGTGGGAGGGAGGGAGGGGAATCACCATTCGTTTTTCCCTGGAGGCGTTTACACTGAGCTGAGTCATCCTGCTGAGGGCAGACAGATGGGTGCTTGGAGTAAGCAGCCGCAGTAAGTTCCAGAAGGGTCTCTGAGACAGACGGGGGCGTGGAGACCCGTTCTTTCCCCTTGGGGGCAGGTGAGCTCAGCGAGGCTGTGGCGGAGCCTGTGCAGCTCTGGCTAGTTCTCTGTCTCCCCAGGACTTCTCAGGAGAGGGGGCTTCCCAGGTTCACCCCGGGATGCCGGCCCCACCCACAAATGTGGTTCTTGCTCTTGGTCCCGCTGCCAACCCTGGGGACAGGTGACGCCACCTTCATCTGCAGAGGCGTGCAAACCAAAGATGTGGTCACTTTTTTCCAACCCTAAAGATTGTAAATGGTAGAGGCTAGTTATCCCCCAAATTGGTATAGAACCCTGGAGAAATGGTAGTTACATCTTTGGGCTGACCTGGGACCCAAAACGCCATATTAAGGATACGTGGGTAGAGCGCTCAATAGACCCCAAATCTTCCCTTTACAACTTCATAAAAAAGGTCTTAAAGACACCCCACATCTTGTTAAATCCTCCTACACGTGCACATAGACACACATATGCACATAATACACACATGCACACATACATAAAATGCGTACATGCACAAACACACTGTTATGAAATTTAAAACATCCAAGTAGCTTATGTGTTTAAATTTTTCTTTATACATTACCACCTCACATAATTTAAAAAGTGCTAAAAACGCAGAACAAACATGGACCCTGTCCCGGGGGAAGCAGGGCTTCCAAAGGAAGGAACGAAGGCAACTTTCAATGACGGTCGTAGCCACCTTGTTCCCACTGGCATTTAAGGCCAATCAGCAAGCACGGAGAAACAGTTTTAAGCATGGGAAACTTCTTCATAACAAAAACTCACGAACCCAGGAAGCCGGATGGCTCCCTGCACAATCATGCCCGCTGAGCCTGCGCGCCCCAGCCGAGGAGCTGCCCGCAGCGCTCTGATGCGTGCAGGAAACAGCCAGACTGCGTCGTCGGAGCCGCCCCGGTTCCGTACGCAGCGCTCTGAGCATTCGCAGCGCCCGGAGATGTCCCCAGAGCAGGCGTTCCTCTCTCCACTTCGTGGAATGGGAAACCGAGGCCCGGGGTGAGCCGGCTTGCCAGAGAGCAGTCGCACTGCGGCTCGGCGGCGCACTGATGTCCCTGCTCCTCCTCCTCTGCTGACTTCTCATTCTTTTTCCTTTGAAATTTATGAGGAGATAAATGCAAAACGGAAGGATTTGTAGAAACTCTGAAAGTCAGGCTCATTTAAGGAAACTGTGGAGGGCAAGTCTAATCAAATCCATGAGCCTTTCCACTGGAATCTCCCTCGGCATTGACACAAACACACGCACCACACATACACACACAGGCAGACACTGCAGAGACGCACACGGATACACGCATACACACACACAGACACACAGAGACAGACACAGACACGCAGATACACACAGATACACGCAGACATGCACACAGATACACAGAGACACACAGACACCCATGCAGACAACACATGCACATGCAGACACATGCTCACGCAGACACGCACAGATACACATGCACACATACAGACATACACACAGACACGCAGAGACACAGATACACACGCAGACATGCACACATACACAGAGACACACAGACACCCATGCAGACAACACATGCACACGCAGACACACACACATGCAGACCGCAGATACACATGCACACACAGACATACACACAGACACGTGCAGATACACATACACACAGACACACATACGCAGAGACACACACACATGCAGACAACACATGCACACACAGACACACGCAGACACGCGCAGATACACATGCGCACACACACACACAGACATGCAGAGACACAGATACACACGCAGACACACACAGATACACAGACACACAGCACACACATGCAGACAACACATGCGCATGCAGATGCACACAGACACGCGCAGATACACATGCGCAACACACACAGATACGCAGACACACAGACACATGCAGACAACACATGCACACGCAGACACACACAGACATACACACAGACACGCAGGGACACATGCGCACACAGTCTACTTGGGGATGTTAACGGATCATTAAAGTAAGCTCTGGATGGCAGCTATTTAATAAAGCTCATCACGATGAGCCAGTGGTTTATGACAGGAAGTGATTTTGTTAATGCGTATAGAAGCCTGAACAACACAGCTGGGATTTTATCTCAAATTTAGAAATAATTGAAGAAGAGCTAGAAAGTTGATAAAGAGGAGAGACAAGCAACTCACTGACGATGAATTGAAAAACACGAGAAGCAAAGATGGAGAGGAAGGTCACTATAGCAACGACAGAACTCACCTTTCCCCCACAGTGATGGTGAGGTCAGAACCAGCCTGGGGTCCCGCTGGGTGCCACTGGGACAGAAGAAATCAGGTTTGCTACGCGACTTCTCTCCCAGAGCACCGTGCGTTCTGCACCTCTCTTCAGCTAAACGTGGCTGCTTGTAACCCTCTTTGCCGCTTAGGACCCTGCTTACTCTCCACACGCTTCTGCCTGTCATTCTACTCTATCTCAGAGGGGATTTTATTCTTCTGCTCTCAGAGTGGATTGCATTTTTACTTATACATCGACTCAAGTGTCTGCAAGCACTAGATGTATTTTGAAATGATGACAATAAAAGCTGGCCCCCGAGAGTTGCAGATTGATTTCAAAGGTACCCCAGGGCCCGGTTCCCACAGGAGCAAACCACACGATCTGCAGGTGCGTCCCCGTGTGGGGGAGGAGAGGGAGTGGCGTCGCTCTCCAGGGCTCTCCAAGTCGTGAGGAGATGAGATTGCCTCTTACTTCAAGTCTAGAGTATTAAGAGTTTTATTTATCAGCAGCAAGAGCTTTGTTTATGATCAGCAGAAACTCGACTTGGAGAAATGACACCTTATGTAATTGAAACTTAAGGAGGAAGAACGTAATTACCGGGCTCGGTAATTAGCTCTATGGGCACAAAGGCGCTGCAGGTCACAGAGCGACAGGTTGGAGAGCAAGTCAGGAGAGCCGACTTCCTGTTCTGGCCTCGTCCCTCGCCGCCTGGGGACCGTGGGGAGAGGCCGCCGTTTCTCCTCCTCCTCCCCGTTTCCTTTCTGCTGTTTGCCGTACCTGGCAAGGCGGGGAGGGGACCCTTGGTTACGTCCAGGAAGGGGCGAGCAAGCCACTTCCATGGCCTTCTCTTATGTCTGTGACGGGGTGCTGGAAGGGGGCGCCCGATGGGGAAGCGGTTCAGAGAGATGAGGCGGGATTTCAGAGGGAGACTTGTCGACTCGCTCCAAGTGTTCTGAGCAAAGGGCTGTGGCCAGGGGCAGGGGAAGTGATGGGTTTCGTCTGCTTTCCAAGATGGGAGGAATCGCAGCATCACTGTGGACTGACGGGAATCATCTCGTGGAGAGGACAGAGGTGGAGGGAGTGGCTGGGACGGTCCCCTCAGGTCCACGGCACGAGTGGCCTCATGTGTCAGTGGAGGGGTTGCCTGAGGAGGAAGGGGAGCTGGTGCTGAGGGCCAGTCTGCTCCCTGTGGCGGGACAGGAGTCTGCGAGCATCGAGCATCGAGCATCGGGAGGGGTCAGGGCGGCTGCCCGCGCCGGCGTGAGTCAGACCAGCTGGGGGCTGAGGTGGGAGCCAGCCCTGCAGTCATCAGTGGTGCTTCCTGCCCGAGACTAGAGACCGTCACTGTGGAAACTGCTTCAGGACGGCGGGGGGCTTGCCAGAGAAAAAACACAGGAAACAAGGGGTGTGAGTGCGTGTGCACAGCCGAGCAGACAAGGAGTGTGAGTGTGCGTGTGCACGGCGGAGCAGGCAGGCCTCACGGTCTGGAGAAGTGCCCGTGCAAGTCCACTCCAGCTGGTATCCGTTGCCTAAAACTGGAAAAACCCCTCTTTTCCAGGCTGTCCTGTCTGCCACTGAGAGGGGGTGAGAACTTGGAGCGGGGAGGCCGGGGAGCGCAGCGTGAGTGCACGGCTCGCGCAGGTGGACGCGGGCCGCAGTGGAAGCCTTGGCCACACGGGCTTGGCCGCAGGGGTGGGAGGGTTCGCCTTCCCTCCCCAGGTGCGGAACGGTCCACTGTCACCCGCCCTGGAGGAGGGGGTCGGGGCGTCAGGGAGAAAGCCACGGGCTGTTTCCGGCGCAGGACCACGCCGCGTCTCCTCTGCCTGACGATGTGACTCGACTCAGGCAGCGGGGGAGCCGCTGGGGGCCACCGCGTGTGTCCAACGGCAGGCGGCCCGGGTCCAGGCCCTGAGGGGAGTGGCCTCTGGCGACTGCCAGGGTGTGGGGAGACAGCAGGCCAGCACCCGTTCCTGGCCTCCTGTCTGGGGGTCTGAGGGAACGGGGGTGGCAGCTGGAAGCCCATGGGGCAGGCAGGAGAAGCACGTGTCTCGGGCGTGTCACCCCAGAAGCCCCCGTTCGGGGCACTGTGAGCTCCGTGAGGGCAGGGACCATATTTATTCTCTTCACTGTATCGTCGAGTTTCTGGCACCGTGCTCTGCAGAGATTTGGTGCCCAGTAAGTTAAGGATTTTTAAACAGACGGATGCTGTGTGCAGGAGTGGGTGACGTTAGGTGGCTGCCGTGGTGACTGCTGGAATGGCGGGTCTGCGGCAAGGCCGAGGTCCTGGCTGGACGGAGACAGAGCCGGTGCCGTGGGGCTCGGTGTCGAACGCAGCAATCCGTTCGGGGGTGGCTGAGAAACGGGTCACGAGCGTTGTGTTTGTAAAGGAAAGCAGGCATCCTCGGTGGACGGCGTAGGCTGTTCCCTGAAGCAGTTGATAGTTTGATTTTAAAATAGCACTCAGTTTTCAGCCTGTCACCTGATCATCCCGGGAAGCATAAACTCGACATCGTAAATGTGGATTCATCCCTTGCCTCTTACCTGGTTTTCGGCAGGGAGAGCAAGGAAGCGGAGCGGGAAGGGCGCGGGGCGCTCGGGCTGCCGGTGCCCGCCTTCCTGCCGCGGATGGCCGCATCTCGCCGGGGCACAAACCGTTCGTTTCCTCCCTTCCGTTGAGGGGTTCTGCTGTTCGCATCTGAAACATCCCCTCAGATAGGCCCTGCAATTTGCTGAAAAGCAGTGTAGTTAGAGAAAAAAAAAACGGCATACTGAAGGGGAGACAGCTGAGGGCACGACCGGGCAGGGCGGAAATGCTTGGCGAGCTGAGTGCCCTCGAAGACGGGGTGACCGCAGCCGAGCCTGGCTTCCGTGACAGGGATTTTACTTCCAGGCACAGACACCGTCCTTCTGAAACCCTGCGCCGTCCTGGTGGAGCGATGCTCGGAGCTGCCTGGCTGAGGGCTCGGGTCCCTTCGAAAGGACGGTTCACGCTGAGCCTCCAGACACCGTAACCTCTCGCTCGCACCTAAGTTCTTCACACTGTTAACGGTTCCCGGTGGCCGGAGGGCGGGTGCAAAGCTGCGAGGTGCTTCTGAGTGCCACTTTGTTCTCTGAACTCTCCTGGGCGTTCCTCTGGGTTTTCGTGCATCCTTAACTGTTTCTTTTCTCAGACTCGAGCCTGGAAGGCAGTTGGGCACAGAGCAGCTGGCGTTGGCTGGAAGGCTCAGCGGGGCTCCAAGGTGGGGCTCCGAGGCGGGGCTCGCCACCGGATTGGTGTCAGTCACGCACGTTGCAGGAGCCCTGGGCAGAGCCCTGTGTCCGCTGGGCCCGCGGTTCGGGCTTGGACTGTCTGCAGAGTCCCCTCCATCGGCGGAGGGTGGGCGGTGGGGAGTCGTCAGCAGCGCTGAGTCACAGCACGGGAGAAACGGGCTCCCCATCTGTGGTGCGGGTGCATCAGGACTGTGTAGACCAAGGACAGCCGCTGGGCTGGCCCAGAACTTTCAGCAGAACCAGTTTTCCTGGGGGCGGGGGGCGGGAATAGCCAGGGCGGCGGGGATCCCCAGGGGAGGGTGGGCTGCGAGCCAGGGGCCCTGGGAGGTGTCCCAGCCTGCGGGGGCCCGGGGTCTGAGGACGAGGGGGGCAGTGTTCTAAGACGTGTCGGAACAGGCCGTGCGGCTCGTGGAGGCGGCGTTCCCTGGGGGGCGCACGGGGCCCCGGCAGCCAGCGGGCGCTGGGCAGTGCTGCAGCAGCGCCGGGGTGCTTCGCCTTTAACTTAGACACTTACGACGGCAAGAAACATACAGGCATCAAAACGCCCCAAGCTTTGCCAGGGAGAGAGCGCGGGAGGCGCACGGTGAGCTTCGGAGTGACGTGCTGCACCCTCGCACGCCACGCACTGCTGTGACCGCGGTGGCCGGCTCCCTCTCCGGGGCAGCGGCGGGGTCTTCCTCCTCCAGGGTCTGCGCCCCGGAATCCTCTTCCCACACTGATCTGTGCAGCGTCCTGTTTTCAAAGCACTTGATTCAATCGGCCGAAACTCCAGCACCCACGGTTCTTGCAGCTGGATTTTTAGCACGCGTTTTCTCCGGCGCGTTTCACGGGGCGCGTCCCCTCCCCGGGCTCTGTGGAAGCCTCGCTTCCGGTGCCCTCAGCGAGGACGCCTCTCCTCCACCGGGCTCGGCCTGCGTGTCTGCACAGGGTCCCCCTTCGGGGCTGTGCCGTCTGCCCTGCTGACTCTACTTTCTGCTCGAGACTCCATGTGGGGACACGGCGGTGCCTCAGCCTGTGTTCAACCGAGTGCATTTCGGGCTCCATCGGAACTGAAAAGGGTCTGTAATTGGGCATCCACCCCCAGGCGTGACAATCAAAAATGGTTTCAGATAGTGCAGCTGTCCCCTGGGGGGCAAAATCTCCGCCTGCAAGAACCAGGGCCTCACCTGGACGTAGCCAGTGCCAGAGAGCACGGCTCTGATAAGGAAGGTGGGCTGGCCTTCGCCCCAGCCCCTGCCTCGCCTGGGCCAGGGCCAGTGGCAGTGCGGTCTCCACAGCGGCGCCCAGCACCGCCGCAAGCTCCTGCATGTGCCCGTGTCCTGGCCGAATCCCTCCCAGTAGCTTCTCGAGACATCCTTGAATCTTTAAGGCAAACGGTCCGCTTCCACTTACTTGGGCTTGAGCTGTTCACTGTCAGCTGTACGCAGAGGGGGCTTGGCTCCTCTCTTCGTCTGCTCCACTGGCCCATCAGAGGCCTCTGGGGAGGCCTCCCGCCCCCGCCCACGCTCTGCCCCCACACCCACACCCCACACCCACACCCCCACACCGGCCTCCTCCTGCCTCGTGTGTGAAGCTTGGCACCAGCGTACGAGTGCTTGCTCTGGAAGGTGGCATCGCTATTCAACACTCATCAAATCTCTCCTTAAAGCGGCTTTGCTGTTTTCTCTGACCTTTCAGTTTGGGCAAAACACATCTTAGATCCTAGATATCACCCTGGTTTCCTTACAGGAGCACAGCGTCCTTCCCGTTAGCACTGTGTGACCTGCGACAAGCGATGAAGACACGACATGAAGCGTGTGATTTCTCATAACTCGAAGAGTCTCAAATTGGTATGTCCGAGACAGAAAAAACTGATAAGAGGGTGTTCGCTAATTAATTGAAAACACGTTTATATTTAGCACAGTGTTTCTCAAACTATCAGAATTGGTGCTATACAGTAAATTCATTTAAAAACGGCCATTTAAAATAACAAAAATAAAATATCGTTTCAACAACAGTGATGCGACTGCTCCTTGCTTACCGTGGTTGGGAGGGGGCTGTACTCAGCGGCCTCTGCCTCGGCACATCCGTAACCAGGCGGGGTCTGGCGGAGGGTCGCCCCGCGGCCTCGGGTTCCGGTTCCGGTTCCGGTTCCGTTCGCTGCGCGGAGGGACGCTCCTGCGGCAGCGCAGGCGTCAGGGGCGGCCGCGGTGGCGGAGCCTCGGCTGCAGCCGTAGCTCCGGACGCAGCAGAGCACGTTCTGCCCGCGAGCGCGGGACGCGCCCTGCCTCACGCCGCGTTGCCGCGCTCCGTGGCCGCCGTGGAGCGCGACTGCCCATGTCGTCGCCGTGGCTCCGCGAGAAGAGACACCAGGAGGAGAAGCCCGACCCGAGCCCCAGAGCCCCAGAGCCCCAGCCGCCCCGCCCGCCCTCGGAGGCCTGGGCCCTGCGCAGGCGACGCCGCCTCGTGCTCCCTCCCGAGCCCTTGGCCGGGCCAGCTCTGTCTGCCTTCGGGTCCGCAGACGTCACCTCCCCAGGCAGGCCGTCACTGACCCCGTGTGCAGAGGCCTCGCTCGGCCGCTCGGCCTCGTCGTCCTCCTCGTTTCCTTCGTAGACTTGATCGCGGTCCGTGGCGAGCGCGCCTGCCGCCGCGCGCGCGTGCCCCGCCCGACGTGAGACCCGCAGGCGCGGGCCGGACACGAGCGCGCCGCCGCGCGTCCCCAGGCAGGCAGGGCCGGCGAAGAGGTCGCCGCCCACGAGACGTCTCTGCGGCCACACGGCCCTGTAATCCTGCGAGCGCATTCAGACTTTGGTCTCTCGTTAGATGGAGAGCTAATTTTTGGACAGAGGACAGTGTTTCGTACTTCTCCCAGGATGGAGGATTTACTATGCTTTTTTTGTTTGAAAAGAGCAGGAGGTCTTGGCTCCAGTGGCTTCATGCCGCCCTTTAAAAAAATGTTCACGACCGTTAATCCGCCGGCAGAAAATGGGGCATTAGTGTCCAATTTTTGGATAATCATTATTGGATTTTTAAAATTCTCCCATTCTCTCTTTTAACTCTTTGTAGGAAATCACTTTTGATGAAATGGTCCCACCGCTTACGATTGCAAATGCAGTGCCCCCACAAAAGTGCTGTCCACAGTGGTTACGGGTGAATTGGGTCCCTCTCCCCACGAATTCCTGTGTTGCAGGTCTGCCCCATGGGTGGAGTCTGCACGTGAGGCCTTCAGGAGGCGAAGGAGGTTAAAGGAGCTCCCAGATGTGGGCCCTGGGCTCAGGGGCGGGTGGCTTCGCAGGACAGCAGGGCTCTTCCTCCAGCCCACACAGGAGAGGCCAGGTGAGGGGCAGGGAGAGGGCAGCCGTGCAGGCCCACGAGGAGGTCTCCCTGGAAACCGGCCCCGACAGCCCTCGACCTTGCACTTCCGGCCTCCAGAACTGCGAGTGTGTCACGCGTGTCGCTCGGCCCCCATCCGTGCCCCCAGATGCGCCCTCAGCCACTAACACAGCCAGGGCCTGTCATTTTGCATTTCAGAATTCCACGTAGCTTCTCGTCGTCGCTCTGTACTCTATTTCAGTAAGTGAACTTTGAACCATGCATCTATTTTTCATCTGGGGATAGTGTACAATCTAATACTGAAAATGACATCTCCACTCCAACAAATGTAAAAAACACTCACCTGATTTGAAAATACCTTGGACAGGATGAGTTGTGAGCTGCCAATAAAAATTTAGCTGAATCAAAACTGAGTGTACGTGTGGCCTTGAGGGATATGATTATCAAGATGAAATGAGATTTCTGTGACAAATACAGTCGTCCCATTCAGAAGGGGGTGTGTTCCAGGCCCCCAGGTGACGGTGCCAACCCCTGCATGTACAGGCATACCTCATTTTATGGAGCTGCTTTGCTTTACTGCACTTTGCAGATGTGGTGTTTGTCACAAATTGAAGCCAAGACCCTTCACCAGCAGAGAGAGATCGCAGCCCCCTTTATGTGACACTGGCTGACTGTGTAGGTCTAGAATTGGACCCGGTGTGTCTCCGAGGCATGCCCGTACCGTGTTTCTTCCCATTCGTTCATGCCTTTGATAAAGTTTGCTTTATAAATCAGGCAGTGTCCCTGATCAACAGCAATAAGTGATGATAAGATAGAACAATGGCAGCTAAACTGTACTAACAGTTACGCGAACGTGGCCTCTCTCAGAAGATCGTACTGAACCTCACGTGCAGTGTGGGGATGCTGGACGTAGGACGATTTTACGTCCTGAGGGACAGTGGGATGGCGTGAGATGTTGCCACGCTACCCAGAATGACACACAGTTTGACACTTGTGAATTGTTTATTTTTGGAGTCTTCCATGTATTTTCAGGCCACGGTCAACCACAGGTAACTAAAACCACAGAGAGTAAGACTGTGGGTGGGGGGCAGGGGCTACTGTATAACTAAGGCTAACATTTCACATTTTTGAAATATATGCAAAAATAATTCTATCGCTTTTCCCTGAAATGGAAGTGAATTGAAAAGCACGTGACGGGGCCAGCAGGCCGTCAAGGCCGAGTCCCCATCCCATCGAGTCTCCCCAGTTGCACTCAACACTGACAGACACACCCCAGCTTCAGTAGTGAAGACCCTGGGTGAAGGGTCTGTGCTGGGCGACGTCCGTGTGCCCTCCGTCCTGACCTGTCTGTGCCTGGCGTGCTGTCCCCCGTGGCCGTGTGGGTTCAGATGGTGGGAGCCCCAGCAGGATCTCGGAGAAGGTGACACTGAGTGATGCCCTCGCCCTTCGGGGTGGCTCACCCTCACCTCCAGAGCTGCAAGGGTGCTCCCTGATCCGGCCAAAGGGACTTTGCAGAGGGGGCTGAGCTGAGGATTGTGGGTGGGTCGATGGTCCTGAACTGTCCAAATACGATCCAGAGGGCTCCGTTATGGGTCACAGGAGGGTCAAAGCCAGAGAAAGTGCTGTGATGACTGACGGGCGCAGAGCCTAGAGCGCGGTGGCCCTGAGTCCCGGGAGACAGGCCACCTCGCGAAGCTGGACACAGCCGGGGCCTGTCTCCCCTGGAGTCGGCGGCGGGATCCGTGCTGCCGGTGCCTCGCATTCAGCCCACGGGGCTCCCCTGAGTTCCCACCTCCAGAGCTTGAAGAGACGAAGTGCGTCGTGTGGTCTCAAGCTGCGGTTTTATTTATTTTTTACTTGCTGTAGCAGCAACTGTAGACTGAGACAGACGCGTAAGAAAACTGAGATTAGGCGTTTATCACCCCGCGGCCCACCCCAGGCCCCTCCTCAGATGGTTTGCGCGGCGGGCACACGGGCTGGGGCGGGGGCGCGCCGCCCCTGCCCGCCCCTGTAAGCCGTCTTCTCTGTAAACGCCGTCATCTTACAGGATTTTGCATCATCACCTGTTTCCTGCTGAGCCCGGCGCTAGACTTAGCAACGAGGACAGGTGGGGCACGTGGCAAACGCGACTCACGTGGAACTTCCTCTCCCCAGCCGGGCTCCCCTTGGTCCCTGAACCCACGTGGACTCTGACGAGACCCCAGAGTCCTGTCACTCCTGTGCCGCTTGCTGCTTGCCAAGCGTGACGTGGCGGTTTACGTGGAGAACGAGCTTCTTTGGCTTCAGATGTTAACGGTGAGGGGGCGAGGGGGAGGGTCGATGAGACGCTGGAGTCTTAGCGCACCCGACTTTAAAACGCTCCCCAAACCCGGCCAGTAAAAATTACAGGCACGTGACTAAACGTCTCAGGAAACGTGCTAAGAAATACGTTAAGAAAAATTCAAAAACCAGTCCTTGAAGCAGAGCAAGGAGCTCGGCCATGGCGTGTGGTCTTGTTTATCGTGAACATTAGAAAACGGCATGGGGACCTCTCCCGAGCCTGGGCCCCGGCCCTGCGGGAGGGGAGGAGGATCGGAGGTGGGACCCGGCGCAGCGCGGTCACTCGCCCCGTCACTGAGTGTCCGTTCCGCTCTGCCCGCGCCCAGGGTCGGGCACGGGACCGCTGGCCGCGATTTGGTGGTGATTTAAAGCTTCACGCGGGGCTTTCCGGCAGCGCTGGGAAATCTGTCGCCGCCCGTTAGGACCTTTTCCGGTGGCAGATCTCTAAACGCTTCATTTCCGTTGTATATTTGAACGTTGAGAAGGATTCGTTCCACTCTTTATTTGGAACGGAATCGTTTCAGCTGTCCTCCTCAACACGGGGAGTGCAGGAAGCCACCCTCCAGGGTTCGGGGTCCCTGACGAATCCCCACACGCTCAGCGGGCGCCCCGTTGGACAGACGAGGACGTGTGCTGTGTTCGTCCCGCTGCTGCGGGTCCCGGTCCGCATCTGAGGTCGCCCCGGCTCCCCTGGGATGGACGTGGTGTCATACTGGGCGGTGTGAGAAGCCACCGATGACGGGGACCCTGGATCCTGGTCCACCCCACGGCTTGGTGACCTCTGAGCATTTCGTCATTGGCAATGGAGGGCTGTACGTGGCCACAGTTATGTCCCGGCACACTCTTTTCTTAGTATTTTATGACTCTTGAACAGCAGAAGTGCTCAAGCACTTGTGGGAAGAAACCAATGGAAGGGGCGAGGTCCCTGTGCGGACACGACGTGGGGCGGGGCCCCTCCCGCCCCCAGCTGAACGCCATTACAGACGGGGTGCCCCAGGCAGCGCACGGCGGCCCCGGCACCTAGGTTTTGGGGCGGGCACGAGCCGGGTGCACGCAGTGGGCCAGACGCTGATGGGGAGACCGGGCGTCACAGTCAGGAGGCAGCCGGGCCGCTCCACGGGAGGTGACCTGGACAGGCTGCGGCACGCCAGGGCCATTTTCACCCCCAGCCCCTGTCGCCTTGGTACCAGGGGCTGCTCTACCTGGGTACAGGGGAGCGTGAGGCCGGTAGCGCTTCCCTCGCCGGGGGAGTGACTCCAGGGGCCGCTCTCGCCATCCTGCCCCGCCGAGTGCACTCCAGGATGGGACTTTCTCTTCGTTTCTGAAAAGGAAAATTTAATTGTCAAAACAGCTGTCTGATGCCTACAAGCACCTTCCAGTTTCTACCCAGCACCTCTGACCAGCTTTTCTGTATAGACTTCAGGATTATTATACGCCCCAACAAGTCGTTGCTGTTCCGAGACCTGACGGCGCCAGCGCCAGGGGGGCTGTGACCACATCTTGCTTTGCTGTGCGTCGGCGAGGCTCTTCAAGACGCCGCGTCTCTTGCTGGAAGGACGGTGGCCCTGCAGAGGCCGCGGGGCCAGCGGCACGAGCTCGCTGTTCAGGACCCAGGCCGCTTTGGGGGAGCTGCTTTTGCTCTCGCGTGACAGAAGGGCGAATGGACGTTGCGCAGGCAGAAACAGCAACTGTTTGCTATGGCTCTCTTGACGCATTTCGTATCGGTTTGGAATTGTCATAGGATACTGGGATAAAAAGTTGGCACGTCAATATCCAATTTTACAAATGGCTAAAAATCGAATTAATTTAACTAACAGCCAGCGGAATAATTCCCCATCCCCCAAAAATATCAAGTCCTAATCCCTTCGAGATGAAAATATTATATTACTGGAGAAAGCATTTTTGAGGGTGTGGTGAAATTGCGTAAGGACCTCGAGATGGGGAGATTATCCTGGATCACCCAGGCGGCCCCCGATGCAGCACAAGCACCCTCGTCAGAGAGGGAGAGGAGGACACGCACAGAGGACGGGGCGGCCTGGAGGTGGGAGGGAGCGCTGACGGCACCGCTGACCTCGAAGGCTGAGGCGTGTGGCCGCAGCCAGACAGCATGGCAGCTGTGGGCGGGAAGGGGCAAGGAACAGTTGTCCCTGAGGGCCTCTGGGGGGAGGGCCGCCCCTTGACACCTTACTGGGGTGCAGGGGTGCTGATTCAGGGCGGGAACACTCTTCTGTTGCTCTGCGTCACCACGTTTGTGATCATTGGTTAACAGTGGCTGCAGGACTCTAACATGCTAGGGTCCGACTTATTGACTGCTTTAGCACTTGAGATCCCCAAAATGTGTCACAAATTCATAAGATAAGAGAGCTTGGGTTCCGTTTTCTGCTCTGCTGGTTGTTAGATAAGATGTAGATAAGTTAGAGACCTTGCTATAGTCTTTTTTATAGTCAGAGTTTTTCCTTTTGGCAAAAAGGGGCATTTGTTGTATCACCCACCAGATGGTTTCCTATGGAGGTTTCTGTTTCGAAATGTGTTAGTCTTGTTTTTTCCTAACACCGTGGTGGCTTGCTGGTTCCATCTCCTTGACACAGTATTCTGTTCTGATTT
Source organism: Eonycteris spelaea (assembly GCA_003508835.1). Lineage (NCBI taxonomy): Eukaryota > Metazoa > Chordata > Mammalia > Chiroptera > Pteropodidae > Eonycteris > Eonycteris spelaea. The sequence goes on along the minus strand of PUFA01000002.1, from coordinate 2,341,834 downwards.
TAGTTCTGTTTAACCCAAAGAACTGCACAATCCACAGTACCCTGGAAATATAACCATTAGAATTAAATTTTCACCATGGATTTCCTGCCGATTTTCACAGGACGTAGCACTCTGTGCAGACACACCTGCCCCACCCCCAGGAACCTGGCTTTCTCAGATCTCAAAATAGCAATATGAGTTTCTGCTTCCAAAGACAGTTTTGATTTTACAAAGGTAAGAAAGAAAAGCATAGGAAATACTTAAAGATGAAAAGCAGGGCAGGCGAGGAGTAAATACGTTCAAGGAACCTGCGTCTCGTACTTAGAATGAGGTGTCGTGGACGAGAGAGCCACGTTGTCGTAGCGATCCTTCCGGACTTGAAGTTCTACCACACTTCCTCGGTGCCTCTCACATGGGAGCTCTGGAGAGGTTACAGATAAAGGTGTATGCTGACGCCACAGAATCGTTGTGTTTTTATGACTCTATGGCTGACAATATAAGGGGAAAGGATCACAATTTCAAAAAACGTAGATAGGTTTGGAGAGCTCTAGGACAGGTAGGGTCCGTATGGGTTGGCAATGAGCAACAGTAAGTATGGACTTACGTGTTACAAAACGTGACTTAAAGTTAGCTATGTGTCAGTTTCCTTTCAAGTAGTCCCAACTTTTAGATTGATATTCTTATATGTTACATGGATTTGATCTATCCAACCTGGTTGCTGTTTTGGGGGGGACATATTTTTAGGTATTATAAAAGGAGCATGATTTTGCTTTTCAATAGTGAATTCATACTAGCTTATGGATAATTTTAGACTCTCCAATGAGAACATTTGGGATGATAAGCATTAAAGAATGATAACATATGCTTTTATTAGCAAGTGGAGTGATCACTGGTGAACTGTCTATTGGCAGACATATCTCTGTCCACATTTCATGCTTACCAGTAATTTATCATTGAATATCTGTGGAAAAATCATTCTGCCATTGTATCCCAATGGAATAACCACATATAATTATACGTGACGAAATTTCTTTAAATCTCATTTTTGGTAGGATGTTATGATTTCCATGTTTGATTTTGGTACTGTCTCAATGAGTTCCATGCTCTGAATTGGTGGAAATGGTCCAGTCTCAGGGCTTAAGAAGCAAGTAAGTGCATATTACTTTTCATTTTCTAATACTTTAACGTGGATAGACCTCAATACCTTTCTAAAGACATCTAATTTCTGGTTATTCCGTTAATTGTTGCTTAAATATTAAATGACTTTGAACGGGCTTTGTACATGGCTTATCCATTCAACTGCGGCTAATCTATCCTGAATTTGGGATATTTTATACATTATTACTCTCCAGCTGAGTTTTGCTTACTGTATTTTCATCAAATTCTGTATATCTGCAAAGCAGACAGTGAAACACTTACATAACAATGAAAGGCGTTAAAAACCGATTAAAATTCATGAAAGCACCCCTCATATTTCTGCTTGAGTCACCTTTTAAAGATTATCTAATACAAGGAGAACCTACCTACTAAAAATTCCTTATACCAAACTTATACATATGTATATGAACTCATCAAATCATCTCTAGTCTCAGATATGAGACTGGTGTTTAGATTCACGTTTCAGTGTGCTGCCTGCTTCAGGGTCAGCCCGCCCACCAATAAGAGTGCTGCTCGTGGGAGAAGGGTTTTTTAGTTAATCAGGCTATATTATAAAATGAAGTTTTCTGCAAACAGTCTGGTCTTCTCCCAAGACATATAAAACAAAGTCCAAGTAAACATTTGAATGAAAACACTTATTGAATGGAGTGGTAGTTTAGACTATAAATGAAAAATCAAAAATTAAATTTTTCTAAAATACAATCAAGATGAAATTTTTCTCCTGGAATTGCAGGGTAAAATAATCTCGGGTTGCTGGAATAAATTATTCTTCCCAGAGGCCGAGAAATAAACTCTTAGAATAGAAGAAATAGAATGGTAGACAAAGCATATAGATTTGTAAGGTTGTCTAAAGAGAAGACTCAATGAATGTTTTGGGTCATTGAGTGAAATAAATACATCATTTGTCCTCCCCATTTGTAGCATGGATTGCTGAGTTTTAAGACGCACTTGGAATGGGTTGTTTCAAAGTTTCAGAGTCACTGTAAGGAGTTAACTGAGAGCATAGCGTATCTTTGGGCTTTGTGTTAGTGGGCCCATGGCCGGAGGATGCAGGGTATAGACCTGACTTTATGGCCTTACTGATTCTGATGGGTAGGTGGGTACAGAGTCTCCTTAGTGTCTGTGGCTGACAGATGCTATGCAAGTTCTCTGTGGCGTCAGGCACAGATGGGCTGGGTATGTAGCTGCCAATGGGACATAGATGGACTTTGTCTCGAGGACTGTTCTCATTGACTAGAGAGGTGCAGGGGGCCACCAAAGGCCTGAAGCTATGCAAAATGAAAGGTCGAAGCTTAACACTGGAAAGAATTAAATTCAACAAATGTTCCTTGAGCACATGCTAAGGGTTTGTCAGGCACAGTGTGTGGCATGTTTTCACACTCATAATTTACAGGCAGGTGTACAAGTAACTGTAATTCACAAAAGATGTATTAGACCCAGACGCCGGAGTGTTTCAAACTGTTCTAAGAGCTTTGTTCTGTGTCCAGAGAGGATCCACAGAGACTTTTGGGCAGGACACTGATCTGATTAGTGTGATGTTTTAGGGAGAGACTTGGGTGGCAGGGCAGGAGAGGTTCAAGGCAAGCAGGTTGGAGGCAGAGAAGCCGCATATGAGTCTATATCTTCTGGCTTAGGTCTGCCGCAGGGAAAGCTCGATTCTGATAGTGGTCTTGAGGGACATTTTAAAGGGCGATCATAAGTGAAAGCCATTTCGCTGTGACTCAGGAGCCAAAAAAATGCTAGCTCAAGGGAACACAGCAGAAAATGTCCATGTGTTTGTACGTGCACCCTTTGTTAAGAAAAGCTTGACTGAGCCTAACATATTTGCAGGAAAGGCAAGAATTATGGAAAGGAGAGGTGTTCGCATGAAGACGTTAAAAGTTGAGAGTCCTTTAATTTTGGTAATGCGACGGGGGATATTATTTAAATCTCGCACTGCGGTTTTTATAAAGCTGGAATTTCTTCACCTGCGTCCGCGTGGGAGCTCTTGGGGCACGGGGAGTTCAGAGCTGGGGCGCCGACGGGGAGGCTGCTTACGAAGGGGCGGGGTTGACAGGCTCACGCTCTTGTGCGGCGGCGCCTCGGTGACGCTTCCGCGCTGCCCAGCGAGTCCCCCGGTCCTCCGCTTCGAGGACTGGACGGGTGGACGGCACTGCGGGCTGCCGAGGGCTTAGGAAGGGGGCGGCGGCCTCCGCGCCCAGGACGCGGAGAGGGCGAGCGGGAGGCAGGCGGGGACCTTCATGCTTCAGTCGCGAGAGCGCCGTCTCGTGCGCCCGGACCTCGCGGTCCAACTGTGCGCTCAGGGCGCACACGTCGAGCCGCTGGACGCGCTCCTGTCGCGGCTGCTTCCCCTTCGCGAAGCCGGTGCTCCTCACGAAATACGGTTCAGCCGTGAGAAAGAAGGGAACCCTGCCCTTTGCGACCACGTGGACGGACCTCGAGGGCATCATCCTAAGTGAAATAATGCAGACAGACACAGGCAAGCTGTGTGATATCACTTACCTAACGAAATCTAAAAGCCAGCCTCATGGACACAGGGCAGCAGAGCACTGGGCGTCGTGGGCTGAGTGAGGATTAATGGGGAGATGTTGGTCAAAGGGCGCACAGTCAGTCCTGGGGACCCCATGCTCAGCATGGCGCCTACAGTGAACAGTACCGTGTGACACACTTCAAAGCCGCCAGGAGACTGGGTCTTCAGTGTTCTCATCACAGAAAAGAAACGGTGCTTATGTGAGGAGTCGGAGGTGTTAATTAATCCTAATGTGGTAACCGCTTCGCAAGATGTACAGGGCATCAGATCACTACATTGTACGTCTTAAACTGAGACCGACCGTGTGCCAGTTACGTCCCAACAAAGCCGGAGAATCAACACACGCTTGTTCTGCCACTGTTGGCGTCACCTGAGTCTTGCGTGACAGGACCAGGGGCGGAATCAGATTTGCTTCTTAATATATTACTTGAACCTCAGAGCTACAAAATAAATGTTTCCTAACAATTGCACAAACCTAGAAATCACATTAGAGTTTTTAGCAGCGAAATACCATGATGCTCAGGTTCTCACCTGAGAGTTCGGCCAGGTGCAAATGCAATCACAGACCATTTTAGAGCAATACTTACAGCCAGATATATTTTATATGATCGTTTCTCCTGACTTTGGAATTGAAGATTCTAAGTTGTCATACGAAACGGTTGTGGTTATTGAATTGAGAGACTAGTGTGAAATGAAGGAAAAGAAATAACCTAAGCTGTATTTAAAGAATAGGATGTACTCTTTTAATACCCACCTTGTAGCAGGTTTATAATTTGAATGTAAAAATCAGAGCTGGCTGTCCTTATGTGCTGTTTATTCAAATTTTAAGGGAGAGAATACACTTCTCAAATGTATCATGAAATGACATTAAATTCCCACCCACCAGCCTGTGTTGATTGAATAGTCACAAATGCTCAGGTGCAACCTCTTGGAAATGAAACAGAAATGAAGATCCATATACAAAAGACTCATTCTTGGTAGATAAGTTAGAGAAAAATAAACTTATTTTTCTAGGTAACTTAGAGAATTTCTGATGCAATATTAACAAAGCCAGGAAAGTTAAAGCTGTAGGCAGTCTTAAGTGCTTTAAGAATAGTCTTGTTCTCACATCTGGCCAGTAGTAAAAAACAAAAACAAAACCCCAACAAAACAAACAAAAACAAGTATTTAGTACTTTATCCCATTAATGGGATGGTGGATATAAAACTGTTACTTGCAATTTCCCCCCAATTTGAGTGGTGAAAGTATTTTATAGCTCATACTTATTTCAGTGCAGGTTAGCTGGGAAACCTCTAATTTTTTTCTTGGATACGTCCTCTTCTTTCCACACTCGTTTTTACCATTCGAGCTGGGCTTTTTTCAAGGTTAAATCATTTTAGTGGATTCCCGGAAGTGCTTCCACTTTCAGTGTATCCTGGATGATTCTTGTCTTACTTTGAACTTGCGTCACAAAAACACTGTGGGCAGGGCGGCGTATGAGCAGCGAACGTTTATTTCTCGCTCTGGAGGCTGGCCGCCGCGGCGTCCGGCGAGAGCCGGCTTCCTGGGGCACTGGCGGCGTCTGCGCCCTGTGTCCTCACGCTGTGGGGCCTCTGGTCGGGCAGGATGTTCGCGAGGGCCCTGCCACGTGACTAACCACCTGCCAAGGCGCGGTGTCCTGACACCTCACGTGGGGTGAGGCTCCCCTCACGCGGTGGGGAGGGGTGGGGTGCACAGGAGATCAAGCAGAGAGCTGTCCTGCTGGGCCAGTGTTTGCACAGCGTGTGCCATTCCTGCTCTGGAAGCCACTGTCGCTTCCTTTTTCTGGTTCTGTCTCAACCAGTGAGTGACCGTTCCCTCACGTGCTCATGCGCACTCCCAGCTTATCCGTCTAATGTAACCGTGACCATTATTAATTGTTTCCTCACGGAGCCATAGTCGCGGTCTGGCACGCACGGCCGTTCCAGCAGGCACGGTTCTGAGAGCGGGTAGAATGCCAGCTAGCACTTTTTCATTGGAAAAGGCGAAGTTATGGTCAATGAGCTCTACATGGGTTATAAATTTAAAAATGCAGTGCGCCTTAGGCTTGGAAAAATTAGAACTTTTAACTAGAAAGTGCTATACCTTACCAAGTGTTAAATCATTCTTTAGTAATATATAGATACAGAGAAATAATAGATGCGGAAGAAATTTATGTCCTTGAGAATATACACATGTAATTTTCTGGGCTTGATGGAAACGTGATATCAGGATTAACATTTTCTGCAAAACACATAAGTGTGTGTTGTAATTATTCAGAGGAAAAATCTCAAAACTGAACGTTCAGCTCCTAATATTTCACATTTTTTAATTGTTATTACTGATTTCACAGATCAGCTCTTCGCTCAGTGTAAAGCGGCCATTTCCTTGTTCTCCTTTCAGTCGAGTCTCCTGTCACCCAGTCGCCCTTAGGGAGATTCTGTTAGAGATGCTTCTCCTGAAGTCTGTCTCCTAAGCGGCGGGAAGTGGACGGGAGCTGGGTGCTCCGGCCAGACCAGCAAAGAGCACTGGTTATGCACAAGGAAAGGGGGGAAGGGTTTCCTCTCTGTGGTCATGACCCTAAAGGCCAGTCTCCTCGTGACATCACATCGAAGTTGCTGGCTGCACCGTCTTCAGCTTTTCCTGGAAACCCCAGCCCTGACTTAGAAGCGAAAGCAAAGGCGTTGACACCCACGTGGACGTCGTCCCTGTGGGAGACCGCTGCGTCCTGAGAAGTTTCGAGCTCCCCGGTCCCTTCTGGGGGACTCGGTCTCGTTCCCCCCAGCCCTCCCCTTTGAGGTTCGAACTTGCAATAAGGCGTGGTCTCTTTTCAAAGTCCCGAACTGGGGACCCGCACTCCACTCCCTCCCAGCGTCAGAGGACGCAGAATAAACCGAGGGAAGTCGAAGGGGCCGCGGAGGGTGACAGCCGACACACGGGGAGGACGGTCCCCCGCGGTCGCTGGGCGTCCGAGGAGCATGTTGATGATACGGGAAGGTGCGGGAGTTCTGAAGTGCAGATCCCTCTTTTCCTTCCCCAGGGCCGGGAGGTCGCAGGGGGTTGCGGGAGCTGCACCCCGCGTTCAGTGCGGCGGCGGAGGAGAGGCGCCCGCGCCAGCGGCCGTGGAGGGCTCCGGAACAACTGTCCTCGGGACAGGTCGCTGGCGGAGTGGAGGCCGCCCGCCGAGGGGCCGCGGCCGCGGGCCTGGTCCGCGCGCGGAGCCAGCACCGGCTCTGTGGCGCCAGGGGTGCCAGCTGCGTCGCGCGCCCCGCGGGGCACGGACCTCGTCGCAGGTCGGGGGGCTGGGCAGGTTGCGTGGTGCAGGCCCAGCGGACGGCCCCGGCCCCGCCACCTCTTCCCGCCTGACGCCGCCGCCACGCCTCTGGCAGGTGGCGCTGGACCCTGCGGCGGCACGTGACCCGGCGCCCGCTGGTGGTTTGGGTCATCGCCATCGCTCGGCTTCCACACAGAACTAGCCGAGCATGAAGCTGACTGAGAGGGAGCACCCCCCCCCCACACGGAGCCCCCACGGAGCCCACCCCCACACACACACACGGGGAGGCTCGCCCACGGAGCTCCCAGGTGAGTCCTGGCTGCCCCGGGCATTGCCGCCGTGTTCTGGTTCTGCTGTTCTCTCTCTCAGACGGACAGTTTGTCCTGCATTTGCTTCCTCCAGACCAGGAGACAGTGAATGAAAAGGATTCGTGCATGCCGAACAGATTAGTTGTCCTAAAAGACAAACCAAGGCATATTTACAGGTGTGAGACTTTATTTGAACGAGACTTGAATTGGGCAGGAGCCAGCAGCGGGGACTCCGGAGGGGCCGGGCGGTTAGGGTGTCAGCACAGTCGCTTCTCCGCGGGGGGCGGCAGGAGTCTCCGGGGCAGAGCAGCCGCTGGTGTGGTCTACAGGACAGCGGTGCCACCTGGACAGTCCCAAGCCACAGAATCAAACGGGGCTCACCAGGAGGCGTCCACGGCGCCAGGTCAGCTGCCTCTGGCTCACCACCGTCCCGGCCAGGAGGGAGCTGAGCAGCCGCAGGCCGTGATCGGGAAGACGTACCCGACACCTGCAGACGTCGCAGAATCCGCTGCCAAAGCACCGGCTGCCCCGCGAGCCCCCCGAGGCTCTGGCCAAGCTTGCTCTCTATCTGGGAGCGCCCTAGGTGGCCTCTCACCTGAGCACGAGGCTGTCTGTGCTGTGGCCGGCACCATGCGCTGTGTCTGGATCGGCACCGCTGGGAAGCTGAGGCCCGGCCTCCCGAGACCACTGGCCCGGCCGCGGGTCCGAGGTGCCCCCCACCCCGCCGCAGGGTCTCTCTCAGACGTGTCTGAGTCTGACCGGTTTGGGTCTGGGGGACCCTGGCTGCACATGCACGCCACACACTGGGAATGATCCTGCTTATGACAGTCATTCATAATGACTGGTGGCCCGTGTCCTCCTGAAAGCTTTAAATGCATGTTCACGGCCACTAACCATGAAGCACTGATCTCCCAAAGACTAGGAAGTCACAAAAGGAATAGAGGATGACCGACCTAACGGATGGGAACCCCACATCCTGCACATGAACCCCACCCGAGGATGAGCAGAAACGACAAGAACTGCAAAGGCGGGAGGTGTTAGGCCAAGGCGGCGGGCCCGGAATGGACTCGCTTGTGCCACCACGTCACCAAACCGAGACCGAATTACGTTTAGACTCTTAAATGTGGAACCTTCAATCAGCAGCCTCACCCTGGGCCCAGATCCGCTTGAGTGGGACCCGGAACCACGCCAGGCGGGTCTGGTTTCCAGCTGGGCTCCGAGGGGGTCTTACCCCCGGCCTCCAGGGGCGGGAGGAAGCAGCGCACCCAAGGGCGCCCAGGGGACCCTCCCCGGTAGCTCCGGGGCTGAGGTGGGACGGGGGTGGGTGGGGCAGGGTCTCCTTCCAGCGCCAGAACTGTCACCAGCGATCCTGAGGCAGGGGAAGCATTTTGGTTTATCTGAGTGAAAATTGATTTGAACGGGCAGCACCCAATCGGCAGATGGAAAGGAGGTCCAGAGAGCCACGTAGGAGGAGGGAGCGGGAACGGGAAGTCACACTGACACAAAGCGGGTCGTTATCGCGAGGTTACTTCCCCCCGGGGCTGGCCAGGGTCTCTCGTGCAGGTGCCTGGACCAGGTGATTATCAGCTGGTCCAGATTCCGTTTTGTGCAGAGCTGAAACTGCTATGAAGTCAAGTCTCAATCTGGGGACGTGGGCTTCGCGTAAGCACCTCCATTTGGACCTTGTTGTCTTATTTTCAGTGGGGCTAAGGTTTTTATTTCTTGTGGAGGAATCTGAAGTCGAAAACGTGAGCGGCTGCTGTGAAGCGGTGACGAGCTCTGTCGGTCTCACGGAGTGTGGACACGAGGGGTCTCCCTGGGTCCGTGCCGTTGTGCTCCGTGCCGCTGCGGTCGATGGCGTGGGGGGCACCAGGACTCAGGAGATGCGGCTTCGCGCCCGACCCCGGCCCGTGACAGCTATGCCACCAGCAGCCACTTAGTCCCTGGAATCAACCTTGCTCCCTCGTAGGCTTCTTATGAGGATTAAATACGACGATTAATGAGATCAAAGTGTCTTAAATGTTTGATCTATCAAGAAGCGAGACATCTCTGCCAAAGGCAAGAAATTTTAACAGTAAAGTTCTAGATTTTTTAGCATATTTCTATATGACAAATTTACTTTAGAAGTAAATGTTTTCTTCTCAGTAGATTGCCATCTGTTCATTTACGTAAAACGTACTTCTTTCTGAAACTAGATATTTCTTTCCTTCCTCCCCTCTCTTTTAGTTTTTCTCCCCCTCCCTTTTTCTCTTGTTTGTTTGTTTGTTTGTTTTTTGTGGGGAGTGTGTAAAAGGCTTTTGTGTCCTCGTAAAAGAGACATTGGTTCACAGACTAAAAGATAAGTTATTTTTACAATTTGGATATCACATTTATTAATTTATCCCACTTCTAATTGATTTTTAATTTAAAAATTAAAATAAAAATGTCAATTTTAGCACATTCTAAATGTAATAGAAATTAATACTACAGACATCTGATCTGGATTTTAACAACATTGTTGAGTCTATTTGCTTCAGATGTTTTTATCAAAAGATGACAGCCATGATCACAGATGTGCTCCTCATTGTTGCCTTTTCCTATTTACTAAAGCAATTCTGTGTCCTTTCCATGCAAGATTTTCCACTTAATGACAAATGCATGTCTCCATAAGCAAAATAGATTACTTTCTCTGTTTTGAAAATTTATAAATGTTTATCTTGCTGTATTTGCTATTCTTTGATTTGCTTTTTCTCTCTGAATATTAGACTTGTTCAAACTTTTGCATCTAGTTTACTAACGTTGACTCTGATGCAGTATTCAACTTTATGACCATTTCAAAATTGATGTATTATTTATTGATGGATTTTTTTAAAGGTTATTCGAGTTTTGCAACAGTAAATGTATGTGTGGTGAATTTTCTGGTCCACACGTACGTGTGTGGCGACGTTGCCGGCTATGTGCGTAGGTGTGGGGATGGCTGGCTGCAGCGGGTTCATATGTGCACCTGAACTGGACGCTCCCACCTGCTTGTAAAAGGCTGAGCCACCCACAGGTGCCGGCCATCTGCAGGTGCTGCTGTAACACCTCACCCCTGTCAAGGTGCGGTGTTAGTCAGCCTAGAATGTTTGTCAAACTCGTCACTGTGGTTTAATTTGGATTTCCTTAATTACTCATAATTTGGTGGTATTTGACCATACTTCCACATTTATATTGGCTACTCAGATTTCAGTCTTTCGTCAATTGCCTGTTTATAGTCTTTGCTCATTTTTTCTGTTGTATTCTGTGTTTAAAAATATTTATAGGAATTTTAGTTTTCTTTGTATTAATCTTTTGTTAGTTGTGTGCATTGTAAATATCTTCTTGTCGGATTTACTTTATTTTGCTTACGATGCTTCTAGTGTATTTTATAATACAGAATTCTTTGTAATTTGCATGTCACTGAGTTTTTTCTTCGTAATCTGCCGTTGCGCTTCTGTGTCTCACGTAAGCATTCCATTCCTTCCTTGAAGTCAGAAATACGTTTTCCCGTACTTTGGTTTAACAGTTGTCAGAAGTTTGCCCCTTCACGTGTTTACGGACATAGGTGCCACGTTGTGTATGTGATGAGGAGGGGATCTGTATGAGGAAGGTGGGTTCGTTCGCTGTTTAACGAAAAGCCCCCAAACCTCAGTGGCCTAACCCAACAAAAATGTTTCTCCGTTGAGTTTGTCCGAAACGGCTCCTTCCGATTGGCACTTGGCCATCTCCTAAGACTTGCCTCGGGGGCCTGGGGTCCTTCTGCACCACGCTGGTCACACTTGGTTCGAGGTGGCCCGAGGCGCGGAAGCCGTGGCGACTGCGGGGCGGGTCAGGCGGGAAGCGGGGCGTTAATTCTGCTCACCTTCCGTTGGCCCGATTGCAGGCACGAGGTCACACCCAAAGGCCAGGGAGGCCGAGGAAGGCCGGTCAGCTGTGTGCCCGTGAGCAGGAGAAAGAATGAGAAGGAAGAGTGTGATGAACTCCCACAGGTCCAGTTAGAATTTTGCCATAATAATAGCAAATGTTCCACAATTTTTTTTTTTTGTTTTAATAAGCTCACTGAACTACGATGGCACCTCTGTTATATGCCAAGTCCCTATATATGTATGTGGGTTAATTTCTGACTCAGGTCCCATGTGTCTCCTTGTCTGTCCGGAAACCTTACTGTTTTTGTTAATATACATTTCTATTTCTATTTAATTTTGACAGCTGCAACAATAATTCTCAGCTCACTTTTATTCAGAGTATGTAATTTGTACACCTGGAGAATTACGAAAATCTGAATTCCAGAGCAGTGACAATGTACTTGCCTTGCATGGTCTGCGACATTGTTTTCCAGATATCTTTGCCCCAGGCTAGAAGTGTTCGCCTCTAGAATGAATTCCATTTGTCTCTGAATTTCATCGCTAACAACTGTACTAGGATTTGTTGAATTTCAAAAGGTGTTAAGTTGCTTCGAGTAGTGCTTTATTATCTTTAAATGTAGACAGACTGTCTTAAAACTCTAGAAATGCAATATTTTTAGACAGTTTAGTGGTTTCTCTTCTTAGATTTCTTAATAATAAGTGGAGCACCTACAAAGGGTAAATCAAATTGCTGTGCCATGTCTTACAATCGATAGGGTGATGGGCGCGACCATAGGTTTTCATGGGTATGAATCATTTCCATACAAATATAATTCCTAACATTTCTTTCGAATGTGAAAAATACGTGAGGAAAAACAGTTCCCTCAGGAGCAGATGCGTGTTTATGTACAGTTTAAGATGCGTTACATGCTCAAAGCCTGGGGATCCTGAGCGGGGCGGGTGGAGGGTCGCGTTTTGAGAGGGCGGTGGCAGGTGCGACCTGAAGCAGGCGAGGCCGCGGAGGGCTGCGAAGAGCTGCAGCCCTCACGGCTTCCGTTTTGGGGGTGCCCCCTCTCCTCTCTCCGCCCCAGAGGTGTGCCTAGCCACACGAGAGGGCTCCGGAGCCCCTCGTCAGCCCCCGTCTCTAACTCTCTCCCCGTCGTGGCCTCCCGGGCTGCTCGGCCCTGAGCATCCACACGTGGTGTCCGCTCTGGTCCGACCCCTGCTGCTCCTCCACCTCCCTCGGGTCCTGCATGTGGCTTTCCCGCAGCCCGCCCGGCACGGCAGCCGGGCCGGCACCGGTGCGCCTGCCCCACAACGGAGCAGTGAAAATAAAGCTGAATAATCAAAGCTTCATGAATGAAGCTGTTTACTGCAAAGCTCTCCACTAAAAGAATAATGACCTTCTTGCTGAAGTCAGGAAATAGAAAACAGTCCTTTTTCTTACTGAGACTTCACATAAACAGGAAAAGTTTCAATTGACTATACGGAGATATCAAGAAACCCCAGCCAATTCTGACCCTTTCAACAACAACAAAGTTCTATTCTCTGCTGACATTTCTATTTTGAGATCTAATTAATTATAAACATAGATACCAGATTGAACTTACATTAGGCAGCTTACGAAATAAAATATGACAGGCGGAATAGGACATTGCAATTATAATTTCCCTCTCAGAGTACACGGAGAATGAAAGTCAAGCGATTTCTGTCCTAGGAGAGTATGAAGCATTGTTCTGAAGCAAACCGTTCGAACTTTCATCTGAAGTAAAGATACATTCGGAAAATTTATTTACATAACTTAAAATGCATAATGCAGTATTTTATAGCAACGTAAGTGCCTAGAGAATTTATGAAATAGCACGTGAAGGCATGTGTAGACACTGAAGTGAGGGTAGTGGTTAAGTCTGGGGGACGAGGAATACGATGGGCTGTACCTGTTTACGTCCATTAAGAACGTGCAAGGGTTCCTTTCTCCACGTCCTGCCAATACTTGTCACCTCTTATCTTTTTGAAGATAGCCATTCTAATGAGTGTGAGGTGGTATCTCATTATGCTTGAATGTGTCTTGAATGGAATTCCTTATTTTTAATATAGTCTAATCTATCTCATATGGTCAGTACTTTCTGTGTCCTGTTTAAGAAATGTTTACTTATACCACAGTTACAATGATACCATCTTAGTCATCAATTTTATTTATAGCTCTCTTTAATACCATTATTGGACAAATAGTTTGACAAATGGTCACTCAATGATACACTAGCTTTCTGACCCCCTAAAAAAAAGGAGGAAGAAGAAGCCTTGGAAGTTCCTCGCAAGGAAACTAGCGATTGTATAAAAGGGTTCAAGATGCTTTAATGCAGTAGATTTGGTCCAGTTCTTTGCTGTTTGTCCAGGGTAGGGAAGGATGACGGAACACAAAGCTCCTCTGCATTGTGTGAGATGCAGCAGACGTCACCTTGACCCTCGTTAGCTCGAAAATGTAACCGGAATCAATGGACGTGATTTTGAAGGAGACTCGTTGGTAGTTGTGAAATGCATCTTGATGGGATTCTGGCTTATAAATTTTGGTTTACATCTTTTTATCTAATTTTAAGACGTAGAAAAACTTTTATAAGAAGTATTAGAATTATGGTACAAGATGGCCGACCCAACAGGAGAGTTTATGTCTCTTGCTTTTCTGAAGTTTTAATATTTTGGGAAGAAATCACATGCATTGCAGTGCTTACCACTGGAATTGGAATCTGAAGCATGTAAAACAGAAGGGAAGAAACTGAGGACAAACACAGCCCACCGAGCAACCCACCTTGCACAGCGGCGAGAGAGAGGCCGTCCGCATCAGTGAGCTTTCCCAGGGGAACCGCAGCTCGAACCCCAGAGCAGAGGCGGCAGCTGCAGAGCCACAAGAAGCCACTCAGGAAATGAAGGAGCAAAGTGTCACAGAGTCATCCCCTTCTGACAGAAATTTAGAAATTAATTTTCTCAGTGATGACAGAAACATTTACTGTCTGTGATTCAACAAGGTTACTAGAGATAAGATTAATTTACAAATGTCAATGACATTTCCATTTTCTAATAATGTTTAGAAAATATGGAAAAATTATAAAACTTTTTTTAAAAAGGTCTTAAAAAGCTAATCTAATGAACGCATATAACATTTCATGGATAGAAAGTCTATATAATAAAGATGTTATTGCTCCTCAGATCATTCATAAGTTGAATGCAATGCCAATCAAAGTGCTGATAAGCTTGTAAATATAACTTGACAAGGAAATTTTAAAATAGAGGAGCAAAAGGCCCGAAATAGCCAAAACAATTCAGAAGAAAAAAAGCCTTGCTTTTCCAGATGACAAAACTTATTCTAACATTGCAGGAAGTAAGACGGCATGTGATCGATACGGAAATAGGCAAATAGGCCAATGGAACAGGACAGAGAAGCCGGTACAGGCGGACACGGAAACGGAGGTGTCGTTGCTGGAAAACGATCCGGGACAATTTAATAGCCACGTGAAAACACTCACAGCCTCGTCTCAAATCAATTTTAAGTGGATTCAGGACTTCCAAGCCAAACGTGAAAGAAAATATTGAAGAATAACTTTTCTTACCCCTATTTCTTAAATATGAAACAATACACACACACACACACACACACACACACAACCCCCCACAAACAATAAGGGAAAACGTTGGTATACTCAACTACATTGAAATAAAAAAACCCAAAAAACCAATAAACTTCTGCTTATCAAGAAAGAGATAAAAGCAAAGACAGAGGTGTCAACCCCAGGGAGGTATTTGTAGTGTGTGCACCTGACAGATATTTGTAACCAGAAGAAATAGCTTTTAAAAATTAACTGAGAAATATTAATTCAATAAAAGTAGGCAAAAATAGCATAACTAGGCAATCCACAGGGATGTGACGTCAAAGGGATAATGCAAAGGAAAAGACTGTCACAACCAAGGCAATGCAGATGCAGAATTCGCCCAGGACGTCGGCGAATATTTAGACGTGGCAGTGCCCGGTGCTGGCAGGGTGGCCCGCGGCAGGAGCCCTTCGCGCTCACAGTGGGAGCGGGAGCTGCAGCGACCAGCTCGCTGCTCAGCTAGGACGGCCGCACGCGCAGACGCTGTCCTGCCCGGCAGCGCGGCTCCCAGGTACAGGGCAGGTGTGAGAATGTGCAGCGGCCGCACGTGCAGACGCTGTCCTGCCCGGCAGCGCGGCTCCCAGGTACAGGGCAGGTGTGAGAATGTGCAGCGGCCGCACGTGCAGACGCTGTCCTGCCCGGCAGCGCGGCTCCCAGGTACAGGGCAGGTGTGAGAATGTGCAGCGGCCGCACGCGCAGACGCTGTCCTGCCCGGCAGCGCGGCTCCCAGGTACAGGGCAGGTGTGAGAATGTGCAGCGGCCGCACGCGCAGACGCTGTCCTGGCCGGCAGCGCGGCTCCCAGGTACAGGGCAGGTGTGAGAATGTGCAGCGGCCGCACGCGCAGACGCTGTCCTGGCCGGCAGCGCGGCTCCCAGGTACAGGGCAGGTGTGAGAATGTGCAGCGGCCGCACGCGCAGACGCTGTCCTGGCCGGCAGCGCGGCTCCCAGGTACAGGGCAGGTGTGAGAATGTGCAGCGGCCGCACGCGCAGACGCTGTCCTGGCCGGCAGCGCGGTCCCAGGTACAGGGCAGGTGTGAGAATGTGCAGCGGCCGCACGCGCAGACGCTGTCCTGGCCGGCAGCGCGGCTCCCAGGTACAGGGCAGGTGTGAGAATGTGCAGCGGCCGCACGCGCAGACGCTGTCCTGGCCGGCAGCGCGGCTCCCAGGTACAGGGCAGGTGTGAGAATGTGCAGGACGCTTTGCAGCTCGAGAAACGCGCAAGCCAGTGGCCATCGACGGCAAACGGACGCCAGGTGGTGGCCGAGTGCGCAGCGGGCTGGGGCAGCGCAGCGAGAGAGCGCAGCGAGCGACAGGCGCTGCACTTTCGACCGTGGCGGTTGCCGTGCGGCGCTGGGTGAGCTGGTCTCAGGCTGCACTCGCTGACGCCACGCTGAGCGAGAGCCCAGGGGTACGCGGGAAGCCACAGACGGGTTGTTCCTGGAGCCAGTGTCAGCCGACGCGCAGGGGGGAGCCGAGCCCTCACTACACACGGAACCACCTCTCTGTGCCGCGCTGAGTGCTCTGGAAGTGTCCCACGCCAGCTGCACCGGCCACGGCCTGGACCCGCGGATGACGTGTCGGCTGCAGAGGCGATACCTGGGACACCGAAGCTCGCGGCTACGCCTCGTTCACTGCCAGACGCGTAGGGCATCGGCTCTGACGGCATTCCAAGTGTTAGAAATGGCCGAACGTAGATACACTCACGCACTTATGTGGGGCAACTACAGAAACGGACGATCATACATTTAGGGGACTGGGGTGTGGAAGTTGGGGATGCAGCATGCGAGGAGCAAGAAGATTGTTAGATGATGGGTACAAGGGCAATTACGCCTCGTGTTTTTTGTACCTTTCCATGTATTTGAATTAATTTCTATACCTATGTATGTAATATGATAGAAGTAAGAGTGTTCAAAGCCCTAACACTAATATTCTTCCCACATTCAATATTTTTCTTATCTGTTTCTTGTTTTTAATGAAGAACCTAAAGACATAGTAAAATCGTATGTATGTACGTACATGTGTGTGTCCATGCATCATCTATGTGATAAGTAATAAAAACTACTGCTTGAAGTGACTTTCTTGAATGTGTGCATTCTCCCTCTCCCTCCCTCCTCTCCCCCTCAATCGCTCAATTTTCTAAGAGACACCCATGGATAATCTGTCAAATGCATGCTTTTTGTTCTAAACCATGTTAATCTTACCTAATCCTCTGCTCTGATAAACTAAATGCAAGAATCTAGGTAGGGTGCGAAAGGGCTTTAACTCACAGGACTAAGTTTCAGGGCTGGGCACCAGACGACATTGCCAGTGCTCAGCATCGTCTCGGACCTGCCCTGCTCCTCGGCGACTGTACCCAGCGCGCTCTCCCAGAAGCCCCTCATCGCCGCTCTTCAATTTTCTCTTTCAGTTCTGTCATTCCCATGGAGGTAAAAATAACCGCTTTAAATATCACCCATGAAACTGCGAGGCTTTTGACAATACTCTGAGACTGTTTTCTCATTGGAAAAATAGGAATGACCATATGTACGCCACTGACAACGAGGATAAAATGGAACATAATACTTAATCACCAGGAGAGCAGTAGAAACGAAGCAGGCACTCAACAGAAGTCTGTCCTTCCACCGGCCCTGCCAAGTGGGCAACAGGGAGAAGAGGAAGAGAAACGGGCCCGCGACTGAGCGAGGATGCTTCGAGGCCTCCTCCCGCTTTCTTTCATTGCAAACTCTGCTTCGCTCTCTCTCTTTTATAGTAGCCCTTAGCATCTTCCCCAGACCGAAGTTAAAACGGGGAGAGAGGATGGGACAAATGCAGACACCGCTTTCACAGCCTGCCAAAGGGTGGCTGGGCAAACTCCTTTTCCTGAGTTATTTCAATATTTGGTAGGAAACCAAGTGTTAGCGGTCTGAGTGAATCCAGACTGAATGCAGTAAAGGAGAGCAGAGGAGTCCCAGAAATGTCCTTCCTGTGTGTCAGCAGTCTGTGAGCACAGGGCCAGAGGCAGTCTGCTCGGTTGGCTCAATCACAAGCACTCATGAAATGGAGATCACTAATGAGTTATTAGCTTCTAGCAGGAAAAAACTTCTTGAACAGATTCCATGACTGACGCTAGAGAGCTAACTTCCACATCCTAGGAAGAAAGGCTAGAGATACTGTTATTGCAAGCAAAACTCATGCCAATAGCCAGAATCTAGGAGGAATCCACGATTTAACGGGGACGGGTGAGTAATGTGTCTTTTCGGATGAGTGACTGAGGACTCCTTCCTTCCTTAGCATCAGTGAGGACGTTTACACCGAAGTACAATGAATCACAGCGGCTCCCAGGGCCTCAAGTATTTTTCTTCGTATGTATTCTGAAACTTCCTGGGGTTGGGAGGGGCTGGGGTGAGGAGCTGGAGCTGATTGAGGTGTGGGTTTGGGGTGTGCACGTCCCGGCTTTGAGGAGACCCTCTGAGTTTGCCTGTAGGGTGGGCTGTTTACTGGATTTGAACTCTAATAAGCTTTATCTTCGTAACTGCTTATCCCTGGTTACACAGCGCTCTCGGAACACTGTGATGGATGAGCACCCCCTTTCTCGCGTGGTGGTGCTGGTCGTGGCCACATTCTCTTCTTGACGTGTAACTTAGAGTGACACCTAGAAGTCCCTTTGTGAGTTTCATTAAACTTTCTGTATATCTGTATTAGAACAAATAAAACTGTGTTCTCAGCACAAAGGAAGTGCGGACTAATTCTAAGGTTTTCAGAGTGAAAAGGAGCCTTTCCCTTTTACCTTGTCGCCTCGTCCGTTACCTCTGCACGTGCCACCTCTGTTAAACCCCGCCAAACGGCTGCTCCCACCTTCCACATCTCGTCAGCACCTACAAAGACCTTGGAAAAGTTGACCGTTTCAGACGTGAGATTTCCAGCCACTCTGGAGTGAGTTCGGGCACACCTGTCCTCTCTTTCTCAGAACGTGGGCTGCTCCCCTGGGCCTGCTGGGGGATCGTGGGCTGGTGGCGCACAGTGCTGTGAGGGAGACTGAGGCTCGCCACCCAGAGCCGGAGCCGTCGTGGCGGCGGGGGCGCTGGGCAGTGTCCCCCGCGGGGGGAGTGGGCAGCTCCCCTCGGCCTCCGCTTTGTTGCAGAGGTGGATGGCGCCGATGGTCCTGGGCCTGGCGGGGCTCCCACAGCTCTTAGTAAGGCAGACGGACCCAGTCGGCATACGCTCACGAGTAGGTACTGACCGGGGTCCCGTCAGCAGCAGAGGGTAACTGGTCCACGGCGCTCAGGGACTGACGTGCTCACGGTACAGTGTGGCGGCACCAGTGTAAACAGCACACTCGGCCCCGGGGCTGTGATGCCTTCGCCCCCATTGTCACGCGCAAGCCTGTGTGGTCTTCCCCACAGGCCACACACAGCGTACGGGCCTTTGGCTCAAGACGTTCTCGTGCTTCAGACCCCACCGCCCCCCAAGACCTGGCTCCCTGGAAGCCTCTCTCAGACGCCGCATCTACCTTCCATCTGTCCAGTTTCCTCATTGTCCCCCACCGGGACGGGGACACTTTATTGTCCACCCAGCTCCCGTTTTAAATTGTCTGTAATACATTTGTATTGCTTCCCACTTCCTGCTCTATGTGAGAGTTATTCAAACTCTTGCTTTTCTGTTTTGATCATTGGCTTATCCAACATATAAAATAATAGACTGAATACAATAGAAGACACGTGCTGGAGTACCTGCGCTGAACTCGGTGCGTTTATGACCCTGCTGAGTCCTTGCAGTTAGCCTGTGCACTGTGAGCTATTCTTATCTCCGTTTGCTTGGAAGCGACTGAGGGTCATGAAATGTATATAATTCGCTCGCTATCACGGAATTGGTGAATGTAAATTCAAACCCAAGTAGTTGATATTACAGTTTCGTATTGTATTCCCTATGACCAGAAATTCTTTGTTTTAGTGAATTCTGATTTATCCTTTCCCCCCCATTAGTTAAAACATTTTTGTCCTTAAGAAAATTTAACCTACCCCAAGTTCATGAAGGTATTTTCCAAAGCGTGCTTCTGGAATCCTATATTCCTCACATTTAGATTAATGATACACCTCGAATTAATTTCTCATATGTGAGTGGGGATCAAGGTTTACTTTCGTTTCTTTTAAAGACTATCGAATTCCTTGAACGCCATTCATCGAATCGATCGTTCCTCGCCCACTGACTCGCACTGCGCCCTGTTGCGAGTCACGGGGCGGCATCCCGAAGTGTTCATTTCGAAACCCACTTGTTCCATTGTTCTCTGTATTTGCCCTTTCTACCGGTCTCACACTGTCTTTAAGATAGTTTGCTAGTAAGTCAAAGCTAGAGTCGTGTATCTTCTGATATTCTACTTCTACTTCACGATGTTCTTGTGTATTCCGGATCTTTGCATCTCCGCGCACATTTGGAATCCTTTCGGAGGGGGGCGCTTCCCGGCGGTGCTGGCGCTGACTCCGAGTGCGGTGGGTCAGGCCCAGGACACTCCTTGGGCAGGAGGCCGGCTGGCCCCGGGCACTGCGCGGGGCGTAGTGAGCGGGTGGACGTGTCCGCACCGCGGTCCTCCGGGAGGGACAGCCGCGGAGAGCGCCGCGGGCGGCGGAACGTGGAAGCGCGACGCTCAGCGCCGAGCCGTGCGTGCGCGAGCCGTGTGCGTCGCGGCGTCAGCGCCCTGCGGCGGCCCCTGAGCGCGTTCGAGGCGTCTACGCTGCTCAGACAGGGCCGGGGGCGGGGGCGGCCGTGCGCGCAGGCCGGGCCGGGGCTGGTGCCGCAGCGGGAGCAGGCGGCGGCCGGAGAGCCCGGGCGTGCGCGCCGGGCCTCGGGGCCCGTCGCTTCTGCCCTCCGGGGCCCTCCGCGTCGCGGGCGCCTTGCGCAGGAGATGCGCTTGGATATGGGACACCCCGAGGGGGCAGTGTGGGCGGGCGTAGAACCCAACACGTGTGCAGCACCCCGAGTCCCGCGAAGGGGGGCGGCGCGGCAGTGGGGCAGCACCCCCACCCAGGTGGGGGCCCTGGGTGCTGGCCAAGAACGGAGTCCTGAGGGTCTCAGAGCACGTCGGTCAAACGCAGAAGGGGCGACGGGGGCCGCAGGGTGAGAGTTTTTCTGGGAACCCCGGCAGGCGAGAGGGTCGGGGTTTGGAAGGAGGGCAACCTGGGTGAGAACAAGGAAAACCGGGCGCTCCCTGTGATAAAGGCGCCTGCTCTCGCCCTTGTGTTCTCTCTCCGTTTCGGTTCATAAACTCGTGTGAACTGCCGTGCTGAACTCGACCCGAACAGGGCTGTGTCAGTAGCGAATCACCGCGGAATGGATCTTAATTTTAACCCTGAGTCTACACTGGCGAGGATGAAGCCTCTACTTTGTACACGAAGCACTGAAAGACGTCACTTTATTTTAAGCAATAAAAATGATTGACGTTTATAACTCCCAAGTAGAAAGTGTTGGAAACTGATTTTTATTTTTTTTTTCAAAAAACAACTATGTTTAAAAAAGCGTTCGAAATTTTGTTGTTGGGGAAGAATTTTCTTCCTTTCTTTTGTTAATCAAGATCTGTGAAGGGATGTGAGGAGGTAAGAATATTAAGAAAATACGTTACAAGTGAAAGCTAAAATTGGTTCAGGTGAGGGAGTAACATATTAGAAGTTATAGGGGTATGTATATAACTTATATGTATGTAAATTTATGGGGATATATATACTTTTGCATTCACTCTGACTCAGACAAGAGAATGACTCTAGGGCACTGTTTTTCCGATGAATTTACATGTTTGCTGTTACTGTTTTCTTGTTTGCTCTGTGTAAATAGGTAAGAATAGATTAGAATGTATCCTAATGTATCCTAAGAGTAATTACATTTCTTGAAGCTTTCTCCATCCCAGGAGGGTGTGCGGACATGTCTATGTGTATACTAAGTTTTGATGCAAAATATATCCTTTGTTGTTTTAATCAAGGTATCGTATATATACAGTAAAATGCATAGGTATTAGAAGTAAAGCTTAGTTATACTTTATTATATGTATATACTCATACAGTCACCCCAGAATAGATAAGTGAGAATTTCCATTTTCACAGAAATTTCCCAGTTACTGTTTAACACGTTTACTGGAATTTGGAGTTAAGGCCTCTGTCTTTATGGACGATGGGTTGGTGGTCTTTCAGCTGCTCTCCGGCCCCCTCCCACCCTCTCACCTCAAGGTTTCTTTTGGAAAAACAACTGCACAGTAGTACCTGGCACTCTCATTAACCTCAGCTGAAGCTTTTGTTTTAGTTAAGGTGTAATCCACGTGCCATGAAATCCACCCATTTAGAAGCGTGCGATGTAATGTTTTTTAGTGTGTTCACAACGTTTTGCAATCACCGTCATCTGATTCTAAAACATTTTCATCACCTCAAAAGGAAAGGAAACCTGTACTGTCAGAAATTGTTTCACGGTTTGCCTGCCCCTGGCCCTGTAAGAACTAATCTACTTTTTGTCTTCATGGATTGGCTGATCCTGGATATTTTAAATAAATGAAAAAAAGTAATTCATGGCCTTTTGCATCTGGCTTCTCTCACTTCGCATAATGGTTTTGTAGGTTCATGCACATCTTAGCATTCCTTCTCATGGCCGGATGATACTCCACGTGTGTAGTTTCTAATTTTTGGCTATTATGAATGATGCTACTAAGCTTACTGGCGTACAAGCTTATGGGTGGACATACACTTTTAGTTTTCTTGGTCCTATACCTATGAGTGAAATCGCTGGGTCACATGGTAACTCTACGTGTGACTGAGCAGCTACCAGTTTTCCAAAGTGAGCATGCCATTCTGGTAAGTGATCATGGTCCTGGCTCATGCTTCCTTCTAACTGACAACGTGGAACGTATTTTCATGTGAAACACACCTTCAAGTCTTTGGTTAGTTTCTCGCATTTCAATAAAGTGGATTTTAGGGAGGAGATGATTGGGGAGGTTCTTACTACGCTGCTATTCCCAATGGGCTCTGTCTTTCTACTTCCTTCTTTCCTTCCTTGCCTGCCTACCCACCTGCCCGCCCTTCTTCCTTCCTTCCTTCCTTCCTTCCTTCCTTCCTTCCTTCCTTCCTTCCTTCCTTCCTTCCTTCCTTCCTTCCTTCCTTCTTTCATTTCTTTTTTTCTTTTTCTTTTTGCCTAAACTGGCTCACACAGGAGAAGAGTAACTATCACTCACTGGCTTCTGCTAGGTAACACATTACCTGCCCTTTGACCAACACGCAACCAGACGAGGCCGCTCATGCTGCGGGAGTCGCTTGGCGTCTCCTGTTCTGACAGAAATTTACTAAGTGTTAAAGCGAATGTTGAAAGGTGTTTAAATCGTATTTTCTGCCGTGTTTTCTTTCCCCTTAGTTTTATTTTAAAAATATTTGGAGCTTATTTACTTGATATATTTACATATGAAGATATATATTAATTTCATATATATGGTTTACATATAAACTATATTACTTCTTTAAAATAAGTATATAAGTTTAAGATTATAACTAATATTTCTCCTTAGTTTCTTTCACCGATTTTCAAGTCATAATTTAAAAAGGAAGATAATTTATAAGTAGAAAATGTTTTAATTTAAATCAGCATTCTACTTTTTAAAAATTACTTCTAACATGGGGAAAGATTTCTAGTTTAAGATATCAACCTGTTAAAATTGCTTGTAGTGATTTGTAGCGTTCTTTCACACTGTGGTAAGACCTGCAACACAACTCTTTTTAGGCTCTGTGGCCCTGAGTAGGTTCACAATGTCAGGTACTAATCTCCACCCTCCATTTTTACACTTTTTCACCCTCTGAATCCAAAACTCTGTCCCCAATAAAACTAACTCCCCACTCCCGTCTCCTCCAGCTTCTGGAAACCACTTCCCACTTGGTCGCTGTGACTCTGGCTGTTCTAGATACCTCGTGTGGAACATTGGCCAGTACATGTGCCCCTGTGGCTGGCTTATTTCGCTCAGCATGTCTTCAGGGTTCATCCGTGTCATAGCACATGTCAGAATTTCGTTCTACTCTTGCTTTTTGACATGTCGTTCACTAGACAATGTGTTCCTTGCGGGCAGGACCATATTTTTAACTTCCTTGTATCTCTGGTGCAAATAAACATTTGATAAATGAGCACGTCAACACTTACATGTTTAGTTAATTTTTTTTGGCAATCATGTTGTCAGTATTCACAATTTTTTCGCAATGAATTTGTGTTTCCTGAATTGTCGAAGGTGAAATTGTTCCTTGATTTGCCATCTCAAGACACTTCACCCATCATCATTAAAACATTAATTATTTGTTGTTTAAATTTTTAACATTTGGACTAACACAGCCATTGCCTATTAGAGCAGAATTATTTTCCCGAGTTGATGGGATTTCAAGGAGGAGGTGTTATCAAACTCACTACAGGGGCCATTCATTAGGAGATGCCAATACCATCGCACACTTCAGATGGATTTGCTTGTTATCTTTTGCAGATACATCATTCCGTGCTGGGAGCAATATTTCAAAAGGAATATCAATGGTGTTACAAATTATTTACTAAGTCTTAAATTCATCATAGGTGCTTGACAGCCAAGACTTATTTTCTTACTCAGAAAGTATGTTTTCTCACAAATTTATCTTCTATAGTACTGGTTGTATGAATTCCTTATTCTTTTGTTCTTGACTGGAACCAACAGACAACCCCACGTGGTATGGACCAGCCTCATTTTCTCTCTGTTTCAGCAAATCCGGTCGTGCCGCTTGATGAGGTCAGAAGTATTTATTCCCAGACACGGACTGAATAAACACAAGAGTCCGTTTGAAATCTTTCAGAGAACGAGCAATATTATTGATATTCCCAAGTGTAATTTGATGTTCACATCTTTTTATAATGCCTTCCAAGTTCTTCCGTCATAGTTATAACAGAAACAGACTTCAATTTTTTTCAGATCTTAGCACCAACCTGACTTCAAAAAGGCATAAAGGATTTGTGACTTTTCTTTTATAAAAACTTTTTTTTCCTTTTCTTCCCGTTCCTATGACACATGACTTTATCATGTCGTCTCCGGACACATAGCTTTCTCTGGTTCCACTCCTTTGTGTTTTATCCTGAAAACGCGCGATGGCTTCCTGCACATGCTCCGTTTTCACATCTCCATGTCACAGCCCATTCCTGCCTGCCCCTCCTCATAACAGACGCCCGGGCTTCCCGTGTTGACGTTCAGGTCTACTGTAATTTGCCTCCTGCTTGTTAGTCTAGCGTTAATGAGCTACCTCCCTTTACTTAAAAACTCTAGTGCAGACGGCCTGTTTTTTCTTCTGCGATTTCTTAGATAGCATAACGCACCAACCGCTGTCACACACACAGCCCACCCAGGGTGCCCCCCTCACTCTTCTGTCCGTGTGAGTCCCGTCCACTGTCCACGTCCAGCCCTCCCGACCTCACTCTTATCCTTCTTTACAGAGACTTGTGCACAGGAAAATATATGCTTTGGGGCTGAATAAAATTTGGCTCGGTTTTCAGCTCTTATCTTTCATAGCTGTGTGATTTTGGTTAACTTTCTTGAACTTTCTGAATGTCTAAAATAAAATGATAATCTCTTCCTTGAGAACATTTTTTGACTTTTAATTTTATTTACTTTGTATCTTATTTACTTAACCGGAGACCCACCCTCTTAAGAGAGTGTTAAGTGTACAGAGTCGGTGACTGTAGGCGCAACGCTGACCGCAGATCTCAGGCTCATGTGCCTTGCACGACACTCAACGCCCCTCGAATGGTGACTCCCCAGGCCTGGGGACCAGTGTTCTGCACTTTTGATGAGTCTGACTATTTTAGATGTGGGACATAAGCGGAATCATTTGTCCTTCTGTGACTGGCTTACTTCACTTAGCACGATGTCCTCAAAGTTCATCCGTGCTGTTGCATATGGCAAGATTCTCGCCTTCTAAAAGGCTGGATAGGGTCCCGTTGCACGAACAGACCAGTTTTACCTTCGTCCGTCAGTAGGCACTTGGGTCGTTGCCATGTCCGGCTGTCGTGAATGGTGCTACAGTGAACCTGGGGGTGTTACTGTCCCTCTGATACCCTGATTTCGAATCTTTTGGATATTCAGAATTAGGATTGCTGGATCACATGGTCTATCTTTAATGTTTTGAGGAACCTCTAAAGAGACTGAATCATATGAATCATATTGCCTTCTCACCATCAGGGTTCAAGTTTGTAAGTTCTCCACAAACTCTCCAATCTTTGCTGTCCTTTTTTTTTTTTTTTTTAACATAATGTTCATCATGACAGGTGTGAGGTGAGGGTTTTTTAAAGAAAAAATAAGATAAGGAATTAAAAAATATGTGCTTGAGAAAATGTACCAAGTTACCTTTCCCCCATCTAATTCCATCAGGACTTGGAACATTCAAATCACACTTATTTTTTTTTCCATTTTATTTTATTAGATAATTTTTTATATCTGCCTCTTTAGAAACATGAATTACATGAGCATAAGAACTGAGTTTCTCTGTATTTAACCTCCTTTACTTCTGTGCTGTATGTTAGAGAGTTCATTAATGTAATAATTTCTCAGGAAATTTTAATTTAGTGATAATCATGAAATAATTGGGGAAAAAGCCATCAACATTCAGTTTTTAGCATTCACTTAATATTAGTTCTTATACTATATGAGATTATAGTTTTTATAGATTTAATTTATTATGATTTTAATAATTTTAATGTTTTAAATATTTTAAATTTTAAATTTTAAATATAATTTATTATAATTAAAAATTATAAATTTATTATATGAGCTTTGAGCTCATACTTATATTGTGAGATATATTTTATTTGTTATGAGATATTTGTTTTCAAGAGAGCTAAGGCCAAGCAATTCATTCTCTCAGATATGCTTGTTTTACTGTGTTTTATACGAACAGTTGCTTAGAAGATAACGGCAAATATTACGGTCTGCACCAGAGAGCATGCTATGTCAGTAGGGCTCGAACTTATTTAATTTGCAAAAATAAAATTTGATATCCGCTTTGGTGGATATGGCTTTTGACTACAATATACCACAAATTTAAACTCACTGATGTTTAACATCACTAATCATCAGGGAAACGCAAATCAAAACCACAGTGAGCTATGCCTCACCTCTGAGAAAGGCCATCATCAGAAAGTGAGATGAAGGGTTAGAGAAGTACAGTCTGGTAGCTGAGGATGGTCACGGGGACGGGGAGGGCCCAGGGGATGCAGTCAGCCGTAATACGATGGCGAGGTGGAGGGCCAGATGAGAGAAGGAGCAATTAGAGGGATCGTTTTATAAACTATATAAATGTCTAACCAATGTACTGTGCACGTGAAACTAATTAAAATAAATAAATTTAAAAGAAAAAAAAGTCCAACGGTAAGAGCTGGCGAGGATGTGGAGAGAAGGGAATTCTCATACACCATCGGTGGGAATGCAAAATGGCCCGTGGAGGTAAAGAGGAAGAGACGATTTAAGATCCGCTTCAGGTAAAGGAAGAATCAAGGGGAAGCAGATCCAGGTCACTATGTTGAGCAGCGGGTGGCTGAGGCCGCTTCACTGAGGTGGACGATCAAGGGCTGTGTCCACTGCCCCAGGGAGAGGGGCTGGAACTGAGCCGCAGCCCATCCGGGCTGTGATAGAGAACAGGGACCCCACCCCGCCCTCCATGTGAAGGCGATGTTTCCCCGCCCAGCAGCCGGACGCTGGACAAGTGCGCAGCCCGTGTCTGGGTCCAGGGCCTGCACAGGACCCACGCTGGCGGCCCCTGGAGCGGCCGGTGTCCTCACGCTCCCTGGGCGCTGCTATGCATGCGACTTTCTGCGGATTGTTCTCCTTATGAGTCTCATTTTTCTCCCTTCTCCGAGGCACTCATTCAGGGGAGCTCTTCGACCCTGGCTGGAGAGAACCGGCTGGAATCCATGACCCGGCTGGAGAGACCAGCTGTAATCCATGACCCGGGCTGGAGAGGACCAGCTGTAATCCATGATCCCAGCTGGAGAGGACCAGCTGCAATCCATAACCCCGGCTGGAGAAGACCAGCTGCAATCCATGATCCCGGCTGGAGAGGACCAGCTGGAATCCATGACCTTGGGTGGAGAGGACCAGCTGGAAAAGCGGGGGCCGCAGCCCGTGGCGAGCCCGGGCCGAGGGTCTCCGGTCGGCCGGCCCTGCTCCAGATCTCGCCCAACCAGCCTACGGACAGCCGGCAGATCGGGTTCCACGCCCCGGCTCCGTCCTGAGCGCGGCAGGTGTCTTGGGCCTTTGCGGCTGGAATGTTCGTTAACCGGCCGAGCTGCTGCATACCGACATACAGACACTTGGGCTCGGTCATCAGCACCAGAGCGCTGATGTGCGCGCGCTTCGCCCCTGCCGAAGGCCACCTGCAGGGGTGGCGCAGATGGCCCGGAGCGAGCTGCCGGGGAAGACAGCTCGGGAAGAGCCGCGCAGAGCGGCGCTGGGCCCCAGGGGTGTCTCCGCGGAGGGGGGCAGGGCTGGGGCCTGCCCGGTGGCAGGGGTCTGCAGTGAGACGGCGAGGAGGCCCCGCGGCAGGTGAGCCGGGGCGTGGGTGACGTCCGGGGATCTCAGCCCTGACGCTGCGAGTGGAAGGCCGTGGCCCGTGCGACATGCAGGGGGTTGTCCTCCCTGCCTGTGAGTCCGCGGCCGGCTGCATCCTAATGCCAAGTGCACGGAGCCTGCGAGGACGGAGCGGTGCGCGCGCAGGCCACAGCCCTGGAACGCTCGCCTGCTTCCCGGGCGCCCGCTCTGCCGTAGTACGTGGCTGGAAGTTTCTGGAATCCCGCCTTAGAGGAGGTCTGCATTTGCCCCTCTGCCGGTTACGTGGCTGCTGGGAGCTCGTCTCACCATGGGGCCCGGCTGTCTCCAAGGACGCTGGGTGAGATCTTCAAACTCTGCTCCATCCTCACGTCCCAGCGCCCTGGACTCCTTGGGATGTCGTCCCACCGCCGGTGACACTCAGCGCACGCTGAGCCTGTGTGCAGACGACACCTCGGTGCAGGCGAGTGGCCAGCCCCTCCCTCTGCTTCTCCTCAAAGGTAAGAGCTGCGTGGCCGGTGGCAGGGCAGCCCCGGCCCTGCCGCGCCACGTGCGGGGGGCGTCGCGGTCTGCGGGGCCGTGTTCTGAAGCCAGCGTTTCCCTTCCACCCTTAGTCATTCGGTTAGTGCTTGTCAAGAACGTTATCGTAAAAGCTTGATCCTTTCACTCAAATCTCTCCTAAAAGTCAGTCACATGCTTACTGACACCTTAACGTGTCCTGGAAGTTTGAATTATTTTCATATCTTTTCTAGTTGTTTATTTACTTTTATGTAAATGCACTCATTTTTTCTTATTCTTTAGGAAATAGTTTTCCTATAGTATTTCGAAGTTGACTTTATTTTTCAAAAGATCCTCTATAATCGTTCACTTATAATCAAATCACAAGAAGGTCTACGGCTTATTTAAAAAATTATGCAGCCTAACTTTGGTACTTTTAGGAAACATCTTGTCTTTTGCTAAGAGGAATCCAGCCATTTCATGTCAGAGTGTATAAAACAGATGAGGATCTGAGTCGTATAGAATGTGTGAAAAAGAGGCCTAAGCTGTGAGCCTGTCGTGACGATGACAGGCGACGATTTCAGTGAGCCTTCGTAGGTCGCCTGGCCTTGAACGAGCAGCCGGCGAGCGTCCGCTCATGCTCGGACCTTTAGGATGCTGCTCATTCTGTTCTATTGGGGAAGGGAATTGAATACTATTGAGGAGAGTTCAGCCATGTGAAAGGGAAGTTGGCTGAAATATTGGATAAAAATAATAAAAATGGCAGCCCTACACGGAGGAAGAGGTGAGCTGTGGGGCAGGAGCTGGGCTCGGGGGTCCGGGCGGGAACCCCAGCTCGCCGGGCTGATGGCGGTGCCATTATGGGCGCTCGTTTGCCCCCTCTGCGCCTTGGCGTTCTCGCTTGTAAAATTGGGACAATAATTCTGGTACTTTTCTCATGGGGTTTTTGTGAAGAGGAGAAAAAGGACTGGCGGGAGAAGTACTTCGAACAGTGCCTGGAGGATCATAAACGCTCACCTGGTGCAGCTGAGGCCGGGCAGGGATGGGTGCTGACTATTTATTTTCTAGATTAAGGAAACCCTAGGATGCTAACGTGGGATTTTAGGCCGGCGAGTTCATTAATACTTTATTAGAAACGGTCCCTAAGAGTCCCTGGCCAGAAGCCAGACTGCACCGCTTGGCAGTCGCACAACTTGGTGACACCTGGGCCACGCGAACAGGTGTCTGCGCCCCCGAAGGCGCGAGGCCCGCGTCCGCAACGCCTCGGGCGGACGAGCAGGGCCCGAGCCGCCGTGCGCCGCGCACCCGCCGGGGCGGGGCCTCTGTGCGGTGTGCGTGGCGGGGTTGCTACGCGAAGGGACGCCTCTGTCGCCGCGCAGTTTACGGTTTCGCGTGGGAGGGGACGAGGGGCAGGGAGGAAGCGCCGCGCAGAACGAGGCCCTTTCGCGTGACCCCGGGCGACACTTGTGGCCCCGCGGAAGGGCGGTGGCGCTCCGTGGGCCTGGAGGGCGGGCCAGGCCTGGCGTGGGCGCGCGGGGGAGCCCGGGGGTCCGAGGTGGCAGCTCCTCCCGCTGGGCGCGGCCGAGGGTCTGGGTCAGCCCGCCAGGTGAGGGGGTAGCAAGGGTCCGATTGTGATGTCCTCGTGAGCCATCCCAAGGACGCTCGATGTCAGTGTGACGTTTTACCTTGGAAACGCTTCGAAATTCTCCCTGAGTGGGTGGCAGTGGGTTGGCGGGGATGTGTCGCACAGGGCGTCCGTGGTGAGTCCGCTGGCAAGGTCGGGCTTGGCGAGCGGTGCCCACAGCGGCCCCGGACCGGTTCGCAGGTGTCCTGGGTCCAGTGGGGATTGGGGGTGATTAGGTACTAAGGCCTTGCAGGGTACAGCAGTGCCCTGGGAACCTTCTAGGTTTTCAGTTCAAGGGACTGCCACCCCCAGAAAGAGAAAGCAGGTGCGAGCGAGAAAGAGACCGTTGCGTTTGAAACGCAGCTGTAAGCGCCGGTGCGAGCTAGCAGGCGGGGGCTGCGCGGCTGCCCAGTGGGCAGAGGCTGGGGGGGGGCGTGAATCAGTGCCCAGACGGATTTCAGGGCCCGGGAGAGCTCACGCCCAAAGCAGCCGGGGGCTGGGGGGCCGAAGGGAGGGACAGACTCACCCCAAGGGAGTAGGGGCGACACTCAGAGTAGGACCCGAAGGCGTCCACATGTGAAAGGAACCACAAGCTCACGTACAGAGGGAAATCTGCCAGTGATAAGGCACATTCACGCTGCTCAGAAAGATTCATAATCCAGCAAAGACGAAAGACGTGGGCACTGGCCAGGGCACACCTCAGGTGCGGGCCACCTGTGGAGGAGCCGCACGTGCTCCTGGCTAGCTGTGTCCTCGTGGGGGACTCTGCAAGGAGAGTGGTGAAAGGCAGATGTATGACGCATGCCGCTTTAGTCACATCGAACAAGTCCACGCCATGGCTGCTGTCTGCCTGGAGGGTTTCCACAGTTCCCCTGAATAAAACCTGTGTCAGCTCAACTCGAGGACCTGCTCTTATCCAGGGTTCCCACTATTTTCCAAGGCCAGCAGTGACACCTCTCTCAGGAAGCCGTTTCTGATCGCTCGTAGCTGGTACTGTTTCTCCCTTCTCAGAGCGTTCACGTGCATCCTTCCCTGGGTTGGTCGATTATGAACCTGCCAAGTCCACCAGGCGAACGCCCATGACGGTCAGGGGCTTGGGTCGCCGCGGTGTGACTGACGCAGCGCCTCGTTGCGGAATGTCTGATAGACAGGAGTCACTCCACAAATACGTGTGACCCTAGACTGAAGAGCACCCGAGTCGTGACGTCGAGAACGGTGCCGAGATAGAAATGCAGGAAGGAGGAAACCACTAGTGCTTTGGGTTAAAAAAACAAAACAAAACCCTGATGGGAATAGGAAAACAAGGTAGAATAGAACTTTTGCACGATCAGGTTCGATTAGACACTCAGTTATTCAGGGATTTGGCTGTGCCCAGGGTGGCATTCTTTTGAAATGCCAGGAGGGGCCCCTGCAGGGTGGAGCAGGAGGTTCTGAAGTCCTTGGGTTCTGTCCCATGAGTCACTGTGGCCCCCAATAGTGAGCAACAAAGATGGCTCATAAAGACCTCAGCAAAAGGCAAGAAGTGCTGAGACTTCGAGGCTGTAAACCATCACGCCTGGTGAGAAACAGCAAATGCAGATACAGAAAAAAGGAAAGATAAGGGGGAAAGAGTGGTTAACTTGGTTTGGCGGAAGGATACATTTCAGATCAGTAAGTTCTGAGCAAGCATGTGAATGGAGGCCAGTAGGAAGAGAGGAACAATCTTGAGTCACTTCAAGCCAAAGGGGCGACACTGATTCTAAAACACGTGCCAGCTCAGCAAAGCCTGACGCGCAAAGGCCGGCTCTCAGTGCGCTCTGCTTCTGCAAATGTTTTGCATTTTGTTTCTCTGGCTGCTGCTTTCCCTCCTGGGCTCTGAGTCCTGGATCACTTTGAGAATCTACTGGAAGACGCGTTTCTCCCTGACAACACACATGCGACCTCCAGCAATTCAGGAACTCATCTTTGAAATCTTCTCAGGGACCTCGAAGGCCCCCTGTACCCAAACGGCAGCTCCTGGCCCGTCAGTGGCCGCAGAGCTGTCCTCTGCACAGGCCGGCCCCTCAGATGCCGGCTCTGGACACCAAGAGGCTCTGGTGGCCTGGCCAGTGGCGGTCACACTGCTCTCTCATCGCTTCTCTAAAAAGGCAGCAAACGAATGCTGAAGTTTTAGGCAGAACTAAGGTTCTTTTCATTTTCTTTTTCCACGATTTTTCTGTGTCATCAGTAAGCGAAGCTGTGTCCCTGATAATTAATTTTGGGAGCCTCGGCTAAGGGTTACGTGGGGACCAGTCAAGTCCTTGGCAGCTTGCGCCTCGGACTGGCCATCTTGAGTCCATTTGGACAAAGGGGCAAAGAGTCGGCTTGCTCACCAGGCTCTGGATTAGTTTACTTCCTAATGAGGCAGCACTGACACGATGTACTTCCCAGAGCCAGCGTGCCAGGCAGGGCAGTGTAATTTTCATGCGTTCCACAACATTCTGAGGAAGAAGACAATGTCAGAGCACCCTGTGGAGGGGACTTCAAGCCCACAGTGACACAATCTCATTCTTTCCTTTTGCTTCTAGAAAAAGACTTGGAAAACAAACCGAGACTAAGTGAAGGTAGGAAGAAATGATCAAAGTTAAAAGCCAAAGTCAGTAAAAGCAAAAATGACAATGAAAGGGAATTCTTGATTAAAAAATAAAAAAACCTGGCACTGGGAAAGAACCAATAATATAGGTAAAACTTTGTCACATTTATTCAGTAAACAATATTAAGTTGACACAAAGAACATTAGAAATGAGTCAAAGTAGGCAGTAGTTTTAAAAACTCATTTTTATACTAATGCATTTATTTTCATGTCCAGCATTATCACTTTACAGATGAGAAAAACGAGGCACAGAGAGGTAAGTCGGTTATCCAAGGCCACACAGCATTAAACGGTAGAGCTGTGACGGCCACAGACTTGCCCACACTGGAATAAATCTAATTAATTATAATGGGACAAAGCATGAAAAATCGGGTCTATTATGTTTTCATATAAGATAGCCCAAGGATTTTAGAATAAAATATTCATCACTCTCTACCCTCTCTGGAGGAGAATTCTGTTCCCAGCATGAGGTGCATTTTCCAGAACATCCGCTGCATGTTAGGCGCATAGAATGTTTTTCTGGATCCTGAAAAATCTAGTTTTATGATCTAGAAAAGTAAATAACCAAAAAATAGGAAAAACAACATTTACGTAGATTAAGCATGGCGTTGACACACAGACAGTAGATCGAATATCGGATGCAATTTTTATTCTAAATCTGAAAGTGATCTATGCAAATTCATTATATCATATTTCAACAGGAAAAATATCCAGTGTTGGTATGAGCGTGTTAATATTGTGCATCTAAATTGTTTTACTTTTTCTGAAGAGCAAAAATTGGCAACATCAGTATCTATCGAAACAAAACACATGTGCAACTTTATTTCCAGCTTTTTATTTTGTAGGAAAGTTCACATGATACTTTGTTCATTAATACAACGTTCATTGTAGCCTAGTTTGAAATAGAGAAACGTTGGAGAGGGAATTAGTGTCCATCTATAAGGGAACAATGAAATCATAATGGTTAACGACTAAAAAAAGGCACATCCATACTATGACGTATTTTCCAGTGGTAAAGACTGATATATGCACACCTGCATGCTTGTGTGCACATGCACACACTCATGAACACACATGCATTCTTTTTTCAGAAAGACATGAAACCTTATCCCCAACATTAAAATATTGTTCTTAAGGAACAAAACTAACTTTCCGAAAACATGTTGAGTATAATCCCACTTAAATAAAAGCAAAAGGAGAGGTTTGCATATGTCCAGATGTGCATCTAAACACATAGCACATGTTCTGGAAAAATTTACCCAAAACGGTAACAGAATTTACTTCCAGAGAGGGCAATGCTATTGGTGTGCGGAGTGGTGACTGGAGATTTTTAGTTTTCACTTGTATATTTCTGTGGGATTACTTGAGCCCGAATTAGTATATTCTGTAGAGGATCATTTTTGCAAATGTCAGGAATTATGGTCATTTATAAGCTGACAAAATTAAAATTCTACATGTTACACAGTACAGCCAGTGATAGAACTATGACTTTGAAACAGGCAGCTTGAAATCCGCCAAAGGGACTCGAAGGCTCTGTAGGCTCAGAGGCCTGGACGCTGGGGGCTAAGCCTGGACTTGGTAGAAATAGAATTTCATCGAGAATTAACGAGGGAAACTGAATTTAAAACGCTAACTTTGTACCAGTGATAAAAAGGGATGCGCTGCGCGTCCCCGGGGGAGCAGCAGGTAGCCTGCGTGGCCTTCACGTGCGGCAGACGCAGCACCACGACGTACAGCCCTGTGACCCAGCGGAACGAGGCCCCACGAAGCCCAGAGAACCAGCGGGGCCGGCGACCTTCTGTAGGACCCCGTGGGCCACTCTTCTAGTACTTTCGCAGTTGACCTTAAATGACCGTTTGGGGAGGGGGGAGTCATTCCCAGCCTCAGGGGACAGCTCAGCCTCAAACCTCGGCTCCGGCTCCGCTTGAATGCGAGCTGACTTCCGCTAGGAGGAGGGCGAGCCAGGCTGGACCCCCGTTTCTGCGGGAACTTTTCCCGCCCTGACTATAACGTCTGCCCTAAAACACAGCTGTGTGCCCGGCGGCCGGGCTCAGCGCAAGTGTCGGGCACGGGTTGACGGAGGCCCCGCCACCTCCGTCCACTGCCGTGTTCCCTGGCGGCAGCGCCAGCGCGTGTAACTGGGGAGACACGTGACCTAGTGTTGCCGTGAGCGTCCTCTGCGTTATCCTAGATTATGGGGACTTTTGGGGTCCGCCCTCAGAGTGAGGTCTGAGAATAAATCTGTGAATGGTCTGTACCGGAAAGTTTTTATTTTAATTTCCAAATAAATTTTGTGATCATTAACTCGGGACAGTACACGATCCCAACAACCCCTTTTCCCCGACAGATCCTCAGGCTCCAGGTGGCGGCGCTGCAGGTTTGACCGAGCGCTGACCCAGTGGGTCTCCAAGTGCGGGCGCTGGCCACCGTCATCTCTGTCACCTGAGCATTCAAAAGATGCGATTTCTTGGCCCACTCCAGACCCACTGAGTCAGGCACCTGGCGGTGGGGCCCAGGCCCCCGACCGCTCCTGCGCATGCAGATCCGAGAGCTATGGCTCGTGTGTGAGACCCTGGCACGTTCCGGAAGCTCGATCGCTGTCACCTGTGACCCGGTCCGCGCCGTCAGGACCAGCAGAGTCCAAAGGAAATAGAGCGAGAGTCACCTGCGTTACCGTAAATTTTCTAGTAGTCATATTTTAAAAAGTAAAGGGAAAATCAGGTGGAATTAAGTTTACTAAAGTATTTAACCTGATATGCTCAAAGTATCATTTCAGCGTGCAGTCAGTGTAAAATATATTTATAGACGTGTTACATTTTGGGGATGGTGTCTTGGGAGCCCAGTGTGTTTTGTACATATAGCTTATTTCTGTTCAGTCCAGCCACGTGTCATGTGCTCAGCAGCCACCTGTTAGTACGTGGGAGTGGGAGGGCTGCCGTAATGGGAACACAGTCTAAGATGCAGGGGACGTTAGAGACCCACCTGAGGGTCACCTCGGCCCCCCCGATGCACTCTGTCGTGGACCGTCAGTGTTGGGGTGAGTGCAGAATTGTTTACCAGCCTGGGCCCAGGTCCGCAGCCATTTCTCCAGCGGCCGCAGAGGGCAGGTGGAGCCTCCAGAGCTCGCGGGGCGGGGGTCTTTACACTGGTTCCCACAGGAGCCCACTGTGCCCTGCAAGCATGTGCCCCCACACCCCCACACAGAGCCCAACCCCCACCGTGAGGCTGGAGGAGCTGGGCCTCTGGGAGGGGGCCGGGGCAGGAGTCGGAATGGGACTCGTGCCACTATGGTGTGGCCCCCGAGCGCCCCCCTCTCCCATGTGAGGCCGGCACCGGGGCAGTGGGCCAAGAAGCAGTGCCTCGGGGCCCTGGTCAGTCGTGGTGGTTGACGCTTACTCCTGCCCTGGAGAAAGTCCGAGGACCCCGCCCTCAGCCCTGGGAAACAAAAGGGAAAAGCCTCTCCTTCCAGACGAAAGGAATCCAGGGTCACGGGGAGGACCAGGCGCTCAGCCGGAGGCCAGAACCCGAAGTTCCTGGGTTCAGAGGGATGGGAAGTGCTTCACAGGGTTGCAAAAACCGATCCAGATGTGGGAACCCTCGCGAGGTCTGCAGGCATGGGGTGGCGTCTGGAACCTTTCTTTACAAGGAGGCCTTGGCCCGAGCCCGTTCGGGTTCTGCTCCTTATATCTCGCCTTCGAACCCTGCAGTGAACCCCGGGCCTCGGCAAGACGCTCCCAGTGACCCCTGCATCCTCGCGGGTGGTCCCAGCAGGCTCACCTGAGCTGTGGGCAACACAGGAACGGTCCATTCTGAGAGCCGTCATCAGGTCGAGAGCCTTTGTGAGGCTTACTGAGCAGAGCATGGTCTCTTGCCTCTGTCCGCCCCATCTCCATTCGTGTAGTCTTTCAATTCTTTTTTATTTTTGAAAATGATTTTTAGCCTTTCGACTAGCCTGTTTCTCCTTTCCATCCTTAGACTCTTTCTAGTCACTGTCTCCTTTATTTGTAGATGTGAAATCAGACGTCTCCATCCTTTGAAAAGATCCTGTTTGCTTCATCAGTTACTGCAGTTGATACTGCTGAGCAATGCCCGCCCCGCCCCACGCTTGCTTTTACTTCCTGGAGGTCTGCCAGGAACAGGCGGCCGCCCTCGAAGCTGTGCTCATTCCTCCGCGATGTTAGGTCCTGTCTCATTCACCCCTCAGGGGGCCCCGCAGTGACCTCCCTGCCCCCTCCAACCCCCTCCACCTCCCCTTTCCCGCGAGGGGCCCTGCACCGACCCCCCCAGAGGGGGCACTCACGGTCCAGGTCATGGACCTCGGCACCTGTCCCTTTCGCCTTCCCGTTTGAATGGCAGTGTGGCTTCCTTCAATTCCTGGCGTTCTCGGATCACAAATTTGAGGGTTCTTTGACAGATTATACCCTTATATTCTCATGTTAAAGTTTTGCAATAAAGAAGCCCAAAGCAACCCGGCTTCCCTCCCCTCTCCCACCTCCCCCGTTTCATCTCTCTCTCTCTTTCTCTCTCTCCTTTCAAAGGGCAGAACATTCTTTATTCTTAGAACTGAAGAATTTTTTTGGTGTTTGTCTTGTGGTTGGTTTATACTTGTTTTTTTACTCGAGGCATGGTTAGCCCATGTGACTTCTAGATTTTTCAATTCCTGGAGCGTCGTCTTCAGTTGTACCCTCAACTCTCCGTGTCTGCTGTTGGTTGAGTTTTCATATTTATGAGCCGCTGTTACTTACATATTTGAACTTTGTTCTCTATCCTTTAAGGTCCCCCACTGTTGCCTTAACATTTTTACTTGTTTTTTTCCTGGTTATAAAAAATGGTACATGAGGAAAATACAAAAAAGTAAAAACAAAAGAAGAAAAAAAGACATAGTCTCACCACCCTGAGGCTGTCACTGTTAATATTTGCAGATAGTTCTTTCTAAGACTTTTATCTTACATGTTTTCACACAGTATTATGTTTTATATAAATTTTTGCACTGTTCTTTTTTCCAAATATTACATTAAAATAATTTCCTAACAGTATTAAAATTTTATGCCATTTGGAGTTTTTAATGGCTAGACTAACAGCATAAACATTACCATATTTTCAGACTAAAGTTCTTCACAGTTATATTTCCGCTATTGATAATGACAGTGTGATCCATGTATTTATAAATATTTGCATTTAGGATTTTTTGGTTATAGATTCCAAGAAGGGAAAAATAAATATTAGTTATTTAATATATATATTAATAATATGACTGCCTCGTTCTGAATTTATATGTACGTAGTCAAGTAATTTTTACTGATTTTCGTGGGTGGAATCTTTTCTGAGGCCTTCTTTGTGTATCTGAGAATCTTTTTCATGCATAAAAGATCACTTGGTTTGTAGCAAATTCTTGGATCATGTTGTTACCCGCCCAATGCTTTAGATCCGCCTTGGTCGTCTTCTGGTACTCAAAGCTGAAGAGGAGTCTGATTTTTCTTTGTCAGTAACTGTTCTTGGTGAATGCCTGGTGTTTTTAAAATGTTTGTTTCTTTTTTTTCCCTATGTCCTTGAAATTCAAAAACTTCTAGGATGTGTTTGGCTGCAATTAACTTCTCAATTATTTTCCTGGAACTTGGTGATCACTTTTGATCTGTATACTTAGATCATTTTCCAGGCCATAAGATTTCCTATGATTTTGGGAGCTGGTGGGATTTGGGTCTGGCTTCTCCAAAGGTGTCTTTGAAATGGCTTCACTTGCCAGTTGCTTTGGCTGAAACCTGGGGTCCTCCTGACCGACCCCACCCCCAACTCACCACAGTTGATCCTCAGCAAACGCCTGTTCTCATCAGTTTATCCAGAACCCCGCTGTCGTGGCCTGAATATTTGTGTCCCCCAGAATTCATATGTGGAAACCTGACTGCCCACTGGGGTGATAGCAGGTGATCAAGGGTTCAGTGAAGTCACAAGGGCGGAGCCCCTTGAATGAGATCAGTGCCTTTATGAGAACCCGAAGGGGGCTTCTTCCCACCCTGCCTGGTCACTGCCCTGCGGGTGACCTGCGACAGCTGTCCCGACGGAGCCAGCGGACGCCCACCGTCCCTGTCACGCCGGCTAAACTGTCATCCCTCCCCTGGGGTCTCCAGTCACCCCTTCACTGGTGTCCTGACCCCACAACCCTAAGCTAATCCGCTGGTCGCTGCTTTGCTCAGCGTCGGCCAGTGATCCCTCTGGCCACTTGGCCACTTGGAGGACTTTCCAAGTCCTCGCCTGGCCCCTGGTGCCACCTTCGCTGTGCGCTCCCGCCTCTGCCACTTCCACGGTCAGACGTGTCTCCCGCCAGCACTCTCCTCCCAGACCGTCCTGTGCCCCCCCCCCCAACCCTGCCCAGAAGTGCTGTCCCAGCGAGGCCTTCAGGCCATCAGGGTCTGAGTGGCTGGTCTCT
Source organism: Eonycteris spelaea (assembly GCA_003508835.1). Taxonomy (NCBI): domain Eukaryota; kingdom Metazoa; phylum Chordata; class Mammalia; order Chiroptera; family Pteropodidae; genus Eonycteris; species Eonycteris spelaea. The sequence continues at coordinate 2,302,404 of PUFA01000002.1, read as the reverse complement.
TCTCAGGGATGGCCAGAGACGCCACGGAGCGTTGTCCCCGCTCCCGATCCGCGGGGCTGTGGGCCGTGTGGCTGGCGACGAAGCGAGGGCCTGCTGCCAAGGTCTCCCTCCGGCCGCACGCAAGCGTGAGGCCTTGCAGACCAGCCGCGCGCATCCCCGGATCCCCGCGCGCGCCGGGGCCGCCCCGATTCCCGCGCGGCCGGGCCGCGCCGATCCCCACGCGCCGGTCCCCACGCGACGGGCCGCGCCGATCTGCTGATCTCTCACGGCGATGGCGCCACAGCTGGCGCAGTAGCTGCCGTTGGGCTTGACTTTCACTTGGCTGTGTTGATGCTGAATTTTGGGGACCCGGACAGGCGCGGTGAAGGGCAGGGGGGACACAGTAGGGAACAGTGTTCCTGCTGCTCCGATGGCGTCGGTCTCTGAAATGGCCCCGGAAATGCGGCATCGCTTCCTGCTACCGGCTTGTCCCGGTGGGGAAGCGCGTCAGTGTGTGGCGGACGCTAAGGGGACCGACCCAGGGACCCGCCCTCCGCCATGCGCAGGACTCGGGTGCTCACCTTACCTGCGGGGCTGCCGCTGGGTGCGTCGCCTGCTGGGAGCGGACTGCGGAGTCGCACCCTGGGGGTCCTTTCTCTGAGGGGGCGTCGGCTCCCCGGATCACAGCCCCGCCCCGTGGATTCCCAGGGCCAGCTGCTTCCGTAGACAATCCAAAATAAACCTTAAAAAGTTCATTAGACATACAAGTGCAGGAAACATTTAGATTATGCAGCTGAAGAGGAGACAATATATATGATCACATCGAAGGGTGTAATGTATACAGGACAAAATGTATACTGAACAGGAGATGCCTGAAGCCTGTGCAGTGGAAGTCATGTAGCTTCATAGATCAAAATAATGTACATTGAATCAATTTGTAGCAGTTCTTTATATCTTGACATTAACTCTTTGTCACGGGACTAGAATAAGACTTAATGCCACGAAAATTCCAATTTTTCCCAAATGGAGGTAGGGATACAAGGCAAATTCAATCAAAATTTGTATGAGCTTTTTTTTTTTTTCTTAATGGAACTCAACAAGTTCATTTTAAGTTTATATGGAAGGAAAAAATGTTCATTAGTGGGTAGGACACTTCTGAGACTGAGCTGTGGGCGGGGATCAAAGGCCCTGCAATATGTCAGCCCCGTCCGGGGAGACGGTGGAATGTGTGGAACTGGAGAACATCCTTATGAAGATGGTGAAGTCGGTTTACCTTCTCATACAGTATATACAGCCTACCCGTGGAAGGATTAAAGAATTTTAAGTAAAGAAAATGTAAATATATGTATTTAGAAATTATAGGTAGATATCCTTGGAACTTGGAGCAAAGAAGTTGTCTTAAATATGAAAAAAAACACTTTGATTATGCATTAAATGACAAATGTGACTATATTAACAACCCTTATCCATCAACAGCTATCTCAACGAAAGTGAAAATGTCCATTAGAGATAGGGCACTGACTTCCACAGCACACAGCTGATGAAAACTTACATCAAGAATATGTGTAGAACTCTATAACACAAAACAAAACCAACCCAATGGGGAAAAAATGGGCACAAGTTAAGCAGGTATTTGAAATCATTATTGATCAGGAAAATACAACTTTTAACATCATTATGATCAGGAAAATGCAATAGAGAACCTCAGCGAGATACAGTCTTACATCCATCTGATTGGCAAAAGTTAAAAACTTGACACGATCGTGTTTCATGGCAGACACGAGCCCATGGGCCTCTCGGGCATTGCCGGCCATGGTGTATGTGTTTTAGGAAACACGTTAGTGCTCTCAATATCCGTTTCGCTTATGGCCCAGCAATGCCGTGGCTGGATACATATCCAAGAGAAATTCTTACATGCGTTTGAACAAGAATGTTTGTAGCAACACTATTCACAGAAGTAAAAACCCGGAAACAACCCAAATTCCCATCCTCAGGGGAATGAGCGTGTGTGTCACAGTGGGAAGTTATCGGGTCTCAAACAATGAAACTACAGGGATGGAGCAAAGTACAGACCCAGGATGACGGGCAGTGGGTGGCATGTCATCCTCCAGGTCACAGCTCTTATCCTAGGGGGAGTGTTGGTCAGTACTTAATCCGTTATGAGGTGGGGCTAATGAAAGGGCCATTTGTGGAGCTTGTCGTGAGTGTTGGGGACAATCCAGTTCTGTGCCCGAGGTGCAGGCGGGGACGGTACAGTACCTATCTTGGTGCGGACAGTATTCCACACAGGTGCGTCTACCTGCAAGCCATTCCTGAAAGCAGAATCTTTGGCCAAATGGTATCTACATTTTCAATGTTGGTTGACACTGCCCGGTATTCTACAGAGGTCGAACTTACGCGTCCTCCAAGGATGCACGAGCACACCTGGTGACTCATGCTTCTGCCACCACAGAATACTATCATTTCTTTGAAATTCCTCAGCGTGACATCTAAAACATCTCATTGAAAGCACTGTGCATTTACATTATTGCTGAGAATTACGCTCTTCTGTTTAAGATCCATTTGTATTTCCTTCTTTGTAAAATGTCTTTTCCGCTTTGTTTTGTGTCTAATTTCTTTTGAGTTCTTCACTTCTTATCAATGTTTAGGTATTTATATACTGAGGAGACTAACCTCTCCTTTATGGCTATGTTACAAACACTGTTTCTAATCTGTTTGCTGTCTTTTCACCTTGAGTTGTTTTAGCCATGAAAAAATTATTTTTATAGTCAGATTGTCAATCTTCACTTTCATGGCATCTGAATTGTTCGCCTTACTCAGAAATTACTTCTCTCAGAAAATATTAAAAAATATATTTGTCCCCTTTTTTTTGTTGTTTTTATTTTTGAATTAAATTCATTGGGGGTGATATTGGTTAATATAATTATGTAGGTTTCAAGTGTACAATTCAACAATATGTCATCTGTATATTGCATCGTGTGCCCAATACCCAAAGTCAAATCTCCTTTGGTCACCATATATTTGACCCCCTTTTCCCTCTGGTGACCACAAACAAAAGCTTATTTGTTCCCTTTTAATAGTTTTCTGTTTCATTTCTCAAGTTTAAAAATGTGTTCCAGCTGGTATTTCTTGGATGTCAGTTGGATGACCGATATTATTTTCCTCCCAATAGTCTTCTAGATATCTTAATGTCATCATTGAATTTTTTTTCATACTGATTTGAAATGTTCTTTTTGTTATTTACCTATGTTCCCCCCCCCGTGTGTGTGTGTGTGTGTGTGTGTGTGTGTGTGTGTAATATATATTTTCTACCTTGTTTACTGATCTGTTTGTCTAATCAGCAGTGCTATATTGTCCAGACACTCCTTTCTGGTAAGGAATCCATTATCGGTTTTATAGATTTTGTAGATTCTTTGTTCGATAGGTTTTATTATTTTCGGTTTCTTCCCAGTCTCCCTCCCCTTTAAGGGGCACACCATGTCCATCGCCATGGGCTGGCTCGGGCCGGCGGAGTGAGAGCGGAGGCGAGGTCCACGTGTCCGGCCATGTCCCTGGAGCTGTCCCAGCTTCTCAACTGTGGCCAGGAGAGGCCATGCCCCAGCCCAGCGTGGTCTCATGCCTTTTTAATTCGGCAGCCTTTCTTGCCTGTTTCTGTGGATTCTGGTTTTTTTTTTTTCTAAACAGGAATAATCCCCTTTCCTATCACACTCCTACATTGCACAGCTCACTTTTAAACTGCATGTGTTCCCCACACATTTTCGCTGTGCGCCTTTATCCCCGATTGTTCCTGGCGCTAGCAGTGTCCACTCGTAGATTGTTACTAGCAAGGGCTCAAAATACCGGCTCCGTCGACCCTGCCTTCATATTGTGCTCGCGTAGGTACTTTGAGTCCGGTTCTTGCCCAGGTGCGCTTCCTCGCAGGGGGACGGCGGCCGGCCCAGGTGCTGGGTGGGGTGGCGGGAACACGCTGGCGTTGGCTGGCAGTGGCCAGCAGTTTCTCTCTGCTGTCCGCAGGGCGAGAGCCAGTGCGAATGAGCATCGCTATAGGGAGCAAAGTCAGTGCCTGGAAGTGTAGTTGTCACTTACTTTCTCTAAGCGACATTCATGTTTCTTTGTCCATGGTAGGCAGGTAGTGAAGTTGGTGTCACAAACCAGTGGCAGCAACGTGGCACTGGTGGGCTCCACCTTACGAGGTCCCCGTGGGTCCGGTTCCGCCCGCGGGGCTCCCCGCGCGCTGGCCGGCGCCGTGCCCCGGGTCACTGCGGACCTCACAGGACACTGGCGGGCTCCCTGTCCCGCTCCGGGCCAGGCCGCTGTCCCCTGGCATTGTTGCCTGGCGCTGTGCCCTCCCCGCTCAGGACGCCGTCTGCTTCGCGCCCCCACAGCCATCGCGGGAGGATGGCGCTCCGCTCCGTGACGCGGCCTCCGTGGTCTGCGACGCGCCACCTGCTGGCTGCACTTTGAACCCCTGCCGTGGGCAGAGGACCCGCTGTGCCCGGCATTTTCCTAACCGCGCGTCATTTCCATGTCCTCCGCAGAGGTCTGAGCACGAGGCCTTGGAGTCCGACCTGGGGATGGGGTGGCAGCCCCGGCTTTGCGGACAGACCCCTCCACTCCACAGTGTCAGGCCGCCTCTCTCTACCCACGTGTGAGGCCCTGGCCTCCAGCCAGGCCGGGCAGTGCGGCCGCTCAGGGGCCCAGGGTTCATTGACTCTGCTGCCCTGTGCATTTAGTACGCTTCAGGTGGGTGGAGATGGCAGCGAGCAAGGTAGGGGTGTTCTGAGTACCTTCAGAAACAAGTGCGAATGGCATTAAAGGTTTCGGACATCGGTTGGTTGGCGCGAATGACCTTGGGTCTATTGGCTGTTCCCAACATTATCCATTCAGGCATCTCTGTCCCATACTAGACGATGAATTTGTCAAGAAAAGCAGAATCACACCGTCTGCTGCCAGGGTCAAAGCGTCGTCAGAACGACCTGTACCTTACACCCACGCAGTAATTCACAGAGCGCAGCGCTCACCTGGGAGACGGCGGTGTTGGGACGGTGACTTTGTGACTACATTTCAGCTGCCAGGTTTGCAAACGCGTGTGCTTTTTCAGGGTGCGCCAGCAGCCAGCTCTGCGACAAGTTCAGACGTACTCCAGGAGTGGCGTTTGGGAAAGAAACCCTGGGATTGGGGGAGCTTGGCCAAGGGTTGGGAGCTGGTGCTGTTCAGAGTGCAGCCACCTCGTGGGCCGTGCGTGCGGGCGCGTGCTGTGCACGACCGACGACGGCCTCACTGAGGCGATGAGAAACCCCTCGACTGCGCTGAGAGCTCCCTGGGTGTGTGTTTCAGTTTGTATTTTTTCGGTCCGTTCTTTGCCGGCTGCGTAGTCCTTGGCTTGTGCCAGTCTGTTTCAGAGGGTTTGGCTTCTTAGAACTCTCCTTCCTTCTTCCAAACATGCCCCAGGCTTTGCATGCGCGTGTGGTCCGGAGCTAAGTTTTAATTACAGCCTCCATCAGCGCTCACCGAGGGGGGTGCTTTTCATCACGGGCACGGCGCACCTGCCCTCAGCCGCCCCTGCGGGGCACGCGGCACAGCGCCCTGCCCTGGGCCCGCCTGTCTGCTCCGAGGCCGCCGCGTCCTCGCGTGGCCACCCGTGAAAGTGTCCAGAGAGAGCTAAAAGCCACTCGCTCTTCAGTTGGAGGATAAGCCGCACTGCAGCAGACGTTGGCAGGGGCGGGGCTCTGCCACGCGGTGCCGCGACACCACGGGGCGCCCCAGGGCGCTTCGCCACCTGCTTGCCTTGCCGGTTGACGGCTGTGATGCGGCCGTGCGGCCGGGCTGGGGCACTAGTTCATGTCGGTGTCGCACTACGCCCGGGCCCTGTTTAAAGGCCTTGCTCTCTGGGTGGGGCAGAGTCTTTCCCTTTCATCACTGGGTTGCTTTAGGACACATCCTGCCCGAAGGTTCAGGCAGGCAGAGGGAATGGGCTAGGTCGTTATCCAGCAGTCCCCGGCTGAATTACGTGTCCCCAAAATTCCCGTATGGAAGCCCTAACCCCCAGCAGCTCACAGTGTGGCCACACGTGGAGATTGGGCCTTCGGGAGGTGATGAGGGTTAAACGAGGCCTTTAGGCTGGGCTGGGGTCCCGTGCGACTGGCATCCTCGCATGAGGACGGGTTCGACCGCGGGGAGGCACCAAGGACGGCCGTGCGTGGAGGGAGGAAGGACGGCGTGGGGTGCACACAGCAAGGCAGAGCCGGCTGCCGGCCCAGGAGAGGCTCAGGGCCCCAGACCTGCTGCCCTGGACCTCGGACTCGTGCTCTCCAGAACCGTGAGCAAACAGCTTTCTGTTGTTGAAGCCGCCTGGTCAAACCAACACAGCGCTGTAGAAGGAATAACGTAAAATTTATCAATGAATTTGGGAAGAATTGATAGTTTTGCCACATCGGTTTCCTGTCCTTAGGGGCTCTCCAGTTATTTGAACCGCCCTCCGGGACAGCCCCTGGAGGCCTGCCCTCACGCACAGACATTTTCGTGTTCTCCTGGCATCATGTTCTAGACGTTTTCTGGGGTGGAGAACTGGATGTGTTTTCCATTATGGTTTCCTGACTGTTATTTCCAGTAAAGAGAAGCTGTTGATTTTCCATGTAGCGTTTCGTCACCTGGGTCTCCACGGAGCTCTCCTGCTAGTCAGACACGTTTCCATTTGTTTCTCGTGAATGTTGCTGGTGAACAATCCTTTGGTTTGTAAAATAACACAAGCTATTGAAATACCGTTGTGAAGATTTTCTATGTTTCGCTTGCTTAAAATGCAGAAAAGGGAAAAGGGTGAGTGAAGTTTTCCTGCCCGACCATCAAGTTCTCCTTTGTAAAAACATCAGATTTTGCATTACCTATTTCTATGGTATCTATAGCTCTATATTTTTGGCATGAGTTTTATGATTGACGTTTTTCGGCAATATGTGATCCTGTTACATCTTCATGGCAGATTATACCTAATATACAATCTCTTTTTAACTTCGACTTTGAATTCTGTCTGTTCTTAATCCACTCATTATTTCTTGGGTTATCATGGCTTGACATAGCTTCTGACTGAGTTTTATTTCGACCTCGGTAAGCTGTTTTGTTGCGGTGTTGACTTATTTCGGAAGCCCAATAATCCAGTCTGTGATTCCTGACCTTGAAGGAGGAGTTTTTCCCATTTCGTCCGTAGTCGGAACCGACAGTCCCCTTCACGCCTGTCATCTTCCATGCGTTCTTACTTCATCTTACGTCCTGTGATCACATAACCCCTCTCGCTGCCTTTATCTAGAATGTGGAGACCGTGTGTGCTATTGCTATGGACCAAGAGTTTGTATTCTCAAAATTTCCGATGTTGAAGTCTTAGCCCTCAGTGTGGCTGTGCTTGAAGTAAGGAAAATTAAGGTTAAGTGAGGTCAGGGGTGGGGGTGGTGGGGCTGACCTGAAAGGCCTCCTGTCCTTGTGGGATGAGTCAACAGAAAGCTCGCTCACTCTCTCTACGAGCTGGCTGAGGAGAGCCCACGTGAGGGCAGAGGGAGGGTCACGTTGCCAGCCAGGAGAAAGCTCCCGCCAGAAACGGAATCGTTCAGAACCCGGTCTTCGGCATCTGGATTCTAGAACTGGGAGAAAATAAACTTCTGTTGTTGAAGTCCCCAGCTTGTGGTCTTCAGTTACGGCAGCCTGAACAGACTGCTGTTGTCATGTTAGTTATCATTGCCAAGGTCAAGAGCATTTTCAAAGCTACATTTTCTAATGATCAATATCAGAAATAAAACACACTTTCTTGACACCCTCATGAACTACAGGGTGATTATTACACTTTTTTCTTTTAAACTGCTATCAGCTTTTATGGATTATTCTGAAATTATAGATGAAGTATTTTATTTTAGATTATATATATTATATGCAAATATTTTTAAAAGATATTTACAATCTGGGTTATAAATGTAGTGTAAAATTACTCAGAAAAATGTAGGTTTACTGACAGTTTGTGCTCATCAAACTTTCTATGCTCGAACTCAGTGGTGAAACTTGGTGGACGTTATGGGTAACCACGCCTGTGATTGTAGGCCGCAGGAGGCAGCTGTGGCTTTGCCTGGGGGACCGATGATGGTCAGGGTGCACAGCTCCCCCTGGAGCAAGGTCAGAAGCAGCACCTTCTTCCCAGAATGCCCCACGGCCACTGACAGGTGGAGAGTTCATGAGGACATCAAAGGGCAGGGGAGGAAGGCCGGCTCGGAGTCCACGGCTGTCCCCTGATGACGGGGGGCAATGGACGTATGTCTGGGTGACTGTTTGCGAGTTGTACCACTATTGCCACTTCTCTTCTTTGGGGTCCCGGGTGTGATCTCTTGCTTAACAGGCCACCGTGCTTATGAAGGCCACCCCACAAAGGAATGGAGGGACTTACTTTCTAAGCCTTTCTATTGCCTTAATTAATAAACTTGTCCTTACTAAATATTTGTCGAATGAATTACTGCATATAAGATTTTAAGCCGTAAACTTTTCTATTCGTAATTCCGTAAAGTTACCTGATGTCAGGAAGAAGACACCCGAGTTCCATCTAATTTTTCTTTCTGACTCGATCTGATTTTTTTGACTCCGTGTCTACAAGGCTCGTCCCTTTCCTTCCACGTGGAAAGCGTTCACGTGACGGGATCTGGATGTCTGATTCTTCTTCAAGGACAATTTCGCAGCCGTCCGGAATGCTCTTTCAACCAGAAGATGCAGGTGTTCAGCCCGTTTTTTTCTCTTACGTACTTAGTGTGGCTTCTGTGTGGTGCCCTCTGTCTTTTTTTCAGGAACACGTGTCATTCTGTGCAATGTCACGTCCTTCATATCCACCTTGTACCTTCTCTCAGGTTACGTTTCACGCTGTGTCTTTCTTACTCACGAGAACGGAGCAGTCTCTCAAGCTTGTCGTCCGCTCACTGACTCGATTTCCTGCGGTCTCCTGTTCACTACCAGTCCTAATGCACGTTGAGTTTCTGTAACCGAACATTTTCTTCTATTAAGTGCAAACCCTTCCTTATTTCACGGAACCGTCACACATGTCTCCGGACCACATTTCTTTCAGTGTCCACCTGTGGTCTAAAAGCCTCAGGTTCTATATGTCATTTTTCAACAGAGTTTTATTTTTTATTGGAAGTAGGAAGCACACCCTTCTAAAATGTTTTCTGCTTTCTGCAGTAAAACAATCTGCTTCCCCTTTCTTATGCTATGGCCTCCTCCCCTCTGTCTTTTGTTTTAGAATCTTTTATTAGAATTATTTTTTGCCTATCTTATCTTTTGCCTATGTTACCCAGGTCTGTTTCCTTGCCTATGAAGAGAGCAATCGAGTTCACGTGTCTCATTTCTTAGTGTGTGTTTTCTGTGGCCTCCCCCTTTGACTCCAAAACTGTGTAGGAACCACCAGGAGAAGGACTCGCGTCTGGTCGCAGGCCTTTAAGGTTACTGAGCCACAAGGTGTCTGCAAGCGATGGAAGCAGATAAGCTGTGGTACACCCTTGTGAGTCGGCGATTATGCGAAGCATAATCTTTTTCATCATTAAATTAAAATGTAATTATGGAAATACTCAGATTATTTTATTAAACCCCAGAAAGAGCTACAGGCTGCACAGAAAGAGAATTTATTTGGAAGAAATGGCCCTGAGGTTGCTCATGGTCACTCTTCCCGTGAATGGTGACACAACAGGGTGACCTTTGTGACAGATCGTTAGACCACAGCACCTCAGAAAGCAGAGTTCCCACAAGTCCAGCCAGTGTGGTCTTGGCTTAAGCCAAGTGACATTTCAACACCATTACTCTTTTATATTTATCTAGAAGGAAGGGCGTATGGGAGTATTATAATTTTAGGGCAGAACAGAGGAAGAATTTAATGGAGTTCCATATCTGTGTCTCATTTTATGTCCGTGCCTGCGGGTGAATACAGGCCGACAGGGTATCAGCACGGAGCTTCGTGACGTCTGAACTCAACACTCCCTGCAGCTTCATGTTAGAGGACTGTCAGATGAAATAGGGAACCTCCATTGGAAATCTGAATGGCATACAAACGATTTTTTTTGTATTATACATATGCCCCAAATATTGTATGGAACATACTCATACTAAAATATTAGTCATTGTTATTAGAAATTTCAAATTTAACTGTATATTCTATAGTTTTATTTGCCATGCATGGCAATCCTGTATTAGAGTTACTTTAAAAATCACCCATTCAAATACAGCTTATAAATATGAAATGTTCTGTTATCGTGGAGGTAAACAGTGAGGTTTTTTATTTCCAAATCTCATTTCAAGACAAGAAAACAGGTTTTTCAATGGAGAAGCCCCATTGGTCTTTGAACTAGAGAGAGATGCCACGAGTGGACAGTGATCTGTGATGGCCTGCTCAGCGAGGTGTTTTCTGAGAGAAATGCACAAAGGGAATTCCCAAGATTAATCCCCCCTGTGCTTCCCTTCATTCCCTTCGAGGTGCTCGTGTATTCTCGATGTCGTTCTTGTTTCTGTGCAGGACCTACCCGACTGTGGCGCGTGGGCCGGTGTCTCATGAGTTCCCTTGGAGACTCATTGGGTACCGTCGGTGTCTGCAGCTCTTGAGGTGATTGTCACCTTGGAATGCTTTGGGGAGAGCTCCAGTTTCGAAAACAGATGAGTGACTTCGGTCGGTGGGCATTCTCTCTGCAGTTGCTGGGAGAATTCACTGGTGAAGGTGCCTGGGCCTGAGGTTTCAGTATTTGAAAATATTTTTAATTACAAATTCATTTTTTAAAAGAGCGTTATAACCAACCATACTTTCTATTTCTTGCACAGTTTGTTTTATAAATGGGCTTTTTCATGGAATTTAGTTATTCAAGTAAAAATTTTTAAATTATACATAACCCAAGTTGCTTATAATTATTACATTTTTAATGTTTTCACTATTTTGGGTTTATATTGTCCCTTTTCTTCCTAATATTACGATTTGTATTTCCTCCACTTTTCTTTTAAACTCATTCCTGCTAGATGTTTGCCAGTTTTGTGCTTTTTCTCCTCAAAGAATCAACTTTATCTTGGTCGATGTCTAATTCTCTTGTGAGACGATCCAAACTTTCGCCTTTCTTCTGCATCGAACACGTTCATCATAGTCACTTTAAATTCCTGTCTGTAAGTTCGGTGATGAAGTACGGATCTATTCATAGCGCAGTTTGTGGTGTTGGGGTCGTGCTCATCCTTTTTATTGAATGAGGAAGATTCTGTAAATAATGCGGAGGGTCCCTGGAGGGGGGGGGGTCTTCTCCTCCGCTGGATACGAGGATCCAGACTCCGGCCTGGACCGGAGGGCGGGCGGGCTCTGGCGTGGACAAGGGTCGTGCGTCTCTGCCTCGCCCCGCCGCAGGGTCATCCAGGGCCTGGTCCTCGAGCCGAGGCCGGGGTGTCGACGGGTCCCCCGCAGCTCTCGCTTAGCCTCTCGCACACCGTGGGAAAGGACAGCGCCATCTGCCGTCCAGGTGAGCTCGCAGAATGCGGCCCCGGCGCCTATGCGTTTCACGTTGGGGGGCGGGGGCCGGGGTCGTGCCCGCGCAGCTCCGTGAGCATCCGCTTCTGTCTCTCCAGCCCCGGGGACGGCGAGCCGCTCGGCGGTCTCAGGTGTGCGGCTGTGGCCCCGCAGCCTCACCCACCCTTCCTTCCGCTTCACACCTGACACCTGCAGATGCTCAGGGCCGACGTGACGACACAGCACGACTCAGCACCCGCAGCCCACTGTTGCTCAGGTTTCCAGTGTTTCCCTTATGCCTTTAGGTCGAGATTTTTGCGGGGGGAGGGGGGGGCGTGTGGTATGTTTATATGATTTTCTAGTAACTCTGAATGTACTATAGTCTGCTCTCCCCAGAAGCAGAAAAGCATTATCTTTCAATATTGTCTCTTGACACTTTTTGTGCATCTAAATGTGTACTCTGTGGTTAGCAGACGCCGTGCTTTATACCGGCACCTGAGACCTGTTTGTGTTCATTTGTTACCAGTGTTTTGTCAAGTCGTCTGTTTCCTTATTGATATTTTTATCTGCTTGTCTACCACATGCTGTGTAAGGCTCGTAAGAAATCAGTAGATTTTAAAAATTGTGTTTCATGTTACATCACATCTACATGACATGCCAACAGATAAGGAATTTTTACAATTTATATTCGAATTATCCATCGGTCTTTATGAAATAACTCTGTCCCTAGTCACGTTTCTCGCCATCATCTGTCGTGTTGTAAGTCCATCGAGCTCACCATCTGCCTCGGGCCCTCAGGCTGCCCGCTGGAAATGTTGGTGGGGCGGAGTAAACAGCAGAAGTTGATTTTCTCGCAGTTCTGGAGGATGAAGCTCAGCTGATTCCGTTTCTTCTCCAAGACAAGTCGTGTCTCGCCAGGATGTAGCAACATCATCATGGGGTTCACGCTCCTGCTTTTTTCTCACACAGAGTTTGTTACCCACAAAAAAAATCAAGGGACCTTTTTAAAATATAAAAGAGATCGTGTCACTGCCTTTCAAAAACCTACAAAGAATACCCAATTCATTTGTAGTAAAATCAACGTTCTTAACAAGGTCAGCAAAAATTAAGGCCCTGTTTGATTTGGCCTTGCTGCTCCCCCGTTGCAGGCCCCCGCCTCCTGTCTGCTCCTTCACATTCCACTAACATCTCCATCACCGGCTCCCTCTGCGCAGACACACCCCGCACCGCAGGGCCCGCTGTGGCTCACCATCAGTCAAGTGTAAAATATTTCCATTAATATCTGCAATATCTTTAATTAGAATAAAAAGAATAGCGAGGATGAATTTTATCAGATCAAATAAAGAGAGATGTGACTACTTTAAATACCTGTACGTACACATTTGCAATTTCAAATTGAGTCAATGCATTCTGCAGTGTAAACATCGGTGAAAAAGGATCCATTGCATCCTTCACAATAACCTGTCATTATTTGTGTGTGTGAGAAGAGCATTTAAGTTTTACCTTCTTGGCAAATTTCATTACACAGTCCAGTGTCATAAATGATAGTCACTGTGTTTTCACATTAGACGCTCAGGCCTGGTTCATCTTACAGCTGAAAGTTCATGTTTTTACTAACTTCTCTCCGTCGCCACCACTTTTTTGCTGTTTTTATAAGTTTGGCTTCTCTCCTAGATCCCACATTTTCATGACAGCATGTGGTTCTGGGCTCATTTCACTTAGCACAATGTCCTCAAGGTCGTTACCGAAAGGCAGCGAGATTGCCACGCACCCGCAGGGGGCCAGGCCTTGTCCTGCTTCCAGGGGCCCCTGCGTGAACAGCTGTCACCCCATGATCCCCCCGTGCCCGGCTTCATTCTGGTGCTATGCAGAGTTGGGTAGAAAATCCCTAGACATCCCCCACATCTCAAAACCTGTTTAATGAACATTAACTTAGAAACAAATACACTGCTCGACGGGCACTATTCCCTCTGCGGCAGGAGGGCACACACACCCGGGGGCGAACTCGGCCGCCGTTCGCAGAAACGCGACCTGTGGGGTTGAGCGCCTCTGTGCGCGTGTGATGACAGCACCTCCACACGGGGCTGGCCGCCCAGCGGCTCCGTGGGAGGGCGTGCCCCCTCCTCGCTCTCACGGGCTGTGTGTGTGCTGTGACCAGAAACGTTGCCAGGAATCTTTGGCTTCTCTGTAGGGTTCATACTTTGATGGTTGGTTTTGGATTCTATAATAATATTTTCCTTCAGTTACTAAGAGTTGTCAGATTCTCATTACACTTAAAAAGTCCAGTTTCTATACCGAGTCTGCTTCATCTTGCCAAATCAACAAGTGCGCATCACGTTGCAAATGTCTGTTGAAGTAGTCCGCCCACACAGCGTGGCGTGGGCTTTCAGCATCTGTGCCCTTGTCTCAGCTTTGTGCCAGTTTCATGTCGTTTGTGTTCTGAGGGGCTGTGAGCGTGTGGAAGGGTGTGAGCGACGGGCCAGGCAGGAACGGCAATTCAGGAACTCAAAGGGGGCTGCGTCCCGGGAGGGTGATCGACAGTGCGTGTGGTACAGAGGAAATGAATTTAAGCAAAGAGCACGTAGGGGATAATTAATAAAGTATTTGGTGGAAAAACCAAATTCAGTTGCCCCTGCTGAAAATCCAAATTGCTATTTTCCTATGAATTCTCATTTGGAGAGATGAAATAGTATATAGAGTTTAATATCATCACATACATGTTACATACTATTAAATTTTAATACTATTGGATGTTAATAGTGCTAGTTTCCTTCTGAATTCTCAAAATCCCTGGTTCAACATGATGAAGCAATATCTTCCCTTTTGTGTCTCGTGTTACATATTGAAAATACGTCATGCGTGAACCCCTTTGACCTCTGTAGGCGGAATTGGTTTAATTCAAGATGGGATTTGACCTGTACTGCCAAGGGGCTGGAGGTGGTTGCTGAGAGTTGCTGGCTGTGAGGAGAGGATGTAAAGAATGAACGAGAACGAAGAGCTCCATGGGGCGTCCATCCCATCTGCTGGGCCCCTGGGACAAGTGATGGTGACAGTGAAGAAACGCTGGGCCACTTCCAGAGAGTTCCGAATCGCATGGCCGCGTCCTCCAGGGGGCTTTCACTAGCTAGACATCTGCTGGGTTGCAAATCCAGCTCTCAGATGCTTCTAACTCACCTGGAGGACAGCTTTACGACGCGCCAGGTGACAGGGACCTGAATCGAAGTCACTCTGACTTAACCGAGAACAGGGAGAGTTTGGATCGAAGCACTGGGCAACCTAACAGCTCCGACGCAGATGGGGTGCTGCAGGTTAAGGGGGGCTGGCTCTGCTGCGGGGACACAGATGGAGTTCAAGCAGAAGTTCACAAGAAAAAAATATCTTTGTTTCTAAAAACTTACGCCGTAGGAAAACTTTGGTGACAGTGACTGCAACCTTTTCTCATGAGGTTGACGATGTGAATACATAAGTCATTTTTTTTTTTTAATATGAAGACTGAAGAAAGAAATTGCTGGGCAACTTGAAAGAGATACTGTCTCTTACAGAGCACATGGGATTTTCGGGCTGGATTCACACACACGTGAACTTGTCAGGAATCAGTTCGCGACGCGCCTGGCAGGAGATATGTTTTAGATTTCACCGGTGGCGGGGACGTTCCAAGCCACCGTGAGTAGGGACAGGGAGACCCCTCCGTGTTGGTGACCAGTACACTCTTTCCTTTTCCCCATGGTCACCCCCTTGTGCAGGTCTCACCCGCCTCAGAGCAGTCGCCTGATCGCTGACGTCTGGCCAGCAGGCTTTTGCCCCACGCTGGCCGAGTGTGAGGACTCTGAGCCTGGGAGGAGGGCAGGTCGGTGACCCAGAAGCCACCGGGGCCCTTCGGTGACCAGGCGGGTGGCTACCGAGCAACCGGGGCACCCATTTTGAACTTCCTGTGCACCTGAAACGATCTTGTTGTGATCAGCCTCCGAGATTTTGGGAGGATTTATATATTGTAGGAGCTGGCATGTTTCTAAATGATATTTTAAATCAGACATTTTCATATGAAGAATAATCTATTATTAAAAATTATCTTTTAGTTCAAGGATGTTAGAAAGCAAGTTGTGCAATTAATTTATACATTCATTTTTACTGGCCTTCGGTATGGTGATTCACATCAGCAAACTTTTCTTAAGGGCTTTTGCTCTGAAGGTGCTCGCTGGGGCGCTGGGTGGCCAGCCCTGGGGATGCTGTGAAAGCAGGTCATTAGAAGTCATCAGGGCTCAGGAGGAGGAAACGGGCGCACGTTCTGCTCCCTGCGCGTGTCTCCTCCTCCGTGACCTGAACAGGGGGCAGCAGCCAGTAAGCGGGTCGTCATATTCTGTGGTCCGCCCGCCTGAAATTGTTGTTTCCTATACAGCGTTTCCTTTCTATGTGCTATCTTTAATAAATACTTCGTGGTGCTATTTCTTTCCTGCTTTTTGAATAAGGAATTATGTTTTTCTATGAAATGTCTAAAAACCATAGACTTTCCAATTCCATCGTCTTGCGCAGACAGCAGGAATCGCAAAGAATGAGTCATGTTTGTAGGTTTATCAGAGGCACCTGCTGCCATGCCGTGAGGAGACCCCGAAGGGGGGATCGGTTGTGACAGACCAGCAATCCCTGAGTGTCTGACCCGGCTGACCTGACACTGCACGACACACGTCTGTATTCGGACTCTCGATACTTGGACATCGTAAGTCACTTTTAGCTCCTTTAACAGATGACAGGCTTCCGTTGCACGCAGCACACGCTGTAAATGAGCATTACAGGGACCACAAAACGAGTCAGAAAAAAGGCGACTTCCCTTCAAGTCATCACCTAGTAATTATAAATCTCGAACACAAGATTCAAGACGGTAAGTATCGTAACATAAAACAATCCTCTGGGCGTTTTAAAAGAAAGATGGCTAACTCCGTTGTCGACATACGAAAGCTCTCGTGCTGCCGAAGCTATTTCCACAGCTGGGCAGAGAGTACAGTGCACTTTGACCCCAGTGCTGATGGATTTCCTGTTATACGGCCTGTTTGCAGTGACTTCGGGTTAGTTTTGAAAATAGAAAACGATCCGACAGCAGATGATTGTCACGAAACCATGTCAGATCACGGAATTCGGCCTGACATCCTCAACGGGTCTCACCTCGCCTGCCCAAGCAAGGCGCCCCCAGCTCTCCGCACTCCCGTTCTCGTCTGGGCCTTGCTCCCCTGCTGAGGGCGGAGTGCTGGATAGTCTGCCGGAAGAACAGGGCTGTGTTTTCAGTTACGCTTTCTACAGGTGGCTCAGCATCAGTCTGAAATACCAGCATGCACTTGGACATTTTTTGATAAAGGCCACTGTGGAGAAAAAACACTTTGAGACTAGGGTCCCCCAGACGCTGCAGCTAGTGGGCTTGTTGAAATTGGGGGAGACATTTGCAGACAACAGTTTTATGCATTATTAGAGGAATGAGACCATCCCTTACAAGACTTTTACCACTAACAAGGTGACCACTAACTGATTTAGGCATCTCAGAACTCAGGAAGAAAATGGAATATTCTGTGCTCGCTAAGTTCTGTCAATAGCATTAGAATAATGAGGAAAAAAAGGAAAAAAAAAAAAACGAACCAGTAGGATGCTCTTCATAAGTGACAAATTTTGTTCAGATGTTTTCATTTTTTAATCGGATTAATGCTGCCTCATGTGCTGGAAGGTTCACTTAAAATTTTTGCATAGTTTTCACTAGAATCTTATTGTGAGGCAAGGTGCTTATAGCTTGTGAAAAAGGAGGAATCTGTCCTAGAAGCAGTGGATGAACAGAGGAAGATGTCTTCGAAACGGGCGTGTGAGTGTCACCTGAGGAGGCGGCGTCTGCAGCTCTCATGTCTTAGCAGAAACGTTTCTCTGAGGATTAAAATGCTCTCTGAATACTTTGCTTACTCATTTAGCATCAGTTTATTTGATCTATTCTTTCCACTTCATCTGCTACTCATGGTTTCTTTATCTTCTGATAAGTAAGTGTAGTTATAAGTGGTATTCTAGTAGAAATGAAAGTTGTATTATTATGCTAATTCATCCAGCATGAGTGCTCTTTCATGTGTATTTCAAGTAAATGTGACAAAAACTGTTGACATGAAGCCATCATCCTTTTCAAAAGGTTGCTCTTTTGCATCTTTTGTTATCAGTTAATGTGCTCGTAAAATTTATATTTGTTATTTAAATTTACCATATTAACTGTCAACATATTTGTTTAATGAAGCAAGTGCTTTTTGTTCGGAGAAAATGAAGGTCTACCGTTTGATTAGCTGTTATGTAAAATTTGCTGATGAAAGCAAGTTAGTTATTTTTCTTTGGCTAATCTGCACGTTACTAACTTTTGAAGAAATTAAGCATTGCATGCATACTTACAAATGCGAGTGTGACTCGGTCTCATCTGGTTGGAGTCATCCTCTGAAGTCAGCTGGTGGACATTTCTTAGATGGATAACTGAACTGAAATCCAAATCCCTTAAGACAGTGTCAGGACACAGTACATGGGAGGGAGGAGGTCCAGGGAATCTGGGCTTTGAGCGTTGGAGATTCTCCGCGATGCACACGCCGGAGAGGAGGTGAACGTGTGTCTTCTCCTTTCGCTGGAACTTGCCCTTGTCGTTCAGCACTGTACTGAGCGGAACCTCATTTCTTCTCGCTCAGAGCCACGTGATCTGCTGACCTGCGATTTCTTTTTTTTTGGGGGGGGGCGGTGTTGGTCCTTGGCAAATGCAAAAGCACACTTTAAATGAAATCACTTCATTCTTTATGTTTGATGAACCCAGTGTTAAGCTGACGTGCCAGCAGACACTATTAAGAACGCTAGCCCTGAACAGGTACACATACCTGCCCTTCCGAGTTCACGTGGCCTCAGGATGAGTGACGCGGGGACTGCCCATGCAGTCAAAGCCGCAGAGGCCGTGTGGGGGCCCCGGAAGTGAACGTCAGCAACATGAAGGACACCAGGAGTGATCGTTGTCGAAACTGACGCTCGAGGGGAAAACTGGCCCGCAAAGGGGGCAGACGAGGGTCCTCCATGTGGAGATGCGTGCCGGGAAACGCCAGCTCGGCGTTCCAGGGAGCGGACCGATGGCAGAAGGAGCCGGCGGCGATGTCCAGTGCCGAGTGCTCTGTTGTCTCCTCCGCCTCTGGTCTTTGACGAGGTCCCAGCTGGGTGTGGTCGGCATTTGGGGCTGGGGTAGCGGGAGGGAGAGTCTCTCAGGATTCCAGACACCAGGACCCATAGTGAGTGTGTATGCGCGCGCGTGTGTGTGTGTGTGTGCACACGCACGCATACATGATGCGGGATTGGCTCACATGATTTTGGAGGCCAAGATGCCCCAAGGTCTGAAGTGAGAAAGCTGGGGACTCAGGAGAGCTGACGTTTTCGTTCTGGTCGGGAGGTAGGAGAAGGTGAGTTCCCAGTTTCGGAGGCAGTTAGGCAGGAGGAGTTTCCCCTCACAGTTTTTTGTCCTCTTCAGGCCTTCAACGGGTTGGGCGAGGCCCACCCCCAGCAGGGAGAGCCATCTGCTCTGAACGGTCCACAGGTTCACATATGAATCTCATCCGAGATCCCTCACAGAAACACCCAGGACGGGGTTGACCAAGTACCTGGGCATCTCGTGGCCCAGCCAAGATCACAATGAAATCACCCATTACAGAGGCTCTGGGAAAAGCACAGTCCTAGAGGCCCAGCCCGGGAAAAGGCGCCTGGAGGGTGAGAGGAAGCAGAGATTCTGCCCGCACCAAAGGACAAGTGACATCGTCAGGAGTCGGGGAAACTGAGTTTCGGCAATAGATCTGCGCGTCCCCAGCGGGTGACATGTGAGGGATGCCTCTCTCGGCCTTTTCTGTTGTTGGTAACAGCAGGTGTGCTGTTGCTTTGTAGTTCGGTGTGACAACGCCCGACGCTTAGTGACGCGCAGCGACACGGACGTGGCGTCTCACTTCGCCTGCGGCAGCGGTCCAGGCTGGCGTGGCTGGGCCCTGTGCGGGGGAGCCGCGCTGCGTCTGGACGCGGCTGGCCTCGGTTCTCGCCGGCCTCCGGGGCCGGTGGTTGTCAGATTGGGTTCCTGTGGGCCGAGGTCCCTTTTCGCTGTGGCCGCAGGCTGGGGCACTGCCCTCAGCTCCTCAACGCCTCTTCCGTGCTTCGTCTGTGGCCGCCACGGGTCGCTCGCAGCGAAGGCCGCGCCCCTCTGAGGCGGGTCAGACGGCCCTCTTCGCCTCGGCGACCAGGCGAGAAAGCTCTGCTCTTTCGGGGGCGCGTGTGGTGGGCCGGACTCTCCGGACGACGCGCGGGCCTGTGGCCGTTCTGTTCGGGCCTTTGTTTTCCATCTGCGATGCGACTTCACGGCAGCCACGGGGCTAGAGGTTGGTATGGAAGAAGTGGGCGAAGGCGCGCGCATCCAGGCCAGGAGGTTTTCGGCAGGCGAGGGGCTCCTTCTAAAACTCAGGCCGCTCTACGTGCACTAGCTCCAGCAGGCAGACGCGTGGCTTCCGCGGAGACCCGGTGCCCCTGCAGTTTGAGAGTGCGCAGTGCAGCCGGGGCTCCCGCCGGCCGCCATGGAGTCCGAGTCTGGGTGGGTGACGCACACTAGAACGGCTCCCTGCCGAGGCCCCGCTGCTGACGTTCCGGGAGAAAGGCGCTGAAGTTGGCCGAAGTACTGGGGTAGCGTCGCCTGCTTTGGTCACCTGCATCCTGATGAGTCAATGCATGTTTTTTTCTAGTGAGTATGCGTTTGAGGAGAACAGAAGTAGAAGCAGTGAGCTGTCTAAATGGCACATGTGTTCTGTACATTTTACTTATTTTATTTTGCTTTGGTTTCCAGTGCCCTTTCCCCTTCCTCACTTATGTATGTTTGATTCATAGTCATCGACAGGCCCCCAAAGTCTGGCCCTAAGTTTTCCTAAGTGTCATGCATGTGAAAATGTTCATGACTGAAATTTTTTTTATGTTTGTGTAGTTCTTTATTTTATTTTATTCCATTTATATTTATTTTTTATTATGGTGATTTGGTTAATGAAATCCAGAAAGATTCAAGTGTATAATTCAACAGTAAGGCGCATATATATATATTATGCATTGTGCGTTCGCTGCCCGTAGTTAGATTTCTTTCTGTCACCCATATTTTTTACCCCCTTTACCCTGTCTACCTCCCCCCTTCCCTCAC
The DNA here is from genome assembly GCA_003508835.1 of Eonycteris spelaea. Taxonomy (NCBI): domain Eukaryota; kingdom Metazoa; phylum Chordata; class Mammalia; order Chiroptera; family Pteropodidae; genus Eonycteris; species Eonycteris spelaea. The sequence continues at coordinate 2,281,747 of PUFA01000002.1, read as the reverse complement.
CTCTGGTAAACTAGGCTGTTGTCCATGTCATGAGTCTCTGTTTGTCCTGTTCTTTGTTGCTTTTAGGTTTATATCCCACATATAAGTGATATCATGTGATTTTCAACTTTTTCTGTCTGGCTTATTTGCTTAGCATGATTATCTCTCGAGGTCCATCCATGTTGTTGCAAATGGCAGTATTTCATCTCTTCTTATGGCTGAGTAATATTCCATTGTATTATGTACCACAGCTTCTTTAGCCAATCATCTATTGTAGGACACTTCGGTTGCTTCCATGTCCTGGCCACTGTGAATAATGCTGCTGAACATCGGTGTGCAAATATCTTTTCGATATGGTTTTCAAGTCTTTGGGGTAAATACCCAGTAGAGGGATTGCTGGATCATATGGTAGATCAATTCTTAGTTTTTTGAGGAACCTCCATACTGTTTTCCATAGTGGCTGACCAATTTGCAGTCCCACCAGCAGTGTATGAGGGTTCCTTTTTTCTCTGCATCCTCTCCAACATTTGTTATTACTTGTCTGTTGATTATAGCTATTCTAACAGGTGTGAGATGATCTCATTGTGGTTTTGATTTGCATTTCCCTAATAGCTAGCGATGTTGAGCATCTTTTCAATGTTTGTTGGCCATTTGTATGTCCTCTTGGGAGAGTGTCTGTTCAGGTCCTCTATTTCTTAATTGGTATTGTTTTATTGTTTGTTATTGTTATTAAGTATATGAGTTCTTTGTCTATTTCGGATATTGGGCCCTTATTGGAGGCGTTGCTTGCCAATATATTTTTCCATTCAGATGATTGTCTCTTCACCTTGTTGACAGTTCCTTTTGCTGTGCAGGAATTTTTTAGTTTGCTGTAGTACCACTCATTTATTTTTGCTTTTACTTCCCTTGCCTTTGAGGTCAAATTCATAAAGTCTTTTTTAAGTCAAGGTCCTTGAGTTGTTCCTATGTTTTCTTCTGTGCGCTTTATTGTTTTCAGGTCCTGTATTCAGGTCCTTAATCTGTTTTGAGTTGATTGTGGCGTGTGGCGATAGGCACCAGTCTAGTTTCATTCCTCTGCAGGTGCTTTCTGGTTCTCCCAGCACGTTGGTTGAAGAGGCTTCCCTTTCAACAGGAAGGGAAGAGCCAAACATGCATGTTTTGGGCTCTTTTGTCAAAAATTTTTGCCCATATAAACATGGGTTTAACTTGGACTCTCGATTCTGTTCCACTGTCCTGTGTCCTGTTCCTCTGCCAGTACCATGCCGTTTTGATTATTGTCACTTTGCAGTATGATTTGAAGTTGGGCCGAGTGGTGCCTCCAGCTTCGTTCTTTTTTCTAAGGCTGGCTTTGGCGATTTGGGGTCTTTTGTGCTTCCATATAAATCTGAATGATTTTTTTGTTTCTCTATTTCTTTAGAAAGTGCCGAATGGGATTCTGATGGGGATTGCATTAAATCTGTATAATACTTTAGGCAATATGGCATTTAAACAACGTTGATTCTGTCAATCCAAGAACACAGACTGTCTTTCCATTCTTGTATCTTCTTTGATTTCTGTTAACAGGGTCTCGTAGCTTGTACCGCATAGGTCCTCGCACGTGTTCGTTAAATTTAGTCCTAGCTGTTTCATTCTTTTTGTTGCAATTGCAAAAGGAATTATTTTTTCCGTTTCTTTTTCTGACAATTCGTTGTGGGATATAGGAATGCTATGGATTTTTGACATTGATTTTTTGTATCCAGAACTTCACTGTATTTGCTTATTCTAGGAGAGTTCTCATGGAATCTTTAAGGTTTCCTAAAGAGAGGTTCATGTCACCCGCAAATATAGTGACAGTTTGACTTCTCCCTTTCCTACTCGGATGCCTTTTGTGTCTTTATCTTGCCTGATTGCACTTGCCAGGGCCTCCAGTGCTAGATTGAATAACGGTGGTGGTGGTGGACAGACTTGTCTTATTCCTGACTTAGCGGGAAGGGCTTAGATCTTCATTGTTAACATTGTCGGCTGAGGGTTTTTATATGTGGCCTCATTACGTAAGGTGCTTCCCTTCTATGCCTATTGTGTCAGTGTGTTGATTATGAATGGGCGCTGTGTCTTGTCAGAGGCTTTCTCTGCAACTATTGATATGATCATATGATTCTTTTTTTAAATTGGTTTCTTTGGCGCATCACATTAATTGATTTGCGTATGTTGAACCATCCCTGTGCCCCTGGATGAAGGCCACCTGGTCATGCTATATAATCTTTTAATATTTGGTTCACTAGTATCTTAGTTAGGATTTTTGCATCTGTGCTCATGAGAGAGATCGGTCTGTAGTTTTCTTTTTTGTGTGTTATCTTTACCAGGTTTGGTATCAGGGTAATACAGGGTCATAAAATGAGTTAGAAAGTATTGCCTCCCCTTTGACTTTTTGGAAGAGTTCGAGGAGAATAGGTATTAAATCTTTGAATGTTTGGTAGAATTCACTGGTGAAGTCATCTGGTCCTTTTCCTTTTTGGTTGGTTTTGGATAATTGTTTCAATTTCCATACTGCTGATTGGTCTATTTAGATTTTCCAGTTTTTCTGGATTCAATCATGGAAGGTTGTGTCTAAGTACTTGTCATGACTGAAAATTTATTCTTTCTTATAAATGGGCATAATGCCATCCACATCATGAGATAATTCTGAAGCTCCAATGTGCTAATACACATAAAAATTATTTTTTAACTATGAAGCACTCTGCAAATATATAGTATTAATAGTTGCAAATAAACCTCTAGTCACGCAGTGTCATCCCACAAATCTTGGTGGATTAGGCACATTAATGCTTTAAAACATCATTTAAATTCATCCCACATGCAGAGAAACACTCTGTGCTTCCAAAATCTTCCTAGAACACGACTCTGATTATGTTATTTCTTTGCTTAGAAATCTTCGATGCCCACTCATGAAAGGCAACGCTAATTAGCCTGGCATTTCTTTCCTTCTTTCCCCCGTCTAACTCATTTCCCTGACCTTTTGGCCGCCTCCACCTCCTAGCACCTGTGTTCCAGTCCGATAATCTACTGTGATGAAAGCAAACCCCACCTGGACGCTCTGCCCGCCCTCTGTACCTGCCGTGACTTCACCTGCGATCTGAGCGCCACCTGTAGAGATTCCGGGGTTTTGGGCAGTTCACCCCTCACTCACCTCTGCTTCTCACGTGGCACCTTGCACTAGGACTATCATGTTTGTTACATTTTCCCTGAAAGTAAGGTTGTTGATATGTAGGCCTTAGAGGAATGTAAACCACTCAAAGGCAGGGCCCACGTCTGGACCCTGTGTTTCTCCTCCAGCATAGTGCCCGCTTCCTCTAAGATACCTAAGAGACTTTAAATAAATTGGTTTTCATCATCGTGAGAAAGTCCACAAAATCCGGTTAGATCGATGCTTTTCAATGGGGGTCAGATTTCTTTCTCACAGCTGTAGAACGAGCCCACCGACTTTATCCTGCATGTTTCTTCTTCGTAGCACCAAAGGCTGATGGCTTTATTTTTCTCAGCAGCATGCATCTGTGAGGGAAAGAAGATAATTTTGTTTCCCTACTGCTTACTAATGATCCTGACATTTCTTTGAATTGGCATTCTTTCTTTTTTTAATTTTTCCAAATTTGATGTGGGTGCCCTCTTTCCTGGCTCTCATTGGCCCTGGATTCATGGATGTTGTGATCGATGTCCTGTTTACACGGAAATGGAGCCGGTCTCAAAAGCTTTGGTGGGGTTAAGAAGATGGCAGGGACAGGGCGATTCCGAGCTCGGCTGCTTGCAGCGTTCTCGTGGGGTCTCCCGGGCGCTCTTGGCTTGAGGGGGAAATGGCAGCATCAACTCACCGGGGGTGGGGGGCTTCCCACGATGAATGCTGGGAAAAGAGGAAGCAGCAGCCAGCTTCCCGAAGTTTCTGGAGGGAGGGCGGGACCGGGAGAGAGCTACGGGGAATGCATGCATGTGGAGTGAATGCAGGAACAAATAGATGAATATGTGCGTGATGGGTGGACAAGCTGTTCCGTGAATGACAGCCAGGCTAACGGCTTAAAGAGCCCAGTGACTAAAGTGGTTTGAAGGACATAGGTTTGTGGATAGAAAGAGGGTTCAAATTTTAAATGTTTTAAAACTTTGGGGTGGACAGAAAGAGTTAGACTAATACACCTCTTCATTGTTTATAGACAGTGACTGAGACAGCATCTATCTCATGATTAGTTCCAACATTTCTTAATATTATGTCTCAGATTTTTTCCTGTTTTAAATCATTCATCTTCATTCACTAAGCCCTCAGTCCACGTCAGGCACCGGCTCAGTGCGTGCTGCGTCGTGTGCACGGCCGGGACGTCGTGAGCGTGTCAGAGCTGTGTGCACGTACGCTCACCGTGGACTCTGCGGAGGGCATTGCGCGTTTAGGAAGAGGCCACACGGATTGATCTGTGAGCTTTGTCTCGACTTTCAGACACCAACACCTTATCGGTTCGTGCTAATCTGTGCACGTCGGCTCCCCAGAGCGTTTTCTGAATCACACGCGTGGCAGGTGATGGATCGGCTGGGGGACTCGCCTTGCTCTCCCCTGCTGCTTTCCCCATTAATACACCTGCAGCCCCTTTATGAGAGCCAGCCTCCCCGCTGTGGGCGTTGTAAGTCATTTCTCTCTCATATAGGTCCTTCATGTTTTTTTTTTTTCAGGGACAGCCAAAGGTATTTTTTTACTTGTTACCTCCAAAAGCTCAGGGTCTACGTCGGCCCCTGGAGGAGATGTGTTAATGAGTAGGAACGGTCAAGGCTGCCTTTGCAGGCCGAAGGGGATCGCGAGCCTGACACACGCGGCTTGGGTAACACGATTCCAGCCACGCCCCCGCTGCCTCCGGTCTGCAGCTCATCGCCTTCTGGGGGAGCCTAGCGCGGGTCAGAGGCGCGGCCACTCAGCGCTTCCGCTTGCTGATGCGTGTGAATGGGATGCGCACGTTTCGCCCGTTTTTCTTTCTTTTGTGGCAGTTCCCCGAGATGGATGCTCTTGGTGAGGCACATGCTAATCTGTCTTCGCCCCAAGCTTCTGGGTGGCCTGGGAGGCCCCCGGGAGAAAGTGTACTGTCTTTGTTGATCCGCGTGTTCCTTCTTTATTTTCTTCCCGCCTCAGGCAGTTGTATGATATAGCGAACTTCAACTTTTAGATTCTGCTTCCCCTTTATACAGTTCAGTTGAATGCGTTTGCTCTTAACTTTCTTCTCATCACCTATAGTCGTGCAGAAGAGATTCACGGAGCAGCTCCGAAGCGCCGGACCCCGTGCTCCGTGATGGAGACGTGTGCCAAGCACACAAGGATCTGTCTATGGACAGTGGCCTCGTTTTTAGTTACGAGGCTACCGTGTTATCGTGTAAAGAACGCTGCAGGCGAACTTGGGGTGCCGTCCTCTTTACTCTGACTGGCGCCCCGCCCAGCTGTGTGGCGCGTTCTCGCCGAGCCTCTGTTTAACGCGCTGCCACTCGCTGTGCTGAGGCGTGTCGCAGTGGCAGCTGCAGGGGCCTCAGCAGAGGTCCCCTGCTGCCACCAGTGCCACTTCCTCGGGCATGGAAGAGCTTTAGGAGTTCGCAGCCAGGCGCCGCCACGTTTCCCGAGTGCTCCCTGGAAGAGGCGCGGGGCTGCGCGGGGTTCTGGAATTCTCTCCTGTCACTCGAGAAGAGATGTCGGCCTCTGCCCCCAGTTCCTGCGAGCAGTGGGTCCTGGACCCTGGTTCCTGACACAGAGGCGTTAAACCTTTTTTATTTTTCCTGTTGATGGGGATGACGAGGCATCTCACCCAGCATCCCTAAATCCCCGGGAACTTCCCGGGGTCAGACGCCCCTGTTCCACTAATGAGCCACCTCTTGCCCCGCTCCTGGGGAGGAGCCGGTGCGGGGAAGATAAGTGCGATGAGACGCGAAGGACGTTCAGCCCCGCTTCTGCCCTCTGGCGAGGAGAGGGGTCTGGAGATTAAGTTAATACCTGATCACACCTGTGCACACATATGCACGAGTACACACACCTACACACACGTGTGCAAAGCACTTCCATCTGATGTGTTCTCATTTGGTTGTGAAACCGAGTTAATATATTTATATATTAATAAACAATATCTGCTTACGTATTTATTTTATCATATATAAACATTCCAGCGTAAATATATATTTAATATAATTTCTCTATATTGTCTATTTTATAATTCTATATGTAACCATAAATACGTTTGCATATTGATATATTTTTTATAAAGTCGCATATTGTCTTATAATATCTGGTATCCCATATATTTTTATATATTACACACATAATAGACATTCCGTATGTGTGTATATATTTTACACACATGGTAGTATGAATATACAGGTGTTTTTCTTAGTCTGTTTCTAGACAATAGCACACTTGAAGCAGAAGAAAAATACGAGCTACTGATCTGTCGGCCAAGGAAAGAGAAGAGAAAAGAGAAAAGCGTGCGGCGCAGTGACGCGTCGCTCAGGCAGCGGCCGTGCGGTCTCCGTCTCTCGGGGCTCGGGCTCGGGCTCGGGCTCGGGCTCCGGCTGCTGGGCGGCCCGGGCGCCTTGCGCAGGGACTCGGGGCCTTCGCAGGGCCCGCCGCCCCGGTCCGGCCCCGGGTTTTCGCCTGGCTGCTGCGCACGCGTTTGGCACGGGCAGCAGCCGCGGCCGCCTCGTGGCGGGCCGGGGGTGCGGGGGCTCAGACGGCATGGCCGGGTTTCCTCGCCCCGGGATCCCCGAGCGAGCGCGACGCCCTCGCCGCGTGTGTCGTCCCTGCTGCCCGACGGCGCGGAGCCCTGCGCGGCCCGACGCGCGGCGCTGTCTCCAGGACTCGTGGGGAAACGCGGAGGGCGCGCGGCGGGCGGCGTGGGCGCCGCCGCCGGGGCGCGGGAGGCGCAGGAGGGGGGGGCGCCGTGGCGGGCGCTGGCCCCGCGTCGCACACGCGGTCTGCCCTTGTCTGGTTCGGCTCGGGGCGCGGGCTTTACCTGCCCGCACCCCTTTCTGACCCTCGCTTTGGCGCGTCCCCTGCCGATGCCGGTGGCGTCCCTCCCGCTCAGCCCCGCCCCGCCTGCGGGGCGGCAGTGGCCGTGCTGTAGGCAGGAACTGCGCAGGGAATGCTCCCTAAATGACTGGCCCCTCATTTCCTTTCCCCCATGTGGCCCAGCGAATGCGAGCGACGCAGTCGGCGCCCAGCCCTGAAGCGCCCCGAGACGTGGACAGAGCGTCTGACACCGTGGTGAGGCTGCTCGCCCCTCAGCGCAGTGGCGTCTGTCTGTCTGTCTGTCTGTCTGTCTCTTTCCTCCCGACCGCACCCTTCCCGAGCGCACCCTCCAGGCGAACGGGCACGGGAGGGCTCCTGCCCCCGCCGGCTCCGCCTCGGCGTCCCGTGCGCCCTGCCCACCCGGACGTGAGCGTTTCGCGGGAAGGGTCGCAGCGACTGTTCTGCGTGGCGCTGACCGTCGTCTGCCCGTAAGAAAGTGACCACACACTTTGCACTGTTAGTGACTTCCTTTTCCCTTCGTTTATTAAGATTTACTACATGTAAAGAATTGTGTTGGGTCCCCGTGGGGGAGGGGTGCAAAGACAAAAACAAATAAGGAAACGATTTTTACCGTCATCGGCTCATCATGTAGAAAGACTTTGTTTCTCCCATGTTATACCTTAGAAGTAATTTCCTTATTTATTGAAATTTCTCTATTAAACAGTTCGATGCAATTCCCGTCTGCACGTATCCAGCAGTACTGGACAGTGAAGTGTTTCACGCAGGTTAACTTTCCATATGGTTACAGTGTATCCTTCAATTGTTAAACCTTTTTAAAGTCCTCAACTATTTTGGATGGAAATTTTCCTAAAATCTAAATGTTTCTATCTTTTAAAGAAGAACTTATTATAATGCGACCTTTGCTTTCCTTGCTAAAATTTTGGAAGGTTTGTGTAAGATGCTTTCTCAGGCCTTTTTGCATTTTACTTTTCATAACTAGATGGCGGTTCTACCATTCGTCACTGCCTTGTGACAGCCGTGACCTCTGGCCCACGGACAATTCGGTCCTGGTTGCTCCTCCAGTAAATGATCCTGGATACTTCTGCTTTAGAAAGCTGCTAACTTAGAGACAATGGAGAGAAAGTCTCAGAAGCATCTAGAAGGAAGTCGTGGCACCCACCATCCCCCCATTTCTTTGTCCGACTTCCCTCCTTCCGAACGAGGACCTTGATCTGCAGTCACTTTTCTTCTTTCTCATGCATGTTCTTTAGAATTTTCTTTAGGGACATTTTCTCCATTTTCTTATGTTATTTTGGCCTGAAGATACTCTTATTGCCCTTACTGTTTGGAGATGATTAAAATACTGGGTTATTGGTTGATAGTCATGATGGCTGATTTTAGGTGTCAGCTTGTCTGGGTTAAGTAGTCCCCAGATAGATGGTAAAACAGCATTTCTGAGGTGTCCGTGAGGACGTTTCTGGGGTGTCCGTGAGGGCATTTCTGGAGGCAATCAGCATGCGAATCTGTGGACTGGGTGAAACGTGCCCTCTGGGGGAGGGGGGACATCTAATCAGCCAAGGCAGAGGAAGGGCACACCTGAGCCCTCTGCATCTAGCCGCCCAACCTGCCCTCACACCTTCTGACGCCTGCCCTCACCTTCGGCCTTGTATGCTTTGATAGAATGACAGGTGGGACCTCTCAGCCTCCATAATCCTGAGTCAATTCTTACGTCTCTTCTTACATATAAATCTATATCTTACTGGTTCTGTTTCTCTGGAGAATCCTAATACAGTAGTTAAATTCTTTCGGTAATTTCATAATAGCATTTTACTTTTTTTCCAGCTTCTAATGTTAGACTTGAAATTCTTCCTTTGTAGGTAATTCTTTTCTTTTTAGGTTATTCTTTTGTTTTCATGTTTAGTTTCTGCAACTTTGTACAATTTGTCCAAAACTTTATTTTTTCTGTTTTTATTCATTCTCAGCTATTATTTCCTTAAATATTGCTCCCTCCCTGTTCTATCAGCTCATCTTTAACTGATTTAACATTGATTGTGCTTCTTGAATGGATCCTTCAATTCTTTCAGTTCTCATCAATATATTTAAATTTCATTTGCTCTCTGTGTTGCATTCTACGTTGCTTTTCTATTTGGCTATTGTTCACTCTGTCACCTCACCTTGTCTGCAGTTTAACCTCTCCATTGAGATTCTAACTAGATTTTATTTATTTCTTGAGATCTTTATAATTTTGATTATCTTCTACTACTTAATTATATTTCTAAACCATCTTATTAATACATTCACATTATTTTAAAATAATTGGTATCTTATAATTCTAATGCATCTCTACATCAGTGCCAGGCAGTCTGACTCTGTGGTCTTTGTTTCTGCTGCCTCTCATGGTGAATGGACATTTTGACTTTGAGCTCATATTCTATAAGAATTTCTGTCATTTCTTAGAGACCTGTATTTTTTCTAAATCAATTTTATCAAGGTATAATTTACATCGAGACAAATACTTCAGTTTTGAGTTTTGAGACTTGTATACACTCAAGAAATTATGATTGTGATTGAGATACAGAAAATTTCTACCACCCCCACCCCCACAGATTCCTGTAACCCCTTGCAGTTCATCCTTCCTCTGTCCTTGGCTCCAGGCAACCACTGATGTGCTTCATGTCAAAATTTATTAGTTTACATTTTATATAAATAAAATCATACATTAGATATTCTCTGAAGTCTGGCTGCTTTTGTTCAGCATAAGTTTTTTTAATATTCATCCTTGTTGTTATGTGTATATATAATTCGTTCCTCTGAGTCGTATTTCATTGTGTACTTGTACCCATATCACCTGACGATAGGCATTTGGATTAGTTCCAGTTCCTGGTTATGGTGAATAAAGCTGTTATGAACGTTTGTCTATAATTTTTTTCCAGTTTTGTTGAGAAATAATTGACACCCATCCCTTTGTAATTTTAAGGCATACTGCATGATGGTTTGATTATCATGTACTGAGGAATGATTACCACAGTAAGTTCAGCTAAGAGCCTTCATCTCATAGAGACACAGTACAAAAAAAAAAAAAAAAAAAGAAGAAGAAGAAGAAAACATTCTCCTTGTGCTGAGAACTCAGAGGATTTACTCTCAACAGCTTTCCTATCTCTCATTCGACAGGGTCAGCTACAGTCATGTTGTACTTTGCATCTCTAGGACCTATTTGCCTTGTGACGGGAAGTTTGTCCCTTTTGACCACCTTCCTCCAGTTCCCCCTTTTCCCTGCCCACCCTCTGCTCAAGCCCGATCTCTTTTCCTATGAGTTTGGATTTTCTTTGTTTGTCTGTATTAGATTTCACATATAAGGGAGACCATACGGTGTTTGTCTTTCTCTGCCTGACTTATTTCACTTACCCATAATACATTTAAGTTCTGCTCATGTTGTTACAAATGGTAGGATTTCCTCATTTTCATGGCTTAAAAGACACACTCACACACCACACACACACACACACACACAACCTCTTCATCCATTCACCCATCATAGGCACTTAGGTTGTTCCCATGTCTTCCCCATTGTAAGGAATGCTGCTGGGGTACAGGTATCTTTTTAAGGTAGTGTTTTTGTCCACACATTTTTGCATGGAAAACATTTTCTGTTTTTGTTGTTGTTGCTGTTGTTGTTGTTCAGTACGTAGGGATGAAATTCCTGAATCACACAATAGGTGAAAATTTAATTATTTAGGAAACCACTACAGAGTTTGCCAAAGATGTATCATGCTAATTTTTGCAAGCATTGCAAAAGAATTCCTCCTCTGCGAGCACAGTGTTCTGTCACTCGTTACCACTGGACTCTTCAGTTTCAGCCATCTCAGTGGGTGTGTGTTGCATTTTCTTCTGAGTTTTGTTTGCATCCCTCGTGTCATAATGGTGAGCATTTTTATGAGCTTATTAGCCATTCACATGTTTTAATTTTTAAGTATCTGTTCAAATGTTTTGCCCCTTGCATTGGGTGGTCCGTACTCTTTTCATTGAGTCATGACTATTTCCATTTTTCTAGTTTGCTCTCTGATATTCATATGAAATCTTTTGAGGAACAAAAAATATTTTATTTTGATGAAGTTTAAATTGTCAATATTTTAAGGTTTATGCTTTTACTAACCATTTAAGAAATTCGTTCTTACCCCAAAGTCACAAATATATTCTTTTATGCATTCTTCTAGAAATTGTGTATTTTTAAGTTTTACATTTAGGTGTATGGTTCATTTCGAGTTAATTTTTATATACATACAATGTAGAGGTCTAAGTCTTGGGGGTTTTTACGTGTGAATTCCGGAGTTCCAGCAGTTTGATGAAACCATCGTTTGCTGTGTTGAAAATCAGCTGACCATGTGTGGACCTAGTTTTGGATTCTCTGTTCTGTTTCATTGATCCATTTGGCCTTCTCAAAACCAATATTCTACAGTCTGATTCCCGTAGGTTTGTAATACTCGAATTCAGATAATGCGTATCCTTCAACTTGGTTTTACTCAAGGTTTTTTTCCTGATCTGTGTCATTTGCATTTTCATGGAAATTCATTATAAAATTGTCAGATTTTATGCAAAGCCTGTAAAGGATTTTGATTACATTTAATTCACAGATTTATTTGAGAAAATTGACATCGTAGCCATAGTGAGCTTTTTAAATCATTAAGACGACATATATCTTCATTTATTTCTATCTTCCTTAATTTCTCTTTGCAGCATTTTACGGTTTTCAGTGTATAGATTGTTTTTGCCAGAATTTTCCTCAATATTATTATTTGATGTTATTGTAAATTATATTGATTTTTAAATTTCAATTTCTAAATCTTTGTTGTTAGTACACAGAAATTCAATTGATTTTATATATTGATCTTATATCCTGCAACCTTGATGAACACGTTTATTAATTAGTACTGGCATCTTTTTTTTAGAATTAATTTTATTTCTCAGATGTTCTGCAGAATTCACAAACCTGGAATTTTCTTTGTGAGAAGGATTTTAAACATACATTTCTTTATTAGATATAAAATGATTTATGATATTTTTCTTTTTGTCCTGTGTTTAGTTTCCAAGTACTTGGATAGTTTCTAGATATTTTTCTGCCATAGATTTCTAATTGAATTCTATTATATTTAAAAAATGATTTTTTTTTTACTTTAATCCTATAATTTTATTATGACTTTTTATAGCCCAGAACATGTTCTGCCTTGGTAAATGCTTCATTTACGTTTGAGGAGAACGTGTGTTCTGCTGTTTTTTGAGTAAAGTGATCTTTAAATGTATATTAAAGTTCATTGATAGTGTTTATGTTTCCTGAAGCCTTATTGATTTAACTAACGTTCATTGTCCTATCAGTTATTGGGGGAGAGAGGTGTCGAGGTCTTAGAGCATTCCTTGTTTTCTTCCATGTAAGAACTATGTCATTTAGTACGTAAACATTTAGAATCGTTGTCTTCTGGATAAATGAATTGAGGCTTCCTCATTTTGAAATGACCTTCGTTGTCCCTAATAATATTCTATTCTCTGAAATATGTGTACTTTTTTCCTGATATTCATAGAGCTACTCCAGCTCAAAAAAGATGTTTTAGCATGGGGTATCTTTTTCTGTTCTTTCACTTTAAACTAGATGTATCTTTGTATTTCAAGTGTGTCTTTTGCTGGCAATAGGTAGTTGAGTCCTGCTTCTTATTCAGTCTGTCATTATAATCTATGCTGTTTAGATTGTTTAGGTTATTTATATATCATATTATTACTGATATAGCATGGTCTAATTGATCCATTTGCAGTTTAATTTCTATTTTTTTCATCTGTCCTTTGCTCTGTTTTCCTATTTTTTGATTTCTTTCTAGTTAAATGTTTTCTTATAATTTTATTCTATTTTTTTGGATTATTGACTATAAATTGCTGATGTTTTAATGATTATTTAGGAGTACATTGTTTAAGTTCCAAAGATTTAGGGTTTGCCTATATATTTTGTTGTTATTGATTTCTGTCTTCTGTTGCTGCCTGAGAACATACATTGTATGGTTTTGGTTTGTTAGAATTTACAAAGACTTATTTTATAACTCATCTGTATGGGTCTATCTTTGTGAATGTGACACGTGCACTTGAAAATAATGTTTGTTCTGTGTTCTGCAGTTCTGAGGTGCAGGGCTTTATGCATGACAATCAGCTTAAGGTAGTTAATAGTTCTCTTTTTTAAATATCTTCTATGTCTTTACTGATTTACTGAATTTTCTTATAAATTGCTGAGTGGATGTTAAAATCTCTGACTACGATTGTGGAATCCTGTGTCTTTTCTTTCTATAAGTTTATTCTTTTACATATTTCAAAACTCTTATTTTGAGTATATACATTCATGGTTGCTACGTCTTCCTGATGAATTGATAACATTATCATTATGAAATGGCCCATTTATAATTAATACTAAGTTTATGATAGTCTGTTTTATCTGTATTAATAAAGCCAGGCTTCTTATTCTTACTGTTTAAGTAAGAATATACATTTTTATTCATTTATTTTCAGGCAATAAATTTGTGTAAGAATATACATTTTTATTTATTTACTTTCAACCAATATATTTGTGTAATGTCTTTCTATTTAAAGTGTTAACCAGTGTGATCAACTTAGTTTTTAGTCAGAACAGTATTACATACATATACACATATAATTATATGCTCATTATTATTCAGTGGAGTTGCTTGCGTGCATTGTTTTAGTGTCACTTTTAATGGTTTGTTTTCTCTTTGTCTTCTGTATGTGTGTCCTAGTCAACACCATTCCTCATCATTTATGATGCCAGGGCGACCATATTTGTTACATTTATAGACACAAAAGTGTCATAGCAAATTATACTTTTTGCTTTTAAAAGGTATATGTATTTAAATATGTTAATATAAAATAATCTTTATATTTTTATATTACATAATAATTATGCATTACTAAATAATATATAAATTATTTATTTTAATGAGCAATAATATATGCACATCAATATGTTTATAGTTAATAGATTTGGTATAAAACGTATTAAAAATTTTTATATTTTATATTTTTCTCCAGTAAGTTACCGATACCCATTCACTCCTGAAGATTTGTTTCCCTCCATTGTCCTCCTTCAACTCGGTGGACTTCCTTTACTGTTTCTCATAGGGCAGATTTCATAGATGGATTCTCCTCTGTTGTTACCTGAAAATGTCTCTGTTTCACCCCTATTCTTGAAAGGTAGTTTTGCAGGGCATGAGGTTCTGGGTTGATATTATTGCTGGCATTTTAGGATATGTCTCGGCCTTCCGGCCATGGTTTCTGGGGAGAAACCCCGTCATTTGAATCAAAGTTTCCCTGTATGTGACGTGTTGTTTCTCTCTGGCCGCTGTTAGCTTTAGCTTTCGCCTTCAGTAGTCTGACTTTTATGTACCTTGGAGTGGACCTATTTATATTTGTCTTGTTTGGGTTCACAGAAATGAATAGGTGAAATGGCTCGTGGTAAAATTCTGTGACACCAACTACCTGAAAAAGTTTATGTGACAATAATTAAATTTAAGCCTTTTCTTTTGAATATTCTACATGTAAGAGTATCAGATTAGTGTCTACAAATGAAGACTTTCTCAATTAGCAAAGTATATATACATTTTAGTACACATACTTCATAGTATCAGTTATAATTATTCAAAAGTTTCACTTTTCTCATTTTTTTTCTTTGCTATGATCCGGATAGAGATCTGGATATTGGACATTTAAATTACTGAAGGGGTATTATTGTGTTTTATACCTGTATACATTGCATACATAAATATATAGTATAGATACACATTAATATTACATTTCAGTGATACTGAAAAATCCTCCTATAGCAAACACATTTGTGACGTGGAATTTTCCTACATTCTAGACTGCTGTAAATATTTTACAGCTCGGGGTGATAATGCTGAGCAATTAGATTCAATAAGTGAATTTAGATTTCAGTGGAAAATAAAGACTATAAATTACGGTCCTATTTTCTAATTATTCTGCAACATTTATTTTTATTGGTTTTCATAGAGATTAGAGGCTCTCAAAACATGATTATAACTTTGTTATATCTGAGACACAATTTAAAATTATTTTTCATGGACATTATGTAAATGTGATCACTTATTTTCTGAGAAGTTCCCTTTTGCAAATTAGCAAACAAGCTCTACTCTGAACAGGAGAAAATCTGAGCACTCAGGTGAGTGGTAAGGATGTCACTGCTACGTCACCATCACTTTAAGAGTTGACTGAATTCGTGTTCGAGTGGATATTTGCCACTTTGCCGAACTTTCGAGCCTCTTCCAGAAACGCATAGCTTGAATCTAGAAGGATCCTGTGCTCGCTTCAAGACAGCGAAGCACAGCAGAGAGGAGAAACTGTGAAGTGCAAAACCCGAGGCAGGGGCTCATCTTCCCTTCCCCCTGGCTTTCCCTCTTTCTCACCCCGCGATTTCTCTAGAACTTAACAGAGAGCGCCTTTCCAGACCGGTTTCCACAGACCGAAGCCCACTCAGTGTCAACTCCCTCTGTGTAATAAGAGGGGAAGTATGAAATATCAAAGCCATGGAGGTTAATTAAAATGTTAAACTGAACAAGCCGGCCTGCATTAGGGCGCAGTGAGCCCCGAGCGGGCAGCCTTGGAAGGGCAGAGTCAGACGTCGAGCGCCAACTGGCCCACCTGGCTGGGAGCGGCCGGGAGGAAGGAGCACAGGCCGAAGGGCCCGGGATGCTCGCGGACATTTCAGGCCGTCACACGCCTCAGCCAGATGTGCCTGGGAGCCATGTGAGGCCAGGGAAGCGTCTTTGCATTAATTAGAAGTAGAGTTTGGTGCTAATGCAAACGAAAACCATGACGTCCAGCCAGCGGCCCGAGCAGAGACGGCCTTCCTCTGGCAAGGCACGCTTACCTTCATCACCACTCTCGAAGCCCACACATGTTTTTCCCGGTGAAATTATACGGGCTCTTACCAGAAACGAGGCCAGCATGTTCGTGACAGCCATGAAAACGGTGACGTCTGAAACAGGCCTTCAGTGATCTCAGTGCAGGAAGTAGCGTTCAGCGTTCCAGGCCTTTTCTTTCTCCGAGATTGACCTTTGATCAACTTTGTTCGTAGAATACCTGCCCTGGCCCCCAGGGCATACATTAAAACGCCATGTAAGTGGCATGTAAAGGAGCCATCCATTCTTTGAGCGGAACCAGTTAATTGCAGCCCGGAGGCCTGTGGCTGGCTCCCCTGGAAGTCCTGCCACCAGCCCCCGGGCGACGCACTAACGGCATCAGGAGACGTGCGTTTGAGCCCCCGTAGCCGATGGGCTCTGTCAGGATTCCTTGTTCTTCTTTAACTTTACTTAAATGCGATCGCCAGAGTTCCCAGTCAGGACCAGAGGTGCAGACAGAGCCGAGGGGCTGAGTGGCGTCCCAATCTTTCCCCCACCACGGGTTTGGGGTAATCGAGACTCGGCTAAGAATGACCCCCCCCCCCCCCAGGTAAGCACTGTTTAAAGCCAGAGCTCAGCCGAGCACATGGAAAGTTCTGACGGCCTCTGTTACATGGCTCAGGAATCGGCAGCGTCCGTCTCCGCAAAGGGAGGCGCTCGAGATGCCGAACGGAGCGAACTTTTCTGACAGGGGTGGGGGTGGGGGGGCGAGGACGTCACCAGCAAAGGGTGGCTCGTTTCAGGCAGGTCGCCCTCCTCCAGGGGACCGGAGGCTGGGCCTCTCAGGCCGAGTGACCGCTGCTGCTGGCCGGGTCCCCCAGATGTTCTCTGAGCCCCCACGGGTTTGCGTGTTCGTGGGGACGTCGCGCTCGGATTCCTTAAGCGCCGCCCCGGGCTGACCCCCGTCCTGCCTCCGCGGTGCGTCCTCGTCCCTCTGCCTGGCCCTGCCGTGCTCCCCACCTCTAGTTCCCCCATAATGCGTTCTCGCGGAGCAGCGACTTCACCACGGGACCTTTACTGGGGACTTGGGGTGGGGGCAGCAGCATCCCGTCGCGTGGCAACCGACGATGACGTTCGGCGTCCTGCGCTTGGCGTCTCCCCGCAGCTGCCAGGGCGTGTGCGCGGGGTCCGAGGACCTCGCGCCTCCGCTTAGCTCTGCGCCCCCCGCACCGCAGGTGCCACCACGGAACCCGCAGCCACGTGGGGACATGTGGCCCCCCACTGAGGCTGGGGTTCCTGTCCCCGGGGAACGGAGCCACAGCTCGGGCGGGCGGCCACGCAGGCGCCGCCACCGGACAGTGCGCGGGCGCGCGTGGGCAGCACCGCGGTGTCGGAGCCTTCCCAGCGATTTACTGGGGAAGACGGGGGTCGGGGGGGTGATTAGAGAGGTAGAGACGGTGGAAAGGGGAGTGACGTGGCCCCCGGAGACCTCCAGGGCGGGCAAGGCCAGAGGCGCGTCCACCAGGGCAGCCGGGGCGCCGGCCAGGGAGGACACACGGGGCGCAGGGCCAGGGGCCGCGGGGCGCGCGCTCCCGGGGCGCCGGCGCGTGACGCGGGGTGGCCTCGTGCTGCCTCACCGGTCCGGGGACCGTCTGTTCCGCTAAAGCGGAAAGTGGTTTTCGCGGCCGTGGGGGAAAAAAGGTAATATGGCCATCGGGGTGGCAAGCGATCGGGGGTTTGCGGGAGAACTTGGGGGCAGAGGAGCAAAGCTGTGGCGGGCCCGTCGGTATCAGCACCGCCTCCCCGGCTTTTAAAGGGGCTGTGTTGACTGGGGCATTAAGAGTGTCCATCTAGATGTGACAGCAAGTGCATGCTACGGGTTCAGTGAGGCCCTTGGAATAATCATGCTAAGTGAAAGAAACCAGACAGAAAAGGTTGAAAATCACACATCACTTACATGTGGGATATAAACCTAAAAACAACAAATGAACAGGACAAACAGAGACTCATGGTTGTGGACAATGGACTAGTGGTCACCAGAGGGGAGGGGGGAGGGGGAAAAATAAAACATTAAAAATAAATAAGGAAAAAGAAAAAAACAAAAAAAAAACTTTTGAATGAGGCACAGAAAACGATTTTTTTCATCTTTAAAAATTTGAACTTAAAAAATATATATTGATGAGTTCAGGTGACATATAGACAAAGAACACTCTAAAGAGTGTTTCCACCGAGCAAGTCA
Source organism: Eonycteris spelaea (assembly GCA_003508835.1). Taxonomy (NCBI): domain Eukaryota; kingdom Metazoa; phylum Chordata; class Mammalia; order Chiroptera; family Pteropodidae; genus Eonycteris; species Eonycteris spelaea. Next base: position 2,263,635 of record PUFA01000002.1, on the reverse strand, counting down.
AGGTAAAGGAAATTAAGTCATAGCATTGATTTTTACCAATTTGCAACGCATAAAATGTAGCTTCCTTTGTTCTCACAAAAAAAGAAAGTGCCGAGAACCGTGACGAGGCTGGCACACTGAGGCTCAGCGAACGACGCAGAGAAGACGTGTCCTCTGCACGCGTGGACAGACAGACGGACGGAGGAGTGTGGTGCCTAGCGTGGAGCCTGTGCATTGCCTACAGCGAGGAAGCTGGGGCGGGAGGAGGGGAGAGGGTCAGGGAGGAGCCTGAACGGCAGTGCCCTGCGCACCTGGAGGGTCGTGCTGGGAGCGACCAGGAAGCGCCCTCTGGACTGGGCTTGGACAGGTGGGCCCCGGCTTGTGCTAGGACGCCTGGCAGGGCAAGGAAGGCACTGTCACTCAGCACACCTGTGGACCTCGAAGGTGAGCCCCCAAGGCGGGGCCGTCCCTGCAGTCTCTCCTAGGCAGTGTGGGCTCTGCCGGCCGCAGGCGCCGCCTCCTCACTGCCAGACGCGGTCAGCCTGGCCAACACCCAAGTGAGGGCACCGCCGGACCCACGTGGAAAACAGCGAACATCACTTTATTTGGGAAAAAACAAATGCAGAAAATAAGTTCTAATGTTTTCTTCCTGCATCCGATGGACGCTTCTGTGCCCTGTGGCTGAGGCACGGGGCTCCACACGCAGCCCTCACTCTCGTTGAGCTAAGATGGCCGATCAAGTGCACACGGTTCTCTTCAGACCAAGCGTGGCCCTGTTTCCCAGCTCTGTCCTGAGTCTCAGGCTAAATTGCTTCCCAACATCCCTCTCCCCGAGATGTGTTAGAGTTAGATCCCTTTGGACATCAAGGGAGTTTAAAATAGTTATATACAATGACTTCTCTACCAAATGTACCCCAGCTAGAAAAGCAACTAACCAAATGCAGAGGAGGGAGACAGATATAGAGACAGAGACAGACAGACATAGAGACAGAGATGGAGACGGAGACGGACAGGCTGTGCAGCTGTGTGCCAGGTCACCTGTGCCTTCTAGGACATGCCCTACCTGTACCACCTGAAGAGTTGGGAGCCGAGGGTTGGCGGGACGTGAGCCTGGTTTGCCCGAGTCGCCGAGGCTGCTCTGTGCAGAATGGCATCTTGGAGGGAAGGAGCCAGACGGAGACCCCTGTGGTCGTGGCCCAGGTTGGTGGGGCCTGGACCAGTGTGGCGGAAGAGGGGATGAGGATTCTGAGCCAGTGTCCGGTTCTCCGTCCTGATTCCTTCACCAGCTGGGACCCCCCAGCGCAGGCAGCCGTGGGACCTCCACTTTTCCTGCCTGCTTGGTCTTCTTCCAAGCCATGTTGTGAGAGTAAATTGAGATATGATATATGAAAGCATTTCCTCAATTCTCAACAATTAAGCATATTGCTTATCGCAGGATTTCTCGAACAATGAATCAGACTAGTGGCTCATAAAATTAGCCTAGTGGGTCTCATTCAGCATGTCAATAAAAATAAAACAGTAACAGGGAGGAGAAAGGGTTATGTTTGGAAAACGTTGGCGTGGAGGTGGATGTCTGTGACCTGGCATCAGGCAGCCTGACGTTCCAAAACCCAGATTGGGACAGTCCACAGTTATTTCTCCCATCCGGAATCCTTATTTGAAAAGTTGACATGATTAAAAAAAAATTTCAACCTCATGCAATTTTACAATTACATGAATTCATGCATATAAGGTGCTAAACAGGAAACTTGGCATGTAGTAAGCCCTCAATAAAATTATACACAATTATTATTAACTATAGGATAATCCGTCAAAATGCTTTGCAAATTATAATTTGTAATTTAAGCATGTTATATTATTATTAAGTGATCTGAATAGACATGCGCATGATTTAGAAATATTTGCATGGTTTCTCATCGATTTTTGTCCAAATTCTTCTTAGTGGCATGAAGCCACTGGAGCCAAGACCTCCTGCTCTTTTCAAAAAAGCATAGTAAATCCTCCCATCCTGGGAGAAGTACAGAACAATGTCCTCCGTCCAAAATTAGCTCTCCATCTAACAAGAGACCAAAGTCTGAATGCGCTCGCAGGATTACAGGGCCGTGTGGCAGCAGAGGACGTCACGTGGGCGGCGACCCCTTCGCCGGCCCCTGCCTGACCCTGGGGACCGCGGGCGGCGCGCACGTGTCCGGCCCCGCGCCTGCGGGTCTCACGTGCGGGCGGGGCACGCGCCGCGCGGGCGGCAGGCGCGCTCGCCACGGACCGCGATCAAGTCTTCGTATTCGGTGCCCGCGTCACCTGGGAGAGTGAGACCGGAACATGCTGTCTTGTTCTTGAAAGACAGACGGTGCCGTATGAGTGGTCTTCTCCAGGAATTCTCGTGTCTGTGCGCGCTTTCTGGAGCCGTGGTGGTTACTTTATAAATACTGCGGCGTCGATCTGAGGAGGAAGCGCCTATGAGGAAAATGACAGAGCAAAAAATAGAAAGCATCCAGGGATCCGATTCTTCACGTCGCAGCGTCTGGAGCACCCCGCCTTGGAGCCCCTGCCGCGTGGGCCGCCGCCGCGTGAGACGGTGGGAGGTTGTCCGGCGAGGGCAGGCTTTCAGGTGCCTGCAGGAGAAAGCGTTCTCACTAATTTGTCCCCAAAGCTCTCAGAAAAGCCGATGCTGCTGTCTGCCCCACAAGTACGTGACGCCCCGAGACGGTCGCGCCCGCAAGCGGGGCGCTCGGACGGCCCCCGGCTTCGTGCCGTCCGTCCTTTGCGCTTAGTGCCTGCGCTTGCTCATCGTAGCATCTGTAAAAGACAAACGCACGCACCCTGCTTCCACGGGACGGGACGGCAGGCACGAATCACCCCCCTCCTCGCTGGGTACGTGGGTGTCACTTAGTAGGAGTTGTCTGTCTAGCGACAAGGCTTAATTTTCATTTGGGGGGATTATGTTCCATTTAACTCTGGAGGGAAATGTGTTTTGTGTGAATAAACATGTGTCTTGTGAAAGCTGGTTGTTTCCCCCAAAGTCTAAAAGTATGTAAAGTGCATTCTCTGTGCAGTGTAAACAAGTTGTTCTGTCTGTAGCAGCGTAAAGCCGGTTTTGCTGCCCTGTGCGTTCGGCGTCTACACTGATTTTCAAGCAGGGCCCTCGATGCGTAGCAGGAGGTGGCCCCTGGGGCTGACCAGAGCCACCGTGGAAGGCAGAAACGCTCTTCTCTTCCTGTTTTGTTTTCCTGTGCCAGCAGCTTTAAAATACGGTGGAAGAAAGAGAAATCTTCTGCATTTCTTCTCTCACCTGCTCCTTTAAACAATAAGAGACTCCTTTACACACACCAGTGGAATCTTTTTGTTTTTGTTGAGTTACGAGACCTAAGGGGATGAGAATTGTTATGATCACTTTGATCGGTGCATGTTCTGACATTGTTCACGGCTTCTCTGCATGTTTATTGTTTAGCATTCGGGTTGTGCGTTCAGGACCAGCAGTTACTTTAGAAAGATGCATCGGAGCACGCGGAATTCAAGCCCAAGTCAGTATTTTCGTCCCAAACACTAAAGTAAATAGATTTTTGTCTGTTCTCTGGAAATTTTGTTAGAGATGGATTTTTCCTAATATTAGTTTTGCTTAAATGGAATGAATTTTTCTTATTTTTATGTTTCAAATTCCGCTTATTTCTGAAGGAGAAATCATTTAATAAGAACTCTGGATTTTCTTTAATGAAGGCTCTTTGGTAACTGCACTTTTCAGTTATATACTCACGCGCAGTAGGTGGCACACAACAAGGAAAGAACAGTTCTGCCCCCCGCGCGGGTGGAATGGGCCCTAGGTGGAGATTTCGTCGTCTGCCTTGCGGGCCATCCTCACAGTTCGTTGCCTTCTCCACCCCGATCTCTCCCCCACGGTCCCCGTCTAAAATACTGTGCCTTTGTTAGCACCCGGGGTTCCTAAAAAGGGCACCGATCTTTGAGCCTGAATTTTAGTTACGTGACATTCGAGTTTTGACTCTGAAATAACCTCGTTTGAGCTGCCTTTTCTTCATTAACAGAATAAAAATGCTAGCACCTTAACAGGGCGGCTTGGAGTTGTAATTCACATAACACGTGGGCAGGAACAAAATAGCATTTGGCACAAGGGAGGCCAGAGAACAGATGTTCATTCGCTGGGTCTTATTCCGGAAATGTGGAGTCCGAGAATCACCCAGTTGAATTCTCCAGTGTCAGACACAAGAAGACTCAAACTCCGAGCAGGGGAGTGATACGTGAAGGTCACAGTGCAACCTAATGATAGAACGGGGGATCGGCCGCGGGCCTGGGGACACCCCGGGCCACGTATCCATCCCCCAGTCAGTGGACCCTCATAACCGGGCCGGTTCCAGCCAAGCCTGCTGGTTCACCCCAGGCGTCCATCAAAATGCCGGCTGCAAACTGACCTTTCAGAGCATGAAGCAAGCCATTTTCCAGAATTCGCTTTGGTGGTCTGAGGCCAGCTCACGGCTGGATGGGGGCGGCTCCTGCTTCACACAGGCTCACTCTGTGTCCGGGGACTTCGGGCCGCACCTGCGGCTGGGGGCGGGGAGGGCTTTGGACCCGCACGGGGGCCCTCCACGTCTACACTCTGCGCTCTCTTCTCCTAAAGGGCCCTTTGCCCGGGAGCGAACTGCTTCGGGCTGTGCCGTTGCTTTTCCTGGTTTCCAACTGGCCGAACGTGGTAAGAGGGATTTTCGGAACTATCAAGACAGTGTGAATGGCAGTCGGGCGATTCCGGAATCTCGACTCACCTGGGGTCGGAGGCGCCCTCTTGCTTGAGGTTTTGGTGTGGAGCAAGTCGGTGCGTGACGCTGCGCTGTCGTCTCTTCAGCTGCCCAGAGGGAGGGGCGCAGACGGCGGCCACAGCCTTCGGGGTCTTCCCTGCACCGCCGCCTGAGCGTTTGGAAGTGCGGTTGGTCGCAGCCCCAGGGCGGCCTGTGCACCTGCAGTTTTCATCTCTTACCTGTTTAAAAAAAAACGTTGAAAGAAACAGTCACTCCTCAGGAGAGGGGCTGGCCCGCCATAGCATCATGGAAAACAAAAGAGTTGCTGTCAGCTGTGGCAGTCCCCTCGAACGCCGCGTGGGGGTGAGGAGCACGTCATGGCACCCGGGCGTCCGGTCTCGTGTCTGAGATCGTCTGAGTCCAGGGCCTGCGCGCTGTTAGGTATTCACTGTCATTTCTCCTGCCCGCCCTGATTCTGGGCCTATCAATTACAGTCCTGGTTGTGACTTGGCTTCTGTTTAGAGCCGCAGGTCGGATCATCACTGTCACTCCGATACTGCGCAGCAGTCACCCCAGGGCTCACGACTTGCAGGGGAGCCTTCTGGACGCTTCCTCTGAGTGCAGCTCCCGGAACGGAATTCCCGGCGAGGCCGCGCGCTCCCTTCCCACACCTCACGTCCTGACTCGCTTCTCCTGAGGGAGGGCGGACCTCGGACCGCGTGTGCGCCAGTGAGGGGAACGCAGACCAACAGGCTCCCCGGCACACGCGCTGGTGACGGACGTGCTCGTTCCTAAGAGTGAGCTTGACGCGGGGAGGGCGGAGTGGAGTGATCTCAGCGCTGGCGTTCACGGACACTCGCGGCTCACAGCTCTGCGAGGGACCAACCTTTGTCATCTCCTCGGTCCTCACCCTGCTGTGAACGTGGGAAGGGCCCTTTGTGTCTCTGAGGGGGTCATGTGGAGACGCAGCTGGGATCGGATTTCCCGCCAGGCCGCTGCGAGATGAGCTCTCCCCTGATGTGCGTGTCGACCAAGCCGTAGTTACCTGTGCGTTAGTACTTAGGGGTGGGCACTCAGGACACAGGCTTTACGTTCTCAGGGCCTCGATGCACCACCAAGCTGGAGGCGGCATTGTCCTAGGCGCCTGCCGCCCCCTGTCCCGACGGCCTGGCCTTTTGTCTCCCAGACCACCTGCGCCAGGGCGCGCGAGGCCTCTCCTCTGGGCACAAAGCAGCATGAACACCGGCCCCTGGGAGCTGGGAGCCATGCTCAGTATCCCTGCGGGAGGACGTGCCTGGGACCGTAGTGCTGTGCAGCACGGTGGTCCGTGGGACGCTCTCGTCCTCACCCCCGCCCACAGGCCGGTGGCTCCTGCAGAGCGGTCACCGCTCAGGCTACCGGGCGGCGCTCTCTGCACCAGGGGCCACATGGCGCTGTTAGGTGTAGTCGCTTGGTCCGTGGGCCCGTGCCCGGTTCCAGGGAGCACCTGCCTGCCGCAGCGCGCAGCCTGCCTTTGGGATCCAGGCGCCCCTCCCCCAGAATCACGGGGTCCCCTGTGCTCACCATGCGGAAGGCAACGCAGCCTCCCCACTGCCGGGAGATGCTCCGAGTTACTCTCCCTAATCCTGGAGCTCACTTAATTTTTTCTTTTTTGAGTGGGGTGGTGGTTCTGTGATGCAGAAACTCTGGAAGCAAATCTTCAGAAAAAATCAAAGCAAAGAAACAGAAGGACGAACAGGTGCCCAGAGCGGCCCGGAAAACACGCCAGGTCCCTGAAACGAGCAGGTCCCATGGCGCCTTGACCCCCGCCCCAGCGTCGGGCCCCTCGTGGTGACTTCCCTTTGTATGTGACTTGCCAGGGTAGAGCCGGTGTGTCTAAGGGGGGAAGTTTGTGTCCCTCAGGAAGCAGCTACTGGGCACCCACAGCTGGCTGGGAACCGCGCGGTGACATTTTCCACTCATCGAGCTGCGCTAGATCTTTTCTCCTCTCTCCACGTGTCGCCAGTTACCTGCCCACGCGGTTACTCGGCCTGCAGCGTGTCGGGACGAGTGACCCTCGTGTGGACCAGCTGCTCCGTCCTGCACGCCGGCCACCGTCCGTCCCCCCCCGGACTCCCCAGCTCTGCAGCCGGCAGCTCGCCCTCCGTCTTGAATTTCAGTCTCTCTCCCTCGGCCTACACATGCACTTCCCCCTCATCCCAGCCCTGCCGGGAAATGAAGACGTGAGCTAACAACACCACCACCACCACCCGGAAAAGGCGGCCAGATACCCTCAGCTTCCCACTCCATTAACTTCTCTGCGTTGTGCTCCTTCCTGGATAAGCATTGATGGGCGAGCAGAGCTATGAAGGCGAGTACTTCGTGTCCTGGCCTGGTGTTGAGATCGTTTATCACAATACGGAGTATTTTGGAAAAGACCCGCAGGAGAGCATTTCTATTATTTAAATTGATAAGTTAAGCTGCTTCTAAGTAACTGATTTATCTTTCTGATGACAATGGTTCCCAGGTGTGGGGTACACGGAGCAAGTCCAAGGGCATTAAGCAGCCCATACCGTCTCCTTAGGCCCGTTCCTGGCTTTATTTCATGATCATGCATTTTCTCCAAGTCATTTTTAAGACCAGCATCAACAAGTACCTCCGATTTCTCTTTTCCTTTTCCATGAAGTGACATGACTTCGTAAGCTCACCGGGCACAGCTGTCCTCCGCGTCCTCGTGTCTCTGCGTCACGGACGCTGCACCTCCTTCTCTGTTCTCAGTTACGGCTCTCCTCTGAGATGTTTTCTGCCCTTAGTTGTCCCGTCTGGCTCCCGTCCCCATCATCGGCCCCACCCACTGTCACGCCCTGTTGCCTGGTGTGAATGAGACTTCGCTCCCAGCCCCGCCCTCTGCAGCTCCAGCCTGCGTTCCCACCTGCCTTCCAGGTGTCTTCAGGTCTTCAGTGGCGACCCCACCCATGCCCAGGTGTCCTTCACTGAAACCCCCGCCTCCTCCCCCAAGCCCGTGTTTTGTTTCCGTGGCTTTTGCTACCATTCTTCCCACATTAAGGCCTCAGAACCGACTTGACTTTTCCAGGAACCTTATCTTCTTCCTCTTGATCCTCTCTCTCTATTCTTTATCAGATTAGATTCTCATTATCCTATGGATGACCCTGACATCTTGTTTCTGTCCTCACGTAAAGCGGCAAGTTAGTCACTATTTCTTCCTAAGGAGTTGGAAGTCACGTGGCCACCGATGGCAGCGGGGCCAGGATCCTCCTCCTCCTCCGTGCCCGGCCAGCTGGGCTGAGTCGTTTTACTTCACGATGCAGCTTCAGTGCGGCTGGTCGTGTGAGTCATGGGGCTGGATTAGGACGCCCAGGAACGTGGCCGGCAGGCCCGGGCTCACCGTTAGAGGAGCCGAGTCCGAGCGAAGCCAAGTCAGCCATTATTCTCTTGTTCCTCGTCCACAAGACTAGCCTTGTGCAGTAGGACGCGCCCCTTCAGCTCAAAGTAAAATGGGACAGAAATGCTACTGACTGGTGAGGAAATGGCAATGTAAGTGAGAAACCAACTTCCGTTATTTCAAACCACAGCGAGTTGGGGATGATTTGTTACTGCAGTAGAACCCAGCCAAACTTCGCTGTGCAGCTCTGAATGGACCTAGAGGTGACTGTGTTTCCAGCCATAGTGGAAGTATTATGCTTCCTGTGATTCTACAGAGAATTTCCTAGTGGTTGCCAGATGAGTCATCCGTACCCAGGTCACATGATTCCCCTGCCCAGCCCCATTCTCTTGGCATAGCCTTGTTCCACTAGTTAATCTTTCAAGAAGTTTTTCGTTTTGACTTCAATCATTTTTATAACTATTATTTATTAACCTCAGTCATGGGCTTTATGCTCAGATTTAATTACTCTTCTAATGACCTCAGTTCTTTCTTTGAAATTCCATCTTGTCATGTTCTTTTAACACATTGCACTGAATGCAGTGATCAATCCCTGTCCTTTAAAGGACACTTTTTCCCCCTTCTTTAAAGGTCCCTGGTCCCTCGGGCAGGTGACAGCTGTCTTCCTCCAGTGCCATGCTGTCACAAGCACGGCAGTGGCGGCCACTTCTCTGCTCTGCGACTGAGCCTCATCCGTGTGACGGGGACCGTGCATGGAGGTCTTGACACGGCCTTGGAAACCCTGAGGGCATCTTTTAGGTGGTGAATAGAAGAGCCGTCCCACGTCCGGTGCAGTGTCAGGTCCCAAAACAAGCAGAATGTGTAGGGCCCTCTTTCACTGTCAGGGACACTTACTTTCTGCTGAGAGACTTTGCCTATGGACATGGATCTCTTGCAGAAACCACGGAATTCATAATCAGAGTGTGTTAATCCAGGATCGAATGTAGAATGTATATGGAAAGAAGATTAAAAGGTCACGAGAATAAGAAACTACACTTTTTTTAAATCGATATATGATTGACATATAACGTTATATTAGATTCACGTGTACGACATGACTTGATACATGCAGATGATCAGCAAAACCAGTCTAGTTAACATCCATCGCCACACGGTTACGACTTTTTTCTTGCGATAAGATCTTTTAAGATTTAGTCTCTCAGCAACTTTTAAATATACAACACAGCATTATTAAGTAAAATAGCCATGCCAGAATTTGTTTATTTTGATCACTTTCACCCACTTCTCCCAACCCCGCCCACCACCTCCGACAGTCACCAGCCTGTTCCGTGTGTCTAGGAGTTTGTGCATGCGTGTGTGTGTGTGTGTGCGCGTTTAATTACGTTTATACGTGAGATCGTACAGATCGTACAGTACTTGTCTTTCTCTGCCTGACGTACTCCGTATCGTGTCCCTGAGGTCCATCCGTGCTGTCACAGATGGCAGATTTTTTCCGTCTTGTGTCTGAACAATATTCCATCGTGTATACATCACTTTCATCAAACCCTTTGCCACTCGGGGCGCTTCCACGTCTGGCTGTTATGATAACTTCGCAGCGAAGGTGGCGGTGCCGAGACCTCTCTAAGCCCGTCTTCATTGCCCTCAGACACACGCCAGCAGCGGAGTCGCTGGGTCACGTGGGGGTCCTGTTGTGTTTTGAGGACCCTCCAGACTGTTTCCATGGCGGCCGCACCAGCGTGCGGGCCCTCCAGAGGTGCACGCGGGGTTCTTTCTCCACATCCTCGCCAGCACTTGTCACCTCTTGTCTCTTGGACAACAGCCATTGTGGCAGGTGTGAAGGGACATCCCATGGTGGTTTTGATTTGCATTTCTCTGATGATTAATGCTGTCGAACATCTTTTACGTGCCCGTTGGCCATCTGTATGTCTTTGAAAAATGTCTAGTCGAAGCTTCTCTCTGTTTTTAATACAAATCTTTTTTCTCTTGGATTACGAGTGTTTTAGACATTTTCAGTATTAACCCCTTATCAAGTATAGTCGTCCCTCTTCGTATGTGGGTCATGTTCCATGGTTTCAGCTACCCGTGGTCAACTGCATTTCAAAAGTGGAAAGTTAAATGGAGAATTCAGAAATACAGTCAGTCCGGATTAATGTCGTTGATAGGTCCTTTGACCTGAAGCAAAACGCCACCTAATGGAACCAGTTTGAGCACAGGGTGATGGACGTGAGCCGGAGCTAAGATGCTGCGACGTCATGTGCACGTGGTGCGGAGCGGGGAGGCGCCCCGCCCTTCGAGCATGCGCGTGGGCGCCGCCCGCGTCGCGCTCCGTCCCGAGCCACCGCGGAATCTCCCGCCGTCCTGCGTCGCTCTGACCCGCGTCGCCGCCCCGGGCGCCCCAGCCTGCTCGGCACGCAGCGGCCGCCGCATCGCAGCGTGCGTGGCCGGGCCGCCCTGGTGTTGCGTCACGGCGGCCCCGGAGCTCGGCAGTGGCGCCGCCGTTAAGTGAGGAGGGACAAGTCCCGAGCGTACGAGACAGGGACAGCGTCGCGTGCCGAGGCCGCGGAGGGCCGCGGCGAGAGCACATGGGCCCGAAGTCGCGGAGGGCGGAAGCCTGCGCCGCTGTGCCCGGGCTGCAGGCGTCGCGGCGGAGTCCCAGGGCGCGAGGCGTGGGAGGGCCTTTCGCTTGACGCCCTAACCCGAACTCCCACGCTCCTAGGTCGGGGGCCACGTGGGGTCTCTGCTGCCACCAGTTTCCTGTCAGTCAACCCTGTGCCCCCAGATCGTCTTCCTGCAACATACACCCGATTTAGGTGCAGAATAAGCTGCTATGTCAATGTGGAAGAAGGAAGGTCTTTTCGTGGTCTTGCCCCAAATGCTTGAACCTCAGCTCCTGTGACTTAGAAACTCCGGGAGCCGCCACAGCCCCGTCTTCGGAGCATCCAGGGGACCAGGTGCCTCTCGGGACGCCGCAGTTCAGGCCGCACGTCCCCTCGCGCCCCCCGGCCACCGCCGCTGGGCTGCGCCGCAGCTCCGCGGAGTCGGCGGGGGCGCAGAGTCTGGGGTCTCCGTGGCTGAGACCTGCCCGGAGCCCGGGGTGGGGGGGCACGGGTCCCAGAGGGACCCACGCGATGGCCCCTCCGCGTCTGAAACGGCTCAGAACTCTGGGCGCCCCTTCAGGAGCCGGCTTGCCCCGCTTCCTGACGCTCAAAATGGGGCTCTCCGGACCGCGCCCAGTTGGCTCGCCCAGCCGGCTCCTCGCAGCCCTGTGAAACTTCACGGCCTTGGGCGTGCCGAGTGGGCGGGCCACGCACACCGGCCGCGCGCCCTTCTGGACACGGGACCCGCCGTCCGGGGCTGTGGCGATGTCCCGGGTCCGGGCAGGCCGAGGCGCTCGCCAGCGCCTGTGGCCCGTGTCGGCTCTGCTCGGGGGCAGCAGGGACGATGGGGCCCGTCGCTCGAGGGGCGGCTGTGGCATCATCATTTCAGAATCAACGGTGATCTGTTTAGAAAAAACCCCATTCACTGTGAAATGGACTGATGGACACAGAACCCGACGTTTTGTACTTGTTCTTTTATCTACGTGGCATCTGTCTGTCTTCCACTGTGACACAACGTCACCGTCCTCTTCCCCTCTACGTGGAGTCTCTGCCCCTCCGCGCCCCGAGTCCCAGCTGTGCCACCGCCGCGGGCGCTCTCCGCGACGCCGCAGCTGCCTCTCCTCAGGGTCCTCCGCAGGCCGGGGGCCTGGGGTGCCACCACGCAGAACGGGGGCGCTCCGCGGTGCGGGGCCGGACGGCAGGAGCGCTCGGCCACTCGGGCAGGACCTGGAAGGCGTCACCTGATACTGCTGGCCGGGGGTGGGGGGGTCAGCATGGGGGTGGCTGGGACGGCGCAGCGGCCCCAGCAGCCAGCCTTCCGGCTGCGCTGCAGTGACAGGGGAGCAGCATCCGGCAGCAGAAGCAAAGCCTCTTCCGTCTGAGTCGCCGCCGGACAATGTGCAGCCGCCTCCCCGAGACTCTTCCCCACGAGGCTCCCTCTTCGCCTTTACAGAGAAGCACGCGCCCCCGGTGCCCGTCCAGAGCGTGGACTGCGTTGCGATTTAAGTTGTTTTCTAGCCTGTCTCTGCATGAAACTGGCAGGTCGTCTTTGAAGAAGGGGGAGGAGGATAGATCGCTCACCTTAGTATTTGCAGCCCCGAATTCGGTGCTGGCTATGGAGCAGAACGTCGTTGGCAGCTGCCCCGCTTTGCAGAACGAGGCTCTGCAAACCTCGAAGAGCAGGAAGAGCCCAGAGGCGGGCCCTCTGCCCTGGCGGGGGAGCCGTCCACGTTCCCTCCGAGGTCCGAAGCTAGGTCGGGATGATGACTAACGAGGACTGGGGAGAAACTGGCTGCCGGCGAACTCGGGGAGTGGTTTGAAGTGGAAAACAGGAACAATGAAGGCTTGAGGGATAATACCGAAAACAGTGAAGCTGAGGAAAAAAACATAGCTCTGTAGGAAAGTGACTCCGAAGTTTTATGCGATTCATCTCTGATGCTTGGCTAGAAATAGTTGGAATAGTTGGCATTGTCTAAGGTTGGGGCAAATGGGGCAGGTGCAAGAGTTAAAAAGGTAAAGAATTTCGGGGCATCAGTGAGAATGGAGTTGAGATAATTAACAGTTCAGCCAACTGAGTGCACAAATTTCCGGGACGATGTTGAAATATTTCAATCCAGGGATAACTGTGACTGGAAGCCGCCTTTCTGGTTTACTCCTGCTGTTTCGGGGGGAAATTAAAAAAAAAAAAATGTTCATAGATTTACTTAGAAGGCAGCCTTTCGTAAAAAGCTCAGTGAGGTGCCCTCTGCTCTTCACTTACCATAACGACCCCCATAAGGCACCCTGGCTTACCTAAGGGCCAACTTGGAGCAAAATTGAAAAAGTCGTATTCGATAAGCTAAACTTAAGCATTTTGTGCCTTATCAAAAGTGATTCCTTGGAGGATTTATTAAAACAAATATGTATACATAAATTATGGAAGCAAAATATAGAGCAGCTCACGGCTGTGTTTGCTTCAGGGAGCTGAGGTCTAAGATGCGCGGGAACCACCCACGTGAGCCCCGGGGTGTGACTCCGGGCTCCCCGGTGTGACTCAGGGCGGCCCGGGTGTGACTCAGGGCTCCCCGTGCAGGCCCCTGAGGGTTTTTGGAACAGCCTCTGAGCTGGGGAGAGCTGAGATCCAGTGAGGCCTCTGCCCAGGGGGGAGAGGGCGTGGACAGCCAGCCTGCGAAGCCGGAGAGTGTGGGCTGGAGGGGGCAGGGCAGGGATGAGACACAGCAGGGTGCGGGCTTCACCCCCTGTCGCCAGCGTCCCAGAGACTCAGGGGCCACATGGCCAGTGACCAGCCCTGCATGAATCCTGCCACGTTGGAAGTCAATTTTTTAGATGCTTCCTTGTATTCTTTAATTTTTTTAAAGTTTTAAAAGATTAGTTTTATACAGTCAGTTGCAGTGTTTTGTCTACACTGTAAAGACCCTAATTATAACTGGGTTTTATCTTCGCTTTTATATCACCTTCCTCTCGACCCCTCGGATCTGCATTTATCCACATCTGTTTGCGTTCCTTTCTCTTTGGCAGTGTCTAGCTTATTTTTATTTTGAAACATGACAAATTTTCCCTTCAGTTTATTTCCTGAGTTCAGGTAACCCTCAATTCATATTTTGCTGTCTCGTCTGTTTATGCCTAAGGTTTTAAATTTCTGATTGAAAGTGCACGTGTGTGTGTTTCACATATGCAATTACTTGTTTAAAGATACCTAATTACAGCTAGGGTAATTTGTACGTGTGTTTCACTTTTTCTGTTTGACATTTCGGTAAGGTTTTTCATCAGCGTCAGCTATTCTGAGTGCCTCCTTTTAATATTTCTATGTAGAGGTTGTCTGGTTTTTGTTTATTTTGTTTCCTGTAATTTAAAATATTTGGTAAATGTTTTATGTATTCGAGACTGAGGCATGGGTAAGGATTCTCTATTGATTGGTCCGATTTTGTTTGCTTTTGTTTCTGAAGGGACCGTGTATATACTGTCCCTTCTCCATGTCCACTTGTCCCTGAGGACGGCTCTCCCTCCCATGTCACTTCGCTGCCACTTAGAAGGATGGCCAGGACGCCCCCTCTCGTCCCACACATTTCCAAACTCCTTCCTGTTGTCACAGGAGCCAGTTCCCTGCTCCCCCAGGTCCCAGGCCTGGGCGTGGTATTTCCCTGGTCAGGGCGGGACCCTTTCTTTCCACAAGTGATTTCATCTCCATCCTCCCGTCGCAGGCCCCTGGTGCTGACGCTCCTGTTTCTATGGAAACACGCGGATGCCACGCAGTCTCGTACATGTTTTCTGGCGCGCACGCGCAGAATTCTCTCTAGGTTATACACGGGTGTGTGTGTGTGTGTGTGTGTGTGTGTGTGTGTGTGTGTGTGGAAAACTATGCAATGACTAAGAAAGAAATCTGTCCAGAAAAATATATTAACTAGTAATTATAAATTGTGCCTAAGCATATCACAAGAAATTTAAAAAGTGCTAATAATTTTTTTTTTAATTCTGAATGTTTGAAGTGAGATCACAAGGTAGGAGCGCAAAATACTGGGGGAGAGATGGCAAAACCATGAGAAGAAGTACAACTGTAGCTGGCAGAGGTCAGGGAAGAAGTAGATAGAAAAAATCAGAAGAGCAGAGCAGGTTTTACTAGAAAGAAGGTAAGAGAGAGCAGTGTTGCTGGACGTGCGCAGAGGGTAAGGGAGACTGACTTGTAGAGTCAAATTCTTATTCATCCAAGAAGAATATAGAGACGTAATCTATATATCTATACGTAAACACGGACACATTCTCATAAACATAATACCCCGAGGAAGCCGTCTGCATGGTGAGTTTTTAAATCTATAAAACACAAAGCTGAAAATAATCACATAACAGATGTAAGAACAATATATAAATGCTAATGAAGAGCCATCAAAAACCATGTCTGTGAAGTCATATGAGACACTTGAAACAGAATGACTCAAAAAGGAAAGAAATCATGGATGGGCAAACGCATGCCAAACAGATACAAATAAACGGCTAGATCGACTGAGCCGGGTAATAGATAATAAGGTAAATTAGTAAAAGTCATGATCTTGTAATCAAATAAGGTCATATTGGAGCTGAGCAGCACTGCTTAGAACAAAGAAAGCATTCTAAATGTTAAAAACACAAGTCACAATCAAAATATAATATTTATGGTTTTCTAAAAAAAACTGAGATTAAATTTAAAAAACCTGAAGTTTATAAAAGTAGAAACAGTTACGCAATAATCATGAGCCATTGCTTCGCTCCTTTCATTTCATGAGAGATTAAGAAACAGAAGAGCTTCAGGCACAGACAGATCAAATTACGTTCTGAGTGCTAAGATCAGACACACCTGGGTTTCGGATGTCGTTCTGTGTTTATAAAAACTGACCACAGAACCCCTCGGCATTTCCAAACAGTAGCCAAACTCCCTCATTAAAGGTGGGCGGTGGAGGAGTCTTTTAATTCCGCCTAAATTTGGAGCTATGTGTTTCTTATAATGCTGTGTTGAATTCATCTTTGAGGCCATCAGACACTGTGTGGGAAGTGTTACATAATTACTGTTTAAATCTTATCAAGGGGCATAGTTTTATTCAAACATTCTCTTTCTTCTTGAGTCAGCACTCCCGCGATTTTAGTTTTTCTGACGTCCCTCTTGTATTATTCAACTACACAAAAGTTCAAACTGGCGTTTTCTTATCAGAACCAGAAATGAACTCTCGAAGTACATTTATCAACACAAGTATCAGGAGGATCTCGCTATATAAAGATGCCAGCTTAATTTCTCCTGGAGAGGTGGGGTTTATAATTTCACAGTGTTTCAGGGTGGCAGCCAAGGTTATTGTTAACTTCCTGCTGAAACGTTCTGCTGACAGAACCTGGGTTTTCTCCTGGGAGCCATGTTTTATCTGCTGTGTTTTAAATGTACGCTGCCTTTCATTAATGGACAAAGCTGTCTTCTTCAATATGCACATCAACAGGAAGAATAACCAATTGGCAGGTGTTGATTGAAAATCTACTATATGGTTAGATTTTGGACGTAGTTTTACACAAAACTATCCTGGGAGGTGGCAGTGAATAAATACACATGTGAGGACCGCGAAGCAGTGCCACTCAGCCCGTGTTCAGATAATGGATGGGTGGCGAGCAAGGCGGTGTCCCGGAGTGTCTGGGAAAGGCTTCGACGTAAAGGTGAAATCTAATAGAATTTGAAGACATTTTACAATAAGTGAAGGAAATGGTGGTTGATTCTGTTTTAGGTTTTCAAGAGTCTTTTGTGATTTACGAAGAAAATGTTCAGAAAGGGATTCCAGTTTTCATGAAAAAAAGTGTTTCTCTGAGGTAATCTGAGGGAGACGTAGACATGTTAAGGAAGTGAAGCCCACGCAAAATGGAAAGAAGGAAAGAGGGCATCTCGTACCCTTCCTTTTTAATCGTGGTAAACAATTGTGATCTTTATATTAGCTGGCTCTTAATCTAACACATTTCCTTATAAAATCTTTTCTAGCTTAAACAGTGTGAAAATAAACTCCCATACCATCAACATATTTTTAAGTTAACCCTGTCTTAGAATGCTTCCTCGTGCTGGCAAACAGAAAATGTTCCTTACAGCCGATAGGGCGTGAGGAAGCAGGAGTGAGTGTTCTCGACTTCTTCAGGGAGTTTTCGAGGAAGAAAATTCTTGAAGCATAAACATAGATAAGTAAATGCAGTGCTCTGAAGTAAAAAGTTTGTTTTTTTTTTTTTTTAGTTTATGTTATTGAAAAGTCCTATGAAGATACTTAATTTACTTCTGTTGATGCAGAAAGTATGGAAAAGTGCGAGGACAGGAGATAAGACGAATCTGTGAGGGCTGTACATTTTCAGAGGAGGTAAATACTGAATGGTAATAACTGAATTAACCTATTTTCGGTAGAGCCACGTCTGGCAAGAGTGCTTTGGGAGGTGGGGACGAGGAAAATCACCCCGAGTCTCAGTCTCATCATTGGGGGGCTCTGTCTTCATCTATAAGAAGTTTAACATCATATTTCCTGGTACAATTTATAATTCTCTCTTTAAAAAAAGATTTTATATTTTAAATGCAATTTTGGGTTCACAGCAAAGTCGAGGGGAATGTGCAGAGGATGTGCAGACGCCCCCAGCGCGAGCCACAGCCTCCCCACTGGCGACCCCCCGGCGGGCGCCGTCACCGCGGGCCAGGTCGCCCCGACACGTCGCCAGCGCCCGGCGTTCACGGCCCACGTCGGGGTTCACGCTTGGTGTCGCGTGTTCTGTGGCTTTGGACAAGCGGACGGCAACCTATGTCTGTCATCACGGCGTCCCACGGAGCACTTCCTCTGCTCTCCCCGTGCTCATCCTGTCCCCGTTCCCCGGCAACCACTGACCTCGTGTACGGTCCCCAAAGTTTCGCCTTTTCCAGACCATCACGCGGTATGCACCCTTCGCAGGGGGCCTTGTCGCAGCCACGTGTTTGTAAGGCCCCTGCGCGTCCCTTATGGCTGACAGCTCGTTCCTCTTTAGAGCCGAACACCCTTCCATCACCCGGACGCACCGCAGGCCGCGTGCCCTTCACCGTCTGAAGGACACTGGCGTTGCTTCAGGTTTTGGCAGTCATGGGTAGACCCACATCCGCGTGCAGGGCTCTGTATGGACGTAAGTTTCAACTCCTTCGGTGAGGTCCCGGCGATCACGATTGCTGCATCGTGTGCCGAGAGTCTGGATCGTTCTGCACAAAACTGCACCGCTGTCTTCCAGAGTGGCCGCACCGGCTCGCGCCCCCACCAGCCGCGGGTGGGGTGCGGGTCGCCGTCCTCGCCCCGGCTCACTTTGCATTTCTCTCGTGACGTGCGATGCTTCCTCTTTTTCCTACACGTTGCTAGGTGGTATTCAAGGGTGGACATCATAGTTCAAACCTTTTCCCGTTTAGAGAAAACAGCGCGGCTCACCGCCAGTGTTCATTTGTCACCACGCGTGGGAACGCTACGTTTTCTAGGGTTTGACATTTTCAGCGGTCGAGAATTATTCTCTTTTGTAAATGGAAATGCCGCTACTAAAACCAGAATGTATAAATAGAAGGATGTCATTTGTTTCCCAAGACTCTCGCAACACTGGAGCGAGGTGCAAAGGACAACAGAAGGAGATTTCGTGGCAGACGTCAGGGGTCAGGTCAGGTCTGTGACCCGCGAGTTACCGTGGCTCAGGTGCAGCCGGAACAAGGGACTCGAATGCCCTGTCATCGTTGCTCTCGTTCCTCATCCTGCCCTGAGCACCAGCATCATTCCTTCCCCACAGTGAAGCCACTTCCCACACACGGCGTGCAGCCCACATCCTGTAAGTCTCCGAAACCCTCACTCCGTACCTCGCCGCAGAGGTCAGCTGAGTGTCTTCCGTAGCTCCGATCAGGGCAGACGCTGCAATGGGCTGTGCGGGCAGGTGCTCCCTTCCGCCCCAATCTGCCAGGGCTAAGATGCTGAGCCCGTTTGAACGTAAAGGTCTTGGATGAAACCAGTGGGTCGAGCTGAAGGACGCACAGTTTCTACAAGGAGAAGGCGGCCATACCCGAGGGTCAAGCTGATGCTAGGCAGACACGAAGCGGATACCCACTGTGGGCAGCAGGTGGTGACCGGAAGGTGAAGACAGCACCTACCTGCGAAAGCCCACGGAGGGGCTTCATCAGTAACGTCAAGATGCGAGTCACTTGGTAGTTGATTGTGACTTACTTAATTTTTATTAAATCATTAGGTGTTTTGTGACTTAGGAAAAAATAGCTATTGTTTTCACTACTTGATAGAGGATAGACGCTCAGCGTAGGCAACACTAAATAATCCTGAGAATCGGGGCCTTTCACGCGTGCCGAGCACCTCCATATCCTGTTTCATACCACGGGGGGCACTAGAACAAGATCTTTCTGGTTCCTCCCGTCGGTTCAAAAGGACGCGAAGTGTGCCCCGGGCAGCCTCGGCACCATTGTCCACCTCGCTGCTGCCGTTGGGTTTCCTCCTCGTCTTTCCTTTTTTCCCACTATTTCCCCGCTCCACTGCTCTGGTCCTCTGCCCGGTCGTCCCCTGCCTGGTGTCCTCGGGTTCGCTGGCACCTTAGGGTGCGAGGTAGTATCCCGCGACACCGCGTCCGTGCGTGTTGGGTGGGAGTGTGTGGCCCTGGGACCCCGGAGGCGCTCCTGCCTCTCCCTTTCTCGTCTGGCACCCTCGGCAAATTATGAGCTCTGATTTTAGTTCTTTACCGATCCCAACAGACTTCGTGGTTTCTCACACAAAATAAGGTTCTTGGGAACTCGGCGATATTACAGAATTCCCACAGTGAGCTGAGCATGTCTGAGCTACGATCATCGCAGTATAAGAGCAAATAAAACTGTAGTCAGTTATAAGTTATGCAAAATGTGGGTTACAGAGTTTGAATTATTCATCTGGAGCAAATCTTCAGTGCGGTGAGTGATGGTATACTTGACAATAAGTGATAAATAATGGTGATTTTGACAAATTCTCTAGGAGGGACGGCTTATGGCAGTGCATAACCAGTGGGGAAGCGTTACATTTTAAATTGGGATCACTACCCTAATACAAAATGAACCGATGCCGTGACTCGGCAGTTGCCGTTAACAACGAGAGCCTGATGTCTAAAGCAAAGAACGATGATTGAAATTCAAGAGCAGCAGTTCTGCCTGGCGCTCTGGGCTTAGCTTCGGTTAGGAGCAGAGAGAATCAATGATGTTGTGGAGTTTGTGACCTTACTCTCTTCTTTCTAATGGGGGACGTGGGGTTTTATGGCCCACCTGTCGTGAACATGATCATTGGTACTTAACTCTGGGAAAGGCTGTGTCCCGATTCCAGAGGAGATGCAGGAATGATGAGGACATTCACGTCCTTAAAAAATTACAGTCCAGTATCACGTTCCTAGAGCCCTAACAGAAAACCAGTGGAAAACGTTGAACATGTCCCCGAGGTTGCTGAAATTAACAGAATACACGCATCCAAAGAATTCAGCATTCACGGACAGTCCGTATTCATTTTCCCTTTGAATCACAGGCAGACTATAGTGTAAAATCTTTAATAAATGTATTAAGAAAAAGATGTAATTAATTAAATATTTTATTTAAGTCTATTGGGGTGATATAGGTTAATAAAATTATATAGGTTTCAAGTATCAATTCAATAATACATTATATCTATATTATATTGTGTGATCTCCACCCAAAGTTAAATGTACTAAATTTTTAATTTTTAAAGGATTTTCCCCCTAATGCCTCACTTAGGAAAATCTCAGAATTTCTCCACAGTCCAGATGCCCCTGCTGCCACGTCTCTTCCTTTCTGCCCACGTGCCGCACACGGTACGGGGTTCACAGCTGCCGGTGGCCTCCCCTCGCTCGCTGTATTTCGGGGCTCTGGGGCACACTCACTCATCTACTTTTTATAGTAAGTGCGGGATGGGAGTTTTGCTGCTGTTATTGTTGTTTGTTTTGCTGTCTGGTTGCTCTTTTCTAGGTGGGGGTTTGAGAACATTCAAAACGCTTGTTTTCAGTGAAGTTGCCATCTCAGAATCACGGTTCGTGTTTTACATTTATTTAGCTAATCTCTCTGAAGCTGAATTTTGTATATGTGTGGGCAATGAACTCAGTATTATCTTTCACCAAACATCTGCTTTGAGATGCCACTTTTATCATATGATAAATTTCCGAGTGCATTTGGATCCATTTCTGTTTTTTTTTTTTTCTTTTTTTCTCCCTATACTACCAGTTTGCCTCTTTACAGGTGGTGCAAATCTGCTTTAATTATGAAGACTTGACAGTACGTTTGTGTATCTGGTAGGGCGAGTCTTGTCTCGTGGCTTTTCTTTAGGGTTTTTCTAGATATTTTTCCATGCTTATTTCTCCATATAAACTTTAGAATCAAGTTGTCCAGGTCTGGGTCAGAAAAAGTTTGTCATTGTTTTGATTTGTGCCAATATTACATTTATAAATTAACTGTAGATCTGTTATCTTCATGTATTTTGTTATTTCACCAGGAGTAGAATGCCATTCTATTGATTAACCTTTGAACATGATTCTGAGTATTTCAGGTCTCTGATTAAAAGTCACTTCAAATAAGCTTTGCTCAAGACCCCAAAACCTCCTGGCTCTGAGCCTGGAGCTCAGCGTTGGGGGTATGTGAGTGTCTCCATGTGTGGGCGGGGGGTAGGTTATCGCTGTCTCCTTTTTGTTAATAATTTTAGGAATATTCAGAGTATCTATTTCTTTTGTAGCGAGGTTTTTGGAGTTGTGTTTCTCTAGGAATCGATTACTTGTAATGATTCGAATTTCTTGAAGTGAAGTTGCTTATAATACCTCTCACTATCTCTGTGTGATTGGCTGGATGTGTCAAGATGTCCTGTTTTTCAATTCCCGACTTCACTTTTGCCTTCTCTAATTTTATTTGTTGACAGTATCATCAGTTTTGTCAACTTTGAAAATATTTCTCCTTTGTTTATTCCCTGAATAGTGTTTTCTTTTCTATTTCATTATTTTCCACTCATGTTTATTTATTTTTTCTTACTTTGATAAGAATACTTAGTTTATTAGCTGTTTTTCCATTAGTAATGTTATACATTTAAGGTTACATGTCTTCTCCTTATTTGGTGCATGAAAGGAGTGTTGATTTGTATATTTTCATCAGAAGAAAATTATTTCTTCTTTAACCTATGGCTTATTAAGGAATATATTTCTAAATTTGCAAGTACATGATGATTTTCTAGTTATTATATTGTCGTTATCTATTTCATATCATAATTACATGGTAGCAAGAGAACATACCTTGTTTTTGAAATTTGTTGATAGTCGTTTTACAGCCTGACATGTGGTCCATCTTTCTAAATAGTCTCCATGTCCTTAAATAGAACGTTTATTCCTCGGCTGTGGTCTGCAGTGTTTTATACCTTTTGATTATGGAATGTGTGATAATCATATTGACTTAGTGTTCTGTACACTTAGCTCTTTTTCTTTGTCTTTTTAAAAATCAAGTACTGTAAGAACGGTGGTGAAATCTCTCACTGCAATCTTTCTCCCGTTTTGCAGTGATTCTTTTGAGATAGCATAGTTAGTTCTGCTTCGGTGCTTGTTTTGAGAACTTGAATATTTTCAAACACAATGGCTATATTAGCAGACAATTTGAAGAAAATGCGATTTCACTCTTACTGGTGTGATTTTTGTCCCTGAGGAGCACTGGGTGAATGCATAAAACTGCACCAAGCTGAGCTAAGCCGCAGTAACACACACACACACACACACAGACACAGACAAACACGCACGCACGTCAGCCATCTACCATCCATACCCTTCCACATTGGTGAGCTTTTTTTATTTCTTCTAATTTCAATAACCTCCCTCCCACCACTTCACACCATTCACAAACTGTAATTCTTCCACTATTTCTATAAGCAAATCTTGCCTTTTTCAGATTAATAGTTATAATAGTATTTATGTAATTCTCAATATTTTAACGTGTAGAAATGTGCTACCACTTTTATTAGATTCTCAAATGTTATTGTATGCTTCACTGACCCAGTTTATGATTGGTTAGCCTCATGTCCATTTTGTCCTAAGCCCTGTGTTTTCTGTTTGTTTTTTAATTGTACGATTTTCCACAGTTCTTTTACTTTTGGAATACATATGTTATAGCAGAAATAGCTGTCATTCTGACTGCTTTAAAGTCAATTTTGAATGCGATTACTGCAGATGCAATAGTGTTATCATTCATAATATGGATGTTTTTATTTTTATTTTTTTTTCTCTCCGATTTTGGATATATTTGTTTAAATGTGTCACTTGTAAACAGCATGAAGGTGGAAATATTTTTATCCAGTCTGAGCATTTTTGTTACTTAGCTGAAACTTTTATTCTGTTGATTGTTACTTGTGATGTTTGGGGTTTAAATACACCATTAGTAGTAGTACTGATAGGTGCTTTAATCTAGTTTTACTTGTTCTGCGTTTCTTTCTCCCCCCCCCGCCCCCCCTCCGTCCTTTGGAATGATTATTACATCATTTTCGCTCTGCTACTTTAAAAGGTACAACCTCTATTTTTACTTTTACTACTTCCTCTCAATCATGTACTTTTAACTTACTAACTTCTCATTTAATAGCTCTCCCTTTCTCGTGGTGATTTTTATTTAACTCTGTCCTGATTTTTATTATTGTGGTCAGATATTTTATACACACACACATATTCACACACATTCACACAAACATTCATGCACCTTAATATAAATATATATACACGCATGCACAAATTCTATCTCAGATTTTTTCTTATCTTTTTTTTTGCTGTCTTGATAATTTTTTTCTGATGTGTCTTATAATTCATCAATTTCATCTTTATCTGTGTCTAATATAGTTTTGACCCCATCTTTTCCATTTTTATTTTTAAGGCTGTATTTTGAATTTTATTATTAATTTTTAGGTGTGGCAACTCTTAGTTGACCTCACAGATTGCAGGGACTTTGTCAACTTACAACCTTTTATTTTTCAATTTTTATGCCTACAGCACCTGGTTTTCCTAGGTGGTCTCCCATCCAAGTACTAACCAGGCCCTACCCTGCTTAGCTTCTGAGATCAGATGGGATTGGGCTTGTTCAGGGTGGCATGGCCATAGCCTTAGGTCATTTTTAAACTTATCTTTTATTTATTTTAATATAGCAAGAATATTTTACCAATAATCCCTACTGATAAACCAGTATTTTTTAGTAGATTTTATTCTTTTGTTTGTTGTTTCTGACTATTCTCATGCAGAGAGTCCTGCTTTCTTGTGCTTGGATATCTTCAACTACGTGATGATTTGGAAAAAACAAGTTTCAGATATGATACAAGGCCGGCAATGTAGATTCTAATTTTTTTTCTGCTGCCTGGTGCGGGACCATTTGCAAAGTCCTCTGGACCAGTTGGCTGATGCAGGTGGATGCGTGTGTTCCCTGCATGTGGGTTTACTTCGCACCTGCCTTTCCTGTGTCCGGTGGGAGCCAGGAGAGGGACCACATTGTGATGATGACAGAGAGGTCGGTCCTTAAAAAACCGACGGAAAGGATGAGAGCGAGAGGAAGGCCAGAAGCTGCGTGTGGAAAGCGGGACATTTCACGACTCCAGACATTGCTACGCGTGACCCGAGGAGCGAGGACGTGGTGCTTTCCGGGGGTGACCGTGACCCCCCCCCCCGGAAAGCCCGCAGCCTCTGGGGCGCTGCACTTCCTTCTGCTGTTGGCGGGGTCTCCACAGGGGCCCTGCTGGGTGGAGGTTCTGGGCACGAGGTCCCCGGGCTTCCTGACTCTGTGGTGCGCAGACAGGCAGGGAAGGAAGGGGGGCGAAAGCTGGTGTCAGCAGACGCCCCGAAGCACGGTGCAGCACGCCTCGAGTCGGGTTAGGGACCTGTCGGCCAGGCCGCACTTGCTTCTGCTTGGTCGGTTTCAATTTCTCTCACCCTATAAAGGCAACGGATTCTTCAGAGTGCTGCTGACATTCCCGTGAGCAAGACGCTTGTCCTTAGAGGAAAAAAAGAGGTGGGCTTTCCTCTGGGTTTTGCCGAGATTTGGTTTTGCAATTTTACCTTATTTTTGATGCTTTTAACATTTTCCTCAATGGTAATGCTGATAATCATCATATACTTGCTGTATTAGTAGTGAAACGTTATCCATAAGCCAAGGTAGAAAGTGTCATCCTCCCTCATTCTCTCAAACAGATTAAAGTTAACGGGGCACAAATGCTATGGAACTGAACATTTTTGAATTAAAGTCTCCACTGAGGAATTAATGCACTCTAAAAACATTGAAGTTTTGTTTCAATGACCTTGAAATCCGTGCCAGTTGGTGTTTCTTTTCTGAGATAGAGTTGATCCGGATGCCTTTATTCGGTACATTTTCTTTAAAACATGTTCTTCCAAACCTTCAAAATAAAGGCAAATGAAAAGGAAAGAGAAAGAAATACTAAAATAAGGTTGAGAGACCAGGCTTTGCCAGAAAAAATAATAATCCAACCCACATAATAGGGCAAAATTGCTACTTAAATAAAAGTAACAATAAGACAGTTTTACCCTTGAGCAGATCTGAAGAATCAAACTGTCATCACACGATCATCTCTGAAGAGTGATGCAGAAATGCGCGATTCTCTGTGCCGAGAGCGATTCCAGGTCCCACTCTGCAGCTCAGCGGAGCCATGAGCGAAGAGTCAGGGCGCAGTGAGCCCCGTCATTCCAGAGCCGAACAGCTCCCAGGGCGGCACCGCTTACAGCCACACAGAACTCAACGTCTTCGCAGAATCTGGTTCATTCCCAGGAGAAGAATTCTCACACCTACAATATTTCTCATTAAAAAAAAATTCAACCTACACAGAAAAAAGACATCGACGACGTGCTGAGGACGGTGCAGTGCTGCGAGCCGCAGACGCTCTCGGGAAGGCCGCCGCGTGGTGGTGCCCGACGCGTGGTTTTCTTTCCAGCCGAGACGTGCAAGTTTTAACAGGGCAAAACGTGAGAGTTCGCTGCCGCAGAGTGTATCCTGGGCTCGGCGATTCCGATCCGCCCCTGTCGCACGGGGACGATGAAAACACCGGTCCCGAAACACCGCGGAGAACCGCGCAGGACGAGGCGGTGCTGGGCAGCGCGCGTTTGCGGACGCGATGCGGAGGGGAGCCCCGTGCGTGCGCGTGTGCGTGTGCGTGGGGGTGAAATCGCGGGGGAGGGCGGCACGGAACGCGCCCCCGGCGTCGGGTGGTGTCGGGGCACCGAGCGGCAGAGGCCGTGGGGCGCAGTGACGGGCCACGCGGCTGTGTCTGCCTGAGGCTGACGGGGCCGGGGCTGCGCGGGGTGCCCGCGGGGGTGCCGGGGGCGCTGCCGAAGGGGGCGGCCGGGCTCGCGCGGTGCCGACGCGGGGAGGAGGGAGGGGAGGGCCCCTCGCCAGTAGCTCCGAGCTTCAGCCTGCGCTCCGCTTCTCCGGGGCTCGCTGTGTTCAGTGAAAATCGTACCGAGCCGAGTCAGGACGCCAGGTTTTTGTGCCGTTTCTGCCGAGTCAGGACGCCAGGTTTTTGTGACGTTTCTGCCGCAGACTGACAGCGGGGTACTGAGCAGTGGCCACATCTCCCCAGACGTCGTCCTCCCGGACGTGAGGGTGACAGCGCCCGGCCCCCCGCACTGCCCCAGCTTTGGAGCCTATGCTTCTTCTGCCTGATTCTCCCCCTTTCCGTGGTTGGTTTGGGGCATTGTTTTCAGAATTTTATTGGTTGTATTTATTATTTAAAAATACTTAATGTTTCATTTCTCGTTTAATCTACCTAAGAGTGTGTATGTACATCGGAATCACAAAGTAAAAAGAAGAAATTAATGTCTTTCTAACCGTTTCCTCTGCGCTCCGCTCCAGACTTTTCCTCCAGTGCCAGAGCCTGCAGCATTTATCTTGGCCTTACGATGTGATCCGGATTTCGGCCATGCGTCGTCGTAGGTATAGAGTAGAAGTGTCAGTTTGAGGCAAATGCACACAGCCGGACTGGACCTGCGGGTTATGAAACTCAGCCCCAGGTCGCCGCATCTGTGATCCGAGTGCTGGACGCGGTCGGTACTTCGCTGGTGGCCCCAAAGTGCACCCCGGTTTCCATGTGAACTGCAGCTGCTGCTGTCGGCCGCGCCTCCCCGTGCGCCCAGCTTTTGGGTGCTGGGTGCTGGGAATCCCCCGGGCTTAGCAGCCGGCCCCTCGCTTCCCAGCTAAGCGGTGGGCGCGGTGCAGTTGGGAGCCTCGTGCTGTGCGGCCGGGGCGTCCCCAGGGAGACGGGGTCGCCAGCGCCTCCTCTGTGACCCACGCCGCTGGCGTCCAGCCCCTCGGACACAGCAGCTCCCGTGGTGTCCCGGCCCAGGGCGGGGGCTCCACCCGAGGACGACGAGGCACAATCCTGCCGCTGGGGAGAGTCTCCATGGCGCACGCGGCCAAGACGAGTTCCCTTCCTCAAGGGGGAGTTAGGGGACGTTGGCTGCGGGTCTGGCGGCGCCCGCTGACCCACAGGCGCTTTCTGTGCCCCACGGTCGCCGGAAAGGGGCCTCTCCCCAGCCGAGGGGTCGGGGTCACTGACATTCCAGGGGGAAAAGCTGCAGGAGACGTCAAAAAAATCCCGCGACGGAAACGAATGGGACAGGAAGCGGTTCATAAGCCAGTGTGCGTGTGTTCCTTTTCTTGGTGGAACTTATTGGTGCAGAGGGCACAAACGTGGAATTAGAGATGTCACGTGTCCAGATAGGGACACTTTCTTGCTCCATCACGCAAAGGAAGGCAGCATGCTCCTTATCCCTTATTATAAAATGCACGCTCATTTTAGAAAATACACAAAACAGGGATCAGCATACCAGGCAGAGATAATCTCTATTGACATTTCTGTGTGTGTTTTCTCTTTTACATTTATTCGTTCTGACAGCCTGTGTTTATACAGCAGATTCTGTCATAAAAATTGCTTTTTCCTCTAAAAATATCACTTAACCATTTTCAGTTAATAAGTTTTATAGTTCAAGATAATTTTAAGTTCATTTAATAATTTCATTTACTATTTTAATTAATAGTCTAATAAAGGCATAGCATTCTATTCTATATATATGTCATAATTTTTAGTAAATATTGCACATTTCATTTTTGAATAGCACTTAAAATATTATCTTGTAACATTATTTTGCACACTTCTATTATTATTTCCTTAAATAAATTCTAGAAGTAATATTTCTAGTTCACAAGGTTTTTAAAAACATTGTTGAAAGCCCCTCGAATTTTGATTTCTATTAGTACAATGTAAGATTTTCTATTTTTTATTTCTTTGTGAACAGTGGGCATTTAAAAAGTTCCCCTTTTATAGAGAAAAATATGTCATGCTTTATTTGTGCACTTATTTTTATAATTATTCAAGCTAGTTTCTCTTGATTTTCTAGTTTCTGAAACAAAACATGTCATTAGAAAGTTATAACTGAGCAATGATTATCATAACGGAAAAAAAGGGGAAATAAAAAAAATGCAGCTTCAATTTTGTGTTATTTTCAGTTTCCTTCCGTCCCCTAATTTTCCCCCATCCTTTTTTTTTTTTTTTTTTGGCATCACTAGGACACAGAAGTCTCAGTACTTGGGATCTGAAAGAACCCCATAAATACATCCTCTATTTCAAAGTTATTGTAATTCGCACCATGTATGTTTGTTGTTATTACCATTAATATTGTTTGCACTTTTAGATGCAAGGACAATCAAACATGAAACTTACACATAGCAGTGAACTTTCGGTGTTTAATCAGAAGTCTTAGAGTCAGTGTTGGCACCTGCCAGTCGCCGGGCTGGTCCTCCCCTTCTGATCTTGTTGGGAGGATGGGGTCCTGTGAGCAGTCGGAGTCTGGACAGCGGGACACTGGCGGGTCAAGAAGGACCAGCTTGGCCACGGATTTGAAGAGAGGCCTCGGGCTCCGCCCCTCCGGGCCATGTGAAATGCCGCCTTGTCTGCCCCTCCAGTCCCGGCCCTCACCTGGAACACCCTGACGCAGAGGGTGTCGGGCCTGCAATCCAGTCCCCCTGGCGAGTGGAGTTTCTGCCGGAGCCAGCGGGCTAAAGTCGAACAGCACCTAAAAGAGGGGGGTGAAGCCTAAGGGAAAAAAAGAAGACAGGAAAGGGCTTCGGGAGGGCATACAGTCAATGCTGCAGCCTGGAGTTTATTTAGCACAGCCCTTATATTTCTTTTCAAACACAATAGCAAGGCACAGAGTACAATACTATAGGAATGCTGGCATTTACATAAGTTCCTATACATCCTTCCTTCAGGGTACAAACATCCTTGCTTACTGTAAAACATTCCACTATCTTAAAAGGATTACTTTAGGAGGCATACCTCTCCTCCAGGGTCAGTAATGTTTAACTCAGATCCCTGCTTCCTTGAACCATTGTTTAAGCAGTCTCAGTAACTGCTTTATGGCTATAAGCTACCTGACTTCTTCAGTGTCTCATAATGGCTCCCGATAAGTTTCTAGTCATCGAAAGAGGACATGCTGTTTTAGGAAAACATTGTTCGAAAAGCCATCCTTGTATTGACCTAAAACCTCTTAATAGCATCTGATCATAGATTTAGAAAGAAAAAAAAATCGGTGACATTTAAAACGTACCGGCTGTCCCCCGGGTGCCTCACACGCAGTCATCGACTCCGGCCTTCGGGGAGGCGCGCGGGGGCCGGGAGGGTTTGGGTCTCTGCCCGTGGTCAGCGCAGGCGACAGGCTCGGGAGCCGGTGCTTTCGGGCGCACGCTGCCCGCCCCGATGCCTTTCCTCTGGGACCACAGACCGCCGTCCTCTGGGAGCGTGAAAGCTGCCCCTCACAGTGCCACCGGCACACCTGCCACACCCAGGAGGTGACCCCAGCCGGGCCCCGAGGCCGAGCCTCCGCGCTCACGAAACTCAGTGAGGACTTGAGTCAACCCTTGGCTACCTGACTCAATAGCTCTAAATAAAATGGCTCCAGTCACTCGCTGGCTTTTATACCTGTGAGTCAAGGTGCACTGGAAACCAGTGCGTGTTAGATCGCACCCCCCCCCCCGGAAGTTTGGAGGTGCTGGCCAGCATCCGGAGTCTGCATGTTTTAGAAGCTCCCTGGGTGAATCAGAAGGACTCCGGCGCGGACGCCACTGCACTCCCCTCCTCGGTCTTCCTCACACTGCGGCCCGCAACGGGGCAGCGCAGCTTCTCAGGCCCCCGGGAAGCCGGGCGAACCGGGAGCCCCGTGTCCCACGCCTGCGGGTTGTCCCTGCCCAGCCGACGTCTGCGAACCGTCAGATTCCGGAGGCACAGAGTCCTCGTCTAGACATCAGCTCGCTAGAGCCTGAGAGCGGTGCTCAGGCCACGTTCAACGCGATGGCCTCTCCCGGCTCCTTCTGATACTCCTTTTAATCACGCTTATTTTCCCCTCTCCCCTAAAAGAAAACCAGGCTGCATATCAAATTTCTCCAGGTAAAAGTCAAGGGGAAGAAAAGCTACTTCATGGAGAATGAAAAAATCAGTGGAGTCGTTTCCGAATCATCCTCCAATTATTCAGTTATTATAAGAGAAGTTACAGTTTTCATCCTTCAATTATTCAGTTATTATAAAGAGAAGTTACAGTTTTTGTAAAAAAAAATGTAACTATGTATATTTCTTTGTCATTCAAATTAAATAACGCTTGAGAAGTGAGATGCTGCTCTTCACCTGTCCCTAAGCCAAGGCATTATAAATTCTTTCCGAGCACTAATTAATCTCCTTACCAGGTTTGGAAAGTGGGGCTCGAGGACGTTGCCCTCGTTGTAAGTGGCGGAAAGTGGAGGCTCCTGAACGGCCGTCACCCAGTTTGCATTCACGTCCCACCAATCAATAAGCCTCCTTTCCGTTCTTAGCCAACTGTACAGTAACACACGGTTGACTTTCAGTGGGGAATTTCTTATATTTTTGGAAGCATTCATTTGCAATTAACCTTTGGACACATTTTCAGTATGTCGTTTTGACTTACAGCTCGTAACAGGCTGCACCTAAGAATAAAATATGACTTTATGCAATAACTTTAAATAAAGGAAGCAACTAGCTTAGAAAATACTTGCCAGTTGTCAGTGACCTTTCGTCATTCATTCATCATGTAATTACAGAGTGCGCTCTTTCTGACAAACACAACCCCTTCCAGTCATCCAAACCCGAATGAGAGATGGCCAGTATTCTAATTGTCAGAAATTTTAAGGACTTTTCCTAAATATTTTCCTATTATCTACTTTTTCTTAGTGTTAACATAAGGTGCACATATGTTATACGTGCTACACCGAAAACTTCATACATGTCAGGTAATAAATGTACATCCCACTGCACATACCACAGCCAAATAGATACATCTATAGTTGATAAATAATAGGTAGATAAATAAATAGATGATTGATTGAAAGATAGATGATAGATAAGCATACCATTTCTCCATGCTGATAGGGCGTACAATAATACCTGTGTGCACGTATGTGTGTGTGTGTATGGGTGTTTGTGCGTGTGTGTAAATATTTTAGATCCACCAGTTGGATATGCATTGTTAGACCCTAAGACTAAGTCAGAACAAGTCGAGGTGGTTAATTCGTTGCAGCTTAAGCCACTGTACCACTATTCCAAGTTTCTCTGTGTCGTTAAGATGAGAGGGTAAAGGAGGTCAAGTGTGCAAGGTGATGGAAGGAGACCAGACTTCGCGTGCGATTGGGCACATGGACGTTGTAGTAGGAAGTCGTACACCTGAAATCTCAGGTGTAAAGACCCTCCTCACGCTGTGGGATCCTGTCAGGTCTGCCACGCACTGTGGCATCTGCTGATCCTGGCCTTCTGACACCAGCCTTACCACGGAGGCCCCTCCTCGCATGGACCCCTGAACGCTTTACCCGCCGCCCCTGGTGTTGACGGGTCACCAGCTAAGTGCGGAGTGTAACGGGCCGAGAGGGCGAAGCTGTGATGCGCTCGGCCACAGCCCAGCGCCAGCCTGCGGGCCGGGCACCATCTGCACGGCCCGCCGTCCCCTGCTCACGACTCTGTGCATGGCTCACCCTCCCCTGGTCACGACTGTCCACGGCTCACCTTCCGCGGCTCACGACTGTCCACAGCCTGCCCTCCCCTGCTCACCACTCTGTCCACGGCCCGCCCTCCCCCGCTCACCACTGGGAAGCGAGGAGGGTGTGCCCTGGAGCCAGACTCTGCACTCATCTGTCTGTGGCCCTGGGCTGCTACAGCATGGCTTCCCGTGGTCTGCTCAGCAGGCCGAAGGATTTGCTACGTTCGTTCACGTGGTGCGTTCATCTCTCTAAGAAAGCTGTGGGGAGGTGTGTGACTGGAGGCACGGCTGTCGTTTTGCAAAGACGCAGCGGCACAGGTGACATGCAGAGGTGCCCAGGTGCCCGCGCTCAGAGCCCTGGCTGCGAGGAGGGAAGGCAGGGGAGAAGCAGCAAAGCCGGGGCGCCTCAGAGCATCGGGGGCTCTGTCCCCGAGAGGCCCCGGCACTTCCTTTCAGCAGGGACCTTATGAACAGTTGTTCGGGGGCAGTGGGGATAGAGTCGCACGGTTTCTGGGGCAGTGGGGATAGAGTCGCAGGGCCCGGGGGCAGATTTCCCCTGAGGGCGGCCAAAGGCATCCGAGGGGACCCTGGTACCGTCTCCCCAAAGGCCCACAATGTCCTCCTCAAGCCCCACGTGCTCGAATCCCCTTTATTTCGTAAACATTTTAAAATACGTTTCCAGCCTTTTCCAGCCATGCTTAGCTGTGCAGATTTTGGGTGGCGACTTGAATTTCTGCGCCGGGCGGAGGGCGGCCCCAGCCCGCGTCCACTTTCCTGCGCAGCGGGCGCCGCGTTTCCACACTGACCAGTCCGTCTCCACCGGCTCAGGCTGTGAGGAGAAGGAGGTGACCGTGGGGCCAGGCTCTGGACGAGGGGGCGGGGGCCGGGGGCTTCCTGTCTGCCCATCCCCGAATCTGAATCTCAAAGCGTAAAGAGTTTAAGGCCATCTGCGGGGAGGGCAGGAGTTTGACTTTAGCCAGCAGGAAGGAAGGCTCCTTAGCAAATCACCTCCCGCCCCCCATCCTTCAGCCCGGAGGTCCCCTGCCCGAGGCCGGTTTCCCTGCGGGGCGTCGTCCAGCCACAGCGAGGGTTTCAAGCTCCCGCCTCTCCCAGCTGCCAGCAGTGGGAACGGAGCCGTCAGCCTCGGGAGGAATTGGACAGCAGAGCAGGAGGAGGGGTTAGAGCCCAGGCTGAGGACGTTGCTCAAACCGTCTCCTCCGGGCACCAGGCGAAAACTCCTGCTGCAAACGGGGCGCGTGTGCCCGCGGCGGGCCAGCCCTGCCCGCCGTCAGGCGGGAGGCAGGCTGCAGGTGTGCCCTCTGTCGCTCGGTGTTTGGAGAGCAGGAAAGGCGCAGGCGTTTTCTGCCTTCCACGCGCAGCACTTCCGAGGCCCGTTGTCTGCGCTCGTTCGGGCCCCGCAGGGATGTCCTTTCGTGATCCGTGGGCTGTCGGCGCCTGCCGCCCTGCCTGGCGTGGGGCGGAGGGCGCACGCTTCCTGCAGGGCCTCCGGTCCGAGGGGGTCTAGGAAGGGCGTCCTGACGTCCGGTGATAAGGACAGTAGATGGCGTAGCACTAGAGCCACCACTACGTCCGTCCATTGTCCTAGGTGTTACCTTTCTGGGTCGTGGGGACTCCCAGGCGGTCGGTGGCGGGTGGCAGGCTCACCGCGCAGACTGGAACTGAGCTTAGAGCCGAAGAACTTGTTCAAGGTCATAGAATGCGGGACAAATGCCTCCATGATCCATAAATGCCTTCAGCGTCCTGTGCTCTAAAAAGATGCTGTTTTATTTTGGTTTTGTCAGAAAAATCGTTGTTAACCTGTAGGAAAGGCACCGTTCCCCTCAGTCCGCCACCCCCACCATCTTCTTGTTTTCTCACTACCCTTGGTATTTGTCATTCGGCGTATTCACTCTGAATCAATGGTCTGCAATTCGGATGGCATTAAAGGCCTTTTATCTTATCTGCCCTGACTTCGAGAACTTTCGCACGTAGAGCGGGGATCCACGAGGAGGTGTCTCCACCCTGAAGGTTAATCACAGCGGTGACATATCCCTCTCCCCAGCCCGGCTGCAACGACTCTGGTGAAATTTCCATTTAGCGTCTCAAGGTCCACCACCCTACGGTAGAATCTGAGTTGTCCAAGGGTTGCAAGGCATCTCCGTCCACGTTTCGTTCTGCTTTGCTGGCACTGTCCCTCTTGGCAACAGAAAACTTGCAGCCAGCCGTGCGGGCACCTCTGTGCCCGCCCCGCCACAGCCCTCGCCTGGGTTCGTCGCCGTGCCCGGGGCCGCCGCCTCCGCCATTCTCCTCCCGCAGTGCCCTCTGCCCCCGGACGCTGCGCCCGAATCCCGTGAGATCGGAGATGAGCCATTGAAGGAACGTCGACCACAGGCTATGCAGGCTGCTCGCTTTGAACCACCGCGCTTTTTCTTGATCAGCTTCCACCGAGGGAAACGCCCTTCCCTGTGCTGCCCACCCAGGAGGGAGCTCTGTTAAGACCCACTCACTTGTCAGGACCTGTCAGAAGCCCTGCCGGACACCCCGTGTGCCGGACGAGCCTCGTCTCCTCCCTATTTCTCTACGTCCCCTGGACCCGAATCGAATCCTTACTGAGGCAGTGCTCTGCTCATGCATATTTGAATTTAAATGGAGAACGCTCAAAGGGAGAAAAAGAGAGGAGGAGGAGAGGAGGAGGAGGAGGAGGAGGAGACGAAGAGAGGAAGAGACATGAACCAAAGGAGCCACACAATGGTTTTAATGGCTCGGCGGTAGACTCTATATTGAGGAATAGTTTAGGAAGGACACTTATCCTTTTAAAAGACTCCCGTATCAAGGTGGATATGTTTTCTGTAATTGCTCAAGACCCAAACTCTATCTCTTCCAAAGCCTAAGTTGATGAAAGCTTAGAAATGCTCAGCAGTGACTCGGAGTGAGACGGGACTCCCGTCACCTGGGAGAGTTAACATTTGCCGCGTCTCAGAAACCCCAGAGGCCGGAGCGAGGTGTGTTTAGAAACATGATAGGGTTCCGCATGGCATCGTTTACGCTCTCAGATTCAGTACAAACGAATGTTTTCCAAACAGAATTCACACATTCGCTCCTAAGAAAGTTCTGTATATAGTCTTTGTAAAGTCAGGTGACAGTTCTGTTTCAGTTTTGTAATTTGCAAATTAGAATGATGCAGCGCTCGCACCGCACCTTTAAAATGCATTCTGATGCAGGTAAAGGTGCTTAGTCACAACACCTTAACAGAGCAAGCAATGTTCATTGAACATTATTCCAAGCACGACCTAGAATCCAAACATTAATCTCAGGCACAGATGCTGCCCTCAGGGAGAGTATATACTAATGTAGACACATGATGGCAATCGAGATAGGACGTATCCCGTTTTGAGTGGAGAATTTCAGAGGAAGTGACACGAGGCAGAAGGAAGGGCATTTCCGTGGCGTTATGGCGTCCTTCTGAGTTGCTTTTGAGAGGGTGATGGGCGATGGATGTTGTGCACATAGGAGGCTGAGAGGAGCAGGAGGCATTCCAGGGATGCAGAAACAGTATGAGAAAGGCCGGAAGCTGGACGAGTGAGGGAGGCAGGGACGCAGAAGGTGCGACGCAGGCTGTGCAGGTGACGTGGAGAGTGGGAGGAGCTTGCTGCAGTTTGCGTGGGGCGGTCAAGTCTACACTTCTGCCCCGGAAGACGAATCCAACAACAGGGGAAGAAAGACCAGCTGGTGGTAATCGCAAAGGCGCCCGTGAGGCATCGGGGCGCCCTAGAGAAAGGAGGGGCCCCGGGAAAGGACAAGCGTTCATCAGAGGGTGGACCGTTAAATAAATAACAAAATCAGCGATTGAGCAATCACGTAAATGACCAGAAATCGCTACACACGCGCTATGTCTGTAAAAGTTTTCCTCTCTTTTTAAAAATATACTTCTCGCGTGGAAGAAGTCATTGACACAACAAGCCAGTGTGAGTTCATAATGAAGTGAATAATCCATTCATGAGAATTGGCGAGCGTCAGGAAAAATGGTGAGTCTTAGAAGAAATAAGCCAAGAGATGGCTTTAATGAGATCCTCTGGTGGCCGTCACCTAAACGGTGCATGGTTGTGGTTTCCAGCAGTGCCACGAGGTTCGAATTTACATAGAGTTTTGATTAAAGTGTATTTCCAAATACAGCTTGCATTTTAAATACCTGTGCATCCCCCGGACTTCCATCATAAGGAGGCCAGACCAACGCCGGTGTCGAAGGCTTCTAGCGGACAGTAATGGTCTGCTGGGGGGCGGTGGCGCAGGCCACGAGTGGCAGCCCTTTGTGATCCGGCAGGGTGAGGGCCGCAGGGCCTGCACGCACAGCGGCGGGCACACAGCCAGCGTCCTGCGGGAGCCTCAGGAGGCCGCCGATGCAGGGGCGCCCTCCTGAATTGCCGTCCAGGGGAAGGAAGTGCTCTTTGGAGGATAACGCCTTCCAAGATGTTGCTTATTGTTGGTTATACTCCTGGAATCTTTTTTTTTTTCTTGGTGACCTTCATGCCAGCGTCAGAGTGGTGACTCTTCCTTCAAACACCACCTCTTTGATCCCGGCAATGGGCCAAGGAGTCATAGCAGCTCTTAAGGCTGCGACCTGAGGGGACCTTGGCCCAGACGCTGGCTGACTGAGCAAGACAGTGAGAAGACACTGGTGTGGTGCTGGAAGGAGTCCAACAGCCATGCCTTCAGGACCCTCTCTTGTCACCAAGGAGCGTATGAATGGCACCTGGGAGACGATGCTCAAGAGGTTCGTCCGCGACCTCAGAGGATTTGTGGAGGATGAGGAGGTTGCAAAGGTCGCCAAGGCTGTGGCTGAGACGGCGGGCTGCCTGAACCAGGACATGGGCGAGGGTGACTCGAAGAGCTCCTAGAGGCGGCTCCTGAGGAGCTGACCAGGGAGCAGTTGGCGGAACGAGGACGGGAACACGAAGCTGCAGAGGAGGCGAGAGGAAGGGACCTGCAGGAGAAGAGAGAGAAGACCCCGCGTGGAAACCCGCGGTGCAGCTGGCGCAGGCCTCAGCAGGCTTCGGAGACGTTGAAACGCACACCCGACGCTCAAGTTTTCATTGGCAGTGACACCGCCTCAAGGAGGGCCCCGGCGGGTCCTTCAGGCGGTGTTCCAGATGCAGGCGTGGCTGTCACAGGCGGCGGCACCGCACGTGTGTCGCTGCCCCGGAAGGCCTTCCAGAGGGCGGACGTGTGGAGGTGGGGGCCCTGACGTTGGCAGCCTTGACCCTGAGCAGGCCTTGGCCAGTGTGCGCCTGTCTCTTAGTTTTTAACAAAAGAGTTAAAGTTAAAACAATTAAAAAACAGAAAAAACCTTATGGAATAAGAATATAAAGAAAGAAAACATTTTTCATAGACCTGTAAAATGTGTGTTTTAAACTAAGTGTTTTTAGAGTCCAAAAGTTAAAAAAAAAGTTAAAAAGTTTATAGAATACAAAAGTTGCATTAAGCTAAAGTTAATTTATTATTAAAAAAGAAAGATATTTTTTATAAATCTAGTATAGCCTACGCGTCCAGCGTTACAAAGTCTGTACACATTCACGTCCTCGGCCCCACACACTGACACCCAGCGCAACGCCAGTCCCCCGGCTCCTTTCATGGAAGGGCCCGGTACAGGTGAACCTGCACAGGTGAACCAGTTTTTATCTTTTATGCCAGAATTTTGCTGCACCTCCGCTCTGTGAAGATACACAAACACTTGCCACTGTGTGACAACCTAGTCCTCAGTCCAGTGACATGCTGTACCGGTTTGTAGTCCAGGGGCAGTGGGCTGCACCGGGTAGCCCAGGTGTGCAGTGGGCTGCACCTGGTAGCCCAGGTGTGTAGCAGGCTGTACCGTCCATGTGCGCGCTGAGTGCTCTGTGACGTATGTACAACAGTAAAAGCAGCAAATGACACATTTCTCCAATGTATTTTTGTTGAGTGAGTCGTGATTGTATATAGAGAGAAACATTTCAAAGGTGCAATCGGATCAATTTTAAAGGATTTGCAAAGGCTAAAGGTACCTTTTAATTTTCTGAATAATTATTTCAATGTCTCTAAGTGAATCAGTGAGAATAAACATACTTTAGAGTTAGTAATACTCAGAATGAGTAAGACTAAACTGTAGGTTATGAATTCATACATATATTTATTTTAATAGATCAGTCAAGTATTTCTCAAATACATAATAGTGCAGAGAACACTGATTTTTTTTGAACAACTCTTGCTCTCAAAAATATAAATCCCTGGAGCTGCAAGACATAAGTATGAGACAAAACAATTCAGACTACTTAATGATTCCCCATAATCGGTGGAGTAGAAAATATTAGCTAACACAGCTGCGTGAGGGGAAATTATATTAGGGTATTAGGGTGATCTGACTGAAGGAGGGGTCCGCTGGGCCCTGGTGGATCCTTGGTGTGTAATCTGAGAACTGGGGAAGATTTGCCAGATCTAGGGGAACGCATAGCATAAGCCTGATGGTTGAACAATGACTTAATTTCTGTTATTTTAGGAAAAATAGAAAAAGGAACCAAAATGGCAGATAGAAAGTAAATCATTTTTCCATTATTTCATTAGTGATGTGTATAAAATGAATAAGAAATCATATTCTCAGTATTTCAGAATTGTTTAATTTGCCTGAACACATATGGGCAAAAACATAATCTGCATTTAAAATGATCATTTGGCCTTTAAAATCCGACTCTTAGTTACAATGAATTAGAGCAAACTTGTCTGTCCGACCTGCCAGTTAACGTGCATGACCATCACATTTAAACACAGGTGACCAACGAGGGCTTCGGCACACAGGGTAGAGTGAGTTAAAACGAGGGTGCGTCTGCCCGCCTCTGTGCTAAGGACCCTGAAGATTGCATTCTTTACAGAATACATTAAGGGCTCCAACCATACAGCCTCCATTCGCAGCACGGTTCTTTGCACGTTGTAATTCTGAAGAGGGGTGCCCAATGGGGTGACATAAGGATTTAGACCGAGGGCAGCATACTGCAGTGATTTCTATTATAGATACAGACTAGGAGTTTTTCTGAGTCCACATCGTGCAGTGTTGATCTAGAACTGAATGCCACAGATTATTCTACTGATTTTTTTTTATTCACTCAATGATGAGTCAACAAATACCTTCCTGAAAAGGACAGAGAAGGAAGCGCATGTGTGCGGCAGGGGGTGAGGGGTGGGGTGGGGTGCACGAGCAGCAGGTGGGCTGGTCCGCTGCCCACACACGTGCTAAAATGTCGGGGTCCAGCCCTGGGCTCGTCCCTTGTAAACACAGAAAATCGGTCGCTTCTGATCTCATCCTTGACCACATCCTGTCAATCGATTGCGGACTAGCCCATGCGTGAGCGCCGCAAAGGTTTAGAACAACACAACAGTGGAACGGGCGCGCTGAAACGCTGCGCATCAGAGCGGATGTGAAATGAGCATCGTTTGGTGAGCATCGGACTCGCTGCCCGGTGGGCGTGGCCGGCGTCCTGGCCCTGGCGACCCCGGTTCTCAGCTAAGGAGGCAGCACGTGCGCCAGGCGCTGCCCGCCCCGTCGGACGTGCTAAACCCAGCGAGAGGTCGGGGTCCGCTGCTCCGGGCTCCGAAGGGTGCCGCGCTCTTGACAGTCACCCAGAACAACCGGAGGGCCTAGGATCCTGACACCCACAGCGGGCACGCGTGTTGAGAAAAGGAATTTGTTTGAATGGGGCTTGGAGGGTTAAAGAGCATCACAACCGAATCTATGAAACTCCAACCTAAACGGCGATTATGATCTATGGGATACACCGAGGCAGCAGCATTTACTCATGCTCCACTCGTAAGATTAGCGGCTCTGCCTCGATGGCGTTCAGGGCATAACGAGGCTTCGGCCAGCGTGTGCCGCACGCAAGCCAGGGGCTGGCCACGAGAAGCCCCTCCGCACGTGCTGGCAGTGCCAGGTCTTCCTAATTTCATTTCTGTGTTTATGAATGGGGTTAACACACGAACCCGACTCAGAGGTTCACTGTGAGAGTCAACGAAATTCTGCATATGAGCACGGAGACCCTCGATCAAAGTCAGCTGCTATCGATGTTAACAGCGTCATTATCCCCATTCTGATAGCACTTCTTTTGCTGGACACATCGTAGGACCTGCCTTCTCCACAGATCCGGACGTGCTTGCAAATTCGATTTGCCTGCCCTGAGGTCACTGTGCAGACTGACCTTTTCCTCCATCCGGCTCTAAGCTGGGGACGAGTCTCGTCGTCCACCGAGTCTCGTAGTCGCACTGGCAGGGGCCGGGGGAGGGTCCTGGGCTGCGCCTGCTGCGTGAGGGGCAGCGTCGCCCTTGGTAAACTGTCAGAAATTCCTGAGGGCCCAGAGGGAGGAAGCGGCGGGCCACGCGGTGCACACCTGCTGCCCTGAGATACCTGCAGCCACACCCACGCGTGCGTGTTCCGCGTGTGCGTGTGTCTGTGTGTGCGTCTGTGTGTCCCTGTGCCTGTGTGTGGTCAGCGCCTCTTGAAATTTTGCACTAAGTGTTTAGCAGTGCTCACAATCTTGCAGAATCTCTCAGATGCCGTGGGTAGAAATGGTCTGAATAATTTCAGTTTTTCAAATTGCCACAACCAAGGCGTCGTTTCGTTTCTGCAGACACTCTCCACGGCCGTCGGGATGGAACCGTGCTCCCCCTGGAGTGTGAGCTTTGTGAGAGCAGAGATGCTCTTGCTGCTGAATCCTTAGCCGCTCGGTACGTTGTCGGCTAAGTAGGCATGGCACATCGTAGTGTCAGTGGGATCGATGAAGTCAAGGCTTATGATTTTAGCTCAGTCAGCACTACCTCCTCGCCAAAATCTATAGCCTCAGCCCTTCGTGCACAAGGCAAGGCTCTTTCTTTCCTGACCTTTCATTGGAGCTATGACTCTGATGTCTCAGAAGGAATGAGACTGCTGTGACTTTTTTTCCTCAAGACTGTTACTTTTTTTTTTTCAAAAATATCCACCGTTTCTCTGTTTTAGGAATTAATTTTTGTTGTTGTTCTGCTCTTAATTCCTGAATTCGTCTTTCAGTAGCTCTTGACAACGGGAATGTCATGAAATTAGTCTATGTCACACTACAGGATTCACTCTAGGAATCTGAAATATAGAAATGAAACAATTTTTACCAGAATTTCCAGAGAACTCAGGGGATAAGTATACTCTCTATTCGGTAACTCTCAGATCACTATTATTTTTCTTTCTGCCTGAAAAAAAAATTTTGTCTGCAAGATACTCTTCCAAAGTAATCTCCCTCGTATCGATTTTACAGTTTAGTTTTCAGAGTTTGGGAGATATTATTGCACTCCTCAATGAAAAAAAAAACAACCAATCAACCGACACGTTTGCCATGTAGCCCCTGACCCCCCACTCTCATAACCTCCCCATCGTCAGCGACTCCCTCCAGGGTGCGTTTGTTACGATGGATGAGCACGTGGTGACGGCGTGGCCGCCGAGGTCCACGGTTTGCGTGAGGACAGTCGTGTGGCGCTGTGCGCTCGGCGGGTGTGGGGCGTGTGCCCCGTGGTGCTGCCATACAGAGTCGTTTCCCTGAATTCCCAGTGTCGCTCGGACAATGTCAAATGTCCGGTTAATACTTTCTTCACCCATCCCTTCTTTCTTCATCTTCATTAGATATTTACTGTGCATTTACCCTCTTCCAGAACTGTGCCAGACCACGGGTGGGCGAGTAAAATGCAGAATAAAATAGAATCTCGCCCTTCAAAGATTTCGTAATCCGGGAGAGGTGAGAACACAGCAGTGAGCACACGGTTTAACAAACGTCGTCTGCCTCCCAATTCCCAGCCCTGCGCGTGGAGAAATTAATCATTCGATAAATGATAAATGAACGATGGCTAATCCCATCACTCGAACCGATCTTGTTATTGAGATGTATAAAATGTGTTAGGGGGAAAAATTCATGGGCATTTTATTAGTAGAAATGGAAGGGCCACAGGCTCTAATCAGTAAGACCTGAGCTAAAAATATCGCAGAAGTGGTCATGTCGTGAGATGTCGCTGTCACTCGGTGTTGGTCTGTTGGACAGAACCTTTATCAGGCATAAGACAAAACAGTTTCTGAGAAGGATTTATTCAGATGGGTTTGGGATTTTTTCTCCTCCTCCTTTGTATGCGTGAATGTGTTCATTTATTGTTCCGCTGAGACCACACTGTTTCCTAGTGTTCTTTGTATTAATAAACACCAAGCTGATGGCTCTTCGGTTATTTTTGCAGCCTAATTAGTCAACACTTAATATTAACTATTCTTGACTCACATGAATACATAAAACTTGCAAATTAGAGTCAACTATGATTTGCAAATTGAAGTTAATTAGGACGTCCTGATAAGGTACCTCAGAAAAAGGCCAAAACACTTTGCATAGAAATAGCCAATTTAGGAGTCACAATTCCCCAAGTGTTTTTTGGCAAACTTGTTCCTCTTCAGCTGTCCTGGGGGGGTTAGGGGGAAGAGGTGAGTGTTCCCAAGGTTAGTGATGGCGAAGAGGGTGGCTCTGAAGCCGCCTTCTCCTAAGCACTTGGCACCAAGCTGCCATGTGCTCACTTTTTGCCCAGTAATGAAATTTAACAGTTTGAAAAACTGCGATAGTTCATCAATGGAAAGAATGATGGTTTAGAGAACAGTTTCAGAAATAATTAAATGCACGATAATCTGTTGAGATCCTCAAGTTACTGTTAGTTCTTATTCTTCTCATGGCATTTCAAAGTGCTTAAAAAAAAAGTAAACAGTTATCTGCGACAGTAACAGATATCTGACAGAAACGTGTTAGTTAGCATGTAAAATAGCAGGGTTATAAATAGGTGCCTCAAATAATTAAGCCGGATACTACATCAGAAAAGTACTGCATGTAATTTGCCACGTTCATGGAATAAAGGAATGACACCACATTCTGCCGTGGTCGGACGTGATGCTGGCTCTTCACAGGGGCGTAGGGATACCTTTGGGTTTTGCTAATATGGCTCAGCACGCTTGAAATCATATTTTGCAAAATTTTTACCTATCGAATATGATTTTTTCTTAAGTGACCTTTTTGTTGTTTTAATCAAATACATATAGATTTCCAGGACTTTTAAGTAGTATCTATCAGCCATTGGAAATGTTAGTAGGTCGATGATGACTTTTCAAGTGCAACGTAATTTTGTTAAACTTTAAAAAATATTAGAGGACCTCCAATATTACCATTTCAGACACCTAACACCCCTTAGGGCGAGACAGTTGTGACTAATTTGGTCACCTCCTATGCCTCCTATGTGTGGAGTGTGACCTTTGTAGAAGATTAATTTAAAAGGTTGAAGGAAAGTAGATTTTGGTTATCTTGAGATTTTGGAAGAAGAAAATCCCAATAAAAAATGTGTAGTTTAACATTTTTAAAAACAATTTCGAGAGAGAGTTTCTTGCTAAATCGGAAGTTTGAGATGCAGAGAGATGTAGCCGACCCCAGTGAAACCCAGAAGTTGTTCTGAGGGTCCTTCTCCTGACACCTGTGGGAAGCCTGGTTTTATTAGACTTTCTCTCTTCCTCTAACGTAACATTTAAAGAGAGTAAAGTACAATTTAGTCATATTTCTGGACTGCTCCCAGACGTTTATTCGAGAAGAGAAGACTGCTCAGTCTAATTGACATTTTGTCCTAGATTTTCCCAGACTCATTTTATCTCTGATCTCTGGAATCATTATGTAGTTTTTGTTTGTTTGTTTGAGCTCAGTCTACTCATCTGCTAGCTGAGAGTATTGGGAAGTGGAGAGGTCACGTACTAATGTGAACCGCTTGTCCTAGAAGACTCGAAGCTGTGCCCGGTCCCATAACTGAAGCCCAGGGTTTTGCTGTCATACTGTTTGCCCCTGAGGCAGAAAGAACCGTGATCTTCAGGATGCGCACACAGGTCCCGACACGCCCGAATGTTTGTATTTCAGCTCTCACCTCAGTTGATCTGGCAACCACACCTGATGCATAACATGGCCATGTGCCTTAGCACTCAGCCCAGGCAGGGCATTTGAGCAGAAAAGGGAGTGTAGGAGAGTCCCACTCCAAGACCAGAGGAAAGCCTGGTGTGACCAGCAGGGACAGACGTTCACATTGCATCTGTGAACTCAACATCTGCTACAGAGACGGAACCATGACTTGATGACATCGAAGGTCAACGACAAGGCACGAGTAACAAGTAGAGTTTTAATCCTCAAAAAGCCTTTTATTTTGTTGTAGGTAATTAAATATGATAGAAATCAGACACTAATTAAGAAGGATTTAGAGAGGCTTCTATTCAGCATTTTGAGGACGTTTCCTTGATACCTGTCAGGGTGAATTCCAGGCTTCACGGAACAGATGATTGGTGCTGGACGGAACATGGGATATCGCTAGAGGCCATGACTCTGTTCGTCTCGTGCTCTCTGCTAAGTTTAGAAAATGCTTCACTTTGAGTCAACTCTACACATCAGTTCATGCACTAAGCATATAATTAATTCAGTTTTTAAAAGATTGTTTTATGATGATTATAACTGATATTCAAAATCATTCTTTAAAATGTGCCCAACTCTACATGTTTCAAGGGTGTGATGGCTCCCGGAGACTCTCCTGTTTCTGCCACTCCGACCTGAGATTGTATGTCTTGTCCCCTGTGATTGCCTCTGCACGAGGAGGAAGAGGAACTGACCGCCAACACTCCAATTCATTTTC
The DNA here is from genome assembly GCA_003508835.1 of Eonycteris spelaea. NCBI lineage: Eukaryota > Metazoa > Chordata > Mammalia > Chiroptera > Pteropodidae > Eonycteris > Eonycteris spelaea. The sequence goes on along the minus strand of PUFA01000002.1, from coordinate 2,219,173 downwards.
CTGTGTGCTTTGTAAAAATGTCACTAAATATTTGGCCAAAATTGGTACCAAGAGTCCCATAAATTTGATTTTAACCTTTGGATTCTTTCCTTCACGACTGTGGAGAGTTAGAAAAGCGTCACCAAGGAACTATCACTATTAAACTATTTTTAAGCATCAGTGGAACATTTCCTGTTGCTTGCTGCTGAGGTCGGAGCTACCCTGATGCTAATTGGGTCCCTGTGGGAGATAAGACAGAAAGCGGGTTGGGTGCTTGGGTGCAGCACACAAGGGCTGGTGGCCACCTTCTTTTTCTAGCGTGATAAATCACCTTTTAAGTCAGATAGGGGCCTCCCTTCTCTCCAGGTACTGAAGGCCCTGCAAATTACCGGCCTTGGAGAAGATTCGAGAGACAGCCTTTGAGTTTGGTCAGCTAACGCCCTCTCTTTGGAAAAGGAGATAATTGGATACTCTGTTTTGAGGACCAAGTATGAAAATTAGTCTTTTTCTAAATGTGTGGAGAGCAAGGGAATAATTTTCTCTCCTGCGTCTGTGCGAGTCAGATATTTGTGTGTCTGCCTCATTTCTGGCAGCATTGTGGCAGTGGCGTGATATCATTTCAGCGTCAATTATTCTCATTCTAAAATCTTTTGGCCACTCCTATTTACAAACAGCTAGTGCGCATTATCTCTGGGACCCGGACCTGCTAGGGAAGTCCAGGGTTTAGGGAAGCTGCTCACACACGTGTGCAAGAGGCACTGACTTCGCTCCCTGCCAGTCACCGGCCGACGGCAATGGCGGTTTCATTCAGAAGCCACCGAGGCGGTGGCCGTGTTACCCTTTAGGGGTATCATTTAATCATAATACAGAGAGAGAATAATGTCAGTAATGAGGATAAAGAGTTCGTAGTTTGGACGAGAAAGGGGCAGGTACTGTTGCATTTAGGCAAATTTCCATCTAAATCGTTAGTCATATTCTTTCAGTTCTTAAATTGTGAATCTTCAAGTACCGAAAAAACATATTCGCCTAAAAAAATCTATCCCCAATCCATCTTTCTTAGAGAAATCTTATATAGTTCGAATTTTAAGTATCAAAACTGTAATTTTTATACATGAGAGACCTTAAAGTAACATCAGTGACTCCTTTGAGTGATGCAAAAATAGTCCTTGTTTACTTACTTTAAAATTTTTATGTAATGTCTATTTTTTAATTATTTAAAATAGAATTATAGACATGGTGTTTGATACATAGGAAAAATACAGAGAAAATAGAATCAAGAAAGCAAAGTTAATGTTAATTCTACTAACTGTTGCCGGAAGCGCCACCTGACAGGAATTCGACGCTCAGACAGCTTTATTTAGAGGACGGGGCATTTATTTATCGGGCCAGCGGGGCGCGTGGGGTAACAGCTCCGTGCCCGAGCTCTGGTTGGATTTACTGCAGTTTCAGTACTTGCGCAGCGTCCACGCACGGGGCGCGTGATTCCCGTGTCTGAGGCCTCACATGTGCCTCCTGACTCAGGGTGGGGCGGGGAGCTTCGGGTGGGGGTGCAAGGGGGGAGGAATTTCCAGAGCCCTGGTCTTCCTGGTCGCTTGTTTTTGCAGAACCCACGACCTGGGCATTGTCAGCACCGTTATGGGATTCTCGGATGGAGACGGGACTCCTGGGCTGTAAGCAGGGAGCCGCGCCGCCGACTGATGCCGGCGCGGGCTCAGCGGGGTCGTGTGCAAAGGCCGAGCTCTACCTGTAACGCAGCAAGCAGTGTGACGCAGTCTTGCGGTCCCCACACAGCTACAGAGATGAGGGTGTTGGTTGGCAAGCCAGGAATCAACAGGTGTGAGCTGGAGAGGCCAGGAGGTGGGGGAGGGAGCTGGAGAGCGCCCTGGGCAGCAGGGGAGAGGGCCCTTCTCACCTGTGAGCCCCGCCTTTCTGCGTTTTATCAGGTGCCTCCTTCCTCTCTGCTAACCAGCTGGTACAAGAACACACGACGTGCACCATTCCAGAATGACTCCAGAAAGTGCACGCGCACCCACACCGGCCCACACACGACTACCGTGTTTAACGGGATTTTCATACAAAGGGGTTTAAAGCGGCTTCTGCTCAACTTTCTGGTCACCACACTTGCCCACTCATCAGCACATTACCAGTGTGGAGGGGCGTGTGTGTTGTTTTTCAATAATTCTGATTCCCTCCTTTCACGCTGAGAAGACAGGTGGCCTTACAGCAGTTACAGATCTGCTCCGTGTCAGCCATGTGGATAGTCTTTTGAACTCCGCGTCCTCGACGTCCCTGCTCGGCAACCGCATCACGCCCGTGGGAACTCTTGGCCGCTCCCCCTCCCCCCCCCCCCCCGACCGCACGCTCACAGCTGCGCGTGCAGCCGCCTCTGAAGTCGCCGACGCCCGTTGGGCCCCGCGTCGTGCGGGCAGGGCGGGCGGCCTCGCAGCCGGGCGCTGCCTTCGTGCTCGGGGCGGAAGGCTGAGTCGCCGCGAGGCGGTGCCCGTTGGCGACCCATGGGACGCGCTGGCGAATGACCACGTGGGAGCTCCGCTGGCTCCCGGCGTCACCCCCACCCCCCGTCTCTGCGGGGCGACGCTGGGTTCGCCCCGTCGTCTTAGCTCAAGGGCGTCTTCCCTGGGACGGCCTTCTCCTCTTGCAGTTTACCTCCGAGGATGTTCTCCGACCCTTTCGGGGTTATTAGTTCCGTGCTATATGTGATATGACAAAATATTTAAAAGTGGTCAGTAAGAACACGTCCCAGAGGGAAGGTATCTCTTGCCTAACCATGTTGTTGTCAGATTTGATGAACTGTGCATTAAAATTACAGCAACTTAAAAATGTCTGTCATAACATTGTTATTTTGATTACTTAACTGAACCAAGGTATGTATTATTTAATCATTCTAGGGTCTGGTAAGAAGAAAGCCTAACGATATCTAAAATTTCATGAGAGACATCCTTTTAAATGCAATAAAAGTGACATCGAGGTCAATTAAATCTTATCTTTATTTCTGTTTTCAATTAACAGTTATAGCATTTTATTCAGGTTTTAGAATATATTTAAGAAATAGTATTAATGTTAGAATTTAGTGACTTTTGGATAATTGATTTATTTAAAATAATTTGTAGTTAAAATTTAATGAAAATGAATTACGGTAGGTTATACATATTTTAGTTTGCATCAAATATAGTAGGTGTACTGTATAAAATTTTTATTTTAAAATACTAGGTAGTAGCTAATAAACAGATTAAAGCATCTAAAAGTCCAGATTAAAATTTTTATTTTAAAATACTAGGTAGTAGCTAATAAACTGATTAAAGCATCTAAAAGTCTATTGTATTGAAACTTTTTAAAATCAAATATTATTTGAAATACATGGAACATCTATGGAAAATATTTTTCTTTTTACTTGGTTTAGTAATTTTTGTTGTTTTGAGAATGAGATGTGAAGTGTGCAAAACATCACATTTAATGAACTCCATAAGACATCGAATTATTGGTCTAATAGTAGTTTATTGAAGTAGATGCATTACTCAAAATAACGTGTCTATATTCAGAAGATCTACAGATTAAATATGACAGAATCTCTATCTGTCTATAATTGATGAATGAGCAAGTAAATGGCCTTGATTTGGACCCAAAAAGACAGGTGTTATTGCATGCAGGTGTTACTAGTACATGCATGTACCACCGAGATAGTGAACTTGTGAACAAGTGAGGGAAGCAAGTCCATTTTGTTTATTCATAGGTCGGCACATGTGTATGCATATGTGTGCACGTCTGTGCACATGTGTGTGGTGAACAAGGGGACGTGCTAGACAAAATGAGTGTGAAGGCTCAAAGAGAAATCAGCTCATGTTATTTCTTCCTGTTAAAAGTGATTATGGATAATACTTTCATTATCAGGAATATTTGAACAGATAGAAAAATAAAAATGAAAACCCAGCGCATGTATAGACAAGTCCATTTTTTTATTTCCTCCCTTCCTTAATTTAACCACTACTTAGTGTGTCATTTATCAGACATTGGAGATACAGAAATAAGTGACATTACGCCATGACCTTGATGAGCTTGCAGTCTGACGGGGGCGGTTATCAAACATGTTAATGAACTCAGTGGTGGTAGGTGCTAGGATCAGAGTCTGCACCGTTTGTGGGGGAAAAATGGGGAATGAGTATTTCTGTCTGGTTTGGGAGGTGGTTGGGACACACTTAAAATCTAAGAAGTCGTGTTTAAACGGCGTCTTAACAAGGCGTCAGGCATGCAGCAGGTAAGCGAGCTGAGCAGACCTGTTCTGAGCAGAGCCAGCGACAGGAGCAAAGGACGTGGGTGGCGTGCGGAAGCCGGGGGAGGGTCCCGGGGTGGGAACCCAGTGCGGAGGGGCCGGTCAGTCCGCTGTTGCCTTTAGCCCCCCGCAGTGGGGAAACCAGACGGGGGTGTCTCGTCTGTCGTCTGTCTTCTCTCACGACAGCTCAGGGGGGCGGCTGCTGGGTCGGGCGCCAGGCATCTGGCTGCCGCCGGGTCCCGGACGCACCCCGTGAGCATGGCGGGGCCGCTGAGCACGTGGTCCGTTAGCTTGCCTGCTCCAGAGCGTTTCTCGGTGCGTTGAATCCACCCAGGGAGTTAAGGCTGTGAAACTCTCAGCCGTTCGGTCCCATTAACAGGAGGTGTTATTTCTCAGCGTGGACCCAGCGTCCTTCCCGGGCCTCCCGGAACCCATCACAGGGAAAGCCGAAGGACGGGGTGGGCAGGCGGCAGGTCTGCGTGCGTTTTGCAAGGTTGGCCATGGAAGGGTTTCTGACAGAGTCATGTGACATTGTCATTTGCAAACTGTTTGGGCAGGTAATGGATTTGGGCGTGATTTGGACTCAGTTAATTGAACATCACACGTTACTGAGATAATTTTGTGGTATGTGTGTCTGTGTGTGTGAGTGTGAGAGAGAGAGACAGAGACAGACAGACAGAAGTCCACCTGCCACGGCCAGTGGGATCCTCAAATGCAGGAGGAAGAGTGAGGGCTTTGGAAATGGTCGTGCGTACTCTTTATCAGTTGTTTTTGTTTTCAATGGAAAAAATCACGGATCGTGCGTTTAAATAAACATGACTTTAGAACAGTTTTCATTTACAGAAAAATTACAGAGATAGTAGGGTTCCCATACGCCCCTCACCCAGATTCCTCAGTTATCAACATCCTCCGTTGTTCTGGAATATTCATTCCAGTTAAAGACCCAGGGGTGACAAATCCATTGCTACGAGCGTCTGCATTTTACTGACGTCTCTACTCATCGAGCTCCCATTGGGGGATCCCCACCCCACGCCCCGCAGCTCTCCCCCTGCCTCCCGGCCCCTTGCATCTTTGGCAGCTTCTCGGACTTTCCGTTTTTGATGACCTTGACCATTTCAGGAGTGCCACTCAAGTATTCCATGAAGTCCCATCGATGGAGATTTGTTTGGTGTTTCCTTACAATTAGACTGAGGTGATGGGTATCTGAGATAAAGTTCACAGAGGTGAACTGATGTTTTCACCTCATCCTGTCCAGGGAACGCACTATCAATATGAGTTCGCACTGTTGACGTTGACCTTGGCCTGCCGGCCGGGGCAGTCGGGCAGTTTTCCCTGCTGCATAGCTCCTTCGCTGACCACGTCTGTTCCATCCTGTTGAAAGAAGGTTGCTACGCGCAGCCCCAACGGGAGAGGTGAGGAGTTGGGCACCGTATCCTCGAGGGCGGAGCATGCTTTTTTTACAAACAGAAACGTTGTGGAAGCTTCCTGCAGGAGCTCTGTGTTTTTCCTCACCTGTTAATCGGTCAGGCCATCTCTTTATGCCGATTGGGCTCGTGGTGTGTTTTGTCCTTCGGGTACAGGCCCGCTTCTTGATTTATTCTGCTTCTCAAGCCATCTCCGCTTCGGCCGTTCGGAACGTTCGCAGCTGCCCCCGCGCCCCTGGGACACCGACCTTCGTCCCTGCGCAGTGGTCACATGGTGTTTCCTCGCTCCCGGCACGAGGAGACGTTTGTACATATTTCTGTGTCTGTCTCAGGCTAACCGTGGAGCCATACGGTGTCTGTGGCTCTCAGAGGTTGACCACAGGTCACGCCAGCCTCCCCTCCCTGCTCACCTGTAAACTCACTCCAAGTGTGAGAAGACTGGCCTCACTCCCCTTTATCCATTGAACGGCTCGATCTATTCGACTGCAGTGGACACCCCCCCAGTGGGGACGACTGTGTCACCTGTGACGGGGATTTACGTGCCGCGCGTTGGTTTCGGTCTCTCAGACAAGTGGCCAGCAGCCAACACTTCTCCTCTACCCACTTCCGGGAAGTTGGCCCATCCCTTCGTGACAAAGTCAGCTTCTCCTGTCAGACTCCGCATTCCTTCCTAGGGTCCTTCCTGCCTCCCGATGATTTTTTTTTTTTTTTAAATTTTACATCCATTAAGGTAACTCTGGGCTGTGAAGATGCGTGAGTTTTGACAAATGCATAATGTCATCTACTCAGCACGGCAGGTGTCATACAGAATAACAGCACCGTCCTAAAAAGTCCCCTGTGCATCACCTGTTCAGCTCCCCCCACCCGTGAGACCGCTGCCGCCTTTCTCCTTTCTTCCCCCAGAGTATCGTAATTCGAATCATAGCGATGTAGCCTTTTCAGATCGACTTATTTTAATGAGCAATGTGATTTAAGATGTCATGTGTGTCTTTTCATGGCTTGATAGCCCTTTTTGTTATTACCGAGTAATTGTGCGTTGTGTGAGTGTATAACTGCCTCTTTATTCATTCCATTGAAGAACACCTCAATTGTTTCTAGTTTTTAATAATTATGAGTGAAGTCGCCGTAAACATCTGCACACGGGTTTTCACGAGGAAGCGAGCACGTTTCACATCTGTCGAGTCGATGGCTCAGCGCTCGGTCACTGAATCGCAGGGCAGGATGCGCCAGCTCTGTGAGGCATGGGCACACTTCCTTTCAATTCTGCATTCATCAGTAATAAATGGGAGTTTCTGTTGCTCCACATCCTCAGCATCAAGGACATTGTTAACTTTTTGGATTTCAGAAATGCTAATGAGTGCGTGGCGGTGTGTCATTGTTGTCATTCGCAGTCCCTTAATAAAAGTCGGTAGACAGCATCTTTTCACAAAGGCTGTGTGTCACCTAGATCTAGAATCGGACATTCTCGTATTTCTTTACATTTTCTCTAGTCGTCGCCTTTGTTCATTATTTCACCCATTCCATGAAATTGGCACCTACTGTGTGCAAGGACTGCCTGGGGTAAGGCGCCAGGGAAGTTTTGCCAGTGATGCCGTGAACACACCATTCAAACTCCTTGCTCACATTTCGGTTTATGGATTACTGTTTTCTTTCCAATTTAATTGTGTATTCTTCTCAGGAGCCGAGCTCGGCTCTTTAAATCTTCTGCAATGCTACATCCTCCGTACCCCACACTGCTCTTCAGCAGGGAGCCCGGGACTGCACGCTCCTGGAATGTCGAGTGGTCTCTTTAAAGCTAGGGGCACTTGGAGATCAAATTCGTATGCTTACCTGGATGGAGCTCCAGGCTTAGCTTCTTAATGAAAGGTGTTTCGAGGTAATGGGCCAACCGCCCCATTGTCCATTCTAGAATTCACGTGATGAAGACTTTTATTGTACTACATGTAGAAAGAAGACACAGTGCTAATATAGAGTTATTTTATTAAATTATTTCTAGAACATGAGCTTTGGAGACACAGGGAGTGGATTTCAAAATTCAGTTCAACCTCTTACTAGCATTATGGCTGGCAAAAATTAGACTTTCCAAGGTTTGTTTTCCAAATTTGTAATGTAGACATATAATTACATTCATTAAAAAATTCCTGGAGGACTAAAAGACATAAAGTCTTTAAGGCACGTCGCATATTGCCAACCATATAAAAATCTTGATAAAGGGTAGCTGTTTTTATCATACTCGTTTTAATATTCCAAGTGAGTCCAGAGAGGTACCAACCAGATAAACGCAACGTTCACTGTCTACCCAAATAGGCCTTGGACACTTGCAGATGTAGTGAATTTTCACGGTTTCCCTGCATTTGTAATCTAAGGTTAATTTCGCATAATCTAAATCATTTGATAGCAAAACCTTTTGATTGAAAGATGAGGACCTCATCTAGATAAAATAAAGAAGAAAACACTTCAAGATGTGCAATAAGGGAAGAGAGAGGCCCTGCAAAACGTATGCAGTAAGCTAGGAAATAGGGAGAAAACCGAGGGGTTCTGTGCACCTGTGGCAGGAATCAAGGGAGGGGGCAGTCTGCCATTCTGATGAGCGGGTCACCGGCCAACCCTGGCTCCTGTGACTTCATGACAATCAGTGCTTAATTCATTAGATTCTTTATTGATGTTTTCTAAACAAATAGTATTGAGGCATTTTGCACCAAATAAGATATACATGTTCTACATAGATTTCAATGAGCTTGATATATGAATGCACCCATATAGCCACCACGTCAAATAAGACCTATTTAATTTAATTTGTTTTTTTCCTACTTAATTATGTAAGAAACTTTCAGATCTTTCTTTTTTCTTTATATTAGACTTAACACCCATATATTTTCTTCTAAGCATGCCTTTTCACAACGTTCCATAAATTTCGATATGTTCTATTTTCATTTCATGGCAAAATATTTTTAAATTTACCTTCTGACTTCTTCTTTGATCCATAGACTAGGTGGAAATGTGATATTTGAATATTAAACATTTAGATATTTCTCATGTTTGTTGTTGCTGTTACTGTTGTTGAGTTCTGATTTGATTCTGCTGCAGCTGGAGACCAGACTGTTTATTCTTCTAACCTTAAACTCAGCAAGACTTATTTTGAGGCCCAGCCTACAATCAGTACTGGAGAATAGTCTGTGCGTCGTTTGAAAGTGTCCGTACCAGGCCGTCGTTTGTCGAAGTGCTCTACAGACGTGATTTAGATCAAGCTTCACAATCTATATTTTTATCTTTCCTGATTTTTCATCTTATTGTGTTATCCATTACTGATACGGGAACATAGAAATATCAAAGTATAGTTATGGAATCAATGATGTCTGCTTTTTGCTTCTGGCAGATTTTGCCTCATGGATTTTGGGGATCCGTTACCCGGTTTGCATCCAGTTGTTATTGTTACATCTTTCTGTTGTATTCCACTCAGCCTTTCTAAGGTACTAAGTCTGGTGGCTTCACAGATTTGCATCACCTGCCCATTTTCTGAAGATTCTAGAGAGCTTCTCTTTAATAGTTGGTCTCCGGTCCAGTTGCATCCACATCACCTGAGAGTAATTTAGGGAATAAAAACACAGGATGCCAAGTTAAATCTGAATTTCGAGATACATGGAAGAAAGTTGCATATCTTTCACTGAGTTTCTACAATTCAAATTTACCCATCAGCCCTACCTGGAGTGTTTTACAAGATGCAGAATCAAAAGCTCCACCTCAGACCTACTGGATGGGAACCTGCGTTTTAAGGAGAGCTTCTGATAAGTTATGTGCATATGAAAGTTCAAGAAGTCCCCTTGCAGTGACCTTAGTGACTTAGGGCCTGAAGACTCTGAGGGGATGGCACAGAGCGGTATCTTAGCGTGGGTCAGAGCAGCAGTGGGAAATGCGAGCCTCCAGGGGTCTGTGATCTCGGCTCTGCCGCCTCCTGGACGCCCCAGTTACGCCATTTACCGGCCTTCCTTAATGTCGTGTTTGATTAAAACCATTCCCAAATCAGTCGTAGCTCTTGATATGATAAGTATTAAAACAATAAAAGAAATAATTCAGAAATATAGTCATTAGAACACTGTTTGAATATGATTATTTTGTAATTACATACAAAAGAAAAGTAGTTGGTCAAAGCCATAATGGAATTTTTAAATCTCAAGGCACTTAGAAAATCCATACTGGGTTGTTCCTCCCTCACCACCATCCCTCAGTATGTATATGTATGTATGTATACACACACACACACACATACACACATACATATACACACATATATACATATATAAATAATTACCTCTGGTATTTCACCTAATTATATCTGCACTGGAAGTCAATCTGTAAATCAATTAGCCTACATTTTGTGGAGTACTGAACCAAAAATAAACCCCAAAAGCCATAAAAGAATACACACACACACACACACACACATACACACATACATACATACACACATATATAACACCTGTTACATATGTATTATATGTTTTACATGTATATGTGCATATGTGTATACGTATCCTGAAAGAGAACTTGAAGTATCAGAAATCAGAACCCTCTGTTACTCTTTCCTTAGTAGCTACAGTCAAGAAACATGGCTTTTCATTCTAGAGACACTGTTGCTTCACACCTGACGCTGAGCTCTCACGGTCGCCGCACGGAGGAGCGCCGAGGGCGGCCGAACGGTGACGACAGCCCCCGGCCACCGCGCGCCAAGCCTGTGTGACCGGCCCGTCACCTCCCCTCCCAGCCCCGTGCTCCATCACCTTCAGAAGGGGGATCCCGGCGTTGCCGTGCGGGTCACGTGTGGGCAGGCGACACGTGTCGAGAGCACCGGTTCCCGTAGCTTCCGGCGGCAGAAGGAAGGGCTCGCTTAGGGCACGCGGCTGCTGCGTGCGGACATGAGCCCTCCTCTCCCCAGCGGGACTTCTGCGGAGACGTAAGACTTCTGAGGAGGGTCGTGCGTACTACTTGATGTTTCTGTCGGAAGAATTAATGGGTGGTTTCTTTTGCTTTAAATAGAATTAAGCAGAGGTGTGGGTAGTCATCGGGAGGAGCCAGAAAGGAAGCCACGAGGATGGCAGAGCAAGGGCGGGTGCTCAGGAAAGAGATTTAGGAAGAAAGAAAGGGCTCGTGCGACAGCCGGGAGTAACCTCTTCCGTCAAGTGTGGGAATGTGGCTGATGCAAAATAGCCTCACATTTTCCTAATATCAAGAAACGATAGTCTGCGGCCACACCGCCCTGAACATACCCAGTCCCGTCTGATCTCGGAAGCTAAGCAGGGTGGGGCCTGGTTAGTACTTGGGAGACCACCTGGGAGACCACCTAGGTGCTGTAGACACAAAAAATAAAAATTAAAAAGAAGAAAATAAGGACTTTAAGCGGACAAGGACCTTGCAATCTGTGAGGTCAACCAAGGGTGGCCTCGCCTAAAAAAAAAAGAAAAAAAATAAGAATACGTTCACGCTGTGGCCGGTCCTGTACACGTGTCGGCGTTCGTTGACCCCGGTCCGCCCGGGCCAGTGGCGGTGTTCTGAAGTCGCCGTGGGAGGTTCCCGGCAGCCGTCGCGGGGCGAGGTGGCAGCTTCACGCAGGCGTCACGGGTTCTCTTCTCGCTAAGCACGACCGCGCTCACGGTTGCGAGCTCTCGTCACCTGTAGGCTGGGGTGCTGCTTGTTTGAAGGACAGCGTTGTTCTCCCTTGTTCCGTCTGTCCTCACAGGACGTCACTAGCCTCGCCAGGCTTTGGGGGGCATCCATCTTCTTCCATCGCCACTTAGGCTGGGGATAGGCAACGGGCAACATGTCTCGGGAGATGCGCTTTATGTTTATTGCGGATGACGGCTTAGAGAATGTTTAGGTTCACAGAAGACTTGAACGGGAAGCACCGTTCCGCACGCACCCCCTCTTCCCCCCACATGGGCTCCCTTTGGAACAGTGCACGTGAGCGTGTGCACGTTTACGTGTTCACGGATGACGAAGAGCTTGTCCGCGCATTCTCATTAACTGGCGGCCAGCGTCTGCCAGGCTCCCCCGTTGCGCCGTGCGGTTCTCTGGGCTCCGTCACACGCATGGTGCCTGTGCTCGCCTTCCCGGCACTGTGCATAATGGGGCATCGCCCTGAACCGCGCCCCCCCCCCCCCCGTGCCCCACCTGCCAGCCCTCCCCGCTTCCCCGGAACCCCGGGTCTCAGCTCAGCTCTGTACTTTCTCTAGAGTCATTTCTTTCCCAGAACGTCATTTCAGGTGGAATTCTGCAGCATGGACCCCTTTCCTATTGGCATTTTTCACTTAGTCATAAGCGTTTCCTATTCCTCCACGTCTGTTCGCGGCTTGACCGTTTATGTCCATTTAGCACTGAGTACTATTCCGTTGTCTGGGTGGACCACGGGCTGTCTGTTTCTCCGCTGCAGCACACTTTGGAGCTCAACAGATCTCGTGTGCGGGTTTGGTGTGGATGTGAGTTTCAGCTCCTCTGAGTAAATACCGAGGCGTGAGGTCGCTGGATCCTGTGGCAGGAGAACATTTTGTCTGGTAAGAAATCACCAGCCCGTCTTCGGAGTGGCTGCACTGTTTCTCACTCTCCATAGCAAGAAATGGAATTTCTTTTGCTCCACAGCCTGGCCTGCATTTCGTGTGGTGAGCATTTTGGACTTTTCACATTCTTATGGACAGTAACGTCTCATTGTTTTAATTTGCTATTCACTAATAATATATGTTGTTGATCATCTTTTCCTATGTACTATTTACCCTCTGTATATCTTCCTTGATAGAGTCTGTTCACACATTTTTTTTTGCATTTTTAATTATTTGTTTTATCACCATTTAATTTTAAGTGTTCTTTGTATATTTAGTATCAAAATCCTTTTCCAGGTATGTGTTTTGATAATATTTTCTACCCACCCGTGGCTTGTCTTTTCATCCTCTTAACAATGTATGGCACAAAGCAGAAGTTTATAATATCAATGATGTCCAACTTATTATTATTTTTTTTTATGGATCATGTTTTTGGTGTTGTATCTCATAGTTATTGACAAACTGAAGGTCACCTGTATTTTCTCCTATGTTTTCTACTAGGAATTTTTTAATTGTGTACTTTACATTTAGATCTATGATGTCTCTGAGTAAATTTTTACGAAAGCTGTTAGTTCTGTGTCTAGATTCTTTTTTTTTTTTTTGCATGTAATTGTCCAGTTGTTCAAACACTATTTGTTGAAAAGACTGCTTAGACCATCCATTATATTATCTTTGCTTCTTTGTCAAAAATCAGTCGACCGTATTCACGTAGGTTCAGTTCTGGGATCTCCGTTCAGTCTCATCGGCCTGTTTGTCTGTGATTTGCCACTATGACACTGTCTTGATTGCTGTAACTTTGCAGTCCGTTTCGATGTCAGCGTGGCGTCCCCTGACTTACTTCTTCTCCTTCAATATTGCCTTGGCCATTCTGGGTCTCTTCTCTCCATAGAAACATTAGAATCAGTTTGTTGCTATCCACAAAATAACTACCTGGCAGTTTGGTTGGGGCTGCACCGGATCTATGGATTAAGCTGAGAAGAATTGCAGTCTTTCCAGTAACGAGTCTTCCAGTCCATTAACATGGATTAGCTCTCCCTTTGTTCAGTTCTTTTTGATTTTTTTCGTTAGAGTCTTGTAGATCTCTGCATACAGACTTTGTTATTTTGTTAGATTTACACGTAAGTATTTCATTTGGGGGTAGTCGGTTAAATGGCATCGTGTTTCTAATTCTGAATTCCAGTCATTACTTGCTGGTGTATGGGACGGCGAGTGACTGGGATCCTGCAGCCTCGCTGTCGTTGCTCGTTTCTGCCAGGCGTCTGTGTTGACACCTTGGGAATTTCTACACGGGCGGCCATGTCAAGTACGTGCACACAGGGACAGCTTTATTTCCTCCATCCGCTATGTCTTCTTTTTATTTCCTCTTCTTTTCTTACCAAATTAGCTACGCTTTTAATACTGTGCTGAATAAGAGTCTAAGAGGGACGTCCTTGCCTTGTTTCTGATCTGAGTGAAAAGGCATCGCATTTTCATTATTAAGTATTATGTTATCTGTAAGTTTCTTGTAGATGTTCTTCAACAAGTCGTGGAAGTTATCTTCTGCATCTAGTTTGCTGGGAGTTTTATTATTATTTGTTTAATCCTAAATGGGCATTGGGTTTTGTCAACTAATTTTTCTGCATCCGCTGACATGATAACATGATTTTTTCTTTATTGGCCTGTCAATAATTATGGTAATTGATTTCTGAATGTTGACTCAGCCTTGCATATGGTTTGGTAGTAGAGGCTATATCTATAGAAGAGAAAAAAACAGTCATAAAAAATATGTAAGCATACCCGGCTATCAAAATGAGAGGAAGAGTATTTCTCGGGGAACGACCACCATTCTGAGTGCTGCTGAGAAGTGAAATACAATAAAATTTAAGAGAGGTCCACGAATAAAAACGTGATCCAGAGATGTGATTATTCATCTGCAATGATGTTCCTTATAGTGCTGTTTATTGTAAAAAAAAAAAAAAAAGTGTATTTTCAAAAGTATGGTATTGGTAATGTGAGGGATCCTATCCCTGTATTACCCTGATATCAAAAATGATGCTGCAGCAAAATATTTAACAATAAGAAAAGAACTTCACCCTTAAGTTTTAGATGAGCAAGAGGAAATTACCTAACAGTATGTGTAATCAGAATTGCGAGGGAGTTTTATTTTTGTCATTTTGCTTATCTGCCTATTTTAAAGATTCTACAGCGATCATGTTTAATTTGTATAACAGGAAAAGGCAAGAAAAGTCCTTGGGCCTCTGGTCTCGCTACACAGAGCGCCTCGGTGATTCCAGCACAAACGGTCTCCGTGGACGGACGGTGCTCTCAGGCAGGTGGCAGCGAGCCCAGGAGTGACGGTAGGATGGTACCAAGCACTGTCACTGCGGGCTTTTCCCATGGCAGAGAAAGGCGATGGGCTAGTGACCAGGGGAAGATGCAAAGCTGAGTGAGGATGTTCTTGTTTACATGGAAGTGACGCGAGTGATGAACAGCACAACAGAGCGTTTCCAGGCACGGGCCTCAGACGGGACACAGCGCTGTGTCTGCGTTCCTTCGTCTGCTTTACTCTTTCGATTCCACACGTAAGTGCCAGGCGGGCGCTAGACTAATTGAGGGATCGCTTCGTAAATTATATGAATGTCGAACCACCATGCTGCACACTTGAAACTAATATGAGATAATATTAGATGTCAACTGCAGTTGAAAAAAAAGATGGATTATATCAATGAAAAGGAATTTTAAAAAAAAGGCCATGTCATCCCTGATAAAGAGCGAGCACTCGGGCTGAGAGGCGTGCGCGGGAGGTCGTCTTGGTGGAAGGACGGACCCCAGGAGAGGAGAGGAGCAACGTGGGGAAACATGCGTGTTCTCTGCAGGCGAGGCGGCTCTTTCTGGCGAATTCTGCCCTCTCTGCTACGTGGGGGGCTGGTCGTCCGAGCGTGGGTGTCGATCAGGCGGTGTGGGGGCGAGGGGGCCCCTTGGAGCAGGACCTGCGAGGACAAGCGTGGGTGCACGCGAGGAGCGGGGAGGAACCGCGCGCTCCCGCGCCGAGGGCCGCGTGGTTGACGCGAGGTCGCGAAGGAGGCCGGTCGCGGGTTCGTCTTCCGTGGCAGCGACCTGCCACTGGGGTCCGGGCGAGCGCGTTATCAGGAGCAGGGAATTGGGTTCGGTTGTGACATTTCAAAATGAGATTCGCAAGTACACCTCCGTGGGCTGCTACGAAAATTCAGTGAGATCGTGGTTACTGAACATGTGAATCCTGCCAAGAACGTCAATAACGCAAGAGTTAGTAGTTCAGCAATTTTTATTCCCGAGCTCGTGTCCACTCCGACAGCACCTGCCACATACCCATGAAGCAAATGCTTATATATTAATAAAATAGGTATCTGCAAATGCACATATTTTATAAAGTATTGATTTCAAACTGAGCATCTGATCGTTTGTTATATTGCTTCAAAACCCCACTTTTTTGTTATAAAATTTCTTTATTCTTATTTTTGTGTATCTTCATTTTATCTACCTTTTCTAGTTCTATTTCTAGAAGTTGATATATTGTTGTTTCATTGTTGTGATGAATGTTATTCATCAATTCAATAGTTTTCTATTTCTAAATTCATTTGTATTTTATTTTTAATCTCATTTTTTAAAATCCTGTTTCACTTAACCTCTTTAACTCTCCTGTTTGTTTTAACTCAAGTTCTCGTAATGAATTCTCATGAGTGAGTTTTTTTTATTTACTGATTCTTTTCTTCATTGAATGATTGGAATAATTTAAGTAGATGATGTTGCCTCTGAGACCTTGTTACTGTCCTCTGAGTCTAGATTCCCAGTTTTAATAAAAGTTTTTATTTATGTTACTCATTTTTAATTGACCTAGAGTGCATTCATGGGATAGTGTGTGTGTGTGTGTGTGTGCGCGCACACACGTGTGTGTTCTGATTAGAAGCCCAGTGTAGTGAATAGAGGTGCACAAAAATCAGAACACTGCCGAGATCGTTTTTGCTGGCATCTGGGGTACACCTGTGGGGGCTTTGGGAAACTCGTGGACAGATGAAGCTAGAAGCCAGATGACATGGAGCTGCCAAGTGAGTCTAAGGTTCTATCTCAGTTTTTATATTTTTTGTGTATCTAGATGTTTTCATGGAAATTGCACAATGTGTATCAGGAACACCTATGATGAATTAATGCTCTCGGAGTTTGAAATGTTGGTTTTTTACTTAAACGTTAAATCGGGCGCTTACTAACAGTGTTTTAGCACCATGTCCCTGTAGGTGGGCGCTTCCACGTCTGGGTGTACACTATTTCACTTAGACCCACTCAGATGGCCGGTGGTGCGGGCCCCCCGCCCGCCCACGGCGGCTGCAGCTCTGTCATTCGGCAGTGTGTGTTGTCTGTATTACCTTCTGACGCATTCGGAGACGTAGAACGAGAAGAAATCAATCAGCCTCAGAGAACACGATTTCCTTTGTGAGCTTTTCTCTGGGTAATTACTTTCTGAGGCTATATTTACAAATGTTGATTGTCTCTCCATCTTATACATCAGATGCTAAACGATAATATAATTTTGCAACTTTTTTATTAGCATATTTCAGTGTTACCCTTCAACACCTCTCTTTCTCTTTATTTTTTACCCCCCTAGTTCATCACCTATTAGAATTGCAGGCTGGGGCTGTGTGTTCTGAGAAGTGAGCCTTTGTGTGTAGCAATCAGTTTGTGGGTGTGTTAATGAAATGTGGGTGGTTCAAGTTGGAAAGAACCATTTCCCCTTTTAAACTTCATATTCCATTAAACAGTATTGAAACAAAAGGTCAGATTATTTTCCAAAGGTACCAATAATTGTCATTTTAAAAAATTTTCTTTATTCTGTAGAGAGGAAAAATAATTATTTCTCTACCCTCTGAGTTCTTAGCTGAGACCCTGCAGTAGAAGACAGATTAACAAGAGTAAAGCAAACACATGCAGTTAACAGGTGTACCTCTCGTATACCTGAGAGATGCCGGGAACAAATGAGTCACTCCCTGAGGTGGCTTAGAATTCAGGCTTGCATACCGTCTCAATAGGGGAAGAGGAGGGGGTGGCAGGCTCCCAGTGGAGAGGAAGTAATTTCTAGGGGAGACGGGTGGGCCCTAGAAGCATGGGTGGAAGCAGGACAGTTGGTGACACAGCGTGTCTGAGTGTGGTGCCAGCTCCTAGTGCCGTCGCCTGTGATGAGTTCATCTTCCTTGGTTGGTGAACTACCAGAGAACATTCATGGCAGTTGGCTCCCTCGGAGGATCTGTCCTCGGGGAGGTAAGGGCCGTTCAGAGAAAGCCTGTCTCTCGTGGCTGTTTTCTAAGTGCCTACAGATCCAAACAATCACTGTGCCAAGTCGCTGTGCCCGTGTGGGGACAGCGCCTCCCAGACTCCTGCAGCCACACGTCGGGGTGGCTCACTCGGCTCCCCTTCTCTTTCCAGGTTTGAAACACGCCGAGTGGGGTGAGGAGTCGTGTGGAAAGGGGGGGGTATTAGTCCGACAAACTAGTTTTCCACTACAGAACTTCGCTGTGGAAGGTTTATTTCTTACTTCAAAGCAGACAAACAAGATTATTGTGCGGTGATAAATCTGGCTTCTTATGGAAATAAAACCAGATGTGAAGAAGCAGCGCGCGTTTCCCTCAGAGGCGTTGGCAAGTGTCTCGTTATAACCAAGAAAGATGAGACGTTTCACAGCGCAAGGGAGAGCTGGGCTTGGTTCTGGCGTCGGCTCTCCTCCTCCTCCGTGTAGACGAAGTGACTTTACTCCGCCGCGCGTCCCACGGCCCGTTTCCCTTCTGGCTCAGCACCCCCGGGTGGGGTTGGGGGGGCGTCGAGCGTGTCGTACGGTTATCGTCCCGTTTGGAGCGGAGACCCCGCTGGACCGCAGCCTCGCCGGAGCCGAATTAGATATCTAAGGGTCTCTACGAAGAGCTGCCGGCCGGCAAGGCTGCCGCGTCCCCCGGCAGAAGGACGCACCGAGCCGCCTCAGACGCGAACGCGGGCCGCACCGCGCGGAGCGGACGCCCGGCCCGGACGCCTGCGAGGCCGAGCAGAACCGGCCAGGCCGAGGACGCTCGGGCAGGTGCCCGCGGGCGACGGCGGGCGCGGGCCTGTAGCGCGTGCTCTGTGAGGGCTGGCGGCTCGGATTCTTCTTTCTCGGCCAAACCTCGGGCGGGCGCCGTGCCCGCGGGGCTAGCACAGCGTGTCACGTGCAAGGAGGTGCTTGGGGCAGTGCCGGGAGAACGCGGCCCGCGTCCCGGACGACTGGGCCACGCGAACCTCGCGACGTTCCCGCGCAGCGACGGTCACACCTTCGTGCGGGCGCGGTGAAGGAGGCCCCGGGAAGCGGCGCCTGCCACTTCCGGTCAGCGACACGCGGCGAGGGGGCGGGGCGGGCGGGGCCTCGCCCGCGCCTGCGCCCTGGACGCCGGCCCGCGGCCTGTGCGCGCGTCGCGCTGCCCGCTTAAAACGTCAGAGCGTGTAGTCCAAGGCCGACGGAGAGATGGAAGAGTCATCTCCGCCCGTTCTTGACTAAACTGCCAGACCGTACACAGCCGAGACCAGCGGAGTGCCTTGCGGAGCAAACACGCGAACAACCACAAAGTTCATAGATCACGTGTAAAGAGAAGAGGCATTAGCAGCTGCAGAGCCAGGGCTAGAAAGTGTTTGTGGGACCATCCCAGAGAGAGAAATTCCCCTGTAGGACAGCACCAAAAATGTCAGAAGAAAACATGAAATATAGAGTCTCTACAACGTGTTTTCTACAAAGTGTCATGCCGAATTTCAACCCAAAATTATTGGACATCCAGGAAACTGAAAATTGGTTCCAATATAGGAAAAACAGCCATCAACAGAAAGACAAAATAGCTGTGACATAGGATTCATCAAATCAACGTTCAAAGCAACAACTTTATAAATATTATGTAATAATTCAAAGAATTAAAGAAAAATGTGTCCAAAGAATTAAAAGAAAATATATCGATAAAGAGAACATGACTCTCAACAGAGTAATGGAGATGAAAACACTAATAACTGAAACGAAACCACTCAACAGTGGGGCTCAACAGTAAAATAACAAAAGGAAAACTGTGATTACCAAACTGGAAGATACATCGATAGGCATTATTATGACAATAGACCTTAGAAGGAAAAAAGATAAAAACTGTGGGTGCCTGTGAGTATGGGTGGGTGTGAGTGTGCAGATAACAAAGCTTAGCGACATATGGGACCATATTAAGAAGTCTCACATATGTGCTTAAAATCTCAGAAGAAAATAAGAGTGAATAGAAATGATCAGAGAGAATCGTAGATGAATAATGGCTAAGAACTGCGGAAACAATAAGATTCAAGACATTCACTAAAACCAAACTAATACCTACGGACTGAAAATAAAACCCGTGATCATCTCAAAAGATGCAGTAAATGCACCTGACAAGGTTAAATGCCCATTTGGCAAAGTAGAAATGGGAGGAAAATTCCTAGTGTGATCAATGGCATTAAGCAGAACCCCCAAGCCAACACCACAAGGAAGAATCCCAAACTGGCTGTCCCCTGGGAAGGACGGGGTATTGACTTCAGCCACTGCTTTTGACATCGCACTGGAATCCCTAGCAAGTGCAACAGGTGAGAGAAAGATGCAGATGTGGAGGTTAGAACAGAAGAAACGCGGCTCCACCGACCTGGGGACTGACTGCGCGACCACGTATGTAGAAAACTGAATATTCCATGAAATAGCTACTGGAAATGATAAGTGAGTTCAGTAAGGTCACAGAATATAGACCTCCATGCAAAAACGATCGTATTTCTACAGGCTAAGCAAGGGAGAATTTAAAAAATGGAATAAAAATATTCATCAGTTTCCAGTTACATCCCATGATTAAAAAAAAAAAAAACAAATACAAATAAATTTAACAATATATGCAAGACCTTTATTTTGAAATCTGTAAGATTTTGCTGAAAGAGGACAAAGGCCACTTCAACACATGGGAAGATATACCGTATTTATTGATCAGAAGACTCAATATCCATAGTGTGACGTCTCTTCTGATTGGTCTATAGATTCAGTGCTGTAAGAATTCTGCATCTCGATTGAGCTGCGTGATCGGGATGGTAACTCAGTACCATTTTGACATAGATGCTGAAAGCCGGCTCGCCGTCCTTGCCCGGGTGGCGAGGTTTTTCTATCTAACTCTGACAACTAACAGATGAGGAAACTGAGGCCTGACCACTAACTGAATAGTCTGTGAAAAGACACATTAGCAGGACTAAAAAGAGAGTCAAACTTTCCTGACATTCATTTCAGTGGTGGAACTTTACAAACAACCACTTTAAAAAAATGTCATAAAAAACAGGACATTTACATTTTAAATGTTTTTAAGTGTACAGTTCAGCGGTGTTAAGTGCGTTTATATCTCTAGATTGTTTTCTTCTTGCAAAACTGAAACTCTACCCCTATTGAGAAAATCTCCCCATTTCTCCCACCCCAAGCCCTGGCAACTGCCGTTCTACTCTCTATGGGGTGTCGACTAGTTTAGAAACCTTTTTGGGGTTAAAGTATGCTTTAGGATAGTCTCTATGCTCATACTCAAGAATTGCTTAAAGTGTTAAGGAGTCAAAAGTTACACATTTGACAACGTCAACCGGTGTCACAGAGAATTCGTTTCTGGCTTTTAGTTCACTTTACCCCATGTTTACAGCAGAGGTTCTTCGTGCCAAGCACCGGGCCAGGTGTTACGGGGGCCACAGCAGTGGGTGCTTCTTCTCAAAGTGGCCTGCCATGTGGGAGAGGACGGTGGTGTGAGAAGTGCCATGAGTGTGAGGGTGAGATCGTTACACTGGAGACTCGGGGGCTGTGGACAGCAAGGGGGCGGAGACACTGCTTTCAACGAGACGAGGGAAGATGACATAGAAGAGGTGCGACTAGCGAGGCCGTGAAGGTTCTAAATTCGGTGACAAGTAACGTACCGGAACTTAAGCCTAGTGAGTTTTGTCCTCGGAGAACCAAGTCGCATTCGCGATCCAGCAGCCAACCCCTTCTTCCCGACAACTTCACCGGAAAGGTTCTCTCGGTGGCCAGGTGTGATGCTCGTAACGCCCGCTCGCGTCTGACTGGGCAAAAAGAATGCCAAGCCCAATGACGGGGACACACGTGCCATCTTTCTTCATGGCGAGGCATCAGACGTTTGTTAAGAACAGGATAAGATATATGCAATAACTCTGACCAGAGGCTCTTTGATTCGATGTTATTTTATAGAAATGGGGTTGGTTAAGAGACGTTTTGTATATGGGAAGAATCAATTGTATACACCAGATCAAAAAAGAGACGCTTCCAAAGATGAAAAGTGTGATTAATGCGCTTTGAGTAGGACACTCACGTATATCATCAGCTCCAGGTAAGTCAAACCCAGTGGGTTCTGTACATGGAATTTCAGTTTCTGGAACCTGGTGAGTGTTCAGAATCTTTGTGATGAATCATTAGCCACAAATAGTGCTTTCCGTGTTTTTCCAGATTACTTTAAGTGATGTTAGTGGCAAGCTTGGGTTAGCACACTCACACCTGAAAAGGAAGGATGTCACAAAAACCAGACACACAGAACTGATGGCTTTGACAGGGCAGCCTAGGAGGAGGCATTGCATTTTATTGATATTATTGGAGCATTCTTTTTTTTTTTTTTTTAAATCTTAAAGTCATTTCAACATGTAGTTCAAAGCCAAATAAATAGTTTGGACTGTTTTATACTCGAGCCTCAGTGGTGATGGATTAAAAATGCGCATTGTACAAGATCTGTTCGTGGGGTAATTAGGAGCTGAGTGACTATAAACCTCTAGACCTTTGAATAAATATGCTCCTTTATCAACTCTAAAGGCATTATACTTTAGACGCACACCATACGTCAGCATTCTTTGAAAATAAATCATCATGTGTTCCTAAGCCATCGGAAAATAATTAACCATGTACTAGCTAAGTGGTATAAAAAGCTGAAAGCAGAACAATCAATAAATAATGAGAGGCAGTGAAGCTCGCTTTGCCGCACGGCAAGTTCAAGCCTCTTCTCTAAGTGAACAGACCAGCCCCGTTGTACTTAGTGCTAATTAGTTGTCTGCTAACCCGCATCCTCTCGGGTGGGGCGGGGCTTCACATCACCATCATTATCAGTGCTGGATACACATCTGAAGTCATTTTTGCACTTCAGAGTAGTTGTGATTCTTACCCTTTTCCCTGTTTTATTTGTTCCTCTTTCCCTTCTGCTTATTTGTCATAGTTTTAACTGCCTTGTCAACAATGTACAGCACGGTTTCTGGCTTTCAGGCTGTTCTGCTCGTCGTTTTGCCCTCAGTAATATGTGTTTTATTGTCACTGTCATGTGGAAGTGTAGGGTCACGGCTAAAACGTAGCCCCTGACTCAGGAGGTGGTGAATGGGGGTGACATTGTGGCTCCCTACACCCGAAACACTGTGATTCCACATGTATCCTTCTGAGAAAAGGTGTTCCTTCACTGGGCATGCAGATTAATTTTTTATTCCCTCTCTCATCTGTGCTTTGTTTCCATTCCACCTAATTTGAAAATGTTTTGAGGTGGCTATTAGTAGTATATGCACTCACAATGGAACAAAAAGAATTGTATTCAAACTAAGTCATCTAGGTGCATCTATTTGCAAATTAGTCATCACTGTGTCCTGAGAAAAATTCGAGATGGCATTCTTTGGTTCAGCAGCGGTGGTTAGCAAAGGTCACCTCAGGCGGAGGAAAGAGCTAGAATGCTATGTGGTGTGCTGGGGAGGGTCGGGATGCCCAAGCCCACCTTTTCCACTCCTGTGCCTTTACCGTGAGCGATCCTTCCCGAAAAACCAAGAATTTACCGCATCATGACAATGGGGCTATTTGTGATATTTTCCTTCTATTTGCACAGTTAAGAAATTGACCATAGTAGGTATAAGAATTGGGAAAAACATAGAGGAGCTAGAGGATGGAAGGGGAGAAAGTGAGAAAGAAAAAAGTGGGCTCTTCACGATGGCCTTTGCATTTGGTTCTGACCCTGGCGACCCAATCACAAGGAGGGACCTATTCTGTTACAGGGGTCACAGCCACAGGAAAGTCCTCCCATTTCTCAGAGAGGACATAGGAGGCTTCTCACACCCCAGGACCGTCACGGAGGACACTGAGCACTGTCTTCAAACTTCACTGTGACTGTAACTTGCCAGGACATAAAGACTTTCTAAATGTTCTAAGCAAGGACATTTTTAAGGGAACCAAGTTTGGGAAACTCAGACCTCATAGGTCTTTGTACTAAACCCAGGCAGGCTGCAAAAGCTCTTATAATTTAATCCAGAAGGTTGTATTTGTAGTTTTAAAAGGAAAATTTTAAAGCCTTTATGGACTCTTGAAATATAAAAGCAATTTTTAGTAGAGTATGATGGGGTGGTCAGTATAGACTTTAAAATATAAGAATACGTTACATTAGGGTAAAATAATGTGATATCAGAGAAAGCATGTATGTGCGTGTGTATGTGTGTGTTTGCATGTGTATGCATATGTGTGAGTGTGTAAGTGAGTGAGTGTGTGATGGTGCACAGACAGGTGTCAGCTGACTAAGGAAAGGTAGTGTGAAAACACAGTCCCTGAGGCATGTGAGGCCGAAACCGAGACTGAGTCGTGACTGCCCTGTCTGGACAGCTACTAGCCACATGTGGATTATTTACGCGTAAACTGACTAACGATAACTGAAGCTAAGGGCTTCGTTCTGCCGTCACCCGCATCATTCTCGAGGGCTCGGCAGCCACGTGTGCCCAGCGCTGCCCCAAGCACCGCAGGGCCCGAGCGGCGTCTCCCGCAGACAGCCGTGCGGGAAGCCACGCCCCGCGAGCGCGGTGGGCTCGCGTTGCCCTTCCCCCGTGACCTCGCCCTCGGCTGGGGCAGCAGTGCGCCTCCCTGCCCGTTGGCTAGGAGGCGAGCAGTCTGATGTCATAGATGTCCTGTGCCACACGTCAGGGATGCTGCGTGAACGTCCAGCCATTCTGAGCACGTGGTGCGGCTGAGACTTTGAAGAGAGTGTAGGAAACGGGTGTTTGAACACACTCGGAAGCTAAGCTCGAGCAAAAACGCTCGAAATCGAGCTTTCCCTTAGGCCTTCTCTCTGTAGAATGGGAAGCTTCTGAATTTATCACTTTTTTTGTAGAATCAGAAAAACACAAGCATTGAATTTCAACATTTGTACTAACATTATTCATAGTTTACAATAAAAGTGCATTACTGGCTATTAAAATTAGACACCGAGTCCTCTCAGCTAAATGGATAATTCTTTGATTTGTTATTGACTCATTTTCCTTGATTGAATTTTGTTGCAGGTTAAAGGTGGTATGATGTATTCCAATTCGATACAAATTGTTCAATTATTCTTAGAGAAATTGTTTAAACTTTCCATGAGTTGTTAGGAAAATTAGTTATTTTGAGTATTTAGCAATGAAGTCTCATTTTGAAAGGTACAAATACGTTTGATTAAGTATATTACACAGTGATTAGAATGAAAAGCTTTCAGAAAGTCGGCAAAGTAACAGACAAGAGCAGTTTTTAGATGGATATATTTGACAAATTCGAAATATCACTTATAACAGAAATCAAAAAATTAAAACATTTCGTTACATTTTATAGAAAAAACTATTGTGGACTCGTGGTGACACGAATATCTAGTTGCATTTGTACCAAAGGGATAATTGATTGACGTCAAGTGAAAAATAATCTAGAGGTTTTCATTGAGTTGAAACATCGGTACATGTTTTGTTACCAAAACACTAAAAACATGCTGCGTCATTTTAATGTTTTCTTAGACCACTATTTCTCTTACATAGTTTTAAAACAAATAAATCCGTACAGATGTTGGGGCAAGGAAGCTGTTCAACGGGCCACTGGGAAGCATCTTTGTTTCCGCATTTTCTTGGCTCCTCCTCATGTGTCTCCTGTGGCCACGTGTCTGTCCACCTCCGACTTAACTGATTATTTTTGGTCTGAAAGAAGCAACTGTTGTGTAAGAAGGAAAACCAGTTTTCGGACAGGTGTTGTCACGCCCACAGGCGACCAGCTGTGTGCAGAGGGCCTTTCTGGGAAGTGCCCTGGAGCTGTGGTTGATCAGACAGCAGAGGGAGGTCTGTGACGTTAAATGGCTCAGGATCTGAGCTGTGACCACGACTTGCATTTCACTCTTCAGGTGAAAAAAGGTGCTATGGGCAAGTCGTCGTGAGCTGCAAGTGTGCGTTAGCACGTGTGTGCACACACACCCACAGCGTCGGTGGACGTACGGAGTGGATTAGAAATCTCTGCCTCTAAATAAAGTCTCTCCCGCGGGGGCGGGCTTGCCCCATCGCTTGCTGCTTCTGTTTGGGGTGCGTTTGGGGGGGACTGCGAGGCGGCCCCGACGTGGTTGGAAGCTCTGCAGCGAGCCCTCCTGGCACCTGTGTCAGCCTCGTTCCCAAATGCGATTTGTTAGCAGGACTGAGGAGGTGACTCTAGTACCCGAGATAGTTTGGAGCAGCAGACACCCAAGCGCGAGCGGTCACTCTGCACACGACCGGATTCGCACCCCCTGTCCAGGTCTGGACGCCCGGGGCACGAGGCGTTCTCTGGGCTGAGCATCGCCGTGTGGGGGGCCATTCCGCGGTGCAGGGGTCTACGGCCCATCGGGATGGGTCTGCTGCCCCCACCCCCCGGACCCCGACAGCTGCTTGCTGGAGTCCCACGTTCCTCTGTCCAGTGCAGGGAGAGGAAGGCGACGTCCCTCTGGTTTCCAATGACGTGGCCTGGGCTTCTGACGCCTCCGGAACATGGCAGGTTGTTTCGTGGTCCTTCTGCTCCGGCGTGACTCGGAGAGGGCACAGGAGGCCAGCTCTCCCGCGGGAGCCCCGGACTCCGGAGCCTGTGGTGGCCTCAGCGTCTCCCCAGCTCCCCGGCCACTGTGCAGAGCGGGCCCCACGCTCAGGCACGACGAGGCGGGATCGCAGCACTGGCGACGGGGCGTGGGGTGGGGGCGTGAGCGGGCTGCAGAGAGGGGACTGACCTGTCCCCCCGTCCTGGAGTGTCCCCCCTCAGTGCCGGGGTCCCCTCATGGCAACCCTCAGCCAAGTCACACCTGGAAGGCTGGTCACCTTCCCAGGGGTGAAAATATTCTGTCCATGGGAGTGATCATTCAAAGTCTGTCCCCGCAGAGGACGCCCTTGCGGGAGACAGAGTGCCCGCTCGCCAGACGCCAGCGTCGCAGCGTGCGCAGTGCACGGGGCAGGCCTGGGGCCAGCCAGGGGCTCGGCCCGAGCTCAGTCAGAGATGCCCGTGGCCGGTCAGCTGCTGTCTCTCCGGAGAGCCTTGTTTGCCGGGAGCAGCCGGCGTCCAGGCACGTGTGTGTCCCGCTCCGGGGGCCAGGCCTCTGTGGGCCTGGTGACGGGGGCTCCGACGGCAGCCGCGCTGTCTGCCGCTCCCTGGGACGAGCCCGCATTCTGGGTTTCGACTTGTCTTCTTTCCGCCAGCTTCCGCTGGAGCCAGCCCCTGTGCCCTTACTGCACCCCTCAGTGACACTGTGACACCCTACACCCTGGCGAGCTCACTCTTCCAGGAACGGCCCGCCCCGCACCGCGGCGTCGGGCCTGTGGAGGTTCAGGTACGAAAACTCCCGGGGCCGACACCTGAGCAGGTGGGCACGCCGCCTGCAGGACGCGGCACCGGGGCCCTCGGGGTGACCGCCTTGGCTCCGGCGGCAGAGGCAGCGTGTCGGGCGACGGAGGCGGCACGAAGCCCCGGGAGTCCAGGGTCTGCGGGCGCCGCCGGCCCCGCGCTGCCCCGGAGCGTGGCACCGAGCACGCTCGGCCGCGTGCGCCTCCCGGGGTCCCGGCCCCTTCCCCGGCCTCCCCAGGGGCGGTTAAGACAGACGTTTACTTTTCTGCTTTGTTTTGCCAGAGCCGATTCGTGATTATTTTTTTAAACAGTAGCGGGGAAGGGGTGTCCCTCTGCCGCTGTCAGAGGTCACTGCATTCGTGCAGGATGCGGCCCCTGCGCACGACGCTTCCAGCAGGCGGGGCGGGGGCCCGGGCACTGCCCGCCCTGGCTGTTCTGCGGCCCTGCGTCCTCCTCGTGCGAACGCGGCATCTGTCCACAACTTCCGGTCTCCTTATAAAGCCAGAATGGCGCTTCGCTGGATGACGCTGTGCTGTGAAAAGGGACTTCCTGCCACTGTCCCACTCTGTGGCCCCAAATGGAGGCAGGCGGCTGCCGGCCGTAGGGGTGGCAGCTCCCCTGGCATCCCCAGCTCTGCAGATGCCCGAAAGCACCTGGGCCCGTGGCCTTTTCTTCACGCGCTGCTGCTGCATTGCTCAAACGTGCTGTGACGGGTGTTTCTGCAGTTTGTCTTGTTACAGTGTCCCAACAGGAACGCGGGCGTTAGTGGGAGGAACTTGGTCTGCGTCCCAGCTTATGAAAGGTGGGTCCTGACAGGTGACATGTAGAGGGTGATGCTGTTTTGGACAGTCAAGCCCTGGAGCAGCCCAGGCTTTCGAACAAGCCTTTGTCCTTTGGAGTTTTAAGTACCGACGAGTGACAAGTAGTTTGGACTTTTATGCTTCACCCTTCAGTCTCTGCTCTGTTGTGCAGCTAGCCATCCCCACGTGGGCCCCTCCCAGTGCCCCCGCCTGCTCCGTGAGCGGGAAGGAGGGCTCAGGACGCCGTCACTGGCGAGGACGTCGCAGTCGTCATCGTAAGTGTGTAACCACGTTGCTGACGCCCGTCGCCAGCGGTTACGCTCGGCTCCCCGTCAGTGGTAGGTTATTCATCCTGGAGTTTCTTTTGTAAAAATATTCTCGATAAGGCACAGTTCTGTGCTTAATTGTAGGTAGACAAATAGAAACAAAGCCGGTGGGTCGACGAGGCCCATCAGATTTGGTGTCCGGCCTTTCTCCTGACAGTATTTAATTGCTCCTTGGATGTGCATTAGTATTTTTCTTTTAAAAAGTGGCCCGTTGGCTCAGGGGAGTGTCGACTGTTTGGTTTATGAGAAAGGTGCTTGCTGATGCTGATCGGAACTTTTCGCTGCCTTTCTTTTAAACCCTCTGGTGCGGTCACCCTTCCCCATCTGCTAGGGTGGCCTCAGGGTTGTGGGCTCACACGTCTGTTTTTCCCGAGTTCCTGAGGTTTCTGTTTTCTCTGTGCACAATGCATCGCGGCCTTCGCTGTTTTTCCTTTGGAAAAAGTTGCCTGAGTTACAGACCGAGACGTTTCTTCTAGCGTATCGACCATCACGTAGATGATATGGACACTCCTCTTGCCTTTCTTAATATGAATTTGCCTTGTTCTTGGGTTGGTAGCTGGCTCCACAGCATAAAGTCTATTTCCTAAGCCCTCGCAGCTGGGCGCTGACGTGGTGACGTAGAGATCAGGGCGCACGCCTGCGAATACACAACGGCGAGGTTAGAAAACGGTCCTGCAGAGACAGCTGACCCCACGCTCTTCGCTCCATCCTCACGTTTCCTTCCTGAGTCGCCTGAAACAAATCCATCCGGGAGCAGGAGACCGGATCCTGCCCAAAGGCGGGCAGGCGGACAGCTGTCCCTGGCTGAGACTAAGTCGTAGGAGTGACAGGGGGATGGGGGGCAGTGGGGGGAGGGGAGCGAAGGGCCCTAAGGACTTGGCGAAGTTTCTGCAAACCCACAGGAGCCTGTCTCCACGCTGGCATCGCAGTCACAGCGGTTTTATTGGGGGCATTCTCTCCCTCACGTGCAGCTGAACTGGCTTCTGACTGATAATCGGATCATTGATTTTTTTTTGGGGGGGGGATCAATGAAACAGGAACAGGGCTGTGTATCATCCCATCTGATACCACACCCGGTACTCAAACCCGCCCGGAGCATCCCCGCAGGGCCTTCGATCTGTCTGAAGCCACTGAAACCATTTTCCAGGCTGAGTCTGACGGGGCCCAGGGCAAAGGCCGTTGGCTTTTCTCTCATTACCCACTGTCCTCTTGGTGGGGATAAAGCCCCCCTGACGTCCTGAAGCAGATGATTGCGACAAAAGGAGCTGGCCGGTAGTGGACATCCGGGTCTTCTACCCTCGTAAACCAGCGCCCTGGGCTTCGCAGACAGTGCCCCCACCCCCGCTCGTGGGGGGGGGGGCTGTGCCTTTCGGAAGCCCTGGTGTCGATTCTCCCCTCTAACGATGCTCACGTCTCAGCCGCTCACCTTTCCTCCGGGGTTGGTTCTCTGACCGAGTTACCAAACACCGTCGCGTTGGTTGACTTTTGTTGACTTATTTTGATTATGGTGACATTGGTCAGCTTGTCCCCTCCATAACCCGCACCTGGTCCCGGACAGACACCCTGCGACGCAGAGCCGCCTCGGCCAGCGTCTTCCAGTTCCCACGTCCCGCTTGACCTCCTTCCCTCAGCAGCTGGTTCAGGGGGGACATTCGCCCTCACGGCTGTTTAGACAAGGAGACAGGAAAGGAACCATCCTGGTGTGTCCGGCCGTTTTCAGCATTGCGCGCTGACGCGGGTCCACACGGGCCGCCTTTGCTGGTGGCTCGGACGTCCCCTCCCTGCCCTTGCTGGGGCCTCCAGATGAAACAGCCCAGCGAGGGCGAGGCCCCCCCAGGGGGCGGCTCCGGAGCCCCTGGCGGGCGCTCTCTCCGGGGGCGTTTTCAGGGGAGCTCGTGGCTGCTGCCCGCCCCCGCCCCCAAGAGCTCCCTGTCGGGCTTGTGGACGGTAACTGTAAGTTCACGGGCGGTCGGCTCCTGCCCTCCGTCATGCTCCCGGCTCAGCCTCGGGTCACTGTGGCCAGCCGCCAGCCGTCTGCAGTCCCACACGAGCACGTGGCTCGGTGGCCAGCGGTCATGTCGCCTGCATCCCGGAGACCGACACGAACCGTCCGAATGGCTCTTCTAAGCGTCCTCCCTGGCTGAGAACGAAGGGCGCGCGCCCGGGTCACTGTCCTATTTCATGGACTCAGTGGCTGGGAACAACAGAAATCCATTCTCTTGCAGCTCTAGACATCAGTTGTCGGGTCTTGCGTCTGCGCAACCTGTGCAGGCTCCAGTCCCTGCCTGTCACCCTGTCACCTCCTGCAGGTAGTTGTGGTTCCTGGGGCCCTGCTCTTCCTCCATCCTCAAAGCCAGCAGCACAGCCTTTCCACACTGCGCGTGCTCGCTCGGTCTCTCTCTCTTCCCTCTCTCTCTCTCTCTCTCTCTCTCTCTCTCTTTCTCTCTCTCTCTCCCCCTCTCACCCCCCCTCCCCCGTCACTGTCTCCCTCACAGCTATAAAAGCAGATTTTGTACAATTACACAACGTTTAAATGTGGACCCTTTTATTAATGTGCTTTGAAGTGCAATTTAAAGTTAAATTATTATTATATTTTCCCGAAAATGAAGTTAGGATTAAAAATATGCACAGGATTTGCAAAGGTGCTATATATGACAATGGATTTTAGTAAACATGACTTAAGCCCAGTTTTTGTATTACTACTCATGTTTAGAAAACAAACAACTGTAGAAATAAAAAATAATATTTAGATAGCTACAGAATTTCTATCAGAAGCTCGCTCCGGTCTCTGAATTCTGCTGGTTGCAGAAGGCAGGCCTTTGAGCTTTGAGAATGAAGACATGAGCTGTGTAATAATAGGTTAAGGAAACTGGGCAGAGTCAGCCACTAGTGAATTAAATCGCTAAGATAAATACAAGTTTCTAACTCGTTGGAGTCTAACTAATTTCTAACTTGTTCATAGCCAGGCTGTGATTCACAGTTCTTATTATTCTAGCATTCAGTGATTTTTTAGTCTCAGACACACAACAGAAACTTAACCTTTATGACCAACATAAATCAGCCATCAAACTCAGCAGCAGAGAGAGTCAGAAAGAAATACAGCTCTCTGAAGCTGTCACCTTTCACCTTTCCAGCACAGAAAAGGCGGCCGATGGAAGACAGCGAAACCGGCTCAGAGATCTCTGTGCGGTTACCGCGCTCCCCGCGTTCAACACGGGAAGCTCTGATCGCTGAGGGAAGATGCGTCCTGGGAGCCCGTGGGCGGCCACTGCGCGCCTCCTTGAATGGGCTTCTGCGCAGCTCTCACACGTCCCAACCTGCTTGTAATGCGATTGTTTGTTTTAATTATTGGCGCACTCGACTTCATCGCTGTTAGAAAACTCTGGGAAGGAAGCACTCCTTTTATTTTTATTTTTCTATTTTTTATTGGAATGTGATCTGGTTAAAAATGAGCAAAGGATTTGCATAGACATTCTCCAAAGAAGACATACAGATAGCCACCAGGTATGTGAAAAGATGCTCAACCTCACTCATCAAGGGAACGCAAGTCAAAAGCACAGTGAAACTCCGCCTCGCACCATCAGGGCGCCACCAGCAAAAAAAACCAAAAATACACAAAAAACAAAAAACGCGTTCGTGAGGACGTGGAGAAAGCGGAACCCTGGGCGCTGTTGGCGGGAGCGTGAAACGGACTCGCCACGGAAAACAGGTCTTCAAAAAATTAAAAACGAGGGACCGTGTGATCCAGCAACCCTGCTTCCGAGTACGTGCCCCCCGAAATGAAACCCGGAGCCTAATTTTTAGCATGTTAAGTATTGGTAGGTATAACGCACCTCACTAAGAGATCTTCGTGGGCCTCGAGCATCCAGAAGAGTGCAGAGCTGTCTTTCGGGAGCCAGGGACGCAGTCTGTGGCCCACTGCCTTCGCTGCTGGTGGCACGCCTCAGAGGCCCGGGCGTACGTGTGGCCGAAAGATGGTGAGAGAATGCTGCTAAGTGCATTTCGTTTTTCATGATACCCCAAAGTAGAAACAGCGCGGGGGGCCACTGGCAGGAGACTGGATACATTGTGGTATGTTGCTAAATTAAACACTATAAATTAGTAAAAAGAACCAACCTCTATAACATATGTAGCGGCATGGATAAATGCCTTTGAAGCGAGAGCGAGTGAAGGAATGGCACGAGCAAATGAGCACGGGGGGAGGCCTTTCACAGGAGTCCGGGACAGGCAGAGCTCCTCAGTGCTGACGACCACAACGGACCTTACGTCAGGAGCAGGGAAAGGGGCACGGAGTGGACAAGGACCCAACAGAAAGTTCTGGAACACAGGGCTTTGCCATCGCTACCACTGAAAGATCCGTTTAACATGTCTCGCCAAGATTTTATCCACTATTCTCAAATGAGAGAGACAATAAAAGTAAGGCCAGAACAACGAATATATAAATAATATACTACACAAGGCCACCAATGAATAACAGACAGTTATAGAACGGCCAGAAGAGCCTAAGGAATTGAAGGCCTACGGGTGCCATTACTAAAAAATATATATATATATTTGAAAAGATGGGGTGACTTGAGGCTAAAAGAACATCGCGTCCCAAGAGACCTGCTGTGTGTGGCATTTTCCCACTGCACCTGCCGTTCTCGACAGACTCGGCTCCCTCACTTCCCGGCAAACCCGGCCCGGGGTGGGAAGAGGAGGGAAACCGCCAACGCGCCTGTCTGAGCGCCTGTCCCGCCCCTCCGCGACCCCGGCCGGACTTGGAACCTGGCTGCAGGACCGCGTGGCCTCACCATTTCGGCCCTGGGCTTACCTCCGCCTAACCGTCGTGGCTCGGACACACTAGATTTTCTCTATTAATTGAACTCATTAATTAGGTGATTCTGCACTAATTCATCAAGATGTGTAATGAATTAAGTTCATTACCGTTCAGACAGGGAGAGGAATAATGACGCGTGTGGAGTAGGAACGGATGAAGTATCGGGGCGGGGTTCAGAATCAAGCTAAGAGGTGGCCCGAAGCTGTCCGTCAGGACCACTGTCCCGCTGCAGCACAGAGGTGACTGCCAGGGGCCTGCACCCTCTGCGCTGGGACGCTGGACCTGCAGCCCGCGGTCCCACCTGTCCCCTCCCGATGGGGGCTGGGACAGCCCCCGCCCAGTACTTCGCTGAGCGGAGTGGGGGCGCATCCCAGCCCGGCTGCGCGGGGTGGGGGGCACAGCGTCATGGCTGGGGGCGGCGGGGAGGGCGGGGTTCAGGGTGGCGGAGTGGGGGGCAGGCGGCTGAGGACGCATCCTGGGGAGCCGGCGAGTCTCGTAGTTTGGGGAGGAGGTGGGGTTCGTGGGACCTGATGCTGCCTTGTCCATGAGTGCAGGGGGAAGCAGCGCCCAGAATTCCAGGACTTCGCCCACCGGGTGGACTCCAAGTGCAGGGTCCTTCGGGGACGGGGACCCTGGGAGGCTCCGTCCCGCCGCCGAGGGCTGGCCTGGACTCAGGGGCGGTCCTCGCATCTCCCGTCCCGCGTCGGGGGCCAGGGCGAGGACCCGCCCAGCTCCGCCCTGCACCCCAGGCCCGAGGACCAGCGCCCGCGCCGCGTCCGGCCTGCGGCGTAGCGGGGCGCCCAGAGGGTGACACCCCCGCCTCCGGGGACCGCTGCTCCCTGGGCTCCTCTGGGGGGCCCGCTGAGGAGCCTGAGGCCGAGCTTCCCATGTGTCCTGCAGAAGTGGAGTTTTCAAGGCAGAGAAGGAAAACGGAAAAAGAGACAAGACGCGCCCCGAAGCCGAGCGTTTTCGAGCGCGTCGGCCCCAGCGCCCCCCGCTCGGCGTTTCGGGGGGCGGGTGGGGGGCGGCGTCCGCAGCGCGTCCCTTCTCAGACGCTGCCGGCGACGCCCCGGAGTTCGCATCACCCGCTGACGTTCTAGAAAATGCTTCGGGCCGCGCCCGAACCGGGGTGCACGCAACCCGCGCGTGGGTTTGGGAGGGCATCGGTGCAATCAGAGTAGCCGCGCCGGGGTCCGCGGAGGTAGAAGAGCCTCTCGTAGGAGCTAGCTTTAACGTGGTTTTTTTTCGTTTTTTAATTTATTGTTTTCAGCAAGGAAAAAATAAAATCTATACACGATTGAATTGCCCAGAACTATTACAGTATAACACAGGTAAAACACAAGATTATGAAATTATCAGTGATGCCATTTACATTGAGAGCTTCCGCTTTTATGATGGTTTCTTTTTATGGTTCAGGAATTTAAACATACTCTAGTATTTTTTGATTACTTACGTTTTACAATCTCATTCTACCTGGAGAAAACAAAGGTAAGGTTTTCGAAAGTTTTTAACAAATTTGGTTTCCTCTTTATAAATTTTTAAAGAAATTACCTTAAATTTTATAATACAGCATTACATTCTTGAAGAGAAATAAGTCAAGACTATTTGGGGAACAGGTGGAAGTCGGTATGTTTCTGGCATAAATTTGCCGATTCTGGCTCTTTAAGATTAGCATCCGTCAGTCCCCCGTCGCCTGCTTCCCTGTGGCTCCTCCTCATGTCCCCGTCACCCGCCTTCTGTCTAACGCTTTTGGAGACGGCGAAGGAGCCCCTGATCCGCGTAGGGCCATGGGGTTGGTGACCCCACCGAGGGGACCTGGGAGTTCCTCTTTGCAAAGCCTAACAGGACCCAGCGAAGCCTGGAGCAAGGTGAAAGGTAGATGAGGCAAGTGCAGGTGTGAAGCCACAGGATTAGTGTCGCACGTGTTTGTCCAGCTTCCCTGTCCTGGCCACACGCGCAGGCTTGGGTTTGTCGTCTTTTTCTGTCACACGAAACTGGCCCATATGTCCAGTGGCTGAAATAAGTCAGCAATTAAAATTAAACTACTTTCTCTCTCCCTCTCCCTCCCCCCCACCCCTTTCTCTCTCTCTTTCTCAAAACAATATTAGGCTTTGCTTTTTCTGTGTTACATTTAAACATTCCTTCAAAAAGCATGGATGTGGTAGGCTGTTCTTGTATTTGACCAGTGTGGTCAGGAAGTAAGGTGGCCCATCTAAGTCCGTTTTCGGGATAACTAAAGTTGTCCCTATGAGGAAGTTGGTTTTACATCGCCTCTCACGGGTGGACCCGCGCCCTGCCCGGGCTCTGTAGAGGCGTCTGCTGACCATGCGCCTCCCTGTCCCTCCTCATAGTGTCCCCGAGCCCATCCTCACTGCCCTAAGCCACACCCACGCGTCTCTTCAGGAGCCTTTAAAGTGTCGGGGATGATTTGCTTTACGTGGGATGGGCCAGAGTCATGGGTTTCTACAAATGTCGTCATTTTTTCATACCGTTTGGCCCCATAGCCGTCACGCCTCGTGGCTTACCGCTCTCAGCGGTGTCTGCCTCCCACCTCCCTCACCTTCCGAATCCCGACCTGCTTCTTCCAGTCTTCCCCGGGCTCAGAAACAAGAGGACACATTGTCCGAAGTTCTATTTGCAATAGATTCTGATGTAATGTCAAAATCAATGCGGGATAGGGAACGGACCCTACCGTGAGACCGTCGTAATCCTTATTCTGTCTGCCTAACCGCTCTTTTTCTACTTTTACCATCTTTACGGGATGGGGATCAGACCACGGTACCACGGGTCAAGAGCACGGTGTGACCTTGAGCTGGCTGGTGTGTTGCTAAGGGTCTGCTTTCTCGTCACGAAAATGAGTAGATTTCAGGGAATGATCCCCCAAAATCCTGACATATCCGAAAAGTCTTTACCTCTAAGTGAGGGTCCTCCGCATGTGAATATGAGTCAGGAGATGGGAAATACCGCAATAAAACATTAAGTTAAAAATGAATATTAATATGGATCAAAAGTATAAAAAATAAGGACACTCTTGATGAAGTCATATATTACATAAATGTTTTTCTTATACATATATTGAATCATATTATTTTTAGAATACTTGAAATTTGACCAGAGACTTGAAGTTATATAATTCATTATATTTTCAAGCAAATATATACAATATACTTTATATGTGTATAATCATTTATATGTACATAAAAATTATATATGTAATTTTATTTTACTTGGAATGTGTCACATATATTAGCTAAGCATTGGCTAGTACGTCTCAGAGATTTTTCTCGAGTATTCCAATGGGGCATCTCAGAGATTTTCATCCATTTGGTAGGTATCGTTAGATGAGATGGTTTTCGTCATCAGCACGTTCTGTGTTTTTGTCAGTAGTTATATCTCAAAGACAGTCCAGGTCACCTGTTAATAACAATAAAAAATGTGTGCATTAAGCAACGTGGCTGCATTATTTATGACGGCAGAACTCTAGCCACACCCTTTGCGATAAAAAACGTCCCTGTCGCCATCATCTTAAGAACGTGTACCGGAAATGCAGCCCGCTCTTTGTGAGTTCGGCTGGCCGCGGGAATGTCCTCGGGGCCCTGATTTCCGGAAGTGCGAGGGGCTGTTGCTTCAGAATCCATTATCCCCCTGCGACATCGGTGCATGTCCCTGACACAGGGGTCTGAGAACTCCCGGTGCACGCGATCTTCCGTTTTGACCCGATTTCCAAAGGGAACGTGAGACGAACACGCGCTGACGAAGGGCCAGCGAAGTCACTGGCACCGGGAGTGTGAGCCCGTGTCCCCGCAGCTCCCCAACCGCTGCCCCAGGGCGAGGCGGGACATATTAAAACGCATGGATCTTCCACTCGGTAGATTCCTGCAAGAATCTGTCTCATCGGTGGCACCAATTGACGATGAGCCAACGAGGCGGAGTGAACAAAAAGACGCACAAAGCCAAAGTCGTATTTTCCAGCCGACTCGCCTCGCTCTGTCTCCACTGCGGCTTCCGCTCAGTCTGACAGCTAATCATTGTGAGGTGCGTGCGGCCTGCACGTCTCGGTCGTGTCGCAATGAGGCCGGGGGCCAGATGGACGGTGATCGCGTATTAAGTATGTAGCAGCTCAAGAATTCGCAGATATCCAAAGGTTTGTTTGTTTGTTTGCAGAGATAGTGACCATATAAAACCAAAGTACTTTGAAGTCCTTAACTGCTTGTCTTAACTCAGATGTACTGACTGCCTAGTAGGGAGACAGGGCCACAAGTTTGCCCAGTGCTACGCTGGTGACGCGCTGGTGACGATGCAGAGATTCTGCTTTATTGTCCGTCACCTGAGAGCTGAAATAAAGCGTACAGATCACTGTCGTGCGAGATGCAAGGTGGCGAGTACGCGGGAGCTGTGCGAGCACAGTGCTGACCCCACGTGGAGGAGACAGTGGTCGGGTCCAGCCAGAAAGAACCAGGCACGATTTGTGAACGAGGCAGCACCAGAACCCGGACTGAAACTTCGCGCGCGTGTGTGGACCGCGGACGAAATGAAGAGGACGATGTCAGTAAAACTGTGACGAAGGTGGGAGAGTGACGGTGACTCTGAAAATGTGGACAGAAGTTAAAGTCGAATGAAATGTAAGCAAGTAAAGGACAGCAGTGCTGATATAATCGAAAATCCTCCTGGGTGAGACTGAGAGATCTGAAAGTCATTATAAAGAATATGTGTCCTTTTAAATAGGTGGACAACCTGAAGAGATGAACGGAAGGCGTGTAGGCAGATGCGGAGAGAGACGCCCAACGGGTGTTACTTTGTTTAATTTTATTGCCTGTGCACACTGGTGCTGTTGTTATACCCACGGTCCGGGTCAGGCAGCCCAGGCCTGAGGAAGGTAAAGGACCTGATAAGGTCCCCCCGCTGATACCTGACCTGGCGGAGTTCAAGTGCATTCATCCTGACCCGGAGCCCTGGCCGGTGCTGGTGGCAGCATCCCGCCTTCCAGCGGGGGCAGGGAACGACCAGCACAGAGCTGACGCGCTGAGCCGCAGCCACG
Source organism: Eonycteris spelaea (assembly GCA_003508835.1). NCBI lineage: Eukaryota > Metazoa > Chordata > Mammalia > Chiroptera > Pteropodidae > Eonycteris > Eonycteris spelaea. The sequence goes on along the minus strand of PUFA01000002.1, from coordinate 2,181,265 downwards.
AGCCCCACGGGAGCGTGGGGTTCTCATCAAGCACGCGTCGCACCCGGCAGCCTTTCTGCTCGAACCTGACTGATATCAGGCTCTCCCTGATCATCATAGCTCACTGTTTTTCAAGGAAATTTGAAGTTTGAACATGAGATGTAAAGGTAACACAGAAATGTCACATATACACATCGCGAGGCCTAAATCAGTATTATGGGCTGCTTTGACTTTCGGGGGGAGGGCGGGTCTTGAGGAGCCTAAGTTCCTCGCCCCTCTCTGTTCCTGCAAATGAAGTCCCCTGGCCACACGACTGTCCTTATGAAATGGACCAAATGGTCTCTGCTCGTCTCTGAGCGCTGGGTCCTGTTTCCCAGACAGGTTGGATTAAGTCAAACAGGACAATCCTGCCTCCCTGTGAAACGAGGGTCCCCCACCTCCTCATACCACAAAGCCTGCCTCCCATAGCCCTGGATGTCCGCTGTCTAGCCTGCAGCCCCACGAGGCATGTGGCATGTGGCGTCCTGGGGTTAGCATCGTACATTAGCTGGCACATTCGTCACAACTGTTGAACCATTATCAGCATGTTAGTAGTACCTCCCACACTGCGTTTAGAGTCTCTTCGTTTTTGCATAATGGTCTCTTACAGGGCGATACGTTACGTTTGGCTATCATTCTCCTTAGGCTCTTCTTGGCCCTGACAGCGTCTCAGATTTCGTTTTTGGTGCCCATGCCCGTGTTGAGGACAACGGGTCAGCTGTCTTGTAGGGTGTCTCTCAGGTGAGACTTGTCAGTCTTTCTCGTGATGACGCAGAGACTGTGATCGTTGAGGAACGGGGACCACGGGGGGACTGTGCCGTGCCGCCACATCGCATGGAGGATAGGGACCACCCGTGCGCCTTGCCGCTGCCGATGCTGACGCAGCCACCCGGCTGCGGCGCCGCCGCCAGGGCTCGCCGCTGGAGAACTGGTCTCTCCTGTTCTCCATGCGAACCGCTTCCGAAGGAAGTCGGGAAACGCAGCCCACTCTTAAGGAAGAGCGTTATACCCGAACCCCTCGAGGGGAGAGCAGCTGCACCGACTTTATGGAATTCTTCCACCAAGGAGATCGACCCAGTCTCCACGTGTTATTTATTACCTGTCGAGCGAGCTCTCTAGAAGAGACATCTGGTTGACCCACAAGCAGAGGTGGCAACAGGGAAGACCCAGAGTGAGATGATCTAACTATGGCAGCAGTTTCCAGAGCGGGAAATGCAAAACGGCCACGGAGCTTTCAAAAACTGGCTCCTTTTCCTCATAAACATAGAAATTGGCAAAGATTATTTCAAAAAAATTTTATTATTTCTAACAGGGAAATAAAAATCTGCACGAACTGCACCATGGGCTGCTAGGACACTTGAAATGTTCAAGAGACAGCACTTTATGCTGAAAACGTTATCACGTTTCTAACAGAAACATTCCTGTGCTGAGCTGTAAGAGAAAGACAGGCCTTGCTCTCAGATCGCCTCACTTCAGCAGGTGTAGGTGCGCGTGAGTAAGTATGGGCAAAACCAGCGAGAGGAAGAAAGAGAGAGAGGTGTGACATAGCGTCATGAGGTGTTGTCACTGCTTTATTCAGTAATATTAGGTGACTGGAGCTGTCTGTGACTCAGTTGCCTCATCCGCGAATGGGACCCCATTCCCTAACTCTCAGGGAAGGCGGTGAAGACGCGCGCGCACGGCCCCGCGCACAGTGGCAGTCCAGACGGTTCTCGGACGCGTCGTTTATCCGCGGCTTGTAGAAAGAAGCCGTTGTCCGGAAGCTGGACGGCGCTCCCGCCTGTTATCCTATGCGCTGAACGCCGCGGTCTCACGGCACCACATGCACCTGAACCCCGCAGCCCCCCAGGGGCGGGGCGTTCGGCCAACCTACCCCGGCGCTCATTCGCTCGCGTGGGCGAGGGTCGCGAGGCGCCCTCGGGGTCACCCGCCGGCCACCCTCAGCCTCCGCTGCGCGCTGCCCTCGGCCGCCCTCGCCCAAACCCAGGGCCCGACGCGCCTGTCCCGGCGGGGGCGCTGGTCTGCCGCACGCCTCCTGCCGCGCCTCTTCCCACCTTCCTCGGTTTCCCGTGCCATGCCGGGTGCTGGGCGCCGGGGGCTCACGGAGCTCCTCTGCACCTGACGCAGCGGCAGCGCAGAACCAGAGGGGGCGCGTGCGTGGGGGGCCTTTCCCCTGGACACTCGAGACTTGGACAATAAGAATGAAAGACCGACCTGGAAATTGGAGCTCAGAAAACCTATCGCTGAAGTTGCCCGCATATCACTGGCATATATGTGATATCTTTCAAAGATGTTATTTTTTTAGAGGTTCATAGCAGAATTGAGAGGCACACCTGTACAGAGGTTTCCCATATACCCCCCCCCCGCGTCCCCCAACACACACGGCCTTCGCTTTGTCAGCACCCCCTCCAGATGCGACATTCGTGACAACTGCTGAACCCGCTGACACGTCGTCACCCGGAGTCCGCAGTTTCAGCAGAGTCACGGTGGTGGTGCGCGCTCTGTGGCGTGGAGACGTGTCATGGTATGCGCCCGCCGTGCGGCGTCAGGTGCATCCGCGGTCACGGCGTCAGGTGCGGTCACGGCGTCAGGTGCGCCCACTGACACGGCGTCAGGTGCATCCGCGGTCACGGCGACAGGTGCGCCCACGCTTCCTGCGTCAGGGCAGCGCACCCTGAGCGTCCTCTGCGCGTCGCCGTTCTTCTCGCCATCCCCCGGCCGCGGCCCTCTGTGCTGTCCCCGCCGCGTCGCCGTTTTCGCAAAGCCCTGCAGCTGCGGCCCCACGCCGCGGGCCGTTCAGACCGTCTCCCTTCACTCGTCGATAAGCATTCGCGGTTCCTGCGTGTCTCGTCCCAGCTTCCGCGTGCATTTCTTCTCAGCAACACCTGCCGTCTTGTCATTCGTGACTGAGTTTGTGCTGCTGCGGGTCGTTATTTGCCACTGCGTGTCTGCCTTTCAGCTTCTTCCGCTCACCTGTCTTCTGACCACCCGCCTACGTCCTCTGCTCCTCTCCACGAAGGGCGGGAATCTGCCCAAACGCCTGTGTTCCGAGCGTGTTCCGCAGCGCTTGGCAGGCAAGCAGGTGCTTCATCAGTGCTGAGAGGGGAGGCGGGGGGGGGAGGGGGACGGGACAGGAGGAGAAGAACGAGGCCTTGTTCATAACACTCACCTGCACCGCCATGTTCACACGGCGGGTCCTGCTGTTTCCAGATCTTACAAACAGCTACACTTAGCCTCAATGGGAGAAAATGAGATTAAACTATGTAGTTCATTCCTTTTAGATACAGGAGTTGGAAGCAGAAACAAACCCTAACACCTCAAACTCTTCGGCAGGTAAATTAGAGAACATGCCTCCCCATGTGCCTGGTGGGGGTATTTTTGATGTCCGGACTGACAGCAGTCGGACGTGAGTGTTTGCCTGGTCGAACTTGACCGTTTAGAATATCGGGTGAACGGGAAAGGCTTGGTGTGTGCTCAGGGCTGCAGCAGTTATATGTGCCCTAGAAAAAACATGCCACATTGCCTCCGGCTGTGTGGAGACCGCCCCGGCTGGCTCACAGGTGGCTTCTGGTAGCCACCAGAGGGGCCGGGTAAAGGCAGCTGGGACGACTCCTCAGAGACCTGTTTCGGGTGGGGAGAAGACGGGCCACAGGCTCCAAGGCGACTCGCTGTAGGTAAGAGAGGGAGCATCTGAAAGATGCCGTGGGAAAGGCCTGCAGAAATGACCGGCTCAGCAGATGGTGGATTAGCCACGCCCTACGGATCTGATGGCCTTCTGGCGACTGGTCGTACCTGCAGGGGAAATGATCTGTAAATAGGTGGGACCCGCGGTCCAGAAATTCCTCTCCCCTTGCAGCCCCAGCCTGAAGCTCCTCCTCCCATCCTGAGTCAGGAGGAGCACAGGTGCACGTAGACCCTCAGTCAAAGGACTCACGTGCCCTGTGCAGGACCCTGCCGGGCCGTATAAGCTGTAAGCGAGCCAAGCGGGGCGAGCCCTGCTTCGTGCTGTCTAGAACCACACGCGTCCCACCGGCCTGGCAGACTCTCCTCCCTCTAACAGTCGCCTGGGCATCCAGGTTCCCTCCGTCAGGTGGGAACACGGGCTGCAGGTCCACGCGGCTGCAGGAACACAGTGCTGCAGGCCGCTGCCCAACGCGCCAAGCCTCTGCCCAGTGCCCGCGAGACCAGCAGGCCAGAGTCAGAGGCGCTTTCGGGGAGTTACGGGTCCTCGGGGAAATTCTCTTGCCACGAAATAAGCTATTTTTATACCATTAATGAAAAACGGAGGGGGATGCTTATTTGGAAAACAGAATGGGTGATGTGCTTCATGTATTGCATAAAGACAATTTAGTTTCTAATTTATTTGTCTGCAAGTTCAGAGGAGGTCTTAAAACAATGAGACGATTTCTGCTGATAGCTCCCAAATCGGCTAAATTCAGTAACTAATTAACTCTGCGTTAGCAGTTTGAAAAATGGGCCGCTGACCAGTTCTGCAGGAATGGAGCAGGCTGTTTGTGAAACATTGCAAATTGAAATTCTGTTAAGATATTCTCATTAGCAACGGTTCTTGAAAAAGAGGAGAATTTGAAATGACCAGACAGTGTTATAAGAGGATCACTCTATTTAGGAATTTTTCAGATAATCACCAGTTTCTATGAGAAGTGTGAAGTAAAGGAACACTTAAGAGAAAGAAAATATGCAGGCAAAGAAGCCCACTCGGTCTCAAAGCCTGCAAAACACTGTTTAAAGCAGAATTGCATGTGTGTGTGTGACTGTGCATGCACTCACGTGTGTGCATGTGTGCAGTACATATGTGTGCATGTGTGTCGCTGCACGTGTGCAAGGGTGTATGTGTGTGCATGTGTGCATGCATGTGTATGAGTGAGTGTGTGCCTGTGTGAGTGCATGTGTGTCTCTGTGTGCACGTGTGCACATGTGTATGCATGTGTATCTCTGTGTGTCTGTGTGTGCATGCCTGCATGTGCGTGCGAGTCTTGTGTGCGTGTGCAAGTGAATGTGTGCATGTCTGTGTAATAAATGTGTTCAAAAAAAGGCACAAGAGCCTCAAGTAGCCACGTGCAGTGGGGAGAGTAGTGTATCGTGGGGAGGAAAAAATAATTTTTTCTTTATTCTTCTGAGTACTTAGTCGAAACCCCTGTAATAAAAGACAGTTTAACAAGAGAAAAACAAACATCTTCCTTTTAACGTGGATACTGTAAGGTTTTAAAAGCAAGCCTTTATTGGATGAGCACTCCAGGGCGAGGTGCACTGGTCCCCAGAGGAGAGGGGCCGAGAAGTCACGCCCTGGGCCGGGAGGGCGTAGTTTTAAAGGGTTCTGTGGGGGGAGGGTATAGAATGGGGAGTGTCAGTTGAGCATCTGGATTAGGGCGGTGGCGCCAGGGCTCTAGGGTGGGCCCATGTCCGGATTCCTGATGTCAAACTGGGAAGCCTCCAGGCGGGCCCCGCCAACCTAACAGATACTTCCTGTGGACATGGATGAGAGCCAGAAAAACTGTCCAGCTAAAGACACAAGAGCGGGAAGCATGCGGGTGGGAGGCCGGTGACGGAGGAAGGCAACTTCTCTGTTTCCAGAGCTCCTTCCTTGTCTGCGGGTTCTCAGGATAATCAGCTGAAAGTAATCCTTACGCCAAGAGACGGATTTGGGAGAGGCCTGTCCCGCTGCCCTTCATCACCGGGGACGTGTGAGTGGTAGCAAAGAAACATGCATGTCCCATGGACACACTGCATGCCCCGCACCTACCTCCGAGGGTTTCAGGGAGGAGTAAAAGTAATAATGGCTGCATATTTTTGAAAAAATCATAGAATGCTTACAGTTATAAATGACCAGATGATAAATCAAAGATCATCTTATCCAGCTTATAAATTAAGAAATAATTATTGCTTAACAATTAGAAAAAAGGGAGCTTCAAAGGAAAAAAGGAAAAAGGAAGAAAGGAAGGGGCGGGGTGGAAGGGAGTGACGGGGTTCAGTACACAGCACCCCCAGAACATGGCAGAACGGCATAGTGACTATTAAGCTGAAGGAGTCTGAGGGATCAGAAGCAGGAAGGTCACCCCGACCTCCCCACTGGCTCTTCTTCCCCGGATGTGCTGTAAATCCCCTGAGAGGCGACCCCTCCCTGTGCCAGGAGCGGTGACCCGAGGGCTTCAGGCCTGAGAGATCTGCATGAGCAGATCCTGCACGCCTCGCCCTCGTCTTCCGAGTTGCTTCTCCCCGTTGAGTCCCCGGCCCTGAAGCCCTCGGTCAGGCCCTGAAGCCCTCAGCCTGACCGTTCCCATGGGCGGCGCCTCTTCACCTGAACCGAGTGCGGCCCCCTGCGCAGCTGGTCTCCCGGTCGGGGCTCCAGTCAACCCCGAGAGAACCCTGGGCCATCCGCGTGCCCCCTCCTGCTGGTCTGCGTTGGCTGGCTTGGTCCTCAGAACCAGCCAGTGACCCCACAAGGGTCGAGGAAAACTTTTCCCGGAAGGAAGGAGGGAGGGAGGGAGGGAGGGAGGAAGGAAGGAAGGAAGGAAGGAAGGAAGGAAGGAAGGAAGGAAGGAAGGAAGGAAGGAGCTGTGGAGAACAAGGATGAAGAGAATCCGAGTAATGACTTGTGATCAAACTGGGCCCAGAAAGGTTGATCCTTGGCCACTTTGCAGTTTTGAATTAGCCCGGGAAGCGGGACAGTGGCGGGGGAGGGGCCGCTGCGGTAGACCGTGCACCCCGCACCCTGAGGTCCCTCCACGCACGCAGAGCCCTGCTGAGGGGACACGTGACGAGGTGACAGGCTGGGGCCAGCGCGCTCCCTTCCTTCTCTCACCTTCCAGACCTGCTCGTCCAGCTCAGAAACTGGACAGCCGCCCCCGGGGGGCAGCGGGGAAGGCGGAGGGACCTGCCCAGACTGGCTGTTGGTGTTTCAATTTGACTTTCAACCAGACAGTTCTGGGGAGCTCAGGGAAGATGCATTCAGGTTCTGAGAGCTTGACGCATTTTACACACACACACACACACACACGAACATGCACACCCACACACGCACGCACACCCCGTAGACACACCTCATCGGAGGAAAAGCCATGCACTCACATGAGTCTGGTTCTGCATCAGGCTGTGGCCCCCGCGTCCTCCTCCCACGTCCGCCACGGGTGCAGGCCCGGTGCGCAGGGGGAGGGGCGCCCCGCGCCCGGACTCGGGCTGCAGGGCGGGGCAGCTCTCGCCTCCCGCACCCCCTGCGCTGCTGGGGATGCGCCAGTCACGTGGGCCCTGGGCGGGCTCTGAGGCCCAGGTGTCCCTTGCGGGACTCGGCCTGGAGAATCTGGGCGGAGGCGCCTCACCTGCCCACCTGACCGGCCGGGAGGCTCCCAGACACAGAGCCGCATCGGGGCTCTGTGACGTTCCGTTAGTCGCCCTGACCCACCGTGTGTCCATCTCGAAGCACTCCGCAGCTTCGTTTCCCATGGCTCCCTCCTGCTGCCAGGGGTCACATCAGATAAGTGATAAACAGACCCGACTTCCCTCCCCTGATGGCAAATGCAAAGAGTTTCCTACCATTTTTAGATGTATCAGATGCATTTATTCTATTCTCGACAATAATTTGTTTTTAACTTTTTAAAAGTGGAAGTCTCTTATCTTCCCAGTTGAGATGTCAGTGACATTCCAAAGAGATGCAAAGGGTCAATCTCGCCTCTGGAATAAATTACCTGTGTGACCTCAGGCCGACACGTTTTCTGGCTCTTGGTTTCTTTAGCATTAAAATTAAGATGGAGGATTAAATATCTCCAATGTCATTCCAGCTCTAAGATTATATGATGCCGTCAGTTTTTTTAAAATGCCTCAGTTTGCCAGAATAGATTAACTGCTGCTGCTTCAAAAAAAACTTTTCAAACCATTTTAAATTTGAGATTTTAGAGATTCTTGGTTTATGAATGATTTAAGACAAAATAACAGAAACAATTAAAACATTTCGCCGGTGACTTTTTTCTAGAGAATGTTCTTGTCTTTCAGCCCTTTTTGTTTTTGTACTTTTGGATGTGAAACTAATACAAATTATAAGTAGAAAAATTCGCATGGAAGTTGAAGTACCCCATCTGTCAGTATTGCTAGAATTCATATGTAAAATGAGATGGCACTCGACATTTGTTACTTGAAGTAGGAGTTCAAGATCCCCACTGACTTGCTAATTATGAATGATGAGGGGCTTAAATTGGTGTTCTGAGACTTTCTTTTATGTTTCTGCCAGGAGCTGCATTGCCTTGGCACTTCGTTTACACCCTCACCATTTCTGCAAGGACCAGCTCTTAACATGTCCCAATGAAATAGGTCAATGATGGTTTCCCCATTCCAGAGAAATGCTTGAAAAAGAAAAAAAACAATTTCATAAATATTGAGAATACAGATTATTCAGGTGAGCAAAGACAAGTTAAAAGTCGAGTAATCAAAATATTTTTCCAACATGCTATCAGAATACACACACACGCTCACTACAAGATCAATTAATTTGGGCTTTTAATGTAATAAACGAGGATTTATCTTGTGCTGATTTTCTGAGGAAGAGGAATTGGAAAAATGAAAATGACATGACTTTCTCCCTTAACCGCAAACTTTTTCTGTGTCATTTTCAAGATCAAGATCGGTGAGGAAGTCCCATTGTGCATTTAACGATTTAGTGTGTCATCGGATATTATTAATGGACAATTTTTGATAATCCTTCAATAATAATAAGTCCATGCTAAAACTATACTAATCAGTATTATTTTCTGAACAAATCAAGAATCGTTTTGGAACTTAAAGGATAAGTTCATAATCACTGATAATCATTATGCTGCATATGTGTTAGTTCAAATTAATGCTGAATAACATTTAGAGAAATATAATTGCAGGAATACTACTGAATATACTGTTTAAATGTGTATTTGAAATGTTCTATTTTCAAAGTGTGCTGGAGCCAGCCTGCTAAAGTCGAACAGCACCTAAAAGAGGGGGGTGAAGCCTAAGGAAAAAGAAGACAGGAAAGGGCTTCGGGAGGGCATACAGTCAATGCTGCAGCCTGAGTTTTTTTAGCATAGCCTTTATATTTCTTATTGAACACAATAGCAAGGCACAGAGTACATTACCATAGGAATGGTGGCATTTACATAAGTTCCTATACATCCTTCCTTCAGGGTACAAACATCCTTGCTTACTGTAAAACATTCCACTATCTTATAAGGATTACTTTAGGAGGCAAACCTCCCCTCCAGGGTCAGTAATGTTTAACTCAAAACACTGCTTCCTTGAACCATTGTTTAAGCAGTCTCAGCAACTGCTTTATGGCTATAAGCTACATGACTTCTTCAGTGTCTCATAATGGCTCCCAACAAAAGTGTGATATTTTATTACAAACCATTTGTTAAACTATATCTAATCTGAAACATATTGTGATTATATCTTAGTACGTCACCTCGATTCTTAGGCGTCATTTTTCTTATCACTCGACTGGCCCTTTAGTGGCTGACAGCACAGTGACCCCACGTCCCTCACCCCCCGAGTCTGTGCCCTCGTGTGATCCCCACTTGCGTCTTGAGCCTGGACAGGGCCTGTGCTGTATGTGACCAGTAGAAGGTGTCAAATGGGATGGGTTGTCACTTCCACACACGCGTGACATGAGGCTGCCACTTGCATCTTGCCACCTGACTCCCTCCCTTGCTGGCTTTGAGAAAACAGGTTGCTCTGTGGAGACAGGCCACACATGACAAAGAATTCAGGGTGGACTCCAGCCATCGGCTAGCTGGAAGCTAAGGCCCTCAGTCCAACACCCCCAAAAAGAAGTGGATCCCTCCAACAATTGTATGAGTGAGACTAGACGCAGCCCCTTGCCCACATGAGACCTCAGATTCGACCCCAGCCCTGGCTGACCCCGTGCGTGTGTGTGTGTGTCTCGGTGGGTAGATAGTGGTATTTCACGTATAAGTTGAATTTTGCCATTGCTTGCAGCTAATAAAAAACACTGTTGGGGAGCGTTGTCCTGGAGACTGATGTCGCTGAAAACAATTACAGCTACATTTCCAAGGCTGAAGGTCAGACCTAAATCTGTCAGATTAAGATAAATCATAATTCTTTTCAGGACAAGGAGACATACTTCCTGGCGTTAGTCAGATAAGTTGATTTTTTCATTCGCAGAGTTAAATGGGAATGAATAACATGGTACAGTGCAGAGCAGTGAGATTCAAGTCGATTCTTAAACATGGCGAAACCAACGTATCTCTTTCCGATCTCTTTATGCTCATTTATAAAATGGGTTTGCGCAAAGCATGCCGCTTCTGTAATCTCTGGAAACATATGGATCGAGGATCTCTCATGGCTCGTGCCGTGAAGGAGCATGGTGACAAGGGACACATTTACCACAGGGAGAGAGTTGCCGCAGCTGGGACCAACCGTGCAAGTCCCCACCGAGGACTGAACGGAGCGGGCTGTGGCCCACGCCGGGCCAGAGGTGTGATGTGCTCATGTCACGTTGCAATCCAATCAGGGAAGCCACACGTCGAGACTTGTTGCCCAGGAGAATAGGGTTTTACACGCACCGCTGGTGCCTCACCTCTCCCTTCACACCTGCCGGCTTCTCAGTCCGCACCGTGTTCCTTTGTCCCTAACACAAAGCTAGTCATCAGACAAGAGGCCTGGGAACAGAGCTCGGTGGTCAGCAAATAGCTTTTAACCTCTTCCCGACTGGTTTCGCGAACTTACTGAAACCATTTAACAAAAATTCCCGTTCCTAGTTTACCGTGTTGAGAACGATGTTAATTAACCCAACTTTTGAGAGCCGTACTATTAAAATGTGGTGATATTGTTAGAAATACTGGCTCAAAGGAGCAAATACACTAGACAGATCTGTAGGACATTCGAAAGTCTGTGCGTCTGGAAACCATGTCGGTGTTGGTCCATCTGTCTCTTGGAAATTAATAAAGTCGACCATCCTTCATCTTAAGAATGTCTTAAGAATATATATTTGAGATTCAGATCAGATATCCACTTGACCCTCATAGTCTTACTAAAAACCAGTCTAAGAACTTAAAGGTAAATTACTTTTTTTTTTCTTTCAAATAAATTCAGTATGATTTTATAACTTCTAGCAGGGTGTTAGTTTTCTTTGCTAATTTGTTTATATTTCCCAAATGGGATCCTCCGTGATCTGTTTTTTTTCCTAGTGTAAACACAAAACTAAAGCTAGAAGTTAAGTAAATGAATAAAGAAGAAGAAGAAAAAAAAAGAACAGTTATTTTATTTGCCAGACCAGACCGGCCATTTAAGAATCCGGCTGTCCTTTCATTTCCTGTGTCTTGCAGGTTTCTCATTCTTGCAAGGCGGGGAAGAAGTGAGTTGGGGAGTTGCAGTGAGAGGAGCTGGGAGGAGTCCTTCCGTGTTCTTTTTCTGTCTGAGTGGTTTGGAGCGAATGCTTCGGAGAAGACAGCGCAGTGGGTGTGGTTGCTGGGAAGGAAGGACGGGACAGGACCGCAGGTGGAGTTCTGTTAGAGACGGGGTCGCTGAACCCGGAGACGAGCAGGTCAGAGGCGCAGGGCGTCCTTGCTGAATTACAACAGGAAGCAGAGTTGTCAGGCAAATAAGGACTCTCGAAAGATGGGCAGGCTTTCAATAATCACCCAAAATGTGCAGAAATCCAGGACAACGAGGGAAGTGGTAGGAAACTGGCAGGTAGCAGCTACAAACACGCATGTGTGTGTGTGTGTGTGTGTGTGTGTGTGTGTGTGCGCGCGCGCGCGCACTTAACAACATCGTTTTGAAAAGAGATTCATAGAACCTAACATAAAAGAGGAGTCTATGGCCCAAAAAAATACTAAGGAATTCTGAAGAAAGAAATCGAGCCCAGAAGTGGAGTGTGAAAGAAGAAATGTCATACAAATAAAACTTATTTGATTAGTCTAATTAAGATTTAAATGGGAAATAAGGTCCAATAATAACAATGAATATAAATGAATTGTTAGCGTAATAATAGACATTCTCAGTTGGATGGAAAATCTAGCTATGCATTATTTACAAGTGACACAATTGAGTATAAGGACATAGGAAGATTGGAAAGAAAAGGAAAAGTCAATCCAGGGAAATGCAAATGAGAGCAAATGTAAGCATCAGTCAAAGCGGGATCTGACGTGCTGATGAAGAAGAATGCACCATGACCAGGTAATGAACTGAAACCGTACGCCACACGTATTGCAGAGGGCAATCTGTCCTGATTTTGTCAAATTAAGTACGTATGTACATAGTCAAATCAAATACACCAGTCTGACTATGTGGTCTGAGTGTGGAGCTCAACAAATCATCTCAAATGCGTCCAGAAGGCAAGGTTCGTACAGACAGTTATCAACACGTTGTTCGTGCAGCAGGGAATGGGTCATTTTGTCCATCTGGATAAATCGAAAGTGATGGAAAATAGGAGATGCTAGGCAGTCCTCTGAATAAACAGATTATGTGCGCGCAGAGCAATGTAATTGGACGCTGAAAACACGGAGCTGATTTAGAAACAGGGCTAGGACGAGAACTACCACACAATGCCATTTGCATGAATTAAAAATGAATGAACTCCAAACAATAGTGCACGTTTTACAAGATCCCGTATATCATTTGCATACATACGCGCCCCTTCAGAGGGTTTGCCTGTGGTGAACCATCGGCATGAGAAACAGGATCCAAGGATGGGTATTAATTAATGCATTCGCGCATCTACATGGCACGTTTTCACAGGCCAAAGATATTGTGCATGTGACTTAGAAGTGTCTGGCGGGACCAACCCGTCCACCGAGAGGCAGGAAGGAAGCGGGAAGCAGTCACTGACTTCCGCTTGTGTTCTGAGGCAGCCAGCTCCTGGGAAGGCCTCTGGTTTTTTGTTTTGTTTTGTTTTGTTTTGTTTTTTACAAAATCAATGAATAACGAAAAAAGAATAAATGACAACAGTAAAGCTGCTCCAAGGCACGGGAGAGTGAGTAACCTTTATTCTGGCCGTGGAGATGGCTAGTTCAAACTTGGAACCACCGACCTACAATGGGCCGAGCTTTCCGTTTTTTTGAGGCTTTCTCCCTGGGGGCGTCTGCAGTCACAGCATGGGCTGGGAGGTGAGAGGCGATTGGAGGACTCGGAGAAGACCCGGGGTCAATGCATAACAATTAGCCCACAGAAAGAGGTAGAGGAAGCACTGCTGAATGCATGCACTGTGCTCGCTGTCGCTGTCCTAACTCTGTCGGACCCATAAAACCACGGCGGTACATATGACCACTCGCCTCCCGGGACGACCAGAGTCAGAAAGGCAGAGTCTTCTGAAATATTCAAACACCTTCGTTCACAGCAGCCAACACCCGGAAAAAGCCTGTCTGTCTGTCAGAGGGGGAAGTCACAAAATACGGCACATCCACGCAGAAGGGAATGCAAATACATGCAAAGGCACGATGACTCTCAGAATGATGCCAAATGAAGGCAAGGCGGCAATCATGACGAGGAACAGTCATGATTAAGGTCCTGTGACATCCTAGAAAGGGCGAGCTGGGCTGGGCTCAGGCAGGCGGATCACTTGTTTTTGGAGGTGCGGAGGATGGGGGCAAACATCACTACGGGCGGATGGCAGGGTCTGGGGGCGTGAAGGGGGCAGTGCAGCTTCGCATGGAAGAGGCGGTGTCAATGACATGCTCATCTGTCAGAGCTCGCCGATGAGTGCGCTTAAGTAGACACATTTTATGGGACATAAATAATACCTCAGGGTAGATGACTGTGAAAAGTAACTTGAAAATATGTAAGACAGATTTGACAGACATACACAATTGTAGAAGACTTCCCAGGAAACTTCTCTCAGAAGTGAAAAATGTAAATCAAAAACAGCATGTATGTAGAAAACCTGAATTATAAATTTAACAAGATATCATCATTTCTGTGGATATTAATAAGGAACAAATCTCAAGAATCAATAAAACAAACTTGTTTTTTGTCACAAAGCAATATAATTAAAAATCAATGATTTAAAATAGCACAAACCACATGTCTTGGAATGTGAATAAAGGGACTTCTAAATTATGGGTTTTAAAAAATATTTAAAAATAGCATTTTAAGGAATAAAATGATAATGAAGAGCCTACATATAAAAACAAGTAGGATTATGTTTAAATATTACATAAATGGATATGAAAAGGTTGCAGTCAAGGAGAAAAAATATTAATGACCAATGAGTTATGAATTCAATGAAACACCTGACCTAAGGCAAATTGAAGGAAAGAAATAAACAAGATAAATTGATCAGATAAGAAACAAAGAAATAATAATAAAAACCAATGATACCGGAAGTTCATTTGTTCAAAAAATAATGCAGTGGATAAAACTAGAAAAACTGGAAAATTAAAGGAGATAAATATGTATAAATGCAAAGGTACACATTCTAAAGGGTAGAGATACGAAAAAACTTAAGAATCAATTTCAACAACTTTTTAGTATAATTTTAAATAAAACTAATAATTTTACATAAAATCATAAGTCTCAAATAAAATTAAATTAATATCTAATAAAATTATAAAATGATAATAAAATTAACTTCTTTATTCCTTTACTCTGAGCTGTAACTACAGTCATCAATTTCAGATGGTTTCACCAAAACTTCAAAAAGCAATCTATACATATTACGAATTGTTCAAGTGATCCTAAAATAGTATATTTTATAGAAATAGTGCTTAATAATGTGTTATGAAATAATGTATCATAAAAAGTATGATTTCTTTTAAATAATTGAAAATTAAAAATATAATCCATACATTAGTGTTTTGAAGGTGAAAATTATATTATTTTCCCAATAGATACAGAAAATGTATTAGGTAAAATTCATCAGGAATTTATACATATTTATATAGATAAAAATGGCAGCTTTCAAATTTATTTACCAAAAAAATACATTAAATGATAGCAAATTTTTTGAAATATTTCCATTAAAGACAAAAATAAGACAAGGGAACATTATGACACTTCTACTTGATATTGTATGAGAGGGCTTACACACACATCTGTATAATGTTTGGAGTGACAGATTTTAAAAAGCTCTATTGTTTAGTGGATTGTCTACATTTAAAAATTTTTTAAAACTTTAAAAATTTTAAAAGCATTTGGTATGGTATTTAGATTAAATGCAGAAAAAATAAATTTGGTAACTTTTCTATATACCATAAATGACTAAATTAGTAAACGACAACAAAAAATGTAACTAAATACTTCTATTTAGACTAATAACAGTAACAACAATCAGGATTAATTTGAAGAAAATTATGTAAGTCTTTCTGGAGGAAAATAGATGTAAGATCATAAGCAATATGGTCAATACTTGTAAAATAGACCAGAGACTTTGGTATAAAGAACACTATCCTCTCAAAATATTTAACTTCAATGCAGTTTCAAGGAAAACAGTTACAAGAAATATTCTGGAATTTGAAAAACACTTCTTTCCAAATTTGCGTAAAACCATCATGATGAATTAAAGCCAAGACACATGTAAGTAAGTCTAGAAGAGGAATTTGCTTACAACATCAATACACGAACACACAAATCTACTGAAATTAAACAGTACGACACTCGTCAAGTGACTCAGGGGAGCAAAACCGAGCTCCCAGAAGCAGACTCAAGCTTACAGGGGCACGTGGGTGTAACGAAGGTGGCGTTTCAGTTCCCCAGGAGAGGCCCCAAGTGACACACGACGCAGTGGAGGGTGTGTTAGGTGTGTCTCGGAGCACGGATGCCATGCATAGGGCTCAGCCCCCACCACCCGTCACCTGCAGAAGGCCCCGCCTCCAAGCGCCATCACCTCGGGCTTAACAATTCAGCAGAGAGGTTTGTGCAAGACACAAACATTTAGACCGGAGCAAACACCCCATCGCCTGCCCACTTTTACAGCATACGAACTCTTCATGATAACAGTGCTACTAGAATAAAACTCTTCCGAGCTAGAATCAGGAGCATCTGTCTCTTCCACGGCTTTGCCTCGACTTCCGGTCACTTCTTTCTGATGCCTCCATGTAACTATTAAAGAGAGATTCATTCTGGAGTGTCAAGTGATTTTCCCTGCAAGGTCATCTTGCTGAAAGGGATCAGCTTCCACCCCTCCCAACTATAGAATTGCGGGTATTTATGGAATTATTGTCATGCTAAGCGACCCTAGAGAGCTCAAGGAAAGATGGTAAGGATTCTGCTCAAGTTTCTATCCTACCAGAATCTCAGGCTCCTCATCCGTGGAACAAAAATGAAACCATGTTTTCTTCCTAAATACACCTCCAGGGGACTGTGAGGATCCAGCAAAGGCAGGCAGGTGAGAACTCGTCAAAAATGACAGGTTCGCTTGGGGCGGGATGTAGGATTATACCCCAATGCTTATTTTCAGGTTCTAAATGTATCATTTATTTATAGACTATAATCTCATGGCCAGTTCTAGTTTTTTTGCTTAAAAACTAGCAGATTAGACCTTATCAAAGTTAAAATAATTACATTCACAAGTGAAAATACTCTCTCTTGATAGTCATTTTCTCATACTGGGCCCATTTACCCATCACTCAGACTAAAATCCTTTTGGCTTTTAGAAACATTTTTAAAAGCCATAAAGAGCTCTTGTACAAATCACGTAAAACTGTTGTTCTGACAACATAAATGTCCCATGCCTCAGAAAACACATTAAAATTACCCAAGCGGCTATGAACATGCATCCGACAGAGACGGCTTTAGTTTTTGAGCAGGACCCGGCGGCAGTGGAAGGGCACGGTGCCAGCCAGCCCTCCCGGAGGTGGGCGGGCCCTGGCTCACCAGCGCTAATGACGTCAGAAGGTTTTCACGGTGACGGTGAACGAGGGCCCCGGGCCCAGGCCCTGAACGGAGGAGGACGGGGAGCGCAGAGGCGCTGCCCGCGGACGGATCGAGCTACACCCACCCCGCGGCACGCAGCTTTCCGCGGTAAGCACCGCCTTTTGAGCTACGCTTTTTATTTTCATACAGTTCTCTTTGTTCTTGACTTCACAAGGAAAGCACTGTAATGTTGGCCTGGTCGGTTTAATTTCTTGAAGGCTTTTTTTTTTTTTTTTTTTTTTTTTTTTTTTTTTGCATTTCAAACGAAAGCCGTTGCGCTAGAAATGGCCATTCCGTAGACCTTCGATCCGTTGCGCAGCTGTCATTCCGCCCACGCTTGGCTCGATCACACAGGTGCTGGGCATTCGTACGTGTCCGAGGCTGCTCGTCCGGCCAAGCCTCGAACCCACCAAACCCACAACAAGGAAAACGTGGCTCCGGCATCCCGCCCTGCTGTCCTTCTTTGATGCTGGGTCTTGGAAAAAACCTGTGTCCGTTGAAAATCGGACACACAGTAAATTAAAAGGGTAAGAAAAATAAGATAGTGTTCTGTGTTCTGAAAGAATTCAAGGAACTCTGAACTCTTACAGTTCAAGCACTTACATTTACAGTGGTCAGCAACATGCGCCAACATATCAGCAGTAGAAAACATCGGAAACATTTCTGTGCAAAAACGGTATCACTCACTGTTTGGAATTCCCCCGGCGCACGTTGGACCCTATACTTCCCAGCATAACCTCCGCGCTGCGTTCAGATTGCCGAAGCATGGCGGGTTCCACAGCAACGCACGAGGCAAGAATGATTAACACGTGAAAACCCTAAGTTTTCTGTGTAAATTAATTACTTAATGATTTATTAAACTTAGCGACAGGCCATACCTAGCTCGAGTTTCTTCCGTCAGTTCCACAAACCTCTAGTCTGTTGATCGCTGCTGGACAGTCTCTGCTGGTGTGACTTTCGAGCTGTCACTCGAGAGGGTGCAGCTGACGAGGCCATTGTCACGTGGTAATCGAGCCGTATACAGGATGTTTCAGCGAGGACGCATGGCGAGCGCACGTGCTCGGTGGCGACGTCCCCCCTCCAGGCTGACCGAGACGGCTCTCCTCTGGGACGCAGAACCCTTCCTGCTCACACCCGGCGTTTCGCTTTGGGAAAGAGCGTGAGCGTGTTTGGGGAAGGCTCCGGGAGGCTGAGAGGCAGAAGGGTGCTGTTCAGGATTCTCGAGGCGTCTATCGGCCATACGCTTGCTCTGAGATGACGGTGAGAGAGTTTGGAAAATGCACTACCACCCCGAGCACACACGAGCAGCCTCTTTTCTTAGGATCGTCTGATTTGACCGTGTCCCAGCGAAGAAAACACGGTTAACGGGCACATGGTGGGTACACAGCGGCTCGTTGGGGCTCATGCGAACAGTGAGCAGAGTGACACGGTGCAGTGGCTGCTGAGCAGCCACCAGCCTCCTGACAGGTGAATGAAAGCCCCCAAATGGCAGGAACAAGACGGTGTGCTTGACCCGGGGAGGACGGGAGGGTGAAACTGGGAGACCAAGAAACTCCTTTCGGAGGAACGTTTTGCAACATTATGACCTATCTCCATTGAGCGTCTATGTTCTTTTTTGTTGGACGTTGGCTCCGGGACCCCACATTGTAGCGAATATATTGAAAACTACCAAGACACTTTCGACTCCTGTTTCACTCCCCACGTGGGTGATTGCCCTTCCCCGTTTTTCCAGAACTGTCTTGGTTTTAGAAATGTAAATCCCATGTCCTGGGAAATTCCTTCCTAGGATGTTCAAGGTCCCAGTTTGAGGTGACAACTACAGAAGTTTGGGAAGTAGAACCCTTCATGGTGGCCTAACATGAGATGCTGAAAGCCACAGTGATTTTAGTGTGGGGTAGACGGGCACAGTTTATCCCCTGTGTTCTTCCGTGGTCACTGTCGCCATTTACCTGTGACCACTGACCCTGACGCCCACATCCCCACTGCCTGCCTTACGGAGCACCCACAGCAGCATCAGTCCAGGTAAGACAAACGACGTGCACGGTCATCGTGATAACAGCCCATCCCTAATTTGTCTGGAGATGAGCTGCCATGCTTTGCATTGAGATAATGATGGTTTAAGTTCGCCGTTGTGAATATTGTGACCACGTTTTACGAGAGCTCAGATGATGAAAATGGGCGCGATCGCAGCAGCAGCACCTGCACGACCTGCACCTGCGCGACCCGCACCTGCACGGCCCAGGCAGACGTCTGAACCCCTGCTATTGTCGAGGCAGGTGGAGGGTCCCAGGTCCCAGATTAGGGAGCTACATACCACCCAGGAAGCGGGAAAGAATTTGGATTCGGGCATGGCCGGGGAGGGATGTAAACGCACAGTGGACAGCGACTGTCCCCACGCAGGAGACGCTGGCGAGGACTTGTAAATCCTGAGTAGACGCGAATGCGCCTGTGACCACGGGAGTTTCCGAATTTGCGCGCGTCACTAACAGATGCAGCGTCCCCTTGCTCGACGCACAAGGCGGAGCAAAGCCGCATTTCTGGGTTCGGAGGGAGCAGCTGAAACGCCCCGTGGGCGAACGAGGGAGAGTCCAGCCGGCAGGTGTGCTGGGTCGGTCCGAAGCGGGCAGCCGCGGCCGACTCGGCGATCGTTCTTCCCGCCGTGACGAGGCACACGGCAGCAATGAGAGAAAAAGTTTCTCCCGGGCGTTCGGATTTGAAAATTGTAGTCTCCAAGTGATCCTTGCCTTCCGTGAAGGTCGGATGAAGCCGCGGATGGCCGATCTCCTGTTCGCACGCGAGGGGAGCCTCGCTGGCCTCAGCACACTCAGCAGAAGGCACAGTGGTAAGATGTGGCCAGTTTTGCTGAGTCTGTAGCCCTCGTATCCGTGAAAATGCCATGGCGTCACACGTCTTACACAGAGCTGCTGACAGCTGTGTGCTTTGCTTACCTGGGAGTTTGAGTCTTTCGCATGAAAAAGCTTCGGGCTGGTTTCAGCTTTCTCGGAATGCGCCACAGCACCCCGTGAGCTTTGACTTCGCTGGCGTTTCGACCTTGTACTTGCTGCGGGTTGCGCACCGGAGTTGCTGGCCATAGACAAGATGGTAAGGGACGGACCTGCCCTACCATCGTACATCCGAAGTGTGGAGAACGGCAGATACCTTCCTCTGGTTTATCGAGACACTGAGGTGTGAAAATGGACAAATAGGATAGAAAGTCAGAATTCGCATGCTGTTTTCTCCAAAACTGCTCAATGATCTCTGAAGAGACCATAAGGCATCTAGGAAGACATGACTGACTGCAGTGGAATTATTCCATTTGCTGCCATAGAGCAAGCTGACCACCCAGCTCTCCCTGGGCGGGGTGGGCTCGTGTCACCTGAAACGCATGTTCTTACCTGGATAAGTGAGCCCATCAAGCTCTCCACTGCTTTGGAACGTGAGCGCTTAACAAGCACGGGCCACGGGGCTCCGAGCCACCTGTGCCAGCCCGCGCCCTGGGCTCCCAGCCTCGCCCCTTTGAGGGCTCCAAGCTTTACCGCCCTGCTGCCGCGGAGGACGCTGCTTCTGTCTGTAAGTCCCCCAATCCCCTCGATGTAATCCTGGGGTCGTCACCTCTCTCTATGGTCTCTTGGCCCCTGGGAATTTTCCCAACACCTCAGAACTGAAAAAAAAAATTTGCAAGGAAGGGGTAGCCAGGTTAAACAGGACAATCTAAACTTGTTCCTTAAAACCATAAAACACTTGGAAACCAACTTTGGTTTCTCTGATTCAGATTACGTCTGTGTTTTAAAACCGTTTTTTTTTTTTTTTTTTTTTTTTTTTTTTCCGGGGCAGGAGGTTTTTAACTGTTGATGACATCCAATGTGCTTTGGAACGTTCGCACAAGGTTGGCATTTGAGATGTGGATAGTCTGTGTGATGAGTTTATAGATGCGGAGACCCGGCTGACAAACAGCTGTTCTGCCTGATCCAGCCCGGGGATGTAGACGTGGGGGGGGTGGGGGCGGGCGTCTCCGGGCGGCTGGAAACGAAGTCCCCCGAGTAAATGAGACAGACTCTGTCAAGTCAATTTCTGGGTGCATGGCGCTCGGACGCTTTGATGAGAGGGATTTGGCGCGTGTCAGCACAGGCAGCCGACAGCAGGAATCAGACAGGTGGCATTGATAGGAGCAGAGCTTCGGTCCAGCTGAGTTTACGTCTGTCTGGATTCACTGTGACCACAGAAAGGACAGGAGAGGCCCTGAGTTGCAACTGACGGAATAACCTTCCTTCTGTATCGTGGGTCAGCAAGACTATGATTTCACTTAGTTTTTGAGATATAAAAACAAAGAATGTATATCTTTGAGAATGACATGCGTTTAATATGACATTATTTTAAATGTAGTTCTGAATTGTCACCAGATGGGAGTATTAAGGCTAATAGGTTGAACTCAGAATTTCTTTGTTTTTTGTTTTGTTTTGTTTTGTTTTTGTTTTTGAGAAAGGAATCATGGAATCATGTTACCTAGGAGAAAGACTTTACTCTGATGAATTAATAATAATTTTGCATTTACTAGTTAAAGATAGTTTATTGCCTGAAAACCAACAGGTATTCCTGACACATTCAACCTGTGATAACTTTTAGCACTCAGTAGTTTAGATGGATGGGGTGTCAGAACCTAAAAAAAGTATGAATTTAGATTGTGATCGTTCATAATGACTTTGGACGTATTTCTGAAACGTTAAGTGTACTGGATGCCATTAAGGAGCAGAGGCTGGTGAGTGAAAAACGTAATGTAAATTCGACTTTTATTTTCATTATATTACAAGCCTAATTCATTTTTAAATTTTGTTTACTTTCTTAATTTATTCTTGTGGTTTGAAACTTCAAAGATATAATTGGATATTGACTGAATGTCTTCCTCCATTATCAACTGCCATCCACCAAATTCTTCTCTGAAAGGCTATGAACATTTGCCAGATTTTGGTGCATTTTTTGAGAGACATCTAATACATGTGCTAACAGATTTATATATATAAAGATACGTATGTTTATGTAAAATTTATATATTCATATACAAGTGTTTACATATGAATTTGCTTATGGTTATATGATATATTTTAATAAGCAGCATCAATAATGATTGTTATATGAATATATATTTATACGAGTATAAATTTATGTAAAAATAAATGTCATATAACCATTTCATATATAATTACATATGATGTATAATATATAGACATTTCCTCCTGTTTAAAAATGATAACATACTGTAAAACCCTTCTGGTTCTTGCTGTTTGTAATGAGCCATTCCCGGAGACCATTTCATTACGTAAACTGTCCCTGTCTTTTCCCGGAGGAGCACAGCGTCTCCCGGCACGGTGGTCCCATCTCGCTCGCCATTTTGCTTTCCGCTTTTCTGCTAGCGCCGCGATGCCTCAGTGGTGGCCGTGCGTGCGCGTGCGCCTTCCGCATTCGCGATGACAGCTTTGTGCTTGTGCGCTGCTGACACGTGGCCTTCTCTTTGCTCGTCTATAAAATAGGGGTAACCACTTTGCATGCTGATTGTGAGGCTGAAACTGCATGGCCTGTCTGTAAAAGTTTATGACCAGAAAGTTCTTCGTACATAGTAGTTGTCATAATTAAAATGCATTACAGAGAATACCGTAACACATACGCTTCATTTCTTGACAGCAGAGCAAACCTAGGTCTTGGTTAGAATTAAAGCAGAATTTGAGACTCAGAGCTTGAGCCTCATCTGGTCCCACATGTGCAGAGAGTTCTGCCCCACCGTAATACAAGGTGGAAGACTCTGCCAGGCACGTGTTTAACTGGCAATCTGCGTGCGAGAGGCCACGTGTGTTGCCCCGTGATGTCACCCTCGGCTGACTCGAATCTGGACTTTTTTTTACCCCTGTTCTTAGCCAGTTAAAGATTTGCTTACTTCACATCTGATGCTTCGTATTGAAATAAGTGGTATTTCTAAGCTGGGGCCTGCTTTTCTGAGAAGTACAGGTAGCTAAAATAGGAAATAATAAGATTTTTACAATTAGACATACATTACAGAAACTGTTTTCGATTCTTCACGAGGCCATAGAGATTTAAAAACATCTATTAAATCTCTGGTTTCTTCTTTGCAATTTACTCTGAGAGGAGATAAGGTTAATATTAATGTGGAAAGATAACTTGCCAAGAAAAAAATAATTTGGAAAGGTTGCTCATGTGAGCCTATATTTTTCAGGCCCTTTAAAATCCTCTAAGAAAAGAAAGTCCGCAGCATACTAATAACCAGCTAGTGTAAGAATGAATACAAATGAAAGCAATTTTGGCACAAACTGGGAAAGAGAGCTGCCTCCTCCCTTAAAATGTTTTCTTTAGAAAATGTAGAGTTGTAAATTCTTCCTCTGCCTCACTGAGACGTGAATCTTTGCATAAGCCTCTTGTTTTGATGTTCCTGGGTGTCTTTCTTAGCAATGGTGGGAGCCAGTCATTTGAAGTGTGATCAAGGGGGACAGAACTCCCCTCACCCCCCACCCCACCCCACACCTGCAGAGCGGCGGGCGCCTAACTCCTAGGGGCAGTGGCCTGAGCGGCAAAGCCACCTCTCTTCATAAACACACCAGAAGTTTACTTTTCCTTGGGATAAAGCCACTTAGCTAACACAGAGGGTCTCCCCAATCACCAGGTGAATTTAGGACGAACTGTGTAACAAACGGCCCTGTTGAATTTCCCAGCTTGAGGACTAGTTGTTGTTTTAATCTTGAGAATGAGAGTGGAATGGGCTGTATCTCCTTGACCATGTAAAAAGTTTGATTTCTTTCTGTTCCTGCAATCCCTCAGCAAATTATCTGTGATACACAGCACATCGTGGTTTAATGCCTGTTCAGCAATGCAATTGTTTTGTTTTTCTACCTTTGTGGAGAGTGTTTCTAGAGTGGAAGAAAGTTCTTTTTTATTTATATATAATTATTTAATTAGATATGTGGGAGATATTTAATTATATCTCCCAAATGTGAATTATTAGATTTATTAAGGGTTACTGGAAGAATTTTTCCAGAAATATCATGCTTAAAGGGTTTAAATATATATCTTTTTTTGGTTAGTGCAAGGAAATTAAGTCCTACAAATCACTGGGAAATAGTATGTAATCATCCTTTTTATTGTGAGTTAAAATGAAAAGTTAAAAAGTTATAAAATTTTTATATTGTCTGATATTCTGTTGACATACAACAAATGCAGGCAGCTTTAGAAACTTTTATTTGTAAAAATTACATAGTTTTCCTCATGATAAATTATAAGCCCTCAACAAGGTTAATTAATATAGATGCGCATTTTAAAGCCTCTTTTTTGGTAAATAATTCTTAGTCACTCTCTAAAAAGTCATATCAATTAAAAGCCCGATACTTGTGAACAAAGGCTTCTATTTCCCTATACTTTCAGCAAAGCTGTGTATTAATTTTTTAATATCTCATTAATAAGATATTTATTACTGGTGTAATCGAGCCTTGTTTTCTTTTGGATTGGGATATTAACATTTCTGGTGTAGTATATATTATTGTATTTGATATGCTAACATTTTAAGAATTTCGCATCTATATTCATGGAGGAGAGATCGATATATATTAATCTTTGTGAAGTTCATGTATCAAGTTTACACTATCCTTAGATAATCAGTCCTCGTTTATGATTTTTGGAAGCAAGGTCATACAATTGGCATTATTTCTTCCTTAAACGCCTGGACAAATTCACTGCGCATCTCGACTCTACCAGTAGCCTTTCACCATAAGAGTTCTATGTTGCCTTTGTCTGTGTGTCGCTGTATCCCGGATGCTCACCGGTCACCTGCTTTTCAGCCGTTTCTACAGAAATGACACAATCCAGCCCAGTCCAGATTGCTCAGCTCGCATGTCGTTAACCGGAGTTCCTCCTCCTTAACGGAACACGCTCAGAGAAACCAGTGCGCACGTGTAAGTGCGCATCGCCCAGGCATGAAAGACGCGCGAGCCTGGGCCCTCTGCACCTCTGTGACGCGGGGCGGGGGCCACCCGCACCCGATCGCAGTACTCTCCGGATGTTTTTTTTGGCGGGGGGGCAGGGGGGCACAGATTAGCTTGCATTTCTCGGGGAGCCTGTAGTGACCCCATGGGGCGAGCCGTCGTCGTGGAGGCTGCTCCCCCAGCGCGGCGGCGGCGGACCCGCCCGCGGGCTCGCACCGTGGCTGCCGCGTGAGCCGCCGCCGCCAGCCCGTGTGTGCGCATGCGCGCGCGCTCGTTACCTCGGTTGCTTCCAGGTGGTTTTTCCATTATAAAGAAGGCTGCGCTGAGTGGTGTTGTGTTGGGCCTTTCTTGAACACGTGTTTTCCCTTTCTCTTGGTTAAGTCCCGAGGATTGGAATCGCTGGCGGACAGGGCACGTGTGTGTTAGTGGGAGCTGCTTGGCGTTTTAGGGGAGGGCTTCTGCCCCTCGGCGTGCCCGCCGGACATCAGCGTTAGGTCCTTGACGACGTGTGACGTCGGGTGGTGGTATTTCACGGTGGTTTTAATGTCCATTTTTGTGGTAAGGTGCACCTTTTCAGTGTTTATGCTCCTTGGAATAACTCCCTTTCTATTTTTAATCGCGTTGCCTTGGATGTTATGTTTTAAGACTTCTTTAAATATCCTGGATACCTTTTGTCATATACGTGATTTATGAATGCGTTCTTCAAGGATGATGCTTACATAATCTTTGTGGTGACTTTCAAAGAGCAAAATTTTTATCTCATAAAAATCAAATGAACTTTTGGCTTTTATTGTTGGTTTTTGTGATCCTTCTAAGAAACTGCTTTTCCTCCAGTCGTGAAGATATTCCTCTAAGTGTTCTTCTGATGCTTTTCTAGGTTTAGCTTTATTTTGAGGACCGTGATGCGTTACATTCATTTCTGTGGGCTGCCCATGTAAGCACAGGGCTGCTCCTGCAGGTGACCCCGTGGGCGGAGCGGGAGGCTCCCTCACAGGGCCAAGGCCCGCCTCCGCCAGGCTTCCCCTGGGCACAGCTGTGAGAGGCCTTTTTGCAGGTGGTCACTGCAGCTGTGGTTAGACCACACGGAGAGGCTCAGGGGCTCTGACCTGTTGCACAAGAGATACCTGATGCAATTTTGTTTCTAGATCTAAGGAAAAATCAGAATTGCCACTCCCATTGGTGCTGAAAAGGCACTTGAAAATTTTCAAGTTATGATGTTCTTGATTTAAAAAATAGGTGACAGCGAAAATATCTTAAACACGCACAGGCACATCAAAGCTAAGATTCAGCATATGCTCAAAGGCAAAGTTTGGATTTATAACTAGTGAAGCCAGAGAACAGACAAGAGTGCCCCAAACCACTAATATTTTAAACTGTAATGGGAATATTCACATATTAGCCAATAGAAAAGAGAGGTTTGGGAGGAGATAGGAAAAAACTAATGAAATTATTGTATTTTGGAAAATGCAACAGTAATCAACCATCTATAAACAACAAGAGAATATAAAGAATAAAATAATATCCAGATCAGTTATCAACTATATTTACAAACAATTGCAAATTGGAGTAAATGTTAGAAGGAAAATATGTTAACAGCGACAAAATTAAAACACAAAAATAAACTTAATGAGAACGTGAAAAATGTATATAAAATATTTTAAAACAATGAGGACTAAAATTAGACCTGTACACAGGCAAAAACATACCGCGTTCTTGAATAGTCTCAATTTTTTAATGTTATCTATTCGTATGTTTATGAATGGAACCAATGCTACTAGAATAATTATCAATAGCTACTTTCTGAGCTATGATTCTGAAAGCCATGGGGAGAAACAAGCACACAGTGAGAAAGGAGTGCAGGCAGGAGTCCCGACCCCTGAGGCCGCGTGAGGCCCAGGAATTAAACACGGGCAGGTGCGACGTCAGACGTCAAGAGCAGACAGACAGCCGTGAAACGAAACATCCTCCCCTACAGAAACGGACTCGGAGGCAGATGCTGTCATGCTTTTCGTCTTTGATATATGTTAATTTAAAATAATTATTGTAGTTATAAGTCCCTATTTCCAACAATCAGGTTAATAAAAACCCAAAACTTGGCAAAATGCACTGTTAGCAAGGGAAGTGAGCACTCTCAGACACCTGTGGGGAGACTAAAAATGTGTGCATCCCACGTGGAAGAAATGCATCAGTGTTAATGAGAATAAAAAATGTGTTTACCCAGTGGCACATGGTCGGTCTTGTAGGGATTTATTCTGCAGAAAAACCTTTACAAATCAAAAAGTGACTAATGAACAAATTTAGTTTTCATAGCTTTTCTGTTATTCAAAAATAAAGGATTGAAAATAATACAAGTTACGATATCACTTATACAAAGAAATACATTTCACATAATATAGATATAATATAGATTTTATCTCAGATTTAATATTTTATTTCCGTTTCTATAATTGCACTGATTTTTTGTGAGCTTTGTCTATTGAGAACTGAGAGAGGCTTAAATCTCTTGCTAAACTACCAGTTTACATAGCTTAAGGGGAGAAATGCAATCCATTTTTTAAACTATTAAATGGCTTTGCAAAATTATTAGTTTAATTAGTTACGGAATATTTTGGAGATTCTATACAGTAATGTGTAAAGACCTTTCTTTTGCGGTAATTAAATATAATATGTCACCTGCGCGAGGCTGTGGTACCCAGTTGTTGGGTGAAACACTAGTCTGCATGTTGCAGTGAAGGTATTTTTCCAATGTGATTAACATTTACAATCAGTTGACTTAAAAGGGGTCAGCTTTCATAACATAGGTAGACCTTTTGGTTCAAGGCCTTAAAAACAGACTGAGTGAAGTCCTAGATATTTATGATGCCTATCAAAAGTATTAAATGGTAAGTATTCTTCACATATAGTATAATTCTATTATACAGAGATGCAGCAGATATATTTAAAATATTACTTAGTTTTGTTTACAAATTTTAACAATTATGAGTTTTAGTCCCTCATAATTCAGAAGATGACATTTTGTGAAGTCTATAAAAATATTTCTTAAATCATTGGCATTCCCTAGTTATAATGCAGTTGGCTTATTCTTTAATTATTCTTATTCTAAATAGTTTGACCTTTTGTTATTTTCTGTACTTTGTATTCTACTGAAATCACCTGGATGTCTGTCTAATTATTTATTTTAAAGAAAATGCCTGAGGAACATTGTTTCCTCACAAGTAGAGAAATTCTTCAGGTGTGAAGTGGCTTTCACAAATACATTTGTAATTCTGATGTATGTCAAGAACTTTTCGGTGGTCTGGTTTTTACTGCGGCAGGATAATCGTCACCCTCGTTGTAAGCATCATCGTCCTCGTCTTTGATGAGCGTTGCCCATCAGGGCACCGTCCAGCGCTTTCTGCGTGACCCTTTCTAATTTGCAAAACAACTCTATAGATTTGATGCTTCTCTGATTCCAATTCTCAGAAGAGCAACCGAGGCCCGGAGAACAGCACTTTTTGGTGCTGGAGAGTGGGTAGGTGGTAGGAGAGACCTGTGTCCACAGCTGTCTGGGCCCGTGGACTGGGCCCCAGCCACGCACTGTGCAGCCCATCTGGATCCCCCCCCCCGCCCATTCCTTACCACACCCCGGTCCTCACTCGGGATGCTTTCGTGGACCAAGTCTAAAAGCATCAGCCTTGTTTTGCTATCAGGCACCTTCGTTTTGGTGGTGTGAACCTTGATCTTACCTCTCTCCGACAGTAGAAATCGGTCATCTGTAGAACTAGCGGTGATATATTTCTCCAAAGAGCAACATAGGCAAAAACAGTGTGTGAGCTGAAGCCATGGGGACGGAGCCATCCTCCCGTCATCGTTCCGTCTTTACAGAGGACCCACGACTAGAGGCTCTGAGGGCACGGGGAAGGGAGGCCCGGCAGCCCGCTGGGCTGAGCGTCGAGTCAGTTCCCCGGACTGTGAAGGGACGAACTCGTTCCTCGTGTTGAACGTCATGGTGTCTTCACAGCCTGCAGAGCAGTGTGAGTTGTATCATTACTACGTTCTATGACTGGCACATGGCCTTTCATCCGTATTCAGTATTTCACTAAAAAGTCACAGGGACATTTCATTGTTCAGTTCCAAACGCAGAGTGGGGCCGGGATGCCGACGGCCGTGGAGCAGGTTTCCCAGACCCGTGACGGGCTCGAGGGGGCTCGGGGCGGGGGCGGGCGGGGGGTCCGTGCCCGGCACCCCGGCACACTCTCTCTGCGCGTTGCTGTCTGTGGCGTTCCCTGTTGCTCTCCTTTATTTTTAAGCTCTCATCGGTACTGACCCGTTCACACCGTTGAAATAGCGTCGGCCTTTCCCATGCTGCAGTCGGCCACAGTGACCAGGGCCTTGACCCTGGGTGGCTCCCGGCTTCCGCCCCGCGCCCCCAGCCCCTCACCGCACGGATCTCGAACGTGCTGCGTGAGCTCGATTCGTGATGGTTCAGCCTCCCGTCTGTCTCTTTCCCCTGGGACTCGGCGTCCCCTCCCCCCCCCCCCCCCCCGCTCCGTGCTATTTTTTGTCGTCATTCAGTGACACCAGATGCCGTCATTTCAGCAATTACCTTCCCCGACCTCTCACCTGCTCCTGTCCTTGTTTGCTCTTCTTCTCTGGTTAAATATGCTCTGGCTTTGCCTTTTACTCACACCCTCCTGGCTGCCATTCGTTCCCTCACTGTGCTGTTTGTGCTGGTTTAGGTGGTTCTCACATTGCGGCGTGTAAATCTGAGTGTGTATCGTATATAAAATGTTTCACTGAAAAGTCTGAATCAAATTCAATGTTGGGGATTTTTTTTTCTTTAATAATTATAGTGATTCATTTTAATTCATTAAAAAATCTCTAAGAGCTCAAGAAATTCTTTTAATTTCCTTGAGATTCAGTTCACTCACTTTCAATATAAGGAATTTAGGTCAGATAAGTGTATTTAAGTCTGGGTTCGCAAATACAGAAATGGAATTTAATTCCAGTCTTTCAAAAAGCCAAACTGGATAGATTTTGATTTATGTTTACATCATGCCAACTGTAATCATATAACATGTTAAACATGTACATATCTTAAACAGATCATCTGATAACTTTAGATATCTGATGAATACACATTTTAACACTTTACAATACATTATTAGTTATTATACTATTTTGGTAGACATATTACTATAACAGCAAGCAGTCAATGGGAAAACATTTAAAAGCTATGTGATAGTGCAGTGTTAAAAATAATATGAATTAGATTCTTTCCGGAGCTCTTCCTCGACATAAGACCTGTAATGCCAAAACATGTGAACAGCATAGTATGGAATCACAATTCAGGAAAAGGAGCAGTGTTTTCAGGCCTCTCAGAGGAAGCCCAGGGTAATTCCACTCTTCGTGTTCATTAAAAGGCATTTTCTAACCCCAAATGACGTTAGGGCAGAGCCAGATATTTAGGGGAAAATATACATGGGTGAAACTAAAATAAGCAATTCAGTAATATGCTAAAAGTCTGATTAAAAAATGCGAAAATTATGAATAGGCTTTGTCTGACAAAGAATATGGCTGTCAGCGAGGTCCTGGAGGTAGACCCGTCACCCAGGGACCAGGTGATCCATTCCCACCTGTGCCTCTGGGAACATGCACAGGACCCATGGACCCCATGGCAGATCCAGTGACAGCCTCAAAACTGGTTCAAATGAAGCATGACTGTGATTCGGAGGCGATCCCATCCGCTTCGGGAATCGACAGGAGGTCTTTACCTTCCACGATCAGTCTATAAAGATGGGTAAAGGTGTTTATTCCTTCAGAAGCACAGACGCCAATCCAAGAGTGCCCAGATCATGGCATTAAGGCACGCACGACACCGCCAGAGGAAGCTAACAAAGCTCCAGGACCTGACCTCAAAGAAATGGAGACCTGCCACTTGCCTGACAAAGAATTCAAAATAATCATCTTAGAGAAACTAAGTGGCAGGTAAAGGAACAGAGACAGACAACTAAATGAAGTCAGTAAAACAGTGCATGAAGAAAATGAGACTCAGGCGTAGAAACCATAAAAATGAGCCAAACAGAAATCCAGGAGCTGAAGAGTATAATGACAGAACTGGAAAAATTAGAGATCATCATCAGAATACTTGATCATGCAGAAGGAGGCTCAGGAAACTCAAAGGCAGATTATTTGAAATTAACAAGTGAGAGTATCAAAGAGTGAAGAAGGCCAGCCCGAACAATGCGACGCCATCAAGCAAACGAACATTTTTACCATGGCAGGCCCAGGATAAGAAAAGAGAAAGGAGCAGAAAGACATTCAAGGAAATAATTGCCAAAACTTCCCGAATCTGGAGGGAGGGAGGGAGCGGGGGAGAGAGAGAGAGAGAGAGATGTTCAGTTACAGAAAGCTCAAAGGACCCTAAGCAATATCAAACCAAAGAAGATTACTCTGAGACACAAAATAATCAAAATGTTAAAAGTCAGAGACCAAGGGAGAATCGAAAGACACAGGGTGGCTGAATGGATTAAAAACAAGTTGTAGCAATATGCTGCCCATGAGAGTCACTGTAACATCATGGGCTGAACATAGAGATGGAAACAGTTATCCCACGCAGCAGGTAATCCCAGGAGAGCAGGGTGGCTGTGCTTACATGAGATAAACTTTGGGTCAAAATCAGTCACCAGGGGCAAAGCAGGTGCTATATGTAGTGATAAAGGGTGAATCCATCTTGACGATACATACAACAATTATAAATGGGTATGCACGCAATGTTAGAACACTTGAGCATTTAAAGCAAACGTTAATAGAAGTAAAGGGAGAAAGAGACAGAGATGCAATAATAGTAAGAGACTCCAATTCCCCACCCTCATCATCGGAGTTACATGAGGTGTCTGTCCTGACCATGTGGTTTGAAACGAGATCAAGAACAGAAGGAAAATGGAAAAGTGCACCAACTTGTGATGTGAAGGAAATTCAAATACAGGAAAAATGAGTCTGTATTGATAGAAATCAAATAGCATTGCTTCTGGACGGGAAGTACGGACTGAAAGGGTGAGACGTTCTGGAAACGATAGCAGTGTACGATGTCTTGATTTGCATTTTGGTCACATGAATACCTAGGTTGCTAAAAGACAAACTAAGACACATCAAAAAACTTAAATTTATTTGAGCAAAAGTCAATTTGAATTGGACCACTACCAATCTAGCAGATAGAAAGATTTTCCAAGGAGTTGTACAATATACAAGACTTTTTATAGGCAAACCCCCCCCCCAAAAAAAAAACAAAAAACAAAAAACGAAAAACAACAACAAAAAAACGGGAGTATAGAAGTTATACCGGCAAAACAAACAAACGAAAAGGTTGGCGGTTACAAGGTCACTCTCCTTCCGGGCATGGTGAGGGTCTCTCAGGAGTGTCACCTCAGTAGTGATGACCAGGGACTTCCTGGCGGAGGGCTTTAAGATCTCACTTCTGAGAGAGCAGAGACTACAAGTAAGTCCCGATTTGGTGAGGTGGGACCGAGCATGGCAACTCCGTTTTGGACCCGTTGTCTTATTTTTCACAATGTCAGAACTCATGGAAATGCACCCTGGCCTGAGTATTTTATCAACTATAGAATATGTCACAATGAAATTGTTTGAAAAGCAGACACTTCAAAATTAAGGCCGTAAATTATTTTCATGTCCTAATTAACATCTAAGATTATAAAAGGTAACATTTACCTAACTTTATAAAAACTGAGACTGGAAGAAATCTCTGTATTTCTATTTCCGATTTAGGTTATGCATTTCAATTTTCAGGTTAGTACTTCCAGTGAATATTTTCAAGCCCTTTTATTAATTAATACTATTAACATCATGTATAAAAGATGCAGAAAAATAACATGCTTGCTTCCATTTTTAAAAACTGCAACACACCGCCATATTTCAGTTGTTAACTGTAAAGAATCTTCCTTTGCCTACAAGCCAAGCAGCCATAATGCATTGAACTAAGTGCATTGCCTGGGAAAAGTCGCCCTCTGCACTGACAAACCCTAATGGCGCTCACAGCTGTGGATGGTGGCCAGTAACGACCCGAGCTGGCCACTTACTGCCGAATTCTTGTCACAGGCACACGTAAGCCACCCTCCCTCCCGCTTGGACTGCATACTGGTCCTGCTCATCAAGCTCCTGAAGCCACAGAGCGGCCCCCACACGTCTTTTCTTGACCATAACAGAGCGAGTCAAGTGGGACTACACAGGACTCGCTTCTGAAGGTGGGTAAAGGGTCCTGTCCAAAGAAGGTCAGCTCCGAGGCAGGTAGAAAGCGTGCGCAGCCTATTTATCCCGCGCCCTGCCATCTTGCCCCAGCGGGCCATTCTGTTCCCTCCAGCAAACGCGCCCTGGGCACCTGCTGGCTGCAGAGGGCATTTGAGCTCGAGGAAGTGGGAAGCGGATGAGGACGACGTAAACCCCGAACTCGACACAGCACGGCCGCTGCGCGCAGAGCGCGCGGTAGTGACGTCCCGGGGAGTCCGCGAGCGCGTCCCGGGACGGAGCGCCCGGCCTGACGCCGGCGACACCCCCTCCCCGCCGCTCACAGAAGCGTGAACGCACGCCGTGTGCCAGTTCCTTCCCGTGACCGGGGACCGTGACAGTAGCTGGCGGGTCGTCGTAGGACGCGAGGCCAGAGAGGCCGCTAGTGGACTTGGGCAGACCCTGAAAGGCTGACTTTTTTGGTTTGTTTCTTCTGGTTCTCTGATGATCGTGGGAGTATGGTACTATCACGCCGCTGCTGTCTGCGTTCAGATCCGCCCTTTGCTGCACGACGGAAGACCGTTCTCCTCTGGTCAGAGGCCCCCTCCCTCCCCCGCACTCCCTCCGTCCCTCCCTCCCTCCATGTCTGTAGCCCCCGGCCCACTGCATTCCACACCCAGCCTGGCCCCCAGGCTTATGCTCTGTTTCTCACTTTCCCTCTCAGCACGTGCTGATCGTGGGTCTTATCCCCACCCGAAAACTAATCTTAAAATGAATGTAATTATTCAACATGAAGAACTTCAATAACTTTATTTGTACCATCCCAGTTTTGGTGTGTATATACGTGTTTCCAGGATCCCAAGGCATCTGCAGTTGTCAAAGTTTGGATTAGCGAGTGGTGGAAATCGCAGGCGTCCCTGGGGAGGCATGAAGACTCTCGTTAGCGCCTCACCTCACATTGTCCTTCTTCACCCCTCGCCATTCAAACAGCTGTCCCTTCTGTACGCAGTGTGTTGCTATAGCTCGTTGACCCAGGGAGGTCGCTAGCAATTCGGTTATAATTTCGGATTATTTTGAGGTGGCCTCTCTATTTGTGGTCCAGTAGTAGATTTCAGTAAAATTAATCTTGTCTAGGAAACTTGGAACATGCCAGGTGCCATTAGTTAACCAGTCGGGTGCTCCCAACGGGGAGGCTTGGGTCGATGCCCAGTGTCCGGGGGACCGATGTCCCCAGCTCTGCTGCAGGCTTCCGGTAGCCGAGAGACGTCACTCAGCAGCGGTGACTGTGTGGCCTGCCCGACTTTATTTCTTCATTACATTTCAGCTCTTGCAAGCTTAGGTCGTAAGTCAAGAGAAATTTGAAAATTAGAAACGTTCAGGGCACGTGAAACCCGCTTTGATTTGTGTACAGAAGCCATCCGGCCATCGTCCGAAGCGATAAAACACACTTGAGAACTGGAGAGACCAAAGCATGTATCTCCAGACTTTTCTGGTCCATGAACATGGTAGTGCTCACAATGTCAAATGTTTTCACTGACGAAGTCACTAATTTTTCTGCACTTGGGTACGAGAGTCAATTAATTTGAATAATAGCTTTAACAAAAAAAATGGCATTAAACGCAAGCCGTTGTACAGTAAGTCACCATTATTAACCTCTGAATTAATTTTCCTTGCAAACCATGTAATATGTGCATCGCTTCAAAAGTTAATTTTGGTTAACTGTTTAAGAAAGTACTTCCTTTGGGGCTCTATCTAAAGCTAGGTAGATAGAGCTTACTTTAATTAAAAATATTCAATTAACTCCAACCTAGTTGACTGCGAGTCCAGAGAACATTAAATTTCTGATTAATAATTACTAAGTAAATAAATAATAAATGGAAAATGATTGATTTTTCCCTGGAACCTGAAGTCAAATAAATTACTCTTTACGTTTCTTTTCAAGTAATTAGTCGGTTAAGAAAATACCAAATTTACAAAGAGTACTCATTTGAGAGTTAAATTAAATAAAACTTGGAAATACCAGGAGAGGACAGGTTCTGCTTTTGAATTTTCTTAAATTGGAATGGATTTTTTTTTTTACTGCATTTATATTCTCTCTCTAAAAGGTTAAAACATGAACAACTTGTGTGCATATCAAAAATAATTGCTAATGAAAATGAAGAATATTGAAAAGTTATTTTTGTATGCACTTTATTACACTATCAGAAATATAATTACAGAAAAAATTTTAGTAATGCCAAATAAAAATATGGATAAGGTCATGTTTAAGGTGGAGTCATTTAATGAAAAGAATGCATTTGAGAACTTTCGGACACCACAGAATTGCACAGCATGTCGGCTTCACGATCATTTTCAACTTCCAAATTACAGAAAGTTTTCGCCATGACTCAGGAATTCATAATTCCATACGAGCGTCTCTCAGATCTCTGCATTGCCTGAGAAAAATTTTTCTACTTCTGAGACCCAAGATCACATAAAGCCCATAATCAGAATGTTTTATAATTGAGACATAACTTTCTCCAACTTTGAAACACTCTTAAAATTTTAGAAAGTGTGTTTTTTACCTTTAAAATAAATTATAATAAATTTAGAATTTCTAGGTATTGAGTCCTGATATAAGTCATGTGATTTTCTTTTTTAAGATGATAGGAATTGGGAGACTTGAGGATATTATTAAACTTAATTCTTTTTAATTGACTGTTTTGTAATGACAAAACTCTAATATATATGGAAAAGAGCATCGGACAATGACAGTTTTCAAATCTTTCCTTCCTTCCTTCCTTCCTTCCTTCCTTCCTTCCTTCCTTCCTTCCTTCCTTCCTTCCTTCCTTCCTTCCTTCCCGTAATTATTTGCCACTAGATGTCCAGTGATACCCTTTTTGTGACCATCGAAAATGCCTCCAGGTGGTTTCAGGTACTCTCTGTGCGTGTGTGCGGTGTGTGGGTGATGAGCGTGTGAGACAGAGACTCAGAGGCAGGCTGCCATTCCGACAAAGATTTTCTCGCTGGCCACACAGTGTTTTGGGCTCGTTTGAGCTCTTTTTCCACTGGGCCTGGCTTTGGGAATTCCGTGTGCACTTACTTCTGCTCTGACCCGTGTCAGCGAGGACCCCCTCGGCCAGCTTAGCCTGCCTCCGGGTCTGACTGCCCTTGAAATCCGACGGGTTCCTCTCCCCCCACCACCCCCAGACGAAGTGCCATCACCCGGGCCGGTCTCCAGGAAAACTCTTATTGGGGTGATTTAGCCAGAATCCCTCTCATCCCTGGCTTTTCCTCTTAGTAGTTTCATACCTACCGGCTTCCGCCCCCTTCCTTGGCCATGAGGCCCCACTCACCGTGTGTTCCCAGTTGAGCGCACCGCTCTCCCCTGAAGCAGACTTCCATTGCGTGTTCTCCCAAAGTGTCGCGATAGTGCCCTTTGAATAAAATCTTCATGCTTTAGCAAGTGTCATTGTTTTTTTTGTCACTGACACCCTGCTTCCTGGTCGAGAACCACAGCTGTCGACAGCTGTGCCGGTAAGCACGGTCTGATCGGGCTCTGTGTTTGTGCATCATTGCATACAACATATCAGTTAGTTTCAAGAGCTCTTGCTGAATATTTATTCTCTTTTTAAAATTTATTTTATTGCTTTTTATTTTTAGGCGAGGCAACCTTTGGTTGACCTCACAGATTGCAAGGACCTTGTCAGCTTACAATCCCTTATTTTTTATTTTATTTTTTTTTCCGCCTATAGCACCTGGTCTTCCTAGGTGGTCTCCCATCCAAGTACTAACCAGGTCCGACCCTGCTGAGCTTCTGAGATCAGACGGGATCGAGCACGTTCAGGGTGGCGTGGCTGTAGACCAGCATTTTTTCTTTTACCCAGTATTTTTATTAATTAAATCTTTAGGTCATAAAAGTGAAGAAATTTTAAACTAAAAGGGTGTTGAATATAAGGAATAAAAGTTTTGGCACTTTTGATCTAACAGAAAGGAAACTAGAAGAAGCATTTTCTTCTGTACTTTTTTTTTGTTTCAGATGTAATGTTTCTTACAAAATATTATATTTTCATGTTCTCTTAGGTAGATTATAGATCTTTAAAACATGAAAAGCTTGTACCAAATGATTTGCCTTTACAACGACTTCCAAGTTGCTCTTAAAATGTCTTCATTTCTGGGAACATTTGCTAGTCTGAATTAAGTGGAGCTTGTAGAACAACTTTTGAAGATAATAGTTTAACTGTAACTCACCATTTGATGGTAGGATTTCAGAGTTTTAAAAACCAGTGTGTGATAACCACATCGACCACCAGATATAATTTTAAAATTATTGCTCAGGAGAATTTTCATTTAGCTTTAACACGGCACAGAAAAGCCACTGCTTTGTGCATGTGAGAGAGATAGGCCTGGGACTAATCTCTCTCCATAAACAACTAGAAAGCGGCAGGGGAGAGCTGTTTTCAGATATTGAATGACAGGCGAGCAGGACCGTGATCCTCGGGAGGAAGGAGGAAAAGGTGTGTTTGTCTCTGGTATGCACTCTCAGCCTGCAAGTGATTCTGGACTGTGGTGCAGGGAGAATGAATCCAAAGGGAGAATGGGAAGTCTGAAGTGACTTAATTTTCATCCTGGCAAGTAATAAAAGCCATTCCGGGAAGAAAAAAAAAAAAAGTTTGGTCCTGAAATCTTTGCAGGAGGCACCACTGGGTGTTTGGCTAACTATGCGTCTTAAAATCTTAGACCAAAATCCAAAGTGAGCAGGCAAAGGAATTTCTAGAAAAGAAAAATTACAAAGCAGGCGTGAAGCAAATCCCCCGAGCTCACCTGGGACTAGACATTATGCACATTCTAATAAGCGAGAAGAGAGAGAACACTTTGGTGCAAGAGAGAGCCGTGGAGCCCCAGGATCCATGCACCGTAAACGCGGCGGACGGGTTCCGCCATCGTAGCCCCGTTAAAAAGAACATGACGAGGTCTGAAGGATCAAAGTTTTCTTCCAGGAACTCGAACGCCTGCCAGAACAACATATAATACTCTTGAAAAATGCAACAAAACCCTACTTTCAAAAACATTAAAAAAGTTAAGTATCTAACAAACTTAATGGGCATGTGAAGAAGGAGGAAAAGAGACAAATATCCTGGAAAATATCAGTGACTAAAAATACAACCAGAAAAAAAAAAGATGTACCTAGTAGACAATTGAAAATAAATATTATGCTCAAAGATGTGCAGGAAAATATGAACAGAAAGAGGAGATAGATGAAAGATGAATAAGAAACAAGTGGAATTTCTGGGGTTGAAAACTACAATATGTGAAATAAAAATATCGATGAATGATTATTAGAAGCAGAGTTTATTTACACCACAGGTTAAATAAAAATCAGTGATCTTTACGGCATTAAAATAGAGATTAGTTAAAATGAGGCACATCAAGAAAAGAGACTGAAAAGAAAAAAAGAATTTCAGGAAACTGGGAAATATCAAGCGTTGAATCACAGAGGGGAAGCAGGAAAAAAATGGAAGAAATTGCCAGATTTTTCAAGCTTGATTGAAACAATAAATCCACAGATCCAAGAATCCAAATGAAATCCAAGCAGAGGAAACATAATACACAACACACATATGTACACACTGCCATTCTTGAATTCTGTGTGTAGTTAAAATATCCATCAAAAAATTATGTGAAATAAACACATTTAAGAGATCCAAAATTTGTGATAATTTGTCATCAGTGCACTAGTACTGTAAGAAATGTTAATTAAGCTCTTCAGGCAAAATTATACGTTATAGAGACTTGAATCTAAATCAAAGAAAGTTTCTGAGTATGGCAAATATGTGATATTTAATTTAAAAACTTCTAAAAATAACTCACTATTTAAAGCAAAAGTAATGTTTCTTATGTGGTTCCTAGACGACAGGAAACTAAAAGCAAGCCAACGATTACACCAACGCTGGGCGTGGGAAACGCGTGCACACTGCTGTACGCGCCTCATGTTTCACATACAGGGGTATCCTGTCGTGTAACGGTGGGCTGCGAAAGGCGATTGTGTCCCCTGCAACGAAGCATGTGCACGACTTCCTTAAACAAGAGGTGTAGTTAGTAAAACAATAGAACAGAAGACAGGGAATCATAAAAATGACTAAATCCAAGGGAGGCAGGAAAAAGGTGGAACTCAGCTCAAAGGCACAAATCAAAGCAAATACCAACACGGCAGATTTAAGTCCAGCCGATCAATAACAGCATAAAATGTAGATGCTATCACCATTCCATCATAAGGTGGGTTAGATTACAAAGGGAAACCCAACTACACGCTTGCCTAAAGAAATCTAATTATATTTAAAACACAGCTGGTGGATCATCTCAGGATGAGAAAGACGTACACCAGTGTGAACAATAATCTTGAGAAAGTTCGGGTGCCTAGATTAATATCGGAGCAGACTGCAGAACTGGGAGTGGATCCTGGAATTGCAAAGCACATTCCGTAATTCTATAGCAGGCAATTCATCTTCGTGAAGTCCGAAAAGTCCTCGTTTCTTGGTGTTCTGTACACCTTCTAATTGTTAATCCTCCCCAAACTGGAATTTCTGTACAGGTGAGGCTAAAAATTAATGTTTACAATGACAAGATCAAGATTCACGGTGAAGTTATTTCTCCATCATCGGTAAAACCAATTAGTCTAGCTATAATTAGGATTACGTCTCGTTCTAAACTTTGACTAGTACCTAGAACAAATTTCACATTACATTTCTAAAGTGTTTCTGTTCCCACCATGCTCGTTTTTAAATGGCAGAGTTCCACGTGTCTCTACTCGATGCTCATGCTTTTTTATTTACTTATTTTTTCCTGGCTTAACCTCTACACGCCAAAACGTTCCTCTCCTGTCTAGAATTCTCTCGTGCATTCCCGCTGCCCAGGGCTACTTATAAATCTATTTCATCTTTATTTTCATTTCCTTGGTTTTAATGCACGTCTTTATCTTCCTGAGATATGTCATGTCCTCCTATCCAGACTCCTCTGGTCAAATCCTCTAATATCTCTCCGTAACCTTCCATAGTCTTATCATGGCAAATAAGGCTCTTGGCAGCCTCGGTCTACATTTCTCCAGCCTAATTTGACCTCTGTGAGCTTCTCGGTGGCAGAGACTTGAGCTCATTTTTCTCTGTCATCCCAGCACCTAGGATACTATGTGATGAATAATAGCTATTAGGGAAGAGTACAATGAATGACTAACATGTAAACAAATGAATGGATTTTAATAGGACAGTTCAAACATATCCGATTCTTTCTTGGCAGTCTTTATTGGCACCTGTTTGGGAAAAAAATCAACAAGCCGTCAAGCAAACACATACGAAGGCTCTTCTGATTCCTGTTTCATAAGAATTTGTGTCTAAACAGATGATCAGATGATTCCGTAACAGTCTATAAATTCTAATGTGACATTATTGGATAGCATAAGCACATTTAATATGCTTATGTAATATGTAAATATCTTCTGACCGTGAATTTCGGAAAGTATGAATTTGAGCAATGTCTCAACGCCTTCGTGAGTCTGTGCTCACATGTAACTGTGGAATGTACACCTGAAACCCAGCTGCTTAGCTAACTTCATGTCCTTGCGTCCCAAAGGACCACGAAAGTGAGGGTTACTTTTTCTTTGGAAGAAAAGGATTACACCCTCAGCCCGATGTTCCTTGTCATCGGTCACCTGAAGGCTTCATTCATTGTGGAGAATCAAAAATGTGCAACATATATTCCTCTTCACGGCCAGCATAGGCGTGGGATTCATTCAACAAGATTTCGTAAGTGCTTACTGGATATTAAAATCATGACAGACGATGGGGATTAGAGCTAGAAAAAAACAGTCGCTTTATTAAGCAGTTGACTTTACGTCTGATCCGATTTATTTGTTACTCTTACAAAATCTCATTTGTGAGATGTGGGACTCAGCCTTCGCAGTGGGAAATGCGACAGGAACGGAGCCCTCGGCAGTCCGTCCTGGGGTTTTCCTTTGGCCTCGACAGTTGACTTTAAAGCAAGGTTAGAGTCTTGCTAAATCCTACTGGCAAAAAGGTGATGAGGATGTCGTAGTCGAGGGTGTCACCGATACGCTACGTGTAATGCGCTCCTTTTGGGAACTCGTGATTCTCATCTGTGTATCAAAGTCCGAGACCAGCTTGGCTTAGGTAACGAACTCCTTTCTTTCTTTATTTGATGAGAGAAACTTTTTTGTCATTTAAAAGTTTCGTTTTTGAAACGTTTTGCATCCCAGAGAGTTAACACTGCATAATGGCCACTGTACAGTGGAAAACATCGTATCAATGACACAAAATGATAAACTTTAACTTATTCTATAAGAATAATAAAACTCTATGAATTTGTCGTTAAGTAAGAATTAACAATTGATCAGTTGTTTAAAGTAACATTTAATCTTCGAATCAACGAGAGTATCTGATTTAATTTAATCCACAAAATTATAAGTGAAGATCAATATATGTACACTATGTAATTTAGGAGAAATGAGCAGAAATAAACTTGCCCTATTTTTAGGAATGAGGCTTTTATTAGCATTAATTCCTCAGATTTATTTAACATTCTCATGGATTGATATCAGATTCGTAAAGTATCAGCGGAATCAGGAGTATGATGGATGTCTTTGGTCTCGAACCTGGAGCCACAATTCATGCAATTTCCTGAATATTACTAAAAAGTAAAATATTAGTTTTACTTTTTATGTTCTAAGCATGTGTCCTCTATAACTAATATCTTTTCCCCCCGTTCATTTGAGTAAGGAGCAGTTATTATGAATACCACAAATATACATTTTTAAATGCATGGTGTTTATGAGATGTGTCGGTCACACTGGCACATAGGATATTGACTATTGATTTCTTTTATAACACTTTCTTTGCACTTACAACTTCCTGAAAAATTACCCAATTCAAAGTTAGGAAATCTATCTTTCACCTAGAGGTATTCTCCTTTAAAAGGAATTTAAGATGCTTATGACTTGCGTAATTCAAAGCCAATGGAACGTTTCAACTCTCAGATCCTAGGAAGATATTATCCACATTTCATTAAGTGTGAAAGCATCACGTTTCCCTCGGCTACACCTGTGCTCAGCAGTATCCATGACCTTAGAGATGTGATA
This sequence comes from Eonycteris spelaea, assembly GCA_003508835.1. Lineage (NCBI taxonomy): Eukaryota > Metazoa > Chordata > Mammalia > Chiroptera > Pteropodidae > Eonycteris > Eonycteris spelaea. The sequence goes on along the minus strand of PUFA01000002.1, from coordinate 2,139,076 downwards.
TCCTCTTAGGTTGACACAGCTTCGGCCATATCAGGTTTTACATACTGTGTATGTCCTTAGAAATAACTCTTTGAAACATTTTTTTTCCTACATCATTTGATGAACTCTTAACTACAGTTCAGGGTTCCTAAATATGAGCATGCTCTGTTTCTTTAAAAATATTTATAAAAATATTTTTATTTTCCATATTTAAAAAGTTTTACACTTTAGATCACAAGGAAAAATAATTATTTGGTTATTATTGAAGTATCTGGCATTCCTTAAAGTGTTAGTTTTTTTATTTCATATTAAATTTTTTTAATTTCGTACTTTTTTATTGTGTAAAAAATGAAAATTAAAAAAAAATCTTGGAAAATACAGATAAGTGAAAAAAAATGTTTCTCTGAATCCCCATGAGGCACACTGGCACTGTGAACATATTTTGAAATAAAACCCTAGTTAACCATGCATTTACCTACATGTGTATTGCTCCAAGTGATTTGGAAAAGAGACAGCATTGTTCACAATATTCTTTTTTTCAAATATAGTATGTGTGGCGGCGGGGTGTTCAGGTGGCCGGTGGTACCTGTGAATGTGTTTTGTTTTCTTACCTTTGTTTTCCTTCCTTCCTTTTCCTCTTCCTTTCTGTACTTCCTTCTCCTTCGTCTCAGCCACTTCACTGATCAACAAAAGTGGCTCAATTGTGAAAAGAAATGACAAATTCTCAGGTTAACTCAACCTCTCTTTGTAAACGTTGGTTAAAATGTGATGGCAGAGTACCACAAACGCGTGAGCTGACTTTTTTTTTTCTTTTACGATGAAAGCACATTTATTCAGATTATGCATCTCTTCAGTTAGTTCAAGAAAGTAATATGCCAAAGGTAAAAAACAGACTGACGCTCAGGGAGATCAAGGGAAGGGGGTTTGGGGACTGAAGGTTCTGCCCACGGATCCCGTGCCTGAAGTGTTGTTCTCCAACTTTGCTGCCTAAAAATGATGAACATTCAGTTAAATAGAACTTTTTCAAAGAACTGTTTATAAATCAAGGGACTGTTTACTTCAGCTATTAGAGACTTAAAGAAAATACCCTAGACTCTTACATAGGGGATTTAGTGAATTCTTGAGCTGCCTGAACTTATATGAAAATATATTTTAATTGAGTGATAGTATCTTTTCTGAATCAGAGTTCACATTCTGCTCTCAGATTCCCAAACAGTTCTAGGACAGAACAGGGTTGGAGACCACAAAAATGGAGGGGTCCCCAACTGGCCCGATGGGCAAACCACTTGATGTTGTTTTAGGTAGATACACAGAATGCAAGTCAGCATCGCTAAAGAGTAAGAAAGACGCTTAAGGCTAAATTTGAGATAACTATATTTATTCCCATTCATGAATTTTTTTTTTTTTTGCAGTAATGCTTTATAACAAATATTGGTTTTTCACAAAGCTGTTCTCTCTCTTGACTTTTTGCAGAGCCACTAGTGTGGACGTAAGCACTTCCCGGGCCTGGTTTGCCTTTTATTACTCGAAAAATGTTCCGAGGAGATTCCTATTTCCTCCTTTTGCAAAGTTTTTCTAAATGTTTTACTCCACATCTTCAATTTTATGCATGTGCACTACATCTTTCCATTGAAACTCTCTCCTCTAAAACTCCTGCTAATTATAGAGACTTTTTTTTTTTTTTCTGACATCCTTGGAAAAATTCCTTGGAAGATTTACCTGCCAACTTGAAGATGTCGGTCCTTCATGTTAAGCGTTGTTGGCCGGTCTCCCGTCCGTATGGAGCTTCCTCTCACCCCTGGAGATTCTGTTACCATTATGGACACTTAGAACTCTCGGTGGCCGCCCAGGTCCCGCTGTGGCACTGAGGGCTGCTGGCGTGCACGTCAACTGACTCCAGACGACGGCTCCCGGTGCCTTTGCGGGGTAATTTACCTGTCTCATTTCTTCCAGTTGGTTCGTGGCCGCTTGCTGTTATCACGGGCTCCTTGCTGCTAATCTGCTCGGAGCTAGAAAATGAAGCCAGCATGGCATTTCCATTGCATAAAGTCAGAATTAATAAGTACAAAGCAAGAGGTTTTGGATCTCACTCTCGGTAAAATGCATGGGATTTATTACATTGGGTGCATTGGGTGATATCAAAAAGTGTAAGTAGTTTTAACTTTGGTGCTCAATATTTTCAATATGTTTTCAAAACCCATAATACAAGCTAATAATTCCTGAGAAGACCTTTGATTTGCTTTTAAAACTATTTAACATTTATGTAAAAATTTAAAAACTATAAAAAAATTTTTGTTTCATACATGAATAGTTCATATATTAAAATACAGAATTACAGACCAGAAGAATGCACATCATCTCCCCAATGAGACCACAATGATGGGAAAGAGATGGGCCCTCAAAATTATCTGTAAGAATTTATTCCTTAAAAGCAAAATAAAAGAAAAAGACAAACCAAAAATATCTAGACGAAACATGTCAAAACTACCAATTCTGCGGGAGAGAATATATTTATTTAAGGACTATCCAACTTTTCATAGTTTTAATGGTTTTTGACTGTTTAAATGTTTCACCATCATGTAAATAAAGGTAAGATGTGAATACTAACAAAAATTATGTAACGAAAAACCCTGTTTCTCGTAGTCCTTCTCATCCTCAATTTGAAAGGTGGCTCCTTTCAACCATGATAGCTGATGTAGGTGTTCACCCATTTCTAAAACACGATCGTGTTATGCTTAATTGATTTTTCAAGTTATATCTACTTATCAGTTAACGGAAGCAGCTCCGCCTCCCCTCCCCGTCAGCACCTGCCTGTGAGAACAGCCGCCTAGATCTCCTCTTGCCCCTTCAGTACTTCCCATTAATGTTTGCTCGACACAATGCAATGTTTTTACTGCTGTGGCTTCGTAAATGTCCACAGCTCATCACGTGATGTACCACAGTTCATTTAGTTTCACAGTTTTCACGTTCGAGTTGTGTATGATTCTCTCGTTTTCTGTCCCTGCGTGTGTGCGCATTGTGTGTGCATGTGTGTGCGCATTGTGTGTGCATGTGCGTGCACGTTGTGTGTGTATGCGGGCATGCGTGTGCATGTGCACATTTTCTGCGAAGCCGTCACTAAGTTCTCCTCCTGACTCGTCCACTTGAAAACTACCCGTCTTTCAGTTACTTCCCGCGCCGGGGTTTCCTCCCAGTGTGACGTGCGGGGACACACCATGCCCCTGGCACCTTGGACGAAGCTCCATTTCCATCTCAGCGTGTGCCGCTGGCCGACCGCTCTGGGTCCACGGGGGTCCTGCCTCCCTTCTCGTTTCTAGAAGCCCTCCGCTGCCGCCCGGCCCACGGGCTCTCACGTCCCAGGTGCGGGAACCTCGTTTCTGGATTTCTGTTCCGTGCTGGAGAAACGCCTCCTCTAATAATTCCTCCAGAGAGGCACATGAGCGATAAATGTTGCAAGACTAAATACATCTAATTTATCTAAATATGGATAATTTATCTTAACGAAGAGCTCTGGACTGCCATTCAGTCATTCTTTGGACTGTGAGATCTTTCTCCATTTTTGTTACTTTTTCACTTATTGCATTAATCTCTTTAAAAGTGGTGTTATGCTTTTTTAGTTTCCCTGTACCTTGCATTATTTTCTGTATGTATATATAGCTAGTAATGGCAACAGTAGGTCTTCATCGAATGTGATTTCCATAGAGCCTGTTTATTCAGATAACATGCAAATTCTGGCAAACATAGACATAATTGGCTACACTGTGGACATTAAATAATTGATAATGTTGAAGAAACTTACTAAAACCAGGTTTCTGAATAAATAATGCCAAAAAGTCAAATCATATCTCTTTTATAGTCCCAAGACCCCATCAGCTGACATCTGTGAAACTTATGTTTCTTAACCTCTATGTATGATAGCATGCTTGTATTTTAAGCACAGGTAATTGACAGAATCTACTGTATTAGATGATTGTTTGGGTTAAAATAAATGCAATATAAAATGCGCATAATTCTTAGAACAATGTCTGCCATCTAAGAGCTCGAAAGTGTTAGCAATTATTGTTACTTTCATTAGATCAAGTGGAATAATTTTACTAAAGTTAACAAAATGTCTGTAAAATGTATCTGTGAGATCTTCACTTACCTTATGGTAAATATCGAAATTTAATATTGGGCTTTTAAAACTTGCTGAATCGAATGTTTTAATAACAGCCATATTGAGGTGGACGTCACGTGCCGTACAATTCACCCATTTAAAATGTACCATTCCGGGTTTTCAGGATGGTCAAGATGTGCCGCGTAGCCTGGATCGCTCTCTGAGGTTTGGAGCCCTTGGCTGTAAAAGCAGCAGGAAGGTGCCTTCCTCACAAGGCTCCTTAGAGAGGGACACATGATGGCAGTGGCCTGAACACCAGCCCGCTGGGAGAGGACCTCACACACCCGTGCTGACGTGAATGGCCAGCCCGGCGTCCAGAGCTGAAGGTGGAGTTTCATCGAAAGCTCTAGAGGTTTCTGACCTTTTAGTCGGAAGTGGCTACACTTGCTCTAAGATGGCAGCTGTAACAACAGGGCAAGATGTCGAAATTAGGAGAAACGCTCTTTGGGTACTTAAACGGCCTTCTTTAGAGGCAAGATCATTTAGAAACCAGACTGAATCAATACTAGATATTGATTCTGAATCTTCGCTGGCGGTATTTTCTTATATGCATATGTAGAGAGAGGTTAATGTAACTAGATTAATATACATATAGATGTATCTATCGATAGACGGAGTGACTAATTGTCTCTAGAAGCCAGAATTTATTGAATACATCATAGCTACACATCAAATTACTCTCTACCTCTATGTCCAAACTATACTTAAAGTTGCTGTGCTATGATCCAGTTAAATCCTCTACTGCCTTATATTTTTATAGGAAAACCTGCTCTGACTCTCCCAATCAGGTGTCGTCTGTGGTGTGAATGGGAGAGCCAGGAGCCATGAGTGCCTTCGCACTACCTCTGACCCTTTGAGTACTTTGTCCCTCTTAACTGTTCACAGCTTGTGTCTCCGTCCTGAATTAGTGACGTTTAAGGCGTGTCTCGGGGGTCTGTGTCCTCGGGCGTCGCCTCCCCACCGTTATCTATGGCCGGCAAGCTGCTTACTGACAGCCTTGGTCGGTTTTCCCTCTGTAAAAGAGGATGCTCGTCCTCACCCGACGGAACGGTGAGGAGAATTCGCGGCCGCCAGATAACGTAAATCTCCAGGCTGCGCAGCGCTGGGCGGCCTGCTGGCTTCTGTTGGCGTCGGACCCGCCGGCTCTCCACTCTCTACTTCCCGGAGCAGCAGAGGGCTCGCTCTGGTCCGCGCGCGTGTTTTCCTGAACAACAGAGCATCTTTCAAGCCAGCTTTTCTTTCATTCCCAGAGGATTGTTCCATTTCCCCCCAAACATTCCTGACTTACGCTTTCGTCTCGTCACACGGCGGGGGAGGGCGCCTTCCGTCCTGAAGGAGGGCACACCTCGGGGGTGGACATGGACCGCCACCGGCCCGCCCTGGGGCGGCGTACGGACCGTCATCCCCTCCCTCGTGCTGAGGGACGTCACGTGACGGTCCAGCGCTTTGTCTCCCAGCATCGCTCATCTGATCTGTCCACGGTTCTGGAACTAAGCAGGGCGCTTACAGCGGGTCGCATTTCACCGGCGAAGGGTGGCACGGGGCACCAAAGTCCCTTGCCCTTTTAGGATAAGGAGCAAGCAGCTTCACGTGCCCGACGTCTTCGTCATTCAGACGCGGTACTTGGTTTCAAGCACTAGCGAACTTCAGAGCTAAGATGAGGAAGAGGGTCCCAATGCACAAACCAAGTGTTTTGTCTGAACACAGGAAGTGACACGATGGTTTTCAGGCCCTGGTCGTCAAATCCTGAAGGACGGTGGTCGCCGAGACCAGAGAAAACGAGGCGAGCCCCACGGTGTCCCTAGTCTGCTTCACTGAAGGAGTGTCCTGACGTGGCGTCGGCAGAAGGGACAGGAGTCCCGCCCCGCAGGGAACGCTGGTTTTGTAGAGGAACAAGTGGATTGCGGAGGCATTTAAGTACGACATTTTTCAAAAAGTGGATTAAAGCTTCGTTATTTCCCTCAGGCGCTCCATGATTTTATGAGAAGTACCAACACGTTGTCGGGCAACGGGCAGTCGTGGAGAGTGGGTCTCCGAATGGCAGCACAGGTCACTTAAGACCGTGCCCGGAGCACACGGTAGGTCATGAGGAAAGATTTGTCGGGGGCGCCAGCTTGCTGTGCTCTCAGTCGTTTGATTTTTGTGGTTTCTCTCGGAGACAATGCACTTCCGAAGCAGAGGCCATGTCACGATGCGGTGTTTGCCTTCACACGTGATCTTTGTTACGTATTGATTACCCGCAAGCTGTCTTTATAAAGATGTGCTTTCAATTACACAATCAGATCAACCGCACCTGGGCCTAGACGCTGATGAAACAGAATAGGTCCCGAGGGGCCTCGTACCTGCCGAAGCAGAAAACGTTCAGAGTCCAGGATCCTCCAGGCCGGGGGGAGCTGACATGCTCGTCGGAACCTGCAATGTCAAATTATTGCTTTTCTAACGTTTTGCCACGTTTTTGCCATTTATCAAAATGACGTCGCTCCTGCGTCTCCTAAAAACAAGAACATGGTGTAATCATCATGTCAGTATCACGTTTGAACGTGGACCATAGAATTTAACAATATATATTTTTAAATTATCTACGGTCCATGTTTCACATTTTCCAAGGCGCTCCACAGATGTTTTTTCATAACATTGTGTAATTCCATGATCCAGATTCTGTGCGATGTGCGCAGATGCTTTGATGTTCACCAAAAATCCCCTTTTAGGAGCAAACGACACATTTCCCCGGTCTCCAGAAACACCCGCGGGAGACAGCAGGAGACTGGAGCCGCTCGAGCGTGTTAACCTTGCCACGTCCTTCAGCCCCTTCCTCCCTTTGAGGGCATCGCTCCTTGTCGATAGTCCAGCCTGTCCCCTTTCCAGCGTGTCCAGCTTGTGTTTTTATTACTTCGTGAACAGGATCGGGGCAAACGCTCCAGATCAGAACGCTGTGGACTCGACAGTGAGCACTTCGGGGCGCGTCCTGAGGTGGCCCGCGATCGCCCCGAGGTTCGGGCGGGCCGGGCGGTGATGTTCAGGCCTCTCCGCTGTGACGCTGCTCGTGGGCTGAGTTTTCTGTCCGGTCAGTCAGTCCTACCCCCACAAATTCGCCCCGAAGTCCCAACCCCCGTGAGGCTGTGTTTGGAGACGGGGCATCTGTCGAGGGACGTCGTTAAGGGTAAATGAGGTCATGAGGGTGAGGCCCTGGTCTCACAGGACCAGTGTGCTTTGGCACGAGGCATCAGCGAGCTCGCTGTCTCTCTCTGTTTTTCTGTCTTGATCTGTGGCCCCGCCTTTTGAGGACAGAGCAGGGAAGTGGCTACCGTGCAGTGGGGAGAGCCCTTGGCCCACGCTAGCCGTGCCGGTACCTTGCCTGGGGCTTCCAGCCTCCGAGCTGTGGAAAAGGACGTTCTCGTCGTCTAAGTCCCCCGGTCTGGTGGCCCGTGAGGACCCGTGTGGATGCGTTTTCCTCTTCTGCGGCTAATTTTGCAGCAGAACCTCGAAAATGTGATGACGGTCTGTTCTCCAACAATTATTCAGCGTTTTACTGTCTATAGGTGATTCTTGCTTGAAATAGTTATTACTTGGAGGAAGCTGAAAAATAATGATTTTTCTGATACTCTTCATTTTTCTTCATTTAGAGATGTTCTTTTGTAAACGAGACCTTGTTCTCTCTCCCACCCTCCTTCCTTCCCTCCTCCTCAATATTGCTCTGCACTCACTGATTCATTTTTCTTATTAATTTATTGTAACTCTAACAAAATGATTTGTTTGCTTACATGGACCCGTGTGTCAGTGAGAGAGCTCCTTCCTGAGGACTTTGCTCCCGTCCATAGCCAGCTCTTCTGTAATTCACCTGGCACAGTGAACCCAACGTCAGCCTTTAAAGGGATTCGTGCCTTATCTTACTGTGAAATTTGATTTCAAGTACATGACTTGCTTGAGCATTTTTCTAGACCATTTTAGTGAACATTACCAGGATTTAGGATTCTGCTTATCATAAAATATTTCATGAACTCCGTGATTTTATGTCTTAGAAGAGTTCACCTACATGTGAATAATAGATGGATGAAAGTATTTGGCTTAGAATTTGCAGAAAAGATTTACTTAAGAAATTTAAATTATTTAGCACTTACAGGACATTATGATTTTTAATTTCTTTATATGGCTTTGAAAGTTGTGCTTTTTTCCTAGAAAAAAGAACTGGTACACAAATTTTCAAATGTATTTACCTAAGTCTAATATTCTTATTAGCTTTATACTATTTGTATTATATAACATATATTATTTCTTCTGAATTTATTTTTGCAATTTTTACTTTTATTATTTTTTCTAAAATTTGAATGTTTTGTTAGTTTTGTCAAAAAATGGTATTTCTATCATCCTTGATGATTATTTTATGTTGATTTTATCTCTTTAATACTTGTTTCTATTTTTATTATTTATCCTAGATTTTTTTAGGTTTAATTTGCTATCTTTAAATATGCTATCATATTTAAAGATAGCAAATTAAACGTTGAGCAATCAATGACCTAACATATGCATTAAAAGTCTTTAAGATTTCATTAAACATGATATTATCTATACCACACAAGTTTTGATATATTGTATTTTTACTAAAAAATTTATTGTTATTCATTTAAAAGATTTTTGTATTTCTGTTGTGATTTCTAATTTACCTCTGAATTATTTACAAATATATTACTTAGTTTTGGGAAACTGGGGATTCCTAGGTTATCTTATTACTGAATTCTAGCTCAAGTGCCTTGTAGTCTAAAAATAGATTGTAAACATTTTTAAACTTCTGGTCTTTATTGAAAGTTGCTTTATGGGTCAACATATAGCACATTTTGGCAAATAGTCATCGTGACTGAACAAAATCGTATGTAGTATTTCTTGGGTGTAACACTATGTAAGAGTCAATTAGTTCAAGTTTGTTAATTACATTTGGGTCTCTATCTCTCTAATAGCATTGATTCTGCTGATTCTGTAGTTACTGATTGAAGGGTATTAAATTATTATGCCACTGTGGTATCTTCATTTCTCCTTTGAGTATTTCAGTTCTTGCTTTAAATGCTTTTATTTTATATCATTAGCGCACATCACGTTGGGATCGTTTTCTCCTTGTTGAATTGTCCCCCCAGTCAGCATATGATGTCCCTCTTTGCATCTGGTAAAACTGGTAAAATCCACCTTGGGTTTAAATGAATTATTTTTGTCTTCATCTTGCTTTCAAGATACCTGCATCCTTATATTTAATGTGTTCCTGTAATCACCATCCTATTTCGATCTAATCTGCCTAACGTTGTATTTAGCTTGCACGTTGGGTTTATTTACATTTAATGGGATTTTTAAATATATATGGGCTTAGCTTCACTTTCTTCTCACATGTGATCTATTTGTCACCTGTATCTGTTTCTTTTTTTATGGATATTAAAAAATTCACCGTTACGTAACGTCTGCATTATCGTCTCTAGATTTTAACCGATCCTTTTATTTCGCCTATGGCAGCTCTAGAGTGATTTATCACTGCTTGAATTAGTGCTCTTTCCCCTTTCAGAAAATGCAGATACTTTAGAATTTCTCAGCTGTGTTCATCCCCATCAAAAAAACTGTTCTCATACACTACGTGAGCTAATAGTTTGAAATTTTAATTCAACTGCCTTAAACACCACCAGCATTGTCATCATTGTTTTGCATTTGCAATATTTATTTATATTTGTCCTCTGCTTTACCCTTTCTAGCACTTGTTTTTTCTTCCATCCCCTTACTTTTAATTAGGGCAATTTTATTTTTCATGCCCTCTTTTCTGGATTTTTTCTGGAACCATCTTTAGTCTTCATTTTCAAACATTTTTTGTTGTATACAGAACCCCAGGATGTCAAATATTATTTTCTTCCGGCACATAGTTTCCCATCCATCATCTTCTGGTTTCCATCATTTATTTGAAATGGCAGCTCTCCTTAAAGGTAATAGACCTTTTTCATTTGATTTCTTCTAAAGAATCTTTAAAATCTAAAGAAGAAACAAGTGTTACAGAATTTTAAAATTTGCATAATTGGGGGCACAAAGGGTAGAGAGAAAGAATATATGAAAAGCAATCTGGGGAGAGAAATTAGCCCAGATTTTTCTAAACCGAGAAAGAGAGATTCAAGAAGCTCTACGGGACGAAATGAGATAAGCAAATAAAAACATACACAGGACGTACATTTTCACGGGTGGCGTCTGTATCTGCTCTACAGCACTGTCCCGAGCGCTGTCGCTGTGAGAGTCTCATTGTGATAAAGAACTCTGGATCCCCATCACGACGCCGTGGGGCTGACAACAGCTAAGTTCGGACGCCGCCAGCTGGCAGACGTGGGCGCCCAGGCCCACGGCCGTGCTCCTCACCAGCACTCCGTGGGACGTCCCACGTGCCCGCTGCCCCTGCCTCTCCACACCGCTAACCCTCCCCGTCTCTCGAGAGGCTGTGACGCCTCAGAGCCCACGCCCCTCCCCCGGCCGGGCTCACCGCACACACGCGGGTCCTTTCGAGTGGGTCGTGCAAGCTCCACAGGAGGCAAGCTTATCAAAAAATAAATAGGGCTGTCGAGGGCGACATTAAAGCTGCCGATTTCCAGTTTCATGACAAAAAGGCATCAGGAGGGTGTGAATTATTTATAACGTTTTTTATTACGGGTCTCCCTGACTTGCTCATTGCAATCGGAGTTCGGACAGAGCTCCTTCTCTGTCTTGCTGCTGCATCGCCGGTCCGTGGGCCTGGCTCTGCCGAGAGGATGCTCGATGCACGTGGCACGACCGGAGGCCCGAGCGAACCGCCCAGAGCCGCGGCCCTCGGGAGCCCTTCCGCGCAGCTCTGCGATTTCCTCTTTCTGTTTCCTGTTCTCTCCTAGTTTTCAGAGCCATGTGCCGCTACAGCGTCATGGTACTGTCCGCCGTGATCAGCACAGCGCGCCACCCCCTCCCTCCCCCAGGACTGCCCCGGGCACACACCTGCCCCCCCACCCACTGCACGTTAGCCCCACTTTTGCACACGTTGCTTATTACACTTGGACAAAAGCTTTATGACTTCAACCAGTTGTTTAGTGGAAGGAGGCTGGGGTCACAAAGGGACCAATTACCCCTTTGTCAACATTCGTGGGTGAAGTAGCTTGAGTTGCTTCTTTAATTTGAAATTTGTCTCAGCGTGAGGATTTGCTCTAAACCCGTAGATACTTTTGACAAAGTTAGAGCTCGATTATTTTAAGGTTTGCTCCTCATTCTAGGGACAGTCATTTACGATGATGTCGAATTTAGAAGTTTAAGGAAATATGTGTCATAAATGATATTTGATTTTCTAAACCTAGGTGTTTATAATCAGTTCTAAAACAGTTTCCATTTGGAGGAGCTTAGAAATCATTGTGATTTAGAATAGCCAGGTTCTGCCATATTAAGCTAGATTATGTTAACCTTACTATCTTTCCCAGCACCAAAGTTTTACGAGTCTAAAGTATATGAATCCCATGGTACCTATAAATCCTTCTTATAAATATAAAAAGCGGCTCCTGTTTCTGTATGGTGTAAATTTTAATATGTGATATAATAACTCCTTTGAACCTATCAAGGTTGTGGAGGGATTAATTTGAGTTTCTTGACTCCTACAAAATGAAAACCGTAGCACAAAACAACCCCAGACGGTACTTTATAATCCTAACATAGAAAAAAAATACTATTGTAACTTTTTGTCTAGCATCCAGTTTTTGGCAAATGATCTGGCAGGGTTGTTGTTTATTAAATGATAAAATGATAAAATTAGTGTGGATTCTTTTAAGAGTTTGAGAAAACTTGAATTACTTGGGGGGATTTATCGTAAATCTTATTTTCACAAGTTACCTATCTAATGAATGTGATAACCGAATATAGTAATGTTTATCATTGTGAAGGCAATAGATGAATGTGAGAAACGTCTAGCGGGTGAGAAATATAGGACTTACGGACACGACAGCCTAAGGTACAACCACGATATGGTTTAATTAACATATTACTTAATTGACATTAACGCACTTTAAATTCTCTTTCTACGTTCAGAAGCACACTTTTGCACTCTGCCTGAAAGCAGAAATGCATTCCCCGTGCTCGTTATTGTTCCTTGTTCTTCTCTGTGGCTTCTCTCTCCCGCGAGTCCAGTTTGGGCTGCCCCAGAATAAGTCCGAGCAGTTTGACTTCGCACGCCGCCCGGACCCCATGGACGGGGCTCATTCTGACGTGTGTCCTCTCGGCCTGCCCTTGGAGGTCCACGGCATCACTGCCATCGCATCCTTTCAGTCAGACCAAGTCGCGAGAGAACCCAGATACCACGGGGGGGAACCACGCTCCCGCCTTTGCAGTGAGGATCGGCAGGTTGGGCCACAGGGGCAGGCTGTGGTTGTCGTCTCTGGAGACTAGCCAGGGCGAAAGTAACATCTAAGAGTGAAAAAAAAAATGCGTCTATGTACGGAGTAGGAAAGAGGCTGTGTGAGCAAAGAACGTTTGATAATAGAAGGAAATTTACTACGTGTGGCTCAGCGATGTAACACGGAAACTCAGGTTTTCCAGCTGAGCCACGAACGGGCGACGTGTTCGGTGTCGAAGGACCAGCGCGGACATCTCTGGCTGATGGGCAGTTGTGCCACTGGCAGAGCTAACAGGCGAGCGCGGCTGCAGGGCACTGGCTCGGACGAGGCCAGACCCGTCCCCGAGCGGGGCCGGCGCGCGTGAGCTGGGTGCGCCAAAGCCGGGCCCCTCGACTAGGGCGGGGCAGCTCACAGGGCCACCGCGGTGTCGGGTCTCCCCGGAGCTCTGGCTGACGCCTGCCCGACCTGACGTCTCGGCCCGCCTTCTCCCTCTGCCCGGGCCTCTCCCACGGCCGCCGATCCTGGAAGCACAGTCACCTCCGGCTTGGAGCGGACTGCCTGGGCCCCCGGCCTGCGGTAGAGGCGCCGGAAGCCATTGGATGGCATTTCGGAGCCAGCTCAGCCGCTGTCCCGCCGCCCGGCTGGCGGTGACGCCCCAAGCCCAGTGGCAGGTGGTGTGCAGGGAGCTCACGGCACAAGGCGGGGGTCCTGGGCAGGGCGGCATCATAGTAAAATGTGTTACCTGGCGTGATGCCGCGGATTTTCGAAAATTAGAGAGGCAACAGTATTGATCATGGCCTGAAAAAAAAAGTTAATCTGAAAATGATTAATTGGCAATTAAATTTGTGTGAAAGCCTGAGGGTTCCATCATAACATGAAAAGAAACTCATGTTCCCTGCAAAGAGAAGGCGAGAAAAGCTGGCGCAGCCCCAAAATTAATCACCAGAGCTGGCAAGCACCACACAAGGCTGATTTGCTCTGGCAGGAAAAGAAACGGCCCCCGACAGCTGGTCTGGGGTCCGAGGCGACGTTTCGAATCCTGGGTCCTGAGGCCCCTCTGAGCTCTCCGGCCCCACGGAACTGGCCACACTGTGTTTTAGGGGTTCACAGTGCCTACGGCTTGAAGGCAGTGCTGAGGCGTTTGCTCTGCGTGAAGCCAGACACCCCACCTCTCTTCCCGGACCCGAAGCCAGGGTGGGGGTTCAGTCCCAGTGTGACGGGCCTGCTCGGTGGGGAACGGCCAGGGCTCACTGCAAGGTGCTGGGGGACCAGACAAGAGGCTTCGTTCTGGGAGGCGGTCGGAACGTGAGCCGAGATGCAGGGGAGGCACCTGGGGGGGGCATCTTCCCGACGTGCAGGTGTCGACCCCGAGGGGGACCGTGGGGACTGCGCAGACACCTTCCGGGAACGGCTCTTAGAAGCCCAGAAGCAGCAGCAGCCACAGCAGGGAGGGCGGGGCCGTTACCCTGACCGATGCCCACGGAAACACGGGCACGCGAGACGGACATGCTGAGTGAAGCTGGACACGCCCCCGAGCTCGGTCTTCCAGGACGGGCTCACGATACCGCCTTCCCCGGAGCACGAAGGCATGCGTCCGTGGGGAAGCAGCCACGTCGCGGACACCCTCAGCGTGACTCCACCCCGTGGACCGGACCGAAACGCGAGCCTGCAGCCCGACCGGACCGACACCAGCGAGGAGTCCGAACGCCAGCCGAACCGGCGGACGCCACCGGGCGGAGGGTCACAGGCGATGATTGTGTTATTGCCGTAGGCTTTAGTACATGTTTGTGCACAATTTAAGAATTGAACATACTAGTATTTAAAGATGTGAGTAGGTTTTAAGACGACATACTGCATCATAAGATGCAGTATAATGTAGATAACCGATCATAATTGAGCGTTTATGTTATTTCAGGTGTTTCGATTTTATATCTTTACGCTATCTGTTCACAACAGTATCTTCACAAGACTATTTTAAGATAGAGTTTGGTAAGTAGAATGACTGAGTAGTGGCATGGATTTTCATGACTATTGATGAAGAATGTCCAGTTTCCGTGTGAATAGTCCCGTTGCATGATACCTTGGCAGCATTACAGGCACACACCTGCAGACACATGTGCACACATCACATGTGCACTACCAATTATTTTAATTTCTTTAAAATGTGTTTTTATTATTTTGACCAACTCAGATGACAAGTATCATCCATATTTTTCATTAAGAAAATCTCCAGAGTACAGTAATCTTTAAAAAGGTAAAACCTATTTTAAGTCATATTTCTGTGTCTAGTTTACAAAGTTGATCCACTTGATCTGCCTTCTTTTCAGCATTTTATTCAGGTAATAACATGTCCATAGGTTTTGTCTTTTATGACATATGTTTATCCTTGAAGGAGTACACATATTCCAAAAGGTCAAGTTCGGGTCTTGGGACCGAGATGTCAGTTGTAATCTGTCTCTGCTGTTGATTTCTGGTTACTCAAAATGTCTGTTGGGCATTTTACCTGGAGAGTAGCTACCTATTCTGTAAATGGTTTGTGTAGGAAGCTAATGTTAATTGATACTTTTTATTGGAAAGGAGTTTAAAATGAGAAGTAGGAATGAGAACGCCATTTGTGACTTCAGATTCCAGGAAATATCTGCTCTCCTTGTGCTGAGATCACGATCCCTGTACTGAGTCGCACGTGTGCCATGTCTGCGAGCCGATCCTGGCTGTGCATCATAAGTTGGATTGCCTAAACCCGTGTACTTCTCATGCCCCAGGAAAAGAGTTCCAGTCGTTGAAGCTTTTAATTTTCTTATTGAACTAGACCAGAGCGCAGTTGCCGTAAACCCAGCTGCGCACTGGACACATATAGAGGGCACAGACCCGCGTTCCATGGTCCGTATCCAGCAAACGTACCCACGTGTTGCTTCTATTCACCCCGTTTTCAAAGGGCAAGCAAGTCCCGGAATCCAGGGGACCGATGTGATCTTGCTCAGTGAGGTTTTGTCCGAGTTTGCATTTATCTGGGCGCTCTGTGTACCGACCAGGGCAGGATGCGCACCCCTGCCTCAGTGTGAGCTTCAGCGATGAAGTCCGGGGTGGGGGCGCGGGGAGGGCGTTTTGGGTGCCGTCTGCACGTGGATGGGTCTCGCGGGAAATGAAAGTGACAAGCACATTCGCGAGTGCTGCCGACTGAGACCGGCACACAGACGGAGCGGGCGGCAGTTGCCGAGTGGGGAGAGGGACGCATTCGTCTGGGAGCCCGATGGGGGGACGGGGCAGACCAAGATGGGGCCAGAACGAGAGGGTTCCGGCCGCGGTGAGGACTGGAAAGCGTCCACTGGCTTGGGCGTAAGGAGGCTCTTCTGCGGTAGGCTTCCTGTCCGTGGGGGTGTATACGGGCCCCGTGAATGCTGTCAGGAGGGCGGGTGGCCCGTGCATGAGCCAGCTACAGAGGACGTAGGGTGTGGCCGTGAGCCGGGCTCCCACATCTGCGCGGCCCTTCAGAGAGGCAGAGACAGGTGGTTTTCATTGTTGCTGGGTTGGTTGGTTTGTTTAATTGAGAGAAATCTGAAGATAATTAAATGTGATATAAAATGATGGATCATGATGGAGATGTTGAAATTTTAGCAGTTCCCAAAGCTGTTTATATTAGTTTTCCCTGTTAATTGACATTTTGTGATTGAAATAAGCATTGAATAAAGTAGTGAAGTATCAACATTGAAAGAAAAGGTTGTTTTCTTGACTATTAAGTTAAAGCTTAAAATCGTATTTGATAAGCATGGGTGCATTTGCACACACACGCATGCATGCACACACACACACACACACACACACAGCTCCAGTCTACGCTCAATGAAAAGATCTTACTGTTTCTAGTACTAAAGATTGATAAGTGAGTAAATGTTATGTGTTTTAAGTATGATAAAACGGTTAAGCGATGTGGTTCTTTTTAATGTTTCCGATTTTAACTGAGTTTTCGATTGGCTAATAGCATTAGCGTGAGCTGACTTACATGGGTCCTTGCAGTTTTACCTAGTTTTCTGTTGCAATCTGTCATTATCTGTCACACACCAACCTATCCTACCTCCGATACACACGTCTACGCTTGTCCACACACGCCCCTGTGGCTCCAGTGGCACGGGACACCTTCTGCTTCTGCATGTCTACACGTATTTGCACACTTCCCTTCACGTGTAGTTCTCCTGTCCTCCTGTTTGCCTGGAGATGGGACGTGACAGGTGCTTCCCCTGTGAAACACGCCATTGCTCCTCGCCCAAGGTTCGTCTCCCACTCCCATGGTCCCTGGCAGGTCCCAGCACAGACAATACGACACTGGCATATGTGTTGCTGTGATTATCTTTACATGTCTTTAACACTGTTAGGCTTTTATTATCTTCACAACCAGGATTGTGTCATTCTCTTCGATATGACAGCTCATCCTTTAATTCCTATAATGATTTCTGGGATAAATTTAGTCCATCACCAATGATTTGCATCATGAATGAACAACAGTATGACCAAAATAGATGGATGGCTTTCTCCACTAGATTATAAAACTTTAAAGAAAGAACAGACTTCTCCACCTTCACGCACGTAACATGGAGGCACGCGTTTTGTACACAGGACACACTCAATCCATTTTTTTTCTCCACTGAACGAGTCAGTGCTGAAACGGACCAGTCACACTTTTTCACACATTGGTGGCTTCTGCCTAGGGCGCCGGTGCCCCCCAAGCCCTCCCTGGGAGTGAGGGTCCCAGGGCCCCCCCACCCCGAGGCGAGTTCCTCGTGCTGCCGTCGGGCAGCAGCTTCCTTTCCACCTGTCCTCAGGAGCCTTCCCTGTTTGCATCACCTGCTCCCGCTTCCTGAGCCCTAGTCTACAGCCGTGTCTCTCACTCAAGCTTAGCACGTTCGAAAGCAAACTGCCAGTCTTCCGCACCGCATCTGGTACTTTCCCCTCGTCAGTGATGACGCCTCCGTTGGGCGGCCATGTCTACGCAGGACACCCTGCTTTTCCACGTCCTCCGTATCTAATGTATCACAAGAACCTGTTGACCGGAAAGCTCTACATGATTCTCAGTGCCATTATTCCCCTTTTTCCTTCCGTCAGAAATGGCCAGATGACGATGACCTCTCACGTGGAGGGCTGCAGAGCCGCGCTGACTGGTCGAGCTCTGTCCAGGCTGCTCTCCCCTCCGCTATTCACACAGCTCTCAGAAAACCACGCGACTGCTCACGCTTCCACGAGCTCCCCTTCGCTCCCGAACTCTGCCTATAGACAAAGGTCCCTAATAATCTAAAAACATGACTTCAGCAGCTTTTCAGGAAAATATGGTATTGGGATGAAAGGAAGCACACTCGTCTGAGAACTTGGAGATCTTTGGAGGGGGTTTTCCATAATGGTGAAGAAAACCTTTAATCCATCATTCGCTATGTTATAGCAAGGTGATCAGATTTTAGCCTGTAAGAGGAATCATTTCTACCTCTGCTGGTTTTTAGAATATCATTAAAATAAAATAAATAATATGCGAGATTCCTAAAGTAGTTCACGGCTCCTAGGGATTGTTTCATAAATGCGTGGTCGTGGAAGGGATGTAAACTGGGGAAGAGACGGCTTGTAGCAGTCTTTGACCACGTAGAAGTAAACCAGAATTTTCCTTTATCTTTTTGAAGAGTTTATTTTTGAAGAAACTGGCAGGTGAAATAAATAAATTCTGATTGAAGCAAATACTAGAGAAAAGTATAATTGCTCTAAAAGTTAAGGGGGAAAATATCGTCTTCTTTCTGTCTGAAGTTTTTCCCTTTCTTGTCACAAGGGAGCTCACACTGTCCTGAAATCAAGCATCTCTGGACTGGCAGGGACCTTGGTTGGAAGACAATTACATAGTCTCTCAGGAGCCCATCACCGAGTGATAATGAGGTGTGAACACATTCCTCAGAAACCAGAGTTTTGCCAAAAGGGCAATTTAACACCTCTTCAAAAGATAGATGAGATGTGAATTATTCATGATGAGCCCGGCTCCCGTGCAGCAGCCTCCTCAGCCTCCCCGGACCAGCCACTGGAGGGGTGCAGACTCCGTGGGCTGTGGGGGCCCCGTCTGGCGGGTCGGGTCACCGTCTTTTATCTACTTCACACCTTTACAGTGGGGGGCTGAGAGAGCTCTCTCCTGACAAGTTCACGGTTCCCTTTGCCATTTCATCTGTGTGTGTGTGTGTGTGTGTGTGTGTGTGTGTGTGTGTGTACACACGCGTGAACTTCATATATGTAGCATATAGATGTAGAATATATAGACGTAGCATATAGAGATGTAGAATATGAACCCAGAGATTAGTGTTTTCCTCTTTGTCCTTCACGCCTGCCTCTGGTATGCCCTTGCGTCACGATTTCTGCGTGTTAGATGGTGCTGCTGAGTGAGAGCACACGGGTCCTTCCCACTTCCCACTGGCATGACTGGGCTTAGGCCGGGGTCCATCCTCGGGGCGACAGGAAGGCCGCGACGGGCGTGAGGCAGCCGATGACCCCAGTGTCTCTGACGATGGGAAAGGTTCCGAGTCACCTGATGAGTCCATAGCCCTCCCTCCCTGCTCTGCACTCAAGCCTGTCGAACAACTGTAAGGAGCCCGTGGTGCCGCGCAAACGAAGTTCCCAGGGGGGTGTCGCAATAAAGTTTAGTCTTAGAGGGTTATGTGAAACGATCCGCTTACTTTATAGATGACTTTGTGAAAGCTCATGATTTGTGAACTGAGTTACGTCCTCTCTTCTCTACCATCACACACGGACTGCCCGCAGCAGTTTCTCCCTGCGAACTTTTCAAATCGGCCAGACCATAGGCCGGAATTAGAGCGACACCGCGGACACCGCCCGTCCTGAGATCCGCCCGTCCGAAGGAATTCTGAAACATGGAACAGAACAGTCTTCAGTAACGCAACTGCAGCCGTGTGTTCTCTGAAGGCCCTGGTATAATTTGGAATTCTGTTACAGTGTACCAACTGCAGTTTCCAAAAGTGCTCAACTTTAAAGTCTCGTTAGCAGAGGAGATAGAAAATTGGAGCAGAGGGAAGGCGAGCAAAAAAAAAAAAAAGGCGAGAGCTCAGTGCCCACGAAGCAGCAGTCAGTGGAGACGCAGGCCCTCGGCGGCATGTCTGATGGGCAGGGCTTTCCAGGGACGGCCTTTCCGTGAGCATCGAATTGTCCTGTTTTCTATGGAAAAATCAGTTCTCTTTTATCAAATCATAATTTCATATATAGTATGAGTGAATGTCTTTCTTGAAATTAATCTACTAACCAAAACTCTGTAATTGCTTATTTTGCTCACTGAATTTTGTTTGTGTATTCTCTCTCTCTCTCTCTCTCTCTCTCTCTCTCTTTTTTAATTAAAGCAGTGTTTTCATTTAAGGACACTATCAACTTTAAGGAAACCCATCATTTAAATAGTAAATTGGGGAGGGAAAAATTAAACATTACCAATTACACATAGATAGGAATCGTGTGACACCATCAGGTATTTGAAAAAAAATTTACTGAGAAAATATTCTTGGAATTTAGAATATGAAGATACTATGTTAGAGGTTTGACTATTTTCTAGATTTTCAATTTTTCAATTATGTTCTTCTAAATTATTTTAAAAATATTATTTTACTTATCAGCTTTCCTTGACTTGGTTTGCTTTTTATGTCTTGCATGGACTCTCTAGTAGATTCATTTATGCTCATTTTATTAAAGCAGCTAAGGGTAAAAGCTTGTTTCTGAGTGACCTTTCCTGGATTTCCGAAGTTATGTTATCACTATTTAGATAAACTTGTTCCTGCATTTGTTATTTTTTAAATGGTCTCTGCGTCCCACATGGCAGGTACTAGCCTACGTACTTGGGACAAAGTGAAGAGCAAAACTGAACTTCGCCACCGCATCCTGGTAGGTGCGCAGCTGTTAGCCGATACGTAAAGACGGAAAATGAAATGTGGCCGAGTCACGAAGAAGAAATGCGTGGTGGGGGGGCCATTATGTGTTCAGCGGTACCCACGGGATTTTCATTTGAAGAGTGACCGAAAGGTGGCAGGGAGAAGCAAAGCCGTCGGAGGAGGGTTTATGCCTTAGTTCCTTGACAGGTGGGGGCCATGCATGGCACGCAGGGCCACGTGGGAGGCAGCGGCTTCGGTCGGGAGGGGCAATCGGAAACCATCCCTCAGAGACGTTGTGTGTGTGCTGCGTGAGACAGGAAGCTGGAGGAGGGAGGCTTGCTTAGGGCTGGCTCGTCTGAACAGTGCCCGCAGGCTCTGGGCCACGGGGGCGACTTCCGTTGTCGGTCACCTGGCCCTGGGTTGGTTTAGGGCACGGGAGGTCCACGTTATTGTCCCTTTTCTTGGCATCTATTGTATTTGTTTCTTACTTTTTGGTGGTTTCTTTGGAGTTCGCAGCATACGTTTGCCACACACGCACGCGCACTCTCACGTAACACGGTGTCACGTCACAGGTGGCGTGAGCGACTCCTCCGTCTGCCCGTGTCGCGTTGCTTTCGTTCATGTCACTTACACGTGAGCACATGATGTTCATGTGCATGTACGCATGCTCCATGCGTGCTAGAGCACATCGCTGATGTTATCCGAACAGACTTACCTGTTAGATCAGCCAAACGTAAGAAAAACGGAAGTTTATGTTCCCTTCGCCCTCCGTGGTCTCTCCTTTATGGCGAGGCGGAGGCGTTTGCTCGCCTGACAAGGCTTGCACGCTTCTTTTCATTCTGAAGTTCACTGGGCACAGCATCCCGGGTTGGTGGTGGTTTCCCTCTCGGCCTTTTGAACCCTTCTCTCCGCTTCCGTCTCGCTTGCGTGACATCCGGCGCGACGTCGGGTTTAGCGGTCTCTGCTCCTCCGCAGACACGTCGCCGTCCCCGTCTGTGTGACCTCGGGCGCCTCTTCCGGGCCGGCCGTCGAGGCTGCTCTGGCCCGGGAGGGCCCCGCAAGCCGTCCCTCCTCTGGCTCTCCCTGTGACGCCGCAGGTGCCCAGCTCTGCCGGGTGTGCGCGACCTAGGGGCGCCGGCGCCTCGTGCCCCCGACAGTGCTCCCACCCCGGCCCTGGCCGCGGCCTGCGCGCCGGGGTCCGCTCGGCTCCCGGGACGCGCTTCCTGTTCTTTCCGTCAGCTTTTTTTTTTTTTTTAACACCGTGTAGAGTCAAGGCAGCCAAGGTGCTGGTTTGCTACGTTCATATTTGACGTGGTTGCCAAGGTAGCCGCGGTTAGCGCCCCTGAGGCCTGACAGGGCTGGTACAGGCTTTTGCTTATTCCTTTGATCGCCATGCAGTCCCGTGTGCTGTTCGCTGCTGTGGTGGTCTGCGTCCTTAGGCAGCACCAGCCTTACCTCCCACCACTGCTCCTGGGGGGCACTGCCCTCCCCCAAGCCCCACGCTCTCAGCCCTGGCCCGAACCAGCGCTCCAAGGGCGATGACCGGGCCGTCAGCCCACTGCTCCTGGGGGAAGAGGGGCTCCTGTTCTGTGACCGGGGTGCTGATTGCCTTGGTAACCCCCTCGTCTTCCCAGTGGCCATCTCTCACCACGGAAGTGTCACCCGACTGGTGAGCTGGCCGGAGCCGCCGGGTCCCAGGGGTCTCAGGCCGCCGTGCAGGGAGCTCGCGTCCTGCTGCCCCAGACCGCTGCAGGCTGAGAGCTCAGAGCTGCTGACCGCGTTTGCTGCAGCTGCCGGGACACAGGACACGCGGGTGGCCGGCGTAGCACTGGCCTGGAAGCCGAATGGGGGAGGGGTTGGTCTCCTCTACCTGAGCTGGAGCCTGTGCCCCACACGGCCGGGGGTCGGGGAGGGGCCTGGACTTCGCATGAGCTGACTGAGGCGTCGTAAACTCTCTGGAATAAAGCTTCGTCGCTGGTTTGCAGTGCGCCCGCCGGGAGTATCCAGGGACGCGGAATGGTCGCTTTTAACAATAACTCTCGCTGGCCCGACCGCTGGCTGCAGACTTGCTCCACTGAGCTCCTGCACTCCCGGTCCCCACGTGCCTCCTCCCCTCTGTTCTGCCTTTTTTCCTTTCCGTCTGTCATCACTACGCCTCTTTCCACATCCCATTAAAACTCGCTCGAATGCAGCCTGTGCATTACTTGATTATCATGTAAAATTATACGCAGTCTTGTCCCATACTTTATAGATGTATGCTTCAAACTTTACATGAACCGTATTAATACACACGCCAACACACACAAACACACATTTTTTTTTAACTCAACACTATTTACTGAAGATCTGTTCATGCAAATCTCTAAATTCCCATCTCACTGCTTCTAATAACTGAAAAATGTTCCATAGCACTAATAAATAATTTACCACACATATGTAATGAAACAGTTCTTGGCACATAATAAGCTCTATATTTTATTTATGAGCTTTCCTAGTTATGAACATGATACTTGCAACTCTCCATGACCACGGCTGGTCATGCGGGGACAGTCACGTACAGCCCTCCTCAGGGACATGTGTCGGAGTGGGGACAAGGGTCATGCCTATGTATGGGCCGGGCAGACCATTGTAAACCTTTGGATGCGTTTTCCTTGCGATCTGCCGAGTGCTGTCCAGAAAGGCTCAAGTGGAGTTCTGGGTCTGTGTTAGATCTGGGTGTGCGTGTACACAGCTTCGTCCATCTACCTGTCTACATATGTGTGCGCGTATGGAAATCAGACACAAAGTTTTCATGTGTGCTTGGATCTGATATCGAACTGGCTGTTCTAATCCATTTGGTCATCTGCCTTTGTCTGGGTTAGTACTATGGAATGTTTTATATTTCATATTTTATTATTATCATAATACCCTTTTAGTATGGCTTGCTGTCCAGTATGACAAGTTTATTTTCCTTTCTCTTCTTTTTCATAATTACGATAGGCTTTTAACCTTTATACACACTTGGGAAAATGTGTGTGGAGGTTTTGATACAAATCATATTGAACTAATGCAGCAATATGGAGAGGTTTGAAACTGACATCCTCCTTTTTGGACCTATCCGTAAAAGTTGTCTACCTCTCCAGTTAAGTATTTCCTTTTTTGATTTGAGTAGAATTTTAATTTTCAACATAACAGTTATCTCCTTTTACTTTCTATTTATAGATACCTTTTTAATATTTATGAAAATTATTTTACTCATAGTATATTTTCTGGTATAAATAACCGTTATTAACTTTTGTAAGGCGATCTTATATCTGTCAGATTTGCTAACTCTCTTATTAATCACAGAGTTTGCTTCCTGATTGTGTTAAATTCTCACCATACTGTGATGATGCCATTCACAAATGGAATTTTTCTTTTTTCTTTCAAACTTCTTATTTTCACTCTACTGCATTGTATTCATCAGGACCTTTAATCCTATATTAAAAAATAACACCGATAGTAAATACACTTGAATCTTGTTTTCAGAAGACATGTTATCCTGAAGTGTTTATGAGATTTTGTTGTTGTAATTTAGTATAGAAACTTTAGCAAGTTGAGTAAGTTTCCTGTTTTTGAGAGTGAAATCAGAAAAGTGTGGAATTTCATCATGCTTGTTATGTCTGCTGAAATAACCAGTGATTCTTTGACATTTCCACTCGCACTGATACATCTCCTGACAGTGGACCGCTGTCGCATCTCTCGACTGTGAGTGTGGTGCAGGCCGCTCTCCCGGGGGCCCTGTGACCGCCATGGGAGGGCGGGAGGCGGCCGGACGCTCGGGCTCCTCCTCCTCTCAGGAAGCAGAAGCCAAGTATTTACGTAACGTTTTTAAAAACTCTGTCGGCATTTCGGACGCTTTCCCGATGTCACTGTTCCTCCAACCGTTTTAGCAACAGCTTTAACGTTCGCACTTTTAGTTTTCTTGCCGAGGAACAGAAAGGTCCGGTGCTGTGTTTCCACGAGCAACACGCGGGCGTTCGGGCGCGGCCTGTGTGCAGAGGTGCCCACGGCGTTGGAGCCGGCGGCGCCCGCGCCCCCCCACGCCCTCCCTGCCGCGGGGAGCAGTTCCCAGGCCCGCTCCTGCTGCTGCTGGTGCTTGTGCCAGAGTCGTCCGGAACCACCCGGCTTTGTGTCATTTGCAGGTAGCGTTCGACTCACGCTTGAGCATCGTTTCTCTTGTGTTTGAAGTCACATATTCATCAAGTATCTGACTTATTTACTCCCATAAACGATTTGAAGTGGTTCCCAGACTGATTTTTGTCCTTCGCAGGAATAAGATCACGGTCGTCGCTGGTCTCCGTGACCGTCCGTGTGATGGCTTGATGTTCCTTAGCTCGGCAAGCCGTGGTGGCCTCCTGTGCAGGCGTCTGCAGCGGGGCGGCCGGCGCCCCCGGGCCAGGCCCCCCGGTCCCGCTGCCGTCACACCTGGCCTCTCGCCTCTGTCACCTGCTCTGGCGTCCGGGACGTCCGCCGTGGCTGCGCGTGCTCACGTGCGAGAAGCAGCCGCGGGGGACGTGTCACGCCCGGTCCCACACCGGGAAGGCGTGCGAGGGAGGGCGAGCCCTACGCGCCCTGATGGTGAAGAATCTGCACGGTCGCCAGGGAGCACGTGCAAGGGGGCGCGGGGACATTTGCATGTCATCGCTGCCGAGCGTGGCCTCCCTTTCGTGAGTTAACGCCACAGTTTATTTCCTTCTGTTCAGTTTCTGTGACTTTAAGAGGAAATATTCCTTGCGTGGCCTTGCAGTAGTTGGTCAGGATTTGTGTCCAGCCTGTTTCTGTTCCATTCTGAATTCCCGTTGCATTTTAGTGGCTATGGGGTGGCTCGGCTTTTCTGACCCCGAGATACCAAAAATGTTGATTTAAATCATATAATTTTATATGCTACTTGACAAAAAAAATAATTCCTTTTCTCATAGCTCCCTTGCAGACAAGTGTTTTTGGATAAATTTAGGCAGAGCAGTGTTCCCCCGAATAACTGACACCTCGAAGGCTAGCCACAGTTTTGCATCTTACGTTTTAATGGTAGAACCTCGTCCGTCCTAGAGCAAGGTAGAGAGCAGGCTTCATGGCGGAATGCCTGGGGAGGTGCAGGAAATGAAGCACCTGTCCGAGCGAGGAGTCGGGAGAGCGGGGGGAGGGGCGACAGCCCTCTGACGAGGTCTCGTCAGTAATTAACGGCCACGTGCCAGTCCTGGCCTTCGCTGCTGCTTTCTGAAGCCGAGGGACACAGCTGGCTCAGCTGGGACTTTGGTCCCACCACCCGCCCACCCTCTGACTTCTCCCCAGTGTTTCGTCCTCCAGATAATGCTGAGTTCCGACGTCGAAGATAACATGTTGACGACGTCGTGTTAGGCGACTCGAACTGGGACATAAATAAAAGCAAGACGTCTCCGCGAGAGAGCCCGCTTTCCTCTGCCTGAAACAGCGGTTCTGCCTGAATCATCACCTTCTATTACCGACTTCATTTTTTTTTTTACCCACGAGGCCGAGAATGGCGCATTTTCCCCGCACTGCTGCCCAGGCTCCTCTCTCGGCAGGTGTTCTAGCTCCCCAGAATCGCCCAGGTACACAGCTGAAGGAGGGACGGCAGCCTCTGTGTGCTTTCTTTGACATTCAGGGCAGGGATGGTTATACTCCGGGAGGATGAACACATCTGATTCCGGACTCATTTTCGGGAAATGCCTTAGAAGCCCAGGTCCAGACAATGGGGACCCACGGCAGCTCTGTTACGAAGGCCCAGAGGAGCCTCGTGGGTCTGAACTTGCGCTGTGGGAGGAGCTGTTGTACTTCTCCAAAGCAGTTTGGATCAAAACCAAATGAGAAGGGAGTGAAGAGTGAAGGGTGGTGTTTGGCATGTCGCCGCCTGGAGAAGCACGTGCCCTGACTCCATCCCTCTTTCAATAAGAATCGATTTAGAGCCTTCTTTTTATTTTTTTTTTCCCTTGACTAGCACTTAAAAAAAACTTTATTTAAAATCAGAATTCTTGTTGAGATCAGTTTTTGACAAGTGTGTAACTTTCAAAACAAGGATTCACAATCGTTTTTTTTTTTTATTGTGGCTTTACTAAGGACTCATTATTTTCAATAAAATGAATGAATAATAAATGGATGAATATTACTGAAGTTTTCCGGGGATGCCACAGTGCACAGCAAGAAAAGAAGTAAGAGGAATAGGTTTTGACCTTAATTTTTTTATATATATTTCAGATATTAATATTATATTAGGGCTATTTTTCAGTGGCATCGGCAAGGCTGTAATTAGATCGAAAGACGTGAGTTTTACCTCACGGCCGCCTGAAGCCGCAGGAATTAGGTTTGCTCTCGTGTACGTGCGTTTAAAGGTTCTTTCATGGGACATTTCACCAGGGGACCGAGGTGTCTTTAAGCCACGTCATGTTGCTTTTTTTTTTTTTCAGCTATCATTTCATTTTGTTTGGCTCCTACCTTCGTTGTAGTTTCCACTTAATATCTGAAACACACCGCATCACCTTGTCTCACCAAGGACACTGCTGAGCTCGAGGAAGTGTGAGGTGATGATCTGTTACATTATTAATACTGTTGCTGTGCCTTTAATCGAGTATCCCTCCATTTTCAAAGAAAACATGTAGTTACGGGTGTGCGTGCCTTTTTAGTCCAGAGTTTTGAAAGCTAGTGTTTAACCACGTTACAAATGAATAGATGTCATGTTCACGAAATATGAATGAAATGACACAGGCATCAAAAGGAGGCCCCAGAGGACTTTATTACACCCGGCGACCGTCAGCAGCCGTCCGCGGTGAATGGCCGAGCTCAAGGTCCTAGCAAGTGTCTTCTGCGGGGGATGTGGGAACTCCCATGGCAGGCGGGGCTGTCCCTGGCGAGCAAGTGGGAGCCGAACCCTTAACGCAGCTGCGTCTCAGGAGCCTTTCGAGGTCATCGTTCTGGGAGGCCATTTCCTCCCCCCATGAAATGAAGGAGTTGAATTAGATGGTTTCCGAGGTCTCCTTTCACTCTGTGTCATTAAATTCTGTTTAATAGTCACCCATTCCAAAGTTATTCAACTACAGAGAATGAATAGCTACATGCCAGTGTCTTCAAAGTCCTACTCATGGACTAAGTGCAATAGACATTTACTTCGACCTTGGTGTAAGTTAGAGAGAGCAAATGACGTGGAAAACGGTAGTCTAAATGCTAGAATCAGATTAAAATAAAGTGGAAACTAGATTTTACTCTATTGGATGTAGCAGCATGACTTTCCTTCATTATGGCATTCATAGTAATGCTAACTGACGTTAGAACTCGAATGTCAACTTAAAAGTGTGTTCGGCTAAGTATCAGATTCTTATGACAGCCTGAAGACCTCAGGTAGAAAAGAAGTGAAGAAAACTGTGGTGATCATTTCTAGAAAGGAGAGCTACATATTCAAAATGTGCATCTATATAAACAGAGTGGAACCGAACAAGAGAATAAGTGTACCAACCACCTAGGTAGTCATTGTAATGCAGGAGTAGAGAATAACCCAAGTCCAAGAACTATACAACAAGTTCAAGATGTTAATTTCACAAGTAGAAGCCTTGCAAGCCAATGCTGGTGACTATGAACCCAGACAGAGGGTTGTTACAAAAGTCCACAACCGTGAGAGCGGATTGGACACTGAGCTAAGATTTGGATGACAGAGATAAGAGCTAGCGTATGTTGAGTGTTGATTCTGTGCTAGACACTTCTCTACGCTCTATATACATGTATTAGTTCATTTAATTTCCACAAAACTCTGTCCGGGTCATAACCTCAGGTAAAATTAGCGACTGTCTGAGTCTAGAAGCTTTAAGCATTATTTGATTCCTCCTCTTCAAGAAGGTCAAAAAGGGACAGATTGGATGAAGATCAGATGCTTAAAACAAAAATCCTTGGGGGTCACAGTTGATGAAACTTGTCATGCAGAGACAATAAGCAAAGTATACACATGGGTACATACTTATACTTTATCGTTCTCAATGTAATGTCTAAAGCAACTCACCAATAACTTAAACATTATCGTGAGGCAGTTACTGATCCTGTGTTTCAGAAATTGAGTGTCTGAGGTATAGGATCCATCATCTAAATCCAAACAGGTTCCAAGCCCCCTTTTCAGTCACAAGTTCCGCTTTTTCCCACAGCGTGATGGATTAATGAGGATTCAGGAAGAGGAGAGGAAGGCAGCGCCAGCCCTGGGGAGTGAGGGGTTCATTTTGCCAGTAACCACACACCAGAGAGATTCTCGGATTCTTGTTGTCATAGTTCCTAGCCACGTAGATGCTGGCCTGACTTAGGGTAGGATACTGATGGCTCAGTTGACATTCACGAGCCTTGATTTGTATTAGATGATTTGAGGTTCAGAGATAGACTTAAAAAAAGTATCCCGGGGCGCCCTGAAAGTGAGGACAGCGTACCGTACCTTCTCAAAATCGACTGTGGAAACAGACTCACGTCTCTGGACATGGAGAGCGGGTCACCCTCCCAGAGTTCCTCCCGCAGACACGGAACTCCGGATCAGACGTTCGATTGACTTTCTTTGTTTGCCTATGGAAAGACTAATATAGGACAGTCTCAATCAACAGTTGGACTCCAATAACCGGCTCAAAATGTCCTGTCAATGTAGTCAAGTGGGAAAAGCTGAAAAAAAAAAAAAACTGTAAAAACACCCAAGTGATGGGGATATGCATTAAAATTACGTGACGTGTGGGAAGGAGCCATGTGAGCCAGTCATCACAGTGCTTTCAGTGCTTAAATGCAGAAGCCCTGGACGAGCCCAGCGCTTTAAGCAGACTTTAGTTTTGATTGGACATTTCTTGTCCAATAATGACACCATAAGCTATCTCTTTTGTGTCTAGTCTATACTAATAGAGATAAAAAGCAAGGCCTACGTCCTTCAGATGTTGCGATTTTTTTTTTTTCTTAAATCGTGCCCTGAGTCTCTGGAGAGCTCAGCTGAGCTCACTCATTCTGAGGAATGAGGAACATGGATTCAGATCTGAAAGGTGCGCAGGGGACAAAGCAACATGAGGACACGAGTGACGTCTCCGGGGAGGTTCGGCTGGCATGCAGACGTAGGCCAAGCGGAGCCAGAGGGTAATGGCGGAGGCAGGAGGGGTAGGTAGGTTCCAGGACTTCATCGTTCTATTTAAAGACGATTTGGGACAGAGTAGTGAGACACAAGTATTCACAGTTCCAGGCAGTCTTTATTAGGTGAATGAAGGCAGCTTTGAAATGATGCTGGAAGTGAAACAGCGGTCAGGGGAGCTAGGCTGGGGCCGGGCTGGAGAGCCCACCTGCCACGTGAACAGGGTGTTACGCTCTGAAGCAGGACCGTGTTTTGTGGTTTTCCATCTCATTAATCCTAGTTTTCCACGAGAATTAACTGCCTGGTTTCCGCTTTACTCTTGGGGTGGGCGTGGTTGTACCTGTGAGGGGCGGGGAGAGACTTTGCTTCCATCCGCATTATCTCTGCTTAAGTTGCACCCTAGAACTTACGTGGTTGGCTCCAGTGTTCATAGTCATCACTTGCCTGGGTTGCTAAAGTGCACGGTGACGGGGAAGTGGGGTGTCACATCAGCCAGGTGCCTGGGTTCTTACAATGCTAAACCCCTTCTTCATATCAGTGTGAATGTAGAGTTCAAGCTCGTGATACATTGTGCACCTGCAGAGCACCAAATGGCAATATATATATATATATATATCTTATTTTACATTAAATAGCAAGAGACTGTTGGTTACTTTTGTATTTATCTAAACATCTTTATTTTGGTCTCTTGACTATGTGGGAACAATTAGAAGCAGAAAATAAACAACTGGCATTTCTATATTTCATTTCTTTATTTGTCTAAATGACTTTATATTTCCAAGTGTCGTATGGATAGAAATCAGAATTACATGATGTATTTAAAATATATGATTTTTAAATTTTTTAAAAAATATTTCCTATCAACGTAACTAAAAACATAATTTTTCCATTTAGTGCGTAAACAACGAACTTCTGTGAACGAGTGAATGATTCAGTGAAGAAAACTGGGTAACCCCTTGATTTTTAAACCACGGAGCTGGAAGAAGTGGGATGAGAATGTTGGAGGGACCCTCACTAGCAGTCCATTTCCCAAACCGCATGTACGGTAGTCACCTAGACGTCCTTACAGCATGGAAGTGGGCCGCCTTTTAAAGCAAGGCTGGAATCAGTGTGTCAGGGCCTATGACCAGACAGTGCTCCTTGGCTCGCATCGTCCCCTCACATGTGACAAGACCACTCTGAACCCCTCACCTAACGGCAGTACAGTAGGTGGAGGAAGGTGACAGATGGGAAGAGGAACACTCACAACGGCGCAGTGAATTTCTGACCCAATCTCACATCTACTTTCTCTCTTCTCTTTCAGAAATTCAGAGGTCGGCAAACTTCTTCTCCACACAGGTAAGCAGAAGATTTAGTTTCTACTCTCTCTGGGTTGCTAAGCAGAAGAACCAGCATCACAGGCTCTTTCCTAAAGGTTTTCCATGGACCATTGACCAATGGACATAGAAATTCAGAGAGACTGAGATTATTGCATCATCTAGAATAGGATTTTATGGAATTCAAAATTACCTAATTAAATGATAGCCAAGTTCTCAGTTTATAAAGCTAAATGTTCAGTTGTAGTTTTGAGTGTTTGGTGTGCACAGAGCAGGTTTAAAATCCAAGTGATTATAAATGTCTCATATTTTGGTTTATTATTGGTTCCCACTATGTCCACATAGGGAGCTGATTCCTCTTGGTTCATGAGTGGATATGCTTTTGTTTAAGAGGACAGTAATGTGAGATTGGAGTTCGGAGGTGCATTCAAGACTACAGGCGTCCATTGTGAGTCTGGGGGCGCGTAGGGCTCACTCTGCTTATTTTGTAAGTGAGTCCCAGGAGAAGAAGACGCCCCAATAATGAGCCTAGGGCGCTCCCACATGTAAGGCTTGGTGAAGAGTCCCGATGGTAGATTGAGAACTGGACCATGGAGAAGGAAGAGAACCACGTACTGAATTGCATAGACTGTTGCATTCTGTAGGCCTAAGAGCCATTGTTTCAAAAGTTGCTGAGCGGGTCACGAAGAAGAGACCCGAAGGTTGTCCACTAGCTCTGGCCATGTGGAGACTGTCAACACTCTGGGCAGGAGCGGGCGGGGGTGGTGGTGGTGGTGAAAGCCTAAGACGTCTAAGTTCAGGAGAGGAGAAGACCTGGGAATGAGTGGAGGCTGAGATCACAGACAGGGGCCGTGAGAGCAGAGCCGTGGAGTG
Source organism: Eonycteris spelaea (assembly GCA_003508835.1). Lineage (NCBI taxonomy): Eukaryota > Metazoa > Chordata > Mammalia > Chiroptera > Pteropodidae > Eonycteris > Eonycteris spelaea. The sequence continues at coordinate 2,107,409 of PUFA01000002.1, read as the reverse complement.
ACGCGTGAGGTGTAAATGCGGTCAGCTTTTGCAACGGGAGTCGGTTCTGGTGAGGATAGTGTGTATCACTGCATGTTGCTTTCCTGGTGGCAATGACATGTAAAAACTGATGATGTAAGAGAGAAGATTGCCAGAGTGATTTTAATTAGTTGAACGGAGAAATCTGGTTCTGTACATTTATTTATCTGCTTTAATTTTTCCTATGATTGTTCACCCTTTCTTAATATCTTGTGTGTAGCTTATAGATTATCTGACTGATAACTGAATTTTTAAGAAATAACTTAAGCAATAATTTTCAAAATTTTATAATAATTTCAAGCAATGGGGAGGCATATGATAACCTTTTACTGACACGACTAGGTAATTCATCCTATTAATCTATCTTAAATTATGTATAAAAGGATGCTTTCTTAACTAGAGCCTCTTACTATATTTTTCCAGCAAAGGAATTGTTGTCTGTAATCATTTTATGGCATGCAAATTCACCAGATTTAAGCAACTTCCCTGTGTAAATAAATAACATAACTCGTGTCTTTGGGAAGAGGCTGTGACATACACGGTACGCTGTCCACCGTGGACAAACCGCGGGACTGTCACACGGCCCGATGCAGCCCACATCAGACCGTGCCGTCGCAAGGCTGTGAGCAGGACTGTCACACGGCCCGATGCAGCCCACATCAGACCGTGCCGTCGCAAGGCTGTGATCATCGAGCATCCGCTCAGCACGTTTAACTGTAATTTCTGGATACGTTTCCTGAGACATTATCAGGGGGGAACATGTTACTATTTCTTTCCTAATCTTAGAAGACCCCTTTTTATGAAGGTCAAACGTAAGTGGAGGCCACTCTCCTCTGCCAATAGTAGGTATGTCCTTTCTATGGGGAAAAAAGAGGTAGCAGCAGACCTGAATTCTCCTCCCCACTCGGTGAGCCTCAGGAAAGGGGCAGTGACTTCATCACGCCCCCTCGCAGTCATGCTAATGATACACCTGCCGGCAGGTGCGCTAATGCTTTTACGAGCAGGATCGTCCTCATCCATACAACGCTTTCAGCAAGATGTACTTGCCTTCCCCGGGCTGCTTGGGGCGCAAGCCTCAAACTCGGAGACTTGCGGGGCGTGGTTCCATGAAAACCACTGTGTGGTCACCAGAGCATGAAAAGGAGTAGGAAAGAGTGTTTTGAGATTAAAATGGCTTCCTTTTGTCCAATAATCACCACTTTCATTGCTTAGAAACCTCACGTGTTAAATCGGGCCGAGAGCATGTGTCTTACTGAATATGTGATGTACGATAAGTGATTTATTGAGTTAAGAAAGTCACTGATGTTGGTGTTATTTCACCGAATGCCATCAGAATAATTCTGAAGCGATTGGAGAAACTGTACCAACTTTGTGAGCAACATGGGGCGGGCTGGGGGCTCAGGTTTCTGCTTGGCTGTCTGTCATCGCCAAACGGTGAAGGGGCCGCACTCAGGCCAAACTATGAAGTCACGTATTTGAAAGTAGAAACAATAACCCTGGATTCATCGCGCAACAATGGGAATGTTTTCTGTATAGGTGATTTTTCTGTTGGTCTTGACGTTCTACCCTTTGGGTATTTCTTCTGGAAAATCCGAGTGCTGTCGGAGCTCTCAGACGCAAATAGGGCATCTGTCCTCAAGATTTATGTCTTTTATAAAAGAGACATCCCGTGATGCGACAAAGAAGGGCCACACCAGAATGTTCTCAGGTCCCATGCTTTCAATGTACCAACCAACACCCGTATTGACCAGATTGGGTCATCATTTAATGTAATAATTTGTGGTAGGGAATTACCGCAAATTATAAAAATATAGGAATCTTATTCACTTTGATTTCTGTATAACAAGGTAACTCAAAGGTAAGGCATTCCTACGTTCTAGCCTCACTTTCCAGCTTTTATTTTGTTATACCTATCTACTTGCCCCTCTAATTTCTAAAGCTTTTGAGAAAAAAAAAACATCATGGTATTGTGAGACAATGCTGAAATTCAAAAATAAGCATTATTGATCCTTATCATCAAACCTCCAGACATTTCGCAATTAAGTCATTAACTTGAACATCTGTGGTAGTTTCCGAACCAAAATACCAATGATGATCTCTCACACGACTAAAGTCCTCTGTTTATTAGCACTTCCATTAATGATCCACATTAATCTTGATTTTAATAAAGGCATCACAGCTTTAAAAATGACTCATTAATTACATTTATTTATTTAAAATTGTATTGCATCGAGTTACTATCAGTTAAGGTCAGAGTTATTAAAAAGGTCTTGAGATGGGACTATGTACAAAATGAGCTGGAAGGACTTGGAAGGTCAGACAATATTAAAATGAGACGAGGGAGACCACACATTTCCTTCCTCCGTATTTTGAATCTGGTGGCAATTCTGGCCGTGGATTCCAGTGGGTGTGCCAGGGGGCAGGTTGGAGATCTCGGTGAGAGAGGAGGATTGGGCTGAGCCCCGTTACTTAACGACCGAGAGAGGCGGGTGCACTCCAAACGCAACTAAAAAGAAGTAACCAGGAAGGGAGGTGGTTAACGATAGCGATTTCTGCTGAGACGTCCCGTAGGCAGAAACCGGACATTGTCCGAAGTCGCGTCCTAGACGGAGAAAATTCATGGTCGTCGAAGGCAGCGGACGCTGGAACCCCAGTGTGGGTGGAGAATCGAGGTGCGCTGCGGGGGCCGCGTGAGGGTGAGCGGGAGGCGAGGCTTTAAAATAACGGTCGGGCACACGGGCAGATTGAAAAGCTCGTGAGAAGGACCGGACGGACACGGGGGAGTCACACCTTCAGGGTCGCGTCATGGCCCCGGCGAGGCGGGAGAGCGCCCCTCATCGCCGCCTAGGAAGCGGCGCCGCGTGAGCTGGGTCTGGCGGGCGGCGACGAGGCCTCCGGCCCTGCGGTCGCCGCTCCAACCCGCGTGGAGGGTGCGTGTGCGTGTGTGTGCACGCGTGTGAGCGCCAGCGCGTCGAGGCTCCCCGGCTCTCCCCGCGGACGGCTGGTTCCAGCACTTGCCATCCCCCTCTGTCGTCTCTTCCAGACCCGCTTGTCGCTTCAGGTGCTTCGAGGGGTCCATGGCGTCTCTCTCAAAGACATCGGCGTCGAGACAGAATTTCTCCGTTTTCGGCTCTAACGGGCCTTGAGTTTGCCGAGTGGCGAAGCACCCTGTGAGCAGCCACCCTTACTCGGGTCTCAGATTCCCCCAGCGGCTTCTGGGAACCTTTTTGTAATTACTCTCGGCTGTCAAGGGGCCCAGGAACATCAATGCAATTGTCGCTCGCTTCCTGCGCTGACCGGAGCGTTGACATGCGCCGCGGTATTGAGAATAGTCGTCGCGCTCTTTGCTTGGCCGCCACACGAAGTCGACACAGTGCTTTCCCACAGAATGTGTCCAGTGACACAATTTAGCCCACGTCTAACTGGAGAAAGCAGAGTGCGGAGTTACCCCGAGGCCCAGCTCCGCGGGATGTGGCGCCCTGTCAGCTCGGCGTCACTCACTGGGTCAGGAGTGGCAGTGGGTTGTACGTACAGTGAGATGCGTGTGAGGATTTTTTCATGATGAAGAAAAGGATGTCAGAGTGAGCATTGGTTGTGAACTGAAAACTCCATTTAATGGTCAGAGTGGACAGGCCGATCTTTCCTGCTGTGGGGATGCAGTATAATTTGGGATATAATTGAACAAAAAGTTTTGACTCTGATGCTTCTTTGAAAAATATAGATTAGGGAAGAATTGACAGAATCAAAATCAATTTCCTGAGGCTAAAAACGAAAAAACAAAACAAAACAAAAACCTTTTACAATTAGAACAGTGTTTTCCAAACAAAAACTGTACTGCTAGACTTAGATCATACATTTCTGTGATAGATTTTTTTTTTCACTTTTATTTTGAAACAATTTCAGATTTACAGAAAATTATCAAAAGTAATACAGAGTTCATATATGCCCTTCATCTAGTTGTTGTTGATGTTAGACATCTGTTTGTTCACAAAATCTGGCCCCATCCGTGGGGGCGTGGGCACTGCAGAAAGAGGCGGGTCACGCCGGGCCGGTCACTGGCAGGTGTCATAAGCAAGGAAGTGACGCGTGAGGCTTGCGTCAGGCTCCACAGGGCGGGTCGGTCTCCGCACCTGGCCGCAGCATCTTCAAGGTTGCCCAGAGGCTTTTAACTGGGCTCCGTCACCTAGACCAGCGGTCCCCAACCTTTTTGGCACTAGGGACCGGCGGTCCCAAGAGAATCTACTGCCTGGCGATCCGAGGGAGAACTGAGGCGGTGATGCTCGGCTGGGGAATGGCTGCAAATACAGGTTGCAGCTTCGCCCGCTGGCGGCCACTCGCCTCCTGCTGAGCGGCCTCGTTCCTGGCAGGCCATGGACCGGTTCCAGTCTGCGGCCCGGAAGTGGGGACCCCTGATCTATATACCATTCAAGCCCACGTTACTAACTCAAGCCTGCATCCTTGGGCATCTTCCAGCACAAGGCAGGCAGTGGACAGGCCCAGGGCAGGGGGCGGGGGGAGGAGCCTCTGACGGCCTGGGTCCAGCTTGCAGACAAACTGGTGGCCACGTCCTCTTGGTTATCAACTAAAACAACATCTGACCTGACTATGTAACGATGACCAAAAATCAAGACATTGCCATTGGAACAATTTATTCAGAGTGTGCCAGTTTCCCCAAATGCTCTTTGCCTGCCCCGGGATCCGGGTCGGGGCCCCTCGTTATCTTTAGTTGTCACCTCCCCTTGGTCTTCCGAAATTCGTGGACGTCCCTTCACCTTCATTAGAATTTTAGTCTGGCGATCGGGGTTAGGGTTTCTTTTACGGCCTTGATGTTTTGAAGAGTGCTTGTCTGTTGTTCTACAGAACGTCCCTCAATTTGAATTTGTCTGGCTTTTAGTAATGCTTTGATCGAGGTGACGCATTTTGACAAGGCTATCACAACGCCCACGTGCCTCCCTGGACGCTCCCTCTCAGAGAGCTGTCATGAGTGTGTTTTCTCGCCAGTAATAAAAGCATCCCTGGTTAAAGGGATGTTGTTAGATTTCTCTATAAAGCTATTGTTTTTATTTTTTTTAATTACTACATGTCTTGGGAGAGAGATCTTTAGAATCTAAAAATATATTTTTTTTTCCTTCAAACTTTCACCCATCAATTTTAGCATCCATTGGTGGATCTTGCCTGCAACAACACTTACTGTGCAAAGCCAGTGCTGTTTTTTATTTTCCTAATGCTTGAAAAAATTATTATTTGAAATGATTTCATTATCTATATGGTTGCATAGCTATTTATTTCATTCTGTGGATTACCATCCAATATTTTTGTCATTTAATCAGATGCTCAAATTGTTCCGGTTTGGAGCATTAAAGCTCTTTCCCACCATCTTCTCGATTCCCTTTCCACACGCTTCAGCCCTTTTTGAGCAATGAGTTGTTTTCTAACACCGCACAACATTCCAGACTCATCTCGTGTTGTAACTGATTCTTGAGAAACTCGTGCTTGCTGTCTTCTGTGTCTGCACTGATATTCCGAGCACATAATTGAATAGAAGTTGAGACATCAAGTTTAAATTGCTTTTAAGCATTTCCCTTCTCCAAACTTTGTAATAATGAAGGTATTGGAGACTCCCTTAGTCTCGATAATGACTGTGGGACTGTCACCCCAAGGCTGTAGATGTACAAGGCAGACGGGCAGGATGGGCCCCCCTGTCACTCATCACAAGGACTGAACAAAATAAAGCTGCTAATTGCCCCAGATTCCAGAGTATCTGAAAATCCTTGTGCAGTGAAAGAGAAAATTAATCATTCATCCATTCATCCGCACAACTAGTTGGCACGTCGGACCGCGGGGTCACGGAGAGAAAGCAGGTGCCTCATCTCAGCAAGGCTGAGGTCTCAAGAAAGAGCACAGCAATTGAATTTTCATAAAACACAATTACGAACTCCAAAGGCTGCAATTATCGTCGGAGACGGAAGCCTCAAAGCAATACCGTTTATCACAGCATCAAAAACAAAATGCTTTGAGGTGAAGCATTAGGAATTCAAATGTTTAAGGACTTGTAAACCGAAGTCAGTATAACTTTGCTTAGAGAACTCAAAGGAAACCCAGATCGATGGAAGGATAGACAGTGTTTGTGGATCAAAGGATTATAGTTAAGAAATCTTTTTTTTTTTTTTCAATTGGAGCTATAAATTCAATGCAATCTCAAGCAATATCTGGCAGATTTTTTTTTTTTGTCGTTGCTGTTAAACTTGACGAACTGATTCTAAAACCCATATGGGAATGCAGAGGACCTAGAATGGCCAAGCAATTAGGGACCCCGCTCCCTAATTTTAAGGCTTATAAAGCTGCATTAATCAAGTCGGTGTGGTATCCACGTAAACAGAACAGATCAATGAAGCAGAAGTAAAATTCCAGAGATGGACCTACATATAAATGGACAACTGATATTTGAAACAGATACAAAGACAGTAGAGGAAAGAGAGTCTTTTCCATAAATGACGCTGGATATCCAAATGTAAAAAATATAAATTTCAGTCCTTTATACCATGCACAAAATGCTAATGCAAATGGAGTATAAACCTAAGTGCAAAACTTAAAACTAGAAAACATTTCGAGGAAAACAGGCAAATAAATACGTTTATGATCTTGATTTAGGCAGGTATTTGTTAAACATGAGACCGAAAGCAAGACCCATAAAGTAGACAATTTGATAAGTAGGATTTCACAAGCATGAAAAATGCCTACTCTTCCAAAAACACTTTTGAGAGAAGGAAAGAAAAGACAGGCTGGAAAGAACTTTTTGAAAACTGTACATTTAAGAATAGACTTAAGAAATTATAACGAATTATCAAAATTCAATAAGAGAGCAACCTATTGAAAAAACGGGCCAACGATTTTAAAAGACACTTCACCGAAGAGTATGTGTAGATGACGTCATTTTCAGGAAAACCAATAACAGTTTTAAATTGCACGTAAGGCACATTAATAGACCTGCTTCCGGGCCACACAGCAGGAGGGAGAAGGTTGGCAATCCTGTCCTTGCAGCAAGAACAAAGACAAACTGAAAGTCAACAACTTTTCTTGGCTTCCTCAGAGAATTGGGTCACAGGGAACACTACCTCCCCAAAAATTGGCTAAAGACAAGGTGAACTCATTGAATCATCTGTACTGGGGCAGTAAGTATATTGCTTTATCTCTTTAGGTAAACCAGTTGGAATAATTTAATTATAAAATTTTTAAAATTATGGTTATTATGAGACATGGTCCAAACATACATGCGCATCAGTATACCTTCTTCCACCTTCTCAGCTAATTAAGGGGCTCGGGAACATTTCACACATCTTAAGGGACAACGAACTTGCTTCCGAATACTACTTAGAGTGTTGTGAAGACCCTTCCCTGAAGTCCAGGTTATGGGCTGAGCTGTGTCGCCCAGCATTCATATGTCAGACTCCCAAACCTCCGGTGCCTTCGAGCATGACTGCCCGCACCCGCACTGGCCAGGGTCTCCCGCAGCGAGAGGCGCGCTGTGCTAGCCGTCCGTCTGCCGAACCGTTATCTGTTTGATTCATCTTTCGTTAATCTATTGGGAATAAATATAGGCAAATAACACAAGACGACGGCTGTACCAGAGATAGACGGAGAGCAAAGTCCAAGCAGGAGAGGTCAAACAAGTCTGTCTGAGGTTCAGGACGAGGTAGTGCTTGAGGTCAGGCTTGGAGGCAAGCTGGGAAGGGCACTGGAGAATAAAATGCTCAATAACATAGTGGCGCAATTCATTCACTCATTCACTTACTCATTCAACGTATGTATGAACCCTTTGGCTAAATATTCACGCGGCAAGAAAGTGTCAGGTGTTAGGGATGAACAAATAAACGAGCCCCACGTCCATTCTCAGTGAACGCGTAACCTGTGGGGCGGAGAGCGGAAACAGCAGCGCATCGACGAGATCCGATGGTGCTCTGGGTTCCTGCAGCCCATTCTAGAGGAGTGACTGACACGCCCTCGGAAAATCGGCGATTCTGCTCAGGAGGGTGAAGGTCGGTGGAGGAGAAAGCATCGCGCCTCAGCTTTCCAGTTGTGAATTCTGCTTCCATCAGTGCCGTCGCTACGACGAGCTGTCTCCCTTTTCTTCGGAACATTTACAAGGGCTCAAACACCAGCTCGCGTCTGCTCGTGATGGACAATGACCTCCTGCGTCAGGGTGGCGTGGACCCAGGCTCCCTCCACGTCGCAGCCCTGACCCCGCTGAGCTCTGAACGCCGTTGGCACTGACGGGCAGGAGGAACAGTGCCGTGGCCGTGGTGAGGATGAGCCACGCCCAGACGTGGCGCCCACCCTTCGGCTCACATTGAATTCTCAAGACATCGGTGACGTGGCTACATCTAACGGTGGGGTCAGCAGGAGAGCCAGTCCAGCCAACCCAGGAAGAAGGAGGAATGGATTTTGCTGAACAGCCAGCTGTTTCAGCCACTCTGAATTTAAAAGACTTTAAAATTTGCCCAGTGAACTGTGCTCAAGGCGTAGAGAATAATAGGAAAGAATTCTTGGTACGTTATGTGCAAATGCGTGGAGTTAGAGGAATCCAAAACAACAATTTTCTTAATTACAGTGCATTAGTTCATCGGGCAAGCTGTTCGACAAATAAATTACCAAGAATTAGAACTGCAGATAAGTAGAGTGATTTAGGTTATGTGTTTCAAATTAATTCTAAGCATAAAGGATAATTAATCAACACATTGTAGGCTAATGAGTTATGCTGGCCTGAGTAGAACTCACATGAATAAAGTTCTCTTCATAATCAATCACACGAGTGTTGTCACCTTACAGAGTAGAGACCCTTCCCCCCTCCCCAGAACGGATTCGTCCTTCAGTCCCTACCCTTTGTTGCATTTGTGGATGAACTGAGAACAAAGGTGGCATGTCCCCAAAATCACATAGCTGGGCGGTGGCAGTGTAGGGTTTAAACTCGTTCCTGAACTCATACTTTTTGTTCTAGCATATGAGACGTGGCAGGGTCCTGGGCCTTATGCAACTCCCCAACACGAGAAACAAATGGGCCCTAGCGATGCGTTTTCCCATGAGTGTTACCCCAGTTTCTGCTGAGTTTCATTCAGTAATCAGGGGTGTCTGATGTTTGTAAAATTTCCCTGAAAACCCATTTCCCTTAGAAAAAAAAGTACAGCTCGCTGCCAGCATTAATTTAATTTTACATAAACGTCCTCTTTGAGGTAATGCAAATCTGACTGGTTTTAATGTGAAAATAAAATAGAAAAACTGTTCTTGGAGTTATTTGTAAACAGAACTCGTCTCTCATCCTAATGTAATGGAAGGGTGCACATAAATCGGGTTCATCAGATGAGCCCCTGACTAACGCCTGCTGGAGAATGGTGTTGACGTCATGTGTAGGGACGCTATGTTTCTAGGATGTGACATTTTCAGCGACTGAGAATTACTGCATTTTGTAAATGGAAACCACTACTGAAAACAGAATACTGTAAACAGACTGAGGTCATTCGTCTGCAAAGACTATCGAGAACACTGGAGCGATGTGAAAATAATAATAAAAGCGAGGTATTTCGTGGCAGCCTTTGGGGGTGAGGGGAGGACCGTGACCCGCGAGTCATCCGGAGTAAACGCTGTGGCCGCCAGCGAGTGTTCTTGGGGCAAACGGGAAGTGGGTTACATAACGATGCAGAGATTGGGGCCCACCGCAGACCATGGTGTTGGCAGCTGAGCCCCTCTGGTCTGGGGGGCCCAGGCACAGCCGTAGGCTGGCACCGGCCCCCATTTTAAGACAGCTGAATATCCTGATGACATTATGATTTCCTGATCGATTAATACACAACTTTAACCTTTTGGGGGTGCCGGAAGCCTTTATCGTAGTGTATAGCGCACTAGGAATGTTACACACGTGTGAGGTGCACGGCTGTTTATTTTCCCAAGTGTGTTCTCTGTGGTCAGGGTGCAAGGGTAAGTGTGGTAGACACTGCTGTGTGTCCATCGGCATCTACGCCTGCTCCCGTCTCCACTCACGGGATCTTCAGTTTGTTCAGAAAGACAAAGTAACCAGCTTTCTTTAAAAAGAAAAAAGAAAAGAAAGAAACCCAGCCTTGCTTGCTGGGGCACACCTGCGGGGTTTTGAAGCGCTTTCTTACATTTGGGACATGCGAGACCTCAGTGCGGGTGGCCCGAGCCGGAGGGCGGGGAACGCGGGCTTTATCTGCGTAGCGACGACCTGCTCGCCGGCCTCTGCCCCCACCTGTCCACCTGTCCTCTGCCGTCCTTCCTTCCTGGGCCCCGCCTGGGATGCCCGTCGGGGGCGCCTCCACCTCGGGACAGGAGGGGGCGGACCTCACGTTGAGGACGGCAGAACGGTCCACGCCCCGGGGCACGAAGCCGCGGGGCTGTCGTTGGATGTGACTGGACGTCCAGCTCACGCCTGCGACCTTCCGGAGCGCGTCGCGGGCGTCACCCGGAGCACACGCCCCCGCGGGGAGGAGTTTTGCGTTTCTTCCACGGACGAGGCGGATGCAGGGGCTTTGGAGCTCCGTGTCCTAGGCAGCTGCGGTTTTTTCCTTAACGTGGGGAGAGTTCGAGACTCACGGAGAACCGGCGACGGCGGCACAGTCCCCACGGGTCGGCCACGCGCTTTCCGTCAGGTGCGTCCGTCGCGAGCCGTGCCCCGATGTCCGTGCGTCGTCACCAGCCGGTGTCGTGTCGCCGTCGCGCACACACGCGTGACGTCTCCTCGCTGTCTCGCCTGCCACCGTCGAGGGGGCCCTTGTTCCTGGCGCCTGGCGGTCGGGCGCGGCCCGCGCCCTCGTGGGGACCCCGCGGTGGCCGCGCGTCCGCAGCTCCCTCGCGGGCCGGCTCGGCGCTCCGAGCTCGGGGGGCGGGCGCGGAGGTGCGTGCTCGCCCGCCGCGGCCGACGCTCACCTCGGGCCCCGGGTGCGGCGGTTGGCCGGGTTTCTCCACCACGAAACGGTTCCTTTGGCCCCCGCGTCCGGAAGGTCGCCACCGTGCAGGGCCCGCCCGACGCGGGAGGCGCGATGGGCCCGGAGGCGCGGTACGAGCGCGGAGGTGGACTTACTGTGCGTGGCGCCTTTCCTCTGTCCCTTGTTTAAAGAGGTTCAGTAATTGATTTATATCGCTGGGCTTTTATGGACATTCAGTTCATACTTTCGTTTATGATCCAATAGGAGGACTTTATTTTGAAGGTCAAATTACTCCAGCTTTGGCCACTGAGCGTCGGTTCAGCTGTCTGCAGCATCTCTACAGCGTGTGTGTGTGTGTGTGTGTGAGAGAGAGCGAGAGAGAGAGCGAGAGAGACTTTCAGGGGCTCGAGGCTAGTTTGTGTATCAGCGTCTCATCCCAGCACCAGTCAGCTCTTCAGGGAGCTTAGGGTTCTTTTATCGAGGTCGGGTACTAGAAACCAAAATGTCAGTGCACCGTGTGCTCATTGCTGTGGGGCTGCTATTTCTGGACCCTCTCATCTGATCGAGCAAGAAAACGTATGTTTGTATACCAAGGTCGGCCGTACACATATCAAAAAACGTTTTTATATGTAACCATCTCTGCTTCAGCTGTGGGTGACTTTGCACTGATGTCTAACTCTGATCCACACCAAAACGTCCACGGCCACCTCCTCTCGCTGCTTTTCTGAAAATGCCCCTCCAAAGAAAGGAATCCAGACTCGCCACCCACCACCCATTACTTAATTGTTCAATTCATATATGTAAATATTTATATACTTTTATTTATGTACTTATATATATTTATGTATGAGTTATTAACCTGCTCTTCCCATGAGGGCAACAGTGACATCTTAAAATCTGAATACTTTAAGGTTCACTTTTAATCCTGTAAATTTCTGTGGGTTTTGACAAGTGCAGAGCTTCATACACCCCCTGTTACAGCATCATACAGAATAGTTTCATTGTCCAAAAATTTCCCTTGTGCTTCACGTAGGCAGCCCTCCCTCTCCCCCCCCCGCACAAAATAAATCCCTGCCCCCCAACCCCCCACAGAATAAATCCCTGCCCCCCCCAGTCACATCTATCATTTGCCTTTTCCAGGATATCAATTTTGTGGGCTGAATGTCTGTGTCTCCTCAAAATTCATATGCCAAAAGCCCAACCCACCGGGTGGTGACATTAGGACATGGTGCTGTCGCGAGATGACTAGGTCATGAAGGTGGAGCCTCTGTGAAGGGGATTCATGCCCTAACCCTAGAAAGAGACACAGTCCTGGCCCTAAGAGACACAGGATCTCGACTGCTCTCTGCTGTGGGCCGTGTGAGGGCACAGGAGAAAGTCACCTGCAAGCCAGGCAGTGGGGTCTCGCCAGACACTCAGTCTGCGGACACTTTCACCCTGGACTTCCCAGCGTCCAGCATTATGGTCAATAAATGCCTGTCGTGTAAGCCCTGCTCTACAGCATGTTTGTTATAGCACCCCAAACATAAACGCAGTAGGCGGCATTGCAGATGACCCTGGCTTTATGCACAGGACTCACACGTGTCTCTTTGCGGCTGGAGAGCTCATTCTTTTTCACGCTCAGTAATATTCCACGGGAGGAGGTAGTCCAGCTAAGTTTAATCTTTCATCCATTGAGGGGAATCTTGGTTGCTTCCGGTTTTGTCAATTAAAACCGTTAGGAGCATTCATATGCTGGTTTTTATATGGATATAAATGCTCTAATACGTTGAAAAATACCACAGGCCATGCTCCGTGCATAGCCCAGACAGAGGGTTCCCGTCTATAAGATGCTGCCTGCCAAGGTCGTCCGTCACGGCCGTACCAGTTTGCCTTCCCACGGGCAGTGTGGGGGTTTCTGTTCCTCGTTCTGGGCAGCAGTTGGTATTGTCATTAAAAAAAATTTTTTTTAATTTATTTTATTATTAGTTTCAAGTATACAGTACATTGTTTAGACATTTATATAGCTTATGAAACGATCCCCCTAATTGCTCCTTCTCTCCTCTGGCTCTCCATGGAGCCATTACGCTACTGCTGATGGCGTTCCCGGTGCGTGCTCCCCGTCCCCGTGACCATCTGTCAGCTACTAAATGGTACTTCTTCATCCCTTCCCCCCTTCCCCCAGCCCCCCTCCCTCTGGCTGTCACCAGATTGTCCTCTGTGTTTGTGAGTCTGGTTTTGCTTTGTTTGTTGCTTTTCTTTCTTAGATTCTGCATGTAAGGGAAATCATGTGGTATTTATCTTCCTCTGTCTGAATTATTCCACAGCATAATAATCTCTAGATCTATCCATGTTGTTGCAAATGGCAGGATTTCATGTTTTTTAAGGGCTCAGTAATAGTCCATTGTATACATGAACCATCACTTCTCTATCCAGTTGTCTATGGATGGGCATTTCAGGCGTCCGTATTTTGGCTGTTGTAAATCGTGCTGCCGTGAACATGGGGGCGCATTGATTTTTATGAATTTGTGTTTTGTTTTCTTTGGATACATACCCAGAAGTGCAGTTGCTGGGTCAGAAGGTAGATCCATTTTTAGTTTTTCGAGAAACCCCCAGACTGTTTTCCACGGTGGCTGTTCCATTGTGCAACCCCACCAGCCGTGTGTGAGGGTCCCCTTTTCTCTGCATCCTCGCCAGCACTTGTTCTTCTTTGTTTCGTTGATGACGGCCATTCTGACAGGTACGAGACGATATCTCATTGTGGTTTTAATTTGCATTTCTCTGATGATTAGCGACCTGGAGCATCTTTTCATACGTCTGTTGGCCATCTGTATTTTGTCTTTGGAGAAGTATCTGATCAAGTCTTCTGCCCATTTTTTCACGGGATTGTTTGTTATTTTGTTGCTGAGTTGTATGATTTCTTTATGTTTTGGATATTAACCTCTCATCAGATGTATCATAAGCGGATATCTCCTCTCAGTCCATCGGTCGTCTTTTTTCTTTTGTCGATAGTTTCCTTCACCGTGCAAAACCTTTTCAGCTTGATGTAGTCCCGTTTGTTTATTTTTTTTCTTTCTTTTCCTTGTCCGAGGAGATATATCTGAAAAGAAATTACTGTTAGCACTATCAGAGAGTTTACTGAGTTGTTTTCAATGCATTCTAATAGAATCTCGTTGTACTGATTTTCATTCCCCTAATTACAAATGATGTTGAACTCTTTCATGTGTTTATTTGCGTGCGCGTGCGCCTCTCTCTCTCTCATATATATACGTATATATACATATGTGTGTATACATATACACACATATACGCATATATATGTATACATATGTATATATGTGTGTATTTACATATATATTTGGTATCCATTTAGATCTTTTGCCCACTTTTTAATTAAATTTTTGCCTTATTGTTGAATTTTTTGTCTTACTGTTTAAAGTACACAAGACTTATTTGTGTACATTATATACAGTCCTATATTAGATATGCTTTAAAAATATTTCTTCCAGTTCATGGCTGGACTGGAAGTTCATTCTCTTGGCAGTATCTTTTTATTTTTAAAAGTCTAACTTATCAATTTTTCCTTTCATCAATTGCAATTTTAGTGTTATATCTAAAAACTTACCACCAAATCCAAGGCCACTCATATTTCCTTCTCTATTTTATTCTGGAAGTTTTATGATATTGCATTTATATTTATGTCTATGAGCTATGTGGGGTTAATTTTTTTGAGAAAGGTGTCAGGTCTCATTTTAGGCTCACTTTTTAAAAAATACAGACATATAAATTTTCCAGCATTTTTTGTTGAAGAGACTTTCCTTTCTTCATAGAACCGCTTTTGTGCTTTATTTCAAAGATCGGTTGACTGTATTTTGTGGCTCTGTTTTGGGACCGGCCTTTGTGTCCCATTGATCCGCGTCTCACTGTCTTAACGGAGCTTTACAGCAAGTCTTGGAGCTGGGTCGCGTCGGGCCGCCCACTTCGCTCCTCCTCAGCATCGTGTCTGTAGCCCCAGAGTCCTGCCTCTCCGTATGCACTTGAGTGTCAGTTCATCAGTAGCTACAAAATAGCTTTCGGGGACTGTGATTGAGATCGCATTGAGTTTATAGATTCATTTAGGGGGAAAAAAAGTTGACAATATTGAGTGTTCCACTCCACGACCATGGAACAGCTTTTCATTTCTTTAGATCCTTTGCAGATGAATTTGGTGTTTCCAGGACGGGCACTGTTTCGACACACAGCTCACGGGTCACAGTGAGTCCGGACTTAGCACTTCTGCTGAAAGGCGTGGGAAGGTCCCGCCTTCCAGCAGCTCAGAGGGGGGCACGTGGAGGGCTTCCTCTGGCTCAGGTTCCCAGTACGCATTCCTTTTGATGTGGCATCACTGAGGCGCAGCTTCTTGGCTGGTGTTCACGCGGTGCTTGGGCAGAGACCTGCATGGATTCCAGGAGAGGGAAGGACAAGAACACACTCTCCCAGTCTTTGCACAATGACTCTGCGGGACATCCTCGCGAGGAGCCGCCCACCCCGTGTGAAAACACAAGGGCTTTTCTGGAGTGTGTGCCTGGCCCTGGGCACACATGCGATGTTCCAAACCCCTTGCAGGGAGCGCATCCTGCTTCTGAATGTCCTGAGTTCTCCTCCGCTCTTGCCAGAAAGCAGATGAATTGGGCCCACATATGTGGCTATGAATGAAGGGCATGGAAGCTTAAGGAAGCAGTCACTTTCATAAGAGGAAGGGCCACAAGGCAAAAGGTGAGAGAAGGTGTGGGGTGGACATGAAACCAGAACGTAGACCGGCAGAGCTCAGTGACAATGGAAGGGCTGAGACTCGATTGGAATGAAAGTCACAGTGAAAACTAAACAAACAAGGAGACCAACGCTGAGAACGCACTGCATGATAAAGAGGAGAGGATTCAGAAACAGGAGCATAACGAATTTCAAACAAGCATACAGGTAACGAATATCATGAATACATTATACATAGAGCCGTAGGCCAAGGACATTCATCACACCCGTATTTGGTGCCCACCAAATAGAGAATTAAAGCCGTAGCAAAAAATACCTTCAATGATAACTGAAAGGTTATTTTTAAGAAATGTGAGAACACGTCGCTGCGTGCATTGAAAAGAGACAGCACAGAACCAGCAACGTTGCCGCAGGTCGAAGCTAAAAAGTTCTTTGGGCAGAACGTCAAAAAGCATAATCAACTTGTCTCGCGAGAAATACCAGGCTAGCTTTACATTCTTTGGCAGGGACCTTCAGTGCCTAGAGAGTAACGCTGCTTGTGATAACATCAGGAAAGGTGTCTGTCACTCAGTAATTTTATAACTAACCAAACTGTCATTCGTAAAGACCATCTCAAGAAAACTGAAAGGATCTTGGGAATATAGTTTCAAGAAACTGTTCCGGTAGAAAATGCCAGGTGGAAAGCCATCCTAAGAAATAACTGGAAACATGATTTAGGGCATTAAAAATATGTAATGGTAGGGTTAAGACTAATAGAAATGGACATTCATTTTACAATACAGATTACACACACGGCAAAAACAGGTGAGAAGGTGTAGGTAACAAAAGTTAAGAGGTGAAAAAGAATTTGAGAGAGAGCTAAGGTCATAGAAATGTGTTTATCTTACAAAGGAGAGAACATTAAGGAAAATAAAATTGTGCAACCGACGGAGTGGAGGGCAGAGAGAAAAAAACAGAAATATGTGAACGCCTGCATCACTCGCCGAAGTGAATCAACAGATACCACGTGAGGATGCAAATAGTATAATTATACAAAATTGATATCATAAAAATAATTCTAACAAAAATAAACATTCTGTATTTAGAACATCAGAACAGAACAGAAAATTAAACGAAAGCAAAATTAAACAAAACACAGACCAGGCAGTAAAACTCTTACAAGAAAAGCGAAGACAGAAAACAAAGTATTATGAAGTTAACACCAACTGTATGTCCGGTATGTAAAAATAAACTGCCTAGATTTACCTATCAGAAGTAAAAAAATGCCCAGGTTATATCACTAAGTAAAGTTCATCTGTCTGCTCTGAAAAGTGTTATGAGTGTTGATAGTAAACAAGAAAAATGTACACTCAGCAAATACAAACAAAAGAAAATAGAGAACCTAATCTTAATGTTATAAAAGGTTGAATTCAGGAGTAAAGAAATTCAAGGGATCAAGCAAGGGCACTTAATAAATTCTAAAATTTTTATTTAAAGTAAAAATTCAACATTTTTGGATAGCTAAGTACCAAATAGCATAACATTAATTGTCATAAAGCAAAAACAAGAGTAAATATAGGGATAAATATATGGAAAAACAGTAATTTAGAATAGGAATTGACAAACTTCTGCCCATAGACCAATCAGTGAGTTCTGTCACCTGATTTTGTAAAGAAAGTCTTACTGGAGCACAACAGCAGTGAACTTTGGTTTATCAATGACTTTTTTCAAGCTAAGAGGAAGGAGTCTCAGCCGAATGACCCACAAAGCCTAAGATACTTCATATCTGATCCTATAGAAATAGTTTTGAAAACTCAAGCCCAAGATAATTAATACAGAGAAGCAAAACAAACAAAAAACAAAAAAACACCACTACATACTAGAATTAATGCTGTAAATTATTATTCCATTAATGGTATGTTTATACATGAACAGTAAACTTAGAAGTTACACTGTCGTTCAGAGTGATAATCAGCTTTTTAGAAAAAAGTAACCTCATGGGAGGTTTCAAAGCGAACAGAATGTATTCTACACAGTAAAAAAGATGTTGACACATTCTGTGATTACCATTCAAGAAACTAAAATAACAAAAACAACACAATCAGAAAACAAAATGATGCTACCACCTGGAAATTCAAAATAACATTTTCCTTAAAGAGTGGTTGGGTCAAGTGCAAAGGTGAAACAGAATCTTTTCGGACGTGTAGAGCATAAGGATAGTGTATTAAAATATCTTCAAACTGTTGACATGGATGTTAACAGATAATTTGATAAGAACTGTAAGAACAGTAGTTCCCATTCCTCAGTTTATATTAATATCGATTAAAGATCTTAATCGAAAGATTTGCAGGACCAAATCTTGATTTGTAAAATAAAAACCTCAGACTCAAGATTTTGAAGGCTCTGTATTTAAAAAGAGCTCTGGTGTTGTGATATCCAGAAATCTTTGGGACTCATTGAACTCCACAGTCAGTCAGACCTATAATTTTGGCTCTGTAATTTGACATGGAATTTAGACGGATGGGCGGTCGGAGACGGGCTACCTCGCACAGGCTGTCTTTGGCAATGTTTATGCAATTATCAATAGTAACTTGTTTCCAGGCACTAGCAAATCTTTGATATTCGCTGATCTTATTTTTCTGTATTGTGATTTTTTGAGTTTTAATGTTTGTGAATAACAATGATTTTACCTGAAATATTTGAGGAGGCATGACAAAGCCTTTATGCATACTCCAAAAATTACCATGTATATTTCCTATTATTTGTGATAAAGTATATTAGCATTTTTTACAGTTCTTATCAAATTATCTGTTATGTTAACATTCATGTCAACAGTTTGAAGATATTTTAATATACGTATGTGTATAAATATATAAATATATACATATATATAAACATACAGTTTTAAGTATATGATGTATAGGTATAGATAGATCTATAATTATATAACTATATCACCTATAAATATGGAGAAATATCTCTAGTGTATTTCTCCAAACACCTTGAGACTGAATTTGTTTCCCAGTTTTGACAATACCTCAGTTTATCAAAAATTTGCTCCTTAATGTTCTAGCCCTCAGCTCAGTTCTATATGACCACAAATCGATAGCTGAAAACTGTTTTTAAAAAGGAATAAAAAGTCTCTGTAAGTACAAAGTTTGAGAGGTTTCTTATTCACATTACAGTTATTGTAGTCAAAAATGAATCTTGAATTAAAGAACGCAGTAAGACTGTTAAATGTTAATGCGATGTAATACATTTTCATCGTTCGCATTAAGTATTTATCAGCCACTTTATGCGCAGTGCCTTACTAACCCTCCTCGATTCACACACACACCCAGCCCTGCTTCTCATTAGAGAAATTACAGGATGAAACGTTTGTCTGAATAAGGTTAAAGTTCATGACCAGATTCATCTTTTGAGTTTCATAATTACATTATCTACTTCAGATTCTTTATTTCAAAAAGCTAAGAAATGTTAGGTGCCGTTTCTGGTACCTGCTTTCACGAGACGGAAGAATGAACACCACATAATACAGTCTCACCAGAATTTTCAGGGCATGGATCCTGAGAACAATCTGAAGGTGAGGGCCCGAAGCGTTTTTTATATTGGAGTTTGATAACGTACGCTTTTTTCCAAGGGGGAACCAAAATTCTCCTAGGCCATATACGACACAGAGACAAGCCATCCATTGGTTGAGAAGTCCCCAGAGAGCCTTGCAGAAATGAGAGTAAATATTCAGTTCTTATTGTTCCATAATTTTAAAATGTATTATCTTGGTTTATCTTCAAAACACATTTTGAAGAAAATAAGGCTTCATTCGCCTCCTTAAATTTGTGAAAAAGAACCTTGCCAAATTTAAGCAATTCACCCAATTTTACACAGAATATTAGAAAATATTATCAACTCTGGAATCCAAGATTCTTGAAGTTAAATTAAGTGCTTTTCCAAATAATTTTATTTCATTCCTTGGGGAGAAAATCTGAGGTATCTACAGGCAAAAGCGTTGGACAGTCATGAGCCTTAGTACTTTAGATCATGTGAAAAACAAATGATAGGTTATAGACAGAAAAAAAAAATACCAAAATGGATAACTGGTTGTTAAGCAATGGTGACCATCTTAGCCTCCCACCCTCAAATAAATGCATGTCGGTATTTTTTTTTTAAATGTAGGGCTAAATAAGTGAGATTCTGTTACAACCAAATTCATTCTCGTATATATACAGGAGAAAAGAACGTGAAAACGTTTTCTTCCTCACGAACAGCAGTGCCAGATTTATAGTTAGCTCCGTCCTTCACGTGTGCATGAACTGAATACCAGAAACTGACCCCATGAAAGTGACCTTGCTCTTCGTCGTGACATTTGATAGTTAATTGATTTTTTAACATACTTTTCAGATGTGCTCTGTCCATGCCTCTGTGCCCCCCAATCGCGTGACATTCTACCCTCGCGGTTTTATGAACTCTCACGGTCAGCTTGGCGTTCGCGATACCTAGTAAGCACGGCCTCTCCGCGTTCTTCTGACTTCTCGCTACACTCTTCCGTTCCCCAAGAGAGACACCCGCTTGGATCCCTACGCTATCTGAACCGACCTCAGATTCTTCGGTCTGTGGCTCAGCACGCGCCGCCCGTCACTGAGTGGTACCATTCCTCATGAGAGTCAAGAGCCCAGAGTCATCAGTGACCCTTTCTTCCCCTTTCCTGTCTCTCGATTTTCCCGGTTCTCTGACAATAATCGAAGAGCTCACAGTGAAACAAACGTGTTTTACTGGGGGTGCCAACAGCGAAAGCCAGCTGGCCGGTGGGGGGGGGGGTGCGGACACATCAGCTCGTGCTCGGGGACGAGGGGGGGGCAAGGATGCTGGCAAACTGGAAACCACACGTGCATCCGGTTATTCCCATGAGGAGCTGAGGACTGGGTTTCGCCTGATTCCCCCATGCCTGCCTTCCCCGCCTGACCTCGGTTCAAGGTCTGGAAACCCCAGTGTTTGAGGGGCCTCTCGTCACAGTAAAGTAATGACGACTGCTTTAAAAAAAAACACAAACCACCGCTCCGTGGAGCAGGAACGCGGCAGCGGCATGGCAGGCCCCCCGGGAGTCACGGGCTCGCTCTGGCCCCCCCTCCCGTGGCCCGGGATTCGTGCTCCGCCCACCCCGTCCTCCCCTCTCCCTGCATTCGGATTCCTTCTTGCTGCCGCCAGTTATTTTCTTAGCACGGGCTTTGCCATCTCCGTCCTCCTCCCAGCATCTCTGTGGCTTTCGATCGTCCACTGCTTGTGTCGAGGCTGGTCTGGGCCTTCCATGCGCAAGTTCGTCTTTGGAGCCCTGGCCCATCGCCCCAAACTACCCGTGCGTGGACACCGCCGTGTGACGTCGTGCCTGCCTGTCTTGCCGCCAGTCTTTTTCTCCATGTGAAATGCCCGTCTTTCTTTCACGAGAAACCGCCGCTCATTTCCACGTGCTTCCCCCTCCGAGGAGGCACCTTGATTGCGACCCACAGCCAGGGAGATTTTAAAAACTCGGTTAGAGGTCCATCCGCTTGTGTCAGCGGTAATAATTGTGCCGATAAGTCATTTTACCTGCAGAGTTTCCGAATTCATGCATCTTAGACTTTTCTCGTGGCTTATGCTTTGCACAATGTGCTTTCATGTGCCACGCCGGCTGCTCATGGTCGCCACCCCACCAAACAAGCAGAACCTCGGTGATAAGCGGGAAAAACCAAAACGGTTTGTCCGTGGCCCTCTGGGTGAGAGCGAGGATTAGAACCCGCCTGCTGACTGCGGGGGCGCTGCACGAACCGGGGGTAAGGAAAAGAGCTGGTACCTCGGGAGTCTCTTTATAGTTGAGTCAAATATATGAAAATTCCATTTTTAGCCTGAAATTTAGAGAACAAGCCTGACGATGACGAGGGCCGATGCTGATTAGTGCTGGGAACTGCAGAGGCGAAGATGTCCCGGGAGGAGGAGGGGGTTTGATTAAGAGGAGTTCCTGGAAGAGGTTAATTTGCAATACAATCACCTCTTAATTATTCATTTTTGCATAGAACAAATATTTATTGAAACCCTGCCATGGGCAAGGCCCTGGGCTAGGCACTGTGTGTGCTAATGGGGTGAAGCTCTAGCTTGGATAATCCAATTTGGCGTTTAATCAAAGCATCAATTAGAACCCAAAATCAACTCCGAATTTAAGATGCAGTTGCCTGCATTACCTCACACTGAGAGCAAAGCCCAGCTGTGCAGAGCCGAGTCCAGCCTCCTCAAGCTTCCGGGCTCACCGTGCTCCTTCGCCTGCTCCCCTGGGGGGGGAGGGGCACCTCTCGAGTCTGTCTTGTAGGAGGACATAACGCATTGAGATAAGACCTCGAGCGAACCCACGTTTTCACGAAACGGAGCGAGCAAGCGCAGTCTGTTCCCTGCGCGTCCCGGAAGCGGTCCTGTCATCCGTGGTCCTCCCCACCTGCCGTCCGCACCTGTGGTCTGAACAGCGCGCACTGCTGTCCCGCCTCCCTCCGACTAGCCCAAGCGTCAAGCTCTGCCGGGGTTTCCGCCCCCCACCAAGGGCTCCCAGGTAGTTTGGCCCGCACCAGTACCTCTGCCTCAGGTTTCTCTAGTTCTTGCTGGGCTACGAATATTGGTATGCGGAGAGGGGGTCCTAATGCTAATAATTCCTTGGACACAGTGCATCCTGGATTCATGAATTACAATAATAATAGCAATTATTCTTATAGAATTTTGTAAGATCATGCAATCTTTATATAAAAGAATTATGATTATGTTATATTTGACATGTTTCTCAACGGAATGCCAGAAACTTCCCTGTATTCCTTTGGGATTACGTGTCCTGTGGGAAGAGAGAATGGTCCATAGCGGAGACTCAGGCTTCAGGAGAGATCAGGTGCACTTTGTCTAGGTAAAAGACGTGATGAGATGATGAGGATGAGAGAGGCTCAGCAATCTGAACAAAATCCCAGGGATACTACGCCATATAACTGGGATTCTGTCTGTAGTTATCCAATTACCTCCTTCTTAATAAATAATCTGTATTGAATCTATTATTACCACACTTGCTGTGGCTACGTAATAACCTTGTTCATAATTATTATTAATTTTGGATGTCTTCTATATTCATTTTTTTCATTTATATTTTAATAAAAATGGATTGATGTTTCTATGAATCCTACCAGAAAAGGAAGTAAAAAGTCTCATTGCAAAGATTACATATCTGATATTCTTGAAATCCATTTATCTCTCATTTTATGAGCATGAAAAGATTAATCTTTTGAGAAGAAATAATTGAGTAAAATGTATCTTTAAATATAATGACATCTTTGTGGAATAGAAAAAAGCTCAAGGAAAGGAAATTAGACTTGAAATATGACAGTGGTGACAACCATTCAAGGACATCTAAGGAATTGGAGGATCTTATGGATTATGCTCACGGCTGCTCCATTCTTGACTTAAAGGATGTGACCGATCATGCCACAGGTTGCTAATTCTGTTTTCAATGATTCGTTTAAGCCAGGCACATCGATTTCAAAGGATAGTTTTCTTAAACATGTTAATTATTAGATTTATTGACAGAATTAAATCCCATCACAACTGAATCAGAATCAAAATAATTAGAATGTTACATGTCTCCCACGGATGAACATGATAGTCACCTGTCGTCTT
Organism: Eonycteris spelaea; assembly: GCA_003508835.1. Taxonomy (NCBI): domain Eukaryota; kingdom Metazoa; phylum Chordata; class Mammalia; order Chiroptera; family Pteropodidae; genus Eonycteris; species Eonycteris spelaea. The sequence goes on along the minus strand of PUFA01000002.1, from coordinate 2,084,079 downwards.
CCTTTCAAAAACCCACAATTCCCAACTTATAATGGAAAAAAAAAGTCAGACAAATACCAGTCAGACAAAGACCAGGCAAATCTGAACATTCTTCAGATCACCTGACCAGTTCTCTTCCCACCCGCCGAGGCCAGCGAAACTCAGCCACTGTCAGGGCCAAGAGGAGGCTGAGGCGATGCCCACTTCATGTGATATTTCAGTGAAACTGGGCCTCAGAAAAAGGACAGTAGTTAAAAACTAAGAAAATCTCAATAAAGAATTTACTTTTGCCAACACTAATACAAGTAATAATAAACAACTAGCTAGAAACCTCATGCATACTGGAAGAATAAAAAGAGTTAAAGAAGAAAAACATTTGCATTTGTTTGGTTTATAATTACCTGACAAGGGATGAATTTGCACAGTATTTGCATTTTCATTGCCTTTGGAAGGTAAAGACTTAAGAACTGTTCAATAGCATCCTCATAACCCGAGTGAGTACGTCATCTTGTATTTGAAACGTATATGTCACTCAGAAAGTAAAAAGTGCCGCATGGAAGACACTATAAATGAGCGAGGATGTTTGCAGGCTTCATGTAAATTTAGGCAACGTTCAGCTACTTTGCCTTTTGCTTATAACACTATTCACAGTGTGTCTCTGGAATTGATTTCTTTTCCGTGGTTCGAAGCATCTTGATGGTTATTGGCAAATCGGGGAAGGTAAACACAGTTTTAAATAAAAGAAATGGCAGTTGTCCACTCTGTCAAGAGAGAAAGTTAGCGTCTGCTCCTTCTGTCCCAGCCTGGGCTTAATGATGGCATTCATCAAAATGTTAATTTATGTTGATTTATCGGGACATGATGATCGCAGTGATAAGCCTTCCTGGTGGCTCTTCCAGAGTCAGTGTGCTGCAGTGATGAATGTGTTTCCTTGGCCACAGAGATGCCTTTCTCTGCGGTTATGTGTCCTGGAACCCAACTCCATTAGGCAGAGCTCAGCTAATGACATCATGCATTTGTTTCATTTTATTAACTTGCATTAATTAGGGAAATGTGCTGAATGTTGATTGTGAAGAAACGTATTCTTTTTCCTTGGACTAAGGAAAGAAAAAAATAATAATTGGATTAATTTGTCCTTCCTTTTTTTTCTTAACCCCCATCAACTACGAACGTGAAGACTCTTTCTTAACAGGACAGCATGAGCGACTCTGTGTTAACATGTTTCTTGTTAGGCAGTTTAATTGCAGGAATTTTAAGTGAGAATTCTGCTGGGCGGGTGCCAGGCCCGAGAACCGTATTACACACCGTATCTCCAGGGGCGCCCACATTTGCTAATAAAAGCCTGAGGATGTCTATAACAGTAAAAAAAAGCACTGTGTGTTCTCGTGATTACATAAATTATTTATGTTTGCTCTATTGAATCACCTTCTGCCCGTAAAGCTTGGGATAATATTGTGGCTTGGGGTTTCATTTTTGATAACAGTGCACTAGGGTGTCACGGTGATCTGCGTGTGGTGTTTAAATTGTTGTTACACTGCTCTTAATTATAGGGACAGATGATCCCGACAGTTGGAAATTGCAGTATCTGCATGTAATTATGGGTGTTCTCTAGGGTGACGGGGCCCAGGTCGCTCTCTTTAGTGGGAAAACATGGGCCTTTCGCCGCCTTTATTTCCTGGAGGACGTTTGTTGCCCGCCACACTGGTAAACATTTCATGAATTTGGCCACATGTGGCCTAGTGGCTGCTCTGAGTTCAAACCCAGTGAGTGCTTCCTGGTGGGACAGGAGACAGATCACACCCCAGAAGCAAGTGCCTTCTGGGATCGAAGCCGGGGTCATCTTCCCACTTCAGCTGTGAGTGACCATTGCAGAGGTTTTACTCAAATAAACCCAGGGCTGCTAATCACCTTGTGCAGGTCCATGCCAGCATCAGAGAGAAGATAGGCAAATTAAACAAGCTTTGTCATAGAAAACTATTCAAAAGTGTGTATATAAATGTCTCTCTTTTTTGCTATTTTAAGAGAAAGTGTAATAGGCATATGATGGAATATCTTTGAAAGAAAAATCATGTGGCTCATTTTCAATTTAAGGTTCGGATGCCTAAAGACTTCTACCACTAACTCGAAAGACTCACAACCTCTTCTCTAGAGGTCAGTTGGCTCGTCGATGAACCGGTTCATTCCTGTCCTGATCGTCTGTGACTAAAGTCACCTCCCGCCATTTTGCTCATCTCCAATCAGCCGATAGGCAATGTTTTATCAATACATTGGTAATGTCAATTCATCAGGCTTTATGGAAAATAAAAGCCAAGTACGGCATTCAGTTGATGAATACTTACTGGTTTTCTAAATGAAAGTCATTACTCTTCTAGTAATTTTAAAGAATGCCAGAGATAGAAGGAAAGCCAGAAAAAATCTAAATACTTTCTCGCTTCATTTTCACGACGCGGTGGAAGAAGAGACAGGACGGGCAGGTAACGACGCAGACGGAGAGTGATGGAGTAGGATTTAAATCTGAAGTCGGAGGTATCTGTGTTATTACTCTCTCAGCCTCCTGATCAATAAAGAAATAGGAAGTTTTCTGACTTTAAACACGAATGCAGGTAATACACAGATTTAAATCATAAATTTGTTTTTTAAAGTTATTTTGGAACACTTTTACATTTTCAGAAATTCGAGGGGATGACACACAGACTCCCAATACACCCCATGCTAATTTTTTCCAGTATCAACCCGCCTATAAGTGTGGTACCGTTTTTTTTTTTTTTTTTACAATTAATGATCCGATGCTGGTACATTGTTATAAGCTGAAGTTCATACTTTATTCCTGATGTAAGGTTTAACTGTTTCCGTACCAGAATCTCAGCCAGGCAGCCACAGGCACTTGGTCACGGTGTCTCCCCAGGGTGCTGCCTCCGCCTTGCCTTGTGCTGGGCCCCCTTGCCAGTCTTGAGGCAGAGGGATCGGTGTTTGGCACAGGGTCCCTCAGCTGGATCGGTCTGGGATATCGCTCAAGATGAGACGGGGGTTTCGGGAGGGAAACGACGACCGCTCAAGGGCCGTTTTCATTACGCACCACCAGGAGCGCGGGCTACGAGGTGACTGCTCATCGGTGACGACCTTCGTACCCTGGCTGGTGTAGCGTTTGTCATGCTGCTGAACTACGTTCTCCTTTTTTCCGTTTTGTTTACTTTGGTAGGGGGTCAGTCTGTGCAGCCCCCATTTAAGGAATGGGGGACACGCTCTGCCTCCTCGAGGGCGTAATACATATTGTACATTATTCAGAATTCTGCAGAAGAGACCTGTCTATTCTCACCAATTAATTAATTAATTAAATCATTTATATCAGCGTGAAGCCTTGGACATGTATTTTACAAGTTGAAATATAGTCTAATACTATGTTATCATTTCGTGTTTAACTATTTGTTGCCCAAAGTAGTTCATTTTCAACCACTAGCCCTTTCTGTTGGCTTCCGTGTTCCTTTGACATTCTTCCAACAATTTAGGCTTTTGGGGGGAAACTTTCTTACTTTCTGCACAGGAAGCTCCCAGCTCAAGTGGTGTGTGCCCTGCTCCAGGAGTAGAATCAGCTATTTCTCCGGGAGCCCTGGTTGCTTTTACGGGACAGTGCATCGCACGCCAACACCTGAGCATGCGGAGTCCCCGTTGCCGGGGAGATATTGTCGCCTCTGTTTCTCCCACCAGCATCGTGCCGCCTCGAATGATGGGGCTCCACGTGAGTCCTGAGTGTAGGTGGTGTGGCCCTCCAGCTGTATCCTTTACTAGTGTTTCGGCCCTTCTGGCGCTTTCGACTTTCTGTACAAACTTCAGAACACGTTTGCCGATATCTGCACAATAGCTTGCTGAGATTTGGGGTGGGATCGAATTGAATCTACGGACTAAGTTGGGAATAATTGCTATCTTAATAAAACCGACCCTTTCAATATGTGAACATAGAATCTCTTATTTAGATTTTCTTTGATTTCCTGCATGGGAGATTTATGGTTTTCTACAGATAGATCCTGTACATATTTTAATATATGTATACCTAAGTATTTTATTTTATTATTGTAAATAGTACTTTTTAAATTTAAAATTCCAGTAGCTCCTTACCATCACGTAGAAAAGCAGTTGACGTTGGATTATTAGTTTTGCGTCCTGTGACCTTGCTGTTCTTGCTTGGTTCCAGAGGTTATTTTGTTGGTCGTTTGGGATTTTCTACATAGACAATTATGTCATCTACAAAGGTTTTTCTTCTACCTTTTCATCCTTTATAACTTTGTTTTCCTCTGTTTTCCGTGGTACTAGGTAGGACTTCCTGTAGATGTTGAATCAGACTGGAGGAAAGGCACATCCGAGCCACATTCCAGATAGTGTTAAGTAGTTTCTCGCTATTATTTATGATGTTGGCTGCGGGTAGGTGATGGATGTTCTTTCAAGATTGAGAAGTTCGCCCCGTATTCAGTTTGCTGAGAGATTTTATCATGAATGACTGATGAATTCTGTGAAATACCTTTTCTGAATTAATTGATACAACCCTATAATTTTTCTTCTCTAGCCTGTTGCTGTGGTATATAACACATTAACTGATTTTTGATGGATGAACCAGCATTGGATACCTGTTCATGGTGTGTAATGATTTTCATATGTTGTTGAATTTTATTTGCTAATATTTTGTTGAGTGTTTTGCATCTGTTCATGAGAGATATGGTTCTGTACTTTTCCTGTCTCAGAAACTGGATTAATAATAGTACAAATCGGATCTGTTAGAATGTGTGTGTGTGTGTGTGTGTGTTGTGTGTGTGTGTGTGTTCTGTTTCTAATTTCTGGGAGACATTGTAAGGAATTGGCGTTCTTTCCTAAATGGATGGTAGAATTCACCAACAAAACTCTTTGGTCTCATGCTTTCTATGTCGATTTCTTCTATGTTTTTTTATTAATGTTCCCTCTCAAAGAATGGTCCACTTCTAACAATAACATCTATTGTATGGGTTTGTTCATAATGTTTTTTATTATGTTCTCAATGCACATAGGAACAGTAAAAGTCAGTAGAAAGATCCCCTTTTATTTCCGATATTGGTAATTTGCATCTTCTCTTTTTCTTGGCTAGTGTGGTAAAAGGTTTATTAATTTTACTGACGTTTACACTGAAAACCTTGATTAATGTTGATATTTTCTGTTTTTCTGTTTTTAATTTCATCTATTTTTTAATTTTTATTATTTTTCCTGTTTGTTTGCTTTAAGCATAAATTGCTCTTATTTCTCAAATTTTTATAAAATAATGCTTACTGTTGATTTTAATTTTTTCTTTTTAAAAATATACAGTTAGCACTATAATTTTTTCTACACATTATTTTCAAAGCACGCTACAAATTTTGATAGGTTATATTTTTATTTTCATCTATTGCAATATATATTTTAATTGTTCTTGGGACTTGTTCTTTGATCCATGTGTTATTTTAAAGTGTGTTGTTTAATTTCCATGTATTTCAGAATTTTCCTGGTCTCTTTATATTGTTATTTTCTATATTACTCCCATTGTGGTATGAGAAAATACTTTGTATGATTTATACTCTTTTACATTTGTTAATGTGTGTTTTATGGCCTTTAAGTGTGTCTATCTTTATAAATATTCTATACGACTTTAAGAAGCAGGAATTCTGTTGTTGGATGGAGTGTTCTGTGAATATCATTTATATGGTTGAAAGATGATACTGGTAATTTGCTCTTCAGGTCATTATATTCTTATCGATTTTTTTTGCTTGCTTGCTTCTTCTATCAGTTCTTTCAAAAGGTTGTTCGAGCCCCTACCGCAGAAGCTTCTGTTTCTCCTTCATGTTCTGTAAGGTTTTGCCTTACGTGTTAGTTAGTTGTCAGGTGCATATATGTTTAGGCTTGCCATGTATTCTTGGACAAATGAGTCTCTTTATTATATGTACTGCCCTTCTTTATCCCACACGTCTAATTGTTGTGAAATTAATATAATTACTTCATGTCACTTTAGGTTAATTTTAGCATGGTATATCTCTTTACTATTTATGTATTTTTCACTGTTCACCTATTGAGAATTTATTTAAAGTGGGTTTCTTATAGACCTTTAGTTGGGTCTAGTTTGTTTTTTTTTTTTATTTCACTTTGACAATTTCTGTTTTTCACGCCTACTATGTTTTTGACTATTTTCTGTTCATTGTATTTTATTTTTTGTTCTATTTTTTCCTTAATTTTCTGCCTTCTCTGAGTTTAACTGAGCATTTTAACTGATTCAATTCTAACTCTTCTCAGCATATCAATTATATTTCTTTTAAAAATCATCATATTGGTTTTTCAGGATGCATTTCTAATTAATCCAAATCCACCTGCAAATAACACTGTACTACGTCACACACAGGGCAGGTACCTTACAATACTGCCATCCCGCTGTCTTGTGATCCCTCGTGGCTGTGCCATTCATTTCCTTTATCCATTTCCTGTAATTATCCAACGCGTTTTTACATTATTAGTTTCAAACAGGCCACAGCTATTGTTCCACTCACTAAATCCTATGTTAAATGGATGTCTGCAGAAATACATAATCCTCTCCGGGTTTACGTAAGAGTACTTTGTGATTTTACTTTACCTGAGGCTTGCACTTTAAGAAAAAAAAGAAATCATCAAAAGTAGGTTTTGTCATATTTAAGCTATATATTTTTTAAGAGTAGAGATGTTTTAGATGAAAAAGAAGTTGGCTCCAAGAACGCCTTTGCCCCGGACGCCAGCTTCTCCTCCTCTTCACCTCTGCTTCCCTCCCTCCTCTGTCCTTCTCGTCTCTCTTCCCCTCGCCTTCACTTTCCCTCCTTGGGACAGTTCAGTCAGAAACCGTGAGTGGGACAGCGCCGGAGAGGGTCCTTTCGCAGGAAGGACCCTCAAATACCGGGAATTAGTGGAGCAGGCTCTATGATGTCAAGAGAGAACACAGGGAGGTAATTTTGTCAAATCGAACCAATGAAATGGCTGAATACCGGGGCCCGCGAAGGAGCTGCAGCTCTAAGGGGAGAGGGAAGACACTCACGCGTGACGGGCGCTGTCGTCCGGTGGTGGTGCGTGTGTCATGGCACCTCCCGCTGGCCTGGGGCGGGGGTGGCGGGCGGGCGGCTCCGCAGAAGTGAGGCTGAGACTGCCCGGCGACGTGTGACGGTCAGCCGGCCAGACAGCGGCCGGACGGTCCTGGATCCAAGGCCGGGAGCTCTGACACCGTGAGGCAGTGATTTGAAACATCGAGGACGGCGTGGCATGGCAGGAGCGTGAGCCGAGGGAGAAGGGGGGGCACGAGGAGGCTGGAGCGGCGTCCGCGTCCGCATGTGCCGGTGACGAACGGCCACGCCACCGTGTGCCATCCCGGTCCACGCCGCCACCGCCGGCCCAGCCGTGCAGCTAGAAACCTGGTGGAGACTTGAGCCCACCCCTCTCAGCGGGCCTGTGCCCCGTCTCTCCGCGCCCCTCTCACGTCCGCGCCCTTGTCCACCCCACCGCCACCAGCGGGGGACCCCGTCGTTTCTCCACCGACGGTGACAGGAACCACTGGAACAAGGGCGCGCTGAGGCCGAGCTCTTCCCCGAGACACCTTCGCTTCGCCCCACCCAAGGCGACTTAGTGCGAAGTCCAGGTGGCAAAGGCTGCGGCAGTGTTCACAGGTGTCTCGCGCATTGAGGGTTGGCGGACTCAGACGAGAACCCGACTAGGAGCAGGAGCCTCCTCCGGGCAGAGGGGCCAGGACTCGGCTCGGACCGGGCGGAGGCGTGGGAAGCAAAGAAACGTCCAGGCTCAGGGCCGGCGTTTCGGGGCCTTTTGCTTGGAGAGGGACAGGGCGATCCACGACGAAGGCCGAAGGGGCGCGCGGACCGGGCGGTGTTCGGGGCGTGTGCGCGCCCCGAGCACGGGCGAGGCGGGGCGCGAAGCCGAGCTATGGGTCAGCGGCGCGGGGTCCACGTCGCTTCTCGAGAACTCGCACCGGGGCGGCGGGGAGGGGGGCGTCTGGGGCGTGGGCGCGCGCTGCGCGCCGAGGACGCGCGGCCATCAAGGGGCGACGTGTGGGCGCTGCGGGACCCGGCGCGGGACGGGGGCGTCAGGGCCCACTCGTGCGCGCTCCCACGCACCGGGGTGCGCGAGGAAGACGCCGATCGTGGGTCGCCGAGGAGCCTTAGGTGCACGAATGACCAGAGAAGGCGCAATTGCTCATGCAAGGTGTTTCAGGGGTAAAGAAGAGACTGTGCTCGCGATGAGTAAAAGCTGCTTCGACATCAGCAGAAAAAAGAATGAATGCGGCCCAAGGTAGGTAGACACAGAGACAGACAGACAGACAGACGACGGACAGACGGACGAGTGGCTGATAGACACGATTGGTAAGTTGAGGGAAGAAGTTGGCTCAGTCTTTTTACTCTTGCAGTGGGCAAGGTCATCTGCTGTGAATGAATGGAGACGTGTCAGCTTTTTGGAGAGAGAGGGAAGCGCTTTGCAAGGCGTGTGGGAAACCGGAGGCCGAGGCAAAGCGAGGAGCTGCGGGCGGCCGGGCCCCTGCGCCGGGCGCGAGGCCTCTCCTCCGCCCTCCACCGGGGCCGTGCGTGCGGAGCGCGTCTGCCGGCGGGACCGCCGTGGCCCTTCGCACGGCTGAGGACGCGGGGCCCCAGACGCGCGCACACGTGGGCTCCGGGGGCCCCGTCGTGGAGAGTCCGCCCCCGCCCCCGCCCGCGGTCCTCCGGGCAGAGCGGATGGCGTGTGCCTGCGGAGACGCGCGGCCCAGGGCTGGGGACTGGGCGTGTGCACACGCACACACGCGCACACACGCGCACACACGCGCACTGTCGCCCGGGAAGGTGAGCGGGGCCGGAGTCCCCAGCTGCTTAGCCGTGTTCGGCCTCCGCGTGCTCGCGTGACGGGCTCTGTGCTTCTGTTTCCGTCCCCGCACCTTCCCTTGGCTTCTTGCTCACTGTTTTTGTTTCCTCCGTCCTCGTCTTGTATTCTGTTTAAGAGTTATTTAGTCATTTAGCTCAACGCTTCGCTGAGGAAGTGTGGCTCTACTTCCTCCTCCGTCAGGGATTAACTCGTGAAAATAATAAAAAAAAAAATTAACCAGTTTGGAGCTTTGTACTGAGCAACAACGAGATCGGTGGTTGAAGGCTAAAGCGGTGGATGCTTCCGATTGCTGCCCTGTGGGACGGCACCTAACCAGATGCTTCTTCGCAAAATGGCAGGGTGCCCATCGAACCCAGTGGAAGTCCTTCGCCGTTGGTGAAGCTGTTTCTTGTTCCAGAACAACTATAAACAGTAATCTGCTCGAACAAGAAAGGCTGTCCTTAGGAGATGCTGATACATCAAAGCCGTGCTGGTGACATCACTGGAAGACCCGAGCCTCAGGCAGCCTGGGGGCTGGGGTCCATTGCTTCCTTACCCTGCTGTGGACACAAGCAGCTGTGGGCACCTCAGGCCACATGTCTGCAGCTCAGAGAGCCGCTCACGGTGGCCTGGCCCAGGTGGGGGCATCGCACGAGGGGAGGAGCCAACGCTGAGGGTTCACGTTGTTGTCTCTAGACGCTGAGACAGTGGCTTAGTGAGTGAGCTTCCAGGATCCAAACCGCAAAGCAACCTTTACTTTGCAGCTTTGCAGAAAGATTTGCAGCTGCCACACCAGGGTCCGGCCAGCACGATTTCCAGTGGTGGAAACGTGCCTGAGAGTCGCAGCCGATGGGAAGCACAGGGCAGCCCTCGCTGCGGGGGCCCCAGCACCCGGGACCCTCCGTCGCTGCGGGGGCGCCCAGCACCCGGGACCCTCCCTCGCTGCGGGGGCGCCCAGCACCCGGGACCTCCCTCGCTGCAGGGGCCCCTGCCGCTTCCTCTGGTCGTGGTCCACTTATTCCTCCCAAGGCGGGCGACTGTCAGGCTGGGAGATGCCTTGCACCGGAGGCTGTGAAACCACAGGAAGAAGCAGTCCCAGTGGGCGGGTAAATTCCGAATACTGATAACGGAAACTGAGGAGAGGAAGGGTGTGGCTGGTCTCCTTGACGGAGGACAGCAGTCACGTTTGGGAAAAGCTCTCTGGCCCGCTGCGTTCTCGCGAATTTAATACTGATTGTTCTGTGAAGTTTGGGTGATACAGATTTTGTTTCTCTGTGTGGTAGGTAATAAATAAGGGTAAAATGAATTACTCTGAACCATAATTTATGGCGACAGGTCAGCTTTTAAATATCACAATGGATCACACAGCAGACCGGAGTGAACCGGCCAGCCGTGTGGACTGTCAATTAGGGTTTCACAGTGGTTAGAAGATTTTTCAAGAGCCGTTGAAAAGATGGCCTGAGCTTTTGGTTCTTAGCGAACTTTCTCTGGCCAAAACTCAGGCATGTTTGGTGTAGCCTGCATTTATTAAAAGAGTTATAAACGGGTTGGTAGTGGAATACGCCATCGATCTGAGAATCAGGACACGTGACCATCCAGTGTTCGTGAACACTGCAGTTTACCTTGCAGAGGCTAAGTTAGCAGATCTTTAAAATGAGTGAGCAGGTTATTCACCTAAAATCTCGCCGCTGGTTTCCAGGCCTGATGTGTCAGTGTGGCTCACCTATCCACAGACAAGATTAAGTAAATATTTTTAACCTACATTAAAGTACATGTCATAGTCAGAAGGCTCAAATGAGTCTGAGCCTCATGTATTTGAAACATTGAAACTATAGCTAATTATGAAGGTATACTTTTAAAATTCTACAAATGGTCTGTAGTATATCTATGTGCTACATTATTGAAACACTCTCATAGATGAGTTTGAAATCTATTTACTGAGAAATCACATTATATGATAAAAGCTAGCAATTCCTGTGCTTTTACAATATTCTTATGTTCTTACATGCACTATCAACTTTGTCTTTCAAATGACTCTGTAATGTAGATATATCGTTACACTCGTTTACTACCAAGAAAACTGGGACTAAGAAACGATACACATTTTCAAATCTTAAAGAGCTATTAAGTAAATAAAACAAATTTAAAGATTCATCCCAGAATGAGAACACCCGACATCTGTTTAGTGATACGGAATCTGGTTATATGTATTTTATAATCTAGATATAACCGTAGAAGCTGACGAGACAGCGATATAAATACTTAAAAGTTGGAAATAGATTATGCGTATAGAAATGTGGTTTGAGTTTAATACCTTTACAAACTCATGCAATTGAATTCACAGCTGGGGAAAACATGTTGGCCACGACACAGACTCTTGAATTTCAGTCTGGAAAATGTGAGTGCCTCCAAACTTCCCGATCATGCACTGCTTAAAATAAAATGGAAAACAGTCATCATCAGGGGAGATACCATGTCAGGTGTCCACCTTGGTAAACGGACTGGCTGAGAGCGTCCCAGGAGGGGTGCGGAGCGAGCTGGCCCGAGGGGAGGCAGTCGCTGGGGCTGTGTCCTGGGGTGGGTGGGAGGACAGTGAGGGGAGACGCGGCCGTAGCCCAGCACACAGTGGGGGTGATGGAAAGCGGGGTGTGGGAGTGAGAAGCGTTCGTGCAAAGATCTTTGGGAAGGAGGGAACCCAGCCAGAAAATCAGTAAGAAAGCGCCAACATGTGCAGGGTGGGCAGCAGGGCGGGGGACGAGGCGAGGCCTCCCCGTGGCTGAGGGCAGGGGCGGCAGTGGGAAGGAGACAGGCAGGTGTGTGCACGGGGGCCGATATGCCCCCTGCTCTCCTACAATTTATCTGTTATTCAAAAGCCTTCAAGGTGTTGTGAGAACTGCCAAGAGCTTCTCTCTCTCACCCCCGAGGTTAGCTCGGGGGCTGCGCCATGCCTGGATTACTGTCCTGGTGGCTTTTTTGGTCCTCTTAAACAGATGAATGCATTTAAAAAGGCCAGAGGGTCTCTTCGTGTGGACTTCAGCATGGCACGCTGGAAGAAGGGTTTGAGTGCAGACGACGACAGGATCACAGAGATGAACCCGTCGCCGTGAATGCCACAACTTCTCTGCACTGTGGCCATCAGGAAGGTTAGGCTTTGTGTATGCCCTGCTTTCAAAACGCGTGCATGATGCCGCGTTTGCATCTTATCATAGTGGATGCACAATAGGCACATCCTGGCGTGAACGTGAGCAGTAGTTCGAAAGTTTCTCAAACTCCCTTCTACTATTTACTGACTCTCCTTACTGGGGAGGCATGCATTGTATTATGGTTTTATTATGATTCTCTAAACTCAGCCGCCTCTTCTACAATATGGGAACAAAGCCAAAATGGCATGACAGTTACTGTGAAGGTGAAGTAATATGTCACGAAAATAAATGTCGTAACCTACAGCATCTGGTCCCCACTCTGTAAAGCTTCGGAACAGTTTGTCCTCTCCTTAGCCCTGTTTTTAAGGGAGCTTCAGTTAACTTTGGGTTGCCTGCTAAAAATGGTCAATTTTATCTACTAGAAATAGTTTTATTTATTGATCAACAAAGGAATACTTGACCAATAAAAATTATGGAACGCCAGAAAAATTGTGATTGTACTTGAAAATAGGAGTCAAATGCTTGAGAAAACTAAATTTGCAGGCCCATAGCTTTAAAGAATTGAGTTAAGAATTATTTGGAGTTTTCGTAGGCTTAGTTTTCATAGTCAGTGCCAAGTGCAAAGTGACGTCCTGTGGTGACAGTCCTTCCATCTTATTTATACGAGAAGGTTCAACTATCGCTCAGGCGGTTTGAGAGAGAGATGTTTTATTGAGACTTCAGGCATCTCTTACGCTTCATGCAAAACGGAGCCGTCTCTGAGTTACGCGACAGCCAGCGTGCAAAGTGAACCAGCCGGTGAAGCTCGTGCAGGTGGGAGCAGTGAATGCCCTGAGCTCCTCGTGATTTTTAAACTTATGTCCATTTGCTGAGTTACTTACAAACAGGCAAGGGTATGTTCTTATTGTACTTCGTGAAACTAACCTATAGGTTGCCTAGGATGGATGTGATAACGGCAGATAAGTTTCCGAAAAGAAAACGTTGATTTTCCAGTTATGTGTTTACCGTCCTGTTAGTCTAGTCTCTCATTTCAAACAGTTCATTATCGCTCAACTGAAGTTTTCTTCATCAAGTGCTTGCGCCCATAACATTATGTTCTCTGATTCTTCCTTCATGGTTCGGCTTTTCTCTGGAAGTCGCAGCCAAATCTACCAGTGGCTCCCAAGCGGATCTAGGGGTGAAAACTGGCTCTGTGGGAGCGGGTTGTGCTCCTAGGAGAAAGTCCTGTCTCTGCGCTGGGTCCTCCCCCATGAGGCCCCTTCCCGGGGAACACACCACCCCGCTTGCCCGCCTGCTCGGTCAAGGGGCGGGGCCTCACGGAGAGACCGCGCTGTGTAGCCGTTGCATGTCATGCGAGTGCAGACGGTGAATGGGCTTCACGGTCCGGTCTGGACCTGAGTCCCACCTCTGCTGGGACTTATGTGTATGACCTGGGGGCAAGTGACATGTGTCTGACCCTCACGTGTAAGAAAAAGAGTGTTAATAGCTAACCATAACATAACTGCAATGAAGCTACATGTAAATAAGATGATATACACAAAGTGTCAAATAGATCTTGAGGCGTTCAGGAAAAGATAAAAAATAAACACTTTAGAACCTATGCATATATGTAACCTGGATGGACAAATGTATATTTTGTCCAGCAGTGTAGAGAGAAGTTATTCAGTATGTTACCTCATCCCAAGTAGTTACCCAGTTAGAGAGTGAGTGACAGGAATGGGATCCCTACTACTTATGGGTATAGAAGTTATTGTGGGGTCAAGGTAAAAACTCAAGGTGAAAAGAGGCAACGCTATAAAATTTTAGAATTCAAAATGAGTATATTTATGACTTCAGAATCAAATATATTTTTAAGTCAGATGTAAGAATTCCAAACCATAAATGAACAAGAGCTGTAAATTCAACCATGTTAAAATTAAGAACTTCTCTTCGTTAATAGCTCTATAAAAAGTAAAAGTTGGAGTGATGTACTGGGGAGAATTATTCATCAAATGTATAATTTACCAAAAGATTTGTATCTAGGGTATATATATATATATTAAAAAGTCTTAAAAAATCATCACTCCATTAGATAAAAATGGGCAGGAGACCCGAAGGAAAATTACACAAAAAGATTTCCAGCGTAATTCGTTCGTGAGGAAAATGCAGATTAAATTTGCGACACAGACTCTCGCGTGAACTAAATGCGTAAAACGTTACGTGCTGGGCGCCCTGACGTATCACAAAGGAAGCAAGACCCCTGGGATTCTTATGTGCTTCTGTTGGTTTCAAAAATAGCAGCCACTTTGGAACCCCCCCCCCCTTTTCTGGTAACATGGGCAATGTGCGTGAAAAGCAGGAAAAAAGAAGCCATAGAAGTGTCATGCTACTAATATCATACTAACAGGTAAGGAATAGACCGAGAGTCGTGATTCCCCGGGGAAGCAAGGCCGGAGAGGGTCCCGGAGGTGGGCCCTGAGCCAGCAGAAGCGGCGTCGCCGTGTCCGCCGGTTTCCCACTGGGAAAGCCCGGGGAGGGTCCTCATGAGTGAGGCTTTGAGGACGGCATGGGCATAGTAGGACAGCAGCCAAGCCGTCACCGCCCGGGCGTGGAGGGTGAGGGGACAGAAGCCCTCCAGCAGTGGCCGGACTCTGGAAGAGGAGAGGCAGGTGCAGGTGGCCACAAACCCTGCAGTCGCTTTCAGTCGGGGGACAGCGGTGACACGCAGGGAGGCGGCGGCAGAACCAACCAGACTCCCGTTTTCTCTCTCGCTCTGATCTCCTGGGCCTTGTCCCGCTCCCCCTCCCCTTCCCACCCCCCCACACCCCGGCGGACACAGAGGCCGTGGTGACGCGAGGGCCCGTGGACGGAGCCCGCAGAGGTCAGTCTCCTGGGGCAGAAAGCAGTCGCGGGACTGACAACCCGCAGGGCAAACAGGAGGGGCCTGTCCCTGTCCCTGTCCCTGTCCGCGGTGAACATCTGCTGGGATGTGCTCGACACAGTGCGTGCGCCAACGTAACGTTACTCTGCCGAGGAAAAGAGAAAAGGGAGGGGAAGCAAGTGAGCGGAGGGCAGGAGACGTGACGGTCAGAAGGGACGGAGGAGGTCGCCGGGCGTCTGACGGGAGGGCGTTTCTGAAGAGCCAATTCCAGCCACTTCGCTCCCTGGGCCTTGGTCACGTCCAGGAAGCGTCCCCACGTTCTACGGACTCTTTGTTCCTCTCATGGCGATTGTCCTGCCACTATTTTCCCTGAACAAATCGCTCCTCTCAGAAAGATACCTCAAAGATTCTGACACGCTTATCCTTTTCAGATCATGCTGCTCCATGCAGAACTTCAGAGATTAGATTAATATTCTAGTTTTACACAGCGGCCGCTTATCATCCTGCTCTGAACCAGCTGAAGAACCCTTCTACAGGCGTCTCGAAAGCATTCGGGTTTCACCCTCTCGGACACCACCGACAGGTGTATGCGGAGCCGCCCGGCGTGTGCAGAACGTGCCCCAGGCCGCCGAGTGCCCGCCGGCACTGAAGGCGTCCGTCGTACGTCCTCTGTGATCAGGGGAAAGACAAGGCAAGCGGTTTCTCCGCTTCTTAAATTCCAAATACATCCCGGTTAACGGCGTTGTGAGACTAAGACGTGTCAGTGCTGCAAACGTATTAGACGTGAGCCGAGTGTGTGCGTGGGTGAGCACAGCGCTCGCCTGGTCTGTGTGTAGAATCGCACAACTCCAAGATGCGTTTCCCCTCAGTCGTGAGTCCTGGTCTCTGTCCCCGCCGTGCGGCCGCGGACAGGGAAGCGAGAGGTGCGGCTGCCGGCAGAATCCGTGTCCAAGGCATCGAGGTCCCCGGAGGATGGTGTGGGCGACCGCGCCCGCACCCTGCGAACTGCCCGCTGCGGTGGGTTGTAGACGTGTCGACAGTAGAGGGGGCAGTCGGGAAGAGGGGAGGAGGAAAGGAGAAACGGGCGGAGCAGCAGGCGTGGAAGAAGAGCTACAGAAACGGCGGAGGACGAGATCGCGCGGCCAAACTCCGTCCGGACCTCACCTTCCTTCCGGCTGGAACACCTGTTAAGCGGTAGCTGTGCTTCTAGGACTGTGTTGGGCACTGCAGGTGACAAGTCTGTTTCCCGTCATTGCAGACACCGCATCGGTCCACAGTCATTAGAAAGAATTTAGAATAAAATTGACAGTTTACCCTGAAGAGAAGAGGAGAAAAAGCCAGACACCTGTGTGCCAGTAGGAGAGGACAGTGGCGCTGCTGGTGAAATGAGTGCGCGATGGCGGGTGTCCGTCTGGATCTGCGGGCTCCGCCTTCCGGAAGATCCCAGAGTCCTGCTGTGTTTCACTCTCTGGCGCTGACGCGCTTGGGCAAAGGGAACACGTAAGTGACGTAAACACGGGACTTTCTCACGGTCACGGTCCGACGCTTTTGGCACAGGCCAAGCGACCCTTCGGCCGAGGGCCACCTGCCTCCTGTGGCGTCCCGCGGTCCCATCCTCCTCTGCACGCAGAGCGTTCGCAGTGACGGGCACCGTGGAGTGGCCCCTCCTCGCCGAGCCGTCGACGCTTGCACGCGCTGGATTTTGTCCAGACAGTGTCGAAGGAAGACACCTAGGCAATCCCGTTCTTGTGTCTCCTCCAAAAACGGCGTTAAACCGCTGACTCCAACGCACGGTTTCCTGGTCCGATGCGGGCGTGCAAGCGCGGTCACTCCTGTGCTTGCACACCTGCCTGGCTGGGGCACACGGGGCCACACGCGTTGGGAAGAAGCTGATAAAGACAGCAAACGAAGCGTGTGCATCGATGGCGTGAGTTAATACCGTCATTTAATGGACAAAGCTAGTCCAGCGATAACAGTGGGCAGCCGAATCATGCTTATTTCTGGCAGTAATGCAATCTGACTTAAAAAATAATAATCATGCTCAAACGTGTACGGAGCTCGTCATGGGGGGGGGCGGTATTATAAAGGCTTCCTGGAGGGCCTGCTTTCCAAGCATTGCCCTAGAACCCAGGCATGTTCAGGATGGGCTCAGGATTTTCCCATTTTTACTGAGGCACAGCATTGATAACTGTATGAGAATAATTTGGAGTGGCTTTAGTAAGATTCCTTTCCATTTCCACCTTCAGGGAGAAATAATGACTTTTAAGCAGACTAAGCCTACAGGTGATTGCATGACCCACGTCCCTGCGGAGAAGGTGTGCACCCAGCGCTCTGGGAAGTGCGACTTTTCATTTAAACGTCAAGATCGTGGCTTGCTTTGGAACTAATATTTTCCTGTGCAAGTACTAAAAAAGTATTAACGTCGCAACTGCTAAAATGTTGGATCCATTAGCAGAAGAGCCTGACAAACAGGTGAACCATGACAGTTTTTATCAGCTAATTCCAGTAATTTTTCTCTTTTTCAATCAATGCACTAAATAAAATGCTTTTCGAGTTCATTCTGTTCAGTGTAAAAACATTCGAAGTGCTATCATAAAAGACGCTAAAAACTCTAGCAACAAAAATGAAATTATTCATTTTTGCAGTGATAATCAAAATGAGTATTTTAATGGAGTAGAGCCTTGTGGCAAAAGTGTATTCTCCATAAAATGAGATGCTTGTGAAGTAGCACTGTGTGTGAACAGGCGACGAGGCATACTCAGCTCATACTTCCCTCGAAATAACTGACATGTATTTATTTACTGAGAGATTGAAAAGCTTGAGGCTAAACATAGTAAAATAACTAACTAACTAACTAAATAAATAAATAAACAAACAATGGCAAAACCAGCCCTGCCTTGCACGGGGCACGGGGATGGCCCAGAGCAGACAGGTGGTGGCTGTCCTGAGTTAGGTCTGATCGGCGCAGGGCCCCTAAGCCCTGAGGCCTACACACAGTCCACGGCTTTTCGGGGCTGTTCCCCCCACCCCAACCTCCGTACCGCCCTCTCCCTCGGAGCTGGAGCTACGGTTTCTGAAAGGTCCCCTCTTCAGGTTGCTGGGTGTGTTTTCTGCTCCAGGCTGTGAACCTTTCATTCTGAGGCTCTGGGCAGGCGGAGACTTGCCTTTCCTTTGAGAAGTAGAAATGAGCAATAAAGGGGCAGTCGGTCTGGACAGAACGAGTCAGGAGAGGCCGCGGGGAAGGGAGGGTTGGAAGTCGATCTCCTCGGAGCCGGGCGCCCACGTCCCCCGCAGAGTGCACGTGCCCGGCCTGGATGCCCACTCCACGCACACTCTGCTCCGATGGGCGACTCTCAAATCACCTAAGGCTGAATTCGGCGGGGGGCCAGGCAATGTCACCTACCAGGTCCCATCATCTGGCTTTGCGTCATCTGCATCTGGTGATTATGTTCCGAGGAGTTTGCTTGAGAATTGAGGGATTTTTTTCCAAAGAATACTCTTCTGCATTTGGGTTTGGGAATTTGATTCATCACGGTGCTCCCCAAATCCGGCCCCGGGTTCTCATTGGACGTCACCCAGTACTGGAGCGTTAACCTGCCGATCTGCAGAAGCCGTGTCTCGCTCTACACCAACAAAGGCAACCGGGGAACCTGGACTTCTCTTCACCAACGGGCCCTTCAGCCCTCGTTACAGAAGCCCACTCAGCGATGCGAGTTAGGAGAGGGATGGGCTGGCGAGGCAGAGCCACACCGGCCTGTCAGCGGGACTGTCCGTTCGCTGAACTCCGCGTTACATGAGTGTGCTCGCTCACGCGCTCTCTCTCTCCCCCCTTTCCCCCTCCCTCTCTCTCTCTCACTCTCCCTCCCTCCCTCTCTCTTTCACTCTCTCCCCCCCTTTCCCCTCCCTCTCTCTCTCTCCCCCCCCCTTTCCCCCTCCCTCTCCCTCTCCTCCCTCTCTCTCTCTCCTCTCGCTCTCTCCTGCGTCCTCTCTCGTGCTGGACTCGCCTCCTCGGTTCAGTGAGGCGCTTTCTGGCTTCCCGCTGGTGCATCTGACCTGCCCGCGTCACCGCTGCGTGCTCTGGCGCCAGTAAGAAGGAGACTCAGGGTCCCTTGGCGTGAGCCCTGATGCTGCCAGCCAGCTGACCACCGAGGTGGCCCCCGCCCACGGACGGGCGCGTGCGCGCTCAGACACACACGGGACGACCTGTTCACGTCCTGGGCGGGACAGAGCCCGACAGGGCAGGACTGAAGAGGTCGGAATGGTTTCTGGGATTGTTCATGGACCGCTTTGGGACCCCGTTGACCACAGGAAGCACAACCGCGGGGCGCCGCGAAGGGGGCCGCTGTGCACGTGAGGTAACGGGTTTGCACGTTTCCAGCTCCGCCCCTTCTGCGCAGGATGTGGATTTTTTTTTAAGAATTGAGTGTTCATACGCCGCGACGTCACGCAAAACCACTTCTGTGACATGTCCTAGGTTACGTCAGAAGCACATTGTGTAACAAAACAAAGTGATGCTCATGAAAGGTCGGAGGACTTAACGCAGAGAAGAGGAGAAAACAAAAGCTCTTGCGACATTTCCGTAAGGCGGCGTTTCTGGGCCCTGGGGTGTGCGCTCTGCCCTGTGCCACGCGGACCTGGGGCTGCTGGCTGGAAGGGACACTCCAGGTGGGCGCCAGGGACGGAGGCTGACAGGTGGGGGCGGAGACAGGAAGTTTAGTTTTGCCGAGAGATTGCAAAGCGGAGATCGGTTTAAATCGCAGGGGGGCATTAAGCTTAGGCATCGCCGAGAACGTTATTTTCTCAGAACTCTGGGCCACCAGCGCGTCCTCAAGGGAGCTGAGACCGCCCCACGGTTGCCGTGGAACCTAGAGTGGGGAGGCGGTGATTTTTTCAGACTCACCGCCGCGCGCCAGGCTGTAAGGTCTGGTCTTTTCACGCCGCACGAAGGCGGCCGTGCGTCCTCTTCCCCTCGCCGTCCTCACTGTGCGCCCAGAGCTTTGACTGGTGTTAATTTGCCAGCCATTTCCGATGATCCGAATTGCCTTCTCAAGGCACTTAAGTGCAATTTATTTCTAGTAAACCACTCATTAGCATTAGCAAGATCAGTGTTTACAACTTCATTACTTTCACTGGAGGCAGAGGACAGCTCTGCTTGGGGTTTCAGTGTTTTAAACCTAATAGAGAAATAAATAAACATAAATGTATGTAAATATAAACACATATATGTATATAAAATATACAGGGTTAGCATTGTGTCAGATATTCTTTAACTATGTATTTGTTAAATAAATACATATTTGTTTAAAGATATATTTGTTAAATATCTATTAATCGAAACCAAAAAGCTTTGGCCGACGTCTGCTCAAGACTGCGGCGATGTTTCACGAGGTGAAGACTCAGGCCCCGGGCGAACGCACCGCGAGGCGGCTGGTCCCAGCGCCTCGCAGCCAGACTCCCGTCCCGAAAGACAGTTCAGCGGGGCTGTTACTGGCGGTACGGGGGGGCCTTGGAGTTTGTTTCGACTTGAGTGTTTAAAAGTACATCACAGGTGAAAACAATTACGTGTCTGTTGGAAAACACGAGTGCAGAAACGTTACGTGCACTGTGTCCTGAAGTGGGGAGGACGTGGTTCAAACCGGAGGTGGCTGCTTGCAATCTGAGTTGCCTGATTTCCCACGAATCCAAAAGCGCCGAACGTTGGCTCGGTACGTGAGTCTCCAGTCATTTCAGTACCTCGTGCTGAAACGCACACACGTGTGCACACATGCGCACACGCACACACACGATTCACTGTCGCTCTGCGGTTTGGCGTGCTTTGGCGCAGGTGGAGCCCAGCTGCCCTCGCTGTCCCCGGCCCGCACACCCGCCAGCAGCGTCTCCCCCTTCTCCCCCTGGCACAGCTGCTCCCCATCCCCGGCAGGGAGGAGGCCTGAGCCCTGCTAGCGCCCGCTGGCCGCGACCCCGGGGCAGGCGCCGTTCTGCCCTCTCCCCAACCCCCTGGCCCCGTGCCCGTCGCCAGCCTGCGTCTCCCTGCCGTTAAGGACGCAGGGCAGAGGGCACAGGGGCCAGGTGGCGTGCAGAGGCCCCTTCAGTCAGTGTCACAGGCGGGCGGCGCCCAGGCTGCAGCCTGGACTTCAGGTGCTCGCACAGGTAGTGGAGGGCCTCTCCCAGGCGGTCCGTCTTCGGTCCCAGACCCTAGTCCCGTACCTGACCGACGACTGCCTGGGCTGCAGAAAACAGGTGGCAGCTGCATCAGGAGGGAGCGAATTATTTTCTAGCCCCTACTTTTCTCTTTACCTGAAGTTTGGAGGCATTTTTACAAGTAAATTTACTGCCATGACGAGCGATGAGCTAGCAAAGGCTTGCGGGGGAGGCACGTGATCGAGTCTCCACGTCCTCGAGGCTGCAGGACCAGGAACACCCTCTGTCGTCTGAGCGGCTCTCTTCTGGAGAAGAGTACGTGGAAAAGGGGCTCCTCTTTGTCTGTGTTCTACAAACGGTGTTATGTCCTCCTTAAATATTTGAAGAATTCTCCAGGGAAGTCAAGAGGCCCAGACGAGTTCAAATTCTTTCAGTCTATTTAATAGACTATTAGGCTATTCAGTTTCTATATTTCTTTTTAATTGTTTTCTTGATTTGTGTCCCCCCCCAGGAATACATCTACAATTAAATGTGAAAATTTTTTAGCATGAATATAATTTATAACCTATTTTATTTTAAATGTCCATAAGATGCACTATGATAGTGCCGTTTTTCTTCCAGAATTTTTATGAGTGTTCTTGTTATTCTCTTGATCATTATATACTTATTTTCATGAAATCATCTTTACCTATGTTGCCTGTCTTTTATATGTGTTTTCTATTGAATTATTTTTTTTTCATATTATTATCTGGGGATTAAGTTATCAACTGGGGAAAATGTTAACTAGTGACCTAAACCTTCCTTTAAGCATAAATTTAGCTATTCGCAATTAGTGAATTTAGAACCCGTCCTCATTATCACTCAAGTAAAAATACTCTCTTTGTCTGTTTTGATTCATGTATTAACCATGGTGTTATTTAGAGGGATATTGCTTTATTTTAAACATTTGATGATTTACTAGTTACATTTTTTTTTTTTGTCATGAGTTCTCATTTATTTACACTGTGGTCAAATAGCATGTGGTGTTTGGTCCAGTATTTGACATTTTCAGGCATTTAATTTACTCTTCCACATATGGTTCATTTTAGAAAAGTATTCATGTTCAGAAGAAAGTACACTTTTGTTGGGTACATTGGTGTCTGTAAGTTAATCTAGTCAGGTGTATTCAATTTATTCAAATCTTTTATCTATTTATTTTCTCCCAGTTTTTCCTATCCATTACAAAGAGAGGGATGTTTACTCCTCACATTCTCATTATTACTTCATTGTATTTTTCTCTTTAGTGTGTCATTTTTTGCTTTACAGTTTAATTTGCATAATATTCTTGTACCTGTATCAACCCTTTTTTCACTGGAGATTGCAATGAATATCTTTTTTGCATTTTCTTTTAAAGTTTAAGGTAAAATTTCTATGTCCCTGTATTTAAGGTGCATCACTCTTAAGCAGCATAGAGTCAATTTAAATTAAATCACTATTAACATCTTTATCATTTAATTTGTTTATTAATTTTTAACGTAATTATTGATATATTTGGGCTTAAATATATCATCACAATTTTGTTTTGCATTTGCCAAGTATTTTCTCTCTCTTTGTTATATACATATACACTCTTTTATGGTGCTTTCTGTAATTGATCTTGAGATTAAACATGAACCCTTGACTTACTAAACCTACTATACAATACTTGCTTCACACCTTGATGACTAGAAGTAGTTTATTGAGCTCTAGACAGGATGTAATAATTTAAAAAATTGAATGCAGTTTGTAAATGATTCACCTTCATACACTCATATTTGCCATAAATCTTAACAGTAGTATTTTAGGAATTTGGTGTACAATTAGGTCATAAAGTGAAAGAAAGACTTGCAGATATAAAGCAGAAAAAAAAAGAAAGCACAACAAATTTATTTTTAATTTCAAAATACTTAAGTACCCCATCAAGATGGAAAATGATTAAATTTAGCCCCAATTAATGAATAATCCGTAAGACATGATCGCTCTGTAAGACATCATATGGTAAACTCTTCCTTTCAAAAACTTCCAAAAAGTTTCATGTGATTATTTTTCTGCTGTATAGATCTAAAATGCTTTTAAGCAAACCAGTCTTTGTTTTCCTCATAAGTGTTTGAAGATCCATTCTGAAGTATTTTGATTATTTTATCCTTTAACACAGAATCTCCAATTTCGCAATTGTCCTCTGTTCCTTCAGTTTTTTTTTTGTTTTGTTTTGTTTTCTATTATTTCCACTTTGACAAAAATGGAGGTCGTGTCTGGCATCGTTTTTCTTCTCTGCTGCTGGGTTTATAAGCATTCTTGGTAGTTCCGTTCAGGAATCACCCCAGTGCCTGACCGTTATTGCGATTCTCTCCTTGGGCACAGACTTCCTGTCGGCTGCTGGCGTGAGGTCCGGTCCCGCGGGGGTGAGGTCTGGTCCCGCGGGGGTGAGGTCCGGCTCCGCGGGCGTGAGGTCCAGTCCCGCGGGCGTGAGGTCCGGTCGCGGGCGTGAGGTCCGGTCCTGCGGGATCTCTTCCTGCTCACCTCTCATCTTCTCACAAGCGTCGAGACACGTGAGTACTGGGTTTCTACGAATCGTCGTGGTTTTGCTTTTTCCAATTCCATCAGCTGGTTGGTATTTGTGTATAAAAGTGTTTGAAGTTACGGCATTTGGGGGAGGAAAATAATAAGCATTCAGAGTGGGAAGTCCATGGCTTTAAGTGAGGTTTCAAGTGAGTTCTTACCCGAGAGTAATTTACCTGTTTTGTTGAAATTTGTGGAGCTGGGCAGAGACTGAACCTTCCACACGCCTTGGAAAGGGACATTTAAAGATCAAACAAAGCTGTGTATTTATCTACTAATGCAAAGGTCCACTGAACACCCCAGAATATGTCAGAAACAGTAATAACCTGTGTAAACATCCAAGAGGAACAGCGGGGTGTCTCAGCCCGCGAGGGTCTCGTTTTTCGGGGCGAGGAAGTAGCGTGACCCATCGCGCCGTGACAGTTCTCGGATCGTACCTGCACAGGCTGGCGCGCGGAGGGCGCCTTCCCTGCCGGCTCCTCCCTGGTGGCGTGGGGTGTGACCCAACGTGCTCACTGATGTCAGCTCGAGCGTTTAGGTCACGAGGATCTCGCTGAGCCTCATGCTCCCCTCGTCTGCTTTCGGGAGACGGTGTTGTCATGGGATCGAGGGTGCTTTCTGCAGACGGCTTTGGCGACGGCAGCTCTGAGCCAGTCCCCTGCACGTCCTGCAGATGCCACGCCCGTCCTCGTCTCCGAGCCTCTCACTGAGTCGCCTGGCCTCCTGCCTCACGCATCTCTGTGCACAGGCCCGCTGTCCCCACCGGCCACCCCGGCAAACCGGTGTGCCTCTGCTCGGCTTCACTTCCAGACCGTGAAGGCCTCTAAGGCTTGTAGACGGGGCCATGAAACACGGTCAAACGCCACAGAACGCTTTTGCGAGGTTACATGTTCTCAGAAACCTTTCGTTGTGCTTAGAAGGGTGCTCCCCAGTACTCTCAGGCGTACGGAGGGCAGAGAGCCATTCTTTGAGTTACCTGAGAAACAAGATCAGAGGAGGAATTATAACTATTTTTAAGGGATGGGCGTCTGAGAAAATGAAAATGTCTGCAACTTTGAGAGTCAGGCACTGTGAGGAGTCACTAGCTGATGACTTAGCCCGCCTGACTTCTGTGGACGTTGGGAGAAGGCGTGGGACCCCTGAATCGGGAACGGCCACTATGCACAGCCTCAGCAGCAGACGCACGTGTCTGTCTATGCAGTCCTTAAGCGTTGTGATCCAACGTTATTTCTTTCTCTCTCGCTGCACCATTATCAGTCTCCCAACGTCTCTCAGGACTGTTGCTGACATTTGTCTCCTCAACCCCCCCCCCCAAAAAAAAGGGGGTGGGGGAGAAAAAAAATAGTTCAGGTTTCTATTACCCGTGACTTCAAATATCACACAAGCGCCTGAGCTGATTGCTCTGAGTTAAGTTCTGTCTGTGCCCGGCAAGACACTTTCTAAAGTACAGCCATCGAAGGCCACTTTCTTTTTTAGGTTTGAAAATAATCGTTCACCGACAAACGGGTGAACTTGACCCACCAGGATATGCACAGTCCCATTTCTCACGGGTCTTGGGAGACCCCTCTGTCCCCCGTGACGCGCGGCCAGTCCCTGCGGCCACACTGAGCGCTTTCTCCCTCTCATCCTGCTCCTCCTGCTGCCTCCACCCCACGCTCAGCTGAACGGTGGGTCCACGGGATCTTTTCCATGCGCTGCCAACCCAGCCCCCAGCCTCCATCCTCGTGTTAGCTCAACGTCCGTATTGCTACCGCTGCTTTAATAATTCAGGGCCCTATTTAGATGTCTCACCCGGCTGCAAAACTTTCATTTCCCATTGAAGTGAGTCAGGACTCCGCGCAGTGGCTTTTAGGGCCTCCGACAGGCTGGTTCAAGAAACCTGTCTCCCTTCTCCTGAGAAGTGCCTCACCTTCCTACCTGATTCCTCTGCTCGTTCATGCCTTGCCCTCATCTAGTCTGTCACGTTCGAATAGCCAAGTCTCGGCTCTCTGTCGGGGTAGATCCCCAATACCAGCTGTTCGAGGACCCCTCCCTCAGGGTAGATCCCCAATACCAGCTGTTCGAGGACCCCTCCCCTCAGGGTAGATCCCCAATACCAGCTGTTCGAGGACCCCTCCCTCAGGGTAGATCCCCAATACCAGCTGTTCGAGGACCCCTCCCCTCAGTCTTCCCGCTGGAAACTACCCTCCAGGGCCCCCCAAGCCGTCACTACTCGTTGCTCATAAGACCAGTTTGCTATTCTGCGTCGTGGTCGTTGGTAAATTTGATAAATATTCAGAGCACCTTGTGTTTTCATCATTGCTTTAGTCAGAAGGATTTTGTTTGGATCAAAATTAAATTAAGATATGAATTTAAAATTACTAGAGTAAATTTTTTTTTAATGCTGTGTTATTTTTGGAATTCATGCTTGCCTTCATTTGCTATTCGGTTATTCTTTATTTAAATGATAGTATATCTGTTTCTCCTGTTTCGAATTGTCTGTGTTTCACTGTACTTAAGTATAGCAAATCTTTAAAAATGTCACACTTCACTATCAATAATTATTTGCTATTAATCAGTATTTTTCAATTGAAAATACACTAATTTTAGTCGAAAGCACTTTTATTAGTCACTTCCAAAGTCTTATTTATGTCACATGTTATTTCTTTATATCTTAATACTGATACATTTATACTCTAATTCTGAGTCCCCATGGCGTGTTTAAACATTTTACGAGATTCTGATAAATGAGTGGTGTGAACAAATTCTATTAAATGACAAGCTCTCTGAATGTTAACACCACACAGTGACAGCCTGTGGTGTCCACACAAAGGCCATGTATGACTCCTTGGGGGATAAAATGATTTAGAAGAACCACTTACTGTGATTCCCTGAGCTATGGGAAATGGCAAAGGACTGGCATTCGTGGGCAAGACTATGACAAAGCGAGCCTGTCCTTAAAACTCCAGGTGAAGAATGGGAGGCAGGCAAGATCTGCTTACAGCTGTCTATGTATTTTAATCCCTTGTGTGAACAAACAGCGGAACTAGCCTTGATGAAAATTCGCATCAGTTACGCAATTCTTTAAAAATGTGTAAATATAGTAACATTTCACAGGATGATAAAGCATGTCTTATTTGACTATTTTAGAAAGTTCTTTTCAGGCTGAAAAAATGCCAAGCGTGCATTTAAATAATATGCCGTTAGCTATACTCGCTGCTTGTAATTACAGCCATTTCTCCCAAAAGAAAACATGTCAGATTTTTATTTTCGCAACAAATGAATACAATGAAGGCAAAGTTAAATCAATACATATTATTTGCAAACAGAAAAATTAAGATTCTTGTTAGCCTGTCTTAAATGTGAGGTTTTTGAGAAACTAAAAAAAAGTTAAATCTAGATTTAACTTTTTAAATGTTATTCAAATGTTATTTTTAAATGAGATTTTTTTGTTATGAAATTAAATATAATAATCTGTACAAGAAAAATACAGTCTGTGCCATTCTCTAAATTTTCTGACCTCGTCGTGGAATCAGGACTTTATTTCATGAAATCTTAAAGAAGATGTGTGGGCCTGGGGCGCTCAGCACGTGTGCAGGTCAGCGTGAGGCGGGGGGAAGGGATGGCCTTTAGCATAACTGAAAGTGGCTGTGTAAGCGAGCGGCCTTTTTTTTCCTTGATTTTTCATAGGCATCGCATTTAAATGGCCGTCATTCCGACTCCCCCCCGGCCTGCGTGACCCCTGAGGCCAGGGGACACGGTGTCGACCTTCGGTGTCGCCTGGTGTGGGGGTCAGGGATTCAGGGGTCGGGGACGCGATGGCAGCAGGTGGCAGCAGCTCCCGTGAGCCTCAGTGAGTGCCGCTGGGACAGGGTGGCAGCGGGTCCCTCAGCATGAGTCGAGGGTGGCTCAGAGGCCACCTTTCCGCAGAGTAGAGTGGACGCACAGAGACTGGCTCAGGCCCCTGTGTCCAGCACAGCTCCCAGCGCAAGGCACGGCCGGCCGGCAGGCATCTGTTGCTCAGAACATGCGCGTACACCATTTTGCATAATGCAATGATTGTGGAAGCCTCCAAGGATAACCCAGATCTATTTTTGTAAAAGGTAAAACGAACCCACCTGAAGCCCATAGCCTCTGTTCTCAGGAACTTAGTCAAGTGAGAGAAAAACGGTGGAAATATCTAAACTTTAAATAAAGTTTACTAAAGTGTGAAATATTTGTAGAAAAAAATATGTAAATATATAATAATTAGAAAGTACTTAACTTTAAAAAACATGCTACGCTTTAGGAAAGTCTGTTCCAGATGGTGACACCATCCAGTAGTTAGTTTAGAAAACGATGGCTCATTTCTAGCAATTTGGTACTTAGCTTGGATTCCTTTAGATTTGCATGGGATTTCTATGTGGCCAGAGCTTGCGATTTAAAATGAAAGATATTAGCTTCAAAAATAAACCCGAAGCTCACCTACCCACAAAAGCCTCTCTAGACTTCCTCAACCCCTTAAATCTAAATGGCATCGAATCTCATCCCTTGACCTGACCACTATGGTCAGGCCGTGTGCTGGAGATAAAGCCCTGTGTCCCTGTCCTTCTGGTCACAGGCATTTATTTCTCTTTGGTCAGTAGGACTGGAACAGTCTGACGTAAGGGATTGGATTTCCTCGACGTTTTATCGATAGCGGTCATAGGCCTGTCAAGATGTCCATTTTCCCTTACCTCCTTGTTACAAATACATTAGCTCGGTCGATCCTAAACCACCGACCATAAAAATGCGAGCGGTGACCACGGGGTGGCGTCCTCCGCGCTGGGCAGCTCGTGCCTGTGGGTAATCACGGCTGTGACGGGAAGCGGGGTAGCAGTGTTGACGCAGGATGTGGGGCAAGTGCCAGCCCCCGAAGCTCCCCGGCCGTGCCCTTGCTGCCCCCGCTCCGGGCTGTGGGAAGGAACTTAGGGAAACGGAGGCCCCCATGCGTGTGGACAGCCCTTCGATGCCTTCAGCAGGGAACTGAACGAGAATGAAAGTGGGGCGCATGTCAGCGAGTGCGGACCCCGACGGAGCTGCGTCCACCCCCTCTCTTGCCGGCCACCACGTCTGGGCGTCCCGCGGTCTCGGCCCCCGCCCTGGAGGAGGCCGCCCTCCTGCGCAGTGAGCCAGGCCAGGAGCGGCTGTGGGCAGACGCCTCCCGATGGCCTTGAGCCGTGAGTCCAGGTGAGAAGGCGGAGCGCCCAGCGGCATGGCAGTGGACTCCCCCGCCCCGCCGCGCCCTGCTGCGGGGGCCCGGACGCTGACCCCACAGCCTCTCCACCGAGGGGGGAGAGTCGGGGTGCCAGGGCGACAGCGAGGGTGGGGGCTGTCCCCTCCGTGCTGACCCCCGTCCCGTAGTCCACTTCTCTGCCCTCGCCGGGCCTGGCCACGGCCCTCCCCGGCCTTCGGGCGAGAGGACAGATGACTCTGCTCTGCCGAGCCCCGGACGGCCCGTCTCAGCCCCGTCTGGGTCCCTCAGTCCCTCCCCAGTCACCTCGCCCAGCTCGCCAGTGGCTTCCAGCCGGGCCCCCTGCACCTGAGCGGCCTTTCCGGACGGGCCGAGACGGCTGCCCTTGAACTTTGCGGAGCACGGGGGGCCCGTCCACGGCCAGTGCGGGACGGGAGGCCGCGGGCCGGACCTGTGGTCAGCACACACGCCCGGCCCTCCCCACCTGCCGGCCTCGCTGTCCCTGCTCCCCGGCGTGTCCCGTGTCACCCGAACGCTCCGTCATTTCCCCGCTCGCCTTAACTGCGCACACGGTGGCCGTCACTCTCGGGATCACTCTGCGCACTCTTAGCTTTCCGCACACGCCCCGGAGTTGGCATTCGCCTCTGCGCACGGGGCAGGAGCATCCTCCACAGCGCAGGGGCGCGCAGACCCCGCCGGGCCCGGTGGGCCGTGGCGGCTGCGCGGCCCGGCCCTGTCGGGGTGCCCGCTGCGGGCCCTGCCCGTTCGAGATCAGGAGAAGCCGGAGCTGACGGGCTGCCCGCCTTGCGATTCGCTGGGCGCGCGGCATCCCGGCCCCCGGCGCACTCCCACACCCGGCCCCCCGCCGGGCGTCCCCACCGTTCCCCGGGGCCGGGGCTGCTGACACGGCCCTGCGCCCTCATCGCCAGAAACGCCTCACTTGGCTCATTCCGGAACGACGCGTTCTCTGTTCTCTGTGCCTAGACCCCGGTGTCGGCAGCTTTCCTCTGTGTGTCTCTCGTGACGTCGAAGTCGCCGTTCCCGCGTGTCTGACTGGAAACCGGCCCTCACCCCGGGCGCCCCACTCTGCGGGACGTGCCCTGTGTCTCGGCCGTGTCTGCAGTGATTTTACGCTCAGCGGTTTGGCTACAACATGCCTCGCGGTTCTCTCTTTCTACAGCCTCCTTCTGGTTTACTTACCTTCATGAACTTCCAACTTCTTACCGTTGCCCGACTTTGGATGATATTTGCACGTTATTTCTCCAGTATTTTCATGTCGCGTTTTCCTGTTCTCCCGGGGCCCGATTGTGGTGTGGGACCTTATGTTGCCACAGAGTGTCCTTGAGTCTGTCTCGGTTCGCGCTTTGGAATCCTTCTTCATTATTCTTCAGATCGCTTATTTTTGTTCAGATAGCTTGAAGGCATAAACTCTTCTGCTACATCTAATTTGCTATTGAGCATCTACAGTGCAGTTTTTATTTCAAATTCATTTTATTCTAGAAGTTTTCATTTTTTTTTTTAAAGTTTTTATGAAATCAGAAGTTCTTCCTTTTTATTTATTGTGAGCATTATTCTTTTTACGTTTACACCATGGTGATAACAACTGCTTAATCCCTTTCTGCTCTTACTTACTCTGAACTATCTCGGGGTCGCTCCGAATATGGATGATATTTTCCTTTATTTCTACGTTGTATCATTTTGGATTATAAATGACACGTTGTAAACACTTGTAACTATGCCATGCGTTTCTTAGGAGCGCCGATGTTTATTTTAGCTTGTCTTTAACTAGGTTCCACTCAAACAGCGAGTTCTGGGGCCTGTGCGTGGGAGCCGAGAGTTCCGTTAGTCGCCTTACCTTCAGCGGAGCGCTCACACACCTCTCTCTACTGGTGTATTAGTTAGCTGCCGCTGCGTAAGAAAGAGTCCCCAAACCCAGCAGCGAGAAACAGCAGACGTGGTCTCACATGAGCCGCAGGTGGCTTCACTGTGTGGCTGTGGATGAGTCTCCCGTGAGGCCGCAGCCAGGGCCTCGGCCGGTCTGCAGTTACCTGGGCCCCGCCTGGAGCTGACGCGCACGTCCAAGCTTACCCCGACGGCCTCGGCGTCCGAGGTCTGCTCATGATGTCGGCAGCTGGCTTTTCCCAAACACGTGATTCGAACATGAGAGAAAAGCAAGACAGAGACGTGGTGTCCCGTCGCCCGGTTTCAGAGACGGCAGCCTGTGTCTGCCCCGTGCTCTGCGCCACACAGCCCACCTCGCGCACAGTGGCGCGGACTCACAGAGGCTGTGCACCGCGGCTGGCACGGATCATTGGAGAGTGGTCACCGCTGTCTGTCCTCTGTCTCCCCGTGATTCATGTCTCTCCCACATGCAGAGTCGCCCCTTCCCAAGCCCACGACGGCCTCATCCCACGGGGGACAGCAGATCAAAGTCCATAATGCTTGACTGACATTGGGCCTGGGTCCTTAAGTCCCCTTGGCTGTGGTCCCTTAACTACAGATTCTGAGGACAGACCTCAGTCTCCCCACGTACCAAACGCGCACGGGCAAGGCCAGCATGGGATGATGGCCTTGGGGTTCCTGCTCGAAAAGGAACTGGGCTTTCACGCGGATCTTGGTTTCAAATTCCTTTTCTTTTCCACTTAACAATGTCCGGTTATATTGATATATATTTTAATAGGGTTTAATAAAATTGCCACTTAGGTGGGGGCGAGAATAAGCCTTCGTGGACACAGTGTTATACATTAAAGCGTAACGTTGATCAAATTTACTCACCTTCGGTGATGCCTTTCACAGAAAAAAGTACGTGTATATGTACGTGTGTATACATGCATGTGTGCGCGTGTGCGTGTACACGCGCGTACATATACACAGCTAAACCGGAGGCTGTCCGTGAAGGAGGATGAACCACATGGAACCATCTTCCATTCCGACGCACGTACGTTTCCGAGCCTCGAAAGCCCGCGAAGGGCAGCTGCCCAGCGGGCCGTGGCCGGGGGCAGCTTTGTGGGCAGGCAGACTCCGCCGCTGAGATTCCGCTAATTGAGTTTTCCACATTTTGTCGTTTTCCGCTGTTAAAACAATCCTGAAGATGCCAGGACCGTGCGCGGCAGGCACATCTTGGCGTAGATGCACCCTTGTGACAGCCCGGCGGTGTGAAGGAGGAGGAATTACGACGCACGCCTCGGCAAGGCCCCAGCTCCCGCCCGCTCGGATCAGAAAGGCGTAGGCTGCCCCCTGAGGACGAGGTGACTTCTGCCGTTCCTCTGTGACACGCGGAGTCTGGAGTCACTCTGATGACCCCTGTGCCACACACTTGCATACTGTTCCACCCCCCACCCCAGCAGCTGCCGTGTGGAATTTCGATGAGCTTTCAGAGCTTGCCCGGGTAGTAGCTCGGAAGACGGAGACACGTCCCTGAACCTGCAGCAGGGCTGTGAGGGGGACAGCCATGGCCAGTCCCTGCGTTGTTGATTACCGGCTGCCCGAGATAGGTGACAGATGAAGGCGCGCGGAAGAAGAGGATGTCAGTGATAAGCTTTTTTCGGTCATGAGGGATATTTCCCCCACCCGCTGTCCTATTTCTCAGCCGGATCCAGATAGAGTTGAGGCCGCGCTGACTCGGGCAGGTTCCTCAGCCTCCGTGAGCCTCATTTGCTTCTCTGGAACCTGACGGGGTTGAGAAACGTGGCAAATAAAAGCTGAATCATAAGAGGAAGACGTCATCTTTCTTCACGCGCATCCTTTGGAGTAACCATTTATACCTCTCGGTGATTATACGGATTAAATGAGAGGACAAAGCCAGCACCGAGGTAGAAATGGAGGTAGATGAATGCATAGATATAGATGTGTAGATACGCGTCTCGCACAGACACATATACAAACGTGAACACGCATGTATTCAAGCTTATGTAAATGCAGGTAGGGAAGAGTGTTAGCCGGGACTTTATTTTCCTGACATTGAGTCTAACACCCCAAACTAAAAACAACAATAATTCAAAACACCCAATTTTAAAGGAAAAAACTTGCAGGCTCACAAATGACCCCTGGAGGAACAGCTGAGAGGTGGCGGAACTGGCCCCCATTCCTGTCCCTCCCCAGTGTGTAGAGATGCTGGCTGTAGGGTGAGGGACAGCTCCGTGGTCTTGCACGTTACGCCCTGTCTCTGTGATTTGTAAAAACGCACTCACCCTGCAAACGTGTGGGGTCGGGGAGCGTCCTCACTAGGCACTGGACGTTCATGCAAAGGGCGGCTGAGGTCTCCTGGGGTGGCTTGTTGGGACGATGACATTCACACTCCCAGCCTGGTGGTACGTCTGGAGAGCAGGTGTAAGAGAGCACACGGTGGGGGAGGTGGGCAGAGTGTCCTAGGCATGTCGGTGGGTGTGCACCAGAGATGGGCGCCCACTCGGGCCTGCACCGTCGGAGGACGACGTTGCCAGCGGAGCTAGGGAGGGTCTGGATACAACCCTGAGCTGTCACTGCGCACCTACCTGCATGGCCGAGGCCCGGAGCGCAGACGGTGCCACACGCTGGCGCGGACGTGGGCCCACAGGGGTCTCGCTCTCCGGCGGGTGGGGCAGCAGAGGCATCGCCAGCCAGACCCAAGGTCGTCTCCGGGTTTTCTCCTGCGTTATCTCGCAGGAATTCTGCACCTCTGCAATGCACATTCGAGTCTACGGTCTGTTTTGAGTTCGTCGTTGTGACGAGTGGACGGTCTGTGTCTGCATTTTGTTTGGCGTGTGCACAAACAGTTGCCCCAGCACCATTTTTGAAAACGTTGCCTTCGCTCCTTTGTCGAAGATCAGTTGACCATGCTGATTGGGATCCGTTTCTGGGCTTCGCTGTCCTGGTCCCCTGTTCTGTCGCCAATACCACATGGTCTGGAGTACTCCAGTTCTATAGTAAATCTTGAAGTTGGGTACTGTCTTTAATATTTTTCTCTTTATATATATATATATATATATATATATATATATATATATATATATATATATACATATATTTTTGGCTATACTGGGTTTTTGGATTCTCTGTGTAAACTTCAGAATTAGTGTCTATACCCACAAAATACCTTTCAGGGATTTTGTTTGGGATCGCCTTAAATATATAGAACAAATCGGAAAGAAATGACATCTTGACATAGTGAATCTTTCTATGCATGAGCATGGACTACCTCTTCATTTGTTTAGTTTTGAGTTGGTTTTGTTCATCAAAGTTTTGTTGTTTTGCTCGTATTTTGTTAGCTTCGTAGATAAGTATTTCATTTTGTTGCCCGCTAATGTACATGGTAATATATTTTTAATTTCAAATTCCACTCATTCATTGCTGGTCTGTAGGAAAGAGATTGGCGTTTCTGTATTCACTTTGTCTCCTGAAACCTTCCTATAATTGCTCATAAGTCCCAGGAGTGTTTTTGTTGATCCTTCCAGGTTTTCTGCATACGTGATCATATCATCTGGGAATACAGTTTTCTTTCTTCACAATCTGTACACTACTTTACTTCCTTTTCTTCTCTTATTGCATTAGCTAGTACTTCTAATGCAGCATTGAAGAAGAATGATGAAAAGGACTTGCTTGCTTTGTGCCTGGTCTTAGAGGGGAAGCTTCGAGTTTCGTACCATCCAGTACATCCCGTTAGATTTTTATAGACACTCTTTATTAAGTTAAGGAAGCCCCTCTCTGCTCTGAGTATTGGAACTTAAACAAGGGGCCATTAGACTGAGGAGATGCAAATGTCTTGGTGTCCTTGGTAATCAGACCAAAGCCTAAGCCAGCGTCAGTGCGCTCAGACCTGAGAAAGTGAAATTTAAGGACAGCCGGTCACTACCAGCCAAGGCAGCTTTGCCAAGTGAGGCCCCAGCTGAAGCTATAGCCCATCAAATAGCGTTTCTCCTCTGTCTCAGTGTGTTCTCTAGTGGGGCGCTCCTAACCGCCTCTGGTTTGACACTGCCCGATTGGAATCAACGTACGCGCAAATAAACTCTGAAAAAAATATATGATACCATGCCTCAGTTTACCTTTCAAAGGGTTCTCATCATGAATGGGTATTAGATTCTGTCAGATATTGTGACTGTATTGATACAATCATGTGATCTTTCTATTTTAACCTATTAATGGGATGAATTTCAGTGATTGACTTTTAATGTTGAAGGAGCCATGTATACTTGGTACAAATCCTATTTGGTTGTGGTAAAATTTGTGTGCTTTTGGATTTGATTTACTGATATTGTGTAGAGGACTTTTGCATTCATGTTCATGAGAGATAGTTGTCTATAGTTTTCATTTCTTATAATATTGTATCTGGTTTTAGTATTAGGGTAATGCTGGATTCATATAATGAGTTAAGAAGTATTTCCTCTGCTTCTATTCTCTGAAAGAGCATGTAGAGAATTGGTATAATTCTTTCCCAAATGTTTGATAGAATTCACCAGTGAACCCATGTGGGCATGGTTTTTTCTGTTGTACAAAGTTATTAATTATTGATTCAAGTTTTGAAATTGATATTGATTCATTCAGATTGTCTATTTCTTCTTGTGTGAGTTTTGGCCAATTGTACCTTTTGAGGAATTGGTGCACTATGTCTAGGGTATCAGTTGTGGGAGTAGAATTGTTTGTAGTATTCTGTTATTACCCATTTAATGGACATAGGGTCTGAAGTGATGGACTCTGTCATTTCTGATATTAGTAATTTGTATTCTCTCTCTTTTTTCTTCTTAGACATCTTGGTTAGAAGCTTATTGATTTTACTGATCTTTTCAATTTCCAGCTTTTAGTTTTACTGATTTTCTCTATTGATTTCATGTTTTAAATTTCACTGATTTCTTCTCTTATTTTTATTACTTTCCTTCTGTTTACTTTGGGATGAATTTGCTCTTTTTTTTTTTTAGTTCCTAAGGTGAAATTTACATGATTTATTTTAGCTTTTTTCTTTTCTAATAAATTGACACAGATTTCCTTCTAAGCACTGGTTTTGCTGCATCCTACAAATTTTGATAAATCGCATCTTCATTTTCATTTAGTTCAAAATATCTTTAATTTCACCTGAAATTTCTTCTTTGACCCACATGTTACTTAGAAGTGTGTTTTTACTCTCCATGTATTTTGAGATGGTTCAGCTCTCTTTCTGTTATTGACTTTCAGTTGAATTCCCTTGCTTTCCGAGAGCAGACATTGCATCATTTCTGTTTTTAGCTTTGTGAAGATGTGTGTTGTTGCCCAGAGTGTGTGTGTTGCTGTTTCTGGATGCAGTAGTCTGTAGATGTGAATTATACGCCGTGGATTGATGTTGTTACTCAGTTCGACAATGCCCTCACTGACTCTTGCCTGCGGGGCGGGGGTGGGGGTTGTCCGTTTATGATAAACGACTGTCGGAGTCTCCAACTGCAGTAATGGATCTATCTGCTTCTCTTTGCAAGTCCATCATTTCGTGCCCCTGGCAGTGCGGCGCTCCGTTGTTGGGCACACACACACCTGGCAGGGGACTGTTAAGTCTTCCTGGAGAATCAGCCTTTTCATCATTAGGTAATGCCCTTTATCTCCGGTATCATCCCTCGCTTCCAAGTCTCCTTGTTAATTTTCTGATTCACGCTGACAACCTGCGTCTTTTAACTGGCGCATCCAGACCACCTCTGTTCGCAGCGATCACCGATGTCGTCGGATGACAATCTGCCCCATTCGTTAGCTTTTTCTGTCTGTCGTTCTTGTTTTTCTTCCCGTTTCCCTTCCTCCCCTTTTCTGCCTCCTGTGCTTTTAACCGAGCTTTTTACATGCTTCCATATTCCTTTTTTTTTTTTTTAGCATATCACTTATCCTTCCATTTTAAAAATGTTTAGTGGTTGCTCTAGAGAGTTTACAACATACATTTCCAGCTAATCCAAGTCTTTTTTCAAATAGCACTGTGCCTCTTACAGTAACAGATAACTCTAATTCCTCCCTCCTATGCCTAATCTTTGCCACAATGCATTCCACTTATACATATGCATTTATAAGTACATATATTTACACATAAGAGCTATACATAAGCATACATAATTGAATAAATTTTTAGTGTTATTTTGAACACACTGTTCTCTGTTCAATCAATTAAGAATAAGAAAAAAAAGTTCTTTATTCACATATTCCTTATTTGATGCGCTTTGCTTTTTACGTAGATCTGAATTTTTGACCTATATTATTTTCCTTCTTTCTATAGAACTTGTCAATTTCTTACAGGCAAGTCTACTGGAAACAAATTTTCTCAATCTTTGTTTGTCTGAGGAAGTCTTTTAATTCTTTTTTTCTTTTGAAGAATAACTTCACAGAGTCCAGAATTCTAGGTCAGTGAGGTTTGTTTGTTTGTTTGTTCGTTCGTTTGTTTTTTGCTCTGAACCCTCTAACTATGTACCCCAGTCTGTTCTGGCTTGCATGAGGAGACGCATCATGTAATTCTTATCTTTGTTCCTCCACAGGTAAGATGTTTTTCCCTCTTCTCGCATGATTTTTTTTCCTTATCTTAGATTTGCTGTAGTTTGAAGACGATATGCTCAGGTGACATTTTTCTTTTTCTTTTTTTTTTTTTTTTAAGCATAGATCCTTCTTCGTGTTCTCTGAGCTCAGTGATCTGTGATTTGGTGTCTGATGTCAATTTGAGGAAATTCTCCATCATTACCGTTTTATGCCGTTATTCTATTCCTTTACCTCTTCTCCTTCCGATATTCTATTACACACACGTTATGCCTTTGTAGTCGTCCCATTGTCTGTGAATATTTTGTTCTGTGTTTTTGTTTTTGTTTTTGTCTACGTTCTCTTTCCTTTTCCGTATTTGGGAATTCTTCTGCTAGCTGCTCTAGTTCAGAGATTCTCCCCTCAGCCGTGTGCCGTTTACCGATAAGCCCATCGAAGCTGTTCTTAATTTCCGCTGCAGTGTCCTTGATTCGTAGCATTTCCTTTTGCTTCTTTCTTAGGATTCCCATTTCTCTACTTACACTGCCCATCTGCTCTGGCATTGCCGTCTACCTTGTCCATGACAGCCTTAGCACACGATCATAGTTGCTTTAAATTCCTGGTCTGATCATTAATGACAACATCCTTGTCCTGTCTGGTTCTGTTGCTCGCTCGGTCTCTTCTGTGTTTTCTGCCTTTTGGGATGTCTTGTACTCTTTTCTTCTTGGCCAGACATGATAGACCAGGCAAATAAGCTTTCTGAGTGTGGCTCTGAGGCGTGGGCCCGGGGAGGTGTCCACAGCCCTGTGGCCATCCTGTCTTCAACGAGCCCGGGCCCTGGACTGTGAGCTCCAGTGTCTCAATGTTGTTCTTCCCCTTAGACGGGACGGGATGGCGAGAGTGGCCTGCTTGAGTATGGTCCTTCCCCCAGGTCACTTAGGCTCCAATAATAACCAGGGGCTTGGGCTTTAGAGAACCTCTTTCTCCTGAGGTCAGGGCTTTTCAAAAAGAGCAGAGTGCTCCGGCATGTTTCAAAATGACTCTCGTCCTTCCAGGACGTAGGTGAGGATGTTTCTCTGGTATTTTCTGGGGGCGTCTGGTCGCACTGCTGCAGGTCAGCCTCCCAGAGTTGTGCGCCTCGCTCTCTGACGTGGTCTCCCCACGGAGCTGTGCCACTTCGAGCCTCCAGGAATCTGTCATTTGCAGTTCAGGTGTCCTGCCCCAGCACTGGGACCTGCCCAGGTCCCCCTGAGTGTCAGCTCTGGTGAGCCCTGACTCCCTGTACTCGCCTGTCTCCCCGATCTGGGGGGCCGCGGCCCGCCCCGCGGCCTGCCTTCTCCCACAGACTCAGACACGTGGTTGGTCCCTCCGCTCGTTCATCCTTCGCGTGTTGTTAGGACGGAGTGGTCACTTCCAGGTCCCGGCAGCTGGGACTGGAAACCCTGTCGGTAATTTGTGCTCTTTATGGACGATCGGGTTCTGATTTCCCTCGTTGGTTTAAAGCTCTTCCTTAGTCTGTCGAATTTGTTATTTTTTTTATAACTGTGTATGTTTTAAAACTTTGATTCTGTTTACAGTCTGTTATCCTTCTTAAATCTGAAGATTTATGTTTTCTGCCCATC
This sequence comes from Eonycteris spelaea, assembly GCA_003508835.1. NCBI lineage: Eukaryota > Metazoa > Chordata > Mammalia > Chiroptera > Pteropodidae > Eonycteris > Eonycteris spelaea. Next base: position 2,045,274 of record PUFA01000002.1, on the reverse strand, counting down.
CTCAGAATTTCGTAGCACATTCTATTGTCATTCTAATCCCATCTCAGATCCTCCCATGATCTGCAGTAAGTTTTTTTTTTTAATTCCATCTCAAACTTCGTATGCTGCCTCCTGAATAAATTCTTCAAAACTGTCTTTGGTAAATTGCTTTTTCTCTTTAGATATACCAAAAATGGTTTTAATACACACCTGGGTTTTTAATTTCAATGACTAAAAGGTAGATAAGATAAAATCGAGGATTAATACATAAGAAAGGAACAAGTTGCTTTCAAACCCTGACTAAGAATAGATTTGGGGAAAAGCCTCATTAGAACTTTCAGAATTGAGAAAAATAAAGCGCCATTCTCTTTTGAGAGTGATTTCCATAGTTTTGATGTCTGGATTCTTATGGGCATCTTATTCTCCTGTTTTGTTTTTGTTTTTGTTTTTTATTTCTGTTAATTTGGTAACTTGATTGTTTTTGTGCTTGGCGAGTGTTCCCTGTGAACTCATGCTTGGTAGGGCCACACGTGGGCAAACCCTGGAGGGCCTGGTCGAGGCTCCCTAAAAAAGCGTGTTTCACCGGCATTATAGAGAGTTTCTCAGGTGCGTATTTTTTTTCAGAGCACAGTGTAGCGCACATCAGACCCACCCACGATTTCTTTTTTCCAGTGTTTCTCATTATTGTTACCATTATCGTGGTTTTGCCCATGCACTTGGCCGAGATGGCGCTGCTCACACCCGCCGGTTGGTGGGCGCGGTTTCCTGCGCCCCACGTCTCACAGTGGGCTCCGTTCCCGTCCGTGTTTTTGGCGTTCGAGCTCTGTCGCGGGCGGAAGTGCAAGGCCTTGTCCTCCATCCTCGGGGGCCGGTCACTCCGCGGGCGCGACCAGCTCACCTCCCGCTCACGGCCCATCCAGCCTCAGCTGTGGTGGCCTGAGACGTCCAGCTCCATTGTCATGTTTAGACTAGAACCTTTTACAGATGCCTGGTAAGCTTCATTAGTTATTTTAAAGCACAGCTGTTCATTTAACTCCCGTCTCAAGAGTTGACCCTTCCTGGCCCTATCTGTATACTGTTACATGTCCAGAAACACATCGCAGCCTTTTTGTCTGTGAGGAAGATACTTAGTAAGAATAAGGTAAGAAACGTCACCCCTCGTTCTCAGTCTACAGACTGTCTCCGAGAAAGGACAGGTAGTATGTGTTTTAGCCACATTCTTGCTTCTCCTTGACAACAGTGCAGAGAAGGTTTCCTGTTTTGCCCACAATTAAAAAAAAATAGTTAAAAAAAATACAATTTCAGAACCAATCCCGAGTGTCCGGAGATGGTGCCGCAAGTCCAAGGATGGAACTTGGAAATCATAAGCTGTTATTTTGTAACAACTTGTTAAAAAAATATTTTTGTGGTCTAGTGTCGTTAGTGGGTTTTTTTGGTTAATAGTGATCAGAACATGTGAGGGCTTTTTTTCTTTTCCTTTGTTTTCCTTTTTTTTTTTTTTTTTTTTGGCTATTTTCTCTTCTATTGCACAATTAATTGCACAGTTTGGGACAATTTGATTAAATTTTAATTTGTCTAAAGATCCGGTTAGATATGTAAGTAGTAACGGGCAGTTGTGCTAAAGAGGAAACGTTCGACTTTGTATGGCTTAACTGGGTGTTGAGTCAAGAGGCACTAAGTTGTTTCTGAAGCACAATCTACTTAGGAAATTGTAATTTTCCTTGCATGACAGCTCAGCTAAATGAAAAGTGACATTTTTGAATAAATAAGTCTGTTACTATTTTTAGCCTCAGTACAATTTTGTATTTTTCTTGCCTTGCCAGTCATGGGCATCCACTTTTAAATAGATTTTTTCCTCTATGACCATCTCCACTTGATAAAAACTGACATTTCTGAAATAAGCCACAATGTATTTGCTATTTTTAGACTTTGCCTGGTTTCATATTTTCATTTCTAACAGGTCTAACTTTATATATTTTATTAATGTTAGAACATTGTCTAGAATTGCAGAGTCCTTAAACTGTGTAATAAATTAATCACCGCAGTTCTACAAATTCAGGTATACTTGTTGAAAATAAATCTAAAAGAATATGTGACAAAGCAACTCAAGTAACCCCTAACATGTTTATACTCTCTTGATTAAATCTTAGAGAATTATTTAAAATACTTTGGAAATTTTAAATATATAAATACGCATGAAATATAATTTAAAGGAAATTATGTGAGTTCAAGTTTGTGGACGGATGACAGCCTACAGAAACGCGATATTCTACACTTCCTCACGTTGTACATACAAATAGTGACGTCTACGGTCATTGTGCTTGGCTGAGCGTCATTGGGTAAGACTTGAGGTAACTGTTATCCAGCCATTTTCCATTTTTAGCACACGCCGTGTCTCTAGATGCCTTCCTGCCCGTGGTTGGCCTGACTCGGAGATTCCTCGTGTCTGCTCGTGCCCTTGACTTGCCCCACCACCCCCACCCTGTCACCTCGAAGGCCACGGCACAAAAATGAGTCCATTTCAAATTCCTGTGTTCACGCCGATCAATGTCAGATCAGATGACCCCGAAGGAAGCAAAGTCACCGTGTGACAGTCCGCGCAGGAGAAAACACTGGCCCGAGACTCTGTCTCCATGTCAGAGCGGGGACAGACACGTGTCAGTGGTGACAGTTTTCCCAGCTATTAAGGGAGCCTCAGACCTAGCTCATGGCACGCTGCTCTAGTTGGGATTTAGAGAGCAAACACTTCTCTAAAACGTATCGTAATGTCCCTTTCCTTCTGAGGCGTTGCTGGCTTTTTCTTATCCATTTATTGATTCATAGCATGTCAAAAACAAATAAATGGATTTTTTAAATGAGCTTAGATAGGCTGTTTATGCTATGGAGAAAAATAAGGCTGAAATCTGAGGGGCTTATGAAACAAAGATTTATATATTTCTCATTTATTCTACCTTTTCGATACGTAGTGGGGGACCACGGCTGGGATCCGTTTTGGTCGTTGGTTGTTCCCTCTCGAGACTATTCCGACACTAACATGCAAAGTCTCCCCCGGCGTCCGGAATGGGGCTAGAGACATCTAACCCTCAACGTGCCCCAGGGGAGGAGAGATCAGGTACGAGAAGCGCTGGACTCTCTAACCGCCAGGGACAAGGGCGACCTGCTTGGTCTGAACTGCGTTGGGACAGGTAGAACCACAAAGACCTCTTGACCCCCTGCCTGGTCTCCTGTTTGTTTGGTTTTGTGAATTCAAGTTGGCGCAGACCGTGGCACCCACTCCTCAGTGACAGGGAGACACCATGCCTGTGTCCTGGGACATAAGCCTCGATGCGGGTACGAGATACGGGTGTGGATTGTGGAAGGGCATCGCACGTGGCACCCGTGGCGGACGGGACCGTCCGCGCACACCAGGCCGCTCGACAGACAAGTCACTGAGGCTTCCGGGTCGGCATGTTCTTCAGGAGCTCTCCTTCACATCATCCTCAAAATGTTGCTGAAGGCAAAAAAAAAAAAAAAAAAAAAAAAAAAAAAAAAAGTGGTGAATTCATTGCCGTCGAAGATAGTCGTGCTGTGACCTCAAAATCCGTGTGTTCAGTAGCCAGGGCCGATCAAACCCCGTGTCTCTCCGATGACGTCCTCTGTGTGTACTGAGCCTTCTCCACGCCACACCACTGCTGGGTGCCGAGGACAAAAGGGCACGTGGAAGACAAGGCGTCAGGATGTCACAGGGTGCTGCGTCACGCAAGAAGAATGCCAGCGGACGGGCAGCGCCTCGGCGTCTTCCCGCCTCGTGGAGTCAGGACTGAGAGGTGGGGCGAGGGGGTGCCGCCCGTCTGCGACGCCGGCCTGGGCAGAGCAAGGCGCGCAGGGGTCGGCTCCCCGCCGCCCTCCGGGGACTGAACAGTGCACGTAACAGAAACAACAGGTGGTCTTGACAACGCTCAGGGAATACTTCGATTTCTTAGTAAAACGTGGACGCTCTGCGTGCTGATGACAAAACGAAGACGCGGTGCTCTCCGTGAAAGAACTTCGAAACAGAGCGCGGTGGGCACAAAGCCAGTAAGGCGGCAGCAGGGTCCCCCAGAAGCGGGCGCTGCGGCAAAGGCGTTCGTGATTTATGAAGCAGGGACTTCCAGGGGATTCCAGGGAAGGAAGAGCGTGACCAGGATCGGAGGATGAGACAAGTAGGAAAGGATCGATTGTGGCAAGTTTCCATTTCTAGCATTTTATTTTACCTCCCTCGACTATGAGACCATATTTCTGGAATATTCCATTTTTAAAATATGCAAAGGCAATGTGTGTCCTTCACTTTGTAGTTATTTTGAATGGTGCATTCACTACGGAGAAAATAAGCAAAGCCACGTTACTGTTTTCATGAACCTGGTCGGTGGGTCGGGGCTAATCGAGCCTCCCGCGTGGGACCCGCTTTTGCCTGAATCCGAACTTGCCACCAGGACCCAAGCTTCCTGCTGGACCTTGACAGCGGAGCCCGGTGATCCACGCTGTCTGAGAACCTGTTCTCTGTCCAAACGATTCACCACCACTTTCCTTAAGGGAAAAAATGACCGTACTCACCTTTTTTTTCTGTCACCTAACATGATGCTCCTTGGGATGCACACTTCAAGATCATTTTCGGCAAATCCTCCCGAACCTGGAGTGGTGTTTCCATTTCATTTGTCATCTGAAAGAAGATCTTACCTTCCTTTCAACTGGCCACACAGCACAGTTTACATAATATCTTAACAATTCAGCAGACTTTTAAGTGGTGCTGTACCAGGAAGAATTTTTGTATACACCTGGGTACACCTAAGGAAATCGATTCTCTGTGTAGTTTACCATTAATCTCTACCCATTTCCAAAGCCATATCTACATCTGTCAATATCCATACCATATCTATGTCTGTCTGTCTGTCTGTCTGTCTATCTATCGAATCATCTATTTATCTACCTACCTATCATCTATTACCTATCTATCTGTCATCTATCATCATCTATCTGTCTATCATCATCATCATCATCTCTCATTATCTATCATGTATCTATCATTATCTATCTATCATCTATCTATCATCTAATCTATCATCGGTCATCTCTTTTATCTAACTGACTGCTTCCTAGTTTATATTCAGTGTTTTAAAGATCTGGATGGTCCCTGGAGGCCATAACCATTTCGACATCCTCGCGTTTTGAGACTGCACCTGCCGTGCCTCGCTATGCTGATTTGAGAAAGCCACTTCTTCTGTCTTCATCTGTCGCCTCCTCAGCAATATTGAGATGACAATACCTCCTACCCGAATCGGGATGTCGTTGAATCTTCAAACCGCTTTCATGTATTTTTCAGATAAGATGATGTATTTGAATCAGTTTTAAGAACCCTGGTATGCGAATGCAACATGATTATCGACTTAGGAAAAAGTAAACGAAATTACCTTAAAAACTAGTGCTGCCCTTGAATCCGTGGGCTGCTTCGCTTCGAGGCGTTTTCCTCTTTCTCTAATGGGAATTCTTTCTCCGGGAAACGAGAGTTTGAAACTGAAAATTGGCTATTATGACTCGATGAAATCTGAAATAAGAATGTATTTGAAGACGTTAGATTGATGCACGGTCGAGTGGTGGAGACACGTGTTTCTCTCCTTCAATCATCTCTCTTTACGTATTAACTCGAGACGACGCTGCACATGATTTACATGCTAGTACCAAACGCGGTGTCTGTGATGTTAGTACAAACCCTTTGTGCTCGCTATTAGCACCGCGTTCACCCTAACTACATCATACTCTGTCTAATCACACCGGAATCAATTATAGGGGACGCTGCAATTCTCTCTCGCTACTGTTTATAGAGATTTCACTTTTAGAGAGGATTTTAAATGCATGTGATATAGAATGTTTTATAAAAATGTAAAAAAATGAACATAAAACATGGAAAGATGCAACTCAATATTTTTCTATTTTCCATTTCCAAACTTAATTAAATTGCCTTGTCTAGTTCATACTTATGATCCGTGCATAGCAGGGGACTGACATTCATTCACGAAACAGGGCTGGTGGCACATTTTTGTGAAATTCAGGGAGTTATTTAGCACAATGTATAGATTTGGAAATGCACTTTTATGCCTACCTATAAGTAAATTTTTTCAAATATACAATATATGCTAACATTAAGAAAAAAATCCTTTGACCTCATAGGGTTTATGACAACCAGTAAATCTAGAAATGCCATGAAATAAACCAGTTGTCAAATTCATTTAGTCCTTATTTATTTGCTTAAGGTTTTATTGTAAAATAAGTCACAAAAAATTGTAAAAACAGTACCAGCAATTAACCTATAACCTCAACCAAATCCCCAAATATTAGCATGCTTACCATGTTCCTTTATTTTCTTATTATGTTCAAATTAATTTCCCCTCTCTCTCTCTCTCTCTCTCTCTCTCTCTCTCTCTCTCTCTCTCTCTCTCTCTCTCTCTCTCTCTCTCTCTCGTTCTCTCTCCCCCTCTCTCCCCATCTGTGTATCTCCCTATCTTCATCACCACGTTCCCATTGTAAGGTATATTCTCAGGCCCACCTTGTAATTCAAATACCTCTAAGCTTTGATTGTTTTCCAGTTGTCTCTGCTCATAGCCTGACAGATTTTGGCTCCCGAGAGCACTGGATTTCCAGTAGCAAACATATTTAAAGATTAAATAAATCCCTTCTACCCATAGCTCATTATTCTTCCTCCAAAGTAAAAATGGTAGTAAGAACCTATCAGTACATGCTCTGCTTATCTCCGTAACTGGGATAAATTCTCAGGAAAAATATTTCCTACAATATAGGCGTAGTTATTCAGCTGGTCAATATATATATTTAGAAGAATTTTACCCAAATTTGAGACATATACATGTACATATTGTGTTTGGACATGGGTGCAATTTATTCTCTATTTTCTTGCTGCATTCTTGCTTAAATTTAGACCCGAAGTTGAGATACTGTCATATCAAGTTACCATTTGCAGTAAAAAGGTACATCGTTTACTTTGTTAAAAAAAGAAAAGCTGAGATTTTTGTCTGCTTTTAACAGGCTCAGATATTAGAGAGGGAAGAGGCTCCATGATTGTAAGCACCTGATTTTTATTCAAGATGTATAATCCCATTTGCATTAGGGTTCTCCAGGACAAGTGAAAGGCAGAGAGAGAGGAGGAGAGAAGGAGAGATGGGAGGAAGGAGGGAGAGAGGGATGGAGAGAGAAGGAGGGAAAGAAGGAAGGAGGGGGAGGGAGGAGGGAGGTGGCTGGTTGGTTTAAGGAGCTGGCACGGGAGATTGTGGGGCCGGGAACCCTGACCCTCAGGGCAAGCAGGCAGGCCGGACACTCCACAAGGAGCTGATGTGTCAGTTGGGCCAGACAGTGTCCTGGAGACATTATTCCTTCCTCCTCAGAAGACGTCAGTCTTTCCTCTAAGTCCTTAGCTGATTGGATGCAGCCTCATCAGCTTTACTCAAAGTCCGCTGATTTCAGTGTTAATCACGTCTAAAAACACCTTCACAGCACCGTTGAGACTAGTGTTCAATCAGAAAAGTGAGCGCCACAGCCCAGCCAAATTGACAGGAGATTAATCCTCAGCCCTGAATTATGAAAACAATATTCTAGATGTTTACAATTTTGGTCCTTGAATTTTTTTTATATCACTTTGAGCTTTCTAAGGCATTCTGTACTTACCTAGATCTAGACAGGTCCTGACCCTATTTAAAGAGTGTGCATTCAGTTGCTAATGGGACTATGGATGAAGAGCATGAACCCGTGAATATGGTCGTACCTATGATGTCGCAGTAATTCGAGCGGCTTTTATTTTTACCCTGAGTGTTTTTCTCAGTTTACGCCACTCACATTTCAGAGGGGAGAGTTTCACATGTGGCTCACTCCACCCACGGAAGTGTGTGAAAACCATCAAATCGAGCCCCCTTCCCATAGCGTTAATGCTGCACGTTCGTGTCTCCCTGGGACTAGCGGGAGACAATTCCCTGAAACAGGTCGGCCCCGAAGGTCGGCCTCGGAACGCGTCCCTGCAGCCCAGAGCTGCCGGACACACCCCGCCCGGGCAGAGAGCTTATCATCGGAGGGGAATTTTGCCATTGGATCAGGCGCATGCTGCTAAGTGAGTTAATTTTTAATTTCATAGACACTATCCTCCAGCAATTCTATTTTATGGGCGTAGGCATTAATGGATTAAAAGACAAGCCGTTCAGACTGTGATTTCTGACTCTGCCTTGGCCTGATAGGACATAAATAATAAAGTGATTAAAAAGGACTTGGAAAGTGTAAAGGGCAGAATGGACCCTGGTACGTGGACCCAGTCAGAGCAGTGCACATGTGCACTTGCGTCTTAGGATTCTGAGTTCTCTAACTGTCTACCACAGGACACACCTTATGTGGTCCATTAGGGCTTTTTCGGTGTTAAAAGCCGCAACACTCCATAATTTATTCATCTCCTACTTTAAAAATTATTTGCAGTCACGTAAATCAATAATATCTACATCTCTGAGAAGCTGTGCAGTGAGATTGGATACAGGTAGTCTTATATGGATATGTACACATGTGCTTGCATCTACAAATCTACTCAGAAACCAGACACTGGGTATACATCCTGAGGTTAGATTTGATCCATGTATGTGAATAGAGAAAGAAAAAAAAATACAAAGAGGAAACAATACATGTGTATGTGGTTTCTCAGCAGGTATAGAAACAGAGTCTGCACTCGGCATTGGAAGGTGTAGGGTGATGTCTGCTGACATGCCTGGCCAGCTGTGAGAACACAGGCATGCCATTTGAGAATTGGTATCTTTCTCAGAGGGTTATTGTGAGAATTAAATGTGAGATTTCTCAAGCTGGTGACATGTTGTAGATTCTTAATCAATGTCAGCCTCCTTCCCATTGAAACACGAAGCAATGATCCCAGATTCTCAAGGGCCACTTGAGAAATGGAAGATCCCTAAAAACAATGCAATGATTATAGGTGTTTGCAACGCAGGAATGTCTGCTTTAGAGGGGAAATGTGCAGTGTATTCTGTATGCGTTTTGCTGGAGGAGATTAGTACACTGTAATTTCATTTTAACTAAATGAATAGCAAAAGTAATTTCATTTTTTAAAACTTTCTATTCTTCCCTTTATATATGTTTTACATGATTCTTTTTTCTTTTTTCTTTTAGCTATTAAAAAAAAGAACAGTACTAGTTACCTCTGTAGTAAATCCTACACCCTCTAAATAGTTTGGGGTTATTATTTAAGTTGCCAGGAAGCTACTGAGTCTGATGAAATCCAGTGCTAGGACTTATGTCTTTAGGGCATAGAAATTGATTTTTCTTTTTCTTTCATTTTGTTGTATAAATATCATTAAAATGCCCTTCGGACCACAACCCGAGGCCATGTTGTAATATTGGCAGAAACAGTGAAAATGTAGGTTTTGTGCTGAGGGTCATGTGACTGAAAGAGCCAGTTTGGTTTGGGATTTCATGAGTGGTGGGTTTAAAATGCCCCTTACTCTATGCAACACTGCATTGCATTTGTTCTGCAAATCAAAGTATCTCCTGTGTCCTCTGGGTTTAAAATTCATACTTATTGTGTAAACAGCGTGTCAACCTTTCTCGCACTGTTGAATATGTTTATTCTACAAATAGCAGTAAGTTTATTAAGGAAACGAAATATTTCCACTTTTTCACTGCCATTAGTTTGTACTGTCATAGCAAACTGAATGTGTGACGTTTATGCATGTCAGGCTATAATCACATAAGTGGCATGTCCAGGTATGTTTCCATGGATAACAAACTCACAGGTGAGCAGAGTTCACCATGGGTCACACTGTGTCTGACCCAATTCAGGCTGAATTGCTTCTCCGAAAGAGAATGAGTACCAGGAACATCTGACTTAGAGAAACGCGGTGATTTTGTTAAATAAGTAATGAACACAATAATTATGTATGTATGTATATATAAAATACCTTTGTAGAGGAGTTCCTTTGGAATTGCAAACATCACAGCAGGGCACCCTGAGCTCTGGTGGTTAACAAGGAAACACCTGACCCATGTGTTTGCAAGAACAAATTTGCACCCTTCTGGTCTGTGTTTATGAAATCTTCAGATCCAGAGGAATAGAACATTAGTCTTCTATTAATACAATTTCTGGAGTCAGGTTACTCAGTAAACTCACTCTGTCAGTGGTCTCTGAGCATGAAGTAGATGTGGCTGCAGATTGTCTCATACCCTGACAGGCATGATAAAGAGAACTCCAGGTTTATGTAATGCATTCACCTAGTCCTAGAATTCACTGTATTTATGAGCAGCTAACATGAGCGAACCCACTAACAGTGGTAAACCTTGAAGATGCAGAGTTTGGGCTTATTATGGCTTTTTTACTTTCATTCCCTGTTACAAAGTAACCTCATATATATGAATAAATTTATGAAGTGCATGATATTTTAAAATATTCAATATGCCTGCATTTATGAAATCAAATAAAATAAATTCATGCTCTTAAGAATACATGCAAGATTTTCATACATAAAACGACGAAATCTGTTGCAAATGAAGTAGATTTTCTAATCAAGGAATGTTAGGATGTTGATTTTTGAAAGGCAACATGACTTATGTAAAACAAAGAATAAAATATGGGATGATACAAAGTATATCCCAAGATTTAAAGATGCTTGGGGAACATAGCCAGGAAATCAACACCTGAAACATAGACAATCAAGGAGGAAAAATTGAACCACTAAACAAATAATAGAAAACATTTCCTTGAGAAGAGGAAAAGTCTGAAATTGACAATAACTCGAGGGACTACTGGTGATAATAATGAGGCGTCACCGGTGTGTTCCCTCTCCCTTCCCCACAGAAGGCTCTGGAAAGTGCTAAAATAAAGATCACCATTCGGGAGCTCCCTCCCGCCCCGACCTCCCTCCAAGGATTAGTCAACGCTTTGTGACTCCGCAAACTTCCGGGACTATCAGACCCAGTAAGCTGTTTGTCTGAAGAATTTTAAATGAATGTACACTTAGCAAAACATAGAGCTCAAGGAAGAAACTATACTTGGAAGAAAACATTGGGGTGCAGGGAGCCTTGTGTGGGCACACGCATGCAAATATGCACACACGTCGCAAGATACTTAAACATGAACGAGACACAGCGTGACCCAGGGCCAATCCTGCTGCCAAGGCCTGAGTTTAATTTCTGGCTAATTAGGTTTTCTGTACCTCAGTTTCCTCATCTGTAAAGTAGACATAATAGTACGTACGCTACTCATAGCCTTAATAGGATATTATTCCTTTGACTACTGTAAAGAGCTTGGAACATTGACTGTGTCATCATACCTAGTACGATACGTGTCTGTTGAATAAATGGATAACAGATAATAACGTGACAGAAATGAGTAACCGTTTGACATTCCAAACAGTTATGAGTCATTTCAAACAATTACACATGCGAACTATGATTTAAAATTAAACTGTGAAGCAGTTGCTGGCGTGCTTCCGTGTAATAAGAGCTTTTTGAGCGATGGACGGGAAGATGCTGCTAACATAATGGGAGACCTCAACGTTCCGGTACACACGAGGGAAAAGGGGTGAACAGCGAGCGCCTTGAAAGAACCACCGAAACAGTGAGTGGAAAAAGAAACAGAACAAATAATTAACAATTAAAGCGGAAAGAATAAAACCAAATAGAGCGATCGTTTCATTATAATTGCGCTAAATCCTCCGTTTAAGAGACAGACTGTCAGGTTAGGTCAGAGTAAGCAATATTCCTAGACTATTTCTTTTTAACGTCAGTCAATAGACGACATGCATATTTTAAAAGTGGAAAGTAAGTGTTTTTCTTTTTAATGTTATAAATAACAGGATGGAGAAATCAATACCAGATGAGGGAAGATAGGAGAGGCAACACTATTTTCAGACAAGGTGAAATTTAAGACAGTACAAAAGGCGAAGGCTACGTAATAATTAAGGAGCAAGTTATTGATGGCTACCCAACATTCATAAGACTCCCTCAAGGGTGTAATAACTAAATATGTAACACAGAGTATCCTTGAAAAAGAAAAGAGAAGCATGATATATATACAATGTTATGAAATTATCTCAATATAACATTTTTCAGAATCAGAGACATTGATGAGAGAGCATCTCCCATTCCCCGTGGTATAGAACTGGCCCCTCCTTCCCGATCATAGGCCGATACGTTATAAATAGAGCAAAACGAATTACTAGAAAATCAAAATAATGTTGACTATCAGATGCAATGGAGATAGAATCACTCTATCAAGTTGCCGTCAAAGCTTCTGCATGTGCTTCCTCGGATGGGCACCCGACGAGCTGCGCCCCGCTTCCGCAGACTGAGAGGCTCTGACGGTGCGGCCAGCTCGCGTGGCTTATCCGCCACGCAGAGAGCGCATCCTTCTCTGGGTGGGGGAGACGCGTTTGGCTTGGCGGGCAACGTGTAGTCACGGCCGCCAAGAATTCCTTCGGCTGTGAGTGTTGCCGATTGTCATCCCAGTGCGCAGTCTCATGGGGTTGAAACACGTCTGAACTGCCCTGGCAGGAGACACTGCTTCCGTCCCTTCCGCAAAGAATGTAAGACGGCAGCCAGTGTCTCAAAAAGCGGAATATATCAAGACGGAACCCACGGGTCACAACCAGAAACGGACTCGGATGACAAGGACCGCTTTGCAGTGTTGATTTTAGCAAAACAAGAAAAATAAATGGCAAAGGACTTGGGAACTCAAGTAAGGAAATTATAAAAGAACTTGAAAGAGCCAAAAGAACTTGGACAAATAATAAAGAGAAAACCTGAAAATTACAAAATTAAATAATGGAAAATGAGACATAAATCTGAAAGAGAATTCCTTGAAGAGATGAGTAAAATGAATTCCTCATGAGCCTGATACAGGGATATAGGAAAATAACAAAAGTATCCAAAAATAATAATGACACAGAGATTTAACTCTTAAAAATGTAATAACCTAAAAAAAATGTAGATAATCGTCTAGCAAATCAAAAATTAACACACTAACCTAATAAGAATTGAAAAATGTAAACAGCCAAATATTATAAAAGAAATTTAACAGAAAAATTTTCCATTTAAAAAAGAAAAAACTAGAATTTTGTTCATTCTATTATTATTTGAAACCTTCCAGATGGTGATAAAAGATAGAGACTCTACAATTCACTTTATGAAAGTAACTTTCATACCAAAATGTGGAAAATCAGAACCCTCCTCATTCCGACCCCTCCATGAAAAGGAAAAAATTATACCACACTTTAAATAATTACTATAGTTAACACTTATATAAGCATGTTAGCAAATATCATAACATTGAGATTAAAATAAAAGAGAAATCTCGTCTGTGTACAAGATTATGCAAATGAATAAACGGAATGTGGATGTACAGGTTTGGAAATAAGAAAGAGCCGGTTGGTAAAGGCAGTGAAACGCCTGATTTCATCAGGGTTTCGTTTGGTACGTTGTTAGAGACTTGCACACACATTCCCAACGCAACACGAGGTGTGAGTGGGTGAAACTTGCTTCTCCACGTGGCCAGAGGTGGGCAGCAGGGAGCCCCTGTCGCGGCTTTGCTGAGACTTCCCCCTGGGGCCGAGGCCTGGCTGTCAGCGTGGTTATTCCCACCGACTTCCCTTGTGTCTCTGAGCAGCGTTTCCACTCAAACCAGGAGGTGAGCCCTTTCGAGGACCTACTCACTGGTTTAGACTTTCCTTCCTCCCTTGGCTGTCTTTGGGCTCCAGACTTGGAGGGAAACTTGGAAATGCAAACTTCTCCTTAAAAAAAAAAAAAAGGCAGCCACGCTCCGAAGCTGGGTCCCTCCTCTCAGACGGTCCCCGGCAGGACTAAATCGCTGGTCCCAAGGCCACACACAAGCATCAGGGGATACTCAGAAGTGGCAAGAAGAGGCGGGCAGCCTCGGAACCCTGGGAGGTTCTGCGTTTTCTTACTGCCTCCCACGTGGCCCAGACAGGATGCCGTCCGTGGACACTTCCAGCCTTTAATCCCAGGTGGCACAGAGGAGAAGCCCCAAGAAAAATCTGTCCCCTGGCCCAGGGAGGAAGCTTCTGGGGGCGCTGTCCACCCTATTCCAGTCGAAGAGCAGAAAGTCCCGTCTCCCCGCCCGCTCCACCCCACAAACCTCTCACCTCTCACTGTGGTTTCAGCAGGGCCTCCTGGCGGGGGACGATGAAGGAGAACAGAACGCAGTGCCTCTAACCGTGAAACTACGATTTTGACACTTCGCTTAAAGTGGTAAAATGATACCAGTTGACTATGACGAGCCACGTATTATTTTCTGACACCTTAGACAACCCTAAGAAGAGCATGCAAAGTGACATACTCAAAAACACTGTAAATAAAACCATGGTACAACCCTAAAAATGGTCCAATAACCCGCAGGAAGTTAAGAGAGAAAAGAGAGGACTAGGAAACAAGCAGGAAACCGATAATAAATAATGAAATAATAATAAAATGACAGACACGTTCTAACATATTAATAATTAGAGACCCATCAGGTCTCTAAGGCGTATTCATCCTTAACTGACACCCTGGACCCTTTGACCAACATCTTCCCATCTTTTCTGGGCCTCCTCGCACCCCAACACCTAGTAATCACCCTTCTCTTCTCTCCGTATATAAAGTAGACATTTTTATATTCCATTTATAAGTGAGATGATACTAACGTACAGCGAACATCGTGTTGGATACTTAAATCTGCTAAGAGGGTAGGTCTTAAGTTCTCACGCCACCCTCAAAAGTGGTAACTGTGGGAAGTGACGGATTGTTAATTAGCTTGACCATAGTAATCATATATATATACACACATATCTCCATCACTACATCATGTCATACACCTTAAACATGTACAACTTTATTAAATATTTTTAAATAATGGGGGTGAAACAAGAAATGCCCAACTATGTGGTGTTTATAAGAAATTAATTGCACATGCAACAAAGGTAATTTGAACATAAGAGGATAGACAAGTATATTCAATGCAAAATAGTCATCAAAAAAGCAGGAGTGGCTGTGCTAACACTGCGTTAAGTAGACGTCAAAAGAAAATCAATTCACTAGGGACAATGACAAAAGGATGAATCCACAGGAAGACCTAAAACTCCAAAATGCGTACTTATGCAATAAACAAAGAGCTTTAAAAGACACGATGCAGAAACTGATAGAGTGAATAGGAAGAATAGGAAAATAGACACTTAGATTTGAGGGTTTAATACATCAATGTCATCAATCCATATAGAGTCAGCACAATCTGAAAATAACTGACCAAAACAATTCATTGGCAAAATCAAACTAACATCCATGAACGGCCCACTTGACAAACGCAGGTATAAGGTAGACTATATTCAGGCACAAAAACAGACCTCAAAAAAGGCTCGAAGTTATCCGGCATGTAATTCTCTAGTCATAATGGAGTCAAACTAGATAGAGATAAATCACAGAACAGTGAAATCTCTAAACTTTGCAGATTAAACAAAGCACATCTAAATAAATCATTGATCTGCTAAAAGGCCCAAAAGGGAATTTGAAAAAGAAAATACATGTAATTAAATGAAAATGAAAATGTAGCGTGTCATATTTACCTTTCCGGGCCTACGTTACATCGCACTGGGCAAATCCTTAGCTCTCGATGCCGTTGTGGAAGGTTCGTGAATGAAGCTTTTCATCTATTTAATATCATGTTCGTACTGGTTTCATGGTTGGGTCTTTCTACATTAATAAACTGATCTATAAAATAATAAAAATCACCTCTGTTTAATAGGTGAAAAAACTGATTGAACAAGTTTAGTTGAATAGCACAAAACTAGGAAATGATCAAGCAAGGTCCGAGACGCTGGAAATGTGATGTCGAAGTTGGGCTTTTTCTTCCCAATTGTGACCTCCTAGGGTCTTTAAATGATGAACTTTGAGTCATTTCACTGTACCTCACATGTGAAAATTAATCAGAAGCAGAATTTTCTTTGAAAAAAATGTGGATTGAGCTACATTGTCCTACTGATCACAATAGATGACCAAGAAACAAGGACCGAGGGTCAGGTCCCAAGTCACGTCGAGAGGGCCCTCCTGAGGCCCGAGCACGTTTACTAGGGAGGCAGATGGCATCATGAGCAGGGCGCTAGCCTCCCGAGACGTAAGCATGAGCCCTGAGCCATTCTCTAAAGTGAGGGTCGTGTGTTCATGTACAAATTCCAAGCAGTAAACACTCCACGTGAGGCATTTTTACCTGAAACCAATTGGATCTGACATACCTGTCACCTAACGTATGTTGAACTTGTGTGGAAAATCCAATGTTTCTTAGTTAAGAAGAAAACATTAGGAGAGTAAAAAAATGTTTTTGAAAGATGTGGTCCACTTTAAGAATCTGTCAGGAGAATTAAACGATCATCATACTCACCGATTAAGATGAGTCACGCACAGTGAACCCGATCCCCTAATTTAGAGGGTGTGGGTGTGTTCTGCGCACAGCAGCCACACACCCTTGGCAGGGTGGTTTCTCCTTCCTGTTCCCCGAGTCTCCTCGCAGCTAGGGAGAGTCAGAGGGCAGAAAAAGTCGGTCATAGAGGCAAACCATGGGGAGTAAGCAGGGATCAGCCCATATTTCCTAGGCGTATTATTCAAAGACAGATTGACGAGTGTGAATAAGAGGGGTCTCCCAGTCTCTGTGTACGGGATGCTCCGTGTGCAGGCATATGAGGCAAGCCTTCCTGAATACGTTCCCAGCCTACTATCAGCCGCGGTTATGGGATTATGTATTTTTTTTTCTTTCCATTAGATTAATTTTTCCTCATTATGCTCTTGTTACATTTCGATCTGAAATCTGCCATTTGCATATGGTAAAAATGAGCCGATCCAAACTCGGAGGTGCATAAACACCTCTGATGAGCAGTCAAGACACTTAGACTGAACAGTAAGCCAGTCCCTCCCAGGAGGAAACATCACCATTTATTTCAGACTCAGACTGAAGGTGAATGTGCCAATGTTCCAAAACATAATGGAATCAACTCTAGTTTGTCAATTTTTGTTTTTATTGTGTTTTTTCAGTGGTCTTATTTGAAAGTCTGTTGATGCATACTTAAAGATTTTTCTGAATTTAGACAGAAAAATAATCCCAAATTATTAAATTTTACATGCACACACACACATACATCTTTGCAATGAAATGTATTATTTTGGAGTATAGTTTTAAAATTGTAAAAGTTTAATATTCAGTAGTTTAAAAGGACAAGGAAGATTATCTCTTACAACTTCATTTTTTTTATAGATTAAGATTCTCAGGTTACTAAATTATCCAAAATTTTACAGTCGCAAAGCGGTATAGCCAAGATTTTAACGAATGCCAGATGTCACTGGCAAAAATCCAAAAATCAGTCAAAATGATTGATTGCTTGGTAAAATGCTGATAATATCCTGGGGCTTATTTTAAGACTATAGTGTGTTCCAAAACTAAAACTTTACTATGCTACTTTTAAGAATCGAGAGGTTTTTTTTTCTGTTGAATTCAGTGATTTGCTGTTTAAATGCAGGTATCCTGCTTATACTGGAGTTATTTTGAACATACTGGTTTATAAGGTCAAAGGTTGATAACTTAGGCGTTTTTCGTGTGTGTACGTGTGTGTACTATTTTATTTCACAGAGTTTTAGCTTTACTTTTTGCATCATGAGATTCATCCTTAGGGCTATTTTAGCAATTAGCAAGGTTTAGCGCTGACTTGGTTTTACTCAGCGTAGAACAAATGAAAGGGCAGGGGAACCATGAAAGGAAGAACAGAAGGAACTGGGCGCGGATCCCGGGAGAGGGGAGGACAGAGGTTTCCGCCAGGCTGGATGCGCAGGTCTGGGAGGCGGTGGCAGCGGTGACGTCGCTGTGGGGTTCCTGGGACGCCCTGTTCTCTGAGCGGGAGGAGCGTAGGGTTGGGCAAAGGGAGTCGCCCATCTGTGGGGTGGTGGCCTCGTCCCGGACAAGGAGGAACGAGGGGGCAGGTCACAGCCCCCGCAGCCGTGGGGAGGCCGCGCGCCACGCAGGACGCGCTGGTGCCCAGCACGACCGCGCGGGCCCTGACCAGGGCCCCGGGCGGCGCGCACGGCTCATCCCCGCGGCCATCGGGGCGCGAGCGCAGGCCAGCTCCTGCGGGACGGCCACGCGGCTCCGAGCAAAGGCCGCCGGGGGGCCTCGTGGACTTCGATGTCTTCGGGCTTCCAGAAAACACCGCAGCAACTCCACAGGTGGAGGGAGTGACCCCTCCCAGGACCTCGGGCCCCTTCCCGGGAAGGGACGCACGCGGGTCACATGGATGGTTAATGACGGCCCCTGGTCACCACCGGGGCGGACCACTTGGTTCCAGCGAAATTAGACTTTTACTTCAGAGTGAACGGTGATGTTTAAGTCGCTCCGATTACAGGTGGATGTTAAAAGTCCCGGCGGCCACGTTGTAAAGGCACAGCCCCTAGTGGGAGCAAACCGAAATATTAAATAATTTGTCATTTTTATTCATTTAAAATATGTTTACTGCTGCCCAAAATACCAATATATGAGAGAGAGGAACCCCGTTTCTGTCATGATGGTACGCTGTTAGGTCGAGGGCTTTAAAACCAGAGCCAGGTGACCGACCCACCTTATCACCCACACTTGAAACTAAAGCCACTCAGGTTCGATAGGACAGCGGTTGAGGCAGAAGTCAGAATCGGACTGAGGCTGGAGACATTCTAGAACTAAGACCCCCTTTTTCTCTAACTGAAGATCCAGCGACCAAGAATGCCCTTCAAATTACCCTCACGCCTATTAATCATACGGACTAGGCAGAGGTAAGAAAAGTCGGGATCATTTTGAATTTACTGAGCCACATCATAAAAATCACTTTAGAATCAATAAGATGGGTCATGACGGCAGCGAATGAAATCGTCAACAAGATGAGAGAATATGAACAGAGCAAAAATACATGTTCTCTGTTCAGCCTGCCCTTTGCCTTCCGTGCGAATCTGCCTGACTTTTACTCCCGCTCGTTTAAGGTGTTATTTAATTTCCACACGTTTGCCAATTTCCTTCTACTACTGTCTAGTTTCATTCCATGATGGTCAGAAAAGGCACTTTGCATAATTTTAACTTTTTCATGTTTATTAAAACTTCTTTTGTTGGTTCGTTTTATATATGGTCTGTCCTGGAGCATGTTTTCCAGGTGTTTGAGAAAAAATGTGTTTCTGCTGTTGTTGGGTAGAGAGTTCTGTGTATGTGTCCGCCAGCGGTCCCCAGCCTTTGTGGCACCAGGGCCGGTGCTCCTATGAGCATCTAACGCCTGAGGACCCGAGGTGGGGCTGAGGCGGTGATGCCGGCGCTGGGGGCGGCTGCAGACGCAGATGGAGCTTCGCTGGTCCACTGCCACTCTCCTCCTGCTGTGGGGCCGGGTTCCTAACAGGCCACAGGCCGTACCGGTCCGCGGCCTCGGGGTTGGGGACCCCTGTGTATCAGATTCAGCTGGCGTGCTGAGTGGTTGAGTCCTCTGCCTCCTTACTTCTGGTCTAGTTGTTCTATTTTAAAAGTGGGGAGTTGAAGTCTCTAACCACTATTTTCAAGCCGCCTGTTTCTCCTTTTAATTCCGTCAGTTCTTGCTTTACATGATGTGAGAGTCTGTTGTTTGGAGCATAAATGGCTGTGATCGTCACCTCTTCCTTACGTGTGAATAGCTCACCGACACGTGCGGTCCGTCGCTGTCTCACGGAGCCGTATCTGATTTAGAGCCCATCACGAGCCTTCCATGTCTCAACGAGCCGCTGCTTCTCTGAACTCTGCAGCAGTCGGAACAGGGACACGCACCTGACACGGTCCCTTCGTGTGCCTTCAGACAGGGGCGCGTGGACCCACGGTTTGCACGAAGTCTGCGCTGCTTGCTGGGGCCGAAGAGGGGCCGGGCCGTGGGCCAGCACTGTGCAGGGCGGGCTTGGGCTGTGGCAAGGGGAACCCCACAAATACTCCCCACCGTTCTGGAGGTTTTTTGTTAGTTTTGTTTTGTTTTTTTTCCCCAATCGGTCTTTTGTTTATTTGCTGTAAACCTTTGACTGATAATCAGAGCTCCGGGGAGGTTGACTCTGCTGGTGTTTTCAGTGATGTTTTCTGAAGGAGAATGAAGTTCCGAGCTACCTCTGTCTGCCGTTTGCTGACATCCATCCAAGAATCTCTCTCTTTTATTTATCTATCTATCTATTTATTTATTTATTTATTTATTTTTTTGAGACAAATCCTTTAAAAGAACCTGCATAAAGGTAAAAAAAGAAGATATTTAAAGTTCACAATTGACCCCCCAACAAACTATATTGATTACTATAGCTTTGGAAATGATTCTTTAAATCACTATCCCACAAGGAGATTGAAAATGAAACAAAATGTGCTCAAAAGAAAAAAACAATCAAGACTGAGATGGGGAAAATCAATGAAATGCAGACTTTTCTCGGAAACCTTCCATGTAAAGGTAGCGTGAGCAGAGGACATTGACGGGGCTGTGAGCTGCAGACATCCCGCCTCAGCGCTGCCATGTCTTACGCACGAGATGTTAAGAGGTGTTGGAATGAGCAGGGTCATCTTCTGCGACACGTGACTTATTCTTTTTCCTCCACGTATAACGATGATGTTAGGTCAGTTTTTCTTTTTCTTTCTCCCATTGGGTATCACTCTGATTTAAAGTAAATGTAAAACCTGGTAAAAAACAAAAAACTAAGTGCTTTCAGTCTGTCACTTACTTGTCTGTCTGTCGTGAGTTGAGCACCTGTTAGCACCTCGTCAGGGTCCAGGGTCCAGGTGAGAAGCAAGGACACCCCAGCTTACCTCGAATGGCAGCTTCAGTCTTGGCAGAGATGGGATGACACCTTCTCACGTACACTGTCATCACATTATGAGTCGGGATGATGTTTTAGTAAAAATGCTATGACATACAGAAAACGTTATGATGTACTTCACGGTAAAATCACTGCTAAGTATTAATTTCAGGAAATAATCTGAGATGACAAGAAATCTAAGATATAGCATGTACATACACATGTTTATGCAGGATCGATCTGGATGTGTGTGTGTGTGTGTATGTGTGAGAAAATTGTATCAACTCAATAGTCGAAGTTTGTTCAGGAAACGGTAGTGACCTGTACAACCAAACACCGTTCGTTCAACAATTAAAACATAATATAGATTTATATTTCACATGAATGTACATAATGTAAAATTAAGTGAAAAAACAGCCTTCCAGAAACACAAATCATATAATTACATTTCTGTGAACATAAACGAGAGTTCTGTGTTTAGGCAGAAGAACCAACAGTAGGCAGAGCACTTGAGTGGGGCGGGCCCTTTCTGTCTGCTGTTACATATTGCGTAAATGCTTTTTTTATTATAAAAAGTTCAGTATTGGAAAATATTCTTTGATAAACATACCATTTGAAGTGTTAGAGTATCAAAATGAGAAAAATTTAAGTTCGGAGATCAAGGCATAGGTAGAGAATAAAATAAAATTTGCTTCTGAGGCATAACCAAGAAACCTCCCACCAGAGAGCGGGGAGTAAGAGATGCCAGCGAGTCAGTTCAGCGAGATCGGACTGTAGGAACGCGGAGGAAACGCGGCGGGCTCATGGGGCGGGGTCTCCCGGTCCGCGTTTCTGGAGTCCTTTCTGAGCGGCAGAGCACGTGAGGCTTACTCAGCCTGGCCACCAGCCAGCGTAAAGTCGAGACACGGGTGACAAGAATGTGGGTGAGCTCCACGTGATGGCAGATCCGGACCTCGGGCCTGCAGTGGGTTAGACACCGTCCCAAATGCTTCACAGGCCTCGTTGAGCTTTCACGATAACCCAAGAGGAGAGGCGTCGCGATCTTCACATCAGTTCAGCACAGAGGTGTGTGAGTGTCAAAGGCTGGGGCTCTGACCCACGCCAGATGCCTAGTGCCCGTGTGGCTAACCGCGAGGCCACACTCACTGCTGATGTAACTTTAGTCTGGACCATCGTGACCACAGAAGACAAGAAAACTATCAGAACGAGTTGCTGATAAAAAAGCTGCATGCCAAACGCCGCAAGTGAGGAAATCCCCGGAGGTTAGTAAAATATGATAATTATAGAGAATTGTCGTGTAAGTTCTCGCGAGGCACTCTCTTTACAAGCAAAAGAAGTCAGAATCGTTTGTGGATTTTCTAACCCTGAGGGTTGATACCTTCTCACGTTGGCACACGGGTTTACAGAAAGTCTTTACATTTCTCCTCTCTCGTTCTCCTGTGTTTCCACTCCCATTCGGCCCAGGGTCACTGGTCTCTCACTGAGAATGCGGCTTCTTCAAGCCTTTCTATGAGGCCCATTGCCAGAGTAAATAAAACCGACAGCCAAGGCGTGGAGGAATAGAATATTTATTGTGAAATAAATATTGGAGGAAATAGAATAGAATATTTTGTTTTTCACTTAGAAAATTATAAAGCGAAGAGCATTTGGGGACATGAAATTCATGCTCTGACGTTCAATGGGGAATAGCTCTGTAGGTTAGGCCGAGCTTCTAGAACTGCACAGGAGCCTCGGGCAGGGTGGTAAGGAGAGTTTTGAGTGAGTCCTGGCACGGCCGGCGTGCCCTGCAGACCCCCTCTCGCTCAGGATGGGCCTGGCTGCGGAATCTGCATTCTCCGAACATCACCCCCTCGGCTCAGGCGCAGAGCATGGCAAATGGTGATGGATGGTCACCGCCACGACGAAGTGACATTGCAGAGGCAGCCACCTGGACGAAGGTTGGAAGTCGCCCTGACTGGCTCACAGTCGCCTGGGAGAAAGCAAACCCCTGGGCGGGTCACAGGACGCGTCTGTGAGGACTTCGCAGCCCCGCGCGTGGTCCCGGCAGGCGGCTGATGCGCGTGCGCAGGGACCTCAGCTCTGCCACCGCCTGCACTGGGCCGGCCACCCGGGTGACGCTGGGGGGCGCCCCGACCCCCGAATGAGACGCACGGCCCCCTGGGTGACACTGGGGGCGCCCCGACCCCCAATGAGACGCACGGCCCCCGGGTGACGCTGGGGGGCGCCCCGACCCCGAATGAGACGCACGGCCCCCTGGGTGATGCTGGGGGGTGCCCCGACCCCGAATGAGACGCATGGCCACCCGGGTGACGCTGGGGGGCGCCCCGACCCCGAATGAGACGCGCAGTCTAACGACTTGGTTCCTGCCTGTGGGACCACGTCGTGCGGAGACCCCAGGAAACGGTGACATCGCAAACTTGTGCAGTGTTAGTTGCTCAGTCTGTGTTGGCTTATGCAGCTGCATCAGTTAAGTAATACAAAAACTGAGCGACAGTCACAGGCCATGCCAGGACGCGAAACAGAACGGCGTGGCGCGACGCAACGCAGCACAATAACACAACACAACAAAACACAGCACAACACAACACAACGCAACGCAGCACAACGCAACGCAGCACAATAACACAACGCAGCACACACCACAACACAACCGCCTTTATTTTTCCTATTGTGAAAACCTCTGACAGGTTATTGGAGTTACTCAGGTGGAAGGGAGCCAGCGTCGGTGTTACGTTCTCAAGGCTCTGAGCCGTCTCTCGTTGCATCACCTGTCCAGCGCAGTAAATCATCCTTAGGATGTCATTAAATACTCATTAGCTATCCATATGCACCTGCGGGGCGCCGGAACCAAGCTCACAAATGAAAAACCGAAACGAAGCTCAAACATTGCGACCTTCGAAGGCCAGGGCGCCGAGTTCCCCTCTGGACAGGGCTGATTTTCTCGGGGGCGGGGAGGGAGAGGAGGGGGCTCCCCGGCGCCTGCCTCGAGGGTCGCGTGAGCCTGTGCGGTTAAGGGACGTGGCGCGCGGCGGGAGGTTCTCAGCGGACGCGTCCGGTCCCCACGCAAGCAACCCAGGAGCGCGCGCTTTAAAGTGCTTGTGCTGCACAGCGGATGGAGGGGACCCGGGAGACAACGGAAGCGGCATTTTCCTGCGCCGCCGTGGTTATTCAGGTCACTGCTCTTCCTCCCACAGTGCTTTCAGCAGGTGTGCGCGCAGACCGGGCATCCCGGAGCAGCCCGGTCCCCGGCACCGGCGCCCTGGCACCTGCACCCGGTCCTCTGCACCTGTGCCGGCGCCCCGCACCTGCGCCCGGCGCCTGTGCTGAGCGCGCAGAGGAAGCGCCGCCCGTTTGCTGGGGCGGGAAGGGCGTGTGGCAGAGGCAATGGCACTCGAGGAGCACCTCAGAGTTGAGGCAGCCCGGCCCGTCACCGAGTTCCGTCATCTTTCCTTCAGCCCCGACGCAAAACCGCGGCGCCGCGGGGCGGGGTGTGCGCGGGCAGGAGCAGGTGCGGTCCGCGGCCCATCCCCAGCTCCTCGTCGCATCGGGTGAGAACGTGGCGACTCCCTCGCGGAGGGTGACAGGGCACCACTTGCCAGGACCGCGGCTGGGTTAACACTGCGCAGGGTCCCGCCTCTCAGTAGGAGCCGAGTCGTGTGGAGGCTGTGGTGGTAGAGGTCGTCACTGTCCCCACGGCCACGACAATGGGCCGTCTGACGAGACTGCATTCAGGAAAGAGAGGCAGGCCTTCCTTGCTCTTCCAGCCCTTAATTCAGTTTCGGGGGAGGAGGAGAGGCATAAACAGATGATTTCAGCGGGACAGCCCTGGCCCCAGGGGTCAGCGTGCTTAATCTTCTCTGCACAAGTGAGGCTTCTTCAAAGAAGGAGATCTTTTAAGTGAGTTTTGAAGGTCAGTTGGGATTTCCCCTGGCACAGAGGACAGCTGTGAAGCAGGGATTCTAGGAGAAGGTGACGAGAAGCTGAAGGTGTCTGGCTAGAGGAAGCTTCGGGGGCTGTGATCTGCCCACTGGATTTTTTTTAACTTGTTGTTTTAGTAAAGTATGAGATACTATTTGTGTTTAGGCTTTTTTTTTTTAAACATACAAATGGATATGCCTATAACATTTCTTCGTTATTTCTGGAAGGTATTATTTTGTAAATAACACACATCCATAGTTTTGGCTCTGAACTTGAAAACATTTGTTTATTAAGGACGTCCAGGGCCCATCAGTGCTAGGCCCTGGTTTCTCAGCAAAGGATGCTGACGAAAAACTAAGAAAGTGGTAAAATGTTGACTCCTTTTAAACATCTAAGAAACCTAGTGAGTGTGTAAAGTATCGTGGATATGAAGATGAATATTTTCTTCTCTGCATAACTAATCCAGAAAATCAGATTTGAATTTTACCCATTTTACTGTGAAATCGCGACACGTAGAAGTCTCTCCGTGTAGTGAATGAGTCTTGCCCCTTTAATCTCCATATGTTATGGGGATTTTTGTTTGTTTGACTCTTTTCATAATAACAAAATGCAATGAGGATTGCATCTGAAAAGTCTTTTACTTTCTTAGGATTGTATTGTGTAAGTTTCAGGAACAAACTGTCCAACCCTTGGTCATATACCATACGATGTTCTCTCCAAGGAGACTGTAAATCAGAAAGAGGGAACAAACTAGCTTAGAACGAGCATTTCTTTGTTTTTTAATTGAAAGATGAGTGTTCAAAAGTCAGTGAGCTCGAGAAGCCAGCAGGACGATGAGTTGTTCACATCGTTACACTGTGGAAGAATTTTCGAGCAACCACTGGCCCACGTCTCTCCTTGATACGGTGAAGGTCAGGGCTCCTGCAGATGGAAATGACAGGATTACTAGCAATTACTGCACATGAGTCATCCAAATCAGGCCAGGCAGCATCGCCATGCCCGCTCCAAAGTCCACGTGGTCGCAGACCGGGACTTTTTGTGTGGGAGCAGTGATTTTTGAAATGATGTATTTTGTGAATCAGGAATACTGAGAAAAACCCAAACTGTGGGGAAGGTGGGGGGGGGGGGATGCTACCTTGGTGTAGCTGGTAGCTTCGGATTTATCCAGAGACTTCACGTCGAAGTGAAGTGTTATGTCGAACATCATTTGCGCTTGCTGCGATAGGCAGTGCATGGTTCAGAGAACATCAGTATTTTAAGCGGCGTCTTCCTTTCTCACAGACTTGATTTGCCTCATGTCCTAATGATTAGTGACAAGCTTGCAAACCAGGGCTCTCTGGTGAGAGGATGATACGTGCTCATTGGAACTGCTCATGAAATCGTTGGAAAACGTCCACATTCTGAAACTCCACCGTAAAACCACTTGTAGGCGATCGTGGAGCACTCCAGAGCGGTACGGAATCGTGTCTCAGAGATGGCGGTGAGAACCCGCTTTCCGTTAATAAATCGACTTCTTTCCGTCCTTCTACCGGAATGAGTAGAGGGTACGATATTTCCTTAGGCTGACTGTTGAAGAAGCCTTTCTGGCCCTTTGATGAAAATGTGTGGAACATAAAGTTGGAAAATCTCTCTCCCCAACCCAAACTTGAGTTTATTAAAAATAAACATTGACTAGTCATGTTTTTAAATCGCAACAAAATGTCTCATGTTGTTTTATAGTTCAGATCTTTAGACTTGCAGGATTATATTTTTGTTGCTTGTATATTAGAATACTTTTTTTTAAGTGTTATTATTCGTGTCAAGTATATAGTACCTTGGTTAGACGTTTATGTAGTTTATTAAACGGTCCCCCTAATTGCTCTTTCTCTCTCTGGCTTTCCACCTCGCTATTACATTCTGCTGACTGGTTCCCTACACCGTGCTCCCCATCCCCATGTCCATCTGTCAACCACCAAAAACTGTAGAACTGATCAATGAATTCAGTAAAGTAGCAGGATACAAAATTAATCTTTAGAATTGAGTGGCAATTTTATACACCATTGATGAACTTTCAAAAGAGAAGTTAAGAAAAAATCCCATTTACAATTGCATTGAAAACAATAAAATACCTGGGAATCAAATTAACCAAGGAGGTAAAAGATCTGTCTGTTCTCTGAAAATTATTTCATTGAAAAAGATACAAATAAATGGAAGCATATACCGTGCCATGGGTAGGAAGAATCAATATCATTAAAATGGCCATTCCACCCAAAGCAATCTATAGATTTAATGTAATTTTTATCAAAATACCAATGGCATTTTTCAGAGACCTGGAACAAATAATCTTAAAATTTATACGGAACCGTAAAAGACCCCAATAGTCACGGCAATCTTGAGAAAAAACAAAGTTGGGGGTATCACACTACCTGATATCAAACTATACTACAAGCTACAGTAATCAAAATAGCATGGTACTGCAGAAAAACAGATATATTGATTAGTGGAACAGAATACAGAGTGCAGAAATAAGTTCACGTCTATACGCTCACTTAATATATGACAAAGGAGACAAGAATATACAACGGGGTAAAGACGGCCTCTGTGATAAATGATGCTCGGACAATTGGACAGATACATGCAAGAAAATGCCTTTTAAATAAAGTCACGTCATTTAAAGTGTAGATTCAGAATTAACAAAAATCACTTTTAAGTGCGCGCGGTATGTTTATTGTCTACGAAAGACTCGCGAGTGTTAAATTCAGTCCATTACTCCAAATTTCCAGTGATCGGCGATGTGTGGGAATTGATCTGATGAGACATTTGACACAGACTTTGACACACTTGTGAAATAACATCTAAAACGAATCCCACCCCCTGGTGATCGCGCAGTAGATACATTGTTATGAAAGTAAGCAAACACATTTACAAATTGTTACCTTATTTTGACTGGCTGCAAATCCTGTTTTTAATCAATCCTTGACAGAGAAGTAAATTCGAGCCCACGTGCGTATTTAGGTGCGTATTTAGGTGATTGAAAATTCCCCAAAACCAAACGGCTTAATTACAGCTATTCACAATGATGGCCATGCTCCTTCCCTCATCTGTGAACTTGATCCACGTCACATTTCTCCTTCGAGAAGTGGGTGTTTAAAATCGCCATGAGGAAATTACCTCGCTTTAGTTTTTAGTCTCATTATACTGCACAGGCGTTTGGCAGATGAGGCATTTCTTCTCCAGAGCCCCTGCGATTCAATACCACAAGCGGTCTTTCAAGGGATTCTCTTTCTGAAATCAGGCAGGGGTTTTTGACGTATTAGAAAGACTGTGCTTTTCCAAGGAGAAAGAGAAAGGCAAAGACAGGAGACTCGCGGTTTTCTCTGAGACAGGGCAAACGAAGCGAGGCCTTGTCCTGGCCCTGTGCTGGAAACTCGGGTGCCACCCAGGCCGTCCCCTTCCCTGAGAGCCGGAAGCCCTTCCAGGTGGGGTACCTTATCCCATCTCCGTCAAGCGAGGCTGGCGCCCTAGGATTACTCCACCCTGGTGGTCGCCTGGCCACCGTCTGCAGCCTCCCGTTCACTCAAGAGTGCAGCGAGGTTGAGTCACCGGTGGGGCTTAGGGACAGACTTCGGATTCTGCTGTTAGTTACAGTGGCGCCACGACAACTCCCGTCCTCGCCAAGAAATACTCGTGCGGGCCTCTCTTCGCGATTCTCTGAGATGCCCAAGGGTCTTTCCCAAACATCCCCCTTTCCCACGAGACAGTGATTTTTCTCTTCCTCGGAGACCGTGGATCCCCCAAGAGGCGTGTGTCCAATTTTCAAACCTGTGGTAGCAATTTCGAGGTCACGAGGGGCAGAGCGTTACCCGCCCCCGCCTGCGGGGGTTCCAGAGGCAAAGGCAGCCCCGTCAGTCAGCGTGGTTTCTCAGTGCTTCTCAGAACCACATCGTCTTACGTTGCGCTTTGCAAATTTGTAGCATTGTGAGACATTTTTATAACAATAAGAGACACCAATTAGCGGGGGGGGGGGAAGCCAGCCATGGACAATTTTAGAGCAGCTACAATTTTATCCCGAAATTTCTCTCCGTCATTGTGAACTACTTGTAAAGAGTAGAACCAGTCAAAAAAGAAAACCGTATGATGCACCTGTTCTTTCTAGCCTACAAGGTGCAGTAAACGATTTTTTTCCACTGTTAGTTTTGCATGGCTTGAATTGGAACTGTGTGTATGAAAAATAACCTATTTTCCCCCCTTACCTTCTTCTGTCCCCTTCTTGTTCCTTATAATTTGCATTCTACCACTTTCTTCTTCGTACTTATTTTCATCTGACTTTTCCCGATCAGACTTTCTCTCTTTCCCAGACATGAGGGATTTCATCTGAGCACTATCCATATGCTAAAAACCAAACACAAAACACTTGTGCAATGTGAGTTCCAAGTGATCTCGATAAGGGTGAACTGAGTCTTATCACCTTACGTGTGTACGTATGCGTATTTATTTATTAGCTTATAAACAGTAACTCATTGCTTGCAGTTCTGGAGGCTGGACATGTGGGATTGGCGTGTCAGCATGGTTGGGGGAGGCCTATTCCGGGTCACAGACTTCTCACTGTGTCCCCAGGAGGGGCAGGAGAGCTCTCTGGGGTCTCTTCCAGAAGAGCACTCCTCTCGTTCAGGGGGGCTCCTCCCTAATGCTCCGACCTCCTCCCAAAGACCCCGCCTAGTGATCCCATCACCTTTGGGAATTACGATTTCCACATACACATTTTGGAGGGACACAAGCATGGGAACTGCAGCAAGGTCAGTAAAAAGATCGCGGAATCGAGTTCTTCTGGTACTTCCGTCGCGTTGTGGAAGGCTGTTGGACACGCCGGGCTGTGTTCATGACGGGTTTCAGCCATTCCCCACCCGTCAGCTGTTCTCTCTGTCGATGGGTCTGTTCCCATTTTTGTTTTGTGTAAAATCACTTATTTTGTTATTGTGAGGTTCTGCATGTACGTGGGATCAGATGGCATTCGTCTTTCTCTGTCTTACTTACCTCACTTAGCATAGTGCCTTCTTGGTCCATCAATGTTGCTGCAAATGGCAAGATTTCACTCTATTACTGAGTAATACTTGTGTGTGTGTGTGTGTGTGTGTGTGTGTGTGTGTGTGTGTGAACCCCTCAACTCCTTTATCTGATTGTCTGTTGATGGACCCCTAGGTCACTTCCATATCTTGGCTATTGTAAGTAATGCTGCAATGAACTTAGGGCTGACTATATCTTTTGGAAGTTGTGTTTTTTCCCTTCAGACGTGGAATTCCTAGGGCATAAGGTAGTTCTATTTTTAAGTTTTTGAAGACGCTCCAAACTGCTTATCAGCGTGGCTGCACCAATTTATAATCCCAGTAACAGCGCAGGAGGGTTCCCTTTGCTCTGCATCCTCCAGCACTTGTTATTTGTTGATTTATTGATGATAGGCATTCTGACAGGTGTGAGGTGATATCTCATTGTGGTGTTAATTTGCATTTCTCTGATGATTAGTGACCTCGAGCACCTTTTCATGTGTCTGTGGGCCATCTCTGTGTCCTCTTTTGAGAAATGTCTGTTCAGATCCTCTGCCCATATTTTAATTGGCTTGTTTGTTCTTTTTTAGTGTTAAGTTGTATGAGTTCCTTGTATATTTTGGATATTAACTCCTTTTCAAATATATCATTTGTAAATATCCTCTTAAATCAATTGCATATCAACTTAAGTTGTATCACCTTTTTTTTTCAGTTATACAATTCAATGGTAGTTTATAAATGCTATATTTTCTTTCTCTTTTCGATTTCCCCCCAAAATACTTTTATTTTTATTAGGAAGAGCATCATTTTTCTTTGTTTATAAGAGATACACAGATGCACAGTTTAAGTCATAAATCATTAAATTTTTTCATTATTAATGAACCTGCACTGCTCTCAGTTTTTTCAATGCCCAATTTTTTCAATTGCCAAAAAGAAAGACAGAATGGATCGTACCCTCCTGTGACCCCCTTGCGCACGTGTGTGGGCTCTTATTTACGTGGTCGATCAGTCATCAGTCAAGAACGATCCCTTGTTAATGTTAAGTTGTTTTTTTTCCCTAAAAAATTATAATTAAGTTTTCTAAGAACTATGTGTGTTTTTTCCGTGAAGTGCACGTTTCTGAACTTTTAAGATTAAAGGCCCTTTCTTATGAAACACCTCAAGTTTGGTAAGTGAAAAAGATGCATTAACATAGCAAGAAGCAGACAGGATCGAATCTGTGTGTGTGTGGGTGCGCGCACGCGTTTGAAAAATTACTGAATATGTTTCCAACGAAGTAGGATACATGTCTGAACTCTTAGTTATTTTAATAAAATCAAAAGCATTTAGTAATTTAGTCATCCATATTCAGTATTAAAAGTTTGAAAAACAAGGATTTTGTAGGATATAATTTCCATAAGTATATTTAAATAATATATTTTATAGTATAATGTAACATTACGTAGCATATTAAAATATTTGTCTGGAAGCCTCATTTTCCACTTATTACTTTTACCAGTCTGAATGCCTGTTAGGTCGGGCTTCACTGTCCTAACCCCTCACCATCCCCTTCGATGTCTTCTCTGCGTGAATTTGGTCAAACCGGCAGTCCCGAGTGAGAGTTTTATTGATTTATTTACTCAGTGCATGTGTGGGATTCAGAACAACCTTATCCAAACATGGGAGGTTTGAGATTGGCTTTTTGATGTATTTCACATCAAAGAAATAATTTAAAAGTTTGTTCTACCCAGGGCAAGAGCATTTGGTTAGTACTTATGATGTAAACTTTGCTTCGTGTCGTGAGAGAGGAAATAGAAATTAGAATGTCAGAGATGCTGGGCTTGGGTCGATCTATATTTTTATCTAATAAAGGTTATTGGCAGACGGTGCTGGCATGAGTGGTCGGTTCATACAAACACGGGTGGGATCAGGGATCGATTCGGAGGGCCACGGTGATCGAAGCGATTCTGCTGCCTTTGTCCTGACTAATAGACTCCAGTTTGTCTCTGGCCCCCATAAAATTTGCACAACTACCGTTTTCCTGAAGGGCGTTAGTCATTGGAGAATGCGTTACGTGTGAGTTTTCTCAGAATGCCTTTGCAATTTTTGTCTCAGTTTTCAGTGCACAAACGCCCTGAATGAATGGGGAAACATGACCCGTTTTACGACATTTCTGCAGAGTGGCAACTCAGTGTTGGAAAGAGCATTAGCCGAGGGATGATATTCCGTTTCAAAAAACTGACTAGCTAAGTCATCTCCGGCAATTTGCTCATCACATCCAAAGCTTCTTATCTCCATTTAAAATAAGTGAACAGGACAATCTGTTTGTTCCTCTTTGCATTTCTTCTAGATCCGGGAGAGAGTTAATAAAGAAGTCCTGGAAGAAAAATAAAAGGGACCAAAAAAAAAAAAAAAAAAGAAAAAATGAACAATGACAAAAAAAAAAAAAGAAACAAACAAAAACCTTAGTCTAGTACTAGACAGATAATATGAACTATGGAGGCGCTATCACTATGGACTGCAATTTAAAAATGCCCCTAAAAATGTACGTACATTCACAGGGTATAATGGGAAAAGCACTTCTTGGGTACACGACTTCAGTAACCCAATGTCTTCATTTGGCCAAATATTTATCTTAATAGCTGCCCTTTGCATTTCGAGGCCATAATTAGACATAGGTCATTGCAGGCACGTACTGACCCTTGCTAGCAGTAAATTAGGGATAAACTGGAATTAGAAGCCCCTGAAGTGCTAAGTTCTGACTCATCAGTAGAACTGGCTGCCAATAACAGTGATCCCAAATGTGGCGTCCGAGGGCACGTCGCCGATGCTGGCTGATTTATTCTTTGATAATCTATATTGATTTTAATTGCTTTGATTATCAAATATGTGTGTTATAATGTGATGATTTACCTATTCATGGTGAAGTAATTGTCACTCCACACAGTTACTGTTTTTGCTGTGATGGTGAAAACACTTCAGATCTGCCGTCTCAGGCAGATCCCAAGTGTACAGCACAGCACGGCCTGTGGTCGCCAAGCTGTGTGTTGGATCCTCGGAACCTGTTAATTTTGTGACTGAAAGTTGGTACCACGTGACCCTCTCCTCTTCCCCACCCTCCAGCCCTCATCTAGCCTCGGGCTCTGTGAGTCTGACCTTTCGAAGTTCCACGTGTGAGTGACATCTGAGTGACATCCTGCCGTACTTGCTGTTTGTTCTCTGTCTGGCTCGTTTCACAATGTCCTTGGGCTCCTCTGTGTTGACAGGAATGGCAGGGTTTCCTTCCCGGTTATGGCCGAGCAACCGCACGCGTGTGGCCCATCCCTCCCTCCACGGACCAGAGGTCGTGTCCACGTCCCGGCGAGTGTGAACAACGCCGCCGTGAACGTGAAGTGTCGAGACATTTTCAAGCTCGTGATCGCGTGTCCTTCGCAGGTGGACCCAGAAGTGCGATTTCTGGGTCACAGGTCGTTCTGTTTTGTCGACGCGCGTTGACAACGCTCCACCTTGCTCTGCGTCACGGCTACGTAAACTCCCATTCCCCACCAGTGCAAAAAGCGTCCGCGCCCCACGCCCCAGCCCGCTCTGGTGACCTCTTGCCCTTAAGGTGGTCTGGCTTATTTTTTATTTTATTTTTTTGAGAGGAGAGTGTGGATGATGAGATAAGACTCTAAACATGACGGAGAAGTTACCTGTTCCACCGGAGAAAGGCGAGCAAGCCCACGTGGCACATCAAATCCCAGGAAAATGCTTGCCACCACCTGCGTCCAAGGCCATCGACAGGTTTTCTGAGGCAGAACAGGTATAATTATATCCTGAATTACTTAATGTTTTCTTTTTAAAAAAAAATCAGCTTTAAGGAGCAAATGAAAACGTCTGCCTTTCGAGAGAGAAGCTGTGGGCACAGAGGCATGTGTCAGAGTTATTTTGGGGAGACAGGTGAACTTGTGCCACCTATACGCAAAGTCCCCTCTGCGGTGAGCGTAAACAAAGGGCATCGTTCACAACTTCAGCCGAGGCCAGCGTCGGGGACAGGACACGAGAATGATGCATTTTCGCGTTCAGCCACTTTCAGGGGGCAGGATGACTGGACCAGAGGGCAGTGTGAGCTCATGGCCACAGGAAGGGTTCGCTCTGAAAACCGCCCTCCGGCCCTGGAGCGAGGCGCTGAGCAGCCCTGCCGGCCAACACCCTGGAATCAGACCATCTGGAGTGGCCTGCCACGTCCTCGTTGCCTTGAGCGTGTTTACTTTCCTGGGTGGCTGAAACAGGACACATAAACACGGCAATTCAAGGGTTATTTCTTTTGCCCTTCATCTTCAAGCATGGTATTTACTCAGGATCAACGGGGTTTGTATGTGAACTGAGTGAAGTCTCGCTAGCTTTGCTTTTCCACTGGGGTAGAGGGGATGACAGGTGTGGGAGACTGACCACGGCGAAGAGCCCACACGCGGGGCCTGCGCGCTGGGATTCACCTGCCGCCCCGGGAGCCCCTCCGTGCAGCTGCACAGCCGGACAGCCGGTCGTGTCCGAGCCTAATTTCTCTCTTTAGTACTACGCCCGGGCGGTCTCTAGACATTAGGAGGACGGCAAACGATACGCATGACACTAGTTATGTGGAGCTGTAGACGTAGTGCCCTGTGGTGCGCTGCAACGGGAATGTGGAACACACGATTTGCACACACGTGCGCGGGCATGGAGGGTTCGCGTTGTGAACCAACACGGCCCGGTCAGAATACTGGTGAGCGTTCAACTCCAGATCTAGCCGGAGCACATCTGTGCTTGCTTCTGATTTGCATGGGGCGATTCTAATCCCCAGTTCTCGGTCGCTGCGGGCAGTCACGCGATAAGTAAGAGACCTATAGGCAGAAGAGACTGACGTCGCCATTTTTCTAGCCGAGTGTCGTTTCTTATGGTCCTGCCTGTGTCTTGAGCTCACCGCGGTCAGTGACATTCTTCTTCCATCAGTCCTTGTGCTGTGGTCTCATGTGTTGCCGAAGAACAATCAACGTTACAAAACACACGTAATTAAGCATAGAGTTTGATAAGTCTGTGGAAATCCTAAGGCTGTCTGAGATCACCTGGATTAATGAAAATGCCTCTTCTTTTCCAACTTTTGTGCAAATCTTCCTCCCCCATGGGTTAATATTAAGAAGTCTAAAACAATGTATCATACCCAGAGGGAGATTGGCTACCATTTTCCTCTCTGGCCATTTGGGATGCTCCTAAAGTTTCATAACAAATAAATCTCTGGGTAAGATTTTTAGTAAACAAGTTCTTTTAGATTAAAGTAAGTATCCATCCTTGTAGGACGAAAGGGTCAAATTAGGTGTAATGTTCTCGCCATCATTAAATGAAATGATTATGTGGACCGACGTGATGGTTCTGATGACACATTTCCCGATTTGAACCAGCCTTACTGTCCTAGAACAAAGCTGACCCTGTCGTCATCACGTGTGTGTGTGTGTGTGTGTGTGTGTGTGTGAGATGGGTTGACTCGTGTCTCGTGAAGAGCTACGTTGACGTCCAACCCCCAGTATCTCAGATGGTTGCTGTTCGGCAGCAGGCTGGTGCAGGTGTAATTAGTTGATCATTCTGGAGTCGGGTGAGTCCCTGAGCACACACGACTGGCGTTCTTATGAGAACGCGGGGAAGGCCACGTGACGACGAAGGCAGAGACCGAAGAGCACCATGTACAAGCCAAGGGCCACCCCACTTTGCCGGAAAACACCGGAAGCCAAAGGGAAGTCACAGAAGAGAGTATTCGCTAGATTCTTCAAAGAGCGTGGCCCTGCCAACACCGCGATTTTGAAATTCCAGACTCCTGAACTAGTGGAGAATGTGTTGTTTAAAGCCGTCCCTCTATGGCAGCCCAATGAAACCAGTGTGCTGTGTGTGTGTGTGTGTGTGTGTGTGAGAGAGACTTAGTACGTGGTTTTGGAAGGCGTCCAACTCCGTCACCTTTAGAGAACTGGACAAAAGAATATTTAACCTAAAAAAGCTTATCTACTAGAAATCGTTCTCAAATAGCTCATTATTCACGAAAGCTTACAGGCACCCCACATGATCATAGCGGGGGGTGACAGCCGATCTCCCGCTTAGTGTGGCACACACACAAATCATCTTGCACCGTTCTAAACACTAATCAATTCAAAGTATAATTGGTACATAGTTTTGAAAACTTGAAAGTTTTGTAAATTTTGTAAAATAATTTTTCAGGGTATTTTATCTTCGAACAGGGACTGTTTGAACAAACATTTAAAATTTAAAAAAATTTTATTTCTAAGAAATTACTCTTCCATTTGACCTCGGTTAGAATGCATAAAGCTGGGTAACAACATAGCTCTGGCCCTTACGACTGTGTGTGTGACCATCTGCAGCATCACGACTTGTCTTGGACCCGCCTGAGAGCTGAGGCCATAAGGCCACCAACCCGTCCAAGCTCCTGGAGAGTCAGATGGCTCCGCGGAGATGCAGGGACAGACGGCGGACACCTGACGGTGGGAATGAGCATATTCGACGCTTTCAACACACCGCGCCATGCCAAGTGTCCGCCAGCCGAGCCGGCGGAGCCCCTGGGAGCGGCGGCACCGCGGGTGGGGTTCACACCTGCTTGTGGCCCGTGTCCCCAGGCCCCACGGCTCAGCGGACAGGAAGGACGGACGCCTCTCTCCTGGCCCGGCCCGGGGAGGGAGAGCCGGGCCGTGCTGAGCGAGCAGTGTGGGCCCCCGTGAATCCTCCCACCCCGTCTTTTCTTCGGAGCGACAGCTTTCGTCTGCTGTGGGCACGTAGCGAACTCCGTCACCTTCCGGGCAAAGGTGCACGCGCAGTAGAACTGGGCGGAAGGAACTGAACAACAGCGTCTCCCTTCAGGGAGGAGCATGAAACCCCGCGGTCAGATCCTGGAAGACGCTTCGCTGACGCGGGGAGGAGCAGGATCCGGGGCGCGGCCTCTCCCAGCACCGCAAGGAATAACGTCTCGGCCTCCATCTCCGGCCTGGCCGAGCCGGACGGCGTGTCCCACTGGGTACGGAGAGTGGATGAACAGGCCGCAGCAGCGCAGGCCGAGGCTGGGGCAGGGCCTGGGGGCAGACCTGCCTGCAAGCTGGCAGGAAACAGAGGCCTCAGGCTGAGGCTGGAGCAGGGGCCTCGAGGCCAAACCCAAACACAAGGGGACCAAAGACGGTTGACGTCTGTGGTGCGCCGACGAGATCCACAGCCACCAGAACCCCGAAACCCAAGGCAGCCCCTAACCGGAGCGCCCGGACACCCCAAACCAGCAAGAGAAGACACTTCCCATTTCCAGACAGAAATATCGTGGGCCTCAGTCTACAGTGCTCTTCACAAAGTGCCTGGCTTTCAGTAAAGAGTTATACAGCATGCAAGGAAAAATCTCCGGAGGAGAAACGGTCAATAGAACCGGGTCAGATATGACCCTGGTGTTCGGGTTATCATGCAGTTTAAAATTTCAGTTTACGATAACAATGATTACTTTGTTAAGGGCTCCGTGGAAATGGTAGAACACATGGATAAACAGGTAAAGAATGTCAGCAGAGAAATGGAAATTAAAAGAATCCACCGGAAATGCCAGAAAAGCAAAGCATGATGACAGAAAACATCTTCGAAAGACTCATTAGTGCACAAGACACAGCTGCCTGAAGAGTCAGTAAACTCAAGGACAGGCTAATACAAATTATCCAAATAAAAGCATACAAGGAAACTGGAACTGCCTTATTAAAATATCACCCATAAAATACGTGATTAAGAAATATGACTCACATTTTTAATAATGATTATTTTAAGTTTGTAGGATTTATGCATCAGAATTTATAAACGTTTGAAACTATACTAAAACTTTTGGAGATACACTCTCTTACACACATGCATGTACTTAGACATGGATTGCTATATTTTCTTTGCTAATATTTTAGTTAAGATTTTTGCATCTACACTTTTAATTTTGTTTACTTGTGAGCGTATTCAGTTTTCTTCTATTGGCACATGCTATCCTATATCAGTTTATTCCTATTTTCTTAAAATTATCCTGATCCATTTATTTTTCTACACTTTTATTTGTGTGCTCCAGAGAACAAGAACCAATAGAATGTAACTTTCCAGATAGATCGATAGATCAATAGATCCATAGGTCAACTGATAGATAGATAGATTGATTAGGATGGAGAAATTCATTTTAAGGATTTGGCTCATGTAATTTTGGAAGCCAAGAAGCCCCGAGATCTGTAATTAGCAACCTGGACAGTCAGGGCAACCGATGCTGTAGTTTTCATTAGAAAGCCAGCAAGCTCAGGGCCCAAGAAGAACCAGTGTTTCAGTTCAAGGCCAAAGACAGGGGATACTAACCCCAGGTCAAAGCAGTCGGCGAGACTAGTTCCCTTTGACTCACCGTTTTTGTTCTGCTATGCTGCCCTTCAGCTGGTTAGATGAGGCCCACCCCTTTTAGGGGGGAAATCTGCTTTATTCTGTCTACCCATTTAGATGTCGTTCTCATCCAAATCACCCTCACATACACACACCTAGAATATAGTCAAGTCTACACATAAAATTAACCATTGTAGATATTATCTGTTCTTCAATGTTTGGTTAAAACTTACCTTTGCAATAATTTTATCTTGATATGCCCCTTGTCAGGTAAATACCAGAAGTATTTAAAGATATTCTGGTTTTCGTGTATTTTTAAATCAATTTTTTTTTTTGTAATTTACATTTTTCTGTTAAAATGTGTACTTCATCAAAATTGCCAAGTTGTTAGCTCATATTTAGAGAATTAGTATTATTGCTGTTGTTATTATTATGACTAGTATCTTCCTTCTCATCCCAACCAGTGCTTTGGACATTACGCTTTGTATGCATGTTCCTGTGTTTTGTGCTTCCACCCGATATACACGCTTAAATAGCTACTTGAGCCTCTGCGCATCCTCAGTTCAAAGCGGATCACATTCGGCCACTTGGGAATTCTGTCTCGCCAGGATGCTGGCCACGTCTCAGGTCCAGGCTCACAGTCACCTGCGTCTCTGCCAAGTCCTGGCTGTAACGGGTGCGTCTCTCCATGATCTGTAGGTCCAGGAACGGATGGATTGCAGCCCTCTCTGGGGGGTCAGTCCCACGTGCAGCTCTGACTTCCAGGTGTGGCTTTGAGTTCCATCCCGACCTCACACCAAGCACTTTCTGGTTCAACACATGCTAGAGGAGTTAGGCTTCCCATCACGCACTCTCTCTGTTTCTGCAGCTGGAGCCTGCATGTCGCCATTGTGTCTGTGGTCACTGTGTGTGTGTGTGTCTGTGTCTGTGTGTGTGCGGCTGTTTTGTGTATCTGGCCTGTCTTAGTGGGTCCCACCTGCTGGAACAAAATTCCATAGACTGCCTGGCTTAGAAAGCACAGAAATTTAATTCTCACAGTTCTGGAGGCCGGAAGGTCAAGGCCAGCACGCCGGCCAGGCCGGGTGAGGGCCCTGTTCTGGGATGCGGATCCCTCGGTCTGACGTCACAAGGAAGGGCCTAGCCTGCGAGTGCTCCAGGCTCGTTTCATAAAAGTGATGATCCCATTCATGAGGGACCCACCTGCACGACCGGAGCACCTCCCAAAGGTGCCACGCCCTAACGCCACCACCTTCGCTGTTAAGAATTCAACACGTGAATTTTGGGGAGAAACAAACGTTCAGACCATAGCATGGTCCGTGAAATCTTTGCATTGGTTTAAGGACTATAAAGGAATTTTATTTGCATTAGCTTACAGTGTACTAGAATTTAAACCCCCAAATGGAAATGTTATTGTTTAATTCACTAATTAATTCCCAGTGCCTAGGGAAAATAATGTCTAGAATACGGCAAGCAGTCATTTAAATGAGTTAAGTGAATGGCTTACTATATTTATTTGTGTTCTGGGCCGAGGTTAGGAGTGCGGGTAACGTCGAAGGCATGAGTTCATGAACGTGCGTGCACCGGGACAACTGGTGGACAAACTCATCCTGGGGTTGAAACTTTTTGCTGGTTTCGTGTCATTTGGTTATAGAAGATTTTTCCCCAAAGCGGATGTGACCGTGACCGTGCCTGCCTCCTCGCCCACGCACAGATGCGGCTCTGAGCGTGTTCACACAGTTGTCCCTTTTCACCCCGTCGTCCTCCTTGAGAGAGAGATTATTTACGACAATTTTACAAACAGAGAGTTTTCTCACCCCAGTTAATGGCAGGGTCGATACTCAAAAAACGCCGCGTGCACGGCACACAGCCCCGGCTAGAGGTCTCGGCGTCGGTGGGCGACTGGCTTGTGTTGACAGTCGTCTTTTCTCAGGTTCGTCCCCACGCACCCTGGATGACAGTTATGTCATTTTATATGAGTTTTTGGAGTCCGAGGTGACTATTTTTGATTGACCTGAGCATTACTGATTTGTGCTATATTTAACACCCTTTGTCTTGGACTATGTGCGAAAGACTTGCATAAATGATTCTGTCCCCGCGCCTGGTGAAAATACGTTTTTGTCATCCATAGGGTGCTTTCGGGGAAGGTGAAGATCGCCTTTTTACCCACTGTCTGAGGAAGCAGAAACATAAAAAAACTGCTCATAACAATTGTAACTGATCTCAATATTGTGAAATTTACGGGGAGGTTGGATCGAGGTTACAAACCACCACTACACGTGAAATCAATGAAAACTGACAGGACTGAGATTTGTTTTTGACAACATATATCAGACCAAGAAAACTGAATCTAAACATCGATCTTGTAAAGGGCTACCAGCACATTTAGTGAGATGCCCTTTTCGAGACACTTTCTGTTCTAAAGGAAGTTTCCAAAGTGAGGGCGTCAAGATTGTAGCCTGAACGCATCATCTGTTCTGACCCACACCATCCATTCTGAAAACCTCAGGGCCTGAGGTAACTGGCACCAACTCTGATAAAATCATAAAAAGCAGAGTGGACCCCATCACAGCATATTGGCTTCATCGAATGTGAGTGAGGTGAGAATTCCGGTCAAACTCTTGATCTTTATTTAATATCTTAAATTATGTCATTTGATTTGTAAGCAGTTTCCAATCCTTAGTGATCACTGCCTCTCAAAAACCCTCATTTTAAAATGTTCAAATGAAAATCTTACATTATAACATTTCTTTTCAAGTTACATGAGACTAGAATATTCCCAGTAGGGTCATTTGTGAGTAAATAATGTGTGTGTGTGGGGGGGGGGGACATTAAATAAGGTTCAATTCTCTGAGTTTCAAAATATGCCAGAAATCTTATAATTTTTATAATTGAGAATTCAGCAATATTTTTAAAGCAGACAAGTATAATGAGCCTGCCAGAGCCAGCCGGCTAAAGTCGCACAGCACCTAAAAGATGGGGGTGAAGCCTAAGGAAAAAAAAGAAGACAGGAAAGGGCCTCGGGAGGGCATACAGTCACTGCTGCAGCCTGAGTTTATTTAGCATAGCCCTTATATTCCTTACTGAACACAATAGCAAGGCACAGAGTACATTACCATAGGAATGCTGGCATTTGCATAAGTTCCTATACATCCTTCCCTCAGGGTACAGACATCCTAGCTTTCTGTAAAACATTCCACTATCTTATAAGGATTACTTTAGGAGGCATACCTCCCCTCCAGGGTCAGTAATGTTTAACTCAGATCCCTGCTTCCTTGAACCATTGTTTAAGCAGTCTCAGTAACTGCTTTATGGCTATAAGCTACCTGACTTCTTCAGTGTCTCATAATGGCTCCCGACATGAGCCCATGTACATATTGTTATAATTAGACGAAGTCTCTTCATTCCTATGCATTCATCTTCCAAAATTGAACCAATGTTTTCTTTTATAATATCTGATATTAATTGTAAAGATAGTCTGCCTCATCACTGTCTATAGGGACAATTCAAAATAGAACTACCACTGCCTTTTAGGCTATGGGGTCATTTAACATTTTACTTTTATTGCTAGAATATAAAAGTCATTTTATTTAAAAAAATAAGATTATAGCCTACCTTAATGTTTGTTTTAGAATGAAAATAGTGTGAATTTAACACATGAAGAAAAAGGTGACGTATTTAGCATCGTAGTAAAATACTTGAGCTGAGAAGAAATTCCAGAAAAGCCACTAGCCATGCCATGTTCTAGAATATATAGACACCGAGAAATAATCACGCAACATGTGGGTTTAATTTCTCGCGGGTGTCACTGTGTGTGCGGACTTGGCACACGGTGTAGAGAGCGCCACACCTCCTGTCTTTCAGCATCGTCCAGTCGATCCTGCTGCAATGTGACGTGTTTCCTAGAAATCACCATGCTACGCAAAAGCGTAAAGATCACATACACACACAGATGCATGCATGCATGTGTGCATGCATACACACTATATACATGTATGCATATGTGCATGCACACACATGCACACACAACATGCATGCACATACAATACATACATGGATGCACACATACAGACATACACATGCATACGCGCACACACAATACATACACACACATACAATACATGCATGGATGCACACATACAGACATACACATGCATACGCGCACACACAATACATGCATGCATGCAGGCACACACATACACAATACGTACACACATGCATACGCGCACACATACACATGCATGCACACAATACATGCATGCACACATGCAGACAAACATGCTACACACATGCATGCCTGCGTGTGCACATGCACACACATGCACACACAATACGCCTGCATGCACGTACATGTACAGTACATACATGCATGCATGCACACACAATGTGCACATGCACAATTTACACATACATGCATACATGCACACACAAGCGCAATACACATACACATGCATGCACACAATACATGCATGCACACATGCAGACAAACATGCTACACACGTGCATGCCTACGTGTGCACATGCACACACATGCATACACACAATACCTGCATGCGCGTACATGCAC
Organism: Eonycteris spelaea; assembly: GCA_003508835.1. Taxonomy (NCBI): domain Eukaryota; kingdom Metazoa; phylum Chordata; class Mammalia; order Chiroptera; family Pteropodidae; genus Eonycteris; species Eonycteris spelaea. Next base: position 2,002,599 of record PUFA01000002.1, on the reverse strand, counting down.
AGCACATACATGCATGCATGCACACACATGCGCAATACACATACACATGCATACACAATATATGCATGCATACATACACACATGCATAAATGCATGCAGTACACACATGCATTCATGCATGCATGTGCACATGCATACACACACATGAACACACACACACGGTTTAAGGGAAACATCGGGCTAAGGTCACACCACTCAACGAATTTGCTAAAACAAAAGGCAGGAATGTAATTAAAATGGCACCATGTTCACACGTGAACGGGTTCCGGGACACACGGCACCGTGATCAGGGAGCCGGCCCTGGCCCCAGAGGCCCCCGCGTTGCGGGGGAAGCAGGCTCTGGAGAGCTGCAGCCTGTGAGGGTCAGAGAAGTCGCGGAAGGACGGAGACCTGGCAGGCACACATGCACGCTGAGGGTGTGGATGTGTGTTGCCCATAATGCCGGCGGGAAGCCGAGGCCGCTGGTCCGGGTGTGTGTGTGCATGTGTATGTGTGTGTGCACATGTGTGCATGCTGTGTGTTCCCATGCAGCCCTATTCAGCTCAGCAGTTTCCCGGATCTGCCCAATGTTTCTTGCAGATGAAATCAAGAAACCATCGCGAACCCCCGTTATGCTCAGCGTTCCCTTTGGGACACATTCATGTTTTCAGAACGAGCGTCATAGCGGAACTGACTTTGTCATGGATTTCGTATCACTTTTGTTGGTTGCATTTCCATGAAGACGTTTATATAGATTTTCTATTTCTCCAAGAAAAAAGTAGATGTAGTATCGTCTTCTGCTGTTGAGCATTGAAGTTGGTACTAATTTTGCTTTATGCTCTTAGAAGATCTTTAAAATCTTGACATATCGATATTTCTTTAGGATAAATCAGGACAAAGTACGCGTTCCTGTTCATGAGTAGGATGTGAGGAGCTGAAGGTGAGGATTTAGAGTCCGCGCCGACTCTGTCACTTAAGATTTACTGGAAGTTGTGCAAATTACTTAAAATCACCGAGCCTCGATTTCTTTGTGGAATAGAGATGGAAATATTATGCACCTGCTGGCCCGGGGAGAATGCGAAGGTATAACACTCAGAAAGCCGTCAGCTCAGCGCCGAGAACACACGACTCCCCAGGAAAGGCCGGCACCGCATCCCGGGAGGCCGCCAGTCTGAGTCGAGGGCTGAATTCGAGTGGAGCATCTTTGCGGTTTCTGAATACTTTTTAGCACATTAATCCCAAAACTCAGTGCAAGAAAGAGTCTTTGATCGCAGTGCAACCTTATCAGGACCGTTGTTCGAAATAAACGGTTTGCCGTTTTAAAGGCGCATCGACTCGTCTTTGGTCATTAATAAGGCCGAATGTGTTTCTGGGGAACACTTTCCCTGCGGCCCAGTTTCCTTTCTCTTCTGCTGTGTGCCTGTCTCCGCATCGTTTCCCGTGTCGCTGACTTCGGGTTAAATTGGGAGGCGCCCTTATGAACCCCCGCCCCCGTCTTCCTTAGCACCCCCTCAGTGCCCGATTTGCATCTTTCCTGCCCGTGCTCGCTCTTCTGATGCGTCCTCTCGATGCCCATTCGCCTCTCCACCCTCTCGTTCCCTCGCTGGGGGGGGTCCTCCGAGGTCTCTGCCCGCACCCCCTCCCGTTCCGGGGTGCTCTGTGTTCCCAGGGCAGGGCAGAGAGCATGCGGTCTCCCAGCAAGCCGAAGGAGCCAGCGGGCTGGGGAGGTTTCTGTCGCATCCTTTCCGGCCTCCTGGCGGCCCGTGAAGGGACGTCCGTAAAGGCTGCCCGTGAAGGGAGGGCGGTGGTGGGGCTCCGAGCAGGGTGTGTGCTCTCGTTGCTGTGAACCCTTTGCTGCCGGACCCCGTGTCTTCATGCTTCGGTTACTTCGTTGGGTCAAATGTTGACTTGAGAGGCTTAACGTCCTGCTTGCAATGAACCCTGCCGGCTCACGTCTGAAACAGGACCGCCAACGCCCTGGTCGAAACCGTCGAAACCCCAGCACGGAATGGCCTGCCTGACGTCCACACGGCAAACGCTGCGGTCACGTGTGGCAGGCCACTTCTTGCCCGTGCCACAGCTTCCTTTCCCCCCGTTGTGGTTATTTGCACTTGACCTTCGGCTCCTGGCCCCGCGGCCCCCACGTACCCCGACACTGTGCGCGCATTGTAAATGCTGCCCCGCCCACGACCCCCTCCGGGTTGTCCCGAGAGCCAGCCCTGGCCCAAGACGTAGGTGCAGTAACGTCATTCCTGTGCCATCTCTGGGGAGCGGAGGGAGGAAAGAGAGGAGCAAGACAAGGAAAACAGTGAGTCAGAACGAAGTGTCTGCCCCCTGTCACCGCTCGAGTTACACGGCTGTTCTCTCTCAGCAGACCGTCTCCCCACATGGCACTAGTGTCTCAGGATGCACATGAGACGGGCTGGCTTGTGCTCTCCGGCCTCCGCTGGCCAAAGGTCGACCCCACTGGACAGGACGACACCTGCAGCCCGGGCTGCTCAGGCATGGACCCCCAGGTGGCCCCTGGGTCTTGGGGCCTCCGTGTCAAGTGGGAAATTCTAGAGGAGGTCCGAGGCATGTGGGGAGGTGCTGTCATATTTCAACGGCGTAGCATTGGGCGAGGCCCCCAGGAATCACGGTGGCTGGACTAAGCATAAGGAACAGGCCGGTGAGGCCGAGAGCCTCTGAAGCGGACACGTGGGGTGGCTGGTAGTCTCCCCTCCGGCCAGGTGAACACGTGCAGGATTCTTCACTGACCTGGTCCCGACGCAGCCGAATGCAGCGGCGTGGGGGACCACGGCACGTGGCCTGACCGCGTGGGGGTGTGTCACGGGCATCCCCACCGCGTGGGGAGCGGCTGACCGCGTGGGGTGTGTCACGGGCAGCCCCACCGCGTGGGGAGCGGCTGACCGTGTGGGGGTGTGTCACGGGCAGCCCCACCGCGTGGGGAGCAGTGTCAACAGTCCGCCTTTGTTTACCACGTGGATTAATTAACATGTGGAGGACGTAGCAAGAGCCTGAAGATGAGGATGTGTCTCTCGAGTATTTCATCGCTCCCTACCCACCCCAATTCATTACGCGTTCACACTCCCAGCGAGCTGATCACTAAAAGTAATCGAAATGGCTTGATAGAAAAAAAAAAAAAACACAGAAAACCATCTAAACATATGTCAAGAGCTGGGCAAGGTCTGTCCATTCATCTCGCCTGCAAGCTCAGACTCTCGCTGCCAGTTTCGTGAGTGCCAGGCCGAGACGTCGGATTCCCGGGTCAGAGAGAAGGCCATGATCACTCAGTAGTAAGCCAGCATGTCAGCGATTCTTTGTGCCTGATTCCACAGCCCTCACTTGGGGGCCGTGCACACAGGGGCCGCAGCACAGCCGAGGCATCTGTCTTCGGAATCGTCCCTCTTTTACCATGGCCAGTGAACACGCTTGCCCTTTGCTCTGGACGGGGTTGTTATCTCTGTCTTCCAAGACGGATCACTCTGAGAACATCCTCGGCTTTCGGGAACAAAGGTATCACGGAGCAAAGGCAGTCAGCACCTCCGCTTCATGGCCAGACACGCAGAAGCGTGCTGGCCCGTCGGGAACTGGCTCCCGATGCTAAACACCCCCCGCCTCTGCGTGCCCTGCGTGGGGCAGTTTCCTGAGAGCCGCCGCTCTGGCCCATGCGGCCCGACGAGAACAGGACGAAGCCCACGCGCCGTGCCTCACGCGCCGCCTAACGGGGGCCGTGTCAGCGGGACTCCCCGGCCATGCGGACTTCAGCGCCCCCTCCACCCCACGCCCTGGACGCAGCCAGCCGGACAAATGCCACAGAGCCTCGGGCCCCTCTCGGGGCCTGGTGGCCTTCTCCTCGGGCTTCCATACGGGCCTCTCCTTAGTCCTGGGGCATTCATCCAAAAGCAAAGAAGGGCGTGTTGGCGACCCGCAAAGGGACTGTCCCATCTCCGAGCTGCCGGCCAGCGAGCTGGGGCGGAGCCGAGGGCCACCCGGGCCCGGCCTCCTCGCCGACCTCTCATGGCCCCTCCACCAGCCCTTCCCCTGCGAGACTCCCGTCGTAGGACAATTCCCCGTATGACGCTCGTCAAAGCCAAGGACGTGGTCCCTCCAGCAGACCACGCGCCGCCTCCCAGGGCAGAGCCCTCCCGGGCACGTGGGGCCCAGGGGGCAGCCCGGCGGCATTTCCTCAAACACGTGGGGTCTCATGCCCACCGTGCTTCCGGGGAGAACCCGAGGAAGCTGTGCGTCTGCGACTCCCCGGTTAAGACCCTCGACCGGCAGGATTGTTTTTTTCTTGTTCTTTGTGTCATTTATGTCACGGCGAGACACCAGGAAGGTGGAAATGGAGAGCGGGCCGTGCAAACGGTGAGCGCTGGGACGGACACGGCGTCCGCCTCGGCCCGGCCCGGCCCGGCCCGGCGTGGCGCGGGCCCGTCTCCCTCCCGGAGCGAGGCAGGCGCCCCAGCCGCCCCGCCACGGCGGCCCTGCAGCCCGCCGCTCTGAGAGGCGCCGGGCCAGACCTCACGGCCGCCCCGGGGTCTGCTTTCACGCTGTGGTTTGTGTGTTTGCTCTTGCTTCTTTGCTTTCCCACGCACTTACTTCTCGGAGCGTGCGGACGGGCCGGGCGCCTCACACCTGCGGTGCGCGACAGGTCCCCACGGGGCTTTGCTTCACACGTCGTCGTTTTTTACCACCAGAGTCGTGCGGTGTGGCGCGAGCACCCGAGAGTCTCTGGCCCCCTTACAAACGCGGGTCTCGCCGTCAGCACGCCAGCTCCTTCCCCACGCATGCCAGAGCGGTGCGCATCAGGGCGCTCCAGCCAGACCCGTCAGATACAAAGGAGACCTCTTCTGCGACATCAATGTTTTACAAAGCCATCAGATGCACTTAAGAGCGTTCGCTGTGAGCATTCATGCATAATCTGCCATTGTTTCTCTTAACGATGAAAATATTATTTTTGGATTGCTATTAAGTTTTCTTCAGTATTAAACTTTTATGAATGATTGATTATAATGGATGGTTTGCCTAAAGTACAGCAGGGAACACTGAAGGTGTCCATTCACTTTTAGAAGACTCTAACAGCTCCGAAAGGTCAGAGCAATGCACAGGCAAAGTTTATATAAATACACAGAAGACTAAGTAAGGATAAGGATTGAACAAGAGTTAGGTTATGTGTCATGTACAGTCGACATGAATAGACTTATTCGAATAGAAAACACTTGGGCCATTTAGGGCAAAGTGAAAAAGATATCTAAAAAAATTTTTTTCTGACGTCAATGGCTTAATTCAATATTCTGTTGAGGATCGATTCCATCTGAAAAGCTGCCGTTTAATGTAATTATATACAACTTCAGAAATATCGGGGGATACTATCCTGACTGCAGGCAACGCACCAAGCTGTGTGGCTTTAATTATGTGACTTAACTCGATCGATAGGAGGAGAGGAAAATGAAGGAGACTCGAGTGCGTTCTCTCAGCCGACCCTGCGTGAGGGAAAACCCGAGCGACGTGCTCCCCAGAGGCAGAGGAGGCCGTGCTCCTGGCCACCGCAGGGCCGTCTCCCGGCCTCGCCGACCTGTGCGCGTCTCCTGCGGCCCGGCACGGCGCTGCCCCCGTGCCTGGGACTCGTTCTGAAAACGGGAAGGGGGCGCGGAAGGAGATCTGACGTAGAAACGGGAGGCTCGCCTCTGCGGCCGGGGACCTGAGTCTGATCGGCCGCCGGTCCCGGCCGCGCTCACGGGGTCAGACGTCCAGCGTCCGGCCGTGCTCTCGAAGTCGCTCGTGACCTCGGTCGCCGTCGCGTCTCCCGCAGACCGGGGCGTATCGTTGGCTGGAGATGCTCTGTCCACGCTCGCCTTGCTTTTCTTTGCTGCTTCGCTATGAAATCTTGCTCCAGATGGTTAATCCCCCTGAGCTGCCTCCACCTGCTTAACACGCTTGTGCCTGGCCACGTGCTGACGGCGCACACGGGCACGACGGACACGCCCTGGTACCCCGCGTGCCGGACGCCCACCCGATTGCCCCCCGTCGTGTCTCCACGTTCCGTGTGCGTGTTCACTGCCGCCTCCTCCTTGTGCCAGGCCTCTCCCTCCCCCACGTGGTTCCCTGTGGCCCGAGCATGAGCCCCGTCGTTCGTCACCTGATCAAAGAAGAGCAGGCTCTTCCCGGTGGGCGCCAGGGGACTGTCGGCTCTGCTTCTGAGACCGCCTCTGGAAGGACCCGTGGACCCTAAAGGAGAGGGGGCGATTCTCCCCAAGAGAGTGGAGCCCTCCCGGGACGCCCTGGTGACCCAGGGCGCAGAGCTCAGGGCTGGGAGAGGACGGGGTTCCACGGCGCCCCCTGCCCCGAACCCTTCAGCGCAGAGAACGAAATCACCTTTATTCTCTTCTAGAGCGAGTTCCTATGGGTTTCTGTCCCTTATTTTGTGCTCTCACAGGACGTCCGGAAGTGACAGAGCCTCCTCAGTGGCTTCTTGTCCCTCTGGGGCCCCGGTTACTACCTGGTGGCCCATCTGGAGAGCCCAGGACTGGCCAGACTACGGGCTCCCCTCTGCGCCCACCACACTCCCCCTCTGCTCCCCCCCCCCACACACACACCCCTCCAGCCCAGGGCACTTGCTCCACCTTAATTCCGACTCCAGCCCGTTTCAGCACCTCATAGAAACACGGGCTGCATGTCGGGTCCCCGCATGGAACAGGCCGACGTGGGCTCCATCGTTCCACTGAGCCTCTAACTGGTAAAAAGGCACGTCGTCCGCTTTACAGCGGCCTCTCAGGGATTAGGAAGAGCAGGCCCGTGGCGTCTTCTGATTGGATCTGTAAGTTTCCTACAGTTTTTAAGGGTTATTTCATACCGAATCTCATCTGCCAAGAAAGCCCACTTGTAAGACTTGACCGTTTAGGTCCAGGTTACAGTCCTGATACTTGAGCCAGGACCAGGGTCCGTGGCCTCTGGCTGGTAAGGATGAACCACACGCCCGGGGCTGAGACCTGACGTCTCATGAAATAAAAACACGGGCCTGTGACCCACGCGTGAGCGTGTGAGCACTGAAGGAGAAGGGGAGGCTCTCTTAACTCACGGCCTTTGCTGAGTGAGACGCTGCAAACGCCCAGGAGCCGTGTTGAGATTTTTCTTCCTCATGTTAGAGTCAGACCAGTCGATTCATTATCTTCTGTGGCACGTGTTAGGAAATGAAAAACCACAACTCGGGGAAGTTAGCTGCCGTTCTGTAATTACTTTTTAATTGTTGTATGACATTCGTACGACACACATAAATCAGGAGAAAAAGCACCGAAACTAACGTGTTCTTACGTTGCTGAGGCTCATATGTTATTTCCTCATTACAAATGCTGTTAATTTCTAGCGTATAAATTTATGTGAGGTTTAATAGATCTAGCTTTAGTCTCACTTTTAATTCTCCAATTATTTTTGTCTTCCGTTTTAATGTCCGCCGTTACTTAGCAAATAAAAGGACAGTTTTGGCGAATCTGAACCATTACATCTAAATGCCAAAGTACCTATAAAATTAACTCGTAGTTCTCAATTATTTCTTCACTCCTCTGACTCTTCTATAATTCTACAGCTTCTTGCTCCCTGCTGTTCTTCCCACCCCAAGGCCACCCATGGTCTCCCCACACATGGCCACCTGAAAACTTCAATGCTGATTTCAGAGAAACTCAGTGATAAAATTAACCTTGAAGATCAATTCACAGTCTTACTCCGAGATCAGAAGGCAAAATGACTTACTAATTTATATGATAAATTAACCGGTGACCTGAGGTTAGAAGTTGATTGTTCTCTGCCTTTTTTTTTTTTTTTTTACCATTCAGGAAAAAAACAAACACAAAAATAAAAACAAAACAAAAACGAAAGTGAAAATCCTGACCTACTACCACCACCACCTTTAAGATATGACAAATTTAGGAATTGATACCTAATTTTTAGTTTAGAAGACATTCAGATTTTTATTTTGTGCTTGAGAGCTAAGAAAGTACAAATAGTGACCCTTCCTTTTGTTAAAAACAAGCACTTCATATTTTCTGAATATCACATATCGTGTTTAATATCTTTAATCGCTATGGCCCCAGGATCTAGCATGTTGTGTTGTGTAGTAGACAGCTAACAAATATTTGTTGAATAAAAACATAACACTTTGTATTAGCTCGAGTTCCCTGGAAGTAGACTCAGGAAAGGATGGAGAATGTGCTGGAGAATGTTCTTGGCGGGTGCACCTGTCCAGGTGAGAGGAAGTGGGGCGGGCAGATTGGCGGGTGCACCTGTCCAGGTGAGAGGAAGCGGGGCAGGCAGATTGGTGGGTGCACCTGTCCAGGTATGAGGAAGCAGGGTGGGCAGAAGGAGCTCTTCCGCCCTGTGATGTACCCGAGGCCTCAGCCAATCCTGCAGGGAGCTTTGGAGCTGTCCCACATTCAGGCGAGGGGTCAGGCCGTGTGTCCCTGGTGGTCATCTGCAGTGCAGGGCCACGTGGGAGGGAACGTAATCTTGGATGAGGTGAGCGAAGGCAAGTTTCACGGACAGGTGCAGCCAGGAGCCGCCAGGGGCTACGACTCTCAGGAGCGACTCTGGGGTAGTCCCGCGGGAGAGTCTTACTCAGCTTTGTCTCGTGCACGTTTGGGGAGTTTTTAAGGAAAACACATACCCTAGAGCCACGGTCTCCGTTCTCCTGGTCGTCAGCACCCCCGTCGTTCTGTGCAGAGTTGACGTTTCCGCGTCACTTACAAGGAGAAGGATTTTTCTTCCCCTGAACGCAGGAGGGAGGGGGCAGCAGGCTGGAGCGGCCACACGGCCCAGCGCAGAGCCACGTGGGTGCGAAGTGCGGCAGCTTCCCTTCCTGCCATCGGTCACCCGCGGTCAGCCTCGGTGGGAGGAGACCATGGAAGAGTCAGAAACAAGCGACCCTGAAGTCTTCGATTATGGGGCGTCCTGAGCAGCGTGCAGAGAACTCACGAGATGCCCCCCACCCCGCCTGGGGTGAGGCCCCCCGTCCCGTCCGCACTCTGGGCAGCTCCCCGTGGGCCACGTGGCCGCCGGCGATCAGGGGTCAGATCGGAGGTGGCCCCGCGATCCCTGAACAACGTCCCCGCGCGCAGGGCGGGGACACCGGCGGTGCTGGCCGCCGAGGAGCCAGGCGCGCCCCTGGAGGGACGGGGCCTGGCGTCCAGCAGGACACCTTGAGGCCGGGAGGCCACGGCCACGCGACGGCTGAGACGTGTGTCACTGTGGTCACTGCGCTTGGTCAGCAGCCGTCACTGTCCGTCCTTACTGACTTCACGAGCGAAGCTCTATCAGACGACCGAACGGACAGAGCCGAACCTGGGGTCTGGGGGAGGGGGGCGCTCTCCCCGGTGTCCGGCCGCCTCTGGGGGCCCGGGCCGCACCCCGGAGATGGAGGGCGCTGCGTGGAGCCCCACTGGCCACACGCTAAGCTGCTCACTCCTCACGCAAGGGGAGCGATGTCGACTGCGGCCGTGCACGGCCCCCCGTCTGCACCCCCTTCCTTAACCCGTGTGCCCTTCGCCCTGAGACCACTCGCCAGCAGCGCGGGCCGGCGGCGTTCACCCCGAGATCACTCGCAGGTCACGGTCCTACCCCCACCCCCAAAGGTGGCCGCGAAATGGCTCGCTTTATTGTCGTTTTTGCTTCGCTCTGGTTACAGCGGTCCCCAACCTGTGCGGCCAGGGGGGCCGGGGCTCCCGTGAGCATCTAACGCCTGACGACCTGGGGTGGGGCTGATGCCGGCACGGGGCGGGGGGGGGGGGGCGGCTGCGGACGCAGATGCGGCTTCGCTCCCTGGCCGGCCACCCACCTCCTGCCGTGCGGCCCGGCCCCTAACGGGCCACCCTGGCACCGGTCTGCAGCCTGGGGTTTGGGGAGCTCTGAGGAGCCTCCACTGTGCCCGAGCCCACTCTGCAGCACCTCCCAGTCCAGTCCCTGGGACGCGGCTGGGGTCACACGCTCTCCGCTCGCCCAGCTCTACAGCCAGCCAGGAACCTCGGAGGAGCGAGGGCGCTCGCTCTGCGGGTCCCGTCTTCGTGGCTCGCTCCTTGCCCCCCAGGGGCGGCCCATCCATGGCAGCCACAGCGAGGCGGGGCGCACCTCTGCAGCCCCCGTGTGCGCCGCTGGGCCGCCCGGTCTCGCAGCCGTTCGCCGGGAGAGGTTAAGCCCACTACAGCTGGAGCATGAGGTTCGAATTCTAGATGAGAGGGTCCTCGTGCCCGGCCCTGGCCACACCGCAGAGACGTCAGTTAGGTTAACGCCCGCTCCGTGCGGCCCGCCGGCCAAAGTCAGTGTCAGCGGTGAGGAGGGCGCAGTCGGGGGCAGGAAGCCGAGGCCTCGCTTCTTAGGGGAGAAGCCACGACAGGAGCGGTGTCAGGTGACGCGCCATGCTCAGCGCACCCCTCTCCAGGGGCACCGCATGCCCTCCCCGGTACTCGCTCTGTGCCCGCTGCCAGCACACGTGTTCACAGACACGTGTGGCGCCCATCGGACGATGACTAAGCCCTCGGGGGACAGGTGAGGGAAACCAGCTCTGTGCCCTCTCCGGCCTCAGCGAAGCGCTCGGCGGGGGCTGAGTGTGCCCGCGGCGCCCGAGTCCGCCCGGCGCTTCCCACTGCCACACCACCCCCCGCCTGCCTGCCGCTCGCCCCTTCGAAGAGCCTCCTCGTGTTGCTGAAGGAAGAAGCACCCTTCAAACTCTAGAGACATGTTTCAAATCCACGGATGTATAACAGATTGCTTCTAAGCAAATGAAATGAGAGAAGGTGCTATTTTAATTTCGTGAGTCCCTCTTTCTGACTTTTGTGCGGTCAAGTGGTTTGTCATTATCACGATGACGTTCAAGGCTGGCTTGGCTTTTTTAATGCAGGTTTTCTGAGTCAAACACATCATTTGTTCAAATCAGTATGATATTGGCATTTGGTTCGGGGTTGAATGTGGCCTGTGATCCTTCCTTCAAACGTCTCATTGTTTTTAAAGTATTTCAGTTACACTAAAAACTACTATAATCATAAAAACTACTCTGAGGGAGGGACAGAGGATTACGCGATGGCAGGTATAATGTTTTCTCTCTCCACGTGACCGATTGCTGTCAAGACCTTTCATTAAGACTGAACACGCCCACACACGTTTCCTCTGGCTCTCTCTCTCTCCTCTTTCCTTTCCAAGTTTTACGAATCGGAAGTGGAGAGGAAGAGAAGGGTGATTGAGAGCTGGAGAAATTCGTGTCCTAGAAAATCGGTGAGCCCTTCCGTCCCGTGCTCCTCAGGGCGGGTCCGAATGCATGTCGCATTGGCCCAAAAGGAGGGTCAAGTGTCCTGGGGACCCGCGTTTCTCAGAGCCGTTTTATGGTAAGCTGGGGTGTGAACTGAACGCACCTTTGGGTTAGCGTACTGCCCCTTGATTAGAAACCCAGGGAGCGACTCTTCAGTTCTTCGAAAGGTAAATGACTCATGGATAAAATCAGAATTTTTTTTTTGTTCGTTTAACGCCGATACAGCACGAGTGTGGAATAGAATATAAATAAATCGAAAGTCCTGGGCCCTCTCCCCGCCGAGGCTTTGGCGCTGACGGCCCAGCTCCGTGGGCGACCTCCCCGTCTGTGCCCGGGAAGCCGGCGTCTGGCAGCGGCTGCGACACACGCCTCTGTTTTCGTGTCTGAGGCCACCGGCAGCGTCTAGAGGTTTCACGCGGGAGCGACTCTGGAATTTGCTTTACAAATCAGTACACGGGCCAGTCGTGTCAGAACCCGGGCAGCCGGAAATGCCCCAGAGCTCTTGCCTGGGGTGCCTTTCAGAGCCGCACACTGGCCCTGTCCAGGATGCCGTGTACATCAGCCAGCGGGGGTCGGCGGGGAGAGTTTATACGGGAAGGGGGACAGATGGCGGTGGCCAGCACCGTGGCCAGCAGGAGCGCGCGCCCGCGTCCAGGCAGGCCTTCGAAACCCCGGCCCTCGCCGAAGCTGCCAGCGACTGCCGCTTGGCTGACCGTTCTTGGAGTCTGATTCGCTTAAGCCAATGGCTGTGTCTTCACGTTGTGAGTAAATTAGGGCTAATCAGGCCGTGAAATCTGGCCGGTTTTCTCTCTCCGATCCAGGGCGAGAAGCCCCTGCCCGCTCGCCATCCTCGCTTCCTGTGTGTCTTCTTTACATATCAGCACCCACGGGATTTCTTTATTTGTCTGGTTTTAGCTCTAATCATGTCAAAAGCTTGGACACCGTCACATCCCGACAGCAAGAAAACACTGAGCAGATAAAAACTGGATCAACGTTCCCGGACACGCCAGAAAACTGAGGTCGCAGGGCGCCGTGACGTGGGAGAGCCCGGGACCCAGCCGAGGCCCGGCGCCTGGAGCAGAGGCTGCTGGGGCCCGACCGGCAGGACGCGCCGACGGCGAGTTGGATGAGTCGCTGCGGGGTGATGGGGGGGTGATGGGGGGGGGACTCCCGGGGCCACGGTCTCGGGAGGCGGCCCACACTTTTGTAGGGTTTACCTCCAGGCCCCTGCGAGGTCTGCACAGTGAGGAGCCTAGAGGAATCCGCAGGTAGCGCTGGCAGGCGGAGGCAGACGCAGGAAGCGTCTCCACAGCAAAGGCTTCCTGCTTGCTGCGACTTAATGCCACCTCCCCTCAGCTGCGGGGGGCCCTGCTTCCGCCCCGCCCCCTGCAGCCTCCTCAATGTGATCGGAAGATTATAGAACCCTCCCCGCCCCCCGCCCCATCTCAGTCATGCTCTGCCACGGGCCCAGAGCAATGATGGTAAACTGTACGGTTTAAAGAGCTACAAGACACAGATTCTCTTTGAGAAAGCGTGCTCACGGGACCCCGGAGTGCTGGATAAAGCCACGTGCATAAAACCACGGACACGGGAGGCGTGTGGGGTCTCCGGTACCTGCAGCTGCAGCGAGCACTGAACGGATCCCAGCTCCTCACCGAAATAACACGCCATCTCACGCTAGAGGCTTGCTCGCCTCGGTCCCTATCACCTGTTACATCAGGACCTGCTTTCAACAGTGAACCCCAAGACATGCCGAAAGGGAAAAAAAGAATCGAAGAGACAAAGCAGCGTCAGCAGCAGACTCAACTATGGCACAGAAGTTGGGATTTTCAGGCAGGATGTTTAAAACAACTGCGATTAATATGTTGAGGTTTCTACTGGGAAAAAAATGTAGGCAACACGAAACAAGTAAATGTAAGTGAGCACAGAGGTGGTCACTGCAGCAAAGAAGAAAAGAGAAACGCCCGAAGCCTAAAACAGGCAGACAAGTGAGGGAAGGACACCCTCGGTGGACTCATCAGGCAGCTGAACACAGCCGAGGTAAGAACCAGTGACCTTGAGGACATGGCCAGGGACGCCACGCACGTTCGTACACAGAGAGAAGGAAGAATCAAGTGAAAACGAAATCTGAGGACAGCACCGCCTTTCCAAAGGAGAACGCATCTGCAGTAGTGAAAGTGGAAGTAAGAGAGAATGGAGCGAAAAAGGATACAAAGTCATCACGACTGTGAGTTTTACAAATTGTCGGATTTTACTCGACAGTGACAGACGCAAAACCACAGATCGGAGAAGCTCAAAGAACACAAAGCAGGAACAATGGAAGAGACAGCCTCTCCCAGCGATAGCATGTTTCATTTGCATATCCTTGTCAGTCTTTGTCAGAAGACAAGGAGGAAAACTTGAAGCCACGCTTAAAAAAATGGCTTTCCCCACAGAGGAGCAAGGGTAAAAGTGATAGCAGACGCTCGTCAGAAACCATACAGCAAGAAGAGAGGGAACTAAACCGTGTACAAGTTAGAAGAAAATAACAACAGATTAGAATGCTACATTCGCCGAAATTAATCTTCAAAAAAGGAGGACAAATCAAGTGTTTTTATTCAAACAAAACTAACCTGGAAAGAAATATTTGTTTTCTAGGGAGAAGGGCTATTATATGGATCACAATCTCAGCTTTGCAGAAAGGGGAAAAAAAAGAAGGTAAAAGAAAAAGTTTTGTGTTTCTTAATCTTTTTAATTCTCGTGCTTTTAATTCTTAGTATTGGTAAAATCCATGTAGCATCAAAGTGGCCGTCATACTCACTCGCTCGCCGTAGGGCACTCACCAGCCCCACGTTCACAGCGCCAGGCAGCCGCCAGCACTGTCCAGGATGCTCCGTCTTACAAAACTGAACCTCTTGTACCCGATAAACAAAATACATTTAATAGATGCGCGGATAAGACAATTATATATATGTTATTCGGGAAAAAATAAATTCTGCCCTTTGCAGCAACATGAATGGACCTGTTAAGATCTGTGAATTAAGTCAGGCAAATATAGACAAACACTGGGTGATCTTGTTCATATGTGAAATCTGAAAAATCTGGACTCATAAAAACAGGGTAGGAGGGCGATATGCTGGGGTTGAGGGGTGGGAAGAAGGGGGAGATTTTAGCCAAAAGGTCCACCCCCAACCGCCGCCCCATTCTGGGATGAGTAAGTCCTAGGGAGCGGATGCGCAGCGTGGTGGCTGTGGTCAGCAACGTTATATCGTTTATATAGTCTGAAGTTCTTAGGCGAGTAAATCTTAAATCTTCACACTACAGAAAACTCCGGCATTTCTGTGAGGTGATGAGGTGTTAACAAACCTGCTGTGGTCATTTCTTAATGTATATGTGCAGCAAATCATTCTGTTGTACACCTTAAACTTCACAATGCTGTGCATTAATTATTGTCTCAACGAAGCTAAAAAGTGAAAGTATAGAAATCACACAAAGTATGTTCTCAGGACCCAATGCAATTTAAAGTAAAAATTCAATAAGAGACAGCTAGAAAATCATTAAATATTTAAAGATAAAAACAATACACTTCTAAAATAACACATGGGCCAAATAAAAAAATCTCAAGAGTAATTAATTTTTTTTTTAGTCTGAGAGTGAAACTAGAACATTAAAATGTATGAGATGTAGGAGCAATTTATTAGCCTCAAAAAAATCATATTCATAAAGAAGAAATATCTACAAAGCAATAACATAAGCTTCCTCTTTGGCAAACAAAAGGATAGAAATGATGATATGTGATGATGATGATGATGATGATATTGATTGATGATGTTGATGTTGTTGTTAGAAAAATAATCAATAAAATATAACAAACAGAAAAGCAATACAGAAAATCAAAGCTGTTTTTTTGAAAAGATCCATGAAATTGGTAAACCTCTAGCCAGGCTAACCAAGCATAAAAGAGACCAGACATTTCTCAATATCAGAAATGTCAGAGGAGTTGTTACCTCTGATCCCGTGGACAGTAAGAGCATCATGAAATAATACTGTGGTTAATTATGCAGATGGTTTGATAGATGAAATGGACTGATCCCCCGAAAGATGCAAAACTATCAAAACTTCCAAGGAGGAAGAGGATCATCTGACTGGACCCTATGTGTGTTAAAGAAAAATGAGTCCCATAATCACTGACCTTCTAAAAAATAAGCCACCAGGCCCAGGTGGTTTCACTGGTAAATTCCCCGAACATTTAGGAAAGATTTACACCTGTTTTTCACGACTATTTATGAAAATAGAAGCAGAGGGAATATATCGTTGTTTATTCTATAAGGCACGTAAGCATCACGCCCATGCCAAAACAGCTAAGGACATTACAAGAAAGGAGAAGTACAGACCTGCCCTGAAGCAGGTGGGGCGCAAGTCCCCACTCCGTCGCCCTGTGGTGCAGGGTGACCGACTCCCCAGGGGTTCAGCACAGAAAGTGGGACCAAAGAGTAACGTTCCAGCAGGGAGACCTGAACATACGGCCTTAGTCAGGGGCCAAGTTCAAAGCAACGGTGACGAGTCCCGTCGATGTGGGGGACCCTTGACGTGACGTGAAAAAATGTCAAACTCTTAACATTTGAAGAACCTACCGAAAGAGCATAAACCTGAAGAAAGTAGAAGAGAGGTCATCCCACGAGGTCATCAGACAGAGAGTTCCAAACATTTACTGTCCTTAGGTTCATATTTTATGGAACTATGTTAGACCTTAGCTATTTCTCTTTAAAACCAGTATGTAGCATTCAACATCTGTTTCACCGCCAGGCCGTTTTCTTGGTTTATAGTATTTTTACTATGTCCGTGATGACATACAGAACATTTTAGTTTAATCCACAAGCATCCATTTGCAGGGAAATAAACTGTTTTAGGTACATATCTTATATGTAATTTTATACTCATGTGTAGGGATATATTTGTGATGCTGACAGTTTAAGCAATTATTACTTTTGTAACTTATTTACTGATACCCATCACTGAGTCGTGTGGTCGGTAACCCTCTATTCCTAACTTCACACTCAATTCTTTACCTCTCTTTTTGCTTATTTTCAGGAATCCCACCAAATAATCTGCATAAGCGTTTAATTTAATACAAACTTGCATTGATTTAGATGCCGTCACACGATAAGGATTTTTCAAATAGTGCTTGAATAGTTATTGAAAATAAATGAAGTGCCCCGTGTTATGAGGGATGCAGGGTTTGCACTCGTACACGTGCGAGGCCCACATTAGTAGTTTCCATCACAAAACCCTGGGTCTTATGCGTTTCCTTTGCTCATCGTTCATCCGCTCGCAACATATTTATTCTGCCCCTTCAGCCTCATAAATCCTAGCCATCCATCAAGGCTCAATTTCATTTCTTCCTGTGAAGAACACCACACTCCCACACGCCACGGGGGGAGTGCATTTCTGTAACTTTCCCTGCACCATCTTGCTCATTTATTTGTAAAAAGCTATTTTACCACATCCAGTCATTTATTTTTTTTTAACAAATATGTTTTTCATAGCCCTGAGTAGATAAAGTTCATGACAAATTACTTTGTATCACCAGCCTTCAGAACAGATTTCCGCATTCTCCATGGAAAACAAGACTTTCAATAAATACTTCCTAAAAAAAAAATGTTTTGACTGTACTCGATGAACACAGGGCTACAGCCGCTAGCCGCAGAACGTTGCCAGAATTTAGAAGAAAAAAATCAAAACGTTCATGAGATAAAGATGTCCTGCATTTGAATTAAATATTTAAAAAATTAGCATTTCGATTCATGTAAACATTAACATTACAAAATAGTATTTCTGATAGGAAGAAACTGCGAGTGGTCTCGGTCGAGCCTCTCCAAACCCAACAGCCAGGCCTCGCCTACAAGGTTTAGCCAAGATTATGCGAAGGAAACGACCACAGTTTGACGCGGAGGTCACTGTTTCGACCACGCAGGGGCGCAGTCACTGGACGCGCATTATACCATCCGGGGCGGAAGGGGCGCAGCCCACACGCGGGCAGAGGGCCCTCGTCCCTCGCCCCCGGCCGCTTCCCGACGGCCGCGGTGCGGTCAGAGCGCACGCCTGCCCCCTGGCCCAGCTGGCCCGTCCCGCCTGCACCCGGGTCCTCACGCAGTCCTACGAAATCTCCATCTTCCTTTGCTACGAGGTCAAAAGCGGCGGCATCACGCAAGCACCCGAGTTTTCCTCTAAAAGGGTCTCTGTCCCAAAGAAAACAATTCGTTGGATCCGATGACGCGCACGATTACATTTCCTAAGCACCGCCCGCATGTAAATGAACACGATTCGATGACAGAGCTCATAACGGAATTTGAATGTCAGCCCCACACAGTTCTAGAACGTTCCGCGGGACTCGCGGGGAGAGGCCGAAGGTCTTCTGTTCGTGGCTGCCGGTGGAGTGCCAGGTCAGCAAAGAATATCACTCAGAGAGCCAGAGGTTAACTGATTACAGCTAATGAGAAAACATGCAGGTCGGTCCGTATCAAAGTTGTTTCTACCTCTAAAGGTCCCGGTCTCTGCCCTCGGTCCGCTGGCTCTCCCCCACACTGCTCCGTGCCGTCTTCAAAGCTGTCATGTTTGTCTGACGCTCGTTGTTCCCAATTAAGTTCTTCTGATCGGAATGAAGAATTTCGAGGTGAAGGAATCAAGGCCACGGCAGTCATGATGTTTTGATAATAATAATAATAAAAACCTGTGAATTAGATGGTTTGATATCCGATGATTACATTTGGAGGAACAATGTCCTAAACGTGGAGTTATCGTGCCCCAAAATGGTAATAAAACACACTAAAACAATGACAAATGCTAACCCTTGTGTGTGAGTGTGTAGCACTAACCTGAGCATTATATGTATTAACTTATTGAATCATTAAAACCACTTTGGTCATATGTACTATTATCATCTTTATTTTGTAGATGAAGAAACCAAGGCAGAGAAAGGTTTAGTGACTTGCCCAAAGCCACGGAGTTACGCAGACGGAGCCCTGGGTTTAAAATTCAGTCACCCTGGAGGCAGAGTTTATGCTGGACAGCTCCCCACCCCACAGAGCCCTCAGCTCATCCAGACAGCGCCACAGGACCCCGGAGGCAGCGGACGAGCCCTCAGCCGAGCCTAATCGTGGAAGGGGGGAGCGCCTTGACCTTGACGCACATGAGCTCTAATCTCTGCGTAGACATTTTGTTTTTCCATGTCGATTATACAAAAAAGTGCTTAGCTGTAACTCCATGAGAGCATGTGTAATGAGTTGATACTTCTCAGAGGAGGCTACACTAAATTAGCATATGTGTCTTTGCATACGTTTTTAACTCAGCAAAAATTCAATGGTAGTCCCTAAAGAAAGTGAGGTTTAAAAGCAGAGTGTCACAGATTATTGTCCAAAACTAGCCCATTTGTAGATGGCCACTATCTAAGACCAGAGATATTTGCTTCATGGCTTAAGCTATACTATCGTACTTAAAACATGCCATTGTACTTCATGATTTCTGCCTCTCCTCTTTCTTCTCCTCCTCCTCCTCCTTCTTGGTGTATCTGAGTTCAAACAAACTTATTTACATACATTTTGAGTTATCTTTTGAATAAGAACACTTATTTTAAAAATCATAGTTCAGAAGTAAAATCATTTTTTTAACGTAACTGTTCATGATTCCATGAAGCTTATCCTCTCAGAATCCAGTCTGCCACTCGTACTCACCTGGAGATTGTCACCCAACTGTCCTTTGAGTTTTTTAGTTTTTGTGCAGAGTTTATTTTCTCATTCATTCATTCATTCATTCGTTCATTATTGTTCACAGGCCCCGTGATCTCGGTCACAGCGACACGACTCTGCCATCGTAGCACAAAAGCGGCCATAGACAAGGCAAAGCAGGTGAGCAATGCTGCGTTCCTACACAACTGGAAAAAACCCAAACCCTAAACCCAACACAGATTCTAATGGCAAACCAAACACTAACCCTAAACGCTAACGTTACCCTTCACCCTAACTCTGACGCGTGCCAAACCCTCACCTTCACCACCCTCCACCTTTTTCTTTTCTTCTCTCGCTCACCTGTCCACCCATCCCCCAACGCCTCGCCCCTCTGGAACCATTCTCAGCAGCACATTCCCTGAGATAAGCTACCTTGAGAATCTGTGATTGACTGCGGATTGGTTTTAAAATAGCTTCTGGTTTATTTCTCGTCCTGACATGACTTTAAAAAAGGAAGACAGGGGAGCAGTATTTCTACCCATTAGGGGAAGGACCTAGACACAATGGTCTCTGTATTGTGAGGGCTCTCCATAAACAAGGGAAAATGGGACCAGTGCACCCTCAGCTTGGAAAAGAGAGAAAGCTGTGTGAAGACTGGTTGTAAATAAACGAGGTCGACTAAGAGATGTGCATCGATTCGTATCACTAAAAGAACCCAGATTCCGAGTCTCGAAAAGCGTTTGTGACTAGTCATCGTGCAGAGCAGTCCTTGGACTCCGATGTGCCCTCGGCGGGAAGCAGACTGGACGATCAGCGCCAGCCCCGGGGGAGCGTGCCCCGGGGTCCCCTGCCAGCGAGGACAGGGACGAGGGGAAGGCGGGGTGCAGAGCCCCCGCCTCTGATGGTGAGAACTGGGCAAAGCCAGGGGACGGCCTTCACCCTTGCGGCATGCCCCGAGGTCCTGCGGAGCTGCCGCGGGCCGATGACGTTTGCGCGCCCGGCGTCCTGCGCCTTTCCAGTGGGGCATGTCCGCGGTGGCACCGCTGCTCCTGGTCCATGGCTATGTGCTGTGTGAGGAGGGCACGGGAGGCTTCGTCTTGGTTCAGAGTCTGTCGAGACAGGCACGGGAGAGCGTCATGGGGACGGTGTGCGTCATCCGGAGATCCGGGCGTGGCCTGGCTGCGGCGTCACGACAGCTTTTAGACGGTGCCTGGGGGAACCCGGCGGGGTCTCGTCCGCGAAGGAAGTGTGCTGAATATTCACATGTTGTGCTCCGAGGCTCCCTGCCCGTCACGATGAATGACCTTGGGTTACACGCAATTACACTCAGAGAAGACATAATGCGGTCCTTAACACGCGTGAGGCGCTATCACAGCCAATGAGAGGGAGACGGATTTTTGTGTTAGTGAATTTGTCACGTGGCTGTGGGGTTAGCAGGTGCGAAATCTGCGGGGCAGGCCAGCAGGCTGGACATGCAGGAGCCTGGAGGCAGAATTGCACCTTCGTCTGGAGTTTGGTATTTTTCTCTTCAGACCTCGGGCTGATTGGATACGGGCCGCCCACGTTGTGGAGGGTAGTCTGCTTCTCTCGAGCTAAATCGTGTCTCCAATGATTTAAATCTTAATCATGTCTAATAAAATACCTTCACGACAACATCTCAGCTGGTGTTTGACCACGTATCTGGGCATCACGCCTCACCAGTGACAAACATAATTAAATTAACCATCACGGAGGTAGAGTGGGACTTGGCTTTTTAAGATTCAATATGTTCTTCCCTTTCCTGTGGTTTACAACTATCTGAGGCTAGAGAGGTGTTCACCTCTGGGAGGTAAAATGAGGCTATGTAGAAGCAACAGATTTGGTCAGATTTAATTTCTGTCGGCAGCAATGTGGACGGCACGGGAGAGGAGCTCAGAAGGACCCCTCTCCACCTCCCAGGGCAGACCGGCCATCAGAGCAACTGTGATTCAGGGTCTAGTGTTCAAATATATAGTGTTACAGTCTTCCGGCCTTCAATTGACGGTCACGAATCTGACCGTCTGTCCAAACTGCATCTTTTCGTTAGTGTCTGTCTTTAGGAGATGACTTTAGACTCGTGGTTTCTACAATCATGGGACGTCACAAGCTGCTAATCTCGGGGTCAGAGGTATGCCGGAAAGAGGAAAAACAAACCAACAAAAATAACCTCGTCTCTCGATGGCTTACCTCCTCTGGTCTGAAAAGACACGAAGATACGGGTTCCTTCCCTCTGTCCTGTGGGTTTGATGAGGGACCATTCCTGCGGGGACCTGCTGTGTGTCTGAGGCACACTTGCCATGCGGTCGTGGGAAATAGTCACAAACCACCCGAAGAGTTCCCCGTTAGGCTCTGGGCAGAATTTCCTTAGTTTGAAATCTTGGGGTTTTTTTTCCCACCTGCATGTTAATTTTTAAAATAACTCTCAGAACAGTGTATCCTACGGGTGAAATATAAGTGAACGTCCTTAGAAGTAGAATCCGTTCAATCCTCACTGCCTGAGTATAACTCTGTAGACCCGCGTGGCGGACGCCTGTAACACGACGCGGATGGTATTCTCTTCGGCCTGGGGCCGCTCCTTCACCGCGGTCTGCTGACCGGGGGAAGGTATTGCAAGCCGCACACCTATAATTTGAATGCTCGACTCAACCCTAAAATGCCTGATGCCTCAGGACGTGCCTTGTGATGGCAGCAGCCCCTCACTCACCGCTGTGCACCCGGCCGCCACCTCCTCGTTCGCGGCGCATCCCCTGGTCTGGCGCACGTGGTCGGGGATGCTCGGGGCGTCCTTGCGGGCGGCGCCTCTTCGGTCACGTCACCTCGCCCCACCTGCT
The DNA here is from genome assembly GCA_003508835.1 of Eonycteris spelaea. NCBI lineage: Eukaryota > Metazoa > Chordata > Mammalia > Chiroptera > Pteropodidae > Eonycteris > Eonycteris spelaea. Next base: position 1,980,778 of record PUFA01000002.1, on the reverse strand, counting down.
CAGTCCCGAGGCGACGCCTGTGTCGGGCCCTTTTCTGCGGCCGCTGCCGGCGACCCCGAGCTCCCTCCCGCCCCGTGTCTGTGATCCTGCCGCGGCCGTCGTCGCCCAGACTGTGGAGTCCCAGATTCTTCTTGGCTCAGACATAGTAGGGTCGCGTCGTCGCTGGGGACTGTCCGGGCGCCTGTGCGCCTTAAGGATCTGCGCCAGGACGTTTGCCTCAGGAACGTGGCAACAAGCGCCAGGCTCTGGGGAAACTGGAGGCCGAGGAAGGTGGTGAGGCAGCGAGCCCCGCGGGAGCTCGGGGCGCGGGGTCCTGGCCGCAGCCCGGGGCGGCTGCTGGCGCGCGGTGCCGACTGGCGCCGTGGTCCGCCCTCCTCTGTGTCTCTGCACCAGGCAGAGTGCGTGGCGCCGGCCGCCCGGGTCCACGCGGGCTGCGCTGGCTGAGTCCCGTAGACGGCGTGGCGCGGGCACCACGCAGATTGTCGCTGGCGGCCATGGAGGCCGCACGTCCAGGCCCCCGGCGCCAGCCCTGCTTCAGGGAATGCCTCCTCGCTGCGTCCTCACGCGGCCGAAGGGACGAGGGCGTTCTCCGAGGCCCCTGTGTAAGGCCCCGAACCCCCTCGTGAGAGCCCCGCCCTTACCAACTACTCATTTCCCAAAGCCCCCGCCAAACAGCGTCCCCCTGGGGACCATCCTTCACCATGTGACTCTGCAGGGGACGCAGACGTTCAGTCTGTGGCACTAACATTTATGCCCTTCGGGTTCGCCAGGCTCGGCACTGAGCATGTTTATTGGCTTTTAACTTTTATCGTAGGCGTACAGGTGAGTGCTGTGAGTACCATTGTTACACAGACTGGACAAAAACTCGTAACCACAGGGAAATAAAACATTCTCCCTGGACATCAGTCTGAGGAACCAGACTTTCAGTTCAGATCGACTTGGCTCAAAAGTCCGCTGCCATCGTGACGCTGCATCGCCACTGTCCTCAGGCCCGTGGTGCTGGCCAGCCCCCTGCATGTCTCCCTAACTCTCCGGTCCCCCATCCCCGGCCATTCTTAATCTTAGCATATTTATACCACCAACAACAACATGGTTCCACTTTCTTGTTTGTTTGTTTGTTTGTTTGCTTTGTTTTCATCTTAGCTTTTATCTGAGTTATGCTGTCATTTGTTTTCCTTGACATTGAATACGTGGGTATATCACAATTAGATGCTGGCCCTGTCCTTGAAATCCGGATTCTTTACTTAATTCTATGAAAATTTCTCACCTGGTCTTGTGAGGGTTTCCCTAATGTGATGTGGATGTGAGTGATTTTGTAGAAGAGTCAAATTGGGGTAAAATATTGAATCCTGTACTTTTCAATATCAGCAGTTGTCAGACAAGTAGACTAAAACCTGATAACTACAAAAATTTGTAAAGGGATGTTATGGTTAACAGATTTTATTGATTTCTCTGAAAATTTTGCAATGAAAGAATCCTGGAAGACCATGACGTATTCATTTTTATAGATAGAGGAACTTTTGAATATGGAGTAATATAAATGGTAATGTAAAAGTTAGCCAGTATGACACAGATGGTTAAGTGTTCAAGTGGGTGAAAATTTGCCCTAGACACATTTGGGATTGTATTAAATGGTTAGGGGCAAATTTGAATGATTTATCCCTAAGAATCAACGGTGGAAGAGTCTCTCATGCAGCACGCGAGGGGGCAGAAAGAAGGATTGCTCGAAGAGCATAATACGAACAGACAATCCATCAAACAGGAAAAAATTAGTTTCTTTTTAATACTGGAAATAGTGGTCAAGAATATATTTTGAAATAAATAGAAAGGAGCTATAAGCTCAGGTACTAGCCTGACGGAAAATCGTAACAACGAGCCAGTGAGTCCCATTGAGGAATTGTTCAATCTTTCATCCTTTCTATTTTTGTTTATTTTTCTAATTTTTAAAAACTCTGCCTTACTGTTGTCGAAGATGCCAGGGACAGGCGAATGCGAGGCAGCCCCGGCGGCCGTGTGTCTGAGACCTCTCTTCCTCTTCCCCTGGTCACGGTTCTTACTGAAAGTACGTGGGGACTCAGACAGTATGCGTGCCCGTGAGCAGCAGGATCTAAGTCACGCCTGCCGTTCATGACGGAAGGAAGTCGGGGTTGGTGGTAGTTTCAGCATTTCAGACCCGACATGAGCAGCTGAGCGGGTTCGTGCTCCGAGTGTGAGAACATCAAGGCGAGAACTCCAGCCACACAGAGGAAGCAGAAAGTTTCTCACAACTGAAACGAGAAAGCAGAGATAGCCTAACTGACCAATTAGAGAGAGTAGGATTTATTGTTAAAAACCTTCCCCAAAATATACCCATGTCTAGATGACGTTCTGATGGGTTCTAGGAAACATTTAAGGAAGAAATAATGCCAGTGTGGTACCAAATCTGTCAGAAAACTGAAGAAAAGGGAAAAAAATCACAGCTCGTTCCATGAGGCAAGCCTTACTCTGGTGTCAAAACCAGACAGAAGTATTACAAGAAAAGTACAGAACACGTGTCTGCTAGAATGGACGCAAACCGTTTTCACGATGTTCCAAAAATCTCATAAAACAACATATAAGAAAGATAACACAAAACGTGGGGGGCAGTTTGCCAGGGTGCAAAGTCGTTTAGAGTCGAAAATTAATCAGCATCATGGAACATACCGGCGGCCTAAAACAAAACAAGACAAAACAAAACACAAAAACTGTGACCGAATCTGTATGTGCAGGAAAAGCAACTGAAAAAAAATTCAACATCCATTCCTGGTGAAATTTTTCGGCAAAATAGAAATAAAGGAGAACGTTATAAAGCCAATGAAAGGCTTACATGAAAAACAGCTAACGCTAGTTACGGGGAATGAACGATTCTCCCCTAAACATCAGGAACAAGACAAGAATGTGCCGTCTCACCGTATTCATTCAATAGCACGTCGGGAATTCTAGTTCGTCTTTGTCTACTATCGCACACTTGCACTGCCAGGTTATGCTCGCACAGGGGCTCAGCGCTCAGCCCTGAACATTCTGCACAATGCCAGCCAGGCCGCCGCCATGGGCTAGGGAAGTATTGCTGGGAACCATCTACAGAACTGGGAGAGTCGTCGGTGAAGGTACCTGAACGTAATTGGATTAGACCTGTTCCCAGTTCTGTTTCCTGCTCACCAGACACCGGAGGGATCCGCAGCCCTTGCTGCGTGCCCCATTCAAGGGACAGCGAGGCGCGGGCAGTAGGAAGCCGTTTTAACTGCGATTTTACGAACGTTAGCGAAGTCCGTGATTGCTGACAAGGCGGCGCATGCGTCCTGGGTCTTCGGAAAGGGCCAGGCAGGGGAGGCCCCGATGCTCACGCCCTGCTGGATTCGCAGCAACCCAACCTCCGCGTTCGTCTGGTCTCACGCGCATTTCGGCCGCGTGCGTAGTGAGCTCAGCGCAGCGCAGCCCGGGAAAAGTCTGTGTCACCTGTTCGACAGCAGGCCTTAAAGTAAAAGCACACATCTATCCTCAGTGCATCAAACCGAGAAGTCAATTTAATTCCAACGCTTACGAATAACTACTCTATGCAAACACTGGGAAGAGGCGCAGTGATGGGAGGTCATAGGCCGCGTCCCCAGAGCTCAGCATCTGAGACCATAACCAGGGGTCAGAAGGCTCGGGTTGTCTGCGTGAAATATGTGCAGCTTTTCGTGTGTGAGGAAAGGCGAGGTTAGCAGGAACGTGTTATTTGGGTAAACGAAGTGCAGGAAAATGGAAACGCAGAATAGGGAGCATTGCCTGGCGAGCCGCCATGTGCCTGGCAGTGGACCGGCTGCCCAACTTTCCTTATTTTCTTCATACATTCGCCATAGTCGTACGAGCTAAAAATTCACATTCTGCAAACATCAGAAGTTCCTCACTCTTTGGGGGAAAAAAAGCGCACCTTTTTTATATAATTACTGCATGCTGTGAACCGTAGAGCAGTAAGATTCAGTCACAGGGAAGCAGGTGTAACTGACATCGTTCCTTCTGGATGACGTGAGCATGTCCCCTGGTCGCCGTTGGCAGCTCTGCTAGGCCCCCGTCTGCAGGGGGCATCCTTCAGCCGCACGGACGTTCGCTCCGGAGCTGGCACGGCATGTCCCCTGTGCGTGAGGAAAGGCAGAAGAGGTCACTCATGTCACTGTCTGTTTTGAAGTTGCCATTATTTCTTGCCTTGGTACAGTAGAAGGAATGTTTCCGTAGAAAATAACGAAGCAAAAGCCATGGCTAAGGAAACCATTCGAGCAGATTTGAAGATGGCGTCTGTCCTTCTTTGTCATGTCCATCTGTGATAATGGTCACACGGATCTAGCTGTTACTCACTTATGATAACTATAGTGTCAAGGTGTGTCGTCCTCAGTGAAAACCAATAACATAACACGGTGAGACCAGACACCTTGGGCCGCTTGTCGGGAGTTTCTTGAGGGACTCCCTGATTTTATATGAAGACCCGAGAATCCTAGAGATGACGTGACTCATCCGTCCCACGCAATACACGTGACAGAGCCAGGATCCATTTTAGGCCAAACTGTGTCAAACCATTAAAAAGAAAATTTGGGCGATAACTTTATTTTACGTTATTTTTGTATCTCTGTGGAGAGTTGTTTGTCACATTAAGCAGCTTGATTTGATAAGGAAACAGGAGGAAGCCTGTCCAAACCTAAATAAAAAAAAAAAAAAAACATCCTCGAGAGATGCATGTGATCGAAGAGGTAAACTTGACAAATGGCCTTTCCAGATGGAGCAACACGGTACCCACAACCACGCCCCGCACATGGATCGGCGAGATCTATCGTCATTCTGCCCGTGGGCTGAGGGTTTTGCCGGAGAGTCCGGCAGAGGGAAGGGGGAGCTCAGGGCGCTGTGGCGATCACCAGCACACACCCCCGAGGAATTCGGGCGTCCTGTCAGAGAGTGAAGTCGCCCGGCTCCAGGAACAGGCCAGAAAGCTGGCGTGAGCCGTCATGCCACCCAGGCACCTGGCCGGCTCCCTGCCCATCCTGGACCTAAACCTCCCAGTCTGCAACCGGGTGGCATTCTGTCTAACATGGACCGGGAGTAACGTTAGCTGGGGTTTAGTCACCATTCATACAAACCGGAAGGTCTCATGGGTCACCCCTGGAAAGACGTTCCGGTGCACAGCTGTTTGTGAGCCGCGCGTCCTGAGTCTTAAACGGCGGTCAGGTGTCTCACCATGTGTGGCAAGGGGACGGTATCGGAGGGCCGAAGGTCAGCCGTTCCTCGGCTGACGGTCATTCAAAGCCCCGTCTGCTGCCGAAAGAGGAAAGGAGAGCAGAGAAGGGGGAGCTCGAGGAGGCCCGCACCCTCACGGGCCGTGTTCTAGCGTCGCTCAGCGTCGGCTTCCCAGGAAGGAGCGGAGCGAGGGGATCCGCGCCGCCTTTTGGCTGGGGGGTGCCAGCTCCCGGGGAGGGAGTAAGCGACAAGGAGAATGCCACGGAGAAAGGTGGGGTTTGGGTTCAAGCTGGCCGTTGCTAATGGTAACGAACATCTCCCAAGACGCAGGATAAACTGCATCTCGCGAGAGTCTTCTGGAGGCCGAAAGGGTAGAACTTATCTCCTGGCTCCTTCATCTCGTTAGCCGAGGGTGTGCCCACATGACACAAAATAGCCTGAACCCCTGGATGTCACAGCCGAGGCGCCGCGTGGGGTCCTGTGGTGTCCCGTGCCTTGGCACCGACGGGGACCGTGCGGGCAGGACGTGGTCCTGTCCGAGCGGGTTCGGTCGCCGCTCCCACAGACCCGATCACCGCAGCGGTGGCTGTAACACGGGACGCGGGCTGGGCGCGATGGCGTGTCCTCCAGCGCCCCCCACCCCCACCTCTGTTCACACTTCAGTTCTCTCTCTGTCCACTTGTTTCTCGCTCTTGGTTTACTCTGCTGGACAAGCCCTTTAGTATTTCGAGGGAAGCTGAGGGCAACAGCACGTGCTTCGCTCCAAGTGCCAGAGGAAGCACAGAGCGTGAACGGGCCGCGCGGTTGCCCGGTTCCGTGGGTGACGCTTAAGACACCCGCGACGACCGTGGTCCCTGCGGACGGTTTCCCCGTAGAAGTTACGAGCCCATCGCCAGGAAAGGTCTCACGCCCTTCACCTCAGCTTCCGACGGCCTGAGCCCCATGAACACCGTGGATGTCCCCCGCCCCGTGCTGGACGGAGCCTCTCAGCGGCTCCAGCCACCGCCCCCCGCCCCCCGTGCGCGGCACCGGCCAGCCCCCGACGCCTCGAACCCGGTGCCCGGGAGCAGGGCTGCTCCATGGGCTTCGTCCCTCTTCGAACCTGTGACCCTAAAGATAACCCAGTGGGAATCGGGACTATTAAGAGTATTTTAGGGGGCAGGAAGGGGTGTGTGTTGAGAGGTAAAGGAATTAAGAATCGGTTTCCATTTTTGCTTCGTTTGGTTTGTTTTGTTTTTACCCGCTAGCGACAGTTATTCAGAAATAGCCTGAAGTCAAAACCATAACGTGGTTGGAATGCGGGATCAGTAGTCATTTTTCCCATAATGGTTCCCCCAGCTCGAAAATTCTGCGTTATTAAAAGAACTCATCAAATCCATTCAGCTACAACGCTTAGAATAACCTGGGTGTATCCGCGTTTCTACTCCCCCAGCACCGGAGGGTTTGATATATTTAAAAAAAACACACACACACACACACATTTCTCTTGTTTATTGAACAGATCAAAGGCAAACCATGGGTGAGTTTCCTAAGCAGGGTCTGACTGGCTTCAGTTCTTTCATCTGCAAAATCAAGACCAGTAATTAAAGAGTGAGATCAATTAGATTATAAAAGTAAAAACGTTTTTAAGAAAAAAAAAAAACAGCCAAGAACTTTGTTGCGTGTGTTACTGCTGATATATAGATCTGCGTATAATTACAAGTAATATATAATGAACCATGTACACGTATAAATACATGGAAAATCTCTGATTTTAATAGACGCGCTCAAGTATTTTCATCTGCACTAGCAGGAAGATGACCGTCTCCCCCCAAGTAACCGATTCCGCAGGCCGCATCGCCAGCTTCCAAAGGGCACAGGAAAAAAGTGTTTAGACTGCGTGTTAACCTCGCCTTTCGAAGTGACAGGTCCCCCTCCGCGTGTGGCGAAGCCCCCTCTGCGGATGGCTTTCTCAGCGGCCACCGTCAACTCCCCCGGGGGGCCGGCCAGGGCGGCAGGGACTTGTCCCCGAGGGCCCGCTCGTGCACAGAGCCAGGCTGGGGCTGTGTGCACCCCCGTTGCTCCCCGTGGGACTCACACTGAGACGTCGTCCTGGGGGGAGGTGGCTGACGGGAGTGAGGGGACCCCGGCTCCCCACCTGCATCACGGCGCAGTGCCGCTGAACCCCGGTTTTCCTACCAGGAACATGAAGATGGGGAACTCGGTAGTTCTGAGACCATTTCTGGCTCTTAAATTAAGGTGACACTTTTACTGCAGAGACATTAGAATATTAGAATCGGTGCGTTTTCAACCCCAACTATAAAATTTCCCCTGCTGTATAAATTTTTAAATTACGTTCTGTGAAACTTCTGCATAATCACATCTACACTACGCTGAGTGTCAGGGAGTTAAAAATCTCCCAGATTCATGGAACGATAGGTCAGTCTTTTTTTTCTAAATCATCAATTTTAATAAGGCCGGCCCTTCTTTATTTTTTCTGGAATAGACACATAGTTAACCTTTCACCGTATTTGCTTTAGATATTTTATTTTATTCTTTATTTTTTTAATTTAATTTTATCATAGTGACATTGGTTCACGAAATCCAGTCAGGTTCAAGTCTGCAATTCAACTTTAAGTCACATGGACAGTGGACTAGTGGCTACGGGGGTGGGGGAGGGGGGGGAAGTCGATGGGTCGATGGGGTAAAGGGGTCAGATATGTGGGGCAGAAAGAGATCCAGCCATGGGCGGGATGATACAAGAAAATACAGATAGTGTACGAAAAAAACACACGTGAATGGAAGGTCTGTGGCTGATCGACTCATCTGAGCGTGTCCGCGGTGTCCGGGCAGAGCGAGAGGGCGCTCTCTGAAGCTCAGAGAACTACGAGGTCACCGTGGTTGCAAGCTATGCTATGGTCACACAAAAATGGTGAGCGGAACAGAAAGACAGGCCCAACAGTGACCTCAGCATATGTTAGAATTTTGTAAATAATAAAAATATCCTCGCAAATAAGGGGAAAGCGTTGCTCTACAATGATGCCAAGAAAAATAATTGGAAAGACGTTAAGTGAGAAGATTGTTCATCAAACTTACTTGAAGATGGGATTGGATATGTCAAAAAAAAAAAAAAATGAAGCCATAGGAGGAATTAAGGGATTGCTTACACAAGGGCTGAGAAGGGGCTTGTGAGGATCACAGTCGTGGACTTGCAAATGTCAACTCTGTTGACGATCACCAGGAAACGGGGCGATGAGCCACCGTCTGGAGATTCGTCCAGGCTGCGGTGTCTGCTTGTTCATTGCTTGTCGGCGTTACATGGGTGGATGTCATCGGAGCGCTCAGTCCCCTGCTGGTGAAGACCCAGTTCCGTCTCCAGTTTTGCCCTCGTAGATAAAGTCGCTGGGAACATTTTGGAACAAGTCGTGTGTGTGTGTGTGTGTGTGTGTGTGTGTGTGTGTGTGTGCGCGCGTGCACACACGCTTGTGTAAACACCTAAGAGCTGGCTTTCTGGGTGATATGTTAGATGCAGGTTTAATTTGTGAGATGAGACTGTCAGCCTTTTCTTATTAAACATGGTACATACCATTTCACACTTCCATTCACACCACATCCTTGCTAACATTTTGTGTTATTGATCTTCTCTTTCTTTTAGGAGTTTTGATAGTGTGTATTTTATCGTGGTTCCTCTGATTGCTAATGACGGGGAGGACTTTTTCACGTGTGGATTGGGCCTTGGTGTACTTTCTTCTTGGAAGCTGTCGGTTCAAATATTTTACACATTTATTTCATTTGTTTGTGTGTGTGTGTTTTAAAACTCTGTTGTAAAATACTTGTTTTATAATTAAGTATTTTCTCCAACTCTGTGACTTTCTTATTCATGCTATTAACAGTGTCTTTTGATGTTCAGAAGTTTTGCGTTTTTTTGAATGTGTGTAAAGTCTGATTTATCATTTTTCGTCATTATCGCTTGCTGTGATTTGTCTAAGAAAACTTGGCATACTCCCTAATCGTGAAACCTTTCATGCCATACTTTCTCTAAAGCTGCATAATTTTATCTTTTAGGTCAGGTTTTCCCTCCTCCTTAGCTTTGTGTGCATGGCGTAAGTTAGGGGTAACGGTTCCTTCTCTTTTTTGCCGTGGTCATCCAGGTATCCCAGCACCATCTGTTAAAAGGATCTTCTTTTCCCTACTGGTCATTTTGGCATCTTTGTCAAAAGTCCCGCGTGTGGGTCTGTCTCTGGGCTCTGCCCTGCTCCACGGGTCCACCTGTGATTCCTGAGGCCAGCACGCTCTGTCTCGGGTACTCAGCATCTTCAGAGTCGCTCTTGAAGTCAGAGTATCAGACCTGAATTACGCACTTTTTCTTTTCCAAGCTTTCTCTGGTTTTTCTAAGTCCTTTTAAAAATCTTCCAACTGCTATGGCAAACTCTTCCTGGGACTGGAAACGCATAATTATATCCCTTTATCCGTGTCTCCTGCCCCCGCGCCCTCGTTGGGGTGCCTGGAGTCACCTCGGAGATAAATCACAGGAGCACAGGTCCGTCCCGGGTCCCGACCCGGGGACGTGGGCACATGACGCCGCGGCGGTGTTTACCGTCATCAGGCTCACGGAAGACGCCACGCCGAGCTTTCTGTCTCAGTGTTTTCCTGTCGTATAAACGCACTTTTAAAATACGCATCTAAACCTTCGCCAGGATTGTAAAGCAGGACAGAAGTCAGACGGCCTTTGTTGAAGTGAAGCATTGCTCCTGACTATCTGTATTTCCACGAAAAACATTGAATTATAATGGGTTTCTACTTTTCAAAAACGAACACAATCGTGTAAGTTCTGACTCCTTACACATGTTCTATACAAATTGTGTTTGAAAATAAAATCATCTCGATAAGGTGACTTAAAAATCGTGATTTGTGGCACAAATGAGAGGAAGATTGATTTCATTGGTTGTTAATAACAACTTATTTGATACATATTCCCTGTAAAGAAAAGGCTCCCACTTTCGCTGTGCAGTTAGATTTATTGTGTTTTCCCTGGAGCACTGGCCAGACCCCTTCCAGTTCCAGAAGCATCTCCGCCTCCTCCCTGATACTTCCACCGTCCGAGGCCTCTTCTCCCCGTGGTCTCGCCGTGGGACGTGCCCGTGAAAGCAGGCGACACACACGTGGCTCATGTTTTCCCTTCATGCTTTCTAAAGTGTCACCTGAGACACCTGTGTGAAGACGGCACCCCATGTAAGATGTCGAGTGATTTCGGGGTCTCACTTGCACCCGGTCTGGGTTCCTCCCCTACACAGAGCTCACACGGGCCTCAGACGCCGACGCCAGGACGTGGATGGTGTGACATAAGGTTTCGAGTCTTCGGTTGAAATCCCGCCCCTCAGCTTGCTGTACGTACCTGGACAGCAAACGTTCCCATGTTATCCTTCTCTGCAAAGCTAAAGATGAGAGATGAGTATCACTTACCCTCCCCGGCCCCCGCGAACCCTACCATTTCACTGGTTGAGTTTCCTGAGCGGTGGACTTCCCAAGCCAAGGTCATGGGCAAGAGGAGTCTCTCTGATCCAGGCTCAGAGGACAGAAGAATGTCGTTTTAATATTTAACGCGTTCTTCTTACGTTTGCATTTCTATACATAAATCGGTAGTGAATTCACATCACTCCCTGGTGGTCCTAGAGGCCGTGACCTCGTCCTTGATGGCTGTCCAGGCAGGTGCCTCCAGTGGGCCAACACGCGCAGTTCATTTACGAAAACGTGCTGTTACAGACGGCGCTGGGCATTCGGCCAAGCCAGGGGAAGCACGGCAATCTGTCACTAAGGAATCTGAGACTTCGAGGCCAGGGAGCGTTGGTGGAAGAGCGGAGTTCACGACTGGAGGGGCAGGAGGCGGGCGAGGGGGTTCCTTATAGCGTTCATCCGTCCTTTGCTGCGAAAAACGCAGCCTCCGGGTCCCCCGCAGGAGTGAGTGTCCCAGAGCCTGCCCCACCCTCTGCCATAATCAGGCAGCTCCGTGGATTGAAGTGGCACTTCAGTTCCAGAGCAGACGAGGGTGCGGTGATCACAGGACGGGGGTGGGGCAGGGGGGCGGGTGTTCCGATGAATGCAGACGGCTCAGGCCCCGCTGCCACGGACAAGACCGTTGGCTTGTGTCTGTCTTCCTGGCATTGTAAATAGTAAGGACGTTTTATTGCTCATCTAGCCGTAAAAAACAAATAGAGAAAAAAGGTAACTTTTTGCTGTCGCATTGCCTTCTTATAAACACCGGAGGTAAAGTCACGTGAACCCTTCATTTTCCCGTATTCCCTTATTGCTAAAATAGTTCAGGATAAACGAGGCAGAATGAACCAGCACGACAAGACAGAAACAGACTCACAGACACAGGGAACTAACCGATGGGGGGGGGCGGGGTGGGGGGCGGGGAGGATAAAACGGATGAAGGAGACGGAGGTGCAGACTCCCAGTTACGGAATAAACAAGTGGCAGAGATGCAGCCTGCAGCCCTGAGCCTGCGGTCCGCGCTGTCGTGGTAACCGCGCAGTGACAGGTGGGTCCTAGGTCGACCATGGCGATCGCGTCGCAGGCAGAGGAATGTAAATCACCGTCTCGTACAGCTGAAAACATACAGCATTGTCTGCCAACTAAACTTTAATTAAAAAACAATAGTTCAGGATGCAGCACGCAGAAGGTTAATGTGGAGTTCCTTCTGCTTTTCAGGCCTAGATAACACCTTCCTTGGCGCCGTAATTCAGAAGTGTTGTTTATGGCCACGTTCAAAAGAAATTCTAATCCTAGTAGCTCACCAATTCCGTCTCCTCCCGAGATGACACCCACTTCTTTTTTCTGTGGGTTGGAAAACAAACCAAAACCAACTACAAACGTTGCAATCATCTGGAACATGAAGAAGAGCGTGTTTGACGGGCACACGAAATGGCAGGAAAGTTGACGACCTCCGGGGTGAGGAGGACCCTCGGCCGCCGTTTTCGGTTCTCCCGCCGCCTCCCCGCTGTCTGCGATGTCACCCTCGGTTTCCACGGACGCCGCAGGACGCAGACACCCAGCGCCGGGGCTCGGAGGCGGCGGCTGGCCTCCCGCTGAGCGGGCGAGTGGGATGGGATGGATTCTTCCAACGTCTCCTTGAAGAACTGCTTATTCCGTTCAGACCTGCGGTGTCCGCAGAGCGGGGCTGCTGTCGCCCGTGATGGCTCGGGCCGTTGTCTCGCAGACCGGGCGGAAGTGGTCACAGCACGCGGGCGGACACGGTGCCGTTTTGAACTCAGACCTTCTGAACTGCGTGTTCTCGTGAATTCGTGGGTTGCCGTGATTAATAATGGGTCTTTCAAAACTGAAGGAACCATCCGTCCTCCCTGCGACTCTGCTTCTGAAACGTAAAGACATTTTCATCTCAGACAGACAACTGTGTACGTCGCCGGCACATTTCCCCGTCGACTGTCTTTTAGACGAGAGACTAATGATTCTCGTTATTTTATCTGCAATTTAAAACAACAACAACAACAGGAAAGTGAAGCCTGGTGCTAGCTTGCTCCGTTGAGAAGCGTCATCAGCACAGCCTCGCGTGGGGTTGCTCTTAGGCCAAAAGAATTCCAGACGACACTCAGGTTTCTTCACGCTCCATTACACGAGACACCCACTAAGGCGTCTACCCCTGCCGAGATCACTCGGAACTCATTCAGAGCCCGAGCGCTCCTTCAAGTCTCTGGAAACTCCAACAGCTGCCGAAGGGGCGTCCATCCGAGGACGGGCGAAATCACTGCGTGCGATCCTGGAAATGAGCGTGGACGGGAGTGTCGTCCCCTGATGAAAACCGCCTCCCGTCTTGAGTTAGAGGGTGTGACCCTCCCAGGGTCCTGGGCGTCGCCCTGACGTGAGCTGTGGCAGGCCCCACTGATACTAAACCGGGGATTTGAAAACACGGGAGTTACGTTTTAGGATGCAAGTTGGGAGGAAGTTCGGGAGTCTCAACCTCTCATGGGTAAACACCGACTTACTCTCAGAACGAGAGCCCTGCCCTCAACGGGGCCTGGCGTGTGAACGTCCGGGGACCCCAGGACTCGTCCTGAACAGAAAATAACGTAACTACCCGGTCGTCTGCGCAGCCAGAGGACAGAAGCGCGTATGGCGAGCTGAGGGGGGGGAGCTTTGCTCGGCCCTTTAACGCTCTCGGCCGGCCTTGCCATTTATGCTCCTACCCAACTGTCCGGCTCTCGGGCGGCTGGGAGTTCTTCCACCCGAACACAGTTGCTTCGCAGCGTGTGCCAGCGGCGTGACAGCCCGCGGCTCTGCTGCCCACGACGCTGTTTCTTCTTGCTGTTGTCTCCTCTCGAGTAAACGTCCTTGTCGAGTGTTGCCTTTTACAAAAACCTCATGTGCTGTCTGTTCAGGAGACTTAGAGGATAGAAATGCATGAGCCTCTTCAGGACCGTCACCGTCCTCCGCGCGATACCGTCACCGTGGGCCCCTGTCGTCACACGTCAGTCCAGACGCGTGGCCCGGCGCCCGACACCGAGCGGGGACGCGGACGCAGGCCGTGGACTTGCGGTGAGCGTGTCAGAGCAGGTCCGCCTCGGTGTGAACGCGCTGGTCGGCCGAGTGCCGTTGACAGGGGCTGGGGCGAGTCTGTGTGTGGGTGGCAGGGGCGTCAGGGAAACCTCTGTCTTCCATGACCTTAACACTGCTCTGAAAACTGGTCCGCAAAAATGCCAGCGCGTATGATCAATCTGCCGTTCGCACCCCCAGCTCACACGTCTAAGGGGTCGGCAGACCTACTGAATTCGAATAACCCACCTTCTGCCGCTCTGGCCATGGTTCAAGACCTATTTAAGCAGACCGAGTGATAAAGTATGTATTTGGTAAAAAAAATTAAAATCAACAAACCCCATATAATTAAGTAGAATTTGCTGAGTCAATTATATATAAATCCTGAAACTAATTAGTCTGTGTGTTTCAAATGATAGATTTAATTCCCCAAATATAAATATGCATAGCACACTTAAAGTAGTTGCTATTAAAGGCCGAATACAGATTGTTCTGCAGAGACCACAGGTGACTCCTGAAGTCCCATGATTTAGCGACCGAATGACCGCCGATCACGTGGGCAGCGGTAAAACCTTTGGAGGGAGCTTGGGCTGAGTGGTGGTGATTTCGTGAGGAGAGAAATGAAGACGGCTTTATCTCGAGAGGGGAGAGGTGTGAAGGAACATGAGGGTGAAGGAGAAATGGTGCACGTGAGGCCTCGCACACGGCGTGACAATGTGACCTCGGTCGAGGGCCCCTTAGCAGATGTCACGGTGCAGAGGTGACGGGCCGACGACTGGACGGTCCGGGGTCGCCTGCGGGGCCCCCGGCGCTCAGGGCCGGCCGCGTGGTGCGGGCCAGGGCACTGTGTCGCAGAGACGGTTAGGGAGAGGCGTGAAGTCTGGACATGCATCGGCTAAGGTGAGAAGGGGGAGGGGATGAATGGCAGGGCTCGCTCCCCCAGCCCTGCCTCGGGGTTTTTATTCTCCCTCTCACAAAGCTGCTTTATCAGATTAGTAATCACAGATTACGGCCAGCTCCCAAATTCAGCCTCAAGGCCCCCACCTGTTATCAGCTCCTCCCTCTGCTTTTCTTATCCTTGTGCCTAGAGCACGAAGTCCCAGAATAGGTAAGGCGAGTGGGCCCCTCCCTGTAGTGTGACCCTGTTGCTCCAAGCACCAGGCATCCTGCCGGGTCTGCAGGCATCTCTCACAACACCACTGTGTCCCCTTGGGCCGCGAGGGCTCGCCCACATTGTCCACAGGCCCTCCGAGTTGGGCTAAGACGGAAGAGATGAATCTGGCCTGGGCTTGGAAAATGCCCCTAGATTACGGTCACAGTCAGCTACCAGCTCACCCATCAGAGGGCTCGCACACCTGCAGGACCTGGGTCACGAGGACCAGTGACTCACACAAACCTGCCGTGAGGTTGTTTCTGGTAGTTTCCCCTGGAAGAAGGCGTGGCAGAGACTCCCGCACCCCGCCCCCGATCTTGCCGGAGGCCACAGACGATCCTGTCCCCCCTGGAAACCCGCCGGCCCGAGCACCGCGTCCGGTCAGCGATGAGACTCGTGGCACCATGTCCTAGGCGCCTCCCAGCTCCGGCCACTGCTTTGTCTCTGCTTTTCCTGCCTGCGGCGAAGGTCAGTCCCCGTGGAGTGACCGATGGAACTGGCCGGACTTCCGCCTCCAGCCTTGGCCTCTACGTGACCGCTGACATCTGCCCGAAGTCTGCACCTTACAATGTCACCATCGAGGCCCAACGAGGATAAACACATTTAAAACAAGGCCACGGCCCTGAGCGTGACGTAGCCGGACCTGGGTGACCTGGAACCCGCCCCTCCCGTGGACCGGTGCTTCACCACGTTCCGCGGAGGTGGTGAGGGGTGCGACCCAGAGGCCCCCTCGCTGCGGGGCCCCCCGCGTGCGGTCCGCCCGCCACCTCGCCTTCTGTTCCCGAGCACTCAGCTCCGGCCTCGTTCCCAGAAATGTCCCCGCCACTCTCCAGCCCTCAGTCTGAGTTGGCTTCGCCCCACGTCCTGCTCCCTGTAAACCCGAGCCTCTCGTTAACAACGCCCTTGGCATGCCTTGTCGTCACCTGTGGCCCATCCACACGGCCAAGTCTCAGGCCGTCTGCAGGCGGGGGCCGTGGGCTGCGTTCAGTGGGGCGTCCGTCACCCCCAGCACAAGTCATCAGCACTTGGCAAATAGATACATGCATTCAGCCTTTACCTGATCGTTGGGAGAAATTTCACATTCTCGAAAAAGATGTTTGACATCCTTCATAATTGCTCTAGAAAATAATTCACAGAGAATTGTTACATCTTAAAAATGAAAGGGACTTTGTGTTCATTTCCATCAGTACTAAATTTCAGAGTTGTATAGTCAATGAAATGTGGAAAAAAGTTAAGAGGCATTGCCAAAGAAAACATATTCATGACGCTTGTTAAAAGAGGCACACTTCAGCCAGGACGGTCATCACGGGTATCAGGGACACTGCCCTGTGGCTTTGATCTGTGGCAGGCGGGTGAAGCTCACCGCTGAACACAAATCTGCGGGATTTATAGCCACAGAGCAGGGTGGAGTCAGGGGACGGGATGAAAGGAGTATCAGGAAGAGGGTGGCTTCTGTATAAACTAATTCAGCAAGAGTCTTGCTAAACTTGGTGTCTTGAGGATACACCCCAAAACGGTGCCCAGTTGAGAGAGGGGGCCGAGAAGCCTGGCTGGAGCCTGGCTGGGCACCCACCGTGGTCAGGGCTGAAATGTCAGCAGCACCCCTGTGTCACACAGACGCACGGCGGGGTCTCTGTAGAAAGAGGCAACATGTTCCCCAAGGAGGATGCAGCTCCGATTTTATGTAAACTTTAAATCAGTTAAGATCCCTTCAGCCCTATAAAAACGATTTCTACCAATAATAATTTAATGAAGACACATTATCCTCGAAGGATAGATGGGATTATTTAGCCAAGTCAGTGACTTCCAGTCTCTTGAGTTCTCCGAGTTCCTTAAGTGAATGGAGTGTATTCAGAGAAAGATCTTTACTTGGTCAAGAGTTAGCAAGCTCAGTTATGCGAATACCAAGGTTAAATTCATAAGTAGAAATAGCGGGACTTGGGGACGAATGTGTACAGCAGCCTTTTTCTTTGTAAGAGGACTCACAACGTGCTGTCCAAATAAACCAAAACAGCCTTTGGCCAGACGGTAAACGTAATGTCCAAATCACAATTATCCAGATAAGCCACTCCTGCAAATCACTGGTTAAAAATAACGTGTGTGAGTTTAATTGAAAAGCATCAGTCAAAACCCTTGTGACATCCACTCAGGGCTTTTCTTCCACGAGACATTTGCTTAAACGCCCCATGGGAAGAGCGTTTCTGAGGGACCCATTCTCTCTGGCCGCAGGTGACACACCTTCTGTCCATCACTGAATCTCGGTGGAAACCAGACAAGACAGAAGAGAGACAGCCTGGCAAGAGATGAGCCAAACCCCGACTTTAATTCTGTCCCCCTGCTTGGAGGTGCTCAGCTGGAACATTGGTTCATTGTGCACGCATGAAAAAAATTTTGCAATCACGTGTGCATACCTGGACACTTGATTCAGACAACACAAAAGCCTAAAGGTGATTGGGCGAGTCTCCAGATCTAGGGAGTAACAGGACATGCAGAAGTGAAACTCAGTCACTATCTTTATGGTCATTGAATTTTATTCAGTTTTAGCCCTAAAGGATGAGCAATAAAAGAACTGTTTCCAATCGCAATGTCAAGAAATGACGGCGATTGCACGAATCAGAAACACACACTCCCCGTGTGCATTCGGAAATCATCCGTGTCACCATTTTTACACATACGACTTCACAACACTTACGCCCTTAGTTTTAGAAGTTCTTTTGTAGCTGAAGAATGAAGCCTGCCACATCACATGATCGTAGAGGAAACACGACGTTTCATTATTGTGTATCTCCAGGGCAGCAAATTGTCATTAGGGACCGTTTTAATAGCTGTCACTTCGAACATCAATGCAATGAGCATCTATCTTTCCTAGAGCCAATGTTAAGAAAAGATTTTCCTAAGTATCACTGTCATCTTGATGCATAAAACTGAATCAGCCAAAGGCAACTGTAACTGGCCTTTCGTAATGTTTGAGCTGGTTGTGCTTCGTGGGTTTATTTGCAAAAGTAAGCATTGATGTCTTGCTTTTAATGAGAGCAGTATGTTTTTTTGTTTTTAAATAGCTCAGATTGACTCTGACATTTAACCATAGTGTCAGGGAATCTGCTTTTAGAAGTGACGGGTTAAACAGCTACCGAGAGGCTATTTTTCTCTACTAAGTGAATTAAGATTCATGGCACATTTTATCACTGATCTACGTGTATTACGCGTATTTAAGTAAATCGGACACAATAATACAGAATTCCTGAGAGGGAAACCTGAGAAGAACTGCATCGGGTTATTTTTTTCCCTGTTATTAACTCTTTCCACCCTCAGTGCATAGCCCTCCTCTACTTTCCACCCTAAATGGTTGATGAGCTGCAGAGAATGGTTGTTGGGATAATACCGGACGAGCTCTGTTCGCTGTGAAGTGGGCAGTTCACACAGATGCCAGAGTTAAGAAGAAAGTTCTTCAGACAGGAAGCGCGTGCTTGGAGGCAAGTCTGTGGACCATATGGAAATAACGCCCTGCAGGGGCCAGGCCTCCGAATCGCTCCCGGGAGCGGAAGGGACCGAAAAGCTCTGCACTGTTTTTTTACAAAGGACGATGTACAATTCACCGGCATTCTGGAGGGATGCACCGCGTGGGAGAGTCACGGTCTGCAGCCACTTTATACCCGTCGTTAAAGAAGGCGTCAAGGCCACGTTTTAGATTTATTTGAATTACAGCTTCTTGAACTCAGAATGGGGGGGGGGGCGGTTCTGAGCAAGCCCCACTGTGTGGGAAACGAGACTGATTCAGAGAAGGTGCCTGCTGCTCGGTTTCCTGCTTCGCCCCTGGGGTCTTTGTTCATTCTGCACTAGATTCAATAAATGTTTCCTGAGTTTGTGCAATTCATTGAGGCCTTGTCTACACCCCGGAGGTACAGATGTGATGCCCCCGGACGAAATGACCGAGAAGACATCAGAACCAGAACAGCTGAAGCTGCTTGCTCCACAGAGAAGGAAACCGAGACGTGGCACGACGAGGAATTTCCGAATGTTTCACAGCCGATTACTCACGGGGGAAAAACACACCGAGGTGGTGAGGCTCCAGCTCCCAATTCATCACCCATCCTCTGACCTGGTCGGAAACGCAGCAAGTGCAGCGAGCCCTTCAGCAACCCATCTTAACCCCGCAGAATTCCTGCCACGCTGAGACTGGGGGCGAAATGGCCTCTTTGAGAGCTTCACCGATCCCGTGTGTGTTGTGACAATGAAGATGCAGGGGACAGCAGAGCGTCACACGCAATCCCCTGCGTGCAGCGTGAGCTCCTCATCACGCCTCTCCGTGCAAGCCTGTTCACGCCGCGTTTATGAGGGACGGAGACACAGTTGTGCACTCCCAAATGCATCCGACATTCCTCGTAAACGACGCATTCTGCCATTCATGGATAACTGAACGTCTTTCGAGTCTGTGTTAGACGGTGTATAGTGCACTTCGTTACGATTAGGGACACGCGATGCGGGATTCGTGAGCCACGTTTTTACTCCTGTTTAGTGCACTATAAAAAAAAAATTTCGTAAAAGCACCAACAGGTCCTTCGTAGAGAGTATGTTTTCCCTTGAATTATCATGGTGGAGACCAAGGAGAAAGGTGTTCAATGCTGCAGAGTCAAGACACTTGAGAATCAGTAGGGTTGGGGCATGGTGGCGGTTCGTTTTCTTCTGTCTTGGCCTCTGAATATCTTCGGTTTCTGGGGGTTCTGACATTAGAGTACTTTCTGAAAAAAGAATACTCGCTGGATTTTATTTTATTTACTTATTCATTTTTTGGCTTTTATTTTTCATCGGCTCGTTCCCCCCCGCCTCCCAGAGCTCACAGTCTCGTGGACCGTGACTTTCACCCTCACGTCGGTGACATTTACAGGTGAGACCAGCACTTTACTAGTGAGGGATGAAAAGGTGCGGCGTTCTCGGGATGCAGGGAGAGCGAGGTCCCAGAGGAGGACAGTGTGGTCTGGCCACTGCGACTTCACCGGGGACACTGCGTCAGCTCTTGGAACACGCTGATCCGTATCGGCGTCAGCGTCGCCCGGAAAGGACCATGTCCGTCCGCATCGCAGTGCCGAAGACGCGGAGAGCCGGACCCGCTTCCCCACGTCCGCAAGGCTCCTCCACGGGCCGGACGGCTCCCTGGCTCCGCTGGTGGAGACCGGTCCCCCATGCGGGCTTCCAGAAGTTAGGGAAGTGGACGGCGTCGTCCCGGAAGGAGGCCGTGGGCACGGGAAGTCTCGCGGGCTTCCATTTCCTCAGTCCCTGGGGCTGATGCCTTCGCAAGGGGACTGTCATAACCAGACGCCACGTGGTCATCAGAAAATGTTTGCAGGAAGGCATGACAGGAACATTCTCGTCGCCGGAGAGCGAGCTGCTCCCCGACGCCTGGGTGCAAGCGCCTTGGTCGTGACGAGTGTCCGCGCCTCACGGCAGAACGTGTGGCCCCGCGGGTGGGTGGCTGTGGTTCGGTTCACGATGGGCCGACAAGTGCGACAGTCGCGAAAGCACGAAAGCCATCGTGGGGCCGTGGGCTCCCCATAAACTATTCATAAGGAGAAGACGTCCGTAAGATCAGACCGATAACGCCCCGAGGCCCTGCGGAGGAAGAAAGCCAATCAACGTGGGGCGGACCGAAGGCTCCGTGTGGGCTCACGCCCGCAAGGGCAGGGCGGGCGCTCCGTACTCCGGGAACAGCGTGACATTTAAGGACCCTGCCGCGTTTACATCGTTAAGAACAGCTTCACAGAGTCACTGCAGACCCTGCGAAAGGAGACACCCGATGAATATGTTATTGGAGGAAAAAACATTTTTCCTGAGAGAGCGAGTTTTCACTCTCAGAGAGTTGAAAAGGGGACGAAATTTTACAAACACCATACATGAGCATGTCTTTTATTTTCTTGTTAGTCATGATACATGTATAATTAATGATAGAAAATGCGATAGGATAGCGATGTGAAAATCTGAGTGTGAAGGAAGACGTGACTGCATGGCTTGACGGTAACCACTCAGAAGATCCCGCCGTGTTTCCGGACAGTGTCCGCTGTGCACTTACATATTTATTTTGATGGTATCGTGACATATAAATAATTTTATAAAAATGTCGGCGTTCTCTACAATCGCTGTACTATATTTCTTATGTTAAGTAGATTTATTATAGTGTATTCAACATTATTTATAGTTTCCATTTCTCCATTCAATACAAAAAAAAAAAAAATCCTGCTGAGCTTTGCTGTGAGCAAATGTTTGCTCCCTTATTTAATTTATATCTTATGACTAATGATTTATTTGCATATTCACTCCTGGGAAAACTACTTCAGGATAGAGAGGAAGTGTGTGGGTTTCTGTCGCCATTTTGGGCCCGTGGTTTCCTCTGCCACAGCGGGGTACAGTTGGCACAGCGGGGTACAGTCGGCACAGCGGGGTACAGTCGGCACAGCGGGGTACAGTCGGAGAAAGAGAGCGGGCTTGATCTGATGTTTCTAGATGAGAATTTCAGCTGCGATCCGGCCTGGCTTCGAAAACATCATTTAGAGTCTTTTCCCCTCAACTTATTTAAACGCAAACCACGTGCAGTCTTGTAATTCATGAGAAATAATACCTATTTGTCCTGAGCGCCGGGCGGTGTGACCCGTCTTCCCTTTGGCTGGTTCTTCCCCCAGCCTCCAGCAGGTCCCTCGCTCACATGCCCGGGGTACTCAGCCGATACCCGCGGGGACCCCTCTGCGTGTGACCGGGTTTCTCTGAGCCACGCACTCCTCGCTGGTCTCCTCTATCCTGAGACCTCACGCTGCCTTGTGTTACCCCAACTCCGGGAGCTGGCACGCCGCCCCCTGCAGGCCCCCACGAGGCGGTGCACGAGGACAAGCCTGGGGGTCGCCTTGTTTGTGCCTTGACCCCTTGGGGACTTCGGTCTTTTGTCCCCTGAGGCACAGTGTCGTGGAAATTGTCATTCCACACGATTTCTCGTCACGCGTGATTGTTTCAGGTGGGAGGCTAGAAAACCTGTCTCGGCGCAGGTTAAAGTTAACCACACTCCTAGTTACTCACGGTGACATAATTCTAGGTCCCGGTGAGAGCTTCTGTTGACAACGGGCCAGTGCGTTCCGCGCTCTCCCTGTATTTAAGCAATACTATAAGGCAACATCGGGTCACTTGCGGATCATAGAATTCCGAAGAAATCGAACCGGCTTTGAAACACACAAGCTGGGGGCATCGTGTCAAGACAGCCCTGACATCTCCCATGACAAGGCTCCAGGCTGTGTGCTTCTCCTTTACCTGTGACGCTGAGGCCAGCAAGGCCCCTGGGAAACAGGTGCAATAAAGTGTTTGCCGTATTTCGATGTCCGCGTCTTTTGTTCCCAAGTTGCATTCAGGTCCTGTGGTCCATGGCCTCCTTGAATTATTTGTGTATTCTTCAGTTTTCTATAGGAAGCGTATTTTAACCCCTATAAACCCTTTGATTATTCGGAGTCTTGTTAGGTTTCTCAGTGAGGCCCCACGTGCCAGCGACAGTTCTTAAACTTGCTCACATACCTGAGATTCCCACCCAAATTGTTTTACAGTGTGGTGCTTTAAGCCCAAGTTTTATATTCCTACTCCATTTTTTCCGCATGCCTCTCTTCATTATGTATACACGGCACCAAGCTGGTACTTAAAAAATGTAAAATAAAACCATGGATGCCTCTTCTTCTGTCACATGCTGATCCGAAGGCGGGCGTTCAGAATCTCACTCCCCGCCACAACCATGACCCTGTGTTCCGTGAAGCTGACAGCGCCCTTTGTAACTGTCCTGTGGTCATTTTCCCTTCGTCATTGCTAATTATCTTCACATTTCACACTAATTGTGTGCGGGTACGTGAGCCGCATGGTGCGTATTTTCTTCTCCACCTGATATAGAAAGGCTCCTTCGTTCCCTGAAACTCTGAAACTCCTTTGGCTGGCTCTTTGGGTAAACATTCTCTGTGATAGTCACTTGAGCCTAGTAGTTCCCGCTGCCTCTAAAAATACTTCAAATCTTCTTATCAACGCGATTTCATTGTGCGTTCAGAAGCCTTCTCGGAATCGTGTGTGATTTGGTTTCTTTATTTAGGATTTTGTGTGCTACCTTCTGTCTGTTTTGAATGTATTATCTCTTCAGAAGTTTACCTTTTTTTTTTTGCTTTTTTTTACCACGCTCAGGAAGATATAATTTAAAGCTTCATGAGCCATTGCCTTTGCCCGTTTTCTGATACAAAACACAATAGTGCACTGAAAATGACTTATTAACCCTGCGTGACCCATGTCGCCGATGGTCTCCAGACGCCCTGAGTTCTCCCTGAGCGGGACAGAGCAGCCCGTGTCAGGGGGTCAGTGCCCTGGGGCGGGGTCCAGGACATTGTCAGCCGAACGGCTTGGCCGGACTTCGCTTCCAAAGTGTCTGTCTCGCTTTCCTGCTGGTCCCCCAGCTTTGGTCCGCCGTCCTCGTGACAGTACGCCACGTCCTCTGGCTGACCTGTTCCTCCGAGCCCATCCTCAGTCCGGTCTCATCAAACGCTGTGGCAGAGCTGGCTGGCGGGACACTGGCCACGGACCCATCCTTCCCCAGCGGGAGGGACGATGGCAGAGCCAGGCGGCGGGCCGTGTCCGTGAGGATGTCAGGGAGCATGGTCTCGTCCCGGGCTGTCCGCCTCGTACAGGAGGGAGGTGACTAACCACATGTCCATGCCGCTGCGGCTGGGGGTGACGGTGACAGTCACAGCCCGTGGGTCCGCCTCGTGCCGGCCTCACCGGGGCTTCCACGGCGCACGTGAAACCCGGCAGGAAGTGGCCGTGTTTTCGTCAGCGCTCCCTCGAGGACGCCTGACAGGCGACCGCGCGAAGCTGGCCGGTCGGCTGAGTGTCTCAAAGTCTCTGGGACGGTGAGAATCATAACTCACACGTAGGTCTGGCTCAGGGGCCCACACTTCAAGTTCTGCTCAGACACGTCGCCCACGAACTCCGTTTTGCGTGCTGTGGTGCGCTGCACTGGGTGTGACTGCGTCCTGCGGCCCGGGACACGCAGCTGGGTCTCCGCCACGCTCGCCTCGCTGGCCTGGACGTGGCCACCGTGGTGGGGCCAGGGCCCCGAGATGGAGGCTGCCCCCCCCCCCAGTCCCCAGCCCGGGTCACGGCGGTGGCTCGTTTTGGCCCACAGCGCTACGACCTGTCCTTACGAGGCATCCGTGTGCTTCCCCCGCCATTCGTCCGGCGTGGCTTTTAAACTGACAGTCGGGTTTGTCTGATGGGACCGCTGTTTCATATTCTGAAACCCAGCGTTCCTGCTCCCCTCCTTGCTCCGAAACGGCTCTTCGGTCCGGGCGTCCGTTTCCCGCGCCCTCGGGGATGACCTCACGCCGCCGGCCACGCGCCGCTGGCAATCCCCGTGCACTGTGCCCGCGCGCGTCAGGCCTGCCTTCCAGCACGCTCCTCGCGGCGTGAGCGGACACGGCGCCCCTCAGCGCGTGCGGCTTTTAGGGTTCCCTTCATGCCGTAGCTCCACGTCAGACGTGTGTCACGCGCCCCCACCACCACCAGAGTGCCAAACGCCAGAAAAGCCCTGGTTTCCTCACCTCCCTTTCCGTACGCTCCGCAGGCAGGACGGACAGGCGCACGGCGCGTGCTCGCCACGGAAACGCTCGTGAGCTGAGTCACGGCAAACACCCAGCAGCCGCACGCCGCGAGAACCCTGTCGTGGGGGCCCCGGGGACCTCTGTGTTCCCGGTGGCAAGACGGAGGTGGGGAAGGGACCGGCCTTCACCCAGCTGGGAGCGACAGAGAAGCCAGCGTTTGGGGTCTGAGCCCGGCCCTCCCTGCGGCTTGTCCCGCTGTGCACGCCCCTTCGGTGCTGACGGCCGGCAGGGAACACATTTTCTTGATCTTCCACGTGGCATTTCATCCTTCGCGGCTGTCCGTGGCCGCCTCTTAATCCCGAAGGCCATCACAGGGCGCCTCCCGCCCCGCTCCGGGGCTTCGCCGCCTCCGCCTCCTGGCAAATGAGCCGAGCTCCCCGGGGTTCGGCCTGCGCCTTGCTCTCCTCCCTTGGACATCCGCAGGACCCCGTCTCGAGGTGCGGATTTCCCACTTCGCATCCGCCTTCGTCCGCCCTGTGGCCTTCGTGGCTTGATTCCGTGGTGGTCACTTCGCTCTTTGAAGCGGGCGCCTTGACTTCGCACCCTCCGCGTGCTTTGCCACGGTCGTTGGCCAAACCAGAGGAGGACGGCCCCGGTTTGGAGCGCTCCTGAGAAGAGAAATCCTCAGTAACCGTTCCGGCCCGCCGGCCGGCCGTCCCGAGGTGTTTGCCGTGCACCTGTCTCCTCTGGCATCTTCCAGGCGGGGCTGCCCCGCCCCGCCCTCAGCCGCCTCTCGCGGATTTCAGACGTTGTCCTTAAACTGCTCTCGGGTCCCTAGGTGTGTGCGAGCGAAGCGTGCCACCCTCAGCCAGCGCTCTCAGCGGCGGGCCGCTTTTCCGGTCACGTGGACGCACAGCTTGTTCCCCTTCTTATAAGTCTGTCCATATGGTTTAAGCCAAGTAACAGCCCCTAAACCCGCGGCTCTCTGAGTGATCGCCGAGAATGGGCTTCGTAATCACCATCGCACTCGCTTAAATCTTTCCCTTTCCTCCCGAGAGAAAGAAAAATGTCCTGAAAGCGGCACTTACTCCATCAGAAGGCCCTGTCGATGCAGATGTAGGGCTTCTCTTTCTTAGGCGATAAATATAAATCACCCAGAGCTAATCCTGACCTGAAATTGTCCCATAGGTGTAAGACATCTATTTCCTCTTCCAGGACTGTGACTCCTCGCCTTCTGCTCCTCCCTAAACTACAAACCCGCAGCCTCGTCGAACGTCCTCAGCCTCTCCGTGTTCCTCTCGGGGCGGGCCTCACGGTTGCCCCACTGCTCCCCCCCAGAAAGAAGCTCTCTGCCCTGAGCCGTGCCTCGTCCCCGGGAACGCCCCCCCCACACACCCCCGTGCACCGGGGGGCTCCCACCCGCCTCCCGCCCGGCAGCTGGGCCGCTGCCCGCCGGTGTCGCAAAGTCCACGCGGCAGCGAGGTCCTCTCGCTGTCCTTCCCCGTCTCCGACGCCCCCTTTTTCTGAGCTGCGTCTCCTTCTCCAGCCTGACGCAGGGCAAGATTCACCGCCAGGATTCCCCATGCACGCCGCCTCTCTCCTCGCCATCCCTGGTTCCTGTCCCTCTCTCCCCACGTCAGGCACCCCGGCCCCTCAGGCCGGCGCTGCTGTCTGTCCGTCCTTGCGCGCGCACGGCTCTCCGCCCCGGCCGTGTGCCAGCCTCCTCCGCCCAGCCTGCTCCCTGACGCGGTTCCGCGCCCCCCCTCCTGCGACCCTCACCCCCGTGACTCCAGCCTGACGTGCTGCGTCTCACACGCATCCCCCGAGCTCGATGGGGCTGGGAACGCTGCTTTAGGACTTGCTCTGCGAGGTCACCATTTCGACCCTAAACCAAACCGTCGACCGTGGTGACTCTAAGAACCTATCTGATGTGCAATTTGTTTGAATCCAAAACTCGGAAAGATACGGACTTCTTCACTTCTGAAAATTCGCAGATTGGAACCGGCAGAGGAGACGACGTCCCAGCAATCTCTCCAGCCCCTGACAGTCTTGGGTTTGGCATCCATGGGTCAAGCGGTAATCGTTGCAGCATTTTGTTCTGAAGAGGAAACGCGTGCCAGAATTTTCTCTCCCGTCCGCTTTCCCGGCCTGATCAGTTCCACAGACCGGGATTGTGATACGGGGCGGTCGCGGAGAACAGCCCGGGGAAGCCGTTCCCTCTTCCCGAGGTGAGGTTTTAGGTGCAGGATACCAAGGACGAGGACACAAAGACGTGTGCTCCAAGTCTCACACTTTTCTCCCAGCAGCCTTGTTGCTTATTGTGCCTCTCTCGGTGCTCGGACAGGCGTTCAAGATGAAATGGTAACGTACTCAATTAGAAAAGAATTCCAGCACCTCCCCGCAGCTCCTCGCTTCTCACCTTCGTTCACACTGCCTCCCCTGTGTTTATTTTTAAAGAGTCCTCTTCCTTCCGCTACTAATTGTCAGTTCTGAGCCTGCTTGTCGCTACCGGGTGACTGCTACATTAAGTCACTTGTCTCAAGTAAAGAGGTGATGTAAGAGCGCTCAGCTACTTAACGGCCACCTGTCCTGGTAATCAAATACTCCTTCCACGTCTTTTAAGGTGTGTCTAAAATTTGACGGGCTGAAAGGTCCATTTGTGATGATGATTTGTACTTCAAAATAATCTCCTTGAGCCAGCGGTCGACAGGTCCCCCTGAGACTGTTCCGCCTCACTGATGTCATTTCTGAGGTCATCGTCCCCAACACCCACCTTCCTTTTAGCAAGTAAATATTAGCTTCCACTTTTGACTTAAAAACCCCATCGACTATTACATTACAGGACAGGTGGATATTTCCCATACTTTATTTCTGAAGTGTCAATAGATTCACAAGACCGGTGGCCTTTTGACCAGCATCTGAAAGTCCAGATGTCACTTCCGTCGTGAGCGATCTCGTGCAGAAAGCGGGGATTAGTTTCTGAGCTGCATCTGGGATCTTCAGTTCGAAGAAGTGAGTGATTATCAATCGACATTTTCATCTGCTCCATCGTATGTTCTAATAATTCCAAATATGCCAATGCTTTCCAAGTGCACAAGTAGCCTCCGGGAAGGAGCGCACGTCCAGCACTGCGTGTAGAAGCCGAATCCCGAGCACCACGTGTGCGAACCGCGTTTTCCTGTTCGCATCACGACTCCGAGTCATCGGCAGCTCTCCCTGCGTGCCGTGTCCAGGCCCAAGGGAAGCTCGTTTTCCCAGACGTGTGCTTTGGCCTGACGTCATTAGACAGGCGTGAGAATCCTCCCGGCTCTGCCAGGCTCGAGGCTTCATGTTAATAACCGCTCATGAAGGTGATGATTTAGTGGGTGGGAAGAAAGGAAGGATGATTAGACTCGACGTGGATTTCATAACCAGTCTCTGCAGAATCTTATTTTATGTCTCGGCAGATCGATTTAATTCCATGTTTGGAAATCGTGCCAGGGAATAAAGGGAGACCGAACAATCCTGAAACCCAAGATATTCAGGCTGTCTTTCTTTCTTTCTTTCTTTCTTTCTTTCTTTCTTTCTTTCTTCTTTCTTTCTTTCTTTCTTTCTTTCTTTTTTTTTTTCTTTCTTAAGGGCTATAAAATGTTATTATTATTTTCCCCAAATTCCAAAATTATGTTAGTTCTTCAGTAGGTTAAAAATAATAATATCTAATGCCAGATGTGAGGGTTTCTGGAGAATGAGAAACTGCACGTTTTCTAGTAACCCCCTAAGACATTCAGAAAGGCCGTTAAGCAAGGCTTACAGGTAGAAGGCACTCACTGCAGAGACAGGAAGAAGATATTGCAGCCCAAATGAATCACGACTGGGTCTGGACGGGGCCTAAGAGCAAAACCCTCATCCTATCCCTTGGGCCCCCCTCCAGCCTCACTCTGGTTTGTTCTCGGGTGCTTGCAGGCGTCCAGAAACAGCATCCCGATCAGAGCTGTGGATGACCAAAGGCCGGAAGTCTGAGTTTAACGCCTAGCGATTCAGCAACCAGAAATCTTAGGGATCCCAGGCAGGGCCAGCGTTTGCCCGAGGCCTCCTGCTGTTCATGTTGCTGTCCGGCTCATCCTCTCCCAGGGAGAGGGGAGACGTCCCCAGGGCCCCTGAGGTGGGGAGTCTCCAGCCTCGACAAAACTGCAGGCGAAGGGACCGTGTGCCAACGTTTCTGTTCTATTAAAGAAGAAAAGACAACAGGGCGTTTGCTAGGAAGCTGATCCTCTGCCCTGGAATGTGTGTGATCTGAACAGGAGGAGTCGATTTCTAGAGGCTTTGAAACGGGCCATCTTTGTAAAGGGAATTCTTCATTAGGAAAACACATTGCTCATTCGGGGAAAAAAATAAGCTTTGCTCATCTGTAATCACTTTAATATGTGTGTGTTGAATATGCAACTGCCAGGACTGTTTGTTTGGATATGGAAAACAATTCTAGGCTTTTTCTTTCAAGTACCAGTGAATAATTCATGAGGTTTTAGTGTTGGACATATTGATATTATGAATAAGCTATTTGTTGAAATAAAGAAGTAAATTGTAAATTCTTTAAAAGTTTTTAAAAGTGTTTGGGGCAAGCGAAACATCTTTTTTTTTTTTTTTTAATGGTGTGTGATCAAACACAGAAAAGCCAGCTTTGGGAGTCCAAGAAAAATTATTGTAAACTTTATTGTATTGTTGTAAAATTATTGTAAACACCTTTCAGATCTAGATCCAGGGTGGACTGCTCAGACATGTAGCAAGCAATTATTTTCCAGAAGAGTCCTTAAAGCAAATTATTTTCTGGGTATTTCTAGAACCCAGAGTAGAGGTAAAAAATATGAAAACTATTTCTGTCAGGGTTTATTTCCTTCTAGAGATTAAATCTTATTAGAAAAAAACAAAATGTTAAATAAAGACCGTTGCTTTTTTAGATTTGGTCAATGGATAAAGGAGCTATTGAAGCAGGAAAGCCACAGTAGGAGAGAAATACCGGCTGAGTTTCTGCTGCTAAGGGCAGGCGAATAAGGCTTACTATTCCACTCTGGAAAACTGTTAGTTGAATTTATGAATTGGCTTTTTGTGTGTCAACCTTAAATAAAAGTTCAACGGTCCATATGGGTTTATTGGTCATATAAACTGAGCTCCAGTGGAAAAAAATCGCAGATGATTACATTTCTGCACACAGGAATTTATCATCTTGTGGTTCCAGTCGAAATCGAAGACAATTTTATTACTACATTATGTCTTTCTAGGTTTCTAAGTAGTGAAAAGGTATATTTTTTACTTTTATCTTATTCTTTGGGTGGTTATGTAGTTGCCTAGTATACAAGATTGAGAATGCGAATTAGACTAATATGTGCAAAACAATTTATATATATAATTTATACACACGCACACATGTTGCACACACAGAAACATGCTTGTTTTACACTAAAATCCTACAGCAATAACATGATTGTGAATTATTTAGTGCTAATTCAGCAAGAGGAAGTAGATGCAAATGCAAACAGGCAATTATAATCTGTGTAACCCATAGTACTGATGTACATACCTAGATATTGTGTCTTTGCTTTTGTGTGCTTTGACCCCGCGGTTCTGAGTTTTATTGTGAGTTTTTCATGGTGCAGAGTAATTTATCCAAGTTGAAGTCTTGAAGTCTTGTGTGGAAACGTTCGGCGACATATTTACTTCCTGATAATATTCTGTGTGATTTTGGTGGGTTCGAAATGAAATAATAAATATCAATACAAACCCACATGTCTCTGAGAAAATGGCCAAGATTTAGTGTTGTAAAGGGACATGCAATTCTTAAAATGGTTTCTGGCACTGGATTGTGGGTCATATCTAAAAGCACATCACAGTAGTGTAGCGTTGCTGTGCAATGTGTGTGTGTGTGTGTGTGCATGTGTGGGTTTCCGTGTGTCTGTGTGCATATATGTGTCTGTGCATGTATGTGTGCTGTGTGTGTACGTGTGTGCATGAGTGTGCATGAGTGCATACACGCATGCATGTGTGCATGCATGCATGTGTCGCGTGTATGCACGTGTGCATGCATGCATGTGTGTCATGTGTGCATGCGTGCATGCGTATGCATGCGTGTGCACGCATGTGCATGCATGTGTGCGCATGCATCTGTGTGCCTGTGTGCATGCATGTGTGTGCATGTGTGTGCATGCATGTGTGTGCATGCATGTATGCGTGTGTGTCTGTGCGTGCGTGTGTGTGAGGCTCAGCTGAATGGCCGAGCGGAGGAGGGTTGCGTGGGTGGCCTGATTGCGCGCCTCCCGGCCGCGGTCTTGCGTCCAAAGCCCTCTGCACGGGCTCCGACTCCCGCTTCCTCCTCGTGCGCCCCGGCCCCCGTGTGTGGCCGCCCGTTTGCACCTTTCGCCTCTGCTCAGAGACCGTCTCCGAAGGCTCCTCTGACGCAGTGGCCCCTCGGCCCCCGCCCCGTGAGCGCCCGGTTACGCCCGGCCCTGCCGGCCCCTCCGGCCACCGCCCCCCCGCCCCCGTCACGCACAGCCCTCCCGTCGCCGTTATCCTCACCCCCGGCCCATCCAGTCCGGTTTCTTGGCGTGAATGGCCCCCGAGTCTGTTCCCGCCGCCCAAACGCCGGTGACGAGCTCCAGAATCAGGAGCCCGGACAGCCGCCCTGACGCTTCTGCCCCGGCGTCTGAGGTCCAGCGCGACCCACGCCGGCCCGTCGTTCCGCCCCGCGCGGTCGCTTCGGCCTCTGCGGGTGGCAGCCCGCGCCTCCCCGTGCTCAGGGCAGAGCCAGCAGCAGCAGCTGCCCCAGCCTGCGGCCTCCTCGCCACCCCGTCTCTCCGCCGGAGGCCCCGGCTGCACTGGCGCCGCTTGGAGCTGTCGACTCCACGAGGCCGTGAACACGACTGTCCGCAGAAACCGTCCCCCAGATTCCGGGTTTGAAGTCCTCCCTGCGCCGGTGACCTGTGGCACGACGCGGTCATGACGCGGGGCGGGGCCGCCGGTCAGGTGGGCAGCCACACTCTCCCGTGGGGTGCGTCGCCAGGGACTTGGGGTGCCGTGTTCAGCAAACTCCGTGAGCCATCCCGCCCTCCATGGTAAGACAGGCTCCGCGTTCGGTGGCCGGGCCCGAGCCCGGGCTAACGCCGGCGTCCGAGCTCGGCTAGGGTCGGCTGGGCCGCGCTGCGAGGGTCAGTGCGGGTGGAGCGTATTAAAGGCTTTTTCAGCCTATGGTATTTTTTGCAACTTAGGACGAATTCATCTGGACGTAGTAATCCTGTTGTAAGTTGGGGGCATCTCTAACCATTTTGTTCTCATTTTCCAGTTTCTTGAAATAAAGATGGGGGGGCTCAGCACCCACCCGGGATGTGAGGATGACGTGCGCTCTAAAATCCTTTTGCAAATGGAAGTTTGACAAGTCCTATCACTGCCGACTCCATTCTCCAAATCTATTTAAAGCAGGTAAGTTGAGTAGCCTAGCCTGTTACTGTTAGTACACAAGTCGGACATATCATTTTTAACATCATTAATTTTTAACATACATTGACATACATTACATTTCAATTTTTCCATACGTTAGGCTTATGTCAAATTAGATTGTAAATATCCTTAACTGAAGCATGTTTCTGTGTGTGCACCGTGCGCTCTGAGCACCCGTGAGCACAGGCACCAGGAAGCGTGGCCGGTCTCCCGAGACAGGCCTCTCACCCACGGTCCTCTCACACACAGGTGGCCGACAGGAAGGCCACCTTGTCCTCCCAGGAAGGAGGTGAGATGCTCATTTCACCTCAGGGACAAAAACTGAAGGTCCTGGGACATGAATAACTTCATCAAAGTGTGGCACCTGTTACAAATGCAAACGCGGGGGAGGTTTGTAAATGGGAACCACCAGGGAGTGAGCGACGTCCTGGCCTCACACCTGAGGACTTTGTCTAAGGTTCTTGGATCTAAAGGCCTTTTATAGATACACATCAAACCATTATTTACCTTGTATGAACCTTTGAAATCATGCAGGCAGTGTTATATATTTACTTTCATCAGAACACATCTTTCTATATATACAATATATATACCATTACGTACGGTATATATGTGGCATATATCAACTTCTTTGTGGCGTGCAATATATTTTATATAATACACTATATATATTCATAATTCTCTTATGTGACTATTTCTCAAATTTATTTTTCTCTGTCCCTGACTAAAAAATGTCATTGTTTTTTAGAACACACAGCCCACCAATATATTAAAAGAGATTCAAACACTTTGCAGATGGGAATACTATGATATTGTCTACACAGCCAGCATGGAGCTTGGTTTAAAAGGGGAAAAGGTACTGAAGTGGCATCAACTCAGAGACTTTCCAGAACAGACCCCTCCACGCCACCCCACCCCACCTCCTATAAAGACGGAGAAAATGAGGTGCATCGATGTGTTCTGATATATTGCTTACAATGAATCATGGTTTAGGATACAGTTTTTGTTTGTGTGTGTTTGTTTTAAAGAGGTCATTTTAATTAGTAGGCATCAAATCATTTAAATATCAATATAAGTGAATATAAACACAGAAAAAGAAAAGGCAGAAATGCAGCACAACCAAGAAAATTCTTTGATTCGAAAATCAAATTTGAGCAGGTAAAATGACCAAAGTGATGGATGCAGAATGTTAGCAGGGAAATTGGATTTGAAGTAAAAAATAAAAAATAAAAAAATTAGGAAGTGATGTCTAAAGTGAGGGGAGGTTTTCACAACTGGGAAACTAATGTGGGAAGCTGTGGATGTGAGCACTGACAGGGAAAAAAAAATACCATACACAGAAAATGAGATAAATTTGCCAGAAGTAGCTTTTTAAAAATGTTTGCGAATGCACGCTTAATAATACAAGCTTCATCGGTTTCATTGTGTTCGTTAATATAGAAGAAAATCGTTAATAGTATGTTTGCTGATATGTAAGGGAAAAAATGTAAAATGACAATGTAGAAACTGACATGCGTTTAAATGCGATAAAACTTGCTCTCGTTCAAGGAGCAGGTTTTTACCAGATCTGCGGCTGATCCGAGCCGTCGGTATAAAGATACATTAAATTATTCGTTGCTTGGCAAACTGTGAAGAAAACAGATTTCAGAAGAGAACCATCCAAATCAACCTCATTTCAACACGTTTAAATAAGCAAACCTCTCTGTAACTTGAAATTCGGGATCAATGCGCATCCCAGACAGTAGAGCACGTCATTGTCAGCAAGCACGTGCCATCTACCTGCGCCCTCAGCACCGCCAGCATGGTCCTTCTGCCACGGGAGTTGGGTGAAGGGGACACTCAGTGACAGACACCGGCGAGCCCGCAGGGCCGCGGTCCACTACGGTGTGAGTGACGTGAGTGAGCCCTTTCTGCCCGCCTGTCTCACTCTGTGTCCCCATCAGTCCATCTGGGACATCAGACAGGCAAGGGGCGGCAGAGGGGTGACGGTGCTGGCCCTGGCCGAGTGCCGCCCACCCCCGGGGACCGAGCCAGAGAATGTCCTTCTGCGGCAGAGAAAAGAGGCCTCGGGATGAAATGACTCCAAGACATCCGAAAAATGAGTCCCCACTATTTCGTTTTAAGTTAAAGAGTAGAATAATATTAAGGAAATTCCTTTGATTCCTATTTTACTGTTGTTAAGAAGTGTAAACTGTGTTTTTGAGACATCCCCCCTCCCTCGACAAAGGTCATAAATCAGGGTGTTTTGCATGATTGGGCCAAACTGGGAAGAACTGAAAGGCGTGTTGTGTTTTGGTAATTAATATGCATATGATAGAGAATCAATCCTTAAGATAGTGAAAAGATTTTTAAAAACCTTCTTTCTGACATTCTCTGTTTAAGTCCTCAAATTAACCCGGAAAGGGTATTAGTGTAATTCTGATCACGATACAGAGATCACGTGCTGAAACTGAACAAGCAGACCGATTGGTTAAATGTGGCGCATCCGGTGAACTTCATAAAAGCGACCCGGGACCTGAGTGAAGAAGACAGTTGGTGAATGACGGGGTAAAATGTTTATGAAAAAATAATTTTGTGTAAAAATAAAAAGGTGCATGTGCTTGTGATAAAGCGTAAGCTCCATTCGACTAGAGAAGCCATTCACATTACTATTTAAAGTTAATTTCTTCTGTAATAAGATTCTAAACACCCACGGAATTACAAGGGTTTAAAATCTAAGTGTACGGGTTAAAAACTTGAGGACCAATTCCCTTTCTAGACCACAATTCTTTAGTTCTATATGAACATCTCTTGGCAGGAGGAAATATGAGTTCCATTTCTTCTGATGGCTTTTTCCCCCCAACTTTTATAGCAAGCTTGAAAAGTCTGTACTTCTTAAATTATATAAGACTCGTTGGATTTGGGGACGGCATGCTGCATCTCAGGTCTTAGTTAGAATTACATCTCAGCCAGAAAGAGTCGTTTTTTCTTATTTTTCAGCAGGGCCAAATAGAAAGATCTAAATAATGTGGGCAATAATGTGGGCTGGTGGTCCTCGTCAGCATTCAAAATGTCTGTACTGCGGAATGTCTGTCATGTGGCATTCCCATCACCTTGCAACCACTTGCAAACGTGTGTGTGTGTGTGTGTGTGTGTGTGTGTGTGTGTGTGTGTGTATCTATATAAAATCACGTGTTATTTGGGTAAGGGCAGGGCCTGCCACCCCCCGTGGAACTGATAGCCTCTGCCTTCCTCGTCTTTGGGCTACACAGTGCCAAGCCACAGCTCCACCTAACGCCACAGTCTTACAGCCCGTCGATGCCCCGTGGAGGTCACTTGTCTACTTCCTTCACCCGTTGCCATGGAGAATAAAGCGTGGGGGTGACAGATGTCTATCTTTGTCCCCCTGTCACCCGTTGCCTGCCTGCGAACCGATAAGACCCGTCAATATTCACCTTGCCCGAGTCTGGCCTGCGCCCCGGGAGAGCGCCCCATCCCAACGAGGCCTCGTGGGTTTGGCAGAGGGTGTGTGTGTGGGGGGAGGGGAGAGGGTGCCCTGAGGATGTTCACACTTTATTCAGCTCTGTGATGCATATTCGGAACGTGAGAAACGACATCGTTTTCACACAGAGTAACACTTAAAATCTGGGCCAGTAAACAAGCTCCGGAGGGAGATGGACGTGGGCATGTTGATGGTTTCCAGCTGCAAGGCAGAGAATCGGATGCCTCCGTGAGTCAGGACTGGTCCGGCCACGGAGCAGGGCCGCCGGGGGTCTGAGCTTGCACACCCTGGTCACGATTCCTCCACGTCACGCGTGATGTGGGGAAACTGTTCACTCTCAGGACCTTTTCTCCATTTCTGCTAGAGATCTGTGTGTGTGTGTATACAATTTATTTTCCCTTTTTAGTTATTTTTTCTTGGCTATGATTTGATCCATTTTGAAGATGTGAATATTGTCCTTTTGTTTGCTTCTTTTTCGGGGTGAGGTGGTGTTGCTGGTAGATTCTCTAATTTACTGAATATATTTAATGTGTTAAAGTTCATTCTGCCACTGCGCTACACTCGGAGAATACAGAGCATGGTTGCATAGCTTCTGCCCTGTAGGACTCTGATAAT
Source organism: Eonycteris spelaea (assembly GCA_003508835.1). Classification (NCBI taxonomy): domain Eukaryota; kingdom Metazoa; phylum Chordata; class Mammalia; order Chiroptera; family Pteropodidae; genus Eonycteris; species Eonycteris spelaea. The sequence continues at coordinate 1,944,714 of PUFA01000002.1, read as the reverse complement.
CTGGCAGGGGTGAGGGACAGATGGGCACAGCATCGGACATGTCACTTCAAGCGGAGACAAGTGTCCTGAGAGGAGCGCTTTGGGCCAGCTTGACCCAGCACTTGACCCGAAAGTGCTTGGGTAGAGAACTGGCTAGGGCATCCCGTGGAAGTGACATTTGACCAGGATCTAAAATAGTTAAACCTCCTAGCACAGAGCCTTTGTCGGTAAATAGGATGTGTAACTAAAGAATGCATTTTCGTTCTTTAATTTCCAAAGCGGAAATTGACACCAACTTACTCAAACACTCAGGTTATCAAGTTTCAATTTAAATAGCCTAGAAATAATACTTTAAATTCAGATCAGAGCAGAATGAGTATAAACAGTTTCAAAATATCTATGCAATAATGTAAAAATACCTATGACGTTTATGGATAGCACACAAAGTTCTATCTGACACTTCGGATATTTCTGTGGCTTGCTGGGGATGCTATATTTAGTCAAAGGTTAGTAAAAATACATATGTGATTATTTCCCCCTTTAAGTTCACAGACCCGGTGAATTCTATCCATAGATACTTCAGTTAATCTAAATAGAGAAAATTTAATGATCTCTCTTGGCTTAGTTTACCTAGATAAAAAACTTCTACTATCTTGACTCATTCATTCTCTAGTTATCTCCTATGTAGACTGGGGTGTTCTGAGCAGTTTTGTTCATGTTTATCTTTGTACTTGAAAGGACGATATCAAATGTAGAGATCCAATGCCCTATGACATTGAAAATCCTACATAAAACCTCATAAAGCCTTTTCCCTCCCAAATTCTAGAAGCTAAGTTTCCAAGATTATTCATTGTAAGAGAGACTGCCAGTTAAATTTAATTTCAAAGTACCTTTAATCAATTGAAAAACTATCTTGAGTTTCAAAAACATTCTAAAGGCATCAGGTCCTCTTTAAAAAAAAAAAAAAAAAATCATGTTTCATTCCCGAAGGCAATTGTTGCGTTATTTTAACCATGTGACATGCAAACTTAAAGACTTAAGATATTTGCTCGTAGACTCGCCTTCGTTAACGCCTGTGAAGTGCCGAGCACCCTGCTAGCTGTTTAAACCTCGCGGGATTCTGCAAGGTGGGGTGAAGGAGCCCTGTTTTGCAGATGCGGAAGCGGAGGCCCAGGTGTGTCTGCTCCGCAGGTGCCCCCTCCTCGGTGCGCCTGCGCTGGCGGAAGCCACGCCTCCAGGCCGCGGGCCGGTGTGGGGCGGGGAAGCACGCAGGTGCGCGGGGCCTCGCGGCCTCTCCGCAGCATCCTCCGCACGCGGCGCGGGCGTGGAGGCCGCCCGGAGGAGGCAGCCTCGCTCTGGTAGGTAGGTTCCCTCTGGACATGGTCGGAAGACGCTCCGTTTCCCTTTGAAGCCCCTGCCGTTGAGGCCAGGGCTTGCAGAGGACCTGGGCGCTGTGCCCACTGAGGCGGCTGCGTTGGCCCTTAGTTCGCTCAGGCGCGGGACTCGTGGCGGAGACCCTCGTCTGCATGGTCGCTGTCGGGTTTAGCTCCCAGATGCTGCGCGGGGTGCGGGCACCTGCTGGGGACGCCTGGGGCGTTGGAGGTGGGTCTGGGCCAGTTCCTTCTCCCGCCGCACCTGCTCCGTCTCCTCTCAGCTCGGCCGAGTCCAAGCTGTCCCGTGGAGAGTTCTCTCTCTTTCTCTTTAGCCACCGTCTCTGTTAGGAGATTCATCTCTCCTTTAGGATGAGCATACTGTTGAGAGGCACCAAACACTCAACGTTTACAATGTCATGCCAAACCTGCCCCAAATTGGCACCTGTTGCTTCATCATATGTACCTTTTGCTCTTGGACGAACTCTTGTTTTAACCCAAATTTTATTCGCCCCCCTACCTACATTTCAGTAACTATCCTCATCAACCTCGTTATGAGAATCATATAATAGGAATTTTTTCTCATTCCTTTTTAGTCATCAGCAATCCTGACAGTTCTGACACCAAAAAGATATCTGAACACACTTGAATGTCTCCCTCTCAACTAGCAACTTATTTTTTTTATCCCAACTCATTCATTGGAAGAAATGTTTATACATAGATACCAGACATTCAGTAGATACCAGACACTGCTCTAACCACAAGGGATAAGAAGGCTGAGCAAAAGCAAACCTGGATTCTTACTGAGCTTAGAATAAAGCTTTATTGATCACCTTCTCTTTGTAGAATGCATAACAAGGACTCTGTTGGAGGGAAGAACAACGTATCTCACTGATACTTTGTCCTCTGCGTCTAGTTCTAGTCCTAATTATCCTCGTTTCTTGGAGCATAACAAGGTAGAATCGGAGTCCCTGGAGCCACCCGCCTAACTCGGTTTCAGGTGAGTTGTGATGAGCGATTAGCAAGTGAAATGTAAGCCCAGAACACAGACAGGTTCACAGCTTTGACGCTGTGAGTTGCGATCCTGACGTGGCTGATCCTCGCTCTCCCTCCCGCCCTGACTGTCACCTCACGAGTCCTCTTGCAAGTCGTCTGCGATAACCCTGTGGGTGTAGCACTCCTCTCTGCCGGTGACGACAGAATTGTTTCAGAACAACTTGTATTACTGCAGCTTCTCCAAACGCAATGTTAACAACAAGGATTTAGGGTTTAAAATGTCCGTCAACCTAGAAAATATGCCAGATTTCACTGTTTGAGATCCGGGGGAAAAAAAAGTTAGACTAACTTTTGAAAAAATCTAAGAAAATAAAATTAGATGAATATCTTAACTAATAGTTTTTCTTTGATCCTGGCAAATATATGATATAACAACCATTAGGATTTTGATGAATATGACTTTTTTCTTTTCACTAGAGCTACAGAAGCTAAGAACTTGATAAACTCATTTAAAAATCTTTTCTCCTCTATGGCTGTGCTGCCCTGAACAATCCTGAACCATCTGATCTCGGAAACAAAGCAGGGGCAGGGCTGGTTAGTAGTTGGATGGGAGACCACCTAGGAAGACCAGGTGCTGTAGGTGTAAAAAATTTTAAAAAATAAGGGGTTGTAAACTGGCAAAGTCCTTGCAATCCGTGAGGTCAACCAAAGGTTGCCTCGCCTAAAAAATTTTTAACAATTTTTTTTTCCTCTAAATATTTTTTCTACTAATTTTCAAAATACATTGGCTACTTCTGGAAATGATGACGCAAACAATAAATTAATCTAGATAGATGGTCAAAATTAGTGCAAAACCCTGATAATTGATCTTTTGACATGAGGGAAATACCAGAAATTTACTTTTTATGTGTGGCTACAGGAGGTATAATTTTGGTAATAACATGATGTGTGATGGCTCCCCATGATGACGTTATTTTCGAAATTCACAGGATATTGATGTGTATATGATCATTAAAGGTTCCGCATATATAAACATTTTTCATTTTTTTTGACTCTTCTGATAACAATGTCTTCCTGTATTAATACTTGTGTTGACTCACTAGTAAAGCTTTATGAGGCGTCTTTTCAGGGTGGGTTGATATTTTCACAAAAACTATATATGGTCTAACCACATCTGTTCCCATGAAAATACAACTTTCCCAATTTTATATAAGAGAACATCGTGGCAGAAATTCGGCGGCCATGGTCTAGCATATCAATGTCAACAAGTAAAATGGAACTTCTCCCCGCCCCCCCCCAGATGCTTAAGGATCATTCATATTGGAAGCGCAATCCCGTTCCCGTTCATCTTGAATCCCTTTAGCACGTCTCACCCGGTGCTGGCAAGCAGGTGGAACTTCGTAATTCACTGTCGAGTGAATGCAAACGCCAGAGTTGACTGCTGCTGCGAGCTAGTCACACTTCCGAATGACGTTCTTTCACTTTGCTAAACGCACCAAGCGTACGTGTGAGTGACGAGAGGGGTGACATGCGGCTGGTGACATTGAAGCGTCACTGCTAAAGCGCAACATGGTCCCTGACCTGTGGTGGGGTTGGACGTTCTGTTGACTACAGTCTCCACAGAATGCCAGCAAATTTCGTAGGCCCCGATAGGAACCATGCCCTCCTGCGTATTTGCTGTTTCCATCCACATCGGGTTATTTTCGTTCAGCTGTTTTAACCCATGGGAATGACAGCATCGAGTTCTCCAGCGCTGCATCACCGACAGATGTCTTCCCTCCCTCCCGAATGTACCGCTTCCCTCCCTGGCAGAAATGGTGAAAGAAGGCTCTTCGGGGCTCCCTGCCGCTCCTGGCCGAGGGTCACGCCACGGGCCGAGGTCTTTCTCCGGTAAACCCCATTAGCTCACAGAGAGCCCCACGCCCCTTTGGGTATTCCCAGCTCTCCCATCTCTCCATTAAGGTGTTGTTTATGTTCAGGTTCTCCTTTCCTTAAGAAGTGGCTTAGCTCTGTGGCAGACTTGTCACGTGGATTCCAACAGATCAAGGTTCAAACAGACGTGGGATTGCAGCATGCGTACTGCTTGGCGACGTTCATTTAAACGAAATCCTCTGAGACTAACTTTCAAGGGCGCCTTGGGACCAAAATCCAGCTTAGAAGGAGCATTTCTTTAAGAGCTGTTGAGGCTAATGGCAAAAACATCAACCGTTATTAGAAGCTTGTTATATATCAGGAATTATACCAAATACTCCTTTCACTGTGCACTGTGTGCTCACGACAAACCTACCCACACATTCTTTTTGAAAAATTGCCTTCTCAAGGTTCGACTGGTTGAAACACTGCATGTTTACCACAGACGCCCTGGTGGGTTTGGAGAGCAACACACACCCCTGGTACCAAGTTATGGTACCAGGACCCATTTCTAGATGATGACAATAAAACAGAGCTAAAACGACTTTCCCAAGTTCCCATGGCTCAGAGACAGAGGCAGCGAGGTCCTGCCAGACCGGCCCACGCCTGGCCATGGGCCAAGGGCCAGCAAACCCTAACTCTCCCGGACCCAGAAGGAGACCACGAGGATCAGGAAGAGACTCGCCGGTCAACGCGACTTAATGTTTCCTGTGTCTTTTTTTTTTTTTTCTTTCTTTCTTTTTTTAAAACACATCTCTGGATTACCCACATTGCTGAATCACATTTTCCATAATAACTGCTCGTTATTTTTTCACTTGCAACTGTGCATAATTGCTCTCCATCTTATTCCCGTCTACATCATTTGTCTCTCTTAAGCACCAGCGTCCAGGTAGAATCCACCTGTCAGGGACCTCTCGCAGGCCACGGGGGCTCCCATTAGGTTCACTTCGTGGAAGCCAGGTATAAACAATGTCTTCCACTTGATAATAAACTGAGAGCAGTGACGTAGGAGCGACTTTTCACAATAAAATAGCTGCACTTTTTATAGCATCTCGTCCATCCGAAAGCTATACACGTCTACAACTTGCATTAGCCTAATTGGCGTTCTACTTGGGAGAACCGGAGGACATATTTTAATTAGATCGCTTTAAAAATATTCCTCATCACGACGTCGTATCACACGTTGGTCCTCGGGCACTGTATTTATATCTTGCGTCCAAGTCGAGAAGCAGAGGAGCACGCTTCGAGATGACTAAAGTGTTAGAGAATGTGGAGTGTTAGTTCCGCTTTTTGGTCGCCACCGGGAGGCGCTGAGGGAAGCGTGAGTGGCCCCCCGTGTCCTGTTTTTTTGTATCTTTCTGCGAGTGTATAATGATTTCAAAATAAAGCTCTAAAACCTGCTTCTCTTTTTAAAAGTCATCATCAATTTACAGGGAAAGACATTTAAATAAGAAAAATTGAGTTATTTCAATTTTACCTCACTACAGTGTAACTGGAAAGAGAAAATCATAAATAACAGAAAAAATATATAAAGTGGCTCGTTAGAAGTCAGCCTTTTTTTTTTTTTCTAATTAACAAGAAAATGACCAAGAAGAAGTTCCTGAGCTAAGCAATACACTTGTGGAAAGCTTGTGGTGAATTATTTCTATGTAAAAACGGTCAGTCTTTCGAGGTGAGAGCAAGAGCTATTATTACTCTCAGGCAATTGACAGTACCGTTTAAAAACAAACGTGCTGTGCGTGTGGGTGGCAGAGGCGCGAGGAGCAGGTGCCTGTGGGTTTGGGCCGGAGAAGAAACTGATGCATTTGATGGCATTGTCACCGTGCGGGGCGAGCCGAACCGCGTTGCCCGGCGATGGGGAGTCTCGGTTCTTTTCAGCAGCGCAGTAAGAGCCGCAGCTCCGTGAGACTTAGGAAAGGTGAGATGTATTAAAGGCACGTCTTGAGGTAGATGCGGGTCACACCTGAACAGGCTCACACCTCGTGGAGACGAAAGGTGTGATTCGAGTCCAGTCAGAGTGAGATGGGTCACAGCGGAGAGGGCTGTACCCACGCAGAAGGGGGCGCGTCTGGCTCACCTGAGGGCTGCCGTGGGTGGTCGCAAAGCCGTTCCTAGGTGATGGGTGCGTGAGGGCATCGTGATTGACCTCTGGCTGGGACATAACTTCCCATCCAGGGCACACGCGCTTCCCCAGAATTCAGTCTGTGGCAATTAGATGCATGCGCTTCCGGCGGAGGCATGAGGCTCTAGTGACCGAATCACGAGGCCGAGGCCGCGGGCAGGTTGGGGAGGGCCTTCTGCCTGAGCGTCTGCGGCGGCGCGAACCCAGCCGTGGGTTTACGCCCTCCTGTGCTTCGTCTCTCAGCATGCAGGCGTGAACTTTGAACGGCAAAGTGGGTCTTCCGAGGGCCATCTCTGGGCTGGCCTTTGCCCCTACCTTCCCGCCGTTGCTCACGGCTGTCTACCTACCTAACAAAATGACTGGGACTGAACATAACCCCCTGCCTGGGGCGCCCAGTCCTTACCCGGACCAAACAGTCGACGATTCTGAATGGGAAGCAGTTTCTCCAGAAAGGAGCAACACCCAAACTCCTGGGATGGCAACATTTTCCCTCTCTGCAGGGCACAGACTGACTTACTCCCCCTACCTATCCTCGTTTTAAAAACATCGGGAAAAAGCTAACAAGGAAATCAAAAAGAAAACACCTTGTTTATTCAAAGAGGCATTTTAATTTTTCTCAAAAAAGGAAAACAATCCTGCTAGCTAAAGTCAGTCTGGTGTTAAGAGAAGATAAAGTCTTCAAAACTTTTCCTTTGATGTTCTCCAATTAAACGCTTATATCCATTTAATCTCTTAATGTCAAGATTTGTCTGATTAACACAGGAAGATGGCTTTGAGGATAGAAGCTTGTAATGTTCAATCGCACCATCAGAGTCCTTTGAGGATGGAACTGTCTTGTAGGCAACTACCTGGCATCACTCTGTGATAACTCAGAGTGACTGATGGATCGGCTCCTGTTGTCCGTGCATCAGTGAGGAGGAAAGACTCGTCAGGCATGACAGCTGTGGAATCTGCATAGAAAATTGACAGAAACCAAAATGATCCAGTTGCGTGGTGGCAGCTAGGAGTCTGGACTTCGGGGCGGGTTTCCTGGTGAAAGTCTGCTCTCTACGTCTCCGTTGCTGTTGATGTTGACGAGCCACTTCACTGCCCCAAGCCGCAGCGCCTGCCCTGTGGTATGAGGACAAGGAGGGCGGGGGGCGGGGGGGGGGGTGCTGGTATTCCTGGGTTTCAGATTTCAGTGAATAAAGATACGTGAAGTACTGAGCAGAGTACGGGGCCCATTGTGAGTCCGCAGTCCTTGTTAAACCCACGTCTGAAGGATTGCGTGTTCATGGCGCACTCACGTAGCAAGTGCTAGGTGATGGGATGCATGTGTTGAGATGTTAGTCCTTTCACATGCTAAACACGATCCTTCGCTTGCCTGTTGCCCTAACATCCGTTTAGGGAAGGATCCTCCTTTTCGGCGTAAGGCGCCCACGGAAAATTAGGAGGATGGCTTCACCCATCTGCTGGTGCAATATAGCTCCTTCTCTTGCCTTTTATTATGCTCCACACTGTTCATCTGCTATGGGTAGATTTTATTTCAGGGCAAGGTCCTTAACAGCAGGAATCCGTGTCTGTTTTGTTAATGCATCTCCAGGGCCACAGCAGACTCTCAGCAAACACTTGTGGAACGGATGCTCCGTATGAAAGAGATCCTCCAGGCCGGTTAGCTGCGGAAGAACTCGTGTTATCCATCTAGGGAGAGGGCACGCTTGGGAGCCTCGTCTGAGGGCCGCCACACCGATTTCCTCCTTGCCTACCTCCCCCTTCTTTCTCACACTCCGGCCACAGCACACCAGACCTCCCACCCAGCCTCCTGTTCCGCCGCCTACCCAATGCGTGTCACAAAGGCCAGTCCTGCACGACGCAGGTTACCGTGAGAGTATCAGGCCGTCAGAGAAGGTCTAAACCACCGAGCCTCATGGAAAGGGCAGAAGACCGCCCTTGTCCTCTCCCATTCGTTTCAGCTTCTGGTGAATCCTCACTTGCACGGAGCCGTACGCCAGAGTCGTGGGAGGGTGTTGCACACATGCCGCTCTCTGACCGCTGTTTGTCGGCCGCATGGGGCGCAATGGTGTCTGCTACCAGCGTCGACCTTATTCTCTTTCTACCAAGCGTTTCTTAAGCGTGCGAAGGTTCCCTCTCGCTCTGCCCATTGCCGGTTTTAGCCAACTGAAGCTGAAGTGACGCCTCTCGGCCTCCTCAGCGGGGGTGGGGACTCGTGGTGTCTCTGTGGGGCCGGGGGGTCGCCGGAGGGACCGCACGTCTGATAGCGGAACGAGGAGCTGGGACACATGGGCCAAACCCGGGCTTCGCGGCCCGCGCCGGGGGCCGGGCTCGCTTTGCACGTGCCTGAAGCCAGTCGCGTCACCTGCCTGCCGCTCAGTGTCCCCATCTGTCATGTGGTGCGAATGGAAGTTTGCGAGAAACCAGTAGGTGATACGTTTTATAAGCGTCTACATGCTAAGGAGGCACCCAAAGGCGATTAGATGGAAACATAGCCTCATTCTTCTCGGCTGCTGTGAGTCTCGTAGAAGATGGGCGTTTAGAGTCGGCCGCATTGAATTTCAGGAGAAATACAGAGTTTTGGGCAAGATAATCCCGCAGCCTGCTATCAACATGACAGCAAAGTGCTTTTCGTTGTTTCTTTTCCCGTAATGAAAGCTAGAGCTAAAATTGCAAATATTTCCGGAGACAGGTAACAGAGAATCTCAGGTTCTCAAAACAGATAAAAGTTGTATCAGATTGTGTGACGAGATCAGGCGGGGGGACAACAGTGAATTGACCGGGAGGCTGAATGAGGGCCGGACGCTGGCGGAGAAGAGGGGTCGAACGCCACCGCTGTGTCAGGGGAGAGTGCCGTGCGAGCTGCCTCCGAGGGGGCCGCCGCCCGTCCCTACGCCCCGTCGCCTCGTGCAGCCCGTTCCCGTCCTGCTCAGCATTCTGCTACCTTCCTCCGCTCCGCCCCTGCCTCCCACGGTTTCTGCGGGGGGCACCGAGGAGTCAAGAATCACGTCTTCCTCTGCCGCGGTCCTTCCCAGCGCTTGGGATGTGTGATGCGCGTCGGCCGGGGCCTCAGGCCCGCTTCCGGCGCTTGGGGCTTAACGTCCAGCAGGAGGCACAGGCGGCAGTGGTCTCGGCCAGCACTCATCGGGCAGGTAGTGTGCCGGGCATCATCCTAGGCACGAAATCTGCGCTGACTCGCGTTATCTTCAGCCGAGGCTTCCGAAGCATGTTCCTTCACGGTCATCTTCATCCGTTCAACAGGCGAGGAGCAGGGGCCACGGAGGGGTCGTGGGTCTGGCCCACAGGTCGGCTGCTCTAAGCAGCAGAGCCAGGTGGCAAGTCTCTGGTCTCGGTCTGCCCTACGGGGGCCCTGCCCTACGGGGGGGTCACTCACACGTGACCTCACACACATAGATAGGAGTGTATCGTGACACATCTCTGCTGCAGGAGAAGGTGTAAGAGCGTCGTAAGTCTGTCCCTGTGGATGAATAGTTATACTTTATCAGAATAGCATTTTCATACGCAATGGAAATTCTCGTGTTACGTCTCGCCGGGTCTTTGGAAGCACCTGATATGGTGGGCACATTGATGAGTCACAGCACAGCTGGAAAAGCTAGAAACGCTGTCTTCTGTTGCTAAACATACGGTCATCCTCTGCAGATCCATTAGTTTTCAGATCCAAGTATCATTCGTGGTGCGCCACGGCCGGGTGAATTAAGCACGAACGAAGCTGTGGGTATGACGAAGGCTAAACCCTCGTGAGAAAACAATCGCACGGACGAGAGACCACGCACCACACCTGCAGGGGGGCCAGGTAGGCATGGCAGGGCTCTTGCTGTGATTGCCAGCTTGTCCCAAGCTTCGCCCCGAAGGATAACAATGACAAGCTATAAAATATATTTTCTAACTGCTTTATACAGGTAGATCGTTGATAATTCAATGGACAGAGAAGAGATAAAAAGAGAATTATCCTGCCTAGACTTCAGTGGATGGCCTTACAACCAAAGAATACTGAACACTTCACTTCAAAAGCATATAAATAAGGTGGAGTGACATGAAACCCCATAAAAACACCAAATACTTGCTTCGCATACACATCTAGTAACCAGGCTGGTAGCTGCCCTGCTTTGCTAAGTGCAGCAAGCTCTTTGATTTTTTTTCATTTTCATTTTCCTTTGCATATTTATTAATTTATTCCAACGATGGTTTGTAGTGTTTAATATATAAGCCTTAACCTTTATTGTTAAATGTATCGCTAAACATTTTAATCTTTTCGATGCTATTGCAAATGGAATTTTTAAATTTCATTTTCAAATTGATCATTGCTAGCATAGAGAAATAGAACTCTTTTTTAATTATTGATCTTATACCTTACAGCTTTACTGAACTTGTTTATTATTTTAATAAAATTTTGTGATTATTTTAGGAATGTTCAGTATTCAAGATCATGTCCAGGAGGGATAGTATTACTTCCTCCTTTCCAACCTGGATACCGTAATTTCTTTTTCATGCCTAATTGCCTTGGCTAGAAATGCTGGTAAAATGTTCAGTAGAAGTGAAAGAATGGAGGTCTTTGTCTTTTTTTCTGATTTTCGGGGAAGAGCATCTGGTCTTTCTCCATTTGGATGAGGTTGGTATGAGTATTTCAGAGATGCCCTTCATCAGTTTGAGGAACTTTCCTTGTAATCTTAGTCTGCTGAGTGACTTTTTTTTTAATGGAAAGGTGTTAAATTTTGTCAGATGCTTTTTCTAAGTCTAGTGAGAGGATTATGTGGTTTGTATCTGTTATTCTATTAATGTGGTGTAGTAAGTTGATTTTCATTTGCTGAGTAACACTGGGTTCCTGCATAGAGCTCACTGGTCATTGGGTATAATCCTTTACAGATGCTGTTGGATTCAGTTTACCAGTATTTTGTTGAATACTTTTACGTCTACATTCATAGGAGATATTGGTCTGCCGTTTTCTCGTAATGTCTTGGTCTGATCTTCTTATCAGGTTAATACTATGCTCCCAGAATAAGTTGAGAAGTTTCTTCTCCTATTTATTGGAAGAGTTTGCGAAGATTTTTGTGTGAATCCTTCTTTAAACAATTTGTGGAGTTTACAAGCAAAACTCTCTGGGCCTGAGCTCTTCTTTGTGGGAACTTTTTTGATGAATAATTGAATCTTTTTGTTTGCTAAATGCCCATTTCAGATTTTAAAATTAAGTCAGTTTAAGAGGTATCTTAGTCTGCTCAAGCCGCTGTAAGAAACTGACACAGACTGAGCAGCTTCAGCAAGAAACATTGACGTCGGCTGGTTCTGAAAGCCGGGTCGTTGAGGATCGCATCACTGCTGGTCCCGCGTCCGGCGAGGTCCCCGTCCTGTGAGGTCCCCGTCCTGTGAGGTCCCCGTCCTGTGAGGTCCCCGTCCTCACTGGGGCATGGGTGTCTTCTCACTGTGCCCTCGCACAGCAGAGAGCAAAGAGGGGGAGCAGGCCCTCACGACTGCCTTCGGGATCGGATGCCCCCCGCCCCCCCAGATCACCACCGCCTGGCACCATTGTGTTGGGGGTTCAGATTGCAGCATATGGATTTGCGGGGGAAACAAACATTCAGTGCATGACAAAGAGTTCATTTTTTTAGGAATCTGTACAATTTGTCTGGTTTATCTCATATGTTGGCATATACTTGTTTATTGTGTTGGTTTTTTTCATTTCTGAAAGGCTGATAATATCCCCTTTATTCCTGATTTGTGTACTATGAGTCATTTAAATTTTTCTGTATTTTCTTGGGCAGTAGATATAGATTTGTTAGTTTTGTTAATCATTTTTTAAAATCCACCTTTTGAATCTTTTTATTTTCTTTATTCTTTACCTGTTCTCTTTCATTATTTTTTAATTCTAACGCTTATTATTTTCTCCATTCTTCTTTCTTTTGGTTTAATTTTTTTTTTTCTGTTTCTACTTTCTTAAGGTGCAATGGTAAGTTATTGATTTTAGGTCTTTATAATACAGGTGTTTACAACTATAAATTTCTCTCTAAGCATCATTTAAACTACATTTTAATACGTTTTGACACTTTTCAATTCATCTCAAAGTATTTTCTAATTATCTTTTAATTTTTCTTTAACCTTTAGATGACTAAATAAGGAGTATGTGTTGTAATTTTTAAGTAGTTGCAAATTTCCTGTTGTTATTAATTTCTACTTTCATTTCATTTTAGTCAGAGGACATACTTTTTATGATTTCAATTCTTTTCGAGTGTTTAGGTTTGTTTTTTCTCTCCTTATGTATGATCTGTGCTGGAGAATGTTCCAGAATTGTGGCATGCGCTATACATGACAATTAATTCCTATTGATTTAGAACGTTGTTTGAGTCTTCTATTTCCTAGAGGATTTCCTGGCTAGCGTTTATCTATTATTGAAATTGTGATATTGAAGTCTCCAAAGAGTACTGTTGCATTGTCTATTTCTCTCTTCGTTTTGTCTGTTTTTGCTTTATGTAAGTTTAATCCCTGTTGTTATGTGCACATATGTTTATAATATGTGTGCCTGGCCTGATAGATTAAAACTTTTATGATTATTAAATATTCTTTCTTAATTGTTTTTATTTTAAGTCTTTTTATGATATTCGTAACCTACTTCTTTTATTACTGTTTGCATGGTACATTTTTTTTCTATATTTTCACATTACCTATTTATACCTTTGAATCTAAAATTTATCTCTCTAAAAGCATATAGTTGGGCATGTTTTTTATCCGTTTGATCAATCTGTATCTTTTGATTGGTACATTTAACTCATTTATATTTAATGTAATTACTAACAAAGTAAGACTTCCATGATTTGCTTTATTTGATTTCTTTGGGCCCTGTGTATTTTTGTCCCTGTATTCTGCCATTATTGACTTATGAAAATAGACATATTCTTGTGTATCATTTTAATTTCTTAGTTGTTTCTTTTACGACATATTTTCTATTTATTTCTTATCCTCAGTTGATTACAATGTACATTTTAAAATAATCTGTTCAGATTAATACCAACTTTATTTAAACAATGTACGAAAATTCTGTTCCAATACGAATTCTTTGCTCCCCTCCTGTGTTATTATTATCAGCCAAGCTACATCTCTGTGCATTTTATACCCATCAACACCCTTTTATAATTCTTGCTTTATGCACTTGTATTTTAAATAAGATAGAAGAAAGCAGTTACAAACGAAAACACACGTATATCTGTAAGGCATAGGTGCGTCCACGTAGCAGCGGGACCCCGGGGCGTTCCTGGCTCCGCCTGGGGCTGAGCAGCAGCTCCGAGAACCGAGGCAGGGGACTGCACAGGACCCGCCAGCAGCTTCCGCCTCTGCTTTAAGTGACCCTCTCAGTAATGCTTCCTGTATTGCACATTCTTCGTTCTCGGCTGGGTGTGGAGCTCTTCGAGTTCATCTCTCTCTAAGTTTGTTAAGCTTCTTGGGTGTGTAGATTAAGATTTGTCTTAATAGTCGAGACATTTTTAGCCATTATATTTTAAAATATTCTTTCTGCCTTTTTCTCACCAGCTTCTTCTCTGGGACTTGGTCAGCTCCTGCGGTCACGTTTCTGCAGCTCTGTGCTCTTTCCCCACTAATTGTGAGTTTCTGCTGCTCAGGCCGTGCGGTCAGTTAACTTGTAGAAAGTTCAGTGATTTGTTCTTCTTTAACTTTAACTGTGCTATTGAGGCCCTCTAGTGAATTCCTATTTCATTTATTATATTTTCAACTCCAGATTTTCTATGTGGTTTCTTTTCATAGCTTTCATCTCTTTACTTTTTATCTCTTAGGATATTTTCCATCTTGATTCTTTGGAAATGATTTCCTTCAGTTTATCGAATGTATTTAAATGAATTGATCTAATGTCTTTGATTAATAGTTCCAACATTCAGGCTTCGTCAAGGACAGTTTTTGTTGACTATTTTTCTTTTTCCCGGTAATGAGCTAACATTCGTGTGTGTGTGTGTGTGTGTGTGTGTGTGTGTGTGTGCGATAATTTTTGTTGAGAAGAGAACATTTTGGTAGAATAACGGAACAACACGAGACGTCAGTGTTACGTTGCTCCCGCTGCTCTGTTCGTTTGTGGTGTTCCTGGCCTCATGCCATCTGGTCCGTGTCCCGTCACTGAGTCTCCGATCTCTGTCTGATTGACTGAGTGGTGATGACATGGTTCAACAGTGGTGGCCCGTCAGGTTCGCGGTCTTTGCCAGGACGCTTCGTAGGGCCGTTCGTGCACGAGAGCGTGCGAGGGGAGCGGGAGCTGCTTTGCTTTCCTTCCCAGCTGCGGGCACTCGAGGTCAGCCGGACGCGAGGGACGAAGTCCAGCTCAGGTCTCCCTTGGACATGCATCTAGTCCCGTGTGCGCGCGCCACTTTCTTGTTTCCCAGGAAGATGTCATAATATTGTGAAGCTGACAGACAACCAGTTTCCGAGATTTTCCTGTTAAGTGTATTGTAAACATTTTGTTTGCCACCTCAGGCATCTTTGATGCTAAATGGTTGTCACTCATTTCTTTTTTTTTTTTTTTTTACACAATTACCTTGGGTATCAGATTCTCAGTGAGCAGTCAGTCAAGGCAAACAAAGACGAGCTCTGCGAATGAGAAGTTTCCGGGCAGTGGCAAGGATGGTCAGACGGTGAAAACTGTCTGTGAAAGAGGCATTAGGGCAACGGCAAGCCCCGCCGCAGCCTCCAGGGACTTACAGGGTGCTGGTTTTCACAGCTCCTTCGGAACCAGTGAGGGCGGTACAAGTAGGGCCAATTAAAGTGACGAGATTCAGCCGCTTCTTCAAAATAAATGACCCTCAGTTTGCTGTAGCTCTGGGTAGATCTCCAGAGTTCTGAGAGCTGGGCATGACCAGCTAGCCCGTGTTGTCATCGCTTCTGCAGCAGCGTGGACTTTCCATGGTCCTTACTCTGCTGTTTGCGAACCTTCCTCTGTAACGTTCATTACATACAGCTTTTGTGTTGCTCAGCTTGGGACAGATGTGAACGAGGTCATACTCTAGGGTGACCCTCATTAGTGAGCTAATGAGTGTGCACTCACTAAAATTTGGCATCGCCCAGAAGACCTAAAAAAAAATGCCGATAGCTTAGCTGCATTTAATTGGCTTAGGGTGAGGCTCAGGCTTTGTTTAAGGAAAGATGTTTAGGTGAATTTAATGTGCAACAAGATTGAGAAGAATGGTTTTAATTAAGCAGAACAAAGGGTCATGTCTCGGAAAATGATTTTTCCTGGAAAGAGCAGGGACACGCTAGGGAAGTAGATGGAAGGGACGGGGAGAGGGACCCACACTCGAAAGCCTTGCGGTAGAAAAGCCTTAGCTAGACACAAGGGTGCGATGCACTCCCAGGCCTCGCTGGTTATGGACAAAGGTCTGTAGCAAGGAAAACATTCTCGTCTCTAGTCATCTTAGGTGTTTGGCGCCCTAGGGGTTCGCTAAGAGAAGGAAAGAGGCAAGCTAAAATGGCCACAGATCCCTCTCAACACTCAGAATACCCGCTTCACACTGCGGGGAGATCGTCTGTGATGAGAACAGACGGGCCCAGCTCTCGACGGGCGAGGCGCTGCTCCAAACGCGAGGAAGGTTGAGATGTTCGAGAGGAGAAGGGCAGAAAGCGTAACAGGAACATTTACAGTGTCTTTACAGTGTCAGCAATCACGCGCCACCCCCCCCCCCCACAGGAGATGCAGGTGTCGTGGACGCTGAGGCATCTGGGAGTGTCGTTTCTAAAGGTACAGAGAGTAAGATGACATGTGTATGACTTGATTGATTGACAGGAAGGAGGACGTACAAGGAGAAGAGCAGAACAAAAATAGTTTCAAACTAGCTGGTTACCCTGTTACAATATATCTTAATAAGAAAAAAATGTGTAGGCATTTGGAAAAGAAATTCCACAATTTTGAAAGAAACTCAGATGGGAGTCAAACTCCAAGTCAGTAACAACAAATGGTAGAATACAATGCAATACTGTCTATCAATCAATCAGTCAGTCAATCAAGACAAAGGAAGCGGGAGCGAAGAGTAGTTGGCCAATCGAAATGCTTGGGGTTGAGGACAGGAAAGGTCGGAGGGAATGTGACTATTTTAATTCTTAAAATTTTTTGGAATTAAGCGATATGGTCCAAGTTTGACTATCAAGGAATGAAAGACTATAGAATTTAAATACTAAAGGAAAACTCCAGAATCACTAAACATAAGTATAATTAAATACAGATCGGAAATGGAGGCGGGGGGAGCCGTGAGGAAGTGGTGGCACTGGCTTCCTCCTTGACAGAGAAATCACACCCATTCTCTGACGTGCTGAGAAATCGGGTAAAATGTATACATTTGTGAAGCTCGTTATGGTGGAAACAGCCTGTGAACATTCCAAAGGCCAGTAGGCGAATGTGTGCCCTGGACATGTCCGTGAAAACAAAGAACGCAAAGTGTGGTCTTCACAGGAAAAGTGGCAAGATAAAGTAACATCCAAGCACTAGGAAGTGGCAAAGTCACAGTCAAGCGCATCAGCTGTGCCAGGAAATGCAAGCAGAAGCATGTGCATGAACATAGATGTGGGTGTGCTGGCATCAGAAAGGAAAAGTGATCCTCGTGACTTAAAACATACAGCACATGGTAAGCAGTTCGGACGAAGTGACCTAACGATGAAGCGGTGAAGACAGGCAGACCGCAGCAGTGGACACATGATGAACGAGACACCCCACGACACCGGTATCGGTCAAGACTGCGCTCCATAAAAGATGTTTCAAAGACAAAAGCTGGTCCATGTGTGGCCGGGGGCAAGAGCCAGAGGACCTGCTCAGGCGAGTAACCGGGAGAGGGCTCGATGAGGAGGTCTTCTTAGAAGCGTGGGCAGACGGGGATCCACAGAGTGCAGTGTTCCCCGGAGCCGGCAAGAGCAGAGCCCTGGATCGCCGGCGTCCACAGCATGTGTGCGGCGACCGGGCCGTGGAGAGGGTGGGGCCGGCCCACCCACAGGCGCCTGGACTCCCAGACCACAGCCACCGGCCGCAACCCCCGGGGCGGGGGAGGAGGACCTGGTGCAGGAATCGCCCCAGCTCATGCGGTCCCCGCTCTCTGATCTCTTACAAAATGAATGGCAAACTGGGCGGAAGCCCCGGGGAACCCGTCCTGACAGGCGGCCGCCGCCCCGGGGGCCCGCCGCGAGCCTGGCTGGGGCCGCGCAGCACAGCCCTCGCGGTGACGCCCAGTCGCGCTAAAATCTGACCGAGCAAAACTGGGAGACACGAGGGAAGAAACGCAGCTGCGAGATTGATTCCCACCGCGCCGTCCGTCCGTAGCTCACCGAGTAGACAGATGACTGAAGTCGTAAGGACCGAAGCTAGACGGTGTCCACACGATGCCCGAACAACCGTGTGCACCTCATTCGGAACGTCCAGCACGTTTTAAAACTGAGACGAGGAAGAAACTCCTCCGAATTATTTTTAGGGTGCCAACTAGATCCTGGCAAAAAAGCAGACCAGCTAAGAAAATTTTTACACACACACACACACGCACGCACACACACACACACACACGCACACCCTACATAAAATGTTAAGATGATCAATAAGTACAATTCAGGAGAAACTACAAATTAATACACTATGACCAAATGGTGTTTTTTCAAGCCAAGAACATAAGGATGAAAGGGGTAAAGTGAGTCAAAAGCTCATAATACGCTGTATAATAAGTAAGTCCTGGAGATGTGCGAATACAATCACGTTATACCATTTTATTATGACGACGAGGTGTCACCATATGACTACTTAAACAGATGCATGAGATGTTCGGCGAATCTCACCATTGACTTAGCAAATGAATCTTGGCGGATGAGTGGCCGGCTGGTACAAGCATGAAGCAGGGATGCTCTCTGCCCCCCGAAGCCCCCCGATGCCCCCGATGGCCCGCTCTGGGTCCAAGGCGCTCGTTGGTCCAGCCAGGTCCCACTCTGTTCCTCCGTGCCATGAGGACGTCCAGCAATGCTGCCCCATTTTCCCCTCCCAGGTCGTCCTGCCTGTTCGCCCCTGCCCCCCCTCCCACCCCCGTCACGAGCAGGAGTGGACCCTCAGCTTCTGATATCAGAACAGGGAAGCCCAAGTGTCCCTCCTGCCTCAACGGCATCGTCTTGGCCTGCTTCTGCCCGAGGTGGTGCATGGTCCCCTATCGCCACCTTCTTTGTCACACTTCTCGGGTGCTGTGGAACTGTCCAGAGACGGGACGAATCAAGTTCTGGGAAACATGAGAGGGCGATCCATACCCCACCGGAATCTGGCTTCAGGGAGAAGCGTGGGAATATTGCTGTTTTTCGGAAGTGGACAGTGATTCCCGCTCTTACTGATGAACAGCTAGGGACAAACAGGTGAGAAAGGACAGCGGGGCACAGCCACCGTGTGCGCTGTGAAAACGACTGTCCAGGGGAAAACCTGGTAAAACCCTGAAGGAATGCGGAAACGTTCTGAGGATTCCGAAATTCACGTGCAAACACAGTTTATAAGGTGTGAATAGCAACTAGTAAGAAAATAGAAGAAACTAGCAACACTTATGCTGGAAATCAGCAATATGAACACTTAGGGAGCCAATAAAAACTCTGTAGGAACTGCATTAGGAAAATATTTAAAACGGAGGGTCGATAATAGCAATTTAAAATAGTGTAAAATACACTTTTTATTATCAGAAAGGCTGATAATAAAAAGAAGGAAATTTTCCCCATTGATTTTAAAATTTAATATGATAAGTTTAATGTACTCAAAATACCATTAAACCCTCAAAACGAGAATTTTGTTTAATTGTACAAAATCCCATAATAGTCCATCTAAATATTAAATAGGTCAAAATAAGCTAAGTAATTTAAAATATAAAATATGGTTGTGGTAAGAATTAGCCTTACATATTAAAAAGTGTATTGTGAAATTTCAAAAAATTAACAGTTTGTCACTTCACACACATCAGTGGGACCCTCTTTCAGAAACAATCCCAAGCATATACAGGGATTTATATTACTCTAAGGTTTGTACCAACAAGGTAGAAAGAATTTACCAGAAAATTGTGCTATTGCAATTATTTGTCAGTTAATAACCCAACATATTAACCAAGTGGATCAAAAATTAATACAAAAATAAAACATTTAAGACATAGAAGAAAGTATAAATATATATATTCTTTGGATGAAAATTCTGTTAATAGTAATTAAATCTAAAGTACATTCATTACCTAGTGTTAATCATGGATTCTAATTATTCCAAAGACTTTAACATTAAAAAATACTCAATATTTTTCTTTTAGAAAGCTGATGTTGTTAAAACACCTACTGGGGAAAAATCCGTAAATGATATGAATTGCGTGATATGCATGTCAGTTAATTTTTGACAAAAAAGTTATGTAAATCTATAGAAAAAAATCACTCAGAAAAATGAGCAATTCATGTGGACTGCAAATTCACAGGGATGACAGACAAATGCCCAGTAAATGCTTGGAGCAGAGCTCAACTTAGGTCTATGGACAGCAAGTTAATGCGAGCCTCTCACCGACTGGCAGACAGACATTCCTTGTGAATAGCAGGGCAGGCATCTTGGGGGACAATTGCTGATAGATATCTGCATTTAAAATGCATGTGAAACTTCGATGAGCAATTCCAGCATTAGGAATTTAAATTATGGATCTACTTAAAAAAAATCACAAGACATGTAAACAAGGGTGTCAGCAGAGCGTCGTTTGCAATTCTAAAAAGATAAAAGCAAAATAAACACCCATCGAGAATGAAATGAGTTTAAAAAATGATTTAGCCTGAGATACACAACGTGAAAGATCATGCAGATTTTCAAAATAATTGAGACAGAATTTTATGAAAAGAGTTTGCAACTATGTCAGTGTGAAATAAAGCCAAGGCCAATGTGTGTGTGCATGTGCGTGTGTGTGCGCACACGGGCATGCATGTATGTGTGTGCATGTGTGCATGTGTGTGCCCGTGAGCATGTGCATGCGTGCATGGGTGTGCGTGCATGTGCGTGTGCGTGCATGCATGTGTGTGTGTCTGTGAGTGTGTATGTGTGTGTACATGCATACATATGTGCGTGTGCGTGTGCGTGTCGGGGTACATTGTGAGTAGGGAAGCTTTATTGTAAGAATTTCTTAACCTTGTGCATACACTGCTCTTTCTCACCAACTCTCAGAAGAGGTCATTATCTGGACCATAGATAGCATTGTTGAACATATTTTAGGGCCCCATATATTTTTCTATAAAAAATGCTGTTTTTAAAAAGTGGGAGAGGAGAATACACATAGCTCCCCCTCAGAAGCCGGGGAGCAGGGCTGAGGGAGTCGGGCCGTGAGCCAGGGCCCTGGGCCGGCAGCCTGGGTTCCCACAGATTCTCATCAGCTCGGGATGCCTCGCATGCCACCCGTCAAAGGGTGTTTAAAATATACACATCTGTAGAACATTGTACGTTAACATAGAAATTTGTACTTCTGCGTATTCTGGAAAGATCGACCGTCCATCTGCGCAGTGGGCGTAACCCCAGGATCATTGCTGAGTGATGGCTGCGTGGGGTCGAGCCGTGCTCTCTGCTCCACTCACATCTGACCGACCATGCTGGGCACCAAGGGCGAGGACGCGGGGAAAGAAGACCTGGGAATCAGAATACGGCCATTGCGTGCACGTGTCCGTGCCCCGTGCACTCTCACACTCCGGGGAAGGTGCGTGACAACCGCACAGACGATTCCTTCTGTCTCTGCTTATTAGTGATCGAAAGCAGATCCGGCATCTTCAAGACAGAAAGTACAAGAAAAGAAAACCATGAGAAAGCCCATGTTTAGGAAAATTCCAGAATCTTGATAAATAAGTGATAGTGAGTTCTCGTGTTCATTACGCATAACATTTAAGTTACATCTCAGTTTTCACCTGTATATTTCTACCTCGACCTAACTCATCTTTCAAATCGTGCCCAAGAAATCAGTCGTCACTGAAGCTCATACATTACGTAAAAGCTCACGTGAGCCAAAACCCCAGATATTTTTAAAGTGGCTAACAGGTAGCCACATGATCCATTTCTCTCCATCCTGCTCGCTCTCTGGGGGAGGCGTTCTAAGGAAGGTCGCACGAATGCGGAGCTGCAAAGGAGAAAAGGATGGAAAAAAGATGCCCGATGATCCACACCTGGCAGATGGGCCAAGCCCGCCCACGAACCCAGTTTCAGGGGCTTCTGCGATTACCCGCCAACACCTGGCAAGAAACGGGGTCCGACGCGTTTGCGGCTCCGACATCAAACTCCTGCCCAGCACGGGCCGGCTTTGCCGAGCTGCACCATGCTGCAGGACGAAGAACGTGCAGGGGCCGGTGTCTGGGGCACCATGCCTGGAAAACGAGCACCCCTGATGTTTTTCTACATCGGCTCAGACTGCTCCGCCCATGAGCGCCCCCGCGTGCGGGGCGAAAGCTCAGTGAGAGGCGGATCTAAAAAGCGGTGGTGACTGGTACTGCACCAAGCAAGGCTTAGGAGTGTGGGAGCAGTTGGCTCCGAGGCGGATTTGCATGCGATGACACACGTGAGCGTGTGATTTGTTTTGATCTTGCTCAATCCTGGAACGTTTTCTTCGGGATTCACAGGCAACACAGAAACGAAAGAAAAGTCATTCATTTTTTAGTTCACTAAGTTTCAACAGCTAAGGATCCATTAGAAGTACTTACCAGGTCTTTAATAAGTTGTAAAAGCATCTTGAATGGGACTCCAGAATTCGGTGATTTACAAGCCTTCAGGCAGGACTGGCTTCGCGGAAGGTGAATACGATGATTTTCTAGCACGTTCCAATCCACCGTCCAGCTTCATTGCTATTGTATCATCACAGCAGTCCCCACAGGGCCCACGCTGTTGAGACGTCACTGTCCTGATTTTGCCTGAGGACACTGGGCTTGGCTAAATTAAGGGCCTGGCCCGAGGGGAATGGAAGAAATTCGACTGGACACCAAGGCCCTCTTTTTTAATTTCGAACGCCCACTCACCCCCACCAGGCAGAGTCAACAGAGACTCCGGTGGCATCTGAGGGTCAACTCTAAAAAGCCCTGGCTATAGAAACGATCTCCCGAATGTGCTCGTCTGGCATCTGGTGCTTAAATGGGTCTCGTGGCCCTTGTCACCGGGTTTCGCTCCATCCTGTAGGTAATGCCGAACCCAAGAGCCCCAGCCATGGGCACAACATTAACGCTCAGCAGTAAAGAAGAGGGGGAAACCCTTAAACCTCTCGAATACGGCACAGTGCGCCGGGCACCTTGCCACGTGACTGCGGTGCACCTTCACGCTTGCGCTGAGCGGGGAGGCTGCGTCCTGTGTGGACGACTTTACAGTCCAGCGGAGAAGGTGACACCTTCCCCGGGCTCCGAGACCAGCGATTCGGGATTTTATGTCACCCTCAGTGGCACTGCTGCTTTCTCCTCATCTAGCCCTTTCTTCTTGATTGATCGGGCCCTAATTATCTTAGTCTGTGTTGGAAGAAACCTTGTAGCATTCTGGTATCACACACTTTTGAGATTTGTGCACGAGAGGAGATGGGCGTTTTGGACATCAAATGCTTCGCTGAGCATTTACCTGACACCTCTCAAGTCCACTGCGAAACCAGACATAATTTCTGTTATTTCGTGGAATTTCCATATTTCACTTATCTTGAATGATCTGTAAGGTAGAAAGGTTAATTGAATTGAATCCATCGCCTGGTGTCACCTGTCTCGTCAGCAATGTGCCTGGTGCCAACGCTGTCCTTAAAAATAACTTTTTATTATTATTATTATTAATAGGACCACATTTTAAAATTATGAATATTTTAGAAAAGATAAGATAATTTTAGCTATGAAAAGTTAAGGGCAAAACAGTACCCCAAAATAAAAAGGTTGTGCTAATAAAAGTAATTTCTGGTAAGGTCATTTCGCTACCAACCCAATTATTTACTATAGCCCATTGATAATATGTTGCAGTATGAGGTGTTCTTGTTAAAACGTTCCACACCTATTTCATTTTGTTTCATTAAGTTGCAATTTCATTTTTGAGCATAATTCTCAACATATATACATATATTTTAGATTTTATTGGCTTTGCAGAGGAACATTGCTGTTTATGCACTTACAGTGAAAATAGTTTGGATTAAATTTACATTAAGTTTGCCCTTTTTAGCTTTATGTAAATGCACGAAATGCACTCCAAAGAGAGTACTTACAACTCAAAGTTTGGAACTTTATTTTTAAATGTAAATATTTTAGCTCATTTCAGTTCCAGTGGTTCTGACTTTGGTTGAGTTTTTCCCCCGATTCAGGTGACCTGACGTGAGGTTTACAGTCCCCTGGTTCACTTGGTTTCCAGGCATTTAGAAAGAACGAGCTACCTGACCAAGCACAAAATGTGCCTCCCCCCTGTGCTCACACTGTCAAACGTGAGCACAGTTTGCTGTCATTCTGTTTCCCGTTACTCACGGGTCTCTCATCGCCTGCCCTTCCTCTACACATGAAAAGTAATCGGGGTTAGGAAGTGGGCTGCGTGGCTGGGTTTGGAAACAGGATGAATCGGGAGGTGCACACGCTTGCAGACGTAGTGTGAACATCATGTTGCGTCCAGGGGACGGTGTCCGCCGCCGCCCTCGGCACGCTGAGACGTGGTGCTGACGCGGCACGCCGTGCTCGGGCGGATGCTGTGGGGAACAAGTGTACCTGGCCACCCGGGCTAGGCACGGGCGCCAGGCGGCTCCCCCGGCTCTCGCCCTCTCTTGCCTTGTCTCCGCAGCAGCCCTGTGACCTCCCTTCCCTGCCCTCAATCCTCCTTCCTCACGTGGTCCTCCCTCATATCTCGCCCGCTCCATCCCCCTGCCTGGTCATGGCCTCGTCATCTCTCCTGGCACCTACCCTTCCACACTGAAAGCTCACATCGGGTTGCCCTCACAACCTCAAGGCAATGGCTCCCACGTTCACCAGCCGGCACAGGACAGAAGCTTCGTGAGGACACACAGCCCTCCCACCTCCAAGTTCCTTCTCTCCCGCGCCGGCCCCTCTTGTCCTTCTGTCCAAAATCCTTGCCCACGAGGACAGCAACTTTGCCCTCCTGTCCACGCTCCATCCCACCACGATCTTGGGGGAGGTGGGCGTGTCCTTACTCCCTATTCCACTTGAGACCACCGTCCCCACCTGCTGTAAGCCCTTTTCCTTCGAAGCACAGGCCGTGCTGTGGATGCCCGTGATTTCACGTCGAGGTCAGTGGCGCCCACGCACTGCCTCTGCTGCCCTGACGTTTGGAATATGGCCGCCGGCCTGTTTATCGCGAGGGCCGCCATCGTGACGCGGTAAGGCCGGCAGCCGAGCAGACGCTCTGTCTCCCTCAGGCCCCTGAGGTCCTGATCTCCTCCGCATTGATTCCGTCTCCCGTTACCGCCAGAAGCCCTGGCCCTGGGACAGCTCGAGACCGGTGACTCCGAGGCCCATCTCGCGCCCCACCTGGGAGGGGGCCTCCTCTGACCACAGCCCCCGTCTGTCCCTGCGTCTCTCCAGACATCCCGATTTTCGACAAGCATTCAGGGCCACGAAGCTGCCGGCCCATCGCACGTCGCCACGCTTTAACCTGCCCGCCTCACTCTCATTTCCGGTTCCTGCTTAGAAACTGTGCTCTGCCATTGCTGTGACCTCTCTGGCCATCTCTACACATTCGGCTCCTTTAATCTTCATTCCGTAACTCCTCAGTTAAATCTAACGGTGCCAGTTCTGGTTGCAACCAAGTACCTGAAAGTTCGTTGGGAAAAACCCACGACAGGGCCGCCTGTCTCTATTTTGTGGACGTACGAGGTTTTCACGTGGCGACCCTCATCATGTGGCCCGCTCGTGCGTAGACCTTTAGGCGCTACTGGAACCCCACCCCTGGCTGTGCGTCAGCTCCTGTCACGCCCGCCTGTCCCCGCCGTCACGGCCACGCGGGCTTCGCTGCTGTCTCTCACGAACGTGCGAGGCTGCCCTCCAGGCTGTCAACCTGCGTCCACTCCTGCCCACAACACCCCCCCTGCAGAAACAGATGTTACCTCCTTCTACAATGCGTTTTCGTTCCTGCTCAAATATCGTCTTTCTAGGTCAATCTTGAAAATTCTGTCTGAAAAAGCACTCCTTTCTTTCTTTAAATAAATATTTCTCCCCAGCCGTTATCGCTGCCGTAACATCCATCCTTATCTGTTTACTTTTTATTGTCTGTTTCTCTTTTTCTATCGTTCCATAAACATTAGGGGTTTTGTTGTCATCGTTGTTTATTCTTGGGTATTTCCCGGAGTCCTTTCAATCGCTCCTCAATAAACATTGTAAAATGGGTGAGTAAATAGTGTAGGCCCTACTGACCTTTACGCTGCGCTGTGCTACTCGGGATTAAGCTGGCAGCGAGCGGAGGGGGGGGGAGCAATACCCACAGGGGCCTCAGGGCGAGAACTTTCGCAATAACTCTCAGAGCAGGTGGCAGCCCGAGCCTCAGTGGTGGAAGTTACAACGTCGAAGAAGACACCGAAATATTTAAGAATGGAAGATATACGTCTTTGTTTTATTTTTTGTTTTATTTCATCCTTTTTTTTTTCTAAACTGAGAGAAACAGAATAGAAAAAGAAAAAACAACTGTGCCTTGAATGAAAAAGATGTGGAAGAAGCCACAACTCCCAACCACTGATGTTTATCTCCCAATATTGCAAAATTTGTACCAAAATTTCTGATACTGACGATACTGAGACTTCATTGCTAAATTCTCAAAACTCAGGCATCATTAAACACATTTATTGGAAAAGAAGGACCAGTGTCCAACAGGCGACCTGAAGTTAAGTTAAAAACGATCTTTATGTCGTGGATGGACTGCGACCGGGTTCTGCATGGATCCTCGAGTGCTTCCACGTGACTCTCAGGTGTTTCCACGTGACCCTCGAGTGCTTCCACGTGACCCTCGAGTGCTTCCACGTGACCCTCGGGTTTTCCACGTGACCCTCGGGTGTTTCCACGTGACCCTCGAGTGCTTCCACGTGACGCCGCGGGGCGGCTTCGGGAGGAGGAGGAGGAGGGATCCCTCTCAGGCGCCATTTCTGAGCCGCAGCCCCCGGCCTGCCAGCCTGGGGAGTCGTCTCCAGGCCGGCGACGCGAGGGTGGAGACGGGGCGAACGTGAAGCCGCGGTCGCCTGCCGAGGAGCGTGGCCGTGAGCGTCCCGCGCTCTCTGAACACCAGCCGAGCGCGAGCGCCCGCCGCGGCCGCGGTCGCCGCAGGCTTCACGGCGATTGGTAAACATCCTCGTTCGAGGCTGCGAGCCGCGTGCGGGTCCCCCGCAGCCTCGTGCGGGCTGCGCGTCGCCCTCCGCCAGGGCGGGCGAACCTAAGAGGCGGGCACGGAGGGACCCGTGAGGCGCACGTCGGACGCCGAGAACTCGCCGGACGCCGGGGCGCGGCCAGTGTCCACCCGGCGGACATCGGACGACAAGCAGGACGGCGGGAAGCCCTGCTCCCGGGCCGAGCCGGGGCCACGCGCGGCCAGCGGCCAGAGCTCCAGGCAGCAGGGCCTGGAGCAGGGAGGGCGACTGGCCGGAGGGCGCCCACTGAGGAGGTGGAGCCCTCACCCTGGAATCCGCCTCCGGGTGCGGAGCTCAGGCCGCGTCCGCGTCAGGACGGGGGAGCAGGAGGGCCGGCGGTGAATGCTCACAGCGGAGCCGACCCGACTCCGACGAGGCGCCCAGGCCGGGGCCGGCGGCCGCGGGACGCGCAGGTGTGAGCGGGACGCGGCGGAGACCCGGCGCGCACGCGCCCCACGCCCCAGGGCACCGGCGCCTCGGCGGGCTCCCGGACCGGACGCGGCTGCAGCCCCAACGACCTGCGAGGAAGCGACCCACACGTCAGCGCAAGGACAGCACGGGGCACACCCGGGCACCGGCGAGGCCGGCCGCTGCGGCAGCCGCGCCGGACGGGGCACAGCCCGCCGGCGCCCGCGGACGCCCGGCCTCGCGCCAAGGCCTGGCCCCGGGGTGCCCCCCACGTGCACGTCGAGCCCGGATGTCACGAGGAATTGCGGGACACACTGACAGACCCCGAACTGCAGCCTGACGCGCTGAGGCAAGCGCGGGGCCCGGACGGGGTCGTCGGAGCAGGCGGTAACGCGGCCGAGGTAAGGGGCGAGGACTCGGCTGGAGCAAGTGGCAGCCGGCAGGAGCAGACGGTGAAGCGCGCAGGGAGGGGACCCCGAGAAGCACCTGTCCCTCCATACTCAGGCCCCCGCCGTTGACCGGGCCTGTGTCCCCGGACTGTGACCTCCACAAGTGCTGCTCGGCTCTCCCCGGCTCTGTAAGACGGGGAGACGCAGGGGTCGGGAGATTCCGCCTCCCTTCCCCCAGGTGGCCTGGGCTCCGGGCGACCCAGGTGCGCGGATCCCTTCCCTCGGGGCGGGCCTCGTTGCGGACGCGGACAGGTGCTCTGGGCATCTTTCCGATTCGAGGACCGTATCCGGCCCCGGCTGGGAGCGGGAGAGAAGGTTCCTCTGATCTTCACCAGAGAACGGGGGGCCCTGCAGGACTGGGGCTCAGCGTGCTCCTGCCTCGGTCTAGTCCGCGTTCGCCCTCCAGAAACCAGCCAGCTCCCGGAAGGCGGCGTCCGCTCCAGCGTCCGCCCGGGCCGCACCTGCCTCCCCGCCGCTCGGCATCTGCGGGCTCCTGGCGGCCGCCACCCGGAGCCGCTGCAGGGAGCCGTGGCGCTGTCCGGGGCGTGCGGGCCGCCTGCCCCTCCTCCTCCTCGTGCGGATGGGAGTGACGGTGACCTGCAAGCTCCTTGCTCTTTGGACCGGAAACCAGAAGTCCCAAACGCAGCGTTTTTAAGGTGAGTCTGAAGACTATTTAATTTCGGTCTTCCTGCTGCTATCCAGCGGAGAAAGGTGGGTGATCGTCTGCCAGTGAAGGTGGGGGCTGACTCACAGCAGAAGGGCCTTCAGACGCCAGGGAGAACCGGAAGCGTGGGGGTGCGTCTGCTGGCCGGACCACCGAAAGGGGGGCCACCCGGCCGCCACTGCCCCGTAGCCGGCAGCTGACCACGGTGACTCTGAGGCAGCAAGGATCCCCACGCGTCTACTGCAGTGGGGCGGGGTCACCTAGCTGGGGGGCCAGACCTGGAGGAGCCCCAAAGCTGTGAGGTTTCATGCAGGGTCGCAACCTTGACTAGAGTCACCTGGAGTTATTATTAGAAGCGTTCTGATGCCTGTGTGACCTTCAGTTAAATTAGCAGTTAAATCTGATTTTCTCAGGGGGGCCCCAGGTACCGGCGCATTTTAAAGCCCTGTGGATATGCTGACTATTAAAAGGTGACAGTCACTGCTCTGAAACACCTGGACACAGGTGTGAACCGTGGTGCGGTCAGGCGAGCTTAGACCTGACTCCCCCGTCCCCAGTGACCTGCGTGTGCTTTTGAGTGACACCACAGAAAACCTCCTCTTTGGTGCCTGCTTATTGGTTTTTGTTCTTTGTGATGCTTGTGGAGAGATAGAGTCCCTCAGCTCCGGGGCGGAGCCTCCATCCGGGGACCCGCCGGCAGATGGCGACCCTCCAGGACCTGCCCCATCAGCAAGGGCAGTGAGAGTGACGCATGCCTAGTGGGGACCCATGAGGAGCGGGCAGTTCTTCCTGGGACACTGATAAATGTGACAAGGTGACACCAGGGAGCCCCATATTTGAGGATAAAAGTAGAGGTATATGGTTTTATTGAGAGGAAGTTATATTTTTCTCAGATGCCCACCCCAAAAAGTCGAACTGACCCGGAATGAATAGGAAGGTGACAGGATATTCGGTGGTTAGTGGCCCAGGAAACCCTCCGCCGACCCTGGCCCGGGCAGGACTCGCCAGGGCGGTGTCTGGTGGACCCGCCGGTGGCCGGAGCAGGTGAGCAGGAGGGAAGGACCAGAGCAGTGGCGGCTGCGGGTCACTGTTCTGGTGACAGGGCTTCTTCAACGGCCTGGAGTGGGTGGGGTGCTCGCAGCGTGGGGAGCCGCGTGAGCCCGGGGCCGGGTCGTCCCCAGCGTGAACCAAACCGGGCGGGCCGGGGTCCTGGACACCCAGCACTGATCGCGTCTGGCCGGGACGGGAGTGGGCCGCCAGGCCGCTGCTCCTTGTCACACGGCACGCCTCCCGTGCGCACAAAGCCACGCGTGGGCGCGGCCCTCCTTCCCGCACCACACGTCCGCCGGCGTCTGAACGGTGCCTTCGAGCCCTTCCAGCTTCCGGAAGTGTGTCGCGGTAGGAACGAGGATTCTGAGACTTCTCACGATGCCAGGACTGACCTAAACGTCCTCCAGGCTCGGCCCCTGTTATTTTAAAGGGTGCTGAAAATAAGATTTCCAAAATGCGTTCTCTAACGTTCAGTTTTCGTCAACTTTACACTCGTGGTCATCTTTGTCAAAAGCAACCATCTATCCTTCTGCTGTTAATCCCATTTTTATCATATACTCTGCCCAGTAAAAATAAAAACATGTCTCCATCCTCTCTGCAACTTTGGACAATACATGTTAATAAGTATTCATTAATCCGGATGAGAGGTGTCCGGTTAGCGAATTTGTCAGATGCTCGGTTGAAACAAAGTGAAAACTCTCCTGAGAAGCGTCTTAAAATGCCCAACACACAGTAAACCACCGGGAGACTTGGTGTGATTGGCTGTCGCTGGAGGTCACTTAATCCTGGATCGGGGAAGACCCTTTGGCAAATTTAACCAGCACTTGAGCACATTTTAAAAGTCTGTCCCTCCCTTCATTTGTGGGCATGAGCATTTCCTTTATTTCCTTTGTGATGCATTCGAAGGTAAAGGAGGCATCAGGCCTTTACCCTGAGGGAAGCTGACAGGTCAGCCTCTTCTGTCTTTGAAGAAAGACGAGTTGCCTTTTCCTTGCTGCTGATGCTGATCATGCCACTCACCTCCCAAAGCACTTGCTCTGCCCAGACGGTCCCGCGGGGATTTTGTTTAGCTGTCAGCCTTCTTCGTCCCCGGTGGAGGCAGCCGAAAGCCGCACTGTCAGGGGCAGATGGCAGGGCCTGGGAAAGGAGACTAAAGGCATGGGACAGTGAGCTCGAAGTCGTCAGAGTGTGGAGATTGAGTGGAGCTAGACGAGAGAGAGAGAGAGAGAGAGAGAGAGAGAGAGAGAGAGAGAGAGAGAGAGAGAGAGAGAGAGAGTGTGTGTGTGTGTGTAAAACTCCTAGGCCTTACAGACCACCTTCAGTTCAAGTTCCTCTGTAAGGATTTGGGGAGCTCACTAATGTCCGTAAGAGTCAGGGCAGTCAGCAATGAGTTCATTTACAGCCTCTAAAGATCCACTGTGTGACTGTCAGTAATGAAATGCAATATTAACACATCATATTTATATACGAAAATGTAAGTGATGATCAGTGCATTCTCTAATGAGTGGATTAAACTCAGACATTATGAGATGCGATTAGACTCTCAATGATTTAATAAATGAAAACGAGCGAAAAGCAGGTATAATTTCTAATTATTTGGAGTGTGTGGTATTTGACGTGTGCGGAGATCTTGTTAATTTAACGGAAAAGGAACTTTCCCTCTTCAATCTCAGTTGTAGGGGTGCAGAGTTAAGGAGATGGAGAATGCCCAGCAGGTGAGTTCGTTAGGTAGTTTCTTGTCTAGTTTCGCAGATTTTCTGTTACGACCCAGGCCGTTAGGGGTTTTGCGCCAAGCTACTTTCTGTCTATAAATTTGCCTATTTTAGATATTTCACACGCCTGGAAGCGTACGATATTTGCCTACTTGTATGTGCTTATTTCACAGTGTAATCTTTCAGGTTTATTTATATTGTCATATGTATTAGAACTTCATTCTTTTATCTGGTTAAATAAGACAGCATCTATGTATATACTGTCGTCAACTTATCTGTGTCCTTTGGTGGACACTGGGCTGGCTTCTGCCTTTTGGCTCTGTGAATAATGCTGCAGATGGGTGATCGAGTCTCTGCATTCGGTTCTTCGGAGCATATGTCTAGCAGCGAAACCCGAGGCTCGCAGTCGCTCTGCGTGAGCCTGTGAGATACGGCCAACCTGTTTCCACTGCAGCCATGCCGACGTGCCCATCAGTAACGTCCACAGGTTCCGACTTCTGCAGCTCCTCACAGACACTTGTTTCGTCAGCAACTTGCATTAGAGCCATCGTACGAGCTGTGAAGATGGATCTCGGTGTGGCTTCGATAGACAAAATCCTCTTCCTAGTGCCCGATGATGCTGATCAGCTTTCGTCATATGTGTATTGACAGTTTACATACCTGGGCTCTGCTTTCCTGGAATCCCAAAGGTCACGTTTTGCTTTTCTTTCTTTTTTTTTTTTTTTTTCACTTTGAGGTATTTCGTGGCTTCCTTTGTGATTCTTGTTTGCCTTGTTGGCTGTTTCCCTGGCGCTTAATCTCCACTTGTTTAGGAATCTCCAGTCTTCCTTCCGCTTTTGGTTTGTAGTTTGTGCTAGAGCTGTGGGAGCAGATACTCTGTATGATTTCCGTTTTCTAAAATCGAGACTAGCTTTGCGGTCTAACACGCGGTCTGTTCTGGATACGGGGGATGTCTGCCTGGTTTGAAGTCTCGTTTCTGCATCGCTCTTCTGTCTGGCGGTCCATCCAGGGTGAACGTGAGGCATCTCCACGTCCATCTATTATGGTAGAATTGCTTAATTCTCTCGGAATTCTGGCCCCTTTGTGGCTCTGTTGTTAGGCTCCTATGCATTATAATTGTTGTATTTTCTTGGTTGATGGAACTTTTAGCGATATATAATGTACTTCTTTGTCTCTTGTAAACTTTTTTTTTTTAACTTAAAATCTACTTTGTCTGATAATTTAATGCCTGCTGAACTCTTCGGTTACTATTCATATGCAACATCTATTTCCATCCTTCAATTTTCAACCACACTGTGCCTTTGTATTAAAGTCGGTCTCTCATAGACCTCATACAGATAACTGTTTTTATCCAGTCTGTCTAGCTCTGCCTTGATTGGAGACGTTAATCTATTTACATTTAAAATAATAATTGATAAGGAATATTTACTTTTACTGTTCACCTATTTGTTTTCTATATGTGGTACATTTTCATCCGTTGCTCTTTCATTGTTGGCTTTCTTGTAGATACTAGATACTTGACTTTCTTGCTGTATGTGTATAATGTCCACTTTTATCTTTCTTTTTCTCTGTTCGATATTTTTCGTGGTGGTTTGATGCGGGGTTACGTTGGGGTTGCAGGTCACGTGTTCACCGTATAGCGACCCGGTTGATTAACGCCGGTTTAGCGCCCACACATGCTCCGCGTCTGTCCGTGTCCGCCCTGCCCCTCCACGTCGCCGTCGCCACAGATCACACCTTGCTGCGTCACATGTCCCTGGACGGAGACGCGTACGCAGCGCTTCATGCACTTGCCTTCCGTGTCACGCAAAGAGCAGAAGAGGGTCCCCGTCCCTCGGCGCAGGAATGCTGGCTTTCGTACAGGCATCCGTCGTGGCCTTGACAGGCATTCTCTTTATTTCTTCACACCGCTTTAATTTACTCTCTAGGCTTCTTCTATTTCGGTTAAAGGACCCCTGTTGGCCTTTTTCGTAGGGTGGGCGTAAAGGGAGTCAGCTTCCTCAGCGTTGGGTTATTTGAGAATGTCATAATATTTCCCTCATTATTTTTTTTTACTTTATTTATACATTTATTTTATTTATTTTCAAAGGCAGGTGACGTTCGATATTATTTTTGTATTAGTTTCAGGTATACCGCATAGTGGTTAGGCATTTACGTAATTTACGGAGTGGGGGACGGGTTGATACAGAGTTCTTGCGGACGGTGTTCCCTTGTTTGGCTCGCACTTTGCGTGCGTCAGCCCCTTGCCTTCATGACTTACGGGTTGTTGGGGAAAAACGCAGCATTCGTCTCTCTGCGAGGCACTGCGGTGAGTCGTGTCTCCCGGCTGCACTCAGGATCCCCCTCTGCATCTTCAGCCTTTCAGCAGTTTGACGACAATGTGTCATGGGGAGGGTCACTTCTGATCTCTCCTGCCTGGACTTTGTCGAGATCTTGGATGTGTAATTCATTCCCTTTATCAAGTTTGGGAAGTGTTACTCATCGTTTTTTGTTTTTTGGGTTTTTTTTTAAAAAATTGATTTATGTGCTCTTTCTCTTTCTTTTCTCCTTCTGGGGCTCCCATGCATGGTCTGCTTGGTGGTGACCCCAGGTTTCTTAGGCTTTGTTTACTTTTCTTCATTCTTTTTTTTCATTCTGCTCCTCAGATTCAATTTCCACGGTTTATCTTGAAGCTCCCTGATTTCTTCTTCTACTTAATCAAATCTGCCTTGGACCTTTCTGATAATTTTTTTTTTTCATTTAGGTTATTGTCCTTTGCAACTTGAGAATTTCTGTTTGGTTACTCTTTATAATTTCTCCTCTTTATTGATATTTCCATTTTGTTTACCCATTATTTTTCTGATTTCTTTTAGTTGTTGGCCTGTGGTTTTCTTTAATTTTCAGAAAAATTTTGAAAGAGTTGATTTAAAGTCCTTGTCTAGTAACTCCAAGGTCTGGGATGGTCTCTGTCAGTTTATTTCTTCCTTCACGTGGGCCATGTTTTCTTGTTTCATGGTATCATTGTATGCTTTGTGAGTTTTGGTCGTTGTTGATCTAGACATTAACATAGTATTCTGTGGTCACTCTGTAAATCAAATTCTCATCTCTCCCTGGTTTTAGATTTTTCTCTTTTCGGGAGTTGAAAGCCGACATTTTGTTCAGCTAGCATAATGTTAAGACAGATTTTCGTCAATGCCAAGAGCAAGAAGTGAATCGAAGAAAAAGAAACAAACACAAACAAGCGAAAACACACGCCCACTCTCCGTAGCTTGGTGGTCGGGGCCTTCCTGTAGTCACAGGCTGGCCATTCTGCAGCTCTCCTTCAGCCTCTCTTTCTGCTCCTGCTGAGCTTGGGGACATCAACTTAGGATACGCATATGGCTTTCTGAATTTCCCCAGGGTACAGAGGTGCCTTTGAATGTCCTAATTCCCCCCCCCCCCAAAATCTCTTTCTTGACTTTTCCTCCCAGACTTTTGTGGTCTATTGCACGTCTCAACGATTAGTATCTTTTGCGCCAGGTGGCTGCAGGTTTTCCTTTGCCATACGGTGTTTGTGAGCCTTGATCATCACTTCTTGTCCCGAGCGAGTTCTGAGTTAGGAAAAACAGGAGTGAGAGGCCTGCAGCAGTCCTTGGGGTTACGTTGCCTCAGACGGGTCAGGACAGACACGCACAGGAGTGAGTGGAGAGGCTCTGGTCTGTTTCCAGCTAGAGACCAGGGTCCAGACGAAGCGCTCTGGCCGCCTCTCCTGGCTGTCTGTCGGTCTGGGAGGATGAAGGGCAAGGGCAGGTGGAACTGCCCAGAGCTTCCTGACCATTTTCAGGTCGCCTTTTTCTTGCTTCAGCATGTGCCTGGCTGTCTCAACCTTCGACTGTTTTTCCAGAGACCTGACGCAGCTGGATCCGACAGGTCCCGCCTGTGTTTAGATTTTTTCCGTGGTCAGAGGACTGGGGAGCCGTTTGCCTCACCATTGTGCTGATGTCACTCCCTTCGCTTCCACTTTCGAACCCCAAATATCACGGGGCTCCTAGCGAATGAACGGCTTCGTCCACTTTCCCACGCTTGTGTAAATGTGGTCAGATCGACTGAATACTCTAACGAACTGACAGGCAGGACGTTGCTTTACAATGACAGAATATTTATGAAATTGCCATGTGTAAGCAACACTTATCTCCAAATTTAGTGGAAGATTTCAGGTATCTTTGAAATATTCAGCAGGTATTTAGCAATGAAATTATATATCTGGGTTTGCCTTTACAAACTAATATATCCAGGGTAGAGGTAATCTGAATCATTTTTGTTTATTTTTGTTTGCTTGCTGGGTTTTTTTATATTATTATTGAGATATAATTGGCATAAAGCATTTTATTTCTTTCTGGTGTATAACCTAATGATTTGCTATTTGTATATATTGTGCAATGATCACCACAGTAAGTCCAGTAAACGTTGTGTTCACTTGCTTTATTTCAATATGCAGAAAAACCATGGTCTCGCTGTTTGTTTCTTCTGGCCGTAGCTCTCCGCCAGCTGACTGTGGGTAGGCCTGTCCGTGAAGAGATGCACATGCACATGCACACACAGAGTGTGCTTGTGCACACATGTGTCCAAAAGTTTTATCAAACTATTTTTGTCATCTGCGGGAGCGACTTTTGTGTCACAGAGAACGTTTGTCGTTACAGCTCTTCTCATATGCGCTGGTTTAGTTTAGGTCGTATGCCATGTAGGACAATTTAAAGGAACAGGAACAACGAGACTGCATTTTGACAAATAAGTAAGCCGAGACATCGTAATCTGATATCTGAGCTTCTATCTGTCAGATGCAATCATGAGTAAAAGATAAGGAAGCAAGGAAATGCTTTTTAAGGGCATTAAATTATTATCTGGAGACTATTTCAGAAACGTGACTCGAAGGGGCAGACACACGACATACGTGCTCTCCGGGTTTCTGCTGACGTCTGGACGACCCGAGGCGAGACAGATCGTGGCGATGCGCCTGCCTCGTGTCCTCCTCCTCATCCTCAGTGTCAGGAAGCAGACTCCTTGGGAGCACAGGGCCCTGCTCGGAGCCGGGGCAGCTGAGGCAGGCTGTGACTCAACAGCTTCGTGTGGTGACTCAGCCCTTTGCCGGGCCACCCCGGGCTCCCAGGAGCCACGTGTAGCATTCCCTCTTGCGTTTTAAGATTTCATGGGGTGATCATAAAGGCAGGAACCAGTGTGGCGTTTTTCGGCATTTGCCTGTACACGTCGGTCCTGGTGTGCGGCCATGGATGGCCTGAGGTTTTGTGCATTTTCACTGGGCCAGGCGTCAGGATGCAGAATATCGAAGCTCTGAATTCAGCGAACGAAAGAAAGAAGACCTGCCGCCGTGGTGACTGAGAGCTAGAAATCCAGCATGCAGGGAGCGTGCCGACAGGTGAGGCGGGCGGCGAGGCTACGTTTGCCTGTAGTTGCGTTTAAAGGCGTTTTGCCATAGCTGGTTAGTACATTTGCATATACTTATTTCAAAGTCTCTGAATGTAAGTCATTAGACATTAAGGTTCTTATCAAGCGGCGTCTTGCATTTTGTTCTGTGCCGTGCTGTTTATGCAGAAGCCAATGGATATTTAACCTTTGAGAAGCCCGCATTACATCAATATTACGTTAGTGTTTTCATGCCATTAGCTCAATAGCCATATTCCGAGGTATAGTCCCCGTTCAGAAAGTTAGGAAGCGGTAAATAAAGACAAGATAATTAACTATAAATACCTGCTACTCGTGTTGTATGCACACAACATCATCTCTTTCCATTCAGGGGTTGACATTATTATGTCTCATTCACGAAATGCGAGCCCACATCCCGTTTAGTGCATAGCAGAGGAGCTGTCCTGGTGACCTCACATGCGTTTCCATGGCAGCATATTCATCTGGAAATAGCACAGCACTTTGATTTATAAGTGGTCAAAGGCGGCTCCTGAATTACATGTATTAAAAGGCTAATTTCAAAAGGAATTCTTAGGTTGGAAATTTCGCAATGCAAGATTATAGACTAGCACAATATTTATACTTTAAATGACTACAGTGTATTTCTCCTTCTGAATCGAGGTAGCGTTTTTATCATTCCGATGCCCTGCAATTAGAATATTTACAAGGCAGGCAGATACTAGCACCAGAAGAAAGGGATGCAGTAGTGGAAACGCTCCCCGGCCCACCGTGCTGTCTGAGCCCAAGGGTGTCCATCACCTTGGGCCTCGATAGCAGAACCCCGCGGGCCGGGGGTTCAGCAGCAGAACTGTGTTCTGGACACCGGAAGTCCGGGGTCAGGCCCCGGGGCGCGCTGCTGGCGAGCATCCTCTTCCTGGCCTGCAGACCCGGCGGCTCCTCTGAGCCCCCCGTGGAGAGCGGAGAGCATGCCCAAGGGAGCTGGTCCCGCTTCGTGAGAACAGCGACCCCAGGAGGCCAGGACCCGCACTTACCTTAGAACCGCTTTCACCTGGGGCAGCCTTAATCACTGCCTCCCAGGCCGGGTCTCTAAATCCACCTGCTGGAGGGTGAGAGCTGAAGCTCTGAGCAGGGCCGGGCCTCCTCATCACCTGCTTCCCACGGCCGGACACCCTGGGCACGTACACTGTGGCCGGAGCGCAGGACTCCTCTGTCCTGAGACCAGGCGGTGTGGCGGGGTCACCAGGCCTTCGGTCTCCTGATAGATCATTAGACGAAAACCAAGTTTGGATTCTGCAAAGCAGTGATGAACTAGAGACAAATGGATTTGAATAACAAGCTATAATTAAACAAGAATCAAATGCCTCTTCTCTGACATCTGGAGCAGAGGCAAGAGACCATTTTATTTATTTATTATTATTATCATTGATGCCTACAGCACCTGGTCTTCCTAGGTGGTCTCTCATCCAAGTACTCACCAGGCCTGACCCTGCTTAGCTTCCGAGATCTGTCATCGGGCTTATTGAGGGTGGCGTGGCCATAGACCATGGACCGCGCTCCACAGGGGTGCGAGCCCAGGACCCCAGGACCTTCTGCGTGTAAAGCAGACGTGTTCACTGCTGCACCATAGCCACATCCGAGAGAATACGTTTTTGCGTGTTCCCCACGAAGGCCTTCCCGCACCCCGACTCCACCACGAAGCAGGCCGGAGACCCTGCAACCTCGGCCGGCCCTTCTCTGCGCCTCTCCTTCCTGGCTGCCTCTCCCCTGCTTTGCTCCGTGAATCTGAGCTCACGTGCACTGGCCCCAGCCTGGCCTCGCTTCTGATGGCAAACGGGTCACATGAGGGACAAGGGACACCCACAGAACAACCTCGTGGCATCCCAGAGGCACCAGTTCTCACCCAGAATCCAGATTGTCTGAACTACCTAAACTTGCCTTTGTCAGGGGCCACCGGTGGTAAGCCGGAGTCATGTTTACCCACAACAGCGTAAATAACGGAGGCTCTCCTGCTCTGATGCCCGCAAGGAATTCGAAAAATGTCCCATTCTGCAAAGTCACAGCCTGACAGCACAGAGAGGTGAGGCAAACGAAGTCAGCGGCAAACTCCTCCCGAGTCCACGGGGACTCGAAGGCCGGAACCCTGATGACCACGTCCTGACGTGCAGTCTCACCGTCTCCGTGTGCATTGGGGCTGCAGGCCACCGGCTGTCCACCGCCCCCCGCCCCTCCACACTGCAGGGCTGTGACAACGTTGACTGCTAATCGAGACCGTTTCATGCAAGTGAAAATCACAACTCGGGGTGACCTTCACCAGTCAGCATTTTGACACGGGAGCGATTTCTGAGCATTAATGCCGGGACAGGACCCACATCTCCCAAAGGGCCCGCAACCTCTTCCAGCCCGAGTCTGTGCTCGCTGTGAACAGCAGCGGCAAATACCAGGGCTCAGAGCAGGCCGCGCGTGCGAAGCGCGGGCTCCACAGAACACAGTTTGTTACGTGAGGGATTCATGCAAACTGAAAGGCAGAAGGGGGCCTTGGCGTTTCTCTCCGGCCATCGACCTTGGCTTTGCTTGCCGCTGCCTCGTCTCTCTTATCTCTGCTGGGTTTCTGTTTCTCTCTGGCTTCCCCCGCCCTCATTTACTTATCTCTCTCCCTTCCCTGTTCCTTTTGCCGCGGCTCCATTATTTTGAACCTCTGCAAGCTAAGTATGCATTCCTGCTCTTGCTAATTTGCCCTCAATTTCAACTCTCGAAATGAATGGATAAAAAATAGAAAATCTCAGCAAAGGCACAGAATTCATAAAAAGCACCAAGTAGAAATAAAAACGTGGATATTCTGCCTTATTGGAGTCATTTGCAAATATCTTCTCCCATGAGCTTAGTTGCCTTTTTGCTTTGTTGATGATTTCTAATTTTTTTTTTTTTTTTTTTTTTTTTTTGCTGTGCGGAAGCTTTTTGGTTTTAGATATCCATATAAAGAACTCACTCAATATCCATAATAAAGACTCAAACGACACCTCACACAACAACAACAAACAAATAATCCAAATAAAAAGTGATCAGAGGACCCGAACAGAAGATACTCCTCCCAAGGAGACATACCAATGGCCAACAGATATGTGAAAAGATGCTCAGCTTCACTAGCTATTATGAAAGTGCAAATTAAAACCACAATGAGAGACCGCCTCCCACCTGTTAGAATATCCGCGATCCAGGCAGAAAATAACAAGTGTTAGGGAGGGTGCAGAGAGAAAGGAAACTCGTATACCGCTCATGGGAACGTGAAATGGTACGGCCACTCCGGAAACAGTTTAGAGTTCCCTCAAAATGTTAAGAATGAAGTTACCATATGACTCAACAGTCCCTCTTCTGGGCATCTACCTGAAAATTTGGAAAATATTTATTCATAAAAATATATGTTCTCCTGCGTTCACTGCAGCATCATTCACGGTGGCCAAGACATGGAAACAACGAAAGTGTCCTTCGATAGACGACTGGGCAAGTGAAGCGTGGTGCACACACGCGGTGGGATACGACTCAGCCGTGGGAAGAGATGAAAACCTGCCGTTCACGACAACGTGCTCAGATCCTGAGACCGCCATGCTAAGTGACATAAGTCAGATGCCCAAAGTCCAGAGCCAGATCATCTCACGCCTCTGTGGGGCATGAAACTAAAAGCGACCAACGAACAAGCGTAGACAAACACACAGACGAAACTCACAGACTCAGACGGCAGTCCGGTGGCGACCAGAGGGACAGGGGGTCGCCGCATGGTGACCTCTGCCCTCTGCCCTCTGACCTGGGTGGTGAGCACACATGCGGTGCACAGATGTCTGCTGAATCGTACATTTGAACCCCGTATAATTGCATTGACCAATGTCGCCCCAACACATTTAATGAAAGGTTTAAAAAGGAAATATAAACTCGAAAAATACCGTGACAGAAACAAACTAAAAGCTCACAGATGGATTCGGGAGTTGAGAGATGACAGCATGAGATCAGGGAACCAAAGAAGAGCCGAGTCCATCCAATCTGAACAACAAAGAATGAGATTGAAAAAAAAACAAGGACAAAAGCGTAGAAATCTGTGGGACGATGACAAAATATCCAACATTTGATCCTTTGAAGTCTCAGATGGAGAGGAGAATGAGAGGAGGAAGGACTAAAAGGATTGTAAGAATTAATGGGTAAAACGTCCCGAATTTGGCAAAAGTTGCAACCTTAGAGACTCAAGAAACTAAACCCCAAACAGATGCATCACCCCCCCCAAAAAAAAAAATTCAGAGACATCAGAATGAAACTTTTGAAAACCAAAGCTATAGAAAAATCGGGAAGGCTCCGAGATGAATGGTGCAGAGAGGTGACTTACTGAAGGAGAAAGCACAGAGCGGCTGCTCTCTCGGCAGGGGAGAAGGCACCTGAGAAGGAGCGCTTCGAAGGTCATTAGGGTAGCGATGCCGGTCTGCGGAGAGCAGGCGCTAGAGGCTCAGTTTTGCAATGATGAAACCGGCATAGCCAAGGAGACCATATGTAGTGTCCTTCTCGGAGGGGATTAAATGTGGCAGAGCCCAGGGCTGCTGAGGCAGGACCCCCGCAGCCGACTCCTGTCAAGTGAGATGGACCCCACGGGGCAGAGGGGCGCTTAGTGACGAGGCCGTCGCGTGGGGCGAATGCTCAGACCCACAGGTCTGCAAGGGCCTCAGAGGTCAGTAGAGATGGGCTTAGCAGGAAGGAGCGGCAGGGGCTGGACATTCCCAGGTGGGAGGGTGGCCTGAGCAGGTGCATGGTCCACAGCCAGTTCTGGGAGGCACCTTTAGGGGGAGCTGCCCAGCGCCCAGGGGTGAGCCAAGGGCCTATGGGAGCGAGAGGACTGACCACAGCTCGTCAGTTCTTACTGAGGGGCGTTCTCTCCACATTGGTCAAGGGGACAAAGAGTTCTGACTGCTGAGTGTTTATGAGAAAAAAAAAGGGAGTTTGGGGGGACCCTGCCTCGCTGTGTCACAGGCCAACACGGGGCCTGTTGAGTCCTAAGGCAGATAGCGAGGGTGGCTCGGTGCAGCGAGCCACGTCCTGACCGTCTCTGTGCAGGGAGCACAGGGCTCGGGGGAGCCCAGCGTTGCCTCTCCACAGCCTGCTGTCAGGTCCCGCTTCCCTGCAGAGCCCCGTGTCCCTGCGTCCCCTGGGAAAGGCCGCTCTACCGGAGGCAGGGAGCGGAGAGGCAGAGGAATTACAGGACAGTGACGGGGAGTGAGCCTGGGGCAGGCGTGGAAGCCCGTCAGGCGTTGTCACGAGGCAGGGGCGGGATCCCAGTGGAGAGGGAAGTGGGGGCAGGCGCTTCGCCGGGGTGCTGGCACATGGCTCTGGGATCACCGCTGCTGGGGGTGGCGGCCTTGCCCCCGAGTCGGACCTTCCATCCTTTCCTGGACATCATGCTCTTATGCTGGTTGCTACAGACTGCACGTGTGTGTCCCCCAAAATCCGTATGTTGAAACCTGTTCCCCCAACGCAATGGCGTTAGGAGATGGGAAGTGAGTGGGTCACGAGGGTGGAGGCCTCATGAATGGGTTCGTGTCCTGATAAAGGACTCCAGGCCGCTCCCTCGCCTTCCACCATGCAAGGACGCAGAGAGAAGACACCCTCTGTGAACCGGGGAGCCCAGACCTGCCGGCCCCTGGACCCGGGGCTTCCAGCCTTCCAAAACGACGAGGAACACATTTCCGTTGTTTTCCAGCTACGGAGTGCCTAGTATTTTCGTTATAGCAGCCCGAACAGGCTGAGACTGCGGTGCTGTTTCTGGTCCGGCCACGCCCGCCCCTCGCCCCGACACCCGGCATGCGTCAGCGAGCGAAGGCTGCAGGGGGACACGTGACCGTCCGCCCCGGCTTTTCCCGTTCCCTTGGTAAAACCGAGGGAGGCGAATCTCAGACGATCAGGTCTGCGCTTGCCCTGCGTGATGGTCCGGGCGGGAGAACCATTTTGCAATAAAAGTGATGGAAACTCAGTCACTTTGACATTTAAAGCTGGGCTGTACCGAGCTCTAGAATGTGATAAAGGAAATGCTTGTCCTGGCAGGCAGGAGGGATTAAATCCACAAATTCTAAGGGCGCAGCGGCAGGGCAGTAATTCTCCTCGATGTGTCCTCCGGCGGCGGCTCCCTGACGAACAGGGGCGTTATTTGCGAAAGTTCTGGCCCTTTCACTTTCTTCAGCGTGAGTTGAGCATTTGTTAAGAAGTCGCGACACACTTCATTATAAGCTTTATTTCTAAGCTAAGCAATTCTTTATATCGGGAGGGTTAGCATTTGGGGGGAATGGACCGTCTCCTTGGGAAAATGAACACACGAACACAGACACGCACTTGCACACCATCCGAGTGACTGCTTCGTCACCTGAAGACGCAGTGCAGACACCCAGCCCTCTCCTCTGTAATATTTGAAATCTTGACTTTAGTTGCTTGTCTGGCAGGTTTTTAAAGATAATTAGTTTTTAATATTTTGAAGGAAGATGTTTTATTACGATATTTATGAGAGTCTTTCCATTACCTAGAGATTTTCGCAAAACTATGATAACCAT
Source organism: Eonycteris spelaea (assembly GCA_003508835.1). Taxonomy (NCBI): domain Eukaryota; kingdom Metazoa; phylum Chordata; class Mammalia; order Chiroptera; family Pteropodidae; genus Eonycteris; species Eonycteris spelaea. Next base: position 1,901,754 of record PUFA01000002.1, on the reverse strand, counting down.
TGGAAATCTTCGGCATTTCAGATTCCCTTTGAGAAACACCCAGCCCACTGACCTGGTCTGTGGCTTTGGACAGGTCATTTCCACCCTCCCAGCCTCATTTCCTCACGTAGAAATCGTCACAGCCATAACCAAGGCCATCATGAGGGCCGAAGGAGGTCACAGATGCAGGGGCCACACGAACGTTAGAGGCTGTTAAGCTCAGTGCTGGGGACATGCCTGGGGCGCAGTAAGATCTCAGAAGAGGTTCACTGTGAACTTGGGAAAACCCCTCTCCTAATCCTCTTACCTGTAGAGAAGGGATTGTGCAGTTTGACCCAGCAACTCCTTCTAATTGGATTTTCCATCTTAAAATAATGGCAGTTCATAGCGTGTTCCTGTTTATAAACAGGCTCGATCCGTTATCTCTTTGTTTGCCACAGTGATGGTCACCATGGTTACGGTGATCCACACTTCAGAGCCCGCGATGACAAATGACGGTCTCTGATGTTTGTACAGTGTTAATTTCAACAGTGTTTTCCCATATAGAATTTATTATACCCTCCCAATGGCGTGGAAGGAGGTCATACGGGCATCATTCATGTAGTTATTATAAGGCTAACGGAGTTGGGACGAGTGAGACCAGATGGTTTCCAGCGTGCTCGCAGCTAGCGGTTGGAGACCAGTGACGTGGGCCGCGCCTGCGTACTCCGTGCTCGCTCACCTGCGCTCTGCCCTCCCCGACGCCGGCTCTGCCCAGCAGCAGGCCGGAGCCATGTGCTTCCTGTGAAGTCTCTGCAAACATGGGAGACAGCGCCCCACTCGGCCGCTGCACCCACGAAGCCGGAATGTCACGTCAGCCAGACCCTATCCTCTTTGCACTTGAATTTCTTAAAAAAAAACTCGACCCAGAAGAGCATTCTCCCCTAGAAGCAGCCTGCAAAGGATCCGTCCTTCCACGCGGAAATGCATCTGAGCATTTGTAACTCGTAGTGCTGAGGTGTGTGCGTGTGTGTGTCATTCACGCGCACATGTGTGCATGTATGCAGGCACGTTCCCTCCATCCCCAAATCTGCCCCTAAGGATTAGATCCTGCTGTCTAGTACTACATAGCGACTCAGATAGACTTGTCCTGAGAACAGATTCATTCTTGCTACTTGAGGCAAATTAGTAGAACTGGCCCAGCCAGAGCCCATTGCTGAATTGGGGTGCCTCCCTAGTGAAAACGGGGTGTGTACTTGTTTTCTGTTTCCAAGGCCTTTGGTGGGGGTTGTGATGTTGGGGAGCTGGGTCCTAGTGGGGTCCCAGTGTCACCACGCCTGACTTCTGCCTGTGGGCAAATGGGGGTTTCCTGATGGCCACCAGATTCCGACTTTCTCCCGGATCAGAACCCGCTTCGCAGACAGCAGGAACCGGGAGGAAATGGGGTGCCCCCCGCGTCCGGACTCCTCCAGGAAGGCCTCCCTCCGAAGTGGCTTGGTGGCCATCAGCTTGGATGCGCTGGCCAAGAGACAGCCGGATACAGAGACGTTTTGGGGAGATACACCGACGTTTTCCGGGTGGCCGCGGGTGTCCCGACAGGCCTGGGACACCACGTCCGGCTTCCCACCCACGTCGGGATGGCAGAGGGACTCGCCACCTCGCAGGGCAGAGGCGGCCGAGGCACAGGAACCGCGTCTGACGTTGGCGTCCGGCCTGGGCGCTGGTCACCGCCACCGCGGAGGCGCGAGCGAAGCGCAGCGGGTCTGCGCGCCCCCCGCGCCACCTCGCCTGTGGCGCGCGCTCTGCACAGCACCGAGGTGTGGCCTGGCCCGTGCCCGTCCGCGGTGGCCAAACGCCCGCGGCCCCTGCCACAGGCCGGGTCCAAGGAACCGTTTTGCACGCCACACACAGCCGCCTATATGTTCACAGGGTCCCTCTCCACGTCCAGGGAGGGGACTGTGTGTCACTCACGAGTGTGGTCAGTGCTACCTCGGATCCCTCCATCGTCCCAGGAAGCTCAGGAAATGCGCACCAGACCCCGTGCTGACAGAGGCGGCCAGTGGCCGACCCCGAGGCTGGCGTGCCCGGACCTCGCGCACTGGGGCGCTGCTCAAGGACCCACGCTCTGGGGCGAAGGGTCGCTCGTGTTGCCCTGCCTGTCACAGGAGGAGTGCCCCGCCCCCCCCCACCGAGCACGATGACGCCCTGGAAGGGGCCTGGACCCCGCGTGCCTCCCTTCGGGGTCCGACGCCCAGGCGCCCGCCGCCTGGCAGCGAGGCCCTTCGGTGTCCCCGCGGATAAAGCGGGGGTCCTCTGACCCACGTGTGCCGGTCCGGGGCTTCGTCGCCCCTCCCCGGGATGGCCCCTGGAGGCTGGCCGCGTGGCTGTTGGCTTTTCACGCTGCATCCCTGGCCAGGCCGCCCTGTGCGCTGTCATTGTCCCCACTCGGCTGGTCCCTGAGCCGGTGTCTGCACTGGCGCCCGGTCTGGAAGAGGAGTGAGCGGTGACCCTGCCCGCTGTGGACAGCTCCGGGCTCTCGGCGCCTCCAGCGCCCCCACCCCAACCTGCTTAGCGCCTTCGGGGCGTCAGGCTCACGCGGACCGATCTCTCCGCGGCCACATGCGTCCGCACAGCCCCCAGCTCAGCCTCTCCCGAGACCCTGCTTGAATGTCCTCTGTCATCGTCGTGACTTCACGTGGAGCAGCGTCCTTTAAGGAGGAGGGGGCGGTGCGCCGCAGAGCGCAGACCGAGAGGTGGGATCACTGAGCGAGCGCGGGCGGGCCCTTCCCCTGGCCTGAGACAGCGTGAGCAGCTCCTCTACACGTCTACACCGCGGCAGGGCGGGAGGCGGCATCCAGCAGGGGAACCCTCAGTGCACACTGGCGTGGGGGGCCCAGGGCGCATCGGCCTCTCACTAATGGAGTGGGGGTGGGGGTGCGAGCCCCGAGCACTGAGCTGGGGGGCGGGCGGGGGGGGGCGGTCTGTCGAGCTGGGTGACGTGCCACACCGGGTCGGTGGCTAGGATGGGTCAGGGACAGGCAGCACTTAAAAGGATTTTTTAAATTCCTCTGACAAGACATAAGTTTATTCGAGAGGTCATTACGTGCATAGCCCTCCAAGTCTATGCCTGTGATTATCCTCGCCTAGAAGGTTCTCCCTCCTTCCAGCCCAAGCGCCACTCGCATCCCACCTCTGGGCCCCTGGAGACCTCGGGGGAGCAGAGAACCGCTGCCCGCACCTCCGTACACAGCGGGAGCCGAGGAAAGGCGGGCCGAGCCTGCGCGTTTCCATCGCGTTTCTGGTCATCGCTACGAGACCCGGGGCGCGCTGACCAGTCTCTCAGAGCCTGTTCACAGGGCGTCCCCTCTCGTCTACCTACCGAGGCCAGAGCCACGCCTCGGCCCCGTGCGGGCGGCATCCACCTGCACCCCATTCTGCACCTGACTGCAGCGCGCAGGCCGGGGAGACGCCCAGGAGCCGGCCGTTTCACAGTCGTTCCAAGGACGATGACTGTCGCTTTTCAAAGAAGCTTTTCCAGTCGGAAGACGGTTTCTGTGCAGCTTCGGGAAATATTCTAAAGGATCTTGTTTCAATCAATAAGAAAGAAGAACAATCCTTCATCGGAAAAAAAGAATACCAACATCTATTTAAACTCGGCCGCGAAGCTACAGAGAGTGGGGAGGCGCTCACCTTGCATTTGTCTTTGCAAATTCCAATTTCGTCTTTTCCCTGGATGGTCTCCATTACTCCCACAGCGCTCTTCTGAGCGCAAAAAGAGATGTCGTTTAGGGCCTGGGCAGTTGGTGCAGGCGGGGAACTGCACAGGGCCCCACAGCTGGGGACGGGAGTTAGAGCCCAGCCTCATGTCCTCCCCATACCAGGAGTTCCTCAGCGTGCAGAATGGTGCCCAGTGCGGGCTGCAGGGGACCAGATGGCAGAAACGGGGCACGCGAGGTAACCAACTATGGCAGCCTCTGACCTTGGGATGCCCTCAGTGAAAGGTCAAGTTAGATGCCCGGCATGGACGGTCACGGCTGCAAACCCCTCACAGGGTGCTCTGGAACACTGAAAAGCCTCTGAGAGCCCGAGTACAAGACTACGGTGGCAACATTGTGGATGCACTGGGGTCCGCGAGTCGGAGTTGGACATGTAGCATGTGCAGGCAACCTCCTCGGTCGCTGATCTTTCCGGTCAGTCGAGAGGGAAGTGGGCACCTGGAGGGGGGAAGGGACTCATTGCCGGGGGCAGGGACGAGGGGGGGCGGGGCAGGACGCCGGAGCACTCTGCGCCTCCTGCCTGCGAAGCCCTTTGCAAAGCCCTTCGCATCCTCCCCGCACTCCAGCTTCTCCACACACACTGCGGCCAGTGTCCCTCTGCTGAATGACGTGGCCCCCGAATTCTCTGAAGGAGGGTAGCAGAGGACCAAACACGCCTCCGCCCCACTCTGGGCCCCCTCAGTTAGTGGGGGACCCTCTCTCTCAATCGTAAAATCTGGCCGGGTGACGAGCGGGCGGTGCACAGACGTGGCATCGACGTGGGACACGGTCACGCGGAGCCGCCCCGTCGGAAGGCCTGTTTCCACGGGGGGCGATGGCTGTTCTCCCCGTGCTCAAAGCCGCGCAATAAGGAAACTCATTTTAGTTCTGTTTTCTCAGTATAAGGAAATCATCGGGGGGGAGAGGGGCAGGACACCATGGGTGACGGGATCGATGCCACACGGTGGATGACGGCGGTCTCTCGTCTGGATCTCCGAATCTAAGACGTTTGTGAGCAAAATAAGGATTTTCAGTTTTGTGATCACGCACAGTTCACTGACGTTTTATGAAGGAAATATCAAAATTCAGAGCAGTTCCACTTTACAGATGAAGACAGATGCAATGATCTGTATTGTAAGGTTGCTTCAGAGATGGTGTGTGTGTGTGCGTGCGTGTGTGCGTGTGTGCACATGTGTGTGCATGCATGTGTGTGTGTGCATGTGTGTCTGCATGTGTGCGTGCCTTGATTGCTTCTTTGCAGCCCATCTGGTAAACATAGTTTTTTTATATTATAATTTGGGAATCCCTTTCCCTTAAGAGCTCATTGAACCCAAAGAGCAACATACGAATGTGTCATAGTGCCCTGAGGATGGGGAAAAAGCCTGGAGCGAGGAATGTAGGAAAGACGAGCGTCATGGGACGTCACTGGAGGCTGAAACGTGAGCCCAGCCTCCGCCTTACAGATGAGGGGAGTGGGTTCTTCCCAAGCACCAGGCTGGGCAGCTACGTCGCACCCAGCCCTTCTGAAATTCCGCCCCGTTGGAGAACGGCTATCGGTGGAAGTCCCCGGAACTGTCCCCGATGCCATGCTCTGCGGTGACTCGATGCTCGTGTTTCACGGCAGGGCTCAGTACTGCGGGGACCCCCGAGTCTGCTTGATGCTGCCGGGAGCTCAGGATGCGAGCGCGTGGGCGGCCGTGCGTGCGTGCGGGGGTGCGCGTTATTAGTGACCACTCCGAGCGGGCTTCGCCGGGCTCCGGGCTGAGCTCTGCGAGCTCCCGGGGTCCTCCAGGCAGAGTGGAGGAGCCAGGCGGGAGGCAGCCTTCCAGAACCATCTTAAAAGCCGGAGTCTATAAACACCATGGTTTTCCCCACACCGATTCCGCCGGCTTCGCCTTGAGACCATCTGGGACATGCTGACCCGGCGTTGCGCTTTCCTCCCCAAACCCAGCTTGCCACTCCCACTTCCGGATCAGAGCCCACGGGGGAGGCGTCCTCCGTCTGGGCTGCAGCTTTTCTCTCCTTCGGAGATCGACAATAGAAAAGGGAGATCATATTTTTAAAGAATTTACTACATATCGACCATTGCGTTTATACTGCTGATTTTTCCGGCAGGTCTGTGTGGTAGACGTCACTTTCTACATTTCAGATGAGCAAATTTAGGCTTAGATTAGATGTTGGGTTAAGTTCTTTTCTTTAGAATGTGTCAGATATGGGGTTCACACCATTTTTGGGGGGAGACCCCAGATCCAGCCCCCATAGAGTGGTCTTCAAAAACCAGTTTGGCCTGCATCTGGGTGGCCCAGACACTGGGCAGGAATGGGACTTCTTGGGCCCCGTGTCAGATGTGCTGACTCCAAGGCTCTGGGGGCGGGGTCCGCAATGTGTCCCCCTTTAACTTAGCCACCCATTTCTGACTGAAGAGAAGTCACCGTTTTCTCCCCCTTCCCAAAGGGTCTTGTGTAGCGCAGCTTGTCCCCTGATTCAGGTCTCTCTGATGCGTCGTGGTTTCCTGCCTTCTAATGCCACTGCTCCGTCTTCCGTTTCTAGGTCAGCCACAAAAGGGAAAACACTCTCCATTCACAGACATAGGTATCTGCACCGAAGCGTGGTGCTTTAGTACAGAAACATGGACCAGTGGCCAACCTATTATAAAGCCAGTCGATGGGAAACATTCTGTTACTCTAGGTTTATGAGAATAACTAGTTGCCAATAGTCACATGACCCTTTTTCTCAAATGGCCCCACAAATGGTCTGTCCTGGAGAAGTTCCACGTGCACTTGAAAGGCGTGAGGAGTGGCGAGCTGTGGAGATGTCGGACTCGGTTCTATACAAAGCACCTGTCGGAGGCCAGGGCCCGTGGGAAGCCCCGGAGCCTGGGCCTGTCACTGCTTCCTGGGACAGAGCCACAGGGGCGGGCTTTAAAGGCTGGTGCAGGCGAAGGCCCGAGTCGGAGCCTCCATCTGGCCCCGAGTACGATGCGACCTCCTACTTTTAAGTCACGTGTCACCTCAAAGCCTCATTCCTCATCACTGGGGTGGGGGGGGGTATGACGACAATCACGAGACACGTGAGCTTTTTGCGAACGATGGGCGATTATCCTGTGATCTCTGACTCTGTGCTTGCCCCTTGCGTTCTGTCTTGCCTCTTCCTCTCCCGGGGTGGGTGGTGTGTCTAGGGGGTGCACGTTATGTGGCCCTCAGCTGGCCTGCCTCTCTCTCCGTGAAAGAATTTCCCCAACCGTCTTGTCACCATCAATTTTTAAGTAAATGACATTCAACGAGCCGAATGATGTCCATTTAGGAGTCGCGGCACGTGCTGCGTCCTCGACGATTTTCATGCGTGGCTAGCTTTTCTAGATTGTTAGCACCCTCCTTGGTGCAAAGTCTTTCATTTCTAGTTTTATCTCAAGTAGCCCGTCCACGTTTTCTGTCCCCTCCGTGGACAGTTTCACTTTGAAGACAAGCACTCCCCTCCGCGGGGACGTGGCTTTCAGATGTGCACGTGGCTGTCCCTCCGCCTGCGTTCCGTCGTTAGGGGGCTTCATGCCAGGCAAGGACGTGCTCGTCCATTCCAGCATGTCAGACCCTCTTTGCCTTAATTCATCTCCGTGTGACTGACTCCTAAGTGCCAGAGGCAAGGCTGGTGCTGCTTAGCCAGACCCCAGGAGACAGACCGCCCAGGATGGGGGTGGGGAAAGGCCCGGGTTGCAGGCACTGCAGGCTCATGCAGACAGGTGGTCACAAAGCTGCTCGGGGCGGGGGGGGGGGTCCCCAAGGCACCCCGCCTTCTCTCATCCCACTTGGTTAATATGCCTCCAAAACCTGGCATCAGAATTGTGCTATCAATCGAAGCTTTCCCGTGCATTTGAAAATCAAAGGCCCTAGAAGCCCCAGGGCCCCGCCCAGGAGCCTGGCCACACCCACAGGTCCAAGGAGCTTCTCCCTGGGCCTTTGTGTGACAAGCCAGGAACCTCAGGTTAGTAAGAGGGAAAAGCAGGGGACCACCGCTTCCCCGCAGACGCCCAGCAGGAGAACATGGACACTAGATGGCAGCAACGCCTTGCCTTTCCCCTCCCAATTAACCCGGCCTGGAGATCTTGGGGGAAATATCGCACTATTAACACAGCAATACAACCACGTTACAAGTTCAGCCTGTCCACCTTGACAGCCAGCCCCCACCCTCTGCATACCGGTGATGAAGAAAGCATTTGACATAAATCATGGTCACTCTCTGACACACGATCTGGACAAAGAAAATGCCCGATATAAATCATAGCAAAAATGGGTAGTTACTGGTGATTTGGGGCCATTTTCCCTCAGAGATGGGAGTCAGGTGGTTTTCTGCACAGCAGAGGAGGGAGGTGGCAGTCGGGGGCTTTAAGCAGAACCCGGGGAAGGTGCAGTCCCACCTGCAGCCTGGGCCTGTCACGGTTACTGGTGAACGTCACTTGCACAGGCAACGTTCAACGTCCTGAGTGGGACCCTAATAGAGTGAAAATTGACTATGAGCCCCGGCCCAGGATAGTTGGGTTTTGGAAACGTTTTTTAATGGCAGAAATCCTTCTTGGTGACACAGGCCATTAGGAAGAGTGACGCAGAGACAAGGCTTCGTTTCTCAGGAGAAGCCAGCTCTCTCCTAAGGGAGAGCTTTTTTTTTTTTTTCCCCTGATGAGGAGCTTGAACTATTGAGCACTTAATGCATCTTAAAAGGCATTTTTGTTCACTTGCTGAGTTACGGTACCGTGTGGGGTCTGATCTAAAGTCACAGAAGGGGCGCCCCCCCATATGCCTAGTTCAGCCTAAGGAGTAGAATCCATGGACCCCACTGGGGATCCCACCCCCCCCCACCATTGAGCCATGCTGTCCTCTTACTCTCCCTCCAGGGAGAGTGACAGGCAAAAAGCAGGACTTGGCATGTGGAAAATCCCCGTCTAAGCGAGGACTGCGACATTCAGAGAAGCAAATTTGACTCCATGCATTTAGAAGCTCATGTCTCTAGGAGAAGGAAGAGGGTCATGAGAGTCAGGTGGAGCACCCATGGTTCCCCTCAGGCCTGGAGGAGACGAAGGGCGTCATGCACCAGGGCTTTGAATTTCAAGATGGTAGCCCTTCATTTTCTGGATTCACCATCACATTCATATGCAGCTTGGAGACCGGCAAGACAAAAGGAATGTAAGAAAAATCAGACAAGGAAAGAAAACATGAAATTGTCATCCTACTTCGTCTTGAAGGCGGAGACAAAACGCAGGTGGAAGGAAGCACCACGACCCTTGCCAATAGTGGGTCTTCACCGAAACCATCCAATGGCGAGGATGATACAGTGTTTCCTCCCATTGTTCTATGATAATGATTCTGGATATAGAAACATAGAACGTTGCCTTATTGAATGATGCACTTTCCACTTCTGGTCCCTCCCATCTTCTAATGGAGTTACCAAACCTCTTTGGCCAAGAAGGGTGTGGTTTCTGTTTGTCTAGGAGCTACCCCTCCCCTTAAAACGCCTCCCTTCCCTGCTCCCCCAGGAGTGCGGGAGAGCCTCCCGCACTGGGCAGCTGGGAGCAAGTCTGGTTCTGGAGCGGTCCTCTCTCTGCCACCTGCATCCCTAGTGTCTTTCCTCGCGAAGTCCCTGCCCGGCCCGTTGAAATTCATATAGTTTCACCTGATGTCGTATCAACACAGACTCTCTCATGAGCAGACCACACTGTGGATGCTGGACACCCTTCCTGGCTTGGGATTTATTCTGAGCATGTTTGTGTGGGGGTCGCCTCGACACGACCCAAGTCAGGGACTAGGAAAATCATTTAATCTCCTTGTAAATAGTCATCTTGCCAAAGACAGAGTCTGATGATGATGATGATGATGATGATGATGATGATGATGATGATGAACCTATTTTTTCCTTTGGAGTTAGAGTCTCATTGGCTCCCTGTCCACCTGCACATCCTTCTCTAAGTTATCCTGGGGGTTTCTCTCTGGTCAGCACCCGCACGGTGACCAGGGGGTGGAGGCCAGCCCCCGCCCAGTAGATCCTCCTAGTTTGCCGGAGTTACCCAGTCCGGTGGCCTCTCCCGGTGCGTGGCGTGGGCGTCCCCAGCCCAGCACCCAACAAGTCTCCTCCGCCCGCCTGCGCGGTGCTGCGCGGAGGCCGAGCAGAGCGCGGCGCGGGCGGGGAGCCGGCGGCCGGGGCTGGGCGGTGTGGGCCGCGCGCGCGGCCAGCCTCCTTCCCCTCTCGGCGGGCAGGGATGGTTGAGTCCAGCCGCCGCGGCAGCGGCTCCCCGCGCGCCAGCAGCCTGTCTCCTGCGCTCCCCGCCTCCCGCCTCTAGCCCGGCTCCCTCCCCCGCGCGCCGCCCTCCCGCGGCTCCCACTCGCCCGCGCGCTCGCTCTCCAGCTGCCTCCGCTCCGGCTCCGGGTCTCTCCCGGCGGCGCGCGCTCCTCTCGCGCCTCGCCCTCCCGCAGCCCCTCCGGCGCGGCGCGGCCCGGCCCGGCCCGGTGTCGGGGCTCGCGGCGGCTCGGGACCGGACCGATGCTCTCGGAGCGAAGCGAGCCGGGCGCCCAGACCCGCGGGAGGCGTCGGACGCGCGGCCGCCCTGGGCACCGGGCTCTGTCGCCGGCTGGCCGTGCCCTCTGCTGATCACTTGGCTCGGCTCGTAGCCCCGCGGCGACTCGGAGGAGACGCGCGGCGAGAGGAGCCGCCGGCGTGTCGCGTGCGTGTGGACCGAGCCGCAGACATGACAGCGCGGAGGACATCCCCGGCGCCGCTCCGGCTCCGGCTGCCGCTGGCGCTGCTCTGCGCGGGGCTCCTCGCCGCGGCCAAGGGTAAGGGCGCCACGGCGGCCGGGGCGGCGCGCGAGCCCGCGAGGCCCGCGGCCGGCGCCCCGAGCGTGCGCTGGCGGCCGGGCCGGGCTCCGGGGCGGGCGTCTGCGGGTGGCCGGGGACCGCCGACGCGCGGGGACCAAGCGCCGGGAGCCGGGGCCCCGCCGGCTCCCGCGGCCCCTCGCCGCACCCCACCCCGCGTCTCCGGCCGCCTCGCTCTGGCCGAAGGCGAACCGCGGCGGCGCGGCTTGCCGGGGAGAGCCGAGCCGAGGCGAGGCGGATGGGGTCGCGGCTGACACGGCCGTGGCGGCGGCGGCGGCGGCGGCTTCGCCTCCACGGGGATGTGGGAACGGCGGGTCGGGGTGCCTGGCGGCGGTTCCCAGGACTTTCTCCCGAACCCCGAGCGGCTGGGAAAGTGGCCGCGCGAAGCGTGGCTCCCAAGTTCGGGCTCCGGGGGGGGGGGCTGTTCGTGTACCACCCCCAAACCTGCCTGCCGGCCTGGCTGGCTCCCCGCACCCTTGCAGGGCACCCCGCTGCTCCCTCCCCGCCGCCGTCCTCGGGGACCCTGAGGTCGCCCCGCCTGCCTCGCCCCGCACTTTGCTCTTTGCAAGTTGGAAGGAGCTGGCGAGGTGCGTGAGGGAAGCGGGGAGCCCTGCGAGGGATTCCGCCCCCACACAGGCGTGTGCTGGCGGGGCTCTCCCCGTGTGCTCCCGCCGGGCCGGAGAAGGGGGCTCCCCGGGCGGCTCCCTGGGCGCAGAGCGCTGTGAACTTGGCTTTCCCCTTGAAACGAGTTAGGGAGCGTTTTCCCCTAAGTCGCCCACGGGCTACAACCTCGGGTTGGCAGTAGCTCCTGCGCTTGTCCATTCTCTGGGAAAGAAAACAAGCTCGCTCTTGATTCAGGAGGAGAGAGGCAGGGGGAGAGAGGGGGAAGGAGGGAGGGGGGAGGGAGGGTGGAGGGAGGGTGGGGGAGGGAAGAAGAGAGAGAGAGAGAGAGAGAGAGAGAGAGAGAGAGAGAGTATCGATTGATTTTCACATTGGGAAGTGCCTGCCCCTACTCCCTCCTTTTGGCCCCCCGGGGTGCTCCCCTTTTAATCAGCACCCCATGGGCTCCCGCCTAGGAATATCTATATCCGTGTAGATTCCTTTTTGTTTGTTTTCCTTCTTAAAGGATGGAGTCAAATCTTGTAGGTTTCTTTTTTTAAAAAAAATGATCATTTGTTCTCTGGCCGCATGAAATTCCCCTTCGCGGTCTGGACTCTTCCATCTTCCTTTGCGCCCCTTCTCGGCTCCTTGCGTGTTCTGGTTCCACGGTGGCTGAGGAGGGGACTCTGCGGCCCCTTCGGGGGACTCCGGCTGCGCTGGGCGAGGGGGTGGGAATGGCCAGCAGGCTGCCCCTGGCGGTCGCGCTTCTCCGCGGGCCGTCCAGGGCAGGCGGGGAGCTGACCGCTGGGGTCCGGTCCCCTCAGGCCAGCACTCAGCCTCACAGTGGGGGGTCTGTGGGAATGCGCCCCAGGACCCCGGGGAGTGCAGACGGCTCAGGTTCCCGTGAGTCACCGGAGCCCAAGGGTGCTGGGGCTTGGGCGGCTCCTCGCCTCCACGGGTTCTGTTCACACCCCCAGGGCGGGGTCCGGACACCTCCCGCTATGCTGGAGCCGCCACCGAGGCGCGCAGCCTCGGGGCTCAGCGGACTGTCTGGGAACAGAGAGGTGACTCTGGAACAGTCCCGAGCAAGTTGGGCTGTCTGTGGGAGCTGTCGGCTACTGCGCGCAGAGGGTCGGGGCAGCTTCACCCAGCCAGGCGCCCCGGTGCAGCGGAAACTCCTGCCCCATGGCCCCGCAGAACTTCCCACCCCTTCCTCCCCACCCTTCCCCCAGCATGTAAAGCCAGCCAGGCCCTCCTGGCCTCTGCCGCCTCTCAGCGCAAGCTCTGTTCCCGCGGTTCCCTGCGCTCCCCGCGCCCTTCCCCCGCAATTAGCAGGGGGTGCTGCGTGGAGACGAGCGCCCCGCCTGGGCTGCTCAGCAATCCGCACACGTGCGCTCGGATTCCGCCCCCGTGCGGGGCGCTGAGGCTCAGCTGGGGCCAGGAGCTCAGAGTGGGGGAGCAGGCGTGGGTGGGGGTCACTCGTGCAGATCCCAGAGCCAGGAGGCCAAGGGGTTCCAAGGCCAGGGCGCCCCGGAGCCTGGAGGGGCAGCTACAGGGACTGGAGTGCTTCCTGTGCCCGGGGAGTCCCAGGTCCAGTTGCTCCTGTGCGTGTGAGTGTGTGTGCGTGTGAGTGCGTGTGAGTGTGTGTGCGTGTAAGTGCGTGTGAGTGCGTGTGCCTGTGTGTGAGTGTGTGTGCGCGCGCGCGTGGAGGGGACAGGGCTGCGCGCACGCTGCGCTATGCCAGGCCAAGGCTGCGGTGGGTGCGCACAGGGTCCTTCATGACCCCAGCGGGCCGCCCTTCCGCGGCGCCCACCTTCAGGGTCAGTCCTCCAGGCGGCAGGCTGCGGCTGGGTGGCGGGTGATGCTGGTGCAGGTGTCCGGCTTGAGAGCTCGGCCCTTGGGGCGGGGTCGCGCTCCGCCTCCTGGAGCGAGGCCGGGGGCCTGGGCACTCCGCCCGGACCTGGCGCCTGCGCGCGCAGGGCCTTTCGCAGAAGCCGCGCGGGGACAGCTGTGCCTCGCGCGCCCAGGTGGCGGCTTCCGCCGCGGCTCCCGCGGCGGGCAGCTCGGGTGCGTGGGGCGTCATTCCTGACCTGTCGGCGGAGCCCTGAGAGGCAGGCGGCCCCGCGGTCACGGTCATTCCGACCCGGTCCGCCTCCGTGCTGGGTCATCGGCTTTAGCCTACTGTGTTTTAAGCCTCCGTGCAGTGCTGGGGGCACCCCGAATTCGCTTTTGATATTTTTTTCTGTTTGATAATTAACATTGCTGTAAAGGTTGAGTCCCAGCTGTTCATACCTTCTTAAAAACAGCGCGGTTGCAGTGGCCAGGGGGGGGGGAGAAGCTCTGAGCATTTTCATCTAGTTAGAGGTGGGATGTTTCCGTGAGCCCTCAGATTCGCGCCCCTTTTCTGGGGCCGATCCACGCCTGTTTGGGCAAACGAATTTCTCTCTCTGTCCTTCGTGCAGCGACAAGAATGACAAGAATGAGGTTATTTGCCAAAAGCATCCTGAAGAGGACTATGTAGGATATGGCCCCCAAGGCTCTCACCACAGGAAGCCTGGGGCAGAAAAAACTCTTTGTCAAAATTTGTAATTCCAGCATTCCTTAACCCTCCCAGCAAAGGGAAGTAAACAGGCATTGCCAAGTTTCCACAGAAACCCTGTAAGCGGAGAGAGACACTAGCCAGCCCACTGCTGGAATCTGCGGGCTTCCAGATGAGCTACTAGCGACTCATATCACAGCCAGGGGCTGAGACCTTTCATTTGCCACTCAGAGTCCTGGGTGGCCCAGCCACTGCACAGATAGTCTCTCCTGGGAAGCCAGGACTCCCCAGAGTAAGTGCTGTTCACAGACCACCCCATGTCCGTCACACAGCGAAGGGAGGGTGGGGTGCAAGGGACTTACTATGCCCACAGCCATGGTTTGCTTAGCACATCATGTGTGTTTTCTTATTGCGTTGACGAGGGGATTCAATTTTCTTTTTCTTTTTTTTTTCCAGTTCACAATGGTTTAGCCAGATAGCTCCAGGGTGTGTGGCGCTCCTCTGTGGTTCTTAGTTTGGGATTTGACATCTTTTAAAAATGGAAGAAAAGGGAGAGGCTTCCTGAGGAAGTGACAGGTTTTGTAAACCTGAACAACAGTAGGGCAAGGAGACCCCAGTAAACAGGTCCGGGGAATTCACCAGCAGGTGCTGACGCAGAGCAGAGTCGCAGCCCCGCTGGCACAGGCCGGGAGGGCACAGGGTCTCACCGCGTTTCCTAGGCTTCCGGCTGGCCGGTGCTGTGTGGTCAGAACGCGGTCCACAGAGGCAGGACTGAATGTGTGTCCGTGCAGAAACAGCTCCTCCTGGGCCCACGCGCCCAAAGTTTCTGCTTTACAGTCTCAAACACCAACAGGGCTTTGAAAATGTCAAGGAAACGGTCCGGCTTCCTTTAAGAAACAGATAAACAAGCGCTCGGCGGCTGGTGAGTCCTCACCGCAGAGGGCACAGCAAATCCGGTGTAGACGTTTCTCAGCTGCCCAAAGCAAAGGGCATATTAAGTGCTCTGCTGAATTCTGAGCGTGCCTCCGGTCAGTGTTCCTTGGAGCTCTCCATGGCAGGAAGGCCCTGAACCCAGGCCTGGCTTCTTTCTCTGGTCAGGTCCGTTTCCTGCCAGAACTGGGTCCTTGCGTGGGTTCTGCTTGTGCAGAGTAGCGGGCAGCGCTGTGCCATCTCCGAGGTTTACTTGTTTTCTAATTAAGCAGAGAAGGATGTCTGAGTAGAGGTGTGGACATCCCTGCAGCCGCTGTCGCTTCGGGGTGTTTGCACAGAAACAAAGGCCTGTCGGCTCCTGTGCTTGGGGACTTGGAGCACGGATTGTTGGGCCAGCCCCCCCTCTGTCGTGAGGCCACTGTCAAACCAGAGACAGATATATTTCCAGCAGCAGAAGTGGCTTGGATGTGCCACCTGAGCAAAAACAAAACAAAACAACAACAACAAAAAAACAGATTCTTTGGCTGCGCTGAAACCCGTTGGTCTGAAGGAAATCAACCTTTGACCTCGCCTTCGGTTGCACCGCTACTATGCTTAGCCCCCTCAAAGTCTGGTTCACGGCAACCTGTCCGGGTAAAAATCAAAGAATCATATTTAGGGATGTGCCTCAGTGCAAGCAAATAACTCTCTGCCACGATGACTTAAGATGACCTGAGCGACCTCAGACTAATTGATGTGTCTGTGGTGAAGGTAAAATTTCTTTCCTAGTGCTCAGGTTGACAAGGGACAGGATTAAAATTCCCATAACATATTAAAACATGGAAAATCATTTTATGTAATTGGTTAAATTTGACTGATTGAGCTTTATGGAGAGAAAGACACATCCGTGCTCTAGGGAAATTGTATGATCTTTATCCTCAAACACCTTTCTTCTGGCTGGATGGGAGATTTCGTCATCTCCTAAGCACACTGTCCCATTTAACAGAGCCTGCTTCTGGGTGTGCTGCGAACGTCCTACTGAGGAACACAATTTCAACAAATTAACTCAATTTAGCATCAGTGTTACTTTGACCCTCTGTGGCAACATTAATCTCTGGCGAAAACTTCGGTGAATGAAAAAACATGCAGACATGGACACCTATCAGAAATAACTACTGTATGTTTATGTTTCTGATCCATTTCGTAACTTACTGGTTGACATCTTGCTTTGTCTTGTGCTAGTTTTAGCTCGGGGTGGGGGTGGGGGGTGGTGGCAGAGGAAGAGGGAGGGCCGTTTCAGCACTGTTCATTCTCCCTGGTAAAGGAGATGTTTTTCTTAACGCTAATACTCGTCATGTAATTTTGCCCCCATTGTTTGTAAAGTAGGAAGTCATGAATAATGCTTTGTGATTTAAAATGTTTTCTTGTTATTAACATGAGATCAAGGGAAATAGGCATGAAGGAGTCAAGGTGTTGGTGCCACTTACCAGTTTTTTCACCCACGAGTTTATTTTAGAATATTGTCGCAACCTGAGATTTAAATTGTATAAAACATTGGCCCACTTCTAAGTATCTTCTATTGATTCCTTTTTTTTTTTTTAGTTTAATGTGTTTTGGAGACCCTTAACATCAATCAAATTCAAGAAAAACTAATATGACACCTAGCTATTATAAATGTAAAAGCAACTTTCTGTCTGAATTATCCAGCTAGTTGTAAGTCACGAGAGTCCCCTGGCATCAGAGCAGGTTTTGAGAACATCCAGCATGTGCCCAATGTATTATGGCAACACTCTGTCTTTGAACTAAACACGTCACCCAGTCACCCATGTCATTGTAGATGTCGGCATTATGACCATGTTGTAGAGTTTTTGAATACTCTTTCGCAAGTTTTGTGTATGTAAGAATCACTTGAGGTCTTGCTTAAATGCCAATTCTAAGGTCTCTTCCCTCAGTGATTCGTAATAAGTAGGTTTTGGATAGTCTTGAGAAACCCATATTTATATATGTATGTCTACCTATTCATGCATGCATGCATGCATCCATCCATCCATCCATCCATTCATCCATCCATGTATCCATCTATCTAGCTCCATCTTCCTTTCAATAAAAGGCACCTGAATCTAATAAACTATTTACTGAGCCTTCGCAGGCTAATTGGCCCACACTGATTTCCTGACGAATGCGCTGTATTATGAAATTGTGCAATTATTTCAGAAAAGTTCTATATCATCAGTGCCTCCATTATCAGCATTCATCATTCTATGCTGTTTAATCTTCAAAAAATAAAGCCAAAAAAAAATTTCACAGCAGAGCTGAGATTCAAGCTCCCCATCCATAATGTTTACATCTTGGTTTGACTTCAAGTGATAATTATACTCTTTCATATAAAAAAGTCTACGAATAAATTATTTTCTTATATTTTTTTCTTTAATGTTTAGTGTACTCTGATATGACTGGTATTATGTAAGAAAAAGCCAAATTTTGGATTAAAATTGGAATTATTTGGGAAGTGATCTCTAATGAATTAAAAGTCTTTGAACTTAATCGTGGATTCTGAGCAGTCTTTTTCCAGATACGTGGTGAATTCTTCTGCCTTTATTCAGAGACGTGTTTTTCTTTTCTTTTCTTGTTATTAATAGAAAATGTCTTTATTGATCTTTTACAAGCGAGTGCTTTTCTACATGAAGTTGATCGTCATGTGAAATGTATGGTGGACCCTCATCATTCAGGTCCCTGTAAAATCCTACGTCATCAGAGATTGTGGTTCTTAAAACTTTACCCGATGACTCTCTGAGTGAATTTTTGCTTCCTTTTTCTATCAGTAAATTGATAATCAAAGCTATAAATATTTGACTTTTATGCAAATGGCAATCTTCAAAATGACAAACAGTTCAGCACAACTCCTTCCTTTGAAAATGGTGGCTTCTCCTGAGCTCAAAGATGTTTACTATTCTTTCAAGAATGGTTGGTAAGAGTTCAAAAGCCATTGACAACTTTTACCTCCATGTTCTAAACTATCTTTTTTTTTATGATTAAGAAAGTGGTGTACTTTGATGTGTAGTACAGCTGTGGACAGTGGAGACTTTGGGGTGCGATCGACCCTTCAGACAGCAAAGAAGGGGGGCCCTGACAACGTGGGAAGGGTCACATTTTTACAAAAAATTAACCGAGTGGAGCAGATACCCCCCTGTGTGCTCGAAATGTAAATTTCTTCAGCACCGACCTTGCATGTCATGTTTTATCTCATTCCTTTTCTCCTTTGTTTACAAAATATAATTATTGTCAACAACTTAAGATAAATTTAGGGATTAGGATTTGCTTTTGCTTGTGTTGAGGACAGTCTACATGGAGTTGCAGGTTATTGGTTGACTATGCATGTTCCATTTTACATGAAAACAATGTGAGTTTTTCAAAATATAAATCTTAATACTTTAAAAAAACTAAGACGATATCAAAGAGAAGGTCAAGTGAGAAAAATCACTTTGTTACTGTCAGGTGGGGTTATTTTTATTTATTGGTATATTTAAGCACCTAAGTTGAACTACTATCATTTTGGGGAAATAGACATGCCTTTAGTCCTTTTCATCCTTAACGATGAAGACCTAGGAGCCAAGGAAGAGATTTGGGAAGTCTGGACTCCAAAACACGATTACAATAATGGTCTTGCTCACTTGAATTATGGCGTGTATTGACTAGGATCACTCCGTTCAGTTTGGTAAAACTGGAATCTGTGATCCCTTACTATGCTCCTTCATATTTTAATAAAGAAGTTAAATCTGTGATTGCCCTCATGGAGCCTTCATTCTTAAAACAAAACAAAACAAAACAAAACCACTAAATTACTTGACTTAATGCGTATTTATTGAAATGCAGGACTGAGCTAGAGGCTTGACATGTCCGGCAGGTGTTAGCGAGGTGCCCGCAGGAGAGGGCGTCGGAAGACGCTGAGAACGGAGGGGAGGAGGATGGGAACAGAAGCAGTGGGAAGGAGTCTGTTGGGTGAGAGGTGGCCTGAGACAGGGCAGCCAGAAGCCTTTTGGTTTACGGGTAACATAGTGAGGGCTGGGTAAGCATCAGGCATGTAAATACACCTGTGAACACTGCATAAATCACGCCTGGGGCTCTTGCTTACCACATGCAAATACATCCCTCCTCCTCTCTTGCACAGCTGTGGGCCAAACCCTTGTTTGGCCTGGAAATGCATTTCTTGGAAGCAAGGCTGTTTTGCCATTTTCGACTCTGTCTTCTGGGTTCCAGGGTTGTTGCCGGTGCTCTCATTGTTCGTCGCAATGGTCTCGGGAATATGTGACTCTAAGAGACTGTTGGGGTTCGGGGGGAACGAGCCGACCGCAGGGTTCGGGGGGGATGAGCCGACCGCAGGGTTTGGGAGGATGAGCCGACCGCAGGGTTCGGGGGGGATGAGCCGAGCAGGGTTCGGGGGGATGAGCGACCGCAGGGTTTGGGGGGATGAGCCGACCGCAGGCCGCCTCTCCTGCTCCGCTGCTCCCGTCAGTGCACTCTGGCGCCTCAGCCCTGCGCGCGCTCGCCCAGGACACAGGCGCTACCCCCAGGCTCGTTCTCAAAGCCCCCTGTGCCCTGGCTTCAGCCTCTCTCTGCAGCCCGCTGCCTCCACCACTCCCCTCCCCTCCCTCCCTCCTCTGCTAGTGACTCCACTTCAGTCAGATCCGGTTAAGTCGCCATGGACCCGAAGTCCGCCCAGCCTTGAGTCAACTTCTACTTACCTCTCCCATAAGTCGATCACCCAGTCTCTCCTCCATCTAAATTTCTTCGTCCCATACTATGTTTCACAGTTATGTCATGACATAGGGAATTGTGAGTTTAGGATCTTATAAAAAAAATAGTGCTGTTTGTTTGCTGGTTTTGCTTCTGTTTGCTTCCATCACTCTTACTCCATCGGTCTTCAAGTCCTATGAGCTGAACGATACTCTTGCAACTATGAGAGTCTCCCAACGCCTCCTTACACAGTCACTGTTTCTTCCATGAATAAACAAATGTTCTCATATACTCAATTCTGCCCATATTTTTTAAGGGAGCCAAATTAATGTGTTATAAATATTTCGCAGAAGAGTGATGACCTATAGAAAGTATCAGGAGTGGTATCTTCCAGTCACTGAATGTGATTTATTTATTCATGTACCTCGACTAGAACTTGTCCAAAGCTTTGGCTTTGAACCCCCATCTCCCACGTATTATTTCGCCGTGCTTATTTGATTCATCTGTGTTTCTGTTTCATAATTATTTCACTTTGTATACAAGTAAGAAATCGGGGGTATTTGCATTTTTTTTTCTGAGTGAATAATTTAATGATATTAGAGCTTGTTCAGCTGATATGTCAACCTACAATTGTCATTTTGATCTTCGTGACTATTTTATTCTCAGCTTTTAATTTAAAAGAATTACATAAGAGGATTACGGAACAGAGAAGAGCTAATCAGTCTCTTTCTTTTACAAGTGCAATTACAAAGTTACCTTTCCAGTGTATTTTAGTGGCTTCGAGAGAAAGAGAAGGGACACGTGCCAGGGTATTTAAAAGATGAGGGGTCTTCTGACCCGAAAGGAGAAGAACCCAGCCATGCCGAACTTTGGAGGATGATTTATATCTCCTAGTAAATGTGTTTTTCTTTCCATTTTTATGATGGATGGACAATGTGAGGCCTTTTAAAAAGAGTCGGTATATAAAATAATATAGAGTGTAATATGGCGAGGTGAAGCAACTATCACTCCTGCTGCGAGGTAGGTGAGTTCTCTCAGAGTGGAGAGAAAGGACCTGTGAGAGAGAGGAAGACAAAGCTGCCTTAGTCAGAGGTCCGGAGTTGTTTACTGCAGCCTGAAGAGTAAGGTGTCCGGGCCACGTCTGATTGCCTCTTTGTCCCAAATTAAGGATGGAGAGGGACAGAAAGCCAAAGGCATGTTATGTCGTCTTCTGTTCCCGACGCTGGCCCTCCGTGGGATCAGACGCCGCCAGGAACAAGTGACGTGCTAGACACAGCTATGGTGACAGGGTGGCGGGGGCTCCGTCCACACTGCCCGCGGGAGCTGCCGCGTGTTGCCGTGTGACGTCATCATCGCAAACGCGGCGCTTCAGACAGCAGCACACGTGGAGAGCCTCCCAGTTCCGGGGGTGAGGGCTCGGTGCACGGCCGAGCTGTCACACAGACCCCCCGGGTCTCCAGGCTGTCGGCGTGGTGCTGGCTGGGACCCGGGTCTCATCCGCAGCTCAGCTGGGGAAGGACCCACCTTACGGTGACCAGGCGGTGGCGGGAATTGCATTCCTGGTGGTCGCAGGGCAGACAGTGTAAGGTTCAGCCGTAGGCGGGAGTACCCCCTCAGTCCCTGGAGGCCGCCCACACCTCCTGGTCACCTGAGGCTTCCCAGCGGGGCTGAGAGAGAGCCTCAGGCAGGTCGGACCCTGCAGAGTTATTCGTAATTGCACGTGTGGCCCATCACTTTTACCCTATTCTGTTGGGTAGAAGCAAGAGCCCGGGCAGATCCTGCCCACCTTGAGGGAGAGGATCACAGGAGGGGCGGGTCACAGGACAGAGTCTGTCCTCATCTCCATCCTAGAAATATGCTAACGTGAAGAGTGTTGTGTGGTCAGTAAGCCAGGGGCCTGACTGAAAGGGGGCAACAGATATAAATATTTTATGGAAAGAACAAACACGCAATAAATGTAGGAGAAGATTCCCAAACTTATTGTTGATCGAAAGAATGCAAAAGATGTCGTGTTTTCTCCAATGCGTTTCTGAAACTACAGTTGATTTGTCACGGGTTAGCAAGTGCATAGGGGATCACTTCAGCGGAGTATTACTGTATAGCTAGAAAAATTTTGGGGGGGTGCGGAGGACTTGGCCGTACCGATCAGTATTCTACAGGATCATATATTTTCACCCAGAAATGTATCCTGTCCTGCAGCAATATAAGCTCATTCATTTTAGTCCTAATAGTGACAAACTGGACAGAGCTCAAATGTCCATTACCCTGAACCAGCTAAATGCACTGTTGTGTAACACACTGTATTATTCCTAGTGAAGTGTTTCTATGGTAAAGGGTCGAGTTGAAAATTCAAACCAGCATATACATTTTGTTTCCTTTTTCACATAGGAAAAGGGCAGCTCTTTCCATGCACACGTAAAATACCCACAAAGACAGGTTGCAGCATTGATATTTAAATGCCGTTTGATTTTTTGAATAACTAGGGCATACTTCTCTAAGTACAGTAATAGTGCTAGAAAAGCATCACCTGATCCAAAAACAAAACAAAACGAAAACGAAAACGAAGGACGGGCGGTTCTTAGCAGACCGTGCTGGGGAGCGGAGTGCAGACAGAGTGCCAGGTTTCTGAGCGCGACGCCACCTCCAGGCTCGTGAGTCCTGCCCTCTCCCCTGTGTCCAGGGGAGCTAAGCATCCTGCACGGGAGAACGAGGGCAGAGCTGAGTGTACAGGGACCCGATGCGTCTCGATGACCCAGCGTCCCCTCTTCCCACACACAGACCAGAGAGGCGATCGGCTGATCGATGCATACTCGGAGGGTTAGAGCGGGGGAGCCCCGAGTTCAGTGAGGCCGCTGGGAGGTACAAGTCATCCGTGGTGTGTGCGTCTGTGTGTGTGTGTGTGTGTGTGTGTGTGTGTGTGTGTGTGTGTGTGTGTGTTTCATTTTTCTTTGTTCTTTCTTCTTGCTAATGCATTGCATTCAGGAATCTGCAGTTTCTTTCCTCAAACACCATAAAGCAGACACTTCTTCTAATTAGCATAAGTCGAAATTAATTACTCTTCGAGCATGTGTCTCTTGATATTTCACAACCCCTTATAAAAATAGAGGTCACCATGGTGCATCAGTTCCATTGTGACGCCCGGGGACACCTGGGTCACACTGACCATCTTCACCCCGTGGATCTCGGCCTCCTGGGAAGAAAAGTCCACTGTCGCTTTGGGGTAGAATCTTCCTTGCCCGGCATTATCGCTGTATATGAATGTTCCTACGGGCTGCAGGAAAAGCATCTGCTTTCTCAAAGGGTTTGCCCTGTGTGCACTTTTGGATTGAACCTACTGTCTAACAGTGTTTCCCTCTTCTTCAAACCCTAGTACCATATCAGTCCTCGTGATCCTTGGGGGTGTACAGCATCTGTGGGAGAGCGCTCAGGGCGTCTGAGGCTCCTTGCCGCAGGTTTCGTGGTGCGGGTCGAAGGCCACGGACACCCTCCGCTCTGTCTTAACGCAGGTCTCTGAGTCTAATCGTGGCTCTCCTTCCCTTCCAACTGCATGGCAATGTCAACGTCAGCGTAAGAAATGTCTGGACCTGTAGACAGTTTTTCCAAGACTTCATACATTGAACCACATGCCAGGAAACAAGACCTTAAGTGGTCCCAAGTTTGACATCTTTGCAGTTTCTTTTCTGTATTCGGGGTTAAGGATGGGGACGTAAGGAAGGAGACGTGGCGGAGGGGGGAGGCGAGGCAGGCATGGGGTACGGCACAGTTAGCTACATTCCGTGCTCTCTGGAGGGTGCTTCTACTTCCAGGGGTCTGAAAACAGGCATTTCAAAGGCGTCTTGACCTAGATGCACAGACACGATCCACAGGGCTGGCTTAAGGTGATGATAAGCCTTTTATGGGACTGGGGCGCGGCCACCCACCATGACCTGCCAGCTATGAATTTATAATCAGATCACCCTGTGAGGTTAGTTTTGGCTAGATTTAGTAAAGAACTCCCTTTTTTATTACACAGAGGATGAAAAGAAAAATATATGTTGACTTTATCTGTTATACAAGTAAACTATAAAACGTTGCCAAGCGCCTTTTCCTGAGCACATGTGCATGGTGACCTGCCTGTCCAGAGTGTTTTCTGAAATAATTTTTCTGTGACTATCATTCGTCTTCAGCGTCTTCCAATGTCTACATGGTGTATGTGGAATCTTCTACGTTCTGTCAAAAACCATAAACATCTGGATTCTAAGTACGCAGATGTCACACGGCGCGGTGACCCTGTGTCCAGACAGGAGACTCTGACGCTTCCTCTGCCTTGGACCGCTTCATTTTCATTCACTCGCTTTTGCAAAGATGGCATTCCCTTTTATTCCGGGGAAGAGTCAGACTTTGGAGAAAAACGTTTTCAGTCAGGTTGGTTGTGTCGGGGTACTCCTGCATTGGTATGAAGGAACATAGGGCACCCGACCCCTGTATTCAGTTCACGAGAGGCTAAGCCATCCCATGCAGCCCTGCGTTTCTCCCTTTACTCTCTGGGCGAATAGTAGATAAATACATGCACGGGCAGTGATCCTGTCACCATGAAGGGCACTGGCATCAGGAGGTAAGGGAGAGATGTCATTCTTGGACAGCGCACTGAAAGATATCTGGAAGATTTGTGGAGATAGAAAATGAAGGACTTCGTCAATCTTACATTTGATCCTGTAGACTTCTTGATTCCTCACTACATTGGGCAGAAGTAAACGCTCCGCATTTCCATAGAAGCCAACACTATATCTATGTTTTTTAAAGTAACATGTGTCATTTAAGCGCTAGAGAGAATTCTAGAATCCAAATTGGGAAAATAACGCTTTATTGCAAGCAAGTCATATTTTCACGACAAGCAAATTTCATATACACTGTTGAAATTAATTCGAATATTGATTCAATTCACTTTATCGAGCATCACCTATAAGTCAAGTCCTGTGGGAGCTGCAATGGATCAAAAGCGAATGAGGCAAAATGCCTGCTCTCGAGCATTTTACATTTCCAAAAAGGATAATTTTTCTCAATAACATGACCAGAGTAATCCAAAAAGCAGTGAAAAAATTTTAAAGTGTGCTGCGAGATATTGGCTCCTCAAAAAAAAAGTACATATTTCTCAGCATGCCATTACGCTTAATAAACACAAGATAGGATGAGTTCCCTTTGATTGCCCAAGCTTTCTGAATAATTTAGGTCGTATGCACTTTTTTGCCTTCTTTGTGACATCTTTGAAAGGATGTAAATTATGGAACAATGGAATCAAATCCAAAAGAAAATCCAAATGATTTTTAATTTTTAAAAATGACAGCTAAACTGTTGAGTTAACGATGAAATATTTATGAGGGTACCCTTCGAAAATAGATGTCCGTACCTGCATTCACTGCACAAGCATTCCTAGAATTTCATTTTGTTCCAGATGTTGGGAAAAAATATTCAGGAGAGAGAGGATAATGAACAAGACAAATATATGGCTCCCGACTTCATGGTGCTTATAATTTCGATAACTAGAAAATGTGTTTGTAATCATGCAGTCTCAGGGGCCAGATTCCCCGCCTGCTGCAGAACGTCTTTCTTCAGGCTCCGTGAGAGGACGTCGCGGTTTCTCTTGGAGTTCCACTTAGTGTCCCACTCCAGGGGTGGTCTGTGCGTCCTTACGTTCTAACCCCAACCTCCATCCCTGTGACTGCAGCGTGCGTGGTCTGATCGCCGCCTGCAGGAGCAGCGAATGTCGACATTATCTGGAAACAGTTTGCATTTCTTACCCTTCTTGCTTTAGCTTTTTTTCTCACAATTTTCCCCAAGTCCCTTAAGACTTTGTAAAGTTGTTAGCTACTGCTCTTGGGATAAATGTTGATCACCGATGGCTGTGAGTTACACTTAAAATGCATGACGTCTGCTTCCAATGAATTAATTGCCTTTATGGAAAATATGTCATAAGTAATCACTTACTAGTATGTCTGCGTTAACAAGGGATTAAAGGTTATTTTCCTCATAGAAATGATTTGGACAGTCAACCTACCTTTGAATTCTGTGTTTTCATTTATAATAATGGTGATTATATGAATCTTAGAGGAAATATGACTTACAAAAATGGATAGTATTTGTACAAAGAGTGTAATAATAGAAAATGCATTTTTCAAAAATATTCTTCAGCCATATATGTGCAAGGGAATAGAATAATGCTACACATTTAATGCCTGCCTTTGAAATTAGAAATTCTAGTCTCGAACGTGGGATAAACATAGCCTACTGCTAAGCAAATTTCTGACTTAAAACTCAAGAAATTATGTCAGATAAAAATAATCATCCTTCCTTTCCTTCTTGAGTTTCATAATAATTACGGCAGCCAGCACCTGCGTGCCAGCGTTCGCGCCCAGAGACCAGGATTCTGGAAACCTGCATTCTTACAGCGTCAGGGAGGAGAGCGCCTCCTCCCTCTGCCTTGGCGGGGTGCTGTCCGTCTGCCGTGGGGCTGCCGAGATGGGCTCTCTCGTACGATCAGAGTTAATTCCTGATCAAGAATGAACGCAGAGGAGCCACGCTGAAATCATTTCAAGAGATTTATGTCATCGTTTTTAAATTGCTTCTTACACTTGTCGTGTGGCACGCGGCAGACAGCACTGAATCTGTTCTTCAAAGACGCCATTTTTACGTCGCCATCGTTTGGTTTTTGAGTTCGAAACTATGGGTTATAAGAACCGGAAGAGAAACAGGTTTCCATTTGTTGGAAGTCTTACTTGGGTGTCTGAAAGACATAGAACCCAGAGAAAAATCACAGGTGTGGTAAAGAGCAAAGTGAGCACAGGGCGTGGGTCTGCCACGCCTCACGCAGACGAAGCTGCTGCTCTCCAGGGCTCCACAGACGGAGCTCGGGTGTCCTGTCTGAACACCAGAGGTCAAGGTGCGCACGCTGTGGTGAGGTAAACCGACCCCCTGCCAACAACGGTGTGCGTGTCACTTCGGTTCTGGAGTTGGAAATACTCTTTCTTGGGTTTATAAAAACCAAAGCCTGGCATTGGCTTTGTTACAGTGTCGACCTTGTGACTTAAAATGGCATTTGTCATTCCATTCATAACACCTTATTTCAGTCTTTTAAATGATATATTTAAATGGCATAGTCACGCAAGCTTTCTAGTTTATGTGCTAGGGTCATTTCTGGTGACAAATCAAATTCATTACCATGTATCGTTTACCTTGTGCGTGGCCCAGAGTTGTCAAGATAAACCTTAGAGATTTAAAAAGATCTTTTCGATTACACGGGAAATGGAGTGTAGTGGTGGCACAGAGACTTGCTCCATATCTGTGTATAGAGCATCTTTCAAGAATTACGCTTTTAAAGTTGACGCAGGCAAAAAACCGCACTAGCATAGCAATGTCGTGATGGGTTTTTCTTTTTTGCATCTTTTGTTCTGGGTGCTTCCATGCTCAGTCCCTTGCAAGGTCTGTGTCCCCATCTTACAGACCAGGGCACTGGGCTCACAAGAGATGCAGCACGGGCCCCGTTTACAAAGTGACAGAACGCGGATGAGATTCGGGTCGAGGTCGGCTGTCTCACAGGGCGATGCTTTAATGATAAAGAGGACGTTTTCCTCTCAATTTTTATAGCATTTTTACATGCGATTATGTTTATATTAATACACCGTGAACTGAACAATACTGTCATTTTAAAATTCTGTTATTGAGCATTAAATTGCCTTAATTTTTAGGTAATGAAGAAGTAATGTATGTACATGTAAAACATAGGAAATACTAAAATATGCAAATGTTGCATATTTCAATTCATTCTGTCACAGTGTAATTAACAAATCACCGCATTCAGACAGCTGTTTCAGCCCACTCACTTTGGAACGTGGAGAGGAACACGAAATCCTGCCTTGTCTGAGAGAAGACACGATCTCAAATAGATTTTAAACTAAACTATGTTAAACTCTAGATGGAGAAGATCACTTTCTTCTACTTCACTCAAAGCTGAGACGGTAGTTTATTAGAGGTTAGGCTGGAAAAGCAAGGGGCCATGGGACTGGAGTCTTCCCACGCAGAGCATCATCAGGCTTCCGGAGCCGCTGGGTTAGATCGCAAGTGTGTCTGGTCACAGACTCCAGGGAGAACTTCAGGAACCCACGCTGTGTGAGGTAAAGGTGCCCCGGGCTGCTCTGAGATAAGAGACGTTATTTCCTAGAGCTTCGCTTTCCATTGCTGAGTAGAGAGGTGGATGGATGATCCTTAATGATAGATGATAGATAATGATTGATAGATAGATAGATAGTAGATGATATAGATAGATATGGATAGATATGATATAGATGATGGATAGATGATAGATATAGGTAGAAGATAGATAGTAGATCATAGATGATAGCTAAAATAGATATGTTGATAGACAGATGATAGCAGAAGAAGAAAGAAGAAAGAAAGAAGAAGAAAGAAAGAAAGAAAGAAGAAAAAGAGAAAGAAAGAAGAGAAAGAAAGAAGGAAGAAGGGAAGAAGTGAAGGAAGAAGGAAGAAAAAAAAGTTTTTTTATTGGTCGTTGGGTTGATGATTTGGGTAGAGGAAAATTCATCAGTGGAGAGGGAAGATGTTATATGAAGAGCAGCATTCTGATATTAAGTAATTGCTTATGTAAAATATTATTCACTACAAAATGGAAATCCCTAAATATCTCGTATGGAACATTGACTTTTTGGGAATTATTAGGTGTTTTTGTGCATGTCTTTGGCACAGAGGTGACTGGAGAGCCCACCGTACTGGCTGCGTAAGGGACTATGCCAAGTGACTTGGAAATCAGGGAGCTAGCTGATCAAAGAGCTGGACAAAACTTTACAAACGTGGAGGTATTTGGGACGAACATTGAAGAATGAATAATGGTTTTATATTCTTGGTTTCAAAAAACGCTGTGTGAAAATGCACAGAGGCGTGAGGATCTGTGGATGGGTGAAGAGAGCAAGGAGTATCTGGGCCGTGCCGAGCAGCCATGGGGCCGGGATCCCAGAGGGGGACCGGGCTGTGTGCACCCCGAAGCGGTGTGGAGCTGTCCCACCAGCTGGGAGCTGGGAGGAAGGGCGAGCTGCCAGACGCTTCCACGCGGGGGAAGAGGCGCTCTGGTTTGCTGTGGAGACAGGCCAACACGTGTTTGGTGCACCTGGGCTGGGCCAGTGTGGACGCCAGGAGAGGGGGGTCGTTGGGACTGGGCCCAGTTGTTGAGATCAGAAGGGGGGGTGTTGATTAAGGAGGGCCAGCCCGGGGCCAGGCAGGTGGCGCCTTCACCAGCCTTCTGAAATCTCAGAGACTGCTTCTGGTGACAGACAACAGAAATGCAGGTGATGTTTACTCCCAAGCTTTTGACTCGCTCCCATGTCGGAGATTAATGGGCAAGGGAAAAACTTTCAACAAGAAAGAATATAGTGTTGAAAATGGCCTTACTGAGAACAAAAAAATAAAATAAAATAAAAAAGAAAGGTAAAGTAAATCATTTATCCTCATTGTAAGGAATTGGGTCACTTGGGGGCACCTTCATGTTAATCATTTTATAGGAGTTCATGTGAATGTTAATTTTTGAATTTTGCTTTCCTTTATCTTTGTATCACATTCTATGCAATACAAACTTTTGCACTTACAGAATCTTACTAGAGAACGGTGGCATTTGTATTTTCCTTGCTTTGTAAGAATCACCTCTCCTTTTTCATATTCGAATAGAAATTCGTCATGAAACAAATGATATTTCTCAGCTAACCTGAGAACTCTAATTTGGCTGGCTTGGTTTATTTGTCAGATTCAATTACGTGAAACTGTGCTGTGCTGAGGCTCTGGCCACGTTGCATCTCCCTGTCATCTTTATGTAAGAGAAATGCATCCCTTTCAGTTATTTTGGAAAGTTGAGAATGTTCTGCTCTTCCGTCTGCTGTGCGGTCCTGCGGGTGTATGTGTGTCTTTCGAGGTGTGATATTGCTATTTCAACAGTCAGGTCTTCCTTTTATACTTCCGCTCCGGCCACCTCCTTATCTAATTCTAACACGTCTTTAGCGATGCGAGGCCTGTGATGGCCAGAGAAGCTCATCACGGATGCACTAATGTCACCTGAATGAAATGTGCATAGCATTGTTAACATGCGAGCAGAAAAATTATCCAAGATTTGTGCTCATGGAAACTGGAGAGTAAAGTAATTTAGGCCTGACTAGAGATCCGAAGTAAAGACACTGTTATATATTAAGCTCTGCCAACATTAGGCATCTTTCACAGGAATTTTCAAATTGCTGTGGGGAAAAGCATTGTTTTAAGATTTAGGTACATGATGAAATAATAATCTCATGAGATCGTCTGTAAAGCACCTAGTGTCTTCCCTGACATGATTTAAGCATACAATTAGGAATAAAATAATAAAATTTTGGTAGAAACTATTTATCAATATATGTTACAGCCACAATGTCTTTATCAGAATGGAAATTATCATTGTGTTCTCAGCATGGCTGAATGATCCTATGACTAATTGTTCCATGGAGGAAAATTTCAAGATGATCAAAAAGATTAAAGAAAAGAGAACTGATAACCTTAATCTAACTACATTTTAGTTTTAATTCTTTTCTTACTTCTCTGCTCTCTTGTTGCAAACAAATGAGAAGTAACGGCTCTTAACCTTCAAAATCATTTTCTGAATGCAAGTACTCTTTGTTTTGATTCCCAAAATGTTTTTGAAGACAAGTTTATCTGTTCAGTGATTTCCAATCAAGGACTAATTAAACTAGCCTTTACCCCCTGGAGAAAACAGTGATGTCTGGTCAATTTCTGTTCATGCAATAACATCAGAAATCATGAAATGAAATGTCACTCTGTAAAGGCAACAAATGGTCAAAGGAGTTTGCAACACGGGTTGCCAGCGCTGCGGTCCCTTGGCTTTTTTTAACTGCTTGAGAAGAAGGGGGAAAATGCTGTTGTACAATCGACTTCAGTGACTTGAAGTGTATGTTGACAGTGTACCATAAGTTCCTTGGATTTTCACAGTTTAAGGATAGCTGAATTATTTTGAATTGAGGCCCATATTGAACCCAATTCTATAGCTCTGTTCATTTTGTTTGTTTGTTTTGTTTTCCCAAATACATTGGAAGGCTAGTATGTGGAACACAACTATACATTTTTGCTAAGAATATATTTGCTTCTCCCAGCTCCTCTGGAACATACGACTACAGCTTTCGATCACGACTGTGTTTCACACGTCACTGCGTCTCTCGCAACCCAGCCGTTCTCAGGCGGGCGCCGAGACGTGCGGTTTCAGGTGTCCAGTTCTCGCGGGAGCCTTGGGAAGGTCCCCTCGCGGTCTGGGAACGAGGGCTCCTGAAATTGTCCGTAGTGTCCTGGGTGAACTTGGCCCAAGGGCCAGGAGATGATTGCAGGTCGGGTCAGAGCCGCTGCCCATCTGCAAAGCCCTGCGTGACGGCGGCGTCCGTCAGCTGGGTCTGCATCCCGCACGTGGGCACAGCGAGTTATGGTCGCGGGGGTGTCGCGATCGCTCTCAGACCGGATGTAGGCGCCACTTCAACTTCTTCTGACTGCAAACGTGCACATCCAGTTTTTATGTGTTTATCCTCTAGTCAATGGGAGAAGGCATTTATTTTTTCCTAAATGTTTCATGAAAGCTAAAAAAAAAAAAGATTTAGATTGGGGTGTATGCTTCCTTCTTAAATAACCATTCGTATTTCACTATAAATATTAAAAAGTGCACTCACTTCCCTATTATGGTATTTAAGTGTCCAGAAACCCTCAAACAAGAACGGAGAGCATGTGTTTCCATCCCATTTATACTGATACAGAAAGTGAATTTCAGTAAACTCTAGGGGAAACCCAAATCTCTCATTTATAAATGAAAAACAAACTGAGCCTCAAATAAATTAAACGGCTTGGCAGGACCGCATATGTGGGGAAGCAGACACAGCCATTCTTGTGACTAAATGCTCTGTCCCCCCCCCCAACCCCGAAACAAGTTATCTACATGTTTGCCAAAATAAATCAATTGGGTGAATAACCACAACGATTAGTTAGGTGCGTAATGTTTGCATTGCTTTAAATAGATTTGGCTTGGATTGAAGTGTGTAAACCACGTGTAACTATGACACACAGCAGGAGCTCGGTGAATGGCAGCTAGTATTTATCCCTAGTAGCTTCACCGGCCTTGAAATGATTTCGCAATCTTTATTTCAAGGGCCCCTTACATACTTGTTCTAAGTCAGGTCCGTTGCCCATGGTCTTCTGTACGTCATCTCCACGTGTTTGCTTGCACCTCGAGGCAGGAATATACACTCACGTGATTATCCATGTGACTGCAGTGGAGACTTCTGAGCCCATTGAAATATCTTTGACTCTTCGTGAAGTCAAACAAAATGCGTATTGTGGAAGATGGTTTTTAAGGTTAAGAAATGACCCAGAATGAGTTAGGAGATAGCGAGTAGCGTGGCATAAAGAGGGACCGAGATGGGTGGTCAGGGCTCGGGGTGCTGCCGGTCCGGGTCCCGCCCTGTCCCCACCCCCGCCCCGCCCTCGGCGCCAGCGAAGCCCGGTCAAGGCCCAGCTCCGGGCACTCAGCCCGAGCCCGCGGGGGGTGCCTAGCGGGGTCGCGTGGAGGCAGAGCCGTTTCGTTTGAGTAAACGAAGTTTTGTCTGGTTGAAAGGCAAATAAGTTTTCATTGTTGACATTGGCCTTGGGGCCACGCGGGAAGGGGGTGTCTCTGGGAAGATTTTAAGGAGCCTCAGAAAGAGGGCTTCCTGGTAGCGACATGTCTCTGTGCTCAGCCGCTTGCTGCCCGCTGACCAACTCTGCTCTGGGTTTAGTTTCGCCTTGTCTCGCGTCTGCTTCTGGGCTCCCAAATCTTGGGAAATAATGAGGAGATGAAGAGAAAACTCTGCCACTTAAAAAAGAGCACAACAAAATAACCCAGAAACCAAGAAACGTGCTGTCATACCTACCTGTCAAGATGATAATACATTTTATGTTCTTTATATGTGCCATGTAAGACTTGGCAAGCTATAAATTATAGATCATTCAGTGTGAACTCATTCTTTTAATTCTGGAAAGTTTAGAGTATAAACCATTTAATAGGAATCGGAGAGCGGAGATACTTCTGTAATCTGATTAGATAGGTCCCACACCGGGGCCACTCCCGTAATTAGTGGAAAATTTAATAATTAGATTTCATATTATTTGTAGATTACCATGGAAATCATGTTTTTTTTTAACTGACCAAGAGACAATTTAATTCAGTGTTAAAATTACATGGCTAAAGATTTGCTTTTCGATACTGCTGGCTGCGCAAAGCAATTGCAACACAAGCACACACCGT
This sequence comes from Eonycteris spelaea, assembly GCA_003508835.1. Classification (NCBI taxonomy): domain Eukaryota; kingdom Metazoa; phylum Chordata; class Mammalia; order Chiroptera; family Pteropodidae; genus Eonycteris; species Eonycteris spelaea. Next base: position 1,869,063 of record PUFA01000002.1, on the reverse strand, counting down.
ACATGTTAACTCTCACGCGAGGCCGCTGAATTATGGGAAATAAATGATAAAAAATAAATATATACATTCACAAGTACAAACAGAATAGGATGGACGAAGCAGCGCCTGGGGTAGATATCTTTCTGGAAGGTAGAAAGCGAATGAAGCCGTTGCAGCGGGTTTAGCCCGGCCGGTGGAGGGCAGCGAAGTCCCTACAGGAGGGGACCTTACGGGAGGGAGCACACGACCCTGGGAGGCCTGCGGAGGCCCAGCAGATGCGGCCGGTGCGGTCCGAGGCCGGGAGTCTGCGCATGCGTGGCCAGACCCAGGTCGGCCCTGCGTCATGCGTGCTCGGCCTGCCACCCCTCCCTCACCCTGCCTGCCACCCCTCTCTCACCCTGTCTGCATCCCCGGAATGTTTCCCAGGGGAATTAAATGGTGGTGCCTCTGCATTGGGGACACCAGCCCGGCATGGGCAGCCAGAGTTAGATGTGCCCCCTCGGTCCAGCTCTCCTCCTTTCCCCATGGTCAGCTCCCTACCCGCCCCCACCCCCAGCCCCGCGTGGGAGAGGGGAGGATCCTTCATGAATAAACTGGAATGAGGGCAGCGAAATGACTTAGGGATCCTGCCACCTGTGTGTGTGTGGGGGGGGGGGCGGTGCTTCGCCAGCAGCCCATCAGTAAGGCCATCAGAAGTCGGTCTCTGCCCTCAGGAAGCTGAAGGCGAACTTAATGTTTTTATTGTGTTTCTTTCCCTGAATATTTACAAAAGCTTCCAATTCCAAAGACAAAAACAAACAAACAAAAAACAAACAAACAAACAAAAAACCATGAGGAAGAAAACAAATATAATGGAGTAAACAGAAGAAAACTTCCAAAATGATTCTCAGTCTTGGGAGATCTAAGAGAACTTGTGTGTCCGAGAAGCAAGAGCTGGACGCAGTAAGAAAGGACGATAAGGATAAGAAACCGCTACTGACAATTAGAGATGTTGTAGCAGAGTAGAGCAATCCATAGACTAGAAAACAACAACAACAACAAATCAAAGAAGCCTCCAGATGGTAGAAAGTTAGGGAAAATTTAAAATAAAATCAAGAAACTCACAATAGGAAATGACAGGCTATTCGACCAACTGTATTAATGGAATAAACAATACCAAAAAAAGACCTTAGAACTAAGCGACAAATTACCAGATTGAAAATGTTATCTGAACAAAAAACGTCCCAGCCAAATAGAACCACACTGTTGTAGAATTTCAACAACGACAACAAATGAAGCAAAATATACCAGTTCAAGAAAAAAATAGGCAGATACAAGAACAGCACTGACTTCCTCACTGCGAGAGGGTGCCCTACATGCAGCCGGCAATGACTTCGAAATCTGACGAGGACATGACTTTCCAACCGGCCAAGGAAACGCGTATGGGTTGAATGAAAAGTCCTGGAGGACATGGCCCCCGCGCTGTGGCCATGAACTAGAAGGGGGTGTTTCAAGAGCCGGGGAGCCGAGCTGGGTAGGGGAGAGGGGGCCACTTCACGTGCAGTAGAGAGTGGAAAGAGCCACGATCCCGGGGACTGCGAAGCTGTCCCCAGGCTGACGAGTGACGTCTGCCGTGAGAAAGGGGACTGAGCGGTTCCTGGAGGTGTTTGACGACATGGGCGTTGATATTTTGAAGATTGTACAGAACTACAGGGCATCAGGGAAAACCTCACAAGGTACGGAGAAAAGAGTGTGTGCTCCGAAAGGGAGATGTTTGTTAATCCAATAAATTAAAAATTTGTACAAGATGAGAAAGTCATCATACTATCATCGCACCCCCTAAAGTTTAGTCATAAGAAAGTAAACATTGGAATTGTTTTTAGCAAAAAGTATAGTTACTGTCTTGGGGAAGTGGGGCACACATCTGTAAGATGGTTACATGCTCATCTATCACGTTAGAAAGTTGATAATAAGGCACATTACTTACCGCTGTGTGGTGAAAACAGAAGAGACAGGCAAACGTGTTTTAAATAGTTGCATTTGAGGATTTGAGTTATCTTTTTAAATAAGCTTTTATTATTATGTAACTTAGAGATCAGTGTAAGCCTATTTATTTGATAAGAAAATGTTGCCATGTGTGACGGATGCTCACCCATTCTTATATACGCGAAGCTGCTGTACTTTGAGACAAATGAAGAACCATACCATTTAACTTTAAGGAAAGTAATGAACTAATCCCGTGGATGACCTACGTGCATGTATGTGTTTACAGCGTTCTGTCTAATCTGTATGAGGATTGCAGGATATCCTGTAACATACAAATATTTAACTGGACTCTGTCTTATTTTTCGAAGAATTATAAATGGGGAGTTCAGCTTAGGTTGGTACTTTGCAACTGTGTCCCCCTGGCACGCGTCACTCAAAAGTAGCTTTTGACAGTGGTATAGAAAAAGTGAGTGGAATAGCCTGCCAGCTCCCTCAAATTTCTGTTTTCCAAGTGAGGTCTCTTTATTCTGTTTCAAGCAAGATGCCTGAACATGAAATGCATCTGTCTGAACATTAGGGACACGGGAAAATCACATCAGTGTCACGTTCACACGGATCCATCTTCTTGGGGTGCTCACGCCCTGCTTCTTTCCACTGCATTCTCTGAGTGCCCGAGATGGAAGTTTCCTGAGACATGATCTTTAGAAAAAATGGGAAAAGTTTTGGGGACCTAATGCATTTCAGAAATATTGATATGATGCATCCCTCCTAAAATGTACTTAGTATTTGGCAGATATTTTTAGTCGCAGTGTGTCTAGGCGCTGTTCTGGGCGAGTGGGTTGGGGACATTCTTGAGTTTGAGTTCCAGTCGGGGGTTGGAGCTCATGAGCCAGTAACAAGACACGTGTGTTCCTGTATTTTAGAGGATAAGAAGTGGGTTTTTTTGTTCTTTGGTTTTTGTTTTTTCAAAGAAGGAAACGACAGAGCAGGAGAAGGGGAAGATGTTTGCAGCTGTCATGAGGCAGGCCATCTCTCTGGGAAACTGAGTTAATGGGTTCCATATTGAGCACTGTGGATCTCTGGAGAAAAAGGATCTTAGGTAGAAGTGGCTGCCCAAACAAATGCCACCTGCGACGTCTGCTGTGAGTTGTAGTTAGGGTGCTGACGTTGGGTGAAATCGGAAGCCGTGGAGGGTTTTGGACGAAGGGAGGCAAGATGGCCGCAGTGCTGAGACTAGCTCGTCCTCTCAGGAGACGAGGAGAGCAAGAGCCGCCGGAGGCCGATGGCAGGTAGTGGGCGAGTGACGGTGATGGTCAGACCAGCGCGGTCTCAACGGAGAAGGTGACAGTTGGCTGCGCTCTGGATATTTTTGAAGATAGAACGCACAGTACATCCTGAGCTCCTCTCCTCCTTGTAAATGTTGGATGACGAGGCTCCGAGAAGTCCTGCGATAAACAACCAATGACGTTTTCACGTAGCGTTGAGAAATCCATGGCCTCAGAATCCTTTTTAAAAAGTATACAACAGCCATTGTTTTTGTGACAAGGATGTTGCACAGAACGTACTTGGAAATGCTGTCATAGAAACCAAAACCATTTGCAAAACTAAGCGCAGCCCAAGCTCCCCTCCGCGTGAGACCGCGCCCCCTCCCACGGGATCGGTGCTGGACGGCACAGCGCGGCCCCCACTGAGGCATGCACCCGAGAGTTCTCGACTTTCTTTTTTTTAACTTTGTCATTCTCACAAAGACCGAAGGAAGCAAAGTGCAGCTCTTCATATTTTTTTCCTAAAAATATTCTTTCCTCTTTGTGGAATGAATGAGAAGTCAGTAAATTATCTACTTTCTTCCACGAGAGGACCTGCATTTTTCAAGAGCATGGGATACATTTTCCACGTGAAAGCTCTACTTTTTTCACTTCTAGTTTAAAACAGGGGATAATCTGATGGCCTATAAAAAGTTTCATTTATTTATTGAGTCACTAGATCTAATTAGGTCTATTATTCTTAAAAAACTCCATGGCAACTCACAAAACAAGCAAGACTGATTCACACAGACCCCGTCGCTGGATGGCTTATTATTACTGCAGCAGAGCTGAGAACACTGCCTCTCACAAGAAGCTGTCAGAATTTCTATTCATTTCATGAGTTTATAAATTAACTATGGGAATATTTCTGGCGATGGTGTGCTTGGTTTCGAAAGACTTGGCATTGTTAATATCTCCTGCATTTTTCCCCTAATGCTTTTAACCTTCACATCATTTTATTATAGATTCACATCTTTTTAAAAAGTTTATTGGTCACCAAATTCATTAATTGTGGTTTACAATATATGGACAAGGACAAGCCAGTGTTAACCTTTAAATTGCTAGTGACGATGGGCAATGTTTTTAAAAATTAAAACATTAGTATCGATGCATCAAATACGTGGACTTCTATTGACCCGGGTTTTCAAATCTCATGTTGAATATATTGACAATTTATGAACAATACAGAGAGACTAATAGAAGAAACAGAGTACATCACACCCTGCTGAGCAGAAGGAAACTTTGTGTTTTTTAAACACATTGATTTTTTGGTAAACTGAAGACCTCATAGAATCCCAAAGATCCATTTTATGGATTAAGAAACATCAGGTACTCACAGCTCTATATATATCAAGTGAGAGCTGCAGAGTCTTTCTCTTCAGCTTCGTGACTTGTACCATCTGTTGACATCACACAGTTATGGAAAAAAATAACATCTTAGTCAGAAGAGGGAAGCAGAAGGACTTCAAGCAAACGACTGAGATGCTCCTTACAGACTCTGGCTTTGCCAGTTCACACTCCCGAATTTGGAGGGCGGGCGTCCGCACACACGGGTTTTCAGTTGCTTCGCAGGTATGTGTCCTGTTCATTCTGCTGGTAAGCGTCACGCGAGGCGTCGTGAGCCCTCACAGAGAAGGGGAGGGGAAAGCGGGCACGAGAAGTCAAGAAAAAAACCCTGATGAACAGTTATTTTCTCGGCCGTTTCATTAACTTTACCTCTAGAAACCTGTACAGGATCCATCTCTCAGTGCAGCTTTTCCTGTGTGTGAGGATCTTTTAAAGATTTTTTAAAAAAATCTTTTACAAAGACACCAACGTCACCGCCAATTTCTCATATCAAACACTATAAAAGTTAAGAAAACGTCGTTATCGCCACTTGATACAGTTTCCTTCCCTGAAATTATGGAAGCCGCTCAGGAAAACGGCAGAAGGTGTCTGTTTTGTGAGATTTCTGGAGACCCTGGTGACTGTGGATTTGTGCATAATTGCTTTTAGGACATCGATTTTTCGCAAACCCCCCAATTTACCCTCTGCTGCCAATGCGTTTTTCCAGGTTTAAGAATCATTAAGGTCCTTGGACGGGGTTCGGGGTGAGAATTTCAAGCCTGACTCCCCAGATTCCTACAGGCCATGAGTAAGGTTGGTAAGAGGGCGCAGCTTCTCGCTAATCTCCAGGTTGACAGACAGCAATCTCCAGAGTTCGCCATGAAGAGTGTGTTTACTTAGTCACCAGATTTCATTTATTTGCATTGTTCTTCATTATTCTATTTTCGAATTCATATTTCCCACACATGTGGCAAGGGTCCTTCATTAATTCTGTTTCTTCTCCGGATTAGGGGAACTTCTTTCCCCATTGCCTGTTTTCCCGAATTCCTGGCTAGGCCGGGTTCTGCTTTGAGGGGGGCCGGGGGGCACGCAGAGCCTGCGCCAGGCCGCTCCCCCGCCGAGTGAGTGCAGCAGGTGGAAGGGAGCGAGCCGAGTTGGGGACCGTCACCCTCCCCGGCGGGAAGACCACGGATTCCGCTGCCTCGCCTGGGCAGAAGCCGGGGAGCAGGCGGGGAGGAGGCGGGCGGGGAAGGGAGCCTGCGCCCCTGCCAGGCCCCCGCTGCCCGGAGCACCGGCTCTCGGCGTCTGCACAGCGCTGGCCGCGGCGTCAGGTGCACCAGGCTGCGGGGAGCTGGCTGTAAACTCAGTAGTGCGTTTTGTTCACGCCTCATTTTCACTCTCGTCATTTTTTGCATTTTTCTATAACAATATATACTTATTTTATGTCCTCATATCTTATGATACACAACTATACGTTTTCAATATAACTGCCTCAAATGTAAACGTATAGTTAGTTGTGTATCATAAGATATGATAATTACATTTAGATTGTCTTTGCTTCGGAGACTATATGTGCGTCTGCCCCTTTAAAAAAATACGTGTTTTTATTGGCGGTTAATGACGCTGTAAAGGTGTTGAACAACTTAGCAAAGAGAATAGGCACGCATTTTAGTTATAGGCGGGGGTGGGGTGGATTATTTAGCTTGATTCAGGCGGATAGCCAGACCACTCTCTCCTGACCGGACAGAGACCCACCCAGGCTGTGCGTCCCTCCAGGACAAATGACAGAGCAGCTGTCCTTGAAAACACCGCTGGCAGCGGCGCGCCACGGGGTCGGGTGCCTTTCGCTTCTGAGAAGCAGTTCACACTCAGCAGTGTTTGTCCGACGTCAGCCCTTCATCAGAAACGCTTGTCCAGAGGCAGCTTTCGCCCTAGGGAATTCCAGAAGCGTTTAGCAACTGCTTTCCGCGGGGAGAGGCCCCGATGTGGCACGTTTGCCAGTTTCCGCGGTGTAAATGCTCCCGCGACGCGCGAGTCCCCGAAACGCGCGGGGAGAGCGGCGGCCGCAGGTGCTCGCCCGGCAGCTGCTGCGCAGGCGCGGCTGGGCCCGCCGCCTCGTGGGTCTGCGGATAACGCAAATAATCGCACACGTGGAAGGGTGAAAAGCTTCGAGTATTACCGTTGACCGTTTCGTATTATTTATTTATGGTTTCATAGCACTTATTTTTGGATGATTCCTGAGTTTCGCAAATGACGTGCACAGTTTCTGAAGACTCTTCTCGTGAGCAGGTAGCGGCCCACCTTAGCGCACAGCTGGGTCTCCACCTGCGGGCTCTGAGATGCTGAGTCTGGTGGGACCAACAGCCATATCCCAGGGGAGGCCCACCCCGCTGGTGCCAGACTCAGCCCCGGCAGAGCCACTGAGGCCCAGAGAAAGTAAGCTTGTTTCCTGTTCTGACAAAAGGGGCAGGGAAAACTGAGAGAAGTTAGACAGGACCGTTCTCAGAGATAGGCTGGGCAGAAACAAAGGATATCAGTATTTCACTGATAATTTCCTTTAGGTTTTTTGAAATCAAGGCTGTCTGAATTCCCTAGGTGTTTGACTACTTTGCACAGACTTATCAACTAACTCCAAAAGCAAAAAGGAAAACAAGAATTTTCTCCTTAAAGTCAAATACAGAAGACCAGAATTCTAACAGCAATTACTATTAATATTTCCATTACTCTGTTGTTTATGTTCGTATTTCCACAGTGTTTGAAAGGGTCATTGCCGCGTATAAAGAGTGCTCACATGCATGCATGCGTGTGAGTGCAAATTAAGTCTTCACATGTGGCAGGATTTTGTTATATAGTGTAGCCTCCTTTTAAAATGTATAAAAATCCAAAATAGGTAAAATGTGCTTATTTTAAAAATAGTTTATAAAAATAAAATCAGCTATGGATGAATTAGGGTGGCTTTAACATCTATTTCGTTTTGCAAAATGATCAAACTCAATTATTCTTCAAATCACCAGATGATGTCAGCTGCCCAACTTGTAGATGGTGCAGGAACTGCTAACCTAGAAACTGACAGCTTCAGTCAGAAAACAAACAAACAAACAACTCCTTCCCCTGCCGAAACAGTGGTTCTCTTTAGAGTTACAAAGGGAAATATCACCCGTTTCACTAACAAGCTTCCTTTATTTAAAACTTGTCATTGGCACTTCTATTATAGCACTTAGCACACCATATTGTCATTGGGAACTGTCGTTTAAAAATAATTCCTTCAGCCACAAGCTCCTTGAGTTTAGGGGACGTATGATGTGTTTTCTGTTTGTTTTATTTTTAATGCCAAATGGTAGGTCCTTAACTGGCGTTGTTTGAACTGGTAAACGGAGGAATATGTGAAGAAACAAGTTTATAAAATTGCAGAAGGAAAAGAATCCTGATGCCTCCGTTCTTGTTGGTGGGAGGGTGGGAAGGATAAAATCTTCGCTCTGCCACGTGCCTCTTCACCCTGAGCGTGGGCGCTGGCTTCTGTGTGCCTTCGAGGCAGCAGGGGAGTTGTTTAAAAAATACAAAATCCTTCGTCCCTGTCCCTGGGTGTCTCATTTTCTAAGCCCAGGGTTGGGTCCTGGAACTTACATTTTCGTAAAAATCCCAGATAATTCTTTGTGATGCAGATCGTTCATATACAACGCTTAGGGAAAAATCACGCAAGACTGACACAGAGATAAGCAGACAAATTGAACTATCTCCACTGGGAGCCGGATATACACACAGACAAATTTAGCCTCATGTCAAGATGTATATTGATAATTTCTTTTTAAAAATGAGATTAATATTTAATCCTGAATACCTTTATGTATTTCTGTGAATATCACCAATTTTCTCTTTACTAAATTTGATGACTAGTTAAGAATTATTTGTCACCAGTCACCAACAGATGAACACAAAGCTTTATAAAGGCACAATTCAAGTTCATAAATCATCACCACAAATGGATCGGGGTCAAGTATTGCTCATCATTAAACATTCATTTTGTATTTCAAATAATAGTATTAATCATGAAGCTTTCATCTGTCAGTCGTATTGATGACACAGGCGTTCCCAAAAAAGACGCTTTGTGACTCACTGTGAATGGGCACTTCTAACAAGCTCAGTGTCGAACGGGCGTATACTGTCTCAAAGACTGACTTAGTTACCCACTGAGAAATACATGTTCGAAACACAGCCCCGGGGACTGTTCGGCAAAGCTCACCAGGCAATACAAGAATTTCTCCCCGCTGTGCTGTCTTGTACCTTTAGTATACACCTTGAGAATTCAATCCAGTCAATTTATTGTGAGTCAATATTCTTTGTCTGTTCTGATCAAACGGATGTTTCTTTTAGGGACTATAGTTTTTTAAACCTTAACAGATACCTATGGACTGATGGTCATTCCAGTCTTGTTTGTGGGAAAACTTAAAAATAAATATGAATGTATGGACTAGAAAGCCGCTCTCCTTTTGCCTTAGAGGTTGTAGTGTCTGGCAGTGAAGAGCAAGGGATAAGTGCATGTTTCACTGTTACCACATCTCTGTGTTACAACATCGTGACCTGCGTCAGGCAAGCCTCGCTGCCAACACTCAGAGTTATTAAAAGCACTGGTTGCCATGTAGATATTTTGTAGTTTCTTCGACATATAGACTACACATTTCGATTAGATAAAATATCAAAAAGAAATATCAAAAAGAAATGACATTTATGCAAGTCATATTCATTATATTTTTTCTGCCTTGTTTTGCTTCAGATAGATTTGAAACTCGTATTCAAACCTCTCCCAAAATTTCCATATTAACTATGTTATAATATAAATCAAATACAAACTCCTAGTACAGAATCTTTTAAAATGAAGACTTCAAAATTATATTAAAAGTATGGAAGAAAAATAGAATGTCAGTAACTCAGGACAAAGTAAACTTATTTGATGTCCTTTAATATATATATATTTTTTATTTAAATTCAGATAATTGAAATCCAGTAAGTATGACCCACTAAGATACACTGTTCCATTTTATAATTGTTAAATGTAGAAACATATGGTCTTTACAGTGTGTGACTTACTTTGTCCTTGGGTTTTGCTAAGGGTTTACACTCATTTCCAAGAAGACTTAGCTAATTAACTTGATTGGAAAATAAGTGATTGTTGCCTCCCTGTGACTATTTTTTATAACTTCGATTTTATTATCTTCAATACCTTAATTTTATGTTATAGGGAAAAAAGCTCCACAGAGCTAACATTTTTATTTACATTTTAGTTAAATATTTTCCCAACATAGTGAAAGTATACATGCTAATCACTAGATATTAGTTTGTGTAACATATTTCATGAAATTAAGACTATCCAAATCTATTAAGGACATGTTGTTACAGCAGTTTACTTGCCCATTATACTGTATAGAATATATGCTGTGTGCGTACATTTTCTACAAATTGTATACAATTAACATCTTTCAGGGTATACGATATTTAAGAGTTGTCGAATTCTCAGGGAGCTGCCAATTTTAGGTCTGGGGAAAAAGATCTTTTTCTACATCTACAAAATGGCACTAATATTTTATTGTACATGATGTACTCTGGGTCCTGCAAACAGTTTATTAACTCCATTGGTTGTTATAAACAGCCTGTGAGAAGGCTGAAGCTCTGAGACCGCCTGTCCCCGGGGCTGTAAGGAACTGTCCGGTTATAGACAGACACTGTACACACCGTACTGATGATATAGGGAGGCTCTCAGGTGACCCTCAGGTGACCATGGCCAAGGAGTGCTCATTTTGTGCTGAAAGTAAGAAAAGCTCATAAAACATTTCACAACCCCAGAAATCATTCATTGGTAGTTACAGGCACTTTTTGATAGTTTTTCTTATTTCGTTCAGAGGAAGTTGAAGGAGTCATGCTCCCAACACTAGTCTGGCTGGAGCAATTAGCAGTTAAGTGCAGAAATCACTCAGGTGACAGAAATATGGTTTACGAAGTCGGTTCTTTCAAGATCAAACCTTGAGCAATTTGAGACAGAGACCAAAAGTCATCATCAATAATGACACGAGAAAGAGAGGACCTTGTCCTGGGCTAATGAGGACGACTGTGAAATGCAGAGTGACATGAACCAAGACTGAACGATGCAGAAACAAGTGACATGGAAGCGCGTGACAGAGAAACGGAAACCACACGGAATGTGGCTGCACGCCAGACAGGTGGGCATTTGTGCGAACGCACATCTGGCGGAGGCATTCACCCATATCCGGAGGCAGAGCCGGTGTCCATTAAAACTCAAGCCAAATATGTGCGGTCTTTGTTCTTTGTACTTGTTGGAGCCATATTTTTAAGGTTAAACTGTAAGTAGGCCCATTCTTTATTAACGCTTCTGTTTGACCCTAACGTTTAGTAAACTTTTCAGCTGTTTATCGGGTGCGGCACTAGAAACAGGTGTTTGGTTTGTGTCCCTGGTACCTCTGTGAAGTCGTGAGGGGAGGTGGGGCCTGGCTGAGTGGGTCCCCAGTGGGTTTTGTCTGATTTGAGCATCCGCGCCTTATCATTAATACTGTGTTGTGTGCAAGTGCATGTCGTGGTATTATTATGGCCAGCTCTTCTTGTTGTCACTGTGGTCAAAGCAATCTCTGCATGCTCCTGAAATTCTGTCCTTTTTTTTTCCCTCTTAATCAAGTAATGTGTTTTAGAGTAGTGGAAGTTTTACTAAAAACAAAAACAAAACAAAAACAAAAAACCCTCATTTTTATTTTAAAAACTGTATCTATTTCATGGCTTAAGCCTGATTGATTTCTTATTTCTACTGGTTTATTTTTCATTCAAGTTGAATTAGTATACCTAAAGTTAGAGAATCTTAAAACTTAGTTTCATAAGGAACTTTGGCCTTAAGTTAACCATGTTTCTAGTTGCTTGAGAAAAACTCTTTTAAAGACGACTGCAGTGTCATGCACTTAACCATTCGCTCACAAAAAGAATTGACTATAAACAAATGGGAATATTTGGTGTGAGTTGTCGTTCGCATTTTTAATGGATTTAGAAAATCATCACTTTTCAGAGTACACTTAAAAAAATGGTGATCACTCATTTCTCCCTAAGTAGCCTACTTTCTGGGAACATAAATGTATATGAAAATATTTTAATAGTGTTAAATTGTGAATCCTTATTTCTTGGTGTTTGCTTTGTCATTACTCTAATCTTTAAGCTGTTTTGCTTTAATCATAATAAATCTTCATGATTAATTAAATAAAAATATTTTCCACCAACCATTGAAAATATTATTGCAATGTGGATAGTATATATATCCCCCCTCCTCCAGATTTATTCAATATTGCTTAAAATACAAGTTAGGGAATACTAAAACAAATCTAGGTTAACCTATTTGAAAATCTAATAAAATGGGCAAATTCCTGGAAAACCATAACTTTCCAAAATAGCTCAATCTTCTAAAATTAATTAATGCAGCATATGTCGGTCTTGTCACTAAGGACATGCTGGGCCTCAACATTAACGTAAAGGAATGGGAGGTCGAACATTATTTCAATAATGAAACGCCAAACCCAAACGGTTTTCTAGGTAAATTCCAGCAAATGCGGAAGGTGCAGATAGATGACTGCAATTTTCACAAACGCTTCCAAGTAATTGAAGAAGAGAAATATCAATTTGTGAAGTCAAGATGACTTTGGTATCGAAACAGAGGTGGATGGTATGAGAAAGGAAGATCTCAGATCATCAACATTTATGACGTGCAAACAATCAGAACATTATTTACAAATCAAATACAACAGGGTATAAGACATGACAAAACGGAATTTGTTCCAGAAATACAAGGGAGTTTGTATTGGAAAACCATTACCGTGCATTGCATTTGCAGATTGAAGGAACATGCACAAGTCACATGATTATCCGCCGAGAGGGAGAAAGGCATTCGTAAAACTGTACACTCATCTGTGTCGAAGACAGTTGGCAAACTCGGAATAGAAGGGGGCTTCCCTGAGGTGCTAAATCATGCCAGGCTAGCCTTAAATAAGTCTGTCTCAAAGTGTGTCCACCAAAAACCTACAGGAAATGGTATTCATGGTAGAAAACCATGATCTTGTCTTTATAATCAGAATAAAAAAGACCTTCATCATCGCCTTTTCGAAATGACCTTATCCTGGAACTTCATTCTGGGCAATAAGGAGATATAAAAACACAGAGTTTCGGGACTGTAGAGAAATAAACCAAACTGCTGTTATTCTTAAAACGATATAATTGCCTACATTACAAATCCAAGAGATTAGATGCTGATAATTAGAAATACAACAGTTTAGCAACCTAGCAATAATTCTGTACTTTGGCAATAATTTTTAAAATGTAATTTATAAAAGCACAATTTAAAATGACAATAAAACAAATTACTAGGAATAAATCTTAGATTCATAAGACCAGTATTCAAAGTATTATGACTTTAATGAAAGTCATAGAAAATCTGAATAGAGACATTACTCTGTGTAGGGCTCATATATGAACACTCAGGTCGAAAATGCACCAACAAACATGGTTCCCTCATGATGCCACCTGATGGTAATCTCCTCTAGATGCCTTTGTTAATAGCAATTTATCTTTGAAAAGTCTCCACCCCTCAATATCATCCAAATCATCACATTTTTCCAATTTGCATTTAGTACATGACTTTTTTCTCCAGATGGTTTTTCTAGTTCTTCTAGTTGTTTCTGTTTTTTTTTACTAGCACTTTTGCTCAACATCACATTTTTTCCTTTAATCTTCCCACCTGTTATTTGTTTTATTATACTGACATTTTTGATTTTTTTATTTCAGTAAAGTAGATGTAACGCATTTGCCATCTTAAGTATCCATTTCACTAGCATCAAGACCACACACACTGTCCATCACCACCATCCTTATCCAGAATTTTCCATCTTGAAAAACTGAAACTCTGTGCCTGATATATGACAACTTTCCATTTTTCCTCCCCCAACTCCTGTCAAAAACTGTTCTACTTTCTGTTTCGCCTAATTTGACTACTCTAGATACCTTATATTAAGCAGAGCCCTATTGTATAAACCTTTTTATAATTGGCTTATTTCACTTAGCACCACGTCCTTAAGGTTTATGCATGGCGTAGTATGTGTCGGAATGTACTTCCTCTTTGGAGATGAATAATAGTGCATGAATTTTGTCGTAAGTGCAGAACAGATTTTGCTCATTCATTCGTCTGTGGAGGGACACGGGATCTTCTGCCTCTTGGCAGAATGACGTTGCTATGACCGTGAGTGTGCAGATATCTCTTTGAGATTCTGCTATTGATTATTAGGTTATATACTCAAATGTGGAATTCTTGGATCTTATTATAATTCTATTTTTGATTTTTTGAGGAACTGCCATATTGTTTGCCATAGGAGCAGCTCTATTTTATGTCGCCACCAGCAGCGCACACACTTGCAGCTTCTCCACATCCTCACCAACACGTGCTGTTGCCCATTGATTTTGAGAGTAGCCGTTCTAATGGATGAGAGGCGATATCTCATTGTAGTTTTGGCTGGCGTTTCCCTAATGATTAGTGATGTTTAGCATATTTTTGTATCCTTGTTGGCTAGTACCACATGAATTTTTAATTAATCTCTTTTTTTTAATTATTCTGGTGACATTGGTTACTGAAATCCAGTAAGTTTCAGGTATATAATTGACCAGTAAGGCATATGTATCTTGCATTAGGTGCGTGAATTAATCAGTCGATCTTTCTACTCGTTTCTTGTCTGCTAGTGGGGTCTTCTCAGTGGATTGGAAACCCCTCGGAGTAACTGCTTCCGCCCCTGCGGCTGGTGCATCCCTGCAGTTTTCACGAGCTCTGTGAGGTATTCGGTTGTCGATGAGGCTGTCAAGAAACAGTAACAAGGGCACCTCAAAAAGTTTGAATAAGAGCACTTCTGTGCTCTCGGACTAGGTCGCTGCATGTTTGTAGGTGACCTTTATAATTTTCCTCTAAAGTCACTGACTAGCTTTTTCTTGATCTCCTTTGCAAACTGTGCATTTATCCCCAGATCCTCACAGTGCTAAACCTTCAAAGCTCTGCGAGGCCCTCTTTTCTTTCTGTAACCTCTTGGTCTTTATCGTATCTAAGATTTCCAACTCTAAGAGCCTGGATTTGTCCCTCTCATGGATACGCCAGTAATTCAGATGCCTAAAAATCAATAGAATTGACTTGAATGTACATGTTCCTCTACTCCACACTTCCCCATGTCTGTCAAGCCTCCATTTCTGATTGCTCCAGTGCTTTGACCCGATTTTGACTTCAAATTCTGCTTTACTTCTGAAATAAAATAGCCTGCAAGCCTTGTCCATGTTCGGTGCCTAACGGGTTTCCTCTTTTTCCACCATCATCCGAGCCCGGTCCCGCATGGCCTCGATTCTGTGTCCCTTTAAGAGTCTCCGGAGCCTTCATCTATTTTTAGTTGTATCTTGGCTTTGATTTGCTCTAAATACTGCTGCTGCCAAATCTCTCTTCGCAAGGGATGGTTTTTATCAAGTCATTTTCGTGAAGAACAAATTACTGAAGTTCATTTCTTGCCTATCCTATCAGGACAGATATCTTCAAAGATTTTAAGGGATGACATATGGAACGGATATGAGACATAGTCTCAAGGTTCTAGAGATGATAACTAGGGTAACGTTGTAGAAATCACAGAGCCAGTTTTTGCTTGATATATGGAATATATATTTATAATTATTAGTGATTTTTAAAAATGTGATTGATTACAGCAAAGTGATAATTTTCAAACGAAGGGCTGATTGGTCCTGGAAAATCTATATCTGACGAAGAGCTAACTAAGCAGGTAGAAGTGGAATTAAGCCTCAAATTCTAAAATCCTCGTGGTCAAGCAAGGGCACCATTTATCCTAGAAGAGTTCCCGCGTATCTCACGCCTTCTTGACGTGGCCTCGCTCAAGTTCAGCCATGCTCGCACAGTCCTGAGAGCGCTTCACTTTCTCTGCAACTGCCTTAGTCGTCTGTCCCATCCTGAATGCTGGGGACCACGCACCATCGTCTGCACTGCTGCAGCATGCAGACCTTTCCCAAGACCTCTCGCAGAAGAGTTTGGACACGAACATCTTTGTTACTCTCTTGGAATTCCTTATCACACGTTATCATGATTTTACACGTTACTGGTTAAAATTCCCGAGCTCCGTCAACTGTGCATGGCATTTCTCTCTAGCTATGTTTGTTAAATCACTAATGCGAGTGCTAATTTCGTGTCGGTCACATCCCCTGTCACAGTGAATCATAGTGTCGCAGAAGTGCATATCTGATGGCTAGACCATGAAATGGAGCTAAATACTTACTGGAACATGAGTTCCTGATGTCTTCATCTAAGTGGAATCACACTTTTAAATATGTGAGAATTACTAATCCATACATTACTGTAAGAGTCAGGGAACACGTTTTAAAAACAATGAATTTAAGACACGTAAATTAACGTACCAGAACTTTGTGATGTCCCGCCTACCCCCTGCCCTGTGACGAGGACTGTCGGGATGCATAAGAATCCTACTAGCAAGTAAGCGATGGACTCTGAGGACACAAAGTATACAGTCACTCTGTGTAGGGGTCAAGCGAGAGGTAAAAGGGAAATCATGTTGGATTTAAGGTTTATTCAGGTGGGGAGGGAAGACGTCATTTTAGAAGAAATGAAAAGTAAGAGTGAAGCACAGTGTGTGTTTCAGACGAGAAGAATGACTTGGGAACGAAGGGCCATGTTATAATTTTGTTTAATTATAACCTTGGAATAGAATAGTTAGAAGGTTTGTGGTCTTAACGGGAAAAATAGGAAGAAAAGAAAGATTTTTAACATAAATGACCCAATCCCGTTTGCTCAGTGTAATTTTGAAGAGTACAATGATTTGAATCCTTTTATTTGGCACTTAAAAATAATGAATAACACACACATCATACACAGTCCTGTTTGCAAATTGAGTGTTAGGAAATTTCTGATGGCTTTCATTAACAGAATAGAAATGAGAAAATTAAAGGCTTCAGAAAAGTAATTTACATATATAGACAACTGATTTTTGAAAAAACTAAAGTATTCATTTTTGAAACTGAGAAATTTATTGAACACCATGGCTTGCAAGGTGAGCCTCATTGGAACAGAAGATCAGACATATCTTAGACCATGACAAGAAAATGGTTTTATTTCAAACATCATTATTTCAGGACTCAACAAGGAAAACTTTCTGAATCTTATGCTTTCTGAGAACAAATACATTTCATCAAAATAACCTGTTGAAAAAACACAAGAATTTAATGTTTTTTCAATAAAATATATTTTTGTTTAATATTTATTGGGTAATATGATTTAATAGATTGCAATACTAACTAATTAAAAGCAGAGGCCAAAGACAAGCCTTAATAACTCAGCACTGAGACACATCACTTTGCTCAACAGTCCCCAGTCAATGGCCTGTCAGTTGCTCACTCTATCCCTACCATGGTCTTTCTGAAATAAACTCTGAATAGAGTGGCCAAAGAATCAAAGATTAATTCAATCAATCTTAATTAGATTAAAAATATAACATTAAAAGATTTCAACTCAGATACCCCATGAAGAGACCCTCTGTGCTTAAAATGGAAGCTGACTGGGTAATATCTGGTTTCGATGCTTCCGTGGCCTTGGGGGGCACCCGCCGGCGGTCCCCGGCTTCGCTGTGGCTGCGGCCGCTTTTGTGGCGTGACTTCTGTAGGGTTCTCCTGCCTCCTTTCTTGTCCCCCCTCCCTGGCCACACCATGCTTTCAGTTTTCCCAAGCTTACCTTCTCTGTAAGTCTTCCAGGTTTCTCCTTCTTTTTAACACCCGTATTACTCACCCGCCACCCTTCGCACACTCAGCTTTCACGTGACATGACATACCTCACGCGCAGGCCCCTCTGCTCCTCCCCCCGCCCCCCAGGCTTCATCCTGGAACCTCCTCCCCCACACGCAGTCTGCGCCTCGCACGGGTTGCAGCCGTGGGGTCACGCAAATGTGCATCTGTATAAATGTCTACGTGAATGTGTGTGTTTCCCAGAGGAATGAAAACCCTGCGAGGGCAGAAGTACCGCCATCGTTTCCACACTGAGCTTGATACTCCCCAGGTATCTGCGCAGTGAACTCGTCTTCTGAAAACCTTAGAAGACGTCCACCTCTTTCACCAGAGGGCAGCTCGGCAGGTGCACATCACGCGGCCCCGGGAGGTAGAGCCAGTGTGCTGTCGGATTTACACTGTGGGCAGGACAGTTCTGTTGGGAAGCACTCTGGAGTCGTTGGAGATCTCTCATGTATTAAACTCATTGAATAACCGTTCAAAGTACAAAGACAAAACGTCTTGACTTGAAACTTGCCGAACGTTATTTCGTAGTCTGCCATGCTCCCCGAAGCTCACTAGTAAACGGTTCTGTCTATTTTTGTATTTCTCTAACAATCTCTTAATGTCTTGAAGTTAGTTTGAAAATGGGTATTTTCAGTTATTAACCTGAAAACCTTTGTAGTCAACTGAAAGAGATAAAACTTCAAGCATTCGAAAATCTATGCTTTTTGTTCTATTACTCTAGGTGTTTTTGAAAACAGTGATTCCTTTGGGGAGAATGGATTACAAATGCCAATGGAACTGCTTTCAAAAATGCAATACGATAAATTAAAATGAAATTTAGAAAAATAGATAGCTGACATTTAGAAAGAAAGAAGACAGGTAGTAGAGCGGGTCTACAGTCTTAATGTATTTTTCCTGCTGTGAAAGTGGATTTGCTCCATTATTCACAGTCTCATATATTTTGTAGTAAGTGTGTGTGTGTGTGCGCGCGCGTGTGTGTATACACACTTTGTGCCCATCCACCCTCCTAGGTCGTGCCACACTTATCTGACTCTGCTCAGGCTAAAATGTCAAGACATCATTTCTACACCTAAAGCGAGCGCTGTTCTATTTTAAATGGGATGAAATCATTCATGTGCTTTTATTTTCTACTTCCTACAGCTTCTCTGACACCAGGAGGTATTTAGCCGCTTTTCCTCCTCTTTGTTGTTTCTCGTGCTGACGGTGCCAGAAATTGGGTGCAGTAGGTTACTGGCCTCGTTTCTGTCACTGCTCTGTGCTTTGTGAGTCTCTCTTCATCCAACACCTCAGTTTGTACGTTTTCATAGAAAAAAGAGAAAACTTTCATATGAACACTTCAACCTGTAAAAATGCCCTGTAAAAATTCACCGCATCAAATCCCACCATGTATACTTTTCACTGTTTTACCAAAAAACGTAGTAGCAATTACCTTCTGGATTCCAAGAGTACGTTTAATAGCGAAGGCAGGACTAAACCTTCCGGTCTTGCCTTATATGTATTTTAAATGATGTTTTCTTAAGAAAACACAAAGAGAAGAGTAATTTGGCAAAAAAAGAGCAATCATTTATTATTTATTTACATGTATGTATGTATATGTATTTTTTGTTTATTTATTTTGACGAGGCAAAACTTGGTTGACCTCACAGATTACCAGGACCTTGTCAGTTTACAATCCCTTGTGTTTTTTTTTGTTTTTGTTTTGTTTTGTTTTGTTTTTCACATCTGTAGCACCTAATCTTCGTAGGTGGTCTCCCATCCAAGTACTAACCGGGCCCCACCCTGCTTAGCTTCCAAGATCAGACGGGATCCAGCGTGTTCAGGGTCCAATGGCCGTGGATTTGAATTTCTATTGACTCTTCTTCTGATTTTGTCATTTTTATTTGTTAGTAATGTAGTTCTAAGAAAGAACTCTTTTGGTATGTTTTGAGGGGCAGCAGGTACGGGAGACTGTGACACTCCCATGTGCTAATGCTGGCGTTCACAGGAGTGTAGCCGTGCCCCCTTATCCACGGGTTTGCTTTCTACACTTTCCGTTCCCCGCGGTCACTCTCTGGAAAGAGTAAATGGGAAATTCCGGACACAACTGTTGAGAAGTGCTCAACCGCGCGCCGTCCTGGGCAGCGTGCCGGAATCTCGCGTGGCACGCGGCCCTCCCCTCCGCGGAGGTGACGGTCCCTTCGCCCGGCGTCTCCACGCCGTGCACCCTCCGTGCAGGGGCCGCTGCCGAGATGGGGGTGGCGGGGGCGGCGTTCCCGCCTCGCTCGTGTCCACGTGACCCTGCTTGCATGGAATAGTGTCCCCCAGGCGCTCGGAGGTCACGCCACCACGCCGGCCACCAGCGAGGAGCTGGGCAGCGCGTCTCCTGAGGGGCAGGGTGAGTGTGACGTCGGACAGGACACCGGGGAGGGCGGCCGCGTGCACACGACGCCTGGGCGCGCCTTGCTGGGACCGCGCCTCTCGTTCGTTCCTTGCGCTGACCGCTGGCTGAGCCTGGTTGTGACTTGAACCCCAGGGCAGGAATGTGTGGGCGGAGTGTGTCGGGCCCGGTGACCGGGAACTCGGGCCTCCACCGGGAGCGTGGGGCGTGTGCGCCGCAGGTGGGGGCCGCTGGACGATGACAGGTTTCTAGACGTGGGTCGTTTGTAATGGCAATAGCTCCCTCTTGGATTCGAGTCCATCTACCAGGCCTATGAGTGATTTCAAATGCTGGCGTATGTGTTAAATGAGGTGTTTCTCCTTTTGACTTAAAAATCCTAAGTTATTACCCCAGACGTTTATTTGTAAAGCTAAACGCTACAAAGAAGCAGCATGACTGGAAAGGGCGAGCAGAACCCTAAAGTCTTATAATAAAGACTGCGTGCTACCGCCCTGAACAGCCTGACTTACACTTTCCGTTTGCCTCTGCCCGCATCTGCTCATCCACAGTCCCATGCACACATTTTGGAAATGTACATTCCAAAGATAAAACAACCTGTCCTCTGGTAATGTGATGTCTGTGGACACATTTTCACTCATCTTATCGCACGGAAATGCCGTGGATTCCTGCCTCCTGACTCAACGTGGTTTCTTGGGATGTGGGCATGACAAGGACAGTTCTGTGGAGCAGGACAGGGACACTTGTGTGGCTGCAGCAACCTGTGCCGCCTGCCCGTGGTCACTCCAGTTCCCCTTCGCTGCTGCTTTGGTGGAGGCGTCGCCCCCTGCTGCCCGGCGCGTTAGTGCCTGTCGGCCTCGGAGGCTGCGCTGTCTCCGGCGACTGCCCAAAGGCAGAGCCAGCGCTGACTGCTCTGAGCGGAGTCCAGTGCGCCCCGAGCCTCACCAGTGTCCCGCCCCCACCCCCTGCCCCCGTTAGATGACCTTTGGGTCTGGCTCCGGTAAAGGGCAAGCCAAGCACTCGCTCAAGTCGTAATTCCTATTCTCGCCTTCTTCTCCCTTCTGAATCACAGAAGAACTTCTGAGGCTTTAATTTTTCTCTTGCATTACCTTTGGCTCGTTTTTCAATCTTATTTTAAAAGACAGGAAACTACATAGGGCTTACTTCTGTCATTTTAATGGTGACCCCATCCACAGTTTGAATCAATGTTTTCCAGTATCTGGATGAGCAAGAAACCCTTAAAGACTAATTGCTTAAAATAGTGAAATTTGAAATGAAAATATTCATAACTATGTATAGTTGTATTTATTCATCCATCCATCCATTCTTCCATCTGTCAAACACGTTTTTGGCTAACTAATATAAACAGATGTTGCTCAGTGGACTCGGGCTTAAAACCATAGTTTCTTCCTTCTAGTCATTTATAATGTCGTGGAAGCATCTGGAATGAACCAGCAGTTAAGACACAGAGAGGGAGGGCTGTAGAGTGGCGTGAGCAGGACCGGGGTGCACACAGCCACGTCTCTGCAGCTGAGGGTGCAGAGAGTTCCTGGTGACAGCTCTGCCCGTGCTCAGTCTTGGAGAACAAGTCGCTTGAGGCTAGCTGAGGGGTGGAGGGACACTTGGGGCAAGAACCGTTCTAGGCCCATGGCGCCACGGCGAGTCCAGGGGGTTCTCAGGCCTTTGATGGGTCGCAGCGTCGAGTGAAAGTGGGCAGCGTGAGGTGTGGGCATGAGCACGGAGCGGAAGCCTGGTCATCCGGGGTGAGGGGGGTGGATGGCTTATCTGTATGCATATGTACACGGATAAACTTATGTTCCAGAGGGGTAGTGACGGACAGAGAGATGGATGGATGGATGGATGGGTGGATGGATGGATGGGTGGATGGGTGCATGGGTGCATGGATGGATGGATGGATGGATGATGGATGGATGGATGGGTGGATGGATGATGGATGGATGGATGGGTGGATGGATGGATGGGCGGATGGGTGAGTGGATTACAGGTGGCATAGCTATACACACGTGAATGTGTATATCTACACATACATATATGATATAGGTGATAGAAGAGATGCACAGCTAGAGTTTAGATAGGTGAGTTCACAGATGATAGGCACACATGAAGAGACAGTGAGGGATGGATGGATGATGGATGGATGGATAGATGGATGGACACAGCAGGCTGTCAGTAGGGGAGCGTTAGGAAGATGCCAGTGGGTAGATGGAGGGGCCATGTGCGGGCTGTGCCCCTGCGGCAGGTCACTGTTCCCGCCTTGCCCAGTGGTGGTCCCATCAGCTCAGCGCGGCCACGCACACGGGTGCAGACCCTTTACCTAACTCCATGGGGCGCTTGCGTGAGCACAGGCTGGGCCTTTTCCAACCCACGTTACCGATGTGGAATGCCTTCTTGGACTGTCACTTTTACATGAGCACCGTAAAATGACATTTCACGTTAAGACAAGTAATAGAAATGTAAGCAGGGGGCCGCAGGTCACGTCGCCACTGGCGGCAGCAGCGAGGGCTGAACTGCCCATGGCACCCCTCGGGGCAGTGCAGGCCCCTCCCTCCCGGGCAGGTGCAGACTGCCCGTCAGGGCATGAGGCAGGGCCCTTGGCCTCGCGCCTGTCACGTCTTCCCGAAGACGCCACCGGGTTCCGGTCGCTGTCCTCACAGCTACTAGTGCACGCGCGCTCGTGCACAAGCTGCCCCTGAGGCGACTCATTCATTGACTTAGAAAAATAACAAGTAGCCAAATCCATGTAGGCACCTGTCGAGGCGCAGGTTGCTGGGTGGGAGCCGAGAGCAACGGAACGCGTGTGGCCAGGGCGCACTTACGACGGTCAGCGACGAGGCGCGCACGGGAAACGACGTGCTCGGCCTGGCTGCGTGTGCGCACTGGCGGTGCGCGTGGCCCCGGGACCCGTGCGCGCCCGGGGACCGCGTCCCTGCGCAGGACGCTCTGTGCAGCGCCAGCAGCCCGAGGCCTGTCGCTCAGCCAGGGTCCGGGACCCGGGGCCGTCCTGTAGACCCTGCGTCCTGCTCTGCGGTCCCCGCCTCCCTGGCGACTGCACCCCTTCTGCACATTCACAGCAAATGTTTCTACTCAACATAAACAGGTGTGGCTCGCAGCCGGGGTCCCTGGCGCGCAAGGCGGGCGCTGGGCAGCTGGGGGCCCCTCTGTCCGGCCCCGCCAGCCCCCGCGCCCTGGGGACACTGGGCGTGGCCTGAAAGCCGCTGCTGGCTGGAACCCCCGCTGCTTCCCCACTCCCCGCCGCCCCGGACTGTGAGCATCGAAGTGCGGGTGTTGAGAAGCGTCGTCCCCTCTGTCCGGAAGCCGCGGAGCAGCTGCTGGCATTTACCCACCTCCGAGCCGGCGGGCCTCTTCTCCTCGGCTTCGGAATTCATTTTCTTTCTCTTGACACAAAGACCCAAAATATGACTTTTTTTCCCCCAGAGGAACAGACGGTGAGGAGGCAGCAGAACTTACAATTTACCAAAAGGGGGAGGGGAGGGGGGTACTTTATGTAAACAGCGCGTTAATACCCGGGTCGGCCGCTGGGCGGCGCGTCCCTCTGCTGTCGCGTTTCCGAAGCCCACTGGTGCCCTCGAAACCTTCTCCGTGGGAGAACGTGGCAGTTGGGAAGGAAGAACAGAGAAGAACAAAGTAAGCCTCTCTCCTGGAGAGAGAGCCAATCGAGCCACAGATGAAAATGATGGAGTACTTCGTGCTTTCTAAGAAAGCAGTGTTGGTTGTTTGATTCCTTGGAGTAAACAAGAAAAAAAATCGTTTAACTCATCAGCAAAGAAAAATATTTAGAGTATTGTTTTAAATTCTGTCTTTAATTCGAGCATTTTGGCTCTCTATATGTTTATGTTATATATATATGATATTATAGGGACATACTATCATGACACACTTCGGTATCAGCCAGCAGTTTTGAACCACGGCAGGAACTGATATCAGGACATTTTGGGGAGATGAAAACGGCCTGTGGTTGAAGATCTGAACCACAGAACAGAGAGGAGAAGTAAGAAACCCTATTAAATATATAACAATAATTATTTTTAATCAATTTTATAGTTATTTTAAGGGTAACACTCAAAACTGCTTGTTTCTGTTAGTCCATCATGCACTGCTGGTGTTTACAATCTCGGAATTGATCACTCCTGTGACTTTACCAACAGCTCCTTCTAAAAACGGAGAGGAGCCTGTCATCTTGAAAAAGCACTGGTTCTATTTGCCGAAATGCCAGACTAAGAGGTCTGCAAGACCATAGGTACAAGCTGAGGGTTTTATTTTCAATCACCTTCTAGCTAAATGCTCTCACTTGTCTTTTGTTTTAATTGAACTAGGCTTAGTGAGATAGTTGTTGTTGTTTTGTTGTTGTTGTTATTATTATTATTATTTTCCAAAACACACTGCCAGAGAGATTTTGGAAGCTTCTCTATCGTCAGCACACAGAAGGAACAGACTCAGTGTGTGGACATTCTAGAATCTGCAATCACACTTGGATGTTTCTTTTTCTTTTTTTTTTTTGTCTAGAAATACATCGTGTGTATTTACTTGATACCAAATGTTACTTTTAAAAACAATTTTATGTAAAAGTCACTTTTCTCACAGGAGACAAGTTATATTTAAAAGGCTTCCCGAGATGAAGTGGAGGGAACAGATTCAGTTTACAATTTTAATTATAGTGGAGCTCTCTCAATTGACTTAATGAATCTATCTAGACACAACCAAGATCTGATGGAAAGCTGAAAAATCCCAAGAAAAATCCGCATTAGTAAATGCAGTCACACTGCTGTTTAATATGAAATGTACCGGCGTTAGTTAGCAGCATGCATTTCCTTTATTAATACTGATATTAAATAATTCCTCAAATCAGAAGGAGGTTTGAGTTTTCACTCTGGATGCGACTCGTTAACGCACAGGGTGTGAGGATTTGTCATTTAAGCACCCCAGGACCCCAAGAATATTTGTAAAAGATGTATGCCCACATGACAGTCAGTAGACTTAGGGCTTCTGAAAATACCCTAAAACGATAACGCATTTTAAGACGTGTAAGAAGCGAAGGCACTGACAAACGGCTTCCGGAGCCTCGTCGTGCATTTACAGGGGAAGCACACTGCACAGGTTGCTGGCGGGGTGAGACCGTGCCCGCGGCAACTCAGTCGTGAAGTCCCGGTCAGTTTACCGTGCGTAGCCTTGAATGGACGTGCGCACCCTTCCTTTCTCTAAGGGAGACAGGCTACAGATTCTTCATGGCTGCATGGCAAAGCTGGCTAATGGTGGGTCCGCAGATGACTCCCAGACCTTTGGGGTGAAATCAGCCCTGGGCACTTCTCAGTGGCTCTGTCGGGTGCTTCTGACCCCGGCGCAGAAGAAACGCGGGCTGAGAGTTGGACATAGGCAACAAAACACATCCATGCGGCAAAGACTCAGCTCCGCTCACATCTTATTGGCTAAAATAAGTCACGTGGCGAGTCCTCCTACTAAAGGGACTAGGAAGTGTACTTCTTACGTGTGCCAGAGGGAGGGAGGAGACACCTGTCTGTGAACAGTAGGGATGTCTGCCCCAGAAATGGCCAACACAGAAGAACCAATAGTCCAACGACAGGGAAGTGGACTATGCTGTTTGATCTGCACCAAATTATTTCCTGTAAGACGTACATTAAGGAAAAATAATGTATAATCAATTATATCGAGCCAAAGGAAGCTCAAGATATTTATTTGTATAGTTATCTGAGTTCTAAAGCCAATTTTTATGGACAGATTAAGTAAAGGATATTTAATGGCAGATTTACCCTTTCTCTAATAATCATACACTTATAATCTTAATGTGTTTTTATTTTTAACTCATAGTTCAATAAGCATCTATAAATTGGGGATTCTGTAGGATTCTGAGCACTTTGCTAGATTTTGAGATACATAAAAGAATTAGACAGAATCTAGGAAAACTTTATTAAGAAAGTTAAGATATAGCCTGTATATAATAGTATCAAGTCAAGAAATAGAAATTTTGCAGTTGAAATTTCTCTATTGCTCACTCTCTCTATATATTTATGCATATATATGCATATATATATACACACATACATATATACACACACATACACTTTCTAGAACCTGCAACCTTCCTGTATCCCAAAACTAATAATTAGCCAGTATTATCCACAATATAAATGACCTAAAATTTGATACCTGGGGAAGAAAATATTAATATTGCTGGATTTGGCAGGAACTGGTCTTTGGAGAGACAGGTGATAAATGTAATTGTATTCTCACCCTTGCCAATCGCTGCGGGGTTCCCAGGCGAGGCAGAGGATGTGTGGGAGCTCGGGGCCGGCTTACCCAAATGACAGGCGACCGCCGTGCCTAACAGCTCCCATCGCAGTCATGCGGAGCGAACCAGCAAATTAAGAGTCTGTCAGGTTTCTCTTTAAGACCTTATTCCTTAGCGGCATGTGTATATGTAGTACACGCATACATGCAAATCAAGGTGATGGTCTTAATTGCATCATTGGACTATAGCGGTCAGAGTTGGTGTTCTATTTGCATGAAACCCCTCATGTCAGTATCTGCACGATTAATTAGCACAGAACATCTACTGTGCGAAAGGGCGCAGATCACGTGTTGGGACTGGGAGGCGTCCTGTCAGTCCCTGCATTTTCCAGACGTGATGGAGAACGTAAAGGGTTCAGCTCCATCGCGGGGGAGCTGACCAGGAGGCAGTGGCGCAGACCCGGCTGGGGCAAGGACTTCCTGCGGCCCAGGGGCTGCGCTTTGCTGCCGCGTTCCCGGGTCGCTTCCCTCGTTCCCCTCCGCTGCTGTCACGAACGCGGGGTTCAGGGCCCCATCCTGCACGGAGCCATCGGGTGGGGCCCTCAGCAGCGTGGGGTCCGCGGGCACCGAGGCTGGGGCGCGGCGTAGCGCGGACACCGCGCGGTGACCTTTGCGGCGGTCGGGGAATGCCCCTGTGGAGCTGGCGGCCACCTCCTACCACGGCCATACCCGTCGGCTTTCTGGTGGCCACAGCGTGTGCTTCAACACAATCCCGTTTGTGAAGTGAATCTTGCGCAGGGACAAATAGGATGGACGCTGGAGATTCGAGGAATGGTGTGCTGGGTAGTGAATCAGGTTAAACATGGGTCGGAGGGTTAAGTCATTCACGGGCAAACGGACTGACCACCCACCCAGGGGAGCGTCACCCAGCGCCAGTGAATTACCGTGAATTACCCAGGGAGGGTCTCCTTGTAGCATCTAAATATCTCCATCTGCGTTGTCACAGCTCAGAGGCATCTTCTGAATCAAGCTCTTTAATTAGAAACGCTTATTTCTTGCAGGTCTTCTACCCAAAGAAGTTGTTTAGTCATTGTATTAGTTGCTGGGGCTCCCGGGACAATAGACCACCCACTGGGGAGCTTAGCAACAGAAGTTTATTCCTCACATTTCCCAGGCTGTTAAGCCAAAATAAGGTTCCCTCAGGGTTGTTTCCTCCTGAGGCCTCTCCTCTCTGCTCTGTTCCCATGGGGTCTCTTCCTCGGCTGATGAACTCGTTGAATCACCTCTTTAATGCCCTTATGTTCGAATAAAGTCACATTCTCAGGTCTTGGGTGTTTGGACTTCAACAATGAAGTGTGATGGGACACAATTTAGCTCAAATAAAAGTTTTAGCAAAGCCCCTACTATGCACCAGATGCTTTGGAAGTGCTTTTGTGGATAGCTTCATTTAATGGTCACACAAACCT
This sequence comes from Eonycteris spelaea, assembly GCA_003508835.1. Classification (NCBI taxonomy): domain Eukaryota; kingdom Metazoa; phylum Chordata; class Mammalia; order Chiroptera; family Pteropodidae; genus Eonycteris; species Eonycteris spelaea. The sequence continues at coordinate 1,841,497 of PUFA01000002.1, read as the reverse complement.
ATAACGCAGGTGATGTAATCGTCACTTCACAAACAGGGAGCTGAAGTTCAGAAAGGCTGGAAACTTGCTCAGGTTCATGCACTCATCTAAAAAACATTTCTGCATTAATGTAGATTTGATGTAAAACCTCGTGTAAGGTTGGGTTGTGCAACACGTTGATTTAATACACTCATTATCTGTGATCACCACCTTAGTGTCAGCGAACACCTCCATCACGTTACATGATTATCATTTCTTTATTTTCTTAATTTGGTGAGAATATTTAAGATCTACTTTCAAGTTCATGATGAGGTATTGTCATCCATAATCACTATACTGGGATCAGGCCCCAGGACTTATTCCTCTTCTAACTGCAAGTGTGTGCCTGCCCTTCAACCAGCATCCGCACCCCACCCCCATCCCCAGCCCCTGGTAACCAGCATCCCACTTCGTTTCTAGGAGTTACGCTTTTAAAATCCCACATGCGAGTGATATCATTCAGGGTTTGTCTTTTCTGTCTGACTTAGCTCACTTAACCTCATGCCTTCAAATATTTCTGATCCCCAGGTGGGCACCGGGAACGATTCTAGAAATTGTACATATAACGCTGATGAAGTAGGTGAAGCCCCTACTCTCTTGGTATCAGAGTGGATAGTAAATAACTAGCTATCCAAATAAACCCATGTCGGACGGTTGAATACCCTGAAGGGAAACACAGCCCGTGCGTTTATTGGAGGTCACAGGAGTGAGATGTGTGAGCTGAGACCCGAGGGAAGCCAGGGAGCAGGCCACGCTGGGCAGCGTGCTGGTGGTGGGGTGCAGGCGTGCACGGCAGTGCTGAGCTGGGCATGCTCGGCGGCCCAAGGACTGACCGGAAGTCGGGGTGGCAGAGCCCGGGTGGGGTGCGAGACAGAGGCTCTGAGAGGTACCCGGGGTCAGGACGAGGGTGCGTTCTGCTTTAGCAGGGAGATTTAGCTCTGCCCGCAGAGACTTGACGGGAACGTTTAGAGAAGACTTGTGTTTAAAAGGATCACTCGTTGTATTGGGTGGAGGATGCTTAGAAAATCATTTTCATTCCAGTGGAGAGCCATGGTTACTTGGACAAGGTCAGGATCTTTGGTGACTCTTGGTCACATTCTGGATATAGATTCTGGACGTGCTGATGAGTCTCCGTAAGAGGAGAATCACATTTGCGTCGAGGTTCTCAGTCTGACCACATGGACAAGTACAGTGTCATGGTCCTGTTAATTTAATCTTCCAAATGTGTCCATCTGAGACTTATCTCTGTTCTGTTCCCATGACCTTAGCCTACAATCTCACCACTGCTCACCTGAAAAATTAGGTGGTGAAGGCATTGTTCTCTTTGTCAGCCCATGTCCACCAGGATGTCCCCTAATGCCGAGCTCTGACATGTCATCATCTCCTCCAGCCCCATCACTCCCCAGGAAAAGGGTCAGCACCGCAGAGCCGATAAGCAAAGGGGAGACCTGAACCCAGGACCCTAACTCTGGAGCCTTGCATGTGACTTTCACACCATACCTCACTGACAGTTCCTGGAGCTATCTTGCAGGGGTTCAGGCCAGGATTAAAGAAAATACTGGTTTTAAAGCAAATGACATGGTGCTGGAAAAATAGTAGTTGGTTTGTAGGTATTGTCTCAATAAATGTCTCTGTTGAGAGTGAAGCTAGACTTAACCTTGGATCGAACCGCACATGCTAAAAGGTCCTTCTGGTGGGTCCCAGTGCACCCAGTGTAGATCCAGAAAAATATTTCACTCTCTACGTCTTACCTCCTCTTGCTTCCTTATGCCTTTTCATTGTAATGAGGGCACCGTAAAGAATGTCTTTTAGATATAAGATATCTATTTTCCTGTATTTTCTAAGAAGATAACATGTCCTATAGCCAAATGCTTTTTTTTTTTAATTTTTAAATTCGGGTCCAAGCTAATGTTTCGAAAGTTCGCTAGAACAAAGGTATCTTTGTTCATTATACCACAATCTGGAAACAGCTTAAGTTTTATTGAGAATCAACTTTTATTTTTTATTTATTTTTTTAAATTTTTTACACCTATAGCACCTGGTCTCCCTAAGTGGTCTCCCATCCAAGTACTAACCAGACCCGACCCTGCTTAGCTTCTGAGATCAGATGGGGTGGGGATGTTCAGGGTGACATGGCCGTAGATGAGAATAAACTTTTAGGATACCTTAGGGGACATGTGTATAGAGCCATACCGTGCAGGCACCCCCAGACATGGAGCCGAAGTCAGCGCCTCGATCCAGACAGCACAGGGGGACGTCACTACGTCACAGAGTAAGTTTCAGCATAGCCTGCAAGGTCCTGAGTCGTCTGCATGTGGTAGCCAGGAGGAAACAGTAACAAAAACACGAAGCTGTCTGTCATATTTCTTGGCAAAAAGATGAAGGGGTTATGCATTTGACTTTCATTCCATTTATTGATTTATTCTCTGAGTTTGATTTCCCCCCTGAACTTACAGAATTCTTGTATCTAAGGAAATTCACACAAAAGATAATGTGAGTTGATATATTCACACTGAAAAGGTATATCCAGGTTGGAGACCCCACAGTGTTTAGTGCGTGTGTGTGTGTGTGGGGGGTGATTGGCACTCGGTTTGGGAGAGTGACGTAGCCGGGCGTGCGCCCCTCACGACAGAGACAGTGCTGTGACGGGGGAGCCCGTGGCAGAGCCAGAGGGAAGGACGCAAGCGATACGCGTTTTATTCCTTCCTGTAGTTGGAACCATAAAAAATCCACGTTCCCATCATTTGTGCCCATTTATTCACTTTTTCCACAGGAAAAAATGCACGTAGTAGCTGCCTCTCTTCTTCCCCTGCAATTGGAATACGCCAAACTTGACAGGCTCGCCTGTCTTTGGATTTATGATAAGATCATCTCCTGAATATCAGCGCTGATATAATAAGGTGATTTTTCAAAAATTCAGAAGCACAAGCCCACGTTTAAAATATTTGTTTTTTTAAAATTTGTTTTGCATGGCTGTGCGAGCTCTCATTTTTGCTCATTAGCTATAAATAAAAATTGCTGAAACTGATAGGAGAACAAAATATAAACCTCTGTGTGAGAATGCATTCAGTGCACAGGTAAATAAAAGATATAAATATTATGTATCTTGGGCAAAACAGGATACCATTTATATGTAAGAAACATCAGAAAGTGCACATGAAGGAAGGGAGAAACACGAGACTAGAGATCATTGAGTTTTACGATTTTTTGAGGTTTTTGTGTGCAAGTAATTCATCCAAGGATGACAAAGTGCTTTGTATTTATTCAACTGCTAAAGAAGACTCAGAAAGTAGATCGGAACCCGCGGGCGAGCTGTGGGGCACGGCCTGGGTGTCCGTGCACGAGGGCGACAGGGGGCCTCTCGCGTGCGGCGCTGCTGACCCTGGCCACGCGGCGTCTGCGCCTGTGGAGCCGAGGACGCGGGACACATGACGCACGGCTGCGGGGTGCGGATGGCACTGGCGGCGGCGCAGAGGCCCCGAGGGGGCGGAGGTGGCCGCCCTGCAGGCGGCCTGTTCCCGCAGGCGTCCGCGGCCCTCAGGGGAGGGTCCGCCCGCGGTCCGGCCCGGGCCCAGCTGGCTCGGTGGAGCCGCGCGGCGGTGACAGCGCGGGAGGTGGCGGCGCGCAGCAGGGCCGCAGCGTGCGCCCTGCCCGGAACGTCCCTTTGCGGCGGCACCGCGTCCCTGCGCATGGTTCGCACTGGGCGGCTCCCCTGGCCCTGCAGGACCGTCCCTCCTCCCAGCTGTGACGTCCTGGGGTGAAAGCGGTGCCTGGCGGAGGGCGATGACTTAGAACCACAGAGGCGCACACACTCGCTCTCAGGGCGAGCGAGCATTGCACTCACGTTCCTGCACACATGTGCGCATACACACGCACGCACTCACCATCACTTACCTGACGACTTAATTTCCTTTGTTAGCCTTCTATTATCGGAGTGCTTTTGAAAATGTGCATTGAGAATCAATATACATCTCAGTCTCTGTGTTCAAGGTTTAAGGTACTGTGGAGCAGGTATTAGTGACTTTGGCATATCCGTGTGTATGTGTTTGCACACATGTACATTGCACGCATTCTTACATATACAGAATGCTGCGTCGTCAGGGGCAGTGCATGGTAATTCCTATTCAAACATGATCTTGGCGTAGGCTCCCGTAAATTCACATTATTCAAAACAGTGTAGGGCAATGCTGATGCTCGGGATAGCTTTGGAAGACTAAAAAGGATTTACAGGGAATTCGAAGTATCCCAAGTATGCTATTATCATTTAAAAATGTGATGTTTGGAACTCTCGTTCAAGTGGGCAGACATCTTATAGATGTCCTTAGTGGCAGAGGCTTCTGAATGGTGTATAGGGGGGCGATAAGAAGTAGCTTGAAAGTGGCTGTTCCTGACCCTCAGTCACAAGGACACTTTTTGAGATGTCCTAAGGAGCTTCATCCACGAGTACTGAGAAAAAGGATCATCTTGTAAGAACATACTTTTCTCTTGAAAAAAAAATAATTTTCATTCAACTTAATTTTCAAAGTATGGCTGAATTTTCTCAATTTATGATAGCCTTTTCAGTGTGCATTTTCTCTCTAAAGACAATTTTATAATTTTTCCCCAGGGTGGACTCATTCAGTCACTTGACCCAGTTGATTCAACAGTTATAGAAATAAAAATATTTACGGTAAGTATGAGTGCAGTCAGGAGCAAAACTGCGATCTGTTAAAAGCTTATGCCTCATTAGCATCCGATTCTTAGAAGAGGCATTGGCTCAGCATCACAGGGGATACAGAGAGGGGCTGAGCATTCCCAGAGCTACCTACCTCAACTTGCCGTGACATGGCATTCGCTTCCTTTCATTCCCCCCCACTAGTTACGGATGCAGAGGGTCCAGGGTATCGACAAGGAATCATGTCAACTCGCAGGGTTTCCCACGATATAAGGGGTGCTGTGCTTTACTTCGCCATGGGATGGCTCACTCATAGTGCACGCGGAGTCTCAACGAGCTTTCGTTGTTACACGAAAACATTGGGCCCGACTTCTACTGTGCCAGCATCATTAACACATCTATGTAACAAAGCCCAAGAACCAGCAACGTCTGTTAGCAAGAAGAAGAATTTGGCATTTTCATCTAGATTTTGGTTCTAAATAGACTTACATTGGCAGAATTACTATTATCGTTAATTTTGTTGTTCGAGAAAGCATTTCTGAATTATAGCTATGACTGCATCACAGTATGTAAGCATTTGAAGTATATTTCAACTTTATAAGATTTTAATTTTACACCTGAGACTTTAACTCAGTAAATAACCTTTTATAATTAAGATCTAAAATGTTACTGCTATTCATAAATCACTATTTTCTCTCTTAAACTATCACCTTGTCGAAGGCAGTGGCTCTCTTACATGGTCACCCCTACGTCTGCAGGACTGCCCTGATGCTCACATAATTTAGGTGCCAAACAATAGCTTCAAGTTGTAATGAGCAAAAAAATACCACACACACACCCCTAGACCCTCCCCCCCAACAAATACTCTACCTTGTTCATAGGCTAGAACCTCGTTCAATTGCTTCTTATAATTACTTAGTTGTCTTTAATCCATTTTTAAAAACTCACTTTCTGTTGAGTTTTAATGTAATAATAGTGTATGTGCTGCATATAAATATGTACACGTGCATACTAACACACATGCATGTTTATACATTACACTGCAAAAACGTTTCCAGATAGATGCATGCATACGTGTATTAGATTAATCAAGGAAACATTTGATAAATTTATGAAAAGTTAATAGTTCAAAAAAATGAATTTATTCTACTGGTACAGTGAGATTAGATAGAAAAAGAACATATTTATCCATTTTAAGTGATCTGACTCAGCCATCAGTTTTTACCTCTGTATCTTTTGAAGCAGGGGTCCCCAACCCCTGGGCCGCGGACGGGTACCGGTCCATGACCTGTTAGGAACCGGGCTGCACAGAAGGAGATGAGTGGCAGGTGCGCAAGCGAAGCTCCGTCTGCGTCTGCGGCCGTATCCCCCCCCCCCCCCCCGCCACCCCCCACGCCGGCGTCACCGCCTCGGCTCCGCCTCGGGTCCCCAGGCGTTGGAGGCTCACAGGAGCCCCGGCCCCCGGGGCCGCGAAGGCCGGGGCCCGCTGGCCTGAAGCACACTGGTGTTCCTGTGTAGGTGCTGCACGGTGGCTTTTCCCGTCCGCGCCCCATCCTGAGTGGGATGCGTGCGAGGCCGGGAGCGGGACGCGGTGCCGAGGTCGGGGCTGGCGGGAAGGACAGGCCGAGGCCGAGGCCGGGAAGCGCCCAAGGCCGTTCTCCCCATGGAGGGGCACCCAAGTGTGGCTCCGGGACCCCCCGCGGAGAGCAAGGGGCGCGACAGTCCGCGGCGTGATTCGCGCAGCTCACAGACCCCAGCGGGCCGCCCGCCGGTGTGGGGCGGGGGAGTTGGGGGGTGGGGGGGTGGGGGGGGGTGGCGGGCAGGTCGTGGCCTGGGCTGCAGACGCCCTAGGACGGTCACATTCAAAGCTCGAATTTCTCAGAGGGGCCACTGTTCCTGCAATCAAAGCCGTTTTCCTTTTCTGACAGTGTTCATTGACTTAGTAGGACCGGCCAAGGCCTTGACGGTCACCAAGTCCGGTATTGTGGCTTCTTGGCGTCATTTCGGCTCTGTTATCGCTCACAGCGGCCTGGCGTTCTTCCCCGTGATTTTCATCTAGTTCCTCTTTCGCTTGACCGACTGTCAAGGCCTCGTGAGCCGCAGCCTGCCCTGAATTCCGCCTGTGTTGGCGAGCGTCCCCAAAGCCACAGTCCCCAGACCCTTTCGGCCACTGGGCCGCCTGCCACCCACCCTGGTTCTGTCTCGCCGCACGTTCACGTTCGGGGGTTTATCATTAGGAATCGTAGATCGGGCGCCTGGGTTTCGTGGGTCTTCGCACCCCCCCCCCGCCCAAAGCTGTGTGCCTGGGGGTGTCGGGGTCAACGTGCACCCCGTCAGGGCTCGAGACGCAGTGCTGACCAAGGACAGCCACGGCGCTTCGTGCACAGGTGAACTGCGCTTGGAGTGTCTGCCGAGGGCGTGAGCGCAGCGCTCGGCGGAGATTCCAAGACCAGTCTCGCGCGCGGCCGCGGCCTTGTGAAAAGTGAGCCTTGGAGCGGTTTTTTTGGTCCCAGTGTCCCCATAGCTGTGTTACTCTATAAGACCGGCCCAAAGAAAATGTAAAGAAAAATCACAGGCTATAGGTAAAATATAGTGTTAGAGGGCGCTGCTACAGAGTTTTCAAGGTGGGGTTCTCTGGTATTTAAAATTCTTGCGTTTTACCCCCAGGTATCTTACGCAGCAGGGGGCATCGCAGGGTCACGCTTTGTCTTTCTCGACGGCTGCCTGTTCTCCGCATCTCAACGGGTGAGAGAACAAATGCTCCACGACGTGCAGAGTCATGTTCACCGACAGACGATCGACCCGAAGCAGGCGGCTGCTGTCCACGCGGCCGTGCACGGCGCAGCGCCCTGCTGTGCCGTCTTTCCTAAGGGTTGTGCCAGAGTTATTAGTTGGACATGAACACCTTGAACTATACCTGCTGATACTAAAAAGCAGTTTTTATTCCGATATTATCCCACGTCCTTTTAATCCTAAGTGTCAGCATCCTCTCAGACTTCACGGTTTTGGTCATATTGGGAGCGGCCTCACAGTGCCCCCGTGGAGAACACTCTACTTTCTTTTATAAAAACATTTTTATGCCCTGAGTTATCTTCCTGACTTCATCAGACGCCCGCTGAAGCGCCACCTGTCCGACTGGCACCGGGACCAGGCGGAAGCACTGGCTTCGCCTTTCCGGGGCGAATCCAGTCCAGTCTGTGAACAGGCGTCAACAGGTGCAGTGATTGCAAGGTGCTGGGCCAGGCAGGAGACGGGCAGAGGAGAAGGGCTTCCTGTGGGGTGGATGACACCCGCCGTTTCCTGCACGCTCCCTGTGAAGACCACTCCTGCCTGGCGCCTACGCTTTCCTGAAAGGGGCCAACCACCTCGGAGCAGGCAGGGTGCCACTCTGGCAGATGGGCCTCGGAGTGGCCAAGATGCTGAGCATTCTGAGCATCAAGTGTCCCTGATCGTCTGAATCTCTGCCAGGATTTTCCAAGTGGATGTCTGCTTCCCGACCCGGACATGATGTGTGTGGCACGGCGCTCTCTGACTCCGCGGCTGCCAGGCGCTCGCTCCCACATGCTCGAAGGTCTGGGCGGGGGCTCGGGGCTCGCGACCCAGAGTGTGATGGGGCACGATCGCCATCCAGCTGTTTCTGCTTCCTGCCGTCCACAGGGGCCACACGTCCATGGAGCTGCAGAGTTGGGCTCTTTGGCACCTGCTCCTTGTCTTGGAAATGCAAGGAAAACGCTTGCTGGTTTTGAGGAAAGGAAGATGATGTGCCGATATGTTGTTTTCTTCTTTATATTTGACAACTCAGTATAAATACTGTGGTGTGTAAAATATAGGCAGAGTCGATGATGGCGAGACTATATGGAATACGATTTATCAAAGAATAGCCGTTTACCATGACAGCAAATCTGTGTAGGAAAATTTGCTGTTTTGGGGGTAGGGTGGGTGGATCAGGTCAATGAATAGGAATGCTCATGCCACACACACACACACACACACACGTCTTTATAGATTCCTTTGATAATCATATATATATATATATCTATATATATATCTATATCTCATGATCATACAGATTCTATATTCTTATTCTATATTCTTGATTCTGCAACCACAGGTCATACCCAGGAGTCTAAGAACTGACTTAGCTCAACCTTATTAGACATGGGGAACCGCATGTGCCTTCAGAATATGTATCAAAGCGTGTCCAGTGGCTGTTGCCTTGTAATTGACACAAAGCAGACGAAGCGTTCCTGTCGGGTTTCTGTGACCGGGGTCAGGGCGGTGTGGCCGTCTCACACCCCTGTGGTGGCCTCGGTCAGGGCGCGTGAGCCGGCGGTGCCTGGCGCTCACAGGACGCCCGCGGGCCCCGTGCGCGCGTTTCCCGTGCGGTGTGGGAGGCGCAGACTTGTCGGGCAGGGGGCGCACACCCCCGAAGGCGCGCCGAGCCATCGGATACGGGAACCCCCTGCTGCGCGTCGCGTCCTGCCTTCTCGGGGTTCGTCGTGTGAGTGAGGGGAGGGTCTGCCAGAGAACTCGCCGGAGTGAAAGGAGATCGTTTCACTGATATTTTCCAATTTCGAAAATGACATGCTCCCCTTCCCTCAGTACGTGCACGTGTATCGCTCTATAGGTTTTTAAAAGACGCGATCCAGTGTGCGCGACGGTCTCATCAATTCACATTTATTTAGCCTTCCAGGGTCCGTGTTGGAAAAAACCACTTAGGAAACCAACCGAAGCCATCGTCCGCAGCTTCGCAGGTTTCCGCCGGCCCGATTTAGGTATCATGTCGTCATCTGTCACATCAGAAACGTTTTTAAGGAAATAGCAGCCTCGCACCTAATGTATGAAATAATAATCACTGAATTTATAGTTTACAGTCTTAATTGGATGCAATTAATTGGGGCCTTATTTTAGCAGCTCCCTTTGGTAATTGCGTTAATTAAGAAGGATGCGCAGTAATTGGGTTCTCTCCAAGCCGCGGTGTCCCCACAGCTGCTGGCTGCAGAAGCCCCAAAGAATGCGGTGGAGAGGTCGGCACGCGGCCTGGCAGTTGGGTCTGTCCCTTTGGAAACGCGGGGACGGTCCCCTCACAGGTCCGTCAGCAGCTCTTCCTAAGATTCGTTCCTGTGGGGGAAAGCATGAAACAGGAATCCCAACCTGCGGGGTACGTCGGGCGGACCCGAAGGTCAGCCATGCAGCCTCGGCCCCCAGCAAATGCCACCGGCGTGGGGACGCGGCCTGCCGGACAGCGGGGCCTGTGCGGGACCAGGAGGCCGGCCTGAGGGTGCAGCAAGGCTCCAGAGGGCTTGTGTTCACTCTTCCATACTGCGGACAAGCAGGCATCAGCGACCTCAGGAGGTGAACCGTTGCCAAGCCTGTACCCAGCACTGGGAAATGACCAAGGACACGAACTAGCCCGGCCCCCAGGAAGCTTCTCGAGAGAGGGAGGGAGGGAGGCCGTAAGCAAGGATCGACCGAAATGACAATGAAATGTGATGAGAGCAGCAGGGCCCCTCAGACATCTGCGGGGTTCAAGCACACACGACAGCTAACACGCCCTGTGGGAGGCGGATGCTCCCCGGAGGTACGCGGTGGGCAAGGTCACGCCGCACCTGCGCCAGGAGCCCAGCAGGCCTGTTTCTCTCCCTCCCGGGTGCTGCAGAAGCAGCTGGTGTTATGATGCGCGGACCGTAGGCCTTTCAGACTCATCGACGCGCAGTAGCAGTTACCCTGTGTCGCACAGAACAGACAAACAAACCAACAGCAACGACAACAAGAAACACCACTGAACTCTTCGGCACTTGACTTAAGCATAACAGGTACTTCAAAAGGCAACAAAGAACGCAGCAGGAAGGAGGGCCTTGGGGCCTGTGGGCGCAGGGCCACCCTGGTGACGTCCCGGACATGGGGCCGAGTCGCGGGGCGGGAAGGCGCCAGCATGCGGTCTCCAGCGTCCGGAGTGTTCTGGAACTCGGGCCTCCTGCTCGGCCCCGTGCAGCCTTTCCCCCTGCCGATGCCATTGGCCTCACGGCTCCACCAAGGCTCCCTTGAGACAGCGGAGAAGCATTTCCACGTGTAATGACGTCTTCGCTCCGCTTCCTTCATCCGGCCATGATCCCCATCTGTGCTGCGTCCGCTCGGGGAGCAGACGCGGCCGTGCTGGGCGAGGGATCGCATCGATTTTAAACTTTTCTTGTTTTCAATAACAGTTGTGTGGAGTCCCGGGAAAGTACAGGCTTGGAAGTCAGAAGCAGTAGGAGTGCAGGCCTTTTTTCTCTTACGAACTACCTCCTTTCCGGCAAGTCTGGGAATTTCTCTGGGTCTTCATGTCCTCGTTTCACATCTATAAAACACAACTCCGTCTGCATCCTGGCGGAGAAATAGGAATTTCAGATGGGAGTGCTCGCTGGAGGCGAAGGCGCTCGGGCAGCGCGGGCCTTTCTGTTGCTACGGTGACGTAGCTTTACATTCTCTCTCTTCTCTTGTTGTGTGTAGTCAAGGGAGCGAGCATTTCCCCCAGTGCCACTGGGGGAATCGGGGGAAAAATGAATGTTCACATCACTTTGGAACCTTGCTGACTTCACATACAGTAGAATCGTTATATATACACACACACACACACGTATACACACAGGTACATATATATATATATATAATTGGTCTAATGAGAAGACATAGCCCTCATGAGGATTTTTTAAATATTTTAATTCTTTTTACATTTAAAAGTTTTTTTTAATGTTCGAAATGTTTTTACAGGTCAACGCGTCTTAAATCTTTCCCAGGTTAGGACCGGAAGGCTGGCGAGCCTAAGGGACTGTCCGGTTTAGGGAACGTCACTTTGTTGCACACCCTTTGATGGAATGGAGAAGAATGAGGTCATCCGTTTGACGCCGGAAGCTGGAACTTCAGCAAATGACCGACACTGTCTGGATAATGCGTTCCTTACAGATGAAAGCAAGCCCGAATCAAAATCACAGATGAGATATCAAACAGGACTCCCCCCCCCCACCAGAGATGGATTTGAATAGTGCTCTCAGGATTTCACTGCTTATGACATTTAAACGCTGCGTGTATGGAGTGCTAAAAATACACCGTAGGGAACAATCCGGAGCTGGCAGAAAAACGTTCGCGTTTCAAAAGGTCCCTGCTATTTTAAGTTCTACGCTCACACTGCCTCGCAGTGAGTAATACCTGCGCGAAGTCTACTATGTCGGCTGAGGCCGTGGCGGAGATGCCTGGCCCCAGGGAGCGTCTGGCACTCTCTGGAGACGTGCGTGCGTGTGTGTGCGTGCGTGCGTGTGCGTGCGTTGCGTGCGTGTGCCTGCGTTTGTATTGCGAAGGCAGCGAACGCCTCCAGTCAGGAAAGGGGGCGATGGTAAGGTAATCGCTGACATGGGCCTCCGTGTCGGGGTGTCCGCCGCGCGTCCCGTGGGCATTCGGCGGAACTGTGGAATCCGCGGGCAAGACCCGGATGCCGCCCGGAGGCGTCGCGCCGAGCCGGCCGCAGGGGCTGGCGCCGCTGGCCTCCTCCCGGCCTTGCCGCGCACCCCACGGGGCGCCCTCCTCGGCCGTGGCGGTGTTCACGGTGGCTCCTCCCACAGCACGTCCCCGCGCTGTCCCCACATGTCCCCCGCGGCACGCGAGGGCCCTCGAGAGGACACGGGCTCTGACGCGGGCATGCCACTTACCCTTCCGGGCATCAGGCGCCGCGCGCTCGGCCCGCACGTGGCGAGAGGGAAATCGAACGCCGGGGCCTGGGTGCGCACTCGCCTGCCGGCGGACGTAAGGCGTCACCGCGGTTTCCCACGGGAAGCACGTTTTCTGCAATGCCACGGCGTCTGAAACGAACAGTCCAAAACCTGTCACGGGTCGGAGTTCGCGTGGCATCACGTCGCGTGACAAGCGTTCATGGTCGTGATGAGACGAGAGGTCAGGGATTTGAGGAAAGAGGTGCCCGCCGGGGTCACGCGGGGCCAGGCCTGTCCTCCCAGCTGTCCCTCACGCCTGGCCTCTGTCTGCCCTTGGACCACTGGCCTCCCTCCCCGGTCAGCGCACAGCAGACAAGCAACTACCGTGAAGCGACCGGATTCTGCTCTTTCCAAGACTATTTACTTGAATGTTGATAGGAAACCAATAGGCTTGAAGACATGGATCCCCACTGGTGGCATTTCTTCCAGCCAGTGGTCCCCACGAAGCGCTGGCAGGCTTCCTCACGATTCAGGCTGAGGGTCTGCCGGGCCGGGCCCCGCTGTGCGACATGTGACCTCCTCCTTAGGCGCTTCCCTCCGGCTCCTCCTCGTGTGAGCTCTCGAGGGCCCTGAGTGCCCAACTCACAAGCGTTCAGTCCTGTGTAACTTGCCTGAAGAGAGCGACGTTTCTGATCAAGTTAGAAATATTCTGTTCCAGTGTGTATTATATTATCATGGAGCCGGCTGACATTCACGGGTGTTTCTCCTTGCCTCACCGTATATAGACCGTGAGCTGCTAACATGTCTTCTCTTTAAGGATTTACACAGATTTCAAGAAAATAGTTCATACGGCATTAAAAACGGGCATTTCCAGTTTTGCATGAGCACGGCGTCATTCTCAAGGGATTATACATTATTTTGTCCACACAGTGATCACGAGGTGGGGGTGAAAACAGCCAGTGGCACGTCACCCCGGGAATCGAGATTCCCACTCTCAGTGAGGCCGCGGGGCTTGTCAGTCATGGGAACGGGATGTTTTTAATTAAATCGCGTCTTCCTGAGGGTACGGCGCAGTAAATCCCGGGAGATCGGAAGTGCGGGCAGGTGTGCGTCCAGCCCGGTCACAGCGAAGCCCTCATGGGAGCTGCCGGGTCGACGGTCGGGGCCCTGGGGGCTCTCACCCAGCGGGGCTCCTCCGCAGGGGCAGGGTCGTGGCACATCGCCGAGGACAGAAATTCCGCGGCCAGTTTTCCTTTTTGTCTTTGCTGGCTGGTTCGCATCCATCACAGTTTCTTTTTATAGCTCCCTTCATTACTGTGGTTAATTAACACCAATAAGTGACTGAAACATATAGTATTTTGATTGCATTTTTATCTTCCATTTTTTTTTTCTTAAGCAAACCATCACTCCTGATGCCTTGGGGCTGTTGTAAACGTTGAGATTAAACATATAGCTTATTTTAACATCTAAGTTTGACTTATTGGTTTCAAATTACATGCTTTAGACTACCTATTTTTAAAGATACCTGTAGATGTTATCAAAATACTACTTGGACGTCTATAGAATTGCATACACCAACTTCATCTCATGTTAATTTCCTGTGTTAATACAAACAAAAGTATTTCGTGTATTCCTATAAAGATTTGCCGAGGCTTTTTTGAAGATTGATTTTTTTTGGTGGGAAAGTTGGTTGTTGACTTTTGAAAAGTGGACATGATATTGACATGGTTTCTAAAATCTAGGTGCCTTTTACTATTTTTTCTCAATGAGGCAGACGGATTTTTGTTTTCTGTTTGGGCCAGGTCATAACCTCGTCTTGTACAAAAATTCATTTCGGTGTTATCAAGATATCGTTGATGTATAACATTGTATTTATTTAAGTTGTACACAATGATGATTTAATATATGCATATATTATGAGATGATCACTAAAACAATTTTAGTTAAGGATAACCTCATCTTTTATTTTAATTTTCACTAATTTATGAACATTTTTGGAAGCTCCTTCTAATCACTTACGTGTCAGTGGAGGATGGCTGATCTGAAATCGCACCTTCGGTAAGGGCGCGTCCCAGTTCCATTCTGTCTGACATGGTGAGAACGTGGCGCGTGGAACCGGGGGCGCGCGTGGTGCGGTGGGGGCCAGGCCCGGGCGTGAGCGGGGCACGCGGGCCCCTGTCCCTGCGGCGGGCGATGCTCAGGGCTGGGCCGGCTGCCGAAGCCGGCGGCGTGTTCTCGGGTGGAGGAGAAGCGGGAGGAGCGAGCAACTAGGTCACCCGGGAGGGGCAACCCGCGGGGCCTGCGGAGGCTGCGGCACGGAGCTGGCAGGTGCTGCGATCGTTCCCGGGGAGGCGAGGCGTGGGGCGGCGGCCACTTGCGGGCACATTGACAGGGGGAGCTCGGAGAGGAGCTGGAGACCGGAGACGCCGGCCGTGAGGTGCCTTCGGGTCCGATGAGCGTGGCGAGGGGTCTCTGCACGGGCGTTTGCGCGCGAGGAGGACGCGCGGCCACGTGCGGACCGGGAGCCCTGCCGAGGCCGCAGAGAGAGGTGCGGGAGGGAAGAGCGGTGCGTTGTGCTCTGAAGAAGAGGGAGGAGAACAGTTCAGGGAGAGAGAGTGCTCTGGGGAGGACGAAGGAGGCCCACGTACTCAGCAACCATTTCTCGAGGGCCGCCTCTGAGCAGGACCCTGGGCACGGGCCAAGGGCGGGGCCAGGACGGCCAGATGCAGCAGCCCCGAGCCCGAGTGCAGGGATCCGGGCCCTGCCGCTTTCCCCGCGGCCCGAGGCCTCGTTCTCGCACCAGGGACGATGAAATCGTAGTACCTGGGAACATCTTTCCTCAGAAGACAGTGGTGCTCTAAGACACGGTCAGAAATTTTTTAGTTGCTGACTTTAAAGGCCATTGGAGACACGATTACCTCACATCTTCAGCAAAACTGTGAATGACTCTACATGTTATATAACTACAAGTAACTTAAAAAGCAAAATATATACTGACACTTAGTGTCAACGGGAAAGGTTGCCTGACAGGCTCATTTACTTTTTTCTTTGACCAGATAACGAGCCCTAACCTGTAATGGTTCTTTCTTTCGAATTGCTTATCACATGTTTCATCTAAATTTAATTTCCATTTGCATACACCACGTCTTGGGATAAGCATTTTCAAATTTCTCTAAATAATTCTCAGTATTTTAAGCTTTGTTTTTAGTGACACACCTCTCTATTACTGAAAGCCACTGCAATTTTAGAAGTAAAAGAAAACATTGTTATTGATCGAGTTAGGTTTTGGTTGTTATGCATGAATGGCAAAGTCTTAACATCCCAACCAAAATTTCTCTGAAGCATTGCTGCTTCAAATGATATTTCTTCCAAAGGCACATACACCCCTCCCCCGTGTGTGTGTGTGTGTGTGTGTGTGTGCGCGCGCGCGTGCACATGCTATTAAGAAAACTGAATTTCCTTGAGAGATTTTGTTCATTTTTTTTGTCTTTGTAAATTGAATCTGTTCTTCAATATGGATAAGGAAGAATATGGGTTGGGATAATTTAATACTAGACGTATCATTAAAAAAAAAGTTATGCCAAGAAATAGAATGTCTTCACTTAGCAAAAATTGTGCCTTGTCATTATTTCTGCAAGGGATCGATGATGATGATAGTCTGAGTTTTTAAAATTAAGGCAAACGTTTCAAGTTGATGTGTAGAGACTACAATATCTATATTCTGTTTTTCGTCTTAGTGTTATAGAAAAAACTTAAGTCTCTGTTTCATCTAT
Organism: Eonycteris spelaea; assembly: GCA_003508835.1. Classification (NCBI taxonomy): domain Eukaryota; kingdom Metazoa; phylum Chordata; class Mammalia; order Chiroptera; family Pteropodidae; genus Eonycteris; species Eonycteris spelaea. The sequence goes on along the minus strand of PUFA01000002.1, from coordinate 1,825,367 downwards.
CATCCATTGGTAATCTATATCGACCTATCACAATCGCTCTATCTCTATCATTTCTCACTCTATCTATCTATCTATCTATCTATCTATCTATCTATCTACCATCTATCATCTCATCTCTCACCCATCTATGATGAGTTGTCATTGTCAAAGTTGACTGACTAGCAGGATATGACGACGAGTTTCAGGTGGCAGTTCTTACTCTTGTACGAAGGGGCCGGGCGGTGATTCTCTATGTTATGGCAAAGGATGAGCTTTAAATGAGACTCGTGCCGAGGTTGCTAAGAATGAGTGACCAGTTGTGCTCTATTAAGCATCACCAAATACATACTTTATTTTGTGAGTAAAGATTACTTGAGAGGTTAGAACCAGTGTCTGTAAGATCCCAAGCAACTTGTTAAGGATAGTCCTGTCCGACGGAGAAGATGGTTATATCAGCTCGTTTGTTTCTCAGGATGCCATATTCGTTGTAACTTGGTCTCGTTGAAGTGGGTTCAGTCAGGACCTGCCTTGGCCATGGCTCGTGGAAATAATGTGTGTTGTCTATTCTTCTTCCCCCCTCTTTCCTACATGAACATTTGCATTTTTTGGTAGCCAGTCAGAGGGCTTTGAAACAATAGCTGTAAGGCAGACCTTCTGTGAGTTTTATTCTCCGGCCACTGATGCTGGGCAGCTTCCCCATCTGTGTACTGCAGATGACAATGTGTGCCCATCTTGGTCCTACATTTAAATTTGTATTTGCATTTGCATTTGTATTTGTATATTTATATAAAATCCCAAAGGCAAGCCTGAAACTGCAGGCACTCTGTGAAGACCGGTCATGGTTTTACTTCTTTCTAGCTTTAAAAAATTGACAAAACATTGATAGGGGAGGAGGAGTCAGAGTGGAAGAAACTAGAAAGATGAGTTAGATGTCAGAAGTGGGGATAGAGTACTCCTTGCTCTCCTGCTGGGCTGGGGCCCAGCTCCCGGGGCATCTGGTCTACCCCGGGGTGGGGAGGGCGTGGAGGGGGCGCTATCTGTAACCCCCCTGCCTTGGCCACACCCCACCGAAGCTCCTCTTCCGCTGGATGGCCCTGCATGGTGGTGTCCTCTGCCGCCCTCTGGGCTCCTGTAACCTCTCCTCCCCCTGCCCATCAGTTGGGGTGCTGAGTAGGCTGGAGCTTGGAGTCGGAGGGTTGCTCAGCTCCCCAACCCTTGGGCTTGGCTGCTCTGTCCTCCTTCACCTGCACAGTCAGTCCCCTGGGAAAAATCCCCACTGTTAAGTACTCAGCATGGTTTCCATCTCCCCACTGGCACGCGGATTGAATAATTAATGACTATGACTTCGTCCTGAAAGAGCAGATGAAGGAAGTATCTGAGGCCATAAGCAAAGGACAGAGGGAGTTACAATGTACGATCCACGTTCGGAGACCCGCGGTTTCAGTTCAGAGGTCTGATGCTGTCTGTAGGTGCTCCGTAGGGAAAGAAGGAGACGACATGAGTAAATAGGAAAGAAACACAAAAGAATAGCTCTCTGTGCTGGAGATAAATAAAAACCTCCAGATGAAAGAGTTAATCCACTATTGAAAAACATGAATGAACGAAAAGCCACAGTTAGAAATCTAATAGCGACTTTTCAGAATGGCGAGCACTTATAGAGAAGGGTTGATTACAGGTGACCTGCAAAGTTAAACGATTCAGATCGAATAGGCACTTCTTTAATAACCACTGGATACAGAAGACAATGGAAAATTTCTTCAGATTTGAAGATGAATTATTTTGTGGCTATAATCTATTAAATTAGCATTCAAGGCAGAAGGCAGAATAAAGATATTTTCAGATTTGCAAAGACTCCCAAATTTTGCAAAGCAGTCACTGTATCACAATTACTCAGGGAATCATTACAAAGAATTCAATCAGAAGAAGGTTTGGGGAGGAAATGATAAGAAATGTAAACATTAAATATCATAGTTAATTCTAAATAAATATTGAAGAATGATTTAAAAAACAGAATAAATCATCTGAGAGCCCGATGGAGCTGTGTGCACCAGGGGAAGTGACATGTGGTCCTCTGGGGTGGGAGGGAGCCATCTCGCAGGAATCTCAGCTTGTTCGGGGCAGCTATGGATGGCGACGATGCTGAGCGTTAGCTTAGAGACGTTTTATTTGTGTTAAAACTGAATTGTCATTGTGAGAAGACTAGACATAGGATGTGTATGAAGAAAAAGAAAAACAATTGAAAAAAAAAACAAAAGAGGGAGACAGAGTTGGGAAAGAGGAAACTTCACCACTCGACAACAGAATAGGAATAAATCAATATGATGAAAAGAAGCACCAACGAACCTATAATCAATACCTCTACCTCAATAAAATTCCTTTATTATTAAAAAAAAAGACACTAAAACTGGATTTGAGAAAAAAACAACTTGCGATGCGTATGGTGTAAGTGTGTGGACCAGCATAGGCTCACGCATTTTTTAATAAGACACACGTCTTTACAAATGGGTGTAAAGGACTAACGGCAGAGGAAGAGAACATCTTAGACAAATGCCGACAATCACGAGGCAGGACAGATGTCGATATCATAGAATATACGTACGTAACGTCGAATAAAAAGGTGATCAGCAGCATTGACGAAGCATAACCAGGCAGCTGACAGGTGAAATGCAAATACTAATGCAGCCATTCTAGTGAGGCAATAGACCCGATCTCATCGAGGAACAGTGAACACATAAACAGCAAGGTGTCGTTTCCCCCATCGCGGGGATGAGAGCTGGAAAGAGGACTGATGTCCAGTGTCGACAGAGGGGGAGGGAGCCACCGGCACCGCGTGTGCTCCTGGCGGACGGGCCGACGTGGCCGGTCACGCCGTCGCTCAGCCGGCGTCCGACGCACAGGGAAGCTTACACGGCAGGGCTTCTGCTCATGGCAGAGTGACGTGTCAGTGCCTCCACTGCATTAATGTTTCATAGAGCAAGAGGGAGAACGGCCTGAATGCCTCTCGATAGAGAAATTGTTAAATAATTGAGGTCCGTTCGTGCCGTGGGGCAGGAGATGGGGGTTCCCCTCTGAGGGCGATGCATGTGCTGTTACCACTGCCTGTCATTAAGGATAGGAAAAAGACGCCAATTAGAAAGTAGACATGATGAGCTCACATATCAATGTGCTCAAAAATACATGTAAATGCAGGGGGAAGCACAGCCCGAGAAGAATAAACCACTCATTGTGTACCTCTGAGACAGGATTGAAAATGAGGCGAGCAGCGGGAGGTGTATAACGGACTTCCACTTTTCTCCTTTACGCATTCCTGCATTGATTTTTTGACAATTCGACAACATTTCTGCGTTACGGAAAATGTTTTTAAATGCTGACATCAATACAATCGCCTTCTTAGGAATGCACGCTCTTTCCTGCTTAGAACGACAGGTCCGTTCTGTCCCGGGGGACGCGGGTGCTGCGTGGCCGCTGCTGCAGCCCTGTGTCCCCGAGTCTGTGACATTCCCCGGGGAGGAGCACGAGCCCCCGAGGCGTGAATGTCCTTTTTGTGCGCGCGTTTACAGATGGGTCTCACACCCGGGATTCTTGGCTGCCCCCCAACTGCTGCTCACATCCTTCTCTATATGGTGCGACTTCATCACGCCTGAAGAAAGAAAACACAACATTGATCAGAAAATCAGCGTCTACGATGGAGTCATTCTCGGTAAAAGAAAGGGGCGCCTGGCCGCACAGGCGCCCTCACAAGTTTGGAAGGACAGTATTTTATTGACGATGTATTTTAATGCCTCAAACGCATCTCGCACAGTCATGCCAGTCACGACTAAAAGAAACTACTTTGTTCCAATTGCAGGTGAGAGATGAAAAAAAAGAAATCATTTTTTTCACACGTGACAGGGGAGAGAAAAATAGCAAGTTCTATTTCTCTTCATACCTCCTGCACCCTGAGCTGACTCAGTGTTGTTCCCACGTGCGCCAGGGTGCGCGAGGCTCTCGTGTCGGAGCTTCAAGCCTGTTCCGGCCTCACCTCATTTGCAGCTTAAGTCTTGGGCGGCCGCCCTCCCCCACCCCCTTCGATAACCTGCCATCTGTCTATTTGCTAAAGTCGAATGTAGAAGAGCAAATGATGACTGTTGGCAGTCCAGGGATGATTCAAGGTTGTGTCTACACAAACAACGCGAATGCATTTAATTAATTTCGACTTCATGGTTTGCTGATTAGTTGCTTGACTCAAATAGCTGGAGAATTTTAGGAAATAACTTGGTCTTATTTCTAATCATTATTAAAAGGCCTTGATGTGAGCCCTCAAGGAAAGACATGATATGTTTACAATTTGAAGAAATTTGAATTTAGCATCTTTTAACAAAGCAAATGCTTACCTGGCAAAGATATTTCCTAATAGAGATGACAAATTATATGATGCTATGATTTCAAGGCAGACTATGTAGAAAGCTAGAGCGTAGTAATGTATTCTCTATTTTGCTTATCAACATTTCTTTTTTAGTTAAAAGACTATTTTAAGCATAAGGTATGTTTACACACAGTAAGATAAATAAGAATATTGAAACCTCAACCTAGAGACCTGAACAAATATTAAGTTATTCAAGGAATAAAATGCCCTGTGGTTTAAAAAAAAAAATAGTTTGCTCTAATAAGCCTCAGGCTTTTAAGTAACTTAGTATCAAAGCTTCTAAGATTAGTCCTTTTTTCCGTAAGGACATAGAGGTTCACTTTTAAGCGGCTCTAGATGGTGCACCATCATGGTCTCGTACCGAGCTGACAGACGCATTGAGAGAGCGTGTCGACTCGGAGCCAGCCGTGGCAGGAACGGCTCTGGGAAGAAGCTTTGCTTAGTCTTCAAGCTGAAAAACGTCCTCTCGTTCCATTAAGTCTATTGATACGGGCGTTTAATGAGTAGAGCCATTCTCGCCCATCTACTGATTTGAAGGGTTCTGCATTGCAAACGTGTTTGCTTAGTGCCCAATCACACACAACGCTAGACTTTCCCTTTCGTTCTGTGCTTTTCAGACCCCGCACCCCCCGCCCCCCGCTTCCCCACCTCCCAGGGCTGAGGGAATTGGGGTGCGCTGAAGGGGGTGAGGGGAGATGGTGTTTCTTAGACCGCGCCGTGGAGTGCTGCTAAAGCACAGACACAAAAACAGAAATTCAACACGTAACACTCCGGTGGGGTTAGGTGTCTGGCCGCCCTCGGCCCTGTGCGGAGCTCCCCACGACTTCCCCAAGCGCCGCCGCCTCCACCCGTCTTTCTGGCTCCAATCCGCGGGAAATTGAATCAGTTTCCTCTCCTTGTTTTCTCCTACCTGCCGTGTATTTATCTGTATGGCTCACGTTGCACCCACCTGGTCCCTTTATCCTCTCTGAAGCAGAACCTGCCCGAGATGAAGACTGCTTATTCTCGGGTGAGCAGAGACCCACCACGTCCATGCGCTTTTCACTAACAGGACTAGGAATGATCTCTTTACAAGCATCTTCAGGGAAATGCTGTTTTAGGTAGGCCCGCCAAAAAACGAGCATTTTACGTTTTCAGAACTAGCTTCCGATTTATAAAACAGTTGAGAACGGTGTTAGCTCCTTTGCCTTTTTGCTCTGGGAGACCGCGTGGCATATTAATTATTGGTTAAAATGCCATAACCGATGTACTTCTGTACTGTAGATGTGGTGTAGTGCAAAGGTCATAAATTCTGGCAGGAAGAGGAGAAAAATTCCCAAACCGGAATGAGCCAGATGAATTACTGCACGTTTTGATTCTCTGCTGTCATCTCTGTAAATACCGGGTGATGACACCAGCTTTCATCACAGCACCCGGTTTAGACAGAGCAGGCCGGGAGAAAGCTTCCTGCAGCGATTATTAGGCTTCCAGAACAACAACAAGCAGCAGCAAAACACGAAATACAGTGTGTCTGAATTAGTTAAGGCTGATTTCCTTGCATCACTTTTACTCCCTCCCTTCCGCCCCGGTTTCAAGTAAAATCCCACATTCGCGGCCATTTATTTCCACCAGTAGCCTCACGCCATGTTTCGTTCTCTGTTTTTTAACTTTCGCAATAATAACCATTTGCAAAAATACAAAGGATCGTTGTATACTCTCCATCCAGTCATCCTAATGATACCTTGATCTAATCATAGTGAAACTATCAGAACGGGAAGAGTGACGTGGATACGGAACTGTCACAACCCCGTAGAGCTTATTCAGATCCCGGCGAATCTCCTGAGCCAGGGTGGAATCTAGGACCACACGTTGCATTTGGCTGTCGTGACCCTTGAATGGCCCTTCCCTGGAACAGCCCCTCAGACTGCCTTTGCGTTTCCGGAAGTTGACATGTTTGAAGGACACTTACCTACCAGGTAGGGAGCCCCTCCATTCGAGTGCGTCCGATAGTTCTCCCCGATTGAGTTTAGACTTAGAATCCCGGGCAGTACCGTCGCCGACGCCGTGGGCTCCTCAGGGTGTTGCAGACAAGGTGACGGTGTCCAGACGTCTCGTTACGGCAACGTTCACCTCCCCCGCTTGGTGAAGGTGTGTCTGCAGATTTCGCCACTGTGAGGCTACTTTTTTCCCTTTGTTATTATATAGTTCTGATATACTTTCAGACTTCATACCTAGCCAGTATAGCTTGTCATTCATCAGTACGGGGCCCTATCTGTCCTCAGGTGCCAGTCACACGACCTAACGTCTCAGTTGGGGCACAGGCCCCCAACATGTCTCAAAACGTCAAAAACTCAAAATGTCAGAAGCTCACAAATGTGTGGAAATTATGCCACACACCTCTCACTAACTAATAAAACAAAGAAAAGTCACAAAGAAAATGAGAAGATACTTTGAGGTGAATGCAAATGTAGCTACAACATACCAAAACTTCAGGGGTGCAGCTAAAGCAAGGCTTACAGGGAGAGTTAAAGCTGTGAATGACTATATCTTAAAGAAGAGAGCTCTTGAAGCAAGAACCTAACCTTCCATCTTTGCTCAGAGGAGCAAGCGGAATTCAAAGCAAGCAGGAGAAAGGAAATCAAATCAGAGCAGAAATGAACAAAATCGAGAAGAGAAAATATGGAAGATGAACAAAAAAAAGTCGATCCTCAGAGCAACTTTTAAGGCAGCTGAACACAAATTCATTGAATAAGTTTGAGCTTATAAACTACCATACTGAGGAGTGAATGAGATTCAAACATATTATATATATACATATATTATATATAGTATATATACAGCTATATATTAAATATACACACACACATATATCTTAGTTTCTGACCTCAGAGAGCTTGATATTGTGGGCAAGAGCCTACAGTAAGTAGGGAGGCAATTTAGATGGTGGATGGATAGACGGATGGATGAATGGGCATGTAGTCCGGTAGATTAGCTAGATAGATAACAGATAGCTATAACGATGTAAAAATACATGCGAAATATATTCTTTCAACTGTTTATTCAGCTGCTCACCAAGCAGTTCTCGGGCACCCATAGGGTGTTGGTTACTGTGTATGCAGAGGTGACGTATGCGCGGTCACTCTTTATGGAGTTATCGACCAGGCAGCGAAGTCGTAGACACGGACGTCGGCCATTTAGTGAGATGTGCTGCAGTGAACGGGCCTAGGTCCTGCATCGCATTCGCATAGCACACAAGAGGCACTTCTGAATCTCGCAGCTAACACGCGATCAAATCTGGAGCGTAAATGCGGGTGACACTGGGAACCACAGGAGGTCGGCGTGGGCCGGAGCAGTTGGCCGCGTCCTCTCGGAAGGCCGTTGGGAACCGAGCCACCAGCCGTGGGGCGCGGTGGACAGGCGGAAAGGACAGAGGTGCCGTTGTCCCTCGTCGGCTGCAGGGGTTGCGGGGGCCGGGACTTCTGGCTCCTGGGGGAGGGCGACGCGTCCTGTGATGGGGCACGGGGGCTGCCTCTGGCGGCTGCAACGCCGGAACCCAGCTCCGCTCGCAGAGAGGAGATACCGGAAAAGCGACGTGTGCACCGCGGGCGAGAGCTTCGCCCCAGGTCCCCTGGCCGGCCACGACCCCGCCGCGGCCCCTGCAGGCGGCTCGGGACGGCCTTCCCGCGCCGTTGGCAGCCGCTGCCCCGGAGCGCGTCGGAGCCCGCGGATCTGAGCCTCGGGCGCACAGACGGTGTGTCTGCTTAATAAGGAGGACTCCGGGGGGCAGCAGAGGAAAGGCGCTTCTGTGGGAGGGGATTCCCGGGATGAGCGAGGCCACGGGAAGTCACTCTCTTCAGGGAACGTCGGTGACTCACCAGACACGGTTAAGGGACCCGGCGAGATTCTAACGCCCCCCATACCCCCCCAGAGCGAACAGCCGGCTCACGTGCTCCGTGGCGCACACGCCGAAGTGAGTGCGAGTGTATTTGGGGCAGCGACGCGTCCGTGGCGGGGTCACGTGCCCTGTGCTGGCCCGGCGTTCGCCCCATCTTGTTCCCATCCGAGGGAGCCCCGCACCGAATGACCAGCCCCCACGGTGACAGCAGCGTGTGTCCCGAGCGCCTCGCTGTGCCTGCAGCACATGTCGCCACATCTCCAAACGCGAAGCGGCAGCGATTCCCAGACCACGCCGAGGGCTCACGGCCGGGAAGACCAGCAAGTGCGGCGGAGCCGCAGGACAGTGACGTTGAAGCCACAAGGAGACCCAGCGGGAAGTGGTGGCAGCAGTGACGTCGCCCTCGGGACCTGAGCCCGGACGACAGCAACGCCGAGGGTTCGCGGTCGGAGACTCCGTGACATCAGCCCCGGCGTGCTAAGAACAGAATGTCCGCGGTGCCCAGCCTTCCCGGCGCCAGGGACCAGGCTCCTACGAGAATCCGAGGCCCGAGGCGCAGCCCAGGCGGTGACGCCGGCGCCGGGAGCGGCCGCTCACCTGCCGGCCCCTCCTGCTGTGCAGCCCGCGCCTCACAGGCCGCTGCCCTCGCCCGGTCCGCAGCCCGGGGGTCGGGACCCTGCACAAGGTGGCTTCCCGGTCGTGACACACGTTTTCTGTCCCCCTGCCGCCTGTGCTGTGGGAGTCTGGGGCAGCGCAGGGCCTGGCGCCTGGCGTGGAGGCTGAGCTGGGCCTCGCCCTCCCCGGGCTCCTCACATCTCCGCCAGGTGGCCTCCGGCCTTCCAGCGCCGACGCCTGAAATGATGGGGATTTGGGCTGTGCCCTTCTGCCTCATGCTCACCAAGAATGACACATTCATGTGTCTGACGCTGTGAGAACTCTCGCCATCTCGTCCCCCCACCCGACGCTGTGCTGCGTGACACCCGTCCATCGTAGCAGGGCCGGCCCGCGGCCCACGCTGGCCGTGCCAGTGATTTCTCCCCCCTCCTCCTGCGTCTCCAAGTGGCCCTCCAGTCTGCCACACACACGTCACAGGCGCTTCTCGAAGACGTGCCTCTGCTCCGTTGCCCCGGTCCCTAGGCGGTGGGGAGCGTCACGTTCCTCCATGGGCTGAGGCCGCGGCCTTGTCCCTCATGCCCCCAGCTGCGCTTCACCCGCCTTTGCTACCTTTCCCGTCGCTGCCGTAGATCTTGCTGCAACACACACACACACACACACACACACACACACACACACACACACACACACCTCGCTCGGGGTCTGGGTGACTCCACAGCCTTCGCCCCGGCACCTGCTCTCCGACGTGGCGCCCGCCACCTTTCGCGCCCATCGGCACACGTCCTCTGTTTCTCACTCTGTCTCCACTAGCCCTTCCTGCAAGGACCAGTTCCTCGGCCTGGGACATCGTCGCCCTGGGGTCCATCCAGGTCCCTCCTCACCCTTGGGTCTCTGTCGCATATTGGCAAATGCCTCCAAGGCACCAAGCTCCAGATTCACACAGTGGTATAAATGCACACGCCATGATCTCAAACAAGTTCATCGCGGGTGTTCCCTGCACGAAAGGCACAGTGTGCTGCCTGAAATTTAAAGATGGTGTGATACACAGACGAGAGGACTTCACGCCAGCGACGGGGGGTCCCCTTCGAGCGCCACCGTTAGCGCCGCTAACCGACGGGGAAGATGGCGTTCTCTCTTCGCGTGCTGAAGCCTGTGTTTGCCAGTTTAATTCACTTATGGGACATGATACGACAAAAGGTATACAGCAAAATAAAGCAGGAGAATATCACTTTTAAGAACTCACCTTTTTATATCATTCTGCGTCTCCCCATCTTTTTAGGAAATAGAAGGTGTATTTAACGACGTGGTCTTGATAGTCTCTCTCCCCAGAGTTATCCCGTAAGCTGGTTCCTCGCCACCCACGGGTGAAGCACTGGAACAAGACGCTGATGAGTTACTCCTTTCCGTCCCTTTCTGGCCTTGGGTCCCCTTGCCCTTCCTAGCACTTCTTCTAAAGTGGGGCCATCTGCACCCTCTTTAAGTGCAGACACCTACATAGCCAGCCAGTGGTGTTTGAAGAGAATATTTAAATGTTTTTAGAAATTTCTGCTTATTCTTTTTCCCCCCCTGTAGTTCCTGATCAAAACCAGAAATGTAAAGAAACTCAATTTATTTGAACTTTCGTTACTATAGAATTTTGTTAATGCGCTGGGTTTTCTAGTTCTCATTATAATCAAAACGCTGTATAAAATTGGGATCTTTCTGTGTACACCCTGGTAGATCCTGTTTCATATTTTACTCAGGTACACTCCACTCTTATTCAAGAGTTGATTTCAGCGAAAACCCTTTGAGTGTTAAGTATGGGGTTATGAATAAGAGGATGCTAAAGAGTGAAGCCTAATCCTCTATCAATGGAAGTCAGAGAACTGTGAATTTGAAACAGAACTCTTAAATTTAATCTCCACATAAAGGCAACAGTTTTATTTTATTTTCTGTGAAACTTTTGATCTTTTTTCCCCCTATACTTTATTTTTTTTATTTGTTGTGAGTTTATATAAAGCGTAAGCATTTTTTTTTTGCATGTGAATTAGGAGAAAGCTAACCTCCTCAAAGTAATTTGTTCTTTGCCTTTTGTTCATCCTTTCCCACAATGCTGCTAATTGCTTCTTCCTCTTAAATTCTGTTAGTTGAACTAATTTAGATATGAGAAAGGAGAAAAACACTCCCATTAAACTGAGAAATGACTCAAATGTAAGCTAGAGCAATTGGCACACAGGAAAGAGGCCACAGTTGTCTTAGAAATTAGCACAGGAAAAGGACTTTACTAATGTACAGACTTGAAATACAAGACATTCCATTGTACTTTGCTAAATAACCAATTATCAGTAGGTTTGCAAAATTTTTTAAAAAGGGATAAACGAATAAGCGTCCTTGTACGGTTAGAATTAGGGAAGCACTGAAAAATGCTGATTTGTTTAAATGTTTATGCAGAGGCTGGTTCAAAGAAATCTAGTTCAAAAACGGAGCATAAACATTATTAAGAGTTTTAGGTCTGTATGAAATAAAGATTTTGACAAAAAACAGACCACTTGTATTTGACTTTTTTTTTTCTGTATTTCAAAGAGGTATGAATTCTTGTGCATTTTTCTTTATAGATTCTACATAAATTGTGTTGCCTCTGAATGCAACTCTCTCTTAAAGGAGCAATGATTGCGGCATATGGATTATCTTGTTGCGCAGGGGAAATGATGTCATAGATGCATGGCTGGGAGGCCGAGGAACCGACGTGGCTGACACGTTTCGTTAAACTCGGCATTTCGCAGCAGGGGAGGCGGCCAGCTGCCCTGTTCGCCGTGGCTCACACCTAGCTGAACTCACCGTACTTCCTGTTACGATCGTTACTCTACACGCTACTTTTCTAATGGATTTGAATGAATAGTTTTTTTTCTTTTACCGTTCTAACTTTTTACTCTATAATAAAAAAAATATTCAAAGAAATATGAAAATAGGGATCCCTGTTAATAAAGTGCAATCTTTTTTCTGCCTCTTAAAAATTACATTAATCAACTAGATGTTTCTAAATGGCTTTCATCAGTCACTTAGGACTGTGTGTGTGTGTGTGTGTGTGTGTGTGCGCGCACGTGTCTTGGTGTGTGTGTGAATATTTATATATACAAAACGCTATTTCTTAGAGATTTCTACCTCTAAGCTTACAGTGAGTTTCTTTGAATGTGTCTCTATGGATGTATGTCTGTGTGTGTTCATCTTACTTTCTCATCTCTATTTTCGTTTATCACCACTCAGATTTTCCAGTTTTACTTTTCTAGGTTCGTTCCCCCCCCCCCCACCCCATCATATCACGTTCCCAGCTCCTTAACCCTTCTGATTGCGGGAGGGAGCTTCATGCTTCTGCATGACGTGGGCAGCAGATGGCGCTAGACAGATGCCGAAGCTCCCTCCCCAGGCGCGGCCCGAGTGAGATGCTTCGCATCAAAACAGACGTAAATCACGTTGCACTTTAAGTCACATTTAAAACAAAACCTATGATTAATAGTTCGGTTTGGCGAAACGATGGCTTTGGTAGAAGAAAACAGGTCACTTTTCAATCCCAGAACATTAAATTACGGTCATACGTTCCGAGGCCCAATGATCGTTTCATAGAGGCAGTGCGCTTGCGGGGCTCGTCCGATGACGGGGTGCAACTTCCGATCCTTCACGGTTTTGATGCTTATCCTAATTCGAGTCGTTAAAAGTGCCACTGAACAAAGAAAAAAGCCGAGAATGTTCATGGTCTGTAGACAGAGCACGCAGCATCGTGCAGGAAAGGGAGTAGGCGCTTTGGGAGTTGCTGTGGATTCTTAGTATCAGGCAGGTTTCCTTCGAAAAGAAGGAAAGAAGCAAGGGAAGGGAGGAGGGAAGGAAGGAAGGGAAGGGAGGGAAGAAAATGAAGGAAAACAAAATTAAAAGGACAGAAATTTTTTTTCAAAAAAGGACAAATTAAAGCTTATAGAAAGATTTTTCCACAAAAATCTACTAAAACATTATGAATTATCCATGCTCAAACTCTGCGCATGCTTATTTGTTTATAATTATATATATGTATTCAAAATTCAGATGTAACAAAGAAAACTAAAGTCACTGGAGCTGTTGTTTATGGCGAAATGAGCCATTTGGAAGCAAATCTCTCCTTCTTTCCTTGTTATATTAAAAATGCTTAAACTTACAGTAATCCAGTTGACAAATAGCCCAAGTAAAAGTTTGCCGAAAACAATTGAAGATGATGGATTACACGTTCTGACTGAGACTACAGCCTGATAAACAGCTGCTCTCTTAATGTCACAAGTCACCCATGCTCGTGGTTCATTTTTTTATAGTGTCAGTGTAAGGCTGCTTGGAATTGGTTAAGCTGCACTTAGTCACTGACTCGGGGGGAATACTGAAGAATAAAGCCTTGCATCAGAGTTTTACGAAAAGAAAGTAGACAAACAGATGATCGGTAGGTAGGTACACAGGCAGGTAGGTAGGTAGACAAAATCACGACGCACGTAAGTGACTATTCCAAATACGGCTGCACATCTCTCCTTTGATTATGATCCTTGTTTGTTTCCCTCTTCCTTTCTTTCCTTTCTTCGTTTCAGTGACCGTTTCTAAAAGCCATAGCAACTCAAAAACTCCTTCATTGAAACACCCTAAATTTAGAATAAAATGGTAGGCCCTCTGTGGTCCGCTCAGCTCCCAGCACCCCACGGCTTCCTGCAGAACAGGTGGCCTCCCCTTTGAGAATTCCCACGCACGCCGATCAGGGCATTCCGACACGCGGCCTCCCGAGCACCATCACGCTTGCACGCCCACGTGATAAAGCTTGGTGCACGGTGCCGCCAAACGCAGCATTGATGAAAAAAGCCAAGTCGCGGCTGCAGTGGGGCTGTTGCTGGTGCAGAAGCGAAGACGTTTAAGTCAGAGTCTGGCTTGGGTGGGGTGTGCGCTGGCCTCAGACAATTGCTGCCTATACATAACCACGGCTCATTGGGATGTCTTCATCCACACAGGGGTGTTTCGGTCCTGCATTTTAGGGATGACTTTCCTATAAACAAGTGTTGGGCGTCTGTGTGAGGAGGAAAAAGTCATCAACTGCTCTTCGATGACAAGACATAACCCGTGGGGCGATCCGTGTTCCAGAAGCAAATCGATGAGGAGGGAGTGTCCCGCCATTTGCATCACACCTGCCAGCCCCGATCTGTGGAAGCAGCGGTCATGTGTCCACTGTCTCAGGGCTCGTGTTATTTTCAGTTCCAAGCAACGCACTGTCTTCTGGATGGTTTATTTTTATTAAAAAAAGTAATAATAACTACTGAGGGTTTCATAGAATCGATTAATTGTAATAAGTCCAACATCTGACAACTCTGTACTATTAACATGTCCCACCTTAAGGGATGAGATAGCTGCAGAATATAACATTTCACTCCTGGCGAGGAGGATGCGTAGGATCACAAACGAAGTAAGGATTCTTTCTGTATTGGTGGAGTGCCTATCTTTCGCTCTTCATCCATTACCTTATGTTTATAATAACTGGATGGAAATTAGTTTGGAAGACTGGTTTTGAAATCATCTTTACGTATTGTAGCTTTTATCTTATTTACATGTATTTCTTTACAGATCCAGTAAAAGAACATGAGCATTATAGCTAGTGTGTGTGAAAAAGAACGGTTTTAAATTCAGACACAACTACCTGTAACCTTTCTGTCGTGGGGGAACTAATTTAGCTCCTCTGGGCTTCTATTTGTTCAATTATAAAAATAATGGTATTTATTTTGTGGGGTTAGAATGTCTAACATGAAGTAGATGTGAAAGTCGATATTTTAAAAAGTAGATGTCTTCAGAAAAAGAAAAGAATCAAGAATAGAACAGGCTTGCTTCTTTTTGTCAGTATTACCTTAGAGAAGCTGGGAATATCCTGTCCACAGGAGACAGTCTTCAAGGATAGAAACCTATCCATTTTCCATTCCCTCAGTTTGGGAGCAAATCCTGGAGAATTCAATAGATTACTGGATAGATACAATATTTGCAGTGGGACTAAGAATCAAGAAAGTGAAGAGATTTAATGGGAATTTCGAGAAAGCCTAGTAAATTGAATTTTTTGGTGAAAAGCTTTTCATTTGAAGTGAAATGGTGCCATCCACCTCTCAAACCCATGTCATAAACTCTGCAGTTTGGTATGACATAATTCTAGTCACTTTGAATCAGTGTAGACTTGGAGCACTGTTATTGATGGTTCATGTAGGCATGGAAGCATTAAGGTGTCAAAACCTGAGGGACTTAATATGACATAATGCCAGCCTTTTCAATTTAGCTGCTGCGGTTACGTTACATCTCGAGGATTTCCTGTGTAAATATAAACTGACAGAAACAATTTTTGGAAAGAAATTTCAAATTATCTGCACAGAAATATTAAAGCCTTTCATAATGATTTTTCCTTCAAGCTAATGACCAAGTTTAGTTAAAATTAAATGAGAAAAAAATCTCACCCCTCACCCTGAGCCTCGGGTGGGGGTGGGGGTGAATCAGTCCCCAGTGGCTAATGATTCAGTCAGCGGTGCCCAGGTGATGAAGGCTCCGGGGAGCCCCACCAGGCCAGGTGTGCGCAGTTCCCGGCTGCGGCACGTGGGCAGTGGCACCCCGGGGAAGTGCGGGGGACGCAGGCCCCGGCCTCTCCCACATGGCTTCCAGCTGGCCGCTCTTGACCTCTGTCCCTTTGTGCAAAACGCCTGGCCTAGTGAAAACAAGAGGAAAAACATGCCGCGGTATGCGTCGGAACGATGAATGATCGTTCGGCTGTGCCTTTTAAAGGTCCCGGGCCGGGCGTAGGTGGAGGTGTTTTTCTGGTCAGTCTGACTGCTCTCTTCCATGCGGAGGAAGTCTGGCCAGACCGGGACAGACGTGGGCAGACGGGGGCAGACGGGGGCAGACCTGGCCAGACCGGGACAGACCTGGACGGACCGCATTAGCGCGCGCGCGGGCGGAGACCGCGGTGGGCGGCTGCGAGGACGCAGGGAGTGAGGTCGTCTGCAGCCGTGGCCGTGGCTCCCCCGAGCGCCAGGCCTGCAGCAGCCTTTCCCAGACGGTCGTCTGACGCGTTGTTGCGCCATTTTTCTCAGGGGGAGAAATTACGTGAAGTTGTGTATTTATTGCTCAAAGCCATCAGTTTACTTCGGACGTTATGGGCATGAGGAAAACGAAGCCACCGATTTCAGTATCAGTTGCTGGTTGTATTGCAGGAAACGACAAGAATCTTAATGAGATATTCTCTGTATACAGAGATAGTGTGTATGATTTTCTTAGTTACTCTAGACCGGGGGTTTGGTGTATCTTCGAGTATTCTGATTTTCTAAATAACAGGTTCATTTTTATGTATGAGAGTCATTTAAATTCAGGTCGTGGAGATAAAGCCAGAGTTAAGTAAATGTTAGGCAAATTTAGATTTTAAAATATCAGCCTACATTTATGAAAAATATATATATATAATATTATAATACACATTACTTATACATATGTATAATTGTTGGGTGATATGAAAAATGCCTTGCAGGACACCAGGGTGCTGTGACAGTTGTGCCAAATATGATAAAGGGGTGTGTGTATGAGTGTGTGTATGAGTGTGTCTCTGTGTGCATGAGTGTGTGTCTCTGCGTGTATGAGTGTGTCTCTTTGTATGAGTGTGTGAGTGTGTGCATGAGTGTGTCTCTGTGAGTGTATGAGTGTGTGTCTCTGTATGAGTGTGTCTGTGAGTGTATGAGTGTGTGTCTATGTATGAGTGTGTCTGTGAGTATATGAGTGTGTGTCTCTGTATGAGTGTGTGTGTGTATGTGTGTGTCTGAGTGTATGAGTATGTCTCTGTATGAGTGTGTCTGTGTGTGTATGAGTGTGTCTCTGTGTGTGTGTGTGAGTGTGTGTATGAGTGCGTGTCTCTGCATGTGTGTGAGTGTGTGTGTGGTGTGTTTAGAGACAGAGGTAGAATCTGTTTTTTCAGGGATAGTGGGCCAACTTTTAAGTGTTATGTAATTGAAACATCACAAGTATTATTTATTTTAGCTAATGTATGAAAATAACCAAATCTTTATTATCTGAGAATTATTCGAGATTTTTTAAATTATAAGACAGTTCTTCTTATACATGTGGACACTTTTATTTAACCCAAATTATTACAACCCTGATAACTCCTCATGAGTGTTCAATGAATAAAGCTTTAAAATTAATAAAGCTAATAACTATAATGATAAAATAAAAATTATTATTAACTTTGGCAAAATGTAATCATGATGATTGACTCTGCCCGTAAAAATCACATATGCAAAAACCAAATATAAATTATGTTTTAAGTTTTTTAGAAATGACTCCTGTCCGTTAAACTGGACAACTCCAAGCAAGTTTGCAGATAGCATAATAAAGGAAGAAATGCCTTTTAAACAATTGAAATATGGATACATTTTAAGTAATTGATTTAATTTACATTATAAATACATTGTGAATTTGACATGATTATTCCCCGTTGTGTGTGTTTGTATTATGTGTGTGCTCGAGAGG
Organism: Eonycteris spelaea; assembly: GCA_003508835.1. Lineage (NCBI taxonomy): Eukaryota > Metazoa > Chordata > Mammalia > Chiroptera > Pteropodidae > Eonycteris > Eonycteris spelaea. Next base: position 1,807,974 of record PUFA01000002.1, on the reverse strand, counting down.
GTAGAGATGTGATTTTAGATACTTTTATGGCAACTTGAAACTTGGCCTGATTTCTGTTCACATTATTATCATTTGAGATGTTGGAGGAAACTCCACACAAGTGATCAATTAAAAGAAAAACAGGTAGTTTTAATTTATAATTGTATAGATTAAACTCTATAATTATATCATTCTGTATGTAGCGTGGAAACAGAAGAGACTAATTATCCAAAAAATAAAAATGCTATTCATATAAAGCATAATAATAATGCCAAACGTAGGTCTGTATTAGATCAAGTTTGATTCATTTTTGAATAATGCCTTATCATTTATTTTTGGAGCCATTTATGAAGAGAAGTAGCATTCAATTGCTCTTTGCTTTTATTTTAATTTGCACCTTTTTAGAAAGGGAGATTCAAATTAAGATTTCTTTTCTTTGATTTTCGATTCTATTTTTTTCTATAGGATTTGCATAGTCTATTCAAAGTTCCTCCAAAGAAAGGAAATATACAAAATAGCATACTAATCTGACACACGAATTGTGCCACACATATTCCTTAAATTAACATCTATTTTAATGAAACATGATAATGCCTTATTATGGATAAAGCAAACTTGAGAAACGCATGCATTGGATCCAAACGAGAAATTTGCCTGTTCCCCTGATGGAGACATAAAGGGGACTCTGTTTATGGGAGAATGCGAAATGGCTGAGCGACATGGCTGCCAAACTTTGCAAGAACGAGAGGTAAAAATAGAAGGGAGTTGCGCTTTTTGCTAAGATGCCGAGCAGTGACTCGCAAGTGGCTGCACGTGCGCGACCCCGGCAGCGTCTTCCGGAATCCGGGTGTGCGTGCCAGTCCGTCGGTCCCCATGGCGAGAAGGACGGAGACTCTGATTTCTTCAGGCTCGTGTCTGTGCTGCTGCTGGCCAGGACCCTGGTGATTGTGCGGATGTGCACAGTCGGCTAATAGAGAATTTGTTGTGCATCAATCACTCGCTGGAATAAGTCTTATTCGAATTTTTTCAGCTCGTCCCCAAAACACATTTTACTATTTCTTCTCCCCATTTTGGAGATTAAGAGCCTGAAGTGAAGAGGAATGAAGGCCTTTCTCAAATCATCCGGCTGATTACAGGCATGGATCTGTTACTTTGAAATTTCATTTTTCAGGGTTTGAACCAACTGAGCATTTGGCTAATCTGAGCGGTGCTCACCAGCGCTCCTGTGACCTGCACTTTGCCCCGCCCAAGGGCGCGGCTCCCTTGGTTTGATCTCTGAGAGCTGACTGGCCGTTCTCTGCTCCCCCTTCCCGAGCTGGCTCTGGGGCCATCGCCCCCCGCGGTCTCCCTCCACCTCCCCAGGCCCTCTGTTCCCTCACCGGTGCCAGCCGCCTCGCCCCACCTCCTGAGTCTGGAGCACGTGCGGCTTCTGGGATCAGGACTGGGAGGCCTTCCACTTCTGAGCCCCCCGGTCCCTTCGCGAAAGCAGCTGGTCGCGTGGCTGCCAGCGCCTTCGCCACGTTGCCCCCGCCTTCCACGTTCACCTGTGCAGCCAGACATCTGCTGTCGCCGCTGCCTCCCGGAGTCTGTCTCGTCTCAGTACACGGTCAATCCAGGTCTGAATTCAAGAGACTTGACGTCCTTATTTCTCTGAAGCTGCACCTCTATTTTTTTTTTTAATCTTGTTGGTTCTCACATCAAAACACATTCATAATCTAGACACTTTTATACCATCCTGGCCCAAACCATTACCTTTCACCATTCGTTGCTGTTGTCGTTGAACCTAACTCCCCACCGGTTCGTTTGCCACGCCCCCTGGCCGTGGTCTGAACCTTTGTGCCTCTCAAATTCCTTTGTTGAAATACTAGCTCCCAAGGGGAGGCACTGAGAGGAGACGCCTGGTGGAGGTGTTTGGGTCACTGCGGGATGGGTGACCTTGGAAGAAGACCCCACAGAGCTCCCCATCCCTTCCTCCACGGGGGGCCACGGGGAAGGGAGGAGTATCTGGGAAGCTGGCGCCCACCAGACACCAAGTCTGCTGCCACCTTGACCTTGAACTCCCAGACTCCAGAACTGTGGGGCATCATTTCCCTTGTGTGTAAACCACCTAGTCTACGGCATTTGTCATGGCTTCCCAAGTGGCCAAGGACACCATACTCCCAGCCACGTCTTGATAAGAATAATAAAACGGCACATCATTTCATTTAAAAACAGAGAAAGGATCTTCATTATTTCTCTCCAAGGATGAGTTACACGAATGGCGGATAAGCTCATCAGAACATGCCTGACATCATTGGTCATCGAGGAAATGCAAATCAAAACCACGGTGAGCTACGACTTCCCGTTCCCTCGGACGGCGGGCATCACATAGTGCTGGAGAGGATGCAGAGGAGCAGGGGCCTCCAGCGCCCATGGGGGGAACGGTGACGTGAGCAACTTGGGGAGGCAGCCCCCAAGGACTGCACCCGGCACCGGCCTCTGGCCCAGCAACGCCGCGTCCACCTCCACCAGGGGAAGGAGAAACATGTACCCGTACACACGCACACACATACCTGTATTACAGGTGTTTGAAGAACCGTCCCTAAAAGCCAACAACTGGCAACAACCCGATGGCTGGCTGATGGGTGAGCGGGTGAGCAGGTGTGGTGGGGCCACACCAAGGAACGTGACTTAGCTGTGACAGGGAATGAAGCACGGGGTACCGGGCTGAGAAGCCTGAACCTGGGATCCGCCCAGCTGTGCCCCAGGGCTGGCCACACCTGTCCGGGCCCAGCCGGAGACCCTCACGGCCCCTGAGGCCTTTGCTGCGGGGCCCCTGCCCTGTCTTCACAGGTACCAAAGAGACAAAAAGAAATGAAGTGCTGATACACGTTAGGACGTGGACGGATGTCGGAAATATGATGCAAAGCGAAATAAGCCAGTCAGAAGATAAGCTGTGCTTTATGTGATTTCATTCACATAAAAATATTCAGTCAGGGAAGCTACAGAGACGGAGTAGACCGGATGCTGCTCAGTGTGTGGAAGGTGGGGTGGCGGGTGTTCATGGTAGGGGCAGAGTGAAAGCTAAGGGTCCAAGTTTCTTCCGGAGGTGACAATGATGGAAAGTGGATGGTGGCAATGGTTAGGTCAACTGTATGCTCTATGATTCATATGTCAATGAAGCTATTAAAAATATCTCAGCAGAGGGGCATTCTACTCAAGACCTGCCCGGAACTCCTCAAAGCTGTCAAGATCATGAAAAACAAGACGATTCTGAGAAGTGTCCCACAGGAGCCTCAGAGAAGACGTGATGCTGACTCACCCCGGGGAACTTACAAGGAATCCTGGACCAGTAAAAAGGGGCATTAAGTACAAAGAACATCTAAGCAGAGTATGACTTGTAATTATAAAATATATCAGTATTGGTCTACTAACTGTACTGTAACAACATTACCATTTCAATGTAAGATATTTACAATAGGGGAAACTGGGTCATGAGATATTGTGGGACCTCTGAGCTCAGCTGCACAATTTTTCTGTTAATCCGATACTGTTCTAAAATAAAAACAAAGTTTATTTTAAAGAAAGATTTATTTATTTTTGTTAGTCTCTGTTTTAAAATGCAATGTTAGAATCATTCTTTAAGTATTCAAGATCTGTTGCTAGAAATCGCTTTTGCAATTAATTCTCTTAGAATCCCTTGTGAGACTCTAAGAGTGTTAGTTAAAGAAACAGTTCATGACCAAACCTGCTATTAGTGTAAACATTAACTTATGTTATATAGGCAAGGACCTTTGATTGGGGTACAAAGAGAGACAGGATTGAGTAGCGTTCAGAAATAAACTATAAGCTCTGTTGCCAGTTAAAGCTTGGTTGCAAGCTTGGGGTTGCATCCTGCCCTGGCCAACGTAGCCAACCATTTAGAAAAAAATACTTCTTAAACAAATGCTGTTTCTTCTACTGATAAATTATTGGGCTATATAATTAATATGGATTTTGGAAAATAAACACTGTATAACTTTTTCTCTAGACAAATAGTCTCTTTTAGAAATACATGCTTCCTAGTTTCTAGTAAATTTTTGTGTTATCCTGTCATATATTAATCTATTTTAGATATATTTTTAGAGCTGATATATAAGTATGTTATATCATACATATCTAACAGATATAACTTCACAGACACATTTATTCTCTAACTAAATTAAAGGACATGATATATTTGACCTGGAAAGTGTTTAAAATCAGAACCAGGTTACAAAGCCTAAAATGCCACCAAGTTCAGCCAGGAAAGATTTAAAAGTGCCAAGTCAAAAGTCTTTTTTTTTTTTTTCATACTTAACTATTAAAATTTCTGAGTCAGGAGGTGGAGTCAACCAGAGAACAAGAGCAGCGTGGGTTTCCAGCAGAAGTCTGGGGACAGGTGGCAGCCGGGACGGAACAGCGAGCCCCAGATAGCTGGTCACAGGCTCAGAGAGCAGGGCCTGTTGAAGCCTCCAGCATACGTCTGGCCAAAGGGCCCTGGCTGCCTTAGGGATGACCAAGGAAGCCAGGTGCATCAGCCCACGAGCAAGGGTGCCGCATCTCCACCCACCTGTAATGCAGTGAGGCAGGAAGCCAGGAAGTCAGGCATGAAAGAGACAGAACTTCTACGTGCTCCCAAATTTGCGAGAAGAGGTCCACTTTCTGCACAGGTCCAGGGAGAGACTCTGAGCATGCTTGGGACATCTGTGCGTGTGCTCTTTCTACCCAGATGGGATGTAGAGCAGATAAAAGAAACAAGGTTATTCAGCAGCCATGTGGAAGTCCCAGCTGCCACAGCCGTTTGACATCAGAGGGTCTGAAATGACTGCAGAAAACAGGGAACTGTGGAATATCATGTTCTTTTTGGCTGGGAGAATCCACGGCAGATTCTCAGCCGCCCTGCACGTGTTGGTAACTGAGGCCAAGTTCAAACGCCAGCAGGAACCTGGCCATTTTAATTCAACAAGGTGATTGACAAAATTCCCATCATGCAGCGGGAGAATCTCAGCTGCAAATATTATTTCAATATTTGATGTCAACTTTCCGGAGCTAAATCCACCTCCGGAGCACGACTCGGTTGGGTTCTGAGCAGTGCCCCCTGCACCCACGTGTGATCCTCCCCTTGGCTCCGGGTACCTTGTCGCACCCTGGTGTGACAATGCCTGCCTCTCTCTCAAACTCCAACGCCTTGAGCAGGGACCACACCTCTTCACCTTGGAATCCAAAGCGCCTAAAATAGTGCCTGGCATACAGCAGAAACCCAGTAAAATACTGACTCAGTATTCAAAAGCCAAGACACAACTGGCAGCAAAAGCTGAACCGTGGCCAACATACGCAGTAGATCAGAATCTCAGTTCAAAGTTATGCGTCATTCGGACTATTTTTGATGGCTGCACATGTGTATTGTTGGTTAAAACCCTTTGCAAAAACAAAGTACAAAATATAAGATAAAAACGTGTCTAGTGTGTGTGTCTAAATGTGTAGAGGTGTTGTCTGCCTCTAACAATCAACCCCTGCTTTAATGATTCAGTGTGCATTTCTCAGTTCTAAAAGGTTTGATTATTTTATTCAATGCAATAGCGACAGGTGCTGTTATCAAAACATAGTAAACATGTTTGAGTAATAATTTGTAATACTCTACTTCTCAGGTGGAATGATTGTTGTTCGTGAGAATTTTAATATGTTAACAGTGCCTGGCTGTGAGAGAGTCGTGTGTGTGTGTGTGTGTGTGTGTGTGTGTGTGTGTGTGTGTGTGTGTGTTTAGTTGCAAGTGTTTCTATTATGTACTAGAATTATGTCCTAAATTCATGGAAAATACTAGGTATTATTGGAAAAAAAATTTTTAATGTCATATGGTTGATTCTACTTATTAAGGTATACAACTTTCCAATGGACTTTTGTCAGATGGGAAAGTGTAAACCTAAACAAAACCAGTTAGCCATGTATACTGCTAAGTACATATAACACTGGCATGTCTCTGATTATGCTAAATTCTAGAGGCTAGTTTGAATTGTTCTACAAATCAGAACTTGATTTGCCTGGGATTGTTCTATAAATCAGACACTTGATTTGCCTGGGAAATCGATTAGGATATAACTGAGATAATTTGTAGATGAGACCATCGAATAGTATTATTATCATTATTAAGTCTTCAGAGTCTAGACTAAGCATGAATAAATGCTGCTTCTTTTTGGTCCTAAGAAAGACGTTTTTGGGGGTGTGAGTTGTTCAGAAGGGACGCTCATCAAAAGGAAATACAGAGAAGCGATTTCTGTACGTTGATTTTGTGCACTGCCCCTTATGGCTGCTTTTCGAATTGCAGGATGGTCCTGACCTTGAGGCAGCAGAGAGTGCTGATTGAAGCAATTACGAGCAAAAAAGATGGCATTACGCTGAGTAAATAAGAATCCAAAATAAAAGGAGTGGGTGAAAGCTTCAGCATCCATATTCAGATCAGTTAATTTCCTTTGGGAATGGCCCGAGTTTCTCTCCATTTACCTTTTCTGCGATAAACGATTCGATCAAAGGCCTATCCATGGTGCTTGGGAACGTCTAGATAAATATAAAGACCGAGTCCCAAATGGCTAGTTTTAGTGGGAAACGCAACCTTAGAGTGCCACGTGAAATTACTAGGTGGCTACAATTAATGTCTTTTTTTTATATGGTGTGATATGTAGTAGAACATGATTCCTAGTCGGTAGAAAAATAGAACTTGTAAATCAGTGTATAGATTACACTGTATGGGCTCTTTTTTTCCTAATAGATAAAAAGCCGAATGGTCTTACGCATGCGCAGTGAGCATCGTCTGCACGCTGCGGTCACCTTCTGAGATGCGCGGAAAGCGCATCCTTTCTGCTGATGCACCAGAAACACAGGGCTTCCTCTCCCTCAGCATGTGAACTGCCCCGCCCTCCGGGCACCCAGAGAGCAGCCGGCTGCAGGGGAGTCAGGCGGAGGCTCCCCGAACCTCCGTGGGCTCCACGTGCAGGCGTCACGTCTCGGGTCCGTCGCCTGCTCGCGGGTTACGTTTCATCGCTCATTTGATAGACGTTTAGTCGAGGCATTTCCATTCCAGCTCGCGGCGCTGCAGTGGACAGAAATACGGAGCAGGCTGTCCGGGAGGAGAAGGTGGAACGGGCCGTTGAAATGACGACAAAGGATTTAAAATAGTACACACATTTAAAAGTAAAATAAAATATTACGTATGCGTCGCTGATAAAGCAGTAGTGGGGTTTGAGAGTATCGACTCCACGTTTGAAAGACATTCTGTGGGTAAAATGCTGTCAAACAGAACCGCGTGCTATAGAGAAATTGTTCACGAAAGGAAGATTCGATCAACGCGGCAAACCTCACTGTTGTCTGGGTTTAAGAAACGGCTGCAGCCACCCCCGCCTTCAGCAGCCACCACTCCGATTCGTCAGGGACCACCAATGTCAAGACAAGACCCTCCACCAGCAAAAAGTTCACTTCTGCATACAGGCTTGGATGATGAATAGCGTTTTTCAGCAATAAAGTTTTTTTTTTTTTTTTAGGCGAGGCAACCCTTAGTTGACCTCACAGATTGCAAGGACCTTGTCAGCTTACAATCCTTATTTTTTTTTCCGCCTACAGCACCTGGTCTTCCTAGGTGGTCTCCCATCCAAGTACTAACCAGGCCTGACCCTGCTTGGTTTCTGGGATCAGACAGGATCAGGCTTATTCAGGGGGTCGTAGACTATAAAGTATTTTTTAATTAAGATATGTACATTGTTGTTGTTTTTTTTAAAGACATGTTGCTATTGCACACTTAACGGACCACAGTACAGTGTAAACATAACTTTTATATGCGCTGGGAAACCCAAAATATCGTGTGACCCGCTTGATTGCGATATTCACTTTATCGCAGTGGTCTGGCCTCAGTGTCTCTGACGTGTGCTCGGGCCACATGCCTTGTGCCTGGGGAGACTCTCCCCTGGGGAGACTTTCACACCTCTGACATGGCATCAGCACAGGTGGTGTCCAGCGAAGTCACATGTTCGTTGAAAACTGACTCCCTCTGCTCAGTATTGTTCAAGTATTTTTTCTAGGATTCCTCTGTGAGTTGAGGAAGAACAGAATGCCTCTAACGATAATATTCGATGTTTCTTGAAGATACTTTTTCATTAGCATTTCCAAAGACTACCAGGACTAGGAGGCTAAGGATATATTATAAACTCATGGTTCAGACTTTTCTAGTTTAGATCTTAGAGGTTCGATTCTGAAATATTACAGGATTAGTTGTTTAAATCCGTTATATCTCAGTGTAACAGTTACATGGTTGTAGCCAACCTTTCTCCTCCCTGTGGCACATTACTTTTTATATGAGGTGATTTCATAATTTATCCAGTGACATTTCATTCATTCACTCCATTCATTCATTCATTAACATGGGGTGAGCACCCAACTTGTGTTAGGGATTTGTTATAATTTTAGAATAAAAAGGAGACGATATGTCCCTCCCCGTGCAGGGCAGTGGAGGTCCCAAACATGGGCCCTGGAGCAGGTTGCTTCTAAAAGTAAAGTGTGTCCATGATTTAAACACTCAGGGAACGAGGTGTTAATCAGCGTCGAAGTTCGCGTTGGTAACAGGGACTGTCACATTTCCTTTTTTCCCGTTTGGCCAGAAGTCTGTCAATGCGATGCATGATATTTGCTCTCACAAGGAGAACAGAAGTTCCGGTCGTTAGTCATGTGTGCTCAGTAATAAAGGTGAGAACACCGATCGCTTCAGAAGGCTGTGTCTGCAGCAGACAAAAGTCGCTCAAAACAGGTGCTCCACTGGGGGTGTAAATGATTAAAGGGAAAATGTCAGCGCTGACAGTGTGCGGCCCGGGCGCCAACTGCACACTTCCAGGTAAAAAGACGTGTTTCCAATCAGTGTAGGCAAGTCGTTTACATTTTCTCACTTACGTGTAAGAGGCTTTCACTTCCATTTTGAAGTATTTGTGGTGAGCGAGGCTGGCAAATATTGGGCACTAATAAGCAGTATCTGTTTCTATTAGTTGTGGCTGGTAATTCTTTACCCAAACTTTGCTTATTCTGTTAGTGGACAAGGAGCCTGAAAATGGTATTGATCTTCGAAATCATGAGAAGAGAATTGAGTCTCGTATCCAAATACATGTGAGCTGCGTTAAGTCCTGGTTAATTGAAGTATTAAACAGAAAATAGCTATTTACCTTCATCTCTTGGAGCTCACACTGGTGCCTGGGAAAACTCATTCTTTTGGAAGCATGCTGAACTGGACAGAATCAGATTTCTTAGTTTATTTAGGGTTCTTTAGTGCTTGTGGAGTGTCATTCTAAATGTAAGTGGCATTTTTTTTCCTACAGGACCCGATGTGAGAAATAAAATGTGTGAAATGTTGAGCTAATTGTGATGGGACCCTTGGGTAGAATTATAAAGTACGTCTCCTTGCTTGTCTAAATTCGTCCCAGATATTAGTTTATCCCTTTTCTCTTCCATCAGTGATCAGCAGGTGAATGATCCGCTAAGCAGGTGAAGGACTGAGGCCAGGTGGTTGTTAAAAGGAGGTTTATGTTCTGAGAATGAGTTGATCCAGTTTCCTTCTTCAGACTTGACTAGAAAAAGGAGCCGTTTCTATGGCAACACGTGGCTTTCCAAAAAGTGGCCAAGTTGGCGGTAGGCAACGGAGGCAGGGCGTGAAGGACGAGGGCGGACACCCGAAGGAGGCTGGCAAGACACCAGTCCCGGGAGGTCAAAGGGGCATCGAATGGGCACACTCGGGCCGCGGTGGAGCCATTGCGAGAAGCCATTTGCCGTGGGTTGTCCTGATGTGTGGAAGATGCTGTCACTTGGAACATGAAGTCTGTAACACGTACGCTTACGCTTCAGGTGGGGGCCCTGAGACGAAAGGAGAGACTGAGGCTGGGGCAGGGTAGGAGTGTCACCTTCCGAAGGGGCGCTCCCCGTGGGTGCGGAAGCCTCGAAGCCTCCTGGCTTGACACTGAGCTCGGCGGAGGGAGCGGCTTCTCTGTTGTGAGTTTTCCTCTGAGCCGCCAGCTGGCGCTCAGTGGAGGGGCCACAAGGATAAAGGTCCCTGGCCGAGGCCGCTCGCTCGCTGTGACCGAGCTGCCGGCCAGCCGTGGGGCGCTCGTGCAGCTGAGGCAAAGCAAAGGTGCCACCGGCCCCGCTGGCGCCTGTGCCTCTGCCACGCGTCTGGGCCTCCCCGGTCCCTGCTCCCCGCGCACAGATTCCGAGGCAGAACGGCCCTGAATTTTATCGCATGGACAGACGAGCACAGGGCTAGGCCGTGACGCGAACCCATGGAGGACAGACAACCGGGCGGGGGACCCCTCTCGAGACCTGTGAAGACAGGGGGACCCTGCGCGGAAGCAAACGTCGCAGGCTGCAGGGAGCTTCGTGCGCGCATCGTTTTGCACCGAGCCCGCCCTCCCCGCATTCACTTTCGGGAATCGCTACAGCGAGGCCACCGTGGGTCCCCGTCCTCCGACACGCGAACTGCCCGTCCTGCCGGCGGCTGGGGCGGGCGGGAGACCGGGCGGCGGCGCTGCGGGTGGTGGGGGCCTCCAGGGGCCTCCGCGCTGCCCCCGGGGCCTCCGCGCTGCGGCCCTGATCACCGGCGTCCCTGGGCGATGCGGTGGCTCAGTGAAGCCCTGAGGATGTCACGGCCCCTCGGTCCCAGGACGGCCGTGCCCTTTCCCAAAGCCCCTGGCCTCGCAGGCCCCCGAGCTCACTTCGTCCGTGATGGAGCGCGTGGGGGGGGACTGCGGGAAGGGGGTACACGGGGTCGGGGAACCCCCCCCCCCCCCCCGGTGTCCGCGGGGACAGGGCCTGCGCTCGGCACCCTGCCCGGCCTCGCCCTCCGCGCGGTGGGGCAGGCGGCTCTGCGTGGCCGCTCCGGCACCGTGGCACCTGTCCGCGGTCTCCTAGACGCTGACTTGGGACCCGTCTGTGTCTGCACTTCGGGCGTCGCGTCCTCGTGAAGACCGGATCCGTGGCTCTTCGCGGTAGAGACGGCGTGATGACTCAGCTCCGGGGTAGCGAGGTAGGCATGGAGGGACGAGCAACCAGCTGCGAAATTTCAGAGCGGCATTTAATGATGACTGCTTTTTCAAGAGTCAGAACAAAAGCGGAGTATACTGCTTGTACGGCATACTAATCAACATTTATTCATAAGGTTCAAGTTCAGACCTCGCTGTGTCTAAACATTTTCATTATTTATTACAATCAGCATATGCATGATTCATGGTACCTGTCTCCTTATTCGAGCGAGCCAGGCCCGTGGAATAGCACCTGAGAGTGACGTGGGCCACGCTCTCCCTGCAGCCTCTGGTGACAGTCCTGCCTCAGCCCCCGAGCGCATCGGCCAGCGGGGCGCTGTCCTGTCGCAGGTGTGAGTGTTCTCGGGACACGGAAATGGTGCAGTGCTGGGACATAGTAATTAATATCTTAGAGGCAGAAGGGAAGGGAGATGAGTCTTCATGTGATAATTTGAAAAATGAGTCACGGTAGTTAATTAACCTATCTAATACCGCAAGGTAAATGAACGCCTGAATCAATTCACAATAACAGCTTAAATACAGCCCCGCGTTTCAGGGAGCCTCGTTAGCCCGGCGTGGCAAACCGGAAGCCTGGGACCGCACGCGGGTCGTGCCTGGTGCGGCGTGTGTGTGCGTGTGCGTGTGCATGTGCCACCTGCTCAGCTCCGAGCTTCTGCGAAGGCAGCTCCGCCTTCTGCATCCACGTCCGCCCCACCTGGGGTCGGGTCCGACGCTCTGTCCCTCAGAAGCACTCGATGAATTCTCGAAAAATGAACTCTATTTCCCTTCCTGGTACTCATCATTTGTTATGAAAATTTCCAAAAAGAAAAGGGAAAAAAGCGTGTGGCGTGCCAATCCCCCAGCATGCAGTGGCCGCTGGGGGCGGGGGCGCTGGCTCCCCTCACAGTGTCTACTCGTCCTTGCCCATCCCGAGGTTTTAGGCCGCGGAGGGTCACCTGCTCGCGCAGCCGCGGGGCGGGGCACAGCGTGTGCCCGCTGGGAGGTATCTGGTAGATGCCGAACTTAAATAAACCATCCAACATCAGAAGAAACCCACTTGGGCAAAGAAGAGGAAGTAGTGTTTTCACTGTAAAACATAAACGCCTGTGTTTACCAAACTTGCGTTACCTTGGAAAATCAGGTTATTCATGTGTCACACTTGGAGATGTGCGCTGGGTTACTTTCAAAATCGCCGTCGTCTGGTGCAGCCACTCTTGGATTTCTCACTGCCCTCCGGGTTTGTAGGCTTTGGAATCCAACAAAGATGAGCCAGGATTCGCCACCCACCCCACGCGAAAACGACCGGTTCTAAGTCTGGCTTTCTTTGTCTCCGCTAACGGTGACTCAGGAGCTCAGCTTCCTGAGTCTGTGTCCTCAGAGTCGTCCCAGGCTGTTCGCTCGGTCATTGTCCCCGCTCGTGACCAACCCCGGGTCCAATCCCGTCAGCCGAATTTCGAAAGCTGTCTCAGCGGTGGCCTCTCCTTCCCGCCCCAGCACCGTCACCGCCGGAAGCCCATCCTGTGCCCTCGCCCTGACCCTCTCTTGCCCTTGACTTGAAGCCACACCTTCTGGACTCCACCCTGTACCCCGTTTCGAGAGCAACCGTGAAGATGAGCCACTCCTAGGCTCCCGGTGTCTGTGGGATCAAGCATGCACGCTTTTGTTTCGAATGAAGACGTGTCGTAGTGTTTCCGTGACTTTGCTCCCCTTCTCCCATCAGGCAGCTCCTTCCCCACCGTCTCCCACCAGGCCAGCCTGTCCTCGCCCGGCTGGAGCTAAGCTCGCTTCTCCGTCCTTCGCCACGACCTTTCCTGACCTTCTTCGCCTGTAGACCTTTGCGGTGGAGCTCAAATTCCCCTTATGTGGAAATTTTGATCAAGCTAGAGACACATACCTATTCAAATCTCTTTGTATTTTTTCATACTATTTTTAGGATTTAACGCCGAAATTGATTATACCCTTAATTGATTTGTTTTCCATCCATAGATAATGCCTAATGTGAACTCAGTAGATATGTCATTGCCTACCTTCTAATCATTTTTTCTTCTCTCTCTTTACCACATGTGAATCCTTACTATTCTCTGAGATATAGATTTGAACCTGACCTTACCTCATCCTTGCATTATCTGTGTGAATTACATGTGTATAAAAGTCATTGCTGCCTCATAACATTTGCATAAACAAGAAACAAAAATAATTCATTAAAAAAAAAAACTCTAGGATTCGAATGTTAAAATCATGTGGTTGACGGTGGCACCTACTGGCTAAATGCAATACTGCATCCCCGAGCTAGCCTCATAAAGATGGGGGCCAAAGACAGACTCCTCCCCGCACGAAGGAGGCGGAGAGAAGTCGGTGGCTGCAGCGGGGCAGAAGCCGGACACCGGTCCAGTCGCATCCACTGTTGGGGCGCGCAGACCCCACTGGGGCGCGGGCCGGAAGGCTCCATTCTCGTCCGCTGGTAGACCCTTCCGCGGGCTCATGCCTGGCCAAGCAGCGCAGCCAGTGCCAATCGGGAGCCGCTTCAGATATTTATACACGTGCCCTTCCTCCCCCGGGCGCTGACTGACCGCTTGCCGGTGGAAGTTACACCCGCTCTACCCGCTTCTACCGACCATGCCCGAGCATCCACTGTAAACGTTAAGCGTCTTTGCGTTTGATCATCTTCACTCCACTTGGAACGTAACAAGCAGGTCGCCATAACAACCTCTCTGCCGTGGATAGCTAAATTTAGTGGGTTTCCATTCTACTCCTGCAATGACGATGACAGGAAAATCCACATACGTGTTTAGATAAGAATTGGAAAGAATCAGATACTTTCCACCTGAAATTCCCTCAGCGAAGAGGGTGAGCCCGGTGATTTTAAGCAGAGGGTCTGACCAAGACAGGCCCAGGAATTTCCTCGCCGAGGCCAGAGTGGGACTTTCTGGAGGACCTGCGCCTAGATGCATGCGGAAGCAGCGCAGAGGCGCCCAGTGATCGGCACGCCCCTCTCCGGGCACCTGCCCCGCACAGCCGCCCCAGCTGCTGTCCCCGAGGTCCCGGGGTCGGGCCTGAGGCCACGCGTTCTGTCTGCGTGACCTGCCGGGTCAGGCGACCCCGCCGCGCTTGAATCGCGCGCGGGTGAAACGGGCTCACTGGCGGCCCCTTCGCGAGGGTTCTGCACGAGGCGCGCGTGAGGCGGCGCGGGGAGAACGCGCGGCGGGGGCGCGGGGCACCCGCCGTCCGCTCGGGAGCCTTCCTGCTGACCCGTTTCTCTCCCGGGGTCGGGGGAGCCCCGGGGCTCGGCGCCTTCGGTTCTCCGCCACCTTCTCCTGGATAAGTCCCTGACTCCTTTAGGGGACCGTCCCCCACTCATCGTCATGGCCACGCCAGCTCCGAAACCGGCCTTGTCCTCGGCGGAAGGTAAACGCCTCCCAGTTTCCCGCTGGTGCTGCGGGGTCCCCACTGCAGCGCGAGCTGTAGCTCCAGGTCACCTCGCGTCCCGCCTCCTGCGGGTCCCCAGGTCCGGACCGCCACCGCCGGGGACAGGGACAGCCGGAGCGCAGCCTCCGCGGGTGGCGGGTGCAGGCGGCCTCGGGTCGAACCCACGCTGCAGGACCTTTGACCCTTCCTGGCGCTTTTTCTTCAAGGGCAGGAAAGGGGTGTCGCGACGTTGGCAGAGTTTGCCTCGGTCCCGAGGGGACGCGTGGAGACGCGGGGTGCGCAGCAGGCTCTCCCTCCGCGTCACCCTGTTGGGGGCCCGGCTGGCGACGGGGGTGATTTTCTCGTTGTTAACCACAAGGAGGCTGCTGGCAGGGGGCTGCGGCCGCCGACGAGGGTCCCGCGCGACAGTGGGACCCACGCGGAGGCCCGGCTGTCCCCGCGTGGCTGTCGCCTGCTCTGTCACTCGCGCCCCGGCTGCGGGGCGTGGGCCGTGAGGAGGCGCCTGCAAAGCCTTGTGCTCTGGGTCCGAGTCTCCGCCCGCGGGGTGGCCGCTGCCGTGCCGGCGGGGGGCAGCGCCCCTTCGCCTGGGGCGCAGGCTCAGTGGGAAGCGCGGCCCCCACTTTCTGACGCCGCGTTCGGAGCCGACGCGAAGGGCGCGTCGCTGCGGTCTGCCCGCCGTCCCGCGCGGTGCGGGGGGCTCCACGCCTCCCCCCGAGCTGCCCCTGCCCCTCACGCCGCGGGAACTTCTGGGTGACCAGGGGGCTTCGCCGAGAGTTCATTAGGCTCCATTCTGGAGGTTTCTTTTTAAATATTTATTTATTCATTTATTTGGGATTCTCCACCCATCTAATTTCTTTCCTCTCCTTCCCCCACCCCTTATCCCACACCCATCTCAGAGTGGAGTCCACCCGGCTCCCGGCGATGACTGGTGTTTTCAGTCCTTAGAAAGCAAAGCGAGCATCTCTGTAAGCGGAGGCACAGGGCACAGGTGTGCACACGGCACAGGTGTGCACAGGGCACAGGTGTACACAGGGCACAGGTGTGCATGCCGCCGTCTGGACCTGTGAGTCCGCTTTGCTGTGGGACCCGTTGTCAGTGTGTAGCCATCACTATCACATCATGGCACGCACCCCCCTTCCTCCCTCCCTCCCTGTCTATCATCTGTCTTTCTGTCTCTCTAGACACTGACTGCATGTAGCCTAATTCTGTTCCTCACCCACAGCACTCTGCGCTGTTTGTAGTAAGTTGGCAGGGGCAGTGACCTCTTCATCCTCACGTCGGAAAATCCAACACAAAGATAGGTCTCAAGCAACTAATGAACGTTTCCATAAAAACACAAATTCAGTTCTTCTGCGATCACTTATGGCCGAGTGTGACTCTTACAGTGGTCACCAGTTATCTGCTATGTGTCCAGGGTTCCGAGAGATGCTGGCAGTAAAGGGAGTAGAAGCAAGAAAGGCAACGGGACCCTTACAGGCGTCTTCCTTCCAGAGTTGGGTTCAGGCGAGCGTCCGGCAGAGGCCGACACCCAGGGAGCCTGTCCTACGGTCCGTTGGGAGAAGCCGGACTGTGGTGCGCTGCCCGGTTTGTTAGGACTGGCTCAGGGCCCACCTTCCAGAAGGTGTGTCTTCAGCACACAGCTTCCCTGGGCTAAGGACAGGAGCATGTAGAAATCACAGCCCTCGGATGGGACCGGAGCGTGCGGGGTGGGTGCTGCGGGTCACAGGGCGTGGAAAGACAGGCCGTGACACACGTCGATCAGCGAATAGTGTCCTGCGGGTCTTCACTCCCCGCCGGGCAGCTCCCAGGGGGACAGTGACGGGTCAGGGGACATCCCTGTGTGCCACTCTGACCCGTCCCTTGTCCCCGAGACAAAGCGACCACTGTGCTTCATGCTGCCAGAAGCTGGTCCTAATACCAGCTCTGTAATGCGAGTTTCTGGGGCTGAGCTGCAACTCACTTTGCAGTGCACTTGGCGACCTGCCCCCCTTGGCCTCTCCACCTCATCATCTCTCCGCACTGCCACTGTTAAACGCGGAGCTGTCAGTTAAATGAACATAAATTAATATGCGAGCTCAGTGGCCTGGAGCTTGTGAGTGAACGTTGTCAAACAAGCCCCTCAACTGAAAAAAGTTCAAGCAAACACGGTATTGGACAAAGGTTTTCTCTACCCAGATCGGACACCTTTGTGGAAACACGTAAGGGGGAAGTTACACTGGGCTTGGGTCTCAACAGGCAACATTAGCCATAAACCAAAAAGATGAGACCCACTTTCTCCCTACTAGTCCCCCCTTTATTAACTTCGAATGTGCTTGGAGAAGGGGAATCTATGAAGCTATCATTAGTTGCCGGCATCACAGTATAACTCTAATGAAAGTAATTAATGGTGCGTTTTTGAGAAACCGTTATTTGTGAGAGTAACGTAACAGGAGAGCTTGTGAACTCCACGGTCAGATTCAGATCGTGTTGGCTCTGCATTACCCGCTCTCTGGCCTTGGGCGATTAATTAACCTTTTAGAATAGCCTAAGTACAAGACAGTGGGCACACAACAAATGTTTGCTATTATTCTGAGCCAGGTGCTTGGCGAACGTTTCAAACTGTGATTTCAGTCGATGTTCACAGCGGTCCTGCGAGGCGAGCGTTTCTGTCTCATTTTAAGGCCGAGGAAACGGAGGCATGAGGCCTGCAGGTAACTTACCCATCAGCAGCGGAGTTGGGGGTCTAAGCCACGTTGGCTCGGCCCCCGTGCTCCTGGGCTGGGACCACCCCGTATTACCAAACCCCTGCCGGGGAGCCCAGGTGATGAGCGCGGCTCCCAGAAAGAACCTCCAGGTGGGCACTTCTGAAGAGAGGCAGCGGACAGGACGGCCCGGAGCTTTGGCATCCCTCAGGAGAGTCGAACGGCTCAGTCCATAGAGGGACCACGGGTGCTTAGGGGTCAGAGTCAAGACAAAAAGAAACACAGTGGACAGACATGTCGCTTCCTCTGGGGTTCTGACTGAGGACAGAAGCCACGTTAAGCTGCCCGCCGTGGCATCTCAGCGTCCTCACCGCCCCGCCACACAGCGGCGAGAAACTAGTGCCTGTCCCCGCGGGGGCTGGCGGCTGGGCGTGCGCGGTCTCGTTCCCTGGTGTCTGCAAGAAGAGACAAATCTGTTGACATCGTTTCCTTCAAAGTCAACGACAACACAGAGCGTATGGAGCTCATTTTTCACCTCAGGGCATTGACTTAGCGCGGCGACCATGAAGCGCCGATAGTATTGCTTTTAATACACTTAGGTGAGCCCCGTGTTCATGGCCGGATAGTAATTACCTTATAGGATAACTTGCCATGTTGAAAAGTCAACTTCATATGATTCTGCCAAAAAAGCTGAAGTATATTTTATTTATACAGCACAAACAACAAAAACAAAAACAAACAGTAAATAATATGCTGTTTTTGATTCTCTTAAATGTTTAATATACTTTTTATGCTACAAAGTCTAATATTCTGTATTTTTATCACCATACTTTTAAATTCACACGCGTATTATTCGTTATTATTCTGTGCTTCAAACACTTGTTTGAGGAAGCAGAAAGATATTAAGTACAGAGGGCGAGTAAATTAAGAATTTGAATAGTTTTTTTAACCGTAGATTCGTGTAAAATTATTCAGGAGATCCAAGCACAAGCTCAGAGGGGAAAAACAAAGCAACACATTTGGAAAAATAACAAACACACTAGAGTAAAACCCATTTTCTGTGGAGCTGCAGGTGATGAAAACAAATGTGCTCGGTGGCAGATTTTCAGTAAATCACGGCGAAAGCATATGCCGGTGACCCCCATTGACTTCGCGGGTCAATCTCCCTGAGCCCCAGGCAGCTCAGAAGAAACGCTTCACATGTTTGCATTGATAATTAAAGCTCTGATCCGTTGGCAGACGGAGGGCCTGGGAACCTTGGTGGAAAAGTTTTAGCATACTTGGAAAAATATTCAGCTCATCTTAAGTGCACTTCATGTTTACCTGACTGGAGAGGTGTAAGCAGAGAAAGAATAATTCCTCTAGTGTTTTTTCTACTCACCCAGCCGGCTTTGAAGCTAAGAAAACCATCCCGAGCAACGCTGGACTTAGTGTGTCATTGGTCTGTGTGTTAAAGACAAAGTAAAAGTCAGCGCGATCTCTCTGCTTGCAGGAAACAGCGGTGACGAAGTGAGTATTCGTCCTGAAATTGATTTGGGTTACAAAAATAAATGCAAGTAAGTTCTAAGTTTTTCAATTCCATAAATTACATGGGAGTGAAACCTGTGCTAGTATCGACATTTTCCTTGTCTTTTAAAATTATTCTAGCTCATGGAGACTGCTTTCCCTTTGAAGACCGGGACCTTCCTGGTTCATGGAATTGAAAACCTTTTCCGTTATTAGTCTACTAAGTACCAGTAAAAGCAGGGACGTGAATGCAGCTGATGGGAAGCAGCCTAGCAATTCGATTTCCTCGCTCGCCATCACTGAGACGTGGAAGGCCCGCACACAGAGCGAAGGGGTCCGTCACATGCTCCCGGAATTGGGGAACGTTCTAAGGCCTGGTTTCTCTTATGTGCCAACTGACAGAGTGGTCACGTGGTTGAGAGGGTTTGGTCACATGCATGGACTAGGTGATTCGGTACTGGGTTGCCAGCACCTGTACTGAAAACAGAGCTGCCCCTCAGGTGTGGTCACGTGATCAAGAAAGGGAAGAGGAAGAACGGAATCTGTAGGGGGAGGAGCTATGCCAGGGAGGGGGGCCGTCCGAGGGGACAGGGCCCGGAGTGTCACCTTCGGCCTCACCCCCTTCTCATGGCCAGCAGCGCTTGTAGGAAGAAAGCCATCACTACTCCTCACCTTCCTGCCACGTTTTTTCAGTTGGTAAAGCATTGTGTTCCAGATGTACCCGCACCGACGTGTGTTTTTGTCAGTTTAAGTGCTTATGCCAGTTCTCGGAGGGGAGGGGAGGGCCTGCCGAGAGATTCGACTTCCGAGGCGAAGCCCAACCTAAGTGTCACAAACGTGGCATGCTCAGCTTCTCTTGCTTTCAAAATAAATTCTTTGCTTGCCCCCAACTTCCATTTCCTGTAAACGCCTCGGCTTCGCATTAGCATTTATGTGGCAGTAAAAGCCCATTACCCTGTGACAGTAGTCTATTGCAAGGACATTATTTCACCCCAAAACACTGATTGTTTCTTAAATATAGGCTATATACCTGGCCATTTCCAGGAAGTGCATTGAAATAGTAATTATCACCCTTGTTGGCTTTAGTCTTTGTGTGATGAATTCCATAAGTATTATTCCAAGTGATGCCAGGATGTCGTTCGTTATTTCTTTGGATAAAAAGGCATAAGCAGAAATTGTCACTTTTGTTAGGAGACTCCTTTTATTTGATGCATGTGCACACTCATACACACACGCACACACATGTGCACACACACACGTACACACCCCTCACCAACTACTTCCTTGGAAACTAAGAAGACTGGTGTGTTTGAACTAATTTCCACGAATTAATTATTAATAGAACCCGCTTTCACTCCAACATACTTCGAGTGGGACAAGGTTATCTGATCATCTTTTTAAAAACCATTCTGCACCTTAAACAAGAAGAGCAGTTCTTTCTAATCATGGGACTTCTCTTCCCAAACCACGACAGCTTAGACAGCTTAGAAACTTAATCATCGTTCCCAGTAAATCAAAACGGAGTGTATGTGCCCTTCGGTTTTATGTATCCCTCACACGCAAGCGACAGTAAGTGTCGTTTCAAACTGACGTGTGACCCGGGTTCAGTAAGTCTTTATTCCCTCCATCATCGCGTTCACATTTCTACCCTCTTCCCTGGCTCATCCAGGTGCCGCTTTTTGTGACAGACAGAGAATCTATTAATCCCCTTGGTTCACAGATGTATATCTACAGACGTCGATTACGATTCCCTGTGCATCGTGCATGCATGTGTGTGTGTGAGCGCACACGCATGTGCCCTGATTTGTGTGGTCCCCTTCGCTTTGAGTGCACTTCGCTCTTTCTTTGCATGGCAAGATTCTATTTTGACTTCAAAAGTTTCATTCAGATAAGAACTCCTCTTTCCTTCCTCAGGCGAAATTTATAGTTAACTTTATAGTTAACTTCCCCCCATTTAACACGCACACTCGCCACTTCCACGACGGCTGTCACCGTCACCATCGCCACCCCGGCCACATGGGCAGATTTCTGCCGCGCATCACATGTGTAGAATCCACATTCCATCGTGTTAATCCTCGCCCCACAGAATCATTTAGCAGCACACCAATGCCCTTGTCGTCATTAGAATTAACCTCTAGAGCCGAGCGCGCAGTGTTGGGTGCAGCGTGGGAGGTCAGCCGCAGTCTCTGAGTGGCCAGACACTGGATCGTCACGGTGTTTTACAGGGTCAGGCACTATGAACACCGGCCGGTCCTCCCGGAGTGACTTTGCTGTGGGACAGGTACTTCACACCCCCACTTAGGTGTGTTATGCTGTTGAATCCTCAGTTATCCCAGGCACCCCGTTTTACCAGTTAAGCAAGCAAACTAAGGTTAAGATCATTCAGGTAATATGTTTAAGGTCACACATTCACTGAGTAAATATGAGATCAGTTGCTAACCACAGCCCCACACTTTCTCCTCCATATTTGGGGAGTTATCTGAGATAAATGGTTACTTAAAGTGACCCATTCCACAAGCAATGGTCATAGAATATGCCAGAAGCCATTTAGAAGAAAGAAATTTTGTTTTTGGGGAAAATATATATAAACATTTAATGGATTTGGATTTAAATAAGATGGTAAAAATACAGGGAGAGATGGGTAAATTTATTATGCAGCAGAAAAGTAAGACAATAGGATGAAATAATTTGAATTTTTCTCAGTCACACTTATAGAGAAGAATATTTCTAAAATTAATATTCTTCAAATCATTGAAAATAAGTCATAAAAAAACTACAATTTGGTGAAAGGGGTTAAGAGTCACTTTTATTTATTTCCAAAAAATCCAACATTTAAAACCATAAGCGTGAGAGCTAGACCATTAAATAAATTAAACATTTAGATTAAACCTAATAAGAGCCTAGAGTTCAACGAATCCTGCGTAGACCAGAAGTCGCTGTGATTGCTGCATAACACGTCGAATGCTCCACCTGACACACGCGCTTACGCTCCATCAAGACGTCCCTTATAGTAAGTTTACGGGACGGGCAGTGAAAATGCATTTCACGGACACAGTGATGAAGCAAAAATGGGTTACAGTGAAATAGAATTAATTACTGAATTCACCAAACGATTGCCAGATAGGATCATCGGAGACAAGTCAGAATAAATTAGTTGACACAACGTATTAGTTACAGAGGGTCCATTTCTTCAAAGGAAAACAAGATACAGTGGAAGAGCCTGAACCTAATGACAGCAAAAATTATGGGAAGGATGAAATACGTGTGGTGACTGAGGAATGTGTTCTGGAACGTCTTGACTGACACATCCAGAGGTAAAAACATCATTATTTATATAAATATTAAATTATTCTGAGGGAAGTTTACATGCAGGAAATTTTATACAGTTGATTAAACTTTAAATGAAAACTGTGGGCAAACTCTGTCAGTTATCTTTATATTTTTATCTTTGCACATTGTCAGAAATGACTTTGATCTTAATCCTTCTAATGCTTATTTTTTCTAGAAATAGTTTGTTACACCAGAAGCAGGTTAATTGCGTCGTAAGCCCAGCCCATGCAAATGATCCACTTACGATCCACTTAATTTTGACTATTTCCATTTCTTCATTCCTTTTGAATTCGTATAGAATATGAATTTTTTAAAAAATCATTAAGCTATCAGGGGAAATTGAGGATGAATTCAGCCATGAACACATTCATCTCTTCACTAAAAATGTGCCTATGATCATGACTGCCGACAGTGTTTACGATTTCAGTAGCATCTGCCTTATAATACAGCACGAATGATAGCCTGGTTCTCTGTTCAGCCACTGGCACGGTGAAAATAAGTCAAAAACCACCGTACGTCTTGCACTGCTTTGTTTTACTCTCCTGGAGTACGTTGACACGTAGGTAAGCTTAGAGGATTGCAGTGTTCACCTTGAGAAAAGGGAAGATAAAAGTATGTGAAAGTCGTGATTTCTGCCCCCTAGATAAAGGAAGAAAGGGGAACAGGGAAAGAAAGAGTGATTGTGGTAAAAGTGTGATGTCGTTCGTCAGAGGTCACTGTTACGGGCCCCTATTTTTATTTTGCCTGTACCTTTTGGGACACTTGACTCGACTTGATTCTTTTTTTAAATAAATTCATTTATTTAAATTCGTTTCAAGTGTACAGGACATTCATTAGACATTTATATAGTTTATACAATGATCCCCCTAATTGCCCCCTCTCCCCTGCTCTCCACCTTGCCCACACGTTAATGCGGACTGCATTCCCCAAGCTGTGCGCCCCGTCCCTGTGACCATCCGTCAGCTACTGCTTTGTACTTCTTTAACCCGTCACCTCATTCTCCCAGCCCCCCAACCCCCTCCCCTCTGGCCATCACCAGCTTGTCCTCCAGATTGGTGAGCCCGTTTTTGATTAGTTTGTTCTTTTCGTTCTTTAGATGCTACGCATAAGTGAAAGCATGTGGTATTTGTCCTTCTCTTTCTGACTTATTTCACTCGGCCTAATAACCTCTAGGTCCCTCCATGTCATTGCGAATGGTAGGATTTCGTCTTGTGAACGGCTGAGCAACGTGATTCTTTCAAAACGCCCGGCGGTGGGGGTGGTGTGTGCAGCGTGTCACGGGCCGACCGGGTTTGCGTCCTTAGTTTGGTTTGTACTTTACGTGGTTTTACACACCGGACTGCTGGAGCGAGTGCCAGGAGGGACAGTATCGGTATCACACAAGAACGTCCCTTTCACTGGAGCCATAACTATAACTGAGATAGCTTTTTTCTCTGGAAAAAAAAAAATGGTTTTATCATTTCCTCTTTCAAAATGCAAATTTCTATTGAGTTATGTGAACTTACCTCTTTTTCGGAATGGCCGGGGTTTCCTAAGACCCTGTAGCCTTGATTCCCTGGGAATTTCAATGATGGCCTGAGTTTTATTTGCATATGACCGTTACAGATTGAATAATGCATGTACAGTGTGCATGGAAGATGAGAAAGGTTTATTATCTAGAGTATTTTATCGCATAGTATGAGATTTCAAAATTAAATTACCATGGAAACACTCAAGAAGTGGCACCTAAGTGCTTCACGGGGGAGGCATTGCACTTCTGTGGAGATGCTTTATTTTTAAGATAAAGTTTATATAATTAATGGATTCTCGAACTGATTGGATTCTATCAGTACATGTTCCCGAGCTATTCTTAATTACCTTAATTCAGCAATATTTCTAAATGGAAATTGGAAAATAATCCTTTATACTTATAAGAATATTTTTGCATCCCCGATATGACTGGAATGTTACAGCGACCTGGTTACGTGTGGAAAAGAGGAGGGGTCAGTGTCCGGCTGGATGTCACCCTGGTCTCAAACTGTCACTCTAAAATATATACATATATATATATATATATATATATATATATATGTATATATATTTTTTAACCTAAAACATAAGTCTTTCTCCTGCACTGCTTCGTGGTGTGGAAGACTAGGAGGTGTGAGGCCTCAGGTCCCACTGGGCATGTGCACATGGACTGTTTTACCATTTTTAGTACAAGGAAAATAAAGCTTGAGGAAAAAGGAGTGACCTGAAGGTATATACACCTAAGAGTTAAGAAAAAAAAATACTCAACTCACATATAAAAATATTAGCAATGATTTCCCTTCGTTAGTGCCTACTATGTACAAGGCAGTTTTTATCATCATGTTGCAGAAGAGCAAGCCGAGTCTTGGGTCATGTAAAAAAGCAGGAAAATAGGGGACAAATGTCTGCAAATCTGGTCACAAATCTCAACCCTCCTCAAGTTTCCAAATCTACCGCTTCCTCAAGGAAATCGTAGAGGGGCTCGAATGACGGGGATGCATGGTCTAGAATTATTCTGAATTTTCAGTTCAACTCACGATTTCAGAGAACTTCTGCCCAGTTCACTTGTTTTTATGCCTTTGCATAGTTTTCTTTTTTTTTTTACTTAATTTTCTTATGATCTTTCTGTCATTCCAAAAGGATGATGGTCATTTTCTTATGGCTTTTCGGTTCATTTTCTTATGGGTTTCATGGCCATGGACAGTAAAAACCACAGGAAAACAGTTTTAAGTCTTGGCGATATTGATGTTTTACTTGCTAGACAAGCCGCATGAAACAGTGCTTTCCGTTCAATGTGAGCATGCATCGCCTGTCGCTGTATTTTTGGAATGCTTCTCCATGCTCCAGCTTATCCGTGCTCTCGCTGTGACCTCGTCGGCAGATCCTGTATCTTCTCTCGTGTAGCCAGACAGCTGAGGCTTGCCCTGTGCATCTATCTGGCCCCTCCCCAAGGGGAGCAGGAAGGGAGCCTGAAAACGCAGCTTGAAGAAGGCTCTGGTCTCGGAGCAGGGGCAGAGAACTCCCCACCTCCGCCTCTGCTCGGCTTTTCTGCCAAAGCAGGAAGCCTCTCCTCACGGGAAAGCCGCACGCCGCGGGACAGAACCGTTTTATAAGCCCACCGCTTACGGGGCAGCCAGCGTGCGGCCGGTTCAAAGAACGCACGTTCCCAGAGGCCTCGCCTCGCCTGGAGCAGCCCACGTGGCGGAGCCGGCCCTGCTCCACGCCTCCGGTCCTGTCTCGCCCTGTCCTGGGGCACGGGCCGCTTCTCTCTGCAGCGCCGGAACTGACCGCGGCATTTCACTGATTTGTGGCACAGCGGCCAACGGTCTCCACGTGAGCGTTTTCAGGTCAAGGGTTTTCTCAGAAAGAAGTCTCCAGAAACATTTCCGCAGAATGCACCTCTCACTTAGTACGAACAGACCGATGGAGATGGCAGAGGGCACATGATAGCTGAAGGTTTGCTATTCCGACCTCAAGAGGAGACAATCTGAAGGTAGGACCAGGATACAGGAATTCTTCTTATGCTTTAAAGATCAAAGATACAAACCTAACGCAATGAAAAAAAACAAAAAACAAAAACAAAAAACAACAACAAAAAAGTAACACAGGAAATATAATATGTTGGCCGTAAGTTTGCTCAATCTTTCTGGAAGTTAATCAGGAAATTCTATTTCCTCTGTAAACCTCGATCTAATCGTTATGCAACACGAACGTTTCTTAAATGCGGGTTTGGTTTTCGTCAATGTTAAGGTGGCAGATGGCGTTAGATAACAGCTGCGGACCTTCCTTCTGTGGCAAGGTAGCTCTGTCCTGGGCGGGAAGAGGGTAAAGTGTGGCGGGAGGACACAGTCCGCCTGCCGTCGGTTCTCTGAGGTGTAGCGGTGGCGAGTGCCCCTGGGAACTGGTCGTTGTCACCGGGCGCCTTTCCGGTCGTCCGTATCTCCCGAGCCGCGGACTTGCCTCATCTCGTCTCTTCCGCTCAGGAACAAAGATCCTGGGGCTTTGGAGCCGGAAAACGGGTTTCAGATCTGGTTCTCGCCGCTTACCAGCTCTGGGTTCCTTTGCGAATAGCGGCGTCCCCCTGAGTGCTGCCTGCAGCGTGCGCGGCGGGTGCGGCCGCCCCCGCGCCGGGATGGGGGGCGGCGGGGCGGGGGGCTTAGAGGTGGCGGCGGTGCCGCTTCCCCGCCCTCCGCGAGTCCTGCTGGCGCTCGCATCCTCCCTCCCGAATGCTTGTTTCTCTGCAAACAAACCTTTCTTCATTTATTCCTACCTCTGCCCTTTCTTCTTCTATGGGCGGTGCTTTCTTCTGTTGGCATTTATCCCCAGGCACATATTACCTGGCCTGATACATGATTTACTCAGGGGAATAGTTATCCGTATATTTTTACATATACAAAAATAAATATGCGAATAGAAACGACATATTTGGAGCTACATGTGGGCACATGCAAGTATACGTATATATATATGAAGATATTTCCATATCTTATTAACATACGAATATAAATCATAAAATAATATTTTATATATCAATATCTGTGAACAATATATAGCCACCCATACACCCATGCACATGTTCGCTTTTATTTCCATATATATACATAAATGGGTGTCCGGGTATACGGAGCATGACTAGTGGAAATCAAAACTTGGACAGAAATGTTAAAACTCAACATTGTTGCTAAGATTTAATTTTGGAT
Source organism: Eonycteris spelaea (assembly GCA_003508835.1). Classification (NCBI taxonomy): domain Eukaryota; kingdom Metazoa; phylum Chordata; class Mammalia; order Chiroptera; family Pteropodidae; genus Eonycteris; species Eonycteris spelaea. Next base: position 1,781,304 of record PUFA01000002.1, on the reverse strand, counting down.
TCGCTGAGTTTTCTGGTAATCAGAATGTAAATAGCGTGCTTAGTTTAAAAAATGAATCGCTAAAGGAAAGAATTTACGCAGAACTCATTTAAATGGCATTCGGTGACGTAACAGGCAATGGTTAAAACTCTATTTTTGTAGTCCAGCTGCAGTAAATTTTGTGAAGCCGTTAACTAGACTACTTTTAGAATAAACCAAGAGTTTTATGTGAAATTATTAGGAAGTTAGAATAATTTTTCTAACACCATACGTTTAAAAATATTGTTCAAGAGCACTCATGAGATATTTATTACAAACTTACAAATCTCATTTGTCACATTTATCATACAATTTCACAAATAGGCTCCAAGACCTTTAGTTATGTATTATGTGTGCTCAGTTCAATGTAACTTCCTCTGCTACTTATGACACATTCTTATTCACATATGGAAAACACTGGTCACCAAACCGATGGCTAAATGTTACTAACAGTGAACGATGCATAATCTCTGGATGCAAAATTTAGCTTTCCACACTATTGTAATGGTAGAATTGGCAGGTTAAAATACAGGGCTGGAGCAGTTGATTTGTGGCTGATTGTTCTAATTTCCTCTGCCCACACTTTATGAGATTACTAACTCTTTTCGATTTTCACCAAATTCCACAGTCATAAACTTCCTGCATTACCGTATCATTTCTGATGATTTATTTGTAATCATATCACAAGTACGTATTTAGTGCGATAGTTGAATTGTATTAATTTGGCTACAAATAAATGATGCAGTTTAAACTATTGGTTGTAATAGCATTCTCTTTTCATAAATCTGCCCTGTAATTCCACCAATTTTCAGCATGTGATTAAATCATTTAGTGGGATTTCGAAATTGCGTCGTGATATGAGAAAACTGAAAACGTGGAAAGCGACGATTTTAGGTGGAAAAGGGAGCCGCGCCCACATGGCAGGGCAGCAGCACCTGGCCCGGGGTGCGCGCGGGTGACCCCCCAAGTCGCTTTTCCAAACCCAAACCCGCTCTGGGGCGCCAGGTTCTCCGCTTGGGCAGGGACACACTTGGGTTCCCAAGCAGATGTTATCCTTCTCCTCTCTGTTCTTTTCCTTTGTTTTCTTATTTTTTTTTTCAGAAAAATAAGACAGACCTTTATTTTAAATCCATTTTGCGTGATGAAAAACACATCGTCCCGTTATTGTTCTAGGACAAGCCTTCCCACCGGAGCGTGAAGCCCACTGCTGTTGAGCCCTCGTTAGGCGAGGGACCAAAGCTTCAGCTCTGATCAGCAACGCCAGGTCCGTGGGCCAGACGTCCTGCTCCGAACCCTGCCTCTGGGGAGGCGACGGCCTCGCACGAATTCTCACTGCCGTCTGCATTTATTTGCCTCACGTCTGGACCTATCGAAACTGTCATGAACATTTTTTTTTTTTTTTTTTTTTTTTGCTGGCTGTTCCACGCTTTTCCCGTCCTCTGTCTCCAGAACCTAATAATATGGGGCTCACAATAGATTTTTTTTAAAAAAACTGACGAAATACAAATCTTATTCTAGTTTCTGCTCTGCCACTGACCAGCTGCGGGGGCTTCGGGAAATCATTTCATCACATGGTCCCTCGCCTCACGGAGCTTGCTTTGGAGATCAAATCAGACGGTGCAAGGGAAAGAGCCACGTCAACCGTCACCTCCCTGCGGCCGCCACCGGCCGACGGCGGATGAGCAAGGCTTTTCTTTGTTCAAGTTATATTTCTGCACCCGAACAATTCGGTTTATGGTGTTTTGTGTCTTACCGGTTACGTTTCTCCTCCCAATTAAAATGGAGCAAGAGTTGACCTCACGTTTCCAGAAGGGTGTGGAAAGAACACAGGACTGGCGGACAGGATGTGGCGTGGTTTCCACGTCTGACTCTTCCACCAAATAGCCCAGCAGCCTCTTCGGTTCTGTGTCTTGATCAGTAGAACGGAGGACGTCAATCAGCCCCGAAATTCCAGTTCCGTAGGGAAGGTTCACTGGGGTGCTCACACAGGAAGTAAGCACCACCGGCAAAGACTTTACTCCTTGTCACCTAAAGACATTCCCGAGCATCTGCCATTTGCTAGGCACTTCCACGTAATTCAGTCTAAATTATTCCAAACAAGAGCATGTAGCTATATACATTTTTATTAAACGAGAACATCATCCTTCAAAGTACGCGCGATCGCCTTCCTGGCGAGGCTGCTGGCAGCCATCTGCCAGACCGCTTCGCTTTGCTGCGGAACGTGTCCTTTAACGGTGGCATTCTTCATGAAGACTTTTCTTTTTCCTAAATTGATGCTCTATATGAGAACAAAAGTAGAAGTTCTTCAGATTCAGTTCAATGAATGTTGAGTGAACGCAGGGCAGGATGGATGACAGAAGCCGGCCTCTTCTGCAGTCTGTCATTCTCTTTGCTCATGGGGGACGTTACTGGGCCTGGTTTCGAAGGGGAGTCCGGCATGGGACAGGAGGGACAGCCTGAAGGGTGGTCTTCTGGAAAAGTGTCCCTTACTCTTCAGAAGGTCCATGCGGAAGGACTCTGCTCCCATCTGGTCTTTCGATGCAGCCGCAGTACAAATCCCGGCATCCAAAACGAAGGGATTTCCACTCCCTTCGAACCAGCATCCCTAGGAGGCACTTGTCCCCGTCTGCTCGGGTGACCACGGGCGGCCCGGGTGCCCTGAGCACAGGAGCTGACACTCTCACGGCGCCGGGGGTTCGGTGCCAGCCGGTCAGGTTCTGTAGGGAGGTCCCTTCCTGGCTGGCACACGGCCACCTGCTTCCTGGGTCCAGATTGTTTTCTACATTTTTATGGTGAATTTTATCTTTGCGTGTGAGCGACGTGAGGCTGAGGAGATGATAACACCTTGAATACCTAGAGAATCCAGGACGCATCCGTGGGAAAAGACCCTCACGTTGTATCACTAGCACGGTCGCTTCACGTGTAGATGGAGTGTGTGTGCACGTGCATATCTTGATGTACTTCTGTGTACATGACAGTGTATTTACAAGCTCATACACAAATGCACGCGTGGCTACCTAGCTGCATAGTAAAGCCATGGAAATGAAGCGCAACCGTACGCGGCCCATAAAGCCCGGTACGAGTTCTCCATCCCGGCCCCAGACCCTCTTTCCTCATCCGTGCCGCGCTGCAGTTTTTCCGGCCTTTGACACAAAAGTATGTCCTCTGGCGACGGACGGGCGACAGCGTGCGGGGACCCTGGACGGCACGCGCTTGCCTCCGAGGCCCCACACTCCGATCCCTGGGGACCCCCCCCACCCCGTGGCCTGCCACAGCTCCCCCGGCCCTCTCTCCAGTCCCTTGTGCAAGTTCGTATCTGGCTTTTCCAGAACCTCACGAGAACCTCAGGCTCGTAGACACAGGGCACGCGTGTCTGTCGCTTTCGTCCGGGGCCTCATCCTCCCAAGGTACTTGAGACGCATCGTGCGAACAGGGAAGTGAACGAACCGCGACAGACACGGTGCCTCCGCGACCGTGACGCTCCATGGCGCGGCCTTCCGCGTCCGCGGTTCCGCCCGGCTTCTCCCAATCCAGTCCCCGCTGGCCCCGCGCGGGCATGGCCGCTCGCCGCAGCCCCTTTACGCGCTGGCTTCTCGTTTGCGTCCCCTTCCCCCCACGGAGAACCCTTCTCAGTATTCTTCCGAATCCTCGTCACCTTTCGAAGCCTGACTCCACAGCGCCTTCCTCGATGGTCCCGGAGAACTTTCTAGAGAAGAACACAGCAGTCCTGGTTTTCTCTAAGATAACCGCAGCTCGGCTGGGGAGCCAGCATTTCGGCATTGATTACTTTGAGGTTTTTAAAATGAAAATTATGAATAGCCAGATGCGCGTCCTCATCATGAAGACTCCTTACAGGAAAGATTTAAACCCGATTTGTCTGCTTCCCAGGCCTCAGGGAGCGTTTCTGTCTTATCTCCTCAGAGGGTGACTGGGTGCGGACCGCAGACGGGCTGGCCGGCACGGCACCTCTGTCCCCTGCACATGGCATCCTCCAGTGTTGGTGCGATTACCCGTGTCAGGCTCCCGGAGTCCTCAAAAACCCTAATGATGCCCGAACCCCATCTTTCCTTCTTCGCGTGTTTCCGTAACCTAGCCCCCCGCAGACGCACGTCCACAGCTAGCTCGGGCTGCAGGCGGCGTGTGACGCCACGCCTGGTGCTCAGTGTGGGGAGGCTGAGAGGCTGGCTGGCAGCCCGTTACGATGGACCGTTAATGCAATTCAAGGAGGAAGCGACGAAGCTTCGCCCTACCATGCCTATGGCTCGCAGGCATCCATCATGGCACCCGCCCCCCCGGGATACTGATGGGGGTGCCACCGATTGTGTTGGCCTGATCTGTCGTGACTCATCCTAGGTCACCCAGTGACATGGTACATCATTTCCTGCCTGTCCAAACCATGACGTAGAAGGAAATGGAAAACTATGTCCCGATGATGAATGTGTTTTAAAATTGGAAAATAATTACAAAATGTGAAGATCCGTCAAAACAAGTAACACAGAGATAAAATGACAAATTACTAATTCATTTAATAAAATTTGGTTGTGTGCCTAAATAATGCTTTTATTCCTTAAATATTAGTTAACATTTTCCACCTGAGGATGGTTAAGGGTTCCCAATGCCATAACCTGGGGGGACCTTATTTCAATAAGCTGAAGGTAATAAAGAGAAACTTTGGACAGTTTAGAACATTTGGTGGCCAGTGAGCCCTGTGCTGGTGCGAGTCGCTGAGACACGCGTCACGGCCGCCTGGGCCGCCTCGCGCACCGCCTGCACGTTCCCATCCTCCCCGCAGCCGCCCGCACACAGGAGGCGGGCACTCAAGGACGACTTGTTAAAATGAAGTTTAGTTGTCTGCATAAATAGGCCTTCAGTAAAACTGATTATTGGGAAGATAGGATAAAGCTAATTTCCATGCTACTTCCAGGAAATTAATGATATGTTCTCGGGAACAGGCTAAAGCCATCATACGTGTTATTAAAATTTCGTTTGAAATAATTTCCTAAGGGTTATTGCCATCGACACTTTACACTGTCTATGGCACACCGCCCTGAACACGCCCGATCCCGTCTGACCTCGGAAGCTAAGCAGGGTCGGGCCTGGTTAGTACTTGGATGGGAGACCACCTAGGAAGACTGGATGCTTTAGGAGTAAAAAATAAAAAAGAAGGGCTTGCAAGCTGACGAGGTCCTTGCAATCTGTGAGGTCAACCAAGGGTTGCCTCACCTAAAAAAGAAAAAAAAAAGAAACTTTACGTCATTCACTCATTGAAATATAGTGATGACGCTCCAGTGGTTTTATGCAATTATAAAATCATTGATTGTTTAATCAAGTACACGTGGTTACAAACATTTAAGAAATTGAGAGAGAGTGGACTGACCTTCCTGCACATACTCTGCCGCCAACACTGCATCTGGATGATGTAAAACTGGACGAGGACACGGCTCTCTCTCCCAGGACGATTTCGCTGTATTTGATGAAATTCAGCAACAGCCCTCGACCTTCTCGGACAGCGGTGTGGTGGCTCCATGTGCGTTTTCTGAAAGGCTGCATGTCGGGGTCTATCTCGACTGTTTTCATCCTGACTCACTGAGGAGTCGCGAACCTCTTGACAGTGGGGCGTCCCTTCTGCAGTGTGTCAGGCGAAGTTATCGGGGCTCTGCAGACCCTTCAGAAGCCCGGCTAAAGGCTCGCCAGGGACCTGAACTTTGATGACCACGTTCCTCTAGGGTTTCCGGAAGAGCTAACACGTTCACTGGTGCTCGCTCATTAGGATTAGAATAAAAAGCAAACCAGAAAGATCTGGTGTTTATTTTTAGAAACTCTCTTGTGTGCAGGAAGAATATAGAGAATGAGACATATTTGTAGACCACGAATTAAACTTTTGTTTTTAGATAGATAAGTGGCGGGTTTATGCTCTTCTGATTTTTTTTCAGAATGTTAGCAACTTTTATTTTTCTTCACAACACAGGCTCTGGGCAGGAGTAATATGTATGCGTATGTGTGTGTGTCTACGCGCACACACATATGTATATATAGATATATACATATGTAAATATGTAAATTTACACCTGTACATTTATATTTTAACAGAAAGATCTTTTCTAGTACCTCGTATTTGATTTTTCTAAGCACATTTTCTTCTTGAATATGTTTCTAAGACCCAAACATGCAGTATTTCTTTCAGTCTATGCATTAATCAGTGAAGCTTATGTCATTGATTTAGAAAGATCTAAACATGTTTTTAACAATAGTCTTTCTCAACTATGTAAATCATACATAAACATCTACCTCTGCTAGGAGGATCTTAAAAGTGGGCTAAAATCTTGTCCGTTTTGGAACCCAGTGTTGCTGTGAGTTTTGACAGATAAATAAGACAAGTTCGTTTTGTCGGAAGATATCATTTATGCTTAGGATTTTGTCAACGAAATGCGTGGCCTAACGCAACTGCCCCACTCCCGCGTCCTTTGTGGCACCAGGGCCCGGTGCTCCTATGAGCCTCTAACACCTGGTGCCCTGAGGCGGAGCGGAGGCGGTGACACCGGTGCTGGGGCGGCTGCAGATGCAGACGAAGCTTCACCTGCCCCACCGCTGCTCCCCTCCTGCTGGGCGGCCCGGGCCCCTGATGGGCCACAGACAGGTACTGGTACACGGCCTGGGGGTTGGGGACCCCAGCTGTATAGTGTGTTCCCTAACGGACTAGAGCGTGCAGAGTAAAGTGGGGGTCTTGCTTTGCAGGGGTTTATGGAAATGCTCCACCCGTGTGTGGTTAGAGTGAAAGGCACTCAGAGGCCCTGGCTCCGGTGGGAGCAGCCGGGGTCCCAGACGGAGGGGAGAAAGCCCTTCTCCCAGAGCTGTCTGTCTGCGAGATGCGGACGTGGCCCGGGCGGTGTCCAGCTCAGAGGCTGGAGGATGGGCAGCTAGCTAGGCGACAGCCGCGTCTGCCTCACCTGCCGCGTGGCCGGCCCGCCGAGCTCGGTGGAAGGGCGCCACCGGGGGCCTCCTCCTCGCCCACGGCGCCTGCCCGGCTGGGTAGGAACTTTCGGTGACGGCAACGTCCAAATTGTGTAAGAGCCAGGACACGCACAATGCTGTCATTTCGTGGCTCCAGCTGTCATGTGAAAAAGCGTCTCGGTTCTCTATTTGATTTATTTATTTTTTAACCCTCGGCAGGTATCTGCATGGATTATATTCTAAAGCCCCTATTGGAAAATTCTATCGACAGACACGGTGGGTTTGTTAGGGAACAGTCTCTGATTCACGGCAGCTGTGCTGCTGAGTTCATGTGTCTTAGAGAAAAAGAATCGTGCCTTTTCCCATTTCTCTGCAATAGTTATTTTAAACCATGTTCATAAAATAAAATTGTGTACTGACTGAAGAGAGACTAAAAGGTTTAAAGCAAGCAAAGGAATGGATGAGTACAAACGTTTTATTAATTTAATGACTTAATGAGCAAATAGAAATTTTTTCAACACACAAAACAGGGCCTGGTTACGTCCTTCCATTGACGTAAAGACTGGGTACCATGCAGCAGATGGCATCTTAATTGACACTGAAGAATGAAAATTACATTTATAATTTTTTCCCAAGTCACTACTCACAAATACCGCTTGCTAGGGCACCGATACGTGGTCATCACACCTCTAAGGTTTATTAGATTTTTTTTTAATTGTGTCCCTCTAGAACAAAAATAGTCAAATAACACTTGTAGGTGATTAAACTTAATATATTATTTTTGAAAAACTACTCCTGTTTCAACGGTTGAAAACCAGTGGGCCAAAGTTCAAGGAAGCTTGACAGAAGACACTCTGATGAGACAGCGTGTTCTGGGCTGACGTTAAGTCTTACTCAAGCAGATTAACTCGCCCTTCAGCAAACAGGGACTTGTCTGCAGATCTCCTCTTTAGCCTGATCTTCCCAACTTCCTAGGCACCAGACGAGATTAATGAGGCGGTGGATGTTGATGGGCTGGAGTCTGATTTTTCTCCCTTTGTCTTTTATGTGTTCTGATAACGAGGCTTCTCACTTGCATAGCAGCCTTCTCTCAAATGCCGGCTGGAATCACTTGCTGATGGAATCTGATTAATCCTTTAATTTCGGTGGGCGGAATAGTACAAACCAAATGAAAATCTTAGAACAAATATCCCTTTACTGCCTTGCTTTTAATATCTTACCTAGTTTATCCCACTCTTTAATTTCATACTGCAGGAAAGGTAGCAGTTTAATTTCATGTGGTTCATACCAAAGGGGTGTTCTTGTAAACCACTTAATCTCTATGAACTAACTTACAAAGCTCCCATCTCTGTTCTTTATATGATTTATTTTATCGGTGATAGGCTGCAGTGGGTGCAGTGCTTTTTAAAAAGCTGGTAACGCACACCGATTTATATTGTAACTGTTTTATGTCCACACCCACCCCCCCCATCCCATGATGCCGGATAATTAGTCAGCCCTTGACCAGGACTCTGCTTTATTTTTTTTTATCATTTCTGTGAAGTTTTTTTCTTTATTTGGTTTTGATATTTCAACCACAATTATCTGTGGTGCCTTAATTTCTACCTCATCAATTTTCTTTTCTGAAGTAAAGTAAATATGTTTATATCTTAATTTTTATTGTAAATAATATAATTCTCTGGCCGAGTCTAACTATAGAACGCAGATGCTCTTGGCTCTGCATTTCATAATGTTACGTATTTCGGTTCAATTTCTGATCCAACCCCTGGCAAGTGGCGTCTGCTTTTTCAAAGCATGAGACCTCATCCTAGGTCTCCAGTGGCTCTCCTGGCGGGAGGGGGCGGGGGCCATGTCATCAGAGGTTTGTGGACCTTCAGTGGAGTAATGTAAGTGGGGTTCTCATTAGATACCTCGATGCATATACGCTCCGAATGATGGCTGTTCGATTCAGTTTTTAATTTGCCTGTTTTGCGTCATAAGTCAAAGGCATCTTAGAAAAGTGTGAGCGTGTTGAAAACACCTCCAGGGGCTCCTCCCTGGTCCCTGACATCCTTCCCCATGGCGCTAGTCTTGCTTGACTCAGCTCTGCGCCAAACGGCTTGCTGCGAAGAACTGTGAGTCCGTAACAGACCACGAGGCTTGCCCTGGGCGTGAGGACTTCCAGCATTTGGGCTCAGAGGCATTTGATGGAAGAGCTTAAAGCAACAAGAAAAAGAAACTACCCCATGTCTGCACGTTACGACCCGCTCTGAGGGGGCTGGGGGGACAGCGCCTTCTCCCTGAGTTAGCCATCCGTTAGATCTGCGCCCCACAAGTGAGAAAGCAGCAATTTTGTGCGTTTTTGTGGCGCGTTTTGTGCATTTAACGAGAAATAGATTCCCGTCTTTAAGGATTTTGTCGCACGGCACAGAAAGGCAAGTGTTTTCGTGGTTCGAGTAGGTGTTCTCATTTTAGGTTTGCCTTAATGAGCCTTTAAGATTTGTTATTTATTATCCAATTAAACAGCGAGCCTTCTACAGGTAGTAGGAAAATGCTTTAGGTTACTAAAGCATCATTCTATTCTCCGTTAAGAAAACACCTGTTGAAAGTGTCAGAGACATTGCACCAGCCAAGTGGATCTTGTCACCAAAGACACACGTGTCCCCTGGCCTCATGGAGCCAACAGCATTAGGTCGACAACGGAGCAGCCTATGAATTATCAGATGAATTAAGACCACAGAGGACAGGTGGGGGGTCGGGAAGACCAAAAGTCTTCCACCAGAAACGCGATATTATGAGTGAGTCCCAAGGGCGAGTGGGCACTGCACAGACAGAAAACAGGAAAGACGTTTTACAAGTTCAGCAGCATGCAGGAAGGTCCTGAACCGATAAGCAGATTAAAGTGTTTTCTTCTGGATTTGGAAGTCCTGCCGAGACGGTGCACACTCTTCTGTTTAAGGATGCTTTGTGATGCGTGCGTTTTATTTGGCTTCTAAAAAGATCAGAACGGTAACCAATAGTGATCCGCAAGTTAAGGCTTTGGTATCTGCTCTCCGTACGTGAACCTCAGAAGTTCCTCAGAGTGTGTCCTGGCCCCCTTCCTCTTCGCCCGCTGAGGGGGCGTGAACGTACAAGATGACTTTCCTAAACGTTAAGTTTTGATGTTCCAATCAGTGATTGAATTGCTGTTCTTTCCCCCCGCGATACCGAACACACGTTTTTCCTGTACCAGCTTCTCCGCTTGTTGGTAGGGAGTGAAAGCCTGGCTATGTGGTGGTAAAAGCAGAAATGTCAGCTTTAGCGTAGCCGACCTCCCACTAATTAAAAAGTCTAAACGCCGTGCCTGGGACAAAGCAAAGTACATGCGGAAAGACAGATGCACTTTATTTTATGTGAATAGAGTTTTTCAGGGATAATGTAATAGTATTTATTTATACTATGTACCAGAATAATGTTTACTTATAATATTTATTTGGACACCGCTATATTGTGAAAAATATTCTTTAAGAAATCTCCATAAAAATAAGTCATGATTTGCCTCTAAAATTTAACACATTAAAATGTCAATGAAGGATAGCAGGAAAATGATGATATTATTAAATGTAGAGTTTAATTAGAAATATACGGAAGAGCTAAAATTAGTCATTCTTATTAGATACAGTATCCCTAGGTCACAGTCATAGTTGGAGAGTTGAATTCTACCCCTTGCTGCTTGAAACGTGGGATTTGACAGGAGATTCGGAGTCGACTGCTTCAGCCCATGGTGATGTTCTGGAAACTCTCGATACGGGCACAGGATAGTATTCACATTATAACACACTTAATTTGCTTTATTGTTCTTCAAGAGTGTGTTTCTCTAATTTTGGAAAACTGTGTTTTTACACTGAAAGAAAAATGTGTGTGAATCCAGACCCAGGCAATACACATATTAGTCGTGAATGGACCCAGCAGGTGTCCCTGAATTCAGAGCTGTCACTACTGTTATTTGTAATAAGATGCCTCTGTTTCATGCTCAGTTTGACTTGGCGGCCAGTGGTGGTAAATCTTTCTCAGACGGCAGTGCAACTTCCTGAGGTGCCTGTGCCAGAAAGAGCAGGGAGCCCCCCAACCATCCAGACACGATTCTGTCGCTCACTCACGTGCTTGCATAGCCATTTCTATTCCCGACCCTGAATAAGTCCTCTCACTGCCTTAAAAACACAGTCGAAGAACATGTGACTCCCGTGTGTTTGAGAGAGATGGCAAGAGAGCTTCAGTCCTGACATCGCCCTCACTGGGATACAGGCCACGTGGTCCAGAGGCCGCGGGCGACGCGGGGACTCCAAGGTGCTTCACGTTCCACCGCCGTCTCCCCTCGGGCCCTGTTCCCGAGCGGCCCCTCCCGAGGTGCTCTGTTTCGGGACCGGTGAGTCCTACGTGGGTGGAGCCACTTGTTCAGAGTGGCGGGTTGGTGGCTGACGTGCGGGAGGGCCCGAGCATCGCGTCGGTGGCGAGAAGGACGTGGAAACAGCTTCGGTTGCGTTCCCGAAGCCCCTTCCTGCCCGCGGGATCCCGGAGGACGCGCTCGGCTCACCACGGCACCGTGCCGGAGTGCGGGTGACGCACGCGAGCCCGGTTCGTCAGGGCGCGGGCTTTCCCCGCGGGTCCAGAACCAGGCGGAAAGGCCTGTGCTCGAGCAGGTGCCCCACACATGGTGAAGGGAGAAGGGGGGTGGGGTGCGCCTCAGCACACGGATCTGTACCCTTCTCCTTCTCTTGTGCAATGAGCAACACGGCTCCGCGGACAATGCGGATCCGTTGCGGCTCCGGACACGGCCGTGCGGGGCCGCCGCCGCCGGGCCGGTGCTGACGCGTGACGTCATTCGCTTGTCACCCCGCTGCCGTGCCACGCTGCCTGGCCTGGGACGGGGCTTCGTGCACCGCCCCGGAAACCGGCAGGCAAGCGAGCGTGCTCCTGGTGACACGCGGCCCGGGGTAGAGCGGTCCCCAGCAACGCAGCCTGACGCGCGGTCCGCGGGTGATGCCGGCGGGCTCCGGGTGGGCCCGTGTCCCGCGGTGTGAGCAGCGCGTCTTGGGGGCTCTCCGGGATGGCTTTCCTGGACTTACAGGGGCGTTAGAAAGAGATCCTGCGTTTTCCCTCATGGGGAATTTGAAGAATATGCTCCTCCTCCTATTATTTGTAGTCACCTTTAGTTAGTTAGTTAGTTAGTTAGTCAGTCAGTTAGTTTTCAGTTACGCTTGACATTCAGCGTTATTTTACAGCGTAGTGGTCAGACATCTATGTAACTTCCGACGCGATGCCCCCAGTCAGTCCGGGGCCCGCCCGGCGCTGCACATGCTTATGAGCGTATTGTCACCCGTGCTCCCCGCCCGGTGCTCCACGTCCGTGACAGCTTGGCGGCCGCCAGTGTGCACGTCCTCATTCCCCACCCTGTCACCCAGTCCCGCACCCCGTCACCCAGTGCGCACCCCGTCACCCAGCCCCGCACCCTCTCTTCCATCAGCCTGTCCTCCGTGTCCGTGGAGTCTGTTTCTGTTTTGCTTATTGATGTTATGTTTCTCTGCCTACTAGTACATAGATGATGGTATAGCAGGCATTTATTGACCCATTACTCTATGAAAAATACAGTGCCAATATTTTAAATGCATGATTTGATTTAATTCTTAAAGTAATATGGCTATAGGTAGTATTTTTATTTAACAAATGAGTAAGCGTATATACACACGCACATATATACAAAACATGCATATATGTATGTATGTTTATACAACATGTTTTAGAATCATTAGCAACATGATGGTCTACTATGACCATAGAGACACCGAGTGATGGTTCATCCCGGCTCGCGGTGGCACGGAGCCGTTGGCATTCGTTTACCTCCTATGCACCTGTGGCTCGTCGGGCTATTTTAAATGGCTTGCGTTTTAGAGCAGCCCACCTGGGGGAGCGTGTCACACAGTGCCTTTGCTGATGACCTGTTCTCTAGGTTTGTCCAAAAGTATCTGGTATCATGTCACGATATTAAGTCTCCTAGGGAAAAACTGAGGCACGTAAACATGAAAATGCTCAGACGTGTGCAAACTTCCGTGGGCTTCACGAAGCCCCCGCACTGACGCAAGGCACGCACGCTTGCTGGCTCTGTGTTTCGTCAAGAACAGCTCTGCATCGTCCTATTGTCCTTCCCTCCCTCCCTCCCTCCCCCCGACTCCTCCTCCAGCAAAGGCCTTTGTAACTCCCTTCTCCTCGTCTTTTCTCCCTCCCTTTCCCCTTCCCTGTCCCCCTCCCATTCTTTCTGTCCTTTCTTCCTGCTGTTAACGACACAAAAAAAGTCAGGAGTTTCTTCTACATTAAAAAAAAATCACATTTACACTGGAAACAGTATATGATTGCCAATTTATTCAGAAAATACAAAAAATCAATGTACCTTCTTTTTATCAAAATCAATTGACTCTATAATCTACGATTTTTAATTTCTGAATATCTCACAATATGATGTATTGTTGTTATCAACTGCTTATGTTCTGTTGGTTTCCCAGTGCCTATGATTGGAGACCCATCTTCCCAGATCCTTAGAGGAAATATTTTAACTCATCTGGTGAAATACGGTCTGAGTTTCTTGGAAACCAATTCAACTCATTATTTACTTCCATTCAGAATACGAGCATCTTTAATTCTGATTTGGGAAGGAAGCAGGTTTTTGTCCTTAGGGGCCTACGTTGAACTGGTGAACTACTGAAAAACACGAAGTAACCGTGAAACAAAACACACCCCCTCAGGCTGTTTTGTCGGCGTTCGCGAGATGTGGCTTTCAGGTCCGGGATGAGCACTGAGACTCTGGCACGAGACCCCGTGCCCTCGACACCTGGCACACGCGTTCACCAGGTGTGCCGAGCGGACGGCCGTCGTCTTGACGGTGGCTACGTGTGGACCCGGTCATTGCGACAGCTGTTCACACGGGTTCTCATTGACTCCTCGCGACACACCTTCGGTGTAGACACGGTGGCAGTGGCCGGGGTATTCCGTGAGGAGCCTGGGTACCAGGAAAGAGCCCCGGGGGAGCAGCACAGGAACCCCTGACGACATCCTGTGACAACACTTCTACCGGAAGTCCCGGCATCTCAGACGTCACCAGAAAGGCATCGGCGGGAGAAGCCGACAGAGCTTAACTTCATGTACTGATGCTAAAGGTCCGTTCGTTTTTGCATTACACTGGATGGTGCTTGGCAGCCACGACCTTTTCAGTAATTAGAAGCTACAAAGGCACCGGTTGAAAGATACACTCTGTTTTGTGAGTAAAGGCTCGAGAGTGAGCGAGGCTGACTTCTTCCTGGAGGGGGTCTGGTCTGGTGCGTGTCAGGGGCAGCTTGTCACGGCCCTCACCCTGTTTCCTGCCGTCATGCGACACCCCTTCTTAGCAGAGCGACGGGAATGATGCGTAGTGAATGTTTCTAACTTATGTGGGTTAAGTCATTAGTAACCAATGGTAAATGTTACCTAGCTTACATTTCAAAACTAGTTTCCGTGAATTCTTCATCGTACACTAAGGGGGCGAGGCCCGTTCAAGTTTTTCTCGGGAGGCATCTTTGAGCAAGTCATAACGTTAGATTCAAAGGTGCGGAATTGATCATCGCTTTGGAAAGCAGCCAGGATCACCTTCATGCATATTAACAATTGGCCAACGTTAGCGACGAGCCCCGTGTACTGTGGGCAATCACTGCCTATATGGCCTTTAAAGATGACTAAGAAAGTGTGCGTGACGTGTGACTTTCACCCATGCCTGACTTTACCGTCCTCTTCATTACAGTGGAACTGGCATGGGAGGAAACAAAGGACATCTGGTGGCTCCAGAGCGAGCTCTAATCACGTGAGGGTTCTGAAAATAGAAGCCATTGCGTAAGGCCGCATTAAGATCACTTGATTCTTCCACTGGGTGATATCATGCAATTCACGAACGCACGGATCTTGCACTAGTTTTGCATCTGGAAGGACATATATTTGAGAACTAAGTTAAAGTCCCCCTCCCTACAAAATCACAGCTATTCATACATCAGGGAGCACGGAACATTTACATTTCTTTGCAAGAGAATATCAAAAGGGAGGAAACGTGTTCCCAGAAGTAACAGGCCCATCGAAGTTACTCCTGCACACTGAAAGGGCCCCGCGGACCTGGCGAATCCAGGGCCTGCGAAGCCGATTGCGATCGGACGACGGTAGACGCACGTCGCCCGCAAGTTCTCTGAATCACCCTGTCTTCTCAGGACCGTCTTGTTTTTAGTCTCTCGTTGCTGTTGTTTCTTTTGGACACCACTGTCAGGTGGCAGGCGTGGGAACGGTTCCTCCCTGCGGCGGAATCACCTGCAGGCTCGCTCCTCCCTCTTGCACACACGGAACCGCGCACGCGCAGGTGGGCCCCTCCTGGCGAGGTGTCTGCGGCTGCTGGCCGTCGAGGGCGAGACAGTGACCCTGACGCCCCGCCGAGCAGTGCAGCGCCAGGACCGCTGCGTCAGTCGATGCTACTTGGAGGCGACACGAGCCCCTCCCGTTTCGGCGTGGCCTTCTTGAAGCCGTGGACAGGTGACGTTTCCTCGCCGGCGCTGCGCTCTGCTGTGCGCGTGCGCCCTGTGCTTCGCCGAAGGCTGCGTGTCCGTGGTGCATGGAGACTAAAGCGCACGAGGCGAGCCTCGCATCCGTGGGAGCCCGGGGACCGTCGCAGGAGGAGCCGAGGAGCGCGAGGCGCGCGCAGAGGCCGCCCCGAGCCTGAGCGCGGGCCCACGCCGGCCGCGCCAGTCCGCGAGGCTGGGGATCGGGTCTGCCCTCGTCACTGCAGGGACGAGCTTCCTTCCCCCGCGGTTTGTCTTCTTTTCCTCTTCTCTGCTTTGTCCCACGAAGCTTCTGTGTTCTTGCCACAGCCGATGCTGAATGGCGGGGAGCCGGGCGGACGCGCGGAACGGACAGCCCGGCCGCACGCGACAAGCCGGGGCGGGGACGGGGCGCAGAGTGACCCGGGTTTCAGAGCCCCGGCTGTGACGGGGCACGCGGACCCACTCACTTCGGGGAATGAGGGGGCTCGCACGAGTAAATTAGGGGGAAAGACGTCTTCCTACCCCAGTGCGCTTTCTTCCCCGATCCCTTCGGAATCACGGCCTGGCTTTTTCCAAGAAAGAAGGAAAGAGAGAGAGAGAGAAAGCCAGCCAGCCAGACTTAGAAAACAAGTCATCGGGTGGTCTCAGGCCGAGGAAGTGGCCTGGCTGACGTCGGGCCAGGGGACGGGGTGGCCGGGGCAAGTGTGGCCTGTCGCTGCGGAGCGTCCTGTCCGGCCGCGGGAGCCGTCCTAGCGTGTCTGCCTCTGCTTCTGTCCTCTTAGTCCGTGTGACTTCTCACTTTCCCTTGAAGACGACTTCCGGAAGCTGCCACGTGAGAGCTCAGTGCCGAGGCGGCCACGGCCAGGTGAGGCCGAGAGAGGCCGCGCCGGGGGTCGCGGGCCGTCCAGCTGGACTTGCATCTCCGGGGAAAGAGGGGCCGGGGCGAGCTGCCCTCGTTTTCTCGGTTTCTCCTTGCGGGTTGTTTTTATTCATTCCTTTTGGTTTTTATTTAAGAGTCTGTCGAATGGCGAGCTTGGGACTTGGAGACACCGGACCCGACGCCAAAGGTCGCGATCCCTCTTAACTCGGGGTGAAGCTAAGGAACGGAGCTGCTTTAAAAAACGAAAGACGACCGTTTTTTAGAGCAGTTAAGGCTTATAACGACACGGAGAGGAAGGTGCAGGAATGTCTCCCGTGCCTCCTGCCCCCACGCACGCCCAGCAAGCCCGATTGTAAGTCACAGTCGACAGATTTCAGCGACTCGGTGGCCATTTAACTGGCTGAAATGCAAACTCAGTACGTCAGGGCTCAGCGCGGACGCTGGTGGCTCCGAGAAGAGGTCCCTGTGCCTCACACGCTCTGCCGCAGGTCCCCCCTGCCACCGTCCTGCCCCGGGCGCTACGTCCCACGGGCCCCCTGGACCCTCACGGTCTGACCTGCGGGCTGACGCGAGATGCTCCCTGGGTGGTCGATGCGCAGAGCGTTAGCCCCGCCCCCTCCGCCGCCGAGCTGGAAAGTCCTGGGGCGTCATGGCCCCTGAGTGTCCCGTGGGATGATGCGAAGATCCCTCTGTGGGGTTCTCTGGGGTCCGCAGGCCGCCTGGGCTTCCTGTCTTCCCCTTCAGGTCTCTACCGGGTTCTTCAGAGAACATGTTTTACATGTTATGACCCATTTTCATATTTCTGGGGACTGCAGCTTAAGACAAAGCTTATTCATTTTTCATTTTCCTCTTGTCTATTAAAATAGTTTATAGAAAACAAAACGATATAGTTGAAGAAAAAAATTCAATTTTCTGTCATCCATCCAAAAATAATTACTATTATCATCTGACATTATTTTACAAATTATTTTTATAGTAAAAAAAGTGAGACACTGTGATACACAGTGTGTGTGTTTAAGAGTGGGTGTCATGTTTACAACTGGATGTAGAATTTATTTTACCAACCCAAGGTCGATGAATTTTGGGGTTGTTTTCTACATGGACTAAAATATATAATGCTGGAAGGAATACCCTTAAGCATATCTTTTTGCATATTGTCACTTTTTAAAATTTGGGAGACATTCCTAGAAATAGAATTTCCCGTCAGAAACGTACAGCCATTTGATGCGTAATGTCAAATTCTTCAAGAAATGCACTGATTTATTTACTCCAAAACAATGAAAATAAAGTCCCACGTTTCCTGATAGCTGTTTGAATGCTCAGGAATTATTGTTTTCAAAAAATCTTGTATAACCTGATAGGCGTAACGTTATACTACCTTGTTTTAATGTGTAGCTTTTGATTATAAATTCAGTTGAATCTCTTTCATAGACTTATCAATTCATTTATCACTCCTTTCCTGAACTGATTGGCCACACCCGTTTGATCCTTCGCCATTCTGCGGTTGCACCTTTTCTCATCTGCTTGTGGATTTGTGCATTCCTTCCCTACAGGGACCTTGTTAGAGCGCATCTCTCAGGCGCATCTCTCAGGCGTCGACTTGGTGGAGACGCGGGGGTGGAGTGGAACAGGCCTTTGAAGGGGCGGATGGAGGAGCTACAGGTGCTGAAGGCCCGCAGTGGGCAGGCTGCTGAGGGACAAGGCCGTGTCCCCCGACAGTCATGGGACGTGTTCCCCTGGGGCACCACAGCAGTGAGATGTTCCAGCCACCCAGAGGCAGCCACAGGGCTGCGGGGCATGAGCCACGGGAGCCGTGGCCCGCGGGGGTTGGCCCTCGCCACCCAGCAGCCTGGCAGGGGGAGGCGAAGCCCTGGGGCTGCCCCTGCCCCGACTCTGGCCCTCCAGCCCTCTGGCCTGGCCCCCATGCCCTGCCCCCCACTGGGAACCCGCCTGGAAACCAGGGGTGGGGGGCGGAGAAGGGCGGTGTGAGGCGTCCGGGCCGGTGACAGGTGAGCAGCCGGGCTGGGCTGGGCCAGGCGGACAAGTCCCAGCACAAATGCCTCGTGGGTTTTCTTGTCCGAGGATCTGCTTCGGCTTTGTGTTTTATTTATGGTGTCTGGGATGTACAGAGGTTACTCGTAATTTTAGGCAGTCAACGTGATTAATCTTTTCCTCCCAGCTTCTGCTTTTGAAGTTTCAAATGAGGTCTTTATCAGAAGGATGCTGCATAAATACTAATACATGTGAGTTTCTAGCACTTTACACGATATTATTTTTCTGGAAATCGTTTCGGTGTGTGCTATGACTGGTATAGTTTTCCAAAAAAAAAAATTTTTAGCCGGTTTTCAGAATCACTTTTTATGCAGAATCCGGTTCCACACACACCCTGGTGTCTTACAGGTCCCAACACCCTCCCCCAACCCACCCCGGGACAGATGCTGACTCGTCTGTTAAAATACCAGTACTGAGCTGTGTTCCATTTTGTACATTTTATTTTTGTATTTGGACGTTTCATCTCCCTTTTACTAAGATCTTTAGTTAAAAATGGGAAAGCCTTTCAAATTATTTTAAAAATATACTCTGAGATGTGGACTGAGATTACTTTGCCTTCACAGAGTCACCGGGGAGAGCTGTCACCTGGGGGCTGTGGGCACCTTCCCGTGTTCAGGTCTGTCAGGCGCCTCTGCATAATTTTGAGTAGAGAAGATGCGGTTCTCTTCAGATCAATGAGTAAATGTCATGTGTTTTTCACTCGGCTCCGACTTTTCTGTTACACAAATGGGTATTTTCACATTTTTCTAAATGATCAGTCTTTTGATGTTCACGAAAGCTGTTTGTTTTATCCGTTTCTTGTGTACCTATGCCACTTAAGGCTGTTTTGTTACTGCTAGGGATTTTCAAAGGAAGCTTTCTTATCATCTACAAATAGTTGTATCGCGATGTCTCGTTGATCACTGAGAGCTCTCAGTCCGTCTGTCTGTCTCTCAGAATACATTGGACCTGTGCTCATGTTTTAGCCTTCGAAGTGACACTTTGATCCCTAGATTCGAGATATAGCGCAGTTCCATAGAGACTTACTTTCTCCCGCTTCGTGGGCGGTGCACTTTGCTGCCTCCAAGGTCAGTGCGGTGCAATTGCTTTAAAAGGTAGTTATCAAACCACCACGACAAAAAGCGGCAATTATTTGAAGGGTGCACGTGTTAACTGACCTGCCGTGGCCATACTATTACAATACCTACGCGTCTCAAAACGTCAGGTTGTAACCTTAAGCTTACGTGGTGTTATGTTTTACTCATATCTCAATAACGTTGGGAAAAAGCACAGATAATTTTAAAACAAGTTAAAATGTATCATGCGTAACAATGGGAGTGGAGACCCCATCTCCTTCACGGGGTGTGCCCTGGTGGCATGGACCTAAGCCAGTCGCCTGCTCTGGGCCCCGGCTTCCACAGGCTTCCACGGGCTTCCATGGGCTCCCACCAGCTCCCACTGGCTCCCACCAGCTCCGACTCGCTCCTTCTTGGACACAGTGCTCTCTGGGTTCGTCCCAGCCCTAGTCTCATTCTCTTCCAGGGTCGTGGACAAAGGGAAGTGTCTCACAAGTAAAATGGAATCTGTTCTTTCTCCCCTGAGAATTCCCGAACAAGCCCTTTCTTTTGCAGAATAAGATGTGAAATCCTCAGGAAGGCATCATGAAACCTTTACTGCGGGCGGAGGGCCTCCTAGTCTCGCCCGTCCCCAGCCTCACGCACAGAATCGGCATTTCCATACCACTCCAGATGCCTCCACCCTTGGACTGGCGTCCAAGAAAAATTTGTTATGGAAAAGTTAAACAAGGGAGGATGACTCTGCTCCGGGCCAGTGCAGTAGGGCAGAGAGTCTGAACTCCAACCTCACTGTGACAAAAGGCAGGAGGGTTTTTAAGTACCTTGGTGAGCTAGGGGAGACGGGCTGGGGTGTGCGGGGCAGGCTGGTCCAGCACACTGAATTATTCCTGAGTTTGCAGATGGTTTCCTCTGTGATTAGGCCACACAGGCTTGCCAGGTGGTGCCCGTTAAGGTGAGGCTCCCCATGCTTCCCTAGAGATTGACAGATGGGGTGCTGTCACCTTGGATGGTCACTTTTCAAAGGGATGACTCTCACATCCTTGAGAAAGACGATCCTTGGTTATAAACCCGGCAGGAGGGTCTGGAAGAAGACGTGCGTACATCTCAAGACAGTAGAGAAAGAGTTTGCCAGGACGAGCTTTCAAAAATGAATGTTCTAAAAAAAAGTGGGGGAGGGGTGCGGACAGAGGCCTAGAGCCAGGAGGAGCCCAGCGGAGGCCGCGACTCACCAAGGTGCAGGACGAGGCGGGCGGGCCACCTGCTGTGTCATCCCTGGGGGATGCCGGGGCGCGGCCTGCTCCAGGCCATGGCTCTTGCCGCGGGCTCAGACGGCCTCGTGCCGCGAGAGCATCTCGCTCACCTGCGGAGTCACTGACGGAAGCTCTGGCCACCGAGCTGCTGCTGGTGGGCGGTGGGCGGTGGGCGGTGGCGCTGTGCTCAGCCTGCCCTCGCCCGAGGGCGGCTCCTCGCTGCCCGTTCACTGCTCGCTGGTGACGGTTCGTGCTTCTGCGTCCGGAGGACCTGAGGCGCGTGTGAGGCCAGGGTAGCGGGAGGGACCCTGCCGGGTGCACCGGGACACCTCTCTGCCCGGAATTCTAGATCCCCATGCAACGCAGATGGGTTCCGTGTTCTTAGTCATGCATTCCAGAATTCCCTGTCGCTGACGTGAACGTGAAGCCTTGCTTGGAAATCTGTGGCATCACGGAGCCCAGGAAGCCGCTCCGTGTCTGCCGTTGGCTCCGGATGTCAGCAGACGAAGTGGCTGCGCCTCGCCCCACGTGGGCACACTGCTGCCACGGCCGGGGGCTTTCTCCTCTGCTCTCGTCCTGTCCTGTCCCCACGTCACCAAGGTCGTCACCATTATTTTCAAATACGCCAAAGACTGCAGAACCCTTGAATACACACACACACACGCACACACGCATGCACACACATGCACACACACACGCACTCACACACACACGCACGCACTCACACACACACACGCACACACGCACACACTCCTCTTTGATCTTCCCACCAACTCATTAGGACACCATCCTTTCTTCCCTCAACAACCTCACGAACAGAAAGGTTGTCGTGGCTTTAGCTCTTGGCCATCTTGGCTCTTCCCTTGAAGGTAGGTGTCCCTCAATCTTAGCTCCAAACAGAGTCTGCTCAGAGTGTTGACGGGACCTTGGGCTGTGGTGGAGAATTTCAGCTCCTCAATAATCCGGTCCAAGAGGGCGCATAGTCAACTATTTAGGTGCAAGACTATCCGATGTCAAGTGCATATATTAAATGTGGGACTTTTCAAATCATGACAGATGTATGATCAAAATGGTCCAGTATCTATCTATACATATGAGTGTTAATAATATCTGTGCCTGGCAAAGAAATTTGGCTAGGCTTATTGGCGTGGCGATCATTTTGCAGTATATACAAATTTGGCGTGGCGATCATTTTGCAGTATATACAAATATTGTATCAGGATGTTGTACAACTGAAACTAGCATGATATAGTATGTCAACTTTACCTCGATTAAAAAAAAAACAACATGGCATTTAACAGTTGATGATAAAATATCAATATTTATTTTGACTCTTTGTTGGAGAAGAAAATATATATTAGGGAAACGTTTGCACCTGACTTATTTCTGTGAGGGGGTTTTGAGGGAAAGTATGTCGGGCACCGAGCACGTTATTTCTAAGGGCACAGAACTTGTTTTGTAAGAAGGTCTTTTTGAAGTATGTGCGAAGCGCTCCTCTAAGCCTTTCAGTCAGCTTTTCCCATCAGGGACGCTGGTTAATTACCGTTTGCACCCTGGCTCCTGAAGCATTTTGATCAGTCGTGCGAAGCCCGGCGTCCATACTAACAAGCTCCTTGTCCGCAGACCGCCTCCTGGTCTGGGGCTGCTGGTCCTTTCTGGGCTGGCGGCCGTGCCTTGTCACAGGGAGGACCAGAGGGAGGTGTCCCAGCGAATCTCAGGGGCATGTAAAAGAGGCGTGAGCCGTCAGCCTACCTGTGAATGCCTCATCCCCCCGGGCACAGGAGTCGACAGCCCTCCTGCCGGTGGTTCTTAGAGTTTTTGTTTTGTTTTGGTTTTTTTCCGGGAAAGAATATGATCATGAACAGCATCCCAGGCTCAGGGCAAATAATTTTGCATCGATAACAGATACAACTGTCTTCTTAAAGCATTACGGATGTGACTCCACTTGGCTGTCTGGGACACAGAAAGGAGGAGTAGGAGGTTGGTGAGAAGACAGAGAGGAAGGGGCTGGGGGGACAGGACGAGGGGGAAAGGGAGGTGTGTGTTCACTGTATGTTGAAACGAAACTCACTTCTGGCATCTTTCAAAATGGCGGTGCTGTGCGAACTCTATTTACGATGATGCAAAATGCCTCTCCTGTGTTACCGTATCATGTGCTCTCCCGGCTGACAACACAGGTCCTCACACATGAGGGAAGAGAGGCTTGCAGGGGTCACCTGTTGTGCTGTGTTTAATCCTTAGCGACTGGTAGCTACTAAATGCTCAAGGACTTCTAAGGTGCAAGACGCTGGCATCTAGCTGACTTATTTATTTATTTTTATGTTGTATGAGCTTTCTAAGATAACAGGAAACATTTGGTATGTCATTACCTAGAGGATGTTTTCCATCTAGATGCTTGCACGCCAAGTTGCCCAACAGCAAAATACATTTCTGTAAGGACTTTCTATCTGATTTTTCATCACCACACTGAATCCTAGATGGACTTAAATGTGCTGATGAAATGCGTAAAACGGGCAGCACGGGTCCGCTGGAGAGGCTGGCGCAGTTCAGCCTGAGGGCGCCTGGTCACGTTCCGTGTTGCAGAGGCCGCCGGAATGCAAGGTGCTTCCTGACAGACCCCCCAGGAAAGGGTGTCTGTGTGACCGAATGCAGCTTCTTGGCAGCACTTTCCAGAATTGTTCCTTTTCGTTCTGAACTCATTGATTATAAATTCAGTCATCCATATAATGACGGAAGATTAGAAACACAGTCTTAGAGAGTGCTGCTGGGACTCCCTCCGGCAGTGCATGGCCTGGCAGGATGGGCCAGGGTCGAGTGTGATGCCTGAGTCTGCTGCACCCTGTCCCACACAGCAGGACAGCGATAGCCAGGGCTGTAGGAACAGGAACAGAACCTAGAAAATTCCAAACAGCCGATGGGCTCACAGGCAGGTGATCTGATGTACCACTGCTGAATTTTGAGGAGATGTGCAAAGACTGAATGTGTTTGGAAGGAAACGAGTGTTGTTGTTTTTTTAGACAGCAGATTGTTTGTTGTGAGTAGATGAATGTGGTACCTGTGCAATTTTAAGGCATTATGAGCCCCTGGGGACCAGGAGATTTTATTTATAGGGGGCCAGTTGAAAAGCATTTGCAGGTTTCCTTTCTGTGTTATTTTTAGCTGTATACATTTAACATCTAGTTCAGTGTCTGGCTAACTGTGTTTATTTTTGTAAATATGCATGGGAGAAAAAGAAAGAGAAAGAGGGAGTGAGGGGAAGAAGAAAAAAGGAAGGAAGGAAGGAAGGAAGGAAGGAAGGAAGGAAGGAAGGAAGGAAGGAAGGAAGGAAAAGGGAAGGAATAAAGGAAGAAAAGACAGATGAAAGGAAGGAGGGCGGTTCTGTTACAAAGTACAGAGGAAAAGTTCTGCAGAAAGAAAGATACATTGAAATCCAAGACAATCTTGGCTGAAAATGTCACCAATTTTTTAGTGAGGTTGGACTTATGAAAACCTTTGAGGCACACAGCGTAAAGAACACTTGTGTAAACACACTTATAAAAAGACCAAGAAAGCAAACAGAAACAAAGTTAAGCAACCTTTGAAAGGAAAAGAAGTCAGCTCGGTGCCAAATGCAAGCATAAAAAATAATAACACAAAATAAACATAGAAGGTGTATCCATTAGGATATTCTAGGTCAACGTGAAAGAAAATCCCACGGAAATTGGATGGAAGTAACAGTCAATCTTTCAGCACATGAGCCTAATGGGGTGAGGGGCTTCTGGCTTTGGGAATCGCTGGAGCTGTGGGCTCCTAAAATGACACCGGAGCCTGGCTCCCCTTCTGTTTCTCACCTGACCTTGCCTTTATTCCTCTTGTATGTAAGTTCAGCCCTCATGATGGCTGTGCAAGTCCAGCTCTATATCCCCTCAGGTTAATTTCTAGCATAATGGAGCAAATATATTTCTTCTGGTCATTTCCACATATGGTTGGGAAGTTTGGTTGTTTGTGTTCCCCTGAACCAAACGCTACAGTGAGGAAATTTGATTTTCTGCTCGATCAGTTCGTATGCTTCATTGAAAGACAAAGAATGGAGTCCCACCCAGAACACTTGAACTTGGAGGGACCCAGGAGCCAGAGCCTCACCAGGAACACTGGAGCACATCACCAGAAGGAGGCAGAAGGATGGCAAGGAGGTAGAACAGCAGAAGTCCATGCAAAGAGGTGGCAAGGAAGCTGGGTGGGGATGAGGCAGGACTTCCCGATGGTCTGTAGCCTGGAACCGGGCGCACTCACCTCACAGCATTCTCTTTCTCTCTCCTGTTTAGCCCCAGCCTCCTTTCCGTGCAGACCCGGTGCCCCTCATTTCTGCGCATGTTCACGTGTCTGTTTCTTCTCTTAAAGGCTCTCGCTCCTTCTGTGTCTCTCAGCTTCTCTGCCCCTCCCCCACTCCCTCTGGTTCTCTCTCTCCCAGCTTGTGAATTTACATCCCTTCAGCTCCAATCACATGGAACATGTGAGTATAGTCTCTTCTTGTCAGTTTCTAATTTCTGGCAAGTTTAATCATCAGTGGAGAAACATCGTACAAACATTGCTCTAGAGAGGACACACCTGTAATTTGGGAGAATTTCTTTAAGAAATGGTAATGGTAGTGGGTTGTAGAGGTAAACGTGTGTGTGTGTGTGTGTGTGTGTGTGTGTGCGCGCGTGCGCGCATGTTTAGGAGAGACTTGTCTCCTTCAGGTGTTATAAAGCAGTGATGGCTATTCTCAGACTGCCCCAAAGAACATTGCGGTCAACATCTTGGGGCATTGATGAAGTCTATTCTTGCTCGGGCTGAAGACTCTAACTCTTTAACTGAACACTTCACTGGCGTGCTTTAGAAGGAACCCTTCATATTGAAAACTTTCTTCAAGTTTTACCTAAAAATAAAGGTGAAGAGATGAAGAAGTACAAATCAGTAGTTACCAACAGTCACAGGACATAGGGTACAGCGCAAGGAATACAGTCGATGGTATTATGATGGCCGTGTGTAGGGCCACATGCATGCTGGAGTAATCGGGGTGTTGCTTCATAAACTACATAAATGTTTAACCATGTACGGTATCCCTGAAACTAATATGAATTTTAAAATAACTTTAAAAAGTGCTCCATCTGCCTAGCTAGACCTTTCCACGGTAGGCGTGTACTGCGTGCGTTACGCTGGGTATCTCTGCAGAATCTGTGGCCGTGAGGACGGTGGTGCAAAGGACAGGTTCAGCACTGGACAGCTCCCGGGGCCAGACACTGTGCGCATGCTCGACGAAGATGAGCCGGGCTCCAGGCCCGAGCGTGTGAGACCGAGCGCTCGTCTCCACATCAGTCTCCGTACTTCACTTGAGATGCATGCGACAATACCTTTGAAACCCAGTTTGAACCTTGTGCTTTTACCTTCCAGTTCTAAGATGACTTAGAATCAGCATCTGTAAGGAACTGGCTCTGAGCCTCTCACGGAGATGGAGCAGGTCACAGCATCTTCTCCCTTGCTAGCTTGCACAATTTACCATTGCTACTCCAGAGAGAGCAAAAGAGAATTTTTGCTGTCATATGGGCCCTCCTCCTTTTTCCCCCAGCTACTCCCAAAGTCCATTCTATCGAGACTGTGACCATGATATGTGCTAGTGCTTGTATCAGCGTGGTGGGTAGGTGCTGGAGATGAGGTCATTGTGTCTCAGTTTGGGGTTCACGCTGAACTGTCAGGTGGGCGCTGGTAGAGACAGTGTAGACATTGCTCTGAATCATCCTTCTAGAAGTCAGGTTTTACTTAATGTAGTTCTACTGACACATCTCCATATGTTAGGTATTCTTCTTCCACTTGGGTATTTATTTTTTTATATCCTAAATTTCAAGTTCAAAAAGTAACAAGTAAGCTAAACTTTGCTATTAAAATTCGAGCTTTAAGACCCTCAAAGCTACTTACTAGGTAGAACCATTTGTATTTGCCATCTTTGTTGGTCAAACAGAGTTTTTTCGACATTGTGATCAATTTAATTTTAATAACATCGAGAAAACACGTGGAGCATTGCCACGGGCAGGTGTGCTATCTAGTCTTTAACGACACACAAAAGACGTCACCTGAAACACCATGAAGGCAAAAAAGCATCTCTCGAATGGAATGCTATGTGTTCCGTCCTGGAATACTGTTTGTTTTCTGTTATTGCTTACCATTTTATTTAAAGGACTACTTTTTTTTTTTTTTTATAATTATCTCGTGCAATCTGAGTTATGCATACATCAATCTTTCAGGATAAACTGCCAAATCTAGGCAGGCTTCCTGGTTTGTGGAAAATGTTTGAACACATTTAAAGCACAAAAGGAAGCACAACATCTTCTTTTTAAAGGCTTCTCTTGTTTTTGAAGATGATCAGATAGAGCAGGATTTTTAAAACAACAGTTTCTATATTGGATTCAGATTCAGCTCAGAAAGACACCCAAGCATCGTACTGCTATTTACGTCCCAAATTCTACAAAACACTGCATTTTAAATCACCTCTAAATATAAGTATTTTGCCTAAAAGCAAAGAAACTACCAACCACCAGTTTCATTCTCCTCAACAATAGAATAAAATGGGGTGTCCGTGATGGTGAACGGAAAATGAGCAGGGAGCGTAATGAGTGCCTGCGATGCCACATCAGAAGTGAATATTTATTAATTTACTTAACAAAATTCCTTCGTCCACCCTACCATTCCAATTCATGTATTTTTAAAAGGAATGGGATTCTAGGAGTTTTTACTTTTTAAAACAAAGAAATTAGAAAGAAAAGGCCGAACACACACAAGTAAAATTCTAAGTGGATATATATTTTTTAACTCCTAGGACATTGGATTGGCAAAATAAGAATCAACCTTAAAAACACAGGTGGGAGATGGGGCGCGTGTCCGGGCTCATGGGTGGTTGTTAAAATTTGGTTTTAGAAGTGAAGGGGCTGTTTATGTTTATCCTGTCTTGTACTTCTCAGCGCACACAGCCGTCTTATAAGTATTTGCATAATTGTATCTGGATAAAGAGGTTGGCAGGTCTTGGTTTCTCTCCGGCAACCCCCATTTCTGCAGGACTCGGTGCGTGAAATGGTCTGTGATGTGATGTTTCTTTGGTGAGATTGTTGAGCACAGCCGGGGAAGGCCTGAGCGGGGTGTCGTCACTGCTGGAGTTACCCGCTGGCCTTGCTGTGTCTTAGGGTCACAGACAAGGTCCTTGGGCATTTCTGGGTGACTTATAAAATCAGGGTGATACCTCGAATTGCACAGAATTTCTGTGAAATTAAAAGGCTGTGATTAGATATAATGAACTGGTACCAAGAACGTGCTCAGTAAAGAAATACAGAGCGACCCTCCCTTCGTTTTTCCTTTACCTGCTGTACCAATGCATGCTGTGCTCTGAAAGATGTCGGGGGCCAGAGTCTCTGTCGGGACCAGCCCCGGGGAGTGTGAGCTGAGGGAGCTGGCCTGCATGACTTTCCAAAAGGCAGAGGGCTGTGGAGAGGGGAGTGCTTTATACCTCGGGCAACCCAGCTCAATGGCGATATTCAGGTGAAAGGACTCCCTGAGTCTCTCCTCACCTCTGGCTCCAAAACCAGAGGGAGAGCGGCACGTAACAGTGTGTGTCCAAGACGGGGCAGGGCCTTCGGGGACCCGACAGCTGTCAGTCCCCTGCCTTCTGCTCTGCATTATCCTTCAACAGCCTCCCCTGTTCCCGCCCAGAGTGGACCACGTAAATTGCCAGCAGATGAGCGACGGAGATTTCGGCCATGCTTTGCCGCCCAGTAACTGACCCAGGACATCTGGTTATAGAAACCACCTGTCGCTGGGCTTCCCTCCTCGTGACGCCCTCCCACCCACAGCTGTGAGATGGCCGAACCGTAGATGAGCAGCCAGATGTCCGGGCTGCCACAGGAGTCATGTCTGACAGCAGCCCTAGAATCACGCTCTTGTCTTCACCACGCGGCGTGGAAATTTCCAGAAGGAGGATGGAGGGCACACATGATCTCTGGAGAGCTGTCTCTGCCTTGTGGTTATATAAATAACCCCTTCTAATAGCTCTGAGCCCAGAATTGATTTCAGAATTTCCAATATCAGCTAAAACGTGAGGACTTCCATTTAGGTGCTGAATATTTTACCACTTAGGATCTTAATTTAGTCATCTTTACAAACATAAATTTCCAGTGCTGTCAGGATGCGATCCGAACAAGGACTGGAGATGGAACTTAATAATTTTAATGTCATCACATCTTTCTGGTTTGCCTGCCAACCCAGCAGACTTTGCCTAGATTCTTCTTTTCATGTTTTCTGAGCAGTTTGGTTAAAATCTCTTCAGATAGGTCTTTATAAATCAAATATTAACATACAAACATGTCGTCCTTCAGTCTGCTCTGCTGTCACTCTGAATGCACAAAGTGTCCTTCTTTCATAATAGAGGTGTAATGGATATTGGAAACCAATGAAGAAGAAAAGGATTGAGGGAAAATAAAATATTTGTAAAGGAAAAATAGTGTCCTCTAGAAGAAACAAAAGTTTCAAAGGCCTAAGAGGACAACCTCCTGTGACCACATAAGGATCTTTGACCTGTCACAGGAGTTAGCAGTTAAAGTTTTAATGCAGGTATTATTTTAGCCACAATTCGTAGGTTAAAAAAAATATCTTTGGACAATTGAGTTCCTCCCTTTCTTCTGTTATAATGCAACCCATCCCACCAAATGACCCTGCAGGGAGCACGTGTGAACTGGGAGCTGGACATTTGGTGATGGGGAGAGAGAAAGCGGCTTGAACTTGGCTTTCCTCATTACAGTGTCTAGATCACAGTGCTCAAACCAGTCAAAGACGACGTCCTCTCTAGGACGGCACAGGCTCTCGGGCTCCCAGGCCTGGCGGCAGCCCTGAGGTGCCCACGTGCACTCGGTCATCTTCTGGTAGACGTCAACAGGCAGAGAACCACATCCGGTGGCAGTCTCCCTGACAGACTCCCACAGGCTGGCCTCGAACTATGATGCTCGGCGGTCACGCTGTGCCAGTCGGCCTCTTTGTAGATCTTCCAGAACTTTTAAAATTCTCTTTTACTTTGTGTTGGGCGGCTTTGATATGCAGTCGAGTTTGCCATATGGACATATGTCACGGGCTGACAGGAAGTAGCGACCTGGGCAGTGTGATCTCACCGGGACGAGGTGACCTCCTCGGGCTGGCAGGCGCCCGGATCCAGGCCTTCCCCTGCACTTGCAGGCAGGGCCCCGGTGCCTCGAGGGCAGGTGTGGGTGGCTCATGGGGGCTTTGCGTGGGATGCCAGCCATGGGTGCCCGCCTTGCTCTGGTGCGGCTAAGGTTCCTGGAGCAGAGGGCCCAGGAGTGAGGCTGGAAGTCCACGGAGGGGACGGCTGTGGCTGGGCCAGGGCCGGCACGGCACTCACGTGAAGCTCGTTGGTTCTCCCCCTTACGCAAGGAAGGGGGACACGGATGGTGGGATCCTGGGCTGTGGCGCTCCGACGAGCAGCAGCAGCAGCAGCAGCAGCCCCTGGAGTCCCCCCAACAAGAGCCAGGAACCCAGTGTGCTGCCCACCCCGCGGCCCAGCCAGCCTGACCCGGATCCCCAGCCGGGACCTCGCTCGGCCCAGGTGGGCACCCTGCGGCCCTGCACCCCTGTGGGGCTCTGCGTGTGCCTCTCTGCAGCTCAGTTTCGGTTTGGGCTTCTGTAGTCGGGTGTCCCATGCTCCCAGCCGAAGGGGGTTTTCTTCCACAGGAAGTGCCCGCCACTGCCACCACCCGGGGACCCTTCGCTCTGCTGGAGGGTTTCGGGTGGGGGAGGTGGGCTCGCTGGTCACTATAGATGCCTTCATCCGCGTTGGAAGCTGTACGCTTTGGCCACTTGTTGCAGAAAAGTTGCAAAAATCCTACCTGCGAGAAACCCAGCCACACTCGGTAATTCAGAGAACTTAGGGTTATTAGGCTGGCGGAGCTCAGTCGCAACATTGCTTATATAGAACTTATTTGGCGTGGGCTGATTGGGTAATTTGTCCTCCGACAGTTACGAAATGTGGTAGTTGCTATGGTTGCAGGTAGTTACATAGTATTTACAAAGCACAGGAGTTGCTGGGGGCACAGGCGGTTACATCTGTTGCTTAGACAGAACAAGCAAAAGGGAAGGTGAGCCTTTAGCCAATTTCAAGCACAGCCTGCAGCAAGGAAGGTAGTACAGAAGCAGAACAGAGAGCTGATCCGCCTTCTGAGTGAAGCCTGCTCTTCGGCCTGACTGCATGCTTCCGAGAGGTGTGCAGCGTCGCCGTGGTAGCTGGGGTTGGTGTGGTGACAGACGGCAGCACCACGCGGGCCTCAGACGTGAGTTCACGCCTTCTCATCTGAAGTCCTTGTCTTCGATCAAAAAAAGAATAATAATCAGAATTTTTATAGATAATTCTTTTGTTAGTAAGAATCCTAATATGGCCCTTTTTTTCTTCCTCCCAAATCAAATCACGTGTATCATAAAACTGTCAAGGGCCGATGTGTTTGAGGAGAAGAGCTAAAATGCTCTAAATTCAACTTGGTGGATCACGTGAAAATGCATAGGAGCAGGAATTGCGTAACTAATATTAACTAGAAAATTCTCTGCACTTCCAATTTTTTTTTTTTAAACTAAAGAGAGAAAGATGAAACGTTCATCTGCAAAAGTATGAGTCACAGAACTACAGTGTGCAAAAATATACAGTAAAAATAGCTGTACACGCAGAGTATATTTTTAATATCTACAAAGAAAATGAGATGTAGGTGTTTCTAAGTTAAATAGTGCAAAACTGAAGTGTCTCAGAATATAGCTAGGGTTTAATTATACACAGAAATCTACAGCTCTAACCTGCAAACGAAATTTCTCTAAACTAAAAAATGTTCACATTTTACATGCAACGAGAATGAAACGATGAGGTCTTTTTGCAAACCATGGCCTCGCGGTGCCGTCGTGGTTGGGAATAATGGCATTTAGCGGGCTTTCCCCTTGGACGTGGAGGGTAGGAGTGGGGGGCTGTGGCATGTGGAGGTCGGGGTTCCGCTTGCTGTGGTTTGCATGTCTTCTTAACTCATTTCTTCGTTGTCGTAAGTTTGTTCCTAGTGAGGCTTTACTTTTTTCGAGAAGTTTTAGGTCAGAGCAAAATTAAGAGGGAGGCACAGAGCCTCCCCACACACCTGCAGCCGCCCCCATGCACAGCCTCCGCCACTGTCCACACCCCACTGTCCACACCCCACTGACCACACCCTGACCACACCACACCCCACTGACCACACATCCACCAGACAGTATGTTCGTTCCAGTGGACGAACCCGCACGGACACGTCATCGTCACCCGGAGTCCACAGTTCACGTCGGGGCTCCCTCTGGACTTGTACATTCTATAGGTTTGGACATAAGTATGATGGGATGCGTCTCCGCCTGTTTATCCCTCTTCCCTCCCCCAGCCCGGCAGCCGCTGGTCCTTTGGCTGCCTCCAGAGTGCTGCCTTTTCCAGAACGTCACAGAGCTGGAATCCCATGGCGTGTGGCCTTTGCAGACTGACCTCCCTCCCTCAGTCACAGGCACGTACGTTTTAGTCACGTGTTTCTGTGGCTTCATAGATCATGTGTTTTCAGCACTTAATAATATCCCACTGTCTGGACGGACCACAGTTGATCTAGTCACCTGTTGAAGGCCTCTCGGTTGCTTCCAAGTTTCGGCAGTTATAAATAAAGCTTCTAGAAACATCCAGCGGACATACATTTTTAGTCCCTTTGGGTAGATACCAAGGAGCACAATGGCTGGATCACATGTAAGATGTGTTTGATTTAGTAGGAAGTTGTCCGCTTGTCTCGCGGAGTGGCTGAAGAACTTGTTTTAAGTCTTGCTTTCCATTTTCTAACTGAATGCCTACCATCGGCCACCCAGCACCCTGCCAGCCGCCCAGCACCCTGCCAGCCACCCAGCTCCCCACCAGCCACCCCACATCCTGACCCTCGATACGCTAACCACAGTGCAGGGGCCGTCGCTGAGAACCTCGCTTCCCTGGGCCATGGCGGGGGGGGGGCGGCACCTGCTGCTCATACTGCTGCACTGACCACTGTGGTCATCCGTGGCCACCTCCAGCGGCATCTGTAACGCACCGAGACACACCCTGTCACAACAGCCCTGTGAGAGTACTGTCGGTTCACATCTGAATGAGCAGAGGACATGCGATTAAGTACGGGGCCGCGAAGTGATGCGCCAAACCAGCCCAGACTTGAAACATGATCTATTTGATCCCCGAAACGATTCCCATAGCCACGCTGGCCTCAGTGCTGTTCATTCTCTGCTTCCTGTGCCCGGTGGCTGAAGCAGTGGCCTCTGGGACCGTGCTGTACCTTCCTGCCCAACGTGAGTTCCGGGGACCCTCAGTTCTCCGTGAACCCAGCCGGGACAGTCCTGGACGGAGCACAGAGACAGGAACCTGGAAAGGCTTCCGGGTGTCACAACGGGGTGCGGACGAGTGTGGCTTCAGTGGTTTCTGTTTCTTTGGTTTGGGGAAGGGCGTTTTTGTTTTTATGATGCCCGCCTTCTCTGTGAAGACATCTCTGTTTGGCCGCCTCCCCAACATCGCCTGTTTTCCATCTGCTTTCCTTTCCTGGGTAGACCCACAGGCAGGGTTGGCCAAGGGTGCAGCCAGCATGCGGGGTTCGGGGTATGGGGGTGCCCACCGCTGGGAGCGGGGAGGCAGGGCTGGGGGAGAAGGTCTTAACAGGGGGGTGGAACTCAAGGAGGCTCAGATTCGGCAGCAGGGAAATCCACCTGGGGTGGGTGGTGGTCACCCCATTCAGGGGGAGGCCTGCGTGTGTGTGTGTGTGGGGGGGTCGTTGGGAAGGGGAGGTGGGGAAGGTGGGGGGAATGGCAAGACGGGCCGGGACCTCCGTCTCACAGTGACCTGCCTTTGGAAAGCAAGGGGCCTGGGCCTCGGGCCTGGGAGAAGCGGGCGGGGCTCTTTTCTTCCCGATCCACCAGCTGTAGATAAGGACTACAGAGAATGTCAAAAGCAGAGCGAAGCGCCTGGGTTTAGGTGGTGTGGACCTCGTGGTGGGGTCCTTCCTGATTCAGGCCCCTGTTGCGCTGTCGCTGTCTCTGAGACACGGGAGCCCGCAGGCCGCTCGGTGAGGGGCGGGGATGGGCCCTGGGTGCGCAGACAGCGGGGCGCGGGCCTGGGGCAGCGGGCAGGGTGCGGATTCCTTCGCTTTTATACGCAGTTCCCTAAGGCGCACGAAGCCATCGCGGAGCTGAGCATCCGGCAGCTGAGCTGTGACCAAGACTCGCGCGGCAGCTCGTGCACCAAGCGCCGGGCGCCGTGTTCCGCGGACTCCGGCCGAGCCGCGCGCGGCCCGCGGCGACGCTGTCTCATCCGCGTAGCTCCGGGGGACACGCGGGTGGCTGGGAGGCAGGGAGGCAGACGCGGCAGCCCGCAGGGACCGGCGGGGGACGAGCTCTGCGGGCGCAAGCGCAGGCTGCAGACCGGGCCCGAGCGCGCCACTCGGGCGTCGCCCCGAAGGCGCCAGGAGCGGGGCGCTTCTTATTCACACGCTCCTCTGCTTCCGCACGTGCGCGTCTGTCTGGGTTTGCTCGGTGGTGAAATGTCCCGGTGGACGCTATTATGGAGACGCCAGCCCCGCTGCCAGAAGCCCCGCTGCTAGAAGCCCCGCTGCCAGAAGCCCCGCTGGGGCGCGCCGCCCAGAGCCGGGGCGCCCGCGATCCAAGCGACATCCGTCCTGTTCTCGATACTTATAATTCGAGCATAATGTGCCTTCTCTGCAGCTGTGTTAGGTTTAGGGCTGTGCACAGGGCAATAAGGAAAAAAATAAATTAATGAGCTTCGTTAAAAATACATTCTGGTGAGTTTTGTCTTTCAGACTCTAGTGCTTCTTGTCGTAATAAACGCTTCGCAAGACAAATGAATTCTTATGTGAAAATGATCCTGTGAGCCAGTTTGAGTTTGATGCGCTTGGCTTTTTAGAAAATAAAAATGATCTATATGTGAAAATATTGGAAAGCCCCGAAGTACCATATAAATGTAGGGGATACAAAAGTGACATCAGGCTCGCGCGAGAGGCCGGACTACCTTAAAATAAAAATATTTCAAGACCAGTTAGCATATATTTGTCACCACGGGAAAACATTTTAAGCACAGGACTTTAAGTAATTCCCGAAGAAGGGTTCTAAAATTTTAAACAATTAAAGGAATTTTGAAATGCACATCAGACATCTAACAGCTGCTTTGTTTGTATGCGTTGGTGTTAGTCCATCAGATATTAGTTAAAAAGTAACAATCTGCCTAACGCGCATCTATACAACTACACACCCAGTATAGATTCACTGTAAACATCAGAATGTAGCATTATGGTTGTTTAAAAACTCATGAGAAAAGCCTGTGTCTTCCAAATATTGTAAAGTGTGATAACTTTTTTTTCTCATCTACAACTCTACCGGACAGCAGTCCCTACAAGTTGATGCTGTCTGAGTGTTGATCACTGTGTCTGCTCTGAAACAGACGCCTAGATGAAGTGCCCAATATTCCCTCAGATCACCCCCAGTGAGCGCTGCTTAATCCGCGGGGTGAGAACTGTCAAACCAGGACCGTCCCGGAGACAGCCTTCCCGGCTGGACACGTCCCCTCCAGGTGATGGGGCTGGAGGTCGCTCATGCCCATGGGTGCCACCAGGATGGTCGCGGGACGGTCGCTGCATGGAACCGCCCCTCGTGGGGACTCGCAGGCGGGGCCCCCCTGCGGGCGCCCCCGCCGCTGCGTCGAACGAGGGGCCCCTCTGCGCTCACCTGGCCCGGGCCTCCGTGCGGAGGCTCCGCAGGCGTTAGCTCCCGGGACACAGCGGGGCACGTGGGGAAACCTGGAGAAACGTCCGGTGCTTTCAGGGGCTGCAGGGACGCCGCGATGGCTGTACCGAAAGGGGTTAGAAGCCGGAATCGCGACTTTCAGAAAGTGATCAAAAGGATGCGAGAACGGGAGGCCACACACTGTGTTTTCGAAATGGCGCTGGGCTTTTATCTGCAGAAACAAACGGCCAGCTCATGTGTCCCAGTGTGTCGCGCCCTGATCCCGACTGTTCGCAAAGGCGCCAAATAAGAATCCTAACGCCCACAAGGAATTTCAACAACCCGAGTGCCATTTTGTCAGGATGAGATATGCGTTCTCTATTTAACTCATATTTGCATGCGTTTACAAATAAGTGCTACTTACAGGTATTTTTATGTAAACGTGACCTTATAAACCGGGCAGCAGGTTTGTAAGTGTCACCGATACAGGTGACAGATTTGACTGGGAACTGCGCTGCCCTCTGTGACGGGGATAGTGAGACCCGAGCGTAGCTTTGTGACGTTGCCGCGCGTTCCCACGGCCACCGCGTCCCGGCGCAGAGACCCCTGCAGTGACTGAGCCCTGGGTTTGAGGGTTGGGGATCCGGAATGTGCCCCCGGCCCCGCTCGCGGGGCGAGGCCCGTGGACGTGCAGCCCGGAGAGGAGCACGCGCCTCCCCGTCTGTTCTCACGCCCGACGTCCTGTCGTGCGAGTGCGCGCGCGCCGCATTTAGCAGGCGCGCACGACGCTTTACAAGCCAAATCTCTCAACGCAGTGCGACTTAGAGCGCGTCGTCGCGATGCATGTTAGGATTCGCTGATGAAAGAAAACACCTCCGCGTTGGTGATTTTTTAAAAAAATGTGTTATGTTTCCAGAACACACGCATCCGGGTGTTTGCTTTATTTCGAATTCTGCTGTCCCTGTAGCAGGGTTCGGGGACCCGCGTGTCCCTGCGGGCAGGAGCTGATGCGCGGCGCCCCTTGAGAAGCCCCGCGCCCCCTCTCTGCACCCTCCCCCATCACACAGCCGGCTCGTCCACCAAGGGCGCTGGCTCGCGTTCCAGACCCAGTTTCCTGGTTTACCCACCTGCTGAGTCAATTAGGCTTAATGGTTTCTTTCACCGCCTTGCCTCCTGCTCCGGGGAGATGCTCTGCTTTCTGTATAGTTTAGTTCTCCTCGGCAGATAACAACCAGAAGGGAAAACAGGGAGTTAGAATCGACGCTTACATTTTATGCACCTCAATGTAGAGCTCACTGCGAACACGCCGCCTGGCCAATGGAATGACTTCAGGGTGACGCACGGCCAACGGAGCAGTTGCCAAGTAGAAATCAGTTCCACATGGTGTAGGCATAAGCTAATTTATATTAACAAATAAATGTTACCTCGTGGAGTGCTTTTACAAACACGCATGCCTTTATCCTCTGTCACTTTGTATAAGAACTG
This sequence comes from Eonycteris spelaea, assembly GCA_003508835.1. Lineage (NCBI taxonomy): Eukaryota > Metazoa > Chordata > Mammalia > Chiroptera > Pteropodidae > Eonycteris > Eonycteris spelaea. The sequence goes on along the minus strand of PUFA01000002.1, from coordinate 1,744,244 downwards.
TTACTATGTCATTTTTAAAATGAAGGTACGCAGAAAATCATAAGGAATCAGTCATTTAGGTACAGAATTAGAAGTTGGTGAAAGAAATAAAATCTAAATTGTCTGGTTCTCAAAGAATACTCATTGTATTTCCACGACTTTCTAAAATGCCTTTAGAGATAAAAGATCCGTCGCCGAGTGTAATGTGTGACACTTTTCAGTAAAGTTAGAATTGAGTTCAGTCAGAGTTCTGTAACTTGCTCTCTCGGGTACAAGAATCTTGACGGTTATCAGTAGGAACCATCCTGTTTAAATATTTTCTAGGTAAGAGTACCTCAAGGCATCATTTAACATGGGACTTTCTGCAGAAGTTGAGAACGATGTGGCCTCCACCACAATTTCACAGAAATACGGTGACACCGTTCAGCAGGGGACCTTGGGACCCATTCAGGCTGGGTCTATCTAATCACGACTTCTGCTTCTCATCCCTTGGGCACCTGAGTTGTCTGACATCAAATAAGGAACAAAATAGCTTGCCAGGGATGTCAGAAAGATCATCTGAGCTAAAGTATAAAGTAGCACAACTCTAGTTATTCAAACAGTAGTAGTAAGGCTAGTATACTTCACTGGCTGCTCATTTAAATTTTCGGGAAGGTTTTGAAAGGAAGTCCATTGTTCCTTGTGGAGGCGTGCGTGGAGATGCTCGCTAGATGCCCCTGACTGGGTTCGCTGACCTGCCCCCGGCCAGCCTCGCATACTTCCTAGAATCTGAGGTCTGACTATTCGTTTTCAGAATAATCATCACACCTACAAATTCTCCGTGCTTGACGTACTGGATTGTCCTCATGGTGTCCCTGAGGAGGCTGTGGGATGCTGCACCCACGACTCCTGCATCACATTGGCTGTCAACTAGAATCACGTCCACCGACCCTGCAGTCACTGCCACACTCTGCCTCTCTGCCTTCCCTGCGCCTTCGTTAGTCGTTCTATGCTGCGTTAGGTTAAAGGGGTGATGGGACTTTTGACAGATTTTAACACTTAATAACACCGCTTCCCAACACATATTCTACAAAGGATTGATCCGAGAACGGGTGGTGCGATTTTTTTCTATAAATGAGCCTAAGCATCCTTTCGATTATGCCGTACAATGCCGTGATTCAAAATCTTTTCTCTATGATTCAAAGACAACTGGAGAAAAAAAAGAGTTATCTGAAGTGTTCTTTTAATCAACATCGATTAGCTTGCTATAAAATTATATCTAATTTCTTTTCTATCATTCATAAAGTAATTCTCATCTGTAAGTCTTGATCCATCAGAAGGAAACCCTTGGAATCCTGGAATAATAAGCGAGTATGTGCATATTTTATACCCTTCGTTTAGTATTTTCATTTCTAATTGAATGCAGTAAACACATATACACTTTATAGACCTTGTTCCTGCTCTTCCATTATTCCTAAACATTCAGAAACTCTAAATACTACTATCTTTGAACATTTTTCTAAGAAAAAAATATAGTGGTCCCTTCATCCATATTCTACAACATAAAACCGTGATTCTTTTCAAGATTTTGTACTTGATCTGCTTTAATCTTTCTGGTTGTCTCTGATTTATCTTCAAACTCTCTTTTTTTCTAATTGAGTTGTGTGTCCTATAGTGGGACAGGGATTCCAGGATGCACAGTGAACGAGAAAGGGTGTGGTCGGCCGTGTGCTCAGTGGGTCCGACAGGGAGTTGCTGTGCATGCCGGAGAGGAAGCGGCTCGGTGTCACAGGCGTGAGAGTGAGCGTGTCCCTAAGCCTCTACTTTTGGGTATAAATATCAGTTTATATTTATATAAACGACAGCCAACTATTCGTTTCTGAAGTGGTGTCTGAAAGTTCGTTTTGTCATACGTTCCGTTCGCTTGGGACACGGTGGCAGACGCCTGACACTATCGCAGAAAGCTCTGTGTCCGTTCATCTCCCGCATCGGACTCTTCCCAGCCGATTGTGTCACTTTGACCCCTCCAAATTTTTCTGCAAACAGAAAGAAGCGAGGATTTGTATTTCAGACCTAGCATTTTATGGTGGTGTTTCCTGAATCGGGTCACAGGTCTGCGTCTCTGTCGCGAGCTAGGGAGTGACTTCCTCTTAGTGTGCCCTCTCCTCCTGGCCCTCTCAGTGTCTTGGCTGATACGGTAGGAATGAGGTCTGGCTCTCGAGCCTGTGAAATAAATCGAATATCTGTATGTGTTCAGCACCTTTATTCTCGTGCAGCGCATAAACCCCCGGAAGTCAGGTGCGAAGGGTCACGGAAGGCGCAGGGAAGCTCCCTCAGTCTGGCAGCCAGAGTCTGGTTCACCCTCTCCCCAGCCACCACTGATTACGAGCAGACACTTGCATTATTCGCCATTAACGTATTTTCTCGTTTATTTACTGAATAAGCGTGCAACAAATGCCTGATGGTAGAGCAGGCAAGGTTTGGGGATGGGAAGGGAGCATGGAGCACACTCTTTGCTTTCCCGACTGTGGGTTGCCATGGCTTTGAGGTCCCAGGACGTGTTTTGCTTGTTGCTTGGTTGTTTGGTGTTTGCTGACTGCCAGTCTCCTCGCCCTTTGCGAAGCGCTTGCCTCTTGGGAGACTTGCGGTGGAAAGGGGGCTCTGTCTCGCTGCTTCCAAGGACTCGCCCTTCGATCCGCACCCCGTTTTCTCTCTATTTAAGCCCCTACCATGCAGCGCAGTTTCCAGAACTGGGCCTTTTGTTGCATTCCGGAAGGTGGTCCACATGCCGCTCAGCCGTCTGTGCGCGCTTCGATATTGCAGTTCTTGCCGACACACTCCGTTACCAGGCAACCATAGAGCGTCGGCGGACAATGCATCAGGTCCAAAAGACCAAAACATCATCGTGCACTTCAGTAAAATTATATTTGGTTGTAAAATAGTAATTTAATTGCCTTTGGGAAAACGCCTCTTTCAAGCTATTTTTTTAGATAGTTATTAAATATTGGTATAAAGGCTGACTGATAAATGTTTTACATTGCTTAGTCTTTATGTTAATATTTTGAAACTAATATAATATTTAAACCAAACTATTCCAAGAAATTGGTCCTCTAATCTTGCTTCTTTAAACTACCTTTGCATTTGATTACATTTAATTTTCTAACCACCCCCACCCCCCCAAATGTTAAGTTATTTGTATGGATTTGTGTTACCTCATGGCCTGTCAACTTAGTTTGGGGTCCGATGGCACTGAGCCTAACTTCTAAGCTCCCAGGGGAAATCTGAGGCTGGCTAGCGAGACTTCTGACTCTCTTCCTCTGGACCCTGTAGTCTGTTACTTGATGGAAATCATACCGATTATGCAAAATCCAACTCAAATTCCTTCTCCTGGTGCCTGTCTCACCAGGCGCCTCCTCCCTCTGCGTGAGCGCTTGAATGCCCGTCTGGTAAGTTCTCCACTCTGCCCTCTACCTCTATTGCTCGTACCTGCTCATTTGGTTGGTATCATTATCTTTATCTTAATTAACTAATCAGCTAGTCATTTGCATTCCTCTCTTTCCCCTTCATTTTCTTCCCAATATTATAATTTTAAACACAGCAGATATCCAGCAAACACTTTTGAACTGAACTACGATAAATTGAATCATGCATTAATGCAGCCCATAGTAAATTATCTTGGAAAAAAATGATCTCCGGCAATCTGTCACCTGACAGTGACGGCGTCCTCTTTCAGGTTAGGTGAGAACAATGATTTGAAAGCAAACTGACTTTAAGGAGGATTTACTGCCCCCAAATTGGAGTCATTTATTATCGAAACACTTTGTTTAGTGCATGTAGACACTCATCATTGTATAATTCATAATAGGCGAGGAATACATTGTTCTTTTATAAAATGGAAGAACAAACTAAAGAAAAAGGAAACGCACAAGATCATGAGCTGTATAATCATAGTACTTTCTCAGGCAAATTAAATTTAGGATAAGCATTTATGAAAGAACATGGAAATGGATTCTCTTAGCGTTCTCCTTCTTATCTGCTGGAAAGTCTTCAAATACCCCAGGTGTGTGAGCACCTTCCAGTTGGAGGGTAGTACGTGAGATATAATAAGGAAACAGGACAAGATGTGTTTTCGGAGTTCACATGCTTTGAAGGAGTGAAAATTGATGCCTGTAGATCATGGACTAAGCGATGCATTACTGAATGAAATCGGTAGCTGAAGAGGTCGTTGGTTAGGGAAATTCAGAATCTAAAGACCCACAAGGGCGAGAGGCGCGCATGTGGGACTGGTTTTAAAAATAGATGGAGTTTCAAATAGACTTTCAAAGTGGGCAGATTTGGAAACAAAGCAGGGAGGGAGAATCTTATTTTGGGCAGTGGAGCAGAACGAGCTAAAACAGGGCGGCACGGCACGTTTGCTGGGCAGCGAGAAGACGGATCTCACGGGAGGAGAAGGCTCACCTCGGAGGGAGGTGTCGTTCTAAAAGAAGTAAGACCATGACAGATTCTGGAAGGTTCTGAATGACAGAGATTTAGAATTTGGGGGAACAAGAGCACATGCGAAAATCTCCACTTGAGATAAATTAGTGTTTTGTCGAAAACACTGGGTGGAAAGGAGAGAGAGCCAAAGGCCCCCAGACTCGTGTGAGTGACGAGGTCATGGGCCGTCCACTGGGGCGTCCTCAGTCCCCCGCGGTCATAGTAAGTGTAGTTTACTGGTGCCCGCCTCGGGCGAATACTGTGCCAAGTGACGCCAAGGTGTTTCTCAAGTAATCCTTCTGAGAGTATCATCATTATGGTGTTCTTTCCATTTAAAAACTGAGGAAATTCTGGACGTGATTCCTTAGTGTAGTGGTTAGCACATCTGCTTTACGTGCAGAGGGTCCTGGGTTCGCACCCCAGTGGGGCCAGGGTCCATGGTCTATGGCCACGCCACCCTGAACGTGTGCGATCCAGTCTGATCTCGGAAGCTAAAAAGGGTCGGGCATCGTTAGTACTTGGATGGGAGACAGCCAAGGAAGACCAGGTGCTGTAGGCAGAAATAATAATAAATTAGGAAGAGAAAAGAAATAAATAAAATAAAAAAATAAAATAAAAACTGAGCAAACTAAGGCTCTCAGAACATACTTAATGCATGCGTGTGGGGGGGGGGCAGTATGCACCCCATCCTCACGCTATGTCATAACTTTCTGAGTGCAGGCAAAAATATCAGCCTTTTTAATTAAATGTGGAGGCCTCTTGCAGCATATGCACTTTACTGTTCTCGGATATCAAATAGAAGGATTGCCAGGAGAATATCATCTTCCAATGACAACCCTAAGCAGAGGAGTTCTCTGAAACCCGCATTGTCGTTACGCAGTGACCTTCATCACGTGGGTGGACCAGGGCCATTTTCTGTTTGTTTCTGTCAGTAACGGGATCGGCAAAGGTGGGTGGGAAAAGGTAACGCAGGTGCTTTCACACTTCAGGTGCTCCCGCCAGCGCGGGGCGAGGACCACGCCCAGGCAGGGCGGCTCGGGGCTCTGGGACGTAACACACTGAAGAGGCAGAGACCCCAAACGGCTGTTGCCACACAAGATCTCATCAATACACACCCCTTTAGAATCATTTTCCTAGGTAAGAAAAGACACGGCGTTCCTCACAATGAAATCGTAGGGCGAGGCACGCTCTTTCCAATACCGCAGGTCATCAGCGTTATAAACTGTCTCCCGTGGGTGGTACTTTCATCTATCTTTCTACCTGTTTATTTATTGTCGTGCTACGCACCCATATTTTTAAAATCTGATCATTGGAAAGGTACGCACTGTCATCGTTTTGCTCCATAGAGCATGGTTTTATAAGAAAAAAAAAATCTAATAATGGTCCCTTTCCAATGATGGGAATATTCATGCTTTCAGTTGGCAGACCCCTCCAGGAAACCGCTCGCACAGAGGGCAAACGCAGGACCCCGTAGCGCTGTGCACTCAGAATGGCGGGTTTTTACAGGCAATGGTGTGCCACTGGAGCAAAATGGTTTCAGGGCTTAAATGACACAGAAATAACAACGAAATACGTCCGATGGTCTCAAGGCCTCATTCTGTGGAAACATCTGGCATGATGCAGAAGGTACAGCATTTATTCGTCGGCTTGAAGAGGCTTAAAAACAAAAAAAGAAAAGACGGAGAAAAAGATTGATAACTCAAGCGTCCCACTCCACTGACGTTGTTCTACTTACGTGAGCCCAAATATGAAAAATAAGTTGGGACACGGGAATTCTCTACATCCAGGAGATAAAAATCTTCTTTCCACTCTTTTAGAAAACAGTAGTTTAAATTGATATTTTTAGAGCGTGGCTTGGCTGGTTTCCAATCTGGGCAGAACACTTAATTTGAAAAATGTCTACTCCCTGGGATGCTAATTGTCTTTTCAACTTTATACGCTTAAGAATACAGAGGATAACATAAAATTATCTTCAATTTACTTGGATCCAAACTAGCTAAAACTGTAAGAAGGTAATATGTAAGAAAATCATTAATCCTATGATTGCCCCTTTGTGCATCAGTGCTAAGCTCTAGATTTCTAAGTCTGTATGTTTCGGTCTGCTGTATGTTTTCAAAAGGACGGTCTCAGGCCCACCCCAGGCCCATCCTATGGACCACATTCCTCTAATCTGCGTACAATGCTACTAACTGGCTAAATTCTGTTATGTGCCTCTGAAGGCATCATTGTCAGGCTCTCCTGATCTCAGTGGTGGAGGTTTCTTGGAGAAAGAAAGAATAATGCAAGATCTCACATAAAGTTTACTGCTTGCATGGAGATGGAGATTCGGTCGGCCACGCAAACAGAATGTTGTCGACTGACAGCATAATTCACTGGCAGCTGCTGCTTATAAAATTTAAATTAAAAAGTAGACATCGATTTTCTAGCCATGTCTAATATTTTGACATGATATAAGTGGCAGGAGGAATATTATGATTTGTTCAGGCTTAATATTTTACAGAGCTCAGGGTTATGTAGTCATGGTTTGATCTCGTATTTTATTTATTTTTTGTTAGTTTTCCTTCAGGAAAATAGCTTGAGTGGAAATTAAAGCATAATAAGTTAATAATATTAATTGGAGTCTCAGATAAATCAGCTTATATTAAGAAATTATTGCATATGACTCTTCAAATACCATTACATTGCGTAAGATGTAATTAATATATTTAAATCAACATTTTCTTGGAACACACATTATTATTCACATCTCGGAAACCAATAATCTTTAAATATAGTTGGTTAAAAAGGAGTCGAAAAGTAGAGGAATAGTTATTGGGAAAAGAAACAACCGTTATGAGAATATATCTTATTTCTACGGTAACTCTCCCTAGAGAAACATGATTGGCGTGTTGTCACACCCATTGATAAATGATTGGATGCTTATGGAGCTATCAGTCTTCTAAATGACGCAGCTCTCTGTAGGCTGCCCTACATTTAGTTCTCAGGGGAAACTGCGTTCACATCTGGAAACCTACATTCGAAAGGATTCTGCGCGGAAAAGGAACTCATGGGGTGACAAGGGATGGCGTTAGCCAGGAGGAAAAGCAGACTTGTGTCATGTGTCCAAAGCACTCGGAACTCACCGCGGATGGTCTCTCCCTTGCCCAGAATAGTTGTCAAAAAGACAATGCAGGCTAAGGGTTTCGGGTTCACTCTTACCCGATACTCCTTGAGCGCTTACGCGATGGTTTGCATCTGTTTGATTTCCTGTATTGACCCCACTGTCTTTGAAATCCGTGGCTGAGTTGGTATCATCCCTGCTCACGCGATAGTGTTAGACACAGGATGCTACCGGTGTGCTCCTGACTCCCCGTTGATGACTTCCTCTGCTGCCTTCCCCCGCCCCCCACGTAGCCAGAGATTGAGATATATAAACCCGTCTAGACTTTCGAAATCATAACCTCACCTATAACATTGCTGTGGCAAAGGGTACATAAACGAGAAGCCTGATAAATATTATTAACTCCAATACACGCCAAAGAAAGATCTTTCCTTAACCTCAGTAAACGGTATAATTTAGATGCATGTTTTTGGCCTCCTTTCAAAGAGCTCAGAGGAGATTGTGGCTGTGGGAGCTCGAAATTGTGATGGAGGAAGCACAATAAACCCTGGAAGGCACCTGCGCCTCGAATGGTGACCGTATTGATTGGGGGGGACGCGTCCCGAGCAGAGATTCTGAGCCCACATGCTACGGAAATTCAGGCTGATGACTCAGACGCCAAGACACTGCTGTGTTTCTCCACGCTGATGGGACTGAGTCTTTGAAAGTAGTCGATCCCCTTTTTTGAATCTTCTTTTTGGAGATGGATATGCTTGCTTATGTAGTTGCAGACAACTTTAGTTTAAATCAACATTTTCTTTTAAACCAAACCAATTTAAATAACTTGAGAAAAGTAAATGTTTGATATAACACGAAACATAATTTAATCCCCAGATTCAGGTAGAAAAAAGTTTATTAAATTGTTATACATTTAAAAGCAGTTACTAATCTAATTTTTTTTTTTGCTCTCAGTTAAGCTACAAATATCAGAAAATCACACACTCATCTCATTAGTTCAGATTCAAAAATAGCTAGAACAGGTACTGTACAGAAAAAGATTAGCAGCATAATCATGAAAGCGTGGGATATTTTTGTCCTACGCTAGATGGTGGTGACATTTTACTTCTTAGATTTATTTCATTGTCATTTATTTGCAAGGGGAAATTGGGTTTAAAACACCAGCTCAGCATTCCTATCACGTGAGACCTCTTTGGTCTTAATGAGCGTCCTAAGTCCTACCACATTCTTTAAAAGTTGTCATCACGTTTCCCATATTGCTTTGGGCTCCTTTTTCACTGAGCATCTTCCGATATAAATTTTCATGTACTATTCTGCTATTTGATTTCTTAGCAGAATTGTTCAAAATGTTAAAACCAAAAAATGTAGAACTAACTGGTCACTGTGCTCAGTTGTGAAAAATGACTGTGACTGTATCCAGTATTTCAGAACAAATCCTCTCTGGATCATGTGATTCAGCAGAATATCCTCATTACTTTCATAAAAGAAGTTTATAGCCTTCTGAATGCCGAAGGTTTGATTCGCGAACATCACACGTTAAGAGGCTGACAAGACGAGGCGACAGTTTTCAGCCGCGTTAACACGGGTAGTTTTGAACTCTGCATCGGCGCTGTCCAGCCGAAACGCACCCAGACTGCAGGACCGATTTAAACATTGCAGTGGCCACGTTGAAGGTAAAAGGAATCGGCGACATTTACTTTCATCGTTTTTAATGTGGTGCATCCCAACCACCACCCGCTTACCACGCGGTCAACATGAAAGAGATTCGTGGCATAGTTTCCATTCTTTTCTGCTCCTGCTTCAAAATCTGTCGTGCACCTTCCGCTCGCCTCGCCTTCCCTTCTGGACAGCGCCCTGCATGGGGTCCCGCCCCCGGTGACGCCCGGCCGCGGGGCTCCCTCGCCGTGGGGCTCCCTCGCCGCCAGCGCCAGCGGACGCGATGGCTGTGAGATCGCACGCGTGTGGCAGTCACTCTCACTGACGCGCCACGCACGCTCACTTGCAGTCTGGCCAACAAGCGCTCGTGCGGTGTGGCCCTCTCTCCAGACTCAGGGCTGGGACGTGCTTCCGTCCTGCGCGTCACGCTTGTGCCCGGGCGCAGGCCCACGGGGCCGCGAACACGTCGGTGCGTTTACAAAGAAGCCTAAGCTCGCTGTTTCCCTGCGTGCTGCTCCTGCACATTTTCTAAAAGGCAGCAGGTGAGCTCTATGTAATAGGAATGTCGGTTTTCGTTCATAATGGGAAATATATGACTTCATATCATTTCCAAAACTTAGTTTGCTGAAATGCATTTTTCGGATTGAATAATTTTTATCAAAAAGTGCACACCGTATTAGGGCACATTTGAAAAATGTGAGAAAATATTTTTTTGCTATCCGTGTTTTCCGTATGCGTGATCAGTCTAGAACTAAGAACGGCGTCCCTGCTTATCAGTGATTTCTGGCTCAGTAAATCGGGCGGGAGGAAACTTTGGGACGCGACCGGTGTGTCTTGGCCTTGGTGGCGGTCATTTTCGCAGCCTGAGGGCATCCTTCGCCCCGCGCTCCTCGGCTTGTCGGCACTGCATAGGCACAGCTCTCTACACGCAACCACACCTCGCGTAAATTACGCCTGAGCATGTTTACATCAAAGACATGTTTATTTATTAGGAAATTACTGAGCTCTAGTTCTTACTCCATTTATTGCTCGGTGACAAATGAGGCATTGACAAATGCCATTGACCGTAAAGCCACCGAGCCCACCGGGATGAGGCGGAGCGTTTCAGTCCCACTGCCTCCCTGACCTATGTTCCCTGTCCTCCTTGAATTTGCACTCGCTGGGATACCAGCCTGGAAGCTTAGAAAGGGTTGGAAGCATCATCTTCGCAGGGGGGACAAGTATATTCGCCATTTACGTAGCAACCGAGAACACCCTAAATGTAATCAGAGTCAGGGCAGGCCACCCTTCCTCCTCCACACAGCACGTGCCTCGCTGATGAGATGTGCTGCATCTGGTTATCCGCCTTGCCCGTCATTGCCCTTGCTGGCTCGAAGGGCCCTAAAGGAGGAGTCCCCCTGGGACTCGAGCCCCTGCCCTGAGGTCAGGCCCCCCTGCAGGCACCAGCTGCAGGGACTGGCCAACTGGCGGGCTTCCAGAGACCTCAGCCTCTCACGTCCAGGAGGGACACTTGACGGGGGCCGGCCCCAGGTCCACACGACCGAGGCTTTCAACTGCTCAGGGTCCATGCAACTTAAAATGAAACTGCGTAATAAATCGAGGAAAAGTATTTTTAAAAAGTTATAAACGACGTGAAGGATCAGGACCAGGGAACTAACCGGACGTAAGAGTCAGAAGGAAAAGCTAAGCCATCCAGAGGAGCAAACCCCCAGCTGTAAACAGGTTCCCGCCGATGCGGTGCAGTGCGGTCGGTGACCAGCTGCATTGCTGTGAGCTTGGCTCATGCTGCTTGTGTGTGTGAAAGGTGCCAAGAGAACAGACCTTAAAAATTCTCCTCCCAAGGAAAAAAATGGCAAAACGAGGAAACAGCTTAAAAATATATATCTTCCATCAAGGAAGAGGAACAACGTAGGAGCTATACAACCCTTATCCAAATAAAAGGAAGGAAGGAAGGAAGGAAGGAAGGAAGGAAGGAAGGAAGGAAGGAAGGAAGGAAGGAAGGAAGGGAAAAGAAGGAAAGGAAGAAAGGAAAAAAGAGAACAAAAGGCGGACATCTCAGGGACTCGGTGAAAAGGAATCTCCTTTGCTTGTTTCTGATGGAAATTCCTCACCTGAGGCTTCAGAGAGGGGAAGAAACATATCCTCAAGAATATTAGCAGTGAATCCTGTATCAAGGTTCACTTTTTATAAAAATAAAAACCATGATGCGTTCTTAATAAAAGCTGAAGGGAGACATTGTCTTACAGACTATGTATCAAGCTTAACACACCTGAACAATCTCCAGCTTTAAACGGTGCAGGTGCAAATCCCAGGTCTGCCTCTTTCTGTGTGCCAAGCTGTGATTCGTTATCTCTTTGATCCTGAATTAGTTGGTTCAACTCCGTGTTCCTCCGATGTCACCTCTCTGAATGCATGATAATTGTATATGTTGAACAGTGTTTATGACTGTTGAGTGATCCCGGAAGCTGAGTTAGGGCTGAATCGTGGGCCGAGCTCGCCCACGGGAGGGATTCATTGCGAGATAGTTATTACGATTTCTGACAACACATCAGCTGTCTCGCGTCTATTTTTCTTGACTTCCTGAGCTAACTCAAAACCGAAATACAATTCTCCGTGAGCCAGAGAAATAGAACACGATGCAAGAGCAAGTTTAGACTGTGTGCGCATCGCACACGTGTTACTGAGACCGCACCCGAGTAGACGCAGTGATAACAGGCCTGAGTGGGTAAGAGCTTATTTACATGTACATGTAATTATCGTTAGATCTAGAAAACTGCCATTGCCTGGTTTCCCAGCGTTGTTTGCCAGCTGCGTCTGCGCCGTCTGAGAGCGTCGCGCTGGGGAGGGAGGGGAGGGAGGCCACCCTCGCCCGTCTACGCTTGTCCCCTGAGAGTGCTCCCAAATCCTGCGTGGTCCTCGATGGCACACGCCGAAGCGCCGTCCACGACTCATCCAGTGTGGCGAGAAACCTGAGCGTTCCCTCTCATCAAGAACATCTGGCTTTCACTCCGCTTTCCATCACTTACTTTCCGGGTGTGCCATCTTGGGCGAAGGACTTAACCCTTTTACGGTTCACTTTTCCCGTCTATGAAGAAGTAACAAAAATAACCCCTGTCTTGTGAGGACGCTGTGAAGATTAAACGAGATAAAGCTATACACGTTCCCCCGCATCGTCCGTCAGATAAACACCGCCTATCACGGCTTGCCAGACCGGCCGGCACTGTATTTAAAATAAGTCGGTTAGTTCTGCGGTCAGCGTCATCGTCCCTGCCACCCCCTGTGCCAGCCTAGAAACGGTGCTCTGGGGTCTTCGGGATAAGAGTATGTGCAGTTCAGTTCGTTCTCGTAAGCCGCGTCCCCGGGACGTCAGACGTCCTGCCTCTGGTCCCCCCCTCTCATTTAGGCTGCGGCATCTCACGTCTGCTTCTCCGAGGGGGAAGTTCAGGATGCTCACCCCGCCCGCCTGGCGGCTGTGGGCTCTTCCCAGCAGAGCCATCCCGTGCTGCTGCTGGAGTTTCCGTACCCGAGAGAAAATACGGCGAATCCGTCGTTCCCCCTCTCTCTTTCTCCCGTTCTCGTCTCTAGAATTTCACTCGTGTGTTTAATCACTTTGGCTTCACTGTGTGCACTTGTGCCCAGGGGTTTTATCTCCGAGTTGTGAGTAGGGATTCACATCGTAGCCCTTATGCCCACAGCCACAAGCCATGATCGCCTTCATTACCGAAGGTAGTACATAAAGTTTTATGAAACAATCTGTCACATGCCCCGTCGATACCTATGACCTTACAGAAATCCAGACCTTTTGGTTTGGCTATTTTTCAAGAGAATAAAAAAGGTCATGCACAGAGAAATGCGTGAAGCAATTGCAGGCGCTGTGAAAGAGGGTTATTTTAAATGATCATAAAAGTAATTGCATAGTCCAGACAAAGGCAGTGATACACGGCGAGAAAACCGTTTAAGATAGGGTAGGATCGTTCATGGTGCAGTGAAAAGTACAATGAACAAACACCCTGCAGACACAGTTGTTTCTCTGACCTAAAAAATTGTGCAAAATGGGAACCATTGTTAGTTTTTAATTTTTAAAAGGAGCAAAATATATACTTCTCCTCTGCTTCTTTCTCCGAGAAGCTGTAAGGTGCTGAAGAGACTCTATGTTGACTATATATGTGTACACACACACACACACACACACACACACACACACACACACACACACGCAGGCCTGTGTAAACACACACATAACGAGATATTCTTCTGCTCTTCACACTTTCCCGGCCCCACGTAGCCCAGGTCTCCCGGGCTCAGAAGCCGAGGCTGCTGAGAGAGAGAAGGTGACACAGAGGAAACTCATTGGTGCGATGATCTGTTCATAGACGTAGGCCTGTCTGAACCCCGGGAGCCGCTGCCGGCTCAGCCAGCATGGGGCAGAGCCAGAACACAAACCCGAGTTTCTGTGGTGACAGACGCAAAGCTCCCTCCTCGGTACCAGACTGATAGATACCAAAAAAGTGTCTGTGTTACAGGGAAGGGGGCTGATCAAAATCGCTAAAACAGTGATCGGAGGGGCCCGTGACATTTCTTGCACTGGAGGAAGCTGCTTACTAGGTTTCCGGCAGGCAGATGGCATTACCGCAGGAGGTCTCCCCGGCATGTCGTGTGTGCTGACCCTTTACGATGGCACATGAAGAAAGAGGTGTTGTGGTCGTCCCTTTATGACGGCCCATGAAGAGAGAGAAAAGTGCCTGATTAAAAGACAAGCAAGTGAACGACGAAGGCCTGGCCAACTTTCCTAACAGTGACGCTTGAGAATCCAGAGAAGACGTGACAGTTTTGAGTTGCATCTCTTGGATACATTTTGCTGTCATCTGTATAGGAGATAGTTTCTTCGGATCATAACATTTGGAGCTACAGGGAAAAAAGAAACGTCAAGGTCGTCTGACTTTGTCTTTTCAGAAAATGCGAGACACGAGTTACACTATATAAGGGGAGGAACTGCTTAGGATGTCAAATTAGTTCTACGGACCTGCTTTCCTGAGCGACGCACGCGCAGAGGAGACCCGCCCGGCATCGGGGGCCTCCTGGTGAAACGCATTTGAGAGTTTTAGCCACCAGCACGACATAAAGATCTAGGAACTCTGGCCAAAGGCTCCTGATGAAAGCGTCGTCTGAAACGTATTTATAGCACCTACTTCATGCCAGACAATAGGGCTGTAGAAATTATGAAGAACTCATCCTCTTTTCCACACGTTTGTGGGGACTTCGGCGAACCCCAGCAGTCATCAGCTACTCATGGCCCTCTCACTAACAACAATCAAACAACATCAAAAACAATCACAACGGTGATATGTTCTGTAGCAATATCATCTCCATCCCTCAAGTGACCTCGTACGGAGACAGCTACTCATAAAAGCTGAGCTTGCACTGGGAACCCCAGCCGACTCACGCTGGGTTTGCCGTCAGTCAAATCCCTAAATTTTAGATATGTCTTCTTAGTATCCTTAGTTGCTCACTACCCGCTCAGAATTCCTTGCAAAGTGAAAAGATCCGATTTATGCTGTTATCACAATTTAAGGAATAACAATTTAATGTTAAATTAAAACTTGTTATAGATTATGAACAGAAATTGGCCATAGGAAAAAGATTTATGTACCCATTCAATCAAAGGTTTTAGAAACTATTCAGTGCTTAACACGTATTTATACTAAACAAACCGAATCTTTCTAGCCCTGACATAGTTGAAAAAAAGCAACTCTTTCAATTTTCTGTTCAATATTTTCTAGATAAAAGTCAAAGGCAAAGACTTTTTTAATTTTTTTAATAGAGCACATGAAAAAAAATGCAGCAAAGTGTTCCAATCAAGAGGCACAAACGGACAATGAAAACCTAGCCTCCCATTCTAAAGGTGAGGTTTGAAATCTAGAAAAAGAAGACACAGGGTTTCAGGTTACGTGTCTGTTATCAACATAACACTCTGATTTCTATTCATCAGCAAAAGGTCTTATGGTTAAAAGATTACTACATACAGGTATAGACAGAAGTGTTAATGCATCTAGCTGGTTTATATTTATTAGATCTATTTATTAAAATTATAAAAATAAACATTTTAAGTTAAAATTGGTAACTTAGTAAATTAGTAGATTGAAATTTATTGAATTGGGATGATTAAAATGAGTCTCTTTGTGTGATTCCCTGCAAGAACATGCAACTTTTTCTCTGTGCAAGATCATCAGCGTGTTCCTGGAAAAATAACCCGTTTTTAAGAGGTCTAGAGTACAATTAAAATTGAATAAGCCAGGGTGCCAACCACACGTCATCAGTCAGGAGCGATTTTTGGAGTTCCACTCTCGAAAGGTTTTCTCCGTGTTTCCATGGCCAGACACCTCTGACTATGAATCATTCATTCCATCAAGGACCGTTTTGTAACCTTGCTGAGCGTTTAAGAGGCTTTTTATCTTTAATCCCAGGTTTTATTGTACTTCAGTGGGAACAAAGACTCACCTTGGAATGATTCCCTAGTAAAATGTGCGAAATGTTCTAGCACTTTTCCTTCGAAGATAGGCGACGTTTAACCCTTTACCTTATTGAATGGAGAAGTTTCAGATATGTTCAGAT
Organism: Eonycteris spelaea; assembly: GCA_003508835.1. NCBI lineage: Eukaryota > Metazoa > Chordata > Mammalia > Chiroptera > Pteropodidae > Eonycteris > Eonycteris spelaea. Next base: position 1,728,445 of record PUFA01000002.1, on the reverse strand, counting down.
TCTTCCAATCCGGAACAACGAATAGATTTTCTTTTCTGTTATGACCTGTGGCTCCTGCGAATCTGCCGCGCGGCAGTGAGCCTCGGAAGCAAAGCACGTTGCCGTCGCGTGGGCACACGATCACAGCGTCGGGCTCAGAACCGGCGACCTGCAGCGCGGGCAGAGCCCTGGTTGTCGGTAGCTTAGTATATTTTTTCTGCAGCACATACTTTTCAAATTTGTCAAGTAAGAAATGACATCTCGTATCGTTTCGATTTCTAGTTCTTTGATTTATTGTGAAGGTGGCTAGGTTGTTTATTTTTAATGTTTGAATGCCACATTTTTTTCCTTTAAAATTTATTTTTCATTATAGTGACAGTTAATATTAGCTTCAGGCGTAGAGCATAGTGACTGAACGTTTATAAACCTTACAAAGTGGTCACCACCATAAGTCCAATGCCTCTCTGTCACCATATAAAAATATTACACTACGACTGTCCCCTGTGCTGTGCATTGCATCCCCATGACTGCTTTGTACTTGGGACTTTGTATTTCTTAATCTTCTCTTTTCAGCCCAACATGCCTTCCCCCCACCCGCCTCCCCACCCACCCGGCAACCATCACGTTGTTCTCTGCATCTATGACTCGATTTCTATTTTGTTTGGTTTGGGTGTTTTGTTTCTTTAGATTCCACATGGAAGTGAAATCGTAGGGTGTTTGTCTTTCTCTGCCTGACTTCTTCCACTCAGCATACTACGCTCTCGCTCCCGCCGTTTGTCACAGTTGGCCACACTCCATTCTGTTTTGTGGCCGAGGATGTCCCCTGTCTGCGTGGCCCACCCCTTCATCCATGCACGGGCGCTTCGGTCATTCCCGTGTCTTGGCCATCGTAAACAATGCTGCAGCGAACATGCGGGTGCATGTGTCTTTTTGAATTATTCTTTCTGTTTTTTTTTTGGGGGGGAATCAGTACCCAGAAATGCAGCTGCTGGTCCATAGGGTTGTTCTACTTTTAATTTTTTGAGGACTCTCCGTACTGTTTTCTACAGTAGCTTGTTACTCATTAGAAAAGATGCATCGAGGTGAGGAAGCTGCATCACTTCCCAGGGCCAGCAGGGGGTGCCATTGAAGGTACCGGGTGGGAATAACTTTCTGAAATAACCCTTCTGACCGGACATGTGCTTGTGCACATTTACAGTGGTAATGATAAGATCTTGATTTTAGCCTTTCCAATAATTCACCAAAAATGGAATTATATGCCTTAAACAATGCATTTTATTTTTTAACATTCTTTTGGAAACTCCAACTTGGGTATCAAATATGCGTCACCCACACCCTTGAATATTAGACTTTCCAGCTCCAAATACCGTGGGGTGTGGCCTCGCTGGCTCCCCGCACTGAGCGGCCGTGGCGAGGCCTGCGCCTTGGCATGTGCGTCACCAGCAGGTGAAGACAGATCAACGGGGGTGAAGTGACGTGTGGCCGGTCCTAGTCTGCACGTTTTCATGCTTGCGGGCCATGAATGTTAGAACGCTCCCTGTATTTTGTTTGTTTAGTTTAGAGTTGAGCTGAGCTGAGTTGACGAGTTGAGTTGAGTTGAGTTGACCTGAGTTGTTGAGTTTGGTTTAGTTTACTTTACTTTAGTTTCGGATTCTGAAGCTATCGAAAGGGGCAGAGAACCCGGCGTCTACCCTCTGGGGAGCTCCGTGCCACCTGCCTGCCATCTCTGGAGAGTAGGGGAATCGGGCAGCGTGTTTCTGCTCCTCGCGGTTTGGGGACACACCCCTCATACTTCCTCTGCTTGCCAAAGCACACGCTACGCCTGTCTCAGGTTTTTCATGAACCGCAGGCCACTCGCCTTGGTGGGCCTGGTGCACGGAACACTGAGGTCCAGATGTGTTCGGGGGGAGTTCTGCCTTGTCTCGTAGGAAGACTGACTTGGTTGACATCTCTGCTGTATAAATTGTTTGGCGGTTGAGGCGTTTGTCGTTTGATGGTTTCCATCAAAGAGGAAGCCACCTGAGGGCCCTGTCTGTGTGTGAAGGTGACTCAGCAGACAGGCGAGGTGCTGCTGGGGCAGTGAGCTGGACAGCCTTTGGCCAGGGGCGGCACGAAGGGCCTTCATTCAGTCCATGTTGCCAGGGGCTGGGACACAGCTCAACCCTGTGTTTTTACTCATATTCCTACATAAAGTTTGGAAGATGGATCACTTGGCTCCGTGAAAGAAATATGTCCGTAGCACCGCAAGTAGAAAGCAGACATGTGGCAGGTTCAGCTAGAGATCGCTTGCTTGTCACCGACATTTTTTTCGCTCAGAACAGCAGCAGACATCCTGGAGTGTGTCATGACAGAGCAAACCGGAACCCTCAGCGAGGGGAGAGGTTTACAAATGACGCTTTGGCTGGTTTGGGGAGCTGTGTGTTAGCTTTCGTCTCAGTCTCGTAAGCAGTGTTTGGTGTGTGCTTGGGACACAGAACCCCGGTGTCCCATGCATGGGGGGACCGGCGTGACGGTGGGCGGAGAAGCCCTGTGTGTCACAGCGCGTGCACATCCAAGGGGCTAGTTGTAGAGTTGCAGGACAGTAGCAGTACTAACTCTGAAAAACTATACAATAAAAAGCACAATGTTCACGCCTCGCCAGGAGACGTGCGGGGTGATGAAAACCCTCGTCCCTTAACAAAGTCACCCGCGAGTCCCTGCAGAGGTGCCCACGGCTTCTGTTCTTTGCAGATTCTTTCTGCAACGGCACCCATGCCCCAAACCAGGGGACGCCGGGAGGAACGTCTTCAGCCAGCGGAACGCGTCCGTCACAGCGTTTAGAAGGCTTGGGTGAGAGGGGTCTGCGGGGTGGGATCCAGAGCACTTCGGATAAGGAGGTGCGTGGCCTGGAGCCTGGAGCCCAGCTGGCTCCGTTAACCGTGGAAGGAGGTCAGAGGGTGCCTCTGGGTTTCTGGCGGAAGTGGCGGCAGTGACAAAATTCTCTTACTAATAAATAGTGACCCATTTCTGCAGTGTTTTATAATGTATGTGGTTGTTTTGCATAAACTAAGTCTTGGTTCATAGACGGTACTGCTAGGCGGGCAATTGGGATTTACCATTTCACAGGTGAGGAAGTCATCATTTGAGGGCCGGCACTGCCTTGATCGCAGAAATAGATGCACGTTGCTAAGCGTTGACCTAGGTGACAGCTGCCCAGAGCCCTCCACGCAAGAAGGTTTAAGTTCTCTGTGCCTAGCATCTCACGACGTGCGGCAGGATTCAGAACTCCGCTTTTTATGCATTTAAATGTGTTTGAGAATGTTAATTCCTTTGAAGTAGGCTAAAATAAAATTAGTCCTCAGGAGTTAAGAATTTTGAAAGCATAAATTGTTTTTTCTTCATATTCTGAGAACCTAAGAAATGTCTGCTTTATTTAAATAAGTGAATGCTCAAATGAGTAAGCGAAAGCATAAATGAGCTCTTAAACAATGTGAAGACAGTCAAAGAAGACATATCTATAATACCCGGTGGTAAATAGTATCTAAGAGCTTTCATGCCATCGTATAAATATTTACACTTTTGAGAGCTTCATGTTCATATTTAATATTTATTAAAGCTTACATGCTGCTCGATAATTCATTGTAACACAATTGCCTTGAATTTCCACCTTTTAGAAATAAAAAGAGTGAAATCCACTAGGCTACAATAGTTTTAATAAAGACTTAAAAAAAAAAACAACTTTATTTTTCTTACCTCTGCGTAGGAGCCTCAAAGTGCCAAGAAAATTAAATAACCCATGATTTTTGTATGCATATTAAATTAAAGCTTGATTGGTTAAAGGTTACCAACATAGTTAAATCTGATGTTAAAAGTATGAATTTAAATTAGGGTTTGGTATGGAAATTTCATGTTTTAAGATTTTACTCATCAAAATTAGGCCATGTTTACACAAAAAAAGAGTCATCAGTCTGTTAGTTCAATGTATCAGTAGTTCATTATGGAAGACGGATGTTTAAAGTAACCTTAGGCCCTTTAAATATATTTGACTTGAAATCATTGAAAGACAGTTTTTTCTTTCAAATTAGAATTTGTATTTTTGTATATGCTGAACCAGTAGAATTATATTCAATAAATTTGGTTCGATTTCAATGTCCGAGGGTATTAAATTGGGAAAAAAAATATGTTTTCTTAAAGAAAATATATATTTTTTAATCCATAAAAATTAACCAATGAAGAAATTTCAAACAAATCCTACATTCATATGCTAACAAGCACAATGACTATTATTAAAACAGGAACTGAGAAAAGTCTTCCGCGTAACAGTACCTGACAAGGTCAAGAGATTCCTTCTTTTCCCAATGGAAAATAATGATACTGTGTTAGAAGCGCTTCTGTCACAAGTGACAGATTTTCGTTACCACCAGCTACAGATGTGAAGGTCATGGCTTTGCTTATTTGATAAGTCACTGAGCTGGCCACTCGATATATAATTATCACAAAGAAAGTGCGCTAAGGACATAAAACCCCTCGGTTACGAGGGACCTTTTTGTGTGTGTGTGCGGATCAGGCACAGAAGTGTGCCCCGTGCGGTAGGAATGAACTGGGGTGTCTGAAGCCAGACACCCCAAAGCACGGTCGTTAGTGGGCGTGAGTCGCAGCAAACAAGCAAACGAAACTGAGGCGCGTGAGATGGGGGAGGAACGTGGAGAAGGTGCGGCGAGGTGCGGAGCCCTTGCGGGGTGCTTTCCGAGCGGGGTGCTTGGAGGGCGCCCCCCAACGCCCTGCAAAAGGGACCTCGGCGGGCCTGGCGGCGGCCTGGTCTGGGTGTGGTGTAGAAACCGCGACGCCGCTTCGCCGAGCACCTTCCCGGACGAGGCGTGGAATCTGCCCCGCTCACGACCGTGGCCCCCGCAGGCCCGGTCAGCAAGGGGAGGCCTGAGCGGCGCGCCCTGGGGTCGTGGGCTTCGGGCGTCCTCCGCGCGCGTCGTGTTTGCTGGGGAGTCAGCCGTGCGCGCGGCAGGGACAGGAGGCCGAGAGCGATGGACTTTTGCATCTAAGACCAACAGGTGCGGGTGAAGGGGCGGGGCGTGTGAGCAACAGACGCCAGCGGCGGGGACCACGAGGCTCGGCTCCCGGCTCTGAGCTCTGGCCGTGAGAGACGGTGCGGGTGACGGCGCCGGAGCGCGCTCCAGGCCGCGCACCGCGGTTTATCCACGTGCAGCGCGCGTTTCCCCGGTCCGCGCTGCAAACGTGGAGTCCGGAGGAAAACGCATCCATCCATCCAGAACCGGCGAGGGCGCAGGAAAGCTTTGACTCGTGGTGACTAAACTCACACGTGACAAATGTGCAAATCAGAGCGACAGTGCACGGGACTCCAGCGTGAGCCTGGCGGAGCGTCCTGGTGACGCGGATCGCTGTCGTGAGTCATGACCGGGTCTGCCCGGTAGGTCCTGCGTCCCTGATGCTCCCGTCCCTCTGAGGCGGTCAGTGAGCAGCCATCACTGCTCCGGCCATTCTCCACACGCGCACGTGCTCACGCACACGCACACACACACAAACGCGCGTGCACACACGCGCGTGTGCGCACAGTCTTCACGCGGAGATTCCATTCCCTGGGGTTCTTGATGATAATGTCCACTGCTGAGAACTTTCTTGGTTTGCTTTTTCATTTCTCGTCCATTTAGTTTTAGGCACTTTCGTAGAGAGGTATATTGACCTGTAGAGAGGTATATTGACCTGAGGATTTTCCTGGACCGGAATTTGGGTCTACATCAAACCCTTTGTACGTTTTAAAACAGGTGATTTTGAGGAATGTGACAAGTTTGACTTTTTCTCGGTATATTTATTCTCAGATAGGACTCCTATCTGCAGATTTTAGAGATACCATATGCTGAATCAAAATAGAGGTAGTGTTCACTTAATAATCGATGTAATAAAAGACTGAAAATAAACAGTTACAAAATAGGTGTAAATCTTCCAACATGAGGAGGCATGTGATAGGTAAAATGCATGTCTCTCTTCTTTAGTACTAGAGAATACAATCTCTAGTATATTTTATGAATTTTATCATCTATTTTCAGATTTAAAGAGTTCTAATAGGCACAAAAACCTTTAAAAATATTAAATTACATTAATTCAACTTTGCTGTATCAAAATGCTCTACAGAAAAAAAAATATCATTTACATAGTTTGGCCTTTTCGAGGCTTTATTTAAGGGCGCACACGTTCATTTTTCTTTCTGCCATTTCACAGCTGCAGCTTTACTAAAACTAACCTGATTATAAACACCAACCACGCTGCTTTTTAAAAAACTTTAATTCCTACTGTTGAAGCAACAGTAACATAAGAATTTGAATGTTGTATTTTTTTATTGCTACTATTAAAGCAACCTTAATATAATAATTTCCATTTACAAATATTGACCAAATAAAAATAAAACATTTTTCTATATATGCTCAATACATGCTATAGATTTTCCCACTGATTAATATGTTATATATATATATATACACATATGTATATATATGTATATATAATATACATATATATACACATAATTATATATACACGTATGTATTTATATATACTTTAGTGGAAGTTAAATACTAAACACACCTAATATTAAATACAAAAAGAATGAGTGGAAGAGAGTACTTATTTTTAAAACACAGCCATCAATTTTAGTTCCTTTGCTGCTACAACAAGGTACCACAGACGGGGTGATACCTGAGCGGTACCACCCAGATGGGTGACAGACCTTCGTTTCTCACAGTCCTGGAGACTACAAGTTCAATGTCAAGGCGCGTGCAGATTCCGCGCCGGGTGAGGGTCTTCTCCTGGTTCATAGCTGGTGTGTCCTCTCTGTGTCCTCCGGTGGTGGAAGGGACAAGCGGGCCCTCTGGGATCCCTTCACAAGGATGCTAATCTCTGCCCTCATGACCTGCTGACGGCCCGAAGGCCCCACCTTCTACTGCCGTCGCTTTGAGGCTTAGGTTTCAACCTCTGAGTTTTTAGGAAACACAAAAGTTCAGACTGTAGCACAGTCTTACACTCCCTGCAAGACACCTGGTGGTGCAGGCTTGTGCTTCTGAGAACCTAACATGTTCATATCGCCTGCAGGTTGCTAAGAAACACAACTAATCCTATAGTTAGGACAAGAGAGTCTGAATTTCCTACAAGTTTGTTTCTCATCTAATGCATAAGATGGGGCCCCACTGAGTAGCAAAGATATAAAGATGTAACTTACTAAATGGATCTTATTTTTCTAAATAAATTTATATGTAACCTGGTCATCATACTGTTCCCTGAGGCCCTACAGTCCAGCCCTGAGACAAATGTTAAGATCTAAAACACAAATATACTCTATTATTATTCAAAAGATGCAATTATTGTTGTTTGATCATACTTACATGTTTTTCTACCACAATTTTTGTGTGTATCTTTATGATGGATACAGAAGATTAGATACATTTTTTGACATTTAGTATTTTAAGACTAACAGTATACTTTTATCTCCTGATCATTGATTATTTAAGTAATTTTGTGGCTGGAAAAATTATTAGTTTAAAACAAATCAAGGTATAATAGCACAGAAAGAGCACAGTGTGGTCTGCGAGAGAAATACCAAACTTTTGAGTTACAATAGTAACTTTTATTACCCTATTGCACATTAATAAAATTCAACAATGATGCTTATCTCTAGGCCTAATCATTGGAAACTTAACGAATCAGGTATATGTCACAGGAGTCGGTTAAGGGTTTCCTTCCCTCAGTTACATAAATGTCCGGTGCCCTTGGAGAAGGGTCGTATACACAGAGGGACAGCAAGAGGTCTCCGGGTAAAGATGGGAATAATGGATGGCGCTTGAGAGGGATGTAGTGGTTTGTTCGGTCAGTCTCAGTCATTCATGACAGAGTTGTTTAAGCTGAGTCATTGGGTTCTAGTAAATGATTTTCTGTACATTTATTTATATTTAATTTTATCACAAATTAATACATACTGATAATATTTTTATTATGCTTGTTTCAAAATGTTATATTTAAAATGAGGAGTTTTAGCTATCAGAAAAACAAAAAAAAAGCAGCCTGTGGTCCCTCTAAAGCTCACCGGCTGTGATGACCCATCCCGGAGCGTCCAGCAGGGGCGCTGCGCGCACGTCTGGCAATACACCTGAGAACAGGTGGCCTTCTGCACAGGTTCTGTTCTCTTTTAACAGCCAGAGAGGCCCTCGTAGCCACCGATACACTCCCACTACCTTCCCTCACGCAGGGCTCAGGAGACCATAGTAAAAATGTATGTTTTCTATCGTTACCTTACACATATTTGGAGACAAGAAAGTTCACGTCTGTTTACTCGCTGCCCACTGTGTCTGGTCCCCAAGGCTCCGTTCTGTGCTTCAAAACTGGAAGAGCCACAGCTAGTGGACTGACGTGCGCTGCCCACTCCATTCAAGCCTGTGTTTCTATGATAAAGCCTTGATGAAGATAGATTGTTCTGATAGCTGCATCCCAGCATTAGAGCGTATTGGATTTTTGTTTCGTTAGTTAATTAAAAACGCTATACGCTTGCTTCATTACACTGAAGCCAGATCCTCCATCTTGTCTTTGCAAAATGTTTTGGTTGTTATTGATTTACGTTTTCCTCGAGTATATGGTGTAACTTAACTGCAGGGCTACTTACTCTTCCCGTGAACTTGAACTTTTTGCATTAACCTAATAAAAATTTGAGGGGTAGATTTACATATTTCCTTCTAAACAGATTTATAATCCCTCCTTTCCTCTTATGAAAAAAAAAAAAAAAATTCTGATCCTGACACAGAGTAAATGAAGTGTAAGTGATTTAATCGAAAAAAAATATGTTCTTCCGCCAGCAAAATGACTCTATGCGACATTTTGGATCTCTACATCTCCTAGGACTATTTTAAGGCATTATATCTTATAGACGGCCAAGTGTGCATATTAGGGCTCATAGAACAGAGGTAATGAAGAGCCTGTCAGAAGGGATTATCTTATTTCACTGGGGTGCTGACTTGGATAGGAGATAGGAAGAGAAAGCAACTAGAGAAATGCGTTGATTTTTTCATATCTAAGTATCATTTATGCTGCTGGGGTGTTCATTATATTTTTAAAAAGTAGAGAAAAGTCAAAATAGGTCTGAAGTTCCAACAGACACGAAGATGATATATTATTTAGACCATTTTCAAACCATTTAACTCTAGAAAAACCATACTTACCTTTCAATAATAAACAGATTGAGAAATTTGGGATGAAACTCTACGGAGATCTTCACTCACATAAAATAAATCTCTACTCTGCATGACAGGATATGCGATATGATCTGAAGTTCAGAATTTCACTAATTGAGTATTTCTTTCATCTCAATGGATTATATTAATCATTTTTCTCACTAAATGCTTACGAATAATAAAATGGCATAAGACCTATAATTCTAAGAGACTAATTAAACCTTCCTTGAATTGTGGATAAAAAGAAAAAAAAAATAACTCTGTTGATACATAATTTTCTAACAATCTAAAAGATACATAGAGTTAATTTGCCATTTCTGGTATTTGAAACAGATGGAGCTGTTTTATTGTAAAGATACCAGAAAACCAAATGATGACTTTGTTTGTTTGTTTATTTTTTAACAATTCAGCTGTCTTTTCTGTGAGCTTGGATCTAGGTTAGCAATGATCAATAAAGGCCTTCTTGGTTCCAGTGGAAGCAATATTGGGTTGGTCTTCCCAGAGGTAGATGTACCGCCAAATTTCAGGCTCCTCATTGAACTGCTAGGTGTAGCCATGTGTTCACATGATCATATATTTTTATAAAATTTGAGATATTGAGGTTATTAAAATGAAAATGGTGAAGACCAGCATCTCTTTCCAATTTGACTTCCCTATCACTCTCCGCCTCATGCTGGGGAGCAAGGAAGGGCACCCTGAGGACACAGCCGAGAAGGTCAGCTAGGGAAGTACGAGCTTGTCTTTCACGGGACATCTCTGTGGGGTGCGCAGCCACGGCATGCACAACTAGGGTTCTAGTGGGTGTCGGGTTCAGCAGTGGCTTCTAGGAAGGCTTGTTCTCGGTGCTGAGACACACGCGCACAGAGCCCAGGACCGAGTCTCAGTTTCAGTGGTCCTGTGAGATCTGGCACCTGAGGCGGAGAAGGAACAAGGAGTCACTGTACGGAGCCAGAAGCCAGTCTGTGCGAGAGTCCCGACCGTGACTCTTGTAAGATAACACGTGGGGGAGGAGGTGCTTGTTGAAACCTATTCAGGATTAGTGTTTGAATCAATGGAAATTATTCGTGCGTAGAGAGCAAATAATGACGAAAAATTAAATCATACAAAATCAGAGGTGTTTTTTTTTTAGAAGAGATACATTGTGAATGGCGTGATCAGTTGGCTCTCGTACTGTTTGGCTGACCAATAAATGAAGAAGAGTGAATTGCATATTTGAAAAAAAACCTCACTGATTTAGGTTAAAATACATCAAAATAATCACATCGGTTGAAATACATACCACTACAGTAAAGAGATCAGCCCAAGCTGCAATTAATGAGCATCAATCTAAAGAGTTTCATTATTAATCATTCTACAGAAAATTTGGAAAAGGACCAAAAGCTTACTGATCACACATGAAATAACCTGTTAGAGACCCTCACAAATCTGACAATATAAAATATCACGCAACATTAAGAATAACTAGCTGTGCGGCTGGACAAAACCTTCCACTAGTAATTATTTTTTAAGTTAATCTACCGTGGAAGGGAGGAGAGGCAAGGTGATCTGCTTTTCCATAAAAAAGAAGAGTTGTCACATGAGGATATGATGAAAAAAAGTGCAGACACTGCAGAGAAAAAAAATAATTTCATGGTGTACAGGCAACTAATTCATAAAAAATATGATTTTTTTCTGGACTTTCTCATGGTTTTTAAATTTGTGTGCTTTTCTTAAAATTTGTGATATACACTGTTTAATTCCATCATTCTAAACAGTGACTTTTGTATCTATATTTTTGGACAGTCACTATAAAATATATTGTGAATAGCGGATTTAAAAATGGATAGCCATATACATACATACATACATACATACATACATACATACATACATAATATTTTAAATGTATTATGTATGCATTATATGCTATAACTATAATATAACCCCATAAATTGGCATACTCCGTATTTCTCTATCCCTCTCTCTCACACACACTCACACAGATATATCTACGTACAAATAAAAGTTTCACAAAATAATATTTGCATTGACATGAGAGGGATGTTAATACTTTCTGCTGTTATATTCTAGTTTAATCTAGCTTATATCTTTAGAAAACCTACTTCTGAGTACTTATTAAAATGATTTACTGTCTCCATGAGTTAAGGTAAAATTTAAGACCCTGTAATAAAGCCCTTCAGAAATACAGATTTTTTTAAGGGCCTAAGCTTTCACTAGTTTTGGGGGTCTAATTAAGAAGCTAAAATGACCACTCCCAGTGCTCACACTCTAGTTACACAACCACAACACGTTATGTGAATTGTTAGGGTGCCGGGGCGTATCACACGCAGTGGGAACCTAAAGAAAGATCACCTTGGGCTTGGACTTCCAGGAGTGTGGTGCTCCCATGGGCGTGGCATCTTGCGTCTGGGAGGCGTGGCGTCTGGGAGGCATGGCTCTCCTCCTCTGAAGTGCCATCTGGGAGGCCTAGCATTTCACCTCCAGGACAGGGGAGCTCAGGGTCCGAAAGGAGGATGCTGGCTGGAAAGACACACCTTGCCACAGGTCTAGATTGCGGACGCGTAGTAGCTGCAGCGAGCTTCCGGGGAGCTGGGGCAGGGGAACACCTGCCCTGTGCTCAGCGGGTGGTATTCCCCTGGGAAGAGCAAGGCTGATGTGTGGGGGACAGCATGAGAGACCCGGAAGAGGTCTTTGCAGAAGGGGAGACGCAAGCCTTCCGGTAGATAAACCAGCTTTTACACGGTGCTGGGCGCAAACCGACCTCTGCTGGTTCACAGCTCACCTGGCTGCCCCACTCTTGACCCTGTGATGAAACGGCTCTCAGTTGGAAGTGTTCGACACCCTGTTCTTCAGAGCTGAAAACTCAAGGGCTGATTTTGGGTTGTTTTTTTTTTTTTGAGTTATTGGAAGTGTCATACTGCAGAAGAATTCTGTTTATTTCATCTATCGAATTTTTCTTTACATTTCAACTAGGCCATATTCACGTGTCCTTCTGCCTGTTTATTTTCTAGAATGTGAGGATGTATCAGATACAGTAGGAAATCTGGTCTGACAGAATTAAATGTTTGTGAGTCTTATATTAAATTAAAATTGGCCCATGAAATATCTAGTTCTTTCATCTGGTTTACCCTCTGATATTCTGCAGGAGCCCAAATTCAATTCTCTTTGCCTGGAATTGTAAAACTGATGAGACTGTCTCAAGAACATAGAATCGCTTCGCCAGAATGATTATTGGACAAATACAGACATCTAGAATGAGATATCGATCAAGAAGTAAAGTGCACGCACCTGTGCACATGCGTGCATGCATGTGTTCATGTGCGTGCATGCACGGATTGTGTATTTAGACAGAACAGCATATCATCAGCTATTAAATCTGCATTACCTAGTCCAAAAATGACTATTGAAGAAAAGGATATTATGTAAAAATATAATTGCATTTTAAAAAATACATTTTTGGTTTGCAAGGTAAATTCCTTTGAACAAAAACAGACTATTTCAAAGTCCATCGAAGAAAATGACCTACCTGGCTGGCCCTCTGCGTTGTCTGTGTTAGAGACTCTGACACCCCAAGCTGTGTGTGTTTGCTGCTGTCCTTGAAGGGTGCCTCTCACTGGCACGTGACTCGGCCCCCTTCCTTCCAGCGTCACCTTGCCAGGCCTCGCGCGCTCCCCAGAGCTCACGACTGAGGAAGGATAGCCATGAGTAGGTCGCTTCAGCGTCAGACGGTCGATTTCTTCAACATGTCGGATGTAATTCCTCGCTTTTCCCGCGGCCAATCCCCCGGCTGTCCAGGGTCGGCCGCTCTTTCTGTGGGGGAGGGGAACAGGCGCCTTCTCCTCAGCTGTGGTCCAGCGTCCAGAGCATCCCCTGGCGACTCCTGCTTCTCCTCCTCCCCGTGTTTGGCCATGGTCAGGATTATTGTTACATTGCCGTGGGGTCCTTGTTGTCGATACCGTTTTTATTTGGGGTTCGTTAAGAGTCTAACTTTAAAAAACAACTTCAGAAACGATTCGGCAGCAAAATCCCCATGCGACAGGGCTCAGGGGCACGCCACGTCCCTGCCCAGCCCTCGGGTGGTTGCTTCCTCCCAGATAAGGAGCCCAGGCAGAGGCCACGTCACTTCCAGCGTCAGGACCCCTGCTGCCCCCGCCGCTCACCCAGGCCACCGTCCCCGGGCTGGCCAGCTCCTGGAGAGCAGGGACGGGCCAGTTTGTGTTCACTGCTTTATTCTTCACGCTGATGACATCAGTCGTTCAGAAACGCAGTGGATGGCTTCATGAACGGGGGGAGCGTGTGGGATTAGATGCTCCGCGCATGGTGGTGGCATGCGTGTTCTCTCCTCTCCAAGGCAGCCCGCCTCAAGGGGATTCGCAACTGTTAGATGGTCAAAATGCCATTTGCTCTGGAGAAAGAGTGGAGCGTGGCGGCTACAACGGGCAACGGGAACGCGAGGGTGCGAGGCTCGTTTGGACCGCCGAGCAGGGGGTGAGCCTGTCATGCGGTGGGAACGCAAGTTGGTCCCAAAGGAGACTGTGGAGGGCGACCGGCCCACAGGAAGGGCGGTGGCTTATGGGGCGGCCGTGGGGAGGGTGGACTCTCGCTTCAAACTGAGGCGGAGACTGCCGTCCGCTTGCACTCTGCCCTGGACGAAGCCGGGCCCTAAGTCCTCGGATGCTTTCGCAGAGACGACCAAAGCCTGGCTCACCGGGCACCAGTGACCGCACGCGAGGGTCTCATGTGGGTCCCCGGAGCCACGGGCCCTCTGCACACTCCCTTCATTAGAGCCCGGACTTCGGCCCGAGAAATAAACTCCTGAGGTCTCCTGAGTGACGCAGGCTCAGTCCCCACCTCCAGGAGCGCAGCCCTGCTGCACTCGGGGTGCAGACACCCCGGCTCCGAGGCCCATTCCCACCACTGCGCCTCCTGCGTGAGGAGCCGGCCGTGCCGGGAGTGAGGAGCCTCGGCCGCCGCCCCGCCCGCTTCCCCCTCGTTCCTGATCCCCGTGTCCCTCCCAACGCCCACCGCACGCAAACGCTTCTATCCCCAAGTTTACAAAGGGACTTTAAATACGTCCCCATCTTCCAGCCCCTTTCTGTACAGCCTCGAATATTTCTGTGGGGCCTCATTCATCTTTTGATTAATGAAACGTCTCCAAAATGGTTCTGAGTTTCCTCCAGAGGAAATGTTCTTCGCCGTCTCTCACTCTCCGCCGCGGGCCGCTCCCCGCCGGGGCCGCGCTCGGCGTTCCGGGCGTCCGGCCAAGTAATTTCGGACGATTTGAAGTGCGGAGGAGAAAAGGTGTGATGAAGACGTCAGCCAATTCGTTCTGCTCCCCGGTCATCATCGGCGTCGTTACAACTGCCTGTGTGTGCGCCCGGGAGCGACTGCGTCCCGAGGCGCGGGGCCCGGATCCCAGCGTCCGGGGCCGGGGGGATCCACTGTGCCTGCCGCGTCCTGGAGCACGGGGAGCCCTGCCTCCTGCCCAAGTCGCAGGCGCCCAGGGCGCCAGCAGGGTGCGGCCCCTGCAAACAGCTCAGTGCTGAAGAACAGCTCACGTTTCTACCGTCATCGGTGAGCTCCGCGTTCAAGAAGCCGTCAGCACTTGCGAACCACTGGTCCGTCCTTCGCCGCTGGACAGACGTGGAGCAGTGTCTGCGTCACCCCGCCCCCCCTGCCTGCCCGCTCAGGATGAAAGGGCTTCACGCTTGCATCATCAGCATTTGCCTACAGGGTCACCCATCACAGCGTGAGCACGTGTGGGCTTTCCCCCCGTTCTACGCGGACGCCCCTGGCTGCCCCTCTGTCCGCGGCCGCCGGACTCTGCTCGCTTCCGCTGTGACACCCTCTGATGGGGCGGTCAGAGCTGCTTTCGCCTTCCTCACGTTCCTCCCATGCTCTCCCCCGCGGACCCACGTTGGGCGCTGGGGGTCACAGGTCCAAACAGAACGCTCGGTGCTCTGTGCGTGTTCGCTGGCCCCCTCTGCGTGGCTGGACGGAGTCACCGTCCTTGCTTTGAACAGTTTCCTCCTTCGTCTTCGGTGCCTGCTGGTTCTAGCCCTGCCTCCGTAGCCACCCTGAGTCTTCGCTGCCGAATGTCCCTCTGTGTCCTGGTGTCACAGATCGAGGTGAGTCAGGGAGGAGGACTCACGTCTTCCCTAGCTGCCGTCACAAGGTGACGGCGCCCGGTCTTGCCCTTGTGTGCGGGCAACGTCCAAGTTCACGCCTCCGTGACCTGCCGGCTCCTTGGGGTCCGGCTGCCCATCGACCCTCCACTTGGAGGTCAGGCAGGTCCAGTGTCTTCCTCAACCTGTACCCGCTCGAGGCCATATTCCTGAGTCCTGCCTGCAGTAATCCTTCCTTCTCTCTTTCCTTGACACCAGTAAGTGATCGCCCTCTGCTCTCTGGTGATTCGAACTAAAGTCGATTGACCGTTTTAGTAGCCGGCGCACATCCAATCATTGCTGTCCAGTGGACAGTTGGAAATCGTAACTGAGCATCTATTTAAATACTGTTGCAAGTAGGAACACATAAAACAGCAGCATAGAGGCATCTTCTGCTGAGGTAAGAGGCTGCGATCCTAACTAGTTATGATTTTCTAAAGTAGGTGAGTCTTCGACTGTAGGTTGGAGTGGGGAGGGCATGTGTGGCATGGTTACAAAAGAATAAAACTTCATAAAGAGGTGGGATGCTCTAAGCTAGTAACTGGGGTTAACCCTCCACGCAGCTACTAAACACCGGCTCAGTGCTTACTGTATGTGGGCGCCATGCTATACGTGCTACAAATGCAATTGGTGATAAGGCTGAAACCGTTGTTGATATCAGGTATTATTGTCCGCAGACTAAAACCCTCTAAAGAGCGTAGGCATAGAAAGTCCCTTCAAGAATGTGATCAAAACCAAGTTACTTAAGCCAGCTTGTATTTTGAAAGACAGAGTCACAGACATCCACAGAAACCAAATAGCCACATCTTAATTTAAGCTACACTGAACATAGATGAGCATTTTTATTCATCCATCGTCAGCTGTAGGGTCATAAACAGAACGCGTACCAGATGCAGAAAGGTACCAAATGTGGGCTCGCGGAGGGAATGATCTGGCAGGCACCGCAACGAGGGAAGGAAAGCGGGAGAGTCCGCGGGTGGGTCCCAGGGGCTCGACTCCGAGCTTACGGAAATCACGGGCCCTGCCGACCTCCACGTGGGGCCCGGGGGGCGGCTGGACCCCGGGGGAGGCAGGTCCCAGAGCTGAGAACTTGCACATCGTCAGCGCATCGGTGGACGAGGTAAAGCACACGCGTAGCTGGGGGCCGCCCTGTCCTTGCCCGCGCGCGCCCCGCGCGCGCCCCGCGCACGCCCCGCGCTGACGCCCCAGGCCCTCTGCGCTCCGTTCGCGCGCTCAGCCTTGCGGTGTCTCCTGCGCCGCGCCCCGGAACGGTGTCCACGGGGTGCGAGCGCTGACGAAGGCTTCGGAGCTTTCAAAGCAGAGCATTGCCGTTTCCGCGGAAATTTCCTCTCGCGCTCTTCTTAGTCCCTGGATTTCGGCGACACGATTAATTACGAAACCACAGTCACGCACCGGACCGATAGGTTCAGCGCTAACGTGGGAAGCGGGGCGTGCAGTGGTCTGTCGCCCGGGCTGCTCATCACGCGCCGTCAGCAGAGAGCACGAGGGCCCTGATCAGCCCGCCGCCGGCCCGGGGTCGGCTGCTGAGGGAGGTTCCCGGTGGGCGAGACGTCTGGTCACCGCTGGCCCCCCGTTTCCTCGCCCTGCTCAGCGGCCAGGACGCCCTGGCGCCCACCCCACCGCCCCGGTCAGCAGGGCGTCGATTCCCTCCCCGCTGTGTGCCTCGCTGCCTCCGAGGGCCCCAGCTCCACGATCTCCTCAACAGTTTCAGAAGGAACCCAACATGCGCTCTGCTCCGGGCCCTTTTCCGTCCAACGAGGGCTTAAATTCCACACGTTTTCCTCTTGTCGAGGTCCCTTACGCCTTGGCATCTCCGGGTCCCCCACCGTGCTGCTGTCCTTCACCGGACATGGCAGGGCGGAGGCCAGGCCCACGCCGACACGGAGGTCCCAGCAGAGGGGGAGGAGAGAGCCTCAGCCGGGGAGCGGGGTCCTGGGATAGCGCCCCGAGTTTGTTTGATGTAAATGTTGATGAGAAGCCCCAGAAGCCTCACCCGGCAGACACGGAAGCAGCCCTGCCCTTCTGGTCAGCGCCGTTTGGGTTCTGATTAAAGCGTTGTCACTCGGGGTCCCACTTGGAAAAGGAAGTGGACAACGAGACGGAGGCCGGGGGCCCGAAGCCCTGGAGTGCCGGCTGCAGAGGCCGGGCGGGGGCTCTATTTTTAGTCGTCGAGAGAGAAAGCTTTGGGCATAATAACCATCTTTTGGGAATATGAAAAGCTGGTTTTTAAAAGGACACGCTGCCCACTTAGTTTCTGCCTCTGCGAGGGATCAAAGAAGGAGGAAAAGCGGTAGAAACATAAAAAGCCCTTCAGAACCTCAGACGCGCGGGGCCGCGGCTGGACACGCCACACTTAGTCCAGAGCATCTTCAGGGGCTTTGCCCGTCCGGGTGTGACGACTGGCCCCGGGGAGCCGCTGACGGCCTCGGAGCCTCTGGTCTGTGCTCGTCTGGGTCATTGGCCAGTGTCTTGACCTGACATGTGACCAGAAGCGTCCCTGCGAGAGGCTCCCACGGCCAGGTCGTGCCGCCAGCGTCTGCTCTCAGCGCGGCGGGGTGACGGTCGTCACGTTCTGCTGGCCAGCGGAAAGGAGCGTCCGCAAACACATGCCCAAGTCCACCCGGAGCCTGCAGACCGTGGGGGGCAGTGGCGGGGCTGGGGACCCCTTAGCGGCACCTCGAACACTACGCTCAGTTCCCACCAATCAACCACCTTGGCTAAGATACGCTGCAAAATCTATGTAACGTCATTGCTGTTGTTGTTGTTGTTGATATGGAATAACCCAGGGCAAATTGTCGTGGAGCTAGTTTGGATAAACGGAGGTTTTCTTCTTCGGTAGCAAAAGCGGGTTTGGAATTTCTATGAGCACGCGCACCCTTAAACACTCAGCTGTGCCCACTTCGGCAGGCTTTTCAGAGAAGGGGAAATCTCAGAAGCGTGTTTAGTTGCTTCTGAAGTTTAAGGTATTTGGGGGTTTATTAGCTAGTGCTGGAAACACTAAAATGAGGAAAAATGAGAATCTCTTTGGAAATTGTCTCCGATATATGAGCTCATATAACTATGGTTTGTTTGTGTGTTTTCTGATCTATTTAAAAAGAATAGAGAACAACAGTAAGTACTGTTTACTTACCTTATTGTAGTTTCACAGGCAAAAGTGTCATCGTCACTGCTGCCACCCTTACGAGCTTTGCTTAGCTTCCTGGAGCTTGATAGCACTGGTGACGCTAACCGTCGGGGGGAGGCGGGGGGGAGGGGGGCCACTGAGTGAGCCTCAGTTGCTCACAGAGATATGTAGTGAAGACTGTTGCTCATGGCGCTGAACACCTTGTAATGACTCTTAAAATTAACCTTTTATCTTTACGCTTTAATTTTCACTTTCCATCTTTATATTTTAATACTACCTGTATAAAATGAGGAACACTTTGCAGGTACACGTTTAATCGGAAAACGTAGAATTGCAGGTAGTGGAAATCACAGATTTATGTTTAAAATTGCAGATGCAGATATTCAAAACATGTTCATCGATGGTTTTCTTTCATCCATTATTTTATGGGTCTAAGACATAGACTCTAATTATTCCTGCAACGTAATCATCTTATTTTTTAATCTACAGCTTTATTTCCCATTCACGTTATATTTGGGATTTTAACAATAAAGTATACCGTTGTCAGGTTTCAGAGTTACATACGCAGCCTTTTCTCAACCTGTAAGGCTTTACTCTATTTTTTTCTTAACTTTAAAAATGTGAAGAGTATGAAAACCTGACCATTGCTGAATCGTATCTAGATACCTTATATTAGAATATTGTTCAATAATGCTAACTAAAAATACATACAATCCATTAAGTTTTTGTGTGAAACTTATATATTAAATTTTTTTTTCCAAATAACGTCACATAATATATTGTCAATTCTAGTTTCTATAGTAGAGTTTCACAGGTAGAGAGAGATACATAGCTAGCCAGACTCAGCACAATGGTATTTGTTTCTTAGGGAGAGGGACTCTCAGCTGTGTGTGGGTGACCTGAGTATTATAAATTTGAATCTATCATTTATATATTCCAGTTCTATTTTACATTGAAGCACCTAACGTGGCATTAAAATAGGATACATTATTATTATTTTAATGATCGTTATTAGCTTTTCACATAATCAGCAGTTATCTTGATCTTGGTGATAAATATGCTTACACATAATTAGGACATAGCTTTGTAAAAATGACCGGGATATCCGTATGGATTTTCCAGGCGGAAATTTCTATTTTTACAGCTGCAGGGTCAAATATTTTGCTGTGAAATGATGGTAATTATCAGGAAAATTATGAAATGTTTTCCAAAGCGTTCGCATTTTCTTCTGTTTTGTCTTTCCTCCGACGAGGTCCTGTAGGGAAATGCCAGACCGTAGCGTCTCTTCAGCGTAGGTGGCTTTTTCCCCGCCGTCCGCCCCGCCAGAGTGAGCCGCCGATGCCGGTTTGAGGGTCTGATGCAGTCGTAAATCACGCAGGGACAACGGCCTTCGGGTCCCCCGGCCGGGCTTCAGTCGTCCTGCTCTGGGTGATGACGGCCATCCACCCTTCAGACATCGGTACGACCAGGACTGATCACAGCCCCCCGAAACGTTTGCTCTGGGTAGACAAGGGGGCCACGTCCCAGCTGTTCACAGGGGGCAGCAATGCAGGGGACACCCCCCCCTTTTTTTTTTTTTTGATCCTAGAGCATATTCTGCACTCAGGTTTGAGATTTTTACAAGAATCATCAAAATTCTTTTGACGACTGTTAACTATGTTTACTTCTCGGGTGTTGTCATGAGATTTATAAAAAAGATGTGGTAAAAGCGGCCACAGATATTGGGCCAGGAGCTAAGCAGGCTGCTCAGTCAGTTCTCCTTTGCTTTTAAATGTTCTCTTTTTCCATAACATCTGCACTATCCAGCACTGACTTCAGACTGGGCACGTCATAGCCCATGCTGCATAGTGCCCGCGGACACCCAGCGGGCATTCGGTGTCGGGGTCCCCTTCAGTCACTGTCTCGACTGGCAGGGGGAGGTGCGTGTCACAGCGTCCTGCATCAAACACTCCGCCCCCCCGGCTCCCGCTCCGTGGGTATCATAACGGCCATCCCCTCGGTCAGCCAGTGCGCATGAGGCTCGGGCGCCGCACGGAAGTGGCCTGAAATGCCTTGCAAAGTGGCCGTCTGCGTGGCGCTGTATCCCTTTCCCGTGGGCTTCCCCTGAGACTGTGGCATGGGCTCCATTTCCACTAATGCACTCAAATGGGTTTTAATGGGGGCAAGTACGCAAGGCAGAAAGCTGCCCTCCGTCCGCTGGGGAAAGGAGATCGATATGGTACAAGATGCCACGCCGCTAGGTCCCTGCGACTCTCTCCTGACGCGAGAGTGAGGGACACGGTCCCCAGGGCTTGAAGCTGAGACCCTTCTCTCTGCGTGTAGATCCGAAGAGCTCAGCTGAGGATATAAACGAGAACACGTCGCGCCCCAGCAGTTAACCAAGGACGGATCCTTTTTTTTTTTTTTGCCTGAGTTTTCTAAAATACTACCCTGCTAGTAGTATTTATGAGTTTGTTAAAAGGTTAAAGCAAAGAAGTATTTCTGAAATAGTCAAGTGGTTAAGTTCAAATTTGTATCATTTTCCTTTCTAAGGAATGCCAATTTTTTTGTTCTGTGAAAATGAGCCAATTCATCATACTCAAATTAAGAAGAACTTTTTTCCCCCACTTGAGGATAGCAATGAGCTACTGAGACCATGACTCTCATTCTCTTTGGCTTGTCGTCCGGGCTTCTTCCAGAAAGGAGGACACTTGTACGCACTCGATGTGGTTTGGAGAGACCCACCGGCGTCACAGCACAAGCCCACAGAGTCCCCAGTCCTGCCCGGCCCTGACAGAAGCAGGGCTAGCGACCGGGAGGGACCGTGGCGCACGAGGCGTTTTCACTGTGCTGAAAAGGGACGGCATAATTTTTAGCTCCGTCTGGAAGTATATACAGTGCTGTGCGAGGTGGCTCTATTTAGCTACTTTTCTTTGGATAGAATGTATATACATAATAAATATGCTATACGATCTCCCTTTCCCTCAGAATAACCTATGTATTTCAAGATGCTTCAACGTCTGCATGAATCACAACAGGCAGAAGCGTATGGTTGCCAGTGGATAACGCTTGATTCCTTAATATTCGTGCAACAGCGTAAGAACAGCGTGTTCCCATGAATCCTGAACCGCCCAAACCCCTCGTCGCATAGCGATGACATCAGTGTATCCGTTTCTCTATTCAGCGGGCTCATATGACGCTGAGGCACGGGGACATTCGGGTAATGAAGACGTCATCCCAAGACTCGCGTTGTTCGCACACCTCGTAGCTAGCGACACTTGGTGACATCAGTCCCCTGCGGTTGAGTGTGCAGGAGTGACACTTCCACCGGGCCCCCTTTGCAAAGCTTTAAACGACTTTAATGAGCTAAAAATTTTATTTACGAAAGCGAAGGGCAACGGTTCCAGGTCTGGAAAGGAAAGAGTGATTTATCCTTCCAGAATCCCAAATGCATCCCGGGGCTGCTTGCAAGCAATTTAAAACCCCCTGGCTTTTGCTTTCATCGTGAGTAAAGAGTAGACGGAAACTTGGCTTTTGAGTAAAAAAGAAAAGGAGCCAAATTTGCTTTTACTGTGCCTATTGCAAAGCAAACGCATCCCAGAATTCTACCATCTCTTAGTAACCTTGTAATAATCCTTAAAACTCTTTAAGGAAGTTGGTGGGTTGTTGTTGTTGGGTTTTTTTCCCTAGTACGAATTGACTTTAACACACTTGAATAAAATGAATGACTCACTTACAGAAGAAATGAAGCAATAGATGCATGAGCCTTTTAAGAATACTTTTATACAATGGAACATAAATGAGAAAGGAGAGAGGGAGAGGGAGGGAGGGAGAGGCAGAGGGAAAGGGAGAAGATAACATCAGAAACCCATCATTTACTGTTAAAATGCACTCATTATTCTTGTTTCGTCGTAAGGGCAACATGCACGAAACTGAGAATTTTAAATTTAAAAATGTGATTTGTATGGTCTCCCTCCCACCCTTCATTCCTGCATAGTCAACCCCCCACCCCCACCCAGGTAATGAATGAGATTCGTTTCTTGGTCACCTGTCAGAGATTCTTTGGGCGTGAACAACTTTTTTTTTTTTTAAATTCCAACGCTTCATTTTTTTCCCCCACAAATGATAACATCGTATAAACTTTCTTTTTACTTTTTTTTCATAACGACATTTATCAAAATGACGTTAAAGATCAAGATTGGTAGACATTCTCGTTCTTTTACAGTCATACAATTTCCAAAGAAATGTCTCATCATTCATTCGTGCCTTGTGTCCTTCATGAGTGTTTTAAAATTTTTAAAAATTTGGTCTTGAATATATCTCGTTAAGTTTATCCTCTCCTATTTTAAGTTGTTGTTGCTATTATGAGTGGATTCTGATTTTCCACAAAATCTTCTGCATGGTTGTTTTTTAATATATATAAAAGCTAAAATTATTTTATAATAGTCTAGTTCCTGTTATATATATATATATTTTTAGATTATAGTAGTTATTTTTAGAATTGATTTTATTTGCCTTTCCAGAATACAATAATATCATAAGCAAGTAGGGATATACTTTTATCTCCTCTTATTCACAGTTTATAAATTTTATTTGTATTGCTTATATATTCGCTTTGGCTAGTAATTCCTGTAAAATATGAAGTGATACTGGAGATATTAGCAGTCCTTGCCTAGTTCCTGTCGACAGGAATGATGCCTCTAAGATTTCACCGTTAGTGAGATTGGATCTGGAGGTGAGCGAGATATCATGTTCATGGTAAAGGAGTGTCAATCTGTGAATACTTGGATGAATTTTTGCAATGACAGTGATAGAATCTTGATAATATGAGCAGTAAACCCGTACATCTTTCCATAATTTTATTGACTTAAAAACTTTACTGCTTTCTTGCTGTTTTTCTGATACTATATTTTACGTCACTGTCGAGCTGTCTCTTTCTTACTGATAATTGGATAAAGAAGTGTTGACTGCTCTTGAACTTACTAGCCAGGTGATTGCTGGTGTGCGGTGGGACCGGCATGACCAGTCGTCCAGGTTTTATGGTTCTTCACAGTCCGAAGACTCTTTCTTCTCTGAGAGGCTGCCCCCGCCTCCAGCAAACACGACTCCTCCGCGTGTGTGATTCTTAGGGTCACCCGGCCCCCTCCGAAGCAAACGAAATGTAACCAGCCTCTCTACTCACCCATGTTCTGTCTCCGTCACTGAAACGCAGGCGTGTTTCTCCGCGACCCTTGTTCCCACAGCGCGTGCATGTGTGTCTGTGTGCAGTGTGCGCATCTCTCATCCTGGGACTCTCTCAGACGCGCCACTTCTGAGTCTTCCACTGCTCCCTGTGCTGCTCTTTCTTTCTTCACTGCCTTTCAAATACCTCCCCCTCCTACGCGTATCTGCACCCCGAGGATGATGTCTCCATGTTTCAATAAAAATTGTATTTTGAGGCAGAGAGAGGAGAAGGTGAGATTGTTTTTTTACTGTTTTTTTTAATGATATACAGAATTAAACACACAAAAAATTGTCTCCAGTAGCCATGTTCATATACCAGAATTCTCCGTTTTCGTTGAATTAGAATTAAGTTAAACATTTTTTGACCTATTGTATCTCATTTTCAAAATCTAGATGCCAGATTTTCTCCCACTTTCTGGAGAAGTAATTTCAATCTATATACATATGCTGTTTGGCTCTTTCAGATTCATGAATCGCTAACATTTCTGAAAATGACACAAAGAAAAGTAACACACACTTTTAGTCATTATTTACTTGGACCACACTTTTGAGTTAATTCTCCTAAAACCACAGAATTATAGCATCTTAAGCAGTGCTCTAATTATGCAAACTTATTTCAAATTTAAAGTAAATCCTCAAATACCAAACAGACCACGGACTCAGGAGAACCGATGTGAATTCTTACTCTGCTGCCCACTGTCTGTGAAAATACAGTAAATCGATCAATTTTAGCATCCGAGTACTTTGACTTGGAATTTCCATTTCTCTTTCGGATTCCTTTTTCCTTTTCTCTCTTTCCCTGAATATTTATTTCCTTACACATCTGGGCACATCTGTGTGCTATTTATTTCCTTCTGGCTTCTTATCTCCCACCCCTAGACTTTGGCAGTGTAAGAATGATCTAGATTTCCTTTCAAAGACCTTGTGAACTCACAGAATTATCAAGTATTGGTTGGCCACCATTCTGTGATGGACAGATTCTGCTGGGTCCTGAGAATGCAGTCTCTACTGCCTGACGATTCGAATCCCACTTGAGTCGACTAAGTATAGAGACTTTAGCAAGATGTCAAAACTGTTTAAGGAGCCTTGCACGCATATCCGCCTGGAGTGTCTTTTGCCTCTCCTCTTTCTCAGAACAGTTTCTAGAATGTTCCCAGGACTGCGACACGCCTTAGGAGGTCCGAGGCATCCAGAAACACAGCCCTCTCCCTTTGGCCAGGTTTGCCATGCCCACCAAGGGGGACTCTCCGGCTGTCACGGCAGGTTCACCCCGTTGGCCGGGAGCTGGGTGTTTTCCCCGGGACGCCCAGGGCCCCTTCGCGAGCCCGTTTTTCCAGTGCTACCTCCACGTGCACGTTTGACTTCCCCTCCACAACTAAATACAAGACAGAGAGGACAAGGGAGAGCATGGCGACTAACACAAACACCTCAATACGGTGGATTGCAGCCTGCATTCCCCGGAACTCCCCTTGCTTTGGAATTCACTCAGGAACCACATATATCTGCGCGTGTGCGTGAGAATTTCAGGCACCAAGGACTCCTGGATAACAAAGAGATGGACAGCCATCGCCACAGCGAGACCCCCACCCCAGGGTTCTTCTGGTTCCCAGTTCTTTCCAAACCACCTAAGCGAACCTGCCCCGCCCCCCCTTCCTTCTGTAGGTACTTTGAGTAATTGGCTAATAAATCTGAAACTAATTTGGTCTAAAGTGTTAATGGCCAATAATGATTTAACGTGTTTCCCCACCCGGGGAACACATTTGCATTTTAATAGAGGTCTTCCTGGCAATTTTCTGAACTCAAATGAGAGATTTTAACGGTGGGCATTTGAGGTGCAGCAAGGACCAATTTAGGTGGAACTTTTTCGGTCCCCCCTAAAATCACCCCGGGTAGTCGAGGCCGCCTAATGTCACTGCCACTAAGGCCTGGGGACTCACGCTCCGAGGGGATTTTATTCTGTTTCCCTGAGCCTCGCATGATTTGTAAGAATCGAGTTCTCTCGCCCATTTGTACCGATTCCCATTCATCTAAATCCATATCAGGTTCCCCAAAATGAAAACCTTTGCATGTCTCGGTCACGTGTGTTCGTCGACACTGGGACGGAGATCCGCGGCCCCGTGACAAAGGGAGAAACAGCACCGTTAATATCACTGGTTAAAACAGAGGGAAACGTAGGTCGCCAGTGTTTACTTCGTACGTTTGGGAAGCGTGACTCATTGCTGAACGAGAGGAAAGAAATTCCACACAGCTACTCGTGACAGACAGAGTTGCTAGTCCTGAGGGCCTTGGCGTCGCAAAGCCGGGTCTTCCCGTGCTCGGCCATGTCACCAGCTTCTTCACGCTGATCACGTAAATCCCCCCAAAAGCAACAGCACACGTCCCTGCGAGGTGGGAAGAAATTAATCAACACCCCAACGTAAGAGCCTGCACCCTTTGGATCCTTCCCGTTGTATCTCTAACGTAGAGATCACGAGGCCGGTTCGCTTGTGTACGTACCGTTCAAGGAGCTCAAGTGTCAGGGAAGAGGGGCCGGGACGGACCGGCGCAGTGAAGCGCTCACACTCAGCGCAGGAGCAGCTCCTGCTCGGGGCGCCCTCGCCCGGCTCTGAGAGATGGTGTCCTGCCGGACACCGCGAGCAGAGGGCGAGGCCTAACGGCCTCGGGGGCAGTCGAGCTCCAAGATGTGAGAAGGAAGAGACTCGCTGGTCCGTGTCGCTGACTCGGATAACGGCCGGGGCCCCGATGAATGGCTTCTACGGGGCTCGGTGATTTCTTCTTTATGGCTTTCAACACGCATTTGATAGAATTTCTCATGAGAAAACGTCCTCTATGGCACTATTACTAAGTCGCGCATTGTAAATCGCTGACTTGAGCGGAAAGTTTCCCTCGGATGAGATGAACGTGCACAGCTCCAGGCTCGGCGCCTTTCCGGGGGACGGTCCTCAGCGAACGGCACGCGGGGCACCGCCGCCCCCTCGTTGGCCCTGACGGTTTCTGGGACGGAACTGACCCGGTGGCCGAGCTGCGTTTTGAGATGCGTGAATGTGGCCCCGAAGGCAGGGACGGCTTTTGAAGAAAATTCTAAGAGAGCTCCTTTGAAATCGTCTCTAGGCTCCAAGTCTTTACCCGCATTTAAAAAAAGAAAAAGAAAAAAGAAAAACGACAACCACGATAGTACTTTGAGCCCTCACAGATGTATTGATGCTGTTTCCAATACTGAAAATATTTTCGAATAAGTGTTATTTCAAATTTAGTACCAACTTCTGTTTGTCAGCGTTCTCTGTCTTTGTCAAAAAACGATCACATTTTGTCACATTTTTCTCTTGCACCTATTTCAGAACGGTTGCCCCCAAAATAGTTTCCCTGGAAGCCAATTTTGCTTTACAGAAATGAAAAGTACTATTCATATCTTTGTTTGAAAATGCAGACAATACCACAGATCCTTTTATCTAAGAAAAACCGATACTAAAACAAGGCCTTTCATGATGGTCGGAAAACATGGGCTGCAGTTTCTCGGTAACAGTCAAAACAAAGGTTCACTTTGGCCTTCAGTTTTTAGGATTAACAGAAAATGACTTAAATGAACATTGTTTTATGAGTGGAATTATTCTGGCCATCTCATTTATAGCATGCTTTGTATCTTTTACTTTATGTTTGACTTTCAAAGCACGGCTAATAGCAGGGCCATTATTGCAAAAATTGTTCAGAATTTCATGTTTCCCTAAGACGTCCCTTATAATAACATGTTATTTACATAAAATTGTTTCTTTGAGACACCGTGCCGCCATTTTCCTCAATTTTCTCTGTTTCGTGGTTAATGAGCCCAAACGCCTAACGCACACGTGTCCAGCACATTGTATGTGACCCCAGGCTGCGTCCGGTGGCCGTTGGGCCTGGCAGGGCACTTGTAAGGACATGGGACGTTTTCGGGTCGTGGACATTTTCTAAGGCATTTACCTTTAGGGTCGCCCCCCTTGGCACTCTTGGCTGTGTTCTGAAAGTTCTCATGTGAGGCTCCGCGCCTCTGAGCGTGATTTTAAAACAGTTTCCATTTTCCAGTCTTCCTAGGCTACACATTCTCAAATGTTTCCAGGTCTCTGCTTTTCAAGTCGCTTTAGTGGCCCGTCCAAGCTACCCAATGACATTTTTATTTAGTTAATCATGTTCTCATTACTAGAAGGTCTAACTCGAGCCGATGTTTCTAGAAGGCTTCGCTTATTCTTCTGGACTATAACCTTTCCAGGCTTTGGCAATTCAAGGTATATTTATTTTTAATTTTCGGTCAGACGGTTCTGTTATTTTGTTGGCGTTTTTGTTTGTGGACTGAGCGGGCATTATCTCTGCTTCCCCGTCTTCCGCCTCTGGCCCCGGAGGTTTCTTTCCTGGAGGGGCCAGGCCCCCGGCTGGAGCTCGCCGCAGCACGGCGCTGGCCCTGCGCCGCCGGTACCCGAGGCCGCGGCGTGTCTGCGGCACGGACGCCCCTGCGGGCTGTCCAGACCCTCGGCGCCTCCTGCTTTCCACATTTATTTCGTGCCTCTGGGTCTCGGCTTCAAGCAACTACAGCGACGTCGGGGTTCGCGATCACGGTCGCCCCCAGGCCCTCTCCCCGTGAAGACTCGCTTATCCGGCGGTGTGTGCTGTGTGCACCCTGGGGACGGTGGCTGGCTTCCCTGCCTCGCCCCGCGGGCGCACAGAGTTCTTTAGTTCCTGGCTCGAGAGTCTGTCCAAGTACCGTGGCTCCAGGTGGCTGCCCACACGGGGTCTGCCGCCCAGACCCCCCCTCCCCCCAGAGCCCGCAGCCCCAGCACCGTCTGGGCCCACGCTCACCCGCGAGCCCTGCCCGGTTCCGTGAGGCCGCTTCGGCCCTCTCCAGCAGCCAGGAACGCCTCTTCTTGAACGGAGCTCAGCTGTGAATCAGACACGATACTGCTTTGCTGGATTCGCCATCTCCTTGCGGTTAGACTGAAAAGAAGTGTCTTCCGCGCTGGCTCAGCCTGCCACATCGGTGCGCTATCAGTTGGCGTGGGCTGCCGTGAAAAAAGCACCGCGGACTAGAAGGCTTAAGCAACGCACGTGCGTTTTCTCATGGTCCTGAAATCGAGAAGCCCCGGGTCAAGGTGCCAGCAGGGTCGGTGTCTTCCTGGCCTTTCTCCTCGGCTTGACGATGACCGTCTGCTGTCTGTGTCTTTTCATACCATCGTCTCCCTGTCTGTGTCTAGGTCCTAATCTCCTCTTCTTATGAGGACACCAGGCTCATTGGATGGGGACCCAACCTAAGGATCTCCCTTTAATTTAATTGCCTCGCCACTGGTCGCATGGCAACTACAGGCATAAATAAAGTCAGGACTTTACCGTACGGATCTTGGCGGACACCGTTTATCCCACGCGAGTGGAGCCGTCTGTCTCTTGTACTTAACAACTCAGTCTGGCTAGGATGCTATCTGTAATGACAATGATATGAAACACTAGGGGTTTAAGAATTCGATCAGCTCTTTCCGATGTCCTGCCCAGTTCGAGTCACTCCAGGCGAGAAGGGCGTTGTGACTTCTCAGGACGGAAGCCATCACCACCTCGTTGCTCCCACGTGGGGCCCCCTTAGGAAGGCAGCTACGTGCCAGGCACTGGTCCAGGTGCTGGAAATAGGGTGACGCTCCAGACCGATCGGGTTTCAGCGTTCACGGAGCTTACATCCCATTAGAAGGAGAGAAAATGCGCCGTGTTTAAACGACGACGGTTCAGACTCCGAAGGGAATCAGGAATCGCATCAAGTGTGTCTTCTTCCTGTCTCCTCGCAATCGCCGCTGGAAACCTAGGACCGGGGTGAGAATCTGCTCTACGAGGTCCGTTGTGTGACGGGCAGCAGGTCCACATGCGAAATCTGTCACGCGATTCATGATCCATGAATGTCTTGTGACGTTTTCAGCTGGTATTTTTACTTTCCATGGCATGAAAGTCACGCTTTGACTGAAGAAGCCGCTGGGATCGTTTGGGTCCGACCTGCGAGGACTCCTTTTCCTCAAGGGTGTTTTGGCAAAACCATTCGCTCAGACCTTTTTAGAGTGCGGATCTGGAAATGGGCGCTTCAGACAGGATGTCAACGAACTGAAAATTCATAGTCCAGTCAGATGGCCCACAGCCAGCCCGTCTGAGAAGCAAGGACACCCATGATGTTTTTTTATTGTCTCTGAAAATACTGTTTTTAAAGGTAGCTTTCCTTTGTGGTCTTTAAATTGATTTCTCTCTGTCAGTATAGCTGGTGTGCAGTCTCACACTGGTTCCGTTAGTTTCAGGCGCACAGTAGTGATGCAGAACTTTAGGACCTCGCAATGCGATCCCCTCACTAATGCCAGCAGCCCTCTGTCCCCGTGAGCACTTATCTCAATAGTGTTGACTCTATTTTCTCCCCTTGTATGGGGTAGTTTTCATCCAAAGGAAAATCTGAGATTATGTTTTAACTACATCTGAACCCAAAGTTTTCTAAAACTTGTTTCAAGAAACATAAGATGTAGTTAGGGGAAAAAAATAAAATAGACTGCTGAATCATCGCCACCATGCGTTGTTTTTGTTTTGTTTTGTTTTGTTTTTGAGGGGAAAGTGGGGTTGGAAAGGAGAGCTGTGTGGACCTGGCCCGGCTCGCATTGGTCTCCACTCCAGGGGCCCCGGCCCGGGCCTGGCGGACGCTGCGATCCATCACCGGGCTTTGAACGGGACCTCGGTCTCGTGTTGCTTCTCTGATGCTCACCACAAACGCTTCCCCAGAGCCTTCACGGGCCTTGGGCTGTGTGCTAGGGACACGAGGTGGGGAACTGTGGGGGTCCCGCCCCATCCGGCACTGAAAGGGACGCCCAGGGATGTGACGCAGTAGGAGAAATATTCTGGGTGTCACGTAGAGGCGCCTCAGGGTGCCAACAAGCGAAGAGTGAGATTGTAAGCAGAGTTTAAGAAAAAGCGTGAAGAAAAGGGTGGTTCAAAAGCCTACGCTGGTGAGTGGTATTTTGCCAGGTAGCTGAGAGGGGGGCTTGGTGGGAAGGACTGTGACCCGGGTCCCTCAGCTCCTGCGCCCGTGCGAGGGACCTCCATCTGCCTCGGCTGTGACAGTCACCTGTCGGCCTCGTTCTAACCTCGTCTTCACCATCGAGCTCATCTAGTGCTTGCTCCGTTTCCTTTCACTCTGTTCGCTGCTCTACGCCTCTCATCACGAAGCCCCGGCTCTTAAACGTGTGCGTGTTGAACACGTGTGCCTGCAGGTGACCAGCCGCAGCTGACATCCAAAACGAAGGTCACCACTGTCCATCACCCCGCGGTATGTCTTAGTTCTGGTCTCTGCCCTGCTGGGACGCCATCGCTCTAGTCTTCCCGAACCTTACCCTTCCCTCTCATTTCTGTTGTTAGGTTTTTCTCACTTTCTAATCATTTATATAGAGATGTCCTTCCCCCTTTATTTTTTCACTGCTCATTATTGGGGCATAATTTATATATGATAAAATATTCCGTTTCAAGGGTATATTTTGATGAGTTTGAGCACAGTGTACATATGGATATGTCAGTGGAGACATAGGTATATCCCTTTTATGGTTTAATTATCGTCCTTTTCGAGGAATGGATCTAACCGATTAACTCCATTAGTGACGCTCAATTATTTTATGTATTAAAACTTCTAGGTTTTTCCTCATTTGAAATGTCTTGGCTCTCTTTAGACATGTTTTTAAGTGAACATGCATATTTTAATTATTTTAGATATCCTAAATATGCAAGTGGCGATTGAGCAATGAGAGGTTATAAAGTAAATCTACACATTAATAAATTAAAACCTTGTAAGAGCAAAGTAAAGTAAGTGTGCAGGTTAATTTAATAATAAATAATGTTTTATTTTTATAATATTTTTCTTTTTATAATGTTTCATTATAGTTTAATATAACAATAAATAATATAGAATTTATTAAATTTACCTCATTTTGTATTATTCGCCAAATTTGAATCTCACCTTTGCTGCTTGAAAACCAGAGATCCAGTCTCCGGTTTTGGTTTTATTATTTATTTATTATTTATTATCGATCTCTTGTTTGGTTTTATTATTTTCTTTCTAAGATTTTTAAAATGTTGTCCCACAGATGTGAAATTTATCAATCTCAACAGGTTAGCAGTAAGATTCTCCACTTATTAGGAAAATAGCGCAATGGCTAACTGCATTTCCTTCACGCCTCTATTCTAAGATGCGCAAGATGGCTAGCCACGTGTTGCGATGACAGAGCGTCACAGAATCCGAGGCTGTCATGCTCTAATCCTGCCCCGTACATCCGGTGTGGGCAGCGACCTTCTGAGACACCCTGTTACGTCTGAAGAGCGTCTTGTTCACACTCAGGTGGCTGAGACTCTCTTTCCCCTGCACCACCAACACCTGTCCGTCCCGCAAAGCTGGCTCAGCAGCACAGGCTTCCCGAGCGAAGCGGTTCTGCCACACTGACTCATTTTCACACAGGCCTCGGTAGAAAGTCACACTTAATAAATTCTGCAGGCGGTGAAAGTTTGTCTTGGGATAATAACACGGATCTAAAACGCTCTACATGTTTATCTAGCATCTGTTTTCATATCATGCTAGATCCATTTCAAGCTCCTAAGAGCAAGTCTTTATATATATATATATATACATATATGTATATATATGTGTATATATATATATATATATACACACATATATATATATGTATATATATATATATATATTTGCATTTGTACCCCAAATCTTCGATTTACTTCACAATTTCACTTTCTTTTTAGAAATTTATATAGTTGAACACAAGAAGTTCTAATAAATAAAGATGGTCAAAGATATCACTCTTTGTCTAGATGTTCTAAAATTTAAGTCGACCTGTACTAAGTACCTACTATATGAATCTAAGAGTGGAGGAAAACACACCCACATTCCTATAGGAGGTAGAGCAACATCGAAATAGTAAAACAAGAAGCGTGAGAGAAAGTAATGATAGAAAATATTTCTGATCTAGACCATTGAGTTATATGCACTTATTTTTTTAGCCTAAGCTTACAGCGAGAGAATTACAATAGAAATGGAAATACCACTGTTTGTAAATGTATTTTAGCTTCCATGAGTATAAATTTCCTAATTTTTAATATGATTGTATCAAGTTTTAAATATATTAAATCACAATTGAATAAAATAAATTCTTTCCACCAAGAATTATATTAAATAAGATATTTAATAAGTATATTTATTTCTGTAACAGCAACTTTGGCAACATTAAGTACATTATATTTTATTTACATTTCTTGAGAAATATGTTCTAATTCTTCATCAAGTAAAGCAGTTACATGAAGAGGATCAAAAGACTATCATTTCAACTGCAAAAGGAGTTGAAATCAGTAAGACTTTTGATTGAATATTCTTATAGTATGCATAGCCTATAAGGTGTCAGAAAGATAGCCAGAAATTAAATACACATAAAATATAGAAACATATTTTCCCCATTTTTACAAAGTGATTTTTAGAATGTCATAGCCTTTGTGAACAGTTATTCTCAACAAAGAGATATTTATTTCTTTATGATTTACTTAAAGGGAAAAATAGCATCCACAATTCTATCGAAAGACAATCAGAAAACTCGATTTCAAGGTTACACTTCCACTTTCTTTTTTACTCTGTTGTTCCTCTCCTTAGATGTATCCTCACCTTGCTTGACATGTAAACTTTGTAAGAGACATTCTTCAAGATCACAAAGTGACACCTAAGAGTGCGTGTTTGCAGCGCGAATGTGGGAGTGGTTTCGGTGTTAGTATTTCCTACGTAGTCTGAGGACATTCAGGAAATCGAGGTGATGAGACCTCTTGAGTTTATATTCTTCCCAGTGAAGTCAGAGTGAGGGGTTACTGTACAAGAATAAAGGACCCAGAAGGGCACCTGCCAAGTGCCGGAGGGACGACCCTGACCGTGACCAGGACAGATGGGCTGAGGTAAAACCTCAGAGGAGCTGGCATCTGATTTCGGCCTTGACAACAGAAGAGAAGTAGCGAGGACAGAAGGCTCGGCGAGAAGGGCAAAGCGCTGGGGTCAGCAGAGATGGGGCAGTCTTCCCGCGGGGCGTTGAGGGGATGGAGAGTAAGGACGTCTGCCCGGGACGGAGCGGGCACGAGGGAGAAGGATGGGCGAACGCCACGTGGGCATTTGGAAATGACGCTTTGAGAAGGAAAAGCTATTGGAATACTGAGGGCACTGAGCCGGCTTCGGGGCCGGAGTAAATAACGTGGTTAATTTTTCCAAATACGGCCCCCGGCAAATGACCGATGAGTGACGAGACGCCAAGGACCGAGGGAGCCAAGAGGCGCCTGCGGACCGTGCGCGTTTCCCAGCGCCGTGGACGCCGCGGGGTTGCTCAGACACGCGAGCCCGGCCGGCCCTTCCGCGGGGAGCACGGGGCGCTGCCACCCAGTGGGTGCTGGCGAGCGGGACACGGGGGCGCGGGGCGCGTGGCCAGCGGGACACGGGGGCGCGGGGCGCTTCTCCCGTCGGGGGGAGCCTGACCGAGGCCACCAAACGGCTGGGATCGATCAGGTCGCCCTCTGCTTCCGGTCACCAGGAGCCCTAACTGCGCTGTGCGATGGGTTTTTTTTAAAAAGTAAGAGCGAGGAGGAGAGTGACCTCCAGCCCCACGTGGACAGGTTTCAGGGCCCTCGGCACCCGGGACGCTGTTGGGCAGCGCGGCGCAAGGGGACGCACCGGCAGGGCCAGGCCGCGGCGCCCCGTGGTCCCCACCGCGGGCGCCCGGGGGCCCCGACTCGGGCTGCCCCAGGCCGCGCGGCCCCTCCCCGGCGGGCCCCACACCGGCCCTGCGGCCAGGCGTGTCCTGCCGCTTCCGCCGTGGCCCCCGGAATAGCCACCAGCCGTTCAGCCACCTCTCCACCTGCTGGCGGCTCGCCGATGGCCAGTGTCCGAGGAAGCGAGTGGCCTTTGCTCAGGATCGGGGAGGGCGAGGCGCAGAGAGCGCGCCCAAGAAGCTCCGCCCGGGGACACGCGCAGGCCAGGAGCTCGGAGGACAGGCAGGGACCTGTCCCTAGTCACACGTTCACAGCTCCCTCCTCAGAGGGGGCCTGGCCTAGTCCCTGTGCCCCCGCCTGCTAAACACAGTCCCCAGCACACACAGCGCACACACGCCACACACACGCCACACACACATACACACACATACACACACACACCACACACATACACACACACCACACACACTACACAAAAGGAAGATCCTCAGGCTCTCACCTGCAGTGATTACATACGCAGGAATGCCAGGTTTAAGAGACGACAGAGGAAAATCTGTGCATCCATATTTTTTAAAAACTGTCCCTGTCTCAAAAAACTTAACTAAAAACTTTGGGACGAGCAGTACCTGGAAAGCGATGCCATCCACGTTCACACCGTCGCACCTGAGCTTCCTGCTCCCTCACAGACACCTTTGAAAGAAAGTTATACAAAACCCACGTCTCCTTAAGCTGGCGGAAAACGCTGAGCCGTGCCGAGGCGTCAGATGTGACGGCGATGTAGATGCGCAGGCTGATGTCCTAGTGTTCGTGGCGTCCGGCGCGCTGCTCTCCTTGAGGAAAGACAACCAAACAGACTATCCAAACCAAAGAATGTCCGCGGGTTTGGAAAAAATGGTTTGTAATTAACATATTTTTGAAACTGTTCTCTCTATTTTGATCAAGCCATTTTGAATTCATAATCTTGTTTATTCTACATGCATATGAAGTGTTGAGTACAAATTGTAGATGGTAATGAACACGTAAACACCCCTATTTACCTTGACGGGACCGAGATTTTAAGTGTGATTGCCGTCTAAATTATTCTTAGACTAGAAATGTTCTTTTACATCTTACATAAGAAGTTGCAAATATTAAGCAATTTACTCATTATGAAATTAAGCCTGACTGTGTTTGCTGCTTGTAGAATGTCACCGTGTTTGTACTTTGTCACAGTTTATTAATGCCAAATGACGAATGCTTCCCTTTGTACTTTGTGCTATTAAGTAATACCCATATTTCAGAATGCTCATGTTCAGTAATTAAAACTGTTCGGGGAAAGAATGTCACCATTTACT
This sequence comes from Eonycteris spelaea, assembly GCA_003508835.1. Lineage (NCBI taxonomy): Eukaryota > Metazoa > Chordata > Mammalia > Chiroptera > Pteropodidae > Eonycteris > Eonycteris spelaea. The sequence continues at coordinate 1,692,627 of PUFA01000002.1, read as the reverse complement.
ACTCTCTGTCCCTGCTAGATCGCCTTCGGCCTCGTGACTTGCACTTACTGGCTGAGGTGTAGTCAGTGCTCACTTGGGCGGCTTAATTGCCTCGGTCAATATTCCCACTGGAGTCCACAGCGCAGGGCACAGCGTGCCATCCGGAGCCGAGTGGTTTTACGTCCCTGGGCTGGCCCGCGTTCACACGCTCGGCGCACTAAGCGCTAAAACAGGCTCGTCTGCTTGTACCTCACCGGCCAGCGGGGGGCGTGGGTGACAGCATCGTGAGCATTTGTCAGAATGCAATCCCATGTGGCCCTGCTATTTACCTCCCAGGCTTCTGTCCTTACTGACAGCCTTTTCTGTACGTTTGGTGTCTAATTCAGTTTCCAGAACGAAGTTTATAGCTCTTTTACTGGTAACATTTTGTGATTTTTATGGATCGAAATTAGATCATTCTGGAGGGCACAGATTCATTCGCTTGCTCGATCGGCCGTTCAGCCAGGCGGCGGTGCCGTCAGATGCCAGGCAGTGTCTAGGCACGTGTGCTGCCCCAGACTCTTCAACTGAGAATTTGAGTGTTTTCCCCTCTGATTAACTCGCCAACGTCCATGTCCCCAACATGGCCCTGAGCTCCAGAAGGAACAGTTTCAGTGCTTTGAAATTTAGCTAGAGAAAGCAATCCAGGCTTGTGTTTAGGAAGTAGAACTTGAGACTTTTTTAAAATACTTTGTTCGTTGTGTATTTTCCCTTAATGAGTCTCTCAAAACAATGCTCGCTCTTTCATTCCTCAAAACAGACAAGACCTTCTATATTAAATAATTTTTAGTGATTGACATAAGAATTATGGCTATACTAATGGTTATTAAGACTGTTCCTTGAAAACCCGTATTTGTGAATCGAATCTTGTGGGCAGGAGGCTCATCTCATGGGCAGGGGGCCTCGTACCACACCTGTCAGGTGATGGGAAGCTAGCTGGAGGCTAGTTCAGGGATCGGAACGTCCTCCCTTCGCCCGGGGCGGTTCATCCCGGGCGGTATGTAACCAGTTCAGTACTGAGCTTAACGTGCGTGTGCATTACGACTTTTCAGAGCTGCTTTTGGGGGCCGGCAGAGGTCAGTCGGCTTGACGCCCTCTGTGGGTCAGGGTCGAGGGCTGCTGGTTTCCAGGGAGAGAAAGACGGTACCCGCACATGGAGACGGCTGAGTTGGTGGCAGGCCAGGTCGTGGCACAGGCTGCGTCCCCTGCCGCGCAATGTCTGGGGTGGTGTGGTTTCACCCTGGGGGGCAGCAGGCCGCTGTGGGGGGACTTTCGGGAGCAGCATGACGTGACAGCTGCAACTGATCTGCCATAAACTGATTACGGGGAGTGAGGAGAAAAGGTCCCCAACCTGGCTTGGTGTTTTCTGCCAACGCATAAGGACATGTTCGAGAAATGTGAAAATACTGGCCGATTTAAAAACCTCTTCGACTCTGTCTGCTGTGGTTAGATTGGAACAAAGATTTAAAGGTCAAACGTTCAAAATTCCAATCCTGGGCTCGGTGGCCTTACAGTCCCAAGGTAGCGTGTCTGGGGCTTGATGAAATCGCGTGGAAGGGGAAAGTAAGCAGGGTCAAAAGAGGCAAGGACCGTCCTGTCCTTCCACACCGTGAACGCCGACCTGACAGGCAAAGGCTGGCCGCGGAGAAGCGAGAAGTTTTGCCACGGTTCCCGTGAGAAGCACAGCGTTTGCCAAGATAACATAACGGGTGGTATGTGCCCTGCAGACGCCCCGCCACAGGACGTAAGGTCAGCGAGAGGGGAGAATCCAAATCACCTTCACAGGCCGCGCGCCCCGCCAGCGATAAAATTGTCAAGCTGGATGTTATCGAGATGAACATAATCACTAAATATGTCTCAGGAAGGTGGTTTCTTTGGAAATAGGTGAGTCGGCCGAGTGACTTCGAAATAACAGCCTGTGGTAAAGGTTACCGGGGAGGAAAATTCCGCCCGCGGCTTCCCGCTGGCGTGCACACGGCCACCTGCTCCTTCCGCCGGTCGGCTGGCTCTCCGGGTGGGTCTCTGCCTCGCCGTACATCACAACGAGTGCGTCGTGCTGATTTGCAATTTCTTGGGGTCACGTTCTTTGATTCCTTCGTTCCCTGCCCCCCCCCCACTTTACGTGCCGTGTGCCGTTCGATTCTGGCATTAAGATAGAGGGAAACGTTTACTTAAAAATCTTCAGGCACAATTTTAACGGTGCATGTTTCCCAGCATAGTGTAACAGTCATTTTGAGATTTCTGATTCCGATAAAGAGGCTGCCGGGTAATTACTCCATTTGTAAAGCCAGATTGCGAACACCGGGCCGAGTCTGTGGCAATTGCATCCATATGGTTTCGCGACCAGCATGCTTCTGCTAACAGACTAGTTCTTGGTGTAACATTGACCACCTTCCTGGAATTCGTGATCATGGCGTAGATGAATTTTTCCAAGGAATTTAACACAAAGATCCTAATTAATTTCAACGCAGATCTTAAAAATAAAGGCTCAGGTGTCCCCTCAAATTCTGCAACTTCTGTCTCTGTGATCACTCACAGCTCCGAACCTGCTGGCGGCTCCGCTCAGTTCGCGCGTCCATTAGAGGAGAGTGGGAAGGAGCCGCTTTAGTTGTGCGTCGCTTTTTGCTTAAATTAGATTACCAATCTGCTGAAGAGCCTTCTTCAGGAATGAGGCAAAGGGGGCCTCAGTGTCACTGCGTTTGTGATTTTTCTTATCGGATTCATTTTTTAATTAATGAAATTAATTTCTTAAAGTTGGTTAATAAAACTATATAGATTTCAAGTGTACAATATACGCACATCGCATTGTATATTCACCACCCAAAGGCAAACCTCCTCCGCCACCTGGTGTTTGACCCTCTTGACCCTTTACCTACTTCCCCGCCCACCCTCTGGTAACCGCTACACTGTCGTCCATGAGTCTGTCTGTCCGTCTTGTTTACTTGTCGCTTTCAGTTTCACATCCCACCTGTGAGTGGAATCCTATGGTTCTCAACTTGTTCATCTGACTTAATTTACAGCCTGATTATCTCGAGAGCCATCCACGTGGTCACGAATGGCAGTTTTCACCTTTTCTTATGGCTCAGTAGCATGCCATGGTGTAAATCATCACCCTTCCTTATCCAATCACCCCTCGAGGGGCGTTTGGGTTGTTCCCATGTCCCGGGCACCATGACTAATGCCGCAGTGAACATCGGGGTGCGTGTACCTTTAAGAGTAACTGTTTCCAGTTTCAGAGGAAGAATGCTGGGTCACATGGCCATTACTTCCATTCTTAATTTTTTGAGGAACCTCCAGACTGCTTTCCGTAGTGGCCATCCCAATTCGCATTCCCACCAGCAGTGTGTGGGGGTTCCTGTTCCCCCACATTCTCTCCAGCACTCGATAGCCTCTGTCCTATTGATGACGGCCATTCCGACAGGTGTGAGGTGGTCTCTCCTTGTGGTTTTGATTTGCATTTCCCCAATAGCTCGTGAAGTTGAGCGCTCTTCTCGTAGGTCCGTTGGCCATTTGTATGTCTCCTTAGGAGCAGTGTCTGGTCAGGTCCTCTGCCCATTTTTTAATTGGATTTTCTGTTTGTTGTGGGGTTGCATGAATTCTGTGTGTATTTTGGATATTAGCCCCTTATCAAAGGCATTATTTGTAAATATCTTCTCCCGGTCAGTTGGTTGCCTCTTCGTTTCGTTGATGGTATCTTTCACTGTGCAGAAGCTCTGTAGTTTAATATAGTCCCATTCATTGATTTTCGTTTTTACTTTCCTTCCTTTGAGGTCAAATTCATAAAATTCTCTCTTAAGTCCAAGGTCCATTAGTTTATTTCCTAGGTTTTCTTCTATGCACTTTATTGTTTCAGGTCTTATATTTAGTTCTTTGATCTATTTTGAGTTAATTTTGACGTATGGAGACAGGTAGCAATCTAGTTTCATTCTCTTGTTGTGGCTTTCCAATTTTCCCAGTACCATTTATTGAAGAATCTTTCCTTTCTCCAACGTATGTGTCTGGCTCCTTTGTCGAAAATTATTTGCATATATATATATATATATATATATATATATATATATATATAGGTTCATTTCTGGGCTCTTGATTCTGTTCCATTGGTTCGTGTAGGAATTTCGACAGCCGACAATGTTTCACATTTAAGGAAAAAGGTAAATGTAATGTGTTAGCAAATAAATACACTGCAATAGCAATCTTGAGTTACGAGTGTCGTGGTAAGTGTCCCATGATATAACGAAGTTCTCTGAAATGGGACAGCAGACCACAGATGGCTTCGCCATCCCCTCATGGAACTTCACCTATGCTTGAAGCACGTTCTTTCCTTCGAACTTGTTATTTGTGTTAATGTTTAATTTGTTTGCTCTGCATTTAACGTGGTAATAAAACTCACTTCCTGAAGGGGGAGGTGGTGATGACATTTGTAGCTGGTCCTTGGATGGGGTTGCCCTTTTTATCTACGCGATGGTTTTAACCGTTCAGGACTGTAGGATGACTTCAGTAATTACGGTGCCATGAAGGGCACGTTGGGATTCCGTAGGTCAGTTCCACACGGAGTCCACCTGCCACCAGTACGGGGCCACAGGGGATACAGTTAAGTGTGGGACACGGGAGTCACTAGCCAAAGGTGCACCGTGCACAGCTTCCCATGGCCAGGAAGCAAATCAAAGGTCTGCGTCGGGAAAAGGCTGCTTCTTTTGATGCGTCGGGCACATTATCTCCTACCCCGTTTCTACCTTCTGAACTACAAGGGTCTTACCGAACACGTTGTTCAGCTTTTAATAAAACATATCGTACCATGAATATTCATCGTGATGTCTATGGCACTTAAAAGTTGTCCCAGAGCGTGTCTAGGAAACATCTCAGGAAGAAAAGCCATTTTTTTTTTTTTTACTGGACCTTTTTAATGTAAGGCATGTGTAGTAAGTCATGTTTTCTACTTCGTTATGGAACATGTGGACACGTTAACACGGGTGGTAGGGTGCTTCAGAGTCAAAAAAGTAGTCCGGGGAAGTGAGTATTATTGGTTTCAAATCTTAAACCAGCAATGCCCATGCTTATTTTGCTATACATACTAAGTTGAAAACCCGGTAAATTCTGTTTTTATCAATGCTGTTATTGTCGGTATAATATCTGTATAACCTCCCAACAGCTAGGCCTAGGAATGGAAGCCTACTCATGCTAAAATTGGGATCATAAGATTAATACATTATCTATTGGGTTTAGAGCAAATTTATCAATACCCATTCAACGTATTCATTCGCTACTTGGAAAGGAATTGTTTTGTGGACACCAGAATATTATATTCATGCGCTGAGTTAATTTAGCCTTGTAGTTTACCATTGGCTGTTGAGATCAGAATGAGAAAATGGCGATTTCTTAAAAAAATTGGAACTTGAGTGCTTTAACAGGCAACCACTTTGTGTGTGTGCCGTGAAGGCACAGTTGAGGTCGAAGCATTATGTGAAACTCTTTTTTCCTTTAAGCCACGCATGGCACTGAACCATGAGTGGTGCTGAAACAGGAGCAGCCTCACAAGCGACAGGGAGCTCGAAGTCATGGGTTCTGCCGCCAGCCCTGTGACTGACGCACGTGGGGTGACGAGCTGGTGTTTGTGAAGCGCCCCACGTTCCCCCCGTGGAAAGAACCGTGTCAATGGGAAGCACTGCTGTGCGCTGGAGACCATTTAATGAAGAGCCATTTTGCAAGATTCTCCTTGGCATTTTAATGGAATTCAATCTATCATGCTTGTTTTCGCATGCCCTTGCTCGTTCCTGCTGGCAACAGGGACCAGGGGTGACTGGCCCTCCTCGGAATGGCCTCGTGGGTGGCACACCGTGAGGCCAGGCTGACCCCACATTAAGGCACTGCCTTCAGGCTACCTCCACGCTCACTCCTGCTCATTGAGACAGATGCGCCATTAGATCAATATGCACCTGGGAATTTGCGTCTGCGGCTGCGAATTAAGACATAGGAGCTGATATTTAAGATCCAAAGAACAGAGGCTCATCTGGTGCCCTCAGAGCAAACTCGGAGACGCAAGCGCCTCAGAAGGAATAGCCCAGCCCCCAGTGTTTTGTGAGTTTTAGAAAGCCATCAAAGTGGGGAGGGTAATGAACAGAAGCTCAGAACGTTTGGTAATCAATTAAATACCTTCCCGTCAGTTGTATTAAGCGAAAGTGAAAAAAAAAAAAAAAAACTGCAGATGAACAGAATCAAATGATCAGGGCGTGAAGCACCAGCCATCCCGTTTCATGGAAGAGCTATGTTTATCCCAGGTGACCACCCCCGCCCCCCGTCACAGGGCCTAGGGAGAAATTAATGCGTGTGTGTGTGTGTGTGTGTGTGTGTGTGTGTGTGTGTGAGGCATTAGTGGAGAGGCGAGGACAAGATGAGAGAGCCAGAAATTGCAGAAGAGCCCAGAGTGGAAAAGGGTGATGACTCACGCTCGCTATCTGGAAAGATCAAAAGCAGTGGGAATCCATTTCAAGCCGATGCTGACCTAGCTGTGAGGAACTTCGGCATAATTCTCCGAGGAAAGTCGTTATAGAGTACGTACCTCTGTTCAGTTCTCGTACAACTTATGTAAAATTCCTGCAGATTTTATCCACCTAACCCCGGAGACGGTGCCAAAAGTCAGGTCCTCTAATACATCCTCCACGATTTGCTGCTAAATGGACCGGCTGGAGTTGGTGTTGATGTAAATCATCAGCTTTATATGAAGATTCTTTATTTCCTTGCAGTTCGAATCGGTCCTTTTCCCTATGACATTGCAGGGCACAGCATATGCCTTAATCTACTGGAGCCCAGGGCTGCTGGCTTCGCCGCCACCGCCTCGGTCCGCCCGAGCTATGGTATTTGCAGAAGGAGCCTCGGTCCGCCCCTTCCATTACACAGGCCACCCTGTGGGCACAGGGGCCAGGGCCCGGCCTGCGCAAGGCCCCTCCTGAGTCCTCGATGTCCTCGCTCGTGGCCCCTCCCTCCCTGCTTGCTGTGGCGCTCTTTCCCGCTGGCCCTGCACCATCTGTCACCACAGCCACTCTTCACAGAGCAAAGAGTTGGCCTTCACGGGACCCGGGCTTCCTGAACCTCAGCCAACAAGACATTTTTCAAGAATCCTTGGAAGTCACGAGCTGGCGGCCAGATGCCAGTCTCCTGAGTGGACTGCCATCTCCTCAGGTGCTGTCTGGGACTGGACATGGGTCCCCTCCCTTCCAGATGCTTCTCCAATGTCCCGTGTTAGATGACACCACCCGCCCCGCCCCCCTCCGCCCCTCAGGCCTTGGGCCTCCGTCCCGTTTGTTCCTGTGTGCTCCTTCCTTCTGCCGCCCCCTCCCGTCCACACTCAGGCTTCTCTCTGGTCCTGACCCTCCAAGCAGTGCAGGGCTGAGAAGGAAGCATTTGGGCTCTGTTTGTTTTAACCGGCCCCGCAAAAGAAAGCGTCCAGGTACGCCCTCTACCTGCCCAAGGGGACGCCGAGGCACCGCCGGCAAACGGGCTTTGCTAATTCCGCAGGTGCGCGCAGGGAGTGTTCTCTCCCACCGGGGTGTCTCATGGCTCCTTCTGACACAAAGACTGAGGACAAGGTAAACCAGACGACTGAGTGGTCCGGCTGCTCTTTAGTTCCCTTGGGGACAAAACGTGGTAGAATTAGATTAAAAAAGCAAACAAACAAACAAAAAACACGTTTTGAAGTGAGCAGCCCTAATTCCTCTTTCTAACCAGTGCAACATCTTTACGATGACAGTATCGAATCCCTTCAAAGGTTCTCGTTTTGAAAATCAACGTGCCCACTGCCCAGGGAGGACTCGGCCTCTTTACCAAACCTGTAAATATGTGTTTTCACCAACAGATCTGAAACATAATTTTATTTTAAATGTGTTTTAGAGTTTGTGTTAGTATTGTACTTCCTTTAACTAAATTTTCAAATGTAATCGATTTTATCATCTCTAAAATTAAAATATTTATCAGATTGCCATCATATATATAGCAATGTGAACATATGTATACATGGTCATGTTGTTCTAGAGTTTTCCTGGTAGGGATATGTGTTTGCTTTAATCCTTTAACTACTTAACTTCCTTTTTTCCTATTTGAGATTTCCTATTCTCTTTCTCATTCACTGTTTGTTTACAACATTAAGGGGAAAATATGATTTTTTCCAGCAACTGAAAGGAACTGGTAAAATTTAAAAGGCGTTATTACTACTTGATTTTATAATTTTGTTAAATGATTCGTTAACATCAGAAGAAAACCACTTTATGTCTTTTGTAAGAATATAATAAATTTATGTCTATTATATTCTTTAACGAATGAACAATTAATCTTCTTTTCCACTTACTGTTTTCAAGAATTGAAAATACAAGATCAACTTACTGGCAATTTATGATTAATTACTTATGGTTCACTATATTTTTACATTTGTCTGTCTTCCATTAGGGAGGCAGAAAACTAATGTTGATGATATTTTACGTATATTCTTTCACTTACTCTCGTTAACAATTCTTAGACTCTGGTAATATTATGCTTAATTTACACAAACGTATTCAAATATTTTAACTAAGACAAAGTTCCACGTATGTTCATGGCAAAGCCCGGATTTGAAAATAGCTCTCTGTAAAGGGAGCGCCATCTTTTAAAAAAAAATTTTGCAAACTAATCCGATGCTTAGGGAACATGCATGACATGAACAGAGTGATCACCAGCTGACTAGTTATTGTAATATATGTATTACATATATAAAGGCAACTTAAACCGCAAGATGCCAGCTTCGGTAACTAATAGAAACGAGGTGAGGAAAAGAAGGCAGGTGTATAGAGTGAGATAGACTGAAAACCTGTTTTTACCGAGTCATCTCTCCTATTTTTTATTATTAAAAATCAAACGTATCTTTTATAAAAAGATGTTCAAAATATTAAGAAGAAAACAAACTGTACCTGCAATGTTCTTACCAGAATTAACTTGCTGGGATTTAAGCTTGCATTTTTTAAAATTTTCTCGTGCCTATGTAAAAATGGGAAAAGTTATTATTTTATAGTCTGCTTTTTCACTTATACATAATTCCCCAGTTTATAAATGTTTTTAAGGAAATTCTTCTGGAAGTTGTGAAGTGCCATTATGTTGATGTCCAACAACTCATTTAGCCAGTATCTGGTCAGCAATGTCGAGTGTAGCCTCAAATTTGACTGTAATAAATCATCTTTTTATTAAAAAAACAACCTTTGTACATGATATTCTGCTCACATTGCTAATTATTTCTTTATAGCTCTTGATGGAATTAATCATCCAAATACATAGACTTCTGGTCCAGGAAGAAAATCTCTGCCCACTCTTTTTCTGTTGTCATTTTGGGAACGTTTCAGTGAATTTAGTACCTAGAGAGAGATGAATAACAGAAACACGTCTGAGCCGAGTGTACAGAAACACAGGGACATTTGCTCTCTGAGTGTCAGGACCCCCGGTGGGCTCTGAAGGGACAGACAGTGTGGCCGGCCTGACCGGTCGCTGCCCTTCGGGAAGCCCACACATCTCCGTGAGGGTCACGGTCATTGCTCTGAGTCCCTGAGGAGAGGCTGTCCCGCCTCCCCGTGAGTGGCCTGACGACTGACCGCACACCCTTGGCCACGGCCTCTGTCCCCACTGCGCGTGTCTGCGTCTCCGGGAGCACAGCCCGAGGGGCTGGCGGGGTCGGGTGTGACCACATTCCCGCGTCAGTGTGGGGGCCAGGCTGGGAGGGAGAGGGAGGGGGCTGGCGCGAGCACCCCGGGTCACGCAGGGCCTCTGCGCGCCGCGGTGTCCGCCCGGATTCCGCTTTTCCGTCCGATGCGATAGTGTTGTATGTGCCTTCGTGACTTTTAATGCGCCTTTCAGCGTTTCGATGAATTTTCCGAAATGGAAATTAAAGTAATTAGACTCTTTTTGGCAACACTAAGTCGTTTCATGGGCATAGTGCCCTTAGAACAAGGGGAAAAATGCAGAAACGTGTTAATGGAGCAGAATGAGGATTCTCAGTCGTCGACTTTTGGTGGCATACCACGACAGCCGTTCGGATGGGACGGAAAGTTCTCTCTGTCTCTAACTTCTGTCCCACGCAGGCTGCACTGCCCTGACCTTTCCTTCATATCCCACGAGAGGGGACAGAGCTCGGGTGCGCGCGTCACGTGGGTGAAAATCCGCACATCTTAAACAGTCCTCGATTTTCTGGAACTGGGGGAAATTTCTCTGGGAAATTTTCAAAATTATGAAAACTGTACATGAAAGATGCGTTAATATGTGTGAAGCTGTAAGTAGAATAGTGTCATCTATTTGGCATGGCGAGAAGTCCACCATACGCGCTATTTCTTTACATGTGTTCGTGGAAGCATTTAAAGAATTTTTCAAGAAGACAGCTTGAGTCCCCCCAAAATGACCAGATTTGCGTGTCTTCGCCCGGGTGAAAAGGTGCACACTGCCGTGGTCCGCGGTGCCCTGACGTCCAAAACGGAATTCCGCTCTGAGAGCCTTTCCATCCACACGGCCTTTCCGGATGGCATCGCATGTTATCTGCTTGGAAAATAACCGCAGAAATGAGCTGTTTCCCAGGCAATACGTATGCAGTCCTCATCCGGAATCATCCTGACCTGAAAGGTATCAGGTGTGTAGCTGAGGTCGTAAATACGTAAACTAACAATCACAGGATTCTGACTGCTCGAAAGACGCCCTTGTATAAAAAAATAAATAACGCGAGCCGTCCACGTCCGCCAGCGGCGTTGTCTCCCGCCGGGCAGGGGCGCGACGGGGCGGAGTCGGGCTTCAGGGGTGCCGCTCCGTGTGGCCGGCGTTGCTCTGAGCGTTCGCGTCGGTCAGCAGAGTTCATCGCCTCTGCCTGACGGAGTGGGAGGCCGAGGCTCCCGGGGGTGGCGTGACCTTCCGGGGTCACGTCCAGGGGAAGCAGCGAACACCGCTCTGTCTCCAGGACGCTGGCTTGTCCTCAGTGCTGTCCTGCTTCCCTTTTCCATGCTGCCTCGAAGTTTGGTCATCGTTTGGGGGAGAGGAGTTAAGCGGTCGAGCAGAGCTGACCTGCAAGCCGCTCACAGCACAGGGAGGTCACCCAGCCACGTAGGCTGCATGTCACTCCCGACGTTTTCCATGTCAGGTATCGCACAGCCCCGAACGCTGGCTCAGACAGCGGGGGCATCGCGTGGGCTGACATAGCAACCGGGGTGCAGACGTAGCTGGAGCCTGGGGTTCAGGGCTGTGGCTCCCTCTCTCCCCGGGGTGCATTCGCCTCCGCCCCGTTTGTCAGCCGACGATGTCTCGTCAGGCTCTGCTCGTGATGGAAGCTCCGAGAACCGCATGGTTCTCCACGCCGAGCGAAAGGGAGAGAGGATTTTCCTCTCCAGCCGTTGGAGATCGGCTGTGGCCTGCACACGTGGTCACCGCCACCACAGGAGCCTTGAGGGGAGAAGGCCACTCACTGCGCCGTTGTTCACTGGCTCGAGCCAACTCAGGTCTCTCCTTGGCACTGGGGTGGGCGCATTTCACCCTAATCCGCTGCCTGGAGGGGCCAGGGTGTTGTTAAGAAGCAGAAGAGGGAAATACGTGCGGAGAGACTGCGGTGACGCCACGGAAATCCGCAACCCGTGTCTGCCGCTCGGGCTCTCCTGCAGGTGGATGTCGTGGCTCTTCTCACACGGAAGAATGGGAGTCGAAAGAGGAGCAGAATCGATGCATTCGTCTCCGTAGCTGGGGTCTTAGGATCAAATTTTCTTCTTTGCAACAGACGATTCGCTTGTCAAGGACGGATCACCTTTTGAAGACGTCTTACAGGCATTTTAGATCTGTGTCAAAAAATGTCATTTTCGTCTTCATTATTCAGATGAGATGGTTCACCAGTTTTGAAGACACGAGTTAATGTCTCCGAAATTCGAAACCATGACCGCATATGTGCGCGCTCCTGTGTTCACGTTAAAATGACCGGGAACCGCCTGACGCGCTGTCACGCGCTCCCTGCCACCCCGCCCCCTGTGCGGCCCCCTCCCGCTCGCTCCGTAGCTGACACACGTGCCGGAGCCGCTGAGCGTGGACGTGTGACGACGGGGACACGGCGTCCCACTGCGTGCACTTCCGACGGGTCGCTGGCGTTCACGGCCAAGCGCATTCGTGTCGGAAGTGGCATTCCTGCGGAAAGGTCTGAGGCTGGATTAAGTGACCCCAGGCTTTCAGACCCCGAGGGGCGGGGGCGCCGTGCACCGTCTCCTGGGGGGGCGGGGGCGCCGTGCACCTTGGGGGGGAGGAGGAAGGCGCCGTGCACCGTCTGGGGGGGGAAGGAGGCGGGGGTGCCGTGCACCGTCTCCCGGTGCTGCGCGCCGCAGAGCTGACACGCGTCGCGGTCGGTGTCCGCAAACCCAGCGCAGGGGACGTCAGTCCCCCGGCGCCTCTGCTGCGGAGATCCTGACTCTCCCATGGGTGCTTTCTCCCCCCGCACCGGGGACCGGGCCGCCCGTGGCCTTGGCGCCACCTTGACCGTGCCAGATGCTCGTAGAAGGAACACGGGCGCACCCTGCGGGTGCTGCCTCAGCAGGGTGACCCGCTCAGCGGCCGTGTGGGCAGCTCGTGGGGTGCTGCCCCTCCTCGTGGTCAGTGATTGGAAAGATGATGCACGGACGAGTCTTCAGACCTGACCTTGTGCACCGGCTCCTCCGGGCTGATGACCTCCAGGAGGGGGAGAAAAATGCACACGTACACACACACACACGCACACACACGCACACACACGCACACACACGTGCACACACACACGCACACACACACACACACACACGCACACAACACACACTAATGCTGCCTGATGTGCGTGCCTCACAGGGCGAGATAAAATGAGTCCTATTCACCACATCGAACCACGCAAACGGTCCATGTTCAGGTTTCCCCACTTATTCTCCGCGACTGAGCGCAGCGGAGGGGACGGCATCTCAGTCTGTGGAGAGTGTCCGGTGATGCCGGCAGCGAGCAGACGGCGACCCTGTCGCGGAGCTGGCCGGCCACCTGTCCCGCGTCCCTCCCGTCCTCCCCGACTCAGCCGGGATGACCCTGCGCGCCGCGTGCGCATGCGTTCCTCCTCGCGAAGTTTCCCTTTGACCGACAAGTGGACTCGACTGGCGTGAGTGCCTCTCCCCGGAGGCAGACGCACGGCATCGAGTGGGGCTAAACGCGGGGCCGAGGGATTTTCCACGCCGGTGCCTTCCCGAGGCGAATTTGGCGACCTGCGACCTCACCGCCGCCGTGGCGAGCGGCTGCCTGCTCGCCGGCAGGGCGAGGAGAGCAGGGCAAGCGGAGCACCTGTCGCGCGGCCGCGCCAGCTTCCCGGGCGCCGCGCCGCACGGTGCTGCTCCGCGGCCTTCGCCCTCGCGGCGCTGCGAACGGGCGGCGGAGACGCAGCCGCCGGCGCGTGCGAGCGCAGAGGGCCGCGTTGGCAGAGCCGGAGCCAGGAGCCAGGGCCGGGGCGCTGTTTCCGTGAACCCGCTCAGTGAACGCGGCTCCTCCATCCGCAGATCCCTGCCGAGGGGGGGGGGGGGGTCCCGCACACAGCGCCACCGCACGCAGGTGCATCCCTGACCTCTCCTAAGGAAGGGTTTGTTACTCCGCACGAGCAGCGAATCGGTTTCCTCTGTGCTATACAGGTCTGCGTACCCGGATGTCTCCACCAGCTGTGGCCACCCCTGGTTTGCGGGTTGCCCCGGGGCGTCCGGAACCCTATCGCCACCTGTCACGGCGCTTTTGTCGCGTAAACTCACGTCCGTTGGGATCATCACAGGTCACGTTCGCACAGTGATAGAGCAACGCTCATGTCACAGACAACCGCTTGCAACAAGGGTCTGCTTTCTGTCCCGTTTGAGGAGTACAGCCCAGATATAGCATGTGCTACTCCTGGAGTGGGCCCTTTCATTGTAATAACACATTTATGTACAAATGGTTACAGTATCACAAGATCACAAGGTAGCTAGCTCACAGGGCACGGGCTGCGGACGGAATCGTGGCGCCCAAATTTATTCATTAAAGTCCTAACCTGCGGGGAATTTATTCGTTAATCCTAACCTGGGGTCTCTAGAAGCTGGCCAGGCGTGGACGAGGTCCTGAGGGCGGGTCTTCAGGACCAGATCGGAGCCCTTGAAGAGGAGACGCCAGGAAACCTCCCCTCCCTCTCTGCCCTCCGTATTTGTGAGTCTGTTTTTGCTTAGTTTGTTCTTTGTGTTGCTTAGATTCCTCATATAAGTGAAATCATAAGGTGTTTACCCTTCTCTGTCTGACTTATTTCACTCAGCGTAATGACCTCTAGGTCCATCCATGTCGTGGCGACGGTAAGATCCATTTTTTTAAGGGCCGAGTGATACTCCGTCGCATATAGGAACCACAGCTGCTTTATCCGGTTGTCTGCGGATGGGCGTTTGTGTACAGGTCTCCGGGTGAGCGTGTCCTCAGATCTCTGGCTATTCTGGTTCCTTTGCCTTTCCACGTCAACTTTAGAACTCTCATCCGTAAATGTAGACAGTTAGGCTGGAATTCGCAAAAGAATTTTGTGACGCCTGCGTTTCAGTTTCCGGAGAACGGATCTTTTCTTTCTGCGGACTCTTCCGACATGACGCGCATCGCCTCTGACTCCGGCTTGTCTCATCCTGTCTCCGACGCTGTGTGATTTTCAACACTTAAGTCTCGTCTGTGTTTTTCTTAGGTTTCCACTTAGTATCCTTGAATGATTTTAGATGATACTGCCTTTCAAGTGTTTCTGTGCATGCTGCAGCCTTGCCAAACTCATGAACGAGTTCTGGGCGTTTCTTCGTCAGTTCCTTGAGGTTTTCTATAGAGCTAACCATGGAATCCATAAATGTAGACAGTTTCGTTTCTTCCTTTCGGGTTTGTATAGCATTTGTTGCCTTCTCGTGCCTTATTGCACTGGTTGACGACTTCTAGCAGTATGTTGAATAAGAATGATGAGAGTGGACATATTTTTATTTTGATCTTAGGAAAATCCTAAGAAATAGCCTTTCACCATTAATGATTATGATAGCTATACATTTTTTGTAGATGCTCGTTGTCAAGCTAAAAATGTTCTCCTTGATTCCTAGTTTTCTGGGCGATTTTATTATGAATTGTGTCGAATGCTATAAAATGCATTTTTACATTTCTTGCTATAATTTCTATGATTCATGTGATTTCTATACATTAGCCTGTTAAATCAGGGGTTATACTAATTGCTTTAAAAGATATGCTACTTAAATTGACCTAACATCAAATGAACCATTTGAAGGGGAACAAATCAGTGGCATTTAGTGCATTTACAATGCTGTACAAGCATCACCCTAGGTGATCTAGGTTTAATTGTTTATCAGCCTAAAAGTAAGTTCCGAACGCACGTTCCTGAGTCATTGCTCAGACCCTGGCCGCTGCCCCCTCTGGTTGTCTCGACACGTGGAGGCGAGCACCAGGGGATCTTCCGTGCCTGGCTTCTCTCACCGAACACAGTGTTCTCAGGGTTCGTCCAGGCTGTGGGCGTGCGTCCGAGCCTCATTCATTTTTATGGCTGAATAACATCTTATTTAGATATGGATCAAATTTTGTTTATCCGTGAATTTGTTGATGGGCATTTCGGTCATTTCCACCTTGTAGATCTTCTGTTTCCTACTACCATGGACATTTGCATGTGAGTTTTTGAGTACTCGTTTTCAATTTGGGGGATTATATACGCAGGAGTGGAATTGCTGGATCATATGGTAATTCTGTCTGTGTTTCACTTTGGTAGTGAAAAAACTTTCCAAACTTTTCCATTTTATATTCCCACCAGCAATATACAGTGGCTCCATTTTTCCCCCACATTCTCAGCAATATTTTCCTTTTTCTTAATTATGGACATCTTACTAGGTATGAAGTTGTTCTTCCCTGAGGTTTTGATTTTCATTTAATTAATGACTAATGATTCTGAGCATCTTATATTTTACTTATTGACTATTTGCATATCTTAGGAAAAACACTATTCAAGTATTTTGCCAGTTTTCAAATTGTGGCATCTTTTTTTGTTGTTGACTTGCAAGTGATCTTTATCTATTCTAGATACGAGATCCTTATCAGATATGTAATGTTCATGTTCTCATTCTGTAGGAAATCTTTTCGTTTTCTTGGTAATGTCCCTTGATGCACAGAAGTTATATATTTTTTAAATATTGATGAAGTCCGTTGTATCTAAGTTTTCCTTTGTTGCTCATGTTTTTTGTTTTATATCTACCAATCCACTGCCAAATGCGAGCTCATGAAGATGTACCGCTGTGTTTTTTCCAAGGAGTTTTATGGTCTTAGCTTTTATATTTAGGACATTGATCCAATTTTCGCAATTTTGTGTGTGTGTGTGTATAATGAGAAAGCACTTCCAGTTTTATTTTGTGTGTGTGGATATCCAGTTGTCCCAGTATCACGTGAAGAGAAGATTATTTTGCCTAACGAATGTTCCTGCCAACCTTTTAAAAAAATCAACCGTCCATAGAAATGCGGGTTTATATCCGAACTCACAATTTATTTCATTGGTTCATTCTCTCTCTCCTTATGCCAGAACCACTCTTGATGATCACTGTTGCTTTGTATTCTGTTCTGAAATTGGGAAAATGAGGTGCCCAACTTCTTTCTTTTGTTTTGATATTATGTTGGCTAATTGATCTCTCTTGAAATCTCATGTGAATTTAAGGATTGAATTTTCCATTTTTGCAAAAAAGATAGTGGGAATTTTGATGAGTATTGAATTCATTCATCACTTTGGATGGTATTGACCTCTTAACAGTATTAAACTTTCAATCACGAAAATGGGGTATAGTCCAATTTAAATAGTTTTTTTTTTTTTCATGATGTCTTGTTTTCAGTGCATGAAGCTTTCAAATTCATACTTGAATTTTCATAGTAGTTATAAATTTAAATGCTGTAATAAATGGTATTTTCATCTTGATTTCTTTTTTTGATTGATCATTGCTGGTGTATAGAAACAACACATTTCTCTGAGTTAATCTTTGATTCTGCAACTTTGCTGAACTTGTTTATTAATCCTAGTCATAATTGTGTGGATTCTTTAAGATTTTCTATACGTAAAATTATGTCATTTGCAAATAGAGATAGTTTTACCTTTCTTTGACAACGTTGGATTGCAGTGATGAAAGCAGGCTTCCTTATATTGATTCCAATTTCAGAGGAAAGTCCTATTTTTTACCGTGGAGTATATTATTATTTGAGATTTTAAAATTCTCTTTATTGTGTCAAGGAACTACTCCTCTATTCTTAGTCATTAAAGTGTTTTTACCATGATAATGTGTTCCATTTCTTTTTTCTATTGATGTGGTTTGTTACGTTGGTAATTATCTTATGTTGAACTGTACTTGCATTCTTTAAACGAATCCTGTTTGGTAAGTTTGCAAGGTCGTTTTAATATTCTTTTGGGTTCAGTTTGGTAATATCATGTTCAAGAACTTCCTGTTTATATTCATGAGTGATATTGGTCCATACTTTTCTTTTTTTGTGTGTTGTATTTGTCTGTCTTTGCTATTAGGGTAATACTGACCTTTTGGAAAGTATTGACAGTATTCCTTCTCTTCTCCTTTTTAAAGTGTCTGAGAAGGATTTAAGTGTTAATTCTTTAAATGTTAGGTAGAATTTACCATTGAGGCCATCTGGTACTAGAGTTTTCTTTTGGGGAAGAATTTTTTATTACTGCTATAAATCTATTGAGATTGACCTGTTTGTTTTTCTTTTTCTTTCTCTCTTTCTCTTTCTTTCTTTCTTTCTTTCTTTTTTCTTTTCTTTCTTTCTTTCTTTCTTTCTTTCTTTCTTTTGATTCAGTTTTAGCAATTGTATTTCTAGAAATTTTTCTGTTCTAGGCTATGTGATTTTAAGAAGTAAAATTGTTGATAGAATTATTGCTTTTATTTCTATAATTTTACTTATATGCAATTTTGTTTTTGCGCCTTATCTATTTTTTTCATAGTTGATCTACCTAAAACTTATCAGTTCTGTTATCTTTTCAAAAAACAACCTCTAGTTTTGTTGATTCTATTGTATTTCTACATTCTGTATTGTTTATCAAAACTCTAATTATGTTATTATTTCCTTTCAGCTGCTGTTGATCTTTCTCTTCTTTTCCTAATTCATTAATGTGTAACGTTAGATTACTCAATTGAGATTCATCTTCTTTTTTTTTAAGTGCAAGTATTTACAATTATAGATTTACCAATGAGCACTGCTTTCATTATTTCATATTTTTGGTGTGTAATATTCTTGTTTTCATTCATCTCTAGGCATGTTTAAACTTCCCTTGGTATTTGACCTATTGGTTATACTTATTTTTTTAATTGGTTGTTTTATTCATACATATTTGTGAATTTCTATATTCTTTGTGTTATTGATTTTTAGCTTAATTCCATGATGATTTAAGAAGATAGTTTGCATTATTTCAAACATTTCAACTTACAGAGACTTGGTAGTCTAACACGTGGTTTATCCTGGGAAAAATCCCTGTTTGCTCTTGAGAAGAATGCTGTTCTTGGTTGGAGTGCTCCGAATACGTCTGCTCTGTCTCCTTGATTTTATAGCGTTGTTCGAGGTCTCAGTTTCCATAATGATCATCTTGATGCTCTATTCATTATTGAAAGCGAAGTACTGAGGTCACTAACTGTTGCATAACTGGCTCTTCCTCTAATTCTGTCAATGTTTGTTTCATATAGTTTCGAGCTCTTTTGCTTGGTGCATTATGTTTATAATTGCTGTTTCTTGAAGACTTAACACTTGTAGTGCTCTGAACTATTCTGCGTTGCCTCATAACAGTTTTCAATTTAAATTCTATTCTTTCTGATACTAATATTGCTTTTCAGTTCTCTTTGATTATTATTTACATGGAGTATTTTTTTCCATCCTTTCATTTTTAACTCATTTGCATGTTTGGACATAAATTGAGTCTCTTATAGGCAACATAATTTGATCAAGTTTATTTTTTTAAATCTATTTAATCATTCTCTGCCTTTTGAAAGCAGAGTTTAATCCATTTACAGTTAAAGCAATCACTAATAAGAAAAGACTCAGTTTTGATATTTACTATTTGTCTTTATATGTGTAACACATTTTTTGTTCCTCATTTCTTCCACTACTGCCTCCTCTTACATTTAATTAATTTTTGTATTGTATCATTTTGATTTTCCTCTCATTTCCATTTGTGTATATTTTTCAGTTATTTTATTAATGGTAACCAAAGAGATTACAATTAACATCCCAAAATCATAACTATGGAGTTTGAATTGATACCAATTTAGCTTTAATAGCATGTGAGAATTCTACTTTTATATAGTTCTAAAACTTCCCTTGAGGTAACACTGTCACAAGCCATATCTTTTACACTGTTGTGCTAACGGATTTATAATTATTGTTTTAGGCATTTATATTTTAAATCAGGTAAAAAAAGAGTTAAAACTAAAAAATGGAATAATAGTAACTTTAATGTATACCTACTTACCTGTATTGGAATTCTTTCTTTCGTTGTATGACTGACTTACTGTACAGTTCCCTTTCATTCCAGCCTGAAGGCCTCTCCTTAGCTTATCTTATAAGGCAGGTCTACAAAAAACACACCCTCTTATCTTTTGTTTATTAGTAAATGTCTTAATTTTGACACTGTGAAGGGAGATCTTGCTGAATAGGGAAAACGTTGCTGACGAGTTGTTTGTCATTTGGTTTCCTGGCCCCTCCACGCCAGCACTTGAAAAAGATCCTCTCATCCCTTCTGTCCTCCCTGGTTTCTGCTGAGAATGTGCTCTTAGTTTCCCTGAGATCCCTTCGTATGGAACAGGTGCTTGTCTTTTGCTGCTTTCAAGAGTCAATCTTTTTCTTTGACTTTCAATAATTTAACCGGAACGCACCTCTGTGAATCTCTTGATTTTATCCTTCTTGGAGTGAGCTCAGTTTCTCAAACGCATAAATCCATTTCTGTTCGTAAATCTTGAGAAGTCTTGTCATTGTTTCTTTAAATACCTTTTCCCCTTCTGGGATGTTCGTCATGCAGATGCTGTATGCTCGATGACGCCCCATCGATATTCTTCGTCACGTGTGCCTCTGAAGCCTTTGTCTCTGTAGGTTGTGTTCAATGAGCGTTTTGACAGGAATTTCCTTAAATGCTAAGAGAAAGAGAGAGAAGTGAGAGATAAGAGAAGAAAGGCAGGGCAAGGAAACAGAAAAGGGAAGGGAAGGGAAGAAGGAAAGGAAAAGAGGAACAAGTGTGAGAAGAAAAGTCCTCGCAGCCTTTGCAGATCACACCGCGTGCCCCGGGGCGCTCCTTCGGTGCCCGGCCAACAGACTGTTTACAACTCTGCCTCAGCTTCTCCTTCTCGTGTGCCCCGGATCCAGAAACCAGCCAGATGTGAGCGATAAGGGACTTCCCGTGACCTCTCTGGAATGACTCCTGCCTGGGCATGGGCGTGACTTTCTAAGCTTCCCATCACACTGGGTACTTGTGAAGATGAAACTTTTCCAAAGAAAGTCTAGCAACAGCTTTTCCCTCCAGGATTTTAGTGTTTTATTGTTGGCCTCATTTGTAGTATTTTGTCCCTTAAAATGTTCGGAGGATCCCCCACCCTTTTCTGCCTTGAGTGTAAGTTAGTCCGAATAAGGACAAGCCCTTCATGTGCGTCTTCAGGTGACCTTCCAGCAGAGTAAGATGCCAAAATAATCTGTTTAATGTATTCTATGATTATGGACTATCTCAGTATACTCTAAAGCTAAAATTATTAGGCACCGTTGTTGATTGATTCTATAATCAATCTGAGTAATTTCTATTCACAGTCATTATACTTGCAGGTTGAATGTGGCACTAGTTACTGGACAAACCCGGAGTCATCAGAATTCTTAAATGATGGGCTTTTAATTAAATGGTCAGTCAGCGTTCCCACCAGTGAAGATCGAGTCCTTCAAATCCGAAACGCATACAACATCAGCCCTTCAGTGTCACCATTTCACTCATATTAGACTTCAAAGTAATGGCAACCTCACACAGCCACGCGGGCTCTGCCTTCACCGTCCCCACGTCAGCGGGGGCCTCATTGCCCCTGTGCCTCCATTCCCTCAGCGACCCCACCCCTGCCCCTTGCAGATGTCCTCATGATGCTCAAGGTCACCTGCATTGCCCCCTCATTTTCACTTCAGCCCCACACCACGGGCACCCTCTCCCCCTCACTCAGCCACACACTTCCTTTTCCTTCTTAACGCTCCCTGTCTTTTAATGGAGCACCCAATGTGTGCGTTTATTATATTTACCGTTTAGTGTCTAACTCTCTTCACTGCAATGGGGGCCGAAGGTCAGGGATCTCTATCGTTTCCGATGGAACTCAAGGGCCTAGAACAGAGGGAGCACAGTTCACCATCAAAAATATTTGATGGATGAGGGAATACACTGTTCTCAATAAAGGAATCAGAAGAATTCTAATCCATACTTTATTGTGAGGGCCTTTCAGTAACTAAGTTTATATATGTTTTAATTTTAATAAAGATGAGTAGTTGGTTTTTTCCTTATTAAAATAACATTTCTGTTTAACATCTTTTGTGTACTACTTAGGTTTTACATTACCTTGATGTTTCTACTAAATGTGTCCAGTGTTTGATTAGGCTCATTTTTAAGCAATACTTGGTCACTTGCTGTCCTACAGAGTTTGGCCAGCCCAAGTCTGTCTTCCAAAGTTGTCTGCCTGTGTACACAGAAGGGGCCCCACAAAGAGCTTTCTCCCCTAGCCGGGTGAGGAATACATTGAGAAATACGGCGGAGACGTAAGGCTGAGGGGAGCCAACAGACGTAAGGCACAAGCGAGCTGCTGGTGAACAGTTCAGGTGACACCCACAGGCATCTGAACTTCCTGCCACGAAAGCCTGACGCTCGCCCGACACCCAGTCTCTCCGTCCCCAGGAAACGCGCCCGAGCCTTCGCAGCGGCAAACGCTGCCATCGGACCCAGGAGAAGGCGCGCTGTCTGGAGGCGGACGAGCGAGGCGGCCGTGCGCTCTGAATGGCTCCTTCCCCTTCGAACCCAGCGAGCAGAGGGTTTGGGTTCCTCTCCCAGAACAGTACTGGGGTGGGGGAGGGAGAGAGGAGCGAGACCGGGGGTGTCGTGCTCATGGGGTCCCCTCCGCGCGGAAGGGAAAATGCTCAGGACCATTCGTGTACTTCCCCTAGGTCAGTATTCATTTGGGATTCCGCTCTCTGAACTCACCTCTTGAGAACGATTTGGGACACTTTGGAGTTCTAGACTCAGACTCGTCCAAGAGAATTGTTCATAGGCACAGCAACAGGTAACGCAATAGGCAAACAGAAAATGCTCCGAGTAAGTGTAGTGTTCCATTGTTGCCAGTGTGCCCAGGGAGAGGAAAGCGTTACCGAGGCTGCTTATGGGCCAGGGAAGTTATTTCTGAGCTCGGACGATCGTAGTCAAATGCTGTACAGAACCCACCTTAATACTCGGGTATCAAAACCCTAATCAAGATTAAACAAACCCAGCTCGATCCTAAAATATCCTCGATGACATGCTTTGGAGAAAAGTGGCCACTGAGATATTTCGCATGGATAACAATATGAAAAATGTCGTTGTCAGGATCCTAAAAGTGTGATAAAGACTGGCTCTTTGCAAGCGCCTCAGTTCAAATTCCAAAGAGACTAAGCATGTATTGGAGTTCCAGAGAAATGTGTCTGAAAATAGATTTCCCTCTGATGTTTCCTTTCTGCCATTTGCGTTATGATTATTTTCAGCCTGGGGCAACCTAACTACCCAAACGTCATTTTGAGATGAGGAGCCTCTGCAGCCGACCTGTCAGCCCCAAGTTGTTATCTTGGACCATTTTAATGTTTGTCGTAAATCACGAAGGAGAGTTTCTATTTTGCAGCAAATAGCAATCACCAAGATTATGGGCTTCTGAAGTCTGTTTTAGAGATTCTGCTGCCTGTAAGTCTTTGATTCATTTAAAACTCAGATTCTAAAACTTACCTAGAGAGGGAACTAATGTTATCTGCATCCATGCAGTGGCAAACAAGTAGCCACTGTGAATTAAACCACACTGAAACACATTTCAGGGGTAGGAAACTGATACCACATTTCATGCGTTTCTACTGCTGCATGAAACATAACCACCGATCTTCTCAATAGTGTCCTTAAAGAAAAACTTGTAATGTGCTTGTGCATTAGTGATTGTCACCTTTCATTCAGTTGCTTAGCGGTCTGTGGATCAAGTTACTCCTTTACCCTTGCCAGACTTTTGCAGATAAGAAAAGTCAATTACTGAACCTCTAAAACTGTCAGCTACTGTCACCACCAGCGAGTCTGCTTTGGGAAGTTTTACGTAATGGCCTGGATTTGGGGCGGAGGAGCGGGCCAGGAGCTCTCTCTCTCGTAAGCGGTGATTCCAGACGCTGGTGGGTGTCCTAGGAACAGTGCTTGCTGCCTCCCAGCTAATGTGGGCCGGATCTGTCCTGCGCCTGGTGGACACACCTCATGCTTTCCTGTAGGCCTCAGGAACTGGCCCTGCTGGGCCCACTCCCTGGGGACCCCCACTGCCACCCAAAGCAGAGGGAAACAGGCTGCAAGCCAGAGGGAAGTCTCATGTGCCTCTACCCAAAGACCTTTACGAACACTAAATTAGAGAAACAAGAGAGGCCACGCTGCTTTGCACATGCCCCAGGCTCCAAATATAGGTGAGATCGGGTTTATTTTTCTGCATCGTCTTTCCCAGTTTCCTCCTTAGGATGTTACGGCTCTTTCACAGACTCCTCTTAATGCAATCTCTTAATTATTACTGATAACAGAACTTTTCACTTCTTCCCCTGCTCCTCCTGGCTTTCTCCGTTGCTACTTGAATTGCAATATGATGTCCAAACAATGACAATTCAGATTCTTCCTGACTCAGATATAGCTCTCATATCCCAGAGGAAACTTGAGACTGAGAGAATTTCTATTTACGTCTCTTCTCTGGACTTTAGGGAACCTAGACCCAGAGAATCCAGTTAGTTCCTCAGCCTCAGTTCCCTGAACAGTGCGGGGACCGTCAGCATAACCTAATGGCCGGCATCCCAGGCTGGGGTGCTCCCTGAGGTAGGGTCCTTTTCATTCCAAACACCTGCCTGTTTGATTCTGTGGATCAAAGTAGGCCTCCCTGCTAAACATGCGCCTTGCCCATGCATGAACCAGCACACCTGGGGACGAGATGCGTGTGTCTAACTCCGGAAGAAGCGCTCAGAGGATCGCGTCGCGAGAATAACAACAGAACAGCGTCACACACGTCAAAGAAGTCGGGGCAGCGGGTTTCCTGGCAGATGGGTGACTGGGTGAGGCCGTCAGTCAGGCGACCGCATGGCACCGCCAGGGGCTGAGAAGCTGCCCGGGAACAGGCCCCTGAGTGTGCAGCAGGGCTGAGGACACAGCCCGCGGAGCCTGCCGCGGTCGTCGGTTTGTTCAAACCCGGTGACAGCCCAGGGCCCGGCGACGCAGACGGCCGTGAGGCAGCCCTCTCCGTGGCTCATCGGCGCCGAACCTCGCAGCACCTCAGGGCGTGGTTTCGCCCACGCGCTTTTCTTTTCTTTCCCCCCTGGAAATGCCCCTTATTTAACCTCTTTGTGGTGTTGCTATTTTACTGAGATAGAGATGAAACACCACGTCATACTCGGTCCGGTGTACAGCACAACGATTCGGTGTTTGTGTTACTGAGATAGAAATGAAACACCACGTCATACTCGGTCCGGTTGTACAGCACAACGATTCGGTGTTTGTGCAGCCTGTGAAATGGCCCCACCCGCAGTCTGGTTCTCATCCACCGCCATGCAGAGTTCCAATCTGTGTGTGTGTGTGTGTGTGTGTGTGTGTGTGTGTGGGTGCGTGTGTGTTGTGTGTGTGTGCGCGCGTGTGCGCATCGTGAGGGACGCTTTTCGGGTATCCTCTGTTAGCAGCTTTGAAACACGCAGCACAGTGCTCCTGACCACAGTCCCGCTGCGGTCCGGCCCCTCCCCGCGGCTTACCTGCCCGGCCGCTGGACGCTCGTGCCTTTCGATCGCATCCGCCCATTTCGACGACCGTTTACCTCTTGACAGTGAAGCCCTTTCATGTCGTTCCTTAGGTCCTCCTTTGCTCTATGCCAACCGCACGGACATTCTTCAATCTGCGCTAAGTTTGAGGGTACGGAATTTTGTGCATCGTGTGATTTTGCTTTTCCCTCCGTTGGAAGCCAAGGTCTCGCTTCCGCGTCGGCTTTCGTACTGCCGTGCGTTCTGATCGTCTCCTGAGACGTCTCCCATCCGTCTAAGCGCCGTGATTCACTGTGCAGCGTGGATCAGTTCACGCTGCAATGGGGCCCTGATCTCTGCGGCCATGTCCCTTCTCCTGCTGAACACTTCAGTTGTGAGTAACATCTTCTGGTTCATTTGCCATCGCTTAAAGCAAGGCAACTTGAGTCGGTATTTTCCCACAAAACAGCTCAGCACTTGCGTGAATACTCTTCATCTGGGTGACCAGTTATCTTTCTCCCTGGCCTTGGTTCTGATCCAAAACCTTGGCATCTGAACTAGAGTGTGACGAAGAAGAATAGCATCCAGCTAAAACCGAACAACTATGTGAGGACGGCAGGGAGGACATTTCGTGCTCTCGAGTGCGAATTAGAAATCGGTCAAATAAAAATACACACACAGTCAACCGGACTCAAGGTGTTTGGACACAAACCCGAAGGCTCTGTGGGACGTCAGTGTCCTGCATGATTTCTTCAGAAACTCACGGGATCGAGGAACGGGAAGGGCCAGGGGCCAGGGCTTGCCTTTCTTGCCCACAGCGCAGGGGCCGGTGAAAAACGGAGGGGTGTGCGGAGGCGAAGGCCTGTGGCAGCTGCAGATCCGGAACGAAGCCCTTGTTCCCTCTGGCGTCTCCATGGTGACGTGGTCAGTGCCGTCCGTGTGCCTCATGTGTGTTCAGGGGTAGCAGCTCCTCATCCACGCCATGGCGCGGTCTGCTGTCGGTCAGGCTCCGACAGGCTCTGTCCAGGCCGCCGGGTGTGCAGGCCGCGGTCCCATTTGGCCGCCGTGGCTGCCCGTCTCCATCCAGCGTTCTACCGTTCTTTATCTCCATCACTGCAACCGCTTTGCAAAGCACGCGGTCTCCCTCCTTCCCGGGTGGAGACTGAGGTGCATGTGGACCGGCGACTCGGTCTCCAATGCCCCGGCTGGAAATGAATCGCATTTTTGTCCGGTTTGACCCCAGAAGCCCAGTGCTTTTTTTTTTTTTAACCTCCTACCCAGTGGACGACGTTCTTCCAATCTGTCTCTCGAGGGCGGGGAGACACTGGGCCATCGTATTCCCGTGCATGGGACCGTTTCTCGGTCGGCGAACACGGTGCAGCGCGGGGTTAACTGAAGTCCCCTCTGCAGGGTGCAGCGGCTGAGGGACAACGTGGCCGTCAGGGCCACGGCGTTCCAGGTCGGACTTGCCTGGCCAAGTTCTGACCCCCTTCTCGATGAAGCCACGGAGAGGGCACGGTGCAAAGGAGGACCACGTGGGAGACACATTTGCTTCCAACAAAGGGGGAAGATTTAAATGAGTCTCAGCAGCTGCTGGCAGCCGAGCGGCCACGCCTTAGGGCTGGGGCTGCGGGCCCTTTGCTGGAGTTAGAGTGACGACCCTGCGCTGAGCGTCCCGGTCACCTCCGGGCTGCAGTGTACGGCCGAGTCCCACCTAGGACGGCTGCGTTGTGTTTACAGATGTAATTACACAGAACGCAGACCCTGGAGAGTGGATGGAGCCTGGACGCGTGATCGGGGACACTCCCCCCACCCTCCCCGGGGACCAGCAGGACTCTGGGGGATCCAGCGGGACCGTGGCGGGCCGCTTCCCGACTGCAGAACTGTCGTAGCCAGGGGAGGGGGCCGTGGTGAGTCTTGCAGCAAAGCTACCGGGGGACAGTAGATGTTGCCACAAAAATGTCGAAATGGAGGCACTTTGGGGGTCCAAACCCGGTCGTGAGGAAGCAGAGTTGCGTTTGCGAAGACGTTTCCATCAGGCGCGGGACATGAGCGGTCGGTTCCGCGCCCTGGGCGTGGGGCGCGCATGGAGAGCCCCGCTGCGCGCGACGCCCCCTGCGCGACGCCCCCGCGCGTTCCGGGACTCTCAGCGCCGGCCGGTGCGGGGGCGTCTGCGCTTGTCGCGCACAGCACGTGGACTCGGCCACGTGCGTCTGCCGTGCGAGGTGCGCGTGCGAGGGCAGCGTGGCTTCCGTGCGCGCCCTGCGCTCGCACGGGGACCCGGTTCCTCCTGCACGGGGCCGGGCCAGGCCGCTGTCGTGTCCCCTCCTGCCCACCTGCAGGTGACTCCTCCGGGGCCCGGCGACCTTGGGCCACGTGACTGGTCCCGTGGCAGAGGTCGGCGCAGCGAACCCGGCCCTGAGCCACGCAGCCCACGTCCCTCCGCAGTCACGGACCCGAGTCACACGTCAGTGCCCCAGCTGCCACACACGCGCTCTCAGAAAGGGGGGTCACGGCGGCGACGCCCCGTGTTGCTGATCTTCACCCGAGTAAGGGGCACAGCAGCCTCCGGGACAAAGGCTAGGCCGCCCCCCCCCCCCCCCCGGGACCGTGAGGAATGAACACAGCGCTGGGCACGTCCGCGTCTCCTGCTGTGCGCGGACGAGCCAGCCCAGGCCGCGCGCCCCGCGGGAGGGACCGGGCCGGCGATGAAGCGCGCCCCGCACCGCGCGGTCGCTGGCCACGCAGCTGTGGCTTGGTGCAATTATCCCCGTGTTGGTGCCGCAACGTCCTGCGTCATGTCTGGGACGCTGGGCGACGGGCCCCGCTTCCCGCGTTAACGGATCTGCAGAATCACGCGGCACAGCGCAGTCTTGCCCAACAAGGATTGTGCGGGAAAATGTATTTTGAAAATGGTATCTCTTCCAAAATCTACGACAGGATGGAAATGACTTCTGGAAAACCTCTGTGTGGGACGCTGAGGGACCGTGGACCTCCGAACTGGGTAGAGATCTGGACTCAATTACCTGCCTCCCAGGCCCCCGACCTAACCCTCTGTCGGTGACTTCAGCTATAACCCGAGTCGCTCATGCGCGCTCATTTCACCGCTGGATGCTTTAGATATGCTTTTATTTTGTTTTTCCAGATACACTGAGGTATAACGGATATATGACAGTGTTGGACACCAATTTTTAAAAAAATTACAACGTGTTGAAAGTGGTTCGTTTGAATTATAGCAAGTAAAAATGCGTCCGTGTGTACAGTTCTGCATGGATGTTCCTGTACGGTGTATACTTATGGTATACATACGATTCACCTGTGTACATACGCACATTTTTCTCCCGTTGGTTTTCATGTTTGATTTTAAGGTAACTTCCACCACCAATACTTGAGGACAGAAGACCATTCGATATTTTCTTCTGCAACGATTGAGTTTTCAGTCTTACAAAAAACAACACAGTTTTCACTAAAAGATTAAAACGATCATTGAAACATTGCAGATTATTTCATTGCCTTTGGCACCTATAACATACAAATGTACTTAGATTCCCATTGAGCGAGATGTTAACGTGTGATTATAATTACAGTATTTAAAAGTTTGTTCATTAACATTGTTTTCCGGTTGATATAATCTGCTTAGCTGAAGTTACGTTTAAGGCCAACATTGAAACCAAGCCATTTAAAAAAAAAAAAAATGCAAGACCTTTGAGAGTTCTCTGTAGCGGACAAGCACTCACGACAGTACAGAACCGAATGGGGAAATCACACAAGGAAGACAGGCCCAAAACTCTGCTGGGGACATTTGGGGGGAAAACCCCAACCTTGGTGCTTACGGGGGGGGGGGGCAAGGGTGAGTCCCACGCGCCATCGTTATGTGGCATGTAAACTCCGAAACCACTGTCACCTGCACCTGTAAACAGCCGTCTGTGGCTCCACTTTGTTTCCATCGAAGCAATCTTCACGTCAGACATGCGGGAGGGTGAATCCTGGGTTAAGCTATGGCACTGACGAGGAGCGTAAGCTGTGCATTGTCTGCCGTCCCCGATGATAACCACGTTAGAGCCTGGGAGTTCCATGTAGAGAGTTACTGTAATTTAATGCAACATGGCATCGGCCGCCACTTTTGTGAGGTGTCAGGAAGCCTGCACCGCCCGTGGGTCCCGATGACGCTGGGATCCGTGGCTCGGGCCGTTGTTAAGGAGGCGTCCTCAGCGCGGTGTTGGTACAGATTCCTGGTTAATACTCCTTACTCGAGGAGCTGCGGTCAATACCCCTGTAGTACTTTTGCTTAGATGAGTGAGTACCTTCGTGTGTGTGTGTGTTTTAAGTAAATATATATATGTTTTTATCAGTATCATTTATCATTTATTCAGTATCTCCTAACTCATATATATATATGAGTATATGAATAAATGGCCAGCGAATTCGTATTTTCTCAGTGGGACGGAAAGTTGCAAGGCGGAGTTTTCGCTTCTACAAAGACAGACCAAAAAAATCAGCGTGTGTTTTCTTTCAGCACAAAATGCTATTTCCTTCCACCTCCAGGACAGCTGTGAGATCAGCTAGGCCTGGCCCAGGGGATGAGGTGGCCGGGGCTGTGGAGGCATCACCGCTCTATGACCCATCTGCCTCTTTCCGATTTGGGAAAAAGCCTCCTCTGATTCCGAATCTCCAGCTCTTATATGCTTTGTTTTCCTATTGTGTTGTCTTTTTCTTATTGATTCGTGAGGTCCCCTCATTATATTATAAATAACGTCATTTGTTGAATATATGTATTGCACATACATCCTGGTTTTTTGGGTTTTTTTTTTTTTTGAGTTCCTTTTCACTCTCCTCGTATGACTGCATGTGTGTTCTGTTTAAGAGAGCTTTGCTTACCGCAGTGACAGTGTTTTTATGTTGTTTACATTTGAAAGTATTATCTTTTCGCCTTTTACATTTACATCTGCAATTCACCTGGACAGGACGTTTGTGGATATTGTGAAAGAGAGATCGAGATTTATTTTCCATTGGGGTATCTAATTGGCCCAGCGCCATCTATTAAAAAGACCATTCTTTTGCCAATGCCTTTTTGTCATCAATCCAGTGTCTACGTCTCTGTGGCTTGGTTTTGGGACTTTCTGTTCCATTCCATTGGCTGTTTATGTAGGTTTGCACCAACTAAACACCATCTGAACTGCTATAGCTTTGTAATCAGATGACGTAGTAAGAAGCATAAGGTCTCCAGTCGTGTTCTTCGCCAAGGGCGCCTTAGATATTTTTGGCCCAGACCAGCCCCATTGGAATCTAGCTCAGAAACAGGTACCAGTGAAACTTCTCGGTTCATCGCGACGTACAGCCAGGCTTGCGTGTCACTCAGCCAGCAGCTTGCGAGCCGTTCCCCTTACGGGACCTGCGGAAAGTCTCTCTGCTGATCTAATGCCACCGTCCTGCAAAAGGCACCGGGGTTACTCGTATGCAGACGCCGCCTAATGGTCGGTCCTTGGAGAAAATCCTAATATTGCCGATCTGGTTCCTCATGCTGCCTCTGGAACGGTAACTACTTTCTGGCCGACAGTTTTTCTGTTGAGTTTATTTTTTTCCCTCCGATTTATACTCAAGTCTTCACTTTTTGATTTATGGTGAAGCCAGAATTTGCTGGAAAAAAAAACAGGAGCGCTATTTTTTAAAGTCTTTTCAAAACCCTACAGCTTTAATGTCTACTTGTTACAGTGTTATTGTTCGATTTAAATTTAGTGGAAAATGGGCTTCTTATTAGTTCTTTAGTTTTAAACTCATAAATCCCTCTCATTAAATCTTTTTTTATTAAGATTTAGCAAACACCCACAAGCATTTGATAAATTGCTGTGAAGGATTTGAGCTCACCGAGAGCTACGACTGTGAAATATTTTTGTGTAAAATGTCCCTGAAAATTATTTTCTGTTTGCAGTTCAGTAATAAAAGCTGGGATCATACTTACATGACACAACACCCTGTGTGTGCCCAGGTCACTCCGGAACTTTCTAAATATCCTTACCGTCAAAGCATATAAAGTCACTTGGACCCGTTGGTAGGAAATGACCAGATTAAGAAGAAACAAAACACTGTGGTCAGTTTTTAGGGGCCACTGAAGAGCTAACCTCAGACCAATTAAGTGTTGGTCAGAGTCGGTAGAAGTCACCGGTCCCCTCACGTGACAGCATCATCACAGTTAAAACAGCCAAAGTGCTTTCCTTGGGGCATTTCAGGTCATCTGCCTGCCCTGACCTTTGCCTCCACTGTTCTCGGTCAGTCCGGTCACCTGGCACGGCTGTGACAGGCACACCATGAGGGGCGGGTCAGAGCACACCTGAAACGGGACATCAGCACGTCCCCGAGGCTCACTTTCCAGAAGCAACGCCTGGGAACAGGTGGCGGAGGAAGCAGGTGGGCGGGAACCTCCAAGCGGAGGTGGAGGGCGGGGCGGGGGGGGGGTGAGGAGAGCGGCCTGGCAGCTGGGCGGGGCTGTGGGCTCCGCCGCGTGGGGGGGCACCGTCGGGGTCTGGGGCATGCCTGCCACCAAGCTCCTGGGGTGGCCCTGCCACGGAAGGTCCTCGTTGGTCCCCAGGGCTACAGGGTACTAAACGGGTCCTGGCCCGTGGAACTGCCCCTCAAATCTGACACTTGCCAGAGAAGCCCAGGGAGACAGTCAATGCCATGAAATCCTGTGGGGCCTGGAGCCAGCCACTGGGGACACTCCGCAGGCTCGCCCCACGTGCCCGACCCGCCTGATGGGTAAGGTGGTCGGCGCTGCTCGTCTGCTCCCCTCTTTGCTCCAGTCTCTTGGTTCCAATGTGGGGTGGTGGAGGGTCCCCGCACCAGTGTGGGGTGACAGAGGGTCCTCTGCACCAACCCGCGAGCGATGCCCCCCGACGCCAGCTGGCGACCTGCCAGTCACTCCCCCTCTGACACTGTTTCCCTGGGGACGGCGTCAGAGGCCGCAGGGGAGGGGCTCAGTCCCACGAGCACCCCTCCACTGTCACTGGCCAGTCATGCGGCCAGGCAGTGACCTGGCTCCTGACCGACAGGCTGTGCACCAGAGGCTCTTTCGAGCCCGCCTCGGGTCCCCGGCGTCCTCCAGGGCGGCTCCCAGGCCTCGGGCCGCCACTCAGTCCCTAGGCTGCAGGTTTATCACGGGAGTTTCAGGGAGCCCGGTCACAGCCCGGGGGAGAGACCGTGGGCAGGCGTGGGGACAGGGCGTGGGTGGGGACGGCCTGGGGACAGGGCGTGGGGACAGGGCGTGGGACAGCGTGGGGACATAGTGGGGACAGGGCGGCCCTCGCGCGCCTCACGCAGCTGCCACCCCGGAAGCCGCGAACACATCAGGGGGGCGTCATCAGCGGGCGTGAGCGACCCCATCGCCAGCCCATGAGGACTGGGGCGTGCCTGCCACCACGGGAAGGGAGACCGAGAGGGGTGAGGGAAACACGGGGTGTCCTGCGAACCTGCCTCGGGCCGCGTGTCCGCCCCGGCTCAGCCTGCCCTTCCCGCGCCCGCGCCTGCATGCACTTCTCCCCGCTCCCCGCAGAGACTCCCACGCGGGTGACAGAGCGTTCAGTGGATCGAGGGCTGGACCCCAATTTTTCCTGGGCTTCGCCTTAATCTCTGGGTCGTGCAGTACCTCTCGTCGTGTGCCTTTTATTTTAAACTGGATGAGACTCCTGTGGTCTTCGTTTAATTCGTGGGCTCCCTGGGACGTTAGCACAGTGTGGGTGCAGATAGAGAGGGTTTTTTTGGTTGTTTTTTTTCCGATAGTGTGACTACTGAGTATATTAACTGTACAGAATCAGTGCGCCCGGGTTATTCCCCAGCAAGGCAGCTACGGGCAGTGTTCCAACGTGATGCTGCGCAGGAAACCTGCACCGCATTTTCTCAGGAATGTGGCAGTCTGAGACCGACAGAGCTGCACCCGAAGAGCCAGGACAATGTCCCCAAATTCCTGATACGAGTTTCCAAATGTTGGATATATTCCTACTTCTCTCTCTCTCTCTCTCTCTCTCTCACTCTCGTCTGTTATTCTCTATCTTTCAGCACTGGAGAACCCTGTTGTAATTTATCGTTCAGTATTGGTGCCCGAAGGGTCCCAAAGTAACTCGTCGTAAAAATGGGCCAGTCCGGTTGTTAATGTTAAGAAGTCACGGTTGACAGGGAGCGGTGTCCTCACGTGCTGTCTCTGTGTGTTCGCTTCTCCAGGTCAGAACTGCGGAGGCTTGGTCCAGGGTCCCAACGGCACACATCGAGAGCCCGGGGTTCCCGCACGGGTACCCCAACTACGCGAACTGCACGTGGATCATCATCACGGGGGAACGCAATCGGATCCAGCTGGCCTTTCACACCTTCGCCCTGGAGGAAGATTTCGACATTCTCTCGGTGTACGACGGGCAGCTCCAGCAGGGCAACCTGAAAGTGAGGTAAAGTGTGGGCCGAACATATTCTAGGTTAAGTAGCTCTGTTGGACTTAACGCGGTTCTGAAACGTGTTTGGAATATTTGAATTTAACTAGAAGAAAAGAACGTTTTAGTTACCGCGAAGGAAAAGTAAGGGCTGTAGATTTCCGCACATTTCTTTTCAACAGTGAAAAACATAACTTCTTTTTGAAAACGATCATTGACTTCGTTTATAGACATCAAATTGTTCAATATCTGTCAACAGTGTTGTCACGGTGATTAATGCGATGTCACCGTACACCATTGTTTTTAAGCAACTATGCATTTGAGAGACAAAGCACAAAGATAATGCATGAGTATGATTCAGAGAACGACAAAAGGAACCTTTATATCGTCAGGGAAAACAGTCAGTGGAAAGGAGCATAGGAGGCGGGCGGGGTAAAACACGAAAGAATATTGCGCTCTGTGGAGAGTTTTGTTTGACACGATCGTGATATATTTTATTCCCAGTTAGTTTTCTCCTGATCTATGGAGAAAGAGAAATATTTTCTGGATGACTTTAAGTTCCATTTTCATTTATCAATATGAAAAAAACTGCGCTTGAAGAACTATATATATATATTTTTTAATTTGGCAAAGCAAAGAGGTATATTACTCACAAAAAAATTGGAATTTCTTAGCTAAACTGATGAACATATGTAAATATATACACAATATGGCAAAGAAGGCTTTTCCCTCTGGCGTTAAAATCCTGCACTAATTAGAGATTAATTTGATGAATATATAGAGTCTTGTAGGAAATTTTGACAGTAGGTAGAGAAATTGTTCTGCTTAGATAAATAAAGTGGTGTAGATGCTACTGTTAGCAGCGATACACACATGATTTTGTGGATTGAGAAAAATCTCTAACTACAGAAATGTATGATTATACTTGTACATCTCGTTAACATATAAATATGTATTAACTATATAGTTAATATGTTAAATGTATGATAATATATTCTAAATATATTTTATTTGCATTTTCTTTATGCATTTTCAAATGCGAAACACCTCCTAGTTTTTTTCTGGGTCATTGATAATATCTGTCTGTTTTTAGAGACACTTTTCCATTGCACATTCTGTCGGACGTTGCACACACTAAATCCTTTATGAATCAGGCAGACTCCCCTTCCCCTGGTCTGCCATGAGTGTCCCACGATTGTCTGCTCGGACACAGTGCCTGCATCTACGGCCCTTGCTAATTCAATGCAAGATTTCTTAATCTCTTTTCTGCCCTTCTAAATATGAGTTCTTTATTAGTTTTATCCCAAATCAATGATGCTTCTATAGGATAGTGATATACCGTATTACAGAAAGAATTGCAGTAGAAACCGCTAAGGGCTACGACAAAAAAAAAAAAAAAAAAAAAAAAAAGGAGAATCCAGTTTATTCAGATATCAAGGCATATGATTCCATGATAAAAGTAATTCTGTATCTTTCCAGTTAAAAACAATGCCTACTATATATGTATTCTTAAAAAATACTTCCCTGTCAATATCGTCATATTCTATAATTCTATCCTATTCTGAAGGAAATCTGTCCTACAGAGTAATTTGATTACTTCTCTTTAAACAGTTTACTATCCTCTTGTATTCTTTCGGTGATATAATGATCGCTTTGTGTGTTAATAACTATAAACTTTAGAAAACAGCATCCCTGCCATTTTCTGTGTTATAACAGGATTAGCACTGGAAATATTAAGGTTAGAGCTGTAGATTCATTGGATTTTATTTTGATTCCAGTAACTCGTGTCTAAACTGATAACTGTGCCTCAGGGAGCTTTATAAATACTGGTGAGTTATATGTCGGCATCGTGACTCTTTTCCTCACTTCGGCATTTTTCCTGGAGAAAGCAAGGAAGACCGGTGAGGGTTCCACTTGGGTTCATATAAATTACTCAGCTACCTATAATTTTTCCTTTGAGACAGAGGATGAATACATCATAGTTCTGCTTGTTTCTTGTCCTTCAGGTAAGGAAGAGGCGCTCACGTCTATACTAAATGGTACGGGTCTCTGTCCTATCTCCACACGGAGGGGCTTTTTGAATGGACGTTGCAGGAGTGGGTGGCAACCGTTGTGCACGCAGAAGTCGCTGTTCTAGGTAGCGTAACACGAAGAGGTGGAGCATATCCAAATTCCCCTGGGGTTCGCTAAAGGCTGTGAGTCTTCATTCATAAAAGCTTGAATAAAGAACGATGCGAAATGGGACTGTTACTGTGAGAACAGCCACGTGAGAAGGTGGCAACATTTCAGCGTTCGTCGATGGGCAAAGTCGTCGTAAATACTGTCTGAGTCTAATGACGGAGACTTTCCTGTCATTTGTTTCCCCTTCGATCCTGCAATAGTTGTTGACTTCTCGAACACGATCACTCACACCGCTTACCGCAGCTCTGGGCTCCACACCAGGGATGCTTTTTGTGGGAGGGTGACGTGGGAGCCACTGACCCGCTGAGCTGTCATGAAAATTGTGACGCAGACGGTGGGTCTGCCGACTCGCTGCCGCTCGAAGCTGCTTTTAGAAGCTCGCGATGCGCGCTAACCAAAAAGTAGTTGTGTTGTGCCTCGACTGGAGCATTTTATTATACAGGGATTTCTTCTGTTTAACCACGACGGAGAATTTTTTTCCTAAATAGCATAAGATTTATTCATATTTAATCCCCAGCTAACAAAATGTAGAATTCAGAGGATAGAAGTATTGATGTGTACACTGTAACTTAATCTCTACTGAACGATACATTTTTTTATCCTGTTTGAAAAACATCTTTAAAGGAAAAAATAATGTAAAATTTGTGCTATCATCTTGAGTTAATTATATAAAAAGCACACACAAATGCACGTGATTTGTGCATCAATCAGTAAATTAAATTGTAACATGTAGACTTTGAGAGGTTAATTAAGACTTCTCTTAATGGCAGGAAAAAAAGATGTGACTCAAAATTTGAAATAGAAATCTGTTCTTTGAGTTACTTAGAGTTAAAACCACTGACTTTTATGAGCTGCCGTATTATTGCTGTTTCTTGAATCCCTGGCCTTCAGTTGTCTGTGCGCCTTTTCTCGCTTCTCAAGCCTCCACAGAGGTCCAACCAAGTGGGCACAAAATCCTAAACTTGTTATTTTGGGCACAAAATCCTAAACTTGTTATTTTGCAGCATCTCTTCCTTAACCACAACCTGTTTAATCCTCGCAGAAAATGCCCCAAGACGACCCTGTCCTCTCATAGGCGGTAGGTTGACCGAGGCCCGTTCGTTGACCAATACACCGACCCAGAGCCCTCTCTCGTCCCAAAACATCTGCCACACCACACGTCCTTTCCGCTTTGCCAGATGCACATTCCTAGGAAACATGGCCCTGGTGCTCACGGAACGCCGCAGCTGGACTGCAGACTGCACGTCTGCCTTCCACCGCTGCCGTTCGCCCCCTCCGCGTCCCAGTCCGTCTGAGTGGCCATGACAGAACGCCGTCCTCTGCATGCCTTATGGACAACACTCACTCGCTTCTCCTCGTTCTGGAGGCTGGCAGTCTGCATCTGGGTGTCAGCAGATTCCCAGCTCATAGAAGTGTGTCTCCTCATAGTGCCTTCGTGAGGAGGGGGCAAGGGAGACTCTTGGGTCCATTGTGACGGCTCATTTCTATCGATGAGGGCGCTATCTGCCTCGCCAGAGCACCTGCCGAAGGCCCCGCCTGCGAACGCCAGCCCGTCGTGGGGCAGACTTTCAACTTACGCGTCGGGAAGGGGCAGGAGCATTGGGTCCACAGCACTAGGGGAGTTTCTCGTTCGGCTGTGTGGGGAGCCGGGCCATCCCTTGACCTTGTAGGGAAGGACGTTTCTCGTCTCTGCTTCCTCGCCCCATGGCTCAGAGACCTTGCTCTGTATCACGCCATCTGGAAACTCGCCTCCTGTCGGCTTTGCCTGTTTCTGTTCTACGATGTTGAGCAGAACATACGTCCGCTGAGGCCAGGAAACACCACGAGTGCGTGTTCTCTGCCGACGCAGAGTCGCATGTCTTCGGAGTTGGTTTTGGTTTAAGACTCTCCTGACTCGGGGTGACACACCTCCGTCCTCTGCGTGCAGAAGCTTCAGCCCGTGTGACTTCCTGCGAGCCTGTCGTCCAGGTGAACTGGTTATTTGGCCACGACAGTGTTTATTGGTCTCAAACGCAGAAAGTGATTGGAGTTGGCCTTGGTTTCCAGCTGTGATAACATCATCATGACAAACCTCAAAACCTGAGTAAAAGGGAACCTGAGAAGGAAAATTGAACCATGCAAAGGTGGAAAATCAGTATGCATTATTCCGTGATTACTGTAGACTACAAGGCCTAGGAAAACAGCTTTGGCTCCCTCTCTGACTTTCACAAGATTACCCCTAATTTTCTGCAATGATGGTAATGAAGAGGTTAGAGATGAATGTGACAGGGCCATTAAAATCAGGAAGTCGTGAGCAGGTATTGCTAAAATGTCACCATTTTTTCCAATTATTTTTTCTAAACCATAATAATGTTTGAATGCATTCAAAATTCACTAATAAATCTATATGATGTTAACTACATTTGGTGATGTTTGGGACTTGAGAATTTTGAGGGCTAGACGGGGGTTTTGGTCGCATTCATTCAGATCATATTAGAGTAGAGATCTGGCAGTGGCCAAATTCAGCCCCATCGCCAGGGTGGGGTCCTGAGGGAACTGTTCACAGATCAATAGCCAGATAAAAATCTAAGCATCGTTTTATTTTTAGCTTGTCTGGTGACTAATGCCCCAATTAAGACTCTGCCAAATGCAGGTGGATGTGTGTGAAAGCTTCTGTAGGGACTGGAGTCTCCCTCTGGCCATCAAAACGTGTCTTGATCTTGTCACGTTTGACCAGCCGGAGGGTCAGGGACTGGAAGGAATGACCGGCGTGACCAGACCACAGCTGGCGAAGGGGGCCCCGGAGAGCTGAGCTCGCAGCCTGAATGCGGAGGCCGAGGGCAGCTCGCTGTGCAGGGGCACGTGTTGGGGTGTCAGAGCCCGGGAGCCCAGCCGGTGCTCAGGCCTCTGACCACACGGGTCCTCACACCTTAGCGGTGACCCGCGGCAGAGCACCGAGGGGGACGTGGCGGCGTGATCCCCACGCATGCCCATCACGTTCCTATCGTTATGTGAATTCGTCTGCCACGTTCACTATTCGACTATATGTTTTAAGATGATAAAACTAAAAAAATAATAATAATTTTATTTGATACATCATTCAAATATCCTTTATATGTATGTGTGTATATATGTATGTATGTATTTTATTTTAGCCAGCAACTCACAGGCGAGGGCAGTAGTTATTGGGTAACATCGAGTTATTACTTTCTTTTTCTATTGGCTC
Source organism: Eonycteris spelaea (assembly GCA_003508835.1). Taxonomy (NCBI): domain Eukaryota; kingdom Metazoa; phylum Chordata; class Mammalia; order Chiroptera; family Pteropodidae; genus Eonycteris; species Eonycteris spelaea. The sequence goes on along the minus strand of PUFA01000002.1, from coordinate 1,653,789 downwards.
TCTGCACTTGGCTAGATAGCAGAGCAGGCCAATTACGTGGGGCCTAAATGTTGAGATATATATATCTGTATCTGTATAGACACACACACACACAACACACACACACACACACACACACACATAGAGATAAATAGGTAGATAGATGGCAGATATATAGCGATAGAGTCTCCTTAGCTGGTTTTACTATCCAGCTTTGATCGAGAATAACAGTATACATGCTTTTTCATCACGCTCAAGTTTACTAATAAAAATCATCACACTGCTAGTAACTAGGAGCTCTGGCGGTGACATGACGAAGCTGGGACAGGAGGCGGGCGGGACGATGCAGGAACTGCTCCGGGCGGCTCGCAACGAGCCTCCTTATGCTGCGGTGGTGTTTGCTGAGGCAGCCGGACGGTGAGCGTGCCCGTCGATGTCGTGGCTGTTTTTTGGCCCATTCCCCGTTTGCCCTGAGAGTCCCCGCGAGCCGTGCGGTGGCCTCCGCGTTTACCCCGCAGCCTCACTCGCAGGCTCCGGTCCTAACCTCACCCCCAAAGCTGGCCATGAAATATCTCACCGTGACCCTTATTTGGAGACAAAGGGCATCATGCTGTTCATAGCGTTCTGGGTTTAGTAGTGGTGTTTTAGCAAATACAGTAATTCCCGGCCGCCGAAAGGTCACATCCTGGCTTTTCCGCTTTGTGTTGCTCCCCTTTGACATTTACCGCACACTCAAAATGATTAAATACCGATCAGCACATGCATTTCTGTTACGTTAGGATTAGAGGCAAGTTCTGTTTAGAAAGAACTCCGAGAACAGTTTTATAGTCTATTTTTACGTTGAAAGGAAGTCAGATTTGCTTAAGCCTCAAAGAGCTTGTTTATGTAAAATTAAATTAACGCTGGCAATGAGTGGCATTTTCTTTTTTTTTTTCCTAAATGGGAAATGGGATAAGTAGCAAACGTACTCATATGGACAGAGAACTCTTGGATAATCATAAATGTATGTGTGTGGACTCCCAAATGCCCTGACACCTAGGGCATTTATTTTGCATAAATACAGACATAAGAAAAAGGCATTCAGAGATTTAGAAAGAGAACAGAACAGTGGACTAACAGATAATTTGCAACAGAACTCCATTTTCAGCAGATAAAGGTATGTTGTGTGTTAGCTATGGAAACCTGAATATAGACACAATATTATAAAATATAAAATTTTGTGTTCACTACTTATAACAACATAAATGTGTGGGATCCTCAATTTAAATATTAATATGGAATAATAAAAATACTAAAAAGAAATTCTTCAATACACTTAGTTTAGAAATCATGAAGAAAATAATTGAAGAAAGCCAAATGACAAATTGAGAAAAAGTATTTACAAAAGTTATTTACAAAAAATATTTACAATAAATATTTATAAGAACTGATTTCCTTAATTTATAAGTTGTAATGAAATAAAATAAGTTAGTTAATTGAAAAGCAGGTAAAAATGTGAACAAAGAATTCAAATATAAGTAATTAATGGCAATAAGTATTTAAAGCATATTAAAACAATTGTATGATACACATCACCATTCCGAATTGCAAAACTCTAAAAGTTTTTATAACTCAGAGTTTGTGAGGGTGTTAGACAAATGTTGGCAGGATTATAAATCACTGTAATTATTTCTGGGTAGAAATTTTGAAATTTCAATCGAACTTAAAACCTATGTATAAACACATTCAACGAGACTATGCTAAGAGTTTATTTTATAAATACACCTTCACATATGACAAAATTCATTTAAAAGGTTTATGAGTGCATTCTGATAATATATAAAAAAATTCAAGAAGGTCTATTTTTCTATAGAGACTAGTTAAGTAAATGAGGATGTGTAATATGTGAGTAAAAATAATGAGAGATCCTTATTTGCTGATATGAAGAGATCTCTCACTATCTCAATGTTTATCTCTTTCCCTTTATTATCTATCTCTCTATCTACTTATCATCATCATCTATCTATCATCTATCATCTATCATTTATCAGCTATCTATCATCTATCTGTCTATCTATCTATCTATCTATCTATCTATCTATCTATCTACATACCTACCTATCTAATCTATCTAATCTATCATCTATCTAATCTATATCTATATCATATCAGTATTTCATAACCAGCGGAGATTTTATGTCTCTGCCTGGTGCTATTTGGCAATGTCTGAAGGCATTTTGGGTTGTCACAGTTGGGTGGTGATATTACTACAATGTAGCAGTTACAATGCAGAGACACTGATAAATTCCTACAGTGCACAGAACAGCCTCACATGACAAAGACTTGTCTGCTTCAAATGTCATTTATGACAAGGATGAGAATGCCTGATTGATAACAATAAACCATCTATATAAAACCATCTGTGAAAACCATCTGCAGCTATAACCATCTATATTTGTACCTACACCTCTAACTCACGATTGCTTTTCTGGTCAAGGGCCCATGCTGGGAGGTAAACTAGAACTCCCTGAGACCGAGAGACAGTTCATCTCTGCTGTGCAGAGGTGGCCAGATGGGTGGAGAAGGTGGCTTGGGCAAAAATGATAGTGTCACTTGCAGGATTGTGTCAGCTAGAAAATGGGATTCCCGCAGTATCAGGAGTAATCAGATTTCACCAAGGCTCATTTTTTACATTTTCTCTCAAAATAAGATAACATTATTATTAATAATAATGTTATTTTAGTCCTTGGTTTCTGGGGAAAAGACCACAAAGTTTCGAAAAGTCAATAAGGAATATAAAGTGTCAAAAAGTTAGTAAGACATTAATTGACTTTTATTATTCTTCACGATAGTGAATCTGCAAAAATCGTTTGTTAGAAAGTCTTCCTGGGAAGCGATCCATACTAATAAGAAATAAGAGCTGTAAATAATCAGAGCTGTTCGGGTCTCCAAGATTTTAACTGAGCATTATGTGCATAACCAGGTTTATAGTTGAATGAGTTTTAAGTTAAGATTTATTTTTCTTCCCACCCCCTTTTGAGTATTTGAATAGCAAAACCTGTGCTGACTTCTCCTTTTATTCTTCATGGTAGCTATGCACGTACAACACACAAACACATAAATTTTAATTGTATAATTGTACATTAGTTGTTTACAAATACATTTTAAAGGAATGAGTGCTATATACAAAAATATGCTAGTCAAACGCTTTTAAATTACAAAATTAAAAATAAAAGGAATATTATATAACTTAGAACCTGAAACAATTATTTCTTTTAGTGTAATAAAAACACTATACATATCCCTTTACATATCAATTATAATAGACTTTGTATCTGAATGTATTGAAAATAATTTGAAAAGGCAAATATCTGATTTTAACCTTTTATAATGGTACTGTTATTCTGGAGTTAAACATTTTATGTTTGTACATTTAACCAGCCAATAGTATTATAAATAAAAATGGTATAAACAATTAGAGTATTACAGTTCAAAGCCTGTAAATTTAGAAAACTCTTCCAAAAAAATGCTTCAAATAATGCTTCGAACTCTTTCAGATAACATGAGCGACATTGGCCTCTCTTTCCTAAACCTCACTTTGCGTCTCCTCTTTGAACCTGACGTGCCAACTGCGGCGGATTTCAGAAGGCTGCCAGCGTTGGGGTTTGTAGACGGCAGTGAATAAAGCCTTCGGGTCTTCCCTTTGGTGCGTCCTTGTCCTGGAGGGTGGACTAAGCAGAGGAGGGTCTTTACAGGAGCGGGAGGAAGGTCTGCCGTGCAGACTTCCGCAGAAGGCCCCGGAACCCTGCCCTCCCACCGTGCCTCTGGGGTCACTGACCCCTACTGGATTTCCTTGGCTTCTCGCCCTGAGCCCAGCTCTTGTTGGCCCCCCCTTCTCACCATCCACGATCCTTTGAAGATCAGACTCTTTTCCTCTCAGCCTCAGCCTCAGCACAGAGACGGGGTTGACCCCACTGCAAACCCTCGCACCGAAGCTGCAGGCCTGCGGCTGTCCGACTGCTGCTTACTTCCACGTCCTTCAGAACCGGCATCTGTTCCTTTTTCCTTTAGAATTCACTCACTCACATAAAAAAACAAAATCTGTGCGCTGGCTCGCGATCTAAGGGAACGGCTCCCCATGAGCGGGGTGCGGGTGCAGTTTGAGAAGGAGAATCGGAGGGAGGGCAGGAGAGAGTGAGGCGAACCCGCTTCCAGCCTGCGACTCCTGGCGCAGGGGCCAGCGAGCTACATGCGGCCCGGCCCCCCGCGGGCTTCCCAAGCGTCCTAGAGGAGACGCGTCCCGCACCTCGAGGGCTGCGCGAGGCGCGCCCCGGCCTTCTCCTCGCTTCAGTTCCCAGGGGCCGCGAGGGGTCCAGCGAAGACGCCCCAAGTGCGTCTTGCGTGCGATGCAGACTCATTCATCACTGTCTCCTTGCTTCGCTTTAATGGTTTTCACCTGTAACATGCACGCACCTAAGAAAACATCGCAGAGATATTGCTTTTTAGCTACCTAAAAAGCAAGCTCTCGGTCCATGTAGTGCCTTATTATTATTATTATTATTATTATTATTATTATTATTATTATTATTATTTTAATCTAGGTGGTAGGCAAATAGGACCTTCGAAAGTTCGGGGGTGGGACGGACATGGTGCGTAACTGAGGAGGGGGGAGCAGCTGAGTTTTGGCTCCCACGGCGCGGAAACCGGTGTTAGCGGGATTGGAGGCCCCTCCAGCTGACCGTTTCCACGCGAGCGTCAGCTGCTCACACAGGGACGCGGCGAGGACGAGCCACGCTCCACGGCGCAGCTTGGCCCTCGCTGTGACACCCTTTGCAGACCGTCTCAGAAACGCGTCTAAGGTTTAGGAGACAATGCCACACGTGCCTTTGTAAGTAGGTGGTGACTGGTGGCCACGTCGCTCGTCGACGGGGTGTGTCCGGAGCGCCTTCCTGTGTGACACGCACGGTCTAAATAACAGTCACACGCGCGCGCGTGTGTGTGCACGCATCCACGCGAAACGCCACGCCGAGGGCAGTTTTTGTTTTGAGAAAAGCGGTCAACTTAGCGCCCCAAAGGGGCAGGGTTGGAAAGATGAGGGTCTCGGGGAAACGGCGGTGGCAGAGGCAGCGTCACAGCCCACGGAGGCGGCGGGGCGGAGGGCGGCGTGGGCGGCCTTGGTACACGCACCTTCTGCGGGGTCCGCGCGCGAGTCCGGCCCCCGCCCCTGGCACGCCCCCTCATCTTTATCCGCTCACCTGCCACATCCTGTTTGGCCCCTGCGTCTAAGAAGACGTTCCTTTCCCGATGGCCCTGGCAGCTCTCCCAGTTACCCACGACCTCCGCAGCGTCAAGAGGAAGCGACCTGAAGAAAGAATAAAGTCTGAATGAAAAGCTCACTCATTCCGAGTTGTTGGTTATAACAACCGTTGGTCCTTTCCATGACCACGCTTCCGTTTTGGGGTCCTCCAGGGCCTGAATTGCAACCCCCTGCTGGGGACTAACAAGAAGGGCTGAGCGAGGCAAGTGCTCTTTTGACTGAGAGACCTGCGTTTGCCAGGTACCCGCTAGACAGGGGCGACAAGTCACCTGCCTGCGGGAGCTGGCCCAGGACGTGAGTCAGCGGGAGGACCAGGTGTAGAGGGGATAAGCCATGCTGTGAATTCGGGATCACCTGCGTGGGAATGAGGCAGCGAGGAAGGGCTCCCACCTGCCGTTGCCAAGCAACGCCCTGGCCCTTCCCGGATGGATGGGCTGGATCATCTCATTGATCAGCATCAGTTTCCAATCCTCGCTTCATCACGTGAAATCCTCCCACCTGTAGAGCACAGTGCAGGCCACCTGGGGACCTCCCAGCATCCCCGCGGTCCGCTGCCCCGGGGAAGGAAGAGTGGTACCCAGCAGCCGAGCGGGCTCAGCCCTCCGGCCCGGCCCCTCCGTGGAGACCCGCACTGCCTCCCCCAGCGCTCCGCGGGCCCCGAGGCGCCCTGCACACCTTCCTGGGAACCCCACAGCCATGCACGCGGACTGTGACCAGGACCAGCTCGGCTCGCGCAGCGGGCCCGCACTGCTGGAGCGGCTCGGGGCAGGGCCAGCCGCCGCATTGCAGGGTGCGGGCACGAGAAGGACCCCAGAAGGCTGATCTCCCGCCGAGGGCCGCAGGAGCCCACGACGCGCATCGTCGCGGGGCGAGCTCCGGACCCCAGCAGCTGCGGACGGAGAGGCGCCAAGGATGCCAGTGAGTACAGGGGCCCCCTGAGCAGGATGCAGGGTTCGCGCTGTGTCTCCACCTCCTACCTGAGGTGCAGCGATGGACTTGCTGTCCCTGGAGAGGTGCGCACCGGAGGCGCTTCAGGCGTGGGGGGGACAGGCCGGGCCGTGTCCCGGTCGTGCACGTGGCCCTGCGCTGGCCCGCTGCGCAGCTGCAAAGAGCCGAGGGCGCGCCCCGCTGGGGTGGCCCGGAGCGCGCCCCACAGCGCCCCTGGCCCGCGTGGGAGGACTGCGGCTGTCCTTGACCCTGGCGGTGCGGGAGAGGCCTTGTCTTTCATGGCGAAGCCCCGTGCGAACCCGGGGCGTGCCAGCGCGTGGCAGCCTCGTCTCTGGGGCATCGGGGCGTTGTCCAGCCACCGCCTGTCCGCCTGGGTCCGCGTGGGCACCAGGTAAGGGCAGAGCTGTCGGAGGCCTGGACCCAGGGGCGAGGGGTGCTTGGGGAGCCCGGATTCGGGTCTGGAGGAAAATCTGGTGGCTGCGGACAGGCGGCTGCTAACCCGACAGGCTCCCCGCACAGGTGCCCTGCGCCCCACGCGTTGATTTCTGATGAAAAAATATTGGTAAATGCAGTAAATGCGGTGAATGCAGTAAATGCAGGCCGAACGAGAGGCACGTGGGCGGCGGCAGCCGCCGCCTCGCTCGCCGGGTCAGGCAGTGCTTGACCCTGTCAGCCCCATTTGTGGGTCATCCCAGGGCCCAGGCGCCCTCAAAGCAGCTGGCCCCAAAGCGGCTGGAGGGGGCCTAGGGGCCAGGTACTCCAACTCGGTGAGACCTCGAAGGCATCTTCTAGAACAGGGTTCAGCTTTTCCTAGTACACCTCGTGTGTGGCCTTGCTGCGTTTTGATGTCTCAAGAGCGCATTTCTATGTCCTCAACCTATTTCAAGGACTAATGTGGCTATACTTATTAGGTAGGAGATGTGCCAAGTTGTCGTGACAGTGTGTGACGTGGCGATGTGGGCTTCCAGGGTACGTTTCTTTACCTGAGGTACCTGGGAGTTGCCGCAGCTGCGAGTTTCAGGGGTGCCGCGGGGTCCCCTGCCCTCTCCATGTCCAGCCTTTTTAATTGGGGTCAGCACGATGGGTATGTGAAGGAGAGCTATCGTCTTGTGGTTTCAATTTGCGTTTCCCTGACAGTGAGAGGTGTTAGTGTCTTTTCATGTGCTTCACGGTCATGCAAATAGCTTCCTCTGCAAAATGCCGTGGAAAGCTACATCCACTGATGGGCGCTACAGGTAATTTCTACCCAGTTCATTCTCTGACTGCTGTATTTTGAACAACAAACTTTTTTTTTTTATCTCAATGAAGTCCAATTTATAATATTTTTTTTATTTTCTGTAAAATATAAGAAATGGTTGCAAACTCTAATACACAAATATTTTTCTCTGTCTTCTAAAAGTTTAATAGTTTAGCTTTTCAATGTAAGTCTGTGTTCCGTTCTGAGGTAATTTTCATGTATGATGTGAATTATGGTTATAAATTCATCTCTTTTGCATGTGGATATCCAGTTGTCCCAGAATCATTTCTGAAAATACTGTGATTCCCTATGAAGTTAGTTTTTGCATGTGATATGAGGTTAAGGTCGATGCTTATTTATTATTTTTTTTTAAATTTCAGTATTCAGCCTCTTGGCATCGTTTGTTGAAAAGACTTTATTTTCCTCTGTGAATTGACTTGGCATTATTGTTACATTGTCAAAACTCAGTTTCTGATAATGGTGAGGAACTATTTCTGTACTCTATATTTTGCTCCATTGATCTGTTTGCCCTTTTTTACGGTATTGATTATTGTAGTTCCACAGTAAGTCTTGAAAATCACTTAGAGTAGATACCGATTTTTTTTTCTTGCATGTGTGCGCGTGCATGGGTTATTCTAGGTCCTCTGCATTTCATAGAATCACTTGTCAAATTCTACAAAAATCCTCTTGGGATTTTGGTTGGGATTGCTTTGAATCTATAAATAAATTTTGGGAAAAGTGCCATTTTAGTAATAGAGGTTTTTCATAAAGGACCATAAAATGTCTCTCCATTTATTTAGGTCTTTAATTTCTCTTAGAAAATGTTAAATTAGATTTATTCCTAACTACTTTTAGTATTTTTCTGCTATTACAAGTGCCATTGTTTTTCAACTTTTATTTTTAATTGTTTAGTGATCATGGATAAAATACGGTTGATCTTTTTATGCCAGTCTAGTATCCCGTGACCTTCATAAATTAAATTACTGGTTCTAGCAGCTGTTTGGACGATCTCGTGGGAATTTTGTTAAAACCGCTGACGGTCACATCCTGTGGAGAGAGGCGATGTGCTTCCTCCCTTTGGGGGACCGTATTGGAACGGCTAGTTCCTCGGGTACCGTGTGGGTGAGAAGCGGTCAAGCGAGCATCTTCGCCCTGGTTCTGAACCCGCGCGAATAACGGCCCTTACACGCGATGTGCTTGTGCATGTGACCAACACAGGACCTCTCATTGCACATCCGCGCTTCTGCCCCGCGGGCGACCCTGGAGCTGAGCCCCGTCAGCTTCTCCCAGGGCCAGCGGACCCCGCCCTCGGTCTCCCCTGCACGGGGCGGGGGAGGGGCTTTTCCGGCTGTCCCAGTGCGCTGCCCCCTGCTCTGTGTCCTGTGGCTGTGGGCAGCCAGCAGGACATCCGGTGGCATCGTCCGTTCTCCGTCGTTTTCGCTGGCACTTCCTAGAGCAGCTTGCCAGAAAGTTTCTGCATCTCTGAACTGGGGACGCTCCTTCCCAGCAAGTTGTGAATTCAAGCTTGGGGGCGGGGCACCCTCGGTTTCTCTGTGTTTTATCATTTTTTTTGTGGTTAATTCTCTCATGATTCTTTTTTACTTTTATTGCACAATAAAAAGATTCAGTAAGGTAACTTGCTGAACTGTTATAGTTTGGATGATGGTTGTTAAAGACTCAAACTAATTCAGGGTAATAAGAAGTAAAGTGTGTACATATTAAAACACATTCATATTTTTCTGGCTACTGATGTAAAATGATACTCATTCAAAAACATTCCTGCAAGAAATGCTGCTTGGAAATTAGTCTTTATATTAACTTTTCCCTGTTGAAATTACGGGGCTTTCTGTCTCATGACTGGAACTTGGCTGATATGTACATTTTTCATAAATGTCCTTTATAAGATTGGAATGGTTCTGTATTACTACTTTGCTAAGGATGTTATCCTGAATAACTTGAATTTTGTCAAATGGTGTTTCTGCATCAATTTAAATGCAGTAACTTTTTTTTCTATTAATATGGTCAATTACATTGATTGTTTTTTAAACGTTAATCCAAATTTCCATTCAAAGATAAAATCTACTTGGTTATAAGGTATTATAATTTTATATATTTTGAGTTCACCTTGCTGTAGTTTATTAAGAATTTGTGTGTGTGCACACATGAGTGATCTTGGCTTGTAATTTTTTTTTCTTTTTCTTTCTTTCTTTCTTCCTTTTTTTTTTTTTTTTTTTGATGATCTTTTCTGAGGTTTGCTGTAAGGGTAGAGGAATCTCAAAAAAATCAAATAGAGGAGTGAGGAGTGTTCCTTTCACTGTTTTTGAGAAAGTTTGCATAATTTCGGTATTATTTTTAACATATTCCAACAGAGAAATATCTGCCTAGACTTTTCTTTGTGAATATTTAAAATAAATTCAGTATATTTTCTTGATTTCGTGCTATTCAGATTTTCTATTTCTTCTAGTGTCAATTTTGGTAAATTACATTTTCAAGATATTTATCGAATTAATCTCTTTTATCAAATGTTTTAGTAAAAAGTTATTAATAGTATTATTTTAAATGCTCTTAAGATCTGTAGGATCTGTGGTGATAACTCACTTTTCATTTTTGATATGATGATTTGTATTTCTTTTTTTTTTCTTTTTAGTTAAGGGTTTGCCAATTTTCTTGATTTTTCAAAGACCAAATTTTGCCCATATTAAATTCCCAATTATCTTTTTTATTTTACTCATTTCTTCTTTTATTATTTTGGTTTATTCTGCTCTACCCACCCCCCAGCAATTTGTGGTAGAATATAAGGTCACCGATTTAGCTCTTTTTTCTTTTATATGATTAATAGAGATATAAGCTTCCCTCCAATCACTATTTTATCTGTGTGCCACACATTTTGTAGTAATTTAGTTTAAAATATTTTCTATTTTCTCTTATGCTTTCACCTTTGACATCTGAAAGATTAAGAAGACTGCCATTCAAACTCAAATATTTGGGGTTCTCAGCAATTGTATCAATGTTGATTTCTGATTTGACTCTATTGCAGTCAAAGAACACACTCTGATTTTTATCAGTTGATAATCATGGAAACATGCTTTGTGTGTCTTTTTTTTTCAGCTTGAGGTAGCTTCCATACTTGAGCCTTATTAAATAGAAGAAAGCATCACTCATGACTATTCACTAAATTTTAGACTTTAGACAAGCCCCTTAACTTTCTCAAAATAAATAAATAAATATGAATATTATATATATGTGTACATATGTAAATACATATCTATGTATATATGTATATAATCTATATTTTTTGAAACAGAATATATATTTATATAGAGTATTTGTCATTAACATATTTAATTCAGTAGTTGGTTTTTCAAACATTTCTGGATACTGTCTAAAATTACTAGTTTCTGAGCACCAAACATAATTGAGATAGGTCTCTATAGATCTACTATTACAAAAGGAAAAACTTCTAGTCCTATAACTAATTATATAATACAGTAAATAGCAATACTTTTTCTTCTATTAATAAAGACTTAATTCACCCATAATGATTATAATTCAACAAAATGTGTATGTGAAATGAGTGTTTATAAACATATAAGTCTGCCACTTTTAGCAGTCTACGCAAATTCCCTAGTCTATTCTATTATTATTTAATATTTTTATCTTACTGGCACACTATTAACATTTATGTTGTTATTTGTCAAAAGATAATGAAGCCAATAACTGTTTTATCATGAAGTTTTTTAATCCCTAACAAAACATGCATCACACCAAATAGTCATGTTCTGTGTACCCCAAGATTATTGGAATACGCCTGGTTTTCCGAAAGCTTTTCTTGAGAAAAGACAGAAGATGTGCCATTCAGGCAGGCGAACAGCTGTCTTGAGACTTTTTTTTTACTAACACATCTCTGTAACTTAATCCACACGGAGTCCCATGTGCAGAGAACACGGGGTCCATGTAGGGAGAGAGTAGGGAGCATGACCAGATGTATTTGGACAGATCGCATGTGCTTTGAGTGACAGTGCAAGATGCTCTGGAGCTTAGCGTAGACTTTGGACTGAGATGTAACCAAAAGACATGGCTGGTGACTACCTAGCCCGGTGGGCTTTTCGCCACACTGAGTGTCTCACGCCCACCCCTGTTGCCCTAACTGCCAAATTAATTATTCCATGAGAGGAAAACATATATTCTCCCAAAATTGAAAATCAAACTTGATGCTAAATATTGCCAATCGCTGAGTGATTAACTCAAATTATGTTCATTTGGAACATGCAATGTAGCATTAATTTTATTATTTAAACATATCCAACAGCATTAAAGCAACTATATCTCAGTAAAACAAAACAAAACAAAACAAAACAAAAAAATCCACACACAGATTGATAATTAGTCTTTGGAAAACTGATAATGAAGATATTCTACCCTTCCTCCCGAAAACACTAAGGGGAAAACTATTATTTTCTTTTATATGAGTTAAATTCAGAACAGAAGACTAGTGAAATTCAACAAGGTAATTTATCATTTAATATTTGTTTGCCATCCCTATGGGGAAGAAATACCTGAGCAGAGAGGTAAATAGGTAAATCCATTTAGAAACAGAACTGTATTATTTTAATCTCCTCCCAACATTATTAAACCCAGCACCATGCCAGCTAGAAATATAATGCGAATTGTTCTTGCAGTTTCTTTTGTGAGGACCTTATTCCAGCCCACAATATCTATTTCATCCCACATGCTCTCGGATTTTAAATGTCATCGATGAACTGTACGTTAGTGTAGAAGATTCAGTAATCTTTTCTCTGAGAAAAGAAGTCAGAAATATATTTAGGGTTTTTCCATGATACCAGAAAGCTAGTGACAACATTTCCACCCAGTTTTGAATGCAAAAGGATCGTCCAAAAACAGCATTTCGGACCTACTAGTCCAGCTAAAGTCATGGCTGACAGATATCCAACAAATAATTGAACTGCCTCCCAAGGCAATGCTACTGGCTAGAAAGCACCAGGAAAAACAAACAAACAAAATAAAACACACAAAAAACCTGCTTCTGTTGGATATGAGTTAAGAAGAAGGGGGAAATGTGTGGAGTTGAAGAAAAGCTTACTCTCAGATTTTTACTTGTTTCCCCAACAGAGTAAAAATTAAGCTTTAGCTCTGTCACAGGGCCGCACCTGAGCCTCTCTTCTCTTCCGCCGAAGTTCTCTATGGCGGGTCTGCATTCCAGAACGGCTTATCACAGACCACAAAACCCGCCGAGGTCACCGAACTTCTTGCTTCTCAAGGTCACTCTCCTCCTGGGTCCTAGCAGCGTCCCAGAAGGGAGAACCGGGGGAGGGTATTTACGAGGGCTGGGCGCGCATTCTTTCACACGGGTCTTTCCAGACGGGAGGCGCTCGTGGGTCCCACGGAAGAGAGCCCATGAGCAGTCTCCTGGGTTTTGCTTTTGCGTCTTGGTTTTAGAGGTTAGGCGCCGCTCATGTGGCCCTTGACAACTTGGCAGTTTGTGCAAAATCGAATCCAACCAGATTTGGTGGTGATCTGGTCATCGGCATGAACGCTCTGAATGACATAGGCCTCGAAGCCACCCAAAGGAGGCCTGAGCAGGTGAAACCTTATTGACATAAGAAGCCAGCAAAGTGCAAATATTTTAAAAGCTCAGTGCCCTATTTTTTAAAAAATTCCATGAATATGTGTTGACCGAGTGTGACCAGTGCCGCAGGCCTTGGTCTGGGTGCTAGGGGACCGTGACAAGCCAGAAGGGACGACAGCTCTGCGTCTGGGACGGATAGTCACAAGTTGGAGACAGACACAAACGTGTAACACAGATTCCAGTGACGGTGGGTGCCAGAAGGAAATGACGCAGGGGAGGGGGCGGAGATGAGTCCCTGAGGGGCTGCCCTTTGGGCTGAAGCCTCAGCAATAAGAAATTAGCCACGCGGCAATCTGGGGTAGAGCACTTCCGGGGTAGAGCGCTTCCGGGGTAGAGCACTTCTGGGGCAGGTCTGGGGTAGAGCACTTCCGGGGCAGGTCTGGGGTAGAGCACTTCCGGGGCAGGTCGCACGGCGGCCCAGGCAGCAATGAGCTCGTTTCTACCAGCGGCTCAGGGTGGTGGCACGTGAAGTGGGCCGTGGAGAGCGAGGGGCTCTCGGTGGCTCCGGGAGAAGCGGAATCGGGTTAGAGAGCCAGGGCCGGGGAGACAGGTCGAGAGGGTTCGCTTTCGGGAAAGGCCCGGCTCCTTCCCCCTCTGCCGAGTCAGGAACCGGCTTCTTCTGGTGCCGGTAGGTAAGCGATTTTCGCACCAGCTCCGGTTTCCAGTGCATTTGATTAGTTTTTGGTTAGAGCTCTGTCAATTTCCAAACTTTATCAAAAGGAATGACGTTAAAGAAAATGACAGCTCTTAAAACGTTTTACTTATTATGCCTTCTTTATTCATCTATTTGTGTAGAAGTGTGAACAGTAAGTAGCTCGAGCAAATCAGAACGATGGAGCAGATGGCGATGAAAAAGTCCACACTTAGTTTCTGTAAGAGCTTTTAAACATGCTTCGAACAATTTAAAAAACAGTCATAAATCTATTTCTGAAATAATGAGCCTAAACTATAGTCAATTAATAAAAAAATTATAAACCTGTAAGAAATCATTTGTAGAATGTTAAAGAACATAGCAGGTAAAATAAAAATAATTCTGCTTTGAATAAATTTGCTGTTGGCTATTAGGCCTATTGTATTAGTAATATCCAACATAAGTTTAAAACAAACTGTAATTTGAAAATCAAAACACATCAGGAAAAAAAAAGAATGAACCAGCTCAAAAGACTAAATGAATTTCTTGTCTTTAACCTTTTTCCTTTGGTTTCTCAAAACAATGAAGTCAACGAGCATTTGTGTCAATTTTCTATGAAAACATCACTTGGTAAATGACAGATAAATCAAAATGCCTGAAAGTAAACTTAGTTCACCGTCCGCCACCTCGAAGGTTTATGGGGCGTTCGCTGCTTTGCTAGTTACTAGACCCTGTTTCTGACACTTCAGCTGTTAGTTTGTTTTTTGAACTATAGTCTACTGAAGATAAAGTGTCAAAACCCATATTCGGCTGATGTGTAGGAATGAGAAAATCTTCTTATTGCTGTAGTTTAGTGTCTCCATACAGAGAGTGCACAGGAGAGACTGGTTTATAACCAGCTTAAAATAATTATTTTTTTTGCATAAAAATTAAATAGCCAGTGTGCTTGAGCTGCACTGAGCCTCGTGGGCCATGCTCTGCCCCTTCAAGTCACCACCCTGTGACAGAGGCGTCAGAGCCACAGGGCAGTGGGCATCTTCTCTGCTCTTTTCCTGGACAAAGAATTCACTTGAAAACTGAGGGTGGACTTAGGCAGTGGGTCGGGCTTCGTCTTGCTGTTCAAAGCACAGCATACTCATATGTAAAATGTTAAACTTGACCAAGAAACAAGACATTTTTGGAGTGTTGTCTTTAGAGTCACGTCTACTGGCCACGAGAGACTCCTTTTTAGGATGATCTCTACGCTGTTTGGACATGGGCCGCTCTGGATCGTGGGGCAGAATCGTTCTTTTTTTGTTCCAAGATTGTTTCAGGAATTCTCTAACCCAAGTAGTGATATGGCTTTTTAATGTCACGATTCGAAAATGTCTCAGGCTAGATTCTCAGTCTAAGTTTCTAAAGGAGTGACGTACAAGCAAATGATGAGAAACGACACATTCATCTGATGCAGGTAAAGACATCCTTTTAAAATAGTGATATAACTGATGGTTAGTAGGTGATCGGGAACAAGATTAAAACGGTCACGAGTTAAACGTGGAAACGGCACTGGCCGAAATGGCGCTATTTCATCTTCATGTTTTTAGCATTGTCACAACAACTGTCTTGTAAGCTAATTAATGAATTAGTCTGTGCACCTGAGAGGATGCAGGGAAATAACCCCTTACAGTCCTAAGACTTGTTCACTTGCTGAGGACTTGTGGGCGTCCGGCTTCTCCTCATTTGGGCTCAATTTCTGTCCTCATAGCGTGAAGACCTAAAGTGGGTTCTCAATTATTTGTCGGGCTTTGAGTAACCAACTGGATATTTTAAGTGTCCCTTTACCATTTTGACAGCTTTATAATTAAGAACCGGATGTTACTGGACAGCGAAGTTGCTGTAATCCAGTGCGCCAGGCAGCTGGTCTGCATTGCTAGGGAGCTGCCGGACTCCGCCCAGGCCAGGGAATGAGCCCCACTGTGCGCCTTTCAGACCTGGGGCGGGGCGTTTCCACCCATGTGCAGCGACGAGTTAGTGATGGGTCGACTTCTGTAGGGTCAGTGTTGCGTGTGCGCCCGCCCGTGCTGTGTGCACACGCACACTCCCTTCCGTGCCTCTCTTTGAGCTGCTTAGAGATTTGAAATAAGTCATTGCTTTTCCCTTTCACTGTGCCCCATTTATTGCCACGTCACAGGGTTATGAGGCACTAATAGATTTCATGCGTCTGTGAATCTGAGGCAAGTGAGAAATTTTTCTTATCTGAAAGTCTGTGGCATCCTTACAGTCTGGCAATTCGAATCTTCAGGTGAAAATATTTTTTGCTACAAATATGATTGTTTTTTGGATAAATCGGAGAAAATTCATAAGAGATTAGGAAGTTATCTGAGATTGGTGGACAATTTTTATTTAAATAAAAGATTAGGGATTTGTCTTCCATGTAAGACTCAGTTTTTTAAAAAAAAAACAACAAAATACTTGATCTGTTTTAAGATTACTGTATTGTAAATGCTGTAGGTATATTGTTTTTTTTAAATATTCTCCTAGGAGGGAAACTTAATCTTTCCAGCTCTGTTGAGTATTTTAAGAAAGTTTTGGCTCTGTTAGCTGAGCCTGGGGTGTGTGTGTACGTGTGCGTGTGTGTACACGTGTGTGCATGTGTGTGTGCGCGCGCGTGCATGCATGTGTGTACGTGTGTATGTACATGTGCACACGTGTGTGCATGTGTGTGCATGTGGGTGTGTGCATGTGTGTGTGCACATGCATGTGTGTGTGCATGTGTTTGTGCATGTGCATGCACACGTCTGTGTGGTCATGTTCAGTGCACTTTCAGCTGGTGGTTTCTGTGTTCTGTGTCTGGATTCTTTCCCACGGACTGTCTTACAACATCCTCACCTGTGTCTGTCTCTCAGGGGAGGCTTGACAGATGAGCCAGGCGCCAGCAGAGAGCACGTGGTGAAGGCTGGTCCAGGTCGTGGGTTTGCCCCTCCTCGTCAGGGCCTGTGCTGCCCCCCCCCACCGCCCCCTAAATGAGCTGCAGTGCTGACCAGGGGTGGCACCTGCGAGAAAAGGATTCTCTACCAGGCTTTGCCCTTTGCCCACAGCCTGTTAGGTCCCCAGATTCAAGTGCGAAGGGACGAACTTGGCCTCAGTCTGCATCCTAAACACACGCTGTCCTTCGCGGTCCCCGGTGCCCCTTGTCCCCCATTCAGGGGGCTCCACCCTCATGGCCTCATCACCTCCTGAAGGCCCCACGTCCCAGCGCCATCTCACTAGGGGTTAGAGTCAACATGAGGATTTGGGGGACACAGACATTCAGGCCGCAGCACCCGTGGGGCCGTTTGCTCTGCCAGAATTGTACTGGAGGCAGGGAGCCTCCCCCCACCTTCTGGAAGGCTCTATGTTTGAGCTCACTGCCCCTCCATTTCCTGTGAGGGATGAGGGGCTCTGGCCTTCTGTCCCCGGCCCTCTGTCCCCAGCCCCTCCCACTGCGTTCTGACAGACAGCAGGAAATGATGACACTCTCCTCATTCAAATTAAGTTATTAAAATGTTACTGTTTCAGAACTGAGCATGCAGAAGGAGAAGAAAGGCAAATTACGCCAAATTCAGGACCATCCTCCCAAGTAATTTATTGGGAATGTGAAATGGGCAACTGATTGCCAGTTGACATTTAAGCTGCAAATTAAATGTGTTAGGCGCTTTGATGCCTGGTGAGGAATTACTATTTTAAACTGGGATTAAATTAGAATATTTGTACAAAGCAAAAGTAATTTTGTCAGATTTGGAGGAGGCAACACACAAGTGAGGGAATAAAATCATGAATCGTGTGAAACTGTACCTTCCTTAGTCATGGCGGACATGCATGTTAAATGAATGTGAGATGCCATTTTTCTCAGTGAGATTTTTGTTCCTCCACGGTTAGAGAGAAAGGGATTCTCAGGCTTGAGGTGGGGAGAAGTGTAAACATTTTTCAGAAAGCACCTTGGCAATATGGACGAAAAGTCTCAATAAACTTAGGGAGTTTCTCCGCAAATTTCAAATCTAGACTCGTGTAAATACGTAAACGACGGGCAGAGATGGTTGTTCAGGGATGTTCTTTGCGGTGCTACTTAAACCATGAGAGCATCGTGAACACACCCAACGGTCACGGGGAGGTGTCCTTGCACTAGCCCAGAGCGGGCTGCCATGCCGTGGAGCAAGCAGGGTCCCCGTTAGTGACATGAATGGGGTCTCACAACACAGCAGCAGATAGGACCTAGAGTGACATTCCCTTCATAGCGAGAATCGTGTGCATTCCCCTACGGACACGCACGGGGATCTGGGGCAACCACATATGAACGGTGACCGTCTCACGGGGGAGAGGATGCTGGGCAATTTTCTGTGGCCTCCTTTGACTGATCTGAAGCTTTTTTTTTTTTTATAATTAGACACACAAAAAAAGCTACTTTTCAGGGGAGAAATTATCACTGTTTTCCAGAGGAAGCGTGGGGTCATTAGTTTAAAAACAAAATTTTCTCCAATGTAATTTTCAGCATCGAGGTTCATTATTATCACTCTAATGGACAATTAAATATAGTTAAAATGATTTAAAAATAAAATCGTAAGAAAAAATTTAAAAATGGCATCGTAGAAGTATGCTTAGCTGTGTTGGTAGCTGTCACCCTCAGACATATGCACGCCCTCCCGAACTCTGGCAGACAGCAACACGGGGAATGATTAGATTAAGTACTTGCCATAATTGACAGTTTAGGCAAGAAGAACCGTGTGAAAAGTTGCATTTCTAAGTTCAGTGGCAGGTGATTCACTCACCATGTATTCACCCAAGCGGAGAGAAAGGCCGTGAATGCCCAAGCAGCCGGACCTTATGTCCCTGGGGTGCCATTATTACACGGCACACAGCGACGTGGGCTCCAGCCTGGATTCTGGAGCAGCCATCTTAGGTCCCGGATTCTGGCTCCTTAGCTATCTGTCCCAGGGCAGACACCTGACCCCTTCTGCCTGTTCTCCTCATTCATAAAAAGAGCATAGATCTGATCCTTTCTGCAAAGGGCGGTTAGGAGGATTACAGAATAAACGCATGCAACATGCTTGGAACAGTGCCGGATGCTCAGGATTTCACCCTTGAAGGATATTACCAATTTTATGGCCTCAGGACTGAGTTTCAGGCACACCCAGTTGATCCCTGTAGAACAGCGGTCCCCAACATGTTTGGCACCAGGGACCAGGGCCCCTATGAGACTCTAACGCCTTCTGATCCGAGGCGGAGCTGAGGAGGTGATGCCGGCCCTGGGGAGTGGCCGTGGGTACAGATAAAGTTTCTCTCCCTTGCTTGCTGCTCACCTCCCGCTGTGCAGCCCAGTTTCTAAGAGGCCACAGCCAGGAGGTTGGGGACCCCTGCAGTGAAGTGTGCAGATGTTACTACTTCTATCTGAAGACCCTCCAAAGTCTTGCTTACGTCCTAATATGAAATGGAGTAGGAGAAAGTGAAAAAAAAAAAGAGGTATAGGTGACCTATCAGCATTTAAATGATATGCTTTTCTTGAAAAATAGGACAATGAGAAAAAAATGAAAGTGCTTTTATGATAAAAAATTTGGAGCGAATGATAATTTGACTACTTTTTTTGCTGGAGCCCGACACAAAGCAATGGCCATTTCTGTAGCTTTTGCAAAGCTATGAAGGTGTTTAATACCCTTTGTGTAAATACGTGTGGATAATTTTCTTTTAAATGAGATGCTTCCTTTTGTTTTATGGGATAGAAATCCCATATCCCATTGCTCTTCCTTTTTTGCATAGTCATTAGAAATCCCCAGGCCTGTTTTATGCTCACTCATGATGGATTTCCATTCTCGTCTGCAATTGTTTGCTTGTTTCTGGTCAATACTTCATCCATGCTTCTTTATCGTTTGTTTCTCTTGAGTTTCCTTATTTTAATTGTTCTAATATTGGCAACATTTCTTGTAAGATATACAGCATAAAATCTTTGGAAGTTACAGACCTATTAAGAAAGGGATTTTAAACATGTGTTGTTTTGATAGTAAGATTATACTCCATGATGTTGGTCACTTATTCTGTTCACTTTCCTATACATAATGTTTTGAAAAATATAGAAGTCAGAGTTGATATCTATTTAGCGAAGCATTGAATTAATATATTAATTAATAAATATAAACAAATAATCAGATTTATTTGGGATCACCGGAGCTAGCATCTCATTTTAAGAATCGGGAAACCAAAGCACCAAAATTTGAAACAGGAGATTTCAAAGTAGAGCCACCTTCTCAAATGTCATGTTCTGTATCATTCACGTATGCCACAACGAGGAAAAGTATGACAGCATTTTTCAGAGCTCAATCAAATAAATATACTTCAGCATATTTAATTTGGGGTAGACTTTTAAATGGTCAATTAGAACAAAAACGAACGTGATCTGGTTCCCAACTGTGTAGGAACCACACCTTCAGCAGCCCACGTGTGACGGCATCGCCATCAGGCACGCTGAGCTGGGTGTGCCCCAACCCCCCGAAAGCACACGCCTGAGCGGGAGACACACTGACACGTGACGGAAAACACTTTGCAGCCTCCTTACGTCATACACGCCCGGAGGACGGTTCCGTCGCTCCCCAGGAGAGACGTCAGGGCTCTGTTTTATAAACGATCATTTGTCGTGCAGATGGCTAGAGATAAATTAGCTCTTGACAGCATCAGTTGTGCTAAAGTCCCCGGCCTGGGTGACCGAGCGGTTTTGAATTACGGCGCTGACATGCATTGCAGAACTTCGACACCTCAGCACCCTAAATGACAGCTCGTTCGCTTGACTTTCTCTCCCTCCGCGTTCGGTCCATGAACAGATCACGTGAGCTCTGCCTTTGCAGTGGTCCGAGGGCCTGTGGCCCCAAGTTTATAGTCTGAAACCCCGCGCCCCACCTACGATGGGCGGGGAGGATTAGCGCCCCTGCGAGGGACGCCCCCGGAGCGCCCTGCTTCCCGCGAGGTCGCGGGCGAGCCAGCGGGAGGGTCCCCGCCCCCGCACGCGCCACGCTGACCTCAGGCCTCCGGCCTCCAGGACCGCGAGACACGACCGTCCGTCGTCTGTGCCGCTGGTCCGTGCCGCTTCGCCGGAGCAGCCCGGACGCGCCTGGGCGGTGTCCAAACGCGTTCAGACGGCGCCCCCTTCCCGTGACCTCCGCCCTCCCCCGCGCCGCCCCGCCGGGTCCCAGCGGTGGCCTCCTGGCCGGGCCCCGGCTTCCGCCCGCTCGTCCCACAGATCAGCGTCCACCAGGGAGGCCCTCGGACCCCCGAAGTCGGGTCACGGAATTCCCCTGCTGAGAACACCCCGCGGCTCCCGTCCTGCGGAGCAACAGGTGAAGCCCTCGCACGCCCCGCAGTCCGCCCCCACCTGCTGTCCCACTGCGCGTCACCTCTGCGCCCTTCCGGCTGCGCTGCGCCCAGCCGTTCCTTTCGGACACTCGGTCGTCTCGGGGTCCTCGCCCGGGGTCCACGCGGCGCGTGTCGCGGGGGCCCCCGGGGCGGCCGGCTGCTCTGAGAACCGGGCCATTTCCGCCGCTGCCGGCGCTGCTGCCCCTGCCCCCTCCCCGGCCTCGTGCTCAGCCACCCACGGGTCCGGGAGCGGCGCCGGCTGGGCCCCCGCCGGGCGACGCCGCGGCGACACCGAGGACAGTGAGGAGCGGGCCCGGGCACCCGCGGGCGCTGCGCCCCTGGCGCAGGGCGAGGTCCATCCCCTCGTCCCTGCTTGCCCGGCTGTT
Organism: Eonycteris spelaea; assembly: GCA_003508835.1. NCBI lineage: Eukaryota > Metazoa > Chordata > Mammalia > Chiroptera > Pteropodidae > Eonycteris > Eonycteris spelaea. The sequence goes on along the minus strand of PUFA01000002.1, from coordinate 1,632,312 downwards.
TCCTCACGGCTCAGGGAGAAGCACCGTCAAGCGGGCCGTGTCCCTACGACCCGGTCTGCGGCCTGAGCGCCCCTTTTCTTTCTACGTGGGGTTCGCTTTCTCCCGCTCGCTCTGAGGCTCTCGGGGCCGGGCGGGGCGCCCAGCGCCAGGTGCGCGTCCTGCGCCTGGAACTCGCCGCGTCGCCGCTGAGCGCAGGTGGCTCTTGGGGCCTAGGCCGTGAGCCCGGGGCCCGCCGCCTCCTCCAGCGCTTCCCAGACGGGGGGCGGGGGGCTCCCCAGCCGCGCAGGCCGCCGTCCTGGCTCCAGGCCGCGGTCCGGGCTCCCGGACACCCAGCGTGGCCCCCGGGCTCGGCGGCGGCCTCTCTCCGCGACCTCCGTCCGGCCGCACGCGTGGCTTCTCGCCCCGGCTGCGATCTCGGGGACGTTCCAGCTGAGCTCTGACGGAGCACAGAAACGCGACAGCGCGGGGGGGCCCCCAGAACCCTCTGCGACAGCGCGGGGGCCCCCAGACCCTTCCGTGACAGTGTGGCCCCCCAGACCCCTCCGCGACAGCACGGGGCCCCCAGACCCTTCCATGACAGCGCCGCACCCCCAGACCCCTCCGCGACAGCGCGGCCCCCCAGACCCGCCTGCCAGCCCGGGGAGCCGCCACACGCTGCCCGCGGTGGCCCCGTCCTTCCCACGGTCAGGAGCCCCTGCCGCAGAGATGAGGGGACCGTGACTGTTACGCGGTCTGCAGACCACAGAGCAAAATTACGTATTTAAAAAATTATGAGAGGAACATTTTAAAGCGGGGGGCGGTGGTGGGTCTCGAGCCTCCCTTCTGTCCGGTGAAGGAGCAGCTCTGGCCTCAGTCACGGCGACGTTTCCTTTGCCCGCTGTTTAGACACATTGTAACCGCTCAGACGTCCGGGGACATTCGGTGGGTCATAGCAGGGCCCGAAGTCAGGGGAAGGGTCACAGCCGGGCCGGGACAGACGGGCTCATGTCCAGGGCGACCCCGTCCCCGACCTGCAGGACTCCCGGCTTCCAGGGGCGCTCGGGGTGACAAACGTGTCGGCGACAGCCATCGTTCGCGTCCCTCCGCTCCCTGAGGTGCGCACCCGAGCCAGCAGAGACGGCTTCCTCCGGGTCCCAGGTTTCTCCTCGCGCTGGGACCGACTTAGTCCCGCGGAGCAGGCTCGGGCCTGGGGAGCAGGTCGTCACCCGGCGTCAGGTCCTCGCGTTCACCTTCATCCAGCTCCTCCCCGTCTGTAAGGACGTGGAGCAGAGCTCAGCGCAAGGGCCCCCCGGAGCATCCCACCTGCGTCCCCGGTGGAAGGGAACCCGCACTTTCGAAGGGGGGCTCTGCGGGGCCAGCGTCACCAGCGGGGCCGCTGCCCGCTCGGTCGCCTTAACACGCCCACGGTCGTCGTCCCAAGGGCAGAGCGTATTTGAACGTGTTCTCGCTTTTTCTTTTCTTTTTTTTTTTTCTCGCAAGTTGCGATGCCAATGATTCGATACCCTGTCCAGTCATTTAAAATATGTCGAGTATACACGCGACATCTACATCCATACATCTGTATCGATAGCTGTGACTATGCGCACACGCAGCGAGGAATTGCCACGGTCCGCATCGGCGTGGTTAGGGGGAGCTGGGTGGCACTTGGTGGCCGGCCACGGACCATGCTGAGGGGTGTTGCTTAAGTGCTGTGGAGGGCACCGCGGGGCGCCTCACTGGGTTCTGGCACGGACCCTCAAGGACAAATGGTGTCTCCTGCAGACTTGACTGCGGCACCCAGACACCGTCGACAATGAATCTGAATAACGGCTTTTTGCCATCAAGAATATTCTGTTCGTAACAGATCATTGGCTAAAAAAAAAAAGGCGAGAGATAACTATTAATCGAGGAACGTACTTAAGGTAGAAGTTTTCCGAGTTCACGGCCAAGAACGTGCTGTGTGTCCCCGTCGTCAGCCCAGGTCAGAGCCATCCCTGGAAGCCCGACGCACAAACAGGCCGCCTGTCTGCGGTGGCCCGTCCTTCCTTCCGAGACACGCGACTTCGGCGTCATTGTTAAACAAGTAGGGCACCATCTAGAAAACCCTCAGGATAGGCTCAAGCTCGGTTTTCCACTGGCAAATGGAAGATTTAAAGACTTTCATTCATTTGGGGCACGATGATCAGAGTCAAGGCAGAAGCTAAGAGCTATCAGAGGACATTAATGGCAACAGCGGCAGAAATGCGCGAAATTGTCGATCGTCTTCCTGCCTAGGGGGACTCGTCTCTAGTGGTCGCAATCATGTCTTACACACAAAGAATAAGTGGATTCCTGTTTGTCGTGTAGACATCAGTCCTACATCTACTGGGCTTTCGTTTATGTGCATTTATGGTAACTATATTAGTCAAGGAAAGCCTCAGGCTCGAGGACAGTCAACTCACGTCTACCTTTGTGATGATATGAAGACTTTGGAATTGACTTCTTACTGTAAAACCGATCTGGAACATAAACATAAGTATAAACAAAAGATAGAAATCCTGTGTAAATCCATGACCCAAAGTTACCAACTGCCAATAAATTGATATGTGCCCTTCTGGCTTCTATAAATAATTTTCATAGTTAATAGATTATAAAATATGTGAATTTTGTAAATTATTTAGAAACACATATATAAGTCTATGATAGTATTAATTTAGGAAATCCAGTCATTTAGGAAATTCAGTCACATAAAATTTGTAAAAGTCATACTTGGAAATTAAAAATCACTCTTCCACAAAGATATTTGAAATGTGTTATTCTGTTAACATCAGAAATTATTATTTCATTCCAACATCACTGGTAACCAGGATCATCCTTAATCTTCTTCCTGAAGAAGCATCTTTCTGATAAGCATGCTGTTCAACAACTAGAAACTGGAAAAAAAAAATCACAGTGTAGATAGCCATGTCATTTTGAGGTAATTTTGATTGAAGCGATATTTTCACTTTATTTCCACATTTTACACCAAATATTTTGCAAAGCTAACTAAAAGGGATTGTGAGATCACTTAACAGGTTTTTATTATTATTTGCCTTCATGTATAAGGTTTTGATATCACCTAAAAAGCTTTGACACCTTAGAATTTTTAAAATAAAAACAGAATTGAATATAAGAAAATAATTGAGTGAATGTAAAAACAGAAGTTATATGAAAAATACATGGTAGGCCATAGATCAAGAGAGGAGAATATTTCCAGTGGTGTGAGATATAAGATGTCGATGTTTTTAAGCATGCGTTGGAATTCCTATTTGTTTAAATATATAAATGCAATTAGAATTGACTTTTACTTTAATTCATAGATGTAGCCATGTCTTCATAGGAAAGTTAAGTTCAGACTTGTCTCATATGTAAGTTGTTATTCCTTCATTAGTCAGTTGGAATTAGAATCATACTTTTAGTCGATTTCTAGAATTTGGATTGGAGAGTTAATAACATTTAATTATTGAAAATCCTTTATTAAATTATTCAATTATTTCAATATTATAGGGTTGCATTCTCTTCCATCAATCTTTATAATTCTGACAATAATACAATTCAAAGGTGATTCTTCTGAGTATTCTCCATGGGTGCAGAACACAGTTAACTCACCTCTATACCAGCATGGTGGTTACGAGCATCATCTAGAAAATTCCTATTACGGCGTTTCTGTAGCAACTCTCTTTCCATGACAGCGGCTTCTTTGTGGGTTACAACAGCAAGGAAGACATTAACACAAGTAAAACATTTCAAGTCAAGAAGCAAGTGCACGAAAAGGCGGTACATCCTCTAATTTCTCTGAATGTCATACGAGCGTAATTCCCTGTGAAGTGTCATTTCCGTCCCTCTCAATACGGTCATTCCGAACGCACCCCTGGCGGTTGGCAGTGTTGTCACACGCACGCCGAAGTGCTCCCGAATATTCCAGACACAACTGCCGTGTTTCGGGGTCTCAGCGGCACCCCTCACACACGTGTCCGCACCACGTCCCTCACCTGCACGGCACCTCGCTCTTCTTCCCTAACGGGAAGTGTGTCCCCCGAAGCAACACCCGACGACATCCGTGTCCAGTGGTGGAAATGCAGTGTCTCGAGCAGGCATGCAGTGAGGGACGCGGTTTTGCATTGAAGCAGGTTCACCGTCAGGATGGGGAGGACATGGCGGGCTTTTCCTGAGGCTCTTATCTCAGTGAACGCAACTGGTGACTTGGCTGACACGTGCTCTGTCCGCTTCTGTATTCCTGCTTCTTCCGGATGCCTGCCGGCCAATGTCATTGTGCAGGTGACGATGAAAACGTTGGGGTGCTCTGGGAGGCCCTCCCACCTGCAAAACGAACGTCCACACCGCTCCGCCTTGCCCACGAGACCCGTGGGCTGCCACGCGGCTCCTGACTCTTTTGCACCGCGAAGCATCTTGTCCAGAACCCGGGAGGGGGTGGGGAACTGCCTGTCCTGGAGTGTGCCATTTGTACCTGGGGTGTGCGATTCTCCAGGTAAAGAAAGTGATGGCAAAGTGGTGGGAAACTCACAACATTTCTCACGCGTTTTGCCCAAACCTGGACAATCCAGACCACTCGCTTTCTGTGAGGCAGAAGTAAAGGGACATGTGTGTTTTGTCCACCTGCAGGGGCACGGCGGGCCCTCACGGGGGGAGGTAGTCACCCTTTATAGGGAAGAGCGTGTAGGAATGATTGCGAGACCTTTCACATGACAGACGTGCAGCCCTCGGAGGAAAGACTTGAACCTGAGTTCAGCAATTAATACTGCGATTTAGCAGCAGCGTGACCACAGAACGTCATTTAATCCCCCTACACCTCCTTTTCCTATTCTGTAATGTCACACCTGTCCCACCAATTCGCTAGGCTCCGGCCGAATGAGATAATGCCCGCGGAAACGCCTCAGCGGCTGTGAGGAGAGCTATGGCCGCAGACCGTGAAGACACCGGCGGGAGCATTTACTTCCAGGACTCCCGGGGGTCCCCCCTCTGGCCTTGAACCCGTGGACTGCGGCTTCCTGGAACTTCGGGGCATAAAGCGAAGGCTGAAGCCATCTTTCACATTTGAGGAGCAATTCAAAGAAGGGGTCCACTCTGTTGAAAGAGACAAGGCACAGACTGAGTTTTAAAAATTGGTAGAACCCCCCCCCCAAAAGGACACCCTGCCTTTGCTTTTGATATTTCCCTTCTCTCTGTGTTGTTCTCATGGTTTCCATTTTGGGTGAAATGCATATATTCTTGGGAAACATTTGCACAAAGCATTAATCTTGTTGTTAAGAGGACCTCCTTAACAATCTATTTGTGGTGGTTAGGAGACATCTTTCTTAAAAGTAAGAGAAAATATTTTTTCAGACATTTAAATTGCTCAGTGTTGGGAGATTTTTCTTACAAAATTTGAGGCTACTAACAACTTCTCTTCTGCAGGGATTTCCATAAAGAGCAGAGTAGTCTATACTTTCTGTCTATGAGCAGAAGAAAATGCCTGTCGCCCATTTCTGTTAACTTCTCATTTAGTTTATGATAATGCCTGGTATTTAATTTGACAAATACTATTGGATGTTGAATTTAAACCAAAGAATTGTTTTTCTTAGGATGAAAAGCACATCAGGAAATAGCTATAATCCACTGTTTAGTTAGAATATACACACTGAAATGGATATAAGTTTGGCATTTTCTATCTGTTTACTGAATTTAGGAAAATGCGTTGACGATCGTCTGAATTTAATTCTGAAACATGGAACGTATTCATCGGAGGCTAGCCCTTCATGTTACTGCTGACAGCTGTATATTTAGACTTCACAATGTACAGCAAAGTAACGGCTACGACTAAATCCGAATCTATACCCGTCACTACTATTTCATCTACATGGAGGTACAAGGTGATCCTGGAGGTAAATAAAATCCACGTGGGAGATTTCGCAGTTAGTTCTGTAGACTCTTAGACGAGAGAGAAGGTGGAGTATCATGCGGGCTCAATATGGGATGGGGCTTGTCACTGCCACCCACGTTCTGCTGGCCGTAGCTCAGCCTCGTGTCCCCGAGGGGGCCAGAGACCCTGGGACTGCAGCCCCTCCCCATCTAATCACCTCTGCGCCGTGGGCCAGCACCCCACCTGTTTCCACGTGTTCCTGCTCAGCCAGGGAGGGGAGGGTGGCCCGGAGCCCATGGAGGTTTGTAGCCACCGCGTCTTGGCTGCCCTGAGCAGCTCACCCAGATCTCTCTGAGTGCAACTTCAGTGCTCTGAAATGGATATGATTTTTATACACCCAGGAGGGTCGTTATGATAAACACTGCATGAAAATCACTTAGCTGTCAGTACCTACCCAACAGTGATGATGATGGTTATTGTTGCTGTCGTCTGCTGAGTGGTCCTTTCTCAGCATCCGTGGAAGTGGGAGACCCTGGACGTTCTTGCTCTGGGGTCATCGTGTGGGCCGTGCTGGGGTTTAATGATTGAGCATAATTTTCTTAAGTAACCACATCCAAATGAAAAGTACGGAAGTGTGATTAAGAAGGATACACTTTTTTATATTCAGTGACCTGATTTCTCAATGAGATTTTTAAAAAATTCCGCATATTGATGACCGTATAGACCTACTTAGTATAAAAAGAGCAGCAGACCGTGAACTCGGAAGTACCACTCCAGTCCAAGTTTTTCCTCTTTCGTTGATGATGTGGCATCCGTTCCAGCTTATGAATGTTGGGGTTTTCCCCGCCAGGACCCCGAGGCCATCTTTGCTTTCGGTCTCTCTCTCTCTCACTCATTCCCACCGAGGACACGGACCAGCCCACAACCTGTCTTCTCGCTGCAAGGCGTGTGGCAGGATTCCTGCCCCTCACTCCGTTCCATCTGAATCGTGTTGACTTTTCCACTGTTGTGAGTGTCGATGTCCCCTACAGATCTGTCATCTTGGTTGGTCTTAGGGGTTCGTCTGCAGGCCTGTCCTCGCGTTCCAACCCCAGCATCAGAGCTGGTGTAGCCTCAGGTCATCTCGTATGGATGCTTTAGATGAAAGTAAATGCCGTGATAAATTTAAAAAAAAAAAAAACTTTTAGAATGTTTCTCGCAGGTGTATAACCCACTTGAAAGACTAATTGATTTCAGATTTGGGTTATATGCAACTGACATTATTGCATATTTGAAGATCTTCATTGAATCTAAGAAAAAAAGGCATTTCCTTCTACAAAAAAAATCAGTAAGCTATTTCTTATTTTAATAAGTTTAGACAACTGGAATTCTTCCTATTTAAAACCCGCCCTATCTCTGTGATTAAAAGATTATGCGTATTCTGGGTAGGGTCCTATTCTGCCTTAGTCACTCAAGCCGGGTGTCAGCGCCCCGCCCACATCAGCGCTTGCTGTCAACATGCACAACTCAGAATGTCGGTGGCTGGATTCTTAGGACTAATCTCGACTTCGGGTTATTTAACATGGGAAGAACTACATTTAAAGGGGATCTTCTACCCTCTTTAACGACTCTCAAGTCTCCTTGGGTGTGGCTGGGAGCGACGTCGTGGTTAGGGTTGAGTATGGCAGCCGCCACCGTCACCAGCCCAACAACTCAGCGTCCACACCCTCGCTGATGGTGGGGGGCTCTGTCACCTCGTGTTACAGGATTGCATGCACGTGGTGCGGCTGATGACCGAAGACTGGCTGCTGAACTGTGACACAGCTCTCAGCCATTTGTGGTGCTAGGAGCTCTGGTTAGTAATTGTAATTAAATAGAGAAAACCCTGCTCACTGTGGGAGCCGGTGGGGTGTGGCATGAACTTTGTAACCTAGATGAGAGAGCTCTGGGCATCTAACTATTAATCCCTCCAACTGTGATCACCCTGTTTCACACAGCTTTATTTATCGAATATGCATTTTGATTGGGATCGAATTGGTAAGGTTAGGTATGGGGAAATTTGAGGAAGTGTTTTTTCTAGTTCCTTTTATATATATATTATGTAAAGTTTAATAAATGCAAAAAGGTTGAATAAGGAACCTCTTGTATAATTTTACATACAATATAATTTCATAAAAATGAATGAACTCTTTAAAAATGGCCGGAGATGACACTGACGTCTGTGTTAAGAGCACCTGTAATTTTAACAGGTGCTCTTTTCTCCAGATCCAATGTGATTCACCTGCGTCCCTCTCAGCAGGCCATAAGCTGCCGTAAGGTCATCTGTGTGCTTTCGTACAGAGCACAGCCACTGGCCTTTAAGAGTCACCCAATAATTTTCTACTGAAATAGAAGAAAAGCTAAAGTGTGTCATTTTTCATATGATTGTACCACGATGGGCCGCAGAAGTTAATAATATTCTTTAGCAAAAATGTGTGTTCTGGCTGTAATCTAGTATGCTGAAGATATTTTTAAAAAGTACATAATTTTGATCCAAATTATACTTTTGGTCACTTCTATATTTTATTTTATTTTTGGTTCCTTGATTTTGGGGGGGGGGTGGAATTCTACTTCAAATAGAGCTGAAAGATATGAACACAGAAAATGCTTAAGCATATCTTTTGAAGACAATGTGATTTGGATAAAAATCAACGCGAGAACTTGGTTTACGTGAGGGCAGAGGGGGAACACACGTGGTCAGGTCTGCAGGCCCCAGACCGCGGTAAGGCTGAGCCCTGGGAGAGCCGCCTCTCTGCCACACATGGAGGGGTTCACGCCGAGGGGGTGCCAGGGAGGCGGCACGGCACGTGTGGGTCTCCACGGAGGGGCGGAGGCCACCGGAACACTGAATCACCACCATGATTGTTAGAAACTGAGGACTTTTGTCATGTCGTCCAATGAACGTAGCTTCTTTAGTAACCGCACGTGCCTGCCAAGGAGAGGCGACTACTTGTGACAGCTTCCAAGCGCTAGAAATGCTTATATTTTACTTGGTGTATCTCAGTTATTGCTCATATTTCTTTCCGAATGAGCTCTTTATGAAGGAAGTAGAGTTGGAGCCGATCTTGAAACTCCGGAAGTTGGTGTTGTAAAGAGGAAATGCAATAAATACAGAGAGTTATTAACAAGACAGTGACCCGCGTTGACTCAGGAAGGACATTCCGTTTCCGAGAGCTAATTTGTAATTATTGTAAAATTTGCTTTAAAAAGCAGATACATATTGTCTTCAAAGAAGAAATGACCACTGTTAAGAAATACTGTTTTCTTTGATGTGGATCAAATTTTAAGTGCTATGTCTCTGTAATGGAAATAATTTGCATGACGGCTCAAATCTCAATATGAGTTGATACAATAACAGAATCTGGCTTTAGTCTAGAAATCGCTTCTCCAGAAACTCTCCCCGAGACCTCACCTTTTGGCATCTTTTCTAAGTATACTCCTGAGCATCGGGGTGCGTACCTTCCCGTGACTGCGGATCACCCGTCTCGTGATTTCCCCCTTTACCTGGCCATCGCGCCCGCCCACACTCAAACTGATGCCGGGGGCCATGCATCCGTCCAGGTGTGCTAGATCGCTAAGCGCGCATTTCTGGAGCCCGTAACTCGGGAGTGCCCAGAAGTGTCCTTCAACCGAGAGGAGCAAGGAGGCTCCGTCCCTGGGGCAGTGCGGACCGCGTCGGGTCTGAGGACTAGAGGACATGGGACAGGACGTGTGGGTTTGAGACTCGGCTGTGCTACAGGTACAGCAATGGAACGTCCTACAGCAGGGCCCCAGGCGTGGACGGCTGAGCGCAAGGTCGTTCCGTGGGAGGAGGGCAAGGCATCGGGAGGCCAGAGGCCGGGACTCAAGGCCTCTGCAGACGCGTCGGTGACCAAGGGAGAAGCAGGAAGGGAGAGAAGGCGCCGCTGTGCTCGGTGGTGGGACGTCACGCAAACGATAGAAGAATGATACTTTAGGGGAGTTTTTAAGTAGAAAAATGCACAGTGCTGAGGCAGCAACACAGAAGGTGCTCCTGCTGCACCTTTAGGATAAGTCTGTGGTAACTACAGGGGCACGTGTGCACGCGCACACACACACACGCACATACGCACACACCCCGACTGTTTGAGAAGGCTCCCGAAGGAAACATCAGGGCGGTCCCTCCAAGGCTTCCCACCTCTGTTAGTGTGCTGTGAGGATGGGGTGGGAGGGTGGATGGATGGATGGATGATGGATGGATGCATGCATAGAAATTAAATGCATGGATAAAGCGATGAACAAATAATTGGAGGAATTATCAAATCGGCACAATCATTTACTGTAGCATTTGTCCTTTGTATACTCTTCCCATTTCATTTCCCGCACTATATTCTGTCTCAGAAATGTAGAGTCATAACCGACTCAAGCCGATACGAGGTCTGGTCTTCTGTACCTACATCCTAGGATGTTTCACCAATTAATCAATGACACTCTTTCACTGTGGCGAGCTCAATGAGGGCTGTCATGCTTCCTCAGGCTTTTCACATGTCAGCCTTGCTAAAGCTGTGAAAAACGCCATGCCTCTGTTTACTGTTCTGAGCTTCCTTACACGGTTCCAACAATGAATCTGAGCACAGCTGCCAAATGTGTCACCTTCTTGTCATTTCTTTGGCATATAGTATCAGAAAGAGCCAATCGCTGACTTATAACATGTGATCTCAACATTCAAGCGACTATGTAAAATACTGGAATCATTTAAATTTTTGTCAACCAGTTCTGCACAGCACATTAATAGTTACTAAGACATGATGCACTGGACACTTATCTACCGTGATGAGGATACAATCATAAACAACGTGACGTATCTTCCTCGAGGGGCTTCATCTAAGGGATGAAGACGGGCAGCGAGCAGGCATTTAACAATCTCAAATGTTAACCCGAAAGGCGTTATACTTGTAGTTCTGATGAGAGCATCAGGGAATGCAGAGCAAAATGCAGGTTTCGAAGTTGAAAGAACAGGTTGAAATATATAGTTGCTTCTTATTCTCCATTCTGGTTGAATTGTGTCCTCTCTAAAAACAAACAAACAAACAAACAAACACACATTTTGAAGTCTGAACACCTAGTAACTCTGAATGCGGTTTTATTTGGAAACAGGTCTTAGGGAAGTGATCGGGTTGAATGAGGTTGATAGCTGGGTTTAATCCCGTAGCACCCATGTCCTAAAAAGGGGAAATGTTCATGCGTGGGCAGAGAGGCACAGAGAGGAGGCGTCCCGTGAAGGGGTAGAGTGATGCCTCCACATGCACGAGACCCCGAGACTCCCAAAGGCAAACTGCCTGGAGCAGGCGGGGCCGGGGGGGAAGGGGGAGCACAGGGGGAGCAGGGGAAGGGGGCAGGGGAGGGAGGGGCGGGGAGAGCAGGCTTGCCACAGAGCGAGGGGCCCCATGGAACCCTCGATTTTGGACTTCTAGGTCCAGGACTCTGAGATGATGCATTTCGTTGTTTTAAGCCAACCATTTGGTGGTATTTTTTTATGGCAGGACTAGCAAATGAGTACATTTTCTATAAGATTTTTGAGCATGTCACTTAACCTCCTTAAAAAATACTAACTTTTCTATAAAATGGAAACGACGTTGCATAATAATAGCTAAGGGATTTGGGGTAAAAGTGACAGAGATCCTGCACATGAGGCAACCGGAAAAGGTGATGTTTAATAAATGGCAGTCGTTATTATAATATTTTAAAAAATATAATCTTTTCAGAGCTTTAAGAATCCTGATCATAAAAAATATATAAAAATGTATTTGCCATTTGTTTTCTGCTTCCATTATGAAGTGGATTATATGTAAACTTTAAGTGCTTCAAATAGTCATTCTATAAACTATTTATAATTTAAAATTAATCCAAGGCTCTAAGAGCATTCTCTTTTATTTCATACTTCCATTAAAGAGCCATTTTCCTATGCTTAAGGATAGTTCTATTGCGGTGAAACAGTATGCCAAAAATGCATAATTAGCACCAAAATTATTACGCAAAATATTTGTATCATGACAATAGCAAAGCTTTAGTCATGCTGCAGCAATATTTAATTAATTTGCTCTGTACATGTTAAAAGGGGAAGAAATGGGAGAGTTGCATTAACGCTCACGTTTCTCAGAAGTTCTATTAACGTTGCTTTTCAGCGGGAGCGTGTCAGGTGCTTCGGCGCCCCGTGCTTTCACGGGGGCTGAACCCCTGCCTCGCCCAGCCCCGCGAGAACAGGTCACCCCCAGACCCTGCAGACGGGGCAAGACCAAGGACGGGAGTGGGCGAATCACAGAGGATAGCTCAGAGAGTCAAGATATCTAATGGCTTTTTAACACTCCTCGAGCACATCAACAAAAGAATAATAATTTTCTAAAAAAAATGCTGAACTTCACATTTATAAAAAAAAAAACAAAAAACAGAAAACACACAGAAAAGGGAAACTATAGCAAATCTCACAAAGGCTGATTCAAAATTTCTAAATATTAATGTAGAATTTGAGAGTAAATTAAAAGATTAATATACAAAAGATAAAGGGAATTTATTTTAGTGGTATTGCAATGGATTAAATATTAGAAAATTAAATAGATCAGATTATAAGTCATGAATTTATATTATAAACTCTAAATTTACATTTATATATTAAAAATAGTAAATACAATTTAGCAATCATTTCTGATATTTATCAACTTAGTCAAATAGAAGATCACATTTAAGTTTTATAAACTTCATCAAATATAAGATCGAGCAAAATACTTTTTAAAAAAGTTCTACAAAATGGAATATTTCAAGGCAGTGCAGCTAAGGAAAATATGCCACATTGGCTACTTTTAGATAGTATGCATCTGGAACTTTTAATTAATGCAATCAATAAAAGAATGAAATAAGAGGTATGAATTTTAATAGTCTTATTAAGGGCTTGAAATTCATCATGATAGGAGACATTTTTCACAATTTCTCATTTTTCTCTAGTTTTATTGAGATATAATTGGCACACAGGACTGCATACGTGTAAGATTCATAGCCCAATGACTCGACCGGAGGGCAATTTACAAAAGCCAGAGGAACCGGCAGAGGCCAGAGCCCCCACCCCCCCACCGCACCCCGACCTCCCGCGGGGGAGAAGGGGTCACGGACCCTGCTAAACCGCCGCGTCCGACGTCAGGGTCTGCGCGTCCCTCGGACGCCGCGGGCCGTGGAAACGCCTGTCGACCTGGCCGTGCTGCGTCAGCCGCGGCGTGGTTCCCCACGACCCTTGTCACCACGTACCTGGCACTTGCTCGAGCCTCTGCCTGCTCCGATCTCACTGAGGCCCGTGCAGGCTCCCCGGAGCCCCCCGCAGCGCCGGCAGCGCCAGGGCGGGTGAGGCTCCGTCCCCATGGTCTGGACCCGTCCCAAGACGAAGCGGTCGCTCCCGGTCCCTGTTCCCACTCCGCTCTGAGCTTGGCGTTCGGTTGTGGTCCCTGGCGGTCACTCAGCCATGGGGTCAGTGCCTGACCATGCGCTACAGGTAGTGAGTGCTGAAGAGACGGTGGAGGAAAGGGTGCACTTGATCTAAGTACTTTATTTTTTTTTTATTTTATAGGCGAGGCAAGGCTTGGTTGACTTCCCAGGTGGCAAGGACCTTGTCAGTTTACCATCCCTTACTTTTTTATGTTTATTTTATTTGCTTTACACCTCCAGCACCTGGTCTTCCTAGGTGGTCTCCCATCCCAGTACTAAGCAGGCCCGAGCCTGCTTAGCTTCCGAGATCAGCTGGGATCCAGCACATTCTGGGTGGTGTGGCTGTGGGCTTGCTATGTGCTTTAAACCTTCGGGAAATGTTGACGAGCTAAGAGCAGCATGCAGTGCCAAACCCTGGGAATTTCCGTTGGAGACGAGAGGGCTGATGCAGGACAGCGAACTACTGGCAGCAGAGAGAGGGACCGGGCGGCTGTAGCTCAGGCGGGAGGACTCTAATGAGACACCAGCCACCGCCACGAGGCAGCTGGGGTTCTGTAGGGTCCCCAGCTCTGCGGAGCTCATTAAGCTCCGAGGACATCATTACGGGGCAGAAATGTATAGAGTTGAGTTCTGCAAAGTAAACGTGGGTCATCAAGGAAAGCTTAAATTATACCCACGTCCTTTTAATAAGTGAAGAAAACAAACAAAAACAAAAACAAACCTGCACTTTATCTGAGAAACAACCTGCAAAAAATTGGGTTATTCACAGCGTCCTCAAGTACACGAAACAAAAACATAAGCAAACCAAAACCAAACACACACACACACACACACACACACACACACACACACACACATCTGGTCTGAACTTCACCTTTTCTTTCAACTTCCTTTCTGGTCCTAGCGTTATCCATACTGCAGAAATCATCATCCACTTTTAGCAACAAGATCATCACTAGTATCTACAGATACATATTATTTTAAACAACATGTTCGGTTTAATAACATACGTTTAACAACATGTACTGAGAACTGACAAAATTCCAAGCGTTCCGCCCGGCATGGAATGATATTTATATATTATCTACCAGAACAAACTCAACTGGTACTTTTGAACAAGTGTGGTTCAGTGATATAACTGTAATAAATCTAAAATGCTTGCAACATGCTAAAACGTTGGTTACATATTCAAATGTTAGAATTTAACGCCCTCTGGGTGTGATTTCAGTTTTTATCGAAACAACTCTCATTGCTGACGACTGCCTTCCAGAGCTTCTCTGTTGCTGTGGCCACTGTCCCCGCCCGCTCAGACCACATGACAGAATGCCACGGACGGGAACTTGCACACAACAAACACTCGTTCCTCCTGACTGGACACTGGACAGTCCAAGACCCCGGCGCCGACACATTGATGTCTGGTGGGAGCCCGCTGTCTCGAAGGCCGTCCGTTTGCTGCATCCCTACGTGGTGGAGGGGGCAAGGGGGCTCTTTGGGGTCCTTTTATAAGAGCAGTGACCCCGTCACGAGGGCTCAATGCTCTTAACCGATTCACCTCCCAAAGGCCACCTCCGGGTAGCAGCGCCTTGCGGGGTTCAGAGCAGGTTTGTTGGGGACGCTGGCATTCACACCCTAACAGTCAGCATCGCTGAAGTTCCCAGAGGGACCTGGCTGGAGCCCTGGGTGATAAATAGCACAAATTACGCACCTGGGTTTTACCTCCAACGAAAGTGGTATACGTGGTGACCGTGAGAAAGATTCACTTGCACCACAAAAGGAAAGTGCATGCCATTGTAGGTGCCCCCACGAAACTCGTGGTGAGCACACACCCCATAAATACACGGCTTCACAAAGAGTAAACACACGGAAAATAACGGACAAATATTCGTAGACGCGTTGACTTTCAGGAACAGGAAGCGTTTACACACTCGTTCAGCCAGGAACCCGGGATTTCGGCGGGAGCGCTGGGCGGCCCTCAGCTGTGTGTGCTGAAGGAGTCGGAGGCGTGAGCTGGCCACCTCCAGGCACCTGCCATCGTCTCCAGAGCATTTACACACTGCACTCCAGGGGCGGTTCACGTATTCGTGCTACCCGTGAGACCGAAGATGTGTGTCTGTTCCCTTGTTTGTAACTAAGTTGTTTCCTCTTTTTGCCATGATAATTGCAATTTGGAAATCACATATTTGATTTTAGTCATTAAAAATGCAGCGATTCATGCCTGGTTTCTGCAGTGTGCGAGCACACACGCCTCACAGCATTGCACAGTGAACACATCCATTATACCATGAATGATGAAGTAGCAATTAATGCTATAAACAATCTCATCTTGTAACGTCAACATTGGTATACTCTTATGCACATTATAATCCAAGAATTGATTAGAACCGTGTTCCCTTGTTCTTTCCCAGGCATTAATAAGCAGATAGTTTATCATCTTTAATTTAACTCTTTAATTTTTAGTCTTGGACATAATGGTTCTGTTTCTCACTGTTTCTCATTGATTTTTTTTTTTTTTTTGGTTGAGAAAACCTCAGAATGAGATATTATGGTTAATACCTTGAATTAAGCAGGGGAAAAAAACATGCACAAAGAAAATGAAGTAATGTCTTTATTGACATGATATATGCAGAGGGAAAAATACAGATTTAGAGCTATATTAAATGCGTTCACTTTCCAATAACAGACAGATTTCCTTCTTCCAGATCATTCCACCAAGGCCACACCAGCCTCCTTTGTGCTTTGTTCTTTCTTTGATCTCCAAGAGTGACACATTTCAGTTCCTCTTTTTGGATATTTACCAATAATGATAGTGTACAGTGTATTTTCCATTTATTTACTTTTCTACTAACATTACAGGATGTATTTTATTGTACTACATAGATACTGTGCGCACGTGAGTGCACACATGCGTGTGTGTGTGTGCGTGTGTGTGTGTGTGTGTGTGAATGAGAAACGAGAAATGAGAATGAGAATGAGAAACCCTGGTCCATTAACACAGTCCTTGACTCAGGAAGAATATGAGCCGCCTCCCGTGGGAGATAGAACACCGGGACACTGTCCTTGCCTTTGCGAACACAGCGGTAGCCAGACGTGTTCCCCCTGCGTTCCATTTGAACTGATGATCTGATGTTTGGTTGTTTTCCTGATTTTTTATTTGTTTGTTTTTGTTTGGTTGTCTTTTTTTTATTTGTTTGTTTTGTTTTGTTTTGTTTTTTGGCGATATCAGCATGCATTTGAGTCCTAAAATCTCAGTCCTCCTTCTGAGGGCCATTTGTTGCTGACGTGCCCAATATATTTCATCAAGCAGGTCACATCACTCAAGCAATCATCTAAAAGAAGCTTCTCCTGAAAAAGCCATCACCTACTACAGGCAGAGGAAGCCCAGAGGCACTTCAGAATATTAAACGTTTACTAGACACACTTTACCTTATTTTTTTTTCTATCAATATTCTTGCATACATGATGGTTCATTTATATTTCAGAGAAGCATCTTGTTTATGTTTACTAGGTCCATCGGCCTTTAAATGGTGGAGGAAATGAGTCACTTTAAAATCTAGCCAATCTTTTACAATCACTGGAGGTGGATTTTAAGGACATTTTCCCTCAAATTTCCAAGGGGATATCAATTTATGCATTTTAATAATGTACATGAGCCATATTATATTTTTAAGGGAGGAGAAAGGCAAAACATTTAGCAAAAAAAAAAAAAAGTTTGCTGAAGTGAGTTTTAATTATTTTTTTAATATATTTAAATCCCACAAAACTTGATTTTTGTCATTACTACACTCATGGTCCTTGAATTTACCCAGCAGCTTATGCATCGCACTGCTCCTTATTCTTTTCGTATCTCTGTGCCTTCACCTGATGTTATTTTTCTTCTCCCGGAGATACCCATTAGGATTTACTCGGTCTTCGTTTATCTGAAAGTGTCTTTTCGTTGTTGAAAGGTATTTTCACAAGGGGCGGCTTCTCTGTTGACAGTCATTTCAGGACGGTCCATTGAAGATCTCATTCCTTACCTTTTGGTTTCCATTTTCTGGTGACGAAATCGGCCATGAGTGTCTTGCTGTGCCTTTCACTGTGTGTTTTCAAGATTTGACTCTGAAGTTTGATTTTCTCTGTATGCATTCTACCTTTTCGCTTATGTTACATGAGGCCTTCAATCGATTATGATAAGTGATCTACCACTATCTCTTCAAATATTGTTTTTGCTCCATTTTTTCTTGTCTCCTTATGGAGAACTGTCATGTAATAATGGCCCCAATATCCCGAGTTTTTCTGGCAATCGGTCTTTGTTTTCCGTTATTTTTTCTCTCTTTCTTTATACTTACCTTTGTCTAGTTCTCCAATCCTCTCTCCAGCTTGCCCTCATCTGATGCTAAGTTTCTTGTAAAACTGGGGGATTCATTTTTATATATATTCTCTTCTAAAATATATGTCTTAACGAAATGTTGAATGTTTTTTACTGTGCTTACTAAAATGAATCTATCATATATGTTTTTAAATAAATGCATACTTCTCACACATTTTTACATAAAAGATCATCTCATATTCAAAAATTATCTAGTTTACAAAGTGGAAAATAACTGCTGACAAGACCTGCCAAGTTAAAAGGTAAAAGTTTGAGCATGTAAGGCATATAAGTTAATAATGTATATCGAGAGGTAAAATTTAAATTAGTATTAAAACCAGAATACTTTATTACTATCCTCTTATCTGTTTTCTTTTTTTGGTACATAAAATAAATATCATGGCATGCCTAAGTCGTCTTAATTCTGATATAAACTTTTTCTCCTCTGCCAAACTCGTTCCATTAGCATGTCAAGTAAATTTACAAATAGAATTTGGCATGCATAGATAATACCCTTGAATAGAACTTCTTTCTACTCTTTTCATACTAAATTATTTGAATATTTTTCTTAGAGTTTGTAAAATAATTTTACAATCCTTTCTTGATCCACAAATCCATTTACTAAGCCACTGTCAAATGCCTCTCAGTGCGAGGAGCTAGGGTCACAGTCAGGACTGAGAGGGCCAGTAACTGTCTCTCTGATGCCAGGAAAGTGGGTTGAACAATTTGCATGGGCTCCGAGAAGGTGCCAGGCATGGTGGCAAAAAAAAACGCCATAAGTCGTCAGCATCGAATGAGTTTGCAATCCAGTATGAAGCAGGTGGCATGTCCTAGAGAGCTGTCTTTTAAGATGGGACATCATCGGCACCGTTGATAAGGAAGTTGACTGTTAGGAGAACATCAAAGGTGGAGACTAATTTGGGCTGATTAAATCAGGGAAGGCTTTAGAGAGCTACAGCGTTCGACTTGAAGCGTTGCCTGTTGGTAGTCGAGCAGAAGAGGTCTTACCCAGTGGGGGGGTGGGGGAAGCAGGAGGGGGGAGGGCAGCGTGGGAAAGAGATGGAGACGGGAGGATGGGGACCAGTGTGAGACAGACGATGCAGCGGAGAACTCAGGCTCCGGAACCCGGCCCCTCCGTCGGTCTCTGCACGCACACAGAGATGCACGTGCGCGTGGATATGGACCTATGCTGGCACTGTAACGATGCATGACAACGTAAAGGCTGCGGCAGCACACGACTTTTAACAATTAAAATAATACTTTTACAAATACGTGCATGAAAGACATGACGTAGAGCCATACAGCCCAGAGTTACACGCGTATATAGTTAGCAACATTATACACGTCAAGAAAGATGATACACTTGGGAAATTTTTAGCTGCGAATTGAATCTTAAATTTGGACAGAAACACTATTATCAGGTGTAAGACTAGAAATTCGAACTGGGATCAGGACGTGGATTCTCCATAATGAATTCTCCCACAGACGTGTCTTCAGAACACAAATTGGAATAAAATCGCCTTCATGAAGCTTTTGCTCATTTCCCTCAGAATCACCTCACTTTCCTCTTTCTGAACGCTGATTCTGCGTGTATTATTTTTCTTATGTCTTTTTATTTCTGTTGTTTACTGAGGTTCTTCCTGCATGTTTTATCCGCCCCATTCTTTGTAAACTATTCAAGTATAAATCCACCGATCGTTTTTGGCATCTAGCACGGTGCCTGCTACATGGTAAACATTTGAATATGTATTTCCAAGTAATTGATGAGAAAATGCTATTTTAGTGTCACTGTATAATTAAAAGTGTTGATTTCATATTTTTTCACAAAGTAGTTTTCACAAGATAATTTCAAACCAATAAGCTCATAAAATATGCTTTCTATCACATCTTTTTCCTATTGATAGAGATAGATTTTATCACACAGTAGAAAATTCAAATATTCTGAATACTCGTGGAAAGGCCTATGTTAATTTAATTCACATTGAGGGACACTGTTTAGTCACTTAAATGCTTTTTTTTTTTCACCTTATAATAAAATTGAAAGACTTTGAACACAGATGAAAAAAATGCTAGGGACGATTCTGAGTGAAATTGTGAGCATTAGCAAAGTACACTCTTTTATTGCCATTGATTACTGGTCAGCTCTAAAGCCAAGTCCTCAGTTCAGCAAATATTTGATCCCCGAAAATCCCAAATGTTCAGAGACTGGATTCATCTCATTTTTTCTCTGGTCACCAAAAGCGTAACTGAACTTAGGCTTGTTACCGGTGACATGAGCCAAGAATTTGCCAGGTCAGGGAATGTAGCTCTGAAGAAGACGTGTTCTTTATCCTCGGTGAGCTCAGTCAGGCGGAGAAACAGAAAATCACACACACGCATGGAAATGCTGCAGAAGGGGCCGCACAGGCGCTCGGAGGACGCGATTTCTCCTGTCTCAGAGGGGAGGGGAGGTTCCCAGAAAGAACGCGAAGTCCACGTTGGGCTGTGTAATAAGATGGACCCCACTGAGAAAGAAAAGACGCTGGTCCCCGCCCGAGGCAGCAGAAGGCTGGTTTGCATGCCACCTTGAAGCTTGGATGGGCTCGGACGGCCGGTGGCCAATTTGGCAGCCGACGGAAGGGGACTGGGAGAGCGGCCCGGGTCCCCGTAAACCCTGGACAGTTCAGACGGGTAGCTGAGCACCAAGCGTCTGGGCCCAGAACGAAAACCCGCCCTCAGAGATGGAATCCCCTGCGTGGAGGAAAT
The DNA here is from genome assembly GCA_003508835.1 of Eonycteris spelaea. Classification (NCBI taxonomy): domain Eukaryota; kingdom Metazoa; phylum Chordata; class Mammalia; order Chiroptera; family Pteropodidae; genus Eonycteris; species Eonycteris spelaea. Next base: position 1,611,916 of record PUFA01000002.1, on the reverse strand, counting down.
TCAACGGCCAGTGCCACAGGCTTAGAAGGTGATTCTGAAGTAAAGACTCCCAAATACCTCGGCGTCTCACGTGATAAGAAATCACAGGGCTCCCCGCTGCGCCCGCCACTGCGAAGTCAGCCGATCTGAGGAGCTTAACGGTCTGTGAAGAGCGACTGCTTCCGCTCTCGTACCTCGCACGTTTGACTTCGAGATATTTACAAGAAAACTTTAATTTAGGAAATTAAAAGAAAATCAGTGCAACAGAAAGAGAATCATTAGAGGTTAGTATTTGCTGCACATCGCACATAAAAATATAAATTATCACCGAATCCTCGCTGACCTGTTCTTGGTAATCAAAGCAATACTAAAGAACAAAATGTCCATGATCGCGTGTCTGTCACCATGGAGACAGGCCCACGCTGTGTTCAGTGAATTAGAAAACTTTGCCGAGAGCTTTGGGGATTTATACATGCATAAATCTAAGGAATCATCCCCTTCATTCCTGAGAAAAAACTTAAATCATAAGTGAAATACGGGACTAAAACAGGTGGTAACATGCATAAAATGGAACCAGTGGGTTTGGCAGGAGGGACCAGCCCTGTGCGGGAGGGAAGAAGGCCGAGGCCGAGGCGTTGGCCCTGGACCCGCGGCCGGAGCGCAGAGGGTGAGGAGGGCGCCTGGAGCGTCAGGGAGCCACCCGCAACACAGCTTCACCGCCAGCGCCCGAGGGGACACGCGGCCCGATCTGCTGCAGTGCGGGGGTACGTGGGGACCGGCGTGGGTGCTGGGAGGTCACTGGACGGGTGGCGGTCGTGGCCACCCTGGCGCGCGCTGGCCTGAAGGCGTGGGGGGGGGACGAGAGAAGCGAGCAGACAGGACGTTGACTCGCAATGTAGATACTGAAGAATAACTCGGTGGCCGATGCAGGGCGTTGGCCTGCGGAGGCGCCCGCTTCCGGGCCGTCAGACGTCGTGGGGTTTTAGTCTGAAGACATCCAGGGCTTCAGGCCGAGGTCGTGGTTAAGCAGGAGGCCAGTAAGAATCGTTGGCCGTCTGTGGCCGCGCTGCCCTGGACAAGCCTGAGTTCATCTGATGTCGGAGGCTAAGCAGAGTTGGGTGTGCTTAGTGCTTGGATGGGAGACCACCTAGGAAGACCAGGTGCTGTAAAAAAAAAAAAAAAAAAGTTGTTGACAAGTGGGTGTGGAGTAAAGAAAAAAGGACTAGGAGGAAATACTGCTTTTGACCATGTCGCTCGGTTAATATATTTGAAATTTTTGAACAGCCCTTGTTTTTAGATAATTTTATGTTCATTTTACCACCAAGAGACACTCGAGTTCGGATCGATTAGACGGGGCGTCTCGTGGCGCACACCCGCGTTCGCGAGGGGTGCCGCAGCCTCCGCGAAGGGCGAGGCCCTCCGCCCTGCGAGCCGGTGCTGCCTGCAGGTCTCACTCTCACTCCGCAGACCCCGTGTGGGACGGTAACCTGCAAAGTCACGCCAACAGAAGGAAGACACCGGACGGGGCTTCGCAAAGGAGGGCAGCTAGTCCTGAACTCCACCCTCCTCTTCTTGCCTGAAGCTGAACATCGATGCAACCGTTATTGGCCAGTGTGTGGAATGGCGTCATGCTGTGCAGAAAAGCATAGTGACCCCGGTAATGAGACTCATCGCTACCTTTTCATTGTAAAAGGAGGCGGTAACTGCCCACTGAAGAGAATCAGAAGTAACTTCGGAGGAAGTGAAATAAAAAGGTCCTGTTCTTGAGTTCAGAGCGGGTGCCCCCTCAATACTCGAATGGAAGAATGAGCTATGGCACCTTCTCCTTTAAGGCATCTTGGCCAGATTCTACCCTATAATAAATTATAAATAGACCTTAATGACATGGGGGCTATTTCTCTGATGGTTACCCATGATGCACGATATTAAAACACTCTCACAACTAATATGTTAGAGCTGTTAAGAAGAGTTTATGCATAGTAGATACTGAAATCATAGTCTAAAAGTGTAAATATTATTCTATTATAAAGAAGAGTCCTTTTGATCAAACTTTGGATCAAGAAGCCCTTGAATTTTTTTTTTTTTTTTTTTTTTTTTTTTTTTGCTTTGATTTTGGATGGTGCAGACTACATGACTTGTTTCCACTGTGACTCACAGCACAGGTCACGATGAAAAGCCCACTCCTGTGGTGAGTTGAGGAAGGTGGCTTCTTCCACGAATCGGGGCATTAGTGAGTCGAGCTAGTGCAGAGCTCTGGGATCCTTAGCTCTCCCTCGTCACGCTGTCACAGACACATAAATTAAGACACAGCATCTTCAATGTAAACATGCTCTTGCACGGGAATTATTTTATACCCGCACTAAGCCAGTGTTCGCGCTTTATTAGCTAGTGCTCATGACGATGTCACATTTCATTTCGGAGGGGGCTCTGGGGGCCCTGTGCAAGGCCCTGGCCCCTCGAGCTAAGAGGCTCTGGGCTCGATGAGTCTCGGGTGGGAATAAGAGTGACTCTCAGGTCACTGAATAGTTGAACCCATTAGACATTGAAAGAAGAAAATCTCTTATAAGCACATTCGTGTAGAGTCTGGACTGATGGCAAAAGTTAATTGGCCCACGCAGCCTCATTTTTCCCCCTTTCTGGTAGATGATAATTTTATGGCCAGCGATATTTCAACGTAAGTACCGTGCGGATCACACACGCATCATTAGCATGATAACTGGCCCAGCTGGACTGTGTTGTCACGGCCCCCTCTGACCACAAGGCCCTCCGGCCTCTGTCAGGAGCGGGAGGTGATCTCACAGTCACGTTGCGAGCACTCTTCCTGCAAATTTTTGAGCTCAATTTCGTGACGAATTCAGATACTTAGTTAAAAAAATACAGGTATATTTTCACAGTTTTCCTGTGATTTCTAAGTTGTAGGTAGAGGATCAAGTAAGGTGAAACTGCTGATGTTTCTCCTTCTAAGAAAGGACACGCGTGGGGCAGGAGGCCCCTGTTGCTTTCGTTTCTGACAGCCCTGTATCTAATTTCCGGGGCAACGTGGGTCTCTTCCACGTATTTTTTTTTAATCTTGTTCTTGTTTGTTTTCCTTTTAATAAATATCATGTGGCTTTTCGAGTCTTGGCAAATTATACAATTATTAAAATTCATTTTTTTACTTATCCATCCACTTGCCCCCTTATCTATTTAGTGCTTTATGAAATAAATAAAAGATAACTGTACAGATAATTTCACAGGCATGCGTGGACTGCTCTGGGCAAATGCCCTGATGTATGTTTATGACTTTACATGCAAGTACTGGTTAATTTTTGCAAGCCCTTTTTCTAAAACCTTTACCATAAGATTCCTGGTAGTTCCTTGAATAATACAAACAAGAATTGTTTGGGGGAAAGCATGCTTTCTCTATAGTTTGCTCAGTTGTTGCCTTTGCTAGAGTTAGCTTCAAGTTTTAGATGTCTCCAAACTCAAAATTTTGTTCTTGGACTTTCAGGCCAGTCACTTTTTTTTTTTTTAAATAGAAATTGAACTATATTCAAACAGTAAGGCCCAGAGATCTTTGATATCATAATTTGCCAAGATATTCATAAATAGATTTTTAAATAGAAATTTGTTATTTTAATCAAACCATCTGTTTTATCCAAAATATTTGGACCAGTTTTTTTTATATTCAAAAATTCTAGTACTAAGATTAACTTTCTCATAAAATAATCCACTTTCATGGGTCCTTGTCATACATTTTGTAATGGACAAACTCTCTACTTTTTAAGTATACTTTGTCATGATCTTAGATGGTGCCACCCACCCGAGTTTTGGTGACGGCTTTCTCATCTCTGTTGTTGAAAATCTGTATATTGACTAGAATGTTTTATTGCAGATTAATTTATAATGTCACTAAGTAACAATAGCAAATGTTTGCTTGTGTTCAGGCAATGTAATAGATATTCTTAGAAAGTACGATTTTGGATAATTGCCAAAAGAACTTTAAAGACTATAATTAATAGGCAAAATATCTACACGAGTTTTCCTAAAATCCCTATATGAACATTGGAATTAAACATTCAAATTGGATAGACCCAAATTTAGATTATCCTGTGACAAATCGGAAACATTAGCGAATAATAATTTCCTACTCAATGTAACAATAGCACTACTTCTAGTGGGAAGAATTAACATGTCTTCCAAGAGGAGAAGAAAGTCTCGAACCACCGAATCAGTTTTAAAATCTCTCCTCCGCTTGGAAATTTTCTGCTGAGTTACTTCCGCTGCAGCTTCAGGCGAAGAGGTCGGTGTGGGCCCCGCAGCTGTGCCCGGCGCCTTCGGAGCCAGTTTTAGGCTGACTGGTGAGCGCAGCCGCCCGAGGCAGGTTGAGACAATCACAGGCCTCTGCTTATTCGCTCCGTTTTCTGCAAAAGTGCTGTGAATGGGGCATTCTTAGCTTAATTTCCCTGGAGTCATCACAGGGGACAGCCACACACAAAAAATAGTTTTTATTGTCACCATTTTCACTCAAATCCAGTTGAGGTGAAATTATGAGGAGCTGTACTTATAAAAAAATAAGAACGAAGAAGGTCCTTGAGCAGAAAACACTTGGTGGAAGTTCTTGTTTAGTGCGCATCTTAAACATGGACCTCGCAAATCATTTTCTTGGGGATGGAAGCATCGGCCGTTAGGTAACTCCGAGCCTCCCCGTGCAGCCCAGCCCAGCGTGGCCTCGCGAAGATTCATGAAGTTAGAAAGGAGCTGTTAACCACGGCATCGAGATGTGACAAGCCACACGGAGGAACAAGACTGAAAAAAATAATAAACAGCAAAGCAAATGTTGGGTCCATTCAATTGGAAAAAAGAGAAAAAAAGAAATAGTTTATATTCTGGGTACAGGTGGAAGTTATTGGGGATATTTTTCCTGTGCTTTTGCTCTTTGGGGTTTTTTTTTGGTGGGGGGTGGTCATACTCCTTTGGTCGCTGATTGTTACGTTCAGATATATCAAAACCCTTAATATTATTCCTGAATACATACTTCTTTTTTTTTCACCTAATCACATGCTACAGAACTTACAGTCCATGCTTCCTGAGAAAGGCAAGTGCAAAGCTTGCTTCATTCAAACAAAATACAGTAGCTTCATGCGACAGAGTCAGTTGTTACTTGGAGTTCGTATGACCATAGCTGCTCACACGTCTAAAATTATAAGTCACTGTATTTCCAACACCAAGTTGCAGGTAAAATATAAATACCATAAAATGCTTCTCTGCTGGTATACTAACTTGAAGTTTATAAAAACGGCGGCTGCGGCTTGGAGCGAGGCCCTGTATTCCTCAGGGTCACTGTCCCTCGTGGAGCACAGGGTGTCTTGTAACGACCCTGCCGCACAAGGCCCAATGCGGCAACATCAGTCGGGCGCTTAGCGCGGTGTCTGGAAACAGGAAGCAGCGAACGGCGTTTGCTCTCGATGGCTTCGTGCGTGTTACGTCACCTGTAGTCCGTGTGCACAGCATGGGGTGAATGCTGACTACGCACAAGGCACCGAGTATGGCATTAGAAATACAAGATAAGAAGAGAAGCTGTTCTCTTAGTTCACGCAAAATGTGCCAGGGAGAACGGAGCCGAGACACGTGAGTCCGTCTGAGGACCGGACACCAGGCCGGGAGGGGACCCTCCTGAGCTGGACAGAGGGGGCGCGCGGGAGTCGGTGGGAGAGAGAGCCTTCGGACCGGGCGGAGTGCGTCTCACGTGAGGGGAGCGGGGGAGGGAGGGTCGCACGGCCCCCGGGAGGTGCCGAGAAACCACGGGCAGAGCGGCGGCTTCCCGCGCGGGCGCCCTGCCGCGAGGGAGCCAGCAGGACGCAGGCGTGGGCCGGAGGTGGCCCCAGAGGGGCGGCCAGTGGACTCAGGCCGGCCCAGCGAGTTCTCCACAACAGGCTCTGTTGGCGTCCAAGTCCACGGCTAAGACAGGCATCGTGGCGACGTCCGTGATTGACGATGGAGGGCACCTGCGTCCCTCCACAGGGCTCTCGAGAGACAAGCCGGGCTGAGCCAAGTGAAACGAGGTTCAGGAGGCCTGGGGCGGAGAAGCAGACAGGCCTGGGCGGTGGGGCCAGGGGCATCGCCCCAGGACGTGGGACCTCAGGGCTGCTCGTCACGTGCTGCAGTGGGAGGCAGGAGGGGGACCCAGGGGTGCTGAGGGCGTGGGCGCAGGTCGTGCAGGGGTTCGAAGGACAAGAGAAGCCCTGGAAGGGACTCGACCTTGTGAAGGGCCAGGAAGCGGTCGGGGGGTGTGGCCAGGCTCCTCCCAGGAGTTGGTGGCCAGCGTGCAGGTGGGGAGTGAGACCGCACGGGAGCGTTCGGGGTTGGAGCAGTGCTAGTCCTACGGCTGGGGTTCAGGAGATGGGCGCGAGGTAAACCGCGTGGGCTTCGTCAGTGCGAACGTGCCCCAGGCGGCACATGAGCTTCGCGTAGCTTCAGGTCACTGCGCCAGGAACGCGGCTCCTCCCAGCGGGGAAGGGCCAGTCGGGAAGCTGGTGCCGGGGCGGCCGGCTGCCCTGAGCTCGGCACCAGCGACACGGACCCAGTGGGCTCGCGGAGGGCTGAGCCCCACGGGACGCCCGCCCAGCTCCTCCACGCTGTGACTTTTACTGACCTTCCGGTCTGGGTCACAGATATGACTTGTTTAGAACTTTATTACACCCTTTATTACACCTTTGGGGTTATACCCTTCATACAACATTGAGGTAATTATGTCATCTCCTATCAGCGACTTAAAAACATCTTCCCTAACAAAACTGGATGTAATCTTCTAGGACTTGAGCATGCACGCTCATCCTCTACCTCCCGGAAGGCCTTGTATCTCCCTGTTCCTCCAAGGCCACCGTCTTTATTGATATGACCTCCGAAATGCTGTGCGTTATTATGTATCGATGTAAGAATCCATAAAGGTTTTAAAAATAAGATTGTGCTATAACTGAAGTGTGGGAAACAGGCAACCGAGACATAAGCTATAATTTCACAGTTCCATTCAAAACCGTTGTTTCTACATGTATCTTTCTGGACTTTTTCCCCACCCTGTCAGTTTATCCAGTAAGATCGTAATATGACAAAGATAGACTAGGCTCCTAAGGCGACAATACGGAGTCTGCACCTTGAGCATAAGCAGGTACCTGCGTAAGCATTCACCTGCACTGAGACACACCTGCAGGAGCGAAGCGTCTTGCTACTCATTGCCTCTTAGGTACAAGATGGGGCTTAAATTAGAGGGAGGAAAGCAAACGACCCTGAAAGCATGTTAAACGAGGAGCACCGCCACCTTCAGAAATTAAACAGGCAGAAGCAGACGAAGCCCTCAGAAGAGAGACCGGGCTGAGATCTCTGTCCACGTGGGACGTGTCTGCAGGCGGCACTTGCGTGATGGTCCTCCGGGCACTGGTCTGAACGGAGTCTCCTGAGGAACACTGAGCACCTGCTGGATATTCTATCGTCAAATTGCAACTTCCTCTTAAGATAATGATTCCGTAAAAAAAGAGAAGCTTTAAACGTTGCTAACTGTGCTTCGTAACACAGTGCGATGGGGGATTCGAGGTCAGGGACCGGAAGGACGGAGTGGGTGGGTAAAGCTCCCCGGCCGAGCGCTTCGTGTGTCTGTCGGCTTAGAAGTCTGGCAGGAACTCACCGGCTCTTCCTCAGCTTTGCCAGTTCACGTTCACGACGGCAGTGATGACCGGCCAAGCCGCGTCCCCTCTCTCCCCACCCGGAGGCTGTCACAGTTCCGCCTTGCACACCTGATGAGCCGTACGAGGGCACATAACAACACCCCGTGTGCCTGGACCGTGGGGCTGTCAACAAATCTCTGTCTAAATAATCGATCATTCACTCAGTATGATAGAAAGTTTGGCTAGCTTTAGCTCAGGGATCTAAGTGTTGAGCCAGTGAAAGAAAGCTGGTCCCCTCGGTAAAAATGAGGGTTCCTTCTTGGTTAGCAGCTTCCTAAAGGCAATTCCTAGCCTTTGGAGCACATGGAGAACAAGGGAAACAGTAAACGTGAACTCTTAGTTCACGACACGCATCCCACTCCATCGGTGGGAAACGGAGTGAACGTGAAGCAGACGTACACCATGGGGCAGGAATGAATGGCGTTAAGAAAGGACGTTTCATCTCAAAGTGGGCTTTGTGCCGTTTTTACACTTAAACACCTAAAAAGTGGACTCTTCGGTGTATAACGATTCGTTTGACGCCTCACTCTCTCTCTCCTCCTCCTCTTTCTTCGTCTTGGTCTGAGACACCCCCTTGCCGCCCCACCCGCCCGACCCCCCACATTCTAAGCCTCGTGGTATTGTCATTTTTCTGACTTCATTTTCGTATTGTGAAAGACGATTTGCATTTCCGCACTGAGAATATTTCTGCAGTGGCTTAAAGGATAGAATATTACGTGCCTCTTAAAAATACATGTCATCTGATTTAAAAAAAAACAGATTCCAGGTGGTTTGCTTCGCTCTCTGTTGTTGTCTAAGATAATGCCACTAAATCAGCACGTCTTGCCATTTCAGGACATATATTGGGTTTTCTTTTTCCTTTTGCAAACATGAGAAACTATTGCTCTGCGCCGCCGTGAATATAGGCCGATTTGATGCCTACAGATTAAAGGCACTGAGTGAGACGTTCTAAGAACAGTGTCAAGTGGCCGCTGTCTGGTGTCGGCTTTGAACGTTAGACCTCAAACACCGCCGGGTTCTAACCGGATGAGCTAACCCAGGACGGGAGGGCAGAACTGACCTTTGCAAACTGCCCCGTGTATGTCGAGAAGGGCACCGTGGCAGCATAGTCACTCTGTTAAAAAACAGTTCGTGGAAGTTAAATTAGAAAAACAGCGCATGATCAAGTCTAATTTTTGAGCTTGGTTGCGCACGTGGGCTTATATGTGAGGGACCGAACAGCAAATGCAGATTCGTTTGGCTTAGGATTCACGATAAATAAATTTAGTGGCACAATGCCATGTGTTTGTATAACCCTGTTAGCATTCTGCTCAACGCTCAGGGGGAAAATGAACAAGACCATTTCATCAGACACTGCTCATTTATTCTTCTCTACCTAGACGGACGGGGACTATTTCTCTGTTTAACGGAGAAGAGACCGAGGTTGAGACATAGCTCAGTTATTCCGGGTGTCATTCAGATCTTCGCTCAGGACCCTGTGGCGTGGAAGTAAAATCAGGATGAGTGTGTTTTTTCCTCTGCCACCTTGGGCTCTCTGCAGTCATATTAGCTGTCAATATGTTTTACATTCTTATAAAATCGTTCTTGACCATTTTCATAACCTTTGATATTATTTTAAACTACTTATTATAAACTTTTTTACTTCAAGTGTCTGAAGGTGGCCAAGATTCATTTCCAGAGGAAAGCATGGCTTAATGAGTTTTATTTTCCCTAGAGAAATCATAACTTTTCTGTACTTAAAAAAAAGTATGTGATTAAAATGTCCCAAATTTAAAAGAATTAATAAAAAAATTAGTTTTACAGATAACACACTAACACAGATGGAATGCGTTACTTCTCCCCACGGAGCTGAACATCTGTAAGTACAATAGACAATTTTAATTAAATATATTTTTAATCCACTAACTCTAATGGAAACGTTTTGACGTTCATAAAGGGGCTTGCTTTAAATATTTTTTTAAAGAAGACTTTACTTTCTTAGAGTAAGGAACGTTTAAACATCGCTCCATCGGATTTTACACAACAAACACACTCATAAAAACCCCTTTAAATAAAGTTAGTCTTTCTAAAGACGGCCTTTCTTTTCCATATCTCTGCTTGAAGTTATATCGAAAGCTAATGCACATTCTACGTCTGTTTTCCAATCTCAGAGTATTTGTTAACATTTGTGAACTGAAACCCGAAATTTGGTTTAGTCTCCTCACTCAGAGGCCTTGGCCACCAAGAAAGCACAGACCCCTAAAAACAACAACACTCCCCCGCAGGGTCTCATCTGCCTTCATTGCTGATTGAATTCTCCTGATAAACGTAGCATTCCACATGAATTAGTATTTAAAATGGTAAATTATTCCAGAGTTTTACGTTATAGGGATAATGTATGATGATGAGTATTCTGCTCTTGAGAAACACGTGAGAGCATAATTCCCAGAAGTGACTGACACGGTCCCGACCATGAACCACGGAGCTCGCAGACCTAAACGCCCTCAGGGCAGGAGCGCCATGGTTTAGGAAGCAGCGCGGCACGGGGCACCCCACCCTCGCTGGATTTTTACCTTGGACGAAGCGTCTCACGCGGACAGACTGACCACAGGCGTCAGCGAAAGGGACTCCCTGACACTAAGCCATCTCTAGCCGAACCTGTCACCTGATTTATCCCGCTGGTTTCTGGCAACTTCTTTGGGTTCATGCTGCCCCAGCCCCGCGGGCTCCGGCTCACCCGGTCCCTTAAGGGGGTCCAGAGATCTCGATGCAGAAGCAGATGGCTGAGCACGTAACGCCGAGCAGTTAGGAACGTTCTGTACGCTCGCCGCTCCCGCGAGGCACGGTCCCCACCACTCCTGCTTCTGATATCCTGGGGGATGAGCCCGGGACGGGGCGCTGCCACCGAGGCCGCCCGCGGTGGAGCGGAGGAGCTAGCGGACGCCCTCTCAGCGTCGAAAGTCCTCTCTCACTTGACGGCGGAGAGAGTAACTGTCCGAGGACGCTCGGAATTCTCCTTCTCGGCCTGTTTCCCCCTTCCTTGCGGTTGGATGGTCTGGGCTGCAGTCCAGGTTTTTTTCAAAATTTGTAAAGGCCTCCCACGGAATTCATGAAAGTGGCCCGAAGCGTGGCAGGTTACACACCAGAGTGTCGGCAAGCTTCCGACGACGCCGTAGGCCTCAGAGCTGATGCAACGAGGCGCCAGGGTCCCCACGGGCGGCCAGGCTTTTAGAGCTGCGGTCAGCAGTGGCTTTTGTCCGATGTGGTAGAGAGGGGACGGTGACACAGAAAACCAACCGCTGTGGCACTGTCGTCATAGACGCTGAGGAGAGAAGAAAGACTCCCCTAGGACGAGGGGGGCGGGCCCTGGACAGTGCTCTGCGCATATCTATATCTATATCTATATCGATATCTATATTATATAGATATCGATATCATATATACATATGCACGTGATGTATGTGCTTCACATTGGCCTTAAGAAGTGCCACCAGCAGCCAACACAGCGACCTGGCCGAGGCGCAGAGAGCGCGCGGAGTGAGGCGGAGGGGGGCGTTGCTTTGAAAGGACAGCGGACTTGCGGGGGACAGCGGGTCCCAGCGCCGCCGTGGGACAGAGGCGCTCCGGAGGAGGGCTCCCGCGGGCTGTCACTGTCGTGTCTCCGTGGGGGCGCGGACGGGGGGGGCGGGGTGGGGGGCAGCACCCCTGTGCCCGGGACGCTGGCCCACGTGGCGCCTCCGCCTTGCGTGTGCAGAGCTCCGCGCGTGGTCGAGGGGTGCCCTGCCGGCGGGACACGTGGCCCCGACAGCGGCGTTGTGCGGTTGTTGCTGCTGCTTTTTGTCATCGACGTTGGCTGACGTTCCGAAGACCCCTGATGCCTGGGCTTCCGCCTTCATCTTTATCATTTTGACAATTCGGAAGGTGGTCTGATTGTCGGGAGGATGTTGCTACAAGAGGACAGTTTCGAGATTTCCAGCCAAGTCGGGGGTTCCCCTTGACTCACTCTGTGCGAAGAAGATGTTGTTTTCTTGAATGCGCATTTTTTTCTCCCCCTCCTCAACGCACATTTATTTTTATGAAACCACAAAGTTAGACAAGCTTTGAAAAGGGTTTTATTATTATTGTTATTATTGAAACTTGAAACAACGAAAAGGGAGTGAAAAAGAGCAACACTTACTTAATCGCTTACCACATTATAAACTTGAAGGTACAAGGTGACGTAGCGTCTCAGGCTTCCTGCAAATGAGTTCGCCGAGGTCGCATTTGGAACAGAACACCGTTCCCGGGCCACAGGATCTGGGGGGTGTTTTAAGGTGTGGAAACATACTGCACCTCACGCCCAGGTCCCGCGTCCCTCCGGAGGGACGAGGTGCACCTCCGGCGTGACCAGGCGTTGCCCGAGTTGAGGGGCGCTCAGAGGGAGAGCTCAGGGGGGAGCTCAGAGGGGAGCTCAGAGGGGGCTCAGAGGGGAGCTCAGGGGAGCTCAGAGGGGAGCTCAGGGGAGCTCACCTGGGGTGGCAGCTGCTCTCCAGACGCTCCTGCGCTTACACCGACAACCAGGAGAAGCGCTTTGTAGACAGGTAGAGGGAAAATCCAAAGCCTAATTGCCATGATTTTTTAAATCATTCCGTGGGGGCGGGGGGGAAGCCATTTGCATCTATTACTAATCAAATCACATTTAATTATAGATTTAGCAAGAAAAGCCTTGCTTCGCGCTCGGCGCGAGAGGCAGCCTGTCGGCCTCCGCGCGCCTTTCCGTTCTGCAGGTTCGCGTCTGGCTTTATCGGAACGCAATTAGATTGATTTCATATTTATACGAAAGTTGGAAATGTTATAGAAATAACAAAGTAATAGGCTGCATCTCAATGAACACCATAAATATTCAATGAACGGCAGAAAAGGAGAGGCCTCGTTTCTCGGGGATATTGTTAAAATAAAAATGAGGCTCATCCAGGAGTGCGGAGAAAGGTGAACCTCTCTCAGCGGCGTGCACGGGAGCGGCTCATTCCCATACCCGGCATGAAGGACTCATGAGGGCGGGTTCTGGGGTTCTGGACGGGGTTCTGTTCGGGCCGGCTCGGGCTGCGGCTCGAGTCTGCAGTCCTGGAAATTCAGCGCTTTCCGATGCGGCCTCCAGGGAGCTCTCCGTGTGAAGAAGGGCCCCGGCTCTTTCTGGTGCCTCACCTTTCACCTTTCCTTTGCGGGGGTGCGGGGCGTGGCCGTGACCCCCCGGGGTGGCGCACGGGGAGCAGGCGCCGGCTGGTGAGTGCGGGGCCGCCGACGTGTGCTCAGTAAATGCAATCACTCCTCCCTTGTTCCCCAGGCCTCAAAGGACAGTTTTTCACCCGGCCTTTATTCGGTTGTGACTGAAGTGTTGTCTCGGGTTCCTGCTGCCTTACCGAGTCCGGTTCTCCCAACGACAGCCCTCAGCAACACAGCGACCCCACAGCCACAAAGCACACAACACCACACAGCACACAACGGCGACCCCACAGCCTCGACCGCACGGCGCGGCCGTCTCTGGGTCCCGGCTGCCGTATCTGCTCCTTCATTTCTGTAAGACGACGTTTCCACAGGGCAGGCGCTCCCTTTCAAAACCATTCGTACCTGAACCACCTGCTTAGAGTTTCCACTCTCAGTAAGACACTTTTTTTTGGCCATTTCTCAAACTCGGTCATTTAAAAAAAAAAATGCACTGAGTATAATATGTCTAAGTATTTTTTTTTTCAATCCTGGAGAAACAGAAATCAAGGGAAATGACCTCGTTTGAGAGGTCATGCTCTAGTCGAGGATCTGAAAACTGTTTCAAATCACGAGAGCGGAGGGGCGAGCAGGGTCTGCTGGAGTCTGAGAACCAGACGTGGGCTCACACGCGTGGGAGTTTTTAATGTCACGCCAAAGAATCCTGTCTTGTCCTCAGAGTCATTTCCCGACATACAGCAGGAGCGTGATCGCTCCCGGCCCCCCTTGGGCGGCTCGGTGCTGTGCGGTGCGCAGGGCGGTCTGGGGACAGGCGTGTCCGCAGCCTTCACAGTGAATCCGGCCGGCAGTGCTGGCCGGGGCCTCAGGCAGCTGCGGGGGCCGGATGCGGGGCTTGCGGGCTTGCGGGCCGGATGGGGGCTTGCGGGCAGAGCTCGAGGGCGGGGCAGGGACACCTGGAAACAGCAGCTTCGGTGGCGTCCTTTCGAGACCGTGAAAGGAGATTCTCGTGTTGGGTTTTATAGGTGGCTATAAAATGTCCACATGGATGGCGGGTCCCGAAGGAAACTGGATGTGAGTTCGGAGGCCAAGTAAGATGTCTCGCACAAAATGTAGATGCGGCTGCAGCGCAAGCAGAGGGCGGCTGCCTCGTGTGTGTGTGCGTGTGTGTGTGTGTGTGTGTGTGTGTGTGTGTGTGTGTGTCGTGGGGGGGCGCATCCTTGTGGACTGCAGAGTCGAGAGCCTTGGAGACTGAAGGGCAGTCATTGAGTTGTGCTTCCAGACAGCCTCGGATGAGTTTCGACAGGATCCATAGGAAATGAGACGTAGGAAGCCGGTGACGGTGACCAAGGCATAGGGGCGCGGGAAGCAGAGACGCGGCCACGGCTCACCTGTTCAGCGGGGTGGAGGCGGGGCGGCCATCCCACAGGGGTGCGGGCTAGCAGGAGGCGGCTTCTTTTCGAGAGATGGATGCGAATACTGTAGGTGACAGAGAAAAGAGAGGGAGACGTCATCAGTAAAAGCAGGACTTGACGGGGACCCCGGTAAAGTGGACCTCCTCACAAACACACACTCGGGTCCGGGCAGGGCAGAAGTCACACGCTGGGGGAGAACGCAGCTGCCCCCAAACGGGCTCGAACGTGGCAGGTGGTTCCGACGACACACGCCGTGTCCAGCGAACGCCCATGAGGTGAGGCACGCCCTCGCCAGCGATGCTGATTTTAATAGAGAAAGTAGAAGTGGCCATCATGATTCAGGTAGACACTCTGCAGGTGTCCCGCACTTGGCCATGGACCACTCCCCCACATGTCTGTCCCCAGACACTGTCACGAGCGTCGCTCTGACCCAAAGAGCCTTTCGTTTCCGTGTTCTGTGTTTATATATGTTGGTCGTTGCCTATTTCCATAAAGTCTGTCCATACTGAAAACCTACCTATCTCGAAAGATATGGAGTAAGCATCCTCCCTTTCATCTTCAAACTGTCCTGACACTGAGTGTACAGCTACTCACTGTGTAAATGCACACATTTTTTTTTTTTTTTTACTGAAAAGTCCATATTTGGGGGAAAATGAAATGGTATTTATTAATAACTTTTCCGATGTTAGAATCTGTTGACTCAGCATGCAACAAGTACTTCATTTTGCGGTGACAGTAGCACTGTGAAGTAACTGAATTTTATCTCATCTAACAGCCAGTAAAGCTCACACTCAGTCGTCCAGGCTCCAACGGCCGTCACTTGCGAATATGGTTTGAGCAACAATCTATTTGACTTTAAACCTGTGCTGCGTTTCCTCAGAACAGTGTAATTTTATGCGCATTACACACACGTACACACAGAGTTTAACGTGTGTGGGCCTCACCTACGCGTGGGCATCACGAATAAACGTTGAGTAACACGTATTGCACATACGCTTGTAATTAATGAATAGCAGATTACAACTTTAAGCTTTTTCAAAAAAATTTTTTAAATGAGTTTAAATAGAAGCAGGAAGTTAAAGACGTGTGACGTTTCTGATCCCTTGCTCCTTAGTTAATGCCCCTCCTCTCGCGGGGACGCGGTGAGACATCCCGCATCACGGCAGGACAGACGGGGCAGGACAGAGGGCATGTGCTTCCCTCGGCAGCGGCTTCACGCCAGCGCCGTCACACGAGCCAACGCCCAGACGAGCCGTAAGGGGCACAGAGCCATACGCCCTGGCTTAAAGGCAGCCGCAGGATACGCGTGTGCATCTCACCTAGAGTGGTCACGGTGTGCGCCTTTTTCTGGGACGGACATTTGTGTAACTGGTTGTTTTTTGTTTTTTTTTTTTTTTAAAGATTGACATATGTGTTTTTTCTGCTCTTATTCTCTGAAACCTGTAAGTTCATTTTAAATATCATCGGTGGATCATGACGTATGATACATTAGCAAAAATTAAAGACAATTTCTATGTCAAAGTGCTAGGTGACAGAAGTGGGTACAAATTGCAAGAAAACTGTTCTTACAACTACATGAAGGCAGTTCACGGGTAAAACACTAGAGAAATGTACAAATATGCCATACTTGCGTCAGGATTGTAGAAACATGCATGACTTTGTCTTCTTAATTTGATAGTATTTGGTACTATGATCATGTTACATTTCTTAAATATTTAAAAATATTTATAACTACTCAATGTTTACCTTGGCTTTTATTATTCCCATGACCACCCATTGAATTATTTCTAACAAAAATTCTTGCTTGCTCATTTCTAATAGATTCCAATTTTCTTCAATCATGTAAAATATTGTTGCTATAAATGACTGTTATTTATCCCCATCAGCTTGTCTTTGAGCAGAGTGAAAAAGTTTCCATGAAAAATAGCAATAACACACACAAGACACTGAACAAAAATGAGACTGTCCTCTTATACTTTAATTTAGAATACACGATTCTCAAAATTCCTTCAAGAATTGCATCTCAGAGTTGTGAAGAACTCATTTGGCAATCTGTTCAACTTCTCTTTTCTGGCTCTGTCTTATTAGCACTGTGGGGTGTTTTCTGACCCATTGTTCTCAAAACTATGAGATTTTTAACAGTTATTCTTCTGCAGGAAAAAAAATTTAAAAATTAAAATATGGAAATATGTATTCTCTTTTGGAGAATGACAATTTATATCAATATGCTAATGGCTCCACTCGGCTTGGCTTAGACTGACATTTCTCCTACAAAAGGTTATGAGTTTGAGTCCTCTTCCATGAATCATGTTATGGGGCATTTTTATTCAGAAATACAGGTTGAGAAAGATTTAGAGCTAAATATTGTCAGGATTTGGGTCCTGCATAGCATTTCTTTGCCCAGACCAGCAAGTTCCTTATTCAGAAAAGAACATTTACTTCGGTTGGTAGGATCTAGAGAATGTCCCCCTGCGAGCACTGGCGTCACCCTCTGGGACACATTTGCCCCTTGTGGCAGTGCCGTGAGGTCCTCAGCAGCTACCCCTGCGCACCCGGTCAGCCCTCGAAGGCCCACCGACGTCCTGCTGTGCACGCAGACGGGGTGCCCCCACCCCGACATTTTTATCGCTAGCTCTGCAGTTTTCTCAGGACTTACTGAAAATTATGCTGATATTCAGCAAACCAGGTAAGAGGAAAGTACTTTCACGTGACACGTGGCCCCTCGGCCCCAATGGGGAGTGCAGCCACACACGCCGAAGACATGAGCGAAACGCCGGCCCGTACAGTAACGGACGGGCGATCGCACACGCAGTGCCAGATGCCATCGCCATGACGTCTGCACAGCTGAGCATGGCTATCCCGTCACCTCAGATTCAAAAGCTGAGAACGAGAGAAACGAGCCCATCTGGTCCAAGTCACCCAGGCGGTGGCAGAGCTGGGGTGTCTGACCTGTCACCCGATTGGCAGTCGGAAATACTTTTTCATGTCATGACACTGAGCCCGGACGCCAGTGCTGGCTCGTTTTGACGGTTGGAAATGAATCCGCGTAATTCTCAACCCTGCAGAGAGTCATGTTTTCCGGGTAACGCAAAAGCGTTCTCAGCGTGGGTGAGAGTCGTTCGTAGACAGTGTTATGTCGTGGGACGCGTCGAAAGGCTCTGGGCTTTCCAGGTCTCAGAGTTCCCAAGGTCTCCCCCGTGCCACAAACAGGTCACCTCCACAGGGGCCACCTCTGCTCACTTCCCACCAGAGCCTCGGCATTGGAGGAGAGCGTAGCACTGAGAGCAGACCTCCCGTCACCTGTCACCTCCGTTTGCCTCAGTCCCCCGACCTGTCAGTGGGAACAATCACGGGACCTGCCTGCTGGGCTGCCGGGTTCAATGAGGTGAATGGACAGCACTTAGCACCCGGCAGATGGCATTGAGTTCCGAAGTGCCAGGATCCTGGTGAGGCCTTTTCTGACCTTCTGATACCGAGATGTGCTTCCTTTCTTGGCAACCGGAAAGCATCACTCTCACCTTTGTTGTAGCACTTACTATGTTCAGTGGGGCTTTCCGTTTCTGCCTTGTCCTCTGAGGTTTGAGAATGTCGTGGTTCAGGGGTCATCTCACCTGCCGTATCCTCTTACACGGAGTAGAAGTTCAAAACCAATGACTTCCTCTGAATCTCTCTACCCCTCGCTTGAGGTTAGGTGTCTGACCTTCCATCAGAACCACTTAGGATATTTACATATCCACGTAGCTCCTGCAGGGCCCAACGGTGACAGTTCTTGAAAACCATTCTAGGAGTGTTTGAGTAGGTTTCCATCCTCCTGCTTTGTGATATCTTTGAAAGACAAATCGTATCTGTCTTTTCTACGTAGTGACATGTCTAATAATGCACTGCCTTTGTTTTTTGTTTTTGTTTTTGTTTTTTTGCCTCTGTTCACTGTCAGCATTATACTATTAAAAAAAAAAACAAAAACAAAACAAACGATAGTGAGACTAAGAGGAGCTCACATGAAAACCCACTTTCTACCTGAGGAAGGAGAACGCTTACGCTCCCCTTCGCCTGGCTGGTGCATTTGCAGAAATGTTTGCAACCGTTGACCTCTCGAACCACTTGATAACGTTACAGGGTAAGATCTGGATACATGCCATCGAGCAAAACGTACCATATAGACGAATCATAACATTTTAAAGACTTACTCCCCAGTTTGGAATTAATATTTATCTTTTGGGTTTTTTTTACTCACTGGGATGAGAGACACAGACTATGTTAGCATATTAGGGCTGCCATAACCGAGCACCTCAGAATGAGGGCTTGATCGCTGGTCGACGTTTCTCTGTACTTCCGGATGCCGGGTGTCGACAGGGTCGGTGTCTCCCGAGGCCGCCGTCTGGCTGGGAGATGCCCCGTCGTGCTGCGTCCCCGCGTGGTCGCCTCTGTGTGACAGCACGTCCCTCAGGTCCCGTCGTGAGTCCACTTCTCACGAGGACACCAGCCGGCCGGGGTCCGGGCCCGCTTATGGGCCTCGTTTTAACTTAGAAGTTATCAAAACAACTTCTGAGTCGTTTTAACGCCTTTTAACTAAATCACCTCTTCAAAGGCCATAGGTCCAAGTGTAGCTGCACTCTGAGGTCCCGGGATTTGGGGCTTCGCCCTACGAATTTAGAACGGCTCAATTCAGCCCATTAAATAGAGTTTTACCTACGAAAGCTAGAATTTTCGTGTTCACTTTACCATAAGAGAAAACGATACTTTGCGTGAGAAGCTTGACAATTTGGCAACTTTGTCAGTTACGCAGGTTTTCACAACAGATATTTATTCGAAGGTTTCGGCCGCGCGGCTGCAGTGCAGTGGCTGACGAGGATGTAAATAGCTCGGTGATAGGGCCTCCCAAGCCGCCCTCTTCCTCCAGCCCAATAGGCGCCAGCAGTGTAGACGCATAGTTGTGAGAAGCCGGGTACACGCCACACTTGGGGTACAGACACGAGGCACAGGACAGAGCTCTTTCTTCCAAGAGGAGACGGCGACTTTACAGAGAATGTACCATTTGAGTCGGGTCTTAACGAACGGTAATATCGTCTTCAGAAAAAAGACACTAGAATAAAAGCAAGAAACACGCAGGATGATGAAGACCAAGACAATAATCGCAGAGACTAAGGAAAGAGCAGAAGCATTTGGCTAGAGAGAGTTTTGGAGAAATAGACCCGAAAATTCCAGGTTGATCCAGATCGTGGATGCCGTGGGCTTCGGGGGAAGGAATGTGAAGGGGATGTGACAGGCAACATGACGCCATTGAAGGCCGAGAGCCGTGCGAGTGCTGTGGACCCACAGAGTCCGGAGCCGCGGGCAGCCCGGAGACGCTGCCTAGACGCGGAGGAGGGACCCCCCGCGTTCCGGAAACCCTTCTCGGGCCTGAATGAAAGCGTGGCCGGCGCTGACGACCACGGAAGAGGAGGGCCTGAGAGAAGGGTTGGCGGACGGTCGGCAGCATCTGCGATGTGTCTGCGAAATGGATCCGGAGGGTGAGGGAGAGACAGAAGCCAGGGAGATGCTGACTCGGCAAAACACACGTGTGACGGGTGACGAAGGCGCCCTGCGTGTCCGCGGGCGACAGCCGAGCAGGCCGCGGTCGGGGTCGGGGTCACGAGCGCGGGGTGGGCGCGCCTGCCCTGGCTTTGAAGCCCACATCCTGAGGCGGAGGCTGACTTGGAAAAGAGAGTCCGGGAGGATATCTCACACTCTCTTAGGATCACAGCCATTTCAATTTTGACAAGCAGAAGCCTAAACCTACAAGGGAAATTCACCGGACGGAAAGCATCCCACGATATCGTAGACTAAATACTAAAGATAAACGCTTTTCCCACGGATATCTCAATAGTTCAGGGAAAGAGGGAGATTATTTTTCTCTGTAACTGTTGCCCTAAAAACAGCAGCCTCAATTTATATTTGCCATATTTATATTTACTATATGTTTTGTATTTGTTCTACATGTTTTTAATATTTACTATACACTTATGATTTATCAACTCCCCCTTTCTTAAGTACCTTTTAACACTAGAAGCCAGGGTAATGTTAAGAAACCGTTTAAAGTTGACTAAACATTCTAACGACATTCTGCAAGGCTCCTGAAACTGAGATTTCATGGAAAGGAAACTTGGGGGGAAGTGATTTGCATATATTTTTCATGCAATTTTGAAGATGCGTTTTTGGAGGCCGATTAAAAATGTGTCCCACCATAAACAAAATGATTTTTCTGTAACTTACTCCAAAAATCACTGCTGATCCATGGGCTTGGTAAGTGAGACGTGGAAGTCCATTTAGTCTAAAAATATCTCAAGGTATGTTTTTTCACCCACGTCTGCTGGTCACTTGCTGGAATATTGCATGCGAAAGCTCAGCGCAGTATTTAATGTCTGGGGAATCATGGCCCAGACAAACACCGAGTGCAAACACACTGCAAAATAATTTCAGTGGCATGGTAATTCATAGGAAATCCATGTTTGGCCTCTTTGAAAGAATACACTAAGCTAAAGGTCATCATATCACATTTTTAAAAAGAAAAAAAAAGCCAAATATTTTTCTGGCACCTGCGCCCTGAGAATGAAGGCCAAAGCCATCTGAGGAGGGGCAGCTTCTTCATTTATTCTAGCTGAGTTTAGAACCGAAGCCAGCATCAGCGTGTGCACGTGTGTGTGTGCACATGTGTGTGTGCGTGTGTGTGTTTTCTGAACACGTAAAGCTTTTTTATAACCAATGCATCACTTTTTAGATCCCGATATTGTCTGATAATAAAGGGAAACTCTGGTCACTGAGGGATGTGTATTGGAAAATCATTTCTGCACGCCTACTAGCTAAGTACCCTGAAGCAAGTCACTTCTTTGAGCCTCTATTTCTTTAACCTTAAAATGGGATGCCAATAATCGCTTCACTAAACTGCTAGAAAGATGAATGAATTGATAGGGTGTATGGCAGGTGTCTAACTCAGGGGCTGGTATCGTGGGGTTACCATTGCTCTGTATTCATTTTAGACCTGCAGAGAAAATCTAAAACCTAGAGGGAGGGTAATATATGGGAATATTACAGTAGTCAGATCAGAGGTTGGACTCAGAGCTAGTGGGGCTAGCAAGACATAAGGGCCCTGGACAAATTGGGGTACTAAATAGTAAGGAAAATACCAAAAAGAATGGAGTCATCTCTAATCAAAGGAGACACCAGAGCCATCAGCTCTCTGCACCAAACGACCACACGCCAGGCTCCTGGTCGTTTAAGACTGAAACATAACAAAACATATCTTTCAGCATTTTTGGAAATATGAGGTCATTGGCAGCTATATTTATATATTTATACTTAATAATGTGATCCGGAGGAAAAGCTGACCGTAGAGCCGACTATCTGACCGTGAGCACAGTCGTTAAAAGCAAACTGGCTCATCCAGGCGAGTTAGTGGACTTAAGGCTTTTCTCACAAGGAGAGCAGCTAATGAGAAAATGAGCACTCTGGATTCCGTGGGATCGCTGTGTGCTGTGCAAATGGTCCGCTTAGCCGGGGCCCCTGACCTCTCTGTCCAGTCGATACAGCCTTGAAAGCAAGCATGGCCCACTGGCCCGTGGACCCACGCCCTGGCCCCTCCCCTTCCCGTTTTCCCACGGATTTGCATAAAGATTAGTACTTTTGTCTGAAGCAGTTTGATTGAACTCGAAAGAAAGAAAGAAAGTAATGCAAATCGACTCCTAGCTTGAGATGCTTACAAAATAGCATAGGATGATGGTCCGAGATAAGGATAGACCAGAAATCTTCAGCAGAATCTGAAAACAGGGTTTTTATCGAGG
Organism: Eonycteris spelaea; assembly: GCA_003508835.1. NCBI lineage: Eukaryota > Metazoa > Chordata > Mammalia > Chiroptera > Pteropodidae > Eonycteris > Eonycteris spelaea. The sequence continues at coordinate 1,589,827 of PUFA01000002.1, read as the reverse complement.
TAAATTAAAGCTGTTCTGGGATCATCACATATAGTGATTCTGGAAAATACAAATATTAGCCACATACTTAATAATACTATTAGTAATAACAATAAAAATCATAGTAATAATACAAGTGTAGAAAACTGTAAACAATCTACCATTGCCCTCCAGAAATGGGACGATTTCTTCAGATGACATTCTCTCTTTTGTTAACATTTCTTAGGCCTTATCAACAATAGTATTTGTAAAAGCGTAAGCAAGATACTAGATCAGATATTTTAATTTTAAAAATAAGTGTTGCATTCATGCTAAGTTGCCTCTAAATCAAATATCTTTCAAGAAATTATACTTTCCCTTGAATTATGATGCTTAAATAACAGAGTTTTATCTTTGAATAGTACAGTAGGACCCCGAGTATAATACAATTATACTTATGAATAGATGCCATTTAAAATGTCATATTTATTTTTATTAAACTTCTTTGTAATCTGCTTTAAATAACCCACAACTGGTATTTAAAATATGAGCTTATCCAAATGTGTATGGTGTACTAAAAGAAGTGAAAATTAAAATTATCACGTCATCTTTCACTTATCTGATTGGCAAAAACACAGTTTGACAACATATTCTATTGGTGAGATTCTAGAAAAACTAGCCTTCTCAGACATTGTGGCCGAGAATGGTGAGTTCTGTGCCCACTCTGACACCCCACAGTGTCTGCTGTGCTCTGACAGTCGCTATGCTCTGACAGCAAACTGCCAGGACTCTGTCCCGGAATTTACGTTACTGACGGTGAAAGGGGGAAATGCTCCGGGCTTTTCACTCCGGCCTGAACTTATAGTAACAACACGTAAGTCACCAAGCACAAGAGAACCCAAACCCGTTCCGCGGAGCCGATCACCTGCACTTTGTCCACAACGAAAAACGGACATGTGTCGGACGGACGCGTGTCACCTTTGTGTAGAGTTTCACATTTGGCGAAACCGTTTTCCATTCAGTTACGTCCTCAGTGCAACCGCTGCGGGGCGTGGGACCGGGGCACACGACGCTCGTTACGCAGACGAGGACCATAAAGCCGGCGGAGCTGTGTGAGCCGCCCCAGGACGCACGAGCAGCCGTGCGCGGAGTCGAGCTGAAACCCGAATCTTCTCATTCCAAGGCCCCAGCTCTTGCCAGGGCCGGAGGAAAACGCACAGATGCTGATGTGCCGCTGGTGGGGAAGCGAGCGGGGTGCGTGCCAGCCAAACCCGCGCAGCTGCCCTCGTTGCTTCCGTTGTTTTAATGGATGGATTGGCATAAGGCCCATGAAGGAGCCATCTACCCATGTGACGAAAAATGGCCGGTCGCCTGGAGCGACACTGATTCCGGGACTGAGCATGGGTTGGGCACAGTCCGGATCCTACCACTCGCGGAGACCCTGGGTGTCCCTTCTCCTCGAGTGGGTTTCGGCCCGGTTCACCCATCGTTCCGCTGGTAATAAGCCCGACGGCTTCGTGGCACCGGGCTACGCTGCCTTGGAGCAGCAGAGGGCGGCCAGGCAGCAGGAGGCTGGCCCCCACGCCCTGAAGCCAGAGGACGTGGTTTCACTGCGGGGCGCTGTCCTTGCCGCTGACTTTCCCGGTCCAGCCACAGCCCTGGCACGGGATGGGTGACGCTGTCGCCATGGGTGTGGGAGGGGAAAAGGCACCGGAAGGCACGGGAAGTGTGGCGAGTCACCTGCAGCGTTTGCTCCTTGGGTCCCGGGGGATGCGGTCACGGCAGCGGCGGCAGCCTCGCCGTGAACCTGTGCCCAATGTGTGGCTCGGCGTGCGGTGGCCGGGCACACCCGAATGTCTGACACGACAGCCATTCCCACACCCCGAGTGTCAAGACCACCCACTTCCTGCCGTGACTAGTCCGTGAGGCTCCCGAGTCACGGCTGCTAAACATGTCGCGGGACCCACTCCTGCGGACGGTCACGGCGTGTGTTTGGAACTCGAGTCCAGCCGGGCGCCCTGCTTTGTGTTCCTTCCTGTTGTTGTTGCTTGTGCGAAGCCTGGCGGCCCTGTCCCACAGTGTTTCGTGTGTAAATTATACGTGTCCCGTCAAACCTAAAGACAGTCCTCTGAAATGTTCGTTCACTTAAAGAGGGCAGTAAGCAAACCATTGAATATTGATTTTAGTAACATCTTTTTAAGAAACAACATGTTTTTAAAGGAAAAAAATAACTTTTTTCAAGAGAAAAATCATTGAGGAAGAGGGGCAATATCGATTTCATATGGACAAAATTCTCCACGCGCAGTTGAGCCCAAGGTATCTTGATTCTCATAGCTTCGTTCACGGTGATCCGTTGTAATATTGCACGTTGCAAAGCCTTTGGCAGAGTCCCGCGTGCCCCCGTGAGGGAAGGGGGAGGGGCGGATGACATCTTTCTTACCGCTGTTACGACGACAGTTTTCTTAAGGGGACCCCAGGCCACACTTGGAGAGTCACTGGTCTGTGGCTCTCTGTTGTCTTCCACGATCAAGTGTCCTCTAGCCTCGGTCCGTTTCTGAAATCATCTTCCTTTTTTAAGTATATTGTCTCACATCCACTGTCACGAAGGTAATGAATGATGTTACACAAATCGTAGGTTGTTATTCAATCTCATGAAGACCCGACGGAGACACGTGTTCGCTGAGTTGTGTGACTTGTTGAACTTGACTTAATGGCCTACCCCACACATGCAAAGCTCGTGACATTCTTGGTGCTGCACCTCGTCTTAGACCCTTCTCAGAAGGTGGAATTTCTCACTCCGTACGTGTCTGTGTGTGTCTGTTCTGAAAACACAGCGTTCGCATTTGACATAGCGTTTCAATGTCTGGGTGGCACGGTGATCGTTCCCCAGTATTTTTCGTATTTCACTTCCCTCCTGAAGTAGATGAGGCTCGTGGAGATTCTTAAATTACTGTCTGCATTCCTCGACTCCCCTTCTTCATTCCTGTAAGCGCCTTTGCTGTTATTCATGAATATTTCTCAAGAAAGGTAGATTCCATGATCTTGGTGAGCCATACATGTCTACACTGCGTAAAGGATTTTAGATAGCAGACAAGAGGCTGTGTGTTAGGGATGGCTTGATTGCATTTTTTATGTTTAATCTCTAATCTGCTTCTTGCATTATCATTAACTACGCTAAATCTCCAAGTTGGTACTCAAATATTGCAAAAGTTGGCTATCTCTTGATATCAGACTTTTCCATTTTTTGTGTGTTCTTATCAGTTTTTCCCAATTTTCAAATAATTCTCCGCTTAGATTTTGCATCCTGGGGACAGATAATATTGTAGCTCAACTATGTATTCATCCCGTCCTCACTCTGTTGAGCTAAACGGAGCCCCCAGCCGCTGTCAGGAAGTCAGAGCTAGAGGCAGCTGCCGGGGTCGAAGCCGGTTTGATCAGGGCGTCTCCCTCTGGTGGGGCAGGGGCGCGGGAGGAGGCCCGCACGGGGCCTGCGGCGGTGGGAACTAGCCATTGTGTCACGGCGCCCTCCAGAGAACACCTGCTGCTTCCACACAGTGACTGACAAGTCTCTCTGTGCAACGCCAGCTTTTGTCCCCTCTTAACTCGTCACTGCAAAGTGAAGTGACGGGGTGGCCCCTCACTTGCTTGAAAGACTCATTAATTACTTACTTCGTAGATCAGTGAGTTACGACTTCTCGTGCTAACGAGGCTCTGCAGCCTTTTCTTTAAAACGTGTGGCGTGTATGCTGGAAGGCAGGGTCGGAACCCTCGCTAAAGCGGCGAGGCTGTGTCGCTGTCCTGGCACGTCGCTGTGCAGGCGCCATAATGTGACGGTGCTGCCCCCGGGCCGCAGGTGGTGGGGCTGCAGGCGAGGCGTGGGGAGTGTCGCATCCCCAGTGGGATGATGTGTGACCATGACGTTGGGGGGTGCTTTAGGGTTAGGCGCCAGCTTCAACGTAAAAAGCCCACGGGCCTCTTCGCACGGTGTCTTACGAGATAGCGTCTGAGTTTCACCAGCACCGGATTTTGCAGGTGTCCAATATCTTGCTATGCGGCGCTAAAAAAAAAAAAAAAAAAAAAAAAGGAAAGAAAGGGAAGAAAGGGAAGAAAGGGACCACGACGAAGCGGATTGAAAGACGGTCACAAAAGGGAAAGGGTCAAAGGCGGTTACCACCGGTGCGGCCCCTCGACGGCCTCCGCGGGCGCGGCCGGGGTCACTCACGTTCCGGGCGCCGCCCACGTGTGCGCGGGGCTCCGCGGCCTCTGCTTTTCCGGAGACAGGGACGCGGCCGCCTCCTTCCGCCCCCGCCTGCGTCCGCGGGAGCAGAGGGCGTTGCGCCTTCTCTCCACCGGGGCGCGGGCCCGGCCCTGCGGACCGAGGCGCCGGCCCGGCCCTGCGAACCAAGGCGCGCTTCGGCTCGATCGTCGCCGTCGCTGCTTCTCCGGCGCGGCCCTCTCCCTGGCTGAGGTGTGCTCGCCACTCGCCTGTGGCTCCGCCGGCCGGCTTCTCCTGCGGGGAAAGACGGACGCGCGGGGCGGGATTTCCTCTTCCAACTCAATGCTGGGCGTTATTTCTTGGGAACATTCCAGAATCCATTTGCTTTTCATTCTACAAACAAACAAACAAACATGTATATAAGGGATGTGCCACACCAGACACTACTGTTAGTGCTGGAAGTCCAAAATCGCACGCCCACACACACTGACACATGCACACACACATGCACACATACAAACACACCCACACGTACAAACATGCACACACACGTGCACACATGCACACACATACAAACATGCACACATACAAACACACACCCACACACAGAAACACCCACGAACATGCACACAATGTGCAAACACACGTGTACACACATGTGCATGCACGCACACATATGAACACACACAAACATGCAAACACACACACGTACAAACATGCACACACATGCAAACATGCACAGACACACACACACACACACACACACACACACACACACGCCCTTTCAGAGGGAGAGAATGGGAAGTGGCCGCCGGGGCGGTGACGGCTCTGGGGCCCGCGGGGCAGACCCGATAGAAGCCGCCCCCGCAGTTCTCAGAAGACCCTCAGTTCAAGAAGAGGTCGGGGAAGGCGCCGCACGCAGCCTGGGGAGGCTGCGCGGCAGGGGTCGCCGGCAGGCGGTCGTAGCTTTCGCATACGCGTCAGTGTATCCCTCACAGGAGCCTCAGCAGATCTCTAAGACCCCGCGGTCCCAGAACGCGGCCGGAAACGAGGTTCTCTGACCTGTGTCGTGTTCTCTCCAGCACACACTTCTGTTGGCGGAGGCAACTAATTCTGCACATTCTTCCTCCGTGCGTGTGCGTGTGCATGTGTGTGTGAATGAAATGTCAATGTCATAGCAAATGTCAGCCCACCAGCCTCTTATAATAGATCCTTTAAAATACATTTTAATAAATTTATATGCCGTGGAAACCAGTATGCGACATGTAAAAATAGAGACTGTCATCTGGAGTAAAGAGACAAGTGCAGCCAAAACTCACTCCAGTGAGGAAGCAGCTCATGCTAAATCGGGATCTTAGGGGTTTTGTTTGTTTGGTTTGTTTTTAAATACAGACAGAAAGACGTATGCATCGAAACCAGGTTTTGATGGCGTGTTTGTTTAAATCTGCAGTGCCCCCAGGAGATAGCAAAGACTTTTAGCTCATCTTATGAATCGGTGAACGGATCGGATGATTCCCGTTATCAACAGTAAGTTCCAAAAGATGTGTAATGGGCTTTGTGTCGGTTCACCACCCGCCGCCTGAGTTTGCAGCCTCTCCATGTATGAATGTCAAGGTTCTGCAGAAGTGATGAAAATCTGAACATTTTATAATTAAAACAGGCTCTGCTACTTAGTACTTGTGGAACTCTGGGAAAGTTCTTGACTTCTCCAGGCCCAGGTTCCTTGTGAGCAAAGCAGGGGTGATGACACCCTGCTTTGCGGGGTCATTCCGAAGTCCCTGGGCAGCAAGCAGTTAAAGCAGGATGTTGCTCTGAAAATCCTTATCGTTCCTTCTTTTTCTTCCCCTGCTCCCCCGTCTCCGTCCTCCCCCGTCTTATTACTTGGCTGTTCTTGTCATTTCCTTGCTCATCTGATTGTGAGTGAGATTTGCAGCAACCTTTCTAGAGTTGCTAGATGACTCTAGTGGTTTTTCAAAGATAACATCATTTTTTTCAAATTAATGAAAACGAGGATACAAAGACCAGGACATTTCAGAATTTCAGTAAAGATCACTTGAGATACATAACCCCTCCTGTCACGTGCTTGTCATGGATCGAGTTGTGACCTGACGATTTCTTCAGTGGGTGAGACACTGAGCTTAGCCACCTGTGCCGGGAGAAGCCACACGATGGATCATTCGCGGCGCCTCCGCCCTCCCTTTTGCACTCCAACACCCAGTCACTACCTTTCTCTCATCTGCGTGTTGTTTGTTCTCATGCGTGTCAAAATGCTTTGCTTGTACCAGCCCAGGGGGAGCAAATGGACAACCAGTCTTCATAACAGGACAGGAAGGCCGCATTTTTGCCAGATAAAGCTATCTCGAAATCACGTTATCCTTCTCTCTCTATTTGCATCTGTCAGACAATGAAATGAAAACTGTTTCTCTAGCATATTTATCTGTATTCTTTAATGCCTCTACGTGAAGGAGGAAATATTCATGAATTAAATCTTTGACATGGAATTTTCCGATACAGATTCTTCTAGAATGCCAGAAGAGTTCAGTAGGTAGATCGATCCTGTAAAAATACAAGTAACACATGCTATTTCTAATCTTTTCACTATTTCAGCGTCATTCCCTGTTCTTTCAGTCATCCCGTCTACGCTTCATTCTTCTGGAAGGGATTAATGTAATCTATCATCTCCGGCTATAAGTAATTCTCTGCGGCATGCTACAGCAGCAATGTCCAACAGAAATATAATGAAAGCCACCTGTGTAGTTTAAAGTGCATAGCCACATTTTAAAAATGTGACTAATTTTAATAATTTTATTTATTTAACCCAATATGTCCAAACATTGTCATTTCAACGAATATTCAGTAATGAGAAAGTTTGCATTTTTTAAAGAACTTGTCAAAATCTGGTGTTTATTTTACACATACAGGAGATTTCAATTCAATTTCATACTTTATTGGAAATATTTGATCTATATTTAGAATTTATAAAAAAATAGAATTGAAAATTTTGATCCACAAACTCCTATTCTTCCAAATGCACTTTTACAGACTTTCCCAATCCTTAAATATTAATTTAAAATTGTACATATAAACCAATTCAAATTGAATTAAATTGAATATTCAGTTCTCCGGTCAAACTAACCACATTTCAAGTGACCAATAGTCACATGTGGCTAGAAGTTTGAAGAAAAAGAAAAAAAGTAACTTAATCCCTCATTGAAACTTACAACATAGTGCAGAAGAAATGAGAGAAAGCATATACACTATGATCGATTTGTACAGCTGCATCCCTGATGGGCCAGCACTGACCTGCGCCTCTACTCCGGCCAGCACTCCTGCACCCCAACAATCCTTTTCTCTTAGATATCAACTTTGAAGGGAGAGGCCACCATTTCCTCTCCTTTGACTCCTTTGCTCTCCAGGAATATCTAGAAGGGCTGAACCAAATAGGGCACATGGTAACATCTTCAGGTAAAACAACCCAAAATAGAGCTTAAGTTATGGCCACGAAGATAAAAAAAAAAGAAGAAGAAGAAGAAGAAGAAATCACAACTTTTGATTGAGAGAATGGAATTCCCTCTCAGAAGAAAGAGAGACAAGAAATGGGAGAACGAGTCGGGATGACCAAATCGGCAGGTGCTAGAGAGGAAGGGAAGGGGGGGGGGAGGGTAAATATCTGTTGGCATTTCCATCAGAAAGAGTGTAGGGGATGATGTGGTGACCTCTCAGGAGAGTCCAAGTAATTCACCAATAGTGCCCTGAATGTGACCAGCACATGCCATAGTTTAAAGTAAATTGCAGAGCAGGATAGGATAAAAGTTCTGTCCCTTCCAAGATTGGGGAGCAGAATCCACTATAATAATGCTTTGTGGGGGCATGGGGCACTAATGGAGGTCTAGATGTCGGTATTTCTTGGCATGGTGTTGCTTTTCTGTCTGATTCTACTCCCCACAATGTCCACCCAAGGTGTTTGGGTCAGAAGACCCACCCTTAACAAGAAGACGGGACCAATCTCGGGAAATCGTCTGAGTCTCGTCTGAAAGTCAGACAGATGCGATAGACCCAGAGCTTTGTACCTGAGCTTTTGGTCACGCGAGGCATCCCTAGGATCTCGACAAAGGACGGGTCCAAGGCCGCCAGCTGAGGGCAGTGGGCAGGCGGAACGTGCTGCATAGTCACGCTGAAGCTGTGTTCACGTCCTGCTTGCTGTGCTTTGGTTTTCTGTTTCCTTCGTACGGCTGAGAGGAAGATGGCAAACGTTTCGGGGGAGTTCTAAGGCCTCCGGCCTCAGGTCGTTTGTCGGCCCAGCCCTGGCCTCTGACGGTGTTCCCTGAAGGAGATCTTCTGTAGCAGTAGGACTAGAAGAGATGGTGGCCAGACCCAGGTCCGACTCACACATACCAGCCAAGCCTGCTCATGGTGTTCGTTACAAGTGCAGGGGAGCCGTTTATCCAAACCGTGGTCCCCGAGTTTGAGCGGCATCTTCGCCTGCAATGCACATCCCCCTCCCATGACCATCTGTTCGGGGGTGGAGGGGCCACGGGACCTCTCAGACACCTATTTATGGGGTCCCCAACCAGATGGCTCCATGTGGGCTTAGAGATTGTAACCCATGGTATCCTCCCCTGACAGCAAATCCAGATTTCCTGCCCATGGCAAACGGAGCACCACACCGAAGGCCTGACTTTACTGCTGTCCAGTCAAAGACACATGAGGGAATGAACACCTTTCTCTAGAATGTGAAGCGAAATGCCAAATCTCCTGACAATTCTCTATAGCAAATCCTCTGAGGAGGCTCGTATGGAGCTTCCATCTCAGGAGTATCGTTTTGCAACGACCTGCACGAGAAATCCCAAAATCCTGGATAAATTAAGAGGACACATCTTTTTGCCACCATGCTTGTGTCTGTTTGTATGAATATAGAATCAGAGCCAAAGTAAATGATTTTAGCTCTACCATTTTTACTCTTTCAGATGCATGTAAAAATAAAACCCGGAGCATCATGAGCAAATGCGACTTATTTTAAACATGTCTAAAAAGAATCTTGAGTGTTGAAGTGCGAAACGTGTCCTGCTTTAGTTGTGGGTGTTGTCATCGTCATTTCCCCGGTAGCCTGCGGTGGAATGAAATCCACATGTACGAAAAGTCGTATGCAGTGTGAGGGGACACACAACTGCCTGGGATTCTCTTCCCCGTGATAAGAATCTAGAGCACCCCCGAACCCCCTCATCCCGTAACATCTGTCTGACTACATCCCGTAGCACACAGCTGGCCTTAGCTGTGAACAGCAATAGCCCATCCCTTCTCCTTCACTCACAAAGCACGTCACATCACTGCTTTCATTCCTTATACACGTATTCACTTGTGTGTGTATGTGTTCGCCCATTTATTTTACTCTTTTTTCCATTTTTATCATTTCTGTTCTTAACTACCTTCACCTCTGAACCGTGAGCTTATTCACTCACCCTCTCGTTTACTCATCCCGTTGGTAGAGGTTGGATGGATACCAGTATTTCTCAGGCAGGCACTGGGCGTGCCCTGCCCGTCAAGGGTCTCCTAATTTCTTGGGGGAACCCTGTGTGTCAGGAGGTAAATAATTTAACACATTAATGTCACAAAGTGGCAGCCATTATTAGGGTTATAAATAGGTGCTGGGAGAGGGAAAAGCAGGGTGAGGAGAGTCTGCCTGGGCGAACCATCGAGAAGGACTCCCGGGGTTCAGAAAGATGAGAGAAAACCTTCCAGAAGGAATGTTTCAAAAAACAAACAAAAAAAAACGGATCGAAGTGAGGCAAGAGGGAAAGTGGGGAGTTTCTCGCCAACGAAGAAATGAACAGTGTGAGGATTAGGTGGCTACAGTTTTTAACTCCTTCTCTTCTAGGTCTTCGGAAGATTTACTTGAGGAGTTTCGAAGGGTAGGGGGTTTTCCTTTAGACCATGCCGAATAACCTTCTGTAGTTTATTTAAGTTTCATGTTGGTGTTAAAATGCTAGTGGTATGTTTCATCTCAGGAAAGACCATCAAATTCTCCTTTTACGTGCTTTCCTTTCAAAAAACGGGTACGCAGTAGAATGCTTCATGCAGCCCTCTTGTGTGGAGAGACGCCCCCATCGCCTGATGAAGAGCTTCCTTTGTTACAGAGATGTGCGTTTTCGTGATTTTTGCCACCTCTGTCCGGGAGCTTTACAGGGCTTTGGATGCTGCTGTTTTGTGTCCGTGGGAGTGAGAAATGGAAACGCCAGCTTTATGACAACATGATGCATTGACTCAACCCAGGCGGATACCATTAGTGTCACACTCTGTCTTCCCCTCCTGTGGCAAGTTATGTTTCCAGTAGAAACATCATACTGCAATTCAGAACCTTCTCACTAGACCTTTGTGTGATTCCAGACCTCTGAAATTCCTAATAAGGCTTGCGGTGAGCTATGCAGTATTTTCCTTTCTTAGACTTCTTAGGTATCCGTTTAATGAGAATCCACGAAATATAGGACTGGATGTCCCAAAAGCCACCTGAAATATATTAAAACATGCAATGTTATCTATTCCCCTAGGATGCAAATAAGCTCCCCATTCAATGCAAACTTCATGAACTGCTCAATAGACATGTTTTGGTTTTCATCTAACAGCTATCGAAGATGTATTTCCGTAATCACGTCAGAACTAGATTTGTAGGGTGCATGTTGTATTTGGCCTTGATAAGCAATTCCTGGAGGCGCCGAGACACTTTGCTGTAGTGTGGGCAGTCCTGCAGGGATAGCTATTTGTGTAGCGACTGCTTTATTCTTAAAACGTAGTCACCCTAATTTATTTAGTTTGAACAACATATTGGCGCCTGAGGTGTTTAAAGACTCACTTACATTGGTATATTACAAATATTTGGTATCCATTCTCTGTAAAATGAAAATGTGTTGGAAAGAAGGGGTAAAGGGAGTTAGAGATGGGCATTTCTTAAGCGTTTTCTATGCCACAGCATTCCCCGTGTGTCCGGAGGAACCCTCAGACCCTGTGATGAAGCCCATTCAATTATGCTCGGCTTGTGGGGAGAAAACCAGCATCCTGGGGGATAACTACTGAACCCACGATTATACTGCCGGGAAGTTGGTGACCGAGGAAATTGCGATCCGAAACCCGTTTTCCTTGACACATCAAGAATGTGCAGTTTCCATGACTACATTAGCCTAAATGTAATGTTATAATATCTCCCAATTCATCTATAGAACCTAATTACAATTATATCCACAAGCTAGGTGTTTTCTTATATGAATTCTTTTATATAATAAACCCTAAATCATATTTTTTAAATTTCACTTAAGCAGTCCCCTGGGAAAAGCTGGGGAAAGCCCAACACATAATCCAGATTTCTGCACTCACAGTACAATGCAGAAAAGGGGGGTCTGAGGAACCGGCATCCCGAATATCGGACCATAGCGGCTGCGCTCTGTTCCGCTCCTCTTGGATTTTCACTTTTCGTCACGAAAAGCTGCAGCACGCTGAATTACTAACTCTGTGTCGTGAGATTCAAGTTCATAGAAACAAATGTCACATGTGTATTCACCTAGAGCTACGTAAAGGAAAGAATTTCGCTACATCTTGCTGAAAATAACTAAAACAAATGTATCTAATAAGTATTCCCTGGGCTGATCGACAATAAATTGCATGAATTTATGCACACGCAAAGGTACCTCGTTGGTAGTGCGACGCTAATTTGCAGACTGCAGACAGCGCGGAGGGAGCGTGAGGGATTTGGGGCTGATCGGAGGGAGAAGGTGTGGCCGAGAGGCCACGATGCGCACGGTGGGTCGTCATGGGATGAAGCTCAGACAGGCTTGCAGGGGAAGAGCCCCCCCCCCCAACGCCATGACACCGTCCAGAGGCTTCCAGCAGCGGCCAGAGCCCCCGTCCATTGAGAGAGGAGGGCTTGACGTTTCCGGAGGAAAGGGGGGTGGGCGGGGGGCTCAGGGCTCCCGCGAGGTCACACAGCAGCCCCTGAGGGGTCCCGGCTGGCAGCAGACGGCATGGTCCCTCGCTGTGCCCCCGCGTCCTGATCTCTCCTCACGGGGCCCCGGGACAGTGGATGAGCTCCGACCCCGATGACCTCACTGCCACCACGTCTTTGTTCTCTCACGATCGCATCCCGGGCGCGGGCAGCGTGAGGCGCGGGCCGGCCGACGCCGCGGCACGGGGCGCCGAGGCGCACCCCGGCCCCCGCGGGGCAGCTCTCGCGTGACTTCGCTGCGTGCAAACGAGCTCTGAACGGCGGGCAGTGTGTCCGTCCGGGCGATCTTCAAAGTACTTACGTGTGTGCCACTCTGAGTTGGGTGCCCACGGGCTTTCCGAGGGAAGGCGCCCATGGCTCGGCGCCCTGTCTCCCCAGGCAGCCCCGTGTGGCTGCCCCTCCTGCCTCTCGCGGTCCCTCGGCTGGTCCCTGGGGCCGGGCTGGGGAGAGGCCAGGGAAGGAGCAGGGCCCCCGCTTGTCCGGCGTGTGTCGCTGGCCGCAGCGAGGCCCCGCGAAGCTCGGAGTCCCCTCGCGTTTGGCCTGTAAACGCCAGGGCGCCTCACGCTCGTGGGTATTTTCGCTGAGACGGGTGCTTCCAGAAAGCTTTGCATTCCTTAAAAAAAAAAAAAAAAAAAGAAAGTAAAAGTTAATATTTTTAAATAGTTGACTTATCATGACTCACTGTTTTGACATCCCTCTGAAATAATTTATGAGTGTTTTACATCTTTACATTTAAATACATCTGATTCCTCTTCAAAGCAGCTAAAAACTGTTCCAGACCCCGTCCCAGCTGCCCCGCGAATGAGGACTGTTCGCGCGGGGTGGGGGCGGGGCCCCCAAACCCTGCCTCACCTGCCCGCAGGAGGGAAGACGCCGCTCCCTGACCTCTCCGCGCCAGACAGCATCCCGCGGCCAGTCTATGGGGCCGGGATGGTTTTGTCAAAAAAGAAAGCACATGTTCCTGAATGTACCGCTAGAATCAAACCTTCTACTTATTTCATTGGCCTTTAATTGGGTTCTTTTGACTCTGAAGCACAGCAGAAGATTGCTGTTTCATTGCACAGCAGAGTCTCGCGTGTTCGCACTAACCGGGCCTTCCGTCCTGCACGGTCCTGGAAGGCAAAACGTTCTCTGTCTCCCCCGTGCACGCAGCCGAGATCCGCAGCCCATGGGAAATGAGCATTTGCTACAGGAACCGAGGTTTTCAGAGAAATGATGAAAACTGCCCCTCAGGAGCCGAAGCACACAGTAGGTGTGTCTGTCCCTCTTCTCACTGCCTCCTGGACCTGCATCTCGCTGACGTTTGTCCCTCTTTTCCAAACGGCCTTTCCTGGAGATGGTGACACGTCCCCACCCATGACCCGGGAATGTCCGGTTCCGGCTGGTCTCAGGGCCCCCGCCTGCCGTCACGCTGTGTGTTCCCGCCTGCTGTTCACTCGTCAAAGACCTGTTAAGCTAACATGGGGGGCATCTGAGCCCCCCACCCCTATCTCTCCAAAGAAAGCATTGTTGTGGTGCGATCAAATTTAAGACCCACGGAGCCAATTGAGATTAATTATGAGCCTTTATTAGCTGGCCACGGAATGACTCTCCCACTAGAGAATCAGCCCCAGCCCCTAGAAGGAATAGTTTAAAAAGCCCCCAAAACCCCTCTAGCAAGCAAGCAGGTTTACAGAAGCAGAGGCTGGCCATTAACACATCTTTACACAGATAACTCCACCCTTAACATTAGCATATCTTTGCACAGGATGTCTCCCAGAACTACACCCTGTTTAACATTAAACAATGGAAGCAGAAGTCGGCCCTTTGAAAAATTTCCACCCTTAACAGCATCTCCACTGTCCTGCTGGGCTAATGTATAGTCCCTGCAACTTTCTTGTTTGTTTAGCTGGAAACAGACCATCAGGCCAACAGCCTTTGTCTGAGCCACCTTTAAAACGTGGGTCCCCAGGCACTGTGATTAAAGGTCCCCATCCTTGTATCTCAGCCCCGCCCTGAGCTGCTCTCCGGGAAGAGACTAGTCTCACCCTTTTTTAAATTTTTTTTTGTAATCACTAACCTACTGAGTTTCTAGAACAAATACCTTTGAGCGGAGACTGTACACAGCACCGATGTTGCCTGAAGGGAAAACCTGTGAGAAGGAAGGGGGATTTATTCAATGATTATTCTCTAATGAGGTAGGAGCTGAGCTGAGGTCTGAAGGGACACAGTTTTTAGAGAAGACAAATGATGCCCTGAGTTAGCGTTTACATGGGTGTCTGCTAATGAGGGCTTTGCATTAGACAGTTAATAAACAAATGGCAATAATTCATTTCAGAAAACTCGCAGAAAATTGGATTCATATAAAAGTTTAGTCTTATGAAATGTATCGAAGCATGAGATAAAAATTAATCACGGGACCAAAATAAGAGTTGTTGAATTTTCTCATAAAAAGGCGAGAATATATGAGAATATTTTAGGACACTACTGTTAGAAACTTATTAATTGATTCCATTTTGTCTCAGACCAAAAGGTATTTGATCATTTATCTCCATATAATTTAAGGACAGAAAAACTACCCAAATGTCAGAAATTGAATGCTCCCTTATTATTTACTTTATAGGGGTATAATTCTTACAACTCCCAGACATGGCCTTCTTAATTAAAAAGATGTGTGCTTTTTCTCTAAATCAGGGATTGCTTTTTTAGGAAAGCTCGCTCGAGACGCTTATCCACATCTAGGCTGAAAGGACAGTATGCTTTGAAGAAAACAGGGGTGCTGACGGTCTTAGCGGAGGTGAGGCTCTCTGCAGAGAGACTGAAATTTCAGGGTCTTGCCGAGGAGAAGGGAGCTCCTTGCTGGGGTAGGGTCCTGGGCAGGGGTGTCAGGTCAGAGGCCAGAGGCGTATCCACCCTGCAGGCACCTCTCAGGGTCTGGGGTCCTTCCCTGGTGCCCCTACCCGTGCCCCAGACCCCTTGTCCCAGTCTGCAAACCGACCTTGGAGGGGAGTAGCCAGCTGTGCCCCTGCTCACTTGCTCTGGGCGAGACCCGCCTCCTGGGAACGCCTGTGACCTGTGTGTGACTCTCAGTGGACTTTAGAAGGAAGGCTCATGGCCCCGCGCCACCCCGCAGACCCCAAACGCAGACTCTCTAGGTTCCTAGTCCCGAGGGGTCGCACTGGCTCAGTGACTGATCAAAGTCCCCGAGGCAGCAGCTCCCAGGAGGGCTTGTGCAGTCGGTAGCCTCGGTGAGTGAAACGTCTTCACGCGGAGTTACTTCACTCGGTGGGTGGTTAAAAATGTGCTTCATGTTCTTCCTCAGAAATTTCAGTGCTGCCTCTCACTTTATGACTCAGACTTTGAACGTTTTATCAGACAAGAAATCGTTCTTTCCTTGAGCTTGGAGTTCATAGATGCTGAGAAGAACACTTGCAAGTCGTGGCTTCGGAGCGGGTCCCATAGTTTTCTCTTGCAGACGAGGAGACGGGAGCCCCGGGGAGTACGTGGCAGCAGAGTGGCTGCACAGACGCTGGGCTCCGGGTTTCGGCTGTGACGGAAAGGACCAGACTCCAGTCTAGAACTGCAGGACTAAGTTATCAGGCAATACATCCATTCGAGCATTGTTCATTGTATGAATATTAAGATTTGGAGGGCCCTAAAAATTAAGTGATTAAGCAAATGCATATTAGCGTCTGTTCAGATCAGACATCTCTGAGGACCCCACCTCGGCCTGCGGGCCTGGCCACGGGCGCCTGGAGCGTCCAGACCTGCCCACCTTCCCTTTTGCGACCTAGGACAGGTCTGCGTCTGCAGAGGGAGGGCCACGGGGGGCCAGGTCGTGCGGGAAAGGGGAGCAAGAGCCGGCGTCCGCCAGGGACGGGAAGATTTGCGGATCGGCAGAGAAAGGCCACGGGGTCTCAGCAGCTGCAGGTGCTTCTCTGCGAGCCCCCCCCCCCCCGCCTGTGTTGCATGAGCCAGAGGACTCCTGAGCACAAACGTGGGGTCGCGTGCCACAAACAGCAGCTGCAGCATGACGTGCGTGTGCAAGGGAAAAGATACTCCCCGGAGATTTAATAGCTAAACACCCAGAACACCTCTCCGACAAGGCAGGGCGCTGACTTTCTCAGCCTGGACACCTTGCCGGCGCTCTGTTTACATTTTTCTCTCGTGTATCCCTCTCCGAAGACCCCCTCTGACATTTTGACGCCTGCATCTTAAAATAACATTGACTGTCAAGTGTCCGTTGAGCTATTACATGTCGTGGGCGACACAGGATGTGCTGGCCCCTGCCTGTGCGTGTGCTCCCGTGTGGCTCTTGTGGTAAAACAAGGGGACGTTGGGTGGATGGATGCATGAGGAACAAGCGAACAAACACATTAAAGAAGCCCCCTCAGTCCGGCACGGCCTCATTTAACTGAATCTGCGGTGACCTCATTTCCAGGTAGCTCACTTGTGACGTGCCTTTTGGGGCAGACACATTTCATCCTACAACATGCACACACACGTGCACACACACGCACGCACGTGCACCCATAAATAGATGACTCCCTGTGGGGGGGGGCAGAATGAAGGCCATCGACTCAGAGCAGGATGTAGTAAATAGTGCCGGGCGACCCCTCTCCCCAGTGGGCCGGAAGGTGGCCGCTCAGGGCCACATGGACGCGGGCCTGCCGGGGCGTGCGTGCTGGGCACACGGCGGCCGAGACTCGGCTGCGACGCAGAGGGCCCGCCGGCCGATGCGTTTTCCATGCCTCACACTCTGCTGTCTTGTTTTCTGCTCTATTTACCAAGATGAATGGCTTGGCATTTGTCAAATTTTAATGGCGGCGATGAATGGTTTTGACGTATTATTGTTTTATTAAACCTTTTATTACAAGTCTGAGAGTCATCACGGAAACCGGGGCAATGCTAAATGGAACAGGAATGTCAGTTCCTGGTTAGCGTTGACACAAAGGCCTCCTGTTGCGTGTCGTGGGGGCACGGCCACATAGACCGCCACGTGCATTTCACCGTCCGCGCGCCCCAAAGTGCTGACGCTGTTCCGCGGCTCCCGCTCATCTTATTTATTTTCCCCTCTCCGTAGCACCTCCAACCTTTGTTTTTTTTTTACTCGTTTGTTCGCTTTCAGTCTTCATCATGAAAATACCTGCGTTTGTATTTTTTTCTTTCAATTCATGCTCGACAATGCAAATGTTAAGCTTCTCCTTCCACGTGTGTGGAAGAGCCGCTGCCTCCTTTGTCCTCCCTTCTTAACTGCATTCTGTTTCAGGCCATTTCCTCAAATTATAAAAAGATACGTGCACGGCAGAGAATAGGTAATCAGCAAGACAATGTCTGCCTCGGTTCTTCGCATATCTGAACCCAACTGATTGAGATTCAACACATTTGTTTTTATACAGTCAGGAGAGTGATGAAGATTTCAAGCAATGTAAATGTGGCTAAAGTAAACTTTATTTTAAAACCTGTATGGCAATGCAACTTCTGAAGTTGTACTGACTTGTAATATTTTTAAACTATAGCCCAGATGCATCTCTAGTCAAGTTTGGTGGATAAGGATCAGTTATTCTGATAAAATCTGAGTAGGACTGTCTTCAAATGAAAGTAGTAATGATGCTTTAAACTAACGTATGCTATAGCTAACCTTAGGGAACCTGACTTGCGAACGTTAAAAATACAAGCTTTTTATGTGTCACTTTGGAAAGTCTGAAATGTCATCGGGCGTTAGTCGCGGGCGTGACTATCGCTACGACCTACACATTTGTGTCCACGAAGTTTGTTAGCACAGAAGAAATGGCATTTTGCTTTACGGTTGTCTGATTTGCACTGAAATCTGGATTGGCTTAAGAAGTTACAGTTGGTCCCTTGACGTGTATTTTGCTGACAGTCACATTCATTTTGGGGACAATGGCGTGCCCGCCCCCCTGCTCCCAGCTCCCTCCTCTCCCTCTTCGTTTCCCGACCCTCCGTGGGGAAGCCTGGCCTCACCTGGCAGGACCCAGGATGCCATGCATGTCCCTTCTCCAGAGGCTCTGACACCTTCCTTCTCTCGGTGCCTGCTTAGGGCAGTGTGTACTTACTCGAGGGGACAATAAAATCAAGTCGGCCTTTTATTTTTCTACCAAAATAATCATGCAGAATCAAGTCAGCGTGTGATGTCTATGACTTGCATTTCTTGGTCGTCAACCCTGTGTATGAGACGTGACATGATGTTAACGAAACAGAAAGCTTGTACTGTCCCAAGAGCTACCCCTTAGTGAATCCCCCTGAGCTCAGCTGACACAATCGTTATGATCTGGTGAATTCTTCTTCAGCTGTACTTAAGAGTTGAATCACTGACTTTGCAAGGTGTTTTTATCAGGTGATGACGCATTAGTGACAGACCACCATCCTTCAGGTGAATAGTTAGTGTGTGTGTGTGTGCGCGCGCACACTCTCGCACACACACACACATTTTTAGGATTTCGAGATTAACTGTAAAAATGCCCAATGTAAGTTATTAGTCAAAGCAATTTTAAACTCTTTTTATCCACCGTCTCTTTGCACATCAAATGTAGATGTGCCTTGAGCTAAGAAACATGCTCACTGCCCTGATGAAAAATCCGTAATCTTCCTGTGGTCCCTTCACAGCTTCTCCAGAGATAGATGGTTCCGTCCACTTCTACAAGCAAAGGTATCGACCTCAGAACCGGAGTACTTGAGAGTGGTCTCTTTCCTTGTGGTCTTTAATCCAACACGACTTTGATCTTACGATTCGCACTGTGTGTTAAGCCTCAATTAGACTAAAATCAATTTTTCATAAGAATGGTCTTCATTGTCCAAGAGAGCTTAGTCTGACTGATAGCATAAGCCCACGTAAACGGAAATGTGTGTTTTCTTGAGCATGTCCTCGTGACAGCGCATGCGCTGGAGGCTGGATCTAGACGAATCGCGGGGCAGGGGGGCTCCCCACAAGGAAAGAGGTCCCGACCACATCAGTGCACGTGACGGCTCAGGGGTCCACCGGCGGTCGGCCTGCCTGCATGTGTGCCTTACCCTCAAAAAGCTCAACCTTTCAGTTGTCTTGTTTTTGGATAAAAATAAGTGCAAAGGCATGGGGCTTAGCGGGTATAATTAAAGGAAAATCTTCTATTAAAAACATTTCACATTGTTTCCTCTTCTTAAAAGGACACAGAAGCAAATTGTGCGGGAATTACTGTAACACGGTCAACATTATAATGATCGGATTCACTTTAAAAAAGACAGAAACGTGTCATATCCTGAGGAATCTAAGGCCATTTCACTTGTGATGTAAAATAAAGTTTGAGCTCAGCTTTCTATAGTTCCGTCTTTCCTAAAACGCACTTGGAATCGTACAGACTGTCTCCTTTCCCTTAGAAAAGTGCACGTAAGCCACCTTGCTGTCCTTTTGTGTCTTGAGAGCGCATTTCCCTTTTCGCTGAACACCACCCCGCTGTCTGGATGTACGATGCTCTGTTCATCCATCCCCCTCGGCGGCATCCAATTTGGGGCAATTATGCATGAAGCTGCTGTAAATATTCCTGTGCAGATTCTGTATGAGCATCATTTTTCGACTGATTTGGGTAAACGCCTCGGAGCACGACTGCCAGATCGTATAGTTAGAGCCTGTTTAGCTTTACGAGAAACCATCAGACGTTGTCCCGAGGGCCGGACCATCCTGCGTTCCCGCCGGCAGTGAGTGAGCGTTCCTGTTGCTTCTCATCCTCGCCAGCATTTGGCGTGGTCCGCGTTTGGGATTTTTTCCGCGCGAATAGCTCTGTAGCTGTATCTCGCCCCCGATGGCCTGTGGTACCGAGCGTCTCTCGATGTGCTTACATGCCGTCCGTATGTCTTCTTGTCTGTTTTTGGTAATGTCTTTGACCGCTTCTTATGAAATATCATTCCGCTCTCGAAGAGCATCGTCCAGGAGACAAACCACAAAATGAGCGAGCCAAGCGGTGGAGTCGCCCCTGCGGTTCGCAGGCGAGACCGGCCGCCATCGAGCGCGCCCCTCCATGGGCGGGGCTGCTGGTCCCGCCACAGACGCTGCGCCTTTGAGGCTGACAGGTGTAGAAGGCGTTGCCAGGAAAGGCCTGGACAGGTGCATCTGGTCTCCCCCCTTCCGGATAAAGCCACCCTCCTCGACACTCCAGGTGGGTGGCCTCCGGGGGTCTTCCCCTGACCACCGCTCCGGAGTTGCTTCTAGCTCCCCGCGTGGGCGTCGGCGGGTCCACGAGCTCCGCGTCCACGCCCCTGGGCCTGCAGGCTAGTCGCTCGCTGTCTCGCAAACCAGCCCTGGTGCCTCTGCCGACGGGCACCGCCCGCAGCCCCGCTGTGATGAGTCACAGTCATGGCAACTGCCTCGTGTGCACTCTATGAACGGCATCCCTTGCTACAACAATATAAACGAAGGGGCGATGTCTCCCCAAATTTATGTGCTGGGCGTCAGTCAGCGAGTCAGTGACGGTCGCGGGGTTCGCCCTCAGGGAATGCTGGCTCCAGGGCGGTGCTCCCCACCGGGACCCCGCACCGCGCCTGAACCCGACTTTCTCCTGTGTCTGTCTGTCCCAGCACCTCATGCAGGAGCCAACCAGGCATTCTTTCCTCCGATGCACATCGGTGTTCGCTTCCTTCCGCTGTCCGCTGCCTCCTTCAAGAGAAGGGTCATGAGCAGAATTCTGCTTCTCGTACCTTCATCATCTGTTACAGGTGCCTAAAGACTCAACGAATCAAGACTTGATCTCGAATCATTGAAGAGGATTGCTAGATTGTAATCCAAAAGCCAGGACGCAAAACTTCGAACTGGTGAGGGTTTAGCCTAATGTGAAATACACGGTTTGTTGCTCGGACACCAGAGCCCGTTGGGCAGAGGCCAGGGCGCCGTGGGGCCGTGGCGGGAAGGCAGGCGGCCGGCCTTCGAGGCGAGGGCAATCTGCTTGGGCTCATTGTCGCTGCTCAGCAATTTGCCGTGAGCGCCGTGGCTGAAACGACAGACTCACCGTGATTCTGTCCCGCCGCGGGGTCCGCGGTGCCAGCCGTCCGGCCGGGCTCCGCCGTCCGACCCGCTCAGGGTCTCCCGAGGCTGCAGTCGAGTGGAGCTGGGCTGTGGCCTCACGGGAGGCTCGAAGCGGACGGCCTTTCGCGGGCAGGCACACCCCCCACCCAGCTGGAGGCTGGCAGGCGTCGTGACCCCGTGTCCTGTTGGCCCTCGGCCCTGGCAGGGTGCACGCAGGTCCTGGGCGGCGGGAGCTCACAGGTGGGCCGCCTGCTGCCCGGCAGCTCCCGGCTCCATCGCCAGCGAGGCCGTGTGGCAGGGAGGGCGCTGCAGTCACCGTGACGGCACATGTCCCTCCCTCCCTTATGCCAGGTCACAGTCGTGCCCTAACGAGGGGCGGGGGGAGCCCCGGGGCGAGGGGGAGGCTCGGCGCCTTGGAGTCTGTGCACTGCACACTCGGGGGCCCCGTCTTACGATTTGCCAGCGAAGGACAGCTTCCGGCGCCGTTCCGGAGCGCGAGGAACCGTTTAGATGGGGGCGCGTGTGGGGTGCACGTCGACGTGTCCCGGCGAGCAGCGACCACGACACCCACGCCACGAAGTCCTTCCCTGGGGCTGGGTTGTCATCATCTCTTTTCTGTGCCGTCTGCGGCTGCATGCCCGTTCGCCTACACACCGAGGAACGGGGGTCAACGCGCTTCGCCAAGGGGCTTTTGGGGCGCGTGCCCTCTCCACGGAAGTGTCTGTCCTCTGACGTTGGGGACGAGGGAACCTGGGGTTCTCTGCAGAAACGAGGTGGCGAGAGAAAAAACGTCACCACGGCGTACCTTTCCTGGCAGCGGCGGCGGGCTGCTGGGGACGCTGATGCCCGGCTCAGGTTCCTGCTTCATTCGGGGATCGGCGAACCGCAGCTGCGCATGCCCGGGGATGCGCGCACGCCGAGCCGGCGGCAGCGCGAGCCGCTTACCGCGGGTGGCACCTCGCACGGCGACACGAGTGTGTGTGTGGCGACAGCACTTAGGGGGACCTCTCTCCGCGAATCTCAGGCGCACGGCACCGTTTCATTAACTAGAGTCACCGCCGCGCCCTGGATGAAGATCCACAGGACTTTCTCGCCTCACCGCCGACGCTTGTGCCCTGTGCCCGACGCCCCCAGCCCCCTCCGCCGGGTCCCTGGCGGTCAGCGCTGCGCGTTCGGCCTTTTGCGCTCCCACCTGTGAGCGACGCCGCAAGCATCACGGGGGCCCGGACCCGAGGCCCCGTCGCGGCGCCGGGATGCGGGTGGGGCCCCAGCACCGACCCTTCCCCGCCCCCACCCCCCCCCCCCCCCGGGAGCGGTGACGCCGCTCCTTTCCGGGCCGGGGACAGAGGGCGCTGTCCGGCTGCAGGGCGCTCTGCGCTGCCGCTGAGCTGTCGAGATCGCGTCTGCAGGTGCGCCGTCTGGCTCCGCGTTTGGCTCCGCCACTCACTTTTTCTACGTCTTCTGGTAAGTTAACGTCCGCCTTTTGTAGAGCGGGGACAGTCACCCATCATTCCGTGAGGAAGAAACGAGTTGCGACGCACGGAGTTGAGGCCGGAGCTAGCGTGTGGCAGGCGCACAAATGTCACGTGTTCATGTGTGTGCCATGCAAACATCATGTGTTCATGTGAGCCCCATGCAAACGTCATGTGTCCATGTGTGCATCACGCAAACGTCATGTGTTCATGTGTGTCATGCAAACATCATGTGTCCGTGTGAGCGTCATGCAAATGTCATGTGTTCATGTGTGTGTCATGCAAACATCATGTGTCCATGCGAGCACCATGCGAACATCATGTGTTCATGCATGTGTCATGCAAACGTCATGTGTCCGCGTGCACGTCATGCAAACGTCATGTGTCCATGTGAGCGCCTTGAAAACGTCATGTGTTCATGTGAGCGTCATGCAAACGTCATGTGTTCATGGGTGTGCCGTGCAAATGCCATTCGTTCGTGTGTGTCATGCTAACGTCATACGTTTGCATGTGTGTCATGCTAACGTCATGCGTTCGCGTGTGTGTCGTGCAACGTCATGCGTTCCTGGGTGTGTCATGCAAACGTCATGTATTCACGTGCGTGTCATGCAAGCATCATGTGTTCATGTGTGTCACACAAACGTCATGTGTTCATGTGTGTGACAGGTGCACACACATCATATGTTCATGGGTGCGCCATGAAAACTTCACATGTTCATGGGTGTGTCAAGCAAATGTCATGTGTCCATGTGTGTGACATGCAAATGTCATGCGTTCATGGGCGTGTCATGCAGGTGTCATGTGTTCATGGGCGTGCCGTGCAAGCGTCATGTGTTCATGTGTGTGTCATGCAAACATCATGTGTTCATGTATGTCACACAAACATCACGTGTCCATGCAGGTGTCATGCAAACGTCACATGTTCATGCATGTGTCCCATCATGTTCTCCGGTAATGCCATTTGGGACCCAAGGGTTCCTGCTTTTTTATTTTATTTGCTTTTTTTTCCATTTAGGCCCTGCCGACGTTAGGCGTCCGGTTTTATCAGTGAATGGAAGGAAGTCACGCTGTATCTTGTCTCTGTCTCACCTAAGTCCACTGTGTTTGTAATTATGTTGGGGACTAATAAGGCAGTCAGGCTGAGTACAGTTATTTTCATCACCTCCAAACAGGTACTTTAGGACAATTTTAACAATTGATTTAATTACTAAAAAAAAGAAAAAGAAAAAAAACCTTTTTAAAACGAAATCATGATTTTGCCTAATTTCGGCTTTACCTGGGAAACATTCATCTCTGTTACAGACTCCTGTGTGATCTTCCTTGAGGCCAGAATGGCCGAAAAGGTGTGTCCGAGAAAGGGGAAGCCCCTTGCCATTCCCTTCAGCGTGTTTCCGGGGAGCCCCGGGTCCCCGCAGGGTGGGTGCTGACAGTGACCCCAGCAGGCATCAGCTGTGGCCTCTCCCTACGAGCAGCCGGTGTGGGTCTGCCCCTGGACATGCTCGGGTGAGACCGTGGCTCCCCGTCCTCCAGCCGCTGGGGTAGGGGGGCTGTGACCATGTGACCAGGCAGGACGTGGGCTTCGCTCTGCAGAGCAGAGAGCATCTGGCCATCATGCATCACCTGGTGCTTCCCCTCGGGGGACAGCTAGTTCCCATCACGCTGTCCTCGCCAGACGTCTTGCTTTGTGCTGTGTTTTTTCCCTTAATTTTAAAGAGGCCGTTCCCCCATCTATAGTTATTTCACAGAGTTGAGATGATGTGTCTCTACACTAATCGAATCCTGGATCTAATGGCCAGTTAGCTATGTACTGATCAACCTTTACCATGTTTCTTTAAAACAAGATTTTAATGTGAACACGTAGAAAACAAAATCATAATTAATTTTTTAAATTAAAGTCAATATCAAAAAAGAAAATGTTTTAAATATGTGATATGAAATAATTACAGCATAATGAAATAGGTATCTTTTTAAATGATTTCTGGAAGTTAAATAAAGAGAAATACAGACCTGAGACAGAGCTGATAGAAGCATGACAAATTACTGTTCTTTACAGCTGGGAAAAAATATACGTTCATATGTAACTGTGTATATTAAAGAAAATTTAATTTTAGTATTTAGGTATTATTACTTAACCAATCAGGATTGTTAGAAACAAGAAATTGCAATTTTTTTTTTTTTTTAGAAAAGTAATTCAGAAGCAGAATTTCCAATATCAATAACAGGTTGATGAATTTTGTGGTTACAGAAAAACGAACAAACAGAAAACCTCGGAAATTCTTGGCAGGCAAGAAGTCAGTGTCCCCCTGCCTGGTCGGAGAGGAGCATCACCCCGATGAGGGTTTTGACATTTGTGTCTATATTTTGCCACATTTCAGATTTTTTTTTACCACTAGCAGATGTGCTTGTGTGTGCGCATAATATGTATGTGTGTGCACATACACTTACACAACTACATCCACACACACGCACACACACGTGCATCTATCTCCAAGTCTGGAAATATGAAGCTAGTGAGCTACTTGGGATTGGCGTTAGGCACTTAATTTTTTTTTAATTGCGAATTCAGCAATTAATCCGGGATGTACTATAACACAGAACCACCCCCTCCCCTCCCCCGGCCTTGTGAAACGCTGGCCATTTCTCGGTCCATCCGCCCGAGGAGGGAAGGAGGGAGCAGAGCCATGTGCTGCGGGGCACAGCAGTGTCACATTCTCGGAGTGACAGAGAGGTGTGTGGCTGGACAGCCCGGCGTCCCCCGCTCCGGAAACGTGCGGGGGCCGCGTGGTCAGCTCTCCTCCCTGCCTCTCGGTGTGCGTCCACGGACCAGGCTCCACGGAGAGCCATGATCGCGTTTGCTGAGAAGTCACATCAAAAATTAAAGCGAGGACACATTCTCTGAGAAGTTGAGTTGGCCAAAATGTCAACTGGGAACAAATCTCGTTGGTGTCTAAATCGTGTGGTTCTCTCGGTTTGCTGAGGTGTTTAGCTCATTCACAGTCCGGAGGGCTCGGGGAATTCCTTCCTCAGAGACCAAGATGACCATCCGATGGCCTCTTCTTACGGGAGAAACCAGCATGCTCGCTGCCCAGAGGGGCCATGGACACTGTCTCCTGCCAACCGGGGGGAGCTAAAGGAGCCACGTCCAGTCCGGGTCTAAAGCCTCCTGGACCACGTCCCAGCTTGAGCCATCTGTACAGCAATGAGTGGAAAGGGGGAACGTGCTGCACGCAGAGCCCGTGGACCACCTGCCTGAGTCACGGCAGCACCGGGGGGAGCCGTCTGCCCTCTGGTGTCTTCCACAGCAGCCGCCAGCCGCCAGTGGCGCTCAGTTAGCGATTGAGGGAAGGGTGATAAATCCGCTTATCCTCTGTCGCTGTAAAGGTGGAGGACTGTGGGGAGAAGTGTAACAACTTGCCTAGCAGACAGAGAGAAAAAGAAGAGAGGAAAGGAGGGAGAAAGGGAGAGAGAAAGAGGAAGGAAGGAAGAAAGGGAGGGAGGGAGGGAGGGAGGAGGGAGGGAAAAGCATTCTGAAAGTGGTAAGTCGTTGTCGTCAAGCACTCAGCACAGACGGGGTGACGGCCCAAACACATCAGCCACACGCACGTTTTCCTTCTTTATGCATAGATTGTCAGGCAAAAAGGACAGTTTAATTTTTTTAAATTATTGGACAAGACAATATTTTAGGCTACAAAGAAGTATCATTTTTAAAATAATTTAAAAATAATTTTTAAGATTTTCTAAGTATAAGAGGAAATAACATTTAATATAATAGCATAAATAAAGTTTATTCTTGAGCGACAGTTCATCAGAATTCGTCGATGTCGTGGGAAGTAGGAAAACGTTTTTTAAAACCGTCTCTTCTGACTGCATAGACCAAGCTTTCCCGTCAAATGTTAAATTCGAGTTTCTAATTCATTTTTCTTGAAAACCTGGAAAGAAACATCGATTCTCAGGGTTGAGGGAATGGCACCGGCCATTCAGAAGACCTTCCAAGTCCCTGTTTTCACATCCTCTTTGAAATCTCTGTCAGGAGGGCTGATATTTCTAATCACAGGAAGTAAGGACCTTTCTATTCGAATTATCGAGACGTCTGTTCCCCGGCCCACTGCACGTTTGTCCTGAGTCTCCTCTCGGCCGGACTGGTCCAGGTCCTCTGGCTTCACGGGACGGCGGCGCGCTTACCTGAAGCCGCATCACGTGTTCCCAAGCTCCGGCCCTCCTGCCCTCAGCGGGGCGGACGCATGCGGTTCCTTCGCTCAGCTCCCAGATGCTCGGGTTTCCTGTTCTGGAAGGATCCCTCCCTGGACCAGGATGGTGACCTCTTTCCACGTGGGCTCTCACTGGGAAACACTGTCCTTAGTTCTGTCTCCAGGGACCACGCCGCCACCTGACTCTCTCTCCATTCGGCCACATTTCCTGCCTCTTCAGGGACGGCTGTGTCCATGGGTGTGGTGACAAGCTTTGTGCCATTCTCCGATCGATGATTAACCCATCTAGGAATCTTCCCGAAATAGTACATTCAAGTCTGGCCTGGGCTATTTTTTTATCCTTCACTAATATGGTTGCCTTTTATTGTAAAACGTATTGTTCTTTATCGACTTAAGTAGCACACCACTTTTGTGAGTTCTAAGGCTCTGCGTCTCTGAAGTGCTGAGATTAAGCTAGAAAAAGTCTGGCATACGATAAGGGTTCGGCTCCATTAAAAGATAGTTTTAAAAATAACATAAGCCTGCCTTTCATACAAATATAAAATAACTATAGGTCAAGAATATTATTTAACTTACTAAAGAGAGAATTAATAAGATGTTACAAATTGTTCAAATCAGAATTCTAAGGGCCTCCCATACATGCAGGGAATAATGCTGAAGCCAATTATGAATAATACGGGGGAGGAGTCCTCAAAACATTGCTTTACATGCTCGTTGAATAGAATCGTTTGCATCCTGTGCATTATCTGCAATTTGCAGAGTTTAAAATTGCTCACAGGCAGTGCAGGGCTGTATGGCAGAGACAACACAGGCTCCTATAAATCACCAGGGTGTGTTTACACGACCTCGGAAGGTCGCTAAATCATCCGAGTCTACAGGAGTCACTCAAAATGTTACTCTCAGTTCCTTGTAGCTATTGCTGTTTTTGCCCTAACGCTTCTATTTTCTGCCATTCTCCACAATTCCTCAAAACCATGAATAACACTTTAGCGATCTCCTTATCAAGATGGGTAATGTATAGGAAAGGAGTCCCTGAGCTCTTATCTGTAGACCAATGTTTGATTTTTATATTCGTACCTGGTACACAGACTCCGTACTTTGGAACACAATTTTTGAGTCTCGGTAGCCGTGAATTCATTTAGCAAACGCGTTCATTTCATCCATCCATTCTTTCGTTCATTCCTTATTTCAGTCAGTATTTGTGGACTGCCTGCTATAAGCCTTACATATTCTAAAGGTGGCACTTCTAATCTTGTGAAGGGATTATTTTCAGACAATGATTCTATAGAGAAAAATAAAAGAGGAACCCGAGGAAAATCCTTGGGGAAGTAAGCTTAAATTAGGGCCGTCCACGCTGGAGAAGCCGGCAGGGGCTAACGCGTGGGGGAGATGAGTGGCTAGCGGCTGTCGGGGGGACTTGTCCCCGGGGAAGCAAGTACCTGTCGGGGCTGAGGAACATCAAGGAGCCCGGAGGCGGGGACCGGGAAGGAGGAAGGGAGAGGCGTTCAGTGAGGTCACGGAAACCAGGGGCCAGATGGCTGGGGCACGTGAGTGGTGCTGGGACCTGGGGTTCACTCGTGCGACGGCAGAGTGCCACAACTTGCGTGTCTGGAAGTTTCTCCCGGCGCTCTTCGTGCGTCCTCGGTGAAGGAGCAGTGACGGGCGCCAGAGCAGGCCACTGATGGCAGGCGTCCGGCTCGGGTTAGCAGCGGAGGACGCGGTGAGCAGGCGGCCCCTGAACGAATGTGACCTGAGATATGACGGAGGAGAGTCGAAGACGGCGCTGAGCTGTCCAGCCGGCAGCCGCAGGTCCGGGCGCCGGGCTGAGCGGGGGCGCGGGCTGCAGGCGGAGGTTCGGTTCTGGGTGAGATCTGCTCACCTGTGCTGATCTGGATTTGCGCTCTTCAAATGCCACAGTTTTTACCCCAGATCATACACCTGGTGGGAAAACAGGGCAGGGTCCTGAGAGCAGGCGTCTGGCCTTCTCTCTCACAGTCCTGTTCCTCAGCCTTAAGCAAAGCATTTTAGCTTCTTTTAGTTCCACTGACCGACAGTCCTGAGATGCTTTGTCCCCCCACCCCGCCTGGTCCTCCGCAGTCCGTTCCTCTTCCACAGTCTCTGCCCGGAGAATCTCACCCGCCTTGCGTCAGGCTCACTCTTCCCAAAGCCTTTCAAGATTCACCGAATTGTTTCTAATATTCTTTCCTATTAGCCAGCGCATTTGAAAATCCTTTACACTGTTCTAATTCATAATTAGCTTTATTGATCATTTCATTACCTGTTGGGCTAAATTCAATTCAATAATTATCGATTATCCATGATATGAAAAACGCAGGACTGGCTAAAGCAATTAAGACATAGCAGGAAGACTTCGGTAGGACTGACCCTCAGCAAAGTCCTCTAGGCCAGTGGTCCCCAACCTTTGCGGCACCAGACACCTGTGCTCCAATGAGCATCTAATGCCTGATGACCTGAGGCTGAGCTGGGGAGGGGCTGTGAACACAGATGAAGCTTCAGACACTGCCTCCTGCTGGCTGTGGCCCGGTTCCTAACAGGCCACAGACCTAGGGTCCACTGCCCGGGGGTTGGGGACACTGCTCGAACTGTGTTAAACACTATTGTTACAAAAGCCACAGGGAAGGAGTTATAGAGATAAGGAAAGGCAGTTCAGCTTTAGAAAGCTGTGAACCATTTCTTTTTTTAATTTTCTTCAAATTGCATCTTGAAAAGTCATTCGTGTCTGCATGAATGAATGACAGAAGCAGGACTTAGCTGGGGGAAAACACAGATGTGTCAGGTCGGAGATGGTCTAGGGCAGGCTCCCAGCATCACAGCTCGCAGCCTGCAGGGGCTGAAAGCGGAAGGTTTGAGCCTGGGCCCGAGCCTCAAGCCTCACTGCGGAAGCAGGTCTTGCCTGCTGCACTAAAGACTTCAGATAGTCTGGATTTCAAAAGTTTTTCAATAGATTTTTAAAACATTTTATAATGCCTTCAAAAAGAATTGTAACCTAAATAATAAAAACTGAGATGCTCTCTCTGGTTCTCCAGATGAGGCCTGGAAGGCAAAGCCTGCTGTCCGCCCCCTCCCCTGCCCCAAAGTCTGGCCTCTGCAGGGAAGGGAGGGGCAGCGGGTGAGCAGGGCGTTCATTTGAATATCTGCTTTGGGGCAGTTTTATGGGAGCAGTGTGAATAATGGATCTCAAAGGCAGGATGAGGGGCAGAGGCAGAGGCTGAGGCCCCTGAGTGACTGGGGGGGGGGAGGTGGAGTCATCACTGGGGTCCCCAGGGGCAAAGGCTTGGCGTGGGGGCCCCCTAATCAGACCTTCAGGCAGCTCAGGGATGGCCTCAGCTTCTGGCTCCCTTGCCAGGGCTCTCCAGGCCGCACCCCTCTTCCTCTCTCACTCCCTCTGAGACTTTCTTTTCTCCTATCCTTTCCCATAGCGTGGGAAAACACGTCATGTGAAGAGGAACTTTCCAAAAGTATATGAAATGTCTCCTCAGATGCATATTTTTGTTAGTTTTGCTGCCGGCCTTAAGATGTAAAACAAACAAACAAACAAACAAAAATAGGGATTTGCCCAAATCTACCATGTTTTCCAATGCACTTGGTCTGGTTACTATGGCCAAGGAATGCAAATTAACAGGATAGTTCTGAAAACAGAAGAGAATTGTCAAAGAAGCCCTAGCTGAGGGAGGGAAAGGGAGCAAGTATTTTTCCCCTGAAAACACAGTTTCCCAGCAGGTCGGGGGCCTTGTCCCCTGAGCGATTTGCATGCTCACACAGGCAGCCTGGACTGACACCCAGCTGAGCAGCAGAAGCTGGGGAGTGGGGGAGAGGGGGCGGTGGTGGGGGCAGGGAGGGGGCCCTTCGAATCCACCCAGGTGCAGGACTCACACATTCAGCATGGGTCAATTAAATAATCTGTACAGTGACTCCTTATTTCCTTGCCATGAATTGGTTTAATTGAATATGAATTGAGGTAGATTATTAGCTGGAAGCGCTTCCCAGAGGCTTTGTGGGGAGGAGGAAGTTGTTTGGAACTTGCAACATTGTTTACGCCATGGCTTGTTACATTCTTTCTTTCTTTCTTTTCTCTCCACTGAAGAATCTGGGACAAGAATAAGTGAAAATGTGAAAAGAAATCAAAGCTAATCATTTTTCTTCCTTTTAGTGTTCTGCTAAGAGACAGACTTTTTGTTGCCTTTGAGGCCAGTCGGGGGCATTTGAAGCGCTCACAGCTGAATGCTTCCACAGCCGAGGGTGGACGTTTTTCCAGGAACTTCTAGCTTGGTGTTGCAAAGAGAATTGTAAAATGTTATTACGATTTTAAAACAAGCATAGGAGACCTTGTCGCTGAAGTCATCTTGAAATAATATTTCTACTGTCCGAATGTATTCTTTGGATTTACATTTTAAACGGCGAAGAATTTTTCTACGAACTTAATTTCTTTCAGTTGATGGTGCTTTTATTACTATACTTTAACATGCGATGTGAACACATGATAAAATTTATGTTAAATAAGGCAGAACTATTGGGAAGTGTTTATTTGTTATACTCTGTATAAAATTTTTAAAAACGTTTACTGCATATCAAAGCACCACATTGGAAACACGATTTGTAATATCAACACACTAAAAAATGTTCTGTCGCTTTTTAATAATACTTGTTATCAGGTACATGATGTTCAATGTACTTTTAAAAATATCATATTTTGAAGTAACGCATACAGAGACTACCATTTAGCTAGAAACAGATTCTTTGAACAATAACTCTAAAACTGCCAAAATATAAAAGAGTATGAACTCCCTTTAAAGAGCAAGAATACTAAAAATTGAGAAGAAAGCTTTAGCCTATTTTTAGTTTAGTGACTAGTATATTTCACACATTTTAATAAAATTAAATAGTAATAAAGCAAAAGGTAATTGTGTGGTAATGGGCCATTTTTTTTTATTTTGAAGTTTAGGTTTATATAATATCTGGACGTAGTCATAATGTAAATACTTCCAGAAATGGATTTTCTTGAGTTCCGATAGGACAACGTTGACAGAAAAACTAAGTTTATACTATTTCTGTCGTTTGTTCTGTGTGACCCAATCTGGTGTCAAAGCAATAATTACACCAGACCAAGTTAACGAGACAAGAGGGCTTTATTGAAAACTATTGCAATGGAGGCGAGAGCCCAGAACTCAGCTGCCACGTGCCGCTTCAGGCCGGGATGCACCTGAGGACTGCGTCCCTGCCACCTCGTGGCTGTGCGAACATCACAGCTGTACTTCCACGCGCCCAGCCGGCACCGCCGGCGCACGCCCAGGCCACGGGCTCCCAGCCGTGCAGCGCGTCCCGGCCCAGAGCGACACGAGGTCCCCGCAGCACAGGACGGAGCAGCGTGCGTGGTCCCGTGCGCTGCGCGGCCCCGGGGCGGCAGGGGCGCGCGCGATGCGTCTCCGCGTGACGTGGCCATGGTTACGATGGCGCCAGCTGATCGGGAGTTTTCAGCTCCGCTCTAAGTTCACGGGGCCACCCTCGTACGCGTGGTCCGGTCCGCTGTCGACCGTTAGGGTCTCACCTCTCCCGGCCCTCCTCGATGCCTGCCTTCGAAAGGAAGGCCTCCGGGGACCTGGGCCCAACGTTCCCTGGCTGTAAAACTGACAAGGGGCCTTTGCGATCCTTGAGCTTTTACAAAACTGCACTCCGGCTAAGTCAGGAGCCCTGGTGCCCCACCCAGCGACTGGCCTGACTTTGCTGCCATTGACTGATAAGTTTGCATTCTAAACATCTTTCTCCACCACTATTGCCCAGGGATTTTCACGCCTCCGTTTCTCTTCCCCCAGCCCCTATTCCGAGGGTTTATTTCTTCTCTGCCCTGTTGGTCGTCTCTTCAGGAGCTGTGGGACCACGTCCCCAGGGAACAGGGAATAGCAAAATCTTCCCTTGGCCTGAACCGCGGGAGGAATGTGGGCCTTTTGGGCAGTAAAACCCCGTGGCGAATGAGAGTGGATCTTCTGCACACTACATGCCCCTACACGCTGACACTTTCTTCCTGTTACTCCTCTTTTTCCTTGGATTGGTTAAAAATAGTAAACCGATCTCCTCTCTCCAGGACTTGGGCTTGGAAATCTTACTCTCATGGGGCTTCGATGAAACTCACCCTCGCTCTGACGTGGAAGTCCTTGGCCGTGATGAGCAGGGAGCAGGGTCACGTGCTCTTCCGTGACTGTCCCCAGCTCTCGGGCGGGCACAGGAGTCCCAGTGAGTCCCTCACACCCCCTTTCCTCAGTGCGCCAGGGCGTAGAACTGAACTCCAGGGGCTCCCTGAGCAGAGGAAACGTGACTTCCACCCCGGCTTGGTTCCGCTCTCTTAAATGAACCTCTGTCGAGTACACCCTGCTCGTCAGTGTGCACGTTCTGGAAGCGTGTGGCCTGCCTCATGCGCTGGTGTCTCCCCGTGGCCACGGTGGCATCTAGGGCTTAGGGAACACGGGATGAGGGAGACGCGTCCTGAGCTTCAGAAAAAATCTGTCGATTCTCTGCACCTGACCCCGTCTGTCTTTGGACCTCCTGTTCCCTCTGATGACAGGCACGGGGGTTGGTTTGGGGGTGATGTTTTTGAGGCTGAAACCTGAAAATTAACTGTTAGCCTGCCCCAGTGAAAACCGTTGCATTCTGGGCAAATTCATCTTCTCGAGTGAATCTCACCCTTCGGGGGTCTCTATCCTTTTTCCCCCTTTTCCTTTCGCAATGTAGCTTCTGGGCGCAGGAGGATGCTGGGAGGAAGCCGGTGAGACGCCCCACGGGGGCGGGAGGGGCCGGGGGGCGGGGTGGTGCGTGTCTGGCTGAGCCACATTGCTCCGAGCTTCAGGCGAGGTGCAGCCACCCGACACTGTATCCGGGGCCCACTGTGTCCTTGCCGCGTTCCTGGCCCACACGTCCGCAGAGGGAAGGCGCTGCATCCGGGTCCTGCGGCCGCGACGGGGGCCCCCACAGGCCCCAGCCGCTGACACCGCTGGTGCAGCGCCCCTCAGCTCCTGCTGGCTGTGAACCCAGCCGACACCTCGCGGGGCCGCGGGGTGGGGCCGGCCACGCCGGAGCTGCGTGTCACGCCCCTGCCCCGTGTGCAGTGGTCCCCGGCTCTACACCCCCACACGCGGCGTGAGAACCCCGGCGCCTCGTCTGCCCCACGCGCAGGCAAGAGGGCGGAGGACAGCGGGGCCGGGCCCTCCGGAGCCCCAGGTCTTCCCAGCGCACACAGGTCTGCGTCCCCTCACGTGTGCTCAGCCAGCACCTGTGGGCGCAGCCTCCCCGGCTACTGAACTTGATGGCGTTGTCTTACCTGCGCAGCAGGTGACAAACAGCCCCTGCCCGCGCCCCGGGTTAGCTCAGCGCCACACACCATCCCCTCCCCACCATCAGGCCACTGAGGCCAGCAGGGGCTCCAGACCCTGATCGTCACCAGGGCCCTCGGCCATCCGCTGGGTCACTTGCCGTGCTGACTTCCAGCTGAGTCCACTTCTCCTCGCTCTCAGCAGGGCGGTGTGGGTGGCACGTTGCTCCACATTTCACACGGCCACTGAACTGCCCACATCACGGACAGTTACTAAGAACCAATGGCCTCCAGGGACTGTGCCCAGTAAACACTGGCGAGTTTATTATCATTATCACTGTTATTCACAAGCAAATGAAAACAGGTTAGACGAGCACACCATCTGTTGCCTTGGGAACCTATCTCTCTGGTTAGAGAGAGAAAGTTTTCCCACCCAAGCGCTCCAGCTCCGTGATTCATGCGAATTCCTTGATGTCGCTGCCGGCCTCGCTGTATGTCGTCCTTGGCTTGGGATCCCGAGCCAGGTCCTCCCTGCTGAACAGCGACTTTGCATTTTAAGCAGATTTTCTGAATGGGTGGCTCCGAGCTGCGGAGGCCTCTTTCATAAAGTGTGGGTCATGCTCTTTTCAAAGAAGAGGCTCCATGTCCCGCTAGCTCTCAGCCCTTCCCCTAAGTGTGTAGTTAATATGTTGAAAGTTTCTTTCAAATCAATAGTATTGGAGATTCTAATGAAGGGAATGCGTTGCGTTGTGAGTGGGAAGATTAGCAATTTACTGTTTTGTCTTCTAATACGTTTCGTCAGTTTTTTCTCCGGAAAGAGAAAACAGGACGATTTTAAAATGATCACAGTTAAATCTGTCACGGACGTGGCCAACGACAGAGTCTGACGAGCCGGAGGTAATAATCCAGAAAATGAGCCACATTTCGCACGCCCCGTTCTGTGCTTCCCCCTTCACACCGAGAGTTTGATGTGAAATGCGTTCAGAGCCGATGCCCAGAATCTCCCAGCTTTCCAGACTGCCACTCAGTTCACGGGTCGAAGAGCTTTGGGACTCGCTCTTTCGCTCAGTGATGTGAAAACCCGCTGCAGAGGTGCCCTCTCCCCAACTTCCTCCGCGGTGAAACAGCCGAGGAGCACTTTAGGACGATGCTGCGAAACGGCCCGCACAAAAGAGAAGGCCGCTGGTCGCGGCGCTGACTCCGCCTCTAATTCTGAGGCCGCGCTTCCCCTCCGCTGCCGTGCGCGCCCTCTCCCACACTCGTGCTCCTTTGCTGTGTCGGGTCCCGAGGAAACGCTCGTCCGTGGCCGTGAGTTTGTGTCTTGAGTGTGGCACCAGCGTGCTGGGGGCAGTGAGCAAGCTCTGGCGTCAGGCAGTGCAGGGCGTCCCTCCTCCTGGGGAGGAGCTGGTCAGAGGACACGCTGACAGGTGGACACACGTGCACACACACGCACACATGCACATCCACACACATGCACACATACATATACGCACATGCACATATACACACATGCACACATGCACACACCCACACCCACACAATGCACACATACATATACACACATGCACATACACACATGCACACACATGCACACATGCACATATACACACATCCACACACATGCACACATACATATACACACATATACACATACACACATGCACACACACACGCGTGTGCGCGTTCAACTCTCATCCCCAAAAAGATTTTTATCACCGTTGATGTCAAAACTCGTCCAACTCAGCCACCTCAGTTCAGTGTTAAGACGAGTCGTCCATGAGGAGCAACTTGTCCCACACGAAACCCAGAGGGCGTCTCGCGTCCACAGTGATGCTCAGAACTCCGCAGTGTAGACGACGGTGACGAGGGAGCCGGGGTGTCCTGGAGGGGATCCTGGGGGAGCCGGGGGGTCCGCCTGGTCCCCAGGCGCCTGTCTTGGCGGCAAACCGAGCGAATGGCCCTGCAGCGTGCGAGGTGAGGCGACGCGAAGCGAGGCGCGGGGACCCCCAGACCCGGTTACCGAGGAGCGTGAGCGAGGAGGCGGGCTGTGGGGAGACGGTGCCCCCGAAGGAGAGCCAGACACGTCCCCGCCGCGCACCGGCTTCGCGCGCGTGAGCTGAGCGCGCGCAGCGTGAACTACGCGCCCGAGAAGCGAAAATCAGCACCACGAACCTGCGTCCTGGACGGGACGCATTTGCGTCGCGGGCGTCCTGTCCTTGACTTCACCTAACGCAGAAGGCGCTGGCCCGCGGAGCTCCTGCTCCTGCCGCGACCTGGCTTCCTGCGGCCTGTCCCGGGTCGCCTGCGGGAAGCGCCTCCTTGTCCAGGTGCCCGAACGTCGTCTTTCTGCAATTTTGTTTTTGGTTTTTTTGGTCTTCTCGCTATTGCTCATGCCTTCTGCTTTCAGAATCTGCACCACGAACTGAAGTTTTGGGCATAAACGCGTCCATACAGTGTCCCTGTCCCCTGCGACCGCCTCAGCTCCAGGCGGGGGAAGCTTCTGGAGGTGGCGTGCCGCGTGGTCTCCAGCGTGTGACCCGCGACCCTGTCTGCAGCCCGTGCTCGGTAATCACGGCCCCTAACGACGCCGGCCGCGCCATCGAATGGGGACAATGGGCCCCGCAGATCGCGCTCGCCCCCTTTCCTGCTGGCTTTGCCGGAACGTTCGGCTCTCAGCGGAGGGCCCGGATGGGGTACAGCACCCGAGAATTTCTGTCGGTGCAACTCCACTGGTCCGCGGTTTCCCACGCTTGTGTTTACGTTAGCGCAAGCGGAGTGGAAGCCTGTCTGGCTGTGGACGTGGTAAGCCAAGTACTCAGTTCCCGCGCACCCCTCGGAATGAGCGGGATCCGGGGCGCTGGTGTCACCACGCGCCGGCGAGGACGGGGAGCCGCAGCGAGTCCCCCTCGGAGCCGGCGGGGTTGCGAATGGTGCGGCCGCTCTGGAGGACGGTTTGGTGATGTCTTATAAAACCAAAAACATACTCGCACCCCAGATCCGGCCCTCACACTCCTCGGTAGGGACCCAAAGGAGCTGGAAACACAAGTCTACGTACAGACCTCCCTGTGGATGTCGACAGCGGCTGTGCTCATCTTGGCCGCAGCCGAGATGCCCATCAGCGCGACGGCTGCGCGCAGCAGAGGAAGGACGTTCAGTCCTCAAATGAGCATAAACAAGAAAAAGTAAGCCGGAAAGTGCGCGGAGGGACTTCAAGCGCATATGACGGAGCGCAGGACGCCGGCCCGCCAAGGCCCCTTCCTGTAGGAGCAGAGGCGTGTGGCAGCCGCGCAGAGAAGGGACCGCGGAGCCAGAGAGGGGTGCCGGGGCGCCAGGGGCTGCGGGGCGGGGGCGGGGCAGGGGCGGGGGCCGACGCCTGGCGTTCCTATGATGGGGCCTGTGTCGTCACACGTTTGTCCAGACCCCAGTGTGCGAGCCTCAAACGCGACCCCGACATAGACCGCGGACTCCGGGTGGTTGTAGTGAGTCGAAGTGGGTCCACCCGTCGTCGCACGAACAGGCACCGCCTGCTGGGGTGTCGGTGGCGGGGATGTGCTCGCACGGAAGAAGGCAGGAGTTGGGGAAACTGTGTGCCTTCCTCTCGATTTTGCTGAGAACCTGAAACTGCTCTTCAAAAAGTCTTTTAAGAAGGGTCACTCACACACACACTCACACTCACACACACACCACACACACACTACCAAGTTCATAAAATCAGTTTCTATTCCAGGCTTATATGATAAAAAGGATGGTATTCCCCCATACCTGGCTTAGGTGTTTGCCTCCAGGTGACCTCCCCACCCCCAACACCCCGACGGGTGACAGCGTCACCCTCCTGACCAAGGTCTCAGCCACCCTGGCTTTGGGAACCCTTGGTGACCTGCCCGCGTCCCCCACCGGTGGACTGCGGTTGTATTTCTCCTGAAGGAAAAGCAGATGAAAATCCAGCCGGTGCTTTGGCGCCGGCGGGAGCCCGCCTGGTCCCCGGTGGCTGGCTGCGTCTTCCTTCCGTCTTGGCATCACCTGGCACTAGCGCACAGGTGCTCAGGGACCGTTTCGGTCGCATGTGCAGACTGTCGGGGTGCGGGATGTCAAGGCCCGGTGTAGGGAGCGGCTTGCGGGGAGGAGGGGCGGAGGCCTGGACTGGAGACGGTGGGAAGCGGACAGTCCGGGGAGCTGGGACTCTGGCTTCCCAGGGGAGACACGGGAGGGCGGGGAGGCGGGGAAGTCGGGGGCTGGAGCGCTGAGCCTCCTCCGTCCGTCCCTCGGCCTGGTGGTTCCCCCGTTAGCATATGCTATGGAGGTTGAGGTCTCTAAGTAAAGAAACTGGGTAGCGATGACGTCATTTACTGGGGTAGGGAGCGTAGGAGGAAAAACTCAAAAGATACTTATGTAAAAATGTCAAACTAGCTGCCACCATTGTCCTTCCTCTACACCCCCTCTCTCCCTCCTCCTCCCCTGTCCCCCGCCCTCAGCCCACCCCCCTTTCTCCTCACTCTCTCTCCCCCTCTCCTCCCAAGCCTCCCACTCGGAGCATGCCCATGATTTGTGCAGACGGGTCCAAGGTGGATTCTGGCCACAGCGATGAATGTCGATTATTCGAGCGTGAGAATGACTAAGTGATGAGGGGCTCTGCTGCTCTCCACCGCCCTGACTCACAGGCAGATAAGGAAAAAGCATTGCACGCACTCAGTGCATGTTACACTGCATGATGCCGGCGTAACGGCCGGTTTATAAATAAAGAGAGAAAAAGGTGGACTTGTGTACGTTAATTTTAGATGTACCCTCAGGATCCTTTCAAAAAAAACGTATACTATTTTAGAAACTTTCTGGAAAAAAAGATTGGGAGGGAGTGGACTTAAAACCAATTAGACTCGGGCTCATCTGAGCCTTTCTCCAACTCTTTCTGGTTAAACATCTCCGCATTTTCTCTAATAATTATAACCCCAGCTTGAAGCAGTGTGTTTTCTCACACTTTAATAATTCTTTGGAAATGGAAATAAAACCATACTGTGAAAGAATAGACTTTTGTTTGAATGATCTATATTGCAAACTATTTGCAAAGCCTGAGCAGACTTCATTGGCTGTGACATTCTTTTACTTTTTTATTCTCTTTTTCTTAAATCCCTTATAAAGGATAGGACCCCTTTACAAATAGGTTTGCAATATCTTCCCCTGTTAGTCAAGACCATATATTAGACTAAATGTACACAGATGATAAATAATGTCGACTAAAATCCATTTATAGTTTAGACTACAGTGGAGAAAAGAAGGAAACCAGTAATTTATCAGTGAGTTTTAAATTATACAGATGGGACATGAATTCTTGTGTGTGTTTACCGAGTAAATAAGAAAATTGAAGACCTATCAGAAAGAAGAATGAGAAATTCTCCTTCGCGTCGTTCTAATGTTTGGTTTATATATCCTTCTGTCATTTGCAGATGACAACCTTCAAAGCTCTTAAACAGGGTCGTCGATATGTCATTGACGAGAAAAACTCAAAGGTGAAATTAAGACGGAACGTACTTTGTGAATGTCAACGACGACTCATATTACATTTCACATGTAGAGGACAAGTGAGAAGTCAATATACGTGGGAGGCAGAGTCCAATTATCGAAGGATGCGGGATAAATTATTCTCTCACCAATCACTACTTTTATCCGTTGAAAGATACCAGGACTTTAAATTACAAAATACGCGAGAGGGGAAAATACCAGGGATCGCGAAGAAACGTTCGCACGATAGAATGTTATTAGTAGAATGACAGGCAAATCTGAATTCGTTTGTCCTTTCAATGAGTGTGGTCCCTCTGTCCCGCTATCTGGAGGATTAAGTGTTGGAGAATGATCCCAGAGCGACGTTTTTCTGCAATTAGAAAACGTGGAATAACAGAGAGAGGAAGCTCACCCGCGTCGCATGCAGTTTGCCGCGTGTTAGCTCAGGAGTGTTTTTATTGAAAAAGCCCCCAGGCTGGTGAATAAAGCGTGCACATCCTTTTTAAAACTATATGTTTGGAAATGTTACATCAATGAGCATTTCTGGGTCTGTCGCCTGAGCAAGGGTGAACAGAGTTTTGAAGACCAACATTCCAGGTTTGTGCTCGTCCTAAGGTGAGGCCAGACAACGGGGAAGGGGGTGTGGCAGAGACAGCGGAGAGAAGGGGGGCCCCCCCGCCCCCGGACAGCCCGGCCTCAGGACGCGGGGCAGAGAACGCCAGTGAAACGCTTAGCTCGCCTTTGAGAAACGCATCATGGGCCCCTGCCAGCGATCCCCAGATTGCTTACTGTTTCATTTGCCTTTAAGATGATAGTGTGAGTTTGATAATTGTCTTCCTTTCCATAAGCAAGTGCGTGAATGATAAAACGCGTATTAGTCAACCTCCCTCTGCTTGTTCATTTTTTTACCGTTATCTCCCCAAATCTTAGAAATGCTGCGATTTCTCAATTGTATCTTCATCATCTCCTCTTCTCTTTTCTCAACTCTCAACATTCATGCGTAACTTCAAGAAAAATTCCCGAATCGCGATTTGGAGATTTAATTTTGAGTCCCTTAACTGTGGGTGCAGTTTCTCAGACGAGAGGGCACGGGAGGACGGAAAGAGCATTCACTCCTCTCCGGTACGTCTGTCTCCTTCAGAGGAGCTCAGTGAAGCGTTCAGTGGGACGGGGACGCATTTCCTGCTGACAGGGCGCTGGTATTTGCACTGCTGTTCTGCTTTCTTGTCTGCAGAGTGAGGGCTCGGATTAAATCCTCTCCCAGGAATATTCAGATCTTAGATTTAAGGATTTTGCTTTACAGTCTCTGAATAATCTGATTCTACTCATCCCTTGAGGTTGAGATCAAATGCTACGTATTTCATGATTTCTTTCCCCATCACTCAAGAAGCTGAAAGATTTTCTCTCTCCTCTTAAGGTTTATGGCATTTTGAATGCGCCACCATCACAATCCTTGTCACACGCTGCCTCCACCTTTCGCTCAGTCCTGTCTCGCCCACTCCCCTGCCTGGCCGAGAACCTTCCTTATCCCGTATACCTATGCTTTTCCTCATCCACGATAATTGGGAACTGATATGGAATTGGTAATTTGTTAAATTTTTGTTCACCTTAAACGGTCCCAATTTCATCGTGCGTTTCAAGGAAGAGCATCTCCCTCAAAGAGATGGCGTGTTACAGCCGTGCTCGGGGGTCCCCCCTCTGCTGCCCTGTGACCCCTTCCTGTCACTGGCTTCTCTCTCTCCTGCCAATCTGTTAGGTCACTCTTTGCCATACGTGGTCCTGAAGGTATCCTATGAGACATTTGTTGAAAAGATGCAACTGCTTGCTTCCCTTTATGTCGTATGAAGCGTGTGGCCCAGTCCACAGCTCAGGAGTGCATAAATATAACTTCTAAAGAAACCGAAGTTGGCTTTCTACGGTGAGCCCAGGCCCTTCGGCCTGGCAGGACCCCCCCTGCTTACGCTGGGTCGTGCGGGCTTCCCAAGGTTTGCGTGTGGTTGGGGCATCTCCAGGGAGGAGGTAACATGACCTCACAGTCTCATCCACCTGGACGCCCGTACACATCCCTTTCCGTGGTCCTTGTCCCCACTCCCTCCCTCCTCTGCGATCCCTGCCCTACCTGGAGACCACACTGTGCCTCAGGTGAAAGTCAGAAGAGCAGGTGAGGAAATGAGTTTGCAGCGTCTGCAGGCGTGGCATGGACTACTGCGGGTTCTCAGGACGCTCTGTCATCGGGTACGCAATGCAGCGTGACATCCCCAAGCCCTGCCCGTGAGGGCAATGATGATGCCATCCTCTGGAGTGGCTCCCTGGCCCAAGGCTCCCTGAGGGCACACTGCCCGCCGGTTTGTCACTAGCACTCCGTTTCGATCCCCCAAATCTCCTTATGTCACGCAAGCTGCCCAGATGAGAACAAACCCGATCAAGTAGAAAATTGACTTTATGACAGCACAGACTTTGGCTTTCTTAAGCGACTCGCTGGAGAGTATAAATTTTGAAAGAGTATTTGATACAGTAGAAACAGTGTTACGGGAATGTTATCCAGAAGCATAGAATTGTTGAGCACGTCAAAAACGCGGTCTCCCAGGCAGAGACGTTTATGTGGTTCTAACGTGTATGGGAAACACTTGATTTGGTGAGGCAAATAGGACCATCAGAATGCCGTAGGTGATGACGGGTGAAACGCGGCCGGAGAGCTGACCAGTGAAACACTGTGCACAGACGGTGGGGGACGTACTCTGCGCCAGGATTCTGCATTTGGAAAAAAAAAAAAAAGGTGGCATATTCTTTTTCTCCGAATGCCATCATCCAGCCTTCAAATAAGATGCCTGTTCCAATGATCTGTTTCCTTTGTCCCAGCTCACAAGAGTAACCTATCAAACAGGCAATTTTGTTGCATGTGTAAATGAGCAGTGACTGGGATGTGGACACAGAGTTTCACTTTTACACCTGAGAATCAGGTGCAAGAGAAGGGGGTTGACATCTCTTCAGCGCCATGGGGTTATGACAAGTATCTTATAAGTTAATCATTAAACTGATCAGAAGACAGTACAACCCCTTAAGCTGTTTAAAGGGAACGCGTCTCCTCCCTCGCTAGCCCTCAGAACAGAGCCAGGAGTCCTGGCTTATTCGGCATTCAGACACCGGCACCAAGATGCCCTCTTTCAAAAGAGCTTGTGCTTGGACCCGTTGGTACGTGACCTTGAACCTGGTCTTCACCCTCAACAAGCACTGCGTTACTTATTTTGATCACTCCAGCTGCTGCATTTTAGGGTCAGAACGCGTGTAGATGGGTCGAGTTTAGTCATTTCCAAAGGACTGGACCGTCACGGACAGGCGCACGACCCCTTCGACGCAGAAATGCCACCTGCATGCACCTGTACCCCCAGTGGGAGCTCAGGAGTGGACAGAGAGCAGGTGCGTTTGGCTCGGAGCAGACAACAGTTCTGAAAAGAAATGACCTCGGCAGGACCTGGGGACCTCGATGCTTGTCTCAGGCGTGTGCCGGCGGAATGGGGATGGTTACCAGCACCGGAGATGATCTGGAAGGAGACTTTCTTCACATACCGAGCAAATTAGATACCCATGTTCACGGCAGCCTTGCCTGATCATTTCCTTTCGCGCACCTGTGTGTGGAGAGCCTGACTCCTCATCACCGTCAGAACCATAGCAGCGCTATCATTATTAATTATGACCGCCGTTAACAGGCAGCACTCACTGACTGTGTTTCGGGTTCACATCTCATTTTCTTCTTACAAAATGCCTAAGAGAATGGCCTTATTATTGTTCTCTTTTTCACTGCAAGTAAACATATCTGTAAACACATGTCCTGATAGCACTGTACTGCGTGTATGCTTTCCTCGGGTAGATTCCTCCTATGTTATTTTTCTGAATGTTAAGAGAGTTCAAAGCCACAACCGGCAAGATCTATGCCACGATGCTCGACCCGATTCAGAAAGGTAGAGCATTTTCCCTTCCTCAGCCTCCCTGCATGCTTACCTTTGCTTATTCCACTTGTAATATTCAGCTCATAGTAGAGCCATTCAAGTCATACATACTTCATATATGATACACCTCGTATATGTCTCATATAATATATAGCGTATATGTTGGAATGTGTATATATATATATCTCACACACACACACACACACGACACGTCTTGTAGAGAAGTCACGTAAGTTAAGTACCATATGCTGAACACAAAAAGGTTGGGTGTGTTTTCATACGTTAGCTCAGGCATCCATCAGTTTGTAGGTAATGATGTCATCATCACTTCAGGTGTTTTCTTGATATCATACAGGTCACACGGCAGAGGTAGGATTTGGTCATAGTTTGATAAAACTTCATATTTTGAGTTATCTTTAGCTGACTGCCATGAGACTCTAGCTTAGAATTTTATTAACAAA
Source organism: Eonycteris spelaea (assembly GCA_003508835.1). NCBI lineage: Eukaryota > Metazoa > Chordata > Mammalia > Chiroptera > Pteropodidae > Eonycteris > Eonycteris spelaea. Next base: position 1,545,769 of record PUFA01000002.1, on the reverse strand, counting down.
TGCTGATGCTATTTCTTTAACCGCAGGAAAGTTGCATAGCAGTTCCACTAAATCTTCCTACCTAAACTATACGCTGTGTCTTTGGATATGAAATTCTTGGTTTAGCGCATGTGACTGCGATTTCTGCTGTGATACCCTCAATATCCTATATTCCCGTGTTAGTATTAGCACAAAAAGAAACATCTAGACAAGATAAGATAAACTTTGATTACATTGTACGGTTCAGCGTGGTAGAATGATGAGTGATTATTGTCGGAATTTTTTTTTTCCCCAAGACTGTTTTGTTGCCTTCGTTATAAATTAAAATTCACCATTTGGTGAAGGCTGGTGTGCATGCATGTTGATGGTAGACTTTAGCTAAATTAAATTAACTTTATTTTCTAGTAAATGTAAAACTTTTTTAAAGAAAAAGCAAGATCTGTGCTGATGACTGCATACATCCAGTCTTCCCTCACAGGTCAGTCACCACGGCGAACACCCGCCACATGCCCAGAAATGTGTCTGACGATGCTCATCTCCACGGGAATTCTAAAGTTTATATCGAGAAAGAAGACATTGCTATATTGGCCATCCCTTTGTACATTTTTTTATATACAATAAGTAAAAGGCACATGCTACCTACTCCCCCCCCCAAATAATCATATACTCTAAATGAGAATTGAAACAAAAAAATGTGGTTTTCTGAGGATGAAACGGTTGCAGAGTGAGCTATGCGTGTAGCTGCAGATACCGGGCGTGAGACACAGCTGTCATTTGCATCTATTCATTCATTAAACACTGACAGTCCCCAAAGAGCAACTTGCACATCCCAGTTTCAGAAATCAAATTCAAGCAATTTGCTGTCTTCAGATTATATAGAAACATAGCATATCCACTTATTCTGGTGTCAAAAAATATATAATGTTTAGGGAGCTGGATTTTCAATGACATCGAATATGGGAAAAACCAACCAAGTTATAAAACTGCTCTAGGGTCAATAGAAATTCAGAGAGCTCGTTTCTATGTTTGGTTTGAGCTGGTCTTCTAGGTAAACATGTAAGGAATTATATCTTACATATAAGTAATATATGTAGATTTTGAAGAACTTCCACCTTTTATCCCATTTGTGTAACTTTTCTATCTCTTGAAGATTTTGCTGTGCTGTCATAAAAATAAATAAGGAACGACAAAGCGTTTTTAAAGGAAGTGCGTTTAGCCCTGACGCAGAGTGTGAGATCACGTGCCTGGTGAGGGTGTGTCGAGAGACTGGCTTCTTGTGTTTATTTAAAGCCGTGATTCTGATGTTTTTGCTGAACAGTGAACTGCATAAAAAAGGGTAAGAAGATAAAGAATGCGTCAAGTGGCTCAATAGTTCAAACTCTGGTAGGTTTATAAACAAAACGATTTTCCAGAGCGTCTTAGAAAAAGAAGGTCCATAGAAATGGCAGGGCAACAAGACTTTGCTTTCTACTCTTTTGTTGAAGAATTAGTTTGCTGCTGAGCTTGCCGGACAATGGTAGGTGATGGCTGAGGCTGACAGTAAGATTCACAAAGAAAGTTCCTTAAAGTGCGACAAACTACTTGGCAATAACGCAGTTTTGTTTGTTTGTTGGTCTGTTTGTTTGGTCCTTTCGTTCACCCTTCACTCTCCAGTGTCTGCTTGGACGCTGTTTCTGGCCGGAACTGTGATAAACTCAGACATTGTCAGTAAAATAGGTCGCGGCGTGATATCTGAATGGAATGCCATATTTCTTTCCTCTACTCCAAATGTTGTAATTAGTATTTTAATAACACTTGTAAATAGTGTAATTGAGAGAAAATGGTGACTCGTCTAAGAGACAAAATCAAATACCTAGTAATGAAGAATTTAATATTATCAAGAACATTACCTATAAATTGCTTATGTAAACTACATATTGATTGAAATAGTTTTTATGTTCCAAACAAGTTTTAGACAGTTAAACACCAAGTTTTCATAATGTCATACCACATTTCACCTTTCACAAAGTACCTTGTGTGCATTAATGGCGAGACATCCATTACCATGGATTTCATTTTAAGAAAATAATCTTAAATATCACTTTTGTTCTGAATAGTCACGTGGTCAGAAAAAAATTAAAATTCTGTGTATATTCTAATTCAAATCTGACATACATTTCAATTAACATTTTCAAATATTAAGTTTTATACATAATACATTGACGTGAAAAAATTTTCAAAAGCAGAAAGAAATGAACACAGTGAAATTATTTTTCCTACTGTGCTATGCTATTACCTTCTCTTCAGAGAAAATGACTAAGTTCTTTTTGTACCTTCCAAAACTCTATATGTGCACACGCAAGTATCGGCATTGATATAGATGCATGTATTTATGTGTGTGTGTGTATCACACAATATGCACATATAAATTGCATTTCCAAAAGAGTACCTGTTTCTTTTCCAACATCCTCATCCAAACTGTGTTTTGAACTGCTGATGACTGCTGTTCTAATACCTTATTTTTACATTAAGATGTTTAACTCTCTCGGAAGTGAAGACGTGCAGAAGCGTCCAGGGCTGCCGAAGTAACCGAGGCCACACACTGATTCACTTGTGGACATTCGCAAGCACACGTCGCAGCTCACCGTTAGGTTCGCTTAACACGTTGCAGGTTTTTTCCTGTGATCTTGTCGGTCCTGCTGTCTTTAAAAGGTGAGCTGCTCAGAGCCCCTTCCAGTTCTGCAGTTTCGATCTACATCTCTTGTCGAGTCCATGGCTACTTGGCCTCTCCATCGGTACCGCAAGCTGACTTGTGGCCCCCTGTGCTTGGCAGGAAGGAACTTGCAATAATGAGGTGCGAAGCCTGCCTTTAGCAGGCATCGCCTTTGTGATGGGCGTTTCCACGTAACTTCTGTTCTGGCCGGCCTGACACGTGCTACCTTTTCTTTACCTCGACATAGATAAATGTATTTCTTTACAATGAAAAACGTAGAGGAGGACGATAAATTATTTTAAATGTTACGTGTTTATGTGTAAAAGGACATCGAGTATCCACTCTGAAATGTTCGGACACCCGTCGATGTGTGTGGCTGCCTCAGCTCGGCAGAGGCGGCTTTGGGGCAGCCGGGGAGTCCGTTCTAGACCGTCGTCAGGAGAGTATCGCGGTGTGGGGCCTTGAGTCAGTGTGTAAAGACCCCGTGCCACAGGCGGCCTGCGATGAAGCTGGGTCCTCTACATTTCTGCCTTTAGAGGTGAAAGAGAGGGAGGAACCACTTACAAATGTGTAAGGGGACAGGGAACAGTCCTCGTCCACCAAAACGTGAGAATTGTCCCTAGGCACGTACCAGGCAGGTGACGAGAGAGGAGAGGATTTTAGCTCTTCGGGAGCTGGGCGGATTTGGGCAGGAAGAAATCGTGGCGGTCCCATCTCCTTCCTTCTGACAAGATAACGCCAAGAGCGGAGAGGTGGCTTCTTTGGATTTGCCGTTCACGGTTGAAGCACGTGTCCATCCACACGTCCTTCTGCGGTGGCACTTGGCGGGGACTCGGGAGGGCCGGGGCTTGGGGGGGGGGCTGTGCTTCCGCCGGGGGACAGTCTCCGTGGCCCCATGTGCTGGGCGGCCGGTGTGGAAGCCACAGGGGATTTGCCATAAATGTCACCCCACTCCAGGTTCAGAGCTCGATACTGTATCGTAGATGTACATAATGATTTCACGTCCGCAGTCAGGTTAGTTGTATATCTACAGTGCTGAGCTAACGCAGCCCGGATTATCGCTTGTCCCCCAGTCAGTGACCACAGTTACTGCTTGGCCCAGGGCATCTTTATGCCTCTTTGGCCCCCCTTTGAACACCCCCCCCGGCGAGTTACCAGCAGGTGGGAACAGGGGCGTGGAGGGACTGGGGTTTGAATCCTGGCTGCGGTGTCTCCCACCGGGTGGTCACGTGTGGGTGGTCGGTGGCCTCCGAGGCCCAGATCCCTGACCTGCAGGATGGCGGTGTCGTGAGGATTTCACGAGAATGTGTCCTGGATGAACTGAGACCAGGACGGGTCTCGGTCACCGCCCTGCCGCTGGGGCCGCCCTGGCCTGTGTGCACGCGGGCCACGTCCTGGAAGGACAGATGTCGGAGCCGGGTCTCCGGTTGGCCTCCTCTCGGCCTTCCTGCTTCCCGGTGGCCTCTCGTTTCCCTGGAAGTCGCTGCACAGAGCTGGGGCTGGGGTCAGGTGCTGGTCAGGTGCTGGGGTCAGGTGCGGCGTCCGGGAGCGGCTGGCCGTGCTGTGAGCGGACTTAGGGAGAGCGACTGAGAAATGATCGTTCACGGGTGAGCATCACCCCCCCATCTGTCTCTTCTCCAGTTCCTGCTTCCATCTTGGGGGTGCGTGTGTAACCGAAGGCCGTGGGTTCCATCTGCCCCCCAACTACTGGGTTCGGGTTTCGCTCTCACAGAAGTTAGGTTTCCGGGGAAGAGGGACTCTCGGTTTTTAAAACACGCCTCGTCATGTTCCGCAGGGAAACGTGGTCGCGTGTTGTTATTCTGGGTCTTTGAGCGACGTCCTCAGTGTGACTGAGACCGGAACAGGGCCACACAGGTCCCCGCCTGACTCTCCCCTGGTGGCCCGGGCACTGTGTAGGGTCCCCCGTGCTGTCTGTTCTGTGAGTGAAACTTGCTGACCCTCAGATGTGCGATGCAAACCTGTAATTGACTCGGTGTTTTGAGTCGATTTGTGTATTTCGTATGTATTAGAAATAAGTACTATGTTGAATAGAACAGAAAAAGAAATGAAATAGGTGCTGTTTTCAAAGGCCGAGAGTTAAGATGTGAAGAAAGTATAGCACTTTTGAAAACGTGGAATTTCTAGCACTTTCTACATTGAATCTCCTTCCAGACGACGGCGGAAATTCCCGTCGGTAAAGTCCAGGGGCGTCGGTCACTTCGAAGAGTGTGTGTGTGTGTGTGTGTGTGTGTGTGTGCGCGCACCTGTCTCCGAGTGTGTGTTTCGGTCTTTTAGAATTTCACCTACTTGTACCAACCCCTCTAGACGACATCTAGGTCCAAGGACCTTATGTGACCCCGAAAACACAGGGCGTCCGGGGGGCAGCAGGTGCCGGACCACGCGGCCTCCCCGGACGCAGTCTGAGACGCGACCCCGCGCTCCGGCCTCCGGCGGCCAGACCCGCTGACAGAGGCCGCCGGTCCTCACGGACCACGTGACTCCTCGACTCGGAAGGCCGTGACTTTAGTCTGGGCTCAGGGGCCTCGGCTCTCTGCTGTGTAACCGTATCACGCCTGAACTTGGGAATACCCCACTCCCTGTCCCCAGCCTGCGTGGCCGTCCCCAACGTCACCGGCAGCGGAGCGGCTCTCTCCGGGGCTCTGTGTCGGCCTCGGCTCTCTCTCAGGGACCCGTCCCCGGTCTCTCCTTGCTCTGCTGAGCGCCCCACCCCCCACCCAGACAGGAAACTGGCGTCAGCTCTTCCTGGACGAGAGCCGATCCTGCTTTTACTCAAACCTGCTGATGCGGCATGAATCTTAAGTCCTAACCATCCAAAAACGGTCACTGCGGCTGTCGGTGTTCTGAGCCTCAGGAGTCTGCTGCGGAACGCGAGAGCCACGGACTCGATTCTTTGCTCCCTGAATTCCACGGTTGATGCTTTCTGAGAAGAGGGGTTCCACAGGGGGAAAGAGGAATTCAAATTATTTCAGTCTCTTATCCCACTCGGTCACTTCGAAACGACTCAGTGGCTAAGCACTGGCTGGGAAGGGAGATGAGCCGACTCTGACCCTGCGTTGCCACAGCCCGCAGCTGACGTTCTAGTCAGAACGCATCTTCTCCAAACAACAAAAAGCTGAAACACCTCACGTCTCACAGTACCGAATACCCCTTCGACTGTAAACTTCTGCTCTAATGAAGAACACTTTCCTTACCTGTACCTACAGCCAGTCCTGGAAACACTGTCATATACGGTGTTGAAGAACTTTCGGCAAATAACTAATTAATTTACAGAGAATGTATGTGTATGCCTAGTAACCAGAAATTTAAAATTTCAGAATTCACAAGCAACATATTATTCTATTTCCTGATTATCCAATATATGGATGTGCCGCCCAAATATTAATTTAAACTTTCTGCCACATCTATAGTGACCATAGATTGTTGTTTCTATCACAAAATAGTTTTTTTTTCTTTTATAATTATATTATCTTTTAGTGATTTGAAAGACATATTTCTTTTCTGATATTTTAATGTGAGCCTTTTGAACTCAGGGGCTTTTTCTACCACGCTGAGTGGAAGAGATGTTACCCCAGTTATTACGCCTGAATTATTTTTTTCTAAAACACTAACAGGAAGTTAGGAGATAATGGGAGGTATTGATAAATTCTTATTTTGTTGAAATAGTCAGAGGTTATCAAGGATTTCATACGCATCACAATGGGCCCCCCACCCCCCTCACCATCAAAGTGGGTGGGGGTGGAAGGGGGTAGCTGGCAAGACTTCTACATGAATTATCCTGATTTACCTACTTCCAGAATCTTCCTGTCTATTTTCCTAGCTTTCACTTTAGACTGTAAATTTCTTAAATGCATAAAATGTGTTAATCATTAATATATCCTTTAGTAGCTGTTCAGTAAATACTTTGAACAAATTAAAATTCAATTCTGATTACCCAGTATCATATTGTACTTTGAATTAAACATGGGAAAACCCAGGCTCAAATAAAGCAACTCGAGAGACAGCAAAGTTTAAAATAGTAATAATAGCAAAAAAAAATAATAAAATATAAAAAATAAAATACTAATAATATCTACAAAATAAGTAGGCTTTTTTTTTAATAGTAAGCCTCATATTTTATTTCATGGCATAGAAACTATTACAAGTAATATTAATGGGACTAATAATACTTGAATATATAGAGAGATGGATTCCTAAAAATCTGTTATTAGTTAAAGTGCAGTAAATTGCCTGGTGGATCTTCATTTCTCAGTGTTGGAAGCACTCACACAGCCTTGGGCAGTGACTCCCTGACACTCGTTTTGAGGAGATTTATTTAATCAGTAAAACATTGGATAATTTAATCTCTCGAATCTAACTCTTAGGGTATGATTCTAATCTCATTCCTACTGCTGGCCAAACCTTTTTATAAGATTTATTGTAGGAATACTCACACTGGCATATGGTATGAAATGTGGTGTTATAAATGCAAGTATTAAAGTGAGCTTGCAAACATTTGGCTTCACAGAGCTTTTCTTTAAGGCAATTACAGTCACTGGAATGAGATTTAATTTAGTGATTTTTTTCCTAATTTACTGAAAATATACACTTGACATTTTAACTGAACTGTAGTTTTGGGGATATATGACATTTTAAAATCACAAACACCGCAGATGACGCAGAGGGCACGGTGAGTAATTCAGGAGCGCTCCGTCTAATGGAATTACATCTTCCTCGTTAATTTATGAAAACGGCGCTCACAGCGGTCTTCGGTGTAGCTCTGCACTGAGTTGATGATTTTTTCCCCACATTACCACTTCGGTAGTCAAGATCATGGCCTTGGTATCGGCGAGTCGAGCACCTTGAGGGGTAGCGCAGCGCAAACCATCCTGGCTGCATTTCGAGGTGCACGTCGTCCTCGTCGTTTCCCGAGCGACGGAAGGACAGCGAACTCGTTCAGCACTGACCCTGCGCCTCCGCCGCACGAAGGTGGCCGGCCGCCGCGCCGAGGTCCCTGGCGTGGGAGGGAGGCGCTTTCCCCCGGGAGGAGGTACAGACAGTGGGATCCTGTAGGACAACAGGGAGGGAACTGGAAACGGACAGAGAGAGAGGCCGTCGGACTGAAAGTAACTGTCGGGTTTTGGGTTTTGTTTTTAAATTACTGGGAAGGACATGGGTTTCCTGTGGCTCCTTTCCAACCCCGTCGCTGTTCCTAACCAGCCCCTTTTCCTCACGCGAGTGGTTCGACTGGTGTTAGTGGAGCCTGGCGCTTTGGCTGGGAGGAAGTAGCATCGCTGTCTGCCGCGGTGCCCGTGGGAGGGATATTGGGGTGCCAAGCCTCGGCCTCTGGGTAAAATGGACCCCCTCACATCTCAGCCCCAGGGCCAACTGCCGGCCACGGTGGCCCAACCACGCGGTCACGGCCGCTTAGCCTGTTGAAGCAAAAGTATGGCGGAAAATATACGGTAAACAGGTAGACAGGTACTGGTGGCTTGATTTTTATTCCAGTCGTCAGAGCGGTTTCCCTATGTGATCACCTCAGTCCTCTGAAATACCAGATTCCTGAGTCACAGTGCATGATGAAGTCACGTGTCCGTGAGGGGCGGGCGGCATCGGCCTCGACGGAAATGGAGAGGACGCTGACGTCCCCCTTCCTCCGTTTCGTTAACTTGCTGCGTGTTCCTGGCCCCTCAGCTGTGACGAGAGAGCGCGGTTTGCACAGGTTTGCGGAGCAGGGGGCGTGTAGCCGCGCGGGACGGGGCCGGGGGTGGCTGCAAGTTGACCCGTTGCCTGGGGGAAGCTAGACCTGAGGCTCTCGATTTTCTTTCGGTCAAACTAAGAGAAAAACTTGACCGGCTGCAGGATTTCTCCGGCATTAGAAGGAACGAGAATAGAAGGCGGATGACAGTAAGATGCATCCCAAGGGCGTTCCGGGAAGAGGCTACGTGACTAAGAAGCAGGGCCTTCGGGGAGCGTTTGCGGAGACCGGAGAGTGAGCCTCGCCAGGCCCTCTCGTCCCACGCGTCCCTCTCGGCTGGTGTGACGGAGTGATGGCGGCGGACGTTCAAACACATGTTTTTTCGGATCGACTGACCAACCCGCCCTCTCCCACCTCCCTCAACTCGCCTCGAACCCCATTCTCTTACACTCAGATACAAGCGGGTCCATTTCAGTGCAGCTCTTTGAAGCGGATCACACTGATAGACTTTGCCAACGATCGTGCGTGTGGAAGTAAACGCCCCCTAACTCCTAACCAACAGTCCGGGACCACCGTTTTAGGACTCTTAGCGCCATTTGACTTTTTCCTGGGCTCATATTGTTTGTGTCCTCATAGTCACAAGTCTTTATAAAACATTAAAGAAAACACAATTGTGTGTTTGAATGCTATCACACTATTTAATTATGTTCAAAAATACTTAAATCTTCAAAATAGTCTATTGCTAAGTGAAATAAAGCTCAACCATCTTTGTTCAATTTACTTTGGGAGCCCGAGAGAATGGTTTCTTATTAAATACTGCTCTTAGTTTTTCTAGTAATTTGATTATTTTAATCTCTGTTAATATTGTCTTGACTTGGTCTCAACCCCTATAGCCTGTTTTTTTTTATTGAACATTTTGACCCCATCATTGTAGACTGACACCCAGCTGTGAGAAATAACACAGGACCCTCTGGGTTCCCAGCCCGGCTCCCCAGAGCTAACATCTCGCAGAACTGCAGCACAGAACCCCCATCAAGACCCTGACATTGGGACAGTGGGGACAGACCATTCCATCGCCATGACGGCCCCTCACACAGTCTTTTCGTAGCCACACCCGCCCCCCTTCCACCCCAACCCCCTCCTTAACTCCTGGCCTCGAAAACTCGGTTCCCCTTTACGATAACGGTGCCGCTCCAAACATGGTACAGAAAACCAGGTCACACAGCCTGTGACCTTTCGGGACTGTTCACACTGCATTACTCTCCGGAGGCCCGTCCGGGAGAGGCTCATCACGTCCACTTCCCGTCGCGGAGCGGAGCAACGTGGTGTGGGTGCGTCACAGCGTGTGGGCCATTCGCCTCTTGAAGGACATGTGGGTTCCTTCCAGCTTGGGGCTATTGAGGACAAAGCTGCTACAGACATCCATGCACAGGTTGGGCGTGAACGTAAATCTCCATTCCCTCAGGGTAAATGTCCAGGAGAGGAGCTGCTCGGTCATGTAGTAGTTGCATGTTTAATCCTTGGAGAAACCATCAGAACGTCTTCCAGAGTGACTGTCTCCACGAGCAGATACATGAGCGATGCGTTTTCTCCACATTCTAGCCAGCATTTGGTATTGTCACTACTTTCATTTTTTTTTAAATTTTATTTTAGCCGTTCTGAATAGGTGCACAGTGATTCTTCTTTGTGGTTTTAATTTGCATGTCCCTATGACTAATGATGCTGAGCATCGTGTTGTGTGCTTCTTCGCCATCTGTAAATCCTTTGAGATGAAATGACTCTTTGTGTCTTTTGACTGTTTTCTAAAACAACATTTGTTGTCTTACTGCTGAGTCTTGAAAGTCCTTTGTATATATTCTAAACACTTGTCCTTTGTCAGATAACGTGGTTTGCAAATATTTTCTACCAGGGGTGTAGCTTGCTTTTCATCCTCTTCACAGGGTCTTTCCTGGAGATTTTTTTCTTTAATGTCATTAGGTCTGACATGTCAATTTCTCCTCTAACTGATTGTGCTGTTGCTCTTTAGCCCAGAAACTGTCCAGCCCTGGAACCGATGATGGTGTTGTTGTTGTGTGGTGGTGGTGGTGGTGTGGTGGTGGTGGTGGTGGTGTGTTGTTTTCTCTAGGAGTTTTATTCAGCATTCTCCGTTTACGTCTGTGGTCCGTATCGAGCGAGTTACTGCACGGGGGCAAGGCTCAGGGCTAGACTTGCTGGCCTCGGTGCTCTCGCCTGTGGACGCTCACCTGCTCCAGAGGCGTCGTTGGAGGCTGCCTGTGCTCCACAGAGCTGGCGCCACAGCTCGTCGCCATCGGCTGGGCGGACCTCTGTGGGTCTGTGGCTGGGTTGTCTGTTCTTGCCTACGGATGTCCGGTCTCCCCTCTGCCAACACCACATGCTCTTCATACTGCAGCTGTAAAAGAAGTCTTGAAAATGGTAGACTGATTCCTCCTACTTCATTATTTCCTGATACTTGAGGCTAATTTTTTTTTTTTTTGGCTTTCCAAATACATTTTAGAAGAATCTTGTTTAAACCCACAAAAATGTTTGGGCGTGGTTCCATAGTGTAGCGGTCAGCACGTGTCTGCTTTACACGCAGAAGGTCCTGGGTTCACACCCCAGTGGAGCCACAGTCCATGGTCTACGGCCACGCCGCCCTAAGCAAGCCCCATGTCTGATCTTGGAAGCTAACCAGGGTCGGGCCTGGTGAGTACTTGGATGGGAGACCACCTAGGAAGACCAGGTGCTGTAGGCATAATAATAATAATAATAATAATAATAATAACAGTTAAACAAACAAAAAATTTTGCTGGGATTTTGATAGAAATCGCATGAAAACTTTCTATAAATTTGGGGACAATTGACACCTTAACCATGTCAGTCGTCCGGTCCGTCAGCGTGGCATACCTGTCTACTGAGCGATTCACGGACTTCCGTCCTCGGCGCTGCTCAGGGTCCAGGATGCAGCTTTGCGCGCGGAAACGCTTCCTCGTGCTGAGTGCTGGCATCGCGTCTGCGGCTCTGGGCCCGTGCGTCCGGCGCTGGGTCCTGCACACGCGCTTGCTTCCGGCGTGAGCCCCGGGGGTTTGGTGCGTGTTCCTTGCCACCAGCTCTGTCTCTCACGGTGTCACCTGCCGGCAGGGACGATTGCGTTTCATCCTCTCTGACCTGTACGCCCTGGTGTCCGTGCTTCAGCTTGTCCTTGCGTTTCACTGTTCCCTTTCCTCTGGCACACGACATCACATTAACCTCGGGTGCACCGCGTGGTGCCGATACATCTACTTGCCTTACGCAGCGACCCCCCAGGGACGCCGAGTCCCCATCGGCTCCACACAGGGTTATTACCCATTGCCGACTGTGTTCCCCGGCTGCACATCATCCTGCGACTATCTTAATATCTGGAAATGTGCACTTCATCCCCTTCACCTTTGTCACCCATCCCCTGACCCCCTCCGTTCCTTAGTTTGTTGCCCTGGCTAAATCTCCCAGCACGAGTTTGAATGAAAGTGGTGAGACCGGGCGGCGTGCCTTGCTCTCGGCCCAAGGGGGAGCATTGGCCTGTCACCACGGATGAGGCAATGTTAGCTGTGGGGTTTTTCTGTTCATACTCACATTCAGGTTGGGGTGTTTTCCTCCGTTCGCGTTTCACTGAGAGGTTCCCTCATGATCAGATGCTCACACTTTTCAAATGCTTTTTTCTACCCAGATTATTGAGATCTTGCGATCGTATTCTTTAGTCTGTGATTATGGCAGCTCACATTGATTGATTTTCAAATACTGAACCATCTTTACACCACTGGAATAAATGCCACTTGGTTATTTTGAAGAACTCTTTTATATTTCTTATTTCTCTTTTTTCCTAATGCTGTTAAAGGAGTTTTGCATCTATATTTATTAAGGATATTGGTTTCTCGGGAGTTTTTTTTTTTTTTTTGCACTGTTATTTTTTGTCTGGTTTTAGTATCAGGGTGTCTTAATCAGCTGGATTTGCCCCAAAATACCACGACCGGGGGCTCAACAACAGACACCTACTTCTCACACTCTGGAGGCTGGAGCGGATGTCGGGGTCTCCTGTCAGAGCTGGGAGGAGGAGCCTCCTCCCGGCTTGCAGACCCTGCGTCCTGACTGTGTGCTCAAAGGACCTCTCTCAGCGCACACTAGCGGGGTTCGCGACAGGGAGAGAGATTTTTTTTCTCTCTTTCTCTTTCTCTTCTTACAAGGCCACCCCAAGCTTCTGACCTTATTTCCTCCGAATCGCTCCTGGAAACTCCTGTGTTCACATTGCAGTTTCATGGGGAGTTAAAGCTTTGGCAGGTGCATCTGGGGACGACAATTCAGCCCACATAGGAGAAGGGCCAAAGGAAGTGTTCCACCCACTCCCGTTTCCCACAGATTGTGTAAAACGGGCGTTCAGTGTTCACACGTGAGGCAGATGCCCTGGTGGATGTGACAGAATACCGTAGCCCGGATGGCATGCCAACAACAGAAGCTTATTTCTCACGGTTCTTGAGGCCGGGGACTTCCGGACCACGGTGCCAGCCGATTCAGCATCTGGCGAGGGCCACTTCCTGTGTCACAGGTGACACCTCTCTCGCTGTGTCCTCGTGTGGCAGAAGGGGCGAAGTAGCTCTCTGAAGCCTCCTTCACACGGGTGCTCCCCCAGTCCTGGGGGCTCCGCCCTCCTGACCTAATCACCTCCCAGAAGCCCGCCTCCTATTCCATCTCATCGGGGATTAGATTTCAACACACACGTTCGGGGGGGAAGACAGATCTTCAGCCCGTGGCCATAACGTTCTCCTGCGAGGTTGCCTGGGACCGGAGGGCTCCTGCGGGTAGTTTGATGGTTGCCGGGGGTTCGAGTTTCACATTGATAAGCTATGGTAGTTTACTTTTCTAAGGAAGTGGCCCATTTTATTTAAGTCGACACGTCCATGCGCTGTAGTTTTGTAGGAGTTTCTCATTTCTGTGTCTGGGGGTCCGTAATAATGACTTGCTGTTTTACTCCTGATGTTAGTTATTCTCCCGCCCTCTCGTTTTTTTCAGTCTCGCTAGATGTTTGTTAATTTCGTCAATCTTTTCAAAGAATCGTCTCTTTTCATTCATTGCTTTTTTCCCCCTACTGTTTCTCTGTTTTCGACTTTACTGATTTCCGTACTTATTTTTTATCCTTGCCTTCCGTTTGCTTCGGGGTTGATTTTACTCTTTCTTTTGTAAGTTCTTGAAATAGGAGCTTTGATCATTAATGTAAGAATTTTCCTCTTTTCTAACATACATTTTCCGAGCGATCGATTTCCCTCTCAGCAATGCTTCTCTGAGTCCTCCCAGTTTTGATATCTTGCATATTAAATTTGACTTAGTTCAATGCGTTTCTTTTTTTTTTTAATTTTTCTTCAGACTGTCTTTCTGATTCATGGATTATTTAGAAGTGTGCTGTTTAGTGATTGGCAATTGTCCTTCCATTTTTCTCTTATTCGTTTCTATTTTGATTCTACAACCTACAGAGACTGTAATTATGTTCGGTGCCATAGAATTGCTGGCAAGCCAGGATGTCTCCCACGGGGAATGAATGTGCAGGCTGATTTCTCCTGGCATCAGAAGTTTGTGTTCAGACTATATGGAACCACACATCTAGAGACAAACTACCTAATTAGCGAACTTCAGGTGAAATGTAAATTGATGAAGCATCGCTTCGACCTTTTGAAAAGCTGTTAGTTTGTAGAGCATTATGCATGTTATTATGTGAGTTCCCTCACTCAGAGTTCCAACTTTCCTATCACTGAGATTTCTAAATAGATCCAAACCTAGTGCTAGGTGAAAAATATATCTTAGAATTCAAAAGTCTTGTCTTAAAATCTAAATAAAATTCGACCTCTGCTCAAGGTCGCGCTTGATTTTTAGTTATGCCGAGATTAGCATACTTTTTCTTTTCAATATAAACTGTGATTTATTGGGGGGGGATTAAGAATAAGCACATTAACTATGAGATGGACAACTCACCATCTAATCATTCAGGAGGGAAATAATACACTCAGAGGCAGAGGGAATAGCATCTCCTCTTCTGTGGCCTGCATGAGGATGACGTTGCACAATTTTAAGTTCTCTGTGCTTTGCTTAAGACAATGGTGTGTGGTACGTTCCTTCTAGAACGAATCTTTTTTTAAAATTGTTTTAATTAACCGGCTCCTGTGTTCGTACCTGGTTCATTACCTAGCAACCCACACCTTACGTGCGCATCGTGTCGTTGGTTAATAACAGACCTCAAATGAGGACACCACAGTGAAGAAGAGGGTCCACGACACGCAGCTCTTCGCCCCGGCGACAACCTCACGCTCTCTAACCGCGTTCTGTTCTCTGGCACTTAGGTTGTCGGGGTTTCAGCTGCCCTCCCCCGTCGTCAGCACGGGCTCCGTCCTCACGCTGTGGTTCACGACCGACTTCGCCGTCAGCGCCCAAGGATTCAAAGCCCTGTACGAAGGTAGGACGCCCCCTGCGCTCTGCTCACACTCACTGCTGGCCGACCCGCCCTGGCCACTCCGGATGGCAGATTTTAGTGCAAACGCGCGCGTATTGGCTCAAACGTTTGAATTTTGCGTGCCGCGTAGATGGCTGGAGAACATGGCTGGCTGTAATTACCCCACTTTTGGGCACAAAACGTGTGTTTACAGTGTTCCTTTGCTGATAGAGCTCTTTTTGATTGGAAAAGCGGTTTTTCTTTTGACGTGTTGGGGAAGTTTTGAGTGTGGATCCTACTTAACAGCACTCCTTTCCCATGAAGAATTTATTTGTGATGCAGATGCGTTTTCTTAAAAGGTTTGTTGGATAATAATACTGATGGTCAGTCAGTCCTCGAGTGAAGGGAGTTGTGTTAAATGAGTTTTTGTTTTTGCAGATGGAACTTTCGATGGAGAACATTTTGGTTTTACTGTTTGGTGTCAGGTTTGGGTTTTGTTTTTGCGTCTCTGATCTGTGCCTAGTTCCCTTTGGAGTTGCACTTCATTATCGAACTACTTTGGGGCAGAAACTTTAAAACGATAAAAGATGGTTTAACAGTTGCTAGAAGAAATGATTCAGATGATCACATAGAGCGCTTGATTTTACGAAACTGCACCAGTAATACTCCAAGTGCGGACGCTGAGGTGTGTCTGTTTTAGGCTTATTTCACACAGATATTTACAATTTTCTTTCATGTGTCGCACGAAGGCCATTATTTTTAACATAAGTAAACTCCGGTCCCGTGAATTGAAGAAAAGGCTGTGGTCCACGTGTTCAGAACGCACTCTGGGTCGAGGGAGGTCATGCGGGTTGGGTCGTGGCTTCATGCGCTCTTATTCCAAGGACTCGTGACCTTGGGCAGGTCGTTCTTTCTGGAAAGTAAGGACTATGACTGTGTCTACACCTGAACCTCGCTGCTCTGCTGTTATCAGGAAATGGAGGGGAGCATATCCTCTTCCACACGTGGAAGCAGAGCCGGTTTGTCCTTTTAGTCAGAGTTTTGTGTGAAACGGTCGTTGGTGTGGTCAACCGTCCCGACTCCAAGCCTTGGCGTTCACGTATAAACCCGCATCCCTGGCTTTAAGTATGTTACTATCGGGGATCATTTATTCTTCGGAGAGTAATAAGCTGATGCAAGATTCATAGGTGCTATTTGCTTTCAAAATATCTTAATCTCTACCACTTCTGCATACCCTGACTTCCCATAATCCCCTTTTTCATTAGCATTAGGAAAATGTTTCTGAGGCCATCTACATCAAGTCACCTGTGAAGCGTGATCTGTCTAGTCATCATACAGGGTATTGGCTCAGCAAGTTGACAAGGTTCCACATTTGAGAAACCCTGGCATTTGTCTCCTTCTCCTTGACAAAGCTGGTACTTGAATATCATGTTTTACTGAAACTCCTGAGACAAATGTTGTAGAAACTCTGTCGATGTTGAGCGATTGCCGAATGAATAATTCTATTGGATCTTTCTGGGCTGTTGTCATTGGTATTAGTGGTTGTCGTGATGGTATAATAGAAAAAGATTATGGAGATTATCTCTGTTGGAAAACATATTTATGAGTTCCTAAAAAATGTTAGAAAATAACTAGAAACGTAAACCAGACCATAGGTAAGCGTGTCCTTTCTTTATGTTGATATGTGGACATGTTTTGTTTGTTTTCTAATTTGTGTTTTAAATAGCGACACTACCGTATCGTCTATTTACAAGGGAACACCAGCCTTTTTTAATGGCAAAGTGTTTTGTACCAAAACTGCAGTTGCGTTCAGTATTTAATATCAGTATTTAAAAAAAATTTAGCACTTAGCTTAAAGGTCTTCTGAGAAAATTAATTTGTACTATCTGGAGAAAAATGGTTAATTATAGTCTGAGCTGAAGATTAAAGACTAGAGAATTTATCTGGATGAGAGTGAAGCTTTCATCGTAAGTGCCAACTGATTGATCAATAGTGTGAGTTTCTACAGCAAATTTAGACACAACTCTCACGCAGCACGGCAGCGTCACTCGATAAAGTGAGATATTATTAAGAACAGTCCGTAAAGTATGCAAATAGAATATCAAACGGAACCAATGATAATTGCCTGAAAAGTATCTGAAATTCTTGGAACCAAAACACTGAGTCCTTCCGGTGACTCAGTTTACCTTCTTTCTTGTTAGGTTTGTTTGGATGGAGCTGCCCATCGAGTAATTAATATAAACCGAAGAATACAATAAAATGTTGAGGTCTTACCTAAGACAGCTGAAGGGAATTTAATGTATACAGAAAACACTAAATCAGCATTTTTTTTAAATATAATTTTCTCTAATCCTTAATATAGTACTTTTCTTCCAGTTAAAATAAAAATTCATTATGACTGGATCGATATTTAATTTTTTATTTAAATTAATTCGCTTGAATTGGAGAATATCTTCCAACTTTCTAACGTGTCTAAACGTAACTACCTTGGTAACGAACTCAATCTGGGCACTTAACTTTTTCTTTTTCTGGCAGTACTTTAAAATAGGTAACATTTACCTGAATTATTACTCACACATGGAAGTATTAAGCTATATGATAAGAGGAGCATAGAAACAATGAATTAAAATATTTTAATGTCTTCAGTTATTGAGTTTAAGCTGGAAATAAAATGGAAAGTGTATAATTTTGGTGAAATCATATATCTTAACACCAAATACAGAATAAATAATGAATGAAGTTAATAACTAATAGGGTAATTTTGTAATATCGTATTTGCTAGTTCTATCATTGAACAATATTCCTGATAAACCAAAGAATTTGCATGATTCTCTTTGGTAAACTTATAACAGAAATATTGGGATTGCACATAATTCACAATAAAATGGGGTACTATCGAAACCCCTGTGTTTGTCCAGTATGGAAGTACTGTGTATATAAATAGCGTTTATCACTATATTCCTACTTGTTAACCTTCTTTCATCAAGATCTCAATTACAAAAAAGCAAACACTTCTTTTTGTTTCTGGAGTTTATGCTATAAGAAAAAAATTTCCAGAAGGTCATAAAATTGGCGTGGCATGTCGACACGTGAAAAGCGTTGTGTCATAACAAACATACACGGGAAGCAACGGCTGTCCTTATGCTCGAGGACATAAAGGACGGGTCAGTTGGGTGACATGTACTGACCTAGATATTTTGCCCCCCAAAATCTTCCACTCTGGTGCTTTTTAATTCTTTTTTTTTTTTTACTTTTTAAAGGAGTTTGTCTATTTCCTAATAAATTTTATTGTTAGTGAAAAGTGAACTAATGTTAGAAATGTTAGTGACTATATGACAGAAACTCTCCAACTCCAAATTTTAGTTTTTGGCCCTGAAACCTCATCTGTTTTAAATTACGTTTCTTTTGACGCTTCTGTCCTGAATGTCATTTCAAATGTTTCATAAACTGTTTGTTAACTTTTTATACATTAACCTTTAATAATTCATGTCTTGGTTATATGTAAAATATTTGATTTTATGAGTTATTTGCCACAATTTAAGTTGACTTTTTAGATATTTTTGCAGGGGAAACCAGTTTTCTTTGACATTTATTATATGTCTTACAATCTACTTATGTTGTGTGAAATAGAATTTTTGTGTATAACACAACTTATATTCGGATAGAAAACACCAACTCTATCAAATAATGAGTCCAATGTGTATTCACTAGAATCAGTACTTTTTTCGTACAGAACACTTCTTGAATAGCGTAGGGCAAGTTCATCGATGGGGAGCTAGATTTTCTTGAACAATTGGTGAAGGCTTCTTCCAATGGGTGGCTTTTTTTTTTTTTTCTAAAGGAGTTGAGATAAAAATCATATGCATATTTTGACATAGGTATTCACTTTTGCAATAATCGTTTGGCGAGGCGGAAGGTTAAATTAGATTCTTAAGGCAAAGCTGATAAGAAATGAAGGAATCTATTCTCTTTAAAAATTCTTTAAATATACTGGCTGACATGGTAGTTAAAAAGGGAAAAAAATTTAAGCACAGACAGTCAAATATTTTGATCATAAAATACTAATTTTACACACTCAACATTTATCTCAACTTTCTCATGTGCCATCTTTAAATATATTGGCCTTAAATTTTATGCATGAAATGTATAATAATCTGAAAGTGTCAAGATCTGTTTGGATGAGAAAATCCTGGAGGTATAACAAGGCGGAATTCAACATTACTAAATAGCAAAAATTTGCTTGTGACAGAAAGTTGTGTTTCATACAAAACAGCTCATTAGTTGGAATGAGAAAAACAATTGCCCATGAAGATGGTTTAAGAGACTCCCCTGGGTGATAAAATGCTCTTCTGAAGGCGTTCTTTTCTTTCAGATATTTTTTTACTCTTAAAATTATTTATTCCATCGATCATATCATTATATTCTGCTCACTAAAGCATCTGTGTCTCTGTGGATGAGAGACAGTTCTAAAGTGGGGCGGGAGAGAGGGAGAAAGGGAGTGAATGTGTCTGCAGTGGTATGAACTCTCATTCACATTTCGTCATAAAATTCCCGCACGATTTCCGTGAACGCAGTAACGTTATCAGACAGAGAATGTGAACACCTGGCCTACGGTCTAGTTTGCCGTGTCGCACACCAGCAAGTGGTAAACGAAGAAATGAAACACGTCTGCCTGTTTCCAGAAGTCGTCATTCTTAGGCCCTCGCTGTGTGGCCTCGCGTATGCTGAAGTTTATGTGTGTACACACGCACGTGCAAATACACACTCGTACATACGTGTGTGTGCATGCATGTGCGCACACGGATAATGCCATTGCACACATATACATATACAGACACCTCGTGTCCCATGTGGTTATGTGAACGGACACGCGGACGTTGTCATCACGCTTTCTCTCATTTATTTGTGAATGTTGACTGAGAGACCCAACGCCGAGCAATAGGGACAGAAAGTCGTGCTGAAGGGGAGCGGGGGGGGGCCCGGAGCGCCCCGGTGCTCAGAGGCCGCAAGGGGCCTCGGCCGCGCCCCGGGATGGGAGGCCGGGCCCCGCCCGCTGCCCCCTGCTGGAGCCCACCCCCTCGCCTCGTTCACGGTCCTCTCCCTCCAGCCCTGGAGGGGGAACTCACTGTGAAGCGTCGCGTCCGCGGCCTGCGGCCCCCTCCTCAGAAATGACCCGCCACGGCCCGAAGGGCACTGGGCCCTGGGGAGCCCCCGGAGCTCCCAGGAGCCTGCGGCTCGTGGGTTCAGCCGTGCTCAGCTTTTCAGCAGGGAGGAGCGGGTCTTGCCTCCCGCACAGGCCCGGCCAGGGTCTCACTGCCCCGAGGTCCCTGCCCGAGGCGTCCCGCCACCCCGGGCAGCCTCTCTCCTTTAACACAGGGATCTGGGGCCACACGGAGCAGCTCGATGATCACTTTCAAGCTCCCGGCTTTACTTACACAGTCCACCTGGTCCTCTCCCCCAGGGTGTGATCACCCCAACTCGGCTTGAATTAAAATGTGGACCCCAGGGACCCACCTGGCAGGGGACGGGCCTTCACTGAAGGCCGTGACAGCAAACGGGCAGCCATCGGCCGGCCACGAGTCACATGCCACCTCAGCTTGGACTTGTAACAATCGCTGAAGCTGAGATGGGGGAACTTCTAGAATGACTTTCTCTGACTTCGAGGAGGTCCAGGTGGGCAAGCCCAGGCAAGGGCCACCTCCCAGGGCAGGGCGGTGGGCCCCACGCTGGCCCTCCAGCAGGCTCGGCGGCAGAGCCTGGTGTCTGTTTTTGTCCTCGATTTGCAGACTTTCAACAGTAGGTACATTAGAACCACTAATAAGAGTTTTAAAATGACTCTTGAAAACAATTATTCCTGTCAGTAACACAACGCGAACATCTCCAAAACCCAGAGGCAGGAGAGAAATGGCTGATTTCGGACAGGCCGGCCCTAAGGCTGGCCGATGCCAGGTCAGGGCCGAGACAGAGCTGCCTCACGGGAGGGGCTGAGCCAGCGGGGTTCGCCAGGGACCTGTGGTGACCATACTTCCCTGGGAACATAAAAGGGAGAAGGGCCAGGGCAGAGCCCTGTCTGGCCAGCTGAGCCCGGAGGTGAGGGGCACGTGGTGGTCCCTCAGTCCACTGGCCAGCGGGTGCCCTGTGGGGAGCAGAGGTCCCTCCTGGGCCACAGGGCTAGGCCACCCTCCTCTGCCACCCGGCTTCCTCAGTCTGGGGCGTCAGATGACCTCAGTTTCCATGAAGCTGTGTGATCACAGGCATGGTTCCGTATGTGTGCACATTTTTTTTTTTTTAAGGGAGAGGGGATGCTTCACGGACTTCATCAAGTCCCCAAGAGTCCCCTAACGGGAAAGAGGCCAACATTGGCTCTGCTGCCCCAAAGCCTATCTGATTTCTGTCACTTACGTTGCTTTCGGGTTCTGTTCTGGTTTCTGCTGTAAGCGAGCAGCCCCCGGGTCACGGGCGGGATCTGTGTGCAGGCCTGGGACAGGAGAACAGAGACCGTCACATCGGTTTTCATGCTCCAGTTTCTGAGAGTCGTGAATTATTAATTCGGCATTTTGCGTTTATATGTTGGTTCTGTGAACTTAATTAATGTGCATGTTGCCCAGCAAGGTGAGTCCGCTTCTGCGTGGCAGAAAATGTGGCTTCTGATTCTGTGGGGGCAGATGGCTGCGGAGTCAGTCAGGGGGTGCGCTCCGCTGCGGGGCCTGTGGACAGGTGTGGAGTCGGGGTTCTGTTCTGACACAGGCTAACACACCAGCATGCACGCACGCACACACAGGCGCACACACATGCAGGTGCACATGCAGGCGCACACAGAGGCGCACACACACACACACACAGGCGCGCACACCTGTTATATCTCTGTGTACAATAGTCCTTCAAGTCTCATCATAAGAAAACGTTTTCTCCGAAGTGCTAATGTCATTAGACAGACTTAGCACTGGTCTGTGTGTGTTAACCAAACGGGGTGTCCGTGCCACATGGAAGCGAAAAAACACGGTTGGTCCCATCTTAGTAAAAATCTGTTCGAAGCCATACGCGTCAGAGGGCACAGGCACACGCATGCGCGTGCGTCCGTGTGCGAGGTGCCCACACGCGTGCACACATACCTGGTCGCAGACGTCGAAGGTGACGCCTGGATGGCTCGCGTGCGTTGCCCTGAGAAGCGGAGTGGTGAGAAACGAGGACGGCTCGTGCGTCTCGCACGGTTGTGTCATTCACCTAGTCGCTGTGAGCGTGTAACACACCAAACAGTGAGCATCGTAAAAAAGTTGCTGAAGATGATGCGGAAATTAATATTTTTAAGTGGATCTGTGGCTTTTACGGGGAAATTGAATGCAAAGTGGAATCAGACAATTAAAGTCTTTCAAAATTGAGTCCAAATGGCTGGCAGTGGTTCTAAAGTCAGCGCCACAGCTGAAAATAGCAGAAGACGGTGTGTGCTCACTAGAAATCTACTCACAGACACAGTGTCCCGTCTAAAACGAACATAACAGAAGGCATGATAATCCATAGAAACGACGTCTTCAAAATCATTACTGAGTTACGGAATAAAGGTTGGTTAACACTTGCCTTTGTAGACTCCCCAAAGCAGGCAACTGCAACTCTATTTCTTAATATATCTCCTCTCGACCACCATTTAAGTTTTATCCTTTGTACCCACTCATCTCCTGAGATTTTTTATCTTGTGTCATAGGCCAATTGCTCCAAGCTTAAAAGCAAAATAATGAGATTGATTTATTTTTAAATAGTCTGTCTCTCTCACTGATATTGAGTTAACACAATATATTAGAAATTAGATGATCTCTCCGTCCATTTAAAGACCGCGGAGCTTTGGTAATCTACCACGTGGGCACTAGAAATGAAAGTGTTAGGGAAAACGAAATATTTAAATATTTGCATGTGAATAAGGGCGTGATTCTGAGGTCTGGTTCATCCAGTGTTCCGATCGCTATGCGTGTGACCCTGGACAAGTCACTTAAGGGTGTAGTACATCTTATTCCTCGGGGTAAAGTGAGGAGTGACTGGCATCCACCTCCCCGTTATTACGAACTTCAGAAGATCGGTTGTTGACACTGTTTGGCTCAGCACCTGGTGTTAAAACTTGATTTACTCTTCCCACTCCGCAGTACGGGCCTGTGCGTGACCTCGGTGTGAGCAGTGAGGGGGGGCACTTTCCACACTAGAGCTGCATAAAACCCGTCCTTCCGCATGCGCTTCCTCATACTGTCGTCTTACTCTGGGCTCTCCTGTGTCTGCCTCTAGCCCACCTTCTCTACGCTTTATGTCTGTTGGTTAAAAGTTGAAAATAATCCCGAACACTGATGAGTCTGTTTTTCTAAGTGAGAATGAGAAACACAGATTCATCCCTGCGAGAGCGTGGAGTGGCACTCTGGTTTTGTGACGAACTGGCAAGTTGCACATCCTGATTAGGGTGACTCCAATTTTTCTTCAAATCTCAACTCACGCACATAGGCATTTATGCTGCTTCTTGGTTTTTGATTGGTTCATTCTTTATTCTAAAACAACAGGAATGTGGATAGAGATCACTGAGGAAAGGCGAAATGACATTTTTATAGTTGCTTCTGGTTATAGGTACGGTTAGTCTGAGGCAGGACAAGGAGAGCATGCGAAAAAATGAGGATGATTAGGGTTGTGCAAAACACGGGCGGGCACTGACAGGAGTTAAAGGGTCCAGGAACGACAGAAATTAGTAAGACAGATACATAGTCCAATTTGACAGACAAATTAAAAATTTTGGTTTTGGAGATAATTAGAGAAATGCCTCTCTCCTTCAAGTCCTTTTCTGAAAGATAATTGTGTCCATTTAGTGTAACTGATCTGCACCCACATATCAGAGCGCGACTTTAAACAATGTGCGTCAAAATGGGAAAAACAAGACGCAGATCTTCACATCTGCAGAGTTCTTACGTCAGGCTGCAGGAGATTCAGCATCATTTGCGCTTCTGACGGCACTTACACATTTTAAATTAAATTTACGCGTAAACTTATTTTTTCTGGCAATCTTGCTGCTATTGGCAATGGGTCACTGACTTGTGGGTCATCCTCGTTGCTGAATCTAAGCTTATTTTTCAAAGGGTCCATTAGTCTCAAAAGTTTTTGAAACTTAGTAGGCAGTTACTTTCTTCTTTTGTGTTGTTTTCTTTTAATGTAGGCAGAAATGGTAACCTACAGTTTCTTCCAATAACGGGCATGATGGTGATGCTCTAGGATTCGTATTCTGAGAGAAAGTCGATTCTGCGTTTATTAGTTTCGACAAAATGAGGCACCGATTAACTTGAAAAGGCATCATATAAACCTGCACTATGAGTTCGTCCGTTTCTGCAATTAGTCATTTCTGCCCTTTTAATTACTCCTCCTTATTTTCAGTGGTAATCAGAGCAGCACTAAACCTGGCTATCAATATCTTCAGGGTGTCTAAGCATTGAGCAAAACAGTAAGACAGAAGGAAAATACAGGAAGTTAACAGTCTTTGCATTTACTGGGATTCTCCCCAATCCTTTCTCTAAACATGGCCGGGGGCCAGCCCGGGCCGCTGACAGGCCCGCGCTGGTGACGGCAAAGGACAGCTGGCCCTCCCCAGACGGCTTCCTGCTCGTGCGTCAAGCTTCCTCGCACACTCCCTGAGAAAACATCGCTCCTCTCAGAATGGAACCTCAGGTGTCCTTCATGTCTTTGGGGGGAGAAATACCCTTCAATGAAGAAAGAGCGGCGTGAGGCTTGTCAACGTACAACGTTAATCCGTATGCATCCGATTAAGCTTGAGATGCCATTTGAATCACCCATATCCTCTAAGATTTAATTTTGTATTTCAACCAGGCGTATATTTTTTTTTCCCTAAAATATGTCTTTAAATATTAGGCTAATGGCACGGAAAGCCACGGTGGGGGAGGGCGGGACGAGCGCGCGGACAGCTGGTGTGTGGCGACATTTCCGTTTTCTCCCGAATTCTGCGTGATGTAGGAGGCGGCAAATGGGAGAGTTTGTGCGATAAGATCCCGAACACACCTCAGCTCTGGACGTGTTATCCATCTTCACGCAGAAAAACGGGGTTTCGACTTTCCACATCTTTCATTTTTTAAGACTTTCCCAGTTGCTCCAAACCTCCACATGCCACGGTTCTGACGTGTGTGCCATAATTGACATATTTACTTGACTTTTTTTTGGAAGAAAAGCTCAGATGCATGACTCATGAGAACAGCTTGGGCTTTGTACCGGCGTGCCGTGAGAACAAATTATTATTGTGTCATTTAAGTTCACCAAGTCGCAGGACCTAGCTAGCAAAATCTTCTTGCAGTGTACTTCCTACTGGAGTTCCCCCCGAATTAAGTGAGGTGTCGTTTCATTTGTAAACTGCAGGGAAGACTAACAATTCACACTCTCAATCCAACAATGACTAGAATGCGTTATAATGGACCACGTTGCAATGAAATACGTCACCTTCTGACACAGCACAGGTCGACGTTTTTATGGTCTAGGTATTATTTTAGCGACATTTAATTCTTTCCGTGTTCAACAACCTCAATACAGAATGCCACGTAGCCATTAAACCAGAGTCACCTTCATATTTGAAAACAATAAAAAGCTCTTATACATTAACCTTCTAAGCCTTCACTTTGTCAGCAGGGACTTTATTCGTATAGACTTACCCCAAGCCCAAGACGTAAGGTGATCACCTGACTTGGCTTGGCCATCCAATGGCAGGGAAGAGCCGGCGTGCAGACGTGTTGTCTCTAAAGAGAACTGACCAGCATTGTCGGTCAAGGGCCAGGCGGTACCTGCTTTTGGCTCCGCGTTCGTCTGGTCTCTGCCACAAGGACTCAGTGCCCCTAGTCCACGCTTACCAGCAATGCACGTGGCTGTGTTCCAATAAAACTTTATTGAAAAGGTATCGCCTGGGACCCCTGCTTTGCAGCCAATGAGTTTTCCTCCGGTGTCAGTCCAGCGCGTTACTTATCTCATCCTCTCAGTGCACGGTAGACGAAGCAAGAGGACGTGAGAGGGCGTGGGTGGCCGGCCCGCTCAGTTTACTGTAACTGAGGAGACGCTGCGAGTCGCCCGAGTCGCCCACCCGGTGACTCCAGAGTGTCAGGAGACCGAACTCTTTTTCCGCTGGCGAGCAACACGTTCTCCTCTGTTACTGGCACACAGAGCTTGTGTAAAACGCTGGTCTTGGGACTTTTTGTGTAAGACGTGGCTGGTGTCTCTGCTTCCTGTCGTGCGCCCGCTCCGGAGTCTCAAGCCTCCTTTCTGAGTATGTTTCCCTCAGAAGCCCGTGTGTACAGGCATTGATCCTGCATGTCAACCCAAAGGGACTCCTTAAATTTCTCAGGATAAAGTGTGTATCCGCAAACCGAAATCCCTCTTCCATCCCATCGACGCCTAGAGAGGCTTAGTAGGAGGTTTATTACACGCCGTGGCTGCTGAAATACAATTCTTGTGTAGCTGGAGGGAAGAAAAATGAGTTTCAGGAATAACCGTCATAGAATTTCTATTCGTCACTTCTATTTCCCTCAACGCTGTCATTTCAAGTGTGTGGATGAATAAGGGGAGGCCCCGCGGTGAACGGCCCGTCTTGCTTTGACGGTCCTCTCTGAGGTCACGTGAGCGCGCGACAGAAGCGCCGGCGCCCTTTGGGAAGGACGTGGCGTGGGCCGCGAGGCGCGGAGGCGCGCCAGCAGGAAACCTCCGCTCAGCCAACGCAGCGGTCACGTGCGTGCCTGTCGCGGTCACGTGCGCGCGGTCACGTGCGCGCGCTCCTGCTCGGGTGACGTGCGCGCGTCCTGCTCGCGGTGACGTGCGCGCGGTGACGTGCGCGCGCTCTGCTCGGCCGGCTGTCCGACAGCAGCTCGCCTCGTCTGTGTAGTGACTTAGCGCTGTCGTTTTACTCATGGACCCAAAATAAACTCGCCGGCCTGGTCTCCAGCAGCCGCTTCTCGCGGCCCAGTGGCGGGGCGGGACTGCAACAGAAGCACGACTCCGAGTCCTAGCCGAGGGAGGCAAGTGCGTGTCGGGCGCAGGCGACGCGTCCCCACCCTGGGGTGGCCCCTGCTGAGGAGAGGCCGCGGCGGTCACACGCGCTGACGCATCCCTTCCACGGGTGGTGTTCCCACTCCGAGCGGCGTGCGAACGCAGGACGGACACGTCCTGCCTTGCGGAGCTGACCGGGGAGGAGGGTCGCGGTCTCACTGAGGGATAACACAGCCTTGCACAACCTTTGGATCTTTGATCATCATCATCATCATCATCAACAACCGATGGTTCCCAAGGAAGAATCTGAATCCACGGGATGGTTTCGTGGCATTTTTTATTATAATCATTCGTTAGCCTGCTAGGTGTTTTCCATAATCTTGTTTTACTCTTTGAAATGATGCTGATGTCTATGGGTATTAAAATCCTCATATTACAAATGAGGAACTCGAGCACAAAACTCGTTTGTGCTTATCCAGCTTGTGGGTGGCCGGTCTACACTTAAAAAACACTCTTTCTCTAAGAAAATTGAGAAACAAGAAAAATATTGTGTTTAAAATTAGGTGTGTTCCTTCAGTCTATTATGCAAATTATTAATTCCCTTCTTACTCTGGTTTTCCAAGCTAAAGATTCTCACTCTGTGCAAACCTTCGTTTAGAATAACTAAGAGGTCCAGAGCAAAACACATGTGTTGTTGCATCTGCTCAGAAGTGAGAGGACATTCCAGGTGGCAGCTGATTGACAGCGCAGAGGAGGCAGGTCCTCTTCTGAATGACATGCCTCACCAGCTGTCACCGGACAGAGGAGTGGGCAGGGTGAGGGTCAGATCGGTGGGCTCTGGAATGAGCCACCTGTCCTCAAACTCTGATTTTATGGCTTCCCACTGTGCCTTGGGCAAATCACTTCGTCTCTTTGCACCTCGGTTTCTGGGGTGATCATAATAAAATTCACGGCATTGTAGGCTGTTTGGAAGAATTCAGTGGGTGGATTAAATGTCCATTGCCACCGAGAGAGCCTGCCTCGGAGCAGGGACCTGCTGTCACCGTGAGAAGCTTGTTGGCTGTGACAGTGGACTGTAGTCTGTCTTCCCACAGCTATTCAAGTCAGCATCTGTTTAACAAGACTAATCCTAATATTAAACATAACCCAAACGAATCTCAAACATGAGCGTCATAATATAAATAAAACATAATATTAGTTATACAAATACAAGTGAACATAAGTAATATAAATGGTGTAATATTGACCATGAATTCAACATACATTCATACCTTAATACTAGCTAAACTCAATTGCTTTTTAAAATTTTTACATTTAATGATAGTAACATCACCTTTCTAAACCTCTTTTTCCCTGTCTCCTCATCTCTATTTTCTGTCACTGAAAGAAACACATATCTGTCCTGTGAACAATTTTTACACAAATGTGTTTCATGCAAAACTTGCACGTGGGATTTTAATAAATGTGAGGACCAAAAAATGAAATGATTGGAAAAGACAAGATGAAATACAGTCAAATGGGGGTCTTGCCAAGTCTGACGACATTGGGTTCAGATCTGGGGATTTCGGGGCAGGAGTCTGGAAAGGAGGAAGAGGGGGTGCCTCCAGGGAGCAGGGTGGGGACACAGCAGGCACTGCTGGGAGGGGCCTGAGGGGACAGCACCGGCTGCAGGTACAGGCGGGCTCCTGCTGCCTCCCTTGTGGGGGAGGGGCGGGGTAGACACTTGTCCTCAGTCCTCAGGGGTCTGGTGAGAGTGCAGGGGCGGGGGTGGGGAGCCACCAGGTTCTGGAGAATGGGGGACACGAGTCCAGTCAGGCTGCAAGCCGTTCTGTGCGGCAGGACTTTGTGCGGCGTGGAGGGGAGGGGGAGGCTCCCGGAATGTTCCAGAACTCTAGAGAGCCCTTTCTGGATGAGTGAAGGTGCCTGCTCAGGGGATTATCAGTGGGAAATTTTGAACATTTGAAAACAAACGCATACATATAGTTTAAGATGCTGTTCTGATCTGATGTAGTGACTTGAAATCCTTAAGTTGTGAAAAGCTGTAATATTTGTGGATTCACTTAGATTGGAGCATAGTCCTTTTTATTTTAAATAGAATAAATTAGTGCTGTCATTTTACTAATAGACCCAAAATCAAGTTGCTGGCATCGTTCCAGCAGCCAATTCTAAGGGAACCAGTCTAAATGAATCTAAATATATATATATATATATATTTAAAATATTTTATTTATAGATTTCAAGACATACCTATCTTCAATATTAAAAAAAAAAACATGCAATGCCTAAAACTATAAAGCTGTTTCAGAAACCATTTGAAGAGATATTTCTTATAATTTAGGTTGAGATATATATTTAACCAAAAGTAAATGAATACTTACCTTTCCAGCTTCAAACACAAGTTTTATGTGGAGATGATTTTTTAAAAAGTCTTATATTTGAGATTTCTTTACTATATATAAAGTAATTTTCTCACCATCGAGTATCTCTTGTTATCATCTTGGTACTGTATTAACTTTCACATTTGAATATAGCGAGAGAGTCAATTTCATTTTAAGAATCATCTCTTATTAAAAAGGTTTTAGAGCATGGACCTTAGAATATTACCGGAAAAAAAGCCATGCTGTTGTTTCAGCACTTGCCTCGTATGCCCGGAGCCAGAGGCTGGCAACCCCACGTCCATTCTCCTGCCATGAAACAGAAATCGTACTTCAAATGACTTAATATTTTAAAAGCATTTTCTCATCAAGACATTAAAAAAACAACCATACACTCTATCAGAGAGGTGCTCTCAGAAATAATTTCCAATAAAACAATCTGAAATAAAAGGCAAATTAGTCCGCACGCCTAAAGTATGGGGCATGGTAGACGGAAAGAGACTGCAGGTCAGTCCGACCGCCGGCGTGACACCAGCTGCGTCCCTCTGATGGACGTCGCTGGGGTGGGCCGGCCTGTGCCCCGCGGGTGGGGGCTGAGGCAGCAGCTGCCACAGACTGCCTTCGGGCCTGCGATGTCCGGGACGTGAGGACGACTGGGACAGGCGGCTCCGTCTAGGCGTCCAACAGTGCACGCACGGGGCACGCGGCGTGAGGATCTGCATGCAACGCGTTCGGAAGCTTCGACAGAGGTGTAACCCGCAAGAAACGGGTTTTGGTGGGGGGCTACAAGTCATCTTTCTCACGTGAGTTCCCAGAACTGGACGGGCGGACTTCCCCAGTGTCCCACAACTTCTGTCTCTAGAAACTCGCTTTTACTCGATAATTGCTTCCCGACTGTGGAGTGTTTTCCCAAATGGTAATTCCCTGTGTTCCGCTGAATTTACTTGTTTTAAACTCTCGCTTGGCAAGCAGTGTTTTCTCTCAGCTGTGTAGGTACCGTCGTCTACGTCCACTAGATGGTGTGGAGATCAGCTCGGAAGACAGGCTCGCCAGAGGGTGTCCAGGGAAACTGGGAGGCAGGGGGGAGGGGGGGCAGGGCCCGTCGCGTGCGCTGAGCTTCCCGGTGCAGTCGACCGTGTGAATC
Source organism: Eonycteris spelaea (assembly GCA_003508835.1). Lineage (NCBI taxonomy): Eukaryota > Metazoa > Chordata > Mammalia > Chiroptera > Pteropodidae > Eonycteris > Eonycteris spelaea. The sequence goes on along the minus strand of PUFA01000002.1, from coordinate 1,515,442 downwards.
TCATCTGGTTTTCCTGCCCTAGTGACTGACAGCCCACTAGCGCTCAACACTTCAGGACAAGATGCCATTGGTCACTTTTTCAGTGAGCGTACATTGTCACATGGTCTCAGACTCGTTTCTCTTAGATTAGTGGACAGTCCTATGTGGAAGATGTACCAGTCTCAATAAGATGGGCAGGGAGGACGGTTATTCATTAGCAAATATTCCTAAGAATCTTGGCTAAGAAAGAAGGAAGAGTGTGAGATCAGTGTTTTGGCAGCAGCATTTAAGACCCGCACGGGGCGAGGCCCCTTATTCATGGATTAAGTCATAAAGTAATATTTCCTGGAGTGGAGTTGACTCTACCAAAGAAGCATCGGAAACTTTCCTTGTCGCAAAATATAGCCGTTTCAACACACCACGGCTGCCCGGAGCAGACTTCCCGCAGCTGTGGGTGATGGATCCCCTGCGGTGCCAGACGCAGACGTGCGGGCCCGCGGTGACCGCGTCCGGGTGGGGGCCAGCCCTGGCCCTTCAGCGCGTGTGGAACGTCGCGGTTCCAGCTCCGTGCAGGGGCTGGCGTAACGGTCCGAGGGGCCTCGCTGACCTCGCAGCATTATCTCCCGGGTCAGCAGGAAAACACAGCCGCTGGGACCCGTGGTGGTTCAAATGACAGCCCATCATTCCAGGCCCAACGAGTGACAAGCTGACGCCCGGGGCACTGGGGTGTGAGGCTGGCAGGCGCGAGGGCACGGCCCTGAGCGGGACGCGGGAGGCTCCGTGTAAGGAAAGGAGGCTAAGCCGTGATCGTAAATCACTATCCGTTTAGGATGAGGAAAAGACACAGGGCATTGCATTTGCACAGCCATCAGAAACAAAACAAAACAAAACAAAACAAAACAAAACAGAACAAACATGCAGAAAAAGCGATAGTTTCGTGAACTCGCCCAACAAGCTTAGCGACGCTCTGGGAATCCGGCCGTTTTTCCGGTTGTTGCCACACGTGGGCGCTTCGCGCCGCGTCGTCCCCTGTGGGTTTCCCTCCCGGGGGGACCTGAAGTCCCCCGATGGGCAGTGGGCTGCGGTCCTTGCTGCCGGGGGAGGGGACGCACACAGGACACTTCCGTGGTCTGTGGCATGCTAACCACCAGGCTGGTCCCTCATGGCCATGATTTGCAAATCTCCATGATAATAACAGCAACAACACGGAGTTTTGGCTTCTTCATCATCTTAACCACGGGGCTCCGCCCTCGCCCAGGCCCGACACAGCCCGCGAAAAGTCACGAGCCAGTGAGCACTGGCCGCGAGCTTCTCGGATCGAAGCTTCCCGGGCCGTGTGCGTATGAGGTGCCCCGCGCACAATTTTGACTGATAACGGAAAATGTCCCCAGATGTATTTTGTAACTTAACAAATGGATCTGTGATCTGGAGACTCTTTTGAATGAGAATGCCAGTTTCGCTGTTGTGAAGGCTGTACATTTCACACACTTTCAAATGAAAGAATGCCTATAAAGGAGAGATTCATCGGGGAAAGATGTGTGTGACCAATGCCTTTCACAACTGAGAAATCGAATAATGAATCTGTTCGGATGTGTTTTGAAAATAATACTAGATATGGCAGCGAGGAATTTAAAAAGGAAGATACGTAAGGGTTTTTAAAGCCGCCTGTGGCAACCGGCGTTAAAGGCTTCGGCCCTGCGCAGGGATGCTGAGCATCTGTACGAAGCCGGGATGAGCTCGGGCGCACGACCAGGTGGTTTCTCGTTGGGATGCCGGACCCACCATCGCATACGTCTGCCCCCAGCATCCGAGCTCCTGGGACACGCAGCCTCGTGTGAACGCGTCTCCAGACGTGGTCCTGGGAGCGTAGCAGATCGCGAATTCCTCTCTCGATTGGCTTGATATTTCCGGAGAGACGCCGCGTGAGAACTCACTAACACTGTGTGCGTAACTGCCACAGGTCACAGAGCCATCGACGTTGAAGTGGGCGTGTGACAACCCTCTCTCCTCACTACGGGGTGTTTCAAAAAGAAAGCTTCGCATCGCGGCGATTGACATTAAAAGCCATTATACTATTGGAAGGAAACTTTTTTTAATCTGCAAAAAGTATCCTGGCATTATTTTGTGGTTATAAATATTATATGAGGATGTAATTTCTGCACACGTGTTACTATTAAAGGTTTTCCCTTCATCTATTTATTATGTATTCTAAAAGCGTTTGCATTTTCATTTGAGTTGAGTTATTAATTTGAAAACATGTTAATATCTGTCTCCTCGTTTTACATTGACGTAACTCCTAGCATAATTTCAGGACAATGATATATTTTGTCTCTGTTTTACTCCAAAAGAGTGAGTCTTAGACAAGCAGCGACTTCGCTCAAGGTTATGCAGAAGGCGACGAAACACCTGAAACAGGACCCAAATACCCTGATTCCTAGTTTAGCGAGATTTCCTTGATTACATCTCTAATGTTTTCCTGTACTTCATGAAATTATTCCTTTTTATTTAAGGTGTTACATTTTTAGTCTCTGTCTTACGGACACATAATCTGCAGTGGAATACGTTCACTTTATGACTAGGAAACAATTTAGTGCTTAAGGAATTCATGCTCAGTTTTTATGATGGTTTGAATTCTCAGTGCCGAGTAACACAAAATAAATGTTATTCTCCCTTAGCACTGAGTCGTTTTTAAATTCAGTATATACTGTCATCATAGAAGTAGAACTTCAGAATATTTGTCACACACGGAGATAGTTTGAAACGGAAGTGGGGGTGGTGAGAACATAATAGCGAGGCACCACCTCGACACAGTCGCGGGAAAATTCACGATTCCGGAACGTAATTTCAAACGTTCCAAAGGCAACCAAAAGTATTTATAAGTTAGTGGCGTAACCGGGGAATGCGTCAACATTTTCCAAGTGGTAAGCTTGGGAAAAGCCGTCAAGGGATTCCCTTCCGTTACACTTATCCTTGATCTAATATCATTCGAACAGTCATTTTATTGTTTTTCAGATCTACTAGTTAATGAAAGGCAGCCGTGTCTTCAGGGTGGCATTTTCTAACTTAATGCACGGACCTAACTGCAGTCGCACGTGCGCGTGTGCACGCGCACACACACACACGCACACCCCAGAAGTGTGGCCTCGTTCTCCTCGCGGCGTGTTTCAGCAGGTGCACACGGTAGTGCGTTTGTCACGGCTCTTGTCCTTCGTGCCGCGGCCCCTCCCAGGTGCGTGTGCCAGCGCCGGGTCTCACTCCGCACGGTCCCCTGCTCCGGAGAGGGTCCCCTCATCACGGCGTTCCGATGTACGCGTGATTATGCCAGGACAGCTCTGTTAATTTTCCCCCGGAAATAGTTTTGGGGGGAAGAGAGGAGAGGGGAGATACCAAAGCCGTTTGGGGGAGACGGCGGATGTGTGATTCCTCTGCCCCTGGCGGAGAGGATGGGCCATGCCCAGAATTCCGTTGGAAAATGCTTCCGGCTCAGCCAGGGGATCGTACCGGGGGGAGGGACTGTCCCTCTTGCTTTCCCGAGGTCCGCTGTGGGGACGCTGTGGCTGGTCTGAATGACGTCGCAGCCAAGGTGACGGCGTTGGGCACCCTGGCCCAGGAGAAGCACGAGGCCCCTGGCTGACATTTAGGATGCTCTAAACGCCACCAAAAAAAAAAAAAAAAAAAACCAAACCTCAGGCCGAAGCTGAGTCAGCAGGGAGATGCTAATGGACCTCGTCTGAGGCCAGAAACCATCGCCCCTGGGGCCTGGCCGTCATCCTGAGCCCGCACTGGACGGCACAGGAGACATTCTGCTGCAGCCCCCGGGCCACGTGGCCTCGAGGACCCACGGCCCCCTGCAGCTACACTGGGAGGCGTCGGGACCAGACCCCAGGGCCCCAGGCAGCCAGGTCAGGGGAGCAAGGACCCGAGGCCGCCCTCGGGAGTGAGAGCCTGAGCAGCGTTCCTCCGCCCAGAACCAAAAGGTCCTTTTTAAATGACAGAGCAGGACAAAGGCTGTTTTCTCACTGGGCCCGGGGCTGGGGAAGGGCGCAGTGGCCCTTAGTGTCTGGCAAACCGACCCCGCCGTCTCTGTCAGTCACAGGGCGGGAGGGCACACGTTCCACCTGCGTGTCACATCTGGGTCCCCTGTTTGTTTGTTTTTTTTTTTTAATTCCATTTTCTTTCATTAAAAAGTGAAAGAAAATAGAATTACGATTTATTTTGGGAACTCAGGACGCCTTTTTTATATGAATCCATAGCGCATGGGGGCGTACCCAAGGATGCTCAGGGTCACTCAGTGCTCGGCTGCTAGCGACGCCCTTCGGAGCCGCACCCCGGTGCTCTCTGAGGAGACGGGGGACCCCACTGCAGACACAGACAGCAGCACGTGCTGGCCCGTTCCTGATGGGCCCTCGAGAGCAGCCGCCCTGCTCCGTGGCTCCGTCCCCCAGCAGAGTGACAGTCGCGTCTTCCGTGCTTGGCCCTGACATCCAGTCAATGAGTTACGATTGTACGAAAAGATTCAGAAGGACACGTGTCTTCGTAGGCCTCACGGGGTTTTGTCTGGTGTTTCGGATGGAGACTTGAGCATTTCCTCAGTGGCGGAAAGGTGACCGATTCTTAGGAGAACTCGGCGCGCGCAGATGTCTGCTGAAGGCACGAAGCTCACTCCCTTTCTAAGGCGATGGATGGTTTTCGAGAAAACGGGCTAGAGGCTGCTTCTGAGGCCTGCGCTAGGCTTTTCCGCGCTTGGCGAAGCCTGTGTCTGCGCCTCGTCCCCAGTGATGGACTCGGGCACCGACGCGTCACGAACCCGCCCCTTGGCGGAGGGGGGGGGTTCCCCTCGTTCTGTACCATCCGGCCGCACCCCAGCGCGGCCGGAAGGAGGAGCTTCGCTGAGGCCCGTCCCGCGCCCGCCTCTTCCACAGCGGCACCGCTCGCGACCTCTGTGAAATGTCCCGCGGGCGCCGCGTGTTTCCCTGCAAACGAATGGGTTGGCGACCGAGAGTGGCTTTCTCTTTCGATCCCTTGACCTTCGCATTTTAACGCACAGGTTGGCTTGGCGTTTCTGCCACCGCGGGTTCTTCAGCCGCCGCTCACTTCCAAAGCCCCCATTCAAAGCCGCTGCGCGGGCCTCATCGCCCGCTCCCTGCTGAGCGCAGCGCGTTTCTAACTGGCTCGGAGCGGCCCCGACGGGCAGCTCCTCCCTCTGCCTTCGTCTCTCCTCTCCGTGTGTCCGACGCCGCTGAGCCCCCGGCCTCCCAGAAAGCGCGCGTGCTCTGGCCTCCGGCCGCTGGGAGGAATCCGTGTCGCTCGGATTGTCCTTTCTCGTCCTCCTTTACTGGCTCCGCGCGCGGTGCCTCGCCCCGACGTGGAGGCCGCTCCCGTGACGGGCGTCAGCCTCGGCCCTTTGTTCACAGGTCGCCGCCTGCACGCCGGGGCTCCCAGGTCCCCTCCCAAAGGGCGGTCCATCACCTACCGCGCCACAGCGAGCAGCAGCCACAGGGAGCAGGCGTGGCCGGCGCTGCGGGGCGCTCAGCCGTGCCGTCCCGGGGTCTGGGCCCGGTACCCCCCCCCACCCCCGCTCCCTCAGCCGCAGCCGCCAGGCGGCTCCCGGGCCCGGCCGTCGCCAGCAACCCGCTCCCTGCGGAGCAGTAGGTGCCTCCTGTCCTGTGCCCCTCCCCGGGGTCTCCGCTCGCGCTGCGCGGCTCGAGTTTCTCCTGTGGCCTTGGCGATTCGAGACCCCCGAGCAGGGGCCGGTGGAGACGCGCAGTGACCCCCGAGCAGAGGCCGGTGGAGACGCGCAGCGACCCCCGAGCAGAGGCCGGTGGAGACGCGCAGCGACCCCCGAGCAGAGGCCGGTGGAGACGCGCAGTGCCCCGCGAGCAGAGGCCGGTGGAGACGCGCAGCGTCCCCCGAGCAGAGGCCGGTGGAGACGCGCAGCGACCCCCGAGCAGAGGCCGGTGGAGACGCGCAGCGACCCCGAGCAGAGGCCGGTGGAGCGCGCGTGACCCCCGAGCAGAGGCCGGTGGAGACGCGCAGCGTCCCCCGAGCAGAGGCCGGTGGAGACGCGCAGTGACCCCCGAGCAGAGGCCGGTGGAGACGCGCAGTGTCCCCCGAGCAGAGGCCGGTGGAGACGCGCAGTGCCCCGCGAGTGAGAACGCGCCGAGCCGCGTCTTCCGAGGGCTCGGCCCCCGCGGTCGTGTTGCGGGACACGCGGCGGTGAGCGGGGGCGTGGGACGCTCTGCAGGGGAGGAAGGACGGGCGGCGGCCGGCGTGTCCTAAGCGGAGGCCGTGGCCGGGCGACCCGGAGGCGGAGTCGGGCTGCGAGCCAGGCAGCAGGCGGTCGGGGTCGGGGCCCCTCTGGGAGTGGTGCCGGCGGCAGGCGCCCTGGCCGCCTGCTGCAGAGGCGGTGGCCCCGGCCCCGGCGGTCCCAGCGGAGGCCGAGGGTCAGGGGTCTGTCGTCAGGTGTGTCCACAGTGAGTGTCCGTCTGTTTATTCATTCTCTCAGTCGACGAGGCTCCGGGGCGTCATCCCGGAAGCCCCATAGTGTCCCTTCTGCATTCGTCAGTAAAAGCAAGTCACCGGGTCAGCACCAATGCAGGGTCCAGAAGGGCACAGACCCCACTTGTTAACACAAGGGGGGTCAAGTTTATTGCAAATGGACACCATAGGACAAGCCGCCCCACGCTGGCCGCCACGGCCCTGTGGAGAGGCCATTCCCGGGACGGGTTTCCAGGTCTCCCGGCTTGGAAACAAACGTGTGAGACTCAGTAACTGATGATGATGATTCTTCCTCTAGACCCATTTCAGATCTGAGTTTTCGTTGTTATCATTTTCTATCAGCGCTGCATTAATCCACATCTGAAATGAGGCCGAATTATACAATCATTCTCTCTTCACATTGAAGCAGGAAACAGACACGGAGCCTTTTCAAACCTGATAAGGGGATTCTCAGCGTTGTCCTAGACGCTGATCCCACACAGCCTCTGATGCGTGAATTCAATTATAAAGCACCAAAAATACGCCAAAATAAAAGCGACTTCATACATTCGAATATTCTAAACATTACGTTCTTATTACACGTTATCCCCGAGTAAATGCCAGATAGATTAAAACCCCAAATGTAAAATAATTAGACAGATAATGGTGTGTGTGTATGTGTGTGTGTGTGTGTGTGTGTGTGTGTGTGTGTGTGATATATGTCCCCTTACATGGGAGAAATTGGGGGAATGATGGAATATTATGCAATGAAATTCTAAAAATACAAATAGTGGAAAGGTTATAAAATTCCAGTATGCCAAACTTTTATAAATTAAGTCAGAAGACAGTATAAAGCAGATAATGTGGAGAAGGTAAATGACAGCCTATGAAATTCTACTTGAATATATAGTCAATTATATATACATATATTACATTATATATACACATATGTACATGCATATGTTTGTATGTGTGTGTATATATATACACATATGTATGTGTGTGTGTGTGTGTGTGTGTGTGTGTGTGTGTGTATATATATATATATATAAAATGTAAAGAGTCTTGTCAGTAAGAAAAAGAGAAAAAAAATTCTGATATAAAAATGAGTCAAGGACAAGGCATAGAATAGGAGCCTGACAACTAAGAAATACAGTTAAACTTGCCAAACTCAAACAACACAAATATAAAAAGGGTAAAAAAGGTAAAGGGGAACAGAATCAATAAGTTTGCACAGTGGCAATTACTAGACTTAGTGAGGGGATCGCATTGTAAGATATGTAAATACTGAGTCACCATGTTGTACACCTCACACTAGTATTTGTCCAAAGAAAACCCAAACCCGAGTTCGTAGAGATCTGTGCCGTGTTCACGGCAGCCGAGATGCACAAGCCACCTGCGAGCCGGTGGCTAGATGGCTGGGTAACCCAGGGCACGACGCAGCTGTGAAAATGAACACCGCGTGCGAGGCGTGGACGGACCTGGAGGTCAGGGGCCGCGGGAAACGCGCCTGACAGAGGAAGACAGACACCGTGCGACTTCACGTCTGTGCGGAACCGAAGGAACAAAAGAAAGAAACAACCAACAAACGAAAACAGACTCGGCTACAAGGAACAGCCTGGCGACTGCCACAGGGGGGGGGCCGAGTGGAAAAGGGGGGGGCGAAGAAGCAGGTCGGCAGTCACAGGACTGTCACGGGACACGGAGCACAGCACAGGGAGCCCCGTCACGGGACACGGAGCACAGCACAGGGAGCCCCGTCCACCGTCACGTCCCGGCCGCACGTCGTCAGGTGGGTGCTGGGGAAATTGGGGAGATCGCTTCACGGTCTGTATAAATATCTAATGTCTTAAAATCTAAAATAAAAAAAAAAAAGTCAAAGAAACAAAAACTAATATGATATTGTATATCAACTATACCTCAATTTTTTTTTAAAGAAAGCAATGAGATAATATTTAATTGTTGTCGAATTGGCAAACGTTGACTATTCTTAAAAAAAAAAGGACATCCCAGATGTTCAGAAGAATGCCTAACCCCCAAGTCGCTGATGGAAGCATAAAGTAGCACAGCAACTTTGAAAAGCAAATGGGTGCTTTCTATTAAAGTTAAAAATATCTGGACCTCGTGAACCAGCTATCCACTCATTTGTAGAGTGTTCGTCCCAGAACTTTTCGTAATAGTGAAAAGTGGTCAACAAGCCACATGACTGTCACCGAGGTGGCAGATCTGTACACTCTACAATATTCATGTACACATCAGGCTTTAGAGCAGTTAAAACAACGCGACTCTGTAGGCTTCCATTTTGAGTAGGTTTTTTAAAAAATGTAAAAAGTGGCAGAGTAACGTGTACTGTTTTGCAAACTTAACATAGGAATTTTATGAATGAAATTGTAAACACTTAGGATGTGTTCACCCCAAATCGATAATAGGTGCCTCTACATTGTTTTCGGGGAGGAAAGGAGAAAGGAGGATTCACAAAAGAAGTCGGTGGCTCTTGGACTAGACTTGGAGAATGGGGCGAAAGGTTAAAGAAGTGAAAATCAGAAGTCGGCAGATGGTCACGGGGACGGGAGCCCGGCACAGGGAACGTCAGCGGCGGCGTGACTGACGGCCGTGTGTGGAGGCGGAGGAGAGAGAGAACAGTGCTCCTTTATAAACCATGTCAGTGTCTAAACGACGTACTGCGTACCTGAAACTCATCATAGAGTAGAATTTAACTCTATCTCTGACGCTCTGATAAAACGTTCACATTTCAAATTTCTTCTTTTTAGCACATAAGTGGTTTGATGCACTGGGCAGTTTTCTATTTCTACCATGCAAATGATGTTTTCCTTATTTTCTTTGAAATGTTTTCCTGTGCCTCGTCATTGTAATTCCAGGGACCTGATTGGTTGTCACTTTCAAGTGGCGATCCCAGACACTCGAAAAGAGCCTGGGGATCTCAACCAGGTAAGGGTGTCATGAGGAAGGAGGAATACAGGCCAGTGTTTTCTGATTTCTTCCTCATACTTCTATATTTTCTGCCTATATCAATATAGAGTACAAGTGTGAGGACAGAGTGTGTTGACGAGAAATAGTTTACTTCCCCCAGTTAAGTAATGGGCCAGCTGATGATGTTATTTTGTGCCTGAGATTAATAAAAACAAATGATAATAAATACATTGATGTACACGCCCTCACTGGGACCATCCCCACGAAGCAGGGTGGGGAGGAAGGCCGATGTGAACGCAGCCACACCAGCAGAGCCCGCTGCCCGGGTGCCGGCCGGCTCCCGTCTGACCTACCACGTCCTGTGACAGAGACCACGGGCACGTTACCACGTGTGAGGTCAGAGATGCCGAGAGGGCAGGGGTGTTGGGAACGGTGAGGACCTTGAAGGGCCTCAGCTTGCTAAGAAGAGGCGGGGACGAGCCCTTCCAGGGGTCTCCTCCGGGCTTCTCATGCCCGAGGGAAGTTGCAGCTGTGCTGGGCTGCTCGGGTGTGACGAGAACGACCCAGAAAGTCAGGGCTTCAGTCCAGAAGAAGAAGGGACGTTTTTATGGTTAGGTTGGCCCGGGGCCCAGACCTTGGATGCTCGGTGGAGACAGATGTAGATGCAGCATCTGCGACACTACCTTCCAGGCTCGTATTCTAAACTTTTAATTTACCAGACGAAACTCATTGTCATTATTCCTCAGCCTTTTTTTTTTTTTTTTTTTTTTTTTTTTTGGCACTTTATCTAATCCTGGCAGGAAGGATTTGGAATAAGAACATTAAAGAATTTTTGTTGGCAGCTGTCATTCAAGACTATAGAAAGAACCCTAAGCCTTTTGAAGTACATATTCAAAACTCTTCCTTTTTAGTTCTCGTAAGATTTCAGATACCCTTTCATATGTGTTGAATAAATATGTCCATTTTAGCTGAAACAGAGTACCATTGCCTCAAAGCTGCTTCTTGGGGAAATTTTTAAATTGATGTCGAGTTTCATTTTCAATTATTATAAGTACTGTTTCATATTCAATTCTTAAAAATACTACTAAATATTCCATTTTTTAACCAACTTGTATTTAGAAATCTCCCCTGCAAGTTATAAAGGAGAGATTTTCAGTGAGCAATTGTGCAAATGGGATACTAAAGCAGGCACAGCTTCCTCATTATGTAGATCAAACATAGCTTGACATTTAGTTTTGAATCCTAAAGTAACCATTCTAAAATACTTTGAATTATTATTTAGCAAAAACCAGAGGAAAAAATGTGCACCACTGAATATAGGCTAAGCTGCCACTTACTCTACATTTTTAAGGACTCCTCAAACAGCGGAGTTACTACATTTTAAGACGATCTCCCCCTCAGCTTGAGCAGATAAGAATCACGACGCACATCATTACATGTGTGGACGGAGTGGACAGCGCCCGGGCGCCCCCTGTTCCCCAGATGGCTTTCCGTCAGCGCACGTTCCAAACCCAGACCGTGCCCTTCCGTCTGCCTCCTAAAAACCTCCATCCGATCCTAACCCCAGCAGCGGCCTTTTTGAATGGTATCCCCCGTTTTATCTTTTTAAGATCCGAACGCCCCACCGGCATCTCCAGCTGCCTCTTTCCAGCGAAGCCGTGACGGCCGCCGTGTTTATTTACACAGCGCGCGGCAAGTCCCCACGTGCCGCTCACGTGATCGTGTTCTTGAGGTAGTGGTACCACGGGCCCGGAGAGACTTTTCAGTGTTCGTAAACCGTCCTTCTTTCAGTCACCTGTCTTCAAAATCTGGTGCTGCTCTCTTTTTCCTTGCTTGTTTTCCTTACATTCCGAGAGCCTAGAAGATTCTCATTCCATCCCGCCGTGTTTATGACGTTCCCACCGCCTTTACCCTCACAGAAGCCTTGGGTGGCACGTCCCTCCTCACCAGCCTCGCCACCTGCACCCCTTGCCGGAGATGCATTCTCCGAAAGCGGACGGCTTAGTTTTTCCCAAAAAGCTACTGCCTTCTGTGGTCCGCCGTGGTCTCTGACTGGATGTAGATGGCGTGCCTTGCCATAGGGTGTCTTCCTCTCTCATGAGTCCTATTTGCTCTCCGGGCTTGCCTTTGGTTCTTCTGTGGAGTCGGACATCCTCGGGATGGAGCGTACCTGCTGGAGGTAGAGGGCCAAGGTGGTTTTGACAGAGATGAAGACAGTGGGCAGCATCCGGTGCTGGGTGGTGTTTCAGTTGAAGGTGAGCGGTGGTGATGGGACTTATGACTCCTGGGGAACAAAACGAGATTCTTGCTGGGGCTGGAAGGCAGCTGACGTGGCACGGTGCCCCGGGGACGCCCCGTGGAGCTGACTCATGGAGTCGAGGAGTCGCTGTGATCAGGGGAGACGAGGAAAGCAACGGACAGAATGAACGGAAAGGAAGGAAGGCTGCGGGCAGAGCAGCGGGTCTGGGTTTCAGGAGGGGGGGTGCGTGAGGTGCGTTTCTGAGAGTCCCTCACCTTTCCCGGCGGGCGAGGCTCAGGTGCACGTGAGGCTGAGGACTGTGAGGACCTAGGGGTGACGGGGGCACCATTCCTCCTGAGGGGCAGAGCATGACAAACCTCCGCCGGGGGGCCGAGTGTCCCTCCGTCCTCCGGGAGCAGATGCCGCCTCCATGCTGTGCTCCCGAGCCCTGCTTCCCCGTGAGCAAACACGTTGTCCTTCAGAGGGCCATGGTGATGATCAGGCACGCGAGTGGCTGCAGTGCACTCAGGAAGAGTCTTTCCTGTTGACGTTCTGCCCGTGGCAGGCTGCTGCTCGCAAGTTCTACTTCTGCAAATATTTGCTGTTAGAACACGTGACTCTTGGGAAAATGGCAGTTTATCTTTACGAAGGAAACCACCTTCTCTGCGCATGCTCAGTTTCTCACGGGGTGCGGTTTTTATTAGGTTTCCCACACTCCAGCATTTTGGTTTCTCTTTGAAACATTTCTGTGAATATTGAAATTTGTAGACGGTTCGTATCCAACTCCCTCCTTAAACACCTCTTCAATACTCCATGTTCCGGGGGCATCTGTCAGAATCTGAGGTTCATACATGTTTCTGGTGCCAGGACCCCATTTGCCATGGCTTTTGGGGGTCCTGGGAGCGCATCGCAGATGACAAATGGCTGTAGTCTATATGCTGTTAGGAAGTACTGTTGAGATCATGGTACCTGGGTAGACTTAATGAGGTGGGGGTGTGGATGTCTTGAATTTCACTCCAGTGTGAAAATCTGAGTCACACTCCTCATAAGTAAGAGAAAAAAAAATGATCTCACCATAATCATCCTTCTCTGACTCACAGATTCTCCCACGCCTACCCTCAAAATTCTCTTTCCCTTCGTAAAGACTGTGGACTTGACTTGACTCTGGAGTTAAGAATCTTTTCCCACAGCTCCTGTTAACACACCAGATCCATCCTTGGGATTGTATGGCTCCGCCTGTCAAAGGAACCATCAGGTTGTCAAGCTTCACACCCGTGGGCACGTGCCGAGGCAGGTGTAGCATTGCTGACCATTGGAGCAGAAACCCTAGTGCTTAAATGTTCCCCCAGGCGTCATGGAAGCCGCTGAGGAGCACACGGATGCTGGGACCTCGCACTTCTTCGTACGGGCTTCTTCTATTATGCAGTTGAGGCAAAAACAGAGATGTGGGCTTCCTTGCTTAGGACGAAGTGATCTGGCAGGATTTTGCATCGTCTTTCTGAGCCTTGAGCTTGTAGGCAAAATGAGCGAGGTCGCTGGGCGCGTTTGCCGAGGCCGTTTTAAAGCATCTGATACTTAGGAGCATTGTTATTTTCTTACTTGTTTTAGACTCAGGAAGTTAATGGACCTAACAGTGTCAAACCACAAAGAATAGTGAATTAGACTCGACTTTCGTTTACATCATGGATGCTGAAAGCAGATGATGAGATTTATTTTTCTGTGCCTAAAAACAACGGTGTATACCTTCTTTAAGATTTAAGGGATAGCTAAGTCGTCTAAGTTTTTCTGTCAAGGAATGTTTACTCTCAAGGTTGTTTTATTATATTTCTTGCACCACAGTTTGAATGATGAGCCGGGAGCCTGGGCGGCCTGCGTGTAGAGCCGATGGCTCCAGAGTGTGATGAGGTCGGACCCAGCACAGGTCGGTGTGACTCTTTCCTGCTCTCTGGAGAACGAGCTCGAATGCCCTGAACCTGCCGAGCCGATAACCGTCCATGTTTGTGTAATGGAAGTGGGCGTCTGTGTGAGGGGACGGCTCATCGTTCTTCGCAATATGACAGCATCACACACAAGACACGCGCGTCCCTTTCACAGAGACGTTCCTGGCTCCCTGAGGCGTGCTGTCTGTTAATGACAGCGCCGTCCCCGCTGAGAAGCAGGCAGCGGCCACCGTCCGGCCCCCACGTCAGGGATTCAACCCCGGCTGCGCTTCACGGCTTCCCGTGCAAGGGGCGACGGCGAGCGGGCGCCTCGCAGGCTGCTCAGGGGCATGGCTCTGCCTCAGTTTACCTCTGTGTCACACGCAGTGACCGTGCGTCGCACGCCCTGTGTCACAGGGAGACGGTGAGGTCGGTCGGAGACGGACCCGCTGTTCCCGGGGCCGGAGCGGAGGGACACGGGCCCTGCGGGGGAGGGGCCGGACACGAGGCGTGGGCCGCGAGGCAGGCAGGGGGACTGTGGCGGGTCTCACCGACGCCCCCTTCGCTGGCCTTGAACCTCTGACACCCCTGTGCCAAGTGACAGGCCCGATGGAAGGAAAACAAGCCTTGCCCCACCCTGGGGCCCCTCTGATGAGTTTTGTCGCCGGGGATGTTCTTGGCTCCCCACCTCGGCTGTCCTCACGGCCCACGTTAGGGTCTCAGGGGGCCTCGCTCGTCTCCGGGAAGCGGGGACCGTGGGGTTCAGTGGGTGCACTGTGCCGGGCCCCCGGGGGCTGCTGTGGCTTCTCCAGCCCTTACTCGATCAGCTGCAAACCGCCCCGAAACAGCCTCGCAGCTCCAGGCGCCACGCTTCGCAATATCTCAAGCGGGACTAGACATTAAAATGTAATATTTCCCCTTAAGCCAAACTGTGTGACCCGAAACACTCAGATGCTGCTTAAAATTAACCACAGGTCATCAGTCATGCAGTACTTCAATTATACAAAAAATAATACACACACATACTCCATCAACAATGTGTTCATTGTGTTAATTTGTTAATATGTATCATAATATATTAGTAAGATATATAAATTATACAGCATTTATTAGTTAATACATAAAATGATATATTAAAAATACAGTAACGTTCTAAGTCAATGTTCCTTGCCTCCCAGATTTAGTTTTTTTAAATATACTTTTTATTGTAAACCTTGTACAAACGGTTGCCGCGGAAACACAGACAGCCCCGTGTCTCCCACGCCGGGTCCCCCTGTGATGGCGCTCACCGCAGTGTGTCACGACATCACTGCTGCGTGGTGCCGACCAATCTACTGTCCGTAGCTTTACCGAACATCCACTTTCTGCCCCAGAGCCCCACGTGGGACACCACGTCCCTCTCGTCCACACATGTCCCTGGCTCCTCCGGGCTGTGGCCGGCTCTTCGACTGGCCCTGCTTTGGGTGACTGAGGGTCTGGAGGAGCCCCGGTCAGGGGCCCTGTGGCCTGCGCCTCGCCTGGATTTGTCTGATGCTTTTCTCCAGACTGGGCTGTAGCTCTGGGTTTGGAAGGAGGGTCACGGGAGTCCAGTGGCTTCGAGGGGACACAATCTGTGGGCCCAGTGCTGCTTCTGTCCGTCGCAGTGCCCGGAGTACCAGGGGTCCCCGGGTCGGGTTCCGCGTTGTGGCCTTGCCGTCTGTGGCCCGGGCAGGGGTCACTGCGGGCAGCACGGGGTGGCAGTCGTGGTCTGCCTCCTGGACGCAGGATCTGTGGCGACTTAGAACGCTTCGGCCAGGAGCCTCCGCGTCCCCGTGCCGTTCACCTGTGGTTGTTCACTCACACCCTGTGGTCCCCGGTCTTCGCTCCACAGTGCGGGCCACCCGGATGCGGTTCCGTCCGGTTCGGTCCTCTGGGCCATGCGGACGCCCTTCTGGTCGTCTCCGTGAAGCAGGGACCCTCCTCTGCCGGCCGGGCAAACGTGCCGCCTGCATGTGGAGTTCACCGCGGTGCGACGTCAGCTCGGGCAGCCTGGACGCATCTGAGCTCACGTCTCCCGCCGGGGCTGGCCGACGGCAAGCACACACTGCTGACCCAGGAGAAAGGACGGCTGGCTTTCGTCGTGAAGACCCCGACCTGCCCCCTGGGCCTGACTCTCACTCGCTCGGGGCGTCTCCTGCCACCAGGAGTTCACCGTCCCCTTCCCCGTGAACACCGCGCTCGTCAAAGGCCCAGCAGACGCAGTGTTGCTGGGGACTCCCCCGACTGGGGCTTGGGGAGCACATTCTACTCGCGTATCTGAGACGTTCCGTGTGCCCGGCCTCCCCGGGCCTTCGGGAAATCTCACGTCGTCAGAGCGATTACCGACACGAAGCCGTCACGGCTGATGGGACGTTGTTAAGCAAACGTTGAGATTTCACCTCTGCCTCCACTGTCACTTTTCCGTTCCAGGATTCCATCTGGGACCCCGCGTTGCCCGAGGCCATCGTGTCTCCTCGGCCCCCCACATCGGAGCCAGCTCCTCGGTCTTTCCTTCCCTGCCATCGCCTTGGCAGTCTGAAGGGCACTAACTAGTATTTTGCAGAACGTCTCCCGGTTTCAGTCGGCCTGATGTTTTCTCGTGATTTGGTTGAACCACGCGAGTTTTTTGTTTGTTTGTTTTGACCAGAATAGCACAGAAGCGATGAACTCTTCTGGGCGCAGGGGCTCCCGGGGGCGTGGTCTTCGTATGTCATTTCACGTGTGACGATGACTCATCTGCGGTCCTGTGGGCTGTGTCTCTGCTGTGAAGTGACCGTCTTCCTTCTAAACTAATGGTGTCCAGAGGAAGATCCTGTTCTGCTATCCACACATCCCCTTTGTCCTCAAACTTGTCTCTTTGCATTTTTTTTGACCAAAGAAAGGTATTTAAAACTTATTAAAGCAAGTGTAAAGCTAAAAGAAGAAGTGGTTACATTGATGAAGACTAGGAGAGAAACTGTGTGTGTGTGTGCATGTGTGTGTGCATCTGTGTGTGTGCGTGCGTGTGCATCTGTGTGTGTGCGTGCATACATCTGTGTGCGTGTGCATCTGTGTGTGTGCGTGCGTGTGCATCTGTGTGTGCGTGCATGCATCTGTGTGTGTGTGCATCTGTGTGTGCGTGTGTGCATGAGAGACAGACAGAGGCGGGGGAGATTCTCCCGAGAATTTCCGCAGTCATACCATGATTATGCTCATGTTTTAGGTTAACTTGTGAGCAAATGATGCAACTCATCTCTCATGGTTCTATTACGCCTTATGTTAATTAAATGTGTAATACTTAAACCAGCATCTAGCAATTTATAGCAACTAAATAGTGGCTTTGTATGGCTTCCATAGCACAGAGGGTTCAGAACAATCTATTTACGAACGTTAGTAGTAAGCAAAGAGACGTTTAACAATAAAATCTCACTAATCGCTGCACGGCATCACGGATCTGTTGGAAGCCACTTGGAGCCGCACGGTATGTGGAGTGTATGTGACCAGTGAAAATGTGTAAACATGTGCACCGCAAGTCGCCCATGAGAGGGAGCTTCCATTTCGCATCCATTTCAACAGGAGAATTTGTGATGGGAAGCTCAGTGGGGGTCGCACTACCCCAGAGCTTAGAAACAGAACAGGGAATTGCAAAGGTATTTAAATAGAGTTACAGCTCTGCCATCGCCTGCCGCCATCGGTATGGAGAGTCACTCAGGAGTCCCTTTCTACAGGAGGATTCGAGGCAAAATTTTCAAAGAGATTTGGGTTACTTCGTTTGCGCACTCACTGCAATTATAGAAACGTACTATCTGGGGCCAAAATCTTCATTCATGGAGGTAACAATTTTAGAAAATTCAAATTTTAAAAGGTGCCCACTATTTTTTTTTTCTGATAGCTTTGTAGATGTTTATGTGCAGCCTGAGAAGTACGCATAAATCAAAATCATGTAATAGATGGAAATTGTTAAAGCTTAGTAGAAATGCCTTATAAATAGCTTATTTAGCTGACTGTCTGAATCATTAAATTAAGCTCCTAGTGTCACAGGGGATAAACTAAGGTGCTGAGGACGCACCTGGCCTGCCTCGAAGCTGCTGTGGTCGTTGGCTGGGGGGGGGGGAGCTCCCAGCCGAGGACAGTGGGGGGGCGGGGAGCGGGGGCGGGGAGGGCAGCGTGTGGGTGGTCGTGCTCTCCGGTCCGCGCGGGCCACTGCGGTGTGTCCGCGGTGACCACACAGTTAGCTCGGTGGCCCCCCTCTTCTTCTCGGGGGTGTCCCCGTGGGGACGATGCGAGGCGTGGTCACCCCCACTGTGCCAGTGGAACGCCACCTGGGGAGAGACGGCGCGCGATGCTTTCCTGGATCCACATCCGTGTTTTCCAAAGGCCACGGGAAACGTCTGTCTCCGACCTGGGGTTGAGCACGGGAACGGCGCCTCATTCCACCGTGTGACTCCCGTAGCCTCCGGCCGAGAGTGTTCTCAGCGCGGCGAGGGGTGTGGCCGCTCGCGCGAGCCTCCCGCTGTTCCCTCGTGTCCCCCACCCACGGCCGTCGCTTCTGCATTTGCTCGTCACTCCCGCCCGCGAACGAGCCCGCTGACATCGCGACTCCTTTTCCGTCCACGCCAGGCTGTGAATCTCCGCGAACCTCTCCTTCCCTCGTTTTATCACAGTTCTCCGCGCATCTCGGGCCGAAAGCCTGGGGCGCCTCGCTGATCCTTCCCTCAGCCCCATCCGGTCCGTGCCCCCTTCGTCCCCAAATGTCCCAGGAGGGACCCCCAGTTCCCCGCAGCAGGTCAGACACGGACCCTCCGAAGTCTTGCCCCCTGGTCCTTCTTCAGCCCTTGACATTGATGCGGTGACTTTTTTCCTCCAAAAGCTGCCTTTCCCATGCAGAAACACCCCTCTGTAAGTTCAAGGTAAAACCCGAGTCCCCTCGTTGGGCCGGTCAGACGGTCTCTGTCTTCCTTCTGGTTCCTGGTGAGTCTTCGCCTTCCTGATGTCCTGCTACGTGGGTGAGGCTGACGGGCCCGCTGGGGTGCAGGCTCCCAAGGCCACACACGTGTTGGCCGCCCAGCCCGCCCCACCTCCGGGTGCTGCTGTCCAGGCGGCATCGGCCCCTCCCCCACGAGGGGTTTCCACGTGCTTTAGCCCAGAGTGACCCTTCCTTATTGTGTTTCCTTACACCTTTCCATCAGCTCTTCGCCGTAAAGTAATTATTTTTGACTGACATTTGCCCGTGTAACTTTTTTCATCCTCAATTAGAAAAGCCTGTTCGTTCACAAGTTACGACAGTGACATTCTGGGTAGTGCAGTTGGTCCTCTGTCATGCCCAGCCCCTTGCTACAGTTCACGGGGAACCTGAAGGGGTAGGGTAAGGGGTCACTTATCTATCAAGTGAGCCAGTAAAGCGGCAGAAGCCAAAGCTATGTTTCTATAAAAATAAAAATAAAACCTCGCACTTGGCGATTGATTGTATTATTAATGTTTCAATTCAGTTCAGTCTCGCTTTTTCACTGAGAACGCCTTTTTGATTTTCATCATGGTACACTGGCTTTCGCCGTAATAGTATCTATCAAGTCTGTTCAGAAAAGACATCAAAGTCCTCTAAATAAACATGGAAATTAAGAGTATCCTTCTTATGCCTCATTAATAGCTTCTGACTTGACGCAAAAGAGGAAATATTTGCATGGATATGTGAATGAAACGCCCCCTCGTGAGCCCCGTCTTCTCGGGCTCTGGGACGAGGACATGCTTCAAAGAGGAGACAGGCCCTGAGAAAATCCGAAAATCCTGCTCATCAGACAACCCAGTGCTCCCTCCTGGGAGGGGGGAACAATGCTTCCTTCTAATTTAATTGCAATGAAATCTTTTATTAAACTATCGTAGCTCCGTAATATTTTTGAAAGAAATATTTGCTGTGTTCATGAATCAGTCTTGCACAAAGGAAAATTAAATAAGATGAAATTAAATGATAACCGTTGAGTACTTAATAGAAGTGAGCAGGCTGGAAATTTGTTTTCCTCTTTTTAATCAACTTTTCTCAGAACGGTTTACAGAGAGTTGCAAAGATAATGCATGTTCCTTTCGCTCTGTTATTAACATCTTCCATTAGCGGTGAATAAGCCAGCGCTGATCCGCTGTTATTAGCTAAGTGCCACCTTCCCCCGTTCCTGGCTTTCCCTCCACCGTCCTCGGTGTGTTCCGGGATCCCGTCCAGGTGACACGTTGCATTCAGTTGTCCCGTCTTCCGAGGCTCCTCTCGACGCGGGCGGCTCCCCAACATCCCTGGTTTTTGATGACCTTGGCAGCTTTGAAGCGCACCGGGTGAGAATTTTGCAGAATGTCCCTCAGTTAGGGTTGGCCCGATGATTTTCTCGTGAGCTGTCTGGGGGAGGGGCTTCAGGGGGGACACCTCAGAGCCCGGGCGCCTTTTTCACTGCGTCGCGTGGCCGCGGCCCCGACACGTCCCCGTTGGTGTTGACTGCGGCCGCGTGGCTGAGGCGCGTGAGGCTTCTTCGCTGTGCAGCTCCCCTGTCCCCCGTTCTGAGCTGCACTCAGGGCCTGTCGCCGTGCACGGGCCGCCCCAGGGCGGGGGACCTGGTCCACCTCGTGGAGGGTGGCATGTCGCACGACGTCATTTCGTACTCTTCTGCGCTGGAGATTTGTTTTACTCCCCATTTGTGTATTTAAATCAACAGGTGCTCAATGATATTGAGCTTGTACTTTGGATTAAAGTCCAGCATGACTTTATTTTTTGTCTCTGTCCCTTCCGGCCTAGGCCACCGGGGTGTCTTATGGGTGGGCTCCTGTGTCATGTGGCACACCCCGTTCGTGTGGGATTGTTGGCGTCATTGCTGGACACTTCTTCACGTCCTGGCCCCACAGAGGCTCCGGGCTCCCCTCGTCCGTGCCCTGCCCAAGCCCAGAAGCAGCTGCTCCTTCGAGGACCCCCGTCCCCTTTACTGGAGCAGGCAGCCAACCCCCGTCACTAGGTGTGCTCTGGAAATTTCCTTAAGCGATGCTTCCCCACCGCCAGCAGGTTGAGCTTACTAACTCATCGTGTAGAGATAAAAACGTTAGAGGTACATGCAAAGGTAGCTTTCTGCGGTGAGCAGTGGAAACAGAGCGTCAAACATTCTGACTTCTCTTTCGCTGCTGTCTGAGACTGTTGTCACGATATTCCGTATTCCATCGAATCAGTAACATGGAATGGGAAGCCGAGGTCACGTGCGTTTTTCTAAACAAAGTTTCATTGTCTCCCACCGTGCGGTGACAGCTTCCCGGCTCACACAGGAGCACACTCCCCTCCCTCCGGGTTTCCAGGACATGCGAGGAGCTGAGTTAGTGCTCGTTTCCGGCCGATGGACCGTGAGGGACAGCAGGGCTGGCTTCTCCCCCACGGTCACCACGGAGACCCTGCCCTGACCCACACCTGCCCGCTGTGCCACATCGCGGCCCGAGTCCCAGCCCGCACACCCCTCCTCGCTGTCCGGTCACGAGCTGATTCTCGCCGTGTCGGCCCTGCCGTGCTCCGTGTCATTGCTCCTCTGAAGGTCCCCGCCCTCCCTCACCCTGTCATTCCGTCACGACAGTCACCTGCCTAGCAGCGTGTCGGCATGCGTGAGCCACCAACGTTTGCCTCATGTGTCACCGCGAAATCCTAAGGCCCTTGAGAACACGCGCGCACACACACACACACACACACACACACACACACACACACATAGTTTTGTCATGCAGACAGTTGTAATTCTATGAACTTTAAGATATCAGAAAGAAAATAAACTCGTTTAATAAATAAGGTGCTTTCTCATGAAGAGGAAAAATCAATATTTTTAGACCATGGATGAAAAAAAAAATGCTTTAAGGAACTTGAAGTGATGATGCTGTTTCTTGCAGAAGAATACAACAAATATAACACAAAGGCATTTGGAAGCACACATTTACAACGCTGAAAAGACTTATGTGCCAAATAAAAACTACCGTATAAATAGATTTTTATGGATATTTCCTTGATGGAAATTTTCTAGAAGAAAAAAATATCCGAGTGGTGAGTCCCAGAAAAGTGAGGACCACAGTGTAGACAGTAGCCACTGGACGCTCTGATTCAAAGCCGAAGTCTCAGCCGCCACCACCAGCCGGGGCTAACGGCGGAGGGGTTTGCCCGACGCCGTCACCGTAGGGTGCAGCTGCTGCCTCTAGGTTCACGCTCAGGGTAAGCAAACCCAACAGGAAGACGGAGAAACGAGGGGCCCGCGTGATGCCTTCCACTCTCTCCGTGAGGCTGCCGTGACCGGTTTCCCAGGGGACGTCCTCGGAACGCAGGCCGCGTGGACCTCCCGGCCGCGGCTGCAGAGAGGGACCGCCCCGCACAGAGAAAGCTTCTGCTCTGCCTCCACCCAGACCCCAGTCGGGCAGAGTTAAAATTTTAAAAAGAAGAGCCAAAGTAGAGGAACGAGACAACCCTGGTGCACGATTTTGATTATCTCGGCATTGCAATGAGCCTGTTGGGGAAAAGAAGGCTGGAGTGAGGGCCAAGGGACAATAGACACAGTGATTCCCTCAGTGCGATTTCCGAGAGTTGGAGGTAATAATCCTCGATGTGTTTCCATTTACAACTCTTCCTGGAGGTGCCCGGACTGCAGTCCTGGTTACTTACGGGGTTACGCGTCAACAGTACCCGTTTCTTTCTATTCACACGCACGGTGCAAAGTATGTGTTTTGAGCAAAACTACAGAATTAAAAATAAAGGTAGGGATATTCTGTGTATCCGTTTATTTATTTATTTATTTTTCTAAAACCATTCAAAGCGTTTGAGTTCTTTCTGTAAACTTCCCATAGCCACCGGTTAAAATGGAAAACGTCCTCACAGTTGACAGAGAGGGTATCTACCCACGTCCCTCGATTTACCTGGTATTTTTTTACATGAGGTTTTTTTATACGTGGTAAACATTCTCCCGTTCACACGGACTTTTTCTACGCGGTTTGCATTGCCAGGGTCTCATTTTATGCACCCTTCCTCTTTCATTTCCGGACTGGTGATTACTCTTTCTAAAAAACAATAGCTTCACTCAGCAATGTGCAGAGAACTAATACGAACACACAATTATCAGTGACCTTCCTGTTCACCGGATGAAAAATAAAAAAAGCATGGGAGACTGATTTTTGGGGATTGGATTTACAAGGGTTTTGCTGTAGAAGCTGAACATGTGAAGGAAAAATATCTTCCTTTCAAATACGTTTACTTTTAGATAATGCGCCTGGTCACCCACGCAATTTAGAGCCTCTAAATATAAAAGTTGTGTATTTGCCGCCAAATACAACTTCCGTGACCCAAACTTTGGATCAAGGCATTATTTCCACCCTTAAGATTAACTATGGTAAATGGAGTTTTAATGATGTTTTTAATAAACTTGAAGATAATGAACCACTGACAGTTACAGAAGCCTGGAATAAACACACAATTTTCAGCTGTATCAAGACTATGGCTTTCGCGTTGAGTGACGTGGAGCCTTCGGCTTTGAATGCCGGCTGCAGAGCACGGCAGCCGGAAGTGGCCCCACGGGGACTGTGGTTCCAGCACCTGCAGAGGACGCACGGGCATTATTTATTATTTTTTTAATGGCTACAGCACCTGGTCTTCCTAGTACTCACCAGGCCCGACCCTGCTTAGCTTCCGAGATCGGACGAGATCGGGCACGTTCAGGGTGGCGTGGCTGTAGACTGCATTATTAATTTATTAAATAAATTCCAAGAAGGAGGTTCTGACAGTTTGACTGTAGATGATACTAACGAATTAGTGCTTGATCACAAAGTAACTGCTAATGAATTAGTTCACTTCATATGTGAAGCCCATTTTGCCAATGAGTATGGCAGTGACCTTGAACTGGTTTTATTCACTGCAGAGAATATTTACAAAGTTCTTCGAATGGCTATAAAATGGCAATTCTAGACAGTGATCCTAACACCCAACGAGCCTTACAATTTTTAAAAGATTTTTTAAAGTGTTGCAGTGATATCAAAGAATTTATAAAAACTTAGTAAAAGTGGAGTTGGAAAAAGATCATCCAAAAACATAAATAATGAAGTCGAAGTATTACTCGCACACAGTATAGACAGTAACTTTGTGCCAATTAAAAAGAGGTTAAAAAAAATAATAAAATAAGTGAAAAATAAAAATGAAAAGAGAAGGTTGATTGCTTTAGATTACAGTACAGACACCAACAGTGAATAATGTTTATTTTGGTTTTCTGATAATTTTTTTGTGAATATATGCAAAATATTTTTATGATGTATAGTGGCCTATTTCTTTAGTATTTTGTTGTTGTTGTTGTACTGGTAGACTCTTTATGTGGTTTTCTTCCATGTAAAAAGATGCATGGAATGAGTAATTCACGTAAATGGAGGGACGGGTATTATAAAATATTATCTGAGTTCTATTAGAGAGTAGGTATTCTCAAGTAAAACTTGAACATTCATATCCTCTCGCATGTGTTTTGGGGTGTTTTGGTTCAGTTTTCACATGGGGTAATTATTTTATGCAGAGACATTCCATTACACTGCCTCATGATCCTGATTTTTTAAGCTGGAAATAATGCAGAATCTTCTCGAAAGCCAGCCATGAGATTGCATCACTAAGAATGCATTTAGAAGCAAAGTGCATCCTGTCACATCTGCTCAGAGGACGATGGAAGGGAGGCTAGTAACGGGAGCTCAGAAGGGCGGTGGCGCGTTCTTACGGAAGCGGTCTGCTCGTTAAGGGACTGATGTGACCGAAAAGTTCTCCGTGTTCTCCCCAGCTGCACTGACAGTGTGAGTTCTCTCTGTGCCCCCTTTGGGTGTAAATCTGTAACCATTTCCCGTTTAACCCGAGATAACTCCCAGTCACAGTCCTAACCTGACCCCCAAAGGCTGCCACGAAATATCTCTTTTATTCTTCTTCTGGCATTGCTCACCTGTATCGATAGTTTTTAGGAACAGATGACATCATTCCATTTTTAGGTACTTTGCATTCACAAAATACAGTCATTCACTATTGCTGAAAGTGTCAAATCCTAGAAAATGCAGCATTTCTACACGTGACATTAAATTAACGCTGGCAAGGAGCTGCACTTTTTTTTTTTCCCTTAACGGGAAAAGGGGTAAAAGCCCCTTTTCTAGTTTCACAGCCCAGGCACGTCTTTCGAAGGATTTGGGAGCCATCCCTTTGGCATGTGGTCCTCTAGGGAGACAGAGCCACCTCGCCTCAGGCTCTGTGGAAGGGCAGGAGCTAAACCTGGCAGGGCCGAGCTCATCTCTCTCTATTAGCTGATGGGAACAATACGTGTCCTTCACCTCCATCACCAGGAAGGAGAAAAGGAGACAAGGCGATGAGACTGTCAAGGGGGAAGAGAAACGAAACATTGGAGGAGGAGGACGGCGAGAAAAGTCACAGGTAAAGGACAGGTGTGCGGGGCGGGAATGTAAACTGGTGCAGCCACTGTCGAAAACAATATGGAGGTTCCTCGAAAAGTTAAAAGGAGAAAGAAGCACCATGTGATCCAGCCATCCCACTTCTGCGTGTTCATCCGAAGGACGTGAGAACAGGAAATTAAAGAGATACGCGCCCCACGTCCCCTACGGCACTATTCACAATAACCAAGGCGGCGGAAGCAGACTAGGCGTCCATGGAGAGACGCGTGGGTAAAGGCGAGGTGGGATCGCCGGACCGCGGAATTTTACGCGGACATGAACGTGAACGACGTCTTACCGTTTGCGACGACGTGGATGGGCCCCGAGGTCGTTCTGCCGAGTGAGCGTCGGACGGGGAAAGACAGACGCCATCTGATCGGCCTATTACGTGGAATCTCGTGAAGTGAAGCTCTTAGGAGCGGAGAGCAGGTCGGTGGCTGTCGGGCGGGGAGTTGGGTCCTGGCGGAAGGTGCACGGCGGGAAAACGGGAGGCGACGGTCACAGGGCGCAGCCCCGGCCACGAGATGAGCAGGTCTGGGGACCTTGTGCGCAGCGCGGTGTTTCTACTTGGCGATGCTTTTCCTATACCCGGAAGCTGCTGAGAGAGTAGACCTGACGTGTTCTCACCACACGAAGGAGAGAGAATTCCATGTGGCATGGTGGTGCCAGCGAACGCTGTGGTGGTGATCACGTCGCAGCATGTAAGCGTGCCATCTCAGCGTGCGGTGCGTCAGGAACTTGGGCGAGGTTCTATGTCAGTTCTAGCCCAGCAGAGCTGGCGAAAGATTTAAATGCCAAGATACACGCGCAGTACAGAAATAGTGTGCCGGGCACCCGTGGTATTAGAATGTCTTAGGGGAAGAGTGGGGGGGAAATGCCTAAGAAGACTCTTTAATTGGGTGATGATGGATAATCATAATAAAAGACCGAGAAGCGTTGGCTCGGGCCACCCTGTGAGCTCTACCAGCATAAGGTGGGAGCCGCTCTCGTCCACGCCCTGGTCTGCTGGACACTGCATCTCACCTGCGGTTCGTTCTGTGGAAAGATTGACGTGCAGACAGATGCTCCACTAACAGCCGCCCGATGCATGGGAAAGTTGATTTCTTTTCCCTTCTACAGAAGGGAAACAAACGTTTAAAACTGTCAGGATGTTTAAAGGTTGCTACCAAGATGTCAGGTCTAATTTTTAGATGCTTAAGTTAAATTGTATGATCGCATTCCCTCTGGTAGTTTGAGAGATAATCCTTTATACATACGCATTTACAATTATTTTTATAACTGCTGTGAGCTATGGATTTAAGTAGCCTCGATGCCAATGTATTGGGACAGAGAGAGAGATCCCACATTGCAAAATTAACTCGCAAAACAATTCTCTTTAATTTTTAAATTTAACTTAAAAGCCACATACATATTTGCTTCAACACACACACACAGAGTTCGAAGTCTTTCAAATGAATAGACTCGAAAGTTCAGTAAAGAAACATTGATTTCAAAACCATGTCACAAAACCGATTTTCCTTTTGAACATATCAGCCATTCCGTTACTTCTTCTTTCTTCTTTTTTTTTTTAAAAATTTTGCTGTGTGTTTTTTTTTCCCCCCTTTTCTGCGCATGTGGGGTGGCGGGGGCGGCGCCCGGTGCCGAGGGCGGGAAGTTCGCGGAGCGACCGCTCTGCGCGGCCGCACTCGCGGATCTGTCCTCACCACCGCGGCACGTACAAGTCTGTTCTCCGTATTTCACTAACCGGAGGGAAACAAATAAAGAGTGTGCTGAGATTGACGGTTGTGCCATCGGCCGGAGTCCCCGGACGCCCTCTCGTGAGAAGCCCAGCCTGACCTTTGGGCCCAGTGACCGCAGACTGTGATTCCATGGAGCTGACCCCGCGTGAGGGGACCGTGGCGGACGAGCTGGACCGGGGGCTGAGCATCCGGCCAAGCTGCCAGGGCCCACCGTCCACCTGCGGAAAAGGGTCTCCTGCCTCTGCTGAGATGAAAACCCCGTCCCACCTGCAAGACAGGCCTCCATCAGCGCCAAGGCGCACGGTCCCGCGTCACTTCGCCTCCGTTTGCTGCCTGGTTTGCCATTTGAAACTCTGCTCTCTGGCCTTTCCTGCCTGGCCCCATGGAACGTATTGATTATATCCCCTAACATCCCTTTAAAAATACAGACTAAGTGGACTTTTTTTCTTCGCTGTACTCATTGAGACCGAATTATCTTCTGTTGCAATTCTATTTTTGTGCAGTGCTCCTTTGATTGTTAGTTTGGTTCCCATTTTTGATGTCAATGAAGTCATCTAAGATTTTTTTCATCTGTTCATGATGTACTATATTTCAGATCCTAGGCTTGTTCTTTTTCACTCTTCAACAGAAAAGCTTTTTTAAGAGAGAGAGAGAGAGAAAAAAAAAAAAAGGCAACGGTGCATAGAGTTAGGAGCGAAGAATGAAAATTCTAATTGTCAGATCTGGATTCCATCACTTTTTTAGTTTACATGACAATGGACCAACTATCTAAGCTTCTAGGACCAAATTTTCTCATCTGTAAAAGAGCAATGATACTAGTGCCTCTCTCATCAGGTTACTATGAAAATACAGAGAAAACCTAGGTAGCATTATAAAGTGCTTAGAAAACGTGTCCAGCTCACAATAAGAACTACACGAGAACATGTCAACCCAACTAGAACGGCAGGCAGAGGACCACAGCCACCAGCTGTCCGAAACATCGACTCCTGTTTTCAAAGTCGGTTTCTTTATCTTGGGCAGTTTCTGGCCATGTAGTAATATTTCTTTCATAATTATACCATTTTTCCTCCCGCGTCGTGGGCAACTTAGATATTAAACTGAAACCCTGATTTAAACCTTGCAGTTTCACAAGTGAGTTTTATTTTGTCTGCTGTACGAACGAACGATAAAACTGAAGCCCAGAGAATCAGCCACGATTTCGTCATCCACACAGTTGGTGGCAGGACCGCTGGCAAGTGAGGACATCTGTCGGACACCCCAAATCCAGACACCCCAAATCCACTCTCTCTTCTCTGTAAAGCATTAACTTTAAGAGATGGTTTATTTTTATAAGACACACATTCCACAACTATTTATTATTTGAACATCCACTGTCATCCAAGTCCCATTCAAATCCCAGGAGAGAAACAGAATGATAAAAAAAAAAAAAAAAAAATCCACCTGCCTTCAGAAACAATCCTAATTTGAAGGGACCTGTTGACACTTAAGCGATAGTTAAAAGAGACCATATGCCTGGCAATTAATTTTGCAGTAAGTGTGTGATTAAGGCTGACATTGCAGCAGGAAATACATGCGATTAAAAAAAAAAAGAGCCTGTACTGGAAACATCATGTAGAGTTTGATAAAGTAGAATGACTTAGTTTTAAAGCTACTGCTCTACTAGGAGAGTGTGGCAGGGATCCACCATCGGCGTGAAGAAGGGCGTTGATGACATAAAAGGCCGAATCTGCAAGGAACGATTTGCATTTTCTATTGAATGGGACGTATTTCAGAAATACCTTAATGTAAACGCAGATTCAAGCAGACAGCTGCCCGCTTCCTCAGGCAATCAGCGGCAGATGAGGAGGGGCCCTGGCTGCCGTAGTGATCGTCGTCATTTATTTACGGGGTGGCTGTGACTTTGCTATGTACTCTCTGCTAGCCTCACCCACAAGCCTGGGACGTGTATGCTGCTTGCAGAAAGGAGACCGAGAGAAGTGAGTAATGTGCCCAAGACCCCACTCCGTAAGACCCTGGGGACCTCTCCCCAAGGTGCTAATGGGCAGTGATGTGAGCTCCCACGTGGGGAAGGCGATGCAATGTGCCTAGTTACATGGCCTCAGCACGTGGAAGGTTTCAAACAGGGAGGCATTCTTCCACCCCTTTAGCTCATCAGTAAATCTGGGAGCCACTCAGGACTGGGGGCCATGTCCATGCTGAGGGGAGCAGGCAACAATTCCCCCCACTCTATCCTTCTTCAGTCCTTCTCGCTGGGCTTCCTAGAAGATGACAAAAGTGACCCGGACTGGACGAACAGGAGGAAAGCAATTTGATATCCGCGCGCACAGACCCATCACAATGCAACGCTCCGGTCATAAAGGGAGGCTCAGAGGGGGGTCACACGAGGCTCCGTCCAGACTGTAGACAAAGAAACAGCGGGTTGGTGAGAAACTGGCAGGACAGCGAGTCTGGGCTCCTTGGGGAGGAACATGGCAGGTCAGGGCGCTCGTCAGCGAGGGGTCAAAGGGGGCTGGGCTTGGGCGGGACGCGCGGAAGGTCGGTCACGCAGGTCTGCGTGGCGCTGGGCCTGGAAGTGTCCTGGTCGGTTTCTCCATTTCCAGCCCGTTTCCCTGGGCGTATCAATCGTCTATGTTTGCGATGAACGTGGCCATCTATTTGCGTTGATTTCGGACCATCCGCAGTATATGTGGGTGCGCAGATGCGCACGTGCGTGTGGACGTGTGTCGTGAAGGCTGGAAGGCTCGTGCTGGCTGCATCGATGCGCTCGAAACATTCCAGCGCCCCGGTTCTTCAGGTGGCGCGGTCCTGGGGACATCCCCGCGGCGTGGGAGGAAGGAGCGCACCTGCCTGGCGGCCGCGCGCCTTCCCGGTGGCCTCAGAGCCGGCGCTCAGGCGGCTTCCGCGGAAACGCGTCTGCGCTTCCGTCCCGAACCTGTTTTGCTGGGCGACGGCGCATCCCCTCCCTGCGTGTCGCGCCTGGTGAAGACAGGTGGCGGCTCTGAGCTGCCCCAGGGCGAACGTGCGAGGAGGCCGCGCCGAGTCACTGAGCCACGGGGAGGTCACGCGCGTGTCGTCGCGCGTGTAGAGACCTGCGTGGGGCGGGGGGGAGTCGGCGCGGACTGGGGTCTCCGAAGAGCACCCTGCGGATTTGGCTGATCTTCAGCTTAAGAAACTCCGTGTGCGTTTTGCTCTTCGATCTGTGAACTTGCACACTCGCGCTGCGCTCACCGCCCGTCCCGGGGCTCTCATCAGGGCGAAAGCGAAAGCGGACGCGGTGCGGCGCGCCGGCTTGTTCGTGGGCGCACACGGCCGCCCCGCCGCGCCGCGATCCAACGCCCAGGACCGACTCCTTCTCTGACGTTCGGGCCCCGCGTGGTCACTTCCGCCGCAGCAGCCGGTCGGTTCTCTTGTCGCATGCCACGTCGGTTGGTCTACGGGGACTATAGATTTTCATAGTTATATAATGGGAACTTCAGTGAGTATTAAAATAGCTTTTCTGACCCTCCCCGCCAGAGGAATCAAAGTGTCGACATGTCCCACCCCTTAATACGCGACGATCGGCTAGCTTTCGCGTGTAAAACCCATGCCGGGCACAGAGGACCAGCGGCTTCGGGGCGATCAGCTTCGGCGGTGCGATCGTTGCCTGGAAGGCTGCTGTCGCACCTGCAGTGGAACTTTTAGAAACGTGCTGTCGGGCCAGTTCACGAGCAAGTGGGTAGCAAGGTGGAGACAGTTACCGTGGAGTGACGCGCAGATGCACAGGTGGCCGGCCTCACGCGGAAAAGGCCAAGGAGCGGCAGCAGGTGCGGGAAGACTGAGACGTTGTCATGGGGGAGGGTGGGGCGGCCCCCCTCACACACCCGAAGGAACGACATGGAGAAAAGGTTTGCCGAACAAGATCCTTTGCCTGTCACTGGGACCAGATGAGCTGTGTTCAGCGTGGGTCACAGAGGAAACAATGGTCTAAATGATCAAGCTATTCCTGTGCCAGCAAATACAAACGAGTTGATCGAATAAACGTGCTGTGCGAAGGGCAAAAAGGAAATCTCCATGAGCCCCAAGAAAATCATGGTTTGCCAAGAAAATATTTTTGTCTGATTTTGAATTTTGAGGAAAAACACACGTGAGCGATTGGAAGTCAGTTTTAGATGTTTGTCAGCATCGGGGTTCAGCAAACCTCTGGGGCTTTTCGGCCCTTTTCCAGGTCATAGCCACCTCGGGAGAAAAGGCATATGCCCCCAACGCCCACAGCCCCCAGACACACCTGCACCCCCACACACACACCCACACCTACATACACCACACACTCCCCACAACCCCCACACACACCGTACCCCACACACACACACCTGCACCGACACCCCACACACACACCTGCACCCCCACACACACCCACACCTAAACACACCACACACACACACCTGCACCCCCACACACACCCACACCTACACACCCAAACACACAACCCCACAACCCCACACACACCTGCACCCCACACACACACACCTGTACCGACACCCCCCACACACACCTGCACCCCCCACACACCCACACCTAAACACACCACCCACACACACCCCACAACCCCCACACACACCCGCACCCCACACACCACACCTACACCCCCACCCCGCACACACACACCGGCTCCTTCAGCTCGTCTCCCCTCCCTTCATTTGTTACTTCTGGAATAAATTTCAACATGTAAAGTCTGTGTATCGTATAAGACAGCATTTCCAAAAACAGAAAAAAAATAAGCATTGTTAAAACACTTCCATGTCAGCGGAATTCAGCAGAACGTCTTTGCTTTCTGGTTGACCCTTCGGAGCATCGCAGCTTCTCCTTCAGATTTCATTCGCCATGTGTTAGTTTTCCTAGGAAAGGTCAGATTTCGCTATCAAAATCTCATCGTCAGTGCCTGCATTTGACCTTGGTCAATTAGAGTATCTCAAGCAACTCAGTGTGACAATCACTTCATATAAAACTTACGTTGATGATATCTGTCTTTTGGTGTGTTTGTTTGGTTTTTTTTGTTCAGTACAACCTAGCATGGCTCAGGAAATAATATTTCAGGCAATAAGTCACCATCTCCCTAATGGCGTATGCGAACACTTGCTGGCATTCACCATAATTTACTCCGTACCTCGTCACACACATCGTTGTTTTGCCTAATTCTCTCTCGAACCATCTTCTGGGATGGTTATGACTGACGACCCAAAGAGAAACACTCCCACCTGAGTCTGTCCGACCCTGACATGGGACATGCCTGCTTTTCCGCAGAGTGGCTCTGCCCTCGCTTCCCACCAAGCTGGCTGCTCGATAATTTTCAGAACCAAAATCTGTTATTTTCGTTCTTGAAAGTTAAACTTGGAATTTGCAAGTTGCCTAAAGTGGCTTTTATAGAAAAATTATAACATTAATTTAAGCTTATATCTATGTGGCTCTGGGAAAATATTTCTTAACCTCTTTTGTTACTCATATGCAAAATGAGACTGCAGTGTGTCTTCTACAGACTTCTTGGTGGCAAATTCTGTTTCTTGGAACTTGAAGTGACTAAGAATATGCTTCTAGAACTATTTCCTATTTTTCAATATTTTTTCGATAGGAGATAACAATGTTTATAGCTGTGTTCCTCACACTCTGTGGGTCTACAACCACAGTTACCCGGGCTTCATGGATTATCATTTTTAATATCGAATTTTAATTTTGATGGTAGCCTCAGCAATAATGTTATCATCTTCTCAACCATCTAGAAAGCCCCCCTCGAGGTATGAGGTGCTTTGATTCCACGTCCTCTTCTGGGGTTCACAGTTCCATCGCGGTCCAGGTGAGGCTGGCTTGGCGGTTTGACGCCATGAGACTGAAAGTGGACTCAGTTCGACCATGATGTCTTGATCCCAAGCGAAGCCCGAGGGCCACCTCGCCCTGCACAGCAGGCGGGACCTGGGGACGGGAGAGCGCCAGATCTGCCTAGTTTCTCCTCAGGACGCAGAAGCCGTGTCGACAGACACCCGCCCGGGGGCTCTTTCCTCGAGGCCCCCCACCCCTCTCGCTCCCTGAACCAGGCCTCCTTCGGGGATCTACGCATGCGCGTGACGCCCAGGACCGGCCACTGGCTCCTCGGGAGAATTTCACAGCTTATTTCAGGTCTTTGAACGTATGTCCTGCTCTGTACGTCGTGCGTGGCAGTGTTCGTGGAGTTGCTTTTTTAAGTTTTAGGCAATTCTTCCGAACTCGTTTGCATAATGACGGGCATGTAACAAAGACTGAGGGATGAGCAGAGGAGGCAGAGAGGGAGGAGTGAGGGGGGCGCATGGCGGAAGGGGAGACACCCACGTGTCCTAGGCAGCGTCCCCCAGCGCCGAGGGGACAGCCGGGCCTGAGGAGTGACCGCTGGTGACAGGGGACACGCTCCGTTGGTGGGGAGGGGACAGCGCCGCCCAGCCCGAGGAGGGCCAGGCCCTCCGCCAGCATGACGAGGGGCAGAGACTGAAGGAAGAGAGGAGGCCCTGTCGCTGGGTTTCAAGGAGACACATAGGACCGTGGGGCAGAAGCAGCTTCAGGAGAAGCAGCGGCAGGCACCTCAGCGGACCAGTGAGAGGACACGGCTGTTGTCGCGGCCGGTGGTCAGCGATGAGCTCGCCCGGCTCGCGCTCTCCCGGGGACCCCGCCTGCTCAGGCTCCGCCGCCAAATGCACCTGCCGGGTCCCCGGGCGGTGCGGGGTGCCGCAGCGGCAGGTGCGGAGGTCACCTCGGATCCGGGTCCCAGAGAGGACGCGGGTCCGAACACACCCTGCGCTGCACGTGGCGTTCGCGCTGCTGGTCGGACCTTCTCTATTCTCGGCTCCGAGGCCTCTCCGCTGTCTCAGCCCATTGGACCTGCGCTAGGCGCGGACAGTCACCCGGGCCTCCGGCTCCAGGGTGCAGGGGGCTCGGGCGGGCTGTCCCTCGGCCTTGCCGGGTCCCTCCGGGTGAGTTCTGCGTGGTGCGGAGCTGCGGAGGGGCGCGCGCTGCGAGGCGGGGCGCGGGGGCGGGGCGCTCCTTTATCAAGCCGGGGTCTGAGATCCAGGTCCGACCGACTTGGCGCCCCGCAGCTGCTGCGCCTCATGTCCCCACTCCGGGTCTCATCTGAAATAGCCCAGACGTAGCCCTCCGGAGCCCAGGGAAGGCGGGGACCAGCACCGAGGGACCAGAGCTGTGCCCCGCACCCCTCGACCCGCAGCACGCCTTGGTTCCCCCGCAATTCCTCTTAAAAGGTCGGGGCGCAACCCTTCCTGTGACGTGCACCTCCCCCCACCGTTGACAAGTCACCTAATGACAAAATTAAACGTAAGGCCAGAAAATGTTCCAGTTTTCAACAAATTAGAGAATCGAGGATGATGATGAATGAAAGATCCTTTAGGGTATTGGAGAAATGTAAAATAAAATGATCTTGTAACTGACCTTTCTTTTTTTCAAGAAGTAGAATATATAACCTGCTGTCTTTCAAAATCGGTCCTTCTTCTTAATAAGGTGAGGCTTCTTCTAAATAAGGTGAGGACCAAATGAGTTTGCTGTGCTATGTGACTGCCAAACGTCGACTCTCCCGTGACATCCATCAGAAAGAAACGGGGCATACGACGGAGCGCTTCATGCTTGAGAAAGAGGTGGATTCTAGTTAAAGCCCCCAATTTCGAAAAATCGCTACTTCCGAACCTGACCTGTTCTCTTCATTACATTGGAAGTGATCGAATTTCCTCTGCTTGCCTCACAAGGACACTTTAACGAAAATGTAGAATACAGCACCCCAGCTTATCCTGCTCCACTCTGTGGTGTTTGGGGGATTCTGTCTACGGCTTAGACAAAAAGCTTTTCACTGCTTCAAAAATTGGTCTAGAAACTCACCGACCAGTGCCAGACCTCGCAAAGACGATTGGTCCGTAAACAAGCTCTTCACCTCCTCATTCTGATGAGACTCTTCACTCAGTCCTCCAGGGAAACCAGGTCCTCTGCAGAAATTACTCCAAATGACACATTTGTTAGCTCTCCCTTTGGATCCAAACTGAATTTTACTTATGGTCAAACTTCTGCTGTTTCTCAATTTATGCACGATATGAGCATTTCATGAGTCATGGTAGTTATTTCTAACTGAACTAGCAAGAGTGTAAGGTGTCCCCCTGTAAGAACATTTGGATTCTTGCTGTTGCAAATTGTTACCTTCCCTCATGGGGTGACATGGTGGAGCTCTCCAAGCACTGTCTGGGTGAAGAACAGTAACTATCACATCGCACGGAGAAAGGCTTAAGACTAAATTAGAGCGACAGACATGGAGATGAGCTAAGGAAGTACATTTGGTCATTAGACACTTTACCGATTTCACAGTTTTCTTGGGGGCATAAGGAAGTGCATGGAGATCAGATGAGCGGTCCATTTGTCTCACGTCTCGGTGTTCCGTAAGATAAAGGTCGAATAAATTCTCTGGATGTAGATTTCACCTAAGAGAATGTTTATGCAACAGATTATCACGTGCGCTTTTATTTATTGTGAAGCTTTAAAAATCTTTGCAGATAAGACTTCGGTGCCTTTTGGTGGAAACACCATGGATGTTTCATCTGGCAAATGATGAAAAGAACATGCCTTTTCCCTTCCTTTTCTTTCCTCCTCCTCCTCCTCCTCTCCTCCTCCTCCTCCTCCTCCTCCTCCTCCTCCTTCTCCTGCTTTCTTTTTTATGGACTCCTTTCAATTTCTGTGACCTGCAGTTTGCTTCAGATATTTCTGGACTCGGTTCTTCATTAAAAACCAAGATTGGAAACAGTGCAGTGCGTGTGAACACTAAGCACGTGTCATGCTGGCCACCGTGGAGTCAAACGAAAGGACCAGTAGCAGTGGCGTGAAACTCGGAAGCGTGATGCCGGGGTACTGCGCCAACAGGGCCACCACACTGTCGTGGCTGACGGAGGTGAAGGCTCCTGCAAAGTCGTACTGTCTCATCCCCAGCGCCGTTGGGCCTGTCTCCCAGCTCGTCCGGTTCTCTCTCCTCGTGGTCCTGAGCCCGTCACACGCACCCAGTGTCCGCAGGGCTTGGCCCATGTTCTCTGCACTCTGCACCCACCTCTGATACAATGGGATAGATGGGGTGTTTTTGATTTAAGCATTTTGTGATTTCCATATATATCTTACTCACAATAAAGTAGCTAGTTAGGAGTGAAGCTAAAACTCCAACACAGATCTCCCGATTCTCGGTTCAGATTCTAGAATCATTCATCTTCCTCGCCTTGTCGATAAAGGAAGTTCTTAGAGATTGGAGAATAATGAGATGGAAAGGGGCCGCTGGCGTCCTGCCCTGCAGAGGATCACAGAAGCAGCAGCAACGCTGGACAGCGGGAGAGGGAGTCGGAGTCCGCCCTCCGCCTCGGGCCGCCCCCCAGGCCACGACAGCTGGGTCCCACCACTCAAAACGAACCTTAAAGTTGTTCATATTTGAGGGAAAAAGAAACACACATAAACACACACGACGACAGCTGAGTTCTGGCCAGGTGTCGTGACTCCCCCAGGACATCGCAGGGTCCAGGGGCACGAGGCTTCGGCCCCCTGGTTTCTCCGCCCCAGGTCTGTCCCTGCTCTCCCGTTTGGCTGTTGGGGAAGACTTTGGTTCCTCCTGATACATTCCTTTTTTCCTCTCTATATAATTATAAAGAAAACGGCATAGCCAACTGGGACCCTCTCGGGATATCAGTTGGGAAAAGGATTTCAAAACTCAGCGGAGACTTTAGGTGTCTTCCCTTAAACTTCGTTCTCGACGAAGATCCAGGGAAAACCAAGCAAACGCCAGCACGCCCAAGCCCAGAGGCGGGTGGCTCCCCAGGAACTGGGGCGTGAGATGGGTTTGGACCATCATTCCGTGGGCCTGTTGTAGGGAGATGGATCGTGTCGAGAGTCGGCGGACTTCTTTATTAGGGGCCAGATTTGGGGGGCCACCCTGCAGTCTGTTGGGAGGGCTCCAGGCGCTTGCTGGGGCATGAGGTCTGCCAGACAGCGGCTCGCGGCGGGGCGTGGCTGGGCGCGCAGGGCAGTATTCCTGGGCACTCAGGTCTCAATTCTACACGTTTTTCATGTGTCACAAAATCGTATTGTTATTTGAGCCATTTAAAAATATCAAAAACCTCCTTTGCTCATAAGCTGTGAAGAGGAGGTAGCAGATGGGCAGATGGGCTGGGACCACGTGGGGTCCCCCGACGCTGGGCCCTGGCAGAGGGCAGAGGGCCCTGGAGGACCCGGAAGCACCCGACACTGCAGACCTCCGTCGGTGCTGGGAGCCCCTGGATGTGTGGCAGCACGCACTCTGTCCCTGAGTTAAGCTCACCTGGCTGCATGTGGCGTGCCTTCCCGGTGACTCCCACCCAGCAGCAAGCACATGTGTTTGTTCAATGTGCCAAGGGAGAAAGGCCAGGTCGTGATCCTCTCTGTGGGACCCGTGGGTCGGCCTGCCGCCGGCCAGCACGGCTGAGCCCGGAATGGTCTGCGAGGGCCACCCCCAGGACCCGAGTCTCCGTGAAGGCAGAGACCGTCCCGCAGGTGACTGGCACCTGCCGCCCGCTGGGATGTTCAAAACTCCTCGAAAGCACGTGTTCCGACCCGACTTGCACGCCATGGCGGTGAACGTGTTTTAGGACGGTCACCCATGGGGCTTCTTCCACGCGAGCAGGAGTCTGATATGTCGTCCCTTTTTCTAGCCCCGATGACCCGACCCGGCCGGTCCCCCACCCTGCTGGCCGTGCTCCCTACCCACAGCTACCGGCTAGAATCGTGAGTGCAGACGCCACGTCTGAGGCGTTACGAGTCTGCTAACCGCATTTTTTTTTTTTTACAATACAACCTGAATGGTGGACGTTCAGACGAATTCCGACAGCCCACATCTGTCCTGCAGTGCGTCTGCTTTTCCGTGGTGTTCCCAAATCGTCCCCATTGTTACGCCCCTATTTTTGAAAGATTCTTAAACACGCCTTAAAGATCAGATGCCATATAGCACACACCACTGCGCACTTCCGGCTGAGACACTCATCGCTATACGTCTTAGATGTAAATGCTAATTTTTTCATAGTTTTTTGCATCATGATGAAGGAAATACGTTTTTGTTTCGTACACATGGTTTCGCTATTTGGTTGCTTTGATTCTTGGATGTGTTATTAGTACATCTGTCTCGAGCTTTAGTGGGGCCCGGCCCTCGGCTGGTCATCTTTATTTATGCAAAAGCCTAACAAACATTTCCATGAAAATACTGAAAAAATACACCGGGGGGAGGGGCAATAAAAAGTTGGAGAAGAACGCACCTTGGCAGGTCCAGGGTTTGGGACTTTTCTCTGCATGCGAGAGGGAGCGGTCAGCTGCCATAGCTCACGAGGCCGGCATTTAGAAACGAGGCGCCGAGCCCTGGGCCGGACGCTGATGTGCAGGTGCCGTCTGGGGCTTTGCCTTCAACGGGACGCGTGGCAGGGTGAGCAAACGAATGGCCATGTGTAAACGGATCGTGCCAGAGGCGGGAGGAGGCGGCGAGGGGACTGGGCACAGAGACAGGGCAGTCAAGGTCAGTTTAGAAAGAGAGATGAAAACTAGGTCAAGGGACAGCTTTTCAGTGACGTGTGAGTATGACGTTTGAACAGACCATAACACCTACCGTACTGTCAGCTTGTGTGCGTGTGTGCGCGTGTGCACGTGTGCGCACGTATGCTTGTGTGCGCGTGTGTGCGTGCACGCGTGTGTGTGTGCGCGCATGTGCGTGTGTGCGCGCGCTTTCACAATATCACTGTGCTGCTGGTGTGGGCAGAAGCTTTCACTTACTTTGTATGAGAAAAGCGCTTATTGCAGCTTTTTATACTTTTAAAAACTAAAGAAATCTGCGCAGTTCGTTACTGAACTTAACCAAGGGGCAAGAACTGAGACGCGGGGAAAAGCAAAATGCAAAAAAGGCCTCGTCCACTCCCCACCACCTTCCTGCTCGTCAGAGCGTCACTCACCGTCTGAGGGCCCCCGAGGGCGAGCGTGAGAGAGGGGGACCCAGGCGTCTCTCCAAGGGCCTCGATCCTCGGCCATTTCCAACGGGGGTGGCGCCCGGGTGCCCGCCCGCCCCGGAGCTGCGGCCCGGGCCCCGCCGAGGCCGAGAGTCGTCCCCGGGCCAGGAACCCGCCGCCCCTTTGGCAAGTGACCCACAGGGGTCAGGCACTTCCTGCCCTGGGCCCCGCCGCCCACTCTTCACGTCCTGGCGCCTGGGTTTGGCCCACGTGCCCTGGGCGCCCCCCGCCAGGCGCTCGGAAACGCGCAGGCCCTTCAGGCCGCTGTCCCTGGACCTCAGTGAGCTAATGAGCGATGCGCGGGCCTGCGCCTGAGCCTGGTCCCCACGCACCTGCGCTGAGCCCTGTCCCCACGCACCTGCGCTGAGCCCGGTCCCCTCGTACCTGCGCTGAGCCCGGTCCCCACGCACCTGCGCTGACCCGGGTCCCCTCGCACCTGCGCTGACCCCGGTCCCCACGCACCTGCGCTGAGCCCTGTCCCCACGCACCTACGCCTGAGCCCGGTCCCCATGCACCTGCGCTGAGCCCTGTCCCCACGCACCTGCGCTGACCCGGGTCTCCTCGCACCTGCGCTGACCCCGGTCCCCTCGCAACTGCGCTGAGCCCTGTCCCCACGCACCTACGCCTGAGCCCGGTCCCCATGCACCTGCGCTGAGCCCTGTCCCCACGCACCTGCGCTGACCCGGGTCTCCTCGCACCTGCGCTGACCCCGGTCCCCTCGCAACTGCGCTGAGCCCTGTCCCCACGCACCTACGCCTGAGCCCGGTCCCCATATCCTATGCCGACGTTTGATTGTCATTTCTAATGAGGCTGTAACCTGGAGAATTTAACGATGGCTTCACAAGAGCAAATTAGGGCTGTAAACTGATTTTTTTTTTCAGATCATGAGAGAAAATTGGGGCTATAAACTGATTTTTTTTGTTGTTCAGAGCAGCAGAGCCGTGATTTATGAAACTCTATAGTGGTCTAAAACTCAAGAGCCAGGAGCACTTCTAGTGGCCCCCCCCACACCCCCAAAGGCATCACGAACATTGCTTCGTTGCACCTTTCGATGCCGGCTGACAGTCAAGGCATGCTTTCTTAAACCTTTTTTTCTCTGCTTCTCGCTTTTGTCTGTCAATGTTTTCTTCATACACTATTTGAAAGACAATAATTTCTTTTCACTTGTTTCGTATGCTAACTGGAAGCACATCACTTTATGAAGATGTGCCTGGCTCCTGTCCTAGCGTTTGATAAAGTCATTTAGATCTTTATATGAGAATTTCATTTTCTGCGATTAGACGCCAGCCCTGAACAGCATCTCTACTGAAGAATGCTGGGAATGAATAATCGACGGGAGATTACTTTGCGCCTGCCGTATGTAAAGGTAGTTCAACCCTCTTGTATTTTTCTGGGAAGGATAATTACGTTGTTTTCTACACATCAGGTTCTCATGAAGCATCCTTTATTTAGACTGTCACAGAAAAACATTTCGAGTATATCCATATCAATGAACACAACACACGTATACTTCAGGAGCGGTTAGTAATGTGCCTTACAACCATCCTTCAGATAATTTTGTTGTCACTATTGTAAGTGTGTGCACACGCACACGCACGCACACACATCTCCACGTACACTAAGTGCCGAGCTGCCTGTCACGTTGCTGGCTGTGGGCGTTGGACGTGAGAGGCGTGGGTCACTTTGCTATCCATTAGATTTAAACTACTTAGTGCTCGTGTGTTATTATCATTAGGAAGTAAGCATTACTAGCTCATTACGGATTTTGTGAATAAGGGAAAGGTTAATCATGTTCCACAAAGATGAAGAAAAATACAAAAGTAGTTAAATTTCATTTAACCTTAGAATGTTAGCGTTAAAATGAAAGTCAGACACCATCCGCTTCACGCTCCTTGCTGCTTTACAGCCATGAAAGACGAGACACGGTCTCAAAGCGTGTTGGGTTTTCTCTTGCTTTATGCTATCGTCCTAAATTAAGTTTTGTTTCCTTTTCCCCAAACTTCATTTCTGAAAAAACCTTTACAGAAATGTCTCTTAAAAGGCGAAAAGCGTAAGCTGCGTGGAGGAAGCTCTGGCTTCTCGGAGGCACGGAGAGAGCCTCCGCGTTGTTTTCCCATTCTTCTCAGTGGCCCTGTCATACGCTTTAAAAAACGCCCACCCCCAGCTCCTTCCCCTCTGGAAACCAACGGCTTGTTCTCTGCATCTACGAGGCTCTTTCTGTGTTGTTTATTTGTTGGTTTGGGTTTTCAGATTCCACCTGTAGGCGAAATCATATGTATTTTTCTTCTCTGTCTTGACTTCTTTGGCTCAGCATAAGGCCCTCTGGGTCCGTCCACGTTGCAAACGGCAAGATTCCATTCACTTTTATTGCCGAATGATATTCTCTTGCGGGTGGGGCCCACCTCTTGCTCGTCCATTCATCCGTGGATGGATGTTCACGTCGCTTCCATGTCTTGGCTATTGCTGCTAATGCTGCAATGAACATAGGGGTGTGTGTGTGCGTGATCTTTTCAAATGCCTGTTTGTGTTTTCTTTGGACACTCAGCAGTAGAGTTCCTGGCTCATACAGCAGCTGTGTTTTGACCTTTTTGAGGGCTCTCCGTACCGTTTTCTATAGGTTACTTTGTGCTTTGATCCCAGAGGACATTACTTCCTCACCTTAGTGATCTATTCTTTGATTCAATCAGGTCCCTCTTTATTTCGAGTTCAAAACCTTCAGCACTAATCAACTTCCAACAATAAGTGAATATTCATCTCCGAAGTGAGTGCGAAAGATGTCCACCTAGCAATGTGACTGACTGGCTGGTAGAGTTGAGCCTGAAATATGCCCGTATGACATACAACTTGGTTCTAAAAAATACTGGAAAAACAGTGACCCGATTGCCGGCACCATGGAAACTTGCCTTCATTGCAGATTTGAATCCCCAAATATAGATGATCAACGCCTACCATTCAGCATGCTTAGAGAGGCCTGTTACCTAGGCAACCATGTATTGGAAATGAGATATCTGCGTTCTCGCACATTTCTTTCCCAAATTTTACCTTTTTTGTAGCTTGAGAGTATAGGTTTTAAAGTTGAATATATAATTTTCTGAAAAATAGGATGATTATGACAATCTTGAAATTCATCAACTTGAAATAACACCCTCAAAATGCAGACTAGATCTTCCTAGACCCAGAAATCTCTCCTTGAGTCTCCCTTTGAACGCAGAGAGCAGTCATTAACTGTTAATCCCAGACAGAATAGTCTAATTAGAAACCAATTGTTGAGCCTCCCGAAGTGGGAGCAGAACAATCAAGTTTCTTTCTTGTGAGTGACCGCTATTATATCCAGTAACAATGCTAAATTTACACCGGTAACATAAACAAGCATTGAGGTAGGTAGAGTGTATCCCTGAGATTTCTATCAAATCTTCCCTTTTCAAGGCTCTCACATGGTCACGTCCTTCATACCACCTTTCTGATTCAAAACAACCAGCGACATCCTTGCCACTTTGTTTCCGCCCAAGGAAACATGAAGCCAGGTCACCTCTCCTGGAGGCTAGCTGTCTGTGTTTCCAAGGCATCACTCTCCAAAGTCTAAAACTGGCTGAGATTAGGTTTGTGGACTGCCATGCTTATGAAAAAGCTGTGGGAAAAAAAGAACGCACTTGACATTATTCTTGACCTTTGGCTAAACAACAAACACCTCAATTACACTTCGCATTCCTTGAGGGGAAGAATCACGAGTCTCTCTAGGGACTGTGAATTGTTCATGTTTGAGTCCCCAGCATCATGGCTGAATGTTATTTAATATATGTTGACCGGATCAATGGAAACATTGTCCAAGAGCGAGCAATTCTGGGACAAAACTAGCTACTCGGAGTCCTTCTTATGCTTTCCTGCCATATCCTACTCTGCCATTGAGCCAAGTGGACCCCAATAACTAATTAGGTTAAAGAGGACACTGGACATATACTAAGAGGAGCATAATAACCAAAATTGGTAGCGTATTGTAGCGAAGTGAGAATTCATTTTCGAATTTGACAATCACAAAGAAGCCATAATGATGTTAAAAAAGAAGATTAAAAAGGCGTTACTAGCAACATTTTAGTATTTCTAAATGAAATGCCTCTGGAGAAATGTTTGTTTTCCTGAGAACTCAGAGTCTTTGTTCCATGTGTGTAACTGATGCATCCTTCTCTTCTGGGACCCTACGAATCATCTAAGTGACCGTGTTTTCATTTTATTGTGGCCCTCTGGAAGCTCAGTGCATATTTGTTTTGGAAGAATCAGCAAACCTGCGACCGGGCTGTCACCCACCGTGACCCTACTCTCCCAGTTCTCCGTTTTCCTGACTTCTACCTTCATCTCTCATTCTGCCAGCTCACATTTTGCCTGCCACGCATCACACGTGGAAGACTCTGCGAAGTGTTTTTCGAACTGAGAATGTGACCATTAGTCCCCACACCTGTTCTCAGCTCTACAAAATAAACAACCGAAGTTATCTATGAAGTCTTCTTTAGTCTTTAGAAACGTAGGACTGAAAAAGAACTATAAATTTAAACTTTTTTTTTCTTTTTTTTTTTTGGTCACTCAGCTCCAGTATCTCCTTTTGCTGCTGCTTTGGACAGCTGATTCAAACACCAGGCTGTCATTTACATGAGAGAGAGCTCGGACTTAGATTAGCACAGGGCATGACAAGATAAAAAATAGATCCATTATTTGACCAGCTGATGCGTCTGCCAGGATAGCTTATGAATTTAAATCACAAAATGCTAAGAATCGAAAGGGTTTGAAGTAGTTATCAACCCTCCACTTTTGTCTCCAGGCACGACCACGGCTGAATTATTTCTCATAGATTACTGCCCATGGTCTGCTAGCGGACCTCAGTGGAAGGAGATAAGGGCTCAGAAATTCATTCCTGGAGCTGATAACGTTTGTAGTGAGATGCTTTCTGCCGGAAGGTGGGCTCTCAGGTGAGATGCTGGTACCTAGGCACCGATGCCCAGGAAGCAGTTGTTCCTCGTTCCGGGATCCTGGGACACCACACTAATGGGGTTCACGTTTTCTTTTTCACATAGTCTCAAGGCATTGGCGAGCACCGCGTGTGGCCGGACGTTTGTTCAGAGTGCTCACTGTAACGCCCACGCTCCTCCTCCCGCCTCAGCTTTCTCTGCAGAGGGCGGGAACACAGAAAACGAGGCGAGGGTCTCTGCAGCACAGACGTGTGCAAATGCGATGCGGTTTGTTTTCGGGGATTGAAGGTTTGATTATGGATCCGCGGGAGAGAGATCTGGACCCGCGAGGAAGCGATTGTCATGTGTATTTCTGGCTCTCCCACGAGCACATTTTATGACAGCGAAATGCATAGACCTCATTAAACTTTTATTCGGTTGCTGTTGTTCGCGTTATAAGTTTATCAGAGGCCTTATCAAACCCGAACTCATGGTGAGGATAGAATGAACTGGGAGAAATGAAAGAACTATGAAGACATAAAAACCTCATCGGCATGGCCCTGGGGAAGGCCTTACCGAAGCGTGCACGAGAGAGCCCTGCGTTCAGATAATTTGCAAATGTAAGATATTCTCGTCTCCTTCCCGTTTAAGATGGTCCCTGAGTATACCAAATGGGAGCCGCACGTATGCGTAACTCTGCTCCACTATCGCATCCACATGTTGCAGTTACTCGGCTGTGGAATATTGTGACTATTCTAATTCGATACTGAAAACATGCAAGAAGCATCATCCTCACACAGATACGTGTGTGTGTGTGTGTGTGCGCGTGTGTAAGGTTCGTAACATAGCCTCTAGCTCGGGCGTACATTATTGTAATCCTTTACCACCATGCTTTGGCAAAAAAACCATTACTAACTCTCAAATTAACTATAGACCGAAAC
Organism: Eonycteris spelaea; assembly: GCA_003508835.1. NCBI lineage: Eukaryota > Metazoa > Chordata > Mammalia > Chiroptera > Pteropodidae > Eonycteris > Eonycteris spelaea. Next base: position 1,470,791 of record PUFA01000002.1, on the reverse strand, counting down.
TGAACACACAAGTGCATATAATGAAGAAAATAATGTCAGAGCTGCTGGTATAAGACACGCCCGGAGTGGTGGGGATTTTCGCAAGAGTTTGTCTGAGCGCAGCGGGCGACGTGTCCCTGGGAGAGTCGTCCCGGTGCTCTCGGGAATGAGAGCTCTGCAGTTTCTTTGCAGCATGTGAAGTTCGGGGGGGGGGCGGGGGCTGTGAGGGGGTGGTGCGGAGGTGGTGGGGAGCCAGGCGGGGCTGGGGTGCAGGGCAGTTCACGAGACCACGTGCCCCGTGACAGGGGTTTTGCCTTGAGGTCTGGGAGGGAGGGTCACTCCGGCGTTTCAAGGGCGCGTGGCCTACATGCACAGAGACCATGGACAGGCCCGGCTGACGCTGAAGGTCAGACATTCGCTAAAGGCCCGGGTGTGACCCCTCACCTGACCTGCCCAGCCTGGGATTTATGATCAGATCACCCTGCGAGGCTGCTTTCCACAAACCCCCACCCCGCTTTGTTTGTTTGTTTGTTTTTTGTTTAGTTTTGGTCCACAGAGCTCTTTATCGAGGCCAATGATTTACAAACATTTTCTCAATACTCAGAACCACTCTGTCTGATGGGAATAATGCCATTTCGTAGTTTAGAAAACTGAAATCTGGTGGTGAAGAAGTACCTGACAGATTATTAAACAGCAAACTATTCACTTGATGAGATCGCTTTGTCGTTAGATGGGACAATGGAAATACCCCACTTTGGCATTAAAGAGGTTTACTAAGGAACAAGGTGTCACATGATCCCCTCGATTATGATACTGATGAGACGCGCATCAGAGCCCGGTGGGCCTCCAGGAACCCCCACCCAGCCTCAAAGCCATCCTACCCCACCCCGATACCCTGAGTACACCACTTGAAAAAATGAGCAAGCCTAAGATAGAAACGGCTTCCAGAATCCTCTGCATACATCAGCTGAGCGGTTCAGACTGGCTCGTCTAGATACTTCATCTACTCTTCACAAAGATCTGGAGTCTGAGGAACTGACACGCAGCTCCTGCGTGCCTCCTAGCCGAACTGCCCGCTTCAAAACAACGCCAGGCTGTGCGGTGGCTGGGAACTATCGTCAGAACATGCAGGGAAGAAGGAGCTAGGCCCAGCCCCTCACTCTTCTGTCCGAGAAAGAACCGAGATTTGAAACAGGAGCCTCAGATAGAAAGCTTTTGAGAGTAAATGGACTATTGATCTGCGGCGAGGGGGAATGAGTTCGCTAGAGGCACGGAACGCCTGTCAGATGCTGTGAGAACCGAGATAAACTTTGATCTGGATGGCAGAGGAAAATGTCAAGGAGAAAATAAGCAGTTAGTTGTTGTGATTAAGTTGTATCGGGCCCTGGAAGGTTCTTCCTGGTAGGTAAAGATCGTGCATCACCTCTTCTGAGGGAAATCTGCTCAAGACAGAGGGATACATGGAGTTGCGGTGGAAGTCACAGGGGTGTGATGGGGAGGTACCGGGATGGGGGATGCCCCGCCATGAGCCCCAGCAGCCTCCGGGATGGGGAGCCGGGCTTGGCCAGCAACCTGCGGGCCTCGTTTGGTTTGTAATTATAGATTTGGGAAAGAGGATGGATAATCCAAGATTATTGCAAGAAACCATACCAAGCTATGAAGGATTGTTCTGTTTAAATATTATGGCTTAGAGTATTTCTGTATCATGTATCACAGAAATGAAGTAATTGCATTCAGGTGTGTGTTTGTATCCTAGTTTTGACATGCTTAATGTTTTGCAAACTTTTTTTATCGTGGTGAAATACATAGAACAGGACATTTGCCATCCATCTAAACCATGTTTCACTGCACATTTCAGTGGCGTTAATTATATTTATCGTGTCATGCAACTGTCAGCAGCATATGTCTCCAAAACCCTTTTCACTTTGCAAAACTAAAACTCCATGTCCAATAAACAACAGTGGCCCGGCTGTCTCTCTCCTCGGCCCCTGAAAACCACCATTTACCTTCTGCCTCTATGAGCTGGACCACTAGGTACCTCACATAAGTACATGCAGTATTTGTCCTTTTGTGACTGGCCTGTTTCACTCAGGACCAGGTCCTCAGTGCGTCCAGGTTGTGGCGTTTATCACAATGTCCAGCCTCTTGAGAGCCACGCACTCTTACACTGTATGCACATATCACATTTGCTCATTTATTCATCTGTCCATGGACGCTTGGACCGCTTTAGCGTTTTGGCTACTGCGACCGTTGCCCTTGGGAACGTAGGTGACAAATCTCTCTTTGATGCCTGGCTTTCAGTTCCGGTTCTATACCTAGAAGTGGGATCGCTGGACCCCGTGGTCATTATGCTTCTAGTTTCTGGAGGAGCCACCGTACCACTGTTTACAGCAGCTGTGCCCCTAACAGGACACAAGGGCATGGTTTCTCCACATTCTTGCCAGGGCTTAGTATTTTCTGGTTTTTGATAGTGGCCATCCTAATAGTTAAGTGGTGATTTCTTACTACAGTTTCCTAATGGTCGGCAATGCTGAGCATCTCTTCATGCACTTGTTAGCCATTTGTATGTCTTTGAAGAAATGTCTATTCAAGTTGTTCGCCTGCTTTTGAATTTGGTTATTTTTTGTGGTTGTTGAATTTTCACTATATATTCTGGGTATTAATATTTGTCAGATATATGATTCGGGAATATTTACTCTCATTCTGTTAGTGGTCCTTTTTACTTTGTTGATATTGTGTTTTGGCGTGCAATTTTTTGTTTTATTTTCGTGAAGTTCAATTTGTTTATTTTTTCTTTTGTTGCCTGCAGCTTTGGTGTCATGAAGCTTTTCCGTCTACATTTTCTTCTAAGAGTTTTTTAGTTTTCAGTTTTATATTTAGGTCTCTGATTCATTTTCAGTTAATGTTTGCATATGATATCACATAAGGACCAAACTCTGTTCTTTGCATGTGGATATTCAGTTTGTCTGGGACCATTTATCGAAGATGTTCCTTTCTCTATTACGTGATCTTGACACGCTTGTCAAAAGTCATGTGACCGCGTACGTGAGGGTTGAAGTGGGCTCTTTATTCCAGTCTATCGATCTGCATCTGTGTTCTGTTCTGGCTCCGCCCCTCGCCCCCGGCTCTCGTAGCCCCACCCCTCAGCCGTCGTAGCCCCGCCCCCGCTGTCGTAGCCCCACCCCGGCCGTCGTAGCCCCGCCCCAGCCGTCATAGCTCCGCCCCGGCTGTCATAGCTCCACCCCCCGCCATCGTAGCCCCACCCCTGGCCATCGTAGCTCCGTCGTACGTTTTTAAATCAGCAGGTGTGCGTGCTCCAGCTCTGTTCTCCCATGTGCGTTTTAAGGCCGAGTTCATTGTGGGGAAGACACCTCACCCGCGTGCGTGTCCGCGCCTCCGGTTACACGCCTCGCGGCTGCGGGCCACCCTCACCGTAGCAAGGCACTGCCCCCGGGGTTCGGGCACCAGGTCCCTCGAGAGGCCGCTGGCTCCTAGGGGGAATGCACGGCCTCACCCCACACTGTGTCTCGGTGACGGCAGACGTCAGAGAAGCCAGAGCAGTGACGTAGAGCTGCGTGCGCGCACGGCCACTCGTGTGCACTGCGCAGCTGAGGCGTGCTGTGCGTGTGTGTGCGTGTGCGTGTCCCCATCACAGCGCACGTCCCTTCAAGCCTTGCAGAGAACGGCGTCTGTTGGAAGCTCATGCGACATGTTTATTGCGCCTCGACCAGAGCATGCGCCAGGCACCAAAGAGATGTGTCTGCGTCTACGTAACGTAAAGGGCGCGCATGCTCGCCGGGGCCCCTTCACCCCGGGGATACGACGCCCCGGGGAAACCCGGACGTGGACAGCCCTGAACCTTAGATATGCGCGTTTTTGTTTGTTTTTTTTTCCTATACATGTGCGTACTTTATGCCTTCCCTGGGGCATAGCTGCGCTGCCAATCACTGCCCTCGTGTCTGGGCGCCATGAGTGAGTGAAAGGAGGAGACGCGCATCAGCACTGCGTTGTCACCCGTGGGCCGGGAAACCGAGCGGCTGCCGAGTGACTGACAGGCAGGGAGCGTCTGCGGCTGGGGAAGCTGGACACAGGGGCGAGTCGTGCCCCGTCGGGACGGGGACAGCGGAGCAAGGTGCCATCACGCTGCTCGGCATGGCGAGCGCTTTGAAACGTATGGATGGTTTAGTTCTGGAACTTTCCATCGAATCCTCTGGATGGTGGTTGACTGTGGAACGTGAAACCACGGATCGCGGGAAACTGCTGTACGCACATGAGAGGTGGTGGCGCCGGCCGGGGCTCACGAGCTGCTTCCTCAGGAGCGGTCGCCGCTGTCCTTAGCCACGGTCAGCTTTGTTCTTATTGCTCAGCTTCTCACCCTTCCGTGGCCGGAAATGGACCTCCCTGTAGAGGCTCTCTGGGGTCGACCTTAAGGGCTCAGCCATGAAATACCGTTGGTTTTGTGGATTCAGGCAACACCTTAAAGGGTCTGAACGTTTAACCACATGGGTTCATGTGGCTGGCACTGAGTCAACCAGAGGAGATGGAACATCCGGACGGGATCGTCCAGGAGCAAGTTTAAGATGAGAAGCTGAATCTGAGCAAGAGGAATTTTCGCATCACTTCTCGTGGACTGTTGAATTGTTTTGTGGCATTAGGAGGAGTTACTAAATTACTTAAATGAAAAAAAAATAGTACAGGAAGTTTGGCAATCCGAGAAGAAGCATTTCCAATTACAACCTGACGGAATGAGTGGTCTGAGTGAGCAGGGCCGGAGGAGGCCAGCCCCTGGCATCGGCGAGGCCAGCCCCGCGGTGGTCTGCTGCACATTGGACTCGCTGTAACACTGCGTGATTCACTGCGCTCTCTAAACAGTGGCAAATTTTATTCAATATCTGAATAGATAAATGAATCAAGTAAAGCTATAGAAAAAATTATAGAAAGTCAGACCTGACAGAGACAGCTAGGGTTGGATGGTGGAGGGGTTTCGAAGCTAATTTAGATGCCTGGAGCTGGTGCTCTTACAAGGTAGATGACGCCTTCAGGCACGTCCGTGTTCCCGAGTCCAAATAAATTCGTAGATTTCAATAAGTGGTTTCACTTAGTAGTTTGTGCTGTCTTCTTGACAGAGATAGACCTTGTGTAACTGGGCAAGCAGTGTCCCCAGACCGGAGTAGAGTCACCCACATTGATGAAATACTCATGCAGATAAGATATTCTCTAGGGTAGGTATTGCAAAGTATAGATTTGAGGCATTTATAACTTTCCTGAGCATAGTCAGTGTTCTCAAGAAAACTGTGTGTATGTATGTATGTATATACATGTATATGAAAGAAAGAGAGATTTAAGTAATTGACTCAGATGATTTGGGGGCTGACAGAGCTGGAAACACAGGAGGAATCTGGTTATCAAAGTCTTGAGGCAGAATTCCTTTTTCCTTGGGAAACCTCGGTCTTTGGTCTTAATTAAGGTCTTCACGTGATTGGACGCGGCCCACCCACACATGGAGGGTGATCTGCTTTCGTGATGATAAATGTAATCACATCCACAAAAGGCTTCAGAGTGGCGTTAGAATTCTGTTTGACCAAACACCATGGCTTAACCAAATTACAAACACAATCAACCATCACTGAAGATACAGATTCTGGGACTAGTTCCCTTCATTGCCTAATAGTAGAAAATGCTCTTTGATAGATAACTGTGTGAGTACAATGCATAGTTGTGCATGGATTTACAGGAGAGCAAAGAGACAGGTCCAGACGTCAGAGCTCCGATGCCTAAGATGTGGCAGAGTTTCCCGGGGGGGGGGGGAGCGGGGAGGGAGAAGGGTGGCAGATAGAGCCTAGGCAACAGAAATATGTAAATAGCAACGAGATCTCTGCTGTACTCCACAGGACGAGTCTATAACTGTAATCATCACAGTATTAACGTCTACAACCTCCCCTGCACTGAGTGTAGGGCGTAGCTCTTGTTACCTTCTCATGTACATTATGCCTTTTGGTGACATGGCACAAATTCTATCAGAATCTCCATTTTACAGACAACAATACCTAGAACTGGCGAGGGACGGAGATGTGATTCCCACTCAGCTTGCACGATCCCCGCGGCTTCCCCCTGGGCCAGGTCGAAGGCTACCCGACGAGTTAGCCGTGGACCGAGGCTTAGAACCTCCGTGTTTTAAGCATCCGCTCTACATTCCAACTGAATGGCACTGCAGACAAGGGCTTCTTATAAACGGGTGTGTCCTTCCTGCATTTTGCTTTAGATCGATGTCCTTTCACGTGTTTGTGACAGTGATAATAATGACCGTGATCGCTACCGTGCATCGAATGCTCACTGCTTTGCCTGTTTCGAGCACTTTCTATAGTTAAACTAGTCTCAGGCACAGAGCAGCAGACCTCGCTTCCCACGTGAGGCACCGAGGCGTGGAGGGTTCATGTGAGTGGCTCCAGCTCACGCACCAGGCGTGTGAGGAGACTAACGTGAGTCCCTGGGCCATCGTCCCCAGAGCCGGTGCTGGTGACTCCGCACTAAATTCTTGTTCTCGGAGTGGCACATGTGGCGACGTCTGAGGCCCTGCTCAGGGGGACCGGGCTTCCGGCAGGGTCTGGGCAGGATGTGGCCGGCGTGCCCAGGAAGGCTGTGACTCCGGGTCATGCAGCACCCTGACTCACTCGCATTTTCGGGGTTCTTATTTCCAGTCACGTGTTGTTGATTTCACCCGCTGTTTCCATATCTGCTAAACATAGCACTGGCCTGAAAAAAAAAATTAGAATTTTTATGGAACGCCCTTCCAGTGACGGTGGCCGCCGTGTGTGGGGCGGAAGGCGCCGATGGTGGCAGGTTCTCGCATGTGACGTTCACCTTGAACCACTGTCCCTGAACCTGGAGCTGCTTTTATACTTTCTGTAAAGAAAAATGTGCTTGTAAAGTACTTTTCCCAGTCCTTTCGTTGTTTTTATAGAAAACATTTTCTGTAGAATAGCAAGTGGTTGGAAAAAAAAATTATTAGACCACATAGATAAGGTTTTCCCGAAATCTTGACCTTCCTACCCATTTTGAACCTGAAAATTCACCACGTATGATCACATATGTAACACAGAAATAATACCCTAATAATACTAGGACTTAATACTTCTTTATGTGCACACAATTAATCTGCCAAGGTCGCCAAACAGGGGAAATCGCAGGAAATGCCATGTGAGTCCGCGTCTCCACACCGTCGCACGTCACCGCACACCTGCGTGTGTGTCACATGGCGGCAGAAGGGCGATGCTGAGGGAAACCAGGATGAGACACCTGTGTCCCTGGGCCCAGTTGCGATGACAGGAAACGCTGTGTTTAGCTGTTCGGTCCCCACTCACTGGCGCCTGCAAAGGACCCACGACCCCCCTGCAGCACCGTCGGGGTGGGTCCTGGCAGCACCACGCAGCCATTGACCCCGGCGCTGAGCAGACCCGTGGAGAAGGACCCCAGAGGGGCCTCAGAGCACCCTGCAGTGGAGCCCTCCAGCCACTGGCGGGAGCTGTGGTGACGATGGCCCAGACCAGCGACCAGAGGGCTCCCCGCTGGTCACCCACAAACCCGGGGGCGAGTCTGTTCACTGCTTCATGCTCGCCGTTACCTGAGCAACCTGACATTTTCAGGACAACTGCGGGGCAGGATGAGGCACATGTTTTGCCAAAATCAAAAATAAGCAACTCAATCGAGAAAAACTGCTAAGACAACAAACCTCAAGTATTAGTGATTATTTGCATCGGTTGCTTGCCGTTTTCACGTCAGCGGGGCTCTGAGCAGAATGAGAGCCAATGACCCCAGAGCTGTGAGCACGAAGACCTTCCCAGAGCCTTCGGATGGTTAAATGCCTAAGCAGCACATTACATGTTTTTTAAACAAACTGATAGCATTATGAAGATTGAGTAATAAATAATTCTGCACTTGGAAGAAAAATACTGTGAGTCCAGTGCATGAGCCGGTCTCCGGGAGGTTTGCACGTGACTGGAGCTGGTTAAGGTTCACAAAGGTTATTTTGCAGACTTGGGAAAAGCAGGAGCATTGAAGTGGCCTGACCGGCAGTGAGAACAGTACCTTTGGCTTTACTGATCATGAGACTCCGATGGCAAGAAGAAGCCGTAAGGAGCACCTCGGCTTTGCCTCTCGGCCAACTCCAAGGTGCGGGTTCAAACTTCCCCCCGTTCTGCCCACTCCAGGGAGATGTCAGGGTTACACCCGGCTTCGAATCCGGAACACAGAAGCCACAGGTGTAGCCAGGCTCCGGTGACTGGAATCGGGGGGATGTTTGCAAGTTTCTGAGTGACAGCGGCCGCGGGAAGCAGTTGGAGGTACCTCAGAGCTGACGCAGACCAAAACCTCTGGAGAAGATTCACGCTCGTAGAGACCATGCGTTTGCACGGCGTCTTGTATTACTCATTCCAGAGGCAGATTCCGCCTTAGAAATGGTGCGATGGGGGAAGAAAGCACGTGACGTGGCTGCGCACGGCATGTCACCTGCAGGACCTTGCGGCCGCGTGCCCCGAGCTCGGCCCCCGGACTCGTCGTGGCTGCAGTAATCGTGCAGGGCTTGGGAAGAAGGTTCTGGCTTGTTCTTCTCAGGTGCAGAGCTGGGGAGGGGTGCTTTGGTATCGCCACGGGGCAGGTTGGGAAGGGCACTGGCTTTCGTTCGGGCGTCATTCGCAGAGCTACGGCAGGTGAAGGAGGAGCAGGCCGCCTCCGTGCCTGTGCGTGTGCAGATCAGCAGACAGCCGTGACCCCCGCGTGGTGTCGGCACCAGCGAACACATAGCTTTCCAGGAGACGCTGAAGTTCCCGCTCGTGGGCGGAACTCCGGAGGGGAGCTGGCCGCAAAGATACGGAGTCGCATGACGCCAGGCAGAGAAGGGCCCCGGGGGACAGGCGTGGAGGTGGACCGGTCAGGGGCTCACTTGAGGCCACTTCCGTCCACGGGACATGGAGTGAGGGGGTGTGAGGGTAAAGCACACAGACACACAGGATGCTGCTGAAACGAGTTAGACTTAGTAGACTTAGGAACGCTGGGATAATGGCCTTAGACATTCCAGGTGATTGCGGAAGCACCGTTTCCATTCACGTTGCGGTGGACTTTGAAATGGCCGCTCTAAATGGATGGACATTGTATGTGAAAGGTAGTGTTAGTTTGTAAAAGACTGCAGCAAGGCATGCTGGGCCTGCTCGGTCAGCGTCTGCCTCGGGGAAGTTGCGGGTCAGGTGATGGCGTTCGAATACTTCAATCTTTTGTCGACATTTATTAGGGTGCTCTTCAGTGCAAACTGGGGTTATTTCGAGCTTTAATGGCATATGATTTACACCTACCACTGTGTGAGTTTAAGGGGTTCAAGGCGGTGATTTTATGCACATATATACTGTAAGGGGTTTATTCAGTCAGAAACTGAACATGCAGCCCAGACGAGGTGCCAACGGTGCTTGCTGTGTGGGTGACAGGTGACAGGACCGCTCTGTCGTCGTCACAGAGCATGAACTCAGAAACCCGCCCCTGGCCACACATGCTTTCGGCTGAGGCTTCCGAGTTTACACTCATTTAGCACAGAAGTCATTGTGGCGTCTTCCCCGCAGATCATACTATGGTTTATGAGTAAAGCTTAGCTTTTCAAATAGTTTCAGATTGACTTGCTTATACGGATCATGTTAATTGATGAGGACTATTGACTGTTATGAATGACCAGGGCAGAGGAAAACTCTGAGATTTCGGAAGAAGAATAGAAATCTCTTGAGTTGAAAAATCAGTATTATAAAAACAGAACAAAAAAACTGTTGATGAAATTCTTGAGTTTAAAAACTACGTCATTTTAAATTACTTACTAATTCAGTAAGGATATGTATTTCAATCAAGCTGTGTTTACTCTTACCGAAAAGCTCTTGTTTAGTGACTTCATGAGATTTTATCTCCATTTCCTCCTTACTTAAGTAGGTCCTGGACACAAGATTTGTTTCACTTACTAGCAATGACCTGTTACCCTCAGTGCAAATTTGTGTAAGTCTCTCTCTCTCTCTCTCTCTGTCTCTCTCTCTATCTGTCTCTGTCTGTCTCTGTCTCTCTTCTCTCTCTCTCTTCTCACACGTGTGCATGTGCACATACACACATACACACACATGCACACACGGGGCAGGGGCACAAACAGAAGAATAGATGTGTGTGAGAGAGCATGTTTATAGAAAGGGAGAGATGCCCTGACCAGCTACCAGGAGAGATCTTGGATTTTAACGTGGAATTTTTACTCGAGGAAAAATCTTAAGCAGTTATCAAATATTCCTTTCTACACTGAAAAAGTTATTCCAATATATATCATCGTCTTCATCGGCGTTAGAACTTGTAGGAATGTCACGAGAGCGCTTCGTGTAACTGGCACAGGTATCATCGGCCGACGTAGCTGGCTGGCTCGGCATTTGTCTGGTATTTGTTTACGGACGGGCCCAGCTAAATGGCAGGCTTATCTGAGAAAGATTAGCCACCACTCTACATGTTGATAAAGGAATTAAAACCGCCTTCTAATTATGTATCCAGGGGTTTGTCAAATAACCGCACAGCAAAGCAAAGCCCCGGCGGCCCGGCCGGCGCCCTCTGCCAGCCCGCAGGGTCCCCCCTCCCCGTGCACAGTGGGCAGGGTGCGTTGTCAGGCCCCAGACGGTCTGACTTGCTCAAGAAATGCATCGAGCACGTCCTTTTCGAAAGCCCCACACGCATCAGCTCCTTCGCCAGGCCAAAGGCGATGTTGGGGGGGAGAACCGTGTTCGAAGAAGAGGCGGCATTGAGAATGGGGGACCCACGTGCCACAGGGGGCCCGGCGGCCTGCCACTTCTCCCGCCAGCCGTAGCTCATCTCCGCCTCTGTGGGGAGTTAGGGACCCCCTCAGCTCTTCAGGGAGGTCAGCGGCTCCCCCTCTCCCTCTCCGCCCCCCACACTTTCTCTTTCTCGTGACCAGCACTTAACTTGGGCACCTCGTGTCTACCATGCGGGGACCGGGAGACGGCGAGGAAGAGCCTCCGGTCTCGGCCTGCGCCCGACGTGGGCGTCGAGTGCTCCGCGCGGCAGGTGGCCGCACAGGTGTGCGCTCAGGTGCTTCTGTGGCCGCCGAGCGGGAAGACTTGTTTGTGGATTGGAAAACGGGGACGGTCACTGTCCCTCCCCGCCGCCCAGCACCCCCGAGGCGTCGGGCCGGACCGGTCGCCAGAGCCGCTTCGGCGTCCTGGGTGGGCGATGGACGGCGGGAAAAGGCCGTCCGGCCTCCTGCACGAGTGCGGAAACCGGACGCCCGCGCGCCGAGCGACCGAGCAGCCGGCGGTGCCTCGGCCTGGCACGTTTCCCAAGCGGCTTGCACGAGCGGCTCCTCCCCGCATGGCATGTTGAGAGGCTCAACAGGAGTCGCCGTGACCGACAGTGATTTTCCTTTTGAATCGATCCCGCGTGCGCCGACTGACATTTTAGCATTAGTGTGGTGGGTGTTATACGTTCCCTCTGTGCCCAGACTTTCTCGGCCCGGACTTTTGTTTCATTTTCCCCGGAGGAAGGCCCCCCTCCCCCGCCCCAGGTGTGACGTGTGACGTCCGAGCAGCAGCCGGGGCACCGCCACCTGCGAGGTGCTGACGCCGTTAACTGCTCCCTCCCTTCAGGCGTCAGGGACCCTTCTTTTGTAAACTGTCGTCCTTCTTAAAAAACGCTTGATTTTAAACAGGGTCTGCTTTCCGGGGCCCACGTGGTGGGGTCCCACAGCTGGGCACGCCACACCACCCGTCCCTCCCCGTCCGGACGTCATCCGATGTGTCTGGGGACACGTCGGGCTCCGGAGGTCACTGCTGTGTGGACGCGTGGGGAGTGGCCGTGCTGACATGGGGGCAGAGCAGCCCTGCCTCGCCCCAAAACAGGCGGTCTTCACAGCAGGGGCGGGTGGGGCAGTACCCTGTGAGATACTGACCAGATCACGAGGAAAGCAGGCGGAAAGGTGAAAAAACAAACACACACAAAACACGAGGGGTGTCTCTGCCGCCCTTGCCCCCCGCCCAGCACGGTGTCAGCGGGGCCCCGGGCAGGGCTGGCCGCCCGTCTCCGCCTGGAGGCGCTGAGCGCTGTGACCCCGTGTCCCTTTTCTCCGGGGCAGAGCCCTCTGGGTCCAGCAGGACAGTGGACTTACACCCCCAACTGGTCCCCGGATGCACCTCGAAGGGACCAGCTGCCAAGGAAGGTTCCAGAGGGTGAGCGAAAGAACCAGGTGACACGTAACTGGAGTGAAAGCGAAGGCCTCGTCGAGCGGACTCAACACGGCGTCAGGACAGCAGAAGACGGAATCGTGGATTGGGCCGAGGTCGGCAGAATTCACAGAATCGGGACAGGGAAGCCACGTCAGGACGGACGGCTTATGGCAAGGACGGAAGCGGCTGTTGCCGTAGGAAAGCCTCAGACCACGAGGCGGGAGGCGCCCCAAAGACCAGGCCAAGCCAGCTCTCTCTGCCTCTCTGCGGAGCCGAGGGCACGGGCTGGGAGGAGCCGGGCGTGCGGCGGGGGCTGAGTGGAAGGGGCCGAGGCGGGCGGCAGATGGCGGGCCGGGCTCAGGAGGAACAGATGGTGGGTGAAGATGCGACTGCTCCTGACGGGTCATGTGAGCAAGCAGTCCATCCAGCCCCGTACAGACGACGGATGCGGATGTGGAGGGTCAGGATGGAGCCCGGTCCGTGGCGGCCAGGCAGCTGCGGTGAGTCGTGTCTGGGCCATGCGAGGGGAGGGGTCCCCAGGCCACTTCCAGACACGAAGGGGCGAGGGGTGGGCTTCCCGACGCCACAGCTCCCAGCGTCTCCAGGCTCGGGCTGACTTTGACAGTCTCAGCGACTCGCAGGGCGGTGACAAGAGAGGTAATGGTCCCCTGGTCAGAGCAGCCGTGAGAGGCAGAGGGGCACCGAGCACAGAGAGACAGAGACGTGGACAAAGTGCTCGCAGAGACGACCGGAAAGTTCCGAAATCCGATGAGCATCACAAGCCTACAGGTTCCGGCAGTTGAGCGAACTCCAAATAGGATAAAAAAAATACATATATGTAGATCACGTCAAAGCACGTCATAGTCAGCCCTGCGAACGTAGACGGGGAATGAAGGAGCGCTCTCGGACGCGGCCAGGGAGGAGGCCGCATTTCCCGAAGGAGACGGCCGTTCGTGACGCAGATGTGCCGCCTGAGACCGCGGAGCCCAGAGGGACGTGCCCACCACTCTTCACGCACCAGGCCGCCGTCACCAGCGAAGCCCCTCTCAGGCCGAACCCGTGCAGGAGCGAAGGGGCGTTGGATGAGTGACCCTCGGACGGCCTCACCCCGGAGCTCGTGAGCCCATCGCCCTGTGCAGGCCACGGGTGGGCTCTCTCCAGACAGAGGGAAACTGCGATGGAAGAGGTTTGACGTTTCGGAAAGAAAGGACATCGGCCCCGGGCGGAGCGGGCGCCTCTCAAGTCGTGTTTTGTGGCGGGAACGAATGTAAGAGCGTCTGCTATGCACCGCGTGTGCGGAAGGGACACGGGAGACGGTTCTAGTTCAAGTCTTGGGAGGGCAGAGGGACCCGTCTGCGCGCAAGGTCCTACGCCGCACTTAGTGTGGAGGGACCCCGATGTCGGCGGACGGTGACGAGGTGCACCGCGCGGAGTGCACACGTGTCACCCCACGGAAATGACAGGCAGAAACTGCACGCCCTGCTAGGCTCAGAACGGGTCTCATTTGAGCAGAAACGGGCCCTGTCCCGAGGCCGTGGTGCTGAGCTGTGGGGCTGCCCGGGAGTTTCGTGCTCGCCGAGGGTGTGGCGCGTGAGGATGTCATTCCTGCTTTTTTGCGTGTGAACCTGTGATTCGTAATTTAGCTTAGAAACTTGGTCATGAGAAATATAGTCAATATTTTTATTCTTCCTCAGCTGTAAATTTGAATACGGATATATACACAACATGAAAATAAGTATTTTCACTATTACTTATAGCTGCCCATAGGTTAGCCTCAAACACACACCTCTGATTTGCTACCTTTTTATATTCCATGACATCTGAGCACCTTTTCTAAACCACCTAAACCAGAAATTAACATTAAGCTTTTTTTTCTAAGAAAGGTCCTATCTCATCTGATGAAATAATGTGTAAATAGATAATGCAATTATGGTACCTCCAGAGGCTGAATAATTAGTGTTTTGGTGAACTAATTTAAAAAAAACATAGGCCTGGCTCTTAACCAGAAAACTCAATTGATGCTAAGAACCGAACTTGAGCTGTAAACCACCCACGATATTCAGCAAGCCTTAGGATTCCACACCTGTGCGGGCAAAGCGTTCCCTGGCCCAGGTTAAAATAAGCAAGAAAAGGCTGGTCATCACAGACGTGGCACAGATGTGAAGCACAGCGTCAGATGGCAACCGGCTGCTGTGTGTCGCCCCCGCTTCGAGGGCCCCCCTCAACGCCGAGCCGGAGCCTCGGGCGACGCGCGCGCTGCTGCGCGCCTGCCACCGTCTTTCAGAAAGAGTGGGGAAGTGACGCTTCGTGACCCTTGACGGGTCCTGATGGGCTTTTGCCACGGCGCCGCCGCAGCTATAATAGAATCACGGCGTAAATTCGTACAGGCATCGCTGCCTTACACACGCGGGAAACCTCACCGTTTAAACGTGGGTTTGTCAACGGTGCATATTCTGCAACCATCACACTCAAGTGCCGGCCTCAGAGTCTGTCTTGTTTTGCATGGGATCTTCAAGTAAGATATCCTAACACAGACAAACACGCACGCACACACACACACAATTCCAAAAGCTTCTGGATAGTTTTGTGAAACCTATGATAGATATTTTTCTAGAAGCAGAAATTCTCTGTTTGCAAAAGGAATCTTAGAGCAATGGAGACCATTTGGTAGACGAGTTTTCCTTCAAAAACTCGTCTAGCAATTGGTCTCCATTGCTCTTAGGAGGATCATGTCGTAGTAGAGCAGAAGAAGGTACTTCAGGGAGGGAGTCAGCCATCTCTGCTGTGTGCAGGGCGGGCTCAGGTGTCCTGACCCCACCTTTTCCCAATTTTCACGTTGGCTGAGGATAAAACACTTTCAAACCTGCTCCACCATCAACACATTCCGCGTGCCACAAGACACAGGCATGCACGTAACGCCGTGCGAGCCAAAGACATCGTGTGCACTCACCCCAACCGCACAGACACACCACACACACACGCACACACACACCCCCGCCCAGGAGTCTGACATGATCGCACCTCCCGACACGCAGAGAGATGGCGAGGCGCCCCCGGAAGGCGGTGGCCTGGTGTCTTTCTGTAACGAGACGCAGCAGCTCCTCGCCACATCCCTTCCCCTCGGACTCCAGCCTCAGCGTGAAGACCCCGGTCTGCAGGGCGCATGCATCTCTCCAGGGTCCCCTAGCACGATGCCCACCCTCTCTACCTGGGCTCCAGCCGCTGTGACCGCCTGCCGGCTCCTCGACCGTGTCCCTGCTCCCTCCCGCGCACGGGGCTTGGGGCTTTGGGGGGCTCGGGGTTTGGGGGGCTCGGGGTTTGGGGGGGTCAGGGTTTGGGGGGCTCGGGGTTTGGGGGGCTCGGGGCTTTGGGGGCTCGGGGCTTTGGGGGCTCGGGGTTTGGGGGCTCGGGGTTTGGGGGGCTCGGGGTTTGGGGGTCAGGGTTTGGGGGCTCGGGGTTCGGGGGACTCGGGGCTTTGGGAGGCTCCTTCTAACATACGCGTCTTTCGTGTCCGTCCACGGCCCCCACGCTTGCTCGGCGAGGCTTGTCTCGAGTCAAGGCCGTGACGCCATCTTGGTACAATCTCCACGTGGTCACTTTCCCCACCGCGGTCGACCCCGAAGCTGCCGCCAGGCTCTTTCCCGCCCCTTCGTTACCAGAAGCGTCGCCTTGCTCGACCCTCCACCCCACCCCGGCTCGGGTTCCGTCCCGTCTCCTGCAACCCTTGGGGCTCAGAATGATCCAAGCTCCTTACTTCCCGGTCGGCTGTGCCCTGAGTTCCGGGCCCGGAGCAGGACGGGTGACGTTTGGGAGCAGGGGACTCAGCAGAGCGGTGAGGTGGTTGCAGCCTGACGCGTTTCGGGGCTGTGGCACGTGGCATCAGTGCTCGTTCTGGCATCTCAGCTCGGTGCGATGTGAAAACTGTGCGTGTGTGTGGGGGGGGGTGGGGACTGCGTGACGTGGACGGTTTTGACACTTCTCCAGTCCTGCCTCCTGTCAAGGCGGCGGATTCTGTGCCTCGAGGGGGACACGCATCCCCCTCGTCCTAGAAGGTCGTATTTGAGGCTTTATTATCGCCTGTGTGTTTGTTTGGTACATAGCGGATTTAGCAGCTCTCTGTTCAGGACGCGCCCCGTCACGCACTGAGTCACAAAGCGTTTCTTTCACGCCGTCCTGGCAAACGTTGGTGCGCATGCAACGATTCCTACATCTTCAGGATGCTCTCGTGACTGTTTAATATATTTTCACATAGTTACCGCACCCAGAATCAACACCGGAGTCTGCACTGCGTCACAGCCCCACCCCCACCGCCCCAAGCGCCCCTCTCTACACGAGGAGTGCGGAGCTGGCCCCCTGGGCGACACGCGTCTCTCACCGCGCTCCCGTGCTCTGTCACTGTGTGGCTCACGGGACCTTATATGTGGATGACTTATTGTTCATCGTCCATTTTCACACACTAGACTGTGAGTCCCGTGGCCTTAGCATTTTGTTTGCAAATCTGAGAGGCTAGGACACATCTGGTCACGTAGCAAGCCTTCCATAAGTATTTCCAAATAAATACATGAGTAATGTTTGTGCTCAATTTTCCACCAAAAGTTAGCATTTAGAACATTTCATGGCAGTCAGAACACACCCACTAGGGCGTAAGCTCGTGAGATGGGAGCTGACATTTATCGGTCCTCGTGGTCATGGCTTCTAGCCTGGGACCCTGAATATATTAATTGATAGATATTTGCTTCATAAATGAAGCGTAATAAAATCAACGCCCTGCCTTTTGTAAGGAGCAACATGTTCATCCTGTGGATAATGAACAGTGAACAATGCTTAGCAGCAAAAAACAAATCTTTTTGAGAAAGAGATTAATTATTTAAAATATTTAAATATTTCCCCTTTGGCCATGATCCAAATGCACGCTATTTCATGCTCTGGTGACAACCTTTCATTCCTAGCGTCGTCATGTTGGGAGAGGAAGCAGCTGCAGCTCAGCGACGCACAGGTGGGCCGGGGCGGGGGAGGTGCCAACGAACCTCATCATCTGTAGCCGTTGGAACCTCAGAGTCTTTCTGCTGCAGCAACTCGGACACCCAGTGACATAAGCCGCATTGCTCCTCACGGGACAATGTTCCGAACGGGGTCCAGCCGCGGACCACGGGGGACTGAGGCCTCAGGGGGGAAGGGAGAGTAGGGAGACCGTGAGGGCCGGCCGGCCACAGCCTCCTCTCCACAGAGTTCACTGTGGCTTTTGCTGACTATTTCTCTTCTTGCAAAGAGGAAAACAACAAGGCCCATGATTTTAGGTGTTTTCTTTCTCCTCTCTCTCTTTTTTTTTTGATGTTGGCATAACCCGGCTTCCTTACTACGATTTCTGGAGGTTGCCACACACACCGAGTGTGGCGCTCACCTGGCTTCTGAAGTGGGGTGAATTACGCGGCGGGTGGGCGGGACAGGCCTCGGGGTGCTTTGCTGTTGGGGGACAGATGGGGTAGGAATGGAAGCTCGGCTTCGGATCTCCTCTCCAGGTAAATAAATACCAGATGCAGGAGAAGGCCTGGCTTGGGGTCAGATCTACGCCTCCCCAGCGCCTCGCTGGAGGGAAGAGGGTGTCTCTGCGGGTTTTCACGCCACAAACATTTGACAGCAAACGACAGGCGAAAGGAAGGCGAGTAAATACGTCTTCCAGAATTGTTAGAAGGTACCGAGTTACTGTAGGAAGTTAAGGACGTTTTTTCAGGACTTTATTTTTTCAGGTTTTTATGTGCTTGTTACAGATAAAAAAAAAATTTTTAGAAAGGCATGATCATGTCAAGAAAAAAGATCAGCTTCTTATTTTATAGGAGATTAGAGCTGAAGCGGACGGTCTTATTAGGATAATTTGAAATTTTAATATACCAAGAAATGGGAGTATAAGCTCCCATAGCGTCGTCAGGCCTGGGTCCTGACTTCACTGTTTCCTCACCGGGTAAACTGAGGCTCGTTACAGACGTCCCCCTCAGCAGACGGGGGCGAGGGCAGCGTCTGGGCGTCCGTCCGGAGAACCTCCGAGGTGCCCGGCGAGGATGCACGTCACCGATTGCGATCCCCGCCTGTCACACAAAGCGCCGCACGCGCATTCAGAATTCTCGTCACCACCGGGGGAACCTTCTGGAATTCTGTCTTGGCAGTGTTGAGTTCTTTGGCGAAGAGACGACGGCGTTCTCGTTTGCCACGAGGGCGTGCAGCGCCGGAACCTCCCTTTGTGCACAGTCGATAGTGACGCGACGTGTCAGCAGGCTGAGGGGGCGTCTCCCTCTCCTTCGAGCAGCTCGGGCTTGGGGGTGCTGGCCGCCGGCGGCATGTTCTGGCCGCGGTCAACCCCAGGCTCGGAGGCCGGACTGCAGGGCGGAGCCCCCTGCCCTGCCGCCCGGGAATCATTTAACGGCCATTTGAGGAAGGGTGGAACCCCGATCGTCATCACCGCGCGTGGCATACGCACGCATCGTTCGCGAAGCTCAAACACACAGTGGCATTAGACCTGCCGGGAGCATTCCGACGACGCGCACGGAACGTTCTGGATCGCGTGTTCACGGCCAACGCTTTTCGTGTCGCCCCAGCAGCGAGCCGGAGCTGTGGGGCGCCCCGGGGCCGGAATGAACAGGGGGCGTAGGCCTGCAGTTCGTTTTGCTACATGTAACAGATATGGACTAAGACATAATAACATTGTATACGGGAGCAGATGTAAGGAGCGCTTTGAAAACATAGAAGATGATTCTGAGTAATGAGCGCCTTATAATTTATTTATCGTGACACGTAAGAAAAATGTGGATTCCAATCAAAATACAATATGGCGCATTGCTTAATTCTCGACAAACTCTTTGACTATCTCTGATTATCTTTAATTTGGAAAATGACAAGTCTATTCTTTTTGCGGATTGCGCTCTTTTAAATTATAGCAGGAAAAAAGAGACTACTTAGACATGTAAATAACCATTTCCATATATTTGTGTAATTAATTCATTTTAAAAGCGTTTTTGGCTCTAGCTCTGGTTAATAATGTAGGAGCTTAACAGTTGCTCAATATATGTAGAACTGGCTTATTAATGATCAATTAGCAATCGCCCCCAAGTCACATCAGCAGACTGTGGCTGGTTCCCATCGCTGCCCCGACTGCCTCTCCCCCCATGTCACCTGCGTCCCCCTGAGTGCTTGGACCATCGCCTGCAAGGAAGACACCAGTGAGCGTCCTCACTGCCCAGCCGCCAGAGTGAGCGTAGGTGGGAGACCCTGAGTGGAGGTCCAGGCTGGGGTGCCCACCTGCCCAGGCCTCCCTACTGGGTCCGCAGGTCAAGCCCCGCCTGTCCTGAGCACAGAGCTCTTGCTGGGCAGACTGCTCGGGGGACCCCCTCCCCCGCCGGGCCGAAGGAGGAGCGCGTCCACCTTGTCCGGCTCTAGACTGCCCCCGGGTCCTTGCTGGTTTCCCTCAGCCCGGCCCACACATCTGCAGAATGAATCACTTAAGTTTCTTCTAAAGACTTTCCCAATCAAGACGGCCTTTCAGGTGAATGGTCCATCCAGCCAGTGGAATGGCAGTCAGACAAAGGAGGAGGCTGTCTGCCGTGAGAAGGCTGGAGCAACCTCGAACGCGCATCACTCAGCGAGAGGCGCCCACGCGAAAGGGCTGCCTGCGCACTGTGCGATTCCAACCGTGTGACACTCTGGAAAAGGCCAAACTCTGGGACAGGAGAAGGACCCGAGGTGGCCGGGGGCGGGGGGGAGGGGTGCACAGCCGGAGCGCGAGGCCGTGCAGGGCATTGCGACTCCTCTGCGTGTTGCCGCGCTGGTGGACCATGTCACGGCACGTTGGTCCACGCCGACGGTCGAAGCTGATGTCACCTGTGGACTCTGGGTGGTGATGCGCGCTGCAGGTCCATCGGTTGTCACAAACGTCCCCTCTGGCGGGGATGTTGACATGGTGCTGCATGGGAGACTTTCACACTTCATCCCAATTCTGCTCTGAACCTAAAACGACCCTAAAATAATTAATTCTTAAGTTAAAAAAAAACCTTTAATTAACCCATTTGAGTATCCAAATGCTTTCTGTAGAACCCTGGCTCACAGAGAACTCGTCCGTTTTCCCGATTTCTTACGTTCGGCGTTATTTCATTCAGCAGGTCTCCACAACACCAGCACTTCTGTAGGTATTGTGAAGGATCCGTTCACTGGGATGACCCGGTGTATCTTAGCGTTCGGCTTTACTTAGGCCGGTTTTTGTCTGTACGCATTAAGGTGTCATGATTGGCACCACTGGATGTAGCATTTAAAATTCATTTTGAACAGTAATGAGGCAACTCAGGCATGACATGACGACTGTGATACAGGAAAATTTACGAAAACACTTCTCCAGTACGCGGTTTCCTCTGTAGACATATGTACTTGGAGCACAGTGGGTTGTCGCAAACCCTGCTCAACTCGAAAACCTTTGACGCGCGAAGCAGGGGAGCAAGTCCGTGAGACGAGGAAGGTCATTGCTCCCGAAAGCCGCGGCCCGCTGAAGTTTGTAGCTTTCTGCTGCTGCTGGTTTGGGTTTGGGTTTTGGTGGTTGTCTTCGTGGGGCGGGCAGGAATGCAAACACTCCCTTTCTGTGTGTTTTCATTATCCAGTCCAGTCTCCAGACTGCCACTAACCAGGGGACAGTAGATTCACACAGCAGTCACAAAGGCACGAGTGCCACACTCTGTCGGTAGAAGAGCCCTCTCTGGCCTGGCTTGCTGTCCTGCCCTCACGCAAACGGCAGGAATTGTCTCCTGCTAGGCGATGTGAGGTAATCGTTCATCAGAAAAGCAAAGTTAAATTAAAATGAAACTTATTTTCAAATAATTCAAGTAATTTTAAAATAACTTAGAATTTTTAATAATTAAAATGATTTCACAAAAGGCATATGCCTTATGTAAAACATAAGAAATAAACATTACTTTTTTTCTGATGTGTTACTTCAAAATAGTTAATCTAATAGTCTTTAACTTTTATCTCACTGTATGATTAATTAGGTTGGGTTTATGATTTTTACCACCCAATATATAAAGAATTCATTGACTTTTAAATAGAAATATTTTCCATGCTGAAGCTAACATTTTAGGGAAAAAACACACACACACACACACATCCTATGAAAATGAGCATGGAAATAAAATACTGTGTTTTCACTTTAATTAAGTTCCTATGTTGGAGTATTTTCTTTTGTAAATAAAATAATATATTACACTTTGTTGAGAGAGAGAGAGAGAGAGGGAGGGAGGGAAGGAGGGAGGGAGGGAGGGAGAGAGACTGGTCAAAAAAAGTCTGTGGAAATCAGTAGATAAAAGAACACACACCCTTTAGCCCTTTAGCTCCACCAGGCCAGACTCCATCATGATTTAAAGGATCTGTTTTTCCTGTGGCGATTTCTTTTACGTGATTATAAGAATATGATTACACTCTGCTTTTGTGTTCAATGCTATGTAGAACTAAGGGAAAGTATCATGTACATTATCCTCAGATTTGACATTTTTTACCCTTAATCCATATTTATCCCTTTAATTATTTATTTCTTCATACTTAGTGTAAGCATGTTTCTGAGGATATTATTGGTTTAAAGTTTTCTTTTTTGACCAAAACCCTAACATATTTTAGAGTACCACTAAAGAGAATTTAGACATCTCCAAACCATATTAATTAAAAGAGACATAGATTCCTGTTGTAGAACATTTAGAATCGTATTTCTCATGTTTGCGAAATGAAATTCAGTTATCATTCCAATCATCTTTTAGACCAGGATACAAATAAGCTCTTATTTCGACATTATGACATATACATTTAGCAATTGTTGCAGAAAGAGGGAAGTTTTATCCTCCTCGATTTTAGAGAGGGACGAAGGAATCAGGAGCAGCTCTGTGGGGCTTGGGACACACAGCACCGGGAGCCGCAAGGCGCAGAGGGGCATTTTCGCTTCGCTTTACACTGTGCCTTTTTAAATTGCAAACTACAGTTTTCTGCGGCAAGTAAAACCGAACTTACAGAGTAGAAACCTAAATGAAATCTAGATATGTAGACAAATTTAATTAGCATTGCCTACATCATATGCTCATTATTTTGTAATTAAAGTTCCTACTTAAACCCGGGTTATAATTGTGACTATAATTTGCCAGAGAAAATGTTCCCAAACATGGCTGCCACCTGCCCTCGGCAAACCGTCAAAAAACGTGGGAGGCAGTGGAGTCGTTAAACACCTTCCCGAATCTTCACTTCTGTCTGTGCTGTAACTAGAGGAACATTTTTTCTTCCTCAAATATGTGTGCTATAAAGGATGCTTCCTGGAGTCCTCAGAAATCTACGGGATGGATGGATGGACAGAGGGACGGACAGATAGGTGGATGGGTGGACGGACGGATGGACGGGTGGATGGATGGATGGATTGGCAGATGGATGAATGGGTGGATGGGTGAATAGAGGGATGGACGGATGGAGGGACGGACGGATGGATGGATTGACAGATGGATGAATGGGTGGATGGATGGATAGAGGGACAGACGGAGGGACGGATGGACAGATGGAGGGACGACGGATGGATGGATGGATTGACAGATGGATGAATGGGTGGATGGATGGATAGAGGGACGGACGGAGGGACGGACGGAGGGAGGGTTGGATTGATACTCCTGCCTGCAGTACAACATCCCAGCTCGAGCCCCAAGGCAGAGACCGTGTCATGCGGCTGCTCCGTGCGCCTTCGCGCCTGGCCCCCACGTGCGTACCGCGGTTCCCAAGCCCGTCTCTGACCCGGGGCGTCCGCGCCCCTGTGGGCAGAGCCCCGCTTCTCTCCCACGGATGTCAGCCACGGGCACAAAGGTGCACCTTGTCGCCAACACACGCGCCCCCGCACGCTCTGTGTGACTAGCTTCCGAGACTGAGACGGACTCTCGCACTTGTCCCGAGAAGGCGCGCAGCGGCCCCCGGGGGCACGCGCGCCGTGCCGGCTCGTGCATCGCCCCGGGGGAGCCCCGGCCTTGCGGAAGGGGGGGCGGCGTCGCTGGTAAGACGCAGCCGCTGTCCTCCCCTCTCGCGCTCACGCAGGGCGCGTCCACCCGCTCGCGCTCCCCTTCCCCCCGCGGCAAGGCCAGCGTGGCTGCCGGCCTGGGCCAGGCGTCAGATTGGTGCGGGGACGTGCGGTGCACAGAAGTGGACACCTGCTCCGCCCTGTGTAGCTCCAGGCACACGGGAGACGTTGGTCCCAGGGGGTCACCGCTGCGGCCAGTCGCAGGATCCTAACCGAGCACAGCCGAGCGCCCCGCTCTGGTCAGCGCCCCGTGCAGGTCCCGACGACAGAGGGCACTGCTCCCTCTGCCACACGCCATCTCGGTTCCGGGGGCCGCGGCCCTTTCACCTGCGGCCACCATCCTCGGCCAGGCCACCCATGGCCGCAGGACAAAGTGCGAAGGACCCGTCTGAGAAGTGTCCCTTCCCCACGTGCCGCAGCGGCCAGGGCTGAGGTGCACAGCTGGGGTCCGACCGCAGGGGGCTGGAGGCTCAGGGTGGGGCGTTTGCGGGAAAGGGGGCGCGGGCTGCAGCTCCGGCTGCCGAAACGAGCGCCTGACGCAGGTGCATCGGGCGTCTGCAGGAGAGACGCGCGCGCACCTTCCGCGACAGCGTCCTGCCCGCGTCGGCGCGCGCTGCCCGGGACGAGCGGCAGGTGGCTTCGGGAAGGGGCTGCGGGTGCGGCAGTCTCAGCCTCGTGGGGACAGTGGCGGGGCGGGGCCCAGGGCCTGGGAAAGGAGGGCGCTGGACCCGCGACCGGACGCGGGCCTCGCCCTGCGAGTGTCTCTAGAATGCGCTTTAGAATTGGAGCTGGTTCATTCGATTCCTTTGCAAAACTTGTCTTTTGCCGTTTTGCCAAACATAATCGGTTTGAGTTTTGTGCGTTTGTGCATTATTTGTATCCTCCGTGTTGCCATTTTTTCTTGAACAGGTAGCTTGAACAGGGACTATATTTTGTATTTGTATTTATGCAGATGTCACCATTGTTGCGGCTGGCGCCCGGGCTGTGTGATTTAATGTTCTACATGGCGTGGGCGTGCTGCCCCTCGGAGGAGAAACTCGTGTTTATGAAGTGTGGGGGAAAAGCACTTCACGTTCCTGGAAATCGTTTAAGCCAGACCTTTCTGGGTGTCTGTGGACAGAGCTGGTCCTGCAGGCCACCCTCGTAAGGCAGTCTGCCTGGGGTCAGGTAGATGGCCTCGAGAGAATGAAGGGGGTGACAAGGGCCCACGAGACCCTTTGCCCCGGCGCGGGCCTGGGTGTGCGGAGCGTCATAAGAAAGGGAGTTTAATGGCGTTCATGGAGTCACCCCAAAACCTCAGACCCAGAATGGACAACACTACCCAACGACAGAACCAGCGAAAAAAGATTCTTCTTCTCTCTCACTCTCCTTCTGTCACCCCCACTTCCGCCCTGGGGTGTCAGAGGGGCACGGCTCACACACAGGGGAAATCGAGGCACGGGGCATGTAAAGGGCCGGATTCTTCTCCCTCCCCAGCTTTCTCCCCTCTGCTGGCCCCAGTCTGAAAACAAAAACAGAAACGAAAAAAACTAATGTTAAATCAAGCCTGAGTTTTGACGGTTGTGTGTGGTGGGGATTTTTCTGTCCAGAGAAAGTGCAAGTATTTGCAACCACAGAACGGGCCTCAGGCCGTCGCATTGGTCTGGAGGTCGCTGAGACGCCGACTGGGCTGCCCTCATGCCCGACCCAGGGGTGGGGGACGGGCCTGGCCGCTGTGGGCACGTTTAGGGGACAGGCCGGGGTCGGAGGAATAGACACACGGAGAGTCCTGCTTGGCCCCCTGACTGGTCCCGCCGCGGGCGACTCTCCGTGGGCCCTGGTGGGAGTCTGGCAGCCTCGCCGACCTTCAGACCCTGTCCCTGCCAGAGGCACGTCGTGATGACTTTGCGGGAACACGGTGGCCCAATTCAGGTGCGTTCCCGCAGCGCGCTCAGCCCTGGCCTGCGTTCCTCCTGCGTTCTCGGCGTCCTCTTGGGATGTGGGTGCCACTGCCGTCCCTGCTCAGAGGGGAGGACCCAGCCGCCAGGGGTGTTGCGGGTGAATGAATCGGAGGCTTTCTTTTCATTCTCCTTTTTTCTTGTCTGAGATCTTTATCTGATAAAAAGAGAAATGCCTTGGTCAAAAAAAAAAAAAAAAGAAGAAGAAAGAAAGAAAGAAAAGAAAAGAAAAAAACCTGCTACTTTTTGTCGTCCGCTTGCTGTGTCTCTTCTAGAAGCTGCTCGCCCTCTCTGTGCCTCAGCTTCCTGACGTATGAGTTGAGTATTTTGAACTAAGCAGGATATCTACAGTTTCTAGAGTGATCGTCCTTAGCCATGAATCATTGGCAGAAAAATCGGGAAATAATATTCATACAAAATGGGGAGGAAAATGCAAACGATTTGCATTTGCAGAGCTGTACCCGGATGAAAAGAATCTGTCCATGTAATTATATTCATTGTACGATACACCTGTACCACTCAGGTGGCCAAGAGATTCGCGTTTGCACGTGACAAGAATGAAGAACACAGGCAGCAAGGAAATCAACAAAATCAGATGTGCTTCAGAGGTGGAGAATTCACATTAAAATTCTCCATCTAAACGGTCTGCCAAAGGGTAGTGGATACTTTAGACAGAGATGTGGTGGTGGGGTGGGGGGGGGATCATTGTTTAGAAATCATTTAGTGTTTTCGAAAGGCTCTCAGCATACTTGCACTAATGCAGCAGTTTGGTGTTTATACCCATAGTTCTCGGTGGCAGTTTTAAAAGTCCGCTACAAATGGGATATATCTCCATCACAAACTCATCTCTTTTTGACCATCGAGCATTTTGAAAATGGAAATACAGTCAAAAGGAAACCACATGTGTAGAATGCCTGCCCCGCAGGAGAAAGGGCAGGTTATATGAGTGAAAATTCATGTCCACATTTAAACAGCAGCCAGCGCCCTGCAGTAGGTTTAAACATTGATAGACAATATAATTATGACCTTGAGAAAAAAAAAATGCTTGTCAGGTTCTAAGTGACGTTTCATTGAATCTTATCCATACCTGACTCCATTATGATGTGTAAGTAGTACAAAAACCTCCCCAAATATTGCCATTTTAACGAATTATCTCCACAAGTAGTTAAAAGTGCTTTCTTTACATGGATTATAAGTGAGTTGTGATGATGCCATCACATTCAACTCCGTTCTCACGTGGTATTCGAATACACGGAAACGGGAGAGGTGAATGTGTGCGGGGCTTAAACGTCTCTCCATCCCTTACAATAAACACCACCAACAGCTCATGGCGCTCCGTAGAAAAAAGTACACGTTGGTGTCTTCACCAACACAGAGGTCCGAGCAGGGCGGTCACGGTGTCAATCACAGCAAACCAGCTAACACTGCTCGGTCTGCCCTCTAGAATCAGGAACTCGCTGGACGCA
The DNA here is from genome assembly GCA_003508835.1 of Eonycteris spelaea. Lineage (NCBI taxonomy): Eukaryota > Metazoa > Chordata > Mammalia > Chiroptera > Pteropodidae > Eonycteris > Eonycteris spelaea. The sequence goes on along the minus strand of PUFA01000002.1, from coordinate 1,444,105 downwards.
GGCATGCTTACCTGTCCAGGACATCCATCACCTGTCCGGGACATCCATCACCTGTCTGGGACATCCATCACCTGTCCAGGACATTCATCACCTGTCCGGGACATCCAGCCAGCAAGGAAGCCCTCTCCACGGTCTTCAGAGGGCCGTGTTGGACCTTGGCCTTGGCCCTTCGGATGATCCCCGAGCCCCTACTCTGTTCACAAAGCGCCAAGTTCAAATGGATGGTACTTATATTCCTATACAGTTCTAAGATCGTACTTTTCTGTTTTTACTTCAGAAGCCCATTGTTATTAGGGCTCTATTGATCAAAATGTATCATTTCTGAAAAAAAAACCTTATTTCTTTAGAAATAGAATTTGATCAATATTTTATGACGTTTAAAAAATTTAAAACGCTCTTGGAGTCGTAAAAGAATGTTTTCCCTGGCTCACACCACCCTGGAGAAAGCATCTATACCAATGGCTTATCACACACATTTCAACAAAAACGTAGCCCTGCCTTGCAGGCACTGAGGAGTTCTGCCAGTGGCAGGCCTGGGTCAGGGGCCAGGACCCCATTTTCCAGCCGCCACATCATTGACAGGTCGATTAACCTTTACGAGCCTTTGCTGTGTCACGTGCCCAACAAGTTTTCATGCATGTTAGGTGTGTGTGTGAGGCAGCGGCAGCAAATTAATATTGTGCAATTTTAATAAGATTCCATTATATTTTAATAAGATCTTCACTTCGTGTTTCCATGACGTGTTTTGAAGACAAAGCAGGGACATCATCATCACATCTGAAGTCAGTGCACAGATATCATACCCATACTTACACACACGATGCTATTACACAGAGTTATACATCCAGTAAGAAAGTCCCATGCGCGTTATAAGCTCAAACTTGTTGTAAACATTTTTCTTTTTTTTAGATTTTAAAAAATGCTGCAGGAAATGAATGATCATATTTGTCTAAGGAAGCATTTTGAAAAAGTCTTCCATATGAGCTTCAATATAAAAAATATTCCAGTGAAATATGTACCAAACCCTGACAAATCCAGACCCTCACAGGAGAGCATACTGGGCTTAAAATCGCCCGTCCAGTGAAACGTTAACATCATGACTGTAAACGTGAGGAGTGTAAGGTGCTCACTTGCACCTACCTGTCTTTGGTGGGAGACCCCCTTATCCCCCTGGGGCGTGGTCTCCTCTTTCAATGACCACAGATTATCCACCTCCTCATTGTCCTTTGTGCTCTTGAGAGATCGTCCTGGCTCCCTGAGGTCAGACTTAAGCAGCTGAGTCCTGCCCACACCTTTTTCTGAGGTTTGTTGCATTCACGTTTACCTGAAAAGCTGGTCCTCTGAGCGCTTCCTCAGACCTGCTGCCACCTAGCGGCCGGTGAAGGCCTCGCACCGCCCGGCAGGGTCCGATGGCGTGGACACCAGCCCAGGTGGCTTCTGCAGGGCTGACAGGCTCATTTAGTTGCATTCTTAATCGGCTTAAATTCTTTAAAAACGCATGCGCGATTCCATCGTTGTCAATTTTTCATTAACGGTGTTTGGAAAACCCCGGGTATGCCTACCTACTTTACCAAGCGTAACGCTGTGAAATCTAAGTTCGTTCAGAAAAGTATTTCAAATGAAAATGTAGACAGGCGGTACGCGTGCCCTGATTACGCAAAGCGAATGCAAAGCAAACCGCCGGGTAGTAGTGAGCATATTGATTATAATTTGAAGTAATAATATTCTGTGTATAGTGTGTTAAATGTTATTGCAATATTTTACTCTTTTAGACCTTTTTTAAGCGTGGCTGTTAGAATATGGTAACTCCCTCGGTGGCTCCCCGTGGAACCCTCTGGCACAGAGTGGGTTGGCACGGCGGGTCTGTTTGTGACCCGTTGCATGTCAAGTCCAATGATTTATCCACAAAGTAATTGTCAGCATGCCACATCCAACAGAACCCACTTTTCAGAAACGTGCCAGTCTCGAGTTTTAATTGTATTTACATGCAAGCTTACCAACTATAAATAACTTTTATATTTCTATTTTTTCCAATAAGGTATGTAAGGTTTTGTAATATATTGATGTATTAGAAATGCCGTTGCTGAAATTGGTTTCTTTTCTCACTTATTTTAAAGTTTGATTTTGTTTTCAGGATTTTGGGTGCTACAGAAAAATTGTGTATGTTACAACTACTAAAGTATTTACCAAAAGTTTTTTTTTTTCCTTTCCTTTTTGGTAGAATGTGGCCATATATCTACTATCTCAATAGACTTGTTAAATCATGAAAAAAGAATAATAGTATACATATGGTAATATGCAAAGTTAAACAGATGTCAAAAAGGGAAAGTAACCCTTGACTAGCCTACTATTAAGAAATACCAGGCTGTCCTAAGTGATTTTTAAGCATATTTAAAGTAGTGAAGCAGGGTTTTAAAGCTGAAGTCTTTGCCAAAATAAGGAGAGCAGACAGAACGAGGGAATTGATTTTTATCGCGAGTCTAAACTCAGTTTTGCGACGCGCAGGTCGTGGCGTGGCAGACGGGGTGCTTCCGACGGGCGGGGCGGGGGAGGGGCTGGCGCGCCATCACCGCGTCCTCGTCCGTGTTCTGCGCCCACGCGTTTTTCCGTGATTTGTGTCTTTGCTGAACAAAAACATGGTGGGGCTCGCAAGCCGCCGACGCGGCCGACAGCTGCCTCAGACTCTTTCTCACCGACAGCCGCTGCCGCTGGCAAACACTGTCTTTCCATCGTCGGAAACGCACGCTTTTGCACGCCCGGGCTCCTTCCCTGTCTTACACTAGGATGTTGTTGTCTTTTAGAAACACTGCATTCAACTCTGCCGGGAATGGCAAAGCCAGCGACACAGACGTTCAAAGTTGTCTGTGACTGAAACGGCGTGGAGATGCTGGAACAGGCCCCACGTCTAGATTTCTGCGCGTAACCTCTGGGCTGATGTCCTTGTGGAAGGCGACGGCGCCCTCTGCGTGGGAGAAGCGTGGGCGGGGGCGGCGACACTTCGCGAAAGTCGCGTTTATTAGCCCAGCTTGACGTGGACGGAGAAGCTCGCGTGCCTGCTGATCGGGAGACGCTGCGGAACGGACCCCGCAGCCTTGCACTTCTGCGGGGGGCGCCGCCGCCGCCTCCCCGGCTTCCCCTGGGAGAGTGAGCGAAGCCCGGGATTAAATGTGGGCGTCTGTTCAAACGTGCGTCTGTCCTCCGCGTCTGTCTGTCTGTCTGAGCCCCGCACGTTTCTTTACGACGCGTTTGAAGGAATCGTCTTTTTGCATTGGATTTAGGGGAGGGTTGACAGGCAGGGCGCGGGTGGCCGCGGCGCTGCGGGCGCGTGGCCGCGCGCACGTCTGTCCGTGTGTCTGTTGCGCAGACAGAGAAGGGAAGAGGCAGCTTCGTCGTGGCCCGGAATCTCGTGCCGACGCCGAGATGCTCCGCAGCCGGCTGACGGGGCCGCTGGGCCGGCACCGAACCCGCCCGGGAAACGTCCAGTCGCAAAGGCAGGAGGCGGCGCCTGTGGCCAAGGCTCTGCCCGCGGCGGGGTCACCGCGCGTCCCACGCCACGTGCGCGCCCAGCGTGCGCACCGACCGGAGCGCGCGTCGTCGAGGGACTGTCGTCGCTCCCGCAGCAGTGACGCCTGGTGACTTTTTATTCCAATTGTACCGAAATCGAGATCGCGATTTAAAATCGCGTGTTCTCTAAATAGCCGACGGGCCAGTTCGCGTGTGCAAAGGAAACCCGGCAGGGTGACCGTCACCCCGTCCAGGGCCTGGCCACGAGTCGCGACGACAGTGGCCCAGCGATGTCACGCGGTGTCCCGTTGGTCTCCCGGGCGGCCAGCTCTTCGATAAGTTAATAAAAAGCTGCTCTCTTCGCTTTTATGAAATGAGTTTTCATATTCATGTGAAACTTATAAATCATCTTTTGATTCCTCATTTGTGATTTTATTTAATCTTTTTTTCTAAAAATAGCCATCTATTGTCTAATACTACCTCTTATTACGCATTTCCTACCAACCTGGCGCTTTAATTTTTTGAAACATAAGATTTCGCCTCTCTGTGGCCGCCTCACTTAATTGCATTCTGTGAGCCAATATTTATTCATATTTTATATGATTTATACTTGTGTAGATCCGTTTACTTTCAATTTTGAGAAACCTATTTGTCACATTATAGATCATTAGACAGTATCACTGTCTTTTTTAACACTCTTGAAACTTTAAACTCCGTTCATCGAAAATAAAACTAAATTTTAATCATCATACACCAGTGAACACTTACCAAGTGTAGAGACTATTAAGCACTAGAACGATACATAAATTATGAAACAGGCTGAAATTTGAGAATAGATTAAATCATTTGGGGAAAGCTGTATGAACATAAAGAGAAATAGAATCATCGAGGATTCTGTAAAGATTTAACTGATTATAGTTAAAGTTTATAATGGCAAAGGTATAATCAGCGATGTTGGCAATTGAAGCGTAAGATTTTCTTGGACTCGGCCACTCACGTTTAAATGAAAGGGTGTCATGAGTCAGCTTGTTCTGAAGTCACTTGGAGTAAGGTGCATTAAAGGGTGCGATGATCACCTGATGACGAATGGTATAGCTTAATAAGTAGCAGCATGCGCTTCCACGTCTGGCATTTCAGCTGAATTTTCTGGATATAAGTGGGAAATAAGGCACAAGAAAAAAGGGAAAAGATGCTTGTGCAGAACAGCACATTCAAGCGGAGATGTGATAGAGAAGGTGACAGAAAAAGGGGGGGGCAGGCGTCAGGACAGAGGCAGGAGACGGGCAGTGACCAAGGACGAGTTCAAGGACGAGAGGCGGGACGAGAGGAAAAAGCCAAAACGCCCCGGAAAGGCCACCAGTCCAGCCTGCCGAGTAGGGACGTGCGTTGTCAGCTCCGCCTGGCGACCGCAGTCCTTTCTGTGTGTGGGCTTCTCACCGGGCTGGTCCGGGACCCCGCGTTTGGGAGGAGCAGACGTAGCCACACAGAGCCGCTCGGATGCAGGTGCAGATAATGCTTAAGTGAAACTATGGTTTGCATAGTAAGTGTCTACAGAGGAGACATTTTAAAATAGTGTCAGTGTTACTCTACGCCGTGGTATAAAATGGATCTTCCGGTGGCATCTCGGTAATATTTTGAACTTTTTTGAACTTTTAAAGCTATCTAGAGTTTATGTCTTCGAAAAACTAGTTTTTGCTTTCCTTCATCATGTGAACATATCTACAGGCTCCTTTAAAATGAATTCTGATACTTCGTTATCTGTTCTGAAATAATTATAGATGTTAACAATTTTAATTAAACAATTTTCTGATTAGGAAAGTAAAACTTAAGACATTTTTGAGCAGAGATCTGGTGCCCAGAGAAAACCACTGTTATTTTTGTCGAGGTTATTTTTTTGAAGTCACTTTTTCCTGTGTACACAGACACAGAATACATACACATGTTTATTTTTTAAAATTGGTATCACACTATATATGAAGACTTTGTTATATAATTTTTACTTAAAATTAAATCAAGAATATTTCCTTGTTTTATTACCAATTTATAAAATTATTTTAACCAACTAAAGTTTGAGTTTATGTAAATTGTCATTTAGATTATCCTCTATTTTTACACACCGAGTTTGTCTTCAATTATATTCGATGCTTCGTGGAACAAAATACATCAGATGTAACAGGATCTGATTTTATCAGTATAGATCCTTAAAAACGTCAACACACTTCAGAGTTCTTGGTTTTGTAACTAACACACTTTCCACAAAGTGTGTCCAAATTCATACTCTTCCCAGGAACGAATGAAAACACACTGGATGTTATTATTAGTAAAAGCTTTGTAAAGTTGAACTGAAACGTTCATCATTTTTGCTTTAATCTGCAGTTTTTAGAAAGTTTTCCATATGATTTTTTGCCCAGTGAGGTTGAAAATGCAGCATCACGTTAGCATTTAGGTGCGTTTTGAATACTTAGAAACGCTGAACATTGACTAACGTATAATAATTGCCACACCCGTGCGGATGTTTGTTTTAACGTGGACTCCCCCAGGATGCTCTCGCCATAGCTGCTTAAAGCATAAAATGAAGGACATCGTATTACATACATAAATCAATATGTTTATGCTTTTGTCCTTCGTTTAAAAGTGGAAAGATGAGTCCTTTCATCTTGGCATAAAATTTCTTTTGGCAAAACACAACACAACACATCGTCTGATCTTCCCTTCCCTTTTTTTATAAAATATAAAGGAGAGGTTATAATTCTTTAATTCCTTTAATTCCTTCCTTGTGCTATTATCAACAGCATCGATAAAAAGTGAACTAGATACGGATTTAACTTAAAACTTGAGGGGAAAAAAATCCAAGAAAATATAGCTATGCCGTAATACTTACTCTGTGATGGGATCTCATGTAATCTTTATAAGGCCAAGGATGTTAGGCCTTTTCTCACTAACTTCATTGTTTTAGGAAGTATTCAGGCCAAGAAGCTTTATGGACCTCAGTGGCAAAACTTACATAACTGACTATTTATGGCCCGCCTTCCACACCACACACGCCGTGTTCAGCTGAGAAAATACGTGTGTGACCAACACGAGAGCACATTTCTTTTAAAACATCTGTGAGCAAACCTTTTAGTTACTTTACTCCAGGACAGATAACAGCACTATGAGTTTTCAAAGCAAGGCAGGTATAAAGTCTGTTGAGGGCAGCAGCTCTTCTCCAAGTGATAAAAACTCTAGTCATCTTCGAGGTCCTGCGAAGGAAGCAGCTTAGGGACATCAGTGATGCATTGTTACGTGTCAACATCACACTCGATGTCCCTCCAAGGAACACCGAAGAAGATTCCAGGTGCGTTCAGGAGAGGGAGGCATGTCTTTACGGAGGGAGCCGGCCAGGGCATCCGTCCATCCTGCCCTGTAAACACGCACCTGCTTCCGGAGTCTGTGACCTGGACGGACAGATGCTCAAAGAACGGTCACTTGCGTGGATGCTTCTGCTAATGCCATTCAAACTATGCTTCGGATCGCACCGGACATTCTTGGGCACTAGAAAACTTTGAGTGTCGGACGGATGCCTGAAATGCTGCCATCATGCTCACTGCTTAGGAAGCTGAAAGGTGAGAAGACAGGGCCGTCGTTCCCAGGTGTGCCAGCGAAGCGACGCTTCACGTAAGGTGCGTGGGGGACGCGAGGAGCTGGAGCGATCGCCTGACTCGCAGAGCGCTCAGGGCTCAGGGCGCGCTGCTTACTCAGGGCCCTGAGCCCGCACGTTCGCTCTTCCATCTCACGGAAGCGCCTGATTTAAAGCGCGGGCTAAGTGCCTGTCCGCGCGCGTCCGGCGCCCGGAGGGCTTTTCTGTAAGAGCAAAGTGGTGGGAACGACGGGGCTGACCGAGCACACCAGCCCCGTGAAGAAGCGCAGTGTGGGTGCCATCTCACGCAGCAGCGGACCGTGCGCCCCAGCCAAGTGTCAGGGTTTGTGCCCAGACAGTTGGGCCCAGACCCCGCCTTCGAACTGAATATTCGTAGACCCTGTCCTGGCCACAAAAAAAAAAAAAAAAAAAAGGCCATTTCCCATGAACCCGTTGTCACCCTTTACCAGCGTTGCCACGTAAAATACCGGGAACCCAGCTAAATACGAATCTTGGGTGGACAATGAATAGGAACTATTTCTTAAAATTTTGTTGCTTATCTGGAAATTGAATTTAACTGGAATATCTTGCCTCTATTCTTATTTGCTACCTAACTCCCAAAATAAATTAGGCAATCATTATAACTCCCCTATTAAAGATAAAGAAGTTGAAGATAAAAACGGTCCATTGCCCGGAAGGACACAGCTTATGTAATGTTAAATCCAGAAACCTATTCTTTCCTGCAATTGTCCCTAAGTGTCGATCAATAAAAAAGTGCTGTTTCTTGACTTTAAATAGTAAGGGAATAAAAAGAAGCATTTACACATATATGTATTCGTGGACTACTAAATATCGTCATTGCATTTTTACAAACCTTTCTTTTGTGTGTGGAAGATGGCCATGTTTTCAAGATTATGCTCTTAGTATTTTATTAAAATTTCTCTTTTAAGAGATAAAAAAGAGAGGATCGTAATTTTTTTTATCATTTTCTTTTTCTTTTTTTTTTTGGTTTGTTCATTTATTTGTTTTACAGCTCTGCTAGCAAAATAAAATAATGGTGACACCATGTTCACGACATTGTTAGAATAACAGGTAGTATGTAGAATCCAGTTGCATTAGGCTTATATTGTTTCTTGCTTTGTAATGAGAAATATCATTGGGTATTAATTTTATTCCTCACAAAATACTTACCTTTCATTTGATCTCTGAATATATAAGACTTCAAATTCATCAGAAATTTTTTCTATCAATTATCTATCATCTATCATCCCTCTATCTTTGTGTGAGACTGATTCATCATTAAGACTGATATGAACAGAAATACACAATATCGAGTTGGAGTTATGGCCATCTTATACGAATCTCATTTTGTCTACTGAGAGTTTATTGGGGAATTACAGATTATAAACTTACTTTCACCCAAAAATACTTTATATGAATCTACAATAGTTTTGAAATGTTATGAAGAGTGTGATTATTTCTGATGCTACTTTAGTTAACATACAGTGGAATATCTTGCCGTCATCAAGCTATGATGTAAGCAAATCATCAATATTACCAATTTGAAACTATTTATTTGAGATGCATATGGTTTCTATGCATTTTTTTTTCAAAATATAGCAATTCTGTTACTTGGATCTGTGCTTATGAACTCATGAAGGCTTGGTCATAGTTTTTTGGTTTTTTGGATTTTTTTGCTATATACAATAAAATACAGCACAAGTGTTGGGGGTGAACATGGCGAGACCAATGTGTGTGGCTGTGCACACGGTCACAGAAGGCTGTGGACTGACTGTGTGCTGAGAACAGCACTACTCGGGCCTAGGAATGACATGCAAGCTTGGAGCTGGAAGGGTAATCATCGTCGTCATTATCATCATCCAACCTTGGTTTCCATGTTTTTATAAGAACGTTGCTTTTGAGTTTCGGCCGAGGCACTGTATGAAAATTTGCTCTCCTCTATTCCTTCAACATTTTAAAAATTAAATTTCGGGATAATTTTCCTAGAGCAGCATTTGATTTTTGTTTGTCAACTAAGCATAGGTAAACAACTCAGGAAAAGACGCTGTGGTTTATTTATTTAATTTGTTTGTTTGTTTGTTTGTTTGTTTTCTGCAGAAATCTCACAAATATGGCACTGTCTACCTATCACACATTAGAACATTGACAAAATTCTCTCCTTATCAAGAAAGAAAAAGACTTGCGAGAAGCTTAGGTTACTCTCTCATCTGTGTAATTATGTAACTTACCTCAGACTTCATTTCTCAGTCTTTCGCATACACTTCCTTGAAATAAGGAGAGTGGCCCAGTGTCTTCGCTCTAAGATGACATCTCCGAACTATCTTCCCCACGTGGTTCATCCATCCCTCTCCTCCGGACTAAGTTAAAAACGTGCATGGTCCCTGGCAGATGCCCGAGTCATCTTTCCAAAGTGATTGATAATAGTGCACTAGTAGGTGAAGCTCCCGGCAGCGAAGCTTGTTGGTGTCTTAGCAGCTGGCGTTGTCTTTCAACGGTCCCGAATGATACGGGAACGGGGTGTCTCGGAACGGACTTGGAGACGGTCTGCAGCGCTCAGCTTTTAAACAGTTTTGTTTTTCTTGTTTCAGAATATTACAGAAGTGAAGACGGTTTAAGACACTGTCTTGGTTTCTGACTTTAAGTACATTAGCATGTAGAGCGGTGACTTAGTCGTGCATTGATAGGTGTATGTTGTAATTAACGGCTTAAAATTGAGGCATTTTACAATTTTTTATCTCTTCTCCACAAAAGACGAATTTTCAGGCTCATGCTATTTTTGATATATATATGTTTTCTCTTTTGAAATATTATAACAGTAAGATTTTGACTCATTTTGGCTCTTCTGGTGATGCTTTAGTTTTTTTCCTCTGGAAAATTTATTGAATTATAGTTGTTTTTTTTTTTTTTCCTCCAATGAACTATAAAAGTCTTCTATAAAATTTCAAAGACATTATCAGGAAAAACTAAGGGGGATTTAACTTTTATTATTTTTTTGACATTTTCCAAGCACAGCTAGTTTTTATCGCTAATGGACTGCCTATTACTAATGAACTGTTTCGCAGTCCTCAGGAAGCTGATGCTAATGACTCCTACGGGGCCATGTACAGCTTCAGAGTTCTCGGCACAGCACGCTGCACCCTGAGATCACACATGTGACAAGGCAAAAAAATCATCATACGGCTGTTTGCACATCGCACGCTGCAGTCTCACTGGCCGAAACGAAAACATGTAACGACGTCACTGATGTCGATAGCACACGCCCTTCAGAGTCGGCTCCAGGCAGAAGGGGCTGCCACCGGTTTGTCGACAGGACAGGCTCCCTCCACCTCCCCCTCGGCTCCCCATTCTATGCCTCCCCAGAAGAGAGTTTCAAATTCACTCTTAGTGGAGAGGAAACGCTGGTGACAGTTTAAAGTACCCCTTCCCTCCAGGGGAGCCTCATTTTCGAAGAGATCAGACCTTGAGTTCGAGGGCTGAAGTCCTCAGACTGAGGCTTCGGGCATCAGTGAGTCCCTGGGTGAGTGCGGGGAGGTGGGCGAGAGCCAGGTGCATGGAAGTCACAGTGGCCCGGAAGGTCCAGCACGGATGAGCGAGTCTGTCCTCAAACACAATTTTTCTACTTTCCAAACGAGGAGCAGAGCCAGTCTATCACTGTCAGAATGAGATTGAACAGGAAGTAGAATTTTAAAATGTGCAGTGATCAGAGACACCGTGATTCACGCCGTAGGTCACAGCTGCCGTCGGCAGAGAGAGGTTTCAGGAAAGCCTGCAGAGATGCCGCTTGGAGGGCAAAAAGCTCTAGAAGCTTCCTTGGAGATGGCTCGCCAGCACTGGTGTATGCCGCGGCAGGTGGAGGGCCAAGAGATGGCCCCGAGGCAGAGAAGCAAATGAAATCAGGCCCCGGGAGCTAGCGGGCGGAGGGGAGCAGACACAGGGGACCAGGCGGACGTAAACACTGAAGTTTGGGTCTGATGGTACAGCTTAGCTCTAGAGTGGAGAATGCAAAGAATAAAATGGGAATGGGAACTCTCCCGAAGAGAACTGGGTAGGCAATGCATGGCATGGGTTCCGGCAAGCGGTCCCTTACTCCAGCACCCTGCCCACCGTCCTCCCTCTCCCCGGGCTCCCGACCTTCCTGCCCCGCCTCCTCACAGCCACACTCAGGAATATACGTCCGAAATGTCGCAGGGGAGGGAAAGTTTCCCCTCTTCCCTTCTAAGCTCTTGGCTGGTCTAAAAAACTACATTGACATGAGGCAGGTTAACAGGAGAAACACACATTTTCTATATATGGGAACTCATGGAAAGATGGGACTCAAAGAAGGGACGAGGCAGGCAGCCGTGTACCTTTGTGACAAGGAGACAGACCCTGAAGAAGGGGCAAGGCCGAGGCGTCTGGGTTCGGGCCGTCGTTGGTGAGGCAGCAACGAGGTTTGTTTATACAGACTTCTCGGCCCCGCGTTCCCCACCTCTGGGACGAGGAGGCCTTCAGCTCTCCTGGTGTGAGATGGGAGGGGGTCCCCTTCATGTGGATGATTTATCTACTGCTTCAGAGTGTCAGAGGAGGTCCGAGTGTGCTTCTTGGACTGGCTGTTTCTTAAGTGATTTCGATTCAAAATAATCAATATGCCAAAGGGCATATTTTGGGTGACATATTCTGTTCTCCTTCAGTGTTGCTCTAATCATGTTACCCCCCCTCACAAAATTTCAGTAGTTCTTTGTTGACAAAAAAAAAAAAAAAAAAAAAAAAAAAAAACCCAGATGCATCGTGGAATTCCAGTCCATCCAGAATCTGGCCTTCAGTCTTTTCCTGGGCTCCTGTCAGGTCCGTGTCCCCCAAGTCCTGCCTCCGCCCATTCGAACTATTAGCTGCTCCCCAAATAGATGATCATTACTTTCTCCAACTTGGGTCATAACGTTTCCACTTCCTGGACTGACCTGGCGTCTCCCTTCTGTAGTAAAATTCTGTGGTACGAACCCCAGTGATGATGCAATGATTTTGATAAATTACTTAGGAGAATGAATTTGCATTCCTTGCAATTCTAGAAACTTGATTGGACACTGCCCAGCTATAACTTGTTAATTTTTATGAAGATGCATATAAATATTAGGGTTTAAACATTTTCTGGTTAGTTGATAAACTCAAATCTAATTAATAAGCTTTTATAAAAAGTAATTAGAAAAGTATTTTGTTTTGGAACAAACAATCCACACTGACAAGGAACAGAATGTGATAGACACATGTGTTACTTGGAAAACATTTATGGGGGGAAATGAGAGTTTTTTTTTTTTTAATTGATAAAACAAATTTCCTGTATCGAACCAGCATATGGTTCAAAATAAAATTCGCACAAAGGGGATACCTAGAGGAAATACACTAAATCATGTATTTTATTTTGAGATGAGGAAATTCATAAAGAAAATGTTTCTTTTATATATTGAATAGATTAATACAATGAAGCAACACAGTGAGAAACTAATTCCTCTTCTCCAAACATCAAAAATCTTGCTGAAAACAGGATACAGCAAGATAACATGATATATGGGGAGGGATTTGTTTCATGAAAGTCTCTGACATATGAGAATAACCACGAGGCTCTTGTCAATCAACCAACAATCCCTTCCTATCTCAATAGTCCGTATTTTGCAGACAGCTGGTTTTTGGCCACTAACTTAAGTGCGGGCATTGGATTATGTTACTTTAAAAAAGCTAGCTTCATATGTGTGAATTACTTGTTTTTGTGTATATTTGGGACTTGGAGATACTTTTTAGATTTCTGTAAACTTGGGTGATCACAGAGCTACTCTTCTAAAAACAGTCTTTTGCAATGAGGATAATTGTCTTGACTCTTTCGAGTAAATGAAATACAATTTAAAAATATTTTGACTACATATTTTTTTCCCAAATAGCTTAAAATAAGTCCAAACATGAGCAACAGTGCCACTCGGAGCACTGCCGACCCCCTCAGGCCCACAACAGTCATTAGTTGCTGCTACAATAATGACTTGGTCTCGAGAGGTGTAACAAAGTGTATTGACCGAGGAGGAAAACATTGGCCAAGGAGAATCTAATTAATATTTACTTTTGGCCATAATTGTTTTACACAAAGCTGCAGTCATCGATTTGTTCAAATATAGAACCTCGATGTGCATGTGTGTGTGGCATGTCTCGTTCACCTTCCCATTATTCTCCTTTAATACAGTGATGACCCCATCACGATGACTTCCAGCAAAGCACCGGGTTATTTTGTTGGAAAACGGTGTTGTGTTTTTGCTATATATTTAAGTAGGAGGGTCATTGTTCTAGGAATGAGAGCTTTTTGATAACCATATTTCTATTTTAGTGTTGCATAGATTTGAAATTATGAACATAATTTCACGTCTGAGGCCGGCATCTCTTGGCTGCCTCCACCCTTTCAACCCTGTGCCTCCAGCACACAATGCTCTAAAAGTGCAGTTGGAATATGTGTCGAGCATGCATGAGACATTTTTCTACTTTTCAAGCATTTTCAAAGTTCTAAAAATATCCGTGTGTTTTAATATTTAATTTGGAGGCATATAATAACCACAATGGGTGTTGTGTATTTTTTTTGTAAATGTAAAGTACGTATGCAGTTAACAAATCGAAGGTGAATTGTGTACACACTTTGCATTTTATGTATCTACAATGTACAATAAGTTTATATATCACCATTCAATTAAAAATGCACATTCTGACATCCTGCGACGTCTTCAGAAGGTAGTGTCGACATAAAGGCAGGAAGGACACTGAAGAAGGCAGGACCTGTGACTGGAAGTAAAACCTAAACACTAACCAGGCAGAAACACGTATTTAATTTTTAATATTTGATGTAAAAATACATTCTGCGGAGCAAACAAGGGGGCCGCCTCTTCCTCTGCCACAGCAATAATTGCTGTTTCTATTGCGACCAGAGGCACCGTGCGCAGGAAAAATCTTTACAGTATTTGAGGTATGGAAACTTTTAAATCCGTTAACATCCTCACCTCTTGCATTTAAACCTTTTGTGCTTCTCAGTAGAAGTCTATGCTTTTCTTCACACAGTCCTTTCCCAGTCTTAAGTTTGTTCCTAAGCCTTTGTTTTTCATCTTTATTGCTTTGCATGATTTTTTCCCCCATTTTTTTCCTAAACGGTTTTGGCTAATGTATGTTAAAATATGATTTATTCTAACATTTATTATTTTCTAACTAGCAATTTTGCGGAACTCATTTTTGGTTAGTAGTTGTTCATTGATTCTTTTGTTCCGTCATCTGAAATGAATGAATATTTGGTTTTTCTTTTGTTTCATTTTCTTATCTAATTGCATTAGAAAGCTCTTTCAGGAAAACAAGAAGTTAAATAACATTAACGGAAGTAGGCAATTTATTCTTGGGTCTTCCAAAGAACATTCGCTTTCTATTTCATTTTTAAGTTCAACACTGACTTGTTTTGTAAAATTCACATACAGTATTTTTTTATGTTCCCAGTGTTATTATTATTTTTTTCAATCAAGGAGGAATATTAAATTTTACTAAATGTCTTTTGATTACTACTTGGTAGTTTTTTCTCTTACATATTAGCGTTAGATTAAAATATTTCCAAATATCGAGTCAGATTTTCATTATTGGAATAGATATCACATAGTCACATTTTATCATTATTTCAGATTTTATCTGGAGTCTATTCTGTGTTAATATGTAAATTATTTGCAAATTGTTCATCTAATTTATAAGAAAAATTAGATTGCAGAAATTTTTTGATAATATATATTTTTTTAAGTTTTGGTATCATGTTAGTTCATAAAATGATGAACAAAAAGATTCACATGTGCTTCAGGTAATTTTAAGCTGTTAATGGGAACAGACATATAATCATGGTATGTTTGTTTAAAATTGCTTTCCCAAGGAGGATTATGAGGATAATATTTATCTGTTTTTAAATTTAGTGCATTTTTTTTCAGAATTAGAAAGTTCTGTATTTGACTTCTATCTAACCAATCATCATATAGCATTACATACTATAATAAAATTAAAATGAATTTATTTAATATTTTCAAATTGATTGCCCATTGTGCTTAAAAGCTGTGGGTTTTTTCCCCAAATGAATTTTTTCTAAAACCTACGTAGTTTTTTTTTTTAAGTAGAATAAGAACTTCATAAAACTTTCCGAATGGTATTAAAATTTATATCCATTTTTAGGAATCCAACATACTCTGTTCCTAAAATGTGGTATTAAAAGCTTTCAATTTATAAGTAACACTGGAATTTTGGTGCTTGGAGTAGCTTAAACAAAATAAGGGTTTTCTTTTGTTTTGTTTTGTTTTGTTTTTTTTTAAGTTAGCTCTGAATTATCATCACTTCAGGATAATACCCTGAGCAGCTCCAATGAGTCAGGGTGGATCAGGACTGACTGATGACTCACTCATGCATGAGAGAAACACAGCAAAGGACCCATACCCTGGTTCACGTCACCCTGGGCTCTGGGGGGCTGAGGGGGTTTGTTACCTCGAGACTTATTTTGAATGTGCCTGGAGATCTTCATGTGTGGGGGGTTATGGACGTGTACAAAAAGCGGACTTTTACAGTAACCAACGTTGTGTATAATTGGTACAGACTCATAAAAGTCAGCCTCACGTTAGGAAACCTTGTAACACTGCCTTACTGTACTTACAGTCATCCACCAGATTATGTGATTCATTAGCCGATTCCTAATTCTAACATATTCATCCATAATTCCAAAGCTGGGCCAGCCATTTGAATGTGGATAGAAGTGTTTTTTTCTTTTCCTGAAACCTTAATTTTTTACTATTTCTAATAAGATGTTATCTATAACATAGAAGTACATGTATATGTCATAAAGAGACAAATATAATTTTGAAATTTTGCTCCAATTTTTGAAATGAGCTGTAGTTTTGTTTTGTTATTTAACTGGTATTAGTGGTCAAATTAAGTCAGAGACCAGTTTCTCATACAACACCTAGGAGCTCCCCATACTATATGATTCTACACGAGAAGCAAATTTGATTCCAGGAAGCCTGAAAGAACACTCATCTTCTATAGCACATGAAAATGAACTGATTGACATCCGTTCATAGTTTATGCATCATTTTTTCTTGACACCCAGATGAGCGTTCATGATGATTGACTCTTGTTTTCAAGCATTGTAAATCACAGCTGAGGTCTGGTACCGACTCAGCCCCACATTTTGTCCTGTCACGAGCTTTTGATTGAGACGGTATTTGTAAATGGGATTCGTACCGCGTTCTTGGGCGCGTTCCTGTTCGCCGTCCTGTATAGGCACTTCATTTGCTCGTGTATGTTTGATATTAACTTCAGCTGATAGATGAGACTCAAAGGATTATGACTCAACCCGAGTTCATGGAGCAACCTTGGCCAGAGAAAGTTCTAGATATTACGGAAAATGGCCCCTACTCCTGGCAAGGTTAGGGAAGGTCAACCTTGGCGAATGGCTGTCATGTGCCGGGGACTGAAGCAGACGGCATGAATCCACGGTCATCCGCCCGAGCGCTGAAGTGACCAGTCTTCTGAGTCAAACGCCCGGTACTCCTGAGGGCCACGGAGCTTCCGACAGTGGAAATCCTGCCATTCCGGGGGCCACACAGCAGTTTAGGAACAAGACCTGTGGGAAGGAAGCGAATGCGGAGGCCAGTAATGATTGTGCCGTACTGGATCGAGACGCACAGCCCTTAGATGTTTCTTGTGTCATCTTTTAAAAAGTGGTGAGGTGGGACTATCTCATCACAAAAGAGTATCAGTAATAAAAAATTGGAACACTGACTATCTGGGGTAAAAACTGAGGCGTGGAGAGGTGCGTGGAGTGCGGAGGGAGAACAAACCAGGATTCGCGTCTGAGACTGCTGTCTGTGTAGCCCACGCATCGGCCGTAACACGCATCTCCGTAAACAACGAGGCAAACTCTACACTCGATTTTTTTAGCCACCAGGAACGTATTTTTATAAGCCTCTAATTCCTAATTAAAAAAAAAAAAAAAAAACCTAAAGCACTTTATGCATAGCTGTATTCAGAGAGGGCTAAGAAATAATAAAATTGCCAGAAATATGCATTCTTAAAATGATTAAAAAAGGAATTCTTAATCCATTTAAAGAGAGGAAAAAGTACAAATCCATGATTATACATAAGATGAAGAAAAATTATAATATTTAATTTTCTAAAAGAAAAAAGTTATTCAACCCTCGATGAATAACTGGATGGCTAAAAATAGTTATCCTTAAAATTGTCTTGTGAAATAATAGCCCAGAACAGGAAGGGTACAGTAAGACTAGTATAATAAAATTAAAATACATGGCAGGATGATATTATTCTCTTTCAATAAAACTCCTCATGCTTAAAAACGTAGTGCCATAATTTATAACTCAAGGTCAGACTTCCAGTCATTCGCCCCGAGTTACAAATGCAGGGGGGTATGACTCACACAGCGCCCGGAGACCATGGCGTTGAGATGATGTGACGATCGATTTTGAAGCGATGAGCCGGGCAGATTTCCTGGGTGGCTCGGGCCCAGCGGCGTGCATCACCTGGAAGCCGCTTCCAGAGCGACAGGCACGGCCTGCGGCGGGAGGTCGGCGGCGAGCGGGGTCCCCGGCCGGGGCTGCGCCGTGCGCTGCGGCCTCGCACACCGGCCCCCGCGCGAGGTCCTGGCCTCGCCGGGTCCTGCGGGGCCGGCTGCCTCGTGCCCCTCCAGACGCTCTCACGCCCGCCGGCTCGTCGCCGAGCCCAGGGGTCACTGCAGCGTGTCGGTGGACAGAACGCAGGTCCGGTGCCCCGCGGGCGTCCCGTGGGGGTTTCTCTAAAAGGGGGTCACGCGCTGCCCACGGGGTGCTCACGGCGAAAGCAAAGGTGTTTTCATGTCGGGTGCGAGGCTCACCCCGTGTATGCGGTTCCGCGTGGAGCACCCCGTCTGCCGGCGCCGCGTGACGTCATCTCTACCCCTCATCTCTTCCATCCCCACAATTCTATTCCCGGAGGAGGAGCTGGGACCCATGGGGGCTGAGCAACGGGAGGGAGGCCGGGCCCTCAGGCCAGAAGCAGCTAGAAATTCCGGGGCGGCTTTGCCCACCCACGTGGTCAGCATTCACCCCACCGGCTCCGGGTCAGACCTGGGGCAGGGCGTGGAGCTCAGAGCCGGGGTGACGGTTGACTTCAGCGGTGACAGACTTGGGGTGATGCCTGGCTGACGCAGGGGAATGAATGAGGTGGAGAGTTGCGGCCGAGAGGCCGGCCGTTCACCTGGTGCCCGCGTTGATTCTTGTTGCTCGAATAGCGTTAGCAGGACACGGGTCCAGGAAACAGCCGCGCGGGCCTAACAGTCACGGCCGCGTCTGGGATTTTCGTACTATCAGGTGACGTTCTCACCGCGCAGTATGGGTCAAGCAAGGTCTCCGCCCTGCGGCCGTCTGCGCCTCCGGCGAAGCTTCCTGGGTGCTGTGCGAGGCAGCGGGCTGGGAGCATCGGGGCCCTCCCTCTGTCCTGGGGGGTTTGTCATAGCGGGCGGGCGGACGGGGGTCCACGGCGTGAGCGTGGACAGGAAGTCGTCCGCTAGGCCGGTGCAGGCCGTGGACCTGTGTTCGGGTTTGATTGAAGCTTATTGACTTGATGACAAGGCGGCTCGGGCTTCAGTCTGAGCTCAGGACACGCACCAGAAACCCTGACGGTGTCAGACGTCCGCGAGCTCGCTCTCAGGGCCGTCGTTTGTAGTGACCGCCACGTCCCAGGCCAAGCACGCGCGCGATCTCACTGTCGACCAAACCTGGTGCAGTCAGCCCCGCACGAGGCGTGTGGAGCGGGACCCCGGCCGGGGAGACAAACGAAGCAGAGACGGAGAGTTTTCGCCAGGTTCCGTTTTCCGGCGCGATGTTCTATGATAAGCGAATCTGCATAGAATCATTTTAATGTTATTACTTCAAATTAAGTGGAAAATGGGCAATTTGCGCGTTCTGCATATTGTGGCCTACTTACTTTACGGCTGGCGTGCGGGCTCCAGGCTGAGGGAGGAGGAGCACGAACCCTCCCAGCGACTCCGGCGTGGGACGCCGGCAGCAGAGGCCTGAGGCGAGGAGGAGGCTTTGAAGAACACGCGAAATCACGGCTCCTGGCGGTAGACGGGCCCGTGACCGTTCGCCGACGCCCCCTCGGTCCCCCGGCGGCCGAGGGGAGCCACGGCCGCCTCCTCTGGGACATGAGGCCATCGGGTTAAAAGGACCTGTGGTCGCCTGCCAGCCCGAGTGCCCCATCGACGTCACCGATTAGAGAGTCCGACCCTCTGGGGTGAGGCGTGCCGTCCGCCGGGGGAGCCGTACCCGGATCCTGACTCCCGCTTCTGTGGGGAGCCACTCGCACAGGCTCGCTGACACCGTTAGATCAGGGAAGGGACAGATGGAAGCGTGAGAGCGTGACGTGGCCTGGCGCCAACGGTCTGCGGAGCCTGCACAGCGAAGCCCAGCACCACGCCCACTGCGGCCGGTCTGGCAGGGAGAGGCCGATGGTGACGATGACGGCGGTGACGGCGGGCTGGCCGATGGTGACGATGACGGCGGTGACGGCGGGGCTGGCCGATGGTGACGGTGACAGCGGTGACGGCGGGGCTGGCCGATGGTGACGATGACGGCGGTGACGGCGAGCTGCGCCCAGCACGCGGGGACCGAGTCCCCCCACACTCCTTTCCACTCTCGCGCATGTCATTTGACGAGTCACGGACTCGATGTCCCTGGTCGCGGGTCCCGCGGAGGCCGATGTGGTGTTGCAGGGCCGCAGAGCGCTCTGGGGGACGCGGTGGCCGCCCTGCGGGTCGGGCCGCTGCCCTGCGCCCCCCGCTGCCACCGTGCCACCCCCCAGCTCCACCCGCCTGCAGATGGAGACTTTATCTCGCCCACCACATCCTGCTGTCACAGCCCCGTTTCCCCGCAGCCGGTTCCCATCGTCGCGTCTCGCCGCTCGGCAGGACTTCCGACCGTGTTTCCCCAAGATGAAGCGTCATCGCCCTTCCCCTCCCTCCCCTGTTTTCCACAGCACAGCTGCTGTCGGGGGCACAGGGGGAACGTGCATTCACTCAACAAACATTTGTCAGGCGCTGGCGGTTCACGCCGCAGCCACGCAGGCACGGGGAAGACCACGAAATGTGAATGCTCAACTGCGGCTCGAAGCATGAACGGAGGAGCCACACACACGACCACGGCATCGGCTGACGGAATCCACGGCAGGGACATGTGGAACGGTGTGACTGGGAAAGCGCGGGAGTCACTGTCTCAGCGTACCGGGGACACGAGGCGGCGTGAGCAGCATCCGGCGCAGCGCGAGGTCGTTCCACGAGAGTCCGCGGTCTCGTCCTGAGACACGGGTGCGGGGAACGTGCTCAGCTGCTGGTAGCACGCAGCTGACTGGCGGTGGCTCAGACGGGTCGGGGCTCACCGGGCCGCGCCGAAGTGTGAGGCCCAGATGTCGGCTGCTGCTGCCTTTGGCTCAGTGAGTCGCGCAGGTCCGGGCCGAGGCGCCTGAGTTCTCTTTGCCTTTCCTCCTGGTCCAAAAGCGGCTGCTACGCCTCCGGGCATCCTGATGCCGATGCCGCCGTGGTGCGGACGGGTTATGAATACGAACCAGAAAAGGCCCGCGTCCAGCCATGTCTGTCGGCCGTGCGAGCACCCTCCAAAGCACTTCCGCGGTCTCGGCCAACGACAGGAGATGCTGGATGATGCCCCATCGGGTAACCCGCTCCCCGTGCGAGCCTGTCGGGCTGCTCAGCTGGGTGTTACATGCCACAAGTATGATTGGGTGCTGTTAGTAGTGAAGGTTTTTTCGAGGCTGGGTCTTGAGAAGACAGCTAGTGATTCCTGACGTGTGGTGAAACTGTTAGGTGCATCGTGAGGAATTAGATGACACGGGACACGCTCTTGCCTTGTCAAAAGCACAGTGTTCGTCTCTCTTGTGCCTTCTCACTCAGGTCCCGAAGGGGTTCTTTCTTTCTTAATCTCAGTTTTTGCTTTAATAACTGGGAAGGGAAAATAGATAACTTAAGCACCTATTGCATTAAAAGGTCGGTATTTTATCTACCTCACTATAGAAATACCGTGTTGATAAGTCTTTGAGTGTGTGTGCACATTCAGTGTGTCTAAAATACAATCCCGAAATAAGACTAACAGAAGACCAGAAACCATAAACAAAAGTGCAAAGTCTGTGGGTTTTTTTAACCTTTATCTTGTTTTAAGCTTTCATATACTCCTTCCCCCAGATTTATTTCAACGCGGGGGGAAAAAAAAACAGAACAAATTAAAATTGTACTCTTTGGTTACCCTTACCTTCTGGATTGTTCTCATATCCATCAATTTCAGTTTAATTGCTGATGACAACCTTCTACTCTTATGGTTGTAAGCAAACGTGACTCACACCGTAGTGAGCACCCTCCGCCTGCGTCCTGCGCTCCACCTCCTCACCCCCTCTCTCCTGCTCTGCGCACCTCCCACACGCACGCCCGGAGTCTCACAGTCCCCCCGGGGCAAGGTGCGTGTGCATTTGCCCACCCGAGCGCCATACTCCTTGCTAATCCCAGGGTCTTCTGCGAGAAAGCGTCAATATTCAGCTGACAGCTTTTGGCATGTAGACAGACAAAACCAGTCTACTTGCCTTCGGGTTGGGACAGAGAGTGGACTTTGGATACTCCACTAGCTGAATGTGCTGAAGAACGTCTAGGCTGCGATTTTAATACAAGCGCTGCGTCCTGCGTGAGGCTCATGGGCACCGTGAGCACCGGGTGGTAGGGACCTAATTGCCTTTGGGGTCTTTTCGGTCACAGTGTCTCAGAAAGCAAAACGCTTAAATAATCCTTCCAAATTCTCATGCTATAATATATTAAATCAGCGTGGTACCTTGTAAACAAAGTGGCATGCTTATAAATAAATACTTTTAACAGATTTTTTTTAAAATAAAATAACCATTCCCTACACCTATATGGTTAGAGGGAAGAAAAATCATCTTAGCTGTTACATTGTTTACTTATTATAAACTCATTTCCCTTTTTTCCATTACATGTTTTCGTCTCTCTTGGCCTTGTACACCATCATTCTCCCTTTTTAAAAGTGATTTATAGGTAGCCTTCGGGAAATTGGCAGGGACAGTGTGAACACAGCTTTCGCAAGCACCTGCATATTGCTGGCTTGGATTCGTGTCCAGCAGCGCAAACTTCCCTTGTCATTAGCTGCGATTTGGGAACCGTGTGTGTTGCACTCAGTTCGGCCTCCCACAGGCAGGGCAGGTGCTGTGCTCAGACACAGCTGTGGGGGGGCGGGCGACCTCGTCGTCCGAGAGGCACGCATTCGTTGGGGTCGTGAGGACACTACCCCCACAGCATTGGGATGTCGGTGCATTTTTAAAAGTTTTCCACCCGATAGAATTAAACATTTTAACAGGGAAGAAGAATCTTTGCATTATTGGCACATTTACACACATTTGCCATTTTGTCCTTTCAAACTTTCTTCCGATTTGCTCAAGGAAGGGAATTGTGTCGAAAAGGAAGTATTTACTGGGAGCCAGAATCAGAAACGATCATTAATAGCATCTAACACGTGGTGGAAGGGACCGTTTTTCCCGTTTTTGGTGAATCCAAGAAATTATGAATCACATCTAAACGTTTGAAGGTCGACATACCGCGAGATACACACAATTCTCCCAGTGGTGATGGCATTGCTCAGGATCCTGGGCGCGTGAGCCCAGACGGGACCCACGCACCGCACGTGCTTCCTGGGCGCAGGCGGGACCCTCTTGGCTCTCAGTCAGCTTGCTCCCATGGGAGCCGTGGGTGCAAGTCCACGTTAGGGAACTTAGCTGCTCCCTCCCTCCCTGTCCCCCTCCCCATGTATCAACCCTTTAATTTCTTCTCCCTGTTAAAACTTTATTTATTTGTTAATCAATACTGTATTTTTAGAGCAGTTCCTGTTTCATAGCAAAATTGGAGGGGAGCGTACAGGAAGTTCCCGTGTACCCCTCACCCTACATCCGCACCATGCAGTCTCCCCGTTATCAACACCCCCACCGGCGGGGGGCGCTTCACTGCCGTGGACGAAGCTCTCTCTGGTGTCGTACAGAGGCGTTTCACTGCCCTCGACGTCGCCTGCGGCTCATGCCTCCTCCCCCATCCCCAACCCCTGACCCTTTCACGGGTGCCATGGTTTTGCTTTTCCCAAAATGTCAGACACTTGGCGTCACACATCACACCTAAACCCCAAGCTGCAGAAGTTCTCAGTTGACACTGAATTCTCCGTGCCCTTGAGCCATGCCATTAGTAGCCTTGTCCCCCAGTACTGAGGTTACCTCTGGCAGGCTGAGTCTTCAGGCTCCTTATAGTTTCCGTTAGTTAACTCGGGTTTCTGGGGACGGTTTTAAGTGCCACCTAACGTGACTCCGTTCGTCATTCACCATCGCTGAAGACGGGTCGGGCGGACTCGGCGGGCAGCCTCCCCCCTTCCCGCCCTGCCCCCTCCCTTCCTCTCCCTCCCGACATCTCTCCCCCTCCCTCACTCCCCACTTCCTCTCATCTGTTTCGTTCTCTACCATTTATTTATGGAAGTCCACATTTGGAA
This sequence comes from Eonycteris spelaea, assembly GCA_003508835.1. NCBI lineage: Eukaryota > Metazoa > Chordata > Mammalia > Chiroptera > Pteropodidae > Eonycteris > Eonycteris spelaea. The sequence continues at coordinate 1,420,357 of PUFA01000002.1, read as the reverse complement.
TTTGGATCGTCCTGATTTATTTCAGATGTGAAAAACATAAAATCAATTTTCCAATGTAAAGCAGGCAATTTTGTATTTTAAATATACATGCCATTTTATCATTTGTTTTTGCTCTTGGCTATTCTGGTTGGTTTGACGTTTATCTGCTTTTAATCAATAGTGGCAACACATTGGAAGTTAAATTTTCTTGACATTCGTGATCTGTGGGGTCTCTACTCACAATGACCCTGGAAGGGAAAGTTTGAGATTTTCTTCTAGTTCTTGCTTGGGATTCCCAGGAATTGAGTTCTGCTTAGAAAAATATGTGTTCCCGCTTTCTCTTCAACTAGCAAAACTCTTCAGTTTGTTTTTCTAAATGTGTTCTTGCAGTAACTGAAATAAAAACGAGTATTCCTAGGCATAGAGGATGCTGTGTCAAAATAAGTAGCACAATGTTAATCTGTCATTGAAAGATACCTATCGCTTTCGAAGGAGCATGTGTGATTTTCGGTGCTGTTTTCTTGGTAGGAAATTTATAATAGTTGATACGTATGCGTCATTTTCTCATTAAACCCAAAATGCAGAGTTTCCCTGACATGGCTCAGTCACTTCCAAACGACGTTTGTAACTTCCGAACTCACGGAAACACAGCTTCGCTTTGCCTTTCATGTGGCCGTGACTTTACAGACCCCCCCTCCCCCTCCGTGCTGCCAGCTTCGCCTGTGTTATTGATATAGGAGCGCCCCTTCCTGATGGCTCCTCCCTGCTGGAGGCTCAGTTCCTGGGGACCCCATCACCTTGTGGGGGGCCAGCCGTCCTCTGTACATCGCCTTTCCCAAAGACCCCCGCGCTGGGGCCAGCGCCCTTCCTAGGCTCTGGTTCTCAGTGGAATGTCTCAGGTGCAGTCAGCAGGTCTAGCTAAGCTAAGGCCGAGCAGCTCTGCCGGAAACTCGCAGAGCTGCCCAGGGCACCGCAGCTACTGGGCATCGAGCAGCAAGCGCGTCACACCCAGAAGTCGTGCAGGGCGCGGACACGTGGGGCGGCCGGCGCCGCACCTGCTGGCGCGAGGGGGCACGCACAGCACCTGGGCCGCACCTGCCGGCGCGGAGGGGGCGCGCACATCGCCGGCGATCTTGCCGACCTGCAGGTTCGCGCTCTGCCGCAGGAGAGGAGGCTGCCATCCTGCGTTCGTCACGCGTTCCCGGGGCGGCTGGGGGTCTCGGTGGACGGAACCGTTTAGGTAGCAAGCCTACCACCGGGATGGGAGAACAATGAGAAAGATCCTCCTCTGCTCTCTTCACCTAGCTTCACTTAACTCCCGAGGGTGTCCTGGGCTCCACCTGCTGAATGGGGGACCTTGGGTGGGGACCTGTCACCAGGAAAAGGGGAGTCGGTTTCGAATCACACAGAGAGGCGGCAGCTTGGTCTGTCTCTCTCTCCACCTCTCCCGTGTGCATCTCCGTCTGTCACTATCTCTCTGTCTCTGTACCTGTCTCTGGGCGCGTGTGCACACGCTCACGTTTCTGAATCTCCTTAGGACAACTTCTCGTAAAGGAAACCTCCAGAATTCTGTACTAATTTATGCTAACGACTGCCGTCCCACGACTGCCTGAAACACCGGGGTAGATTTTACGCTCTGCTCATTTGCTGGGGGAACATGTTTTCCTTCTTGATTCACAACCTTGTGAGGCGGAGGGAGGCGGCATGTGTTTCTGTGCCCTAATCATTTGTAATTACACTATTATTGTTCTATTCCGTCCTTCACCCACAGCGTTCGCGTATTATGGTGTTTATGATGACCAGCAATTTTCTTATCTAATTTCCTTGAAAAATTACGATTCTTTCCTTTGAAGGTTTTTTATTCTAACACGTTGAGAAGTGTGTCGAATTTGGCAGACTTATGTGAGTAAAGACATATAAATCTTGGCACATTCTGAGAATTCACTCTGACGCAAAAACGTAGCCCGGTGATGTAAGCTCGTTTAGCCTCTCTCGTTTCTGGTCAATAGAAAGTGTAAAACAAGAGGCAAACACATCCGTCTCCTTCGTGCTGGTCTGTGTCCTGAGACCTCCGACGACTTGACCTGCACCCGTCACCTGGCAGGTGGCTCACGTGGCTTTCGTGATGCACGACACCTCTTTCTGGTGTTCGATCTCATCGTTCTCCCTCTGTTTTTCTTTTAAAAATCACTCCCGGTTCCGTTTTTTACCTGGGTGGAAGACACACACACCGTCATTTTTAATGGCGAGCATCGAATTAATTTCTCCCCCAGAAAGGTCTCGTAGACCTGTGTTTGGGGGTTTCTTCAGGGCCTGCTCCGGCCAGGTGTTGGGCTGAGCACTAGGCCTGGAGTCCCGAGCTCGTGGTCACCCCACTCCCCGGGGGCTGGGGACAGACATTCCACAGATGAATCATGGTTGTGTGAAGAGACTCACAGATGGGGACACTTTGCCCAAAGGGTACAAGATGCTGCGAGGAAGTAGAGCAAGGGCCCCAATTAATTAAGGCGTGCGGGCGGCGGGAGGCGTGTCCTTGGTGACCTGAGACCCAGAGGTGAGGATGGAAGATCCGCGAAGTCAGGCACGGAGCGTCCGCCGCGTCCCCGCAGGTCTGCGCGCTCTGACCCGCGGCCCCCTCCGCCCCCGGCACCGCGTGGCCCCCGCGCTGGCGCGAGCGCGCGTTTTCAGGCGCCCGGGAGGGGACCTCGCAGGCAGCCCGGGGCCGCGGCGCACAGTGCCACAGCAGATCCGCGTGTCCCTGGCCCTCCGCGCACAACGCTGGCTGTGTAAGGAGGCAGCAGGCGGGCCGCGTGGCGGTGCGAATCGCTTCACGCGTTTACAGCGACGTCGCGCGGTCCCCCTGTGCGGTGGCAGTCACATCTCAGAGCCGGGAAGAGGCCAGTCAGACACGCTGAGACCGTGAGGCCTGGGCCAGGCCCAGCGAAGGGAGCGGGAAGGGGTGAGGCTGGAGGCCGCATGGGGGGCCCAGGGCCTCCTGGGCGCGGCGAGGGTCCCCGGAGGCATGCAGCGTGCGCGGGGAGTCCGGGGTCCGCGGGTATCCGCCTCTGCGGCCGGCCGCAGTGACCCGCGTGCAGGACGAGCAGGGGTGGGAGGGAGGGGGGCGGGGAACAGTCACTCAGAGGCCTCTGCACCGAGAGCTGGGAGCAGAGAGTGGACACGCCTAAGCTCTGTTAGGAAAGTGTCGTTGTGCCACACAGGCCGACCGGTCTTAGGGGTCGCCTTTACTGACAGCGTCTTGTGTGTCTGATAAGTCCGGCTCTCTCAGTGTCTGCCCATCACTCGCACGACTGATAATGAAGGAAAAGAGAAGTTTCGGCCTTCGCTTACAGTATAAGCAAACAATTAAATACGAAGTCACAGGAAAAAGAGGAAGGGACAATTTTGGAATAAGCTGCGTTGTAAAACTTTTGGTGCCTTAGGAAACCATTAGGAAATTTTGGCCAGAAGCTTGGAAGCTTAATATTTGTTGAAAGGAACCAAAAATGGGACTGGAGAGCTATCTTCCGGGTTCACGGAACATCCTTTTCAGCTAAAAGAAAGAACAAAAAGAGGAGCCATGGAGACACTAAGATGCCCCGCCTCCAGCGAGCAGCTTCCGACCCGGCTCTGGCCCCGGGCCCTGGCCTCCCGTCCCATCGCAGGTCCTTGTACGAGATGTGGAAGGGAGTGCGGTGGCGCAGTTCAGGGTCTGGACAGAAAAGAGCAGGATGGGGAAGCACATCGCGGCACTTCTCGGGCGGGGGCGAGCGGGAGGCCTCGCGGTCTTTCTACAAAGAAACCAGAAGTTTAATCCACCCAGGTTCACTCTAAGAGTCCCCACCGCCTGATGCTTCCCAGTGACAATGCTCCCAGCAGGCCCCGGACAGGCGGGCCCAGGCCACGTTCTGTGGACGCTTTAATATACGTCGTGATTCACTCTTCATTGCTGCAAAATTTTTTTTAAATTGCTCAGCTAAAACACCAAAAATAATAACAGTTAACTGAACCTAAACAAGTTTGATTTCTTAGGAAGATTGATTTAAATAATATTTCTCTTAATTCTAGTAAGACAATTAAACCCTTACTATCATCACTATTTCCATTACTATGTAAAGACTTTATTTAAATCTTCATCCAATAATAAAAATGTCTGATTTTATTGTTGACACACATGGGATCCTTTCTGAAAAGAAACAGACCACTTCGCTGATATTTTTTTATTAACAATCACTCGTCAAGACTCTCGCAGTTAAAAGTATATAAGATGACACTTTGCTAATTCGACCCAATGTTATTTACACCAACAGCTAGCCCGAGAAAAAGTAATGTGAACCTTGCCTTCCTTTACTCCCTGAAGACGGTGCATAGTGCAGAGAAATTCAGGCACAGAATTTGCATCCTCCCCGTCCTCTGAGTATGGGATTAATAGACAAAGACAGCACAGCACTGCAGGGGCTAAAAAAAGACACCCCCCCCTCCCCAGTTCTCCTAGCTGGGCTAATGATCAGATGAGCAGGAGAAAAGGTCCATGGTTTGTTATTCAAATGCACGTCTGGGGTGCCCTCTGAATAAGAGAATATGGACGGACCCCTCAGGCAGTTGAGGCTCACCTGCACCTGCCCACTGGGGCTATGGGGGAGGGGCGTGGCTTGGCCCAGAGGTGGGAGGAAAGTTCACGTGGAGATGGAAATGCTCGTGTCCGGCATATGTGTGTGAGCCGGGCCACCTGTGACAGAGGGACTTTGGCCCGCGGGGCCTGGCGGGGCCCCCGGCTGTCTGCCACCTGGTTCATGTGACACTGTTGTCCTCTGCGATGCCTTTTGTGATTCCTTCCTGGACCGGGCCTTGTGCCCACATGTTTTTAGGCAGTTAGGAGGTCCGAGATATATATTTTTTTCTTTTTCAGAATTTTCTGGTCCTGAAACACAAGCTTAAATTCAGTATCCCAAAAGGTATATTTGGGGCGACAGACTCTGCCTGCCCCCACTTCGCTGAGGAACCGTCCCCCCTCTGCTGTAAAGTGACGCGTTCCCCAAAGTGCCATGGAGCCGTGCCACCCATGGACACGGGCAGAGCGGGTTCTCAGGTGACGGCTCCCAAACTCAGTCTGAGGGCTGGGGGGCCGAGCCGCCTGCGGTTACCTCTCTGTCCCTCAGCCACTGGGTCGGCCTGGCACCGATCACTCGATTCTGCTATTTAAAGTTTCTTCATTTGAAATAATGATAGACATAATAGCACCCTCCCCCATTTCGCTCTCTTGAGGGTCAGGCAGGCATTGAACGCAGTGTCTTTTACTAAGGTCTCAGTCGTTCTAGCTATGATTAATTTTCCATCGTCGTGACAAAATCCAGCCATGCTATTATTGACATCCGATATTCCTGATTTCTGAGACTTCGCCGTCTGGGGAGGGCGCCTGCATCCACGCTCCCCAGTCACCCCGCGGGCCGGTGTCACCACGGATTTCGTGCAGAGGAAGCCCCGTCGCCGAGGCGATGCTTTCTGCTCGGGCTTCGCCCACAGCGGCTTGGGGCGTCCAGCCTCCCAGCGGTGCGTGCTGCTCAGCGCAGGCCTCCCCTCCCCCGCGAACGTCTTCGGGACCCACGAGGCTGAGCACCGGCCTTGGAGAGCCGCTGCTGATTTGTGAGCTGGGTGACGAGCGTCCGCAGCAAACCCTGGCCCCCCCCTTGGCGTCTGGACGCACACTGGACCAGCGACAGGGAGAGGTGGCCACAGGCTGCCGCCAGGGCAGAGGCAGCCGGTGGGGTGAGGGATGGGGACAAGGAGGGTGGCCCTCAGCCCACAGGGACTTCTCAAGGCTTACGTGCTTGGCGATAGGGAGAGTGACAACTAGAAGGCGTGGCCTCCATCTTGAGGAGGTGACGGGCCCTCCAGGGTGGCACGCGGCCCAGGACACAGGACCTGGAGTTCCTGTGTGATATTTTAGTGGCAAGACCGGGAATTTCAATTGATCCCGTTGCCAGTTAAAAGGAGTTAAGGTTTCTCCTGCCACACAGCCAGGGGATTGTGGGGGACACTCTTCGAAGCCATCGAAAGTGGGACTTACGGACTCAACGCCCTTCACCTTATTCCCGTTGAGTCCTGAAACTGTGATTAGAATCACCAGAGTCGCTCAGATTCCCCGCTCCCGAGTGGGGAGATCCAAGTTGCTGATTTCTCATGGAGAGTGCATTACTTAGGGGACCAACATTTCCGGCTGCAATCAGGCTTTGAAGTGCGTGTGGGAGAGAAGAAATAAATTCAGAGATTAAAACAACAGTCGGATCTAAAGCGGGACGTTGGAAGGACCAGGAGCGTGGATAAGAACCGGAGGACCACTCTGCCCCACTCCCTTCCTGCTGCTTCTGGTCCTTACAGCATCGGCCGTCTATGCCCGGTCTCACTGTTACGTCACTAGCGTCACTAGCCATTAGGAAAAGGAAAGGAACGGTTTAATTTAGATAACTTCCAAGTCACCAAGCAGATCTAAAGCACATTGAGAAGGGAGGGAGGAAGAAAGAGAGGGAGGGAGGGAAGGAGGAAGGAGGAAGGAAGGAAGGAAGGAAGGAAGGAAGGAAGAGGAAGGAGCATGCGTCTTCCGTGGCCCACATGGGAAAATTCCCTGAGGACAGGCTGTGCGGAGCCCACGTCCGGTTCCTTCTCCAGCGTTTCTGCGGACCGGCCGGTTTTCTCCCTGACAGGCGGCTGCATCAGAGGGACACCGGCCCTGGGGCTGCGGCTCTGGGCGTTGCGAGCGCCATCCCCCATTTGGGACGCTGGGCTTGCGAACCTGGCCGCAGCCTCGGCTCGTAGCCGTGAGGCCACCAGCGGACAGGCCTGCAGGGAGGGAGGGGCTGGCTTCACCCCGAAGCGGGGTCGCGTGCAGACTTAGCAGCGCCACGTGGAGTGTCACGCGTACTCGACCTCCACAAAAGGACAGACTTCCCTTCTGGTTCCCACTGTGCGACGGGAAGAGAGCGAGCGAGCTGACCCCGGGGCGGTCCGGGCCGGCACCCGTCACTCGCAACCCAGGACGTGGAACGATACCAGAGACAGGTGTGACCCCCTCCCTCAGGTGAAGAACCCCGGCCCCAGATGCCAGGTGAACCCGGACCCTCGGCGCCCAGCCCCACGCCCTCTGCAGCCGCGCTGCCCCTGGCGACAGGCGGCCCTCCGCCTGCGGGCGGGCGGCATCTCAGACGGGAGCGGCGCGTCCTCAGTGAGGCTGCGCGCCCTGCCCAGGTGTGCCGGGCCGCGCGGCTGGCAGGTGCTCCGCGCACTTTCTCCTGTTACGGCCTCGGAATGCCGAGCTTAGGAGAGACCGTGACAAAAGGCTTTTCTTGTGCTGTTTTTCCTTCCAAAAGCAGGTGAGGGGGCCACGGGCGTGTGGTCACGTGTGTGTCATGGAAGGTGAATGCCAGTAGTGTTGTTGAAAATTAAACAACCTAGTGAGTACAGCTGGTAGAAAATTAAAGATTTGAAGAATCATAGAACATGACAGTGAATTATGCGGTAGCTTAAGGAATGCCGTTAACGAATGTACAATCTATTCTTACTAAATACAACAAAATAGTGACAGTGCGTAAACTGTTCACATGAGACACAGAAATTAAGTCAAAGTTTAAAAGGATATAATTTATTTCAATAGCTGCTTCACTAGCTTTATTTCTATATTTATAGAGTCATCGGCAGTCTGGAGAAGCCACTGGAATTTTTAAATATTTTCTTATGTTTACGAAGAAAAACATAATCTCTTTGGAAATCACAAATTTCGGGATTTAAAAACATCCTGGGATAGGCCTCTCATGAATGTTAAACGTGGTTCTGTAGTACAGTTTATTATACAGTATAATTGAGCAGATAGTCGAATTAATCACGTGTGGGAAAAAAAATGCCCTAATGATTATATATCCCTTTGAGCACAGTTTAAAGTTAGCAGTCATTTGTCAGGAGATAATTAAATAAAGATCCTGAGTCACAGACCTCAACCTGAGGAAGACGCCGGATTGTAGGCAGAGCCCTTTATTTTGAGTTGTCTGAATGTGGGCAGGTCCCCTGATTGTGTTGCTTAGAATTTTCCTTCTCTGTTCAATGTTGGAACATTGTATGGAGCTCATAGGACAGCTGTGAGGGTCACCTGGATCAATACGTATAAACCGCTTGTGAAGAAACTCAAATGTCTATTAAAATGAGGAGGAACCCTGAACCCTACACATAATTTGGTGAAGAATATTAATTCAAACTGTCCAGCATTATACTTTTGCTCAGGGGGAGGGGTCTTTACTCTCGTGACGTTTGTAGTCTAACAGAGGAAGTACGCTTACACACGCGCGTGTGAGATCACATGTGTAAAATGCTGAACAGCGTAAGAGAACGATATGACTACGTTACGGACTTGAGCCTTGTCGAAGGTGGGTTTGTAGGATTCCAAAGTCCCTTGTTAATGAGATGTAAGATATTCGTTCAATCAACACACGTTTGTTTAATGTCACCGTAAGCCATGCCAGCTCCTTAGCTGAGAATAGACTATAGAGCAGAGGCGAAGTCCCTGTGCACCTGGAATCTACAGTCTGTTGAGGGAAGAAAGGGAAAAATGAGTGAGGGGACACTTACCAGGTCATACTGTGACGCTCGTCATGCAGAGTAGGGGAAAGCGGGTTGTGTTCCGTACCAGACCGTGAGATCGGGCCTCTGCTAGGAAGGGGGCAGGTAGGAGAGAGACCTGTGCACCTGTGTGTGGGGGTGGGGGCGGGCTTCCAGGCAGAGGGAACAGCAGGTGTTTGCAGGTGTGAGGCAAAAAGAAGGAAGAAGGGAGGGAGGAGGGAGAGAGGAGGGACGGGCAGCTGGCATGCTACGCTTCTGACGACAGGGAGCTTGTTCCCCTGGTGAGAGCTGGCTGACCACCGAGGCCTTCCCTGCGAGGAAGACGTGGTGGCTCCGCGGGGACGTGGTCTGGCTTCCGAGGACAAGGATGCCTGGAGCCTGCAGCGGCGCGGGGGACACTGTGAGACCTGTCACCAGGCTGGTGCGGTAACCCCGGTGAGCGCTGAAGGTGCAGGTGGGGAGCAGTGGCCGGACCCTGAGCGTCGTGGATGTGGCAGGAAGTGGCGATGTGTGGGTTCCGTTTCTGGGGGATGCCGAGCGAGCACCGACTCCTGGCCTGGGTGTGGGCTGCACAGCCAGGGCGAAGGCGGACGGACGCTTTAACGAGCTGGGGAAGGTGCGGCGTGCAGCGCGCAGGAGACCAGAAGTCGGGTTCGGGACCTGCCGGTCTCGGCCTGTCGCCGACCACTGTCAGGTTGCTGGAGCCTCGTGGCACCCTCTGAGATCACAGGGCACCCTCAGCGTCATGCAGGAAGCCTTGGGAGACACGAGGCCTATCGCCCACAGGACTTGGACGTCCCTGCACCCGTGCAGCCCGGATGGGGCGGAGAAGGGGGTGTGGGCCTGGGGTGCTGCCCTCTGGGGGCCAAGGGTGGGGACCTAGGTTTCTCTGGCTCACACTTTATTGGGGGGACTCGAACAAGCAGAAAGAGAAAAGACAAGTGTAAAACGCTATGTCTTGAGAGAGAAATAGATTTTAAAACTGGGCTCGTGTTCTCTTTTGAACGTTGAAGACTGTTTTACCCAAATCCGTCACTGTGTTCACGGGGGGCTGCCCTGAGGTCCCCGTCTAGTCTGGTCGCCGCTGGTTTTCGGTGAGACTCCCCAGGTGGGAAGCGAGCGGTGGGATTATGTCCTTGAAAGTGTCCAGACTGAGGTACCAGGTGATGCAAACTGGGGGGGGGGGGGGCGTCCTTCAGCTCCGACTCGGGTCATCTGAGCAGGTGGAACATAAACGCGCTCGGGCAAATGCAGTTTAACGTGTCTCCGGACCCTCAACCCAATACACAATTCAATATGAAATTCAACTTTAAATGAACTTTCCAAAAAGAGAGAGAGAGAGAGAGAGAGAGAGAGAGAGAGAGGAGATTCCTGCCCTGAGCAGGCGATTCTAATTTGTATCGAAAGCCCAGCATGTGCGCAGGTAGGATTTTGTTTAGGCTGATCAGATCCTGCCGCTTTCCATGTAAAAATGCTCTCGATTACAGCTGAATTCCATCGGAATGGGCCGGGCACATACCTGCTCAATGTAAACGTTTTCTTCCTGAGAACGCGCCATCTTGTGGCCGTTCGTCACGTTCGCATCCTTCCCCTGTGAGGCCCTTCCAGGGTCCGCTGTTCACCTTATCTGACAGTGGGGAACAGAGAGAAAACGCACAACAGCACGTTGTTTCCCCTAGTGTGAGTGATGAGTGACCTTCTCAGGCACCGACTAGAAGCTAAAATAGAGACAAAGGAATCAGTGACCTAGGATGGGTTGCTGTGTAAAAAATTTATAGAGTTTCTAAGCATTTTTCATTTTACCATCATTTTTAAACAAATACCAAGCACAATAAAATCCGGAAACGGCTCTATCCAGAAGCTTCGGGATTGCACGTCTCCAAGTAGCATGATGTGTCTGCAGTCACACACTCTCGGTCGAATTTTACAATAGAATTATTGCCTCCCGATGCTTCAGACAAACGTTTACAACGTGATAAAATAGTGAGCCGTTCTGGTTCCGAGGAAGGGGATGGTTTGCCTTCGATTTCTTCCGTCGCGTCGCCGGGCTCACCCTTCATGGCACGCCTGGACGCCGCGGGCCATTCACCCGGAGTGTCCCCGATGTGGACCGAGGACTGGCGGGGGTGCTGAGACCCACTGCCAGGGACCCCGACCGCCGGAAACGCCGTCCGCGAGCGTCCACGCGCTGCAGGACTGGCGAGTGTCGGGGTGACGTTCATGGGTGCGATGCCCAAGCAGCTCGCGATTGAAGCTTCTGCTCGAGATTCGTCTCGACACGTTGGAGGGAGGGGGTGGGCGGGGGGCACGGCTGTCTCGCCCTGGCCCTGTGCTCTCTGGCTGAGAATTCCGTCCGAAGGGACGGCCCTTCACCGCGGCCAAGTGACCGGAGCACGCGGGGCTGCTTCCCCAGGCAGGGAGCCTGGCGTGGGCCAGGCGAGGGCGTCACCAGCGCGTGGAGCTGGAAGGTCTCACCCATTTCCACGGCATAGTTCCTGCGAGAAACTCCTGAGATGTCGACTCGCTTGGTTTATCAAAAAAACAGCTTCCTGAAGCTGGACTGATGTCAAGGCGTGTGTGAGGGTCCCACATGAATGCGCTCGAAGCCCCAAGATGCCGCCGAGATGCACAATGACGCATGGCTCAATGGCATCCCCCGCGCGACGCGCATTGTGCTGTGATAACACACGCGCCGGAGACCCCGCCTGCTTCCGGCCGGGGCGCGCACCGGAGACCCCGCCTGCTTCCGGCCGGGGCGCGCTTTTTATAAAAGAACCTCTTGGGACTGTAATTTGGGGTTTTACTAGAAAGGATCTCAAATGTAGCCACCCGACCAGTCCTGGAAATAGTCACCGTCACTGTAATGGACACGTGTCCAACCGTCACTGAGCCCAAGCTCCTGAATGTTCTGACCCATGACACTTAATTCGGTGGATGTATGAAACAGGTGCGCATGACTTTGCTTCTGGACTAGCATTAACTGTTCATTAAGTGTTGATATGGGCAGCATTACGGAGGACGGAGTCAACTTCCCTTGACTCAGAAAGAAACACATTTACAAATTCGAAAGTCGGTTAAGGGATATAAAGCAAACTTTGTTTATTAGAAATGATGCTACAAAAAGGGATGGTTCGGATCTTTATGAAAAATATAAAACATTACGGCATAAACATATGTGTGGCACAAAGGTCATTTTAGAGTTGACAGAGAGGAAGTTGAAAGGAAATGATTAGAAAAGTGCCAAACAAGATGTAGAATTCAGACATTCCGAACTAATGGGCTAAGAATTTAGTCCAGGAAGACTCAACCTGGTTGTGTTTGTATTTTCGTACGTAACTCAGAGAAGTTGCTGTATCATAAAAACAGGCATCTCGAGATTGAAACGTGTCAGCGACTCGCCGTGAGGGCGCACACGTAAGCCAGCGCCCGGAAGCCACGGAAAAGCGTGCTTCATCCTCATCCTTCCTCCGCCGGGTCCTTCGCCCAGCCGGGGGCGCTGCGGGGGCTCTGGGCCCTCCGCGGCCTCGCCGCAGTTCTTCCGCACCCCGCGTCGTCTCCCCCGGGGGCTTCTCGTCTAACTTTCCCTCCTGGGCTCACCTCTCCGCATCCTCTGTCTCACCGACTCTTGCCCGTGGGCGTGTGACGGCCACCGCCGGGTTCCCGCAGGCCCGTGAGCTTGCGCGGAGCGCCCCGCTGCCCCAGGACGAGGGTGAGGAGGCTGCGTGCCTGAGGCCTTCCGTCCAGGCCAGGGACTTCGCTCCTGCCGAGCTCGCCCCGTGTCTTCGTCTTGCTGTGTTTCTGATGGGGACGCTGAGTCAAGCTCCCCGTGACTTCTGCTTGTGCCGTCCTCACTGAGAGGACAAGTCTTATCTCCCAGGGACGTGTCTGCCTTGCTGTAGCTCAGACAGTGGCCACGACGGCCTGCCTTCCCCTCCCTGCCCGTCCCCCGGACCCCATGGCCCTGGCGACACCGGGGACCAATGGCGCGGCATCCCGCACCTGTGTTTAATCCCTCGTGTGCGGCGTGGGACACATTCTTTCGCGTTGTCCCAGTAAAAACGGTTGCGCTGTTAGTGACACTTTATGATGCTTCCTTCTCTGTGAGATACCGCCCTCAACAGGGTCAGACACTGTTGACTTTCAGAGCTCAGGGCCGGACCTGTCACGTAGGAGGGGCTCCGTGCGGGAATGCACGCGGCTTGCGCTAAAGGCTTTCACAAATTCTAAACCTCATATCGAAATAGGTTGTGTGTTGTTTTGTTTTAATGCAGAAGGCTCGTCGCTTTTATGCACACATCTTTATTTACAGAGGGGTTTGGGAAGTATCTGATACTTATTCCTGCTCCGGAAAGCTCTGTAGATCCAGCATGTCCGGTTCCCTGTCGTATAACAGAGACGTGGCGTTGCCTGATTTAATGACCTGCAGAGTGCGATCCTTCCAGAGGAAAGAGTCAATTCCAGGTAAAGCGTCTGCGCTCTGGGGATGTTCCACGTGTGTGGCTTTGAAAACGGGGTTCCTCGGAGCCGTGGGCTGTGCGCGCGGCCTGGCAGTCGAGCCTGGTTGGAGAAGGACCAGCCAGAGCGAACCGCCCAGCCACCCGCCTCTCAGACCCCCGGCTTGTTTTCGTGTGTGAATCTGCTGGGATTCTGCGCACAGTTTTATTCTGGAGGCTTTTCTGTAAAGAGGATACTAATTTTAAAAGCATTAACACCTTTTGAATCACTTACTGCTCTCCCAGGGTGACTTGGTGCTTAGTGAAAACTCAGTGGCTTTTTCTGCCCAGGTGACTGTCATCCGGAATGAGACTCAGATCCAGCACCCACCCGTTCATTCTCTATGAAGTCCCTACCCACGGGTGGCCGGCTTCTGTCAGCTGCGGGAGACGCGGGGCAGGGCTCTGTGACCGTGGGAGGCTCTGCGTGCAGTGGGAGTTCCAAACGAGCAAACGAGCCCTTGCTGCTCCCTAGGTGTGCTCACACATGTCACGGGTGGTGAGATCAAAGATGCGTCAGTGGCCTTGCAGTGTGTGAGGTGGAAGGTGGGGACAATTGACCAGGTGCTCGGGCGGGGGAGGGGGAGCATTTCAGGCAGAGGACAGAAGGCAGTGTGCGGGGGCAGAGGAGCGAGGAGGCCGGGCGCGACTGGAGAAGCTGCAGGCGTTGCAGATGGGTGTGCGCCACACACACGCACACACTCACACGCACACACACTCATGCACACACTCACACACATATACACGAGTGCACACATACACACACATGCACGAGCACACACATGCATGCACACACTCACACACTCACACACACGCGCGCACACATAGCATGCAAAGTTGCAGGTGGCGGCTGGAGAAAAGCCTGGCAATCCGAGGCACACCGCGTTGACAGTCCTCCCCGCAGAACACCGAGTGCGCGCAGCCGGCAGAAACGGAGAAAATCGGTTTTCTGTGGCGTAAATGGCACCGCGTGAGCTCGGGTCTCGCAAAGCCCCATGCGAGACGCTGCGCCGAGCGCCCCCGCGGACGCCGTCCGAGTCCCCCGTGCAGACCGGTCCCTCCAGCTCCGCCCGCTTTCAGCGTCGCGGTGTGAACCGTGCTCCGGGCTCTGCCCCGACGACGCTCTTGAAAACATCCGTCCTCAGTGGGAAGGACAGACGTGCACCGGGAGGCAGGGCGCGTTCTCGAGGAAGAGCGAGCAGCGGGACCTGTCGCTCGGGAAGACGCGCGACGTGGCTCAAGACTCCGAGGGCCCGGATTAAAGGACCCCTTTAACGTGGTGAAACATTTTTTCGATCTTAGCGTCACCCAAACCTCTGTGGCACCAACCACTGGCATGTGCGCCGTGCACACCGGGAGGAACCACGCGCGCACACAGCGGGTCTCTGGCCGCCGGGAGGCCGCGGCCGGCCTCGCGTCTCCGAAGGCCGAGCTCTGTCTGCGCGGTGCCCTCCGGCCCTCTCTCCGCATGGAAAGTCAGGAACCGTCGCTCCTTTATGATAATAATGATCAGATGCGCGCCTTCGCCTACATACATTATGCACGTGTTAACTGAAACGTTTCACGAACCCCGCACACCTAGAAGCCCGACGGAAGCGTCCCGTGCTGGAGCAGAGCGGGACAGGGTGTTCTCGAGAGTTCCGGGTCTGGGCTGCGGTGGGACGTCCGTGAGAAACGCTTTGCACCCCGAGGCGGCCGGCGGCCGAGGCCGGGCTGCTGACAAAGGGCCCCTGTGCTCGCCTGCTTGGCATGCGCGGCGTGTCCCGAGCGGCCCCCTCGGCACTGAGACCTATTCACGGCTGGGGACAGAAGGGCCCTTGTTGCTTCGCCGGCCCGGCCGCCTCCGAGCTGGCTGGGCGGACGCCAGGGAGCGGCACTGGACGGCGCGGGCGTCTCTGCGGCTCTCACAGAGCAGGGCCTGTGCCGGCGTCGCGTGACGCGAGTGCGCATGCTCACCGCGAGTCGGCCGAGAGGAAAATGAGTTGCAGACTGGAAAAAAAAAAAAAAAAAAAAAAAAACTACTTTTAAGAAAGTACCATCTCAGCTCGGTTGTTATCATCTTTCTGAAGATGCGTGTTTGTTTTCACGCTTCTCCGAAGGTTATGCTGTGTGGGGAGCGCGCCTCGCAGGTGTGTGGCAGAGGGTTAGGGACCTCGCGGCCTGGATCGGGGCATACCGGTCCCCGTGAGGCCTCTGTGCACGCACACGCGCGCACACACTCCCTCACTCACTCGAATGCATGTGCACACGTACGCAGTCCACATACACATGCACACGTACACTCTCACATGCAAAACGCCCCTGTTCAAAATTCTGATAGAGACTTCTTTACTTCTAAAATTCAGAAAAGCAGCCAGCCTGATTTCCCTTTCAGCCCATTTATTTAATCACCGGGTGTCGACTGCTGCCATCCGCCGGGGTGGCTGAATCCCCCACCGAGGGAAGCCACCGAGGTCTGAGAAGCAAGAATGGAAACAAGAAGAAGACGTAGGTGCGTGTCCTGGGCGGTTTCAAAACGCAGCTGTTTATCACGTTCTTTTTCGTGGTGGCCTGTCAGTTATTCTGCCTTTGGAACTTGACCCTTTGTCACCAGGTGTCTTCCATGACACTATCTCTTAAGCGCGTCCCGTAGTCACCGGTTCTAGTCTAAATAATTCCCTCATCCATTCATCCACTTAGCAAATAATGAGGAACTGCCCTTGGAATTTTCTGGAAGAAGCATTACCTGGTCTTAAGAGTTTGGGGCTCTAAAGACGTCACACTGATTTATAGATGTATTAAAAATGAGTGAAGGAGAAGGAAAACAAATCCTTGGCTCACTCCAGGAGGAGACAGTTGACTCATGTCCCCGTTTGTGATCATCAACCGCTGTCCCCGCCCTGCTTCCTCCGGCTCTGAAGCTCAGTGGCCTCCCTTGGGGGTCTGGCCACGCCCCCGACCCTTCCTTCACCTTGTGGCCTGACTCGGGTGACGAGTGGCCTGCCCTCAGGATCCCTGCACTGCTCTCCTAGAATTAAAGACCTGTCCGAACAACCTGTCCGGCACATGCACCCACCCTTCCCAGCAGAGTGTGAGCCCGTCTGTGTGTGTTTACACTGTCAGGGGAGTGCCTAGGGTGACGTTTGGCACACAGTAGATGAGAAATAGTCGATACGGAATACATTGAACATAGGCTTTTATAAGTTTATGCAGAAACCAATAAAGGATGAATTAACCCTTTGGCTTTTGGATGAAGACAGACCTTGCCTGTGGGTTGATAGAAAAAAGCCTGAAATTGCAGAAAACAGAAGTCTGAGTGGAGGCCTCTGCCGCCGGTTTTCAGGAAGACGTCACGATGGAAGCGGAGATGTGTGATGCCCGCTGCGCGAACGCCGATCGTGGCGTTCGGTCTGCCTCTGACTCTCAGGTGCCATTGTTTTCTTCCAGGGACAGGATTTCTATATCGGATTATTTACACTGCTGACTATACTTATGGTAATACTTTGTGTGTGTGAAATAGTTTGCAAAAATGATCACATTCAATCGGAATCCTGTGGCAGGAGAACCAGATAGAGGTGAAGGGACAGAAGAAAATTCCCAGAAAAGGCGAGTTAATTAATGAAGGAAATAAAGGGAAAAAAATGGCCATTCTGCCTTAGATATTGGTGAGTAATGAGCTGTAATATTTTGCAAATGAAAATCTGAATGAGGCACGATCATGCCTGTGAAGTGTCAGCGAATCCTCCTTGGCTCGAGAGACCACCACGCAGCAGCCTGAGCCAGCGCCCCACACGGCGGCCCGGCTCGAAGGCGTCCTGCGGGTCTCCGCGTGGCCCGTGCTGTTCTCGCTGCCCAGAAGGCCTCCCCACCGCTCCCGTCCCTCTCTCTGTGACGAACACCACCCTGCGCGGATTGACCACCGCGAGGAAGCGGCCACACTCTCCCGACACCTGACAGATAGAAACGGCCCTGTCTGGACGCCCGCTCCCTCGTACAGCTCTAGCATGGCGCAGGTAGCTCATCTGAGGCTCAGCCCGAAGCGCCAGGACGCGAGAACTGTCACGCGCCTTTGTTTTTCTGAGTCACAGTTGGTCTGCAACCTGCCCCTCCCCCCATCAGCGGGCAGGACGTTTCCTCGCATGGTGACAGAGCCGCCGCCCGCGCCCCCCCACGAGTCGCGCGGACACACGGGCTCGCTGCTCCAGGCGCGGCCCGTGTCTGCGTTCATTTCCGTTGCCAAGCAACGGTCTACTTCAAGTTTTAAAATTCATTAAACACAGAAAGCTGGCATTTAATTTTTTTTTTTCTTTCCAATTGCAAGAGGGGAGGCGAGAGTGTTTTCTTTCCGGACGCTGTGTGTGTCGTTTGTGTGATGCCGCACTGAATTTTGTTCAGTAAGAGTCCTCATCCTCGTAATTCACCAACCTCTGGATGTGCCCTGAGTGTGGGGGTCACACGACAGGCCCGTCCTGCGGGGTTCGAGGCGGGTTTGAGCATCTGGGCTCCAAGCAAGAGCACCTTCGCCCCTGAGAACCTTCACAGAGCCACCGACGGAGCGCCAGGCGAGGGTGCGTGTTGCGGATGGTGCGTGCTGCGGATGGTGCGTGCACGGCCCCGGTCGGCAGCTGGGGCCCTGGAGCTGCTCTCCTGCTTTGTAGACACCTCGTGCCCATTAGTGGAAAACGAGTCACACTCTCGCTCGGCGTCTCCTCCTTTGGTTTGTATCCCAGCAAGAGATGCTTCAGGCGTTCGTGTTGAGTGTGCCCGTGCCCGGCTGGGGGAGGGAGCCATGCTCTCCCTTTTAGATATTAGAGAGCCGAAGGTGACCTCGGATTCGTACAGCAGTAACGCCCTTTTTAAGAATAAGAAAACAGAGACTGGGAACAGGTGACCTCAAAGCCACACGGCTGGGAATCACGAGACAGGGGTTCTCTCACTCGGCCTGTGAGTCGTCACCCTCAGCCACCTGCAGAGGGCTGGCCCGGAAGGGGGGTCCCAGAGACACAACGTTTTCTCTAGCCCGTGGGGATTGTAAAGTAAATGGGGTAAAATTTTCATCAGTTTTAGTATTTGTTTATTTCATTGTATTAAAGTAAGTAATTACTGTCTCTTAGATTTCTTTCTATTCTTCTTTAATGAAATAGTGGCAATAGTAGAGGGTATTATCGTTTAGATAGCTACTATCTCCTGATTATGTCAGACACTGATTTATTTATTTAAGTTTTAAGAAAAAAATGGCAATCTGTGAAATTCAAAATCTCTAGACTCTCTCATCTAAATCAGCTCCAAGATCTCCCCCATCTCCCAGCCTGAAAGGACAGCATATGCCAAGTAACATCGTCACCATTTTCTGGAATTCCAAGAACATGAAAGTCATGACATGAAAAGAAATATAGCTTTTATATCTTAGTGAGAATCTCTGTGTTAACGTCTTTTAATTCGTTTGAACTTCCCACAAACTATTTGTAGACATGTGTAGTTTGGATGGTCTCAGACAGACGTTAACCCAGGCCTGAAAAAGAAAGAAAAAGGAAGAAAATATGTAAGTAGAGGGAGGTGACAGTGGCATTGAAGATCTCGGAGTGTGATGGAGGACACGTATGACCTATGTACCCCTCTGAATCATGGCTTGGATAGTCATCAATCAACACCCATGATTTCTTATAATTGAACAGAAATGTATCAAAGTTCTGTTCTCACAACCACATGAA
This sequence comes from Eonycteris spelaea, assembly GCA_003508835.1. Lineage (NCBI taxonomy): Eukaryota > Metazoa > Chordata > Mammalia > Chiroptera > Pteropodidae > Eonycteris > Eonycteris spelaea. The sequence continues at coordinate 1,401,594 of PUFA01000002.1, read as the reverse complement.
ATGCAGTTTTCAATTGCAATTTTAAAACAGAAGATATACCGCAAAAGTCTCTGTAAAAATAGGGATATGGTTTACTCCTCTTTGTTCTGAATAATACACTGATGATGTTGAGAGAATGTTTTCTGCAGATAAGATTTTTGATTGTAGAAGCGAGCTAGGTTTTTCCACCCTCGGAGTCCTATTGAAAATTTATCATCTGAGGTCCAGAAGCATGCAGAAAAGTTTGGAGGGAGTAGTTTGCGAGGGAGGCACAGGTTTGCAAGGCTCCATATCAGTTCTCCATTTGCTAAGTCGGTTTGCTTAATGTTCAACTTGCCTAAAACTTTCCTTCCAAACTCAGGATGCTGCCATTTTTGGAGAATTTAATGTGATAAGAGGCTGATGGCCTTATGAGCAATTTATAGGTTATACTTTGACAATTGAGCGAAGCTTTTTTCTACCCAGTTGGACTAAGTATTCCTTCGAATGCTCGAAAGTGTGCAAAAGATAAAAGGAAAAAAATATACATTCCAATGCATAATGACATTTTCGGAAGGGTCCAAAACCTTCTCTCTGTCCATGAATTGCTGTGTGTTTGGTGATTTGATGACAATAATTCAGTGATTTTGATTTAGGTAAATGATGAATTAGATCAATATGTTTAAAAAAACTGGGAATAAAGAGATTTAAATGAATTTGAGAGTTTGATGTAGTGATATTGAGTTAAAGTGATATTGGGTTCTCTTTCAATTAAAAAAAATCCAATCCATATGCTTAATTTATATTTATGCTAAGAAATGTGCAATTTTTCTATAATCTATTATGTGATTAGAACAGACAGTTTATGAGTAAATCACAGCAAGCAAATTTTCAGGATGTAGTCAACAGTTATGCGTGGGTATGCATTTCTTAAGGAAAGACATCCATTTGCATTTTAAAATCTTTTTGGCACTTTTATTACGGGAAGGCATTTCATTTGCTGTGACAGGTTCAGCCCTAGTAGATCCTTGTGGCCTGGGGCCCCTAACGCAGGCCGAAGGTCCTCTGGTGCATTCTCAAGCCCTCGCCTTCAGGACATCGTAGGCAGGACAGTGGGGGACACCATCCTGTTGTGTACAGGGACATTTGCCAAAGTGCCAGTGGTGATGGGCGGGACATTTGCGGGCAAATGAGCCCCTGGCTGTTCACTAATTGAATTGAAAAGATCTCTGCTAATTCAATACATTAGAGATTTACTGGTTCTTACTGCTTTAAGTTACCCAAATAAATTAGGGATACACTCAAACAAGCAAACTGAAGTGGAAAATTGGCTTATTCAGATAAAAATATTTTTTTTTCTAGCTGACTCAAAGAATTAATGGGATGTAATTTAATTCGCTATTGATTTGTTTTAGTCTAAATCTTTTAGGAAATTGACCAGATATGTATTTGGTTTCCTATTCATACATTTATAAAATTCAAAGATGAACCAGTATTTATACTAGGCAGGGACAGAAGAATCTCCGTAATTAATGTCTGTTTACAGTTGAAAGTTTAAAACTTCTTTTCTATTTAAAATGACAGAGGTGCAAACAACCCATCAGTTCCAATAATAAAATGTTAAGAAGAAAAACTGGGTTTGGTGTCAGGGACCCCAAGTTTTGACACGTCATGTGAGAATAAAGACATTTAACAGGAGGCAACCAGACGCACGTGTCCCTCTGTCCATCTGTGACGAAGCTACGCCCAGCGTGCCCGTCTGGGAGGGCGCTGATGGGAAGCCGTGGGCCGGGTGTGGGGACAGCGCTGGATGTCACAGGGAGTGACCATGCAGATGCTTTCAGGGGGCCCTGAAATGAGCGGGAGTCTGTCGCTGTGTAGGACTGAGGATGTGGAGGAGGGAGCGGGGCGAGAGAAGCATGCTCAGGCCACCCGGGTGGGGGGCAGCAGAGGGAACTGGCTGCTCCTGGGGGCCAGAAGCGGGGAGCAGGGAGCGAGTTGGGTTGGGGACGGGGACAGCAGACCCCGGGCAGCTGCAGCTGCGGGAGCGCCTGGCGGGGCTTGACTGAGAGGCTGTGCTTTGCCTAACCGCAGCACCGGGGACCGGGCGGGGGGGGGGCGGAGGGGAGGGGGGCAGGGGGAGGAGGGGGGACAGGGGCGGGGGGAGGGGGACGCGGCAGAGCGCTGGGGCCAGATGTGCCCCAGGACTGTCTGCGGGGAGCCTGAGCGAAGGCACCTTGCAGGGGGCGGCACGTGCAGCGGGGGGAGGGGACCCATCGGAAGCCCTCGAATGCTTGTTTATTTTAAAAGCCCTTCGAAAGCCCGGGCCTTCTTCATGGGACGAGGCCGCATCTGGGGAGACCCCCGGGCTCCAGCGAGGCTCCACTATCTTTTATTTTTAAAGAAAACTCGTGTTTAGAGTTTCAGCCGTTAGGGCCAGACGGAAGATGTTGAGAGGCAAGGGGTCCCCAAGGTGGGACGGGGGCACGGGGCTGGGAGGCTTCACGCACGTCACAGTGAGGGCGACGCGGCCTTTATCCCTGGGCCTTGCTCTCACTGAGCACAGGGGCCTGAGGGTCCCTCCGTCTGGTCCGCAAGGTGCCCCTGCAATGAAGGCCGACCACGCCCCCTCGCTGGTACCTGGAAGGGACGCTCCATGCCGCTGTGATTTTCCGACCTGGCCCTTGAATTACGCACGTGTGCAACGGGGCGGGTTCCAGATGCTCTTTTTTCTGACTCCCATGATACAAAATTTCCTCACGTCTCTATCCGCAATCCTCTGTGCTTTCTCTTTCCTTGATTCTGGTGTATTTTTAGCTATTTCTTGACTCATCATAGTCTCCTGCAGAACTGGTTTCATGTCTTCTTCCTGCGTATTGTAGCCTGAGTTTCATTATTCCTCATTCATTTTCTTAAAATCATTTTCAGGAAAAAAGAAAATAGAATAAGTCAAGTCAATCTGATGCTGAAGTTAAAAATATAATCTGCTCTTAGAGTTCATCTTAGATTAATAAACCACAGAAGGCAAATGAATAGAAACATCAATTATCAGCTTTCTATAGCCACAGAAAATTCTGGAAACAAGTATAATAGAGATTTAATAACGAGGTAATTATAACAGGCCGGCAACTCAGTTCCTTGGAGGACGCTTTTCTCCTACTCCTGGAAAGGATCCGAACGAGACTTAATTCACTCTTACCTTTTTTCCCTCCCCTTCTTTCTTCCTCCCCTTGCTTCTTGCCCTCTGAGCATTTGACAGCGAAAGCAGTTATAACAACAGCACTCACTCTTAAAAGGAAGAAAATATTTTTGCCTAATTGCTGTATCTATTTTCATTTCTATTCCTCGGAGTCTTCACCCCATATATTTAGATATTTTGCATCAACAAAATCATAACGTGCGTAGACTTTCATATCCCAATGTCACACTCAGTGGATAATAAAGATGTTTTTTTTTAATGGGAACAGAACCCAATTGCCCTGATACACTCACATGTGGTTAACGGTTCCCCTATGGTGTGCATTTAGGTTTATACTTTTCTCCACTTACATATTTCATGCTATAAATAAATAAAATATCAGGATAAATCTAGGGATAGAAAAATTAGACTAATTACTGAGAACATAATTAAGGTTCTTGCCCCGTGTTGATCTATTGCTCCCAAATATGAATCAGCTTATAAATAACGTCTCCAGGCCTGAGATTTAATCTATTTTAACATAATTATTTTGGCCTTTACCACTATCAATTTTAATGGTTTGTTATTCCAGTAGATTATGAAATGTTACAATATCTCTATTGATTTTTACTTATTAATACATCCACTGTTAAAAACGTTTCAAAACCAAGGTGTGAATTTTTAATATTTTTTGTAGCAATACCTAAAAATCTCCTGTCCATAATGAAAATACTGATTAATACTTTTTAATCTAAGAAATATTAATGGCTAGATAACAATTTAAAATGAATAAGAAACAATGAAATTAACCTTTAGAAACAATTCAATTTATAAAATAACTATAAAAGTTGATTAAAGGAAATATTATTTACTTCTAAAAATTTTCCTTGAATGTGTGAAGACATCTAAATTGTGAATCTATTTACTGCTAGTCAGATAATTGCCAGTCTCAGCCACTATATTAATGTCAACATGGTTCGGATCAGCCATAATTGTGTAGTTTAATTCTGCCATTTGAAAATAATAGTAATACTACTTACATTTGTTTATGCTGTAACTTTACACATCAATTTGTATCATTTTGTAATCTCATATTTATCACTATATAGATATATTATTTTTATTAATTGTATACTTTTTAAAATCATTAAGAAAATTTAAAAAATGCTTTATGAATTTGGAATTAATAATATACCTCTCCTAAATGTGATGAAACAAAGATATTTTTACATAGTTGAGAAAGGCATACGTATATCATAACATCTACTAAAGCATTTTTAAAAGGTATTAATTTATAAATGTATGGCTTGGCCCATCTTAATATAAAATACCATTGCATTTCTCTTTTTAAAGGAGAGGGTAATTTGTTGGAACCTACAGTATAAAGTAGTTTCTGAATCTTAGGAAATAATATGGTAATTAAAGAATTTTGCTTCTCAAATTACATTAGGCGTCACTCAAAACTCATAAACATCTGGACAACTTACTAATAACCTACTCTCATTTTTTAAAATGGTATTGTTCCTTTGAAATATTTAGAGATCCTCATTTTTCTGAATATGTTTACCAGTGTTATGTATACTGGGGCCATTCCCTTCTTTGTCCTTACATTATTTCTCCCCCACCTTCCAGTTTGGGGAAATGGGCGTGAATCAGAAGAGATTTATGGCCGAGATGGGAAGAAATGACATATTCTTCTGTGTAAGTAGACTGGTCATGAAAATGGAGGCTTGCAGAAAAGAAAGCAGTAGTTAACATGAGGATCAAAAAAACAAACACACAAAAATAGCCTGCAAGAAGACTCAGGACTGATTTTCGGAAGAACTGGCAGTATTGAAGGTGGTCTTTGCATGTTTGTTCGTAGTCGTACGCTACGGGGAAGAATTTCCCATTCCTATCCAAGAGTATCTAGCACAGAGGTTTCTTGTGTTTGTTTTTCTTTTTTTTTTTTTCAATTGATGTGTAGCTGACACGCATTATCCCGTTATTTTCAGGTGTACAACATAGCGATTCAAAATGTGTGTATATTACAAGTCTATTTACTGTCTGTCACCGTACGAAGTTATCACGTTTCTAGCGACTCTGCTCCCTATGCTACACTTCATAACCCGGACTTCATGATCTTACACCTGGAGTCCGTACCTCTTAACCCCTTCAGCTACTCTGCAGGGCCCCTGAGCCTCTGCACCCCCACTGCTGATCACCATCCTGTTTCCTGTGTACGTGACTCTGTTTCTGTTCTGTTTGTTTTGTTTTTCAGACTCCACAAATCAGGGAAACCATATGGCATTTGTGTTTCTCTGTCTGACTTATTTCACTTAGCGTGATGCCCTCCAGGTCCATCCATGTTGTCACAAATGGCAAGGTTTCATTCTTTTTATGGCTGGGTAATAGTCCATCGCCTATATGTGACACCTCTTCCTGATCCGTTCATATATTAATGGATACTTAGGTGGCTTCCATATCTTGGCTACTGTAGACAATAATGCAATAAACATAGGGATGCATACATCTTTTTGAACTAACGTTTTGGTTTTCTTTGGATAAATACGCAGAAGTCGAATTCCTGGATTATACAGTAGTTCAATTTGTAATTACTCGAGGAACCTCCAACACTGTTTTCCATAGTGGCTACACTGGTTTACATGCACCAACACTTTATGAGAGGCTTTTCTTTTCTCTGAATCCTCACTAACTCTTGCTATGGTTTGCCATTTTGATATAAGAGCCATTTCGACAGATGTCAGGTGACCTGTACTTGTTGGCCATCTCTATGTTTTCTTCGGAAAAATATCTATTAAAGTCTTCTGTCATTTTTTATTTGGGTTGTTTCACTTTTGATATTAAGTTGTGTAAGTTCCTCGTACATTCTGGACGTTAACCCCTAATCGTATATATGTGTTGCAAATATATTCAACCATTTAGTAGGCTGCCTCATCTTGTCCTGGTTTCCTTCACTGTGTGCAAGCTTTTCAGTTAGATGTCACCCAATTTGTTTATGTTTGTTTTTGTCACCCTTGCCTGCGGAGGCTGGTTTTAAAAACACATTGCTAAGGCTGCTGTCAGAGACCTCTCTGGCTAGTTTTCTCCTGGGAGTTTCACGACTTCAGTCTTGTCTTCAAGCCTTTAATCCACTTTGAATTTATTTTGTATATGTTGTAAGACTGTGGTCCCATTTCATTTGGCCAGAATATCTGTTTGTGTCACAGTGGCCAATGCATTCAGCTGGACTAATGATAGGTATTTCAGTTTCTTCATCCATAAAACGGGTTAAAAATAGTTACTTGAGTTGGGTTATTAGGGGAGCATTTATAAGCAAAGAATCTGGCACATAATAAACACCTAAAGAATATTAGTTTGATATTGTTAAAAAGGGATGAGGAACGTGCGAAAACAAATAATTTTTATAGCGTTTGCCTCGTAAAATTTATCTAAATCATTTAATATTTATTCTAAAATGTTTGAGTAAATAAAAATGAAAAGAATCCTTTCAAAGGGGCTATTTTAAAACCTAGATGAGCAGAAAAATATCATTATGAATACTGTTTAACCTAGGATTCAGCCAAATAGAAATGTGAAATAAGATTTACGAAATCAAGTATTTCCTCACCAAATATTCTAGTCAAGTCAACAAATTTTAATCAGGTGCTAATACTAACAGACACTTGATTTTTAATTTTAATCCCTTTCACAATAACATCTATCTATCAGTCTTGCTAGCTATCATCTATCATCTATCTATCATCTACCGTCTCTCTACCTACCGTCTCTCCTCTACGGATAACCAACGATGACACTGAGTGACACACCTGGCATTTGGTTCTAAGGCCTCTGCTCCCTGTCACACTGACTTCCATGCCCAGACCCGGCTGTCTAATAGCAGGATGCTTAGATTCACAGAAAGTAGAATATTCTTCCTTCGGCTCATTGCAAAGACGTACTCCCCATTGTGCAAAGAAGAGTGTATTGATTTTCCTTTGCTGCTACAACGAATTACCACAAATCGAGTGGCTTAAAATCACAGGCAAAAAACGTAGTATCTTACGGTTAGCCGTCTGACGAGAACTCCCTGAGCCGAAGTCAAAGTGTCGCCGTCTGAATTATTTTCTGCAGGGGACGTGGGGGACCAGTGCTTTTCAGGCCCCCAAAGGCAGCCCACGTTCTTTCTCTGGTGACCCCTTCCTCCTTCTGCAAAGCCAGCAAGTTTGCCTCTTTCCGGTTGTTTTTTCCCCAACGATGTCTCTTCGTGACCATCGCTAGGAAGTGGCCTCGGGTTTAAGATGCACGTGATGCCACCGGGACACCCTGGCGATTCAGGGCCATATACCCACGTCACTCTCTGTAACCCTCACGTCTGTGGAGACCCTCTGGCCAGGCGGGCTGGCGTCTGCACCGGTCCTAAGGGCTAGGGCGTGGAGGCCTCGTCCTGCCGGCACAGACCCCCAAAGGTGCAGAGCACCCGGCTCTGTCCCATTTCCCTGGGCTCACTCGGCTACTCCCCACCCCCACCCCACCCTGAACATGTCCTCCACTCTCTGCTCACCTGTCTTAGACGCCAGGCTCCGATGCCCCTGCTTTCTAGGTAGTTTCTGAAACTTATCTCCTAACTTTATTTTTCCTTTTGTAATCATCATTTTTCCCTTCACAGTGCTTGTCATATTGTGAATTCGATATTTGTCTGAGCATGCTTGGGTTCGGGACCACTGTCCCTCCCGCACGAGGGGGGAGGCACCCCGTCTGCTTTATTCAGCAGCGTCTTTATGTCACTCGCCGTGATGCTTGGTGAGGAGAAGACAAGCCACTAACTATTTTCAAGTCAATGCACCAGTGTTTTTCTGAAGACTATATGCTGATTAAAATGAGTTTTAAATTTAAGTCTAAAAGTAAAACTTTGCTTCTGGAGACCTAGCTAAACCTCACTCTACAAAACACGTTACACATGACCGTGACCTTTCATATCCTTCCGTTCTGGTGGGAAAAAAAAAAAAACAACTTAAGAATGAAATGTAAATTTTTTTAAATACACAGAATGATAGAGAAAGCCATTAAAATGCCATATTGTCACTGAGCTCTTGAAAAGCAAACAGGCAGATGCTTCATTTTCTAAAGCACATTCAGTAAAATGAATAAAAACCTAACTATATTGTGAAGAAAAGACAGAATTCATTGAATGGTCACATCTCATTTTGTTGTGTCATCGTGAGAGTGACAATGCCGTCTAAGACAGCTGGTTGGCCCGCGAGCCCTAGAAATGGCTGATTGAAAATGTGTTTTGTTTTTTTTCCCTAAAAAATAAATACTTTGCGCTGAACTTGAGAGAGCAGCATTAAGAGTCATCAGCAGCAGGAGCTGGACATCATGTGTCCTTGTTACTTCCTTTTTAGAGTACAATCACCTAGATATGAATAGGGATTTTTTTCTCTCTCAAGATTTTTATGGTTGGCGTAAATAAATGTCATTGCAAAGGCATGTGAACATAACCATATCCCCATGATTTCCACGTGTAGTGGTCATCTCTGATGATCAGGTACAATTGCGAGGTGTTTTTGTAGAAAGCTCTCAAAAACTTGAACACCGCCACAATGGAAGTTAGATGCATAAACCACCCTCTAGAGATATTGAATATTTCATGTATCCACTCGTGCTTTCAAAGTTATTTTTCTTTGTCTTTTAATTTGTGCTATGTAGTTTGGTAAAATTTGAGGAAATTATGGAAATGAAACGGATGGTCAAAAGCTGATAAGGCTCACTTATTGTATTTGAAATTATTCAGGTCGTTGCCTATTGTCGTGTGTGTGTGTGTGTGTGTGTGTGTGTGCGCGCGCGCGCGCGCACGTGTCCTTGCAGGGGAAAAGAGGGCACACGCCAATAATTCTTTTGCATCAGATACTGGGCCAAATATTCTGCACATGAAACTCTACCTAATCGTTACAGCAATCGTGCGGATTGTGAAAGATGATCGGCCATTTAAGTCTAAAGTCACTTTTGCTCAGAGGTTGGACACTGGCCCAAGGTCAACTAGATAAGAGGTGGTGAGTGGAATTTGAACTCCTCCGTCTCTAAATGCAGCTTATCGCAATGTCTCACACCCTGAGCAATCAATGGATTGCTCTGAACAGCATTAAATTTCATCTTACAGGCCGTTCGAGAGGAACACTTGAAATTTCAGACTCTCACCATAATAAAGGAAGCAAGTCTCACTGAGATGTTATTGCTTCGAATGAATTATTACCAGAAAAATTGCAATGATGATCATTTGTGGGTACATGGATTTAATTATCATTCAGGGTTTCTTGGTGAATCAAGACAATTTTCAAGATATCCAGCGCCCTTGCAGTTTTAATAGTCAACATCTTTCATTCAGCTTATTTTTCCCATAATTGGTTGAGAATTATAGTAACCATACATTGGTCATAAAATCCATTTTATGTTACCTCGCACTGAGTACTTAAAATTTTGTCACAGTAAGCCATTGTAAAGGATGAATTTCTTTTTTGTGCTCTACTGCAAACCTACAAAAAAAAATTATTCTATTTCCTATTCAAACAGAGTGTCATACTTGAGTCTTGAATTTGTGGAAATATTTTAAGAGGATCAAAGGACATGATCCCTGCAAAATAGCAATGGATTAAGAGTGTTCAATTTGGACTTCACTGTCTCTAGCTTCATGTATTGAACATGGATTGAATTCTTGATTTATTCAAAGCACAGCTCAAGGCTTTGTGGAAGAATCGAAGATTAATTGGTTTGTCCATCGTCCAAGACCTTTTCATGTGCTTGAGAAGATAAAGACTGGTGGCAGCTGATATCTGAATGACAGTTGACACTTCAGGACACATTTATATTTGCCTTTTTAATTTGATATTTTTCAGGAAGCTGAGATTCAGTAGAATCATATGACTTGACAACGAAAACAAGCACTGATATCTATTTCTGTTTCCAGCTTAAAATACCATCCATCCACATTAAATCATCAAATGTTTTGGAAGTAAACTTCAAAATAAAATCTCTAATAAAAATCATCCCAGAAACTCTTTAAAGGTCAATGGCTAATGCTGGAATTGTGTGAATTTAACATGTTCACGCAATAGTTTAAATGCCGTGACATGGTTCCATAGTGTAGCGGTCAGCACATGTCTGCTTTACACGGAGAAGGTCCTGGGTTTGTGCCCCAGTGGAGCCATAGTCCATGGTCTTTGGCTGTGCGGCCCGAACCAGCCTAATGTCTGATTTCAGAAGCTCAGCAGGGTCGGGCCTGGTGAGTACTTGGATGGGAGACCACCTAGGAAGACCAGGTGCTGTAGGCGTAAAAAATTTAAAAAATAAAAAAAAATAAGAGATAAATAATAAAAAGAAATAAATAAATACTGACTCGAGTGTAATTTCAACATCGGCACTTCTCATTAATGTTTTTGAATGTAGGATCATTGCTCACTTTCTGCAGATAGTTTTGTGCAAACATTTGAGAACTTTACAGGTAAGAAGTGAGGCTCGGGCAACTAAATACCTTCCCCAAATTCTCATCACACATGTGCATCAGAGCTGGGTGCTTACTCCAGCTATGCCTGCTGCTAAACTTCAGCTCTCCCACGTGCTAGCACCCCACAGGCACCCCCACAATTTGGTGGAACAGAGCTTCCTCTACAATGGGGACTGAAATCAACTTTGTTCATTTAAGGAAGGGTCACAAGAGGAAATGGATGACAGCACTGTGTCAAACGGATGTGCATGCGTAAGTCCACACCAGCCGAGGAGACGCAAGGTGAAAGCAGTTTAATTAACGAAAAGAGGGGAAATCAGTGCTATTTCTATGCATGTGTACTCAGAAATCCTATTTTAACAATTTTGTGCCGTGAAGTCCGCCATTCTAGTAAAGTCTGAGCCCTTTCTCGGAATCATGCATCTAAGTGCGCACAAGCACTGTCGATCACAGAGAAAACAAGTTATGTTGAAATACACGGGAATCGAGAGTCTCGCGGGAGCCCCGAGCCCCACTGGGACGTGGACAGGCCCAGGCGGCCATGGGCCGAAGGACCCACCAACAGTAAAGTCAACGCAGCTGCAAAATCCTTGACGTCGTTTTCCGGAAGATTCCTTTGTCGACGTGGCCGCAGAAGGTGTGCTTTCCACCTGAGCACGGGGTGGTCCGTCTGCAGCGCCACCCTGACCCGGACACTCTGAAACTCACTGTCCCTGCTCTCCCGCTCGGGGAGGAAGAGCAGGTAAACGCGGGAGAAAACAAACGAACAACAAACCAACGGAAATGACATAGGTGTTCCTCGTGCCATTAAAATGATAATGAAATGTCGTCGCTAAACCCATCTGGTATCGTCAGCATGACCCTCACTGTTCGCCTGGGGAGGCGGGGCACCCCTCTGACTGAGCCTGCGCCTCCACTTCGCATTGGGCCTTTGACAGCGCATTGGCTGCGTCGGTCACTGCGCGGCCAGCGCGAGCGGCAGCAGACGTAGGACGCAGTCTGAGGTCTTCCCCGGCTTCTGATCCCACCGTGCGTGAGCGCCTTTGTGGGAATTTCATTTATGTCTTGTAATGTCTGTACTTACTCTGCGCTTCGTTCGGAAGCAGTGAGGCTGGCTGATCGTTGGATGACTCTTAGTGATTGGCATCAGATGCTGAAATGTGTCAGCTTGATACTGCACTATTTGAGTTATTAGACTTAATTTTTATCATCGATGCAGAATGGACCCCATATGTTAGTTCATCACGTTTAGAGCAGCCGCAAAATGATGGGACTTTTGTTTTTTCTGTTTTGATGATTTTCATTCAATAGCTTAAATATCACAATCATATTAGGAAAAATAGAGTTGTTGTGAAAACACTTCAAACGCAAGAAAATAAACTGCCCGCATGCCGTTACCCTGGAGTTAAACATCACATTGCTTCTCGTCCCTTCCCTGTGCGCGTGTGGCCAGTTGGGCTGCGGCGTCTCAGTGGTGACGTGTGAGCAAGGCAGGTCCGCTCTGTCCAGCCCCCTGCCCGCCTGCGGCGGACCCGCGGTCACCCGGTCCAACCCCGAGGTCCCGCGTCATGTCCCATCGCTGAACGCCCGGGTGCTGGGGAGGCTCGGCTCCATCCCTACCTGCTTGTTGGTGTCACTCTTGCCTCCAGGTGTCACCTCCTCCCCACGCCAGCCCGGCCTAGGTCCCTGGGAGGCTGAGGCTGGTGGCACGTCCTGCCTCCGTCACTGTCCCGCTGCCCCGGGGGGAAGAGGAGAGTGGAGAGGGGGCGCCCAGCGCCCCGCGCCCTCCACGAGGAGGCTGACCTCGCCGAGTCCTCGCGGTGACCCGTCCCTTCTCTGCGGGTTCTCGCTGCTCCCCTTTCTCTGGCGGAAAGGTGGCCGTTCTCCGCGTGGCTGACGCCTGGGCAGGGGTGCGTGGGGGTTCCGTGGGGACCTGCCACCCCCCCATGTCAAGCAGCAGCGGGCCTGGGCCGGCTCCCGCCGTCGGACTTCCTTTCTAAGCCTTGTTGTCGCTCTGCACGGCATGTGATGCAGATGTGACACAGAGCATCTACTCAATGCCTTGTCGTTAGGTGTTTACGTGACCCGCGCTGGCCGCGCGCCCCGCACACCTGACCTTCAGCCCCCCTCGGACTTCGCGTGACGGGTGACCGTGTGTTCACTGGTGGTTTCTCTCATGCAAATAACTTTCCCGGATCATCGAGAACTTCAAAGATACCTACGGCACACGTCAGTACTCAAAAAAAAAATGCAGATTTCAAATCAGAGAAACACAGAAAAGACGTGAATTTAAGATATTCCGAGGCGATGCTTGAGTTTCAAAGATGTGACTGCATTTTGTTTTCAAGATGCGCAAAATAAGTGATGAAAGTAGGGAAACATCGTGATGCGTACAGTATACTCTTGTTGAGTGAGGGCGGGCGTGCCCAGGGGCGCGACTTACCTGGCGAAGTGTTTAGAGGGACACGGCGTGCGGCCGCGGGCGTTCTGGACCTTAACCGTGTCTGCCGTTAGGGTGCCCATGTGGTTATGTAAATGGTGGAAATTGTTAAACTGCGCTCAATATATGGTCCTTCCTACCCACCTATGCCCGTTAGTTTGGGGTGCTACAACCAGCTGCCATTGGCTGCGTGGTGGATAAAGCCCGGAAATTCATCTTTCAGGGTCCTGGAAGCCGGAAGTCTGAGATGGGGGTGCGCACGGTGGGGTCCCGGTGAGACTCTTCCCATTGCCCAGAGCTGGCTCCGTGATCTTCACATGGCGGAAAGGGGGAGGGGGCTCCCTGGCGACCCTCTCATAAGGGCACTGACCCCATTCATGGGGGCTCCAGCCTCACGGCCCCACCGGCCCCTAAGGCCCCGTCTCGTTGTGCCGTAGCGGGGGTGGGGTGGGGAGGGGCTTTGGGGGAGGGGCATTGCAGGGAGGCAGGGGTGACAAACAGGCTGGGGTGGTTTGGTTCCACCAACTCGTGCATTAATGTCTCACTTCAGCCCAAGCAAACATGTCCCCTAGTGTGGCGCGCCCTGGCCTCATCCCAGGGCGGAGCTGGCGCGGAGAAAACACCCCCTGGCCTGGGACATAGCGCGGATCAGCCCCTGTCACTCAAGGCCAGGGGGCGTGGCCTCAGCCCCCCCCCCCCCGCCCGCCCCCGGCGCTGCGGATGCAGTGTTTAGTTCCCACGTTGCAAAGATCCGGATTCGCCCCAAGCCCCGCGAGGGGCAGCGCGGTTCAGACCGAGGCCAGCTCCATGAGAAGAGCAAGAGGGGTCCGAGCGCCCTCGAGCACCGGGGCGGGGGGGGGGCGTTTGATTGCATGTCGTTATGAACCCGCGTGCGTCCATAGTTGTCCGGAGGGTGGTCCTTGGACCTCAGGCTGTGAACGAACCATCTCGCGACAGCATTCGGCAGCCTTTGCTGGTTTCGCGCTTGTTTTTGAAGTCACCTGTCATGCCTTCCTCCTTCGCAGAGGGTACAGGGGTGGGAAGCCAGTTTCACATTCACCGCCACTTTGTTGTTGTTGTGGTTGTTGTTGCTCCGTATAGAATGGCTCTTGAGATGCAAATGCAAATACTTCTGTTGGGAGAGACTTGGAAACAGCGGGAAGCTCGCGCCTCCCCAGCGGAGCCCTTGGGGACGCGTGTCCTTGGTCGCGCGCCCCGGCTAAGCAAGTTGACTTGGGCTAATGGGCCTTTTCTTTGCTCTTCTCCGAATCCTTGTCCAATGCCGATGTTGCTGAGGTCTGGAAACTCGGAGCTGGTGTTGCTGACTCACACCCCATCGCCTGGTGGAAAACGCAGTTCGAGTCAACCTTAAACGCAGAGCGAACTGAACCGCCATCCAAATAAAGAGGCCTTCGCATGCCTGGGTGGGAGAGGAGAGAGAGTCTGCCGAGGCACACAGAACCGAAATCGCCCTGGTGAATGTTTCACGCGGCTTTTCATTTTCTTTCAATTTGCCTTGCGGTTGGCTTTCAACATAGAGCGCTTCCGCGGCGGAGGAACCGTGATCCATGCACGCAGCACGCACCTTTCCGAGCCCCGCGTCTCCCCACGCAGGCCGCACATCGCCCGCGAATTCAGCACAGCCTTTGATTTCTATCTTGTTTGATCAGTTAACTGCGCTGATTGGCTTTTGGTTATTCTTCTATAAATGTTTGCGAACAAGTTGTAATGAAAATTCTCCCTGATTATGAAGCCCAAACGTGTAGTCTGGTTAAGCTGCTGCTAACTAATGTTATTTTTCAACCTCTTCGAGCTCCGTCCTGTGTCGCTGTACACGTGATCTCTGAGTCTCTTCCAGCAAAAACAGTGAATTTTTTAATTTAAATTTGCATTGCTAGTTTGTACTATTTTGCGTTCTTCACCTGCATAAGGGTCTATTTGTGTCAGGCTCTAATTACTCTTAACAATCCACATTAATGAGTATTAGTTCGTCACATGCCACACCCGCTCCATGAGGAAGCTGCTGTCTTACAGGTGGCGGATGGGGCCCAGAGAAGGGAACTCGCCCACGACAGCCAGCCAGCCAGCCACTAACGAGGAAAGCTAGAGGAGCCCCGATGACCTTTTCTGAGTCATCATATGACACTGCCGATCCTTTTTTTTTTTTAGAGGAAAAAAGTAAAACTATTTCTTGAAATTGTAGGACTTAAGAGTTTAGAATTGATTCAAGGCTATATATCATGCACCGACTAAACTTTAATATTTTTAAAAGCTGTGCTCTTTTAATTGATCTGACAACATGATTCAATTTTTCTTTATGTGCCAATTTAATTTTCATGATTTATCAGGATATTTTCTTGATGTTAAAAGTATTAATTCGCATGCGCATGAAATTACTTTTAAATACGTATTCCATTATAATGCATCGCATTATAAATAAGGGTCAGGGACCTCAGTGGAAGGTCTTCGCATGGGGAGTACAGCAGTTTGACCTCAAGACACACATGCGTGTGAGGAAGGCTACTTACCCACAGGGCAGATGGCCTTTGCCACTTTTTAAAACTCTACAGCTAACACGATGTCATGTCTGGTACCAACACCCTCGCGATAAGGTTGACGGCAATTCCAATGTTAATGAGCTTTAATATAAACGTACGCAGTCAATAATAACCCACTCCTCGTAGAAATATTGGATTTTTTTTTTAACTGTAGAAATGCTGTTAGACCTACATGTTTCCTTTGTTTTTAATGATGGAACTAAAGTTGGCAGCCACCCGGGCTGTGTTTATTATTACTGTTGTTGTTGTTGTTGTTGTTTCTAACAAGCACACTGAGCGTACTGTTGAGTTACTCAGAATGACTTCATGACGTGAAGACGGGGTCTCGGCAGGGAGGCCAAGGTGGGCTCTCCTGCCTCTGGACACTGGGAGGCAGGGACACGTGTCTGCAAGGTCACGGCACGTGTGTGCGCCCCTCCTCTCAGAGAGGTGGCTCGCCAACCTTCCCAGGGACTGGTCTAGTGAGCCGAGACATTCCTCTCGTGAATCTTTGTGTTAGGTGGTTGACACGAACACTAGCGATCAAAAGCTCCCAAGTGCAAGGCCGTGTCTGTTCCCTCGATGGCCCGGAGTGCGGCCCGGCCGCCACGACGTCGCTACACACGTGCCCAAGGAGGTGGCAGAAGTGAGCAGTCGTGCGTCACTCCGCTCGTCCATCGAATGTGCCAGGGGACGGGGGGAGGGGCCGCCTCGGAGCTAATGCCAACAGCATGGACATTTCCCGTTCCCAAAACACACATCCTGAAGTCCCCTCATCCTCCCGCCTAATGAGAGTGTCTGCTTTTTCCCTTTCTATACATTATTTAAAAGTCATGGGTTAATTATATTTTTGTTTACCTTTTCTCTTGTTTGCAAAAACTGGAAGGTTAAAAAAAAAAACTATTTGTGAAGAGTGTTGTTTTCTTCTGGAGGAAAGGCGGGGACCACACCCTCAGAGCAAGATGAGTCTGAGGTTTCTCTCTCCTGCCTGAGCGCAAAACACAGCCTCAAACGATTTGCAAAAAAAGCAAGACCAAAACAAACAAAAATCTGACCTGACAAGTTTACCAATGATTAGTGCCAGGACTCTCTTCCAAAATAAAGTCCCTCATGCTTTATTTCAAGACGTGTATCTGCAGACGCAGTGCGGGGTCGCTCACTAGTGGTTGCCACACCACGGCTATCAGCAGGTGGAATCAAAGCATCTCCACTTCCGCCCCGGGGTGGGGGGGGCTGGCAGGGCGGGGCCCTGGGTGGCCACTGACGGAAGCCCAGGTCGGCAGGGCAGCTCTGAGAGTTCGGCCTCCTTCTCCTGGGTCGTTGGAGCCACATTTCACATAAAGTGTCCCTTCCTGCCAATATCATCTTTAAAAGAATTATGCACAATTTACATATTTTAAGATGAATGTGGTCATGTCTTAAAACATATCTTTTTAATTAAATGCTGTGCATACTGCCAGCAATCACATTTCAATTTGCTTTAAATCACCTGTGCGACCAGGACAAAGTTTGCTTTTTTTTTTTTTTTCTTTTTTTCCCCCATCTTTTGTCCTGGGAGGAAACAAATGCACGGGACGGAAAGCAAGGCTGTGTGACATGGACCATTTGCACCTAATTAGCGAGAACCGAGGGACAGCGTCACTATGGGGTCACAATCTGAGGGAGTAAAAACGTAAGCCACTGTGAATGGCATCAGAAAGTCTTCTGAGACTGCTATTTTTGGGGAAAACATCCTGCCTTATTTTCCTGCTTCGTGACGGACAGCGAATGACATCTCTGTGTGAGTGCTAAGCTGTGGCCCCTTATTTCGCACTGAAGAGAACACACCTCCAAAAGCCACTTAATGCTGACATTTGTCATTTAAAGGACATCATGTCCCAATATTTCCTCCAATTGCTGTGACAGGAGGAATATAAATACTTCTTAAAAGTCGTTTCTAAATCTCTATCATAAGCACTCGTATTAAAGTGCACTATTACCTTTTCTCTGGACGACCTTCGAAAAGTCCCAGAATGTTGCAAAGCAATGTATTTTTCATGCTACAAATTAACAAATCACTATGTTTAAAGCAGTAAAGAAACAACGCCGAGTTCTTCAGAGCTGGGAGGGCCTCGGAGCGAGTCCTCCCCACTTAGACAACGCGCGTCGTGTTGACCGGAAAAAGCATTTGTCCGTCAGACAAGGTGGACGCGTCGATGCCATCGCCTGGGACCGCGGCAGCGGTGCGGGGGTGGCGTGCCACCTGGGAGGGGAGACGGGCGCCTGAGCGCAGCAGCTCCAAGACGCCCCTCCTCCTGCGCCCTGCGAAGCTCCCAGTTTCGGCGGTGCCGAGGGGCGTGGCGCCTTCACGCTCTGCCTAGCAGCATCTTCACTTTACAAGCAGGGAAGCTGGGCCCTGAGGGCTTCCTCCCGTCCCCCGGGGCAGAGCATCGGGGCTGTGTTGGGCCCCATGCTGCCTCACGGGTCCGCACCAGGCCGGGGCAGGGGGGCTCTGAGCCCTGGGACACGGGGAACAGTTACCCTCACTCTCGGACACCTCCTCACCTTATAACTGTGCAGCTCTCTCTCTGCCCCAGCGGGTTGACAGTGTCAGCCGGGCCACCCCGACCTCCCAGAGTTCTGGGCTGTCCTGTTCTCCGGCACCTCAGCCTTTTCTGTGGGCCTCAGTGCTGGCGAGAGCCTGGCATGGCCCCTCGAAGACACTGACCCTTCTGGTCATCATTGGCTTCGGCCAACACTCTCTCTTTCCCTCGCAGGGTGCACCTAACCATTACTTATAAAGTCACGTGAACTAACTATATCTGTGCGTTAAGTCTAAGCTTGAAGCCAGAAGTGCCCTGAGGCTGCTAATCCAGTTTGATTGTTCTCTGTGCTGGAAATAGTCAAACCACGGTCTTAGAAGTCCAGTGACCCTGCAGAAGTCACTCCGCCCATTAAGTGGTGACCTAGCGCGTGCTGGCCCCCAGCACCGTGCGGTCTGCTTTACCCTAAAGCGATGACAGGACCTAAGACGTGAGGCCATTTTACAAACAGGTCTAAGTAGACGCTCTCCAGTTAGTTACTCGTCGGGCACTTGCATTATGATTTGTTAATATTTAGGTCACTTTTTATATTGCCCGTTAAATTAAATAATATATTTTCCAGTATCATAAATCAGCATCTCAACATGGTGGCTAGAATACTGCTAATCAATTTATAAGTGAGAGAATTAGGAAATGTATTTCTCTTTGTTTCCATTTGAGTTAGCAAAGTGATTATTTTCTGATTCCCTAAATGGATCTTATGTTCTTGAAATTCCATTGTGTATGCCGCCTGTAAAATTGTTTCTCGAACATATAATTTTATAATTACTACTGCTTGCCGTGGCCATTCTAAACACTTCGAGAGCCCCGCGTCCTTGAATCGTCATGCGTCCCCCCGTTTCAAGGTGGGGAGACCAGGACACACGGAGGGTAAAAAACGATTTGCCCGAGATCACAGAGCTGCAAACGCAGGGCCAGGGTTCAAAGCCAAGGAGGCTGGCTCTGAGCTGCACCTTCGACCGCACTGCTGTGTTGCGTGGGCGAAGATTAAAACCAGATCGGGGGCCAAGGGGTCTTCGGCTGTGAACACAGACTCTCCAGATCGTTGAGGATGAGACAGCTGGTTGTTGCTGTGGAAGTACCTGGATGTGCAGGTACCTAGGTGCACAGGTGCCCAAGTGCACAAGTCATCAAGTGCAAGAGTACCCAAGTGCGCGGGCATCCAAGGGCGCTGGCGCCCAGAGCGCAGGTACCCAGACAAGCGTACCCAGAGCGCACGTACCCAGAGCGCACATGCCCAGAGCACAGGTGGCCAGAGCGCCGGTGCCCAGAGGGCAGGCGCTCTCCGCGCGTGACCACCTGCGGGCTAACCTTGGAGCTGAGCGCGCAGCCGGGTGCCTGGACGCTGCGCAGACACCGGAGAGCTCTAGCCATGGTGAATACAGGGCAGGTGTGTTATCTCTGCTCGTGGGTGGCCGCGCCCTTATGTCACACTGGCGTAGAGTTAACGTAACGCAGCATTTCCACGGGGCACTATGCTATTCCTTTCATGGACTTACTTTTCCATATTTTTATGCCAGTATTCCCGCATGTAGTTTGATGACGTAGGGGGCTAAAGCGGCAGTGCAGAATGGGCCATCATTACTGTCACTAACATCGGTGACACCCCGCCGTGGGTGCCACGCGTTCTGGGCTCGGGGGTTGCCAGTCCACGTGCTCGCTCTGGGTTTTAAGTTTTCACTGAGACGTGTCACGGCAGCTCTCCCAAGCGTGTGATCATGTTCATATGACCTTTAAAAGTAAAGAAAATGTTTCAGCAATAAATTACTTTTATTGTTTAATAATCTTTTTAAAAGATGTTTGAAAGATCATTTTCCATTACTCGGTTGATCCACATTTCCCTCTTCGATACTATTTTATTCTTATAAAAGCTGTAAAGAAACTTAAAATTGTGCTTACCAAGTTTACACAATTGGCATTTTGGGATCCTGAGTTTAATGATACTAATTTATACCTTAATAATTAAGACCCCATTCACATTTACAATTTTTAACTTGGCTCTGTTTTCCATATTTAAACTAACTATGTGTTGTAACATTAGTGGAAAAAATCTTGATATTCAGTTATTCACATAACTGGTTTCTTTCTCATCAATAGTGGCAGAATAATAGAGCATTCACTACCTGGACGTTTTAACCATCTATGTAGCATTCAGTCCTGGAGCATGAGCACAGAGGAGGATCACTCTTACCCATAAAATTCCCTTGGAGTGGAACACTCTCTTTCTGTGCTCACATACCATTGACTGTAAAAGGTACAAACCTTTGTGGGGGTATATCATCTAACAGGCATCAGCTAATAATGCTACATATCGTCTCACTTATTAAAACAGTCCTTCGAGGCACATATTTTATTAACTTATTATACAGGCAGACTCAGCATTTATTGATTCCTTCAAAAAGTGTATAAGGTTAGTTCACTTTGAGCTAGCACGTGTTAGGAGCTTAGGGATCCCAGGAATAAATTTACTAAAACCTTGCAGAAGCACACTGCCTTAAGCCTCTTCTTCACAGACGATGGTCATGGTAATTTAACGTGTTCCCTTTCTTTTTACCTAAGGTGCCAAATCGGTTTGAAAATAATCTCTGTCTAATGCAGGGTCTAATGAGTATCAGGCAACTGATGTGTTTGTTTGTTGTCGTCCTTGGTCTCTGTTGTTTTAGCGCTGCCTTAATATTTTTCCTGGTGTATTTGAGCTTTAGAATTGAAAAGTGATTCAGGTCTATATGTGTGTGAGTTTGTGTGTACTTACAAACATATCTCACACACACACACACTCACACAAATGCAGAATCACCTAGTAAAATACTTACCTTGGCTTTGTGATCGTATCTGTGAAATCATCTTAAAATCGATTGAGGCAAAGGAAAATTGACCATTTTATTGGTACCAATGAATATTTTTAAAAACTACATTTGCTAAATAGTCAACTAGTCAACTAAATAATTAATGCTTATTATTTCAATAAAAACTGTCTTTTTGTTTGTTTTTTTTTATCGAGCATGATTTGGAGCAGAGTTATATCGAAAAGAAGTATGTATGAATGGAGTCAATTTCACTCAAATGATATATAACTTTTCTTATAGTCAATAGGATATAAATAGAAATTAAGTTCAAGGATCACATGTCAGGTACTCGAATGATCAGTGTGTTTCTAGTCAGGCACATTTGCGTATGACATACGGTCGTTCTTAGTGATTTATAACAAACGTGAAATTCGGATCAGCAGCGGATCATGGGCGTGTGCTCCGTGCTTCACGCAGTCTTACTTAGTTTTCAAGTGGACATACCCGGACAAAGGGCTTTGCCTCCCAGCATGGGCCAGTCACGTACAGGAACGTTCCATGCTCCTAATGTTGTGTTTTCGATACTCTCTGGTTTATTTTTGTGTTATTTCAGCTTTTTGATTTTACTTCATCGCGTCTGTTATGGCAGATCCCTATCCCTGGATCATCCCCTGATTAAAAATAGAGTAGGTCAGTCCTGGCAACTGAAAGCGCGGTAAACGTCTGTTCTTCCCGAGCCCCGAGCCCAGCCCATGCTAGTTTGTGCGCAGCCTGGGTGGGCTGAGTCTGGCTGCTCCGGATGTGGCTTTGTTCCTATTCCCATCAAGAGACACACACGCTTCCCCACCCCTGAACTTGGAGCACTCGTGACTCTCTGTCCCAAGGGTGGCAGGACAGGTGACTCTGCGTGCATCCAGTCCCTGGGCTGCTTTTCTGCTCCTGCTCCTTGGAATCCTGGGGGTGCCGCAGCTGGCCTTCTCGAGGACGTGAGTGTCCACGGAGCGAGAAGGCCAGTGGTTGCCTGGGCCCCTCCGTGCCGTGGACAGCATCCCCGACACGGGCTCCCAGACGTCACATGCATCAGAATCAGCAGGGGCTTCCAAGGGCACAGAGCGCCACCCACACTCATTGGGTTTGATGTCGGGTAGGAAACTTGGCATTCGAGAAAGTTCCCAGAGGAGGCTGACACTGCTGGTCTAGGGATACTCAGAACCACGGCCTTGGACCGACCATCACTCTGCGATGCCAGAGGCTACAGCTGCATAGCGACCGCATGGAAATGTGGAAATAATTCAACATGACGTCACCTCTGGTCCCATTACCCTCGCATTAACATTTTGGCCTAGAACTTTTCAGCTTTTTTTTCTTCCCATGAGCTCATTTCTCCCCAGTTGCCTTATCGTGGTGATTGCGATGTGAATATTATCGCATGCCTCCCTTTCGCTTGGCGTCATTTCACGAACGTGTTCCCACGTGACCTCATCTTTCACAGTACAGTTCTCTCTAGGTAAAGGCACTGAGTTTATGCAAATTGCTTTATTATTAGACCTGTCTGGTTTCAAATTCATGTGATTCATGTAGATAATGCTGAGATAATGATCTAACCATTTTATGATATTTACCTTCCTAATAATATACCTCTCGAACAAACGTGAGCGCTGATTTCCAGTGCTCACTTCTAGTCTTTGGCTTTTGATCAGCTTTCTCCTCGGAACGTTTTAGAGTCGATACAATATTTACACTCTTGGAGGTCTTTTGTTGTCTTAAGGTTGGTGTCACTTAATTGAAAAATTTCCATTGAACAATAAAAATATGTCACCAGCAAGGAAAAGGCAAGATCAGACTCAAGCCCAGCATTGTTGAAAGGTAATCATGGAAATGCTGCAAAGACGACTTTAACCCAAACAATAAAGAGTCACTCTCCAAAGCTGTGGCTCTGCCATGGAGGCAATTAAATATAAATGGTTTCATTTAATGGGCTGACGTTGCGTTATCACCTTTGTGACTTGAGCTAAATTTTCCTCAGTAAGAAGTAATTAAAAATCACTTTTCAACAATGTTCTTCTTGACGGTTAAGGTCTCACACTATTCCTCAGATAATATTATTCTTGGCAGAATTTATCTCTAAAAGTGCAAAGTAAAAGTCAGTGAAAGACACCCATGGTTCACGTAAAAAAAAGATATAATATCCTTAATGTGGAGGAAAAAGAGTGAGATAAGTGATTCCAATTCAATAAGTATCTCAAGGAGCGATCGATAATCATTTAAAGGACTCAGATATTAAATTAAGGAATTGACATCGGATCTGTAAAAATGGCAGAGTGTGACTCAGATGTCCGGTGTTCGTTATCATCAATGTTTTAACTGAATATTTTTTGAGAGTGTGACTTGTCTATAACCAAACCACCCTCAATTCTCTCTCTCTCTTTCTCCTTCTCACCCCTTCTCTCCCCCGCCCCCTTCCCCTGCAGTGACCTTCCCACTGTTCTGAAGTCATTCTCTGAGCATCTTAGCGTGGGCCTATTTCCACCATTCCTACACTCTTGCTTGGAATCTGTTAATTATTATAAAAGGGGCTTCCAGACTTTTATAACCCAGCCAGGCTCCAAGTAGTATTATAAAAACACCTTTCTTAGTGTGGGGAAAGAGTGTTATATAATCTATATTATATCTCCTGTAGTTTCTCAAAGATTCAATAACCTTCCTAATCTATTATATATACATAGGAAAATATGATGGGAAGGAGATGACACTGGAGTGAAATTTCTTTCTTTTTTCCCCCCTTATTTAAAGGTGTGAGACCTCGGGCAAGTGACGTGCTCTCTCAGAGACTGTATTTCAAAGAGAAAAGCAGGAACAATAATACCTTTATGCCGTGGGTGGTCAAATGGAAAAACAATGAAATGTTTAGCCTAGATTCATGGTCAGGAATCGTTCCCTTTTTTATCATTTATGATTTATTTATTTATTATTATTTATATTTTTTATTTGTTAATGCTTTGCTTTCACACAGGCAGCGTCAGCCTAGCCGTGGAGGCCTGCATAGGGCTGTGCCACGCCCTTGACTCTTGGGGCGGTCCCTTGGGTTCCCCAGGCACCGGGTTCCCCAGGCACCAGCTTCCCGCAGCCCAGGTTTGGCTCCAGCTCAGCCACGCCCCTGACACTGATTGGTTAAGGAGAGGGCATGTGGCTCAGGGCTAAACCAATGAGCGGGGCACTCGCGGGGCCTCAGTGATGTGCTACGCGGGCTGCGCGCGCCGGGACCGCGCGTCCAGTCAGTGCAGCGCCAGGACCCAGCGCACATGATGCATGGGGACCTCTGCCTGGCTCGGGTCCACGGGCCTCGACCTGCAGCTGCAGTCCCGAAACTATGACCAATAGCGTTCCGAAGGAGGGAAGGACCCTGAAATGAGATGAGATCATGGCTGAAGACCGTTGTATAAAGGAATGACTGTATTTCATTTTTTAAATTTAGGTCCGGTTGAGTTTCCTTCGTTTAATGAAACAGTGTCTGATGAGTCCTGAATTCTTTGAGACATTATAGGAATCCCCACTCTACAGTTAACACAGTTTTGACTCTTAAGAAATGGCATTCAGCTTTTCCAAACTTGGAGAACAGACGGAGTATGGTTTGGGCACACAGCCTCACCACCTCCTAATGTTATGTAATATTGTGACAGTTTTACCCTCCTCCTGTCTTATGAACCCCAAGAGGATGACATTTGTGTTCATCTACCAAGTACCTATCTCTAGATTCAACTTCCTAGTCCTCCTCCTATGCTCCAATACATTCCCAGCCCACCTCGATGTCAGTACTCACCACCTTCAATCAAATCTCCTTTTTTTTGCATCTCTCTCTCCCTGTTATGGCACCTCAAGAGCAGAGGCCCAGCTCCATGCCCCGAGTATTCCTTAAGGCTGCCAGACACAATACAGAATTTCCACTTAAATTTGAATTTCAGGTAAAGAGCAAATAATGTGTGTGTGTGTGTGTGTGTGTGTGTGTGTGTGTGTGTGTGTGTACAAGTGTTTCTCAAATATTGCATGGGACAAATTTCTCCCAAAGAATTATTCGTTCTTTACATGGAATTTAAATGTGACCGGTTGCCCGGCATTTTTGCTCGCTGACTCTGGCACCCCTGTATCTCCTGCCCTGAGTAGTCAGTCTCCACTGTGGTGCGCACACATTAAGATGGAAGTTCACTATTACCGTATAACAACTACCCTAAAACGCAGCAACTGGCTGAGAATAATGAGTACGTAGTTTTCATGGGTCAGGGAGCTAAATCCCTGCCGTATCTGGAAGCTGACACAGGTTCTGTGTGTGACGAACTTTTAGCCAAGCTCCTGGACCTGCTCCTACATCATCTGTGTGCTTTTCTGTAAAATGTTGTCTTAGCAAGAACACTGCTAAGTAATTTTTGTCAGAACCCCACCTTTGACATCTGATGAGGTTCCTCATTGCTCGTCTCCCCATCCCCAGGAGAGGTCTGATCACCTGGCTGACTTCACAGGCTTCCCGCTGGGTCAGGTTAGCTGGAAAACACCCGCCCTTTGCCCTTTCCTCTGACGTGTTATTTTGGTAATTTTCTACCCACTGACCCCCCACCCTGCTCCTTGGCTGTGAATCCCCCCTGCCCGGGCTGTATTCGCCGCTCAACCCGATTTCTCTCCTTCGCTACGAGACCCCATCACAGCAGTTTCCGTACCTGGCAAGGTAGTTTTCCCCCACCAATCCCCTACAAAAGTCATCTTCGCCACGCTTTAGCAAGTGCCGTTGATTTTTTTCCCCCCTATAATAGTACCTTCGGCTCAAGGTCCCTTAGGAATTTGCAATTGGCCTGTCCCCAGGACTGCAATCGGATCTTTTGGGGTGGGCGAGGACCTGCTTTTAAGCTCACCCATGGCAGTGGGCAGCCCCTGGTCCCTCACTGCCTGGGTCCCTCTCTGAAGGCCGCATGGTGTCATGGCTGTGGGCTTCTCCCAGGGTGATGATCCAAGAGAGAAATGAGACCATGGTCCTTTCATAGGCCAATCTTGACCATGACTGGCAGCGTTCTAAGCGGTAGGAGTGAGGCCCTGTCCACCCACAGTCCAGGGAAGTGAATTAGAGAAGGTCACGAATAGGGGAGGATGGGCACCCAGGGGCCCTCCTGGAGGCGCGGCACCGTGGAGGTTCTCTGGTGGTAGATCTCCGCTTCCTACTGTAGCCGAGGAACCCCAAGGGAGCTGGGAAGTGCTGCGGACCCTTAAGACTTTTTTTTTTTTTAATTTTTGCCAGATGAATGAGATAGCGTACATCGTAACTTCGAGTCTGAGTTAGCTCAACGGTGCTGTCCAAAATGGAAGCCCTAGACACATTGACTATTGAGATTTCATTTTATTTTAAGTTAAATTTTAAATTTCTTTTCTTAGTCACCTTAGCCATCTTTCAAATGCTCAATGGTCATCTGACCTTAGGAGCTACTGCATTGCACATTGCGGCCACGAGAATCTGCCACACGCGTTCGGAAAATGCTGATGTGGGCCCCGTCAGCCTGGCCCGGTGTGATATTTTAGACGGAGCAACGTTTTTCTTATTAAAAGGCACATGCACATCCTTACTGCTCACCTTTTCAAATCTTAGGTAGTTACCTACTAAAATGATTTGTATGGTAAAATGTCCTTCATAAGCCAGCTCCTGAGGGGAAGAATTTTAAGCAGTACACATGGCTTTTCCTTTGATTTGAAAAAAAAAAAAATTATCTATTTCTTCAGTAGTATTAAACTATGGCATTCAAATAAAGGATGCTGATTATTACATTATGCAGAAAAGTACACAAAATCCAGTGTATTACATGGAGCATAATTTATGTAAAAGCATGCAGACAATTGCATGCAAGTATTGATGTCAGTAATGAGAGAATCACACATAATGGGCATTTTTTATTAAATTGAGATTTAGTTGATTTGTCTTATGAATGAAGTTACTCAAGCAAATTGGATTGTGAGCCAAAAAAAAAAAAAAGGATAAAATGAAGAAATGGAAATTTCAGAAGCTCAGCACATAATTATCAGGATAAACAAACAAACTTGGCTATAAATATTCTACCAATTTATCTGCATAGGAATAGAAAGACAACTTTGGGTTTGGTTTAGTGACGCGTAGTGGGAATTTTCTTTAAAATTACGTAATTATTGACAATGTATCACTCCATATCCAATATCTATTGAACATCTGGCGCCTGCAAAGGTCGCTGCAGGGCGCGTAGCCTCATCCTGCATAGCTCGGTTTGTCGATCCCCTAATTCATAAGTGGGGCTAAGTCATGCATCAACGATTAGAATGCAAATTAGGAAGTGAGTCGTGGGGCGGCATCTTTACATCGTCTGTCATGAGACTCTGGAGAGAAAACAGGTTTAGGAAGGGCAAGAAGTTTGCGTTTGCCCTATTGCAACACCCACCCTGTCAAAGAGTCAGGCACAGGGTCCACACTGCATAAACGCCGGCGAGTGGACGAGCCAGGAAATCTGCATGGGGGGGCGCTGTGGGTGTACAGAGAGGGGCGAGCGGGTCTGGGAATGACGGACATGTGACCTCACTGGAAGGAAGGCGGAACCGTTGGCTCTGTGTGCGGATGAGCGAGTGGGATGTTGGGGTCCGGTGAGCAAAGTGGAAGGGTCGTAAGAGGGGAGAAGGGGGGGGTGACACTCAGGGTCTGAAAGAGGCTTGTGCCAAACCGCAGAGTGTGGACTCGAAATCTCAGGTCCTCAGCTACAGCTCTGGCACAATGGCATCTGCCCAAAATAGCTTATGAAGACATGGAAATATATGGATGAGAAAAGTGAGAAGAGTGATATGGATGCATTTTGGGAAAAAATAAAAATATAAACATGCTGGAGGAATTCAAGCTAGTGATACAAACAAGAAAAGACTATGACAAATCTGTAAGTCGTTCTAAAACAGATTCACTCAAACCCTGTCTTTCCTGGCTTCCTCTCCCTAAAACGCATCTGTTAAAAAATATAGAGGTACAAATTTACTTTTGCCTGAACAGGGACTCCTCTTCCCTGTTCTCCTTCTCTCAAATGTGTGTGCTCAAACAAATATTTTCCACCAAGAATCTACGTTCGTAGGAACAGTTTGAGAACGGGACCTTGAGGTTGCTGTGGGCTCACATCTATGGAACAACCTCCCTCCCACCTCTCACAAGGGTAGGAGGGGCCCAGGGCTCTTTCAAAGAAGTGACGCGTTTTCACATCTTAAATTCAAGCTTTAGAGAAATATTATTTTCTCCGGTGGCACTTGAATTCCGTTTGTCGTAATGTGTGGATATACTGAACTGCTTGAATCAAGAGAGAACTTGTTTCCCTTCATGCCATTGAGATGCAAATTACCAGAGTCACAAACCTGGGGGTTAGGGAGAGGGTCAGGGCAGGGGCAAGGTGGCTCCTGGTGCAGACAGAAGCAGGTGGGGACAGCGCCTTTGCTTTGATCAATGGGATTAATGACGGCATTTTAAAATGTCCTGGGAGGGGTGCCCTGGTGAGGCCATGGGCCCTGCTCCCATGATGCCAACATCTGCTCACCTGCCGAGCTCCCTCTCCTCTTGGCCATTCCGATTGGCCTGTCCTTGTCCTCTTGCTCTGTAACTTATTTTGAGCTGGCCTTGTATTCCAGGCCCTTTCGTTAAAGCACTTTCACTATACAACTACTAAGAATACATACTTTGTGCTATGTTACAAAAATAGAAAAGAAACAAAATACTCACAGGTCACACGCCACCCTTAGGCTATTAGGTATTGCCCACCTGAGCAGGTACGACAAGTTCTCTGCCCACCACGTGTGGTTGGAGATGCCACTGATTTTGTGAATATATTTTTGGATGTTCTATCTCTATCCTTTTTATTTTATCCTTATCATTTTGAGTCAATGAAAATGCATTTTGCTCAAAACTTTTGTTTTTCTAATTGTTCTCAGCATCAAATAGCTGGATTATTTCCTAGCATTTTTTAAACGCTATATTAATTACTTAAAGTCACATAATAATTTTTAATATTTAAAATTTAAAATATAACGTATGGTATAATGAAATTTTTAAATTATCATTTTTAGTTTCCTTATTTTATTTTTTGCTTTGTTTTGTTTTATAAATCTTGTTAAATTTATCGGGGTAGCAGTGGTTAATAACATTACACAGATTTCAGGTGTACAACTTTATGACATCTGTTTACTCCATCGTGTGCTCACCACTCAAAAGTCTAGTCTCCTTCTGTCACGGTATATTTGACCCCTTTCACCCTCTCATGGCAATTTGGTTAGGTTTTTGAGAATCCAAACTATTTATCATACTCGTTTAAAATTTGTATAAGTCTTGAATTTACCTCTAATTTTATTTATTATTAATTATACTACGTTCTCAAAGACTGACCTCTAAGATTACAGTAAAAACATTTGCAGATCAAAATTTACTTAAGAAAAATAAGAGATAAAATTTCTTTTTGCACATCCATTAAACTCCACTGAGTTTTATTTAGCAAACTTTATTATTGGAAAATCTACAGTTAATTGTGGGATGTTTCTTAGATGAATACTGGTAAAGTAACAATTAAAAAACACATGGAATTTTGGAGAGGAAATTTACTCAAAGCAGGCACTGAAACTAATTATGATGTGTTCACTAGCTTAGTTTATGCAGATTCATTTAACCATGTATTACTTTAGTATTTAAACGTTGCCTTAATGCTTACTTCTTCATCAAGGTTGACATTAAAGAAAATTGCTTAGTTGAGCAAAGTCGTATGCAGCTATATAATGGGTAGTCACAATGCACAATGCTCCCATAAAGAAATACCTCTTAGAGGCACGTCCAGTGTCTTCATTACTGAATATTTAAGTGCCTAGAATACAAACTGAAGAAGGCTTGACTTGGTGACCCAGTCCGAAACCTTCTCAAATGCAGGTAAAAGAGTTAAATTCTATAGAAAAAAAGTGCAGTGACACATCTAACAAGAAATAAGTAAAAACAAATAAGACTTCTCTCTTTGACACGGCTCAACACTAATTTGATTGCTTGACACTGTATTTGGAATCCGCAACAATTATTTCTGCGGTGTTTATAGTACGCGATGGACGGATCGTGTCTGCTAAATCATGATCATGTTTATTTCTCTCGGTTCACTGGAAAGAACACATTAAGCTTGTTGACATTCTGAAGTTAGGTGTCTTTGAGAAGTCACCGCCTGGTGAAGGACCAGTTCAGGAGACCATGCGGGGCAGGAAGAAACACTGCCTCTAGTTACGCAGCGTGAATTCATCCTTTGTCTTGAGCTTGAGGGCTGCGTGACCTTGAGCAAGCTATTTAACGTTGCATCGGTTTCAATTTCCTCGTCTCTAAAATTGAGGAGGAAAGACAAGGTTACCTCTAAGATTGCTTCCAACTCTCTGCCAACAAGCCTACAGTTTGACAGCCCAAGAGACCTGAACTGAGGTCTTAATTCTGTCCCTTAACCGTTATGTGCACTGGGAAAGTGATGGGATGTTTCTAAGGCTCGTTGTAAGTGCAGCCGTGGATGGTGCCCGGCTCATAGGGCTGTCAACGGAACGAAAGAGACGTGTCCAGTATCGCATCGCAGGTGTTACCCAGTCTTGACTCTTACCATGTGTTTCGAAAGATCATTTTCCACACGTGGACAATACCCTGGAACCCAGGAATCCTCACTTTTCAAGTCGGGCTGTGTTTTAGCGTAAATGGGATGAAGAAACACAGAAGAGCGATGCTTTCTAAGGAAAGCCAAATACTTTAATTTTCTTGACGTTTGCCCAGAATGGTTTCCAATATCTTATAAATACATCTGACGATTTATGCAGTGACATCAAGTAACACGCCGTCTCTTCAGTAGAAAATAACTGCCCGATGAGCCCATTGGAACGGCCATTCCGCACAGCGTTGGAAACCGAGGCCCCTTCCTTCACGAAGCTTCGGCTGCTGCACCAGCCGTGGTCACGGGACACTTTTATTGAAATGAGGCTGATTTAAGTCGACGGCATGTCGTAGAAAATAATGTCAGCTCCCCGTAAAGGGGAGGTCAAGCGACTGAGTGCACGGGACGGTGGATGCGTGCATCTGTGTACCCGCTTCGTCCACACAGCAATGTCACGCCGGCTAAAACTAAGCTGAAATACCCGTGAGGTGGAAACGGCCGCTTGGCCCTCACGCAAAATGAGAAACGAGCATGTTTCAATCTGTCACAAGTGGCATGTGACCTTGCATAGGCAAACTGGTTTTCTTATGTCCACCTAATTATTTGACCCCCGCGAAGACACCTGGCTATCACTTATTTTCCTTCACAAATATATTCTTCCTTCTAAATTATTTTCCTGACTTTCAACAGTTTTGTATATTTAGGTTAACATTACCTAACATTTTCAAAGTCGGCTCCATTTTTTTTTAAAGGCCAGGATGTTAATTACTATTTCATTTGCCTATTTCTTGATAGGGTGCTTTCTAAATTCTCTGCATCCTAAATCTCGGAATATTTCCTGTTACTTGTGATGAAGTTTGACTCTGGAAAAACTCTTTTTTTTTTCCTAAATCGGTGATACAAATTTATTGTCTTAAAACTTAGTTTTAATTAAATCATAATCTTGAGAGTTCAAAAGTTAGCTACCTAAGAAATAGTTTCCCCCTCAGAATAGAAATAATGGACCTTGATTTAACTTTTAAATGGGTCGGGCGCACACTAGGTACCACTCTACGCTGCCCACAGTGGGAGTTCTCGAGCCCCACCTGGCCCCACGCAGGTGCGTGAAGAGCCACGTGTCGAGTGACAGCGCTCCTTCCTGCTGCAGGGAGGGGTCCAGTGGGGGCTGAGGGCTCCAAACCCTCAGATGCTGCTTATCCAACCCCCTACCCCCCAGTCTGTGATGCCCTGGGGGGAGCCCAGCTCCCCAAGCTCAGCCTCTCCTTCTGTAAGGCCGGGGTGACGCTGGTCCCCGCCTGGTTTCATGAGGACTGAGGGGCTGGTCCAGTTAGAACCTGCAGGCCAGGGGCTGTCTCAGCATAGACGGTCATTGTGGCCACCGCCGCTCGTTGGTCCCCACGGCCACCAGCAGCACTGTCCCTGTCGCCCTCTCTGAGTGAAGGACAGGAAGAGCACAGGGCCTCTTCCCTTACGCCTAGGACACAGCCTCCCCGGTTGCGCTGGTTTTAGGGGCATTAAGCCTCTGTCTGTCACCGACATACCATGTTCACCTGCCCTCTGAGGTCGGGTCCTTCTCTGCAGACGGCGCTGGGGGTGTGAGTCTCGGCATCGGGGTCACGTGGTCGCCATGCTCTGATGAATCGGGGTTGGCCCAGGTCCAGCTGGGTCTGTGCATCTGTCCCCGGAGCTCGTCTGAGGACCCGGGCCATCGGTCCCCGCCCCCTTCATGGGCTCCTCAGATGAAGCTCAGCGGACCGTGCTGACTCGGTGAGCAGAGATGTGGGGGCCCGGAGCAGCGAGGGGACGCGTCCTTCGCCGGCCTGACCCCGCATTTCCTGGGGACGCACAGGGTTACCGACTGGCCCCCTTTTTCTTTCCGCCCTGTTTTAAAAGTCGCCATTTAATTCCCAGCCTTCGTGGTGCCGTTTGTAGCTCTTAAGACGCAATTTTTGCGTGGAGACCTGGGTGACGTGGGCGCAACTGACTCGGAAGCTGGTCCCTGCTGTGACTCGACGAGGCCGCACGGTCTCGGCTGGACGCCAGCCTGGAGCCCCTCCCGCTCTTTTGATGCGTCTCATTAATGATGCAGCCGAGGGCGGCGCAAAGTCGCACCGCGTCTTTCTGGGCGACCGCCTGTCACCGCGCAGATGCAAATGTTCGCTGCGAGGCGGGGACAGGAACCCCGGGGTGGTCACGCAGTCGCGTTGGTGACCCGGGGACTAGGGTGAGCGGGCGTCGTCCGCCGCCAGGGCCCGGTGGGGGGGGGGGCGGTGCCCGCGCAGCACCCGGCCAGGATCCTGACACGCAGATGCTCAGAGCGTCAGGGGCCGGGACGAGGGCTCCGAGCACGGGAACCTTCTGGAAGAGTGCGCGCACGGCCCAGTTCTCCTCCGACGTAAGCATCTATATCACCTCCGCGGACTCAGAGTTCAGGACAGCAGGTCACGTCCTCGCATACTTACTCCTAATGCCACGTCCGACCGGTGTCCGTGAGTCGGTAACCTGCCACCCACCTGTCGCCGCACCTGTGCCCTCTGCGCTGACGGCGTTGGCGCCTCCTATGTGTGTTTCCGCTCACGGTCACACGCGGCGGACGAGGCTGGACAAGGGTCACGCTCGGGCCCTGCATTGCGCCGCGGCACACAGGACGCGATTCTAAATTTGTCTGTCTGTCTGTCTGTCTGTTTTGCCTCAGCCCCTTCGCAGCTCACCCTGCATAGCGCCAAGGATGCGTCCGTCACGGCTTGTCTAGGGGCGTCGGGGCGTCAGGGGTGTCGGGGGCGTAGGGGGCGTCGGGGGCGTCGGGGACGTCAGGGGCATCGGGGGTGTTGGGGGCATCAGGGGTGTCGGGGCTGTCGGGGCGTCAGGGACATCGGGGGCACCGGGGGGCGTCGCTCTGTCTCCCTCGCTTTCGCCTTGGGCGCCCTCGGCTGCACATGTGTTTGACCATCTGGTAAACCACATCCCTGCACTGAGCCCCCTTTATTTGAAGCTCTTTGAGGCAGTAAACTGGTCCCTGCTAAATACCTCTGCCTCCGTTTATACGACAGATTTGTTTAGATGTCACAATATGCGGACCACCCGGCGCTTCAGCCTTTCACCTCGGATGGCGAGCCGTTAAGGCGCTGCCATCCTTCCGCGGAGCATCGTTGTTTTCCAGAGTACGCTGTAATTCAATGTCTCCTTGGCCTACACGCACCTGGATGGCGTCCCTGTGAGGAGAAGCAGGCCCAAAGGTGCCGGGTCCATCTCAGTGGCATCAGCGTTTGCCTCGTCCCCACTGGCAGCAGGACAGGCCCCCAGGCTTTGCTGCATTTCAAATGTTTCATCCCATTTATTTATCATCCACTTAGCAATGAACGCATCCGACAGGAAGCCAAATAGACCTTAGCGATCCAGGATGCAAAGCCAGCACTGAGTCCCGCCCTCTCGGGAGCTCGCTGTCCCATGGTGCACGGCACACTCAGCAGCGGTCTCGCGGCTAAGACGCTGGCGTCCGAGGTGACCGTGCGCTACTCCGTCAGGGCGTCTGGCGAGCTCTGGGTTGCAACTTGCATCCCACGGTCACTCCCGACTTCGGAAGGGAATGTGTGAACGCTGAGGTTCCCTGGACGAAGGTGCTGAGTGCCCAGCTCGTCCTGTACCTCGGCGCAGAGTTGCTGGTACCTGTGACAATGCTGGACTGATGGGGACGAGATTCGAGGCTGTGGCCTCATGACAAAATAAAGGATGCCAACTGCCTTCCAAGGAAAAGGGAGGAACCAGGACAGGGGCGACGCAGACACCCTGAGTGACGTGGCATTGCCCGCCGTGGCTCAGCGGCCCGCTCCGCAGAGGCCAGCTGGTGCCATGCAGGTCGACGGTTTTGAGCAAAAATAGGCAGGACACTGAGGAGCAGAGCTGCGGAACCGTGGCCGCAGGCTCAGTCCCAGCGCGCCGGTGCCGGAGGACAGGTGGGATGAGTTTCGGGGATGGAAAGCCGCATGGCAGCACCAGAATGTTCTAGAACAGGGAGAGAGAGAGAGAGAGAGAGAGAGAGAGAGAGAGAGGAGAGAGAGAGGCCCGCAGATGAGCAGGGTCAGAGGGGAGGGCAGCCCCGAGGTCGGCGGGACGACCGTCCTCCAGTGGACGCGTGTCATGAGGAGGGGGCCCGGGAGGCTGCGGGCTGCCCTCAGGGGACACGGTGACTTCACGGCAAAGACAGGCACTGGCCGTGCTCATTCTTAGGCCCGTCATGCTCGTCACAGTCACGATTCAGCAGGACGCTGTCATCCCTCGTTAGGGCTGTTTCTTTTCTAGATTACAAACTGGCACGAGAATCACGCCCCTTTCTGAAAATAAGAGCAAGATGTTAAGTCATTTCAAAATCATTGTAGATGTTATGCATTTGCTAGAATCATGTTTATTCACTTTCTCATATCAGGAATATAGAGAAATGACATTTCTGAGACTTTAAAAATAGGATAAAAGTAACCTGTTTGTGAAGGCTTTGAAGATAATCTTAAATCGAGTATAATAATCCTCTCTGTATGTATATATACACACACACACTTCCATTACTCTGTTACTATGTGTGAACATGTGTATATATGTATAAATTATTTATATAAATGAAGAATTTTTAAAAGATCAGTATATAGGCATTTTAATTCCTGTGTCTATACAGTTTCTGTAAATACTCAATTCGGATAGCTGGTTTATAACTGAAAGTAGACTTTTCTCGACTCTACTATTTATTGATTGATGTCATCTCTTGTCATCCCTCAAAAGTGGGGATAAACTCGGAAGCCTGCGGATCGTCTTGTTCCTCAGGGAGATAAAAGCGTTCTTAGCTGCCACTTCATGAGTTAATCAATTACAGACAATTATCGCTGGCATGTTTCTACGAAGTTTCAATATATTGACCACAGGAATTTGCACGTTGGAAAGTCCCTCTCAAAGGCAGGCATTTAAGGCAAAGCCTAATGAAGTTACCAAGCCAAACACGTCAATGTTGCTAAAATGGCCTCCTGGCCACCGCAGCCAGGGGTGCCTCTGCCTCTGTCACAGATCAGGGCTACATGGGCCACGCCTGTCATTGTGGCTGATGGCTGGGCTCCCCTGCCCCCTGAGGCTTGGTGTGCGCCCACATCACAGCCAGCATCTGGAGGTCAAATGGTTCCTGTTATATCTAAGCGGATAATTACCGTTTCAAGTGGTCTTTCCACATGCAAAAATAAGCCTTCGGGGCAAAGAATGGCTTGGGGACAGTCCCAGGGCCAGAAGAGCAAGGAACGTGGATCTTCGGTAGGGTCTCCCCTCTCCTTCCTCTTGGGCAGGTTCCTCAGATGTTCTCCACCTGCAAAGTGCAGCTAGTGAGAATGGCGCCACGAAGTCATGGTAACAGTGAGAGAGGCGCACGCCACACCGCATGGAAAACGGGACATGCACGCATGCGCAGGACGCCCTCTTCGCCAGGCTCACGAACGGCGGAGCAGAACAGCCAGCACCGCCGGGTGCCGGCACCCTGAACGGCAGGGGGTTCGCTACGCTGGGGTCAAAAGATCGTCTGTTTGCTCACTACTGCCAATGCCCGGAGCGTGACGACCTGTACCTTTTCTGTTGCTCAGCACCTGTCTTGGTCTCTAGGATCTCGCCACCTAATTGCAGCACATTTCTCACTGAAATAAGAGCATTCTCCTTTATCGTCCGAGCACCGAATGGCACAGGATCGACGCGGGACCCGCCGTTGCAACACGAGCGCAGCCCCCAGCAGCCTGGGCGCGTCGGCCTTTCCAGCCCCGTCTGCAGTGCTGCAGCAGGTGTTGCTGGCTGAGGTGCAGGTGCCAGGAACGATCCTGCATGAAGCCTGTTCTCGAAGGGTCGCCTTCCTCCGCCTGTGGGCGGAAAGGGGTCCCGGTGCCTGCTGCAGGGTTGGGGGCCCCCTGGAGCCCCCTCCGCCCTGACGCCGGCCCCGGGGCCTCTACCATTCATCCACTTCCACCCTTTGCCCAGAACGATCTCGAACACGAGGTCTTCGCGCCCGGAAGGGAGCCCTTCACGGAAAGCGCGAGGTGCGGGGAGGGTTAACGCGCAGAGAGAAACGGCGGCAGCGTCGCTCCTACCCGGACCGGCATCTCTCTCGCCGGGACTGGCCTCCGCCCGGGCTACCCCGCTGGCCCCGTGGCCCCGCGCTCTGCGCCCCCGCCCGCCCCCTGCGCGCGCGGGCCACCTGCGGGGGTGTGTGGGAGCTGCACTCCATCCTCTCCCTCCTCCCTGGGGGCCGCCCGGCCGTGCAGCCCTCGCTGCTGCCGACACCGCAGGCCGGACATGCTCACCCTCTGCGAACGATCCACGCGCCGGAGACCAGGTGGGCCGCTCCGCCGGGGCTTGCCGTTTTGCTCGTGTGCAGGTTGTCACAGGATCAAGTTGTAAAGGCACGAGATGATCAAACAGTGACAGAACAAGAAGACAGACCTAGAAAAGCAAAGCGAGCGCACTTCCCGGGGGGTTGGGGTTGGGGGGTGGCAGCCTCGGATTCCATGAGCGGGCCCAGCAGGTGCGAGGCTCAGGGCCCGGGCGGCACCCACGCCGTGTGGCCCTGAGACCCGGGCCCAGCGCAGACGCGGGGTCACCTTCCCCATCGGCGTAACCAGCTTTCACGGCGAGCCACGCCCACTCTTCTCAGTGCGTAAAACACGTGTTCCGAAGATGCTCGGCCTGCACCTGACCCACCTACGTCTGCGGCGGAAAGGGACGAGACTCTCTGTTCCTCAGCCCATGAAGCCAACCGGAAAGCTGGAGACGCTGTGCAGGACCGCAGAGGGAGGTGACTGCTCTGCCGCCGAGCGAAACCGTCTGCGGCCGGAGCGGGGAGCAGGGCTGACCCCGGGGCCGGGGTTTCCAGCTCCCGTCGGGAGAGGCCGAGAGCGCGCCCCCGGCCGTCCGTCTGCCCCCAGAGGGGCAGGGAGGGAACCAGAGGACTCAGCTCGCGGCGACGCATTCGTGTTATCTGTAGTCGAGGTACAGCGTGCCGCCCGGTCCAGATTCGAGAACTCTTTTCCCATCGCTTCAAAACTGCTTGTGCGTCAGACTTCTTTTCTGTCCGTGATGAAAATCCTGCACCATCTGACCTCAGAGTCATTTCTCGTGTTGGTCTTTATGCTTCAGGAGCTGCTCATCGTATTAACTAACCCACGCTCACGGGAATCGGCATCGTGGCGTTCGGAGCGGCTCGCCCTCCTGAGCTAGCCGCTGTGTGATAAAGGAAGCGCTTCGCTTAGGCCTTTTTCGCGTTAACGAAGCGGTGGGCTGGTCAGCGTCCTCCCGCGGGTCCGACCTTCCCGGTAGGTGCCTCGTCCGTGGCGGTTTCTCTCCCTCGCTTCCAAGGAGCTGGACAGCCAGAGCCACTAACACAGCTACGCGGAATACATCCTTTTCTCCCTCGTGATGAAATTGGTCACTGTACCATCTAGAACTCACCAAGCTCGGAGCCCACCCGGCCCAGCTCCTTTGCACTTCGCTGTGACTTTAGCAAACAACGAGGCACATTCACCTCAGAGGGATAGCGAGAAACCAGCTCTCTCCTGGAAGCAGAAACATTGACCCAAAGAACACTGTCCTCTGTCTAAGCGAATAAAAACCCTGCTTCATTAGTAAACCGGGCAGCATCTTAACATGATTACTTATGAAAAATAATTGTTTTAATTGGGTAATTATCATGACTCATTAGGAAGGCCTCTGTCACGACCCTTTTTCGCATGTTTACCTGCGTGGCTCTCTGCTACCAGACAGCGTTCCGGTCCTGAGGGTGTGTTCCAGATTGGAGCTATTTTTGTTTTCTGTGCTGCGAATGTCTGGATGCACCGGCGGAGGAAAGCTCAGTGCCCTGATTTATAAACGAATTAACGCGAGGCCGTTCTTTCGGGAGTGCCCCAAATGTCACACTCCGAAAAGTTCTCGTTGCCTTTTATTTCCTCTTTGTCAGAGTGGTGCTGCCTGTACCTATTTAGATGGTGATTGTCATCGTGACAAATACTGAACCGCATTTTAAGGTAGGCATCGTAAAATACCTGAATTAAATTCTTTGTATTGAATACGGATTAATTCACAATATAGTAACTTTCTTCTATATGTAGGATTTTCCCCTGGGGCAAAAAAAAAAAAAAAAACAAATTAGATGACTACTAGTTTTTCTAGAGCATTCTGATTTACTGGACCATCTGGTTTAACGTAGTCCTTGAAATGAAGAAATAGTTTATCATAATTTGGGTTTGGAAGAACATAAAGAATTCTTTTTACAGTCAGCCTTAAATATGTTCTCTTTACTATCTTAGAAATCAGAGATCTGCTCCAGGAAAATCCTCCCCTAGATGAGAGTAGTCCTGTTTCTCTCAAATCCCGTCTCATAAGTTGCTGCACCTTTCTGAGCGATGGTGTGCGGAAGCAGATGGAGGCGTCTGGTTCTTCACCCTCACGTTTTTGATAGAAGGCGTTTGTAAGACTCAGATGCCAGGCCTGTGTGGTGACGCAGAGACCCTGCGTTCGAGGCTGTCCCGTGAGCATCGCTGCCAGTCCGTGCTGCGCCCGGAAGCGGTGTTCCCGAAGCCTGCTTGTCGTCATCGGCTTGTGGCAGAGCTAGGGGAGGACGGGCCTAGCATTCAAATTTTTTTTTTTTTGAAAAATCAGTCATTAATGTAGGACGTCAAAGGTAAACTCGTGAAGGTAAATTTTTGCTGCACGATGTGAAGACGAAAGGTGTTTTGATGACAGGGCTTAGACGATCATTGGGAAATTTATAAAATAATACTTTTATATCAAATACAAAACCACGCATGACAGTATCTTGATTATTGTGATCACTAACCTTATTGATCTATAAGAAGTTGCTTTATCATCAAGACGAACTTAAATTAAGGCAGCTTATAAAAATGTGATTTCTTAATATTAGCTTCTTTAGTTATTTTTATTTTTTATAACCTTACTAATATCACTGTCATCCAATCTTGCAGTCATCAAAGGGAAACTGATCCAAATGAAGTACAAAACACTACCATAAAACATTTTTGAAGGAAAATAGTTGTGTTCTTTCCTGACAATTACTATTTTTACATCCTTCTTTTGATGACATATTTAATTTCATTATTAAATAAAACAGAAAACTTTTCATCACTTTTCTTCATCAATCTCTTTATTATAAGAACCCAGTCCTTGTCTTTTCGATGTCTCTGAGCTAGTTGAAAGGTTAGCCTAAGTGTCAGCCACCGTCTTATTTTTGTTCGAATGTGACCGTGTATCTGTTACAGTTTCTCATAGCCAGACAGAAAAGAGGCATCCCTGAGAAGTAATTAAAAAGGGCTCTTTCCGGATGCGATTAGACTCATGATGCTATTAGGTAGGAGGAAACCTAGCTGCTATTATGACATTGGTTATGGACGGCCTATTTTCTGTTTCCCTTTTTCAAAATTCTCTCAAAATAAGTGGACAACTGTGGGTAATAGTGTGACGTGTCAAAGCCCAGAAGAGCCACCAATCACGAGCACAGCCTGGTGTAGAAACGGCTCCGCTGGCAGGCTGCCGCCACCGTGCCCTTAATTCCTGGCTTACAGAAGCAGGCTGATGTGGCTTTGACCCACGTTCCAGCCCAGCCCTGAGGGAGACAGCAGCTCTGCCTGTGCTCTTGGTTAACTCTCATTCCCATGAGGAGAACAACTCGTCACAGACCCAGGCCAGCGTTCATCAAACCTTTGGTGGCAGGACCCTTTACAATCTTAAAAACAAAACAAAACAAAACAAAACAAAAAAAACTGGTAATGATAAAACTTAACGAATTCGCACATTTAATTGTGCAAACCTTCCCGCAACTGACATCTCCCGAAATACTGCAGATTAAAGACGTGTGACGTCATTTTCCTGAGCGTCATTTAAGACCGAGCTTCCTGTTGCTTCGGCGGGCAGGGCGTCTGCTCATTCGGGTGGCTAGTGCGCTGTGCCTGGTGGGGCCCGGTGTTATGTTACCGGTTTCATGCCATCGTCCGGTCAGTTTACAGGTGCAGCCTCATCGCTCCTGGGTGGAGACCATTTTAAAACCACGAACAGATCAAGGCACTGATAAGGTCTGGAAGCCAGAACAAAATCATCTCTGTGTATCTCTAAATTTCTTTGAGATGGAATTTAACAAGTACTATTCAAAAGCTCACCTCTATATTGCTGACTGATCTGCCTTTAGTCATGTCTTTCCTAAGATAACAATAGAGGCGCAGTCTCTCTTTCTGAGAGTATTTCGAAAAGTTTTTCTTGTGCGTTTGCTGAGACAACTCAACGTTTGCCTCATCTCTCCCTCGAACTCCGACTTCCAAAGCCGGGTGGTGCTGGGTGCTGAGTCCTCGCGTGTGGGTCTGAGTCCCCTCCTGAGGGTCCCCACCCCCCGGCTCCTGGGATCCTGGCCCAGGTCTGGGTGGCGGCACAGCTATTCAGTCCTCTCCCAGGCGATGCCGACCGCAGATCCTGGTTTGTGGCTCTCTGGAGCGGGACAGCTCCCACGGGTCGCACTGCAAACCCCAGGTGGTGAAGGATGAGCATTTCCATGAGCAAGAGTGATGTCCGCTCGCATGCTGGTTCTTCAGGGGGACAAAGCAGCCTCCAGGAGAGTGAGGTGTTTGATTGATGACAAACAAACACGAAAAATCTCATAAGGAGAGAGAAGAAATAAAATACAGAAAGTCCCAAAGGACCCACAGGGCACTACCTGATGGATGAGAGCTGAAGGGGGACATTTCCGTCCCATCTCTGAGGCCCGAGGCTGTTCCCTGCAGCACTGACCATCAAACTGGCCCTCACTGGCCCGGGGGGCACCCGAGGGCCCGGGGGAGGGGACGCCGGCTGTGCTGAGAACCCCGCACTGCTCTTTCCTCTGTCCCAGCACATTCCGCTGTCGTCAGCAAGGTCTGGCCGTGCGTCCGGAGCACGGGTCACTCCAGTGTCTAGACCGTGCCATGCACACCGGCCTGTGGGGCCCCAGAGCATTCCAGCAGGTTTTGTAGCGAAGACGCACTCAGGGCCCCTGTGTCACCCTCCTCCCCCGAGGCAGGCGAGCTGGCCACAGCCACCGGAAGGGGTCCGGCTGCTCTCGGCGCTTCCCCACTTGGGGGGGACGAGGGAAAGCGCTGACCCCCTCCGTCTCTGAGGTGGGAAACAGTGACTCTGTGTGCAGCAGCAGGGGGGGTGTGTCGTGGATCCGGATGCGTAGAGGGGGCCATGCTGGGCCGGTTTTAACACCGAGGAAACGTGAACGGGCCAGGCGCATGGCAGTCGGCCCCTGGCTGCGAGGCGTCCAGCCCCGTGGACCCTGCAGCACCGTCCGCATACGGTCCTGCCGCCTCTCCCCATGGGCGGCTGCAGGGCGCCCCCCCCCCCAGGCTTCTGCCTGCTTCCCTGCCCCTGGGCGCTCTGCGCGTGTGGCCGTACCCCTTGATCTTCAACACTGTGTAGAGGAAAAGGATGTTAGCAGGTCCGAAAATATGTTCATTATTGTCGTTTTTTGGTAAATCGGAAAGTTCTCTTTAAGAGACATGGAATCTTTGTTTTCAGGGCCCACGTCACGTGTAATTGTTGTGAACGTAAAGGATGCCCGGGC
Organism: Eonycteris spelaea; assembly: GCA_003508835.1. NCBI lineage: Eukaryota > Metazoa > Chordata > Mammalia > Chiroptera > Pteropodidae > Eonycteris > Eonycteris spelaea. Next base: position 1,359,336 of record PUFA01000002.1, on the reverse strand, counting down.
GGCTCCGTCGTTTCTTGATGGCACTTCATTTTCCGTCGCATTTCATTTCTGCGCCTCAGGTGTTCAGCGTTGGTGAATAAATGCAGAACACGACGGGTGGCCATGCAACGCTCACGATCGATATTACCTTTTTTAACATGCGGTAAAACCATAGAAATTAAAATAGGAATTTCCACTCTAAAGTGTTACAAGTTCATACTTCTAATATTAACCATCAAAGGAAAAAAGGCCCTGGATCTCCTTAAACAATTAAAATGCACTGATTTGCTCAAAGTAAATGTTAACCAGCAACGCGACCTACGTTCACAGGGGCGCCGAGCGAACGAGGCAGGCCACGCTCGCAGAGAGGTGTTAGTCTTGGGGAGTCGTGGGGTGCGGTTCCGTGGGTCCCCTCCTCCTCCCCTTGGATGGGAACCAGACCGTCACGAGGCCGTCCTCGGGGACACAGCTGGCCCAGTCATCACCTGCAGTAGTGTCTGTGAAGTATGTATTCCCTTTCTGTAACGCCTGGGAGACGTGGGCCGTCCGTCCGCGAGGACCCCGGGCTGCCCGCGGGAAGCGGCGAGCATCTCGGCCGGGTCGGTTCCCCTGCTCCACCCTCTGCTCCGCGGACGCGGGGACCATTCCTCCACCTTTCAGCACCACGGGCGTTACCCACGAGCCACGGCTTTCAATGACCAAACGTGGACGATCTCAGTCCCTGGTCGGAATTCCTGATGCTTGGGCCCGTGCCGAGTCTCCGTTAGGGACAACGCCCTCAGTCCGGCCGCGGTGCGGGCGTGACGGTGACACAGGGGTGTCTCCCTGGGCGGGGCTGGCAGCCGCCCGGCTCTCGGAGTTGCCTTTCGCTACTTGTACCATGTTTCTGTTCTCTGTCATCCCCGGTACAGAGATGAGAGAAGCTCAGAGTGTGTGGCCCTCTGAAGGGAGAGAGGGACTTCGCGTCCCACAGCAGAGGCATCCCCGTTTCTCAGGGGGTGTCATTTCTCCAGCAGTTCCTGGGGTGCGGCCTCACCTGGCGGCAGCCGGGAGCCTCTCCCTGTTCGCTGCTGCGCCTGGGCTGGGTTTGGAGCTACGAGGCTCTTAGCCGCGTCTAGGCAGAGGAGCCCTAAATATTCCGAGACATGCTGCGTCATTAGACCTTTTGAACAAGACAGGACTGTGGACAGGTACTTGGAGCTCGACTGGGGCTTTCTGCCCCCGTTTTCGAGCGTTTATTGAATCCGCCTGTGCCTCGGGGTCTTCGTCTTTTCATCGGAACTATTGCTGACGACTTCGTGTGGTTGCCGTGAGCATGCGACTCGACTCAGGTGCACGGCCTGGCGGATCGTATGTCCCAGGGCGCCTGATCGTCGACGCTGCCTTCTGACCAGGAAACCTATAAATAACCGGATCTCTGCCAACATACGTCAAACCAGCAGATGTTTCTCGCAAAACAGATGGGATAGAATCTGACGAGATGCCGGAGAGTCGCCATGAATCTGATCAAGTCTGTCTTTCGGGAAAATGACTGAATTAGCAAAATTATGGAGCAGGCATTCCTCATACCCTGCATTATGAAGTATTGTATCTCTACCTACCTACCACTTATTTATCTATCTTTATAAATTTATTTAAAAGAAACTTTTGACCCACAGGAAAGTGAAAATTCGTGTATTTAAGTTGACTTTAAGGAATAACAATCACTGTTTAAGTAGGTTATCATCTGTTGACATTAGGTGACCTTTTATAGTCGCTAATCTTTTCACATAAAGTCAGGCTGCATGGTTTGCAATTTTGCGACGGGAATCCCTCTTAATAGTTTAAATTCCCTCAGGAAGCAAGAGTGTTTCAGAAAAGAAAATCAAAGTTGCTTTTTCGTCAACGCTAAAGTTAACTTTCCCTTAAGAAATCGGGTTAAAAAGAGAAGGTGGCTGATGGAGTCTGGTGCCATCGCCTCCTTTCTGCTCAGCCCTCCTCGTGCCACAGCGGCCTCCAGACCGGCGTGTGTCGGGGTGAGGAGACCGCCCTTCCCCTCTGTCAGTGGAACGTCTTGCCCTCGACTGCTCCAGAATCTGCACGTCCACTCCTTCTTTGAAAACTAGATGTTTATGCATGGGATTCTGTTCTGTGGTAAGAAAGATAAAAGACCGATCGCATGGGAGGCGATTGCCTCGTCTGTGAACAGATCCGTCATGGTTATAATGACTTATTACACACGAGGCTGGGAGAGTAACTGGGACTTCATACAGCACAGAAACCCTTGACCAGTGTGGCGGGCGCGTGAATTTCCTAATTAAAAATACGCCGACGCGCAGACCCAGTGAGGAACGAGGCTCTGCCGTGTTACTGGGCTGTTAAGCGAATGGATTAAGAAGTAAACGAATGAAACACTTCACATCTCACTTAGACTTTGCCGTGACAACCTGCGAAAACTGTTATTCTCATATACAGTCTGGGCCCAACTAAAAGGGGGAGCCTCATGAAACCCCAGGCCTCCATGCTCGCCGTCATGGGGACGCTCTGTGGCCAAAGGACGTGGAATAGGCTACCAGAAATAATCGTCCCTCTGTCCCTTCCCCTCCCATCTGGGCAAGGGCTTCATGGCAGCGATGAGACTCAACGAGGAAGAAACACCTGGACAGGCCGAAGGTCTGCACGCTTATCATCAAGTGATAATTAAAACGAAAATAACAGAAGTATGTAGAGTAAAAGCGAAGGCCTCGCTCCATCCCCAACCCTCTCTGTTTGTACCCATTGTCCACCACTGTTATAGACCCTTCTAGACCTTTCTCTGCCACAGACGCACAGGGATCCCTTAAAATCATCAGGTGTGTCAGAGACTGTTCCCTTAGTCAGCCCAGGCTGCTGTCACCGCGCCGCAGACGGGGCTTCTGTGACAGATGTGTGTGATTCCCAGTTCTGGAGGCTGGAGGTGCAGTGCCGGCAGGGGCGGACCCCGGTGGGACCCTCTTCCTGGCCTGCAGATGACCGTCGTCTTCCCGTGTCGTTGGGGCAGAGAGAGCTTGGTCTCTTCTCTTCTTATAAGGACACTGATCCCAGCGTGGGGCCATCACCACGACCTCATCTAAACCCAAGCACCCCCCGGAGGCCTGCCCCCAAATGCCCTCACACCGGGGCTACGGCTTCAACGTGAGTTTTATTTTAGGGGGAGACACATGCGTTCAACCAAAACAGATGTACGTTATCCTGTGACTTGACTTTTGAGTGAAGCATGGGATTTTCACGTTTTAATGTGTAGTGGACTGGCCATTTTATAAAAAACACCAAAAAAAAAGGTAGCTGAGCCTTCCCTGGTGTGAAGGTACCAACGTTAGGTGACATTTTCCCTGGTGGCATCCAGATTTATGAGGTGCCCCGTTTCTGTCGTCAGGACTGCTGTGCTGACCACCCATCCAGACACACTCATGGGCGTGACAGCATCTCCTCAGCGTTTTCCTGACGTGTGGTGACCGGAGGCAACGTGGGTGCTGAAGTCATAATTTTGCAGGTTACCACCAATCGCGGGCACACCCGCGGTCACACCAAGCGTCTGCAAAGGGCAGTGTCGCCGTAGTTCAGGACGCTCAAACACACGCCCACTGCATGGCTTGGCGAGTCCCGTGGCCCGTGTTATACGCTGGTTTCAGTGTCTTTCCCTGGTGAGAGGGCAAAACCGCTTCTCTAACACGGTCGCCCACAGCTGTTCCTGGCCTTCGCCCGGTTTTGTGTTTGTTGTTTCCTGTTGGGTTTTGATGTCCTAACTCTTTGGGACATTTTTTTTTCTCTAGGTTTCCATAATCTGCCTCTGTTTCCTTTTGTGATTTTCTTTGTCGTGTCTCTGAGCCCCCATCCTTCGTCTGGAAAGTGAGGCGGTTTAACCTGATGTTCTCTGAGGTACGTGCTGAGTCTGACACGTTCTCCGCATCGGCCTGGCCTGTCCCGAAAAGCGTGTGGCCTCTGTGCCTCGTCCTCCCAGATGCATTGCAGATACCTGACTTCGTGACTGAATGCGCGTGGCCCCCAACCCATCTACGGAAACCCCAACCCTCCCCTGTGAAGGCGTCAGCAGGCGAGGCATTCAGAGGCGATCAGGTTATAGCAGTGGGGCCTCCCACCCCCCGAGGGGGGTCAGTGCCTTGGGAAAGACTCAGAGAACTTTGCTGGCCCGGCCACACTGTGAGGATGCAGGCGGAAGGCGACAGTCTGTCATCCCCGCTGAACCCAACCATGGTGACACCCTGCTCTCTCAGACTCGCAGCCGCCAGAGCTCTGAGCAACGGATGCTCGCTGTTCCCCCATCTGAGACAGGGCGCTCCAGCAGCCTGAGCCGGCAGAGACACCGACAGTGTCGGGGGCACAGACTCTCTCTCTGGCACCCCGAAGCACGAGGCCTTCAGCACGCCGCACGCCCATTCTCAAATCGGAAGGACTTTCCAGAAGCTTGTCATTGTCATCATTTCCTGTCACCGCTATTAGCGGTCACAAACGCTGAGAATTATAATTGGGGGCCAAGAGAGTCGGTTGGAGGAATACGATTTAGAACCCATCAAGTGCATTATTTCCGAAGACGTCATGACACCGAGATTTCAGCACGCGGCCCTGGCTTTCCTTTGCCCACGGCCAACAGAGGCTCAGCTACGGAGCTCACTATTTTGGTTCCTGGTGCTTTGAAAGATGAGAAGGTGACAGACCTGTCATAGGTGGAAGGTGCTGTGTAAGGGAGGGTCCCACCAGCCGAGAGAGAAAGAGAGAGAGAAGCTTTCATATAATTTGCACTTATGGGACCAGAAAAAAAATGCTTAAAAAGTAGACGTGAATCAAAAGCATTAAATAACACTAGCTGGAGCGTCCTGACCGATCTTTGAAAAGCTAAGATTTCTTGAAGCACGTGTGAGAGAAATCTGGCCGGAAGAGAACGTGAGGACAGACAGATCTCCAGAGGACCGTGGGCCCTTCCTGCAGGCACACTGCCCTTCCCCCAATGGCAATAAACTAATCCTTTCCATCGGCTGAAATTGGGGATAGGAAAATCCACGTTTGGGAGAAACGAAAGCTAAATCAATCAAAAAGGCCTTTGGTTACTCAATTTTGTCTTATTCTCTTTTATGTCACCCCCTCTGCATTCTGAATTGCACTCTTAGCTAAGGATTCAGGAGCAACTGCACATTTCCTTATTTAATCTTACTGTTCTAACATACTCCTTGCAATCCGCCGCCTCGGAGGGAAACGGCTCTGTGTGACTTCCGGGGGCGGCGCCTGCCGCACGCCGCCGGTGAGCCGTTCAGCTAACGCGGCTCCGATGTCCCTCCGCCCGCCCTGGACTCTGCTGCGGCGCGTCACACCCAGGATCGTGTGCTCGATCTCCTTCCACCTGGGAGTGTGATCGCGATGGGGGTACTCTTTCTGCCCCCCATCAATTTGTTTCAGCCTGCCCTGCTTCAGTAGTTCTGTTAAAACCTACGTGGTTTTAGTCCATCCGTCCGTGATCGCAGATATCAACCTGTCTTACGTTACATCACACTTAGAAATAGCTTGAAGACTTTTCTCCGCTGTACTCTTGGGGGCATCTTGGAAAATGTCTGGCTGCTGAGAATGCAAAGCAAAACCCTGTAAGTTCGATGATGGTCGGTTGGGAGCTTTAAACAGTAATAACTCCAAGGGCGGAGGATCCCGGGCAGATCTGTCACGGGTGGGAAACCCGGGCGAACACCGCTGACGACTGAACAGCGACCACTCCCAGCCCTTTGCTTAGGCATGTGCGCCATGGATGGCGTTCAAAAGTAGAGTCCCATATTCCGCGACACAGCCCTAAATTCTCAAGAAGATGAAACTTGGGCCATAACTGGGGTTGTCTTCCGATAGGTCATTCTGTCATGGGCCCAGTCAAACCATAAAACAACACTTTATTCATGAAAATGATAGCTCAGTCTGGGGAACTTATACAAAAAGGTTTCAAATTATACATAAATGGGCAATTTCTAAAGGTGATGGAATTCCTTTGATCACAATTTCTTATGATTCGGGCTAGTTTCATTAACGTGACAGATTCTCACAAATAAGCTGGAGTTATGGGCGTGCAGACGCTGGCTTCCGCTGGCTCGTCCATGTCACTTAAAGGCTTGATGCTTTGGAACCCGATCTCCCAAAATCTTACCCAGTTATCCAGAAACAGAGTAGCAAAGGGTACACGTACTTCACTTCTCTTATGGATTCTCTGGTTAAGGTCTCCAAAGGGGAAACACAGAATCGGGCCAGCACACGTCAGGTGCCATCTCGCAGGGCTCCTGTGAGCCTCCCAGGCGCGCTTCCTCAGCTGCCCCTGGTGGGGGTGCACTGTGCGCTGTGGGCAGCAGCGGGGGCCCAACACGATTACCCAGTGAAAACTGCCGTCGTCACAGCGAGTCCTTGCCGCTCACGCAGAAGCTTTTCCAGGGGAAGCTTCATGATCAAACGGAGGGCACCGCAGTGGCCACGGTGTCCTGTGCCGAGAGGTGGCCGGCGGCAGTGAGGGACAGACAAGGAGGGCCTGAGGGAAGCTGGTGTCACAGCACAAGCAGCAGCCAGCCCGGCCGTCATCAGCGTGAGTTCGCAGACTTCCCAGGGATAAGTCAGTGGCATTTGAAGCAACTGAACACACGGCGGTAGGACCTCTAGTCAGTACCGGGACTTTAACGAGTTTGGCTATTTTCCCCAAGAGCGTGACGCGACGTGATAGAAAAACGTGTGGATCTCTCCCCCCCCCCCCCCACTCTCTCCTTCTCTGATTCCCCTGCTCATTGCGGCTCGTCCTGCGTCGGCAGCCCCTCACGTGCAGAAATGAGCCGAGAGCGTTCGTTATCCTTCAAGCTAGGATTTAGGAGGGCCGGCGAGTCATTTTATTTCCACCGGAGGGTGCGTGCGCCCGGCCTCGCCGCCTCCTTCTTAGACGCCACTATCGGATTGCGCGTCGCTTAGTCCCAGCACGGGCAGTCACGTGACCCCGCAGCCGCGTCGCATCGCTCTGAATCTCGCGTCTGACGCAGGGCGCACCTGCTGCCCGGCGGCCCGCGTGCGGTGTCGGACGCGGGCGATGGATCGGTGCGTGACGTGCGCTCGGGGGCGGCCTCGCCCCGCTGTCCGCAGCTCGATGCTCTCGGCTCTCCACCAAGCGGCCGCTTGATCATGAAGGAGTCAGCAGGTGCTGCTCGTGTGGTTTGGAAATTAGCCCAGGTACCGAGCAGTTCCGCGCGCACAGGGCCTCTTGAGGCGTTTGACGCGGCCGAGTCTCTGGTAGTCATGATCCAGTGCTTTCAGCAAAGTCTTAACAGTAAGACGCGGGAGGCGCCCCGCGCGCAGAGGGGGCTCCCGGACCCGGCGCGCGGCCCCCGGCTGCTTCGTGGGCAGCTTTACTCCTGAGTGAGGAGCCCGGCGACAGTTGGGGGTTTGAATGAAGAGACGCAGCCTGTTGAAAAGTCAGGCGTTTTCAAGGGAGAGGACTAAGTGATCCGGCCGCACGACGATGCCCACGCCACTTGCCGTCTCTGTCGCATTCCTCTGCTCTAACTCGAGGGCGACGGCAGGGCACGTGTGAGAAGTGATTCTGTGCGTGGACGGGCTGGCGCCGCCTCGCTTATGACTCATCAGCGTCATCATCCTCTCGACTCTGTGCCCGTGGACTCCACACGGGTGGCCCGTCGGAGACGTGCAGGGCACGTGGCGGCGCTAACAAAGCCGTTGCCACTGTCATGGGCAGACACGGCCCCAAGCTGGACCTCTGAACTCGAGCCTTCCTTGTAAAACTGAGAAGCACGACCCATTTTCACTCCCCCTGTTGTTTTTAAGTGTCCGTGTGTGTTTGAGCTGAGGGAACAAGGTGACTCTCCTGGTCCCTCTGACATGGGGGGTGCTCGTGGGTGCAGAGCCTGGCTGGGAGACGTGGCCTGCAGAGTGTGGGCAGCCCGGCCTGGGAGGCGCTGAGTGTGCCAAATGCAAACCAGGGTTTGATCGTAGTAATGATTTTCATATTGAATACCCGCTCAAATCGCGCTTTAGATATGTTTCAGTACATGAAATACGTTATGGAAACTGACTTACCCTGCTCTGTGAGCTTCCACAGAGCTTCACACGCCCTGGCTGACCTCTCGTATCCTTGAGTGGGGCTGGCCCAGAGCAAAGTAGAAAGACTGAAACTAACAAATTTAAGATGTCGTGGAGATTTCCTTTGTAATATTTACCAGAGCAATTCTGCCACAGTCGAATACAGTGTTTTATTTTTTTAAAACTTGAGGTCTGATGGATCTTCTGCTTTAGAACTGTAAGGAAGTGCCACCATCTTTTTCTCACTGTCAGAAACACATCATGAAAGCTTTGGTTTATCGTGTTCAGCTTCATGGATCACGCCTCCAACCCAGAGGGCCACCCAGAAGCCAGGAACCGTCTATGGAGCGTTGATGAGCCACATGTTCTCTTGCCCGACACTAGGTAATAAAGCAGTGCCACCACCTGTCCCCTGTCCCAGGGCACACCTCTGCCCCAGGGGCTTGGCATCAGCTGTGCTCTCTGCCTGGCACCCCCAAATGCCTGTCCCGCCCTCGTGCAAAAGACTTAGTGGTGTACCCCATAATGCCACCTGCTCTTGACACTTCCTTGCAGTTAAGCAGGGCCTTGTGGCTACTGGACAGCAGGGGCTGAGGGCAGAGTGATGAGTTTCGCCTCTGGGCTAACATCTGGAGGAGCCAGCTCGGGGTCTTGTAACTGAATGCGGTCCTCGATCGATGCAGAGGGTTCTCCTGACGTTGCTCTTGGCTTTCTCTGCCCCTGCACATAGCTGAGGGGGTGTATCTCAACCATCACGACTGACCTCTGGTGTCATGATTGCTGATTGTGTACCACATCTAGGGGACTAAGAGCACATTAAAACATACACTTGCTGTCTTTACTTGAAATTTTATTGCCATCCTGAGTCGAAGTTAGACCCTTAGCATTTCTGTAATGTAGTTTTTAATTGAATTGCTTTTTTTTTCCATGTGAAATATTCTATTATGATAGAACTGGCAGGAATGCAGCAGCTACGAGGGAACATGTTTAAACGACTGTTCTGTAATTCACTCCCTGCGAGATCGATCTGAGAGGAGGCAGAAGAGGAGGCAGCTGGATGTATGGGGCTCTGTGCTCAGGGGCGTCGCTCCAAAGGGAGCACTCGGAGCCCAGCTCTGCCAACAGTGCCCAGCACCCTGGAGCCGAGCTATGCTTTGCTCGCCGGTCCCTAGCCTGCCCCGGACAGCACCAGCCACCTGTGAATCTGCCCAGAAAGGCGCTTGGTGGCTGTTCATTCGCTGACTCCCCTGCATGTGAGAACCGGCCCAGTTCCACGCACTCTGATCTAGAAAGTTCTCCTGCAGCCATCAGAGTGCCTCATCTATTGATGACTGGACAGGACAGTAGCTTCTCAGGAAACTTGGACATTCAGAGTGCGGGGTGCTGCGGACTCAACCTATAGAGAGGAATCGAGCAGAACCAAATTCAGTCAGCATGTGTGTGTGTGTGCGTGGCATGTGGGTACTGTATGTGCACGTGTGTGTTGTGTGTGGTGAATGTATGTCGTATGTGTTGTGTGTTTTGTGTGCGATTGTGTGTTCTGTGGGTTGTGTGTGTGTGGTGTGTATGGTGTGAATATCTGTGTGTTGTGTGTATTGTGTGAGTGTGCACGCAGGTGTGTTGTAGCCACCCTGTAGACATGAAAGGGACCCCACAAAAAATTTGGTTTGGAGGTCAAGACGACCGCTGCCATCCAGGAAGATGGGAAAGGTTTATTATTCAGATAATTCAGTCTTTGAGGAGAAAAGGTCCGCATCACAGCAGGTCCACAACAAGGGGACCATCTTGCGGTTTATTGTGGTCAGGGGTGGGGTCCCCAGAGGGTTTCCCAGAGCGAGCCGGGCCTGGTGTGGTCTGAGTCTTCTGCTTTCACTAACGGAGCAAGCACTAGGATCCCTTCCAGGTACAGACAGGGGCGAAGAGGGCGGGGCAAGGATCTACGCTGTCCGCAGCTAAACATCAAAAAAGGTAAACACAGGCTCCATTGCGGTGTGTGTGCGCGCTACGACCATGACGCGCCAGGGCAAATAGCTTAGTCTGGAAAAGCAGAAATTAATGGACATCGACTCTCACACAGGGCTGCTTAGAACCCAAAAGGAAGTCGGATATGTACAAAGCGAAACAGTAATAATAATAATCTGTGCCACTAGAGAATTAGCTACGTGATAAATAAAATCCTGGGGAGTAACTGCTGGCTGCTGGGCTGGGTCGCTGCCAAGGAGACGACTTTCCGTTCATCTGCCTTGAGTGACAGCCGTGTTATAATAGTTGAGGAATGGAGACGGGACGGGCTGGGGGCCAGGGCCGGCCGTACAAGTGCACGGATCATGCGTGCTCTGGCGAGTTCCACGTGGGACCGGGTGTGGGAGGGGTGGACACTGCAACTGAGGCGGCCAGCTGCCTGGTGTTGGGGACATGGGAACAGCCCCAGTTACAAAAGATCCGGCGTCTGACAACACTGCACAGGGGTCAGGCGGTTTTACAGGGAGATGGGTGGGATCGATCCTTCCGCTCCTTCTCCTGTAGCAACTTCTGCAACACGAAGCTCTACCTTTCCCCGAAGCCCCGCCTTTCCCCGAAGCCCCGCCTTTCCCCGGAAGCTCCGCCTTTCCTCACCGGGGTGCCGGAGGTTAAGGAACTGTCATCATGATTTTCCACTGGACGTTCACCTCGGTTTCAGACCAGTTCTAACAATTTCAAGTATCAAGGGGCCTGAAAAAATTTAAAGACTATTAATATTATATAAATGTTTGAATTTAAATATCTAATGAATGATGAAAGAGTAAATAGATTTACCCACTCTATCAAGCTTTTAGTGATACAATCGGTTTTACATGTGTAAAATTTAACGTTTTAAAAAGTGTCGACGGCGTTGTCCTTCATGTGTGACGCGTGTGGAGCTGTTCGTATTCGATGTGGACAACCCGGTGAGTTTGGGACCAGTGCACAGCCCAGAACCTATCACCACCACCCAGACCATAGACGTCGCCTTCCTCACCAAAAGACCTTTTCTGTGCCTTTGTTATTTTTTTTTAACCATCGTTTAATAGATGTCTGATGTCAATTTGAGCAGATGAAATTTTTTAGAAGAAGTAAAGAATTTGACTAATGTTCCAAGGTAGTAATCAAATAGCTGGAATTTAAAACTAATTCTGCACTACTCCAGAGAATTTAAGAATGTAAAAAAAAACTAATCTATCTATCTATTTATCTATCTATATCTATATCTACATCTATATCTATAATTTTTAATTATTTTTTAAAAAATTGAAAAGGTTGTTGTGGCTGGTTCTGTGCTGATGTCTCACACAGCCTTGCCCGCCCTCTGTAATGAGTGTCGTCTGATACTCGGAGGCAGAACCCACTTCACAGACATGTGTGGAGCTCACACCCTAAGGATGTGAATGTGAATTTGTGATATGATGTTTCTAACCAATGGGTCAACTGACAACACCAAAGATTATTCAAATGCTGACTATGTACCTGTTAACGTTGTAGAGAGTTTGTTATTTATTTTTAAAGTAAATTAGTAATTCTGGCAGTTTGTTCTAACCTTGTAAATACAGAGTAAGGACGCTGAATCTTGGTCTGTGTCCTGTCTCGTTATCACAGAGGACACAAGGGGAAAGCAAATAGATGCTGAAAGGGAAATTCCGCCTCCTGTTGTTGCCTGGACTAGTTAGTAGAGGACAGAGATCTGCCTTGCCCAGCTCATCCAAGACCTATTAGAGGCGTTAATGTCCTAAACAATGGATCATTTATGTTTGGAGGAGACTGGGAATGAGAATGGATCTGAATTAAGTTGGATTGAATTCTTTCGGGCCTGGGGTCATTCTCTCTTGATAAGCTGACATTTCAGTGGTTAAAATCCTCTCTGCCATCACTGAGTTTTCAAAGAATTCTGCCCCTCAACTGACAGATTTGATATCGGCCTGAAATTGACCAAGAACTTTCTCAAATGTATTATGACAGAATCGGGAGAGGGGTCAACCCCATGAAATTACCACTGTCAAGTTTCTGTTGTGGGAAAAAAGATTTAGACAGAGTACAGATTGGGGCCTGCTGCCCAAACAGTATCACAGCAGGAAAAACAACTGTGTTGTAGGTGGGTACGTGCTGCGTCCTGGCAGATCTTGGCAGAAATGGGGGCCAGGGCACCGGACGGGCTGCATTATTGGTTAGGTCCAACGAGCTCGACTGTCCTTCCTTAACCATACAAGGCCCTTTAACATTGAAATTTTGGGAGAACATCAGAGAGTTGAGCTGGGTAAAATTAAAATAAAGGCAAGAACAACAACAACAAAACAAGAATATACACACATCTGTGGGCACGTAGATGTATAAAGACTGATTTACAGAAAGGGCACGGGGTGGTTCAGATGGTAACTGCCACATCCTTCCAAATAGAGCACTTACTGGTAAACAGATAAGTCAAATGTTACCGGTGGCTATGTTGTCCTTGTCCATCTCGAGCTGGCCCTCGGTCTTGCTTTGTCTGCCTCAGCTACATCCTACAATACCTATATTTATACCCCTATACTTTGCTCAGGGTCAAATGACTGCCAAAGATGCTACACTATTCATAATTCATGATCGTGCTGATAGAGTAATTGCAGAGAGTGCTCTGAACTCTTAGCTTTTCCATCTTCAAATATATTGATTTTTGTTCTAAGTGTGCAGACATTCTGGTATGAAAAGAAGCATTCTAAACTCTTGTTAAATCTCTGAGACACTCGCTCTTACAGTTCAAATTTGTTCGTATTTTTTTCTTTTTGGGCACAATACAAGATCTGATGGCTTTATACGTGTAGTCTCTCCCAGGACAGCAGTGTGAGAGCTTGTTTGTTAGGAAAAGAAGCAATCTTCCAGCCTGAATAGTAATTTCAGGCATCATTTTCCATCATCAAAGTCATGGTTATCCTCATCACCATCATCATCACAAAACTGTATTTTGAGCTTTTATTGTCTGACAGACTCTGCTCATCTTTATATGTATTTTCTCATTGATCCCATGACAATTCTTTGTGATCAACAGGTTTAACGCATTTCACCGTTGATGAGACTAAGGCCAGACGAGGTTAACTGAGGGTCTGAATGCAGGGGGCGGGGGCTTTGATGATCCCCTGTAAGGGCCACAAGCAGGTGGCTGAGTGAGAGCTTGGGGAGTTAGAGGCAGTGGGTGGAGGCTGATCCTACAAGATGGGCAGTGTTAGGCTTTTCCTTAGTGAATGTTCCCTTCGGTAGAAGATGCTAAGGCTACAGAGGAGATACGAGAACTCCGATTTGTTCCACACCCCCAAATTCCAACAGTCTGCTGGCCACTGGTCCGTGTAATCCCAGCACACCAAGGCAGTATCACTGTGCCTCTTTGTACACTAAGGATTGGACAAAAGATGCAACTGTCTCAGCATTTGAATGCCAGTGAGTGGGGAAGAGCCTGGATTAACCTAGATCTCTCTGGTTAAAAGTGCATGCTCACTCTATTACATGCTATCGTTTCAGTATTTAATAAAAAAGGCATTAACAGTAATGTTGATCATGGACCAGAAACAAATTCCTCTTAACTTATTCATTATTTATTTATTTATTTATTTTTGTTTTCTTCGGTGGTAAAAACACTTGATATGAGATCTATCTGTTTCACACTGTACTTAGGTATATAACAGAATTGTTGACTAAGGTACAATGCTGAATGAACATAGAACACATTATGCTGTGTGAAATCAGCCAGTGGCAGAGGGTCAGGGATGGCATGATTGTCCTTGTCCTTGTGGGTGGAACCGAAAACTGTCAAGTTCTTAGAAGCAGCGTGGAGCGGTGGTCCACAGGGGCCAGGGACTGAGAGATGGTTACCAGGCAACAAGCCATCTCGGTCAAGAGCAAGTCACCTCTGGGACACGCTGTGCTACTTTGTACCTCTCGTCGCCGACACTGTGTGGTGTGCTTACGAGTTCGTTAAGAGCGTGGGTCTCCGGCTAAGTGTCCCTAAACCAAACAGTCTATCTTAGAAAGTAACAAAAGCAGAATAAAAATAAACAGCAGTTTACCTTTTAAAAATGTGAAGAAGGGGACATTCGTGTGCTCCAGTTCTGTCGAAAGAGGCGTCTGGACAATGTGTGCACTGGCTCCCAAAGGGCCAGCAGACCCCGAGGAGATGGCAGAGCGGGGTCCCAGCAGTGTGAGCTGTGGCCACAAAAGATCCTCACAGAGGTGTAGTGACCAGAGGCAGGCTGAGAGGAGGACTCTGGAAGGGCCTCTACCTTTAGGGAATAAAGACAGTGTGTGTGTATGCACGCGTGCATGTGTGTGTGTGCATGTGTGCACATGTGTGCATGCATGCATGTGTGTGTGCGTGTGCGTGTGATATGTTCAGATAGACAAGACTTGCGCTGACCCGAGGATGAAAGGAAGATGGAGGGAAGAGCCGCCCGGCCAGGGGCTGCCACCGCCACCGGTCTTGGCTTGTGCTCTTTCGTTCCTGAAGATCATCGTCCTCCACTTCGAAGACCTGGGCTTCTTCACTCGCTAACGCACGCAGGCTTGAGGTCGCTCCTGGAAACCGTCCGCCGTTCCCAAACCCCTCCTTTTGGACCAAAGACCTGCTTCGTCGTTTGCGATTACGCGTGACCGTGGTCAGGACAGCGAGGGCGCCGGCCCTGCGCCGCCCGGCGCTGAACTTCATCCGTCTTTGCCGCCCTCGCTGCTGGACGCAGACCAGGCGCTCGCCGGCTGCGCGGCGCGTGGAATGAAGTCCACTTGCATCCGCCTCGCTTTGAAACTGGTGAAGCGGTGTTGATCTGTGTTAGGACCCGCTCCTTCCACGGGTTCCGTCCCTCTGTGGGTCTCGCCGAGTTTTGGGATGTGAATAAATGAGCGGTTGAGTGGGATCGATAATGTGGCCTTAGAGATGGAAAGAGCCTCTTCTGCGACATCCTCTTCCTCGTAATGGTGCCTGAAAATGGGGACCATTAAGGTAACTGTTGCTGGACGCGCAGAATTTCCGGGCCGACTCCAGGGAGGAGCATCAGCGATGGCCAGCGGGGGGCTGGGTCTGTCGCCACCCTCACGTCCCGTCCCTTTCTTACAGAGGGCATCTCTAGACCCCAATCAGCTGATTTCTGAGCCCACGTTCTCAGATGATTGACTTCAAAGCTGAGCGCCTGCCCTAAAAATCAAGCACAGAATCTAGAAAATCTCACAGCCTAACAGGATGTGATACGTGTCCCACATTTCACAGTATGTGACCCCGGGCGTGTAACCAACTAGTTCATGAAAAACTAAGTTTTGGAGAAAAGAAAAAGGAGTTAACATTAAGCGTCTTGTGAGCTACGATGTTTCTTAGCGGGATTCTTTATAGAAAGCTCTGTGGGTTCAGAATCCCTTGCATTTTGTTCTGAAATGTCATTCCATTTGAAACGCATTGTATTTATTTTAATATAATTAGATTCCATTCAAAGCGTGCGTATGGGAGTGTGTTGAAATTAGCATCATTCAGAAGCTGTAAAACATATTATTCTAATTTGTAAGCGTTTCATATGAACTCTGACTAGTGGAAGAGGAACTTAATCTTGCCTTTGTCGTTAGGATCTGTATTTAACAGCGTCTTTCGGGGGCATCGTGTGGCCCTGGGCAGACGCCATGTGGCAACGTAGGAATCGCTCGCTGCTGTACGCAGCGTAGTTCCATGTGACATACGACTTATTAAAGAGCTCCCTGTGTTTGAACTGCAGTTAACTATTACCTTCAAGCTATGTTTTTCTCTTTCCAAATTTGAGTTGATGAACTCTCACGGATAGGTGCAAATCAAGGCAGGTGACGGACGTAGGTTGCCCGTGAGATTTTCAGTCACACTGAAACCAGTGTTTGAATTCACCTAGAATTTGAAAACTACCTGGAATTTTTTTCCCCAAAATTTATTCATGTGTTGAATGTGCTTGCTTCCTTCCAAGGGCCAGAATTTCCTGTATTAAACAAGAGAACATGTTTTAAATTTTTTGGTGCTTGAATCCCCGTGTCCAGAGTTAGCTCCACCCTGAGACATGTTAATCAACACCTGTGTGACTAGGATCACGTGACACTGAAAATTCTCCCGATTTACATTGTGGGTTTTAATTTGACTCACCTGGAGTAATTATTACAAGGGAATTTGACTCTTTTTTAATCAGCATGAATTATTACAACTACTTCTGATAAGAACTGCTGTGTGTAGCATTCATTCACACTTTTCATGTGTGTTGCGCTCAATTCTTGTTGCAAACCTGTGAAGTTAGCATCAGTTCATTTTATAAGTGAGGTAACTGAGGCAAGTGGAAATAAGTGGCCTGCCATCACCAAATTTGAAAAGATAAGTAGAAAAGAAAGGGAAAGAAAAATAATGAAGAAAGAGAAACAAAAAAGAAAGAAGAGAAACGAATAAGAAAGAAAGAGAAAAAGAAAGAAGAAAGAAAAAAGAGAAAGAGAGAAAGAGAGAGAGAGAGAAGAGGAAGAAGGAAGGAAGGAAGAAGGAAGGAAGGAAGGAAGGAAGGAAGGAAGGAAGGAAGGAAGAAGGAAGGAATAGAAAGAGAGAGAGAGATGGAGGAGGAAGAAAAGGAAGAAAGAAAGAAGATAAGTGGCCACTGCAATCTCGTTCTGTGGCCCCAAGTTCTGTGCACTGCAAGGCACAGAAAATGAGTGTTTAGTTTACTAACCGTATCTGATACTCGCTGATTCATTCACCAGCCGCTAGTTTGGGGCACATACTGTATACTGAGACACAATGGAAAGTGTGATAGAAAGAAATGAGTCAGCTGACCATATAGCGTCGGGCTCAGTGAGGCGACGGTGTAGATGCACTTCCTTTTCTTTTTAAACATATTTAATAGACTTTAGTTTTTAACATCACTTTTAGATTCATGGCAAAATCGAGAGGAAGATACAGGAGCTCCCCATACACGCCTGCCCCCCCACAAAGCCCCTCATTAACAGCATCTCCCGCCAGAGTGGGACTTCTGCTACAATAGAAGGGCCTCTACAGGGACATCATAAGAGCCCAGACTCTCCTATATTGGGTGTTACAGATTTTATAGGTTTGGAAAATATGTGATGACGTATATCCATCGTCGTAGCATCGTGAGAGTTTCCACGGCCCCCGACATCCTCTGTGCTCTGTTCCTTGCCCTTCCCCACCCCACGCCGGGCACCCTGGTGCTTCTCCTGTGCCCATAGTTTCTCCTTCTCCAGAGCATCATATAGTTGGGGTCACACAATAAGTCCTAGCCTTTCGGTTGGCTTCTCTCGCTTAGTCGCATGCGGTGAAGGCTCCTCCACATTTTTCATAGATGGATGGCTCCTTCCTTTTTAGCTGAACAACAGTTTTTGTCTGGGTGGACCAGAGTTGATGCATCCATCACCTGCTGAGGAACATCCTGGTTGCTCCCAAGGTTGTATCAGTCGTCAGCACAGCTGCTATAAACGTCCACAAGTGGGTCTTCGTGTGGACATGAGCATGCAATGCCGCTGCTCAAATACCAAGGCGCACAGTTAACGACAGCTTGCTTCTTTGTGTGGTGATTAGGAAGCACTAATTCATGAATAATGAATGCGTGATTTTAATTTGCTCAATTCATTAGGAAAAAGATGGGGGATGAGAAAAATAATCACCAGACATTTCGTCTCTGTCTATCCCTTTGGGCTGATATATCGTCTCTTGCCTGTAAATTATTGTCGATGTCGAGGCTTTTCCTCGCAATTATTGATAACACTGAGATAACTGAGAACGTCTGGAGTGGCTGGGAGACTTTAGAAGGACCGTGTAGCAGAGACACACGGACCATTGAATAGGTGGAAGAGGACCAATCACGAGGAGATGTCAGGATGCAGCCCGAGCTGCCTGGCAGCGGGGATGAGCCCCATGTGACGGGCACGTCATTCTCTGAAGGCTGATGTGGAGAGTGGTGACCGCTTCTCCAGGCCTTTATTGCTTTCTGTGTTTAGCTAAATAAATACCTTCATAAAGGTTTTAATTATCTGCAATTTTGCATGTCACCAAGTAAACATAAGTTACCCTTTCACAATGTAAATGATGGCCCTTAATACAGGGTTTTAAGATTCTAATTTTTAAAAATTATTAGTCTTAAATTTCGAGACCATCTTTGTGCTGCAAAGATCCTTGCTGTCCGGAGCGGGATTCTTTGTGGGGCTTCTTCCCCTTCCTGTCTCATGGCGGGGGTTGAATCCAGAACCCCGAGAACCACCCAGGGCCTGTTGTTAAGGCCCACAGGAAGATTCTCACCTGTCCTGTGCCTGGGCGACCCACTCAGAGAGCGACCCTGAGGACTGAGACACTGTGAAGTCCCCTCCCTCTCACTGCTCACTGGGCCCTCGGGGAGGCGGGGCTGGTTTAATCAGGGTCCATCCCAGGCTCCTCCCTCAGGACAAGGTTCGTCCCTGAGCGCCCGCCTCCGCCGACTGCAGCAAAGCCGGGCTGGACGCTGTCCCGGACACGTCCAATGGCTCCATCATCATTCGCTTTATCTCTGACAGCCATCAACTTTGGGTTGATAAATGTCTCTTTTCCTCTTTAAGGCCTGACTTTGCTAGCGATCATAAAGGTAACGTCTTAAAACAAAGATTGTGACTGCCCGTGGCTTCGCTGCCTTCACCCTTGACTTCTCAATAGCTTCCAAAGCGGACGCCAGCCAACGGGACGCACGCGTCCTCACATGCGCCCACACACGCACACTCACGCGTATGCACGCGCGTCCACACGCGCGTCCACACACGCACACTCACGCGTATGCACGGGCGCCCACACACGCACACTCACGCGTATGCACACGCGTCCACACGCGCGAAGCTCTCAGCCAGGGTCGCCTACGGGTTTCCTCTCCAGGGAGGCCGCGGCCTGGAGCAGCGCCGCGCGGCCGCGCCTCATCGTGGTCGCGTCGCGGGTGCGGTTCGGGTTGGCGGGAGTCCCTCCGCCGCTCGCTGACGGGCCCCCCCCCCACTTACCGTGTGCACTTTTGCCCCTTAGGGTTCTTTAACTCTCCCAAATTAGGTTATTCTCAAGAACTTTTAAAAATGCATCTTTTCTTTCCTCCCCATGGGACATTTTTTTACTTTTAACTTTCAGAAAGTAGAAAATAGACTCTAGAGAGATTTCAGCTCAAATCGAAAAGAAGTCCAGTGATCACTCCTTATGCTATTTCGGCTTTTCGTCTGGTCGTAGCTTTTCCATGTCAGCCACACACGACCAGGCAGTGCAGAAACAGCAAGCGTGGTAAATATTTTAAGAGATCATAACAGAATTAACATTGACAACTTAGAAATGTTCAGTGTCTGGGGGGAATTTCTTGGGGGTTTGAATGACCGGCCCGTGTCCAGGGACAGGACAGAGACGGTGGCCAAAGTCGGTGGGCGTCGACGCCGCGTCCTGCGTCCGAATCGGCTGGCCGCGGTGTCCTGTGCCCCCCGCTCCTGAGCCGCCCCACCTGTCGCTCGCACTGCACTTCCTCTGCGGTCATGTCAGCTCAAGCTCTCGTTGACCCCAGCAACTCTCCAAACCTCACTCCCATCGTCTCTCTCCTTCTAATCACTGTGTGTGTCATCGTGACATGAAAGGCTGCGCCGTCACCTTCCCCAGACTCAGTTCAAAACCATCGCTCATCCCCAGGGTCTGCACGGGATGCTCCCAGCCTTTTCCTGTTCGCCGTAACATGGCCCTGTATGTAGTCTGCACGGCGTTTCCCGCGGGAACTTCCGTGGTTCGCCGGTCTGGTTCATCCAGGGCTCAGCCTTCACTTTCAGATCAGCATCTCCCTTTCACCATGATTCTTGCTGGAAAAAGAATCTCATTCCTTCCCGGGCTTGGAAGGGCAGGTGCATCGTGGTGACCCCTGTGGGGTGTGTCCCGGTTGGGGCTCACTCCCTATAGTCCATCTGCACATCTCAGCACTTGACCTAGATTTCCCCAGGAGCGTCTCCCAGAAGGTCAACGTGGAGACAGTGAAACCGAAACCCCACCCTGCAGACACTGGCTCTGAGCCCTCCCTTTGCCTCGCGACCCGCAGCAAGTCCGTCGCCCCATCTGTCCGCCCAGCATGGAGCTGGGACCCAGGGATGCCCTCCCCTCGCTTCACCCAGAGGGCAGTGCGCAGCAGGTCTGGCCTGGGTTTCCACAGAAGGCTTTTGGTTTTCTTCCTGATCAAGGCCACCTTCATCATGTCACTGTGACTTGCAAATAACTGCGTCCTCCAAGTTCACATTGCCCGTAGTGCAGCACGGACTCAAAGCCCGGTTTGTCTGCAGAGAGGACAGCCCCACCCCATGTGCATGCTACGTCCGCGGAGCCCGGGGCCGCGCAGCCACAAGGCCACCAGCACCCCGCTGCCTTCCGGGCCAGCCTCTGCCAGGACTCTTCCTGGTCACATTGCTTTCCTCATAAATCTTCATTTTCTCCTCTTATTTATACCCAGCTAAAATTCAGTTTTTAAGTAGAAAACAACACTCATATTCTCCCATATATTTATTTTTTTTCCATTTGGTATTTTTATATGTAACAGTTAATGGAAATTTTTACTATATAATCAATCCTCTGAATCATTAGTCAGCATATAAATCTATGTAACTTCTATTCAGTTTCTCAATTCAAATTCAAGTGGACTGCATAAAAATTGTATGCATCTATTGGCTTTGAATAACTGATTTGTCTTTTAAAATATTATGTTAAATACAAAATGTCCACTATCTGTTACATTTATATTTACCTCCATGGAAATTAAAAGCTGATTAATTTAAATTGTGTAGGATAAATAAATTTTTTTCAAGTAAATGTGATTTTAATTTAATTAGCAAATATTATGTAAATATATGTAAATTATACTTTAAATATTTACATAATGTGGAATTTAAATTTCGCTGTTTACTTGTTAATATAAACCTATAAACAGCCAGTAGGGCTTGCATAATTTATGGCTAGGGATTTTAGGCACAAGGGCATTCGAGTCAATTATATGGTTAAAATATTCAAAGCAGGACTTGTTCAAACTATGCGACATTGGGCAAGTGACATAAATGTAAAATTGTGCACAGCGTTCCTAAGTGATCTCTTCTGTGAGTAAATCTCACCAACTCTAAGAAATTACTCTCCACACAGAAAAAGGAATGAAAAGGAGAGAAAAACATGAATCAAAGGAAAATATGTGTAAACTGTGTTTTGGAAAGTCAGAATGATTATGTGAAGTTCATTTAGAAAGATTATCCAACCTCCAAAATACTTCCATCAAAGCAAATTTAAGAGTGATCTATTTAAGTAGAATGGGAGTCCATGTTAATACAACGAAGGGCTAAAGATGTTGGCTGGAGGAAAAATGTGGAAGCTCAGAAGTTGTCAAAACTATTTTTAGAAATTGGATTAAGGTAAAAGAGCCCTTAGGAAAAGTACCAAGAAAATTATTTTGAAACTTTAAAAACTGATTTAATATGGTCTCTATCCAACCCATTCTTGTCATAATTCCTTAAGACGTTATGCTAATTATTAGCAATGTTGAGAAAAATAATCACATTTCTTTAAAATCATTTTCCAAAATCCTCCTATTCACTTACTTAATATACTTACTAAAACTTAAAGAACTTTGTGTCTAATTATCATTTTACCAAAGATAAGAGTCAGTGAAAAATATGAGATTTCATTCCCTTCTCTGTAATAATCTGGTGAAGACGTAGGAATGTCAGTGAGGTTAGCATGGAAACCTCCCCCCACCACCGGAGGCTGAAATGTCACCGTGTGCACCCCCCGCCCCCACACCCCCAGTGAAGCCAGAGACATGGCCAGAGGAGGGGAGGGAGGCGGTGCCCCCACCCTGGGCATTATGGAGGAGCTGGTGCAAGTTGACGGACTTTGTCCGTCCTCCACAGTGACCTGGTGCCGTTGCCAGGGAGGCCTACTGATTTGGAACGGCCTTCAAAATCGCCCTCTTGGGTAAAATTCACATCATGCTCTCCAAGGAGAAGGTTTTTCTCTCAGGCTAATCAGAATCATGTCAGTCTTAAGCTTCTGAGTATGACAAGCAACGGGAAAAAAAATCCCCTGCCCTGAGAAATATGCTGAATTTTATTATATAAAAGTAGCTTAGCTTTTTATAGATGCGTGGAATATGTGGGGGAGTTGACATAAATCCCTTTTCCTGGTGGCATCTTTAGACGGAAACTGAGGACATGGAAATGTATTAAAACTAATAGTTTTTCCAGTCCCAAGTCTAATTTTATTATAATTGCTATTTATTTCTCCATTAACAAATGCTCCATTTTGAGAAAAATCCCCTTCCAGTATTTTTGCCCATTTTGTTGCAAGTATTAAATATTAAATACAGGATATATCTACACATGCCAGCACACCAGAAAAAAAAAAACATATTTTTCTCTGTTTTTATAAGTATTTACATATGTCAGTAAGTATTACATCTTAAATAACTGGTCCCAAGGCTCATTTGGTAATCGTTTTCTGCCACCGCGTGTGTGGTATGTACATGTCACCAAGTGACGGGTGCAGTGGCGGCCACACATGGGATTCTTAGGGGGTTTTGTGACATAGTCATCTTCCGGCACTAAAGAATGAGAAACGCTTTTAAAAACATCTATTTTGTTTTTTTTGTGTTTTTTTTGTTTTGTTTTGCTTTGGTTTTATTTTTTTATTTTTTTTGCTTTTGAATTATAGAGCGAAAGTGTAAATCAGAACTCTAGTGAAAATTTAGAAGTGCATTAAAAATTAATTTGTTTTATATTTATGAACTCTTCTTTCACAAACACTTCTCAGAATTCACCGATGAAATTAATCTCACTACAGCTACATCCTTATTGAATCAGAAACGAATTGTAAACTTTGTTAAATCCTAATTCCTTTTTTTTTTTTTTTGCTTTTATTCTAATTGAACACTCATTATTGTCCCTTCTTCTGAGGAATAATGCAAACAGTGCCCGTCAGCATCACAGTTCTGGTGTCTTAGTCTCCAAATATTCCTATTTCATCGCCCTGCTTACGGAACCTGCCATTTAATCAGCCAGCATATACCAGTAAATCACAGTCTGCTACATTTTTTTTTTATGTGTTGGTTTAGTTTCTGAAGAAAATCCACTTAAAACTCTAGTACAAACTGAGAGCAACGTATCAGCTGAGGGTGTCAGGGCTCGCTCTTCTTACTTCAGTTTCTCACAACAACCATCAGGCTTAGCAACCTTCTAGAGGGTTCTGGCAATTTGTGAATCAGACTTGAATTTCAGATCTACATCCAAATGTTCTTTTTACTTCTCCATGAAGTAATATGAGATATTTCTAGCCTTTTCCACGTGTTGTTTTATATTTCAAAGCTTTCCTATTTTTGCTCTTAAATTAAACACATCTCATCAAGACCCAGGTGTTAATTAAAGAGGAGAAAAGGTGGAAAATCTGACATTTTGTAATCTATTTTTAATGCATAACAGGTAATGACTCCTGTTTAATGCTTTTCTTTATAAAAACATTACCTAGTGGCTTTAAGCTTCCCTAATTAAAATGTGAGCTGCTTGACAACCGGCTTCAATGACAACTTTTTGAAACAAGTTTAGATAGTTTTCGAGGGAATCAGTTACTTTGTTTGCAACTCAGTCAAAAGTGGGGTTCCGCTCAAAACCGCCACGCCTGTCCCACGCGTGACCTATTAGTCGTGTTTGGGGAGCGAAGCCCATAAAAAAGCAACGGGGGATATAAATCCCAGGGCCGCTTGGCTCGTTTATGAATCTCCGTTTTATGCTGTGTTTGGGCCTCGACGCCCTCCCTCCCCACCGAGGAGAAGGTCCCCGTCACAGATGGTAAATGTCACGCACGACATCCTTCCAGTAACAGCCCGTAAATGCGGAGTGGGAGCCACGTCTGTGCTTCATGAAGATGCCCCTTAGCCAGCGGGGGACGCGGTGTCGACAACCACCACGTCCGTCCTGGAAGCTGCCGCCCCCCTTCCCGGCCACTTCCCACCGCCAGGCGCTGTTCTGAGCCCCCCGAAAAGCGCTTTGTCATGAATTTCTAGCAAGCGCGTGCAAAGTGAGTTTTCCTACCCCGGCTGAATCTTCGCGAGGCCCGATATCATGACCGACGGAGTCAGAATGCGGATCGTGGTAAGCCAGCACGCCGCGAGGCCTGGGTATCTGCAACGTGTCACGGGTTTCTGTGGCTCGCTGTGCGTGGTTTTAAATCTTTGAAGGGAAGGAGAGGTAACAATGGATGGCAAGGGGACAGCAACGGTGGACGCCTGCAAGCCCCGAGGACCCCCCAGCCCCGGCGCCTCCGCGGACTGGCAGGTGCAGGGAGGACGCAGGACTTACGGCTCTGTCCGCGAGAGAGCGCCATCGCCGCTCAGCGCAGGGTGGGGGGGGGGGGCCTGTGCCTCAGGCTCTCCTGGGAGATGCAGATGCGGACCTGAGGGTCACCTGCCAGAGGGGGATCCGAGGGCATCTTGGAAAGTACCCCCGCCCTGTGATGCTCCAGGGACCACGCCCTGGTCACGTGGGTGGCGCAGCTCTTGTGGGCACCAAGGTCTCGTCCGGGGTGGGGGGTTCTCAATCCCATCCGACAAAGAAGCTGGTGATTTACGCAAAGGGCACAGCTCGCAAGTGGGTTTAAAAAGCTTCGATCCCAGGTCTGATGGTGGCCAGCGCTGACTCTCAGTTCACTGTCCTGTGCTATGAGAAATGACATAGGATGAGATGTGGCAAGGATGAGCACAAAGCTTTGGTTCGAGGTTAAGAAACTTCTGGCACAGTCATCGTTTCAGCTGAAAAAGATCATAGGAATTAACTGCCCGCAAGCTGAGCATAACTCAACAGCGTGGCGTCGCCACCTGGGTGGAAGAACTGCAGGTTGCTATACGCTTTTGGACGTTTGGCAAATACTTGACAGATGAGTGAGGGAGAATACTGTCTCTTGGTGCGTTAGGCAAAGCCTGGAGGCTCTGTCACCTTTTCGCCGTTGGAGTTTCGTTTAGATAAGTATGGCTGGGAGGGGCACTGAAGTCTTGGGTCACGAGTGTGTGTGTGTGTGTGTGTGTGTGTGTGTTTCCTAGCACGAGTCACACTTCCTCATCATGTGCTCATAAGGACATCCTGGACCATCAGCACGACACTTGGCAGTTTAAGGCTAGAGCGCTCAGATAAACGCTGAGCTGCTTGTAGCTATTTGTCATGCGCAACTTAAGGACGCTGAGAAAGAACATCCACCTAGTAGGATAATAATTAACAACGAATGAGATCAAGTAGGAAAAACGACATGTTACCTGACACACACAGATAGATGGACACCCCTTTTTTTTCTTTTATTTTTTGGTGGGAAAATGAACCACTGCTTTATTAGTTTCCGCTTCATT
The DNA here is from genome assembly GCA_003508835.1 of Eonycteris spelaea. Lineage (NCBI taxonomy): Eukaryota > Metazoa > Chordata > Mammalia > Chiroptera > Pteropodidae > Eonycteris > Eonycteris spelaea. The sequence continues at coordinate 1,333,909 of PUFA01000002.1, read as the reverse complement.
TTTCCAATACAGTTTCTATTTTGGGTAACGATAGAGCCACGTGTGGTGGGAAGAAATAATACGGAGATAACGCAGGGGCGACGTCTTGCGAGCAGAAAACTAGAGCCAGGATGAGGACATCGATACAGTCCAGTTCGCGGCCGCGTGTGCCACGGCCAAGACGCCCCGCCCCCCACAGCCCCACCCCGCTCCCGCCGATGCGCGCCGGGAGAGCGCGCGTCTCTTCTCCACTTCTGATTTTGCCGTTTCCGGAACACGACGTTGACATTGGGGATTGGCGTGGAGAAGCGACGCCGGAAGTCGACGTTGCGGGAGTTCCGGTTGCCTTTTCTTCGCTCAGTTAATCGCCCCCGGAGGCGGGTTTCCCCAGTTGTTGCCCGTGTCATCCGTGGCTGGCTTTCTTCGCCGAGGGAGGAAATAAAGAATGAATCGGATAGAAGTTACATAAGCAAAGAGCTGGAGGGTCTGCGGAGTTTCACAAAACCAGCAAACGCGATTTTCGCAATTCGAAATCATGTTCTAAATTGTCAAAAATATATACTATAAAGGACCTTGGAGTTTCTTCAATTATGCCTTTTTTTTTTTTTCAGATGAGATTCCATTCCATTTGCCTTATTTCCACAAGCATCACTGAAATTCCTAGCTAGAGCAGGAATACCCTCATTCAGCACCCTCACGGGGAGCAAATAATCCCCCCGTCCCCAAACACACGCAGCAGGGGATTTATTTGGGCAAACGCCCTGGCAGGTCCGTGAACTGATGGGAGGGTGCCCTCGAGCGGGATTCAGCCACTGGGCTCCACCGGCACCCACGGCTGCCTCCCAGCCTGAGCAGGGGCGCGGGGCGCTCCGGGCAGGCGACCGAGAGCCCGGCTCGGCGCTGCTCCAGCGCTCCGTGCTCCGGTTCGTGACCGTGTTCACTTCAATCCGAAGAACATTGCTCATGAAATTTAACATGATTTGGATCATTTCCTGAACGAAAATCTAAGTTCCCCATCAGCAGCTGTAATGCAGGCGGTTTTTTCTGAAGTACCGAGCTGTGTCTTCTTGTTGTTCCTGGATTTGTCTGTAGGTCACGTTTATTTTCTCCTTTGAGTTTTACCAGCTGTTTGGGGACTGGAGTTGTTATTCCACGCAACTCGAACAGAAAAGCTCCATTGCAGGACCGTGCTTAGGGGAGCGAGAGGCAGGCTGGCTGCTCGGGCTGTCATTGTCAAGTATGTCACTTTATTACTGTTAGCACGGCCGGTCTTGGCAATGCTGCAGCTGCATCAGTAAAAGGGAACTGGCAAACTGCTGTCATCCACGGTTATTTCACCTCCCCACCCCGCGGCCTCAGCGTCCTGCTGATGCTCCCTCCCCGAGGAGGTCAGAAAAGAGGCAGGCGTAAAATCTGCAGGTGATGGAAGCTGTTTAAAACAATAGAGTTAAAAAAAAAAATCATTTGAAGGTTGAGGTGAAAATGTGGTTAAAACTTAGAGACATGAAATTTTTAATCTTATATTGATTAAAAGTTCTTTATGTTTATCTAAGATGTTTTTGATCTACTGTAGAATGTTTTAGGTTTTTTGTGCCTTTGATCATTTTTGTCTTTTTTTCGCCATACATGCTCAAGATTTTCTAATTTCTGGCATTTTTACTTTCATTTACTCTCGCAGTCAAGGATTGCTGTTCTACAGTGCCAAACTAAAGAGAGGGGAAAAGCTCCAACAAAACTTTCAGGTTTTTTTCTTTTAATTAATTTTTCTTTTATGAAAAATAGTAGAGACATAAGTAAAAAAAAAATATAAAGTACGTTTATATTTCAAAGACAAATACTACTCACTATTGTTCATGTATTAATGCATTTGATTTGCAAATTTTTAAAGATTTTTTGGTTGCTTTTGTGTTCATAAGGCATAACGGTCTATAATTTAGTATTTTCCTTTGTTTCCGTGAATTTGTTGGTAATGTCTTTGCTAGGTACGTTAGCCTCATAACACTAATTGAGAAATCTTTGGTCCTGCTCTATTTTCTGAAATTTTGAATAAGATTCCTTTTTAACCATGTGACAGGATTTGTCAGAGAAACCATGCAGGCCTATCATATGATTCATAGGAAGACTTTGAATAAAAATAATAATACATTTCTATCATAGATGTCCATCTGCTCCGATTTCTATTTTCATCTTTGTCAGTTTAGTAGGCTGTGCTTTCCTAAGATTTTGTTTATTTCATCTTGCTTGCCACGACTTTTGGCACAAAGCTGTCCACAGTGTTTCCTTACTCTTTCAAATGCGTTAGGTTCTGCAGAATTTTGTCCTTTCATTGCTAATGTTGCCAGCGGGTGTCTGATCTTGTTCCTCGAGCATCGCGGGGCGAGGCGCGCTGCGTTTTGAGGGTGAAAGTGGTGTTTGTTTCTCGGGCTTTGGTTTGCCAGCGCGTTGCGTGTTACGCGTCCAGTTACCTCACTTGTTAAAAACGCAAACCAAATTCTGGCTGCTTTTAATTAGAAGAGGAAAACTGCAGGATCTGTCAAACACCTATTTCATAAAAATGCTCGGAGTCCAGTGAGGCCAGTGGGCAGTAGCCCAGGGCGGAGGCAAGGAGGCTTTGCTCCTGGACCCAGGCGGGCCCCTCGCAGGGCTCAGCGTGACAAATCGCGCCTGTCCTGACCCGTGACCGCGTAAGCAAGATGCCTAACTACTCGAAACCCTGAGGCTGCAGCTACGGCTTCGCAGGTCATCATGAACGAGGTGATCGGTGGCGCACAGACCATTTAGACAGTCTGGCCGCGTCGCTGCGCGGCCTGCTGCGTGGCCGCGCGTGTCCCCCGAGATTTGGTGAGTGTCAGCCCCGTGTGTCCCGCCGTGGTTTGGTTCCTCTGTTCCTGTTTCTCGCCCGGGACTTTGCCCGCTGCCACGCGAGACGCCGAGCGTGCGAACAGTGTGGTCCTTGTGGTCCCGCGGCTGGCACTTTGTGCAATCGGCAGGCACATTGCACACTGGCACTGATCTTTGTCAAGTGGGCAGACTCTTGGCCAATGCAAACCCCAGTCCGGGGCTGCGTGTGCGTCCAGCGGTGAAATCTCCGAGGACGCTCGAGGACGTCAGGGTTTTCACAGGACCGCGAGTTCTAGGGGGAGCGAATGCTGGTGGCAAAGACGTGCTTTGTCGAGCTTTCTTCCTCAACCTCTCTGTGTCCTGTGCCACGGCCCGGTTTGCACACCCGACCGTATCACTCCAAACCCGCCGATCGAGGGAGAATGGTGCCTAAAGCCAGTCGCTTTCGGCAGGAGTCAGGGCAACAGCGGCCTTATAATTTAGCAGGTAAAACAAACAAGGATCAAGTGAATGCTTGAGGACTCGGATACTGGAGCACCCTAACTGGGTCACCACGGGCCAGTGACCCTTGCTTCAGAAGGAAGGGGGAAGTGCGATGAGTGACCATGCAGTTTTTTTCCGTGTTCCTTACTGTGGACAAATGTTTAGATAACGATTTCCACGTTCTTACAATACCTAAAGTATACTTTCTAAGAATCAGTATTTTTTTCTCTCAGTAATGCCAGTGATTTCTAATATTGTCAAAAATGCTAACAACGTGTCATTTTGAACATAGACGTGGACATCTAGCTTTGCAGGAGCCCCGAGCAGAGAATGCGGGGACGATAGAAACATGTACCTACGATAAAGCCCGCACCGGGACAGTGGTGTCACACCTCTCTCATTCCCGTCCCACCCAGGGTCACCACCGTGACTGTCTCGACAGCGTCCGGCGGGCACGCGGAGCCCCCGGGGCCTGAGTTTGACTTCGCAGGAAGCGCCGTTTCTACCACAGGAAAACAAGCAGCATTTGTCGTCGCTGAGTTATTAACCACCCTGGATATTATTTAAATTCTGAAGGGGAAAACTTCGAATATGTGCTATTTCCTTTGAAAAGAATCTAAGCCGCTATTGGTGATAATCCACTCTCATGACAGTGTTTAATAATTGTTTATTGAACTGAGCTGAACCCACTTCACTCAAGGGCAGGGTCAAAGCAATTGCTTAAACCCAACTCCTCCATGAGTCCTTCAGAATGGAATGTCCATCCTCAGAGCAAAAAAATAGAGAATTTAAAAAAGCCAGCTTCCTGCAGTGTGCAAACTACTTAACATTTATAGAAAATAAGGCGCTGGCTTAGCCCTCAGTGTCCTTGTGGAATAATGGAGGCACCGAACAAGAAAACCACCAACTTGACAAAGAAGCGGTCCTTCTAAATTCGTAGTTCTTAAACGAAGCACAGCCCACAGCACACGCTGCGTGCAGAGGAAATACGACGAGCAGCGGGGTGCCGCTGAGTGGCAAAGGGGGCCGCTGCGGCGCAAACGCCACCGCGGGCGGCACCCTCGCCTGGCAGAGGCCTGTGGCGACGGGTGGGACGTCCCGGCGCGCCGCGGAGGAGCCTTCGCGCGGCAGCTCCCTTCCCAGCTCCGCGCTCGGGGCCCCCCGCGACTGTGCCTGGCGCCCCGCGCCCTGTTCGTCCTGGGGACTGTCCGTTTCCTCTCCGGTTGGCATCGCCTTCCCTGAGGCCGTGTCCTTACGGTCCCGAGGACGGTGGGGGGTGCCCCCTGCCCCCCGAGACGCCGCGTGGGGCGGCCGCCAGCCCGACTGCGCTCTTCGGGACGCGGCGTCCCGCGGAAACGTGCCGGTTACGCAGACGTGGGCTTGACCTTGACCCCCCTCGCGTGACTTTGAGGTGCCTAAGCCTCTGTCCCTCGCCCCCCCTCGGTCCCTGGGGGCTGCTGTCCCACAGTGCAGGGGCGGGGGCTCCCCTGGTTCTTATGAGCAGCGGAAACGTGTCCTCACAGCCCTGGGGCTGGACGCGCGCCCCGGGATCCCGCCAGCGCGGTCACGTTGTCGTGAGCGCGCTCGGGCGCCGCTGACGGGCCCCCCCCTTGTGCCCTGACACCGTCCGGATGGGTGGGGACCCTGCCACGGGCACCGATGCCATTCATGACGGCTCCGCCCCGGCGACCCGATCACCTCCCCAATTCCCCATGCACTGCCGGAGGTCAATTTTACATCAACCCAAAGCTAAATCTAAACAAAACAAAAGAACGAGCCCTGAACCGGCCTGGCTACCGTGTCCCCCGCAGGGTGTTGCCCCCTGCCCCTGAACGATAGAAAGAGCATGTGGGTTTTTACTTGCATTAGCTGTTTTTCACCATTTAAAAATGAATCCATTATTTTATGGGTACTGTAGAAAGTAAGGATATTACAGGAATAAATTAACGGAAACCCACAAGACAGATAAAGCAATCGCTTCTGCGTGCCAATGCAGCTAATTCTCAGTGCTGACACCTGCAGTGAAACACGTCGCTAAGCGTCACCGCGTTCCCGCCCCGGACGGACGTGCAGGTGGCTCCGCTGTCCTGAGAGCGCAGTGTCCTCTGCCCGGCGTCACGAGAACTCAGGAGGGTGGGACACGCCGTGCCCCGTTCTGAGCCACATCCCGACGCTGATGGAATGCTCGATCGCACGGATTATGGAAACTACGGTTTCATCCCAAGGACGTGGGTGCTGCTGAGTCTCGTTTTACCTGCTGTGGCGCAGGGCTCAGCGAACTCCGCTGCCTCCCACCCCACGAGCTGCACCTATCCATCCGGTTGTGTGGGAGCCAGTACGGGGGTGTATGCTACTGTATTAAGTGTTTAAAGAATCAACACGTTGCCTTTTCTCCCTTTCGAAGAGTCAGTCACTGAATGTGAATTGCCGCAAATTCCGCACTGTTTGAACTAAGGCTGGGAAGGGAGGTTGCTAGACCTGGTCCCAGAAATAATGATCAGACCCAGGAATGAGACGCTGTGGATGCACCTTGCAAGAGAAACGTGAGTCGAGCTTGTGCGATGTCCCCCTTGCTGAGGTTTAAGCCCATCGCTCTGAGGCAAACGCACGGCGTTCTGAAACAGCATCTCCAAGCAACTTATGTGCAGTCGCATAGTTAGAAAGAAATACACGCGACACAGAGACAAACTAACAGTGCCGTGGTTCACATGTAAGAGTCTCTGTTAAGAATTGATATCAAACTCCTGCATGACAGAGTTAGACGTGGGTTCTTAATCTGTGGTCCGACTACACGATAAACTCAAACGAGTAAGACAACATCAACAGAAAAGTGAAGTAAAACTGCGGCGACTCAGGACCGATATGTGACACTGAATTGCCACCAGCAATGTGCAAGCTGAGTCAGACGCCACCACAGCATGTGCCTCGTCGATCACGTGGACATTTCTCTTTTTGGCGCAGGCACTTTGTACAAACTTCTGTTTTCCTACACCCTACTGGTGGCTGGCATTTCTTGAAAGAGCACCGCTTTTCCCAGCGGAGAGATGAAAGAGTTCGAGAGCCGAGGGACACGCGTGCAGAGTGGCAGTGGCTACGGGAAAGACCTCGCGACGGTGACAAGGTCTTCTGGAAGGACGGCGCTGTATTCAGAGTCGTGACCGGTCGGAATGGGCGGGAGGCACGTGTAGGCTCCATCCGGCCCGTGACTGTGGAAACGCCCATGGAACGGAAGGAGGATGGCGTCGGCCGCCGAGTTGGCGCATTAGCGACCGGGAAGGAAAGGACGCGTCTGGGAATCGCGGGGCACGAGAACCAAACGTTGACGGAGACGTGAGGCCACCCCGCTTCCTCGGCGGGGCGTGCTGACTCGGATGTGATGGCGAGAGAGTGACACTCACAGTGCATCGTAACGAAGGAACAAGACGGACAGACAAGACTCACGGACACAGGCGGCAGCGTGGCGGGCCCCGGCGGGGCGTGGGGCACAGGAGGCGACTCTGGGCGGCCAGCGCGCAGTGCAGTAAACGGAGGGCGTATTGCTGAATCGTGCACTTGGAACCTATGTAATTTATGATCCAATGTCACCCGATACATTACAGTTTTTGAAAGCCACATTGCTGCTAGGAGGTCCTCGCAACGCAGACGCTTATACTAAGCATGAGCTAGCAACACGAACCTGTCGGGTATTTATTTTTTTGAATTTGATGTAAGGTTTTAATTTTTTTTAAGTTAAATTTATTGGGGTGGCATTGGTTCGTAAGATTATACAGGTTCCACGTGTACAGTTCAATGGCACATCCTCAGGTCGTTGCATGGAGTGCTCACCACCCGAAGTCAAGTGTCCCGTCACCGTATATTTGAACCCCCTTGCCCTTACCTGGCTCCCCCCCCACCCCCAGTCTCCAACATCTGTCGCCCGTGTCCCTGACTCTCTGTGAGTTTGCTCTGCGCACGATTAAGAACTGGGAGCGGTTAAAGGGCACCTCTGAGGAAAATGCTATGGATTCCGGCAGCTGTGAGCAGCAGATGCTAAATGCGGCCCCGCACAGGCCGTGATCTCGAGAGCAAGAGGTGCACAGCGGGGGCCTGGGGACCCGGGGACGTCCTCCTGGGACAGGCTTTGTCTCCACTGTGTCCATGTGAACACGTTGCTTTCTGGGTATCGTCGAACGCACCGGTAAGACGAAGCAGCGGATTAAAATGCTGAGTCTCTTCCCTGGCCCATTCTCCGTAGAGAGTCAGGGCTGTTCGCTGCCCCGCTAAGAATGATCGCAGGCCGGGCTGGTCCTTGGCCTCACTGGGCTGAGTCCCTCGTGCGGGGTTACGAGCGGGGGACGCTGCCTGCCCACATGACACAGTTCACTGGAATTAGCCAAAGAGCGACGCGGGTCCTTGACGGTTGTCGGGCAGATTCGCAATGCGCAGTTAGGTGGCCGGCACCTCCCTGGGCCTTCGGATCCTGGTGACGTGGTCATGTGAGTCGTGCGTCTGATCCTGTACTCAGGGTTTACACGTGAGTCGTGCGTGTGATCCTGTACTGGGGGTTTACACGCGAGTCGTGCATCTGACTCTGAAAACCTTTTCCACTCAGTGTGAGGGTTGAGTTCACTCAGCATTTGCACCAGGATGACTGTGTGGAGTGAGAATAGTCACTGTCTCCTCTTGTAGAGTTTATCGTCTATTAGGGAAGAAATATGCAAATTGTCACACAAACGTACACACAATTAAACAGCGTGATTAGCCCTACGTAGAGAAACTGCTCATGCCTGGAGTACACCGACGAGGGGTACGAACCCAGTGGGGAGCAGTGGAGGCTCCAGAAATCTGTGCAGAAAGGAGGCCGGCCGAGGGCCACACGCCAGCCTCGCCACTGCGGAGAACTGCTTGGCAGATGACGCACCCATTTTAATCAATGGAATTAAACAATCTAGACCTCAGGGGTGATTCATTCTCCACAGAATTTTAACCTGGAAGGGGCTGATACTATCATATTAAAATCCAGTTCTCTCATAGGGAGAAGAGTAGTTTTAAATGATTTTTAATTGAAGAATTTATAGCAGACCCTTAGACTTCCCAGGGGAATATGGATGCTACACTCTGTCCTCAAATAGCACATTTCATGAAGTACCCAGCATTAGATTTGTGTAATGGTATGTAAACAGGTTTTTGGTGAATGCCTTTTAAGAAGTTAAATAATAATGTTCAAAACATATTTGAGCGTGATGGGGTGGCTGTAGAAAATTTAGCTGTGGTTTCCTGGCTAAGTGCAGCATTTTCTATTCAGATATTGAATTTTATTAATCTGCATTCTTGATTTTCTTCAATAATTTGGAAGGATTCTGTCATGGCTTTCTTTATAAAGTCATTTACTTTCACTTTCAGTGGACCAAAATATTAGAATTACTTTAGAATTTGACATAACGACCTAACTAATTGAACTATGTAAGGTGTATATTAATTTATATACACACGTGGTTGGCATAATTAAGTTAAAATCCCTTTAAGCTGACTTAATAAGCTGTGTTATAGAATCTTTCTGGTACCCATTGATGCTGTAACAAAGTTAGATACGCAAGAGTAGAAACTGTAAATGCATCTTCCTTTCATATCTTAAAGCTTCCCAAAGCAAACAACAGACATTTCACTGTAGTGGGTATCAAAGAATGCAACTGAACAAAGTACTTCTTGTGTATTAAGTCTGCTGCTGATAGGTATACAGATCTAGATTCCGTGTTGACTATTTTCTGAATTTAAGCAGTTTTAAAATACTAACTACTAACTAAGCAATTTTAAACCAATTCATACTAAGATAAATAATTTAGCAAAATTTTTTAGTTGGGTTCATTTTCAAGTTTATAGTCTGCTGAAATAGAAAACAATGCAGTTGTCTATACTAATCAATATGTGCATGTTAGGTGAATTAGAAATAATCTAAATATAACTATTTCAGAGAGTTATTTCCCAGAATACATTCATTAAAATGCAATCCATTTCATTTTTTGCTATTTATTTGAATACTGAAAAGCGAAGATCTGTGTCCCTCACGCTGCAGGATTAATGGTGTAGTTATTTTTATGCTGTCTTGCTCTGGGACACCTAGCAGGGCCTCTGAAGGAATATTGGAGGAAGACAGCCAGGAAATGAGGAGGGAGCAGACTCTCAGTAAGACGGTCTCGCAGAATAACAAATAGTTCCCCAAATTTCCCTCAGCTTCTTCTAAACTCACTTTTTTTTTAGCTTCATTAAGTATGACCTTGCGCTGATGTGACTAAGAACTGTCGATTTTTACAACGCTCCATTTTATATTATTTAGCCGAATTTCCTGCCTCTCTTTCAAGTCTAATTTTGGCCTGTTTTTCATTCCCGTCATTTAATGTACCTATTATTTTATTTAAAATAAGGTAATTGTGGTGAGTCTTCTTTGAAGTGTTCAATCTCAACTTTTTCTGGAACTGAAAGGACTGAAATGTTCACCTTGTACCAATTCCCAGAATAACGACGGAGACGGAAAGAAGACAGCTGATAATAGAGAGAACCAGTGAATATCGGCTTTATTTCTGTACTGCACTTACAGGTGATAATTTGTTTGGTATTTGCATGTGGAATAAATACGTTGTGTAATTCAAGGCAAGGCATCATGTCACAGATAAAATTAGCAGGACCCTTCAAAGGCTATAGTAAGTGACAGCTTAGCCATGGTTCTGTTGACACGACTTAGTTCCACCGTTAAAGAATTTGGGTTTATTTTAAAGCCTATAAATTATTGCAGGGAAAATAGCGTTTCTCAGTCAGTCTGTAACCCTGTGAGTTCCATACCCTGTGAACGCGCATCACTTGCAAGGCGCTGTGTCCGGAGGAAGTTCCCGAGGATCTGCAGACAGCAGGGTGCACACTCCGAAGCGTCGGTCTGTCCCTGAGCTCCCGTGAGGTGTGGGCCTCATTCTGGGACATCTGGGGGAGAAGAAGTCCTCCCCATCACACAGATGTTTACTATCAAAACACACATGCAAATCCACACAGAGACACGTTTCTTCCATGAAGAAAATGAGCATGGGACTCGAAATCAAACAACTTCAGCCCTATTTGTAGTTTTCAGAAATTGTATGGCATATACCTCAATTTTCCTCACCATAAATTTGAAATAAAAAAAAACTCTTTCCCAAAGGAATAGGAATTAAAGTGGTGTATGATATAGTATGAATGGCACACAGCAAATATAAAATAAAGTGACTACCCTGAAAAAGTAATATTTGTGGCAGGTATAAGCCAACGCATCCTGAGGGCAAAGGAAACACATTTTTTTCTAAAAATGCAATTCAGGATATTTCAAATAAACCATCTGACCCAACCCCCTCTGCATTAGTAACTATAGATAACATACAAACATGAATAAACTAGAAAAAAAGAAAAAAGGATAGCCCCGGAGAGTGAGAAAGGCAGGCAGATTTTAGAGGCGATGGATTGGAAGGGGTGGGAGGAGAGAACACTTGGGGCGAGGTTTCCATTTCTGATGGCAGAGGCATGTGGGAGCCGGTGCTGGGCGGGCTAAGGGACACGCTGGCATGAGGTCCACATTCCCTGCGAACTGGAAACCCAGAGGTCAGGGTTCGGCGCAGCCACGGTCACGGGGGAGGAAGGGAGGCATCCCGGAGAGGGGAGATCCAGAACGTGGAGCCCAGACCATGGTGCTAATTCTGCCCAGCGCAGGGGAGCCGCGCATGCCACACGGGACAAGGAAGGTACCAGAACGGCGCTGAGAGGCGGCGTGCGCCCGAGAGGCGGAGTACTCCGTGGAGTCCGACCGAGCGCACGGCCGGCTCAAAACAGGAAAAGCAGACCAAACCAAACGCCGAGTTAGCAAAGGAACAATCAGTCATCAATCAATCAATGCGTCGACACTTTTTAGAAGACTATAATGGACTCCAGGGTTACCGAAATGTGTACATTCCCAATTCCAGAGACCATTGAACAATACCCAAAATATTAAGTTTGAAGAAAAGGGGGCCAGTCATTAAGCCAATTTTTAAGGGGAAAAATGAGACAAACTACTTGGACCAAGTTTAATACGAGCCAGATGATGGAATTAGCAGACAAGGATTTTAAAGCTGCCATTATAACTAGCTTTCGGGGAGCAGAGGAAGTGGTGCTCTTGATGGAAACAATGTCTCAGCAGAGAAACGATGAACATTCAGGCATTGAAAAATACAATATCTGAAATTAAAAAAAAAAATGTTCACCGACGGGCTTACTAGGATGAAAATAATAGAAGAGTCAGTTGACTTGAAGTTAGATGATAGAAATGACCAAATCTGAGAAAAACGAAGATTGACAAGAACAAAGACAAACAAATGAACAAACAAAACCATGGACTGCGTCGGGGTCTTAGGAAAGGCTATAAAATGCCTAACACAAGTGTAATCAGAATGCCCGAAGTAAAGGAGAGAGGCTGAGGCAGGAAGTATCCGTAGGAACAATGGCTGAACTTTTCCAAACACGGGGAGGGGAAAAAAAGGATATTCAAGATGCTCAGCGAACGGAGAAGCGTAAGCACACAGAACCATCCCGGACGCATTGCAGCCAAACTGTGGGAAAGGGCAGGGAGGAGATCTGAGAAGCGCCAGCAGAGGATGACACGTGACAGGCAGGAGGGGACAGTGTGCGTGATGGCCGGACGGCCTCGGTGGGGAGCGGCATATTCCAAGTGCTGGAAGCAAAACAAGGCAAGGAAGCACTGTCCACCCAGCCTTTCATACCTCGTGAAAACAGCCCTGAGGAGGGAGGCGCCACGTACAGAAAGGGAGACCATCTAAGAGGACTTGCTCCTGCGGGCTGCGGTGTGCGAAATGCCCAAATAGCTCGCGTAGGCTTAGGGGGAGCCATATGCATTCAGAGAATCGTACCTCCAGTAACGATTGAAAACATTGTGGTAAACGTCGTGCTTAAAAGACAAACATGTTTTCCTTCATTAAGTTACATCAAACTTTTTGGTGCAGACATGGCCATATTCATTTTTAGGGAGGATCGGAAATGCATACGTTTGTAATATATGTGGTTAACCACAGCAGAAGAAAAGAAAAAGAGGTGGACCTTTATGCTTTGACCCCAGTGCTCGCCGTGGCCTGGGAACGCCGTCCCCACACGCACGCCCTCCCGCCACACAAACGCACCCGTCCCCACTCCCGGGGCACTGCCCGCTCTGCAGAGATCCCTGCGTTTTCTTCTGCCTTTCCCTCTGCTTGGAAGAGTTTCGCGCCCTCTTGCTCCTCTTTGAGAAAGTCCTATGTTTCTTTCTATAAACCCTTCTCTGTCTCTCCAAGAATAGGAGGTCCCTCTTATATCCATTTGTAATCATTATGGTTCCAGAAAAATGTGCGTACAGTCAATTATACAAACTATAACGCATAGCTTTTACGAAAGCCGCATGTATGTAGCCTAGAAAATTTAGTGTTCCGTGTGAGGGAGAGGTGGCTTTACATTCTTTCAAGCAGTCAGTTCATTTTCAATGAACGAATGAATGGACAAATCCATTAATAAATGACCATGCGAGTGTTGAAAATCATTCATGGTTTTAGTCCGGCGTCAAGTTCCCCAATAGAAACAGTTGAAGACACATCCCCTAGATTTCGTATGCGGGGAGCGGAAACGCGTCTCTCTGGCTGGGATTCCACTTTTCACAGTCACGTCCGGGACCTCGGATGGCACTTCTCGTAGAAACGGCATCAGCAGCGAAGGCGGAGCCTGAGAGAAGCATCTCCCAGGCACTCGCTGCGTGCGAGGTTACTCTTCAGCCTCCCGTGAGGAGGACTCCCGACACAGGTGCACGGGAAAGGACCGTGGCGACCTTCCCCGACTGTCCTAGGTCCGGATTTAGGAGACCTGGCCCCTAATTCCCGAATTTCCTCAAACACAGGATCAAGAGCTCGCCTCCTCCTCTCTCCCAAACGCGGGAGGACGTCGGGGCGGACGCACCGCGTCGCGTGCCCGGGCGTGCGTGAGGGCTGCCTGTCACCTGCCGTTTACTCTAAGCCGTCACACCATCGCCGTCGTTTCCCGCCTGTGAGGGCCGGGTCAGAGCCACGGACCAGGGCGGTCCCGTGCGGTGGCGTTGCTCCCTTTCTGTCCCTCGGCACAGAGAGTGTCAGTGGCCTCTCCGCCCACTTCTGCGTGAACATCAGACCAACCTTCAGGCTTCCTCCAATTAAAATCTACCGTCATCTATTTTTAGATTAGAAAGAACAGACATGTCCTTGATTCCATGAACACCAAACTCATTCACAAAGAGCTGTGAATGGTTACTAATATGGTACGTTTCCCTTCTGGGCCTAATTACATTAAAAAAAGACAATTACCACCTCGCGTAATGAATGCTTAATGGTAAAATTTCAGGCAGATAAATTTAGGAGCGCATCCGATCTGTCCGCCGTGGACTCAGTGGATTAATTAATGTTCAGATTATGTCTTTGACCGACATCGGTGGGTGGCTCATGGACCAGGCCCTGTCCCACATTCTGTGACGTGAGGGGACACGCCAGGCCCCTCCCACCCTCACGGGAGGCAGAAATCCACGCACCCAATGATAGCGTGGGGCTGAAAACCGAAAACCGTTGAGGAGCCGCTGCTGAACTGAGGGCGGAGCGAGGAGGTACAGGAGGAGGGGCCTCTCCCGGGACCCGCGGGGACCCGCTTCTCAGGGGAGGGACAGGTGACCGTGCAGAGGGACGGCTGGGAAGCCAGCCGGGGACACTGAGTGCGGGGCAGGGGACACCCGCCATTCCCTCGGCGTCTCCGTGAGCCAGTCGGCGGGCCTCTGCCTTGCACCGCCCGAGCCGAGAAACAGGACATTGGCGGGAGCTGCCAGCGCTGTGGATGGGGGGCGGGGGGGGGAAGGGTGTGGGGGGCCCGCCCACCGAAATTGGGCGCGGGGGTGAGGGTGTCACGAGCAGCCAATCCCCTCCAGCTGTCCCTCGCCCATGTTCCTCATCTGTCTCCACGTGCCTCGTGGAGGCGTGAAGGAAGACGGTCCCCATGTGTAAACATTATTTCCGACCAGACGGACCCTCAAGCCGCCCAGTGGTTTCCGGGGCTCCGCCTTGCGTTAGGCCCCGGATCTCGCACGTGTGTGTGTTCAGTGACAGGGTCTGGCCTCACTCTCAATGGGGTGTCGATTCCCGCAATGGTCCCCGTGCTATTGTGGCTCGTGAAACACTCCCGGGGTGCGCTCATGTCTCTAGACAAGCTCAGGAGGACACAGGTCGCCGTCCTGAACTCAGGATGCGAAAAACCAAGGACCTCGACTCTGTGTCCTTCTGTGGGATTCGGAGTTAGGTGTGTGGCCGCCTCAGCTTTAATTTACACTTTCCACGGCAGGTAGGAGGGGTGCCCCTGCACCTCCACGCGCGGACGCGTGGCCGTGCGCAGCGTCGTGGCCGAGAGGAACTGCGTGGCGCCGTGGCCCGGCTCCGTCCACGCGGCCTCTGTCACGAGCCTGTAGCAGGAGCGTGTCTTCCGGCAGTGGGGGGCGGTGTGAGCTGCTGTCAGGCCACGGAGAGCGAGTGTGGCTGCACTTGGTAGCACTGTGACGACCTCTGTGCAGATAACGCACAGTCAGTAAAACCGAAAGCAAAATTTTCTGTTATATTGATTCAATTATTCTCTAGCGATTTTGCCAAACAAAAAATTTATAACAGTTTAGGGCCATAAACTCTTAGTAACGATCCATGACTTGGATGAGCCCTGACCGTATTCTAGAGGAATGTAAAAGTTCAATCAGCTATTAAGGACCAGGGAGAGTTATTTCCAAAAAGAGTCAACTGCTTTTGAAATGTTAACTGCACTCTAGTTGTTTATGTGTTTGGGGCTATTGCTTTTCACAAGCTGTTTTGAATGATTTGCACCAGTAGAATGCTTTATGCAAATAGTGTCAGTATCTTGGAATTTAAAAAGAAAAAAATTGGAAACTTAAACTAGGGAGTAGTGTTTTAAAATCTTCACTATTTTTAAAAATTTTTTTAGGCGAGACAACCCTTGGTTGACCTCACAGATTCCAAGAACCTTGTCAGCTTGCAATCCCTTATTTTTAAAAATTTTTATGCCTACAGCCCTGGTCTTCCTAGGCGGTCTCCCATCTGAGTACTGATCGGGCCCGACCCTGCTTAGCGTCCGAGATCAGACGGGATCAGGCTCGTTCAGGGTGGCGTGGCTGTAGACAAAATCTTCACTGCTTTTGCATCATGGAATACTACAATCGCCATTTTTTGGGTAATGCATTTCAATAGCTCCAGACTTGTTTTTAACTGAGCTGGTTGTGTGGATTTGGTGCGACCTGAGCAAAGCCGGGGACGGGAGCCCCAGGGCTGGCCGTGGGCCAGCAGGTCTGTGCGGGAGCCCCGTGGACCGGGCTGCAGCGTGACCGGTCGCTGCCCAGTTTGGTTCCCCAGCGCCCAGCAGGGCCCCCCACTCCCGCCAGCCCACGCCCCGGAAGCCAGAAGCAGGTGCTCCCTGGCGCCTCCACTTTGCCAGCATGCTCCTGGGGGCTCGGTTAACTCGGGGCCACAGACGCCCCGTCGCCAACATCATGGTGCCTGGTCCGGTGTGTTCCCCGCTCGCGTGAGGCCAACGTGATAGTTCGGTCCTGATTCCGAGTCACTCTTCCCAGCCTCGTTCCCGTCCCCCAGGCCCGGCGCCTCCTGAAAGGTCGATGTCTCAGCGAAATTAAGTAAATAAAGATGACATGTGTTTGGACCACGAGGGCCGCGTGGCATCTGAGATGGGGAGCCGTGTCTTGCGGGCGATGCTTCATTCCTGCCCGGCTCCCCCCGGTGACCGCGAGCTCGGAGCGCGGCCACGCGCTCACAGACTTCTGAGCGAGGACCTTGAAAAATGCAGGCGGCACCCTAGGAAAACGGCACCTCGCGGGGGCACGGGCGTCGCTTGGGGGAATGGCCTTGTCTGATGTTCAGGACGTGGCACGTGCTGGCCTCGTTCGACGTATTGGAGGCTGCATAGCACAGAACACGAGTGGGTTGTTCGTTTAAGGACTCGACGTACCATGATCTACACGATTCTTCACTTTCACATTTTATTTGAAATTTTAATCCCTGCGCATTGGTTCTGCACGTATTTTTTTAGATCATCTAGCTCATGCAATGTCTCATGATATGTTTATGGTTTATGTATCACCTTATTTATCTAGTTGAATATGATTAGCTTGTACACAAGATTATCAGTTTTCCTAATAATTAATAGTGCAGCATTTTGGTCTTCAGAATGATATATCTGTCTAGACCTACGTATCTCTATATCTGTGTCATCTACGTCTACATGATCCGTGTGTGAACACACAGGTCACGTGCATCCGTGTTCCGCCTCCCGGCTGATAGAATTTCCACTCGGAAAGCCCTGGGGGAGACCGATCTGCCTGGCGCCTGCGGATAGTGTCGGTGATCGTCCAGACGGCCTCGTCTATCCTGGACGTGACCACGCTGGCCGGACACAGGTGACCTGTGCGCTGGCGTCGTCAGCGCACCTGCTGGAGGGGACGGGAGGGCCCGGGACACGCGCCGTGCTCTGCGTGGACCGTGACAGGGGACACGGCCACCGTCAGCGAGGCCCTGTCAGTGCCGCGGGGGCTCCGGCCACGTCCCCGTTCAGGGCGGGCCGTTGCGTCCGCTCGTTTGTCGTGATGTGTTTTCATCGGTGGTCCCTTTAGAAACTTGCAGGACATGTGTGTAGCAGAGTCGGCCTCACTGCCACTTACGGCTTTAGCAGAAGTCATTACCAAGTAGGGCCTGGCGCTGCCCGCCCCCTGGCCGGCCCCTCACTGGCGCCCACGCGAGAAGCCGCCGTCTGCCAGCCGTGGTCTCCATGCAGAGGCCGCCGCGGGACTTCTCTGAGGAAGCCGGACTCTTACGAGCCGTGCCTGGGATTGGACGGCCTCCCTCGCTCCCCATCGCCGTCCAGGCAGGCGCCCTGGGTCCCCGGACGCTGCCGGCCAGCTCCGTGCCCCTCTCCTGTGGCACAGGGCCCCCTCCTCCTCCCCACTGGACGAGGGGCCCCCAGACCAGACGGCAGGGGTCTGCGTCCCCTGACTGAAACGATTTGTGACGATTAGGAATCGGGTTTAGCCATTAAGGGATCATTCACGTGGGCGTTAGTTACCACCGCACTCAGCGGCTGTCACGCTTTGGGAAGGCTGACCCCTGACACCCAGTCCGCGTTTCTTCTAACCGGAAGCGCCGTGTAAGACAAGTGCGATCAGCAGACGACAGGCAGGTGCGAAGCAGGGCGGTGCTTCGCAGACACCCAGCGCCTCGGGAAGGCGCGGCCGCCACGGCCCTGTGTTCCGTGAGGCCTGGAGGCTGCGACGCGGGCAGACCCGGGAGGCCCGGCCACAGCTGCGCGGCCCCGCCCAGACTCTGTCTAGCAGGCAGGCCCCATCTCGAGGAAAGGAGAATCCTCCCCAACAGTTAAGAGACCCTTTCTCCGCAGCCTTTCTTTGCCTCAGGCGACCTACATCCCTGCTTTTCACCTTTTCCCATTTTGTTCCAGGCCCTTTGGCATCTCATATTATTTGTTTGTTTGTTTGTTTGTTTGTTTAATAAGCCTCACAGATTGGAAGAAGGCTATAAAACGGATTGAATCGTTTCTGCACTTTTTTCTTACTTCTTTTACTTCCTGTCCCTTGTAAATTCTATGGCTTCCAAGTTGAAGAATTTCTCATCCTCCTGTAAAAGGGCACCTGTCCCGGAGGAAGTCAGCCCCACACTTGCGTGTAACTTACAATGACTGCGCAGGGGTGCAGGAGAGCCGTGGCTGGGGGCCCCTGAGCGTGGGGGGCCACTGGGGCTGGCAGAGGGGGGGGGGTAGCCGCGGACACCCGTGCGGTGTGCCCACATCCCAGCGGGGAAGGAGCGCGGACAACACGATGCATGAGTCACCTGCCGATGGCACTCGCCCGTAAGTTAAGGGCAGCGCGTTTTGTGGAACCGATTTTCTTTCCACCGTCCCTGCTGAGGAGAAGCGCGTGATCTCCCTCCTCTGCACCTCAGCGGGCCCCACGCACGGTTCTGTTACTGCAAACGCTAAATGTGCGAGAGAGCTGATTGCCTTCTACTTCCTTGCACGTCACCTAACTCGGTGATTCATGATCGGTGACTTTCTGATGCGTGTCATGGCCCCACGCCCCTTCTCGAGTGGGCCCAGGTGAATAGGATAAGGAGAGCGTGAGTAAGCGTCGTTGGAATTTCCACGTGGGGGAGCAGGTATTCCCCAAATCCCCTCGCTGCTAACCCCCGGTTCCACGGCCTTCGTGCTCGTGCAAAGTGCCTCATCTTCCCCAGGGGACCACCCCCGCACCCCCGCCCTGCACCCCCATCCCGCACCCCCAGCTCAGTCCTGACGCCCAGATGCTGCTCCACAGGTTCCCTTCCTCCCTCCCGGCTCCTGGGGCAGAAGCCTCGCTCCCTCTCAGACGCGTCCTCTTTGCCAGTTCTCCCAGACCCTCAGCATCGTCTCTCGCCTTTAAAAGCAGAAGTAGTTCGCAATCCTCCGATATCCAACCAGATCCCACGGCTGAGACACATTTCCACAAAGAAAACCTGTCTATCCCAGAAAGCGATGCTTTCTGGAGGAGGAAACGCAGGCAGAACGGGCACGTGTAGTCGCATGTTTCCTGTAAAAGCTTAAATAGCAATAACTTTACTCAACTTCTGTTTACTGGACTTATATAACCTATATTTTGCTATATTTATATTTTACTACATTTACTATTATATTTACTGTTTTACTACCTATAACTTGGCATAGTTAAAAAATATATAACACTTTAAATCACTCTGCTGTTTTTTCGATGTGAGCCATTTGAGGTATGAATAACAATTACTAACCATGTTTTTTCTAAAGAGTTTTATTAGACATTAAATATTCAAGCTAGTCAGTTCTATATGGCAGCATCTTATTCATCTCCAATTAACACACAGTGATTTTAAATATCCAGGATTATTATTTTAGTGGCACCTGTAACTGTATTAAATTGTTTCTGTTTTAATATTTTCCACTAACATTTTATATCTATTAAAATTCTTGAAGTTATTAAACTTCAAGAACTGTCAGCTGATTTGACTATTACTTATATGAAATAGCTTATATATTTCATAGAACTTAGCGATGTTTTTCTCTTTACCAACCTGCTCTGATTTTGCAAGATGTAGTGAATTTAAAAATATGTATTGGATCAATTAATAAATAAGATCGTAAAATCTGCATTAATTTTAAAGAATGATTATTTTTTAATCTAAGGAAACTTTTTCAAGAAAGAAAGTGTATTTTCTCTAGAGAATAGCAACGTCATAAACATTGCTTAACATGCAATTTACTGAGTTAAGTGATACAATTTTCCAAACTCGTTTTATTCAGCTACTGATAAGAAAACTATAGTCTTAAGTAGTTGAATCTCCATGAGAAATTCACTTTTCAAACTGTTTTTCAAGTAGGCAGGCCATCCTTCTGTCATCACCTAAAGAATGAAACGGAATCAAAATATCTTAGAAATACTTTTCTTCATGTTCTCATGTTATCTGGATATGGTATATTCGTCTAAGTGGGTAAAATAGACTCACACGCACACACATATTTGCGAACTGACACGCGATCCTTCATGTGCTGTTAAAGCAGTTCTGAGTGAGGAGCTGCAGGTCTCTCTGGCCGTTTTGGGGTGTAGAAGAGAAATCCCAGCGCGCAGGCGCAGACGGACGCGCGTCCTCCGCACCACGCTCAGGTGCACGCAGCCGCGCAGCCTCCGCTGAGTCCTCCGCGCGGCGAGGCCCGGGGCCCTGGGCCTGCGTGGGGAGGGCGCTGACCCCCGTGGGGGAGTGGATCTGCGTGAATGGCAATGTGTGACTGTTTTTTCCAGAGTGCTGACCGAACTTCCAAGGTCGTTCCCATGCCACAGCGAGGACCCGTCCCTGGGGCTTTGGGCGGGGACCCGGCTGTGCTCCGAGCACGCCAGGCCATGTCCCCTCACCGGCCGCCACACGTCCTCTCCTGGGACAGGGGTCCACGGCTTGGGGTGCCTCTGGTGAGCGCTGTGACAGATTGCAACACGAGCATCTCACTGCAAGGCGGCAGGCAGCCCGCAGGTCACGCGAGTGCCAGAGGCGACCACGACACAGACACGGGCTGCTCTGGGGCGCGCAGGGCCCCCAGCGGGGTCCAGCGTCACAGAATCCATTCTCGAAATGCGGTCGCTTCGCGGTTGAACGCACATTTCGTTCCGTGTCACCTTGGATCCCAGCACGTCCCTCTGTTTGTCAGCTCTAAGGAGCCAAGCAATGCCTGTCCCAGAAGTTTCTGGAATGAGAAAAAGAGCCTGGGGCCTGAGGGACGCAAAGGCAAAGTTGCAGAGTGGCTTCCGACGGGGACTCCAGCCCCTACGTTCTCATCAGGCAACCTGCTCGGAAGCGTCCTCCAGAATCAGCGACACAACACAGAAAGGGCCCCAAAATAGAGTTTGATACTTGTTGGTTTGCCTTCCTCCAGCCTGAGAATTAAGTTAAAAGAATGTGTGTGTGTGTGTGTGTGTGTGTGTGTGTGTGTGTGTGTGTGTGAGAGAGAGAGAGAGAGAGAGAGAGGAAGAGAGAGAAATAAATTTTAAATGACATAGGAATGACCTTCATCTCATATGAATTTTATTCATACACAGTCGTCCTTGTCATGACGGAATTTTTTAGAATCAACACTAGTCTTCAGAAATTAGAACCATGGGAAGTTGCCCCACGAATTACCTATATATGACAGTACGTGATGAAAAAGCATGCTTCTACCTTTTCTAAAAAAGACTCTCCTTTTAATAAAGCTCGAGCTATTAATGTGAACTCAATCATGGAAAAAGGCTTTTAGGTTCAAATGAATATGAAAATCACAAATTAGCAATATACCAAAGCCTGGTAAACTGAAGCGACTCGTGGCCATAATTTTAATTCAAGACTATTTTAGAAGGTGCCTGCCAACACACAGAATAGAATAAAATCAGGTTAGGCTGAGTGACAGCCGAGAATTCGTTTATTAGAGAAAAAAATTCCTCATGACTTTTATAAATCACTAAACCCCTTTCGTTATTTTCTATACAAATATGTCTTGAAATTAGAAGTGATTTTAAACTTTAATCTTCATGAAACCTGAATTGTATATGTATTTATAGAACTATCATGTTAAAATATATCCTTTCCTGTAGAAGAATCTAATATGCATGATTTGAATTACTCAGATGTATATTTTTCTATGCACTTTATAATGCACACACACGTGTGTGTGTATCTCTGTGTGTGTGTGTGTGTACATGAATCTAGGCATAACTATCCTGATTAAAAAAAAAAAATCCATAAAGCAATACCCGCAGCCCGAAAGGACGTGGGTGAGGAGGAGGCTGGGAAGCCGCCTCTGGCCCCGTCTGGACGTTGCCTGCCTGGGCGCGATGTCGTTCGTGTTTTATAGGCCACCTGTGTGTGTTGCCTTGCTCTGTTTCAGCCTTTGGACCCTGCAGTTTCTGCTCGAGGTACTGGGTTAGCTCCTTAAATTTACTTCTGCTCTGATCCTCTCCCTGAAGGCACTTTGCCCTTTTTTCTGAGTCGCCGGGAACAGCTGGATATCGCGAGTTGGTTTCGTGGTAAAGCGAGCGCCCTCTCGGCGCGTGGTGCCTGCTGCCCCGTCCCGGGGGCTGTTGCCGGCCCCGGGGCTCCCGGCCCCTCACCCTGCACCTGCGCGTTTGGACTCGGGCGTCAGGAGCCCGTCAGGGGGCTGCAGGCCAGGCGTCCTCCGCCTGCGGCCGTCGCTTGCGCTGACGGGCTCTGAGGCCGCTCGGGTTCAACCTGCGCGCCCGGGGAACACCCCGCCGCTGCCGTCACGAGCGGCTGCGTCCAGCGAGCCCGCCTAGCCTTGCGACCATCATCATTTGGCGTCGTTGGAAAAGCGAGGCTTGACCTCGTGCTTGCTGCTGAGCCGGTCAGTGCTCCCGCTGCTCCCCCAGACTGGGCACCCCCTGCTCCGGCTCCGGCTCCAGCCCGCTCTCCACGTCCGGGCTGGCAGGCGGGAGCGAGGGGCATCATGTCCCCAAGACCGCACCCCGACAGCGCCTGCTGCCTCTCCACTATCTCCCCAAAATCCCCCAAACACGAAGCTTCTCTGTAACAGCTTTTCATGTCATTTAACTTCGTACGTAAGGATGACACAGTCATGCCTCACCTGGCGAGTCCCTAGTCTGTCTCGTGGGGACGACACTGAAACCAGCCCAAGGCCCAAGGCCCCGTGCGCGGCCGTGGCTCCTGTCACGACTGCACTGTCCCCGTCCCCCTCTGCCCCCGGGGGCCCAGCAGCCCTGCCAGGTAAAGCCTCCCTGCACCCAAACCTCTGAGGCACCGTCACCTCCCAAACAGGACGCACCTGGAGGGGGAGAGGAGACCTCGCCCGAGCTTCGCCTCCAGGGACGCGGCCAGCAGCGGTCAGCACGGGGAGAGGAGCTGGCCGGAGTCCCGCTGCCCGCGTCCTCCCTCCAAAGGGCCACCGGCCGCAGAGGTGTGACCGCGAGTCCTGACCGCGGAGCCCCTGCCTGGGGCGCAGCCTCAGAGCTCGGCGTGCGGGGAAGTGGCTGCAGGAGTTTGAGGGACCCCCTTTCGGGCCCTGTCCCCTGGGGTCAGCCTCCAGCACTGCACCAGGTCCGGTGTATTGGGGGCCATCGTTTCGTAAATTTGACTGTTTTTTTTTTTTTTAACTTTATAAACATACGAAGGTAAATTCAACCCCTGATACTGCAACTTGGCTGAAGAGGAAGGATTGTAGTGAGTTTCATTTATTTATTTTTTAAATTCGAATCATCAAACTGGTCATGATGGAAGAAGCGATTAGAACTGTTTCCCGGAATCGGTTTAATTCAATTTGCTTCCCGCGCTGAGCGGTCCTCCGTGTGACGCGTGGCCTCGGGGTGCACGGTGCGATCCTTGCGACGCGGACGCGGGGGACTGGGGAGCACGCAGAGTCAAGCCTGGCACCGGGCGGAGGTCCCCGGCCTCCCGTCGTGCCCAGCCTCCTCGCCGAGCCGAGCTGCTGCCTCGGCGGGCTCTTAGTCAGACACGTCGCCCAAACGTCCTCTCGTTAGGTAACCCCGAGGCCCGTGCGATCAGCTTCAAGTCCCCGTGCCGAGCACACAGGTTCCGACTCACACCGCGTAAGCGAGAGCGTGCACGCCCCCGCGGGCTGCGGGCTGTCTGGACTCCCCCGACGTCGTGCACGTGCGTGTACCTTCCCTCCGACGCCTCTGCGACCCTCACCATCGGGAGCTTCTGCCCGCTCTGGTGCTTGCCCCGGGCTCTGTCCGCGGGGCAGGGGCCTGCGCCCCGTTCTCGGCCCCGGGGTCCCCGGGCTCTGTCCGCGGGGCAGGGGCCTGCGCCCCGTTCTCGGCCCCGGGGTCCCCGGGCTCTGTCCGCGGGGCAGGGGCCTGTGCCCCGTTCTCGGCCCCGGGGTCCCCGGGCTCTGTCTGCAAGGCAGGGGCCTGTGCCCGCGCCCCCCCCCGCCCCCCCCCTCCGTTCTCAGCCCCGGGGCCGCGGGCGCGCGTTTTCCACTGGCCTTTTCCCCGCTCGACTCCTGGGCTCCGTGTGGCCTTTGCTTAGCTCTCGGGCCACTTTTCCATGGTATCTGAGATCATCTTCCTGCTCCCATGGATCTTTGGGTATCCAGAGGATGTAAACACGGTGCTGAAGTCCCCTCATTTCATACTCCTCCGGGCCACATCCCAACGTCCCTGTTTCTGACTTCTCCTGAGCTCACACTGGCTTCCACGTGCCATTCAAAATCGTTTGAAAAGACTCTCTACAGGTTTCAAATCCACGTGCGACGTTTTCTGGAGTTAACTTAGTCACACACCCCCCTCCCCCGCCCCTTGACGCCTTTCGCCCATGCCGTGGATTTTCCTGGAAAGCCTGAAGCATTTTTTTTAAAACCCGTGTGAAATTTTGCCCCCCGTTTTACGTGGAGAGATACCATAGTGCTCCCAAATCCTTACACCCCTGTTACGTCAAGCAGAGCTTCACTGCGAGCCCTGCAGATGCGGTGGCCTTTTACCCTCATCCCTTTTGATGTGGCTGTCTCCATGAGAAAGTGTATCGCCGTGCTGAGGAGAAGAGATTTTAGATTTACGCTGTGCAGATCCGCCACCAGGAACCTACCACGGGGAAGCTCCCCGGCCTCCCTGCAGCGTCCTTTCTTCCTCTTTCCAGGAAGGATGATAGCGCTCACTTCTCGTTACTGCGGACATACACGAACCCCTCAAGGCCACGTCTGGTTCACAGTCTGATGTGCGTGGCTAAGGGTCGTTATTACAGAGCCGGAGTAATGAAGTAGAGTTAGTACGCTACGAAAAGGCCCGCGATGCCTTTTCCCTTTGCTTCCCGTTTTGATACCTGTGTTCCCAGTTCAATGATAATGCTGACGCTCACAGGCCTTTGTTAGTTTTATGTTTGTGAAATCGGTGTATGTCAGAATCCTGGTATTCTTTTAAACGCCTATAATCTCCCTGCAGTTGGCCTGTTTTAGGACTGGGAAAATCAATTAAAAATTGCCAACGTAGTGCTCTGAGCGCTCACTCTGCTCTGAGTTACCCGCCAGCTGTTCAGTCCGCATCATCTCATTTACGACTCACATTAAACCCATCTGTAGATTTTCCTGTCTCTTTTTGAAGACATAGAAACAGATTCGAGTAAGGGGCGCGGGCTTACGGGGTCTGTGTCGGGGGTAGGAGTGCGGTCTGTCTGACTCCGGCTCGGACTGTGCGAGCCCGCTGTGCTGCGGGCTTGTGCCCACCCTCCCCGCACCTGCTCCCCGCCTGCCTTCCTCATTCTGCGAAACCTCGATGCTCCGCATCTGGAGACAGCTTAAACTCACTTCGCCTTCGAGTCCTCGTCAGCTCCCGCTCCTTTTCGAGCTCGGGCGTTTCTGCGGACTTCCTCCGCCGTCCCGCCTCCCCGGAGACCGGGGCGCGGGGACGTGGAAGGCGCCGAATGGTCGCTGCCCCCTGAGAAACCCTCGGTGCCTTTTGTCACGTGACTGCTGCCTCGGCATCTCGTCTCGCCAGCCGGCCACGAGTCCGCGTCAGCGCCGAGAAGCCACGTCCGGCTTCGACGTTTGAAAATCTGATTTGTGCGGTGTTCCTGGAAGTTACATAACCAGCTGTTCCTAATCCTCCCAAAGGTCACGGGAGGGCGTGCGGGGCAAACACCCGCGGACAAACACCTCGGCCGTGGGTCACAGTCCTGCGCCGCACGCCGCACGGCTGTTGGCAGTTCTTCTCCCTTAAGCTGCCGGGAGCCGTGCAAAGGCCACGTGTAAACACACGGCCTGACACGCACCCCGGGGCCTGGCGTCCCAGCGCAGGCACCTCAGGAGATGTCCCCGATGGCACACACGCCGTGCCACACGGCTGACCCCCGATGAAATGCGAGCTCCTGTCCGCTCCGCTCTGTCCCGGGACGGAGGGCTGTCGATGCGCGTCCTGCTCTAGGCTCCTGGTGCTGCTCTTTGCAAAGGGCTCGAGAGACAGACGCCCATCGCGCCCTGCGGACAGCTGGGGTCCAGGCCGGACTCCATAGTCTAATTAAGTCCCTGAGTTGTGACCACGTGCACCTGTCGAGTCAAGCGTGGACGGAGCGTCGGGGACCGTGACGAGGACCACAGTGGCGGTCCAGGGCCCGCGTGACAGGCGCTGTGTCTGCTCCGAGGGAAGCCGGCCCTGAGGGGAGGGGGGCTTCCCAGAACCCCCGTCACGTTACCAAGCGCCGGCCCTGGCCCAGAGCCCGGGAAAGAGTTTCTTTCCGGAAGCTTCCGTGGGAAGGAAAGAGGCAGATGACTCCGAGGAAGGGACGGAAGGGAATGAGGAGTAGAGGGTGAGTCAGCGCAGTCAGCGTTTGCTGTGCACGCGTCACTGTGGGGACACAGCGGGACATCCCTGTGGGGGGGTTAGAGGTCGTTAGAACGAAATCGGCAGGAGTAACAATTGGGTTGAATTTGTTTGTATTAAATTAGCTCCTCCCAGACACTGGAGCCTCATATGCTGGCAATATTTAATTCTGAGACTGAAATCTTTACATAGACCTGTCATCTTTACATAGACCTATAATCATTTTCATCTATGTTTCACATTTCAGGGCATTTTGATAATTTTTTAAAATTGCTAACACTTTTATAATATGTGCATTTTTACATTTTTTGTTGTTTACAACTGGAAGTAAATATTTTAATGCATCCTCAATTATTTCTATTACTTGTTGACATTGTTCACATTAAAATTTTAATGTTTTTTTCTAAAATTGAGTGCCAATGAAAATCTTCCTTCTCGAAGTCACAGCTTTGCCTCTCCGCTGCCAACCAGTGACTTTTTTAGTTTTTAATTACTTTCCCCATGTCCTAATTTATTTTACTTTTAAAAGTCTTTAATTAATTTTAAGTCTCTGAGGCCTCGTTACATTTTTAGCTCTATCTGAGGGAAAAGTGACTTCAAATTATATTTTGTTACTGATTTATTGTTTCTAAAACATTATTCTGTCCAATTGGTCTTTGAAAAACTATTTTCCCCCTGTTCCCACCAAGCTAAAAATTACATAAATCTTACTTACATCTAGAGGAATACTTGATAAATTTACATCAATTTTCATATTTATTTAATCGAGCAAATACACGTTTAGCAAGGCCCTCCCGAGGGCTGGACGTTATTCTAGAGGCTGCGGAGGCGGAGACGGAGGGGCTGTCATCCCAGGGGGCGGTGCGCGGCCCAGCCGGAGCAGTGGGCGCAGTGGGCTGGGCGGCTGGGGTCCGCATCAGCTCCTCCCGTCCTCACAGCGCGCTGTGGGGCTGGTCCTGACTGGGACGCGCTGTCAGTAAGTCGATGGCGCTAATCAGGATAAATCAGAGACTTAAACTGGCTCTTTCCTGTCTGTTCCCTTAACAGTGAAAACAAGGTTGTGCATAGAGTAAGTGTTGCTAGAATGTGTTTTCCCATTCTAATCAAATTGCCAAAACGTGAAGGTGAAGGCGAGATCTGCGGGCGGGGACCGCAGAGCAGCCTGTCCACTGGTCCACGAGGCCAGGTTTACAGAGGGCGGCGAGGCCGCGGTGGCCGGGGTGTGAAGTCCAGGCTCGGGCGGGCTGGGACGGCGCTGTGACCGTCCCTGGGACAGACGGCAGCCAGCGACGCTCCAGAAAAGGCGTTCTCTGCGTCATCCGCAGCGGCTTGAGATGCCATGCAGATTATAGCTACAGGTGCACCTCCATTCACTGAGACGTTTTTCTTCCCGGCCACTCACGTTAGCGCCCGTATGATTAAAGGCGGGTTTTCTGGCTTGACGACGCGGCGTGGCAGACACCATCTTTTCTGAGTTGCCATCAGTCGTCTGTGTTTCTCAACATCGCAGTCAAGACCGTTAAAGCTTTAAGACATGGACGTTTTCCTTCCCAAGAGGCCTACCTGGGGGACTCCCTAATGTGCAGGAATAATTTTTTTCCCCTTAGAAACTTTGGAAGTGAGTCCAATTCCTCGCTCCCTGGCGACGACGGTTCACAGCCGAGTTCTCCGTGTGGTTCACCCTTCACTCCGTCCACGGGCATTGAACAGGCCGTGCATGGCGTGAGGTGAAGCCGCCCAGGCAGGGCCAGGCGTGGGGTCCCCCTCATGTTTCATCGTGTCTCTCACAAGGCTCTTTCTTACATCGGCCTGTGCTAAAGATAATTTTTAAAAGCGATTTCTTCCTATTTTCAATAGAAAAATGGGTAGAAAGGCGTGTGGGCTCCGTTCGTCGTTCGCGGAGGCTATGAACGTGGCTGCCTGGGCTGGCGTCGGCAGCAAGTTTGAAGATGTTCGCTGGTCGGACACTGATAACTCTTGTCTTTGGGAAAAAATTATCTGGACACATTCTCCAGTGACATGTATCTTATAACACGAAGAATCACTAAGAGCTAGTGCAAATAATAACAGCCCTTTAAAAAAGGGGAGGACTTATTACATTTAAACGTTTCTGAACGAGGAAGAAAACCCAGCAAAGGCACTTGCGTCCACGTCCTCACCCCGTCCTGTCCCTCCCCATTCAGGGCAGGAAGCAGCCGCCTTGCATTCTGCGTTGCCGGTGAAAGACCCCAGCTCACACTGAGTCCTAGACGCATGTGCTCCCCGAGACAGAACTAAAACATTTCTGCCTTAGGAAAATCATAGGCAGGCACATGCCTAAACACTTAAAAATGTTTATTAAAACATGTAAAAAAAAAGATTGTGGTCTTACAAATAGTGATGTGGAATGGAACAAAGATTCCCCTTTTCATAAAAGAAGCAACGATGATTGTAGCCTGAACTACCTTCTATTGTGCCATCAAACAGGTGTCTGTAGATTTCATTCAGAAATTATTTCCTAAAAACTAGAACTGAATATATTTTGACTATATGGTGATTTCAATAAACATGTCAATTTTATTGAATGTCTAAGTAGTAGTATTTGTTTTCTAAGTGTTTCAATATAGGTTAGTTTATACATAGCGAATGTCATAATAAACTAATCTTAGAAAGCACTGAGATCTCTGATTCACTGGGAAAGAAAGGCAACAGAAAAATTGTATTTATTATACACACATACCCCACACTCATGGGAATAAAAATGGGTATCCACATAAAATAATTTAAGTTTGTTCGTTAGGAATACTTTATTTGGAAATCGTGCCTTTTTTAAGCAGGAGGACTCTAGTTTATTTGAATACTATGTAACAGCTGGTTTACTGACGGCATGCAGAAATATAGAGACAGTAACGAACAATCATCAGCTTTAACCATTCAACTGAATGGCGCCTCAGTTAAGTTCTGAATTATGTCTCACGGGTGTGAAATGGCACCGTCTGGATCAGGTTTCAAGGCAGCTGAATCAGGCAGAGAATTGTATCCGTGTAAACAGTGGGAAGGCCCAGAAAACGGAATGGAGGCCATCTCCCCGAAATGCAAGCGAATGCAGTGCGCGCCTCGGTAGACATGACAGTTACTACTTTGTTGCGAATCAGACCATCAATGCATAGAGACTCGCAGGTGGCTTGGAATAAAATAATGCTACAGTTTTTGTAAAGTCTGATAGAGTCGTGAATGAGGTCTTTAATTTTTCCTTTCAGTTGTTTAGCCATTAAACACTGATTAGGGACGTGTATCGGGCAGGGCTGGCCCTCAAGAATAAGGATAAATATGGCACGCATATTCATTTATGCTGTGTTTCCGAGGTCACTTTTCCAGGTCATCTGTATCCTACTGTATTATCTGCTTGCCACCTACTCAGGACCGTAGAATACCGTAATTAGAAAAATAATCTAGACTCCATTTGGAACTCCGGCTCTGATCAGAACTGTATTTTCCCCTCTTAACAAAGTGCACACATTTCTATTTTTAAAATAATATTTTGCACTAAATTGCAGGTACAAAACAGGAATACCCTTCTCTGCTTAATTTTGAGGCAAAATTAAAATGTTTTGCTCATTTCGATAGCTCCAAAGCAGTACCCGCTTTGTGACATACACTGATGGCGAGAGAAAATCTTTCTTTAACTTTCGTCTCTTTCCTTTTTCCAACAGTCCTACCCAGCCACACGTGCGGAAACCCTGGGGAGATCCTGAAGGGGGTGCTCCACGGAACGCGATTCAACATCGGAGACAAAATCCGGTACAGCTGTCTGGCTGGCTACGTCCTGGAAGGCCACGCGACCCTGACCTGCATCGTCAGCCCTGGGAACGGAGCCTCCTGGGACTTCCCCGCCCCGTTCTGCAGAGGTGGGTCCCGCTCGGTGAGCTGCGAGCTGACACCTGGGCAAGGTGGATGGCATCGGGGCTGGATCCGCAGGTGTCCACCTAACGAGCAGAGGACACACACTGTCGGGTCTGCCCGTGTCAGCTCCTGCTCTTCCCAAAAGTAAATACTTTATGTCGCCTAAGAAACCATGGCTGGACCCAGAATCAGTAACAAATTTACGCATGCTCCTTATGCATCCAAATTTGTCTTCGTTCTCTCTCTCAAATTCTGTGGACTCCTGCATAGTCTGATCGCCCCTCGGCAGCATGCTAAGATTTACTACTCACCTTTACGTCCATCTTGAGTTGAAGGTTTCTTTTTTATCTTTTTCTCATTAAAAATGAGAAATGCCCCTGGGTAATTAACTGTTATGTTTTGAGGACTCTTTTGACACTCTGAGGCTTTTGAACTGAGGCAATCGTAAAGGAGTGGGCTATGCTAAGTTCTCATCATCGTGATTAGGCCCGAGGCCGGAATGACTTTTCTTAAAACCCTGTGATTTTTAGCCTTTTCTGTAATGTTATTTTACTGATCCAACAACTTTAAGAAAGGACATGCTTTGATTCTTAGTTTTTGACTTTGCTAAGAAAAACTCATCTTATGGTTTGAAAAATAAAAGTATCACTAAGGTTTATTAAGGTCTTAACGTAATGGCAGAAAATGCATTACATACTTGACTTGAATTGTATCGTTTAATTCTCACAGGAACCACTGAAGCAATAATTGTTGATACTCGTTCACAGATAATCAAACTAGATTTCAGTGTTTAAAGGTTCCAGAGGTCGGCTAAGATGAAGCAAACCACAGACACATGTCTGACCTCATCCATGCTAGCACCAGGCAGGTAAACCCACAGCCTTAACCATAAGTCAGTCACCGCACGAGAGTGCGTTATTTTTATCAGTATGTTTTTACCGCAGCCTGTGCGGCATGATGAGCACTTTCCTATTTCCTTCCCGTCTGCTGTTCAATGCCGTGGTCCCGTGCGGTCTCCCTGACGTTAACGGTGGTAGTGGAGGGCGTCGGGGCTGTTCGCTGCGTTTCGGACCGCGCGTCACGGGCCAGGCGTTCCGAGTCCACGTTTCGTCTTCACAAGTCGGTGTTTTACGGCAGGCGCGTTGCACAGCCGAGGAGTCGAGGGCTGGCGGGGAGATGGGACTTGCTCGGGAGTCTGTCCGGCAGCGGGGAGGGCTCAGGTGCCCGGCGTCACCCCGCCTGCCTCCCAGGGCCACCCCGGCGCGAAGGCTGTCGGCTCTGAGTGTTTCTCATCTCCCCTGAAGTGGCGTTCCTCTGCGTGTTCTGTTACACTAGTTTTTCTTACGTCTCTTAACCATATGTCATCGTTCTGTTGTCAAAAAGTAGTGTCCTCAGAATCCTGACCTCTGTCTCACTTCTGTCCTTTTCCTAGGGTGGCCCCTTCACCTGCAGGGCCCCGGGCGAAGTCCCTGCGGTTGAGAACCCTCGATGGCGCGATGACCCACCCCCTAACTCCCCGTCGTTTCTGTGGTTTCTTGTCTATGCCCGGCGAGCGCTGGCCTTCCTTTGGCTTTGTTCTCCTGTGGTTCCCGATGTTACCTTATTTTCACCATCAGACTCTGTCACACCTCCGTTCCCACTCCCCCTGTGCTAGTGCTGGTGTTTTTTCCCTCCTCACCCAGACCTACCTGAGGTTGGATCAGGAGCGGCACGTCCAGGACCTCGGCCCCCCGCCTGCTTCCCCCTCCCCCCTCGCTCTGCCCAGCACACACCTGTCCCCTCTCAGCCGGACCACCTTGGCGAACCCCGTAAGTCAGGTGCAAACGGTCCCACGTGGCTGCCCGCGCACACCTCACCTCCTCAGCGGCGCTGTGGCCAGAGGCAGATGTGACCCTGCCCTCCGCGGCACGCGGTGTGAACCTGGGCCTCTCCCCAGCTGTGCTGGCCGAGAGCATCATGGTGGGGGTACCAGGACCAGGACATCAGCAAACACTGCAGAGAGGGCCCCCCAGAGAGTTCTGACCCACACAGAACCAAGCCCATGCCTAATCCCCAGCACAGCTCTTGCACACCCTTGCACACCCCTCACAGCCAGGACTGGTGCTTCTCCATCCAATTCACACTTCACTCAAAACTCAGTCATTTCTTACCATTGCAACCCTCCTTTAAATTTTATTAAGGAAAAAATTATTCTTCCGGTTTATAGAATGTATTCCGTGGCCATTGTATATTTTTGCTAAATGCCTTGGTGTCTCCGACTAGTTTATAACCTCCCAGGAGATACGATATAGTCATAAACACTTAGCAACTCAATTCTTGAATCTTCTTTAGGTGAAATTCAGCCTAATCTATAGCTATTTCCCTTTACTGCTGAGCCTAATTCCCCATTCGTAAACTTAATGGAAGTATAGCAAATGCTGGGTGTCAAATAACGAGTTACAGGCTTGAAAATGCAAAAACAGACATTACCAGCACCTAAGACAGCTTCTTTTTTGCTCAGACTCTCCCAGGAGTTTTCTGCTTAATTGATGGATCTTTACTAATTCTGCAATTGTAAACCTTATAAAATCAAAGTTTACATAACGGTGAGCTCATAATCTTTCCTATCCTGGAACCAGTTTATTAAATCCCAGCCAGCCATGTCAAGATGCTTTTGTCATGATTAACATTTTATTCTATATTACAGATTATTAAGTTCATGCTTAAATTTTGTTCTTTCCAAAGCTTGGACTAGTAACATTTCAAAGGGCATTAAGTTACATATAATGATTTCATGAAACAAACTTGAAAGATGCAACAGAGTTTGCTGCTGATTTGGATAACTGGATCGTGATGGGAAAAAAGCAATGGTCTAATTCTTGCAAATGTGTAGATGTGGCACATGTAGAGAGAGAGAAGTGAATTTTAGCAACATGGGCTTAGATAATTCACAAACATAAAACAAATCTACTTTCTGCTTCTCCAACACTCTGGTTATTTAGTTCCAGGATTTTTTTTTTTCTTGCAACCCCCACAGCACCTGGTCTTCCTAGGTGGTGTCCCATCCAAGAGGAGTTTCTTGAGGGTTCTTCCTACCAGCGTCACAGACAGCAAAGCCACTCTCTCCTTCCACGGTGACTTTCGCTAGTGCTGAAAATGTACGAGCACCTTCAAGCAGCATCATTAACCTGAACGAGAGCACTGAGATGTGACCATGTAGCACCAGGAATAAGCAATAACGGGGCGAATAAGCGATAACGGGGTGAATCAGCGATAACGGGTGCTACAACCGTGTATTTAGCACAATCAATACCTGATCAAATGGGAGGTCAGCCAGCTCTGCTGAAAAACCGCTGACCTTCGACAGGAGACGGCGTCACCCCGACGTCTCTCAGGGATCAGGGCTAGTTTCTTTCTTCTGGAGGGACGACGTTTACAGGCCTCCGCGTTTGCCCTTGAGTGGTCCACTTAACGCTCTGAATCTTCTCAATTTTTCTTCATCATTGTATATCATGCCAGTGGCTCCCACCAGCCTCCGCAGAATGAACTGTTTCTGGATGTGCAGGTCGAGTGTGGCATGTGGACGAGAGAGATGAAAAGGAAGGAAGGAGCTCGACCCGCTCAAGGACAGATGCCCTCAGCTCAAGGTTTAAGTGCCTTCTTCATCTGCCTTCTGCCGCCCGGCGTGCTATCATGTCCCAGAGGCTGCAGCGTTAGGGCCCGGGGCACACATTACGTGACTTTGAGCTCCGGGACACCGGAGAGCCATGGAGTGCTTGAAAGACGGGGTATTCTCTTTGAATAAGAACTATGGAAGGCGGGCGGGGCCTCCAGGTTTATGCCTTGATCACAGGAGAGGCGGACAAGGAGCCGGCGAGGGACCTGTATTCAGAAAAGACCCCTTTGCAAGAAACGTGACGACTGCCTCACTCTGCGTCTGTAGTCACGCGGGGAGCATGCGGGGTGTTCGGGGGGCCTGGGCACGGCAGGGAGAACACGCTCTGGAGGGTGATGGGACATTCGCAGCGGCAGGGGCCACTCAACGCCAGCCATCCGAGCAAGCGCGATCCTCCGTGGCCGGAGCCTCACGCGGTCTCGTCCCTGAAGGTCCCTGTTCCACACGCCTTCATCCCTCGGCGACGGAGCACTTCGCACGCGCAAACTGGGCTTCAGAAAACAGCTCTGCGCAGCTGTGGCAGAGGGAGACGCCCAAGGTCCCCGCGTGGACGTCCGCCGGAGGGCGAGCTCTCCCGAATACCCGAGTCCGCGCATTCCGCCCCTTCGCAGCCTGGCCCGTGTTAACATGATGCGCCCGGCGCACGGTTTTGCAGACGTGCTGAAACCCGGCACGCGGGGCCCCGTCTGCCCCGCCAGGCCCCCGGGGCGGGCGCGCGGAGCCCCGCGCATCCTCGTGGGGAGGGGCGGCGGACGCGCCACGTGTGTGGACGTACGATTTCGGCGTGCGGCTCGGACGTCACAGCAAGACTCCTTGCTTCCCGTCGTATTATCCTTTTTTCGAATTTGTCTAAGCGTCTGCAGTGGCATCGGCGAGAGAGCCCGCGGCCCCGCGAAACTCCCGCGCCCCGACGCTGCGGCCGACCAGCGCGGCGGACCCGCCCGCGTGCGGCGATTCGGCCGTTCGGGTCGCATTTATAGTGCTCCTTCTTTTTAACAGTTTTGATTTTTAAAAATCAACATCTTGTTATGGATATCAGTGCGCTTATGTCGCTCCCATTTGCTACGTTCTGCTTTTCCCAATTTAATTGAGATTTCTACGTATCATCTTCCTGGATTCAAGCAGCAGGCGTGGCCCTTCACGCCGGATTTCTTTCCGCTTAGGGCTGCCTCACGTTTCCTGGCGTCTCGTGCCTCCCTGTGTCACGAGATGCGAACACCCTCGACCACGCTCCCCGCAGCGCATCTTCTAGTCCGTTCCCGCCTCTGTTCTCAGCTGCCTTCGACCTTTCATATCTCAAAGCTATTTCACATTTGTTTTATTCTGTCCTCATAATTCAGTCCTTCTCGCTTTGTGTGAAGGCTGCTCATAAAAGTGGAAAAGCGATCAACAGCATTAACGCCCTGATAATGGCCTGGGTATTGCCCCCCACCAGAGCCAGGCATATCGGGGGTGACGAAGACCTCCAGAGGCCAATGCCACAGTCCCCGGCCCGCAGCCTCCAGCGAGCTCTTTCTCGGCGTCCACTGCTCCCGATGACCACGACGACTGTCCACAGGGCTCCGTCCACGGAGAAGGAGCAGCAGAGCCACGGGGAGCAGACAGCGCGGACATTTTCCCCTCTCCTTAAAGCGTTTGTGACTATGTATCTTGTCCACTTCGGATTATTTATAGTTACTCTGTGTAGCTTTTTGGGCCAGGGCTATCTTGTGCTGCCTGTTCAGTAGGTGCACGGTCAGGAGACCGTACAGGCAAGTGGACTGTGGATCAGGTGACTGGAGAAATGGCCCCAGCTAGAAAAGGAGTAAGTTTTCCAGCACGTGTCGAGTGAGAAAAGAAACGGAGGTTTCTGAGAAACAGCCCCGAGCAACACGTCGTCTGAGGGAGGACACCGAGTTCGTGATCTTCGTGGAGAAGGGTGACGGAGGGCAGGGGGAGGGCCGCAGACGCACCTGGTCCAGGTGAGCTCGGTGGTCCCGGAGCATCCGCCTCACATTTGATGGAACTGGGGGTGGGACAGGGGCGGTGACAGTCGCCTCCCAGGCAGGGGCTCAGGACCATTCAGCTGCAGCGTGCCTGACCGACACACGCCAAATCACGGTACCTAGCTCAGTGCTGCCCACAAGAAACACCGCACAACCCACGAGCGCAAGCCACCTGCGTCATTCAAATGTCCTAAGAACTGCATCGATAAAATAAGACCGGCGAAGGTCTTTTTAATAATGCGTTTCCTAGCCCAGCCCAGCCCCGGAAGGACCATTTCCACACACAGCAGCCTGAACCGTTCATGACGCAGCCCGCATTTTTTTCCATAGTGGACTTAGAAACCTGGCATGGATCCTGGGGTTACGGCATGTCTCCGTGTGAAAGAGCCACGTGTCACGGTCTCATTAGCCACACAGGCTAGTGGCTGTCGGCAACAGCCCCAACCAGGCGGGCGGAATTTGCACAGTCTTCTCTCCTCCCGTCCAGGCGAGCGGGCGTTGGGAGCCGGGCTCGTTTTCACTCATGATGTACAGTCCAATGCCCAGGTGGGGTTTTCTGATAAGGGCGGATAGAAAACGGGGCTGAAGCATACCTGTCGATGTCATGTCCTGATGCGATTCTCCCCTTACACTTCTCAGCAGCTGCTGAGGCGGGGAAGCTGAACAGAATCAGGAAGGAGGCGATTTTTAAAATCAGTTCAGGCAAAAGACAAGAGCGCTAGCTCTTGATTTAATCCAAAAAGGCTCTCAAAAGGAATCGTCTCAAATGCGCGCTCACTTTTGGAGGACAGGCCTTCTCACTGCCTAATGAATGAAAATCCTGGGAAACTGAAGGAGGTGCAGGTTGGGGAGCGGAGTGGGTGAAGGGGAAGCAGCTTCGTGCTTCGACGACGCTTGGGGCTGTGCGCCTGCGGACGTGCGCGAGTGAACGGGGGCGGCTCCGGGCAGCCGGGGCCGGGGTCCGAGCCGCTGCGCCCGCGTGGCCGCGGTGCTCAGACCCCCTGCCCCGCCCGCAAACCGCACGGTCACACCGCGGAGAGCCGCAGGGTGACTGACGTCGGGACCCAGCGGCCCAGCTCCGAGGCCTCGTGCCCCGTCTACACGGCATTACTGATGGGCAGAGCGACCGCTTTGAAAAGACGTGGTTCTCTGGGGTAGGCCGAGGCGTCAGCGAGATGACGCAGGCTCAGCGCCTTGCAAGGTCTTCGGCACGTCGGAGACGGTGAATGCCGCCCCGGTGACGTGGTGCCTGCCGCCTGGGAGAAGATCTGGTGCCGGGCCCTGCCCTTCGTCATGTGAGACATCTTCGGTCAGACGGTCCTCATCTCCCTGGCCTCTGGGGGACAGTACCCACGTCACACGTCTGCTGCCAAGACTAACCGAGATGATCCGGACGAAATGCTCGGCATGGAGCCCAACGCAGTGACGTTCCGAGAGCGTCAGCGGCTGCGGCCCCTGCGCCGCCCTCCCCCACCGGTCCGGAAAGTTCTTCAGCTTTCAGTGAATGGAGCCAGATGGCAAGCGATGGGGAAGTCGGTTCGCGTGAACGGCAGGATCCCCATGTGTGTGGCTCTTAGCAAAGGGTTTTTCTGCATCATCGCTGTTCTCTGAATTAAAAAGAAAAGAAAAGAAAAGAAACGAGCAGGGCTGATTTAAGGAGAAACATGGAGCAACAGGCGCTGTGCACGCGCGGCGTGGGAGAGGATGCTCACGCACACGCGGGTCCCACGCCAGGGCGAGAACACGGCTGAGCGGGTGCGGATTGGCTTTGGTTCCTTTCTCTTCAAAAAAGAAAAAAAAATCAAGTTCGACGTATCGCAGCAGATAGCAGGGGCCGTCGCACCAGGCATCGCATGATGAAATCGTCGCTGAAACCGTACATCTTCAGAAAAAGGCGTGACCGTAGCTACAGCGGTAGCCGCGCCACGTGCCAGGGACTGCTCGCGTGCTTTACGTATGGTCACGGCCTCGGGTGTCACAGGAGCCCTGCGAGTTGCTCGTGACCGGTGGCCGTGTTGTTCCGATAGCGGGGCTCGGGCACAGAGGGCGCCGTGGCGTTTCCGAGGGCTGCGGCGGTGGGCGGCAGAGGAGGCCACGGCGCCCTCTGCACCGCGCCCCTCCGTCCCCTGCAAAGTCACAGGAACGTAAATGCCTTTAAAAGAGCCCAGTTCTGAACTGGGAAACAAACATTGGTACTCGGCGTAAACACTTTCTTCTCGAGTTTGTGCGTGATGCCTGAGAACGCGGGACGGGGCAGGTAGGACGTGTTTGTCTGGAGATGAAGTGGGCGGCTGGGCTCCCTGCTAAGGGGACAGTTGCTGGGTCCATGAGTCTTTCACCTGCGTGCAGGGGAAGAGGCCAGACAGACCTGCAGGCCACTCAGAGACCCAGAGACCATGTGGCCAGAAACGAGGCGAATCCAGGCAGCGAGAGGCAGAGGGAGGAGCGGCCGCTGCTCCCCCTACCCCCACTGCGTGTCCTGCGGAAGCAAAGGATTTACACCAAGCACTGGGTAGAAGTGCTGTGTGTGGACCCGGCAGAGGTGACAGCCGGCAGCCTCACGGTTTCACACAGAAAGCCACCCCCCCAGCTCACTGAGCTCACGGGAAGCTGGTGGCAGGGCCTTTCCCGCCTTCTACGTTAAAGGCTCCGTGGGATTTGCCTGGTCGTGAGTCAGCCTTGGAGGAACGGACCTGCAGGGGCCCGGCCCCAGGCAGGCAGCGCGTCCTCGGGGTCAGGTTTATCCCCATGTCCTTCCACTTCCTGCCTCGCAGCCTGGAGTCGTCACTGTACCTCACGGCTCAGAAGTCGCAGCCCCGACTCCAGGTGGCACCGGCAGGTACATTCCCAGGGTTCGGTCTCGGTGCCGCTGCCAGGAGACAGTTCTGCGGCTGCCGGGAGGTCACCTCGGGAAGGGGTGGGGCGGGAAGCGGAGCCTCCCAGAGGTGGCCGGCCGCTCGTGATTCTCTCTCTCCTTATCATCAGTTTTCAGCCAACACGTCGCTTTAGGGAACTGGGACTTACTGCAGAAGGCAGGCAGACGGGGAATAGCGGCCTGATGTCCGCGTTTTGTCTGGACTCGGTCTCTGCAGCAGGTGTTACACTATGAACTTTACATCTTGCTTCTGTATCTTCCCGTCCAACAAGTGTGAGGTTACTGTTACTGTTTTCAGCTTGTAGACGAGGAAGCTCCTCCGGTGAGTCGTGAGGCGTCACAGGTGAGGCTGGGGTGGGGGGTGGCAGCAGGCGACGGCCCAGCACTCACAGTCTTCACCCATGCCCCGCCCCCGAGGCGGTCGAAGTAGGCCCTTTCGTCTGCGCTTGTTCAGAAGCGTGATCTGCAAACTGTTGAAAAACGACAGCGAGTGAACCGTCCTTGGCAGCAGAGGCAGCTCACGCGACACAGCTCCAGCCCTGTTCCTGTCTAAACACGTGCACTTAACGTAAATATTCACCTAAAAGAGTCAAAACACATTGACACTGTACGGGGAAGGTTTTAAGGAGTACGGGATGTGGCAGCTGCTTGGGTGTTTTTAAAGGGAGTTGACTCATTTGATCCATTCGAGACGGTGGCGTTTTCGGAATGGATGGTAGTTAGTGAGCAAAGAGACAAAGAAGCGGCGTGATCAAGAATCGGGTAACATCCCGCTGATACCGTCAATGAAACACGCCAAATCGCGCATGCGCACATTGCATGTAAAGCTGCCCGAAGCTGCAAATGTCTTTGATCGATGAGCCTCGCGGAGGGTGACTGGAAATGGTAATGCCCCTGGCCAGCGCTTGGTGAACTGCCGCTTAGAGGTTCTTGGTTTTTGTTTTTTTTTTTGTTTTGTTTTGTTTTTAATTGCAGACTTTCTGCTGCTACTGGGGGGGGTGGAGCAGGTCTCGTTGGAGGGGAGGGGAGGCCGTGCCTCTCCTGGGTGCTGATGAAGCCCGCGGCGCTTAAAGCGCAGCTGTGTGTTACCGTTTTATCAGCTCCGCCGCGGAAGGAACACTGTGCAATGAATCCCAAACGATCTGTCGCCTCGGCGTCAAACCTCACAAAGTGAAATTGGATGGGACGATCCGCATATAAGGAACGCGGCTCTAAATTAAGTTTGAACGACTTCAGACAATCCAGTTTCAAGCACGTTTCCTGCATACTGCGCCATAAACAACTTTAACGTAAATCTTAACAAAACTGGGGGAAAAGCTACTGAGACTCTGTGTTGACGTCGCAGCCAGTCTGGCCCACCGCCTGGCAGCCTCACTGTGCCTCAGACTTCCTGCTAAGTGCTCGGAAACAACAACATCTCATTAATCCAGCCTCGTGACAAATCGGGAGCGTGATCACGAGACCCCCCCATCCTCCCACGATTTCATTGCACGCAGCACCACGTTGGGTCGCCAAGCCGAGCATGTCCAGTGTCAACCTGAACACGTGCCGAGGAAATGCCACTCGCTGAGACAGGCTGGGGGGAGGGGGGCCAGGCTGCCGCAAGGGCCCGTCGCTCAGCACCCCGCATTGCCACTTGATGCCTGGGTCATCTCGCACAGCTACTTTCTTGCGAAGCCTCCGGTCCGGAATTTGTTACGTTGAACTAGTGCTGCAGCTTTTAACGTCTCAGGGCTGGTAAAGACGAGCGAGATGCTCACACTTCTCAGTGTCAGTAGTTGCTACTATTTTAATCATTATCATGGAAGAGCTGGAGTGAAGTGAGGACAGGGACCGAAGGGGACAACACCGCCCCACGAAGCTCTCAGAGGCCAAAGTCACGGGACATCGCCTTACTTTTCTCCCGTATGAGATTAGTATTATATCATCCACATTCCAGTGGTCGTTTTATTCTCATTGTCCCCAGAATCACACACATTAATAGTATCTCTCTCCCCGTAATTAGCATAATGAGTGTTTCCGGTGATTACGTCCACACGTCACCTATGATGAGTGTCTCTGCACACAGGGCATTGTTTCCTCTGTTGAGTTTCCAAGGACAGGATTCTGGGAGTGTCGCTTGCGCGTTGCAGACTTGCTGGGCCGTCTCCGTGCTGAGGGTCGCCACGGCCACCCTCGGATCGACGGCCGCGTTTCCGCGGCTCTGGGAGGATTGCGCAGCGTGGACATCACACCCTCAGCCTCCTGCGATCGTCGTTGATTTCCGGCGAACTCGCCTGCGTGCCGTCGGTGGGGCGGCGGGTTCTTTAAGGGCCGTGCGTCCGAGCCGCTTACCAATCGGGAAGGTGAACTTGCTCCCGACGGGAAACATGTGACGTTCTCAGGCCGCGTGGCATCGGCTTCGGCTGCCACAGTCACCATGCGGCGCGTCTCCCCGGGCCCTGCCTGGACCTGGGTGGATAAGCCCGACCCTGTCCCGGGAAAGCTCTGTCTACAAAGCCAGACGCGGGGCCGCACGGGGCCCACGAGCTGTGATCCGCCTGCATGAGTTCCTACCACTCGAATGCAAATGCCCGGCACAGCAGCAACAGACAAGGCCCCAGCCGCCGCGGAAATCCGTTTTCCTGGGTGAAGACCGATATCGAAGAAGTGCGCAGGTGAGTCAAAGCGAGTGACCGAAATGCGCGGCCTGCTGACCGAGAAGGGGGCCGAGCGGGAGCAGCCAGCACGGTCCGAGCCGGCCACGTGCCAGAAACATCAGCGCCCGAGCCGCACGTCCGCCCGGCGCCCGCCGAGCCACGTCGCCGGTTCGATGGCTGCCGCACGCACTACCTGAGCTCACCGGTGGAGAATGGGGGCGGGACCACACAGCCGCCGCTCACGGGGTTACGATCATCTCAAGATTTTTTAAAAAGCTTTGAAAGCCTAGGGAAACATGTGAAGGAAGAGGAAATGGGTAACTGAAATGTTGAGCGCTCACGAAAGACGGGCAGAGACTCACTTGTGACAGCGGCCGCGGGGGACCAGCGGCGTCGTGATGCGGCGTCCTCGGAAGGCGTCGTGTTCCCAGAGGGAGAGGAGGGGCAGGGCCCCGGCTCGGGGTGGCCGAGGTGCAGGACGTCAGCTCCAGACGGACAGGTGGGTTTCAGGGCTTGGGAGGGGCGGAGTCGGACAGGTGAGACGTGGTCTCTGAGGTGGTGGGGGTGGCCTAGGAGACCAGCGCCCCTCACAGTGACCTCGGTGCAGGGGAAGAGGGTGCAGAGGGTCTCTGGATGGGGTCGCCAGGGCGGCGTGAGTCAAGGGCAGTAGCCGCGGAGGTGGGAGGGGCGGCTGGGCTCTGAGCCCCTCATGCCAGCCCTGTGAGGAGCAGAAGCCTGACCCCAGAGCTTTGTGACCCTGTCCCCTCTGGGAACAGCCACTTCGCTCATGGCAAAAGCAGAGTAGAGGTTGGGGAGGACAGTTTTATCCAAAGTTCTAAAGTTTATGATAATATGTTCAAAATGATAATATGTTCATACTCCACACAGCCTTAGGGAGAGCGCCTTAGAGAACATCTCCCAGCATTTGATATTGGCATTATAAGTGGGTGTGTGTGTGTTTTCCTTTCCTGGATATTTTTTCCATACTGCACGTTCAATCATGTATTCGACATGTTATAAATGTAATGTCCTCAGGACGTTACTGAGTCAACGTTGCGTGTGCTTGATGCACGTTGCATGGAATAGGATACATCACACTTTAATGATTTACTTGTTATTAAAATTTAGTTGCCTTCAATTTTTCTTTGTGATAAATGGCAAAACATGTCTCTAAATTATGTTTTATTCTGTATTTTTTATTATGCCCTTAAGGTATGTTCCTAGCAGCATTGATACCCAGGCAAGGCATATAATAATTTTAGAATTTAGAATAAAACTTTTAAAAAGTTTCAAAATTCCTTAAGGGAAGTGATGCGCTCTGATTTCTGCTTATTTTGGAATTATTTCCCCACGTAGAGAAACCAGTGGATTCAAAGATATCTTTCATTAAATCCCTTATCTTCCTCTTGAATTAAATTGACAGCATTTAAACTTTCTTCAGCTGTAGCATCTTTTTTTTTTTTTTTTCAAATGCAAGATTTTGTGAAAACTCGACATAGGGAACTGATTTAAAGAAATAATTGAAAATGAAAAGCCGGCACAAGCGCCGAAGCCACCCACTTGGCAGGTGGCTACTTGCAACTAAACCCTTCAAACGAAAGTCCCAGGAGGACAGTTTTAAAAATACTGAATGAAGCGTGTCACTGTCGTCACTAGATACTCATCATGTCATTAGCAGATCTTTGTCGAGTGCTAATTTTTGCAGTCAAGCTTACCTGGTGGTTTTGGACCTAACTTCGTTTTCTTTCTACACCAGGAGTGAAAGAGGAAGCCGGGAGAGGGAGGGGCTCCGGACAGAATGGACTTAACTAGACCCCGACTTCCAGCTTCCTAATAAAAAGATTCCTCTTGATACAACAAAATTAATATTAAAGTAAATTTTAGATACAGTTTAATTGTTTATTAACATCAGTGGATTCAAAGGGGCCTACATTATATTAATATTTTGGTCAGAATTAGTCTATTCTAATGGTTCCTCTTTCGTTTTAATACCATTTACCTTTCCACCCGACTTCTGGGTCTCCCGAGATGGTTACCTGTGGAACTGGAACTCGTCCTTCCGGCTGCCAGGAGCGTCCTCGTAACCTCACCCTGTTGTTTTGCTTTGGTGTTTTGCTTTCTCCGCTGGCCTTGACTTTGTCTCTTCTTAAAATGTCCCTGCCGCTCTGCGCGTGCCAAAACAAAAACAAAAACAAAAACAAAACAAAACAAAAAAGAACTCCCTTACCAGCAATGGGAGGAAATCTGACTCTGGGTGGCCACACGCCAGGCAAT
The DNA here is from genome assembly GCA_003508835.1 of Eonycteris spelaea. Classification (NCBI taxonomy): domain Eukaryota; kingdom Metazoa; phylum Chordata; class Mammalia; order Chiroptera; family Pteropodidae; genus Eonycteris; species Eonycteris spelaea. The sequence continues at coordinate 1,290,357 of PUFA01000002.1, read as the reverse complement.
ATACATGTGACCCATGAATCCACCATGCGCTTGAAACCTTCACCATCGTATTAACCAATGTCACCCCATAAGTTTAATAAACATTAAAAACTTTTTTAAAAAAATGCCTAGACTTGTGGCTTTGCGACGTGGTGCAAACAAAGCAAAAGAAACATGTCACCAAAACCCCCGCGAGTCGCTGCCCATGACACCGCCTTCTTGGCGATTAGCCAGTGCCTGCACGCCTGCTCTGCTGAGCCTCGCCACACCGCTCATGGGACACTCCTTTATTAAAACCTCGGATCTCGGCATGCCGCATACTCCTCTCGCAGGATTCACTTATTGCTCTCTGGCTTCTACGCTGAGAAATGGTAGACTTGGATGCCGTGCACAACCCCAGAGATTTATTTTTACAGTCCCGCCCCCCATACTAACAATAGCCGAATAGAGGTTCGTAGAGAGGGCTCTAACCCCCGGGAAGTGGGGGCCCTCCCCAGGAAGGGAGAAACAGCAGGGAGGCCGAGTTTCAGGGGGCCCCATCGGAACGGGGGGCACCGCGCGAACACGCGCTCTCCACACCGACCGCCCAGGGCTCAGCGTGGCGTCAAGGGCCTGGGAGCAAAGTGCGGCCGGACGGGGACACGGGGTGCCGGTCTGCAGACGGCGGGTGGGGAAAGCGGGCCCGGGATGGGGGCTCAGGAAGAGCCCGCGAGCAGCGCAGTGGGCGCCCAGGCCCCGCAGTGGGAGCGAGCCCGGCGCTGGTCCCGGGGCCGCAGGGCCCACGCAGCCTGAGGAAGCGGGGGCGGGGACAGGTGCTGGGAGCCGGCGGGGGGGGGGAGGAGGGGGCCCCCCGCAGCGGGTGGGGGCGGGCATGCGCACTGGGGAGCAGAGGGTCCCCGCGCACACCGCTCACCTGACCATGAGCTTGGATTTTAAGGTGAGGAGTTTAACAGTGTGGAACAGAAAATTTTAAGATTTAAGTTAAACTTGCGAAGAATCAATTTGGATGATCTGAGTGGAGATTTTTATGGAGAAAAGAGGAAAGGCAGGAGATGATTAGTTGTAAGTGCTTTTGTGTGCTGTATGTTTGCGTGTGTGTGTGTGTGTGTGTGTGTGTGTGTGTGAACAATATCGAGGAGATTGCCAAAGGTCTGTGGCCCGAATTTTCCTAAATCTGGCTAATGGTCTCTGGCTTTGAAATGCCTATCTGTGATTTTTCCAGCAGAGCACTTTTTAGTATTTTATTTATGAATAATTAGAATAAAGTGTTAGTGATAACATATTACTATGCTTTTGCGTTGTTATTCTTTTCTGTGTGAGCAAAGCCGGGCTTATGAAAACACATCTCAGAAATTATAAACTTATGGATTTGAACATATAATTTGTCTTATAAAAGAGTTACTAATATCACACACAGATTTTCCATCAAAATACAAACCTTAGGGTTTGAGACACGTTATATGAAAACAACCACAGTAAATCTATTACACCTATACTGATTTTCAGGTTTTTCTAAAGAGACAAAATATTTTTGTTTAAAAAAATGTAATAGCTGTTTCCTAATTAACTTTATTTATTTAGGCTTATTCTTGAAAAAAATTGTGCAGTGCATATCAAAAATGAGACTAATTTTCACACACTATTGCAGCAACTCAAAATCTTTAAGTTATTTTAAATAATACAGATTATTTAAGGGAAAACGCCATGTATGTCCTTCCTATGTTTTAATACATTTAAATAATCCAAATATATAGTCATAAATTATTAATCTTGACTCAAAGGAAGAATACTCCATAGCGTTTTAATTCATTCTGTTTAAAAGGCTCTATTTAAAACCACTCAAAGAACTGGGGACAGCACTAATTGAATTCATCTAAGTCAGTGGTTCTTCTTTGCCCCCAAAGAAGATTGGCAATGTCCGGGGGTTTTTTAGTCATCACAGCTGGGGGGGGGGGTGGCAATTAGTGGGCAGAGGCAAGGCTGCTGGTCCACGTCCCAGGACAGGACCGTCCCCGGACAGAGGACGAAGTACTCCCAAAAGTCGATGAGTCAGGATGAGAAGCCGCGATCTCAGTGGCATCTGTTAGTGATCGTTTTTAAAAAGAAATTGCATTCTCTTGGTAGCTCTGTTTTATAGGAGGTCCCTATTATAGCGAGTCATAGGAATCTTCTAGAAAGAGCAGTCTTCATTCACAGACACTCCCTGAGCACATGACTAAAAATGAGACACGGTGAATTTTTTCCTGGTGTTGGGTGTCTCAGATTTTCATATTTTCCCATTGGAAATCGGCGATGTCATTGAAAACCAGGACAGGGACAGACAAATCCTATGTCTCGGTCTGTTTCTTGGAACCTTTAGACTGAGAGATTTTTTTTTCTTCGAACTCTGAACTATCACTAATACTCCTACTGCTGTACTAGCCTTAAAAATGACAATAGAAAATCAACAAACATGTATCGAGCTGTGTACAGCGGAGTCTCACTCATCACGCTGTACAGGTGGCCCGTGGTAACTCAGGGTTTTAGCACAATAATGAAAAAGAAAAACAGCAGCTTACCTTCCGGCTTCGTTAAGATGCTAGCAGTTGCTTTAGTAAAGTTCAATTTTCTGCTATTTACTTTTATCAGGCGTATTTTATAATATACAGTTGGATATAAAACTAGCATCATATATTTAAAAATCCTGTGTACATAGTAAACTGTATATATAGATACATATTTGTAAAATAACATGTTTCAAGATATGTCTATGGATACATCTTCTTGCCTTTCTGCCTTCCTTTCAAAATCTATTCCTTTTTAAAACTAGTATATATTGCATTGCTAATTTGCATCTTATGTACATTTCATCTTTATTGACTTTTTACTTGCCATTTTTCTAAGAGATTACATTTTAAGATTTTATGCTACTCTTTCCTACTTGGACACTTTTCATGAATCAGTGTGTCCCTGTATGAGCTTACATGAAATTCAAAACCAAATACACATTCCAAACTCTATAGGAAATAAAGATAATGGTGACTACTTCTTTTAATCACACTGGTTTTTCAAAGCCATGTACCAATTAGGAAAAGATCGTCAATACGTTTAAGTCTTAAAACCTTGCTGACTTATCTCTGCCTTCCATAATCTTTGGAAATATTGTTAAGCCGCCTATGGACATCAGGAGTATGGCCACTACATATTCCAGACTCTAGAAAAGGCACAATTTCACTCTTTCCTATGATGGCAATTCAGCTAATAATGTGAGGTTATCGATAGATTTTTTGTAAGTTTTTCATAGAACTGAATTAAGAAATCCAAAGAAACCCTTTATAGATTGAGCCTCGATCTGGGGTTAGGAAATATTTGCCGGTGATCCACGGTGACACTTTGTCGATGTCTCCTGTCCATGAGGCCATCGTTAAAAGAGGTTTCTTTCCGCCCTCGCCCTTGCAGCTGAGGGAGCCTGTGGCGGGACCTTGCGGGGCACGAGCAGCACCATTTCCAGCCCTCACTTCCCTTCGGAGTACGAGAACAACGCGGACTGCACCTGGACCATCCTGGCCGAGCCCGGGGACACCATCGCGCTGGTCTTCACCGACTTCCAGCTGGAGGAGGGCTACGACTTCCTGGAGATCAGTGGCACGAGGCGCCCTCCGTTTGGTGAGTGCCGGGAGGAGACCCGTTCTCTCCCCGTTTCCTGCGTGCGCTGGGTAGAGCCGCGGCGCCAGGAGTGGGTGTACGCGTGGGCGTGCTTTCCTGGCCTTGCTGTCTGGCCGCTTCAAGGGCGTCTGCGTTGTGACTGACTTCAAAGTCCCTAAGCTAGCCTCGCGCTCACATTTGGAGGGGTGGGGGGTGGCCTCTGTGCCATCGCTGCTGCCTTGGGACTCAGTGGCCCATCTGGCCTCTCACAAAGCCACAGGGAAGGTGATAGCTGAGCGAGGTAAGTTTCGGATTGGGCCCAGAGTCGATTCCGAGGAAACAGACATGTTTAGACTGTGGACATTCTAAGGTGTGATGCTCCCCTTGTCGATCTGCCCTGTGGCGGATAGGTGACTGCATATTTCCCTCCCCTGCCCCAAGCTGCTGCATTGAACGGTATGTGCCCACCCGTGGGGGTCACGGGCAAACCGTCGGTGCCAGGCCACACGCACAGCAGGTCGGTCGGCTGGCGAGCAGCTCTCTGGTGTGCATGCTCATGATGGCAGTAGAGCCAGGAAAGAAAAAAAAACCCTCATCAACAATGACAGTCGGTCTAGGTTTATGGGGTTGGTGTCCCGGGGAGCATCAGCGGCGTCTCTCAGTACAGGTGGAAAAGGAGACTTCAAAGCACAGACGTTGAACGGCTTAAAGTGCATCATATCAAGTCATTTGTTGGAGAGCAAACTGGTTTTTTTTTTGTTTTTTAATCATTTAATTGCTTAGAGTTTTAAGCACTGCATCAGTTTCAGATCTTGAACATGTGTAGATCGAAATCAAGGAGGGACGCAGAGGGGACACTGGCCATCTGTGCAGTGACGGAGAGAATGGGAAGTGAGTGGCCGTGAATATTTCTACAGGCTTAAGTTTGCATTTCAGTGCAAAGGCTAAAAGATAAAGGTGTCTAACCTCGGACATGCCACGCGTCAGGGCACCTGTTTCAGGGCAGTTATTGACATTGAACTTGATTTTATTTCCCAAACTCAAGACTCACAGATGAAGGTTCATATTAATGGAAAAATTATTTCCTTGCATGACTTTTACTGGTTTTACTGTGCTGATGTTAAATGCGACTTCAATTAAGAAAAAAAAAAATGACCCCTGTCTTCATAATCTTGGTTTTACATTTTATTCATACTGAATAATAGTTTTAGATTAGTCTAGCTTACCTATTTACTTATTCTGTTACGCAATTTTATCTTTAAACATTCAAGAATGGGTTGCTATTATCTATCTCATTCTGTGTAATATAAAGTTGGTAGAAACTGATTGTGGACTGAAAGCTGGAAGTCTGAGATTCTACCCCAGGTTCTGCCACAAGCCAGCCTCGCGACCTTGGCAAATCCTTTCACTGGTTCCATAAAGCGGGGGCTGCGCTACGCGGCCTTTTTAATTAATTCATTAGCCATCTGCTGAGCCTGTTCTCTCTCCATCACCAAAAGCGACTCAGCAACACAGCCTTCTCTTAGCGTTAAAGTAAGTTTGGGTTTCAGAAAATCACGGCTCTACAAAATATATGGTGTCTGGTTCGCAGAAAGGACACGATCCATGGTGAAAACACTTCATTTACGAGAGATTCTAGAGAGAGTTGGTATCGATTGACCACCTCGCTGGTTCCGACGTGGGGTCGGGAGCGAGAGATAAGAAAGCGCTGCGTGTCTGAGATGGTTTTAGGGTCCACGATCAGAACGGCTTTTTGTGGACAGACGTAATTTACTGAGAAAGGAACCTGGGAGGCGCTCATGTCCGCATCTCAGCCTCCCACATGAACACAGGCTGCGAAACGGGCCGATCGATCTGCAGCGCACCCCGGGGAGGGCTCACGGCGCCGGCACATGCCATCGGGGGTCCACTGCCGTGGGGGGCCCTCCGCCATTGGGGGTCCCCTGCCGTGGGGGGTCCTCCGCCGTGGGGGTCCTCCGCCGTGGGGGGTCCTCCGCCGTGGGGGTCCTCCGCCGTGGGGGGCCCCGCTGTGGGGGGTCCTCCGCCGTGGGGGGGGGGTCCTCCGCCGTGGGGGTCCTCCGCCGTGGGGTCCTCCGCCGTGGGGGGGCCCTCCGCCATTGGGGGTCCCCGCCGTGGGGGGTCCTCCGCCGTGGGGGGGTCCTCCGCCGTGGGGGTCCTCCGCCGTGGGGGGCCTCCGCTGTGGGGGTCCTCCGCCGTGGGGGGGGTCCCCGCCGTGGGGGGTCCTCCGCCGTGGGGGTCCTCCGCCGTGGGGGTCCCTCGCCGTGGGGGGTCCACCGCCGTGGGGGGTCCACCGCCCTGGGAGGGGGGTCCTCCGCCGTGGGGGGTCCTCCGCCGTGGGGGTTCCCCCGCCGCATTACCAGCAGCGCAGCTGTGCTCTGCGTGACTTAGCGACCTGCCGGCCTGGCACAGGAGCCCCACGGTGTAAGCGGCGCTATCCGCCCTCCACTGATGAAGACACCCAGGGGCATGAAGGACAGGAGGGGGCAAAAGTGAGACATCACGTGGCAGGGCCAGAGCTCACGAAGATGTGCGCGTCCACGTCACATGTCCTTGTCACTCTACCGCGGTCCTCCTCCTCACCAGACAGTCGGGGTCCGAGCTTAACGCCCTGGAGGGAAGTTCCCTCTCCTCGGTGTCGGGACTTCGGGTGGCCCCAGAGCCTTGAGCAGGGGGCCCCGGGGGAGGCGAGCTGACTGAAAGGCCGTTTCTCCACGTGCTGCATCCATGGGCAGTCACGGAGGACAGCCTCGCGGTGGCCCGCAGCGTTCACACAACTGCAGGGACACGCAGCATCTCGGCATGGCCGTGGGACCCCTTCTCCAATACAGCTCTCACCTTTCAGTGACACGCGCTGGAGGCTGAGAGGGAAAAGGTTTCCCTAACTAACCGTGGAAAGTAGCACGTTTACAAAACAAAACGGAACCGCTCTGAGCCCCCTTTAAAATGTGGGCAAGTGCGTAACGCGGCTTATCTCACAAAGACTGTCATTGCGCCATGATTTTAGAGTGAAAGTCTCTGAAATGGTTAATGGCCCAGATTGGTGCGTTTGACAGACTTGCGCGTCCCTGGACTGCAGGAAACACCCTAAGCAGTGGTGTAGGTGGTGGTGCACGGGCTGGGCGGTGGCCGCCCTCGGACCGCGGTGACGGCCCTGAGCAGAGGACACGCACACGTGTAATTCTCCAATAATTGTTTTTAAAAGACAGAATATACAAGCAAGGGCACTCTGAGAAGAAGCTCCTTGGAAAACTGTTACCAATAATAGAATTAGCCTTATTTTCATTTAATTTAGACTGAAATTACCAACTCAGCTATGTTCTGTGTAAGGGTTGCCATGGCTACAGTAGAGGCAGCCTAAAAGTGGCGAATGATGTAAATGCCAAAATTATCCGTATATTAGATGTGGAGGGCTTTGCAATTTCAACCTACTTGACTATATGTGCATCAGATGAGGCTGATTTCTTTTTTTTTTTAACTAGTCAGATTCTAATTTTACACAGACTGGTTTTCTGTCAATACCCACATTAACAGAAAGCTGCCATTTCTAGTTCTCTGTGCAACACGGTCTAGTAATTATGATTTTTCTTGCAATTGAAAACACAGTTAATAGGGAAGCAAGGCAAGCATTCTTTCTCTCTGAAGTGATTTGATGGTGTAGCATATGACTCATAACTCTGGAAATACCAAGAAGAAAGAGAATTGATTTTATTTCAGAGTTAAGCTACTATGGTTTCTAAATTAAGACATTGTGGTTAAAGGGATTGGGAATATATAGTTTTGACAGGAAACAATTAAGGGGGTATTCACGTTCTTTCACATAGGTGAGAATAATTTATCTACCCCCTTCGGTGACAAGGGGTATACATGGGGTACAAAAGCAAAGGAAACCAAGAAGAACAAATACCTTCAGAATGTGTCCCCAAACATACTTCAGAGTATCAATTCCTTAAAAACCCTCAATGACTGAGCTTCGGGCCATAAAAATGAAACCAAAAGCCTGAGCAAGCCTGCCGAAGTCTCTCGCCGCCGGGGACCGGTTCTCCACCCCCTGCGCCACCCTGAACACGCCCCCGGCTTCGCCCGAGCTCACGGCAACCCCTTGCATGTTCATTCAGGTATGTGCCTCCACGTGCAAATCCCACACGACCCAACTTAACGTTGAGTAAAATGATAATGCTGAGGATGACATACAGACGACGGCAGAGCACTTAAAGAAGTGGCTCAGGTGGAGCAAGGACTTAGGGTGATCTCCCTCCCAGACCTCGTGGTAATAAACGCGAAGCGCCTCTTGGCCGGTTAGGGCCAGATCCGCCTTGTTATTCCGAGAGAAAGCCTGTAGCGTTGGGATTTTATGAGGCTTCCGCTCGCTCACTCACCACCCAGCGTCTCTCTGCCCCTCTGCCTGTCTGAACTGTGCAAGGTTACACTTGAGGGGACAAAATAAGTTGGGAAACTACACTTTATTTTGTTCCCATGAGACTGGCAACAACGTCACTGCTAAATCAATCTAATCAGTGACTCTCTGAAGCCAAAACAAAACTTCAAAGGAGTCAGAGAAGCTGAGTGAGCTTCAAAGAACCCTTGAAGGGTCAATTAACACCCACGGTGTTTATGCAACTTGTCACTTAATTGGCAATTGACTTGGTGTATATTTAATTTCTAATGAGGAAGGATTATAGAGGCACACACTCAGTAATAGGCTCCCTGAAATCAACTCTTCCACTCACCCCCCAAGGTAAAAGAAGGGAGCCGGTCTCCTCCCCTCTTCATTTGGTTTAACTGTTCATTTGGAAACTGTTTTAGAGAACTTGCAAAGCTAGCTCAGGGGGTTGCTTTAAACCCACAGCCCAGCTTTTCCTGACATGTGCCATTGTGCCCGACCGGAGCATAATTATGGAAACCCAGACATTAGCGTGGATCGGGGCGACCGGCTACTGCTCGGGCCTGACTTGACTCTTTCTGGCTGTGCCCCCGACACCCAGGAGCAAGGACACGTCGCTCTGCCCCATTACCGCCAACTGAAATTACTGGGTTTCTTCCTTTCAGGTTTTCCATTTTAAACTTAAATTTAGTAATCGTATTACACAAGCCTTTACAAGGCATGCATGTCTGCAATTTTTTTTTTAATTTGGTGAGGCGACCCTTGGTTGACCTCACAGATTGCAAGCACCTTGTCAGTTTATAACCCTTATTTTTTTTATTTTTACACCTACAGCACCTGGTCTTCCTAGGTGGTCTCCCATCCAAGTACTGACCAGGCCTGACCCTGCTTAGCTTCTGAGATCAGATGGAATCAGACTTGTTCAGGGTGATGTGGCCGTAGAACACAATTTTTATAGCAGCAAATGTACATAAACAGAAACAAATATCAAGAGTGTGTATATGTGCATGTACGTATATAAATGTCTGTGTTGTTTGTTGGATGTGTGCATGTGTGTGCACGCATAGCCCGTTCCAAAAGCCCTCTTTCATCAAAATACCGATTTCTAAAACTTCATTCGAATCACATATATTTTTTTAAATATACTAAGTAATATTTACTGAGGATTGGCAAGGCACCAGGCAAGCGTGAACCAGCTGCTACACGATCGTCCCCATGTTACGGGTGACAAAAGCCAGCTCCAGGGAGGAAGTTCAGTTCTTACCACACGACCACCAGGCACAGCGGGACTGTAAACGGAGGTGGCCCCGGCTGCGTTCCCCTTTGTTAAAACATGTCGAGGCGATGTTTCCATATCAACTTTAAACCAGGAAGGTAGGACTAGCGTGTGGCGCTGTAATGACGCCCTAGACTCACCCCGGACGCCTGGGCCAGCGCGCGCGAGGGCGCGCGGGGCAACTTCAAGGCTAAATTAGCCCTGTTACGTGCCGGTGGCGTCACCGCAGAATGCCCGTTCAAGTCTCCTTCTTTGTGGCGTCATCTGCAAAGGCAGGTGACGGACCCTACAGGACTCCTTCGTCACGATCACGGGCGTTTGGGAGGTTTCTAAAACGAGGCATAATGACGTGTCTGAAGCCATCACGAAGCGCGTGGTAAAGCTTCTGTATACGGCCCTGGCCCTTTGAAACTGGAAGTGGGTGGGGAAAATATTGGCCAGCCCAGGTCACCCAAACCCTGCATTACCTGTCCCCCCAAATACTCAGTAGGAGGAGAGGGACATTTCTCCAGCGACGACTAATGCTACGGACTCCGGTGTCCAAGGTGCCCACGACTCTTTCAGCCGCGTCGTCCAAACCATGTTCACTTGCCGAAGCAGATGGGGTGCCCCCCCGCAGCGCACGGCTCCGGCTCCCCGCCTGCCTCGCGTGTGGTGTGCCAAGGCTCGGTCTCCCTCCCTGTCCCCAAACGCAGCGGGTGCTGAAGGAAGGTCCCGCGTGCTGGAATTTACCTTGACGAGCAAAGCGGCGAGTGCTGTGGGTGGCCGGCGGGCCCCGCAGCCGTGTTTCAATCTCCCAGGCGTGACACCCCAGGGGGCGTCACCGCTGGTCAGCATCCTTCCTGACACCAGTGACGGGCCAGGTCCTCGCTTGACGCCACGGCAACCAATCTCTGCTGGAACTAGCCTCGCTTTCGTCCTTGACCTACCTTTCATTTGGGGCCGATATTGATACCCAGAAATTCAAACGTATGATAGGTGAAGTTAAAAAAAAAAAAAAAACTATTTTAATTAGTAAATATTCTGCACATGGGAAATTTACATAATTTATTTAACGGTGGTAGCTCTGATATTTTACCCCAGGACTACAAGTGCCCAACGGCCAGACTCACGGGTAGCAAACGAGAGAAAAAGAAAACCTTCCTGGTGTCTAAGATGGAACAGGGAATTCTCTTAGCCCGGAGAGTTCTAGAACGAGCCCCACAGTCCTGGTGGGAGCCACATCCCAGAACCCACAGCCCTGTGATAACGTGTCTCTCTCGTCAGGTGACACACCCATCGCTTATCCTCATTTTATTAAAAAAGATATTCCCTGTAAATTATTTATGGTGCAGGCAATTAAAAAAAAATGTCCCCTTTGGGGATTTTAATTCATTTCACAAAATACGAAATACTTGGGGGTTTTTCGTGGTCGTACCTCTCTTTTTGTAAGTGTTTTGTGTCCAGGGAACAACTCCGGGAAAAATCACAGTTAAACCTACTTTTGAATAGATTTGCCATTCAGAAACGTATTACATTTGAAAGAGACCATCATGCCAACTCGGCTGTGGTCGTTTTCAAATAATGGTGGCGACTTTCATTTAGTCCCGCAAGTAAGCCCGTCTGCACATCGTGGTGTTTCAATTGTACGTTCATTTCAGGTTTCTCTCCAAACTCTAAATATCTAATGTTTCTCTTTCTTCTTAAAGTTTGCCCAATTTCATGGCAGAATGGTTAAGAGAATGAGGGAATTTGGTGCAGTCCGGCGCCTGTCCAACAAACGCGACCTTTCATGTCCCAGTCGGCCCCGTTGCCACGTGCCACGCGGGGCTGGACGGGGCCTCCGCCGAGCAGAGAACACAAATGTTAGCACTACCAGCTTCCGGGGTTAATAGATGAAAAGCCGCAGTTGTTCTGATGTGAAACCCTTCAGGGAACTACGGCATCATTTCTTAGGAAATACACGTTCCTTGGTGGCTCCGTCTGTGAATTCTGGACAGCAGGCGCCTGCGAGGCGCCCGACGTCCCCCACTAAGCGGGTGGGACACCTGCATGTGTAAAACGCGCTGCGCCGGGCGCCGGACACCGAGTCTACGGCCGGCCGGGAGCGGAGCCGGGTCCTCCGCCGTCGTGGGAGCTGGACAGGCCTCGCTGTGAGCTGTCCGCTCGCTGAGGGGCAGCGGGTGGTCCCTGTGCTCCCCCCTCTGGCTTCTGCGGGAGGCACAGGCTGGTCACCGTCGCCGGTCGCCGAGCCTCGGCTTCCGGTTCGACCTCGGCGAGTGCCAGGCTGGGCCCCGCGCTGCCGGCCGGGCAGGGCGGCTGGCCCTGTGTCCCGCTGCCTGCCTGGGAGACGCGGCGGCTGCTACGAGGCGGTGGGAGGTGGGAGAGGGGCGGAGAGAGGGACCACGGCCCGCAGCCTCTGCAACCAGCTCCATGCCGGTCGGCCGAGAAACTGCCGTAGCGAGTTCAATTCCTACCGTGAAACACAACCATCGTCTTTGAAGGAAAAAAAAAGAAAAACACAATTGTGTTTTTCTTGTGTTTAGTTTTAAAAGGCTGTTTTCAGCAACTGAGCTTTCATCATTTCCATTATAAAAGCAGCATCCCTTCTATGCTGGACTTTTAAAACCTGTGTCTTATCTTTGCTACGAACCTCTGTGAAATAAAGCCGCTAAAAATATCTCCGTAAATGAAAAGCCGACGTCACGGTGCCGACCCCTATTTGTTTCTGGCCGTCTGTTTGACGGTAGCAAATCATTTCTCAGATTCGGGGGTGATGCCGTATATACGTTCCACTTCTTGAAAATCCAGTGCCATCCATGCCCAGATGGCATGAAGAAAAGTATCCAACTTCGTGTTACAATGTGAGACTAGAATTTATGCCGAAGTGCGTATGCGTCCCTCCCGCAAGAGCTTCTGGGTGTGCATGGCCCGCCAGACGCTGTGACAGGAGCGAGTCCAGCACTCCTGGAAGGTCAGCAGCGCGTCGGGACCCCCTGGGCCCTCTCCGGAGGCGCGGGGACGCCGTGGGTCGGGCTGGCGCCTGAGCCGCCGTGTGTTTCCCGCAGCTCTCAGGCAGTGGCGAGGCTGCTGGCCTGTGGCCCAGTCTGACCAGTGCGGGTCTAGAGTGCCTGAGGGGGGTGGAGGTAGTTGACAGAATGATACGAGAACTGAAGTAATTCATTAAATTCCAAGTGTGCGACGCGGCTCTCTCAACCACGCTGGGTCCGGCAGCTCGGGACCCACTCACCCCCCCCGAGCGTCCAGCGGCGGCCAGCCTGTCCCCCGCCCGTCCCGGGCTCAGCAATCTGGTTGCATGAGATCAGCTTTATCACGATCATCATTTAATGTCGACTCAAATGTGAGTGACATATACAGGGTCCGGCTTTCTCTTTCTGGCTTATTTCCCTGAGCATAATGCCCTTGACGTCCGTCCATGTTTTTGCAAATGGCAGGAATTCCTTCTTTTTTAAAAGGCTGGATAACATTTCGTTGTACGTGTATATAAAATATATATCTGTCCCATTTTCTCTAGCTATTCATCTATCGATGGACCCAGCTTGTTTTCGTTCCTTGGCTAATACAAATAATGCTTCAGTGAACATGGGGTGCGGAGACCTCTTTGAGGCATTGATTTTACTTCTTCGGACAAATTTCGGAGTGGGATCATATGCTAGCTCTATTTTTAGTTTTTCGAGGAACACCCCATACTGTTTTGCTAAGAGAATAGATTTTAGAGCGCTCTCTCTCTCTCTCTCTCTCTCTCTCTCTCACACACACACACACACACACACAGTAACTACATAGGATGATAGATGTGTTAACCAAGTTGATTGTGGTAAATATTTCACAAGTTATATGCATAGCAAGTCATTAATTACATTGTATACTTTAAATATATACAATTTGACATGTACCTCAAAGAAGCTGGAACAATAACTAGTATTATTAATAGTAACCGGAAACTTCCTGAAAGGTGAACCTTTTCAGTAGCTGTGACGTTGCGTCGTTGAATATATGCCCTTTGCCCTTTGATCTTTGTTGAAACATCTCATTTTACAACGAGCTGCCGGTGTCAACGGAGCTGGTCCAGAAAGATTAGGCTCATCGCGGAGTTGAAAACTGGGGTTCTCCTCAGAAACTTGGGCTCACTCCGCGCTGAACGACTCACCGTGAGCGGGAGGAGGGGTCGGCCGGGAGCAGCGGCCCAGACTTCCGGCGACGTCACGCGTTTTCGGGAGCTCAGCGTCCCCGTTTGTTCGCAGCTGCGCACAGGCGAGGGCGTCGCTTCTGCCGTCTGAATGCGTTCAGAGAACACGGGTTTAGACGTCAGGCAGGTCCGGCTCCCGCAGGTCTCAGTGCTGGGACGTCGTCCTGGCCAGTGGGAAGGTGTGGACGTCACCAAAGGGTTTGGCCAGGAAGCATTCCTTCGGGGGAGACAGGGTCGCACCCGGGAGCGCGGGTCGGGACGCGGCTGTGTGTCCCCGTGTGACGCGGACGCTGGCCTGGCCTGACTGAGCACCGTCACCTGCTGCACCTGCTCCCGGCTCGACGTTCCGCCTGGCCACACCTTCAGTCCACTGTCCTCTGTCTGGGTCAGCCAAGGCCTAGGGTCCTGAGCGGTCAGCTCAGACTGGCCTTGGAGCCAGAGAGATGATGGGGTGGAACTGCGACTTTCCTGTCTGTAGCCAGGTCATTGACATTAGTTATTCAAAGTCCCAGAGATTTTGTTAGCGGTGTTTATCTTGCTGGGCAAAGATGAAAATGTAGGTCAGAAACCTGCCGCTGCTCCTAGTACAGAGACGCCCGTGAGCTGTGCCCATTAGCTGCGGCCACCGTGTGAGGAAATGACAGCGGTGACAGAGGTCAAAGTGTGAGGAGAGAGGCAGAACTCCCCAGTGAGGTCAGTGAAAGCCGTTTCACAGAAAAGATGGGATGTTTGGCGGCCACGAGGATGGGAAGGGTCTGGATAGAAAGTGGGGGGGATATTTTCAGCATGAGGTATACGAAATAAAAGGTACAGGTGTGAAAAAGCACAGGAAACATTTGAGGAATGAGATGAAGTGGTCATTGTCGTGATTGAAGAGTAATAAGTTACCAGTTCTGACGGCCAGCCTCACCGTTCTTGAGAAATAGTCATCGTGTTCCCGGCATCTGTCGTTGCCAGGAGAACGGCGCCGGAGGGGATTACGGCAGCCCCGGCTTGCTGGGTGGGCTGGGGAAGGGGGACACACAATGTTATAAACGGCCACAGACGGCTCTGAGTGAGACTCGCGGGCTGTGTGAGACCGTGTGGCCACGGGAGACGCGGTGGGGACGGTGCCAGCCCTGGACTTGGCAGCCGGCTCTCTGTGATATTTCAGTGTCAACTTAAAACTTGGAGCTTGTAAAAATTCAGATGTCTGGGGCTCGTGGCTGGAGAGTGGGACGGGGGTTGTCCGGGCTTTGGGGATCTCCACTCGAATCAGAATTCCGTTAGAGTTTTAACTGAAGTGTTCGAAGCGTGAGGTGACCATGGAGAAACGTGCGGCGAGGGGGTGTTCCCGGCTGTTTGCTGCCCTCTGCTCACTGTGGACCCTCGTTCCCCCGCGCCCCCGAGACCCTGCGTGGTCTAAAGTGGAAAGGCTCTCAGAAGGTCTTCTAGGCGGGTGGTCCCAAATTGGCCGAGGGACTCCGTGCATCTCAGCCTGTACCTCTCAGCCACGGGGTCTCCATCTAGGGCGGCTCTTGCCATAAGAAACAGGAAAAGCAGCAGACCTTTGGGACACAGCGAAGAGCCGGGGGGTTGGCGGAGAGCAGCTCTGCCTTAAGGGAGTAAAAATATAATGGGAAACTGGTAGGCCAGAAGCAGTAAAAAGAAGGTAGCTTCTAGTTTATGCAAAAGAGTTAGGAATATTCCAACCAAGAGAGTGATCACTTGGAAAAGAAAAACTATTCGGTGGCCAGAGACCCAGGGTGAAAGCTCAGCACCGAGGGATCCACTTAAGTCTGGAGCTTCAGAGACTAGAAGGCGGGGCACCGCCCAAGACGAGGGGGGGCGGTTCTGCGAGTATTCAAAAGGAGAAAGGTCAAATAAGTCAAATGTGTGCACGCTTTCTTTACCGGTCGACACCATCGTAATGCGTAGTTTGTAAGCAGCGATTTCAGTCAAAAGCGTGTGTGCGTGCACGTGTGCGCGTGCATGTGTGCGAGGCTAGACGGGGTAGGTATGCATTTGTTTACTCTCTACCAAAAAGGAAAATAAGCCTAAGGTATCATCCTAATAAATGGAAGCAGGTATGCCTGCTTAGAAAACCCTTTACTCTCAGCGACGAGCCTTGTACACGTGTGTGTGGCCGGAGAAGCCCAGAGCCGGGCGCGGGCTGGGATGTGGGACACATCGCTGCGGCTTCGCCGCCTTCGGTTACTGGCGGCCGTGGGAAGGGGCGGGGGGTGGGGGGCTCCCTTTCCATCCGACCTCCACCTCCCGAGCGTGGAAGGGCGCGGGTCACGGGGTCACGGCGTCATCCTCAGGACGAGGCGCGCCGAAGCGACACCGGAGTCGCGGTGTCTGAACGGCGAGGACGTGAACGCGGACACCGAGCGCCGGCCAGAGCCACCCGTGCGGGCCGTCACCGCCCTGCGCCCGGATCCCCCGCACGCCCACCGCCAGCTGGCGCCCGCCGCGGCTCGCGGGACAAACCCGGACGGGTCGCCACCTGCCCCGGGAACGCGGCCGCCCCGGGTTCCCGACCTGAGGCGCGAGGCGAGTGACGTCGCGCCCGTGTGCACAGGCTCGGGGCTGACCGGGCGACAAAAACGTGATGAGGGGCGAAGGCGCCGCGAGACGAAGCGGTGACGTAGCGCGGTGACGTAGCGCGGTGACGTAGCGCGGTGACGTAGCACGGTGACGTACAAGTGGTGATGTAGACGCGGTGACGTAGGCGCAATGACGTAGCGTGGTGACGTAGCACGGTGACGTAGCGCGGTGACGTAGGCGCGGTGGCGTAGCGCCAGGCACCCGGTCCGCCCTGCGTGTCAGCAGGAGGCCTCCCGGGGCCCGGGAGCCCAGACCCGGCGTCGTTCTTCCCTCCTCATCTTCCAACTGTCGCAAAGCACAGGCTTCTAGGAGGCCGGGCCGTGGCGGGCGGTCAGGTGCGCGCATGGTGCCGCGGAGTCCCCGCCCGCCCGCTGAGCACGTGCACGGGGCAGCAGTGGGGCGCAGGCAGGACCCCGCAGACAGCAGACGCCCCCAAAGCGGAGCTGTCCCCCCCTTGCAAGCATCGGCTCCGGTGCACCCGTGTGACATGCTGGGGACCCAGCTCCGCCACCCGCATCGGAGCGTTCGTTAGTGGTAATTACAGCCCAGCTGGGCAAGAGCGACTTCGGTGGCCCTTCGCGGTCGGGTGTGGGCGCCGCGTCCCGGTCACGTGACTTCCCCAGGAGCGGGCCTCGACCTGTCCGTGCGCCCCGGAGGACCCGCGCTGCTCACGCCCGTCGCCGGCGCGCACGTGTGTGCGCCGTGCGGCGCCCGAGGCGGGGCCGGAGGCGTCACAATTACAGACGCGCTCGTGGACTGCTGGCAGTCATGCCTGTGTTGCTCGGCAGGTTCCAGATGTCCAAGTAGAAGGAACCTGAGGTGAATAAATCTGTGCACGATGGATGTGTGATAAATGACAGCTCAAAGCGATCTGGGCTTAGGGATAAAAGGACCGAAGTAAAGAGAGAAATGCGTCCCCAGTGGGGTCGCAGGGGCTGTGAGGTCCTGGGGGTGCCCGAAGCTTCTCACGCTGGGTGACGGCCCCCCTGAGTGGGACCCAGAGGCCCCGCGGGCTCTGTCCCAGGGCACAGTAACCGCTGTGCTGTGGATGAGCAGTTTCTTCTCTAGAGGGGAAGCTCTTCTTGAGGCGGACCTGCCGTCCATCTTGCTATCCCTACCCCACCCCCACCCCCCCGTACTCCACACCCACCCCCCTCACAGGAGGGTCTCAGGAAGCCGTTATTTGGCGATGAAGATGGCACGTGTAACCATTCCAGTTTACAGCCACCTAGTTCGGCAGTTCAGGTGCAGAGTGTTTTTGTTTTGTTTTCTTTTTTTTGTTTGTTTTTTATGAGGAAGCTACAACGTAAGATGAACAAGAGGCAGATGTCCACACGAGCTTTCTGTGACCGTACGTGGATGAAATGGATTCAGAGACCAGTTACCATTCTCTGTCAAATTTGTCTATAACCTGTGTTCACAAATTACTCTCAATGACTTGTTTGAACAAAACACACCCAGAAAAATATCATAAAACAGAAAGCGAAAGCCAGGAGGAGCAAATTAATTAACTATAAATGGAGATTAATAGAATTGCAGAGACCAAAATTAATATTTAATTTTTAATTTCCAGGCATTTATGGCAAAAGGAGGAAGTTGGCCATTCACCACACTCTCATTAGCAGAGAAGGGAAGTTTCCAAATTTTTCTCCAGAGTGGCAATATTTTTTTTTCCATGCTAAATTTGAGAATAAAATTCACCCTGGGGCTTTATGCCCGGGACCAGAAAAATAAACATATTTGCTGTTCTGAACAGAAGAATGTGAAATTCAACAGCAGATTATCTGTGAGTTTCCCTCAATGTAATTTTTTAAATCAAGTCTACGCCATCACAAACAACTCACAGAGGACACACACACGCACACGCAGATACACACACTCACTCCTGCACACACTCCTTTATACATTTCTTCCTTCGCAAGCCGTATTTGCCTGACCTATCCCAGGTCACTGTGGCAGGTATGGCCAGATGTCCAGAAAGCAAGAAGCCAGTTTTTCTGATTGAACCCTCTCGTAGGAAATACTCATTCTACCAGATAGAATGTGATAAACGTGTAGGATTCAATCGTGGACGTTGAGTCTGGGTGATAAATAACATACCGGCCAACGCATATGATTATCCCGCTATTAGTCAAAAGCAGTACGTGTGAAGAACGTCATTCCCATGGTGCAGACATCGTTCTGAGTCAAAGAGCCCTTTTTACGCCCCGTTGCGGCAGGAACGCTGGCGTAGAGCGTGAAGCGTCCGCGGTGCACACGTCCTGGGATCAGTGGCTGGTGTCGGCCGCGCCCCGCCCCTTTGAGAAGCAAACCTCTCGGCTCCGACGATCATCGCTTTGCACACGCAGGAAACCGGCCACGCTTTTGTGTGGCCGTCACCTCGAAGGATCCGGGTTTGAGGATTTGCAGTGGCCTTGTGGGGGCCACAGTTCATTTTCCAGTGAGCTTTATTCTTCGGTATAAAAGCAGTATAGCACATATAAAGTGAGGAAGAAGGGCCAAACTGCCAATAGAATTTTAATAGTTGTTATATAACTGGAAACAAAACTCCTACACTTGGTAATTGTCCCTCCCCAACAATATTGGCTTTAACATAAATCTAGACTCTAAAAGCAAAACTATGTCTAAACTACAGTGCACAAGGGGGAAGGTGTCTCTCCACGGTGGGGAGGGCACGGGCTGGGATCAGGCGGGAACACTTCCACGGCTCCGGCCCGGCGTCGGACGCGGCTGAAACTGGCTTTGTTCTTGTCTCTACCTGGGGAGAACCTCTGCTTAGACCTACTCCGTCTGTCCCTTCATTTCATTGTAACCGTTCCCTGCTTTTTCTAGGCTGTGTGCAATGTTCTTTATAGAATAAACACGCAAGAAAGCGAATACCTACAACAATGGTAAAAGCCGTGCGTAAAATAGGGTGCAGCCAAAGATAATAGCAAGGTCACAGTCTGGTAAGACGGAGTTCCAAGGAGGAGGGAGGCCTGAGCTTTGGGGAGGATGAAATGAAGCAGCAAAGAATGAAAGGGAGTCCACTCAGATAAGTCACATTAGCGCTTGAAGCCATTAGTCTCAGATTTCCAGGCAGAAGATGAAGGAGTTCATTATGACAAGACCAGCCTTACAGAATTGCTAAAGAGAGTTCTTCAAGATGAAATAAAAGGCTAATTAGTAACAAGAGAACATATAAAAGTATAAAATTCACTCAAAGCTAATTATACCTCAGTAAAGCTGAGAAAGAAGGAAAAGAATTCATCTAAAAATGTTTGCCTGTGTTTCCTCTAAACTGGAGAAAGAAGATGAACTGTCAAAATTTTAAGATCAGAAATAAATATTTCAATTATCGAATAGTCTAGAATGTTGATTCTAGGAAGTAACCGTCGCATCAGACGTGATTTGAGGGTTAACTCTCCCAGGTGCCGCCTCTGTAACCAGGTCTGGTTTACTCAGATCTCGCACTTTTCTTGGCTATTGGAGAAAAATCAGTACCCACCTCCACTGGACATGTATCGCCATACAAGCCTAGCCTTCGCTCTCACCCTTTTTTGGGGTTCTGTATTCTTCCTACATTTGAGGGTTTACAATGATGAGACTCTGACATTGAACACATAGTCTGACATATTGAATGGTTCAAGACTATGCACTTGACCAAAATACACTCATGTAAAACAAGGAGGAATATCTACAAAGAAACTGTAGAGTAAGAGGCCTGAGGGTTTGAATAAGAGGCCACGCAAAACAGAGAGTAAAACATGCTCTCTTGTCTATCTGGAATATATGTATATAAACTTGTTATATATACACTTACATATAAACAAATTATGCTTATATATGATAACACTTCTTAATATATAATATATGCGTATAATACACAATAACTTCACTACTTAGCAACACATTCCAATAAAACAAAAGTTGGGTAAACTCTTGCCCAATTAGATTTTTCTAAGACTGCTGAAGGCTGAAACTATGATGAAATAGAGAACCCCCTCTTCTGGGAGTTAGCATGTTTCTATTTAGAGAGTAGTTTGGCAAGAACCTGAAAATTACGTATACCCTCCTATCCTAAATCTTAGTCCCGGACATGATCCTAAGTAATAGTCCAAAAGCTGAAAAACAACTAATGGGCAAAACTATGACTTATAATGTTATAAGTAATGGCACAATCGGTGCCCTGCAAACAGGTGAGGTATAGGAAGCACCTGTCGAGAAGGGAGAGGTTCAGACGTCTGAGATAGCACGTCTTCGGTGGCATAAAGCCTTCCCGCCTTTCTTCTGCTGGAGAAGGCATTTCCTGGGACACTTACGGGGCAGCTGCCACAGAGGGCCACCTGTCCCATCAGACGCACGGTGCCTCTGAGTCCCATAGGACCCAGGGAAGGCGAGGTTAATACAGCGAGGAAAGGCACAGAGGCCACCCTCTGGGCACGTGGACTCGACCGAGATCATCCAGCCATGTGGGGCTGGTTTTCATCACCTATAAAACTAATGATAGGGACGATCTCATAGGGGTCCAGTGGAGATTCAGTGAGTCGATGGGAAGCCTGTGACAGCGGATGGTGGGCTGTTGCAAAGTCTGGGCCCTGCCGAGCCAGGGTGGCCGGGCGATGGCGACCCCTGCCACGCAGGCCCTGCCTTCTGGAACTTGCTCTTCGAGGGTCGATAAGGTCGACCCTGCTCGTAAGAGCGTCTGATGACTTTATTCAACAAACGCATATTATCCGTTATGTGTGAGTCGCTCTCTAGACCCTGGAAACAGATGCATTAATCCCTAAAAGAGGGAGCGAAAACTTATCCTGATGTGTTTCAGCTAATGAGACCCTGGAACATGGCTTCAGGGTCTTCACCAGCATGGTGACATTCCCCTCCCCCGTGTGGGGATGGTAGAGGCGTTGAGATATGAGGAAAACGTGAGCGTGTTTACTCTGACAGGAAAGAGTAACCGCAAAAGATGCAGGTTTAATGCTTTTTGAAACTCACGTTTAAACTATTCACAAAACCAGTACATAAGTGATTAAAAAACACATGCGAGTCATTTCTTACGTAAAATCTTAAGCTATGCATCATTGCTAGAGAGTTTCTACTCCATAGTTAATGAATTTTCTCTATACAGTTGCTAGTTCTGGGCAAAAGAAAAATCTAGCCTGTGAAGTGCAGATTTTTATCATACATATGAAATAAACCTCCCACTTTCATTCCCATAATATTCTTAATTTGACGCCTGATAAAACATGCTACAAATGACTTTCGCGAGGCTGGCGTATCCACTCACGTGACAACTCATGAAAACACAATATCGTTTAGTATTTACATAGCAAGGGGCAATGATACTAGAAACTATATGGACAATGTTTTTGAATAAAAAATATGCCAGCGTTTCTAAGAATTGACTTGTAAAAGGATAGTCGCACCTGCTTGGCCACAATTCGCCCTCTCGCCCAGTCCGAGGGAGAGAAG
The DNA here is from genome assembly GCA_003508835.1 of Eonycteris spelaea. Taxonomy (NCBI): domain Eukaryota; kingdom Metazoa; phylum Chordata; class Mammalia; order Chiroptera; family Pteropodidae; genus Eonycteris; species Eonycteris spelaea. The sequence goes on along the minus strand of PUFA01000002.1, from coordinate 1,268,847 downwards.
TTGGCCCTGACCTTGGCCTGTAAATCTGTTATCTCGCGACGTGTTTCCTTCATCAGTGCGGGCACGCACCGCCGTGAAGCCCTGGGGGGGTTGCACCCAGGGGCCCTTTGGAAGAGTCACATGAGCTGTGCAGCCTCCCTCGACGAAGGGCTGGCCGTCATGCCGAGGTGGGAGAGCCGCCTCAGCAGACAGCTGTGGCGGAAGAGCCTTCACCCCACTGCCCACCGTCACTGCCATTCCACGGTGACGGTTGGGTTTTCACGGGGACAGCGCACGGGTCCTACCTAATGGTTAGAAAAACGAGCCTTCAATCCATCGCATATCACTAAAAGGCACAGAGCCTTGTATGTGCGGTCGATGGCCACGTTTAAAACAATCCCAAAATGACACCGTAGAACCAAGAGAAAAAACAAATCAGCAGCAACCTTTCTGCCATATAGCTGTTTACACATGACAATGTTCATAAATTACAAGGCGATGAACGCCAGGTACTAAGTATTCGGTTAATTTAACAAAAATCTGCCGTGAAATCACTAATTGTATGGTGAGTAACATCCATTGGCATTGAAAATAATTTTAATTTTGTTTTTTATTTGTTGATTTTTTTTTTTTTTTCGCTGATCCCTATTTTGGTCATTCAGTCCGCTTTATTTTTTGGTGAGATTTTTTTCTCTCTGCTATTTTTCATAATAATGAAATAAATATCTAAGGGTACATGTAAATATCCATTTTTCCCCATGAGATAGGGTTCTGAAATTTGCCTGTACGCTGACTATGCGCACTTTTAATTTAACGGGCATTGTGCGTGCCCTTCCGTGAGAAGAGCTTAGGTGACCTGTCGGCCGTATCCATGCTCACGCTGGTTACAGCCAGTCACTATCTTTACTGCCAAATATGAGTACTTTACATGAATAAATGTCACTTGATAAATACGACGGATGTGGGACAGCCCTGGGGGCGATGTGTCAGAACCATATTTCTAAGCGCAGAGGGACAGACAAAACTCATCCCAGGGAAGAACGGACAGAAGGACCAAGGAAAGGCAAAGGCCCGATGTTGCGTGGCTGGCGGTCACCGTGCTCCTGACCCACGCCCTCCGCGTGTAGAGTTCCGTGTGTAGATGCGTTTCTGTGTGTGGACCGAGCGCTCGCACATGCTAAACGGACACGTAGAAATAAGTACCGACAGTGGAACCTGGAATCGTAAAGTCGGTTGTGTTTGGAACTCACGTAACCAGTGCTCCTATTTCTTTAAAGGGTCAATATGATTTAAATGAAGTTTTCTTCCCCCCCCCCCCCCAAGGACATGACTTAAATCACAGCTGGGTGAATTTAGGCCGTGGGCATACAGGCAAACGAAAAATTCCAAATAATTATACACCAGCCAGCGAACGTAATTCAACATTTTACTCCACTCCTGACTTTGACGATTCCCCGTATTGAATTTCAGAAAATGTGTTTGCTTTGTCTGGTGTTGGAAACTCAGTCCTTCATTCGGTCGTGAGAACTGACCTCAGAAGCGAGAACAGGGTACTGACTGCGTTTGGCCTCTCTGGACTCTGTTCCTTATTTTTAAAATGGAATAGGGTTGTCTTAAGGCTCACATGAAGACATGGAAGCAAATGTACTCTAAAAAGTAAGCCCTTCGTGCACAAGGGTGGTATTACAGTTTTTAAAATTTTCATTAAGTTCGATTGCCGATCTAAAATTCAGTTATACGCCTGAGAATTCTGGTTTACTAAGTAGGTTATCTAAAGTTCTGAACTTCTAATTTGACTAGTCAAAACCCAAAGCACATAAAAGGACAAAAAAAAAAAAATCCTGAAACAGATCCTATGCTAAATCAACGGGCAGAGTCATCATTCGTATTTTGAGACTGTTGCTGGAAACAGCACACATCTGACCGGGCAGCTGCAGCCCGCCGCTCGGGAGGGGGCCGGGGAGGTGAGGAGAATTTCAATCACCACCTGAGAGCAGCCCCAGCAGAGGCGGCAGCCCGAAGGCCCGAAGGCTCGGCGCCCGCAGCCGGGACGGAAAATTCAGCGTTTCCACCCACCGCCCCCAGAGGCCGTGTTCCCGGGGGGCTTAGCATGCCTGGTTTCAGAGACACTGAGGTGACCCAGCTCAAGGCCACCTGAGATGCGCCTCACACGTGGACACGCAAGGATCTGTTCTGCTAGAAGCTGCAGGTGCTCGCTGAGGAGCCGACGGTGGCCAGGTGAGGCCGACGTGACGGCGTCTTCCTGACGCTGACCCCGGACGGTGTCTCGTCCTGCTTTGCTCCTAGTTCTGCCGTGTCCATAGCAACATTTCAATTCCCAAACGGCTCCAGCACCCTTAATGGCATTTCTGGAGGCCCAACTACATAAGACGTGACTTTTCTTGTGGTTGCTTCATTTTTTTTTTTTTTTGGCAGAATTACTTGATTCAAATGTGAAGTTGCAAATTCGCATAAAAGTAAAGCGTGTGCGAAACGAAACAAAAGTAAAAACAAGTATATTTGTATAAAAAGTTAACATAATGGAAGTCAAAAGCTTGTCTTGAACAAAACTATTTGTATTGAAAACATCTTAGGGGAAGAGTAGAAGGTATTAATGTTTTCCTAAACAGCCACTTCCTTCCGCCTCTCTGTGCATTAACTCAGTGCCCAAAGGCTAAGGAGCGGCGAAGAAGAGAATGAGCCGAAGCCCTCGCGCCCGGTGTCCAGCCTGGTCCCAGAGGACCTGCCCGTGCACCGGCGATGGAACCGACCCCTGTGGAAGCCTCCGCACGCGCAGAGAGCGTGTCGGAGACGTGGGCTTTGCACGCCCTGCGCCGCGCCGCGCCTCCTCGCCGTCTTTCCGTGAAAGAAAACCCACCACTTCGCAGGTTCTCGTGACGGCCGCACGTCACAGGCGCATTTGGGGGCATGCGACCACGTCAGGACCCCCCGTGCATGTCAGAGCTGCATCGACCTCACCCTCCTTCACAGTTCAGCGCCTCGCCGGGGACGGCACCGTGAACCTGAAACGCGTATTTCGAATTTCCTAATCCCAGCACGCCAAGCCGCGGCGCTCCAGCAACGCCCCAGAGGGGAACATCACCGTTCGCGGTGCCGGGAAGTCCCCGGCGTCACCCGCCACGCTCGCCTCCGCTCAGCGTGTTGCAGCAGGGACTTAGGCCGCGTCAGTCGGGCTGCGGTTTCTGTTTTCTGCTGCCTGTTTCCAGGGGCTGTCACGTTCTCGTGGCTTCTTCAGACACCTCGCTGTCTTTTGTATCTGTTTTCCATCGGAAGTCACACTCAGTCACCTCGAGCACACCCAGCAGTGAGGACTCACGGGGGCCCAAATGGGTCCCGTTAACGTGGACAGAGGGCAGAGGCGTGACTTTACACGGGAGGATGAGACAAGCCGTTGTCACCATCCTTATCCTATTTTTTAAAGAAAAAAAAAAAACATCCGAAGTCAGGAACGCTTTGGGGTACACAGCCATGACAAAATCAAGGGCACAGGTGACGGCATTTCTAGAAACGATGAAACACAGTTCACGTGGTTGAGTGCCCAGGCTCGCAGTCCTAAGTGATAACCTGGACACTGAGCATCTGTCATGTGCAACGGACAGCCAAGCACATGGACTGTAAAATTGACCCCTTGCCTTCAGGAACTTCAAGGACATTGAGATGAGAAGGGTTTAAAGGACACGAATTCCGTTATTTCAGCGTGTTCTTTAAAGGGTCAGAAGGAGCGGGTTAGGAGAGGTGTGAAGGGTTGCTGTTTCCGCCAACAGTGAAAATGCGAGAAAGGCCCTTGGGGGCTGTACCTCCCTTTCGTCCTGGCGCTGGGATGGGGGTGTCCCCCTACGTGCTGGGATGGCCGTACGGCACCCCAGGGCTGCGAAGCCATCAGCAGTGGTGCCAGAGGACACGGTGCCTGGAGCACGTCAAGGGCCCGAGTCGGGTCCGGTTTCTCTCCGCCGCGGCCCCCACCGTGTGCGCATGCCGTTAACACGCATTCCCAGGAAGCCACGTGGATTGTGACACGTCGTGTCACGGGTCCCCTCATGTGTGTCACATCTCCTGTATTCCCCCGCTGATGGGCACCAGCTGTGTCTCTGCCTTGGCCGTCGTGAAGGCGTCCCCCTCGCGGTTGTGATCCTGTTTCCCTCGGATCATACCAGAAGAGGAGTCGCTCATCACGACGGAGGTTGTTTCTCGGTCGTCTGCGGAACGTGCATACGGTTTTCCACAGTGTCTGCCGGGTCACAGTCCCCCAGGCGTGCACGAGGGCCCCGTTTCCCCGCATCCTCGCTTGTCTTTGGATGGTGGCCATTCTAACAGGTTTGAGGCGATGGCTCATGGTGGTTTCGATTTGCCTTTCCCTGATGACTAGCTGAACACCTTTTCACGTATCTGTTGGACATTCGGATGTCGTTTGCAGAAAACGTTTCTTCAGGAAATTTACCCTTTTCTTTGGAATTGCTTATTTGTTCGCTCTTGGGTTACGGAAGTCCCTCGTGCATTTTGGCTATTAAGCGCTGACTGAATCTGCGCTTTGTCAGTATTGTGTCTCATGCCACAGTTTGTCTTTTCGTTTTCGTGAGGATTTTCTTTCCCGTGCAACCGTCGTTTTTTAACGCGCATGTCTGCATCAGCTTTTAATAAAAAAAAGAGACGGGTAGAGTTGAGGCCTTGACAATTTCAAAAGAAAACATTTTTCTTTTAGAAAGAAATATTTTTAAAATATAATATTTTTAGAAAGAAAATTTCTGAAAATATAAATCACATGACTGAAACAAAAGACCGTACGTGATTAAATACAGCTAGTGGCCGAATGTGGACACGTGTGGGAGCAGTGCCTCTCTGTTTCCGCCTCCTCGTCATCCCCCGCCCTCCCACCCATCCTCACCCGTGTGGTGGTTGACGCCGTGAGGACGCGGAGTCCCGTGATGTCACGGGTCCTGGAGAGAGAGCGAGCGCCGTGTCTAACGCTGACGAGCACTTACCCCGCTCGTCCACACGGAGAGGAACAGGTGGGACAGAAACACACGATTCCGTGCTCTGTGCGGGGGACGACATCTTCCTTAGCGAACGCTCTGACCTGGCCCCTCTGTACTTACTAAAACGTTCTTATGGTCTGAAAAATGGCCTCAGCAGTGTGGCAGTTGATTATGTTTTCTATGCAAGCTGAATTTAAGTACAAAGGTTTTTTAAGGAAAAAAAAACAAACCTCTGTCGGCTCAGGGCTGTGTCTGTGTGCCGATGGTCACAGGAAGCGGGATTTCGGCTTCATTCGGTGTGACGCTGAGTCACAGTGTCTGCTTCCAGCATCTGGAGAACCCAGCGCTCTGTCCAGCTGTACCTATCACACCTGTACCTGGGGAGTGAAATGAGTGACAAAGGAATTTTCTGGTAAATTCTTCTTCAGGAAAATGGAATGCTTTCAGGATAATGTGCCTTCCTCCGCTATAAGCATGTGCGCCCCAACAGATGATGAAACGCTTATGAAAAGCTCATTGTCTCCCGTGTGGCACTGACTGCATCCCACTCCAGTCTCCCTCGGGCTCACCTTTCCCTCGGCTTCCCACGGTCCCCTCCCACCGGAGTCGAAGCTTGTGTGTGCGTGCGTGTGGGTGGGTGTGTGAATGACTGTAGCCTGCCAGGCACTGTATGACTCACGGTTGGTTATAGAGCCCAAGAAACAGACATGGTCATTGCTTCCAAGGACTTTGTAGACTAATTGGAAGACTAATTAATATGAGAAGTGCATGCCAAAACCTGTGAGCTAGAACTTACAGAAGCGATAACGGCAATAAAATAAGCCTAGAAATAGCAAAACCCATTTATGTCCCCCTGGGCCTAGCTCTTCTGTTTCTCCTAGGCTAGCAACAGAAATGGGGAGAAAAAAAATCAAAATTGATTCCACACGGCCTGACTTGTGTATTTGCCAACTTGAGGGAGTGAATGACGGCGAGAACTTTCGTCTCCCTCTTCTCCGTGGCTCACCGCTTAGCTCCTCTGCGCTCCTCTGCGTCTGCACAAGGCTGGCGATGCGTGGGGAGGTCAGCGCGCCGATCGGCTGGGATCCGCACGGTTCACACTGTCGCGTCGCGGGCCTCGTCCTTCGCCTCCCTGTTAACGGACAGATCGCGAGGGGCGCGTGCAGGAGGCTCCTAGCTATGCCCCGCCCCGGCCCCTTCTCGCCGCACGCACTGAGACCGTGATCGCTTTCCCTCTAGAATAATTCTCTCATCAGCGTCTCCTTTTCCTGTCTAAAATTGCATCCGTTCTTCCTACTAGCATTTATTTTCCCTAAGTTAGGCTTTCTTGAGTGACTTTAACAGCACTTACTTCTTATAAAAATAATAACAATTAGTCTATGTCCGCGCCGCCCTGAACATGCCCGATCCCGTCTGATCTCAGAAGCTAAGCAGGGTCAGGCCTGGTTAATACTTGGATGGGAGACCACCTAAGAAGACTAGGTGCTGTAGGTGTAAAAAAAAAAAAAAAAGGGATTGTAAGCTGACAAACCTTGCAATCTGTGAGGTCAACCAAGGGTTGCCTCCCCTAAAAAAAAATTAATAAAATAATAATAATAATAATAATAACAACAACAAGAAGAAGTAACTTTAGAATTGAATGCTGTCTGCTCCATGACCTATTATTCTTCAGGCTCTGCGATTCAGCCAGAAGGCTTTTTTTTTTTTAAGACTTAGATTTTTTAGAGCGGTTTTAGATTCACATCAAAACTGTAAGGAAGACACCGATTCCCCAGGCGCCATCCACCCTGACCCAGGCGCAGCCTCCCGCATTGTCAGCATCCCTCACCACGGCGGACGCGCGCTGTCATGGGTGAACCCCTAGTGACAACCGTCATCACTTCAAGTCCACCGTTTTCACCGGGGTCCCTCGTGGTGTTGGACAGGTGTGTGATGACGCGTGTTCACCACTACAGAAGTGGACAGAGCAGTTTCGCTGCCCTCAAAGCCCTCGGCCTCCACCTGTTCCCCTCCCACCACACCCACAGCTCCAGGCAACCACGGATCTCTTACTGATGCTAGAGTTTTGCCTTTTCGAGAACGTCGCAGTGTTGGGATCGTACCCTTTGTCACCTTTCCAGATTGGCTTCTTTCACTTAGTCTCGTGCATTTAAGGTTCCTCCATGCCGTTTCATGGCTAACAGCTCGTTTCTTCTCGGAGATGGGTAATGTTTCATTGGCTGGATGGACCACAGTTTGTCCTTTCTCCGACTGGAGGAAATCACAGTCCCAATCATGACTAAAGCTGCCGTAAACCTCCTCGTGTGGGTTTCTGTGAGGACACGCGTTTTCAGGTCCCTTTGGCTAGCACCAGGGGCACTATTCCTGTATGGTATGGACAGGGTATATTTAATTTTGTAAAAAAAACCACCAAACCATCTTCCGAAGTGGCTGCACCACCTGCATCCCCACAGCAGTGATGAGTCCCACAGCCCCACGTCCCCGTCAGCAGCGGTGTCAGAGTCCGGCCGTTCTCGGGCGTGTGGCAAACTGTAGTCTTCCACTCTTATTATGTTTTGTTATCATCTCGCTAATAAAACAGCAAAGTCTCCCAGAAACATCCTACCCTTTCTTCCAGCACCATCTTTAAAACAACTTCCATATGGCAGTATGTTTCTATGAAGGTCGTTTACAAACACTTGCAAGAACATAACCGAATTTCATCTCCAAAGAACATTATTATTATTATTTTATCGCTAAGGACACAGATACTTAGAGATCTTAGCAACTGGTTCGAGAGAGACACTCCAAGGCTGAGTCTCAGCCCGGGGCTCTGTTTATGTCCCACAGCCCCAGGCTCCTCCTGCCTCTCTCTTGTCATGGCATTTTGTTGGGGACACTTATGGTTTACATATGTATTGATAATAAAGTGACAATAATAGCAGTAAGGTATTCATTCGGGAGGCCGTGTGCTTTCACCTCACTTAACTTTGATAACCCGTATTAGCTAGAAATTCTCTCCATTTTATAAGTGAGGAAAGTGATGGCATAGGTGGCCTGTGAGGACTTGGCACAAATTACATGTAGAAAACACAGTGAAGAGGTACACAGAAAAGATGATGTTACTTGTTCAAATATGAATAATACACAATCACACTTGTTTTAAAGGTAGAAATTCCACTAGTGAACAACCACACATGATTCAATTTTCAGTTTTTGATCTTAACAGATTCTCGATGAGTGAAAGACCCAGGATATTTTGCAAGTATGTTAAAACAGTTTTCTAAAATTTTTCTTTCTTTAATAATTAAGGTCACTTTTAGGGAAACTTCAACTTCAATAGATAAATGTAAATATTTTTTCCAAAACTATGATTGACCATTGAACAATGTGGGGATTTTAGTTGTCGGCCCCGTACTGTTGCAGAAAAGCTGCAAAAATCTGACCCGCGAGAAACCAAGCCGCACTCGGAGAGCTGGAGAACTCAGGTTTATTACGCCAACGGTCCCAGAGGAGCCGGTGCTCTGAAGATCTGGGCCTTGAGCTCAGTTGCAACATTGCTTATATAGAACTTATTTGGCGTGGGCTGATTGGGTAATTTGTCCTCCGGTGGTTGCCAACTTTGAGTGTGGAGTGTCCACGGGAGCAGAACAGAGAGCTGATTCGCCTTTGAGTGAAAAGTCCTCTTCAGTATAGTCAACAGTAACTCAAAAATTACACTCGGGATTTGACCAGACGAGGACGTTAACCGGGAAGGCTTCCTCCACGCGTCGTTTCTTGGTGGAGGTCGTTTTCCTTCCTTCCCCGCCGGAGCTCCACGCACAGAGATGGAGTGAAGGCAAACCAGCATCCGCATGCCCCAGCCACCGAGGCCTGATCAGATCACAGGACCCTGTCTCAATGACATAGCGGAAGTCAAGCCAACGCATGTGAATTTACTAGTGCGAATAGGCACATAAGTCATAGCAAGACGTGTTGCCCCGTGACTGTGGAATGTTCCCAGAGCCGCCAGCTCGCTTTAGGGATGTCAGTGTGTGAGCTGTAAGTCTCAAAGGAGAAATATCAGCCAAAAGTATAATTCAGGAAATTACTCTGAATTACACAGTCTTCTAAAAAATGACTTTTAATGTTTATTTGTTAAGATGGAAATTAGTTGCTTGTGAATTTTATGCATAACTCTTTTCTGAAAGCAGTTTCTTTTTATTATTGAAAAAAAAGTTATTCAAGCGAGCATCTCATGCTGTGCTATTAATGAAAAATAATTTATGCAAAGCATGAAGATTCTTTGTATATTATGGTAATGTTTGAGTTATTTTGTTTGACTAAACAGCTTTTAAATTCAACAAACTTCTTTTTCTAAGGGAGAGAAAATTAAGGTTAGACCGAGTTAGAAGTTTTTCCAGGAGTAAATGAACACAGATACCTTCATTTCGTAAACTAGAATTGTAAGTTCGCATTTAAATTTGTTTAAACAGAAGTTTCATGCAATATTTACTTCAAAATATGAAATTTTAGTCTGACAGCTTATAAATTATTGTGACATGCGTGCTGCCACCATAATTATCACATTTTATCTAGGAAGACACGCACTGAGCATTAATTTTTTTAAAAGAAATAATACACTGTCTCTTTAAGTTTAAACCTCAAATTATTCTTTTTTCGTTAACTCCATATATTTGAGTATATTTAAATTAAAAAACTGTGGGTTTTCTGTTTTGAAAGAGGCACGTTTCTCAGTTTGAAAACACAAACCCCAGATATTTCCAACACAGTTTTACGGTCAGCGACACCCGTGTCAGGCTGGGCTCTGAGACCCGCGAGATACTTTCCAGATCGTTGGCCGTGGCGTCGAGGACGTCCGCACGCTCCCGAACGCGGCCCAGAAAACACCAACGTCCTCACCGACGCTGCGGGTCGCCTGGCCGCACGGGAGGCGCCAGCATGTCGCCCTTACCGCCCGCTCACTGCCTCGCCCGGAGTGGGAAACGAGCGAAGGGAAGGGGGGTACGCAGAGGATGCTGGCGGGGGGAGGTGGCCTCGGGCCGCCCCGTGCGCCTGTGGGGCCGTGTCTGCGTCACCACCTGTCCCCTGCGGCGTCTCTGCCCCGGGCTCCCGACAGCCACTCTCGTCGCCGTGGGAAAGCGCAGGCTGGACGTTAAGGAGCATTCTTCCCTTGGCCTCTTGGGCACATACACGGCCCAGGCGCGTCAGACCCACGAGCTTTCGAGTGCAGCGAGGAGCAGCCGCTGAGGCGGGCCACGCGCAGAGGACCGGGCTTCCTGGCGTGCTCGCGGGAGGCCCGCAAGGCAGGGCGGAGGCCGTGGCGTGTGTGCGCCGCCCTCCCGGCATCGTGCAGGCCTCTGTGCCCTGCACAGTGCCCGGCGTGCGCACGTGACACGCAGCCAGTGGCCCCGGCTACCCCCGAATTCTGTCTTCTCCCCATGGGAAAGCTTCTCGGCCACCCACGAGACAGGGATGGGGGACAAAGAAGAGAGGGGGAGTCAAGCCAGGGACAGGAGGAGAGAGTCTCCCCTCTGCCACGTGCCTGTGGCCTTGGACCAGCTCCCATTCCGGCCCCAGGCCACCAGGACGCAGACTGGCCCTCCGCGACGTATTAAAACGACGTGTGTCCATTCGACTCCCTTGCTTGCCCACCTAGCAGCCTCCGGGCCTGGCACCCGCTGATCTCCGCATCTGAGCCCGTTCCTGTTTTGCTGTTCTGTTTGTTTGTATTGTTTTACATCCTGCATGTGTGACATCATACTGCACTGCCTTCCTCCGCCCAGCTGACTTCACTGACGAGATGCCCCAAGCTCCGCTCCTGTCGCCCGCTCGGCAAGGTTTTCTTCTTTCCTGACGGCTGAGTCATCTCCCGCGGGGGATGTGTGCGCCACACCGTCACATAACCATCCGTCGCACGGCGGGGCACTAGCATTCCTGTTTCTCCACACGCTCGCACAATCGCCACGCCTTGTCTTTTCAATAAGAGCCGTTCTAAACGGCTTGAAATAATACCGCGTTGTGGCTTCGATTTGGCTCTCCCTGCTGCCCAGTGATGCTGGCCGTCTTTTTATGTAGCTACTGGGCATCTATGTGCCTTTGACAAAAAAATGTTTATTCAGAACTTCTGTCTAACGTCTGTCTATTCTCTAAGTGGATTTTTTTTTTTAACTGCTGAGTGGTATGTATTTTGGATACGAACTCCCTATCGGGTTTGTGATTTGCAACGCGTTTCCCTACTCAGTAGGTCGCCCTTCCATCTTGCTGATGGTTTGCTGTGCTGTGCAGACGCTGTTTAGTGGGATTGAGTGCCACTTGCTGCTTTTGCGTCGCGTTTGCTTTTGGTGTCAAATCCAAAAAAAAAAAAAAAAAATCAGTGTCAAGACTGATGTCAAGGAGTTTACCACCTGCTTCCTTCTAGGATTTTTATGATGTCAGGTCTCGCATTTTAAATCCTTAATCTGTGTTGAGTTAACGTGTGTGCACGATGTAAGATGACAGTCCCATTTCATTCTTTTCCACGTGGCTGTCCAATTTTTCCAACAGCATTTATTGCAGAGACTGTCCTTTGCCCATTGCATATTCTTGGCTCCTTTGTTGTAGATGAATTGAGCACATGTGTGTGGGTTTATTTCTGGGCTCTCTATTCTGTTCCACAGATTTAAGTGTCTGTTTTTATGCCAATGCCGCACTGTTTTGATTAGCATAGCTTCGTGGTATAATTTGACATCAGGAAGCATGAAGTCTCCAGCGTTGTTCCTTTTTCTCCAGATTGCTTTGCCTATTCAGGTCTTTTTGTGGTTGTACAGAAATTTCGGATTGTTTGTACTATTTCTGTAAAAAAAAATGCCATTGGAATTTTGATAGGGTTGCACTGAATCATAGATTGCTTTGAATAGTATGGACAACATTTTAACAATATTAAAATCCTCTGAGTCCATCAACCAGAGACACTATTTATTTTTATGGGACATCGATCAGCTGGGTGTCTATATTTTAAATTAATTTTAACAGCTTTATTTATATGCAATTGATTTACAATAGCTTTACCTTTTGTGGGTTTGAACATATGTACAACTAATTTTCACACTCTATTTTTTTCTTATTTTGGGCAGTTCTTAAGATGTTTTGAGGTCCCTTACCTCCCCACCTCCCCTCTGTCCTCTGCGTTAGGATCAACAGGAGAGGAGACTGCAAATTCTTTACCGATAAGACATTTATGTATGGACAGAATTCAGTAGCACGGTTGGCAGAATCGTCACATGTAAGGTCAGAACACTGTGCAAGCCTCAGATCCTCTGCAGATGTGGCAGATACTGGCTCTTTCCCTGCAGAGACGACGACATCCCACCAGCACAAGGGGCAGCTTTTTTTTATTTTTTTTGACGTGCGTCCCCAGCGGAGGCGCAGGCCCACGTGAGCAAGCACGGGAGCACGTGCGATGGGCGCCGGCTGCTTCCTTCCACCGCGGAGGCGCAGACGCGGTCACAGCCGGGTCCGGGGCCCGGCCGCGTGCAGCGGGCTTGGCGCTGCGCAGCCACGTGTCCCTCGTTGTCCTTGAACAGAACACTCAGTGACTTTTAAATGTTAAGCGATCCCCGGCACCCTGGAGAACGTTTGATTTAAACATTTCTTACACAATCGCTAACACCAGGCGGGGGCGTGGCAACGCGCATCCCCCGGTGGCGGTGAGATGCCCCCCGCGCCTCCGTCTCCGCGAGTCCGAGGATGAGCGAAACCCCATTAGCGGGCGTGCGGCGCAGGTGCTGCTCCCGCTTCGTCTTCTTTTGCATTTGCGTGAAATTAAAAAGCCTAAAACGGGAGTCGCGTTTGCGCGTAAGAACCAGGGCCGTCCGATGCGTCCTCCCGGCCGGCGCTGCGGCACCGGGAGTCGCCTGCGCGCCGCGCCCGAGACTGGACGCTGTGACCTGGGCAGTGCTTGTGGCCATCTTCAGAGCCCAAATCCTTTTGTGCCAGTTTGTATGAATTTACTTGTAGATGTTTATCCTTTCTGATGCTGCCATGAGTGTAATCGCTTTTCAAGCTTTGTTTTCGGACGGCACGTGGCTGGTGTGCACAACACAAGTGATTTTGTTTGTTGGTCTCGTACACCCCATCTTTGCTGTAGTGCGTGTGTAGGGGTGTGTGTGTGTGTGTGTGTGTGTGTGTGTGTGTGTGTGTGTGTGTGTGTTCTTTGGGGCTTTATACGGAATCACTTCATCTGAAAGTATAGTTTACTTTTTCTTTATAATTTGGATGCCTTTTATTTTTTCTTGCTTAATGACTCTGATTAGGACTTTCAGTACAACGTCAAATAACAATGGTAAAAGTGGGCATTTTTTGACTTGTTCCTTATTTTAGGGAGAAAGATTTCAATTTTTCAACATTAAGTACCAAGTTAGCTCTAATTATTTTAATAAAAGGCCTTTATTATGCTGAGTAGATTCCTTCAATTCCTGTTTGTTTGTTTTCTGAGTGCTTTTGTAATGAACAGGTGATGTATTTTGCCAAGTGCTACTTCTGTCCATTGAGATAATCTTGTAGTCTTTTTTTCCCCTTTCTTGGTTAATGTGGTGTGCGACATTTATTGATTTCTGTCTTAAATGACCCGTGCATTCATGAGATAACCTTGACTTGGTCCTGGTGTAGAACCCTTTTAATGTGCTGTTGGATTCAGTCTGTTAGTATTTTATGGAGGATTTTTACATTTATATTCATTGGAGATACATTATTTGCAATTTGCTTGTGGAATATTTTGTTGGCTTAGGGCCTCACAGAATGTATTAAGAAGTATTTCCTCTACTATTTTTTGAAAGATTTTGAGCAAATCTTTTTAAATGTTTGGTAGAATTCACCAGTGATATCATCTTGTCCTGGTCTTTTCTTTGTTGAGGTTTATTTTTATTATTACTGATTCAATCTCTTTGATAGGACTGTTTTTATATTTCTTCTTGAGTCAGTTTTGCTAACTTATATTTATAGAAATTTATCTATCTTCTAGATTAATAATGTATTCACCTATAATTACTCATAGTAAGTTTTTAAAGTTCTTAAAATCCTTTTACTGTCTATAAGGTTGATGTGTCTTCTTTTTAGCTGCTCTAGCTAAAGTCTTGTTAATTGTGTTAATTTTTTCAAAGCACTAGCTCCTGGTCTGTTGTTTCTCTATATTGTTTAACTATTTTCTATTACATTTATCTCTGTTCTCATTACTTTTTCTGCTGGATTCAGGTTTGCTAATTTCTTTGTTTCTAGTTCCATTGGTGTATAATTGGGTTTTTGATTTGAGCTATTGCTTCTCTTTTAACGGAGTAATTTATAGACATATGTTCCCTTCTGAGCACTGCTGTTGCTGCGTCCCCTAAGTTTCGGTAGGCTGTATTTTCTTTTACTTCATTTGTCCCAAAGTATTTTTTAATTTCCCTAGTAATTTCTTTGTCCATTGGTTACTTAGGAGTGGGTGGTTTAATTTCCACATATTTGTTAAGTTTCCAGTTTTACTTCGGCTAATTGTTAGCTTCATTACATCATGGTCATAGGGGATACTTTCTATGTGTTCGGTGTTTTTAAATTTGTCGATAATTGTTTTAAGGTCTAACACGTGGACAGCTCCACGCACCACGTGCACGTGAGAAGAACGTGCAGTCTGCTGCCTTCTGCTTCCGCCGGTCCGGGTGCTATTTCGGTCTAGTCAGATTACAGTGTTGTTCGTGTTCTGCATTTCTTGACTGATCTTCTGTCTGAGTTCTCTATCTATTATTCAAGGTTAGTATTGAAGTCTCAGCTCTTTTTGGAGAAGTGTCTATTTCTTTTTCAGTCCTGTCAGGATTTGCTTCACGTATTTATGTATTCCAGAACTCTATTTTTGGTGTGTATAGGCTTCACATCGATTACTTTATGATAAATTGACCCTTTCACCAATAAATAATGTCCTTTTCTTATTAAAAAAAGTTTGACTTCAGGTTTCTTCTGTCTGATATTAGTTTAGTAATGGCAACTCAGCTCCCTTTTGATTACTCTTTGTCTGGCATATTTTTTTTCACACTTTTACTTTCATTCTGCATGTGTGTGCTTGGGTCTAAAGTGAGTCTCTTACAAATAGCATACCACCAGCAGCTGCTCCGAGCGTCCCCGCGCGGTGTCCCGGCCCGACCCCGTGGTCTGGCTTTGCAGCCTGAGAGAGCGCTGGGCAAGGGTGGTGGCCTTGGGTTCTCAAATCGAGTCCTCAGCACCGGGGTCCCCAGCATGGCAGACCCCTCAGGATCCTCCGTTCAGAACAGTGATGCTAATGTTCCATTTGGAGACTACGGATACCTAAAATGTTTCCTCTGCTCTAAACGTTGAGAGCATCTATAGACCTTGCTCATAATAATTTCAGAATTAGTACTGTTACATTTATTTTACAAAGGGGGACATTCTAGTCCAGGGTCAATTAGTTTTGATTCTTATAACACATAGTTTCTCACCCTGGTAATTATTACTTTCCAATAGCACCTCGTCAATATTCTACTACTACTTTTTATTCCAGCCCGTTCTCTGAGGAAATTGCTCTTTCCGTTTGCCTGTAAAGAATGAAAGCACTGAAAACTGAAATATTACATGCGAAGCAATGTCTCATAAAAATGTCAACTGATACTAAAATTCTGCTTTTGGTTGCGTAAGTCATACTGAAGGATGCCACCTCTGTTCTACCTGGTTAAGTAATGCTGTCATTCATCATCGTTTGTATCTGTTATTAAGTTGATAGGATATAACCAATCAGGCCTTGTTATTTCAATAAGAATTTTGTGCTTTTAAATGTAGTCAGCAACAAACACTAAAACCAATATGCCAGAGCTGCTTCATCATCCATCCTGAATTAAAAAATACACATCTGTCCAGTATCCAAATGTAATTAAAAAGCAATTCTGTGTTTTAAAGGATTTCCTGAGGACCCCCAGTAAAAAAGCCAGCAGACCCTAACATCTCTCCCTCATTCCCCAGCCCTCTTTCTTTGCAGAGAACTCTCTCCAGTCCACTCTTCACGCATTTGTTACAGCCCCCAGATTCTAAACCCCGTAACAACTGCTGAAATGCAGACCTCACGCGCCTTCCTGTTCCCACGGTTAACAAGTGCACACAGAGCATCCTGGGTTTTAAGCACCATCCGCATATTCACCTGATCAGCCAGTACAATCCTCTGACAGAGCCACAGTCACTGTTCCCGTTGTTAAAGGACCCAGTGCAGGTGGTCTTTCGTTGACCGAACGTCTGCACGCCCTCAGGAACTGGGACTCACTCCACCCTGCCCTTTGCTTCCCCACCACTGGCCTCATACCCTGTCCACTGAGTCACACTGCTTAGTGCGCCCCTGGGACCAGGCTTCATCTCGATGGTTAGGACATGCCCCCCCATGCTACCGCCCACAGTAATCCTGCCACTTGCCCACCACTTACCTCTATGCCTCCTTTGATTGTTCTGGTCATGAAGCTCAGAGAAAAGGGAAAAAATGATAATAATAGAGCATTCCTTGACCTGCAGGACAAAATCAAGTGATCTCATATGCATGTAACGTGAATGCACAGAGGTGTTGGAAGGTATAAGAAAAGAAAAATACTTGTAGAATATTGGCTTAAAATTTTCAGATTTGAGGCAAATTGTAAACCTACAGACCCATGAAGCCTAACTAACACCTACCTGAATAAAGGAAACGGTACCAGTCACTCTAAAATCACATTCCTGAAAGCCAAGCAGAAAACACATCTTATGAACATCCAGAGATAAAAGTTGTGTATGTACAGAGGAGTGAACATAATGTGACAGCAGACTTATTCTCAGGAGATAAACTACACAGTCCAGAAGAAAATTGAGTCAAAGAAGGGGAAATGGAAAGAGTATCTGTAGCTTAGAATTTTATACCCAGTGAAAATATCTTTCAAAAAAAAAAAAAAAGGATTCATTGCCGGCATGTGTACAGTATAAAAAATATCTAAGAAAACCATATAGGTGGAAGGAAAAAATACCAAATGTCATATAAACTGACAAGAAGGGACGAAGAGCTCTTGAAATGGTAAATATGCGACTAAATATATTTCTAATTGTAATCTTTTTAAGAGCCTATTGACTACAAAATAGTTGACTGTCGAAAGCAAAAAAAAAATTTTTTTAATGTATTTTAGGGTTTACAACACATGCACAAAAATATAGGACAGCACCGGCACAGCAGGCAAGCGGAAGGGCCGGAAACACGTGGCGGGACTGTGCTCACACGGTAGGCGAGATGCCATCTGAAGGAAAGCTGCAGGAAGAAAAAAATTCTGGAAACCCTAGAGCAACCACTAACATATAATAACAGTAAGAGAAAGGTTCGGCTAATAAGTGAGTAGTGGGAATAAAATGGAAATTTAAAACATCATTAATCCATAACGAGGTGGTGAAAGGAAAAAGTCAATAAACAAAATGGAAAGAAATGGAAGCAAATGGTAAGCCGGTCTGCGTAAGTCTACCTGCGTGAATACATAAGTTAGATTAAATGCTCTAAAATCTCCAAATGAGAGGGAGGACTGTCAGTGATAAGCAAACCGAACTATTTGCAATCTATGAGGGAATTTACATTAACATAAATGCATAGAAAAGTCAAAAATAAAAACAAAAGGATATGTAGTGCAAATACGTATCAAAGAAGGCTGAGTTGTTAAATTAATGTCAGACAAAAACATTTTAGAACAAGGGCTATCCCAGAATCAAAGGTAGACAATACATAATGACCAAGGAGTCAATTCATCAAAAGAATATTACAGTCCTAAATGTGTCTGCACTTAATAACGGAGCTTCAAAGTAAATGAAGCAAAACCTGATAGGTTTGAAAAGTAAAACAGACAACCTACAGTTAACAGAAAGTCTGTTAATTCTTTCTCAATAATTGATGGAATAAGTAGACCTAAATTAATAAGGACATGGAATTGAGTAACACTATTAACTCACTTGTCCTAATGCTATTTTTAAAACACTCCACCAACGACAGCGGAATACACATTCTTTTCAAGTGCACATGGAACATTTACCAAGATCAACTATATCCTGAGTCATTAAAATGGCCAGATAAACTTAAAATATTTGAAATTCTACAAAATATATTTTCTGATCACAGCAGATTGAGACTGGAAATTGATAAACGAGTATCTGGAAAATATCCAAATATTTGGAAAATGAACAATACTTCTAAATAACCCATGGGTCAAAGAAGATATCACAAGGAAAATAAAATATTTGCACTACATAAAAATGGAAACCCAAAACATTTTTAAAAATTCAGCAAACCAAATTCAGTAATTTATAAACTAGAACATACCATGAACAAGGAGAGTCCATCCTAGAAAAAGAAGTTTGGTTCAACATTTGAAAATTAATGTAACACACAATATTAACAGACTAAAAAGGAAAAAAACATATGATTATATCAGTAGATGCAGATAAGGCTTTTGACAAAAATTCAATCCTTATTTATGTACAAACTCTCAGCTAACGAAATACTAAAGGAAAACACTTAAACACAGTATCCTATAGCTAATTTCTTTCTTGAAAAGAGACAATGTGTTCCTCATAAGATCAAAAACAAGACAAAAATACCTATTTTTACAACTTTTGTTCAGATTGTTGTGGAGTTCCCATTCAGTGCTGCGAGGCAAGAAAACAAAATAAAAAGCATAGCAAGAAAGCGGGAAAAACGTCTTTATTTGTATGATATCATCACCACCTGGATTTTTTTTTTAATCTATCAAAATTTACTAGAACGACTGATATTAAAATAGCACCTTGTATCAAGGCCAACATTTATATTAATGCCAGCAATGAGCAACGGGAACATGAAATCTTAAAGACTATGCTATTTATTATAGCATCAAAATATAAAATGTTTAGGAATAAATAAATCTAAGGTACATGCAAGACTATGGTAAAATGATAAAACAGCTGAGCGAATTATAAAAGTTCCAAATAAAAGGAGAGCTATAGATAGATCTAGAGATAGAGATAATGGATCAGAAGATAATATTTTTAACATATAAATTTACCCACCTGGAGATGGTCTAGGAGCCCGAAATGCTGGCTTCCCTCTCCCTCTCCTCTCTCTCTTCCTCGCTCTCTCCCTCTCCCTCCCTCCCTCCCCTTTCTCTTTCTTACCTTTGGGTGTGTATAGAAATTGACATACTGGTTCTAAAATTTATGGGAAACTGGCAGAGAATCTAGAACAGCCCAGATGACTTTTAAAAAGTAGAACAGTTGGAGGACGCGGACACGGTTTGAAATTTCCCGAGCTACGGCATCCAAGTGGTGAGGAAGTGGCGAACGCGGGGTCAGACGGCTCAGCGGAGCAGGGGGGCGAGGCCGGAGATGGGCCCCACGGGCACGAGAGATGGACTTTTGACCCCAAAAGAAAAGCGGTCATTTAATAAGGAAAAGATCACCTGTCCGACATTCTGTGAGGCTGTGTATGGGGAGCCCCCAGGCCCAGCGCCCGATCGAACCCTGGCCCAGCCGTCTTGGGCCCCACCTGGCAGGTGCGCAGGTGGGCGCTGTCCGGGGTGGGGAAGGGCGGGGGCCCCTTCGTTTGCGCTGAAACGAAGACAGAAGCGCCTCCTGCGTGGCGGCCATGCGGTGCCTGCCGCAGCGGCTCACGCAGTCTTCCCGCAGACGTGAGCCGGCCGCAGAACGCTGGTTCTCGCCGTGGCCGGGGGGACGCGCCAGGGCGGCCTCGCGCCTGGCGACAGTGCCGGCGGCATCGACGCTCGCGCCCCCGCGGCCTCGCGGGTTGGGGGGCTGTGAGCGCCCTGTTGCGTCGCACGGCCGTGTCCCCGTTCCGGGCCGTTCCCCGTTTCTCGGTCCCTCGTCCTCCGGCCAGCGGCACTCGCGCGGGCCTCGCAGCGGAGCGGGACGGGGCTCACGCGGGGCGCGCGGCGCTGGGTCCGCTCCGAACCGAGCGGGGAGCCGCTCGCTCACTCGCCTCGTCCTCACACGTCTCTGGATCAGTGGCCTTCACCACCGTCAGTGACAGTGTGAACTGTAAAAAATGCGTAGGGAATCGTGACTGTGAAAATAATTGCCAAGACTGGGCACTTACGTTATTGAAGTTGTTCATAAGACATCATTTCTGCAAAAAAAAGTACCTTTAATTAATATGGTATGAACCGTTATATTTGCAAAACCTTTATGATCTTTACTACGCCTACAGTATTTTTAAATATAGTTACTTTCTTATGAAGCCCGTGAGCATTTCAATTCACCTATGTGATACAGAAATTATCTTTCCGATGATATTCAACTTACAGCTATAGACACAATTTTCTAAAGCCAATGGCTACCTTTTAGCTTTTTATCATGATCAAGTGAGTGAAGATTGTTCTTCAAATTGGGTTTCACTGAGTTTTTGCCACTTCGGGAAAGTCACGCTCATGTTTTCCGAGTCTCAGATTAGCCATTTATATAACCAGGGGTTCTGGGGTGCTCAGATCTCCTGGAAATCCGAGCCTCCATGTGTGATTTGAGGGTGACCTACGTGAGACCAGGGATCATTGTACTTCTTCATTGTCATTAGAATGTTGACAAGACAGTGAGAGCCGTGGACTGTGGACACTGGCTGTGGGAGTCACCCAGAAAACGAGCCCAGAGGACCAGCTGTCAGATGTATGGCAAATTTGGAGAACTGGTGGTTTTAATAAATTTGGGGGGGGAGGTGAGAATACAAAATCAGAATAGATAGTCTGGATATTTATTTGTAAGAAAGTAGTTGAAATTCTGCTCCAGAGGAGGGAGTCATTTTGACGTTCTGACCAGAGACAAATGGCGACAGGCATTTTTAACAACAGATCTCATTTTCTGCCCCCTCGCAACCCACCGATTTTGTAGGGAGGCCATCAGTGACTCTTTCAGCATACCTGGGAATTCACACACAAAATGCTTCAAAACTCGTAGCATTTTCATTTGCTTGAATATGTGTTATGGTTAAAACTCAGACTCTGCTTAAAGGTTAAAGTGACCTGACAAATATGAAGACTTAACAGAGAAAGAAAACAAACCAGAAAGGTTTTCTCATCGGTTGAATAAAGAAGGATCACCCACTCACTTATTGTCAACATTCAGGCATAGTAGGAATCCATTAATTTCATTACTGAAACTATGCTGTAATAAATAGAATCATTACAGAGATTAATTGCCCATGGCACAGAGTGGGTTTTTGTCCATTGCCTTCTCATTGAAAAAGGCAAATAATAACAATTTAATTATAAGAGAGGTGTTTGGTTTTGTTTTTTAACATTATTTTGAAATAACTTCAGGCTTATAAAAGTATTGCCTACATAGTACAAAATATGCCATGTGTCCTTCACAAAGATTTCCCAAATGTTAATATTTAATCACATGCTTAATTATTCTTTTCTCTATATATATTTTTCCTGAAATGTTTGAGAATGAGAACAAGCTTCCATAATCATCATATAACTGTTTAAATCAAGATACTAACATTGATTCAATTCCATTACCTAATTTATAGACCTAACTCAAATTTTACCAATTCTCTCAGAGATTTTTCTTTTTTGGTCCAAAATCACATGTGGCCTTTAAACATTCCATTTATTTCTCCTCGTTCTTTTGTCCCTCTTATTACGAAAGGCTTTCTCTGTCTTTCTTGTCCTGATATTTTTGAGGTGAACAGGCCAGTTACGTTGTAGACTGTCCCTCAATTTGGGTTTGTTTCCTCATAATTAGATTTAGACAACTTTATTTGGCAGAATATTCAGAATCGTACTGTGTTCATCTCAGTTCATTACTGCAGGAGGCACATATTTTTAATATGTTACTATTTGAGATATTAAAGTTCTTGGTTAAGTGATGTCCGGCAGGCATTTCAACTGAAAAGCCATTTTTTTCTTTTCATAAATAATATTTTATGGAGACATTCATTGAGTCTGTGTCAATATTCCATTTCCCATAATATTTTCACCTACTACTGTTAGCGCCCACTGATAATTGTGCCTGGAACAATTATTGGGGTACTTCTAAGACACGTTCTGATATAACGTAGTCAGATATCTGACGTCTTTCAAAAATGGGTGCATCGAATTGCAGAGTACTTTGTCTACTCCTAGTTCTGCAGTTATTAGGGGGAAGAAACTGCCTTTCATATACTTTATATAATGAAGCAGTGACAAGTACTAAAATCCTTCAAAATGTACAAAAATTAAATCGAAACTAAATGTAAGTTAGGAGTTTTAACTTTGTCCTTACACACTTAGCACCATTTTTCTTGTGCGTTCTTAATCGAATTCCACACAGAGCAGGCCTGCTTGAGAGGCCTGTGGGGTGGGTGGGCAGAGGCAGCCTCGCCGACCCGTGTGCGACAGAGGTGCTGTCGTGGAAACGCTGAACGATTCCCCGTGGTCACGCGTGAGCACCAGGGGCAGAGCGGAACAGTACGTTACGGGTGTCCCTGGAGCGGTCCACCCAGCCAGAGTTCCCCTTTCGAAGGCAGGTGTCCCAACAGCGATGTCCTGTCTGGGACCATGGCCCTTGAACCCTGAGGGACAGCAGGTCCCTGCACATGGAAAACCGTGCCCAGCTCAGTCCGAACGTGAGGCGGGGGGTGTTTGTCACTCCAAATACGACACGGGCCCGGCCGTCAGACTTCGTGCGCAGCCTCAACCTAACTTTTCCCACTGTCTGTGCGTCGCACGCCCCTTTGTAATTCCCACGAGCGTAATCAAATGCACGCTCTAGATGTGAGTGCGTGTGTGACACCCTCCGTTTGCTATCGTTAAATCACTAAGTGAGATGAAAGACGGCTGGAGAAAGTGTGACAATAAGGACCATCGTTCGGCTGTCACGGTCGCCCACAAACTAGGGTGATGGTCTCATAAAATCAAAGGGAAGCACCTTTCTGGCACATTCTCGATCTTCTCATCAGAAGAAGCAGCGACAGAACAAAGTCGAAGTACCGTGGTCGTTCCACCAGCAGTGTGTGACTCAGGCCGGGTCTCAATCCCTGGGCTTCACTGCAGCCGTGGCGAAGTCACAGCGTCAGAGGCTAGACTGACGTGAACGTGATGATCCCGCGCTCCTGTAAACTAGGGATGATTTCACTCAGGATTCTCCGTATCTCGTTGATCAACGTGAATGCACCGCTTTCTGGTCACGACTAAGTGAATTCCACGTCCGAGGATGGCTGGGAGCATCCGTTCATCACCGGTTCTCCTAATGCTACCGTTCTCCTTGGAAAACCCAAAGGAATGGCTCACCCGCGTGCGCCTGCGCTGAGCGTGCCTCGCGGGCCCGGGCACGAGCCGCTGTTCCTTTTCTCCCCTGTCACGAACTCGCGACGAAGGCCCTGCCCTAGCCGTAGTGCCATGAGCTCCCTTTGGCTTTAAACATATTTGAAAGAAAAGATCATTGCTCATTTGGAAAACTGCAGAAATTTTCCCTCGGTAACTACTTTCCGCGTCCCTTACTGGTTTCAGTGGACACAAGACGAGCCTGGGTTCACTCTTAGAGCCGTCACGTGCTATCACGTGCGCTAACAGACCCCGTCGTGCAGGTTAAATCGTGACAAAGGGCTGACGGATTATTCTGAGTGGGTTTTTGGAGCGCTCTTTTTTGCGGATGAGCTAGGATTCTGATAGAATTAAGATCCTAGTTTAGCCAGGATTCTATTCAGTTATCTCTGTAACATCATGGGTCCATGTTCACTGTGAAGTCTGTAATCATTTTAAGTCTGGATTTTTTTGTTTTCAGAATTCCTTAAAAAGTAAAACGAACTGTGAACATAGCGTCTCCTCAGCCCGTGTTGAGAGCACAGTAGCCTCCTACTCTTTGTGGGTCCTTTATTGTGGTGAATATTCACCCAAACGTGCCCCTCAATGCCCCTTATTTTTCTTTGCATTTTTAAGCTGCACGCACCAGGTGGCCTAGCAAAGGTGGTGAGCTAAGCTTTGTCGAATGAGATAAATTGGGTCAGAACACAGCAGTACATCCATTTGGACTAATTGGTTCTACGTGCAAGATCTAAATTATAAAAATAACACTAATATAATAAAAGTATAACACCTGAATAAACCTGACCTCTTTTCTTACTTCGGGACTGGTTCAGCATTCTAATGCATGCAAAAGAAACACACGTTGGATGCCAAACCTTTTCCAAAGGAATGAACTTTGTTGCTGAAATCTCTCGAACTTAGGGAATACCAGTGTGTGACCAACAGCAAAACTTCCTGGAAACTCAGCCCGCACCCCCACGCATTTCCCCACAGCATCTCACAGGGTGCCCAGCCTCCAGCGCTTCTCTCCCTGGGGAACACATGGGGGGTGGTGCGGGGGAGGGCGAGGCCCGGGTTGATGCCGCCGAAAGGAATGTTTTTTCCGTCTCACACACACACTCACTCCGTGATCTGTGACTTTTATAGATTACTGAGCCGAAAAGCCTCCTAAATGCATCGAATGAGCCAAATGATCTCATAATACCTTCAGAGTCGGATAAACATATTTCAAAAGAGAATAAAACAAAGTACTTTAGGTTAATCAATATAACATGCACTCTAAATCATTTCAATTCTTTTCTGTGCAACAGACTTTGGGGAATTGGGACATAAATGAGGTCTTACCATACAGGTGTTTTAGATAAATTTACCCTTATACTGTGTAAAACTCCAGACATGTAAGCCAGGTGACTAGGAAAAAAAGAAAAAAGAACTTTACTTTTTCTTTTTTTTTTTAACCAGACACTTTAGCACAATTATTTTAGTATTTTTCCTGCTGTATGCATACTAAATATTTATTAGACTTGCAGGATATTAGAAAGCAGAAAGTAAAAAATGCATGCTTTTTAACATGTATTTTTTCTTAGTAGATAGAGGTATGCTATCAATGAATAAAAAATTTAAAAACATTTTTCAAAGGCACAAATTACTTAATCCTAATAATAGTAAAGAAAACATGAAACATCTTACATTTTCACTTAAAATTAAAATTCAGCATCCATAACTTTGGGGATTGGTATCAGTGGTTTATTATATTTCACTTTCTTTTTAAAGCGATAGACATGAAGTCCCCCCCAAATGAATCCCGTTCTTCCAGGTTTCCTGGACCCGCTTTCCGGGGAGTCCTTAGCGCAGGTGGTGGCACGCTGAGTGACGGCACTGGGCGGGGCCTCGGCCTGAGCCGGTCACGTGGTCAGGTTGGTACCTGCCGCTTGCTTCAGCCTCCAAGACCCCAGCGACCCAGGCCCAGGCGCAGCTTCGCGGGCTCGTGAGAGCCGCGTCCCGCCAGAAACGGCGCCATTGGCAGATGTGCCCCGGACCACAGAGTGACCCCAGCGACGAGGCTCCCCCCCCGGAGTGGGACAAGTGTGTCCTGCTGGCCGTGGGCACAGGTGTAATTGAGCGACAAATGCCCTCGAGAAGTCTAAGTAAATCCTTCGGAAGGATTCTCCTGTCCAGTTTCCTTATTCCAACAATGCCATGCCAGGTTTGGGGAGTTCACACAGACTTTGACGCCGAATCCTGATGAAATTAGGGATGAAGAAATGAAATTACAGTTTTCCGCCCACTGCCCCCACCTCTAAACCTAGAGCTACCTTATTTCTGTCTTTTACAAATACATATTCTTGAATTCTAAAGCTGCAGTTGGACTCCATGCTTGGCTTTTTTCCCTCTTTTCTGTTCCCTAAGAGCCTTGAAAACCAAAAAGCCCGTCTCCTTCACCATCTCTGCGTTAGGGGCGGTCAGGCCCTCGGCTGGACCGGAGCCACCTCACTGCCGACTGCCAGGGGCGGAGCTCACAGCCTCTCCTCGCCCACCTCGCCTGCTCCCTGCGGTTTGACCGAAGCCTCCGATGCCATCGCTCTCGCATGCTGCAGTTTCTAGTTAAAAGGGGAAAAGTTGGCTACACAGGGACAGGAGGAATCAGCCGTACGACCTGCTGGACCACTTTTCCCTCGCCGTTCCTTAACAAAGAGTTAAACCAATGAACTGCACGGCTGCCCTTGACCTTCCTCCAGGAGTTTACTAAACCAGCTAAATCTAATTTAGGAAGAACAGAGTTGAGCATGAGCATCTGTAATTTTTGAAAGAGCCACAACCTGACGCGTTGCCAGTTTTCAAAACCCCGGATCTGAACCAGCATTCTTCCAGAAGGCCCGGAGTGGGCCGAGCGACAAGAAAGCCACATAGCAGGAGGGTCAGCCACGTGCAGAAGCTCACCGCCTGGTCGCTGCCACGTCCTAAACCTTGCATTTAGACATTCAGGAAAACTGTTCATGCAAAGACTGAAATGCAGAATGTAGCCAGAGCCTAACAAAATATATTGTGAAACTCTCAAATGTGGTACCATCTTCTTAAAAGAAACGTGAGCGGGTGACACTTTGAAAGATGCAATGATGCTTAGCTGAAATCATCTGTGATAAACCCAGTGATCAGGCCTTAGTCATATATCTAAGGAGAAGTGACAGATGTTAAAAAGTGTGTCTTTCCATATATATTCACAGCACAGACACCATTTTCCTAATGGTCGTTAGCACTGTAGCTAGTAAACAACTCTAAATAATATAACATTCTACCGGACGTTTTATTTTACAAAAGGATATAATTAATTCAGCTGTGCCTTGTTTTTCTTTTTAAAAAGTTAGAACTGCCTCCGCAGATGCTGCTGGCCACTTGGCAAGGGGAAGAAATAATTTGTTTACAACTCAACCCTCGAAATTAAGAGAAAAAGCACTAAGGTGTAGGGAAATCATCATGGCATTTACGTCACAGCATATACATCCCAGGTGGTTTTATTTATATCTACCATTTTTATTTTCTTTTCCATTTTACTAAATTAACATTATTCTCTTTGTCTCAACAGCTTCAGTGAACTGTAAACTGATAATAGGCAATGAAATCTATAGATAGTGTGTTCACCACGTGGCACGTGGAACATCACCTCTGACTCAGGTCGCACGTTTAAGCAAATAGTTTAAATGTGACCTCCTTTATCTCATGTTTAAATATTTTGTACACATGCCTGATGTTGGCGCTTTTGCCATTTGAGCCTTTCTCATTAAAACGAATGGCGTGTCGCGTACGCATTCAAAGGGACTCGGTTCTGCGAGGTCACCGCGGGGTCGGCGCAGCGGAGGCCGTGTCCGCTTCCCGCGTGCGTCCGCTTCCTGCGTGCGTCGCCGCCGCCGCCAGCGTGACGGGAGGCTCCAGGTACAGCGGGGTCAGACCACGGAGCCTCCGGAGGGCGCGCCCTGGGGGCTGACCCGCCGCGCGCGCGCCCGCGCGCAGCGCCTCCCTGCTCCGGGGTCAGCAGGTGCAGCCTCCCCGGGGAGGCGGTTTCGCAGGGCGGGGTGCCAGGCAGCAGGGCCAGCGACGCGCCCCCGCTCGGCCCTCTTCTCGGGAATTGCTGTCCGCGCCGTCGTTTTAGGTGATCTGATTTCTCGGCATTCGTCCTTAGCCTTCTTTCGGTGTTGATGCCCTGGCTTACTTCACCCTCTTTCCCTTCGTCGATTAAAGTAGAAAAGCCTTTTATGATTGCAAAACAAAGCCAAGCAAAACTTGGTATTAAACACTCTCAAATTTCCTGCAGTTAAAAAGAAAAAAACAAAAAACCAGCATTGGGTATAATAGAACATTGATTGTTTTAGTCTGTTTCTTCTTCACTGTTTATCGTTGAGCACGATTTTAAGCAATAGTGGCAACAGAATCGTGTGTGGTGTTGCGAGGAGCCACCAGGGTGGCCGTGTGGTGGGCGGGGATGGGCGTGGGCTCCGCCCGCTCAGCCCGTCCAGTCCTGGCTCTGCCCCGTGTGGCAGCGTCACCGAGTCATCTCAGCACCCGCCCGGCTTCTAAGGAAATGCGTCACGACGTTAAAAGATGGGGAGGCAATGAAACGAGTGTCGTGAGCCGCGTTGCTCCACGGGAAAGTGGCGTTTTCAACTCTGCCGCAGGAAGAAGAGAAGGAGCAGGTGCCAGGGTGCACGGCGGCCGTGACGTCACACGCTTGGCCCCTGTGCAGGGTTTTCCTTCTCACCCGCGGGCCCCACAGAGCCCCCACAACCGCTCTGCACCCACACGTTAGACCGGAGGCAGCCCGAGTTAGTGCCCCTGCTGTGTGCTGCTCATGACTCCAGAGGAAGCTACGCTGGCTCCTCGAGGAAGAAGCGTAGCGGGTTTGGGTGTTAACTGATCTTTTTAGTCATCTACTGATTCCCACCCTGGGTGTCGCGCACACAACCAGATGTGGAATGTTTCGACCTTGGCAGAGATACCCGAGTGGGAATGCAATTCCCACTAAGAGGAAATTTGGAGAAACGAAGCTCTGTATATAACTAAAAATTGTAGTTACCATTAGTATCTTCTTGCTTTATTAAAATAATTATAGATACAATAACATATAATTATATGTAAGTAAATAATTATGAAGAATATATAAAATAATATGATAATTTTACATCCACACAAAAACCTGCACACAGAGGCTTAGGACACCTTGCCTCACACTTGCCAACAAATGGGAATGAACCAAAATGTCCTTCGGACAGTGAGCGGATAAACTGCGGTCCATCCAGACAACGGAGTGCTGTTCAGCGCTGGACAGGAGTGAGCCGTCAAGCCGCGAAGCGTCGTGGGGGCCCTACATGATGCTCTTCCAGGCAGCTGCTCCTGGAGGCAGAGGAGTGTCTCTCACTGCTGTAAACTGTCAGGCGATGCGAACGACTGATAACCCCGTCACCTTGACTCACAGGCAGACGACCAAAAATATCTTTCAGTCGGAGACAAAAGGAGTGAGCCTCCAGCAAAACCGTGACCACTTCCAACACAGGTTACCGCACAGAGAGGAATTAATTCCAAAAAAATCTGATGGCAGACGTCGTAACTTGGAAATGCGGGGCTTATGACAAACAAAGTTCTCTGAAATATTACTTATATTTTAGAAGCACTTTAATGTGTCGGTTCGGAAAGTAAAAAAAAAAAAATGGCTTTGTAGGTCTACAAACAATTGTTCCCAAAGTGCATGCTATAAAGCAGCTGTGATTAAGGAACATAATTTACATATTTGAATTTAAGCATAATGAAATTCCATAGGACAATGTCTACTAAGATGTGGAAGATAAATTAGGAAATGAAAGTCTGAAGAGCTCCCCGAGCACGGCACTCTTGATTATTTCTCTGTATTTCCCATAGCTTTGTGCTCACAGGTAGCAGGCATTCATGACGAACACATTTTAACTAACCTAAAAATCTCCTCTACAATCACGGAATGCAGAATTTTTTTTTTAATTAACTTTCCAAAATCCTTTTTAGTTTATCATCTTTCAGACTTATCATCACTTTCTCGTGCTGCTTCTCCGATCCCTAAATTTCTTTGTTTATGTCTAATTTTCTACACGTCAACTAGCTCACACACACTTCCACGACTTACCCCGAGCGCCCTGATTTCCCCCTGGAAAGATGGCTCCCGGGGACAGAGGGCTTCCTTAGTTCTTAGCAATGACATATGTATTCAATTACAAAAACCAAAACAAAACAAAAATGCACAACAGAACAAGTTTAGAACAGAAGGCTTTGTGATTTCCTTAAAAGTCTAAGTATTTTTGCAAATTTCTGCTTATTGGCAGTTACGTCAGAACTCATCGCCTTTTTGGGACGAGTGACATTAGAGCAGCTCCCCCCGTTGATGGCTCTGGCCTGCCCTTCCAGTGACCGTCATCACAGACAAAGCGGCCCCTAGGCTGGTTACCCTTTGCTGCTTCACAGAGAGGGCTGAACCTCCCCTGAGCTGGACACAGCTGCGCCGCCGGGCAGACGTGGCCGGGGACGTGTTTCTGACCCGGGTGGCCGCGGTCTCTGCTCTGGCTCAGAGCTCACGCCGGGTTTCGGCCGACAGAAGGGAGCGGCTCCCCGTGAATCAGCTCTGTGGCGCGGGATGCGCTTTCGAATCTCCTCGAACGTTTCCTGAGGACGTCTCCCGGCCCCACGTCTTTCCTAGTGGGATCCCGTCCCTTTACTGCTTTTGGGTGTGACTGTCCCTCGGAAGGTGACCTTAAAAACCATAGCAGGCGGAAGGCATCCTCGCTCCCCGCCAACTGAAGCCTCGAGCATGCAAGAGGCTGACATGGAAGGAGGCACCCCGGGGAGCAGCAGGGGACACTCCGATCGACCCTCACCATCCGTCACTGTGTCCTCGGCCTGACAGCTTTTGGCATTTCCTGCCTGGCACTATTCTCGGCCTCTGCAGGACGAGGCCCTTTCCCGGTCTTCCCTGTCATCGGCCGCCAGTGACTGCAGCAGCCCCTCGGGCTATTCGGCTGTCTGTAGACTGTCCATTCCCGTCCATTTCATCCAGCCTGAGCGTCCGCGACTGCCATCTAAATCATGTCATTTTCTTCTTCTCTTCGGAAACCAATATGTTTCTTGCATATCGGCTTCCAAAGGTCCCGCTCCGGTCCCTGTCTTCCCCTCGCCCCTGTCACGCCCGCCCTGCGGCCCCAGCCGCCCGGCCGCCGCTCGGATGGGCTTCTCCGCCCTGTCTCTGGGCCTCCACACGTGCCCCCCAGCCCCCAGAGCGCGCCAGCCACCTCCCCTCCCTTTGAAATGCAACTCCCGTCTCGAACCTCTTCCATGTCACCCAGAATCGTCCGCACGCGACGCGTGACTCTGACAGGGGGCGGGTTACCGGTGTCCGCGTGCACCTCTCCTTCCGCCCAGTCCTCTCTCTGGAAGCTGAGTTAATAACGAGGACGGGGCGACGGCTTGCGCCTCCCTGGTCATTCCGTGGGATGCTAACTGCTGGGTCCGCCCACTGGAATCACCCCGTACGCGCTGCCTGAGTGACGGGCTGTGCCACGTTTCAAACCGCCCTGTGGATGAAGTGTCACTGTGATGTTCTCCCCTAGACCCGGACAGAGGCTACCACGGGGAGCGGCCGTTCCTCCCTCCGCATCCCTCATCCCGGTCGCTTGTCCCAACGTGTCCCGGCTTGTCCCAGTGTCCCCGGCACAGATCAGCACTTGTCACCCAGCCACAGATCGCGCCGGAAGGTCATCGCTTCGACAGGGGGGCGACCGACGTGCAGAGCCAGCTCCGTCCCTCCGAGTGCGCCTGGCCCCCGCGGGATCCCGCCAGCTGACGTCGGACACGTGGAAGCTCCGAGCGTTGTCTCGCGGAGAGTGGATTCCTCGTCGCCTGGGAGGCCGTCCTGCGTCACTGGGATGCGCACAGGCTACAGCTGCTTCCTCTTATCTCCTGCGTTTTAGAGACTGAAAATGCTAGACCTGGTCAAATTTTAAAGCAAGTAAATACACGACAAGTAAGTAAAAGTCTTCATGGTCATAGAATGTCACTCGCGTGGCTTTCTCGGTGACCCGACGGTCGACACCTGTTGTTCTAGCAGTGAGCACCGACTCGGTACCCACGGCCGTCAACTCGGCAGCTCGTTCCATCAGCGGGTCCCTGGGTCACATCGCATCATACATCACGTCATCGAATAAGGATTCACACCCTTCCCGTCTTCCAAGGGCTTGTAATGGGTTGATTTATTTACTTATTTTATTCTGATATAACAGTAAACTTTTTTTTTTTTTTGGTACAAAATGAGTGAGTAGAAATTCCATGATTATTTCAAATATTTATCCAACAGGGAGAGTTTAACTGCTTGGAGGTCAACCCAGCAAACCCCCCACTGAAATCTAATGCTTGTAACTTGCAGGTCAATGTGGTCTCCCCCAGATGAAGGTCATTACTATCTGCAGAGATCATCACTGTGTCAGTACAGTTTAATTCTGAAGGTGAAATTATCAAGGAAGCCCATTCTTTTCTCATCCTTCTTCCCACCAGCTTTTCCCCACAGTTATCCTTAGTCCGTTTACCAGCGAGCTCCTTCTTACCGTGTATCGCGGTCCCCTACGTGACCTCGTCTTCGCTAGTCCTTCATAGTGGTGGAACTTTATGCATACGACTCTATGAAACTTTCTGGTCATCAGAGTCTAGAAATTGATTTTTACTTAATTTCACGTATCAATAGAACGAGTTAGGTTAAACTATGCATTTGGCAACGTTCTGTTGCCTTTGACCTACAAAAATGGCGTGTCTACAAGGTTCCACCTAATACATACTACATCCTCTCAGAAGTTTGAAATATGCATTTATTTTGGTTACACGTGAAGAAGATGAGCTATAATTAAGTAATTTGCTGCAGGTAAAAACGTTGCTCATTCAAGCTGACGTTAAGTGAACAACACTGCAAATTATATAAATATTTGTTATGAATTAGCACACGTCATAGGACGGTATGTCTCTTATTGAGATAGTGCTCTACTTAAATAGGGGGCAATGAGAAACACAGAGTAAATAGTGAAATATGCTACTAACATACAGTTAAATATAATAATTAGAATCCAAAGATTCAATATAAATGTCTGTGGACCCCAATCCTGTCCACTCAAAAAAAGAGAAATCAGAAATGAAAGGGGAGGCATTACATCATAGCACAAAGGATCGTACATGCAGAATCAAAAGAAATAAGAAGGGAATAGGAAACTACTAAAAATTATCGCACCAACAAATTATCAACCTAGAAGAAAGGGATAAATTTCTTCAAACATATACTCTTCGACCAAGACTGAATCATGATGAAATAGACAACCTGAGCAGACCAATAACTAGTGAGAAGTTTAAATCAATAATAAAAAACCTCCCAACAACAAACAAAAGTCCAGGACTACCCGGTGTCACTGGTGAATTCTAATCCATCTCGAACTCCTCCAAAAATAAAAGAGAGAATGTCTCCAAAACGGTTTTAAGAGGCCGGAATGTTCCCTGATCTCAAAACCAGACAAGAATACCAGAAGAAAAAAAGCATTTCAGGCCAGTGTCCTTGAAGAACATAGATACAAAAATTCTCAAAACAATATGAGCACAACAAATTCGACAATATGGTTGGTGACGAAGGAAATTTAATTCTGGGTGTGAACAGACAATGCAATATACATATGACACATTATTGAATTGTACCCTTGAAACCTATATGATTTTATTAACCAGTGTCACTCCAATCAATTTAATATAAAATTTAATTAATACTGCAAAGATCATGTGCCTTGACCAAATGGCATTTATCCTAGGGATGCAAGGATGGTTCAAAATTCACAAATCAGCAGGATATACCATGTTGATAAAATGAAGGGTAAAATTCATATGATCATCTCATTAGCTGTAGGTGAAACTTTGACAAAATGTAACTTTGATTATTGATTTGGAATAAAACCGCAACAGAACGAAGTATAAAGGAATGGAAATAAGTACCACACAGGCCATAAAGGAAAAGCCCATGGCTGAATTATACTCAGCCGTGAACAGGTGAAACTTTTCCTCCAGATCAGGGTAGGACATGAAGTTCACTGTCACTGCTTTTATCCAACATAGTACTGAAGTTTCTAGCAAGAGTAATTAGACAAGCAAAATTAAGAAAAGGCACCCAAATTGAAAGGAAGAGGTAAAACTGTCACTACTGCAGATGACATAATATATAGAGAACCCAAAAATCTCCACCAAAAAACACAATAGAATAAATAAATTCTGTAAGTCGTAGGATTAAAAGTCACTATATAAAAGTATTTTGTCTTTTTATACACTAATAACCAAGTATCAGAAAGAAAAATTAAGAGAAGTTTTCTATTTATAATTACATAAACAATAATAAAATGCATAGGAATTAATTTAACCATGAGGTTAAAGAACTGTACACTGAAAAGTAAAAGGCATTAATGAAAGAAATTAAGGAAGAAGCAAATAAGTAGAAATATAATCTGCGCTCATCAATTGGAAGAATTAATATTGTTAAAATGTCCATATTACCATATCTATAGATTCATGACAATCACTATCAATTTCCAATGGCATTTTTTTTTTAAGAAGTGAAACAAGCAATCCTAAAATCTACATGATTCACAAATGACCCCAAGTAGCCAAGGCATCTTGGGAGAGAAGAACAAAGCTGCAGGCATCACATGGCCCAACTGCAGACGACCTTACAAACCTATAGTAATCCGCACAATATGTTATTGACGTAGCAACAGACACGCAGATCAAAGGGACCGAATACAGAGCCCAGAATAAACGTACGCCTATGTGGGCAATTAACTTATGACGAAGGGTTCAAGACTGTGCAGTGGGGAAAGGGCGGTCTTTACAATAAGTGGCATTGGGAACACTGGACAGCCAGGTGCAAAAGAATGAAACCGGCCCGTTCTTTCATATGATACGCAAAAATGAACTCAAAGTAGATTCAAGACTTGAGTGTGAGATGCGAAACCATAGCCCCCCTGCAACAAAACGCAGGCAGTGAGCTCCTTAGTGTTGATTGGTCTTGGTGGTTTTTTGGGTCTGACACCAAGAGCACGGGCAATAAAGGAAGGAAAAAACGCAAGTGGCCACATTAAACCGAAAATCTTCAGCGTAGCAAAGGAAACCATCAACGGAATGAAGAGAGACCTATCGAATGGGAGGAAAGATTCGCAAATCATATCTCTGATAAGGGGTTAACGTCTAAATTATGTGAATAACTGATGCAACTCAATAGCAAACAGTAAACAATCCAATTTAACAGATGGACCGAGGATCTGATTAGACAGACATAGAGATGGACAATAGGTAGACAGGAAGTTCCTCAACGTCGCTAATCATCAGAGAAATGTAAACCAGAACCACAGTGAAAGATCACCTCCCATTTGTTCAAACAGTTATTATCAAAAAGACAAGAAGTAAGTGCTGGCAAGAATGCAGAGAAAAGGGAACCCTCGTGCTCAGCCGGGGGACTGTACATGGTGCACCCTATGGAGAACAGCATGGGGTGCCTCGAAATCTCAAATCAAAACCACCATATGATCCAGCAATTTCACTCCTGCATATTTATCCAAAGAAAATGAAAACACCCACCCCCATGCTCATCTCAGTATTATTTATGACAGCCAAGACGTGCACACCCCCAGGTGTTCAGTAGCAGATGGACGCCTGAGGGTGTCGCGCGCGCACACACACACACACACACACACGCACACACACACAGAACACTATCCAGCCATTAAAAAAAAAAAAAAACAAAAAACAAAACTTGCATTGGTGACACCAGGAATGGGCCTTGGGGTCATTATGCTCCGTGAGATAAGTCAGAGAAAGACATCCTGTGTGGCCTTGCCCGTGTGGGGTTTCATACTAACCAGCTCAGCTCCTAGGTAGAACAGATGGGAGGGGTCCGGATGTAGGGGCTATAAAAGGTGTAAACTTCCAGTTATTAAGTCATTAAGTCATGGGGTGTAATTTATAGCGTGGTGACTATAGTGGATACTACTAGGTTGCATATTTGAAAGTTGCTGCAGAATCAACCTTAAAAGTCTTCATCAGGAGAATAAAATAGTTATCCATGTGTGCTGATGGATGTTAACTAGATCTGTTATAGTCATCATTTTGCAATATATATAAACACTGCATCATGATCCTTTACACCTGAAACTAATATAATGTTATATGTCATATTATACCTCAATAAAAAGGAAGAAATTATATTGGACAAATGACTTAAGTTTAATTTCAGAAGTTAAAATAGAGCTGATTTGAGAAACGAATGGCATCCTATGCAGTGAACTTAACACAGTTCTTGACACACATGAAGCAGTCAAAACTGCTTCCATTTAAACAAACAGTACTGGGAAAACCAGACATCCACATGCAAAAAAAAAAAAAAAAATGAATTTGGATTCCTAACCTCACACCAAAAGAAAGAATTATTTCAGTAGGTCACACACCGAAATTAATGACTAAAACTACAGAAGGCTTAGACGACAACACGGAGGTAAATCTGTGACGCGGAGTTGGGCGATGATGAATTAGCTATGACACCTGAAGCTCAAGCATAAAAGGGGACCGACGGGTGAGAGTTCACGAAAATTAAAACATGGCGCTACACACAATACCATCAATGACATGAAAAGACAACCCTCAGGACGGGAGAAGAAATCACGGCTGATACGTCTAAGAAGGGCCTGGTGTCCACGATATACAAAGAGCTCTCGCACCCAACAACGAAAGCACTGCGCCATCACAAATCGAGCAAAGGGTGCGAGTAGACAGTTTTCCTAAGGAAATATGCAAATGGTCAATAAGGACAGAGAAATATGCCCGACATCATTAGTCATGAGGGAAAATAATTTAGAACCACGAGGTAGCTCTTCATACCCATTATTAGGGCTGTAGTCAAAGAGACAGCTAATATCAGGGCATGAGGTTTGTACAGAAATTAGACGCCTTATCATGCTGGGAGGAAAACGGCACAGATGCTTTGGAAAACAGTTCTTCGCTTCCTCGAGGGGCTAAGAATAGTAGTTTGAAACAATCCAACCATTCCTTCTAGGTTCTATACCCAACAGACCTGAAAACGTTTGTGCACATAAAAACTGGCGCACAGGGAATGTAGCAGTGTTACTTATAGTACAGAAAATGTGGGAACACCAGTGTCTATTGGCTGGTGACTAGATAAACAAAATGTGGCCTGTACCTCTAGTGGAACATTATTTGCCAATGAAAAGGGAAGGGCACCGATAGCTAGAATACCGATGGACCTCACGTCATTACGCTGAGTGCAGTAAGCCGGTGACAGCGGTCCACACTCTGCACGATTGCACCTAACAACGAGGCTGGTGGCGGCGGGGCGGGGGAATGGGGACAGATTTCATTCTGGGGTCATGAGTGCACTCTAAAATTAGACTGTGATGATGGCTAAACAGTGGTTGTAGATTAAAGCCCATGGCTGTGTCCACTTTGGGTGAAATTTAAGGGAAGTGAATTGCAATCCAATAAGGCTGTTTACAAAGGGCGAAATGAAAATATCCCTTGATGCTTCAGCAGTCCAAAAATGTCTGTGTCATAACTACGAAAGTCACCAGAGGCTGACACGCGCTAAGCCACACGCCTTGTCCGCCTCAGGGATGCACCCTGTGGACGTGTGCAGTAAGCGTGGGGAAACGTGTCTCCAGGGCCTTCCCCCTCGGAAAAGCGAGTGCCACTTCTTATCATAGTTCCCATTATGTACCTGTGTGCGTCTGGGTTTGCAGAGATGTTTAATTAAAAGGTTCAATGTCACATTTTCAAAAAAAAAAAAACCCTTCACATGATTATATTTTAAATGATTTTTCTATTAAAATTGACAGCATTATACACAAGCACCCACTTTATCCATGGAAAGTGATGTGAGTCCGCGCGCCAGGCTCAGTGGGGAATGTATTACCGGAGTAAGTCCCCGACCTGCTCCATCAGGGACTCAAGGGCGGACTCGCTGCGGGCTGTGCTCGCCAACTCTTCATGAGATTTTAAGCCCTCAGTAATAAAGCAATTACGAGTTTGTCATTTTACTACTTTAACCGTGACACTTCAAAACTCAGCGAAATCCAGCTCCTGAAGATTTTCTTTAATTTATTTTAATTAAAAGGCATCCCAAGTGGGCTATGGAAGCGCTGGCAAGCTTAAGGCTTCGTTCCCTCGGCTGCGGCCACGCAGCATCCTCTCCCCCTGGTCCGTCAAGCCAAGCGCGCTCCGGGTCAGGCGCCCGCCTGCAGGGCGCGGCCTTGACAAAGGGTCAGCTGTGGCCAAGGGAAAGAGGCATTTGGAATGGCCAGCCAAAGCCTCAAAGATAGGAAAAAGGATCGACGGCATTTTCTAGCGTGAAGCTTTGACCATTCCTTTTTGTAATGATGGGAAAACAAAAGGCAGAAAAGGGAAGTTTCGCTCATCCGTGGGGTGAACAACAGCAACAAAGGAGCGAAGTCCCGACACAGGCCACGGTATCCTGACGACTGGGGGGGCGGGGCGGGCCGGGGGACGGAGCAGAGGGGTCAAGTTCGCGCAGACGGAAGGAGATGCCGTTGGGTGGCGAGCACACGGCGTAACATAGAGACGATGTCCGCGGAGCTGTCCGCTTGACAGCCATGCTGTTCTTAACCAGTGTCGCCTCAATACGCTTAGAAAGGAGGACGTTTAAGGTTAAGAAGATGGGAGGGATGGCGCCTCAGGCCACTGCCACCTCAGTGCAGGACTCCGTGCTACACGGTCGCCGTGCAGCAGGACGAAGGCGGCGCGAAAGGCCTCTGTGCCCTCAGGGCCCCATCTGGGCACCTGCCGCGCGCGCATGCGTGTTCCGGGTGCCAGTGCTCAGGGGCGCGTGCGGACTTGCGTTGCTACGGTTCAGGGCCGGTGGGGAGCCCGATCGTAAACAGGGGTTCCAACAGAGAGCCGCCGGCTCAGCCCGTGATGGAAACTCCACTGCAGAGGGACGAGGGGGCCATGAGGGAGTGTGATCGGGGAGCCCACCCAGGGCAGGCGAGCACTGGGTCTCACGCCGTGGGGCGCAGGGCCCTGGGTGGGGACCTCGGGTGGGGACATGTGGACCACTCAACCCAGAAGCATGTCCGGCGTGGCTGTCGCACACGCAGAGAACCTGAGGCGGGCTCCGGGTGAGGCGAGAGAGGCCGGAAGTCACCTCCGCTTTTGTCAGGACAAGGACTTGGGGTGCTATCCCACCGGACACCCGCAGTCCCTGGGGGTTCGGTCAGGGGTGCGACATGATCCCATCCACACTTGGAAACAGCCCTCTGCTTGCTGGGCCGCGACCAGGCTACAGGGAGCCAGAGCCACCGTGTGGACACGGTGACCGGTCGGGGACCACCCGAGGGTGGGGGCTGGACCTGAGCAGTAACAGGAAGTGAAGGGACAGTGGGGCCCAGACGTGTCCTCCCGCTCTGTGACCGCAAGTGCGGACATTTAAGCAACAGGTAAAAATGCTGAAATAAATGATCTTGTGTCCTGAGCCCAAATTCTAATGCATCATAAAGACAGTGTCAAAAATATGCAGTGTGAATGCAGTGGCTGCAAAGCAAGAAGAAAGAAGACAAACTGAGGGCTTTTTTCTGGAAAAATGAAAGTGCTCTTTTCCTAAATTTATGTGATCAAATATAATGAGCTGTGGAATAACGGATTTGGTCACTTTATCGATTTTAATGATTGTAAAGCAATTGCATACCATTCCCCTATAAGATGAGGAAAATGCATCCAAAGGCCCACCTGTTCCTTTATGCATATTTTATGATCTTTTTTCATGAAAACATCGCTTTATAACAAAACATGCCCATTATTCAAAATATAAACTTCTAAAAATGTGATCAGAAGGGGAAATATATTCAAATACTTTTGTGGAATATTGACTGCAATTGACCGTTTAATCGGCCTTTGCATTGCATGTCACGAGAGCCAAGAAACAAAGAAATTCTGTGTTGGTTTGATGACATACTTCTCAATATCCGATAAGAACATCACATCACAAAGAAAAAGCATTGTTTTCCGCGTCTGAGTTTCAGGTCGCCCGGGCCGAGGTGACGACCCCAGCTCTGCGTGGCAGGCGCGGCCCTGGCCCCCGCGGGGCCCCTCGTGGTCGGGGAGAGGTGGCCCGGCAGCGGGGGCAGGGAGCGTGGGAGTGACGGGTGCCGTGGAGCCGGCGCGGCGCCTGAGGTCACTGTGAGCTCCGGGGCGCGTGCGGGGCGAGGGGTCCCTGCTCGTCTGTGGGGTGCAGGCGGACCCCTCCCCGCGCCGCCCGTCGGGAGCTTCTCGTCCCGTTCGCCGTGCGGGCCGCGTTTCCCGTGCCGCGGTCCGAATCTCGGCGCGGCACCCGTGGGTGGCCTCGCGTGGCCGTGAGGATTAGCCCTCCAGCCTGTCCCGCGTCCTTCGCCACCGAATTCCTCCCCGCCTCGGGGTCCGGTGGCTCCTCCCGGACAGGCCGGACGCCTCCCCGCAGGGGGCCGCGGTGACAGGGCGCCGCCAGGGGGCGCTGCAGAGCCGCCGCCCGCTCCCTCCCAGGCCAGGCGGGCGGCCGGCAGGTCAGCGCTGTGCGCCGGTCCAAGAGGCATGACGGGGACTGGGGAAACACAGCGAGCTGGCTGGTGGCCTCTAATACGTCCCGGTCTCTTGCAGATCTAGGATCATTTGCAAAAGCATTGGAACAGCACAAGTGCACAGAGCCGAGTGCCGGAGAGGCGCTGGGCCTCCACGCCCGGAGGGGCGTCGGGGCTTCGGCGTCTGGGCAGATGCCGCCGTGAGCGCAGGGTGTCGGGGCGATGGGTTAGCGCCCGGGATTGTGCTCCCACCGACTTACCGGTCCCCTCAGTTCTTTGGGTAATAGCTTTTCCGTAGCCACGTTTGAAAATAAAAATGCTGACCGCTGTGTCGTTGAGGCCATGACACTGCGTGGAACTCTGACACATCGGAATAAGGCGCTGGTGTCCCCGACCCCGTCAAAATCCTCGGCTGCCACACCTGACCGCTCTGAGGGACTCAGGATAGGCCCCGTGTTCTGCACTCTCACACACGCGCATGCACACACGCACACACGTGTGCGCACACATATGCACATGAACACACGTGTACATACATGCACACATGTATGTGCACATGCACTATATGCACACAGACACATGCACATGCACACATGCACACACATACACACTCACACACGCACACACACTCACACGTGCCGCAGAAACGTGAGCATGTGCACAGCTCCTGATGACAGCAGTGATGGCAGTGACGAGAACACTTCCAATCGGTCCTGTCCCGTGTGCCTTGGGAAGGAGTCTAAGCACTTTGACAATCTGATTTCATCTTCACAGCAGCCCAATGAGACAGGCAATGTTCCTGTTCTCATTTTAGAGATGGGGAAATCGATACTTGATTATGAGGTGAAGGACCTAGCAAAATGTTAGTTGCTTTGACTTCTAAACAGTCGATAAAATGTATCCGACTTATTTTACCTAACTACTTAATCTACCAGAAACAACTTAATCTAGTAAGAGATTAACAGTAGCTGTTACTTAGTCTCACTTAATCTAGTAGTAGATGCTTAATCTAAGTACCAGAGAGGACATAATCTAAGCACCCCGTCCCATGAGTTCATCTAACCACCAGATATGGGGCACCCCACACAGGACTGGAGTTTGTCACCAGGCCGTCTTTGTGCAGAGGCCAGGACCGTCATCGTCACTCTGGGGACTAGTGCCCAGGCACGGGGTGGGGTCGACGCCCTGGAACAGCTCTAACCCCTGGAGGGGCTGGCGCCCCTTCAAACACCGCCTTGCATTTTCTCCCGTGACCTCCTGCACTGGACATTTTAATGAAAAGAGCAGGATACTGGTAAACCCCGTCTCACGCCACAGCACGTTCCCCTCTCCCAGCGACAGGAACTTAAGCAGCGTACCCGGCGTGCCAGCAAAATATTCAATTTCGTATTCGACCAAAAGAAAAGTAATAGAAGTGATTGAGCTGGGAATGTTACCAAGCCCTTGAGAGTAATTCAACGCTGTGCTTAGGAGAGACTGTTTGCTCATTATTTTTCCCCCATACGTGTAAATGAAAGGCAAAGATCATTAAGCCAGAAATGTCAAGTTATCTTTGAAACCTGAATGTGGTGTCACCGGGGCAGGGCTTAGATAGAGACTAATGATATGTTAATTGGTTGATTGCATATTTTAATTGCAGACTTACAAAGTCACGAGTTCTTTATGTCTAAATAGCATAATAGCGTGTTGGTTGTGTTTTTGGTAAACACTGGGATGTTTCATTCACGCGCGCATCTCCGTGTAATTAAGTTTTGGCTTTTCCTCCTCAAGCTATAATTGATCCTGATGTTTACATGAGACAGGACTCATCCTGAGTCATCTGTTTTTCGTCCCCTGAGATATCTAGGTTGTTACCGGGCTTCCAGAAAAGTGGACAGACCCTCACTGAGACGCGTTTACACACGGAATTACACTCGTCCCTTGGGGTTCACGAGGCCCAAAGCAATCCTCTTTGCTGGCCAAGCGATCGCACAGGAAAAAAGTAAATTATAATTCTTTGAGGCGATGTGGCTTGCGTAACGTGTCCGGCAAGATAGGCAACCCAATTCCCATGTCATTTAAAATGCTTTAAAGTCATCCCAAACTCATGTGCTATTTTTAAATTGCCTTTTCTTCAGAAGGTACAGCAGTTGTTCGAGGAAATGGTTTGATTATCGGAGACCTGTTAGCCTTCAGCCATGTCACTCAAAAATGTATCTCTCTGAAATCATCTCAATTCTTTGACAAATCAGAAGGACTATTAAAAGCTGCTTTTGCAAGACATATTTACCAGGAAATATACCAAGAGATACACAATAAAAGCTCTTATAGTCAACTTACTAAGGGAAATAAAAGTGTTTTTTTTTGTCCCGATGTTAATCGCAACTTCTGTTAAGACGAATTTGGGGAATCTTTGGAATTCTAATAAAATCAGAGGATAGACTGTGATAAAACTATTATCAAAAGCAACTTTATTATCTACTCAACAAAAAACTTTTAACGGGGTGGTTCTTCGAAACTCTATATTTCTCTTTTTAAAAGTTCACAATACGTTTTCTCTATTTCGCGCACGGACTAACCAGGTGCCCCACGTTTACAAACTCCACACATCTCACCGTTACAGCCTGGGCAGGAGCCTCACGCGTGGCTCTAATCGCGCCGTCTCCACCGTTCCCTGGCCGGACGCGACCGCATCAGCGATCATCCCGAACACCAGGAGATGCACCTCTGTCCGGAGCATCTTCCTGCGACTCCCCGTCGGTGTCCTCTGTCGTGCAAATCCTCGACTCTCTTTCCTGGAACACGGCCGCGACGGCTTGAAAGCAGGTTTCGTCTCATTCACAACTCGCCCCCGACCGGGGAATTCCTGAGCGGGTGCGCGAGGCCGTAGAGCGAGGCTATTCGCTCCTAAAGCAAAACCCCGGCCCTGACGCCCCGGCGAGCAGGCCCAGGCGGCGGCGTGGGCCGCAGCCCCCGCTCGCGGGCGACTCAAGGATCAGACGCAGCGACTTAACGCAGCGTGGACGATCAGAAGAGGCGGGACCAGACAGCGCACACGGTGGTTGACAGCCTGCCCCCTGGCCTTGCCGTGCCCTTCCGTTCACGGGTTGGACTCACCCTGTCTGTGTCTGGCTCACGTGGCACGTGGCGTGGAGATCTCCGGGTAAGGAAAAGGCTAAGCTGAGAAAGGTCCGGTGATCGGACTCGTCATCACCCAGAGGGCCCCAGGTCACAGCATCCAAATCGTCTGAGCCACGGAGTGCATCCTGTGGCGTGCTCTGGAAGGCGCAGGTGAGTCTACGGGGTCTGTGCCGGCAGCGTGACCAAGCGCAGTACGGTGACGCACCCACGCGCTGGCCACGTGGCCAGGAATGCCATGGAGGAGTATGAAGCCGGGGCCCTGACGGCCTTCGGGCGGCGGTCTCTGGGGCGAGTCTGAGCTTGGAAACACGGGCCTGGCCTTGGCCGTCATTGCTGCTCGGGGGTGGCTGCCACACGCGATTCACAGAGGCGTCCGGGGTCCTGTTCCCTCATCCGCGTTACGCAGACGTGCCCAGCCAAGCTCGGTCTGTCACGTGCTCCCAGACAGGCCTCCCACGCCTGTCTCCGCACGACACACTCAGAATGAAACAGTGGCTGTGTAGCACACTG
The DNA here is from genome assembly GCA_003508835.1 of Eonycteris spelaea. Lineage (NCBI taxonomy): Eukaryota > Metazoa > Chordata > Mammalia > Chiroptera > Pteropodidae > Eonycteris > Eonycteris spelaea. The sequence continues at coordinate 1,225,329 of PUFA01000002.1, read as the reverse complement.
AACACACGGGTCGCCTCTCAGGGGCTGGGGGCGAGCAGACCGCGGGCTGCCCCGGCCTCACCCGCCTGCCCGGCAGGCCGAGGGCAGCGCCTCTCAGAGTCCCCAGCAAACGGAAGTAAACGGACCTCTGAGATCCCGCAGCTAGTCCGAGCCCCCGCACGCAGGTTTACAGATGAAGACACATTGTTTACAGCTGTCGTTCAAGGTCGTCGCGATAAACGTTTGCAGAAGTGTTTGTTTACTTCCATCTTATTCACGAGATCCTTCTGTGGAACCAGGGGCCGTGACCCTTTGTTCGTCCGTGACACAGAAGCCATCAATCAGTACAAGCCTCTTGCTTGTCTGCTTAGACGATGATGGCCTCCAGCTACCTGGTCTCAAGGTCGCTTTCAACCCCGTTACCCCAGAAATGAGTGGTTCTCAAACTTCTGTGTGCATCACAGTCACACGGTGGGGTCGCTGAATCTCGGGGTGGCAGGACCCACCCCCGGAGTGTGGGACTCACTCTGGCCCAGGGGGGACTGTGAAGCCGGTGGCCTGTGGGCTCTCAGTGCCGTAGACTTTCCTGAGAGGGACGCTGTGACAACGGGAAGGAATTGGGACTCAGAGGCGCTGGACGATGGTCGGAAAATGCTGTCGCCATGATGGCAAAGCGAACTCACCGGCTTCTAAACGACCCCCCGGGAGCCTGTGAGAGCTGCCCCAGCGATGTGGGCATCTCCTCCCCCCGCCCCCGCCCGCTCCGCACGCAGAGGCCGCCGGCCGTGCGCTGCTGGCCCACGTTTCCACCAGCTCCGGGTCCCCCGTGCGACGCGCCCCTTCCTCCGTGCCTGCCCCTCTGTCGCCGTGAGCACGTGTGGGGTGTTTAAACGTCCACTTAGTCGTCTTTCTCCCTGGTTTGTTACAACAACATCCCGGAGTGATGCTTAGAGGGTCCGAGCCCCTGCTTTCCACAAGGCTTGGTTCTGTGTGTTCATAGTCATGTGCCTTCGATGAGTATATACATTTTGGCAGTGAATTGTTCTGATGCAAAGAGACGAAGTAAAGTGATGTGGTTCCCATGCACAGAAGATACGGGACAGGGAGCGTGCCGAAGAGGCAGATAAGGCCACGACGTCCTGGGGCCTGTCACGGCACAGGGTGGATTTCCGAACTCCGCCCACGGCGGGCGACGCGTGTGTCAGGGTGTTTTCCGAAGGCGGTACGTGTGCCAGATGGCACGACACTTCTTACATGAAGGAAAAACTAAGACGTTGTCACCCTCAAATGACAGTTAACAAGCCTCGCGATGATGTGACTACGTTACAGTAAGACACACTCCTCTCGCCAGGGCTCGGGCGTTTGCAGGATGCTGAAACCCGGTCCGCGGAAAACCGTTCAGAACGGAAGCTGAAGTTGGACTCGACTTGCAGTCTTCCTCGTGAGGGAAAAAAACGCTTCCTCGATAAAGCACCTGAGCGGAAAACGCGTTCACTGACCGATCTGCATACAGGCCAGCGCAGAGGAGCGATCAAAGCAGAGAGCACGAGCCCGGACGTGACAGCGTGAGTGTGTTGTCCCTGCAGACCGCAGGAGGGACCTCGCCTCCCGCCCCTCAGTCCGTCCCCGTTTTAATTAACCAAGGCTCAATCAATAGTAGCCATCGAATTAACCGGCTTCCCTTCGAGGTTGCAGGGAGTTTGGAAGCCTTTCTCTAATGAGTTCCCAAATTAGCCCAAGAGCACCGGTGTAATGACATGCCAGTTCTTTTCGCGGTCACCATAATGTGTTTTGTCCATTTTGATAACCTCGGGCATCCATCACGGCAGAGGAAGAGGCCGTGCAATTCTCCAGGAGGATGTTCGGAAAAAAACTCTAAGCGGTTTCTTCAGAGTATGACAACACCGCTTTAAAAATCAAGTGTCGTACTGAGGCTAGTATAGAAGTAAATTTCGCATTTAAGTTGGTTTTATTTCATTGATGGGACACTGTCACATACCGTCCCACTAAACTTGTTAACAGAATTCCAGTTCAAAGGGATTCGGTTTAATGTCCTTACTAATTAAAAGAGAGAAGCCTGCATTGTCATCGACGAGGAGATCTCATTTTAAGCATATGCAAATGTGTAAATATTTTTAATTGTGCAAATGTCTAATGCATGGGGTACAACAATGCAGGATCAGAAATACCAAGCCGCATTCAGTGTTGCAAATGGTTTGAAGTAAGTAAGTGGTGCAAGCAATTGGAAGAGGCTCTTTTCTTTCCAGTCCCGGAGAAAGGTTCCTTCTCCGAGCACTGTGTTCAGGTGGCCTCATGCGCGCTGGAAATTTGTCTTGGTCCCAGGGTTGGGGGGCGGAGGGGGGGAGGTGGATGAGAAGATGGATTCTTCTGCCTTAGAGAAGATAAGTGTCAGCCACGCACAAGGCTGAGAAAGCACCCTGTGCGTCAGGTAACTACAACTCAATGTAACAGTTTCAGGACAGTTCTTAAGACGTAACTCTTCACACTGCCTGTAACATGATGCTTAGAAATAACTCCCCAGGTGGCGAGAAAGCCCTGTGGCTTGCCAATACTCAGCTCTTCTCCCTTCGTCCAGTAGTCCATTTTGAGAGGGGGAGGGGCAGAGAGAAAGGTGGAGGAAAGCAACAGAAAAAGAAGTCTCATGTCTTTCATTACGGACCCAGCTGGAAGTTTGTCTTCTTCAAAGCTTAGAAATTTCTGTTTTGAATCAGACAAATTAAAAGGAGGAGAACGTGACCCTCCCTCAGTTTGCCACTGTTCTTATTGAATAGTTCTCTACTCTTAGAGCCATCCATGACGAATCTCTTAAAATTTTAAAATATGCCGTCTTTACCCACGTGAAAAGAAGATAAGTTTAACCTTCATACAGCAGAATAAAAGTGCCAGGAAAACCAAACCCACCATTCTCGCCCTGTGCGACGTGTTTGCAAATGCCAGGAAGAAGGGGCTTGGGCCAGGGCCACTTCCCCGGTGTCGCCTTCGGGCCAGGGCCACTTCCTTCGGCGCCTTTGGGTCAGGGCCACTTCCCCGGCGTCGCCTTTGGGTCAGGGCCACTTCCCTGGCGTCACCTTGGTGGGCAGCGGACTCAGCCCGCCAGGAGCCACGGCAACGCGGGGCCGCGTGGGCGTGAGGGCAGCTCCCTCGCTGGGACTGCGCCCTGCCGTCCCGCACCTGCGCCAGGGTCGCGTTCTTCCTGCGAACCGGAAGCCGTCTCCAGGCAAGGCTGTCGTTCACCCCTTTTACGTACCTTATCGGAGACTAAACTTGCATGTAAACACTTTCCCGTCGCCAGGGGGTGACAGAGCTGGCGCGAGGCGATGTCTGAGGACCCTGCGCGCAGTTCCCGGGCCCCACGGGTTTCCAGCTGTGGGGGGTCTGCAGCCCCTCCCCCGAGGCTGCATCTGGCCCTGTCTGGAGATGCCACTGGCATTTGGTGACAGAGGCCAGAGTTGCGGCTCAGCACCCGACCAGACACCAGAGAGCGCCCCTGAACAAGGAATTATCCAACCCAAATGTCAGTGGTGCCAGGGTTGGGGAACCCCGTGAGCCCCGAGGCTGTGGGCGATGTGGGGGCGGCGCCCCGTCTTACACCCGAATCAGCAGCCTGCACTTCCGGCTTGCTCCTCTGCCTCTCTCTGCTATTAGTAATTTTTGTCTTTATTTCACACCAGTTCTCACGCCGTGAAGAAGCCCGTAACCCTCGGCAGGCGTTAATCCTTCAAACTCGTAGCACAAACAGAAACAAAGGCAAAGCTTCTATCACTTCCGAATCCAGGTGTCCAATAGAAATGATCTCCGAAACCACAGCGGTCTGTGCACGCTGGAAAATGAACATCACAGCCGTGAGGTGACAGCTGCCGTAGACTAGGCGAGGCCGGAAAGAGCAGATGTGCAGAGAAAGATGAAACGCCCCCGATGTTAGAGCAAGACGTTTCCCAGACAGCAGTTCAGCGCGGGAGCTCTTTGCTGAGCTTCTCCTGGCCGGGGCGGGGGCAGTTCTCGTTTGTGTGGTCTGTTGTCGGCCTAGCCCCTTTCGGAGACTTGAGGGAACAGAGAACAAAGCTGTCGCTGTCGCATTTGGGGAAATGACTGACCTTGTATGGCCGATTCTGCAAACAAGAGAGAATAATGGACGCAGTTCTCTCTCAGGTCCGTCGGGAATGGTGTTGTGCTGTGCGTTTACGTACCCACTAGGGGTCAGAGAAGGGCACTCGAACATACACATGTTACACCTAAGTTATTCAGAGCAGGTATGTTTATGGTAGATACGACTGACAGTGATAGATAGTTTGCCAATTCCTTGGATTTCTGTGCAAACTCTAAAATATGTGTATGAGCATGTTTAAACATGATTTCAAACAAAATAGAAAAAAATCTGTTTTTGGAAACTCTAAGAGTAATTTGATATTAGTTAAGAATTCATATTCTAAAAGGTCCAGAGCAGAGAGACAATTCAGAAATCATGTTTTAACAACGACAACAACAAAAACTGGGCTTTCCAGTCCCGGGCTGTGCCCCTCCCCCGCCCCCCATCATGAATTTTCACATTCTGGGTTCCTCTATCACTGTGTTTCTTTGAACTCTTGAGATTCTCACTCAGAGGCTATAGGGGGTCAAACAAACACATCGCTTCTTTGATCTGAGCAGTGAGTCAGGGACAGCCTCTCAAGAGGCTAAATTGTAGCCTTGGAGTCACAGTCTCTGGCAGGGAAATTAAAGCCAGCTTATTCCACACTTATTAAACCGAATTACCATCAAACATAAATGGAAAGAGGAAAAAGAGAAATAATTCATTGGACTAGAAATTTCATTTCTGCTTCCAATAGGTTTGCTTGATAAAAGCATTATAGAATCAAACTTAAAAACTCCAGTAGATGTTCCTGTGTTATTAGGTCTCATTGGGTCATAGCTCTACATGGAAATTCTTTTCTTCTTGATAAATTCTCATGCTGTATTTTTCTCACTCTGCCTTTGAATTAAATTTAAATAAGCACAAGTATAATTTAGGTCTTCAGGAAGAGATGGCAAAGCAGCTACCACAGTCATGCACAACTGCTTCAGAAAGCCTCCCTTCTTCCCAAGGTAGCAATAATGGGGAGTTAGACGCAACACAGGGCTTTGTTCTTTGGGGTTCTTCAAAATGAAAAAAAAAAAACAACAACAACACAGCAACATAATAAGTAGCAGCTTATTTATATTTCCAATTAATATTTGTTTGAAGAAACCAATTAACAAAAGTATGTACTATGACCCTTTCTAAATAAGGAACTTAATGAAACAGTATCAAGTGTAGGTTCAAATGTTACTGAAATGTTCCTTGTATCCAAAAATTCCCCCACCCTGAAGTTCCTTAACATAAAAAGCCCAGTCTCAGTATTAAAAAAACAAAAAAACAAAAAAAAACAAAAAAAACCCCACAATTTTAGAAAACCTTCCTCTCTGTCATCAGAATCAGGAAGAATCACAACTTTTTACATAGCAGGGAAGGAATCAAGGGGATCCTGGGCAGCGTGAGTGTTTATTTCCCCTAAACCAAGCTGTATTTCACTCCCCCACCTCCTGCCGCATCTCCACGCGTCTCTCCTTCTAGGCAGCGACTTAAGAAAAAGATGAAACAACAAACACGTGCACAGATCCATCCAAAGGACGCATCTAGGGCGAAGTAAGAAAAATGTGGGGCGCTTCGGCGGAGAAGGGGGGAGCAGGCAAGGGAACACGGCCGCAGGAGGCAGCGTGGGAGAAGGAAGGTGGCCGAGGGCGGGCCGGGTGATGGAGACGCATTTAGGCCGCAGGCCGCGCACCTCGGCTGCGGAGTCTTCTGCGTCCGGAGTCACAGTGGAGCAGGCGCGATGTGCACACGTGGCATGTCAAGCCCTCAGGCCCCTGCTGAAGACCAAGGTCAGGGCCTCTGGCGAAGGCGGCCTGTGTCGGAGGAAGAAGCGAGGTGGACGCACCTTCAGGAAAAGGCACAGGGAAGAGGCTGGAGTGTCAGCCAGCTCGGCACCCCGGCCACGCCCGCACGGCGACCGGACCCGACCCGCACCCTGACCTGCACCAGCTCCGACCAGCACCCTGACCCACGCCGGCCCCGACCCGCATGGCGGACCGGACCGACCCGCACGGCGCCCCAACAGCCTCGTGGCGCGTGTGCTGCGCAACCTGCCCGCGGTCAGCACTAGAGGCCGGACCCGGAAAACGGGGCTCCTCCTGCCGCGCTGTGCACTTTCTTACTTTTAAGGGAAAAACGCGTATTTATTTCAAGCTTTTCCTCTGAAGCCCGAGCGCAGCCCGGACCCCCGCGCGGGCACCCCCGCCCCTTCCCCTGGGCGCGCGGCGGGCTCCGGGCCCTCTCCCGGCGCGTGCGGAACCGGGCGTCGTCGCCCGGCGCCCGCCGCCCCTCCGCACCCTCAGCGCGGCCTGGCCCTCCTGCCGGGGAGGGGTGCGCGCCGCCGTCTGTCCCTGGTCCCCGCAGCGACCTCTCCGGCCTCGCGCTCCCCACGCCCCCGGCCACAGACACCCCCACGGCATCGTCAACCGAGAAATTCAAACTTAACTTTAATCAAGTAAATGAGTAAAATCAAGAAATGTTAAACTTAAAAACAAGAGTGTCAGGCGAGGGCCACACTTCCCTGGACTCACACTGTCGCAGCCGCTGCCTGGGGACGCGCAGCCCCCGGGGTCCCCACACCTCAGGGGGTCCCCGCAGCCCACGGGGTCCCTGCAGCCCACGGGGTCCCCGCGGCAGAGACGCCCACGGTCCCCGTGCGGGGCGGCCGGCGTCACCGGGCGGGGTTCATGCGTCCATCTCACAGAAGGCTGTCACCTGTCCCCGGGGCCAAAGCCCTTTGCTGGCGCAACTCCGAGCGTCCGGCGCCCTCGAAAAAAGACAGCGCAAACCCAGAGCAGACACGTCGCCTCGTGCGCGTTAGAATGGCTGTTTTCAGAAAACAACACCACCACCACCACGCATCCCTGAGACGTGGAGACCCTGGGGACGCAGTGGCGCGGTCGCCATGGAAACCAGGTCCGCCGCCCCTCGGCGCCAGCACTCCATCCAGCGACCCCGCTGCTAAGCGCACGTCCGCGGGGACGGAAATCGAGGCCCCAGCGTGAGGTCTGCGCCCCGCGGCACCGCAGCACTAGTGGACGCCGCCACGACGCGGACGCCACACCCACTGTCCACCCGCAAACGATGGACAAAGGAACCGGCTTGGACACATACAACTGAGTATTATTCAGCCTTAAAAAAATAAAAATATAAAGGACCCTGCCATTTGTGACAATATATAAATGAACCTGCAGGACAGCATACTACGTGAAATACGACCCAGAAGGACAAATATCACATAATGCCACTTAGGTGACGTTTCTGTCGCTCTTATAGAAGCAGAGAGTGAAGCGGAGGCCGCCGGGGCTGGGGGAGTCCCGGACGCTGAGCGCCCCCACCCTCGCGCAGCCTCACAAAGGCGGGGTGCGGCGTGCGCAGGGCCCCGCGGCCGACCGCCCCGACGTGCACTGTTTCTGGGCGTGGCTCTCCTGCTCAGAGTCTCGACCACCCGCGCACACGCGCACACAAGGGCCGAGGAAACTAGGAGGCGAGGGCATGGCTATTACGCTGAGTGTGCGGCGGTGTTACAGGAGCCTGCGTGCGTCCAAACGTCAGATTGCGTGAATTACACGCGCAAGTTTTCCCTTCATCCTTTATACTTTAGTAGCCTCGATTTTACAAGTCGCTCGCATTTAGTAAGGACCTGCAGAGTGACAGGTACACCACCTGCCTCCTTCCACGGGTCCACTGTGGCGAAGCCCGAGTCAGCTGAAGAAGTAGTTCAGCATCGATATGCTGTAATTTGCACGGTCATGGAAGACGGTTCAAGACGAATAAAGTATGTGTGACCTCACGGGCCTCTCACACCGGCGATAGCCACCTCGACAATGTCCTCTGTCCCCGGGGAGCCCACAGCCTTCGTTTCCATCTTTGCTGCGTGAGAGCAGCCGTGCTTGGGAACATATGAGCTATTGGTTTAAAGAATTAAATAGGTGAGGACTTCAGCATGGTTCACTTTCCCCATGAAATGGCCAGAACCACTTTCTCCTAGAAACCTCCTTTTGTGTATATAATAGAAACCCAGTGCTCTAACTTTTGACCCCAGTTACATCCATTAGCTAAATGGGAAGTTAAATGTCCTTAGACTTCAGGAAGAGCGACAATATTTGGGGGGAGGGAGGGACCCATATTTCTTATTCAGGACGGAAGTGTAAAGTCTTTACACCTCTTTTGCAATTAATATGTTTTTGAACTACTAACCTATTTTAAATTAATTAACCATACTTTAACAACACATAACATATACTTAACATGTTTGTTCCTCTAAAATATTTTTCGGTCTTGGTCAGTTAAAGATAAACATGTACTAAAGATCATTTTGATCAGAAAGATGGCATTTCTTTAAATTTTAAAATTTATTTAGATAGCTCACCATTGCAATCCCTAGTTTTATTAATGTGGATAATTAAATATTTGTTGTTATACCTAGCTTTCAACTGCTACTAATTTGTAAAAACACCTGAAATGATCTTTTTTTTTAAGTTCGGTAATTCCTGTGGCCCTACTAAATGCCATCGATCTTGCCCTTGAGCCAAAGGTCCCCTTCGCATGGCCTTCACTTTGCTACTGGACAGTCTGCGGGGTGCGGGGATAAAAATCGAACTGCGACACTGGCCCTCGCAGGCGCTGTATCTCTGAAGAAGCGTCTCCTTCACCAGCAGAACGAAGCTTCCCCAGCTGCAATTCCTGTAGTATTGGAGACTATGCCTATTTATTCTGACAGAGTTATTGATTTATCTGAAAAAGGAATTCCAAGAAAACTGCCAAGTCCTCTCTTTAATTGCATTTCAGCAGACTGGCCGGACGAAGGCCTAAGGACACTGGGTTTGCAGGTGCCCTGTGCGGTGTTTTTCAAATGTCACCTCGTGGCTTCCCACCCAAAGCTCAGAGCTGTGAAGCCTCCGGAGAAAAACGGGCATTGGAATCTCATGGGCCTTTTCTTCCCGACCCCCAGAACTACAACGTCTAACAATTCAGCCAGCAGCCACGTGTGGCCCTTAGCACTTGAAATGCGATGAGTGTGAACAGAGAGGCACTGTGAGTGTGAACTGCAGAATGACGCTCACCGACTTAGTAGGAAGAGATGTAAAATATGTCAGTAATACGTTTCACGTCGAGCATGCATTCAAATATTCGTTCTATGGGTTAATGAAATTCACAATGAAATGAATTTCGCCCGATGTGAACTCTTTTCCGTTTGGCTGCTAGAGAAAGTAAAATGACGTTCGTGGCCGACGGATTTCGCGGGCGTCAGTCTCCGGCCTGGACGGATGGACAAACCAAATGAGTAAACTGCCCCCCCCCACCGGTGTTTAATAAGTAAGAAAGCTGGAGGTTTGGGCGCTGAGTCTAGCGCTATATAAAACCAAGATCGCGATGAATTGCTGTCTTAAACTGTTTCTTCAGACGGAGGAGACGTGCTTAAGTTCCGCTCTGCCCCCACCTCGGTCTTTACGTCCGGCATTGGGGGCCGCGCATCGACGTCGGGGTCAGCATTCCGCACGTTTTGTCTCCCACGACGCCAGCGCGGCTCCCGCGCCTCCCGGGCTGGGTGTCTCCCCCCCTGGCGAGGGTGACCCCGGCCCCCAAGCTGCCCCGTTGCCCCGTCCTCGGGCACTTTACGTCTGGGTCCCCGCCTCCCGCAGCTGGGTTTCGCTGCAATCTCGGACTTGGTCCTCGATAAGCTCACTATTCGAAAAGCTAAGTTAGGGTGGAATGTCGGGAAAACCCAGGTAGGCGCGTCCGCGCGTCTGTCCGAGCCTCTCGTCGGCATCGGAGGCGCCAGTGCCAGCGAAGTCCGGCGGCAGCTCACGGGGCTCCCGTCCTTCACGTGAGCACGCGCCTTCCTTCCCGAAATACTGCGTTTCCTCAGCGTGGGGACAAACTCGCCTTCTGCTCTCGCCGTGGACAGAGTTTGTGGCCCCACAGAATCCGGACGTTGAAACCGAACCCCACTGCGAGGGTGTCAGGTGGCGGGGCCTCTGGGAGGTGATGGCGTCCCCAGGGTGGGGCCCATGTGCGATCAGCACCCTGTGTCCCGTCCGCCCCGTGAGGACACAGCTCAAGCCTGTCGTCCTGGCCTGGGCGCCACAGTCCTGCATTTCTGTCCATAGCTAAAATAAGCCGCTCGTACCCTTGCAAAATTATATTTGAACCACAGGTGATTAGAATCAAAGGCTCCATATAAATAGAAATAATTAATCATGAATAATTAAAGCCATACAATTTCCAAGACAACCTGTTTCAGCAGCACCTGCATTTAGAGATCATGTGTCTGGTTAGGGAAAAAATGCACATTTTATTAAACTATTATATTAGCAGCTCAAAATACGTCTGGTCTTTTAGGATGTGATTTTTAATTTGCAATGCCTCTGTGACATCTCGAGTTCCCCAAGGTACTGTCATTTTCCTGAAATGTTTTCTGCTATATCAAAGCCGAAGATAAGAGTCCGTCTCACTTCCGTCAGTGAAAGGGTCTAGTCACAGGGAACTATTCTTTCTGCGAAGACCTCTTAAAATAAAAACATCCTTTTGAAAAGCAGATAAACCCGAATTACTAACCAGGCTGTGAATTTTGTCAGCATGCACAGCGCCCACGCGCTTGTACTTCTCCGAGATACAGCAACAAAGAGCCGAATGGGAATAGACTGTCCTGTGAAATTGTCACCAGTCGTGCACATACCGTGGCTTTCACGTGTGGCCTGCTGGTCACGCGTGACGCAGGTCACAGGACGGTGGTTCTGAGGAAGGGCCGGCCCAGGAGCAGAGCAAACGATGCGGGAAGCGCGATGTAAACGCAGGAAACAAAGCCTCTCCCGGCGCCGCCACCCAGACGGGAGCCCTCGCTCAGAGTGACGCCCTCGGGCCCGGCGAGACGTTCACAGCCCCGTCGGCGAGCGGGCGGCCTGTGCCCCCTCACGCCACTCACGCCGCCAGGAGCTTCGCCGCGTCCCACGCGGCGGGACCCGGGGACATCCCGGCCCAAAGTCACTTAACACCTGCGAAGACGGCCCGAGTCCGACCGCTGGACAGTGCTGGACGCTCCTGGCTGGGAATGGCGCCCCGCTGCCTGGACACCAAGCTGCAACGCCGTGCAGGTCCTCGAGGCGCCTCTCACCGCAACGCCTGCCCCGGCTCCCCTCGGTCACACAGCACCTGCAAGTGAGCACCTGTGAGGGTCGTCACCGAGCGTGGGGTCCGGAGCAGACCGTGCGCCCACGTTGTTAGATTCCGACAGCCTCTGGCTGCACAGAGGAGGAAGAGCTCACAGAAATCAGCCCCACGTGCACGTGGGGAGATGCCTCCACTTTCCTGGGTCCCCCGACGTGCCAGGTTCTCGATTCCCGTCCTGCGCCCCGTCCAGGCCCCGGGGACTGACGAGCTGCGCGTTTCCCTCCGCGCCCCGCCCCCGCCCCCGCCCGCCTCCACGTCCCCGTCCCAGCCCGGGTCCCAGCCCGGGTCCAGGCGCTGTCTGTCCGAGAAGGTTAGTGCAGGCGATTCGCACCCCCCTGCCCCGCTTCCGGTTTGTCTCCTGCGGCCTCCTCTCCACGGCAGCCAGAGAGGCCTGAGGCACACAGAGCAGGCCGCACCGCTTCCCGCCCCAGGGCCCCGCGCACTGCCTGCTGTCCCCAAGGTCAACCCGAGTTCCCGCTCTGGGCCACGAAACCCCAGGGGGCTGTGCGTCTCTTTCTGAGCTCCCTGCACACCACCAGCCCCCCGCCCCCCGCAGGCCGGAGCCGCCGCACCCCAGCCCCTCACCACGTCGTCTCCTCCCGGCTTCCGACACGTGCTGAGCCCGTTCCTCGCAGCTTATCCTCTAGAACGTTCCCCTGTCTGCAGTAATCATTGCAAGGCCGGGGCCTCGTGGTCACTCAGAACTAAGTCTAAAGGTCACCTCTCCGAGAGGCTTCCAGCAGTGTAACAGCCAGGGTGAGATGGGCCGGTCCCCACGTGGTCCGTGCCCCGAGGCGTCCCCCAGATCTCCCGCTGGTTGGCCGTGCACCCCGGCCGCATGGAAGCACCATCGCGTGAGGTCAGAGCGTCCTCACTGTTCCGTGCTGTAGACTCATGTGTTAAGAGTAAACACCAACCGACACGTGATACATGCTGGACGCACGTGTGCAGAGCACACGGAGAATTCAAGGCGTTCTGTGAGGTTCGTATCGCGGGATCGAATAGTCTGGGGAAATACTAGCCTACGGAAATCACCTCTTTTTTTGGCCTACCTCCGATGCAGTTCTGTGCATCTTCGAGGCCGGAGTGCGGAAGGAGTGGGCTCCAGATCTCATCCGCCCACCTGGTAATTCCCGTGAAGGAGCAGCTGTGACTTGCTCATGAGGCGTAATCAGCTCCGAAGGCGCAGCCCACCCTGCCGAGAACGCGAAGCCTCCTCCAGCAACAACTGTGCAGTGAGGGAACGTTCGGCTCATCGGTCTGGTTCTCTTTTTCACCAGGACGTCGGATCCCAGGTCTAATTCAGGTCCAGCACCTGTAGGTGTTGGTTTTCATTAAATACATCGCTTTAATCGTCTGCGCCCATTTCCTTTGTTTTAAGGGAGGGGGAAGCCTTTCTCTGCTTCCGCCTAATTCCACGGGTCGGGCTGGTCCTCCATCGGGCCCACGGCAAAGCGGAGCAGGGGAGCTCGGAGGTCGAGGAGCGAGACGCGTCACAGAGCGACGGAGTGCGGCTGATGCAGGGACGAGCTCACGGACCGCGGCGGAGACACTGGTCTTTGCGGCAGGAGCCTTCGCCTCTGCGTGCCTCGCAGCTGACCACAGCCCTCCGGCCCCCGCTCCACGCCCTGTCCCCAGGAAGAGCTGGCTCCCCCCTCAGATGAGATCACATCTTCCCGAGAGCCCCCCTCCCCACCCCGGCTTCGTGGGGCCCTTCCCAGCAGAGGAAGACACCGGCTTCCTCGCCTGTCTTCCCGTTAGGTTCCCGCTGTGCGTTCAGTGCAGGCCTCGTGGCGTTTCAAAGGTTCAGACCCCGTTCCATCCTGAGTGCTTCAAAGCGTCCCTGGCAAGCCGAGGGCACACAGAAAGCATCTGCTGAAAAATAGGCGTTTGCAAGAAATGTTAATATGAAATGACAGTTGTCTGCCCTGGGCAATAGCAGAGTGCATAGCCCTGCGCATTCAGGGCAGAGGGAGATAAATTCGAGAACGGAGATTCCTCTCCCTCTGATTGCGTTCCTCCTGACATCATCACTGTTTGTACGGCACGTGGTCTCGGGATGAACAGACTTGTGTTCACATGGGTGTAAGCGCCGAGCGAAATGATCAGAGGCTGGTGAGCTCTGGCGGCGTAAACACCTCGTGACGGCTGCGGGAGGCTCCTTACTGGGCTTCGCTGTGTTGATACAATCTGCAGCCCCTTCCTCCCTGAACGGCTTTGCTGCTAGCGCGCGTTCTGGGGCACAGTTTCTATCAGGACGGTGAACGCACGGGCAGCATTTGTCTCGCGAGAAATCTCTGCTCGTCGGCTCCAAAGGGAGTTTGGTTTGCGATCGAGACCCGCCCATGGGGCAGTGAGCAGGAAGCTGTCAGCCTGTGAAATCTCAGCATGCAGAATGAAAAGTAACACATTTTTTCACAAATGCTGCCACATTCAGAGGAAACCCAGTTTCTCCAGAGGCTACGCGTTGATGAGTGACAGGCTTTGCACAAAACCACGTGCAAAGGTAAACGAAGGGGAACAGGTTTGAGAGCATCCTGTTCCTAGTTATTTCTGCTCCTCGGGGGAGCGGGCCTGGGGCGAGCGGCTTGCTTCATCCCGCCTGGCTACGGCCGCCTCCTTCCGGCAGCCCTTGTCAGCCTGTCGTCACGGCCCGGACGCACGGGCCCCAGAACCGCCCTCGCCGTGACCAAAACCGCATGAGCATTCTGTGAGGAAAGGTGCGGGCATTCCTCATGAATCTATTCTAAGGCACACAGCGCAGATACCGGGGTATTGCTATCGGAGAACAGGGAGGAGGGAAACGCTATTCCGAGTCCCCTTTGTGCTCACAACCGAAACAGAACAGCCCGAATGTCCCTCTAGTACTGTGTTCACGGCACGGTTTACGGGTTTCCTTCCGAACGAGTCGATGACGGATTAAAACCTCTGCTGGCAAAAGGCAGGCTCGGGAGGCGAACACACTCGTACTCTCGAAAAACAGAAACAGGTTTCAAAATACCGTGCTCGGAGGGGCAGCGCAGCCCTCGACGGCTCGGGGGCTCGGCACGCGCAAGCGAGGCCGCGAGGTGCGGCCCCGTCACTCACGGAGGCCACGGCTCCGGTCCCCATCGCCAGGGCACCTTTGCGATGCCGGCCATGCGGGTCAGCGGCCCCGGGAGACTGAAGCCCTGAGATGCTTTCACTGCGCAGATGCGAAGCGTTCGCAGAGTTTGCAAGTCCCCGTAAACTTGCGTGCCGCCGCCCCCCACGTTAACTGACGGTTTTCCGTGTCTCTGTCGCTCTGTCCCTGACTGTCTCTGACTGTCACCGACACCAGCCCCGCGCATCACCAGCGGGGTGCCCCGCGCAGAATCCCGCCCTCTGTGAAGCCGGGAGAGAGGGTTCCGTTAGGGTTAGTTATGAGCCAGAGTCTGAAAGGTAAGAAACTGCGAATACCAAGTTCACGGGCGGGAGGCGCGTCCTGCCCTGAACCCCGCCGGGCCCCTCCCGCCCCCGAGCCGGGCCCTTACCTCTAGAGTATTTCCTCTTAATTTTAGAGCAGAATGATGCTGCTCACGAAATGTTTATTGCGAAACTCTTCTTTAAAACAGTTATTTGGCCTCTTTCGTTTATATTTTCTCATTGGTTAATTTTTAAAGTACTTCATCTCTGAATTTAACTATAAATCAGTTATAAAAATGATAGTTTTTTTTTCTTACTCTCAAAACGTAGCCACATTTCTCTTAAATGATGTGGGTTTTTTTCCCCTACTTCTTGTTATTTTCTATCTCTGAAATAAAATCCTTCTAAGATAGAAAACTTTTTAAAAACCGCCACAACGATATGAGTGTCTGAAAGTGTCCAAGGCTCCGGGTACTCGTGAGGAAATTGAGATTCAAGGACGTCAAACAGCACGGGCCTGTGGCCGCGCTGCCGCAGGGAACGCGGCCGGGCGTAGGCGTTGAGAGGCTTCTGCTGTTGGGTCCTGCTTTTAATTTTTATTTTCCTGACCCAGATTAGACATACCCCTCTTTCATTAGCGATCACGTAAAAATCAACGTGCACTGTTACGGATGAAGGCAGACCACTGTCTGTATTTGAAGAAGACAGGAAGAAAGCCAATGCCGTATAAAGGACACGTAGGTGTGAGCATGCCGATGAAATCATTATACGTCGTAAGTGGGTTTCGGTGCTCGGGCAGCTCATGCGCTGTTCTAGCTGTGGGTTGAAGGGCAGGTCCCTAAATCAATCCCATGCCATCTGACATTCAACCTTCACTGGCATTTCAGATAATGCGTTATGTTCAATGTCCCTTTACATGTTAACTTGTAATGTTATATCATACGTGTTTCTGTGTTTACTAATGTCATCTTCTGTATCTACCCTAACGAAACCTTCCCCACATCCAGAATTATTTTCAACGAATACGCTCGTTTCTTCATGTTCTCTAAGTGGCGGCAGTTTTGATTTTCATCAGTTCGAGAAGAATTTGAACAATGGTTTCTGCAAAACAAGGGGCGTGTCTCCCCGCCATGCTCTTCGGTGATGACGCTGTGCTTGGCTTTTGCTCACTCTTTCCTCCTCGGTATGCTTGTGGCCTCTGCTGGCACTTACTGGACGACTTAACGAAGGGGGCCGGGGTGACCGTCCCTTGGTAGCGTGAAGGGAGACTCGTTAGAGAGAAAACACAATGGTCTGGGACTAGTAGGGCTTCTTCGACGGCTGAGCTTCCATGAGTCTGGTTGCCATGATGTGTTTGCAGTCCTGTTGTGAGCCGTGTGCGGTTTACGTATGAGCCGTTGATCGCCTGTGGCTCTTCCAGCTCACCCATCCTGTGCGTAGACGGTGACGAAACCTGCTTGTGGCCATGGGGTGGGACTCTAGGGAGATCCCTGGGGAGCCATCCGTATCCCCAGGGGAATCCGTGGTGCCCGAACGCAAAGATGTTTTCTCGGGGGTAAAACGTTCTCCAAAGCAGGAGTCCCCCGTCCCCGGGGCACTGCAGAGGTGACGGAGAGGTGAGGATTCCTGAATCACAGCTGTGAGCCCCTCCCCACCTCGTGGGGAAAGGACTTCCCGAGCGATTCCGGAAGGCGTGTGACCACAGCCGGCTCTTCGAACAAAGCTGTGCGCATTTACCGAGGGTACGTGACCTAAACCCGATGCCACATTCACTCCGTGGGACACGTGATGGGCCCCCCGCTATCACCTTGGTCCACGTACGATTAAAATGTAGAAACTACGCGATTGGTAGACTGCCAGGCGGGAGTGAAATTTGGGCCAAAAAAAAAAAAAAACAAAACGGTAAATGTGTTTCCTTAATTCTGAAACCGAGAACTTTACTTGATTTTTTTCCTTACCTTTTTAATCAGTTTTATCAAAGAAATTGAATGTGCTGATGTTTAAGTTTTAGCCATTTCTCTATACTTTGACTAAAGCGACGCTTTAAGGTTTTCTCTCATGAAATAGCGCCCTGCTTACGTCTGCGTCCAGGAACGTCGCCACAAATTTAAAGAGTTCCGTGGGGAAAGACGTCACTTATACTGAGTCCTTAATCAGTCACTCTAAATGAACTTATTGCGTCCTCCACAACCAGGCGGGGCACTTTTGTGCACATGGGCATTTTCTAAAACACAGACGCATAGGAAGACAGCCAGCAATTAGCCGATTTCCGATCTGGATTAAATACACGTATCGAAGGCAAGGTCCTTCATTGAAAACCTTCCTCCACATCAGTTTCCCGGTCCACGGTGACAGAAACAGCGGCCGGTCATCCCAGCATCTGTGCACACGGAGAAAACGCGCTCAGCCTGGAGAAACACCCTCTCGCCCTCTCGATGAGTCCTTCCGCAGAGAAAGAAAACGCAATCGCACCCAGGTCCGCACGGGAGCCCGGGCTGGGGCGTATCTAGCCCCCGGAGCTTCTGAGACATATTGCAGGTGCATAAACTTTGCTCTCAAATGACTGTCTCTGTCCCAATCGACCTGTCAGTCCAGGGTCGGAGATGCCCCCGAGAGCTAATGCTCAGTGGCAGAGACAAGGCGTGAGGTCCTGGGGACGGAGAAGAAGTGTCACAACAGCCTCGTGAGCCCCCCACCACCACGTGACAGAGGGTCTGACGTCGGAAATGATCGGCACGATGGTGTACCGGCCTGACTAGGAAGCCCGTTCGCGGGATGGTCTGTGGACCGCGGGAAAGCACTGCCATGCGGAGGCACGGGGAGGCGCGCCCTCCGTTCGAAGAGAGGTGTGCGCTGGAAACGCCTGCCCCTCTCCTTCCAATCCCGGCTGTTTCTGTCCAGTGCCCCCGTCGTTGCTCTCCGACCGCACCTTTCACAGGCAGAGAACCCACCGCGTCCTCGTCCGCAGGCGCAGGGAGCCCCACCCCACGAGCTGCCTTCCACCCCGCCACGCCGGCTGCTGGGTTTTCTGCCGCTTGGAAAACGCTCGGAAGGATGACCAGTCCCTCACGTTTACCTGCCACGCCAGGCGTGTTCAGGGTTTTTATTGCGACGTTGATGGCGTTCCTATCGAGAACGACCCCCCGACCCCAGAACATCTCTCCCCCGGGTCTCCCCCCGCTCACCTGCTCATTTTGGGTTCACCACGCCTCCGCGATCATGTGAGCCAGTTCCCTGAAACCGATCTCGTTCTCCACGCACCTGAACACACGCCCCGCTGACGGCTTCTCTGGAGGACCCTGACCTAGCCACACAGAGCGTCACGCCAGCCCAGCTTCACACGGACCAGCGCAGCCCGGGCTTGTCCTTATTAGTCTTTAATATTTGGGCTTCCAGATGTGAACCGTCAGGGACAAGTTTCCACTAATTCTTAAAAAAAAAAAAAAATGAGTGTCAGTCAGTGGTCTTTAGTGTTCTTGGGCGTGTGAGGCTTTGAGAATTAAAAAAAGAAATAAGGACAATTACAACCATGTACACAAAAAGAAAAAAAGAAAATAGAAGCCCACAACGTGAAAAATAGGAATCGGCGTGATGCATTTTGAACTCACACCCGTTCCTAGCATTGTTACTAGGGACACCGGTTAGAGCCGCACGGAGTCGTCACTGCAGGTCCTTACTGGTATGTGCATCAGCTCGCTCAGGCCACCGTA
The DNA here is from genome assembly GCA_003508835.1 of Eonycteris spelaea. NCBI lineage: Eukaryota > Metazoa > Chordata > Mammalia > Chiroptera > Pteropodidae > Eonycteris > Eonycteris spelaea. The sequence goes on along the minus strand of PUFA01000002.1, from coordinate 1,206,954 downwards.
ACAAAGCACTGGGTGGCTTAAACAGCAGAGACTTATTTCGCCTAGTTCTGGAAGACAGCGATGTGGGGCGACGCGTAGTGAACCCCGAACCAGTCACGGTTCCTCTTTCTTTACTGCTCACTGTCTAGACAGAGGAAAGGAGATGAATGAAAGGATCTCACAGACTCATCGTCACTGCACCTGTGCGAATGCGCCAAGGTGAGCGGCTCAGGCTACCCTGAAGCAGGCCGAAGGCTGAGCTGAGCCGTGACAAATGACCGGAGTTTAACTGGACGGTGATGGCCGGCACTTCAGGGAGAGGGAAAGACGCGCACACAGCTGACCAGCCGCAAGAGGTGCCAGGTGACGGACAGGAAGGAGCGGGAGGGTGGGGGATGCGGGCCGGAATCTGGCTGGGGAAGGAGCTCAGGCCCATCTCGTGCAGGGCGGGAGGCAGTGTGGTTGTGTTCATGTCTGGAAGGGAGCGTTTGCTTAACAATGGTTAATTTGGGGAGAAGAGAGATCTGTATTTAGGCTAATTCGAGTGGCTATCGTAATAACTCAGGTGTGCCCATGTGAGTGTTTGGACTGAGAGACGTAAAAAGAAGCAGGCTGACTGAAGGTGTGTCAACATACAAGCAGTGCGGATTGGTGAGTGGGGGCACGTGGGTGTGAGCGGCGTTTGCACTGCAGGGGAGATGGCTGTGCCTTCTCTGAGCTGGAAACTCGTGGAGAAGAAAAGTGTGTGCAGAGAAAAGCCTGTGAGGTGGTCCGTCTATGCACACGCGTGTGTGCGTGCGTGTTTATGTAAAATCTATGTGCGTCTAATCTCTGTATGATTGTATGGCATGTGTGTGAACGTATGTGTATCATATATGTAAACACATACGGGGAAGGTGCTTTCAAGAGGTACGTAGGGGATTTGAATACGCAGATTAATAGGTCTAGAATTCGTAGATGAGGTAGGAGCTAGACGAATTCATGACTTATCGAGATGCATAGTTCATCACTAAGTAAACGGGGATGTTTGTGACCTCGGAGAGAGAGAGAAGGTGAGCGGGTCCCGGGGAGAGCGTGGGGGGCTGGGCACGCTCACGCCACCCGTGGGACCGTCCCTGCACTCTCCGAAATGCCTCCGAGGGGCCACCGGCCCTCGGACAGGGCACGAGGTGTCGTGGAGGGCGGGGACGGGACAGCAAGGGCGGTGTCCCCCCCCGCGCATTCGGAGGTGGTGAGCGAGAGTGGCAGTGATGCCCGAGATGGGACTCCCGAAGCATGTGATTCAGCGTAGTTACGGAATGAATAATCCCACGGGTGGAACTAAAAACCTCGTGCCCCAGATCTCTGGGACCATTAGCGACATCCAGGCCTCAGAGTCAACGTAAAACTCTGCACGTTTGCTCAGACTATCTATGGACTCCGTGGCGAGAGTAACACGGAAAGCCGTGTGAAGGTCTGGACAATCGTCTGCCTGAATTTGTGACCGCACGTGATTCTCTTACTTCTCGAAGGTGCTGTCCCTGTATCAGATGAGGGAGCGGGACAGCTTCCGAGAAGAAACGCGTGCTCTGGTCTTCACTTGCAGCTCCGACCTGCCCACCCTGCGGCCTCCCCCCATCGGGGCGTTGTCCAGGCCCCACGCAGATCCCCACGGTGTCGGCATGTGTGTTGAGAGTTAGCTCTCCCTCGAGCTGCTCGAGCCGCTCCCTCGCATTACAGCTCTCTCCCCGGGTCATGTTTGTGGTTTTGTTTTTGTTTTTTACGGGTGACATTGAATCATAAAAGCATGTAGGTTTCAAGTGCACAGTTCCGTAGTACATCATCTGCATTGTGTATTCACCACCCGAAGTCAAGTTTCCTTCCATCACCACACATTCGATCCCCTTTATCCTTTTCTACCTCCCCCCAAATGCAAATCAAAACTACAGTGAGACACCGCATCAGCCTGATGGAACGGCCCCATCAGTAGGGCAAGAAGTAAGTGTTGCAGAGGTCGGGGGCGGGGGAGGGTGCGGGGAAAGGGAGCCTGATACATGGCTGGTGGGAATGTGAATTCGTGCGGCTACTAAAGAAAACAGTATGAGATTCCTCAAAAAATTAAGAACAGAATCACCATCCGACCCAGCAAGCCCTCTTCTGGGTATCTATCCCCGCCCCCCCCCAAATTGAAAACAATTATCTGTAAAGATCTACGTATCCCTATGTTCATTCTAGCACTATTCATGGTGGCCAAGACATGGAAGCCACCGAAAGATGATTGGATGAAGATGTGGTACATGTGTAATAAAGAAACATTACTCAGCCGTAAGGAAAGATGAAATGCTGCCATTTGCTACGCGGATGCACTTCGATAAGACGCTGAGCAAAATAAGGCAGGCGGGAAAAGCCAAGGACCATATGATCTCACTCTAATGTCAGGTACAACAACTGGAAGCAACGTACAAGCAAGACAAACGGAAGGCAACTCAGACACGTCACCTCGGAGACCTCCCCACACCCCGACTGTCACCCCCCCCACCTCCCTCTCTGCCTTCTTCCTGTTACTCCCTGTCCGCCCTTGGAACTCTGCCACTCTGAGCACGCGATTTCGCCATTTTCCCTCCCGTGCTCAGAAACTGAATGGCACGGAGCAATTATTTTTGAATAAACGGCCCGTTGTGTTTTGAAGATTCTGAAACACTGGGGAGAGATGCCCGGGTGAGGCCATCAGCCCCCCAGAGTCGTTTCGGTCCCGTGGGTGAGCGTGCCACAGGGCACAGCCTGTGTGTCAAACGGCCCGGAGGGCCACGCGCCCTTTCTCGGCCTCATTCTCTGCGTTTGGTGATTGGGGGCTGACGAATGAAGGCAGGTGACTGTGAAGCGCCTGGCGTGCGCTGGGCCCCATAGGCGCTGCCATGCATGAGGAAGCTTAGCTTTGTTCCAGGAGAAGCTGGCGGCAGTGCTGGGGTCCAGGGAGCGCACATCAAAGGGGGAGGGTTTGGGCCCCCACGGGGAGGCCGCCCCGAGCATCGAAAGGGCCTTTCAAGGTGGCGCGTGCCTCCCACAGATGGCGTCGCTCAGCACAGACACAGTGAGTGTCTTTTGTCGTGGGTCTCTGCACAGTGGAGCAGTGCGTGAGGCGTTTCAGAGATGCATTTAAGGACCATTCCAAAGCGAAGCCCCTGGGGATCCCGTTTCTTTGATACCATCGTGTTATGCAGGTTTTTATAAGCGTTTTCTTCACTGGTGAAAAGACCCGTTATGAACAGCGTGGTTCCTTTGCTCAACGTTTTCCCAACACACCTAAGCCACGCAGCGGCTTCATGAAGTCACTAAATGCTCTGCAACTCTGAATCTTGGAGGAAAAAAAAGAAAAAGAAAAAGATGCAGCATCCATTAGCCAAATGGTGAGACAGATGCTCACGGACGGGGGTGCTCGAGGAGGTGATTGAAGTGCCAACAGCATCTCGCTGACCCTTTAACAGAACCATTCCTGAAAACCGTAGTGCACACATAAATACTTTGAGTTTGCGATAAGCAAAATACAGTTGTATTTTATTTTACTGTCTAAATAGCAAGAACGCCAATTTCATGAACCTAGTAGGCGTTCAACAAATTGCTGATTCAATGGAAAAAAAGTTACAGCCATGCCCCACCTCAATCAGAGTGCAAATGGGCCTCATGTTTTTCAGGAGAGCATGTGTGTGCAGGGTGTGTGTGTGTGTGTGTGTGCGTGTGTGTGCACACCACCCACACGCAAGTGCACGTGTTTGGTAAATCGTCACTTCTGCATTTCACGAGAGTCAGATTTTCACTTCAGGACAAATGCTAACTTTCAGTGGTTGACGTGAAATCGGGTTTGAAATGGGACCGTCCTGGGATCCTGTCACCGTTGGTCACCCTACTGAGAGAAAGTGCCACCGAAATAGTCAAGCTTGTGTTTTTCTCTGTGTGATGGGAACAAATACAATATAATTCTAAAGAACCCTTGGCCAGGAAAAGTCTGTGTTGCTTAGTTTTAAATATCTCGTGTTTTTGGTTTTGGTTATCCTCAAAATCAAATTAAAATGTCCATCGGTTGGTAAAATAAACTGTCATCACGTGCATTCTGAATGGAACATGCTCTCACTGGACCTCCCGGCCCGAAGACAAAGCCGTTGACTGAGTGTGTTGGGGGAGCTGACATTCTTCCACAGTGAAGACCAAGTGCCACGTTACCCGTTACTTTTCGTTATTCTTTTGTGGCTTGCAGGGTGTTTGTACTCATAAGTTTCCACATAGTACATGTATCAATTAAATTGCTTGTCACAAAAGTCTCCACATCTTAGCATTGGAAGGGATATTTGGGTTGGTATCCAATTTTTCAGGTCCAACTCTTTTAGAACTTAAGAGAGAGCCTGTGTGACCGTGATTCTATGTTAGCGTCCATTTGTTAGATTACAGCTCACCAGGCCACACGCTTCCCTCAGCTTGAAGTGAACTGTGTTAATAACCACGCACAACATTCAGAGTTCATGACTACGTGCAGCTCGGTCCCCGGTCTGTGTCCAGCCCTGAGCACCTGTAACTGTAGCCCCCCGAGGGCTTGCACCCACAGACGGACACACGTGGTCACAGCGGGACCCCTCCCCACGGCTCCTCCCTGCCCTGCGTCAGCTAGTACCCCAGAGCGAGGGAAAAGCCACCCTTTACCGAAACAATCCTTCCAATTTGTTTTTTTGTTTTTGTTTTTGTTTTTTTTTGTTTTTGGCAGTGTTATTGTTATATTGGGCTAAAAACTCTCACTCTTATACCTTGCTCCTTGTTCACATTGATGAAACACAGAATAAATATAACACAGGACAGTATTGCCCTCAACTATTTTACCAACGCTGCCCAATTCCACCCACTTCTTCTGCTGCCCAAGCAATTTCTGGTTTCCTTACACTTTTTTTTAACGGTATAATTCTAAGTTTCACCTTTATTCAAGCCTCTAGTGCAGAGGCTTGTCAATGTCTTCGTTAGAGATTCAAAACTAACCAATTCCAAGTCTTCCCATGAGGCTCTCAGACCCCTCATTCTAGAACGTTCTGTCGGTGTACCCCAAGTTAGATTGCGGATGACCCCGTCGGCACTGCTCCTGGTCTATACCTAGCAAACTTTAAGCCGTTTGGTAACGTGGACTGACGAACGATGGTGGTTGGGCTGTGTTGTTACCGTCCTCGTCACTGCATATTTCGAGCAGGTGGGTGTTAAACCATCGCGTCCTCACCAGACATGGCCTGTACAGCACGTTCTTTGTTAATGTCATTTTGGTGTGGCCTTCAGGAGCTGTCCTAGGAACTTAGCTCTTGTTGGTATCCACCAGCCGAGGGTAGAGTCGGTTCATTATACACCGTTTGCACTCAAAGTTGCAGAAGCTGCTGACGATTTTCAGGGAGGACGGCGTTGACTATCTAACGTCTGTTCTAAGAGCCGGTTCTGATTTTACATCTCCTTCAGGGGTTGGCGTAGATCCTGGGGACGCAGAAGTAAAAATTGCACACACGTCTCCCGCCTGTGTAGGACCCACACAGAGAAGTCGTTGGCAGCTCTAATTCCTGGACGAGGACACCCTTAAGTTATACTGCATCGCAGAGAGAATTAGAAACTAAACCCAAGCGAATGAGAAACTGGTAAAAAATACATGTCAAGAGTCAAATTGGGAAAACAGCAAAAAAGCAATTAAAATTCAGTTTCAGACTTGTCTTTTCAAAAGTGATAAAATGTGTCAGTTCTCAAAAACACAGTACCAGGTGGCTACGATCACAAACAAGAATATTAACATTTGTTTCACAAATGTGACGTTAAAAGTAAAAATGTAACATTTCCTAAATGCGCTGATGATATTTCAAGGTTTGGAAGAAACTACCAATAGCCAATATTAGGTGATTCAATCGATTAATTTACCCAATTTGATTCTTAAAACAACCGTGAGCAATAAAGGTTGTCACTCACATTTTACAGAAGGTAGATGTTAGAGTGCTTTTTGTTTCAGAATCTTTTTTTAATCACAAATTTGAATAAATGATTAAGCTGGCATTTTCAAATAGAATCAACTTTCAATTATCCACTCTGTTGCTTGTAAATTTCTTGTTTTCTTGAAAGTCTGCCTTCCTTTTTTTTTTTTTTTTTGCAATTAACCAAAATCATCTGCTTCACAGACAACATTTTCCTCACTTGTTAAAGATTTTCTTTTTATACTATTTGTGCCTAACAGGGGGGGGGGGAATGCTTTGAAGACTTTTATTTATATAATATTTATTGAGTACATACTATGTGCTATTGTAAGCAAAGAGATTTTTTTTTTAATTAAAGGCAGGGGTTTTTTTTTTATTCAGAGTAATAAAAATCATTGGTCATCCAAGGATAAAAAGGGCAAATTATACCCAGACCCTGCACACGAAATATATAACAGATACGATAAAATATAAAAATAGATGAAAAACTAGAAACCAGTCAATGATAGTTATATCAAAAATCGAATTACTACTTGGTTTTCTGTTAGGAATTAAAAAATAGAATAACTGTAAATCACGAATGCTTCTGTGTCAACACATGAAGTTGGAAACCAAATATCTGAACAGTGAAAAAAAAAAAGGAACCTAAAATACGACACCGTCAAATGCTCTTTAGGGAAACGGCCAGCGGCAGCGTCACTGAAGGCCGCGGCAGGCCCGTCGGAGTGCGGGCTGCACGCCGTGACCAGGTGCCCGATCGCGGGGACGCAGAGCAACCTGCGAGCCTCAGATCCGTCATCTGTGCGGCGGTAGCAGCGGTAATGCTCACCTCAGGGGACTGCTTTACAAAGCAGGTACCGAATGCCCTTGAGAACCACGAACGGGACACACACTGTGAGTAAACTTAGGGCGAGTGTGTTCCCACCGAGCAGAGCTTTCTGCTGCACCCGGACGACCTGGCCGAGCGAGCCGGAAGCCTGCGGAGCACAGGAGGGACCGTGGCGGGACGCCACCGAATTCCCATCTCCTTCCACGAGGCCGTCCAAGCGCTGCCTCCCACTTTCATTATTACACATTTCTTTAGGCATAAAAGTAAACCTTTGAATTTGGGAAAGGTCAGGTTTCGTTTCTCTAACAAGCAGGTCAAGCGTGGGCCTGGCTGGCGGGAGCTGATGTAGCAAACAGGTGACCTTCAACGGATCAAGGAAAGTGAATGACTCCGGCAGCTCAGCTCAAGTCCTGGGGTGAAAGGGGACGACAAACGCCCGCGGACACCCCCAGAAGCTCCATCGGGTGGAAGTTTGCGCGCACCTCGCTTTTCTCGTGGATGATTGAAGAAGAATGACTTTAGGACTCAATCCTGTGACCACGGTGCTGATGTCTGTGCTCAGAGAGTGTGAGCTGATGACAGTGTGGCTACCTGTGACTTTACCATTTTTTAGCAGAATTGTCACTGGGAGAAAAATTGGATTTTTCAGAAAGTAATAACTAGGACCAATGTCATTTAAAAAGGCACATGAGGAAACCCTCTGAGCAAGCAGCTGGGATTCAGTCTCTGAATTCGTCACGTCGGGAACTGACACCCTACGCATGTTATTTTCAATAGACGGAAATACAGATCCTCACTGGCGAGGGGGCCGTGTGACCTCCGTGACTTCGTCATGATGTATGCACCCCCCCCCCACCTTCTGAAATCATCAGAACAGATTTTTGTTTGAAGGAAAAAAAATGTCTCTTAAAGGTGAAAGCTGGTTCGTGCGGCACCTCTTCCCAAAACTCCTGGCTCCGACCGCTTTAAAATTGAGATCCCGATGCTCAGCTTGTTTTCAATTATAACCTCGAATAAGTAACGAATACACACAAACGTCAAAAGTAAAAAAAGGTTTTCCATATAATGCCATCTGATGAAGATCCTTGTGAATCGGCTCATTTTGAGAACGCATAATTCTATCTGAAACCCAGTGTCCAGTGTAAGGCAGACCTAGAGACATTGCTTTGAAGCCGGGGGCCGTTTCTAAGCGTTAGGAATCACATATGGTTAGGAAAATAGTACGTGTGACATAAACACACTTACCTCTCGATTAGCCCGGAGCGAACGGTTAACGACATCGACGGGCGCCTGAGCTGCTGCCTCCTCGTTCCCGCCCGTGCGGACCTCGGGGACAGTGCATCAGAGCCTCACCACATGGGTTCACCGGCTCAGTGCGCATCGAGCCCCCCCCTCCACATTAACCTGACATTGAAGATAAATGTTCACAAGTGTCAGCCATTATCGTTAACTCGTCCTATCTCTTCAGAAGGACCAAATACCTTAGCCAAAGGAGTTTGTAAATACATCCCGCCACACACGCAGTGCGATGTCTAGACACCGCCTTCCTGTCGAAGTGTACGGCTGAAACACCGGATTCCGTTAACCAATGCCAATCGATCCATCCATCCACCCATCAATCAATCATAAATCTATCTCAATCTTGACTCCCCCTAGGAGAACAATGACAAACAATAAAAAAAATGCCTCCTCTGTCCCCACAAAGGATTGCGGTTCCTCCCAGCCGTACAGTCTCTGGGTCAGAAGCCCTGATGGGACGTTGGGAGGCAGAACTCGGTGATGACCTCACACCCCTACCACCCCCTCCCCTGACGTAACTGACACCTGACCAGCAGGACGTGCGGAGACGGTGGACGTCACAGCCTTGACTCCCCCACGGGAGGAGCGGGGAGCGCATGGCCAGGCGGGGCGGCGGGGCGGCGGGCGGCCCTGCGTGGCAGGCGGGAGCGTGTCGCACGCCCCCCACGGGCTGTGCCAAAGGCAGCGACCTCGCTCCAGCGCCAGAGGCTTGCGTGGCCGCCGCGCTTCATCTGCATCTGCATCTGCATTGCCATCCGTAAAAGACGTAAACGGAGCGCTCAGAGGTCGGACACTGGTTTCGGCACGGGTTCGTGTCCGTGATGAGTGTTTACTGCCCCGGACAGCAAGGGGACAGCGGGTCCCGAGCCCGTCCGCGGGCGCCTGCAGCTTCCAAGTCGGGGTCGACCTCAGGGGAGCCGTGAACTGGGGACGTGAGGGCCTGGATGGGGAACCGGGAGGGGACTGAACACCACATCAAATTTTCCGAATCCCTTGTGAAGTTATTTATGAGGAAGGATGCTTTCCGGACAGTGTCATGAAAGGATCCTAGCCTTCCCTGTGCCGATAGATTTGGGATTCTCGCACCCAAGGCCCTCATGAATCTCCAGGGGCTGCTGTCTAAGCAGATCACCTGACAATACACACTTTTGCTCCCGTGAAGGGGTCCAAACACAAGAATCAAACACTAATTGGTAATTCTCACGACAGAATTCGTTTTACACTCTGTGTTGCGTTATGGCTCGGATAACTTCGTCTTGCATAATCTTACTCTCTCCGGTTTGTCTCTTGTGACTGCGTTCTGTATTTACCTCTCCCTCCATTGTTGTTAAGGTCAACTGCATAAAACTCACGCTCCTGTACTTCCTACGAATGTCACTTCGTGGCGTTTGGTAGTAACTAATAGTAAAAGGCCAACACAAGCAAACATCTCGAAACTTTTTAAAGGCTTAAAACAGATCAGGAATCTGATGTCAAAGACAGTCTATGGACTTACATAACACTTTCTTATTTCACCATTTGTATTGTTTTCAAAAGAGAGTATAAAAGTTTGTAATCTAACTTATTTTCAGCTATTTCTTTTGAAATAAGTTACGCATGAGCGTAGTAAAAGGGCTGTGTTTTGACATGTTGACACATTTTGCCGCGTCGCTAGTGTTAATAGCTATGATTCGGACAAATGAATATGGGGAGAAACGTCTAAGTATTCAGGTGTGATTGTGGATTTCGGTAAAGATGAATAGTTTCCCATTTGCAGTAAGTTTCCGAGGAGCCAGTTCTTCACAGGATGTAATGTGATGTGAGTTTTCCATACCTGAACCTGGCCCTTATTTTACAAGGCAGGACACTGGGACGATGCTCCTGTTTGTCGAGAGCATTGGGCCTCGGAATGCTGCGCTCTCTCGAAGGACCGGCCTCTCACACCGATAACACGGGCGCGAGGAGTAGGAATTTCTTCTTTTCTTTCCAGAAGGAAATATACTCATATCTAATAACCAAAACGACCAACAAGGAGTACAGGGTAAAGAACGCAAAGTTTAAACCTCAGACATTCTGTTTCCACGCAACTGTGCACCAGTTTTAGACTTGTGCGTTGCGACACTTATGTTTTTAATTGCCGTTTTGCCCCCGGAGGTGTTCCTGAGTCCAGGGGAAGCCACGGTGAACGGGCTTCTGGTCGGTACGACGGCAGATGACCGACCGCACGCTGATTCTTCTGACAGCGTACTGCTTGAAACATGAATTTAATTCTCCTGGTTTCATTAACTAACAGCGTTATACCATGTAGCGATGGGACCATGTCTTCTCCTCACGGAGTTTATGTTACAGGTCCTGCGGGATTAAATTCCAGCCCAGGGGCTTCCCGAGCAGCGCGGGGCTCCCGCAGAGCCCCCCTGCGGGCCCTCCGCAGACCCCGCCGACTGGGCACACGGCTGTGTGTCTCATCCGTCTGTCACCTAGCTTTCCCACCTGCACTGCCGGCTCTGTGCAGGTGAGCTCACACCCGAAGCCACAGGTATCTTTTTACCGAACGGTGTCACGATACCAGGATCGACCCATCTAGTCTTTTCTAGTTTCTGATAACATAAACATTCTCAAACTTTTACATCGTTCTCCTCTTCTACACATGACATTGCACACTACTCTGAGTCCCGAGTTTGGAAGGACAAGAACAACGTAAAGACCAAAGATAATTTCACCCAAACTCAGAGATCACCCAGTTACATTGCTTTGGACTGGGAGTTGGCGGGTTGTCTTCCAGCTGGCCGTATACTGAGCCCCTGTCTGCGGCCCCCGCCCCCGGAGAGGAATAAACATTTGCACATCGATGACCTCAGGCGTGGCTTCGGATTCACCACACGTGGGTGGAAAGTGCATGAGACTCGCTAGCAAAATCTTTCGGTGCTGATGTCTGGTCTGCCGGGTCCCCTTTCCCTCTACCTGGAGACCAGGCACTTCTCGAGTACAGCAGGCTGCACGGTCAGGCTGGGTCCCCAGAGTGAAGTCAAGGGGGAACCGTGCCCCCGCTGACCCGCAGTGGTCAGGCAGCACGGAGCACACCCCCAGAAGCTGCGGGACGTGGAGGTTGTTGGTCACTGCAGCATAACCCCGCTGTCCTGACGGTTCTGACGAGTCCGAGAGCATCTGGACGTTTTTATAGCAAAGGCGTGGCAGTGGAAGAGGAGCGTACCGGAAGCCCCCCGTGCTCCCTGCGCCTTGCTTCGTGCAGGAAAGTCACAAGTGACAAACGCACAGCGTCCGCCTCGGGGTAGCCTACTGCGCGTAAAACGATGGGTTACCTCGGCCTCACGGACAAAGGGCCACATCGTCCAGGAGGAAGGAACAGACTCAACGTGGGTGGCAGAGGGGAAGGAAATAGTCGCACAGGGAAGAATAATCAAACTCGGCCTTTAACATCAGGCGGAATTTCTCTCACTGGGGAGGTGAGAAGGGCGTGGCGATGTAAACAAAGTAAACAAAATCTCACGTTTTAAAGAGGTCGGCCTATTTGGGGCAGCAGGTCCACACAAGCATGATGGCAAGTCAGAGCGTGCGAGGCCCTCAGAGAGCCGGTAGCAAACACCTCGCTTCTCTACATGGGGGTGCCCGGGTCAGGGGCGGGTCTGTGCCTTGTCACCAAGATCATGCCTCTGGGACACGGCAGACACGTGGCCTGCACCTGACATTCTGCTCCCCTGCCTGAGACATCTGTGAGCTTCGCGGTGAGGACAGGTGGCAGTGACAGGGAAGAGTGGGCCTCGGTGGAGACAGGCCTGAATGGAATCGGAGGGTGCGTCTTAGATTCTTCACAATCCGAGCACACCTTGTGCGATGATTGTTTCGAAGAGACAAGATTCTACAGTTAAAAATGTTGAGAGAGAGGGTGTGGGGCAAAGAAGTCAGAAATCGTTTTAAGACGAAATTAGAATTCGAGAGAAAAGAGCAACTTCTTTTATGAAACATCCAGCCACCTCCGTCAAGCGAGGGGTTGTCATCGGGCACAAAACAGGTTTCTTCAGCCTTAAAAACGGTCGCTCGCCGGTGCCGCACGTCAGCCAGGCTGGTCTGCATTTGTGTTTTTGAGAAATGACGGATTATAATTCAACGTATACAATATAAAGACTACACTTGCCTCTGTGGAGATGTAATTATGACTGTCAATTGAATTCTAATACCAGACTCAAATCGCTTCGATGTTCACTAACTCCCTTTCATCAGAGACAGAAACAGAGGGTTTTGCCAATGGAGTGATTTTTTTTTTTGAACACTCGAAATATCTCCATTCCCTAAAATCATAATTCAGAGTCAAGCAGGCAATGTTTTTCCCTAATGTAGTCCACAGAACCAGAGTGGACTCTACCACACCCTGAGGATTTCATTAACATGAATAAAAACTTCAAAGCCGCTTCCCCGTTGAAGAATGCTTAACATAGTTCATGCTCGACCTTGATTTTACACAGTAAATTAAAACGCACTCTATAGCCTCGCCTACCTTCTTCATCAGCTTGATCTTTTGCTTCATTTCAGCAGACTATAAATCCTACTTTATCGTTCCATCGTAATTCCAACCATCGGTGGGAACCGAAGGCCTCCACAATTAAGCATAAAGTTCGTGAACTGAGGTGTTAAACGTGTATAAACGAACTGTACTGGGAAGTGGTATCACGTCGTTAAGTTTTGCTAAGTGTCCATCGGTCTCTTTAAAAAGTGGCCCTGTTCTATACGTTTGGTGCCGTCCTCACCGTCTTACAACGTCCGTGTTATTCCCCAAACCGTTCGTGCGTCACTCGTGCGTCCAGTGGAACTGTCTACACGGCAGCCCCGCACAAAGCCTGCGGGGGAGCGAAACTGTGACGGCGTTTCCCCTCGCCTCATTAGCACGCGGTGTCACTGCCGTCCGCCTCCTCGTCGGCGGAGCATTCCACAAGGGCCCGCTGCGCCTTGCCTAGGTCCATCGGTAAATTCCGTAAGTGGATCTAGAGTTGACCGGTTTGGGCAGGGGCGTCAGAAGGAAGGACCAACTCTGTCACTTCCGTTCCATGAGGAGGCTGCGAGGTTTCCCCCAGAAGACCTCGGCGCAAGGGGACTTGGCCATGATCTGCGTGGCTCTGTGATGGTCGTCTACATCCCGCCGGCCCACACTGGACCGTCCGCTCCGGGACTGTCAGGGCCACCTCTGTCTTACTCAACACACAAACCCTGCTGCTTGAGACGGACAGCCTCTCGCTGTGGCTGTCGAATTCCCGAGTGAATGAGCCAAAAACCCACCATTCGCCTTCCCGGGTGAATATCAGTCTTGCCAATTCGTATTTGAATCTTTCCACTTTCCCTTCCTCATCTATCCATGGTAAACTGTGCTCAGGCTCACCACAGTTTTTTGATTCTTTTCCTCTATAAAACTTTTGACCCAGAAATAAGATTTTTCATAAATATCTTTTGAAGCAATACCATATTTCACATCTAGGTGTGTAGTTTAAAAAAAATGTGGACTCTTCCTTGGTTTCTGGGCGGTAATGTTCATCACAGCTGAAAGAAACACTTCTTATGAACAGGGCTGGCCGCGCCTGACCCTCTAAGCACCAGGGACCGGTCATGCCGGAAAGACCAAGTCCGTGATTTATGGGGGAGGGGAGGGAGGGGGGCTTTGGGTCCGTGGCATCAGCTGACCGGAAGACTGAGTCCAGTCATTCAGGCAATCGATCCATCAATCACGCCTACGAAACCACACCCCTGTGAAGAGCTCAGCAGGTGGGCAGGCTTCAGGGCTGGCCGTCCCCGTGTGCCGGGAGGGTCAGGCGCCCTGAGTCCTCGGAGAGGGGTCAGGGGAGCTTCGGCACAGCCTCAGCATCCTGCCTCACATCTCTTTTCCGTGTTAAATCTGCGTTCAGGTCCCGTGGTGAACGGCAGCTGCCCACACAGCTTGCGGGGAGCTCTCTGAGTTCTCATGGATGCGAGGCAGCTTCCCCGGCTTGCACGTGGGATCAGGGGCGAGGGTGGCCTCGTGCGGACGGCACCCCTGGACGCTGCAGTGTGCTTACCTCTGGGTAATAACGCTTTAGAATGTAACTTTCACATCGGGCCCCTCTGAATCGTGGCCTTGCTACGCATAGACCCTCTCCTGCGCCCGCTGACTGGCGCCTCTGAGGCCCTGTCAAAGCACCAGCAGCGTCAGGCAGTGGCCCCAGCTGCCCGCCTCCCGCACCCCGGAGACATGTGGAGCGTCACCAAGGTCTTCAAACACGCCCCCCGGCCAGGAGCTCTCGTGCCATTTATAGCCCAATATGACAAAGTTAATGTTTATACTATCGTATAATCTAGATACTACATCAGACTGGGACAATGGGCATATGTCGCTAAAGCAATAAAACATCTTTATGTGAGAGGAGGTATGTGGTAATTTAAGGAAAATAGAATAGACCTGAAATTCTTCCGTGCAAGCTTCCTTGCACGTGAAATACTCCGCTGGTCTGGATGTACCGAGAACGTCGGACAACTCCCCTATTTCTCCATACATGCCGTTACCCGTGTGACGGTCATTACGGTGATGACCATCACCGATGCAGAAGTCACGTGACCCATCATGCTCGACAATAAGAGCGACCGCTTTTATGTCCCTTGAATTATCCTCACGACTCTAAGGGAGTTTCATTATGGTTATTCATAAAAGGTGCGTGAAACGTGGCCCCGGCGCTTCATAAACCGGCCTCAACGCACCACTGCGCGTGGCCAGGTTCACCCGTGGGCCGGGTGGGGCGCCGGCCTGTGTCACGCCGCGGCACTTGGAGCCGGCGTCGTCCCCGTACCGCTCCTGGCAACGGGGGCCGATCCTTCAGTCCAGGTCAGTGCTCGAATCTGTTCGCGGAACAGACGGGGGTTTTTAGAGCGACGTCTTTCATGCGATGCGATCTGTGCAAGACGAGGTGAGAGTCTCTTCGTTTAAGGCGCATCCTGAAGGGCGCGCGAACATCCCGGCTGCTGATCGGCACTCCTACCTCCGCCTCGCATGGCGCCAGGGCCACCTGTGTGCGTGCCGCGTGGCAGGACGTGGCTTCTTACGGCCCTGGGGCCCGTCGGGACTCTTTCCCTGTCTCTTGACAAGGTGTCCCGGGGTCCAGCATGTGCTTGCTGTCACCTGAAGCCATCGATGCCCGTTGGGCGGCCGTAGCTTTGGACTTTTCTGCGGGCTGTGCCTTTGAACTTGGGCGTGCCCCTCGGGAGGGCTCTGGGATTTAATCCCACGCAAGGGCCACACGGGAATGGCTGTTGAGGGGCATGGGTTTATAAGCCAAGCGACCACGTCCGCCTACGTGGACCTCGTCCCCTGGGGTGTGTCCGCGGCCTCCGGGAACTGGGAAGAGCAGGGGGCAGCGGGATTCCTCGTGTCTCAGTTTCACCAACCTCCCGAGCACTCCCCTGGCTTGCTGGGCACCTGGTCTCCTTACCCTTCTGAGCGAACCTAACAGCAAATGTGACCTGTGAAGCCACGAGCTTCTACACGGCCCGTGGAGCCTAAAGACGTTGAATGGTGGTCTCAGCACCCGGCAGGCTGCGCTTCCGGGCTCCGCCGCCCCCACAGAGCCAGCCGCGCACTGCAGGTGCGTGGCCCTTTCTGTGACGCAGCTGCCCATGTCCGCGGAGCCTGCAAAGCTGGCCCAGCCGCTCCACGCGCCCGGCCTCCCTTGCTCATCTGGACGTTCTCGCCCACGCCCCTCGGCATAAGTCAAAGTCATTCGTAAAACCCTTTTTAATTCCCTCTGTCTGAATTCCCTCTAATTCTTCATGGCCTTTCACCTGCGCGTATCGTAGTGGGATCCTCTCCCTGCCAAGCCACGCCGTGTGCCGCGTCTGCCGACCTGGCACGCCGCTCCCGTGACTCGCTCTCGCCGGTCACGTCAGATTTACACCCCGCGGCCGTCACTCTCCCAAGGGCGCCCACCCACTGACCCCGCTTTGCTTCTCCAGACCGACCCTCCCGTTTCCTCCTCCTGGATTTGGCTTGCTACCTTCGTCACCCTCTCCGGGAGTACCTGTCACTTCTCACCGTTCGGACGGCGGCCTCTCTCCAGGACTCGAGCCCACCTCCCTGCGACCACGCAGCTCCCGGCGTCACGAACGCCCCCTGCCCGCCCGTGAGGACTTCAGCACCTGCCTTTGCAGCATCGTTTTCTTGAGCAAGGATGTGCTTGCCCCCCGCCTGGCAACTGCCCCTCCCCCCCCCACCAGCTGTTTGACAAAGCGCGTCGTCCCAAACACGTCGGTTCTATGGAGCGTGCGTCCGCAGGCAGGTCCCTCGTGGGCGGACCGGGGGCGGGCGGGGAGGACCAAGTCCCGTTGGCGGACGCAGGAGTGAAGGCTCAGAGCTGGCCGCTGGCGTGCATCTCAGCGGCTTCCCCCGCGGCCGCAGCAGAGCGAAGGTCGAGGTCCGCATCTGTGGCCTGCGTTTTGTGCTTTTTCCCTGGAAGTTCTGTCGGAAGAGCATCCTCTAAGGTTGACGCCAAGCGCTGTGAGTACGTTTCACGTTTCCGAACTCCCAACCACTCCGCTGAATGATGGCTGATGAAATAATGCGCATCGTCTCCAAGTAAGGAGTCTGTCACCCAAAGTGTTAAAACCTGCCCAGGAGAGAATTTTTTCTACCAGTTTTTCCATTTAGAAATCCCATAATCTTTCTATTTTAATGCAAAATGTTCAAAATAGGGGGAAAACATCCAAAAAGGAGCCATTTAGTCAAACCCCAAAAATGTGATTTAATTTTTGCCACTGCTTTTCGTATAAGAAACTAATATGGTGACTGTGAAACTGACATATGCCCTTTACCCCTTTCTGGAAAAAGCGTCTACAGAGGTTTAGTGGTTTGACCGTATGTATTTATTTGTCTGTAGCCACCTTCTAGGTGTCGTAAATTCATACAGCAGAAGAAAGAAGCAGGTTTGCAATTCTTAGAATTGTTCAGTAAAGGGAAATGTTAACATGGCTTCTATACACACACAACACACACACACACACACACATTTTTTTTAATTAAACACATGCCATTCACCACCTCCTTTTCAAAGCTCTTGATTTTTTTGTTTTTTATTTGAACAACATCTATGGATCACCTTTTCTATTTCAGGATATCTGCTAAATGATAACACCACATCGATGACTCAGAAATATTCACTGCCTGCAACAGCTCGTGATTTGCTCTGCTGAAATCAAATTGGGGGGGGGGATCGTAATTCAGTCATTCAGCAAATATTTGTTGAGCTCTTGCTGAGGCAGGCTGCGGGGTTGGACAGACAGGGCCTTAGTTACTGTAGAGGAGGCGAATTCAAAATGTCGGGTTGGAAGAGGGGCCGGAGGGGAAGGCAGGGAAGGGTGGGGAGGGAGGAGGAGGCAGAGAAATGCAAACCGAAATCACAGTGAGCTGTCCCCTCACGCCCGTCAGGATGGCCACCATCAGTAAGTACATCGACCGACAGCAAGTGCCGGCGAGGACGTGGAGGAAAGGGACCCCCACGCACTGTTGGTGGGACTGTAAACCGATGCGGCCACCGTGGCAAACAGTATGTGGTTTCCTCAGAAACTAAGAGCAGACTACCACTCTGGGGTATTTATCTGAAGAAATCCAAACACGAATTGAAAAAGATCAATGCACCCCTATGTTCACTGCAGCTCGCAATAGCCAAGACGTGGAAGCCACTTAAGGGCCCGTGGAGAGATGGCTGGATACAGATAGACGACAGAATCCTACTCAGCCTACAAAGGGATGAAATCCCATCATGTGTGACAATGCGGATGGACCGAGAGGGGTTATGTAGAGTGAAATGAGCCAAAGACAAATAGCGTATGAACTCACTATATGTGGATTCTGAACAGCAAAATACACAGAACAGGTTTCAGTTTGTAAATAGTTGATTTTGTCCTGTGGAAGGCGCTGCCCCTGAAAACATCACATAGTCTCTGCGTGCGCCCCAAGACCCTGAAGTCAGTATTTGGAACTGAACTCAGGGGAGCAACATGGAGCCCCTCTCAGGGCTGTTCTATAGGGTCCATCGTTTCTTGGTGCCGTTAAGTCAAAGGCAGCCGGACGGACGCAGCGAACTCACCCAAAGGGAAATTCTGTGCTCTGGAGTCGGCTCCGAGTCCAGAGAGGGTTGGTCTCCCTGTCTCATGTTAGGGACGTCTGCCTACCAGTAACTTACTGTGTAAGCGTCAAGCCGTCACTCCGACTGGGCGCTGACGAATTCGAGTGTCTGGGGAGCCCGATCCAGAACCCTGGCGTGACTCCTCAGGCTCCTGAGCTCACGGCATGCCGTGCCACTCCCGCGGGACATGTGCGTGTGCGGGACCTCAGAAATCTCCTTCTCGGTCGCCCGGACTTTCCCGTTGTGTTCGTTAGCACCTGTGTGCGAGTGCCGTTTCACGCCGTTTAGACGGGAGACTCGCCGCTTTGCTTCTGGCCAGCTGTGACAACTATTTTGATGTCCTTCTCTTTAAAAATTCTTCCTTGAATTTTAAATATTTCATAATAAGGTATATTTTAAAAAGATAATCGTATAAGATGATAAGATATAATAAGATAATTTGTAGTAAGACAGCCCTGCAGTCGAGGGGTGTGGGGCAGGCAGGCTCAGACCGCCCAGGTCACGCCACATCTTCACGATCCGTCCCCCGCCTGTTCTCGGGTGCCAGAATGTCTGTCGCGCCTGGTTTTCACCTGCACCCCCCTCCACCGCGATGAGGTCGAGTGTGCACATCCTTAACAGCCATCCAGGCGACTCCTCCTGGAAACGTGTAAGCCGCGCACGGATCAGTCAGATCGCGTCTGCCCGAGCTGCGCATGCGCGTCACCGCTGAGCTAGCGGGGAAGCCGAGCCGCGGGCCATCGGCCTCCGAGTTCGCGCGGAGCCGGAGGGAGCGGGAGCGCGGGCCCAGTGCCCAGGGTGCTCAGCGCCAGGGCAGGGCGTTGGGGCCGGGGCGGAGGCCGAGAGGGGAACTTGCCGGATTCCTCTGCCAATGGCCAGTTTCCTTCCCTTCCACCTTTCCGTGAACTAAGCCGATGTAGTTTGCACCGGTAATGCGTGCAGGATCCCTATGTCCATCACTTCACTGAACGTTCTTATATTTGCTTGCAGTGCAAATGGGAAAATATTTTTCTAGAATGAATACCAAGAAACTAAATTAATGAAAAATAGGAAACAGATATTTTAACGCTTGATAATAAATTACCTCCAAACAGTTGCACCAATTTAAACTCCTACTGGTGGTTTGAAAAACACTCCCTCCAGTTGATATAATATTACTCCTTTTTCTGAAATAATGAGTCAAAAAAAAAATGTCTCACTGTTTTATCTTGCATTTCCCTTAATTACTAGTGAGATGAATGTCTTTCGATGTTTTATAAAACCTTACAAAACATCCTTCCTCTGAGTGTCCGATTTTAATTTTCTTAGTCCTTAGCTTATTGATTCGGAAGCTCTTTACATATTAGGAATGCTAATCTTCAAATTCATATTCTATCTAATGTGGTATTTTTCTCACTTTATCATTTGTATCTTAACTCTGTATCCCTTTCATGTAGAGGTCAATCATTTTCATGTGGGCAAAATTACCTTTTACGTTTAACTTCCAAAACCTTCACTTTAATATCTGAGAAGTTTGGGCCAACGGTAGACGGCACAGAGATAAACCCGATGATGTAAAGTGTTAAGCTTATGATAAACTTTTTACAAATAACGGGCCATGAATTCCCTTCTCAAAAAAAGAAACCGCTCTCTGCTTTGGGAATAAATTGCCGGATGCCAGTCTTCCAAAACAAGGCAGCCTAAGTTCTCACCTCTCTGTCAGCCTACCTGGGCTACGTTCTATACATTGTGGATGCAGTCGCTGGGTGATTAGCACATCATCTTGGAATAAATTATACCGCTCTTTTAGGATAAAACTTGCTAAAGGTCGAATCTATTTTTGCCTTTTTCATTTCTTTTCTTTCGTATT
The DNA here is from genome assembly GCA_003508835.1 of Eonycteris spelaea. Classification (NCBI taxonomy): domain Eukaryota; kingdom Metazoa; phylum Chordata; class Mammalia; order Chiroptera; family Pteropodidae; genus Eonycteris; species Eonycteris spelaea. The sequence continues at coordinate 1,186,911 of PUFA01000002.1, read as the reverse complement.
TGTTCCTTTTCCTCTTGCTCATGTGGTTCCAACCCATGATGGATGCTCAGCTCAATTAGAATTGTTAATGGAATTCTGAGATCATGCACTGCGTCTGCCTTTTTTTTTTTTTTTTTTTTTGTAGCATAGAGAGTCCAGCTGGAACTGAGCGTGCTGTGTGTCTTTGGTCCCTCGTGACTGCTGTTGTGTTCTGTTCAGTTCCACCAGCATTCCCTCTGGCGAGAAGCCAGAGGCTGCCCTGGCGAGAGGTTTCCACCCAGAGGCTCCTCGCAGTTCATCAGGGCCTTCCCTGACTGGCCTGGTTAACAAGCATGGTCCCAGACTCACTTTGCAAACAAAAGGCTCTGTGCAAAGCCGGGTAAAGTGTGTTCTTCGGAGCCTTCTCTAGGTAACACTCTGCCAGGTCACTTCGAAGATGGCTTTGGAGAATTGGGGTTCTCTCAGAACGTCCTCATGGGGTCCAGCGGGAAGGCCGTCATTTCATAATTCAATTTCCTTGTCTATCCGTCTCATCTTCATTTACTTGAATGATCATTTCCCCAGCCCCCACCCATTCCGAACCTCTTACTTCACGTAAGGCCTTATTCCCAGCATTACGGATACAGGAAAAAAAAGTCTTCATGGAAGTCACCCCGCCACGTGGGTGTGGGGGGAGACTCATAAACCTGTGGATGGTTGTCCTCCACGGTCTTCCAGGGACCTGCAGCCCATCACGGCTGGATTCTGCCCTGCGGGTCCCAGGGCAGGAAGCCAGGACAGCTCATTTAAACCAGACTGACTAGGGGTCAGTGGGGTGCCGGTCTTAGAAACACACAGGTCCCAGCGTGGACTCTGGCAAGACGGGAGCTGGGCCTCCGGACTGTGCTGTGATGTGAGGTCCGTGCTGCATGGCTCAGCGGGTCCCCTGGTTCAGAATCTGTAGGCTTTCTGTAGTGTTCTGTGTGCGTGTGTGTGTGTGCGTGCATGGATGTGTGTGTGTGTGTGTGCGTGCGCGCATGTGTGTGTGCATGTGCGTGTGTGTGTGCACGTGTGTGCGTGTGTGTGTGATATGTGGGTCCACCCGACACCATCAGGCAACTTTTCCACACTAGCTGGTGTCCTGGACTTTAACTCAATTATGATAAAATCTGCCTGGAGGTGGCCTGGGGTCCCACAGGTTGAGGGCTCAGTCCTGAAAGACTCTCCTCCCCCACTTCCGATGCCAGAGGCTAGCCCGGGTTGTCACCTGTGCTCCTGACGCACCGTGTATAAATCACAGGTTCCCATGACCCCGTGCTTGGGTTCCATGAATTTGCTGGAGTGGCTCACAAAACTCTGAGAAACAGTGTGCTCACCGGATGACTGGTTTATTATAAAGGGCGTCACTCAGGAAGAGGTGGGAGAAGAGACACTTCTGGTGAGGGAAGGGGTGAGCCACGCCCAGGCCTTGCTACAGGAGTTCACCACCCCCAAGCTGGCCAAACTGCCCCCCCTGCCCTCCCAGGGTGGGGGGTGGCTGAGCTCCCCAGCACTCCTCCCATAACAAGCCCTGAGGCCTGCTGGAGTCCAAACCTCACACCATTAACATAACAAAGACACTTTTGTTTCTCTCCTCACTTAGAAAATGCCAAGTGATTTGGAGCTGTCAGGGAGGATCCCCAGACAAAGGCCAAAAGTTTCTTATTAATCACAGAGTCTCAGATTCCCAGGTCTCTGCCCCGCCCTGCGGCCTGGCCCCAGTGCCCCCCTCTGCTGCTTCGTCCCTCCTCCCAGGAAGCCCAACTGTCTAGTGTCCCGCTGCCCTAGGGATCACCCTCGCTGTCTTGCAGTTGCAAAGGGCAGAAAGAAAATGCTCATCGTGTGGTTTGGGGGCTCAAGGTGCCTGCCCCGGCCTCGGCCGGGCCAGGGGGCAAGTCCCGCACAAAGGGACAACAGGCTGTCCTTGTCTAGCAGGGCGGAGTTTGCAGAAACTGCACTTCGGGAACTGTGGAGGACGCCCGATCTTTCTGTCCCTGCCCTGGCTGGGGTGTCGGCCCTGGACCGAGCGGCGCTCGGAGTCAGGGGCTCAGGCTCCATGCGGGGTCCCTGGTGGGGTCCGTGCAGGGGGCGTTGGATCCCACGCTCAGCCCCCACGAGTCTTAGGCGGCTGCCTCGGCTCGGGGGCGCGGGCAGACACGGCCTCCAGCGGGTGGACCCCCTATTTTTAGCTTAGCTCGGAAAACTTGGGTTCCCAAAAGAAAGTGCCTGTGCCTCGTCCTGTGGACAGGGAGCACCCCGCGCCTCCCCGCACCACGCACCACCCTCGGCACCGGCCGTGGAGGTGAGGATGCACGCGTCTCTTCTCCTGAAGGCCGCGCTGCGGTGGGGACGCTGACCAGCGAGGACACACATCAAGGGAAAGGATAATTTCAGAGCGAGCAAAGCCAGGAAGAAAGGGAACAGGGTTCTGGAATGAGAGTGACGGCGGCGACCAGGGTCTAGCTAGGACTTGGGGACAGGACCGGCCCGGGAGGTCGTCGGAGCTGAGAGCTTTCGCCCCCAGGAGCCAGCAGGAGGAGCTGGCCACGGGGCAGGGCAGTGACCCGAGCGAGTGCAAAGGCGTTCGGGCTGGTGAGCGAGGACCATCTGGAAAGCAAAGGTCGGGGTCACGCAAGTTCATGGGAACCAAATCCTGTAGCGACTTCAAGACCACGGCGAGGCCGCTGGACGCTATTCTGAGTTTCGTGGCCGATGCTGTGGCGTGGAGAGGAGGGCAGGGAGCCGCCTGGGGGCGGCCGCGCTGGAGCGGCTGCTTGGAGACGGAGGAGGGGCTGTCTGCGGCCTGGGGTTCTGGGGTTCTGGGGTTCTGGGCTGTGCACTTGCAAGGACGTGAGCCAGTGGACAACATCACAGCCATCAGGGCTTCTTGATGACAGGTGTGTGACCGGACAGGACCGGACGAGGCCATCAGGCAGCCGGGAAGGGAAGCTAGGTGCGCTCTGAGACTCAGCCCTCAGCCCTCGGGCATGGAGAGCAGCGCGGCGGGACCGGGGGTGGGGCACGGTGCAGGGGACAGTGTCGAGGACAGTTAGCCAGCTCGGAGCAGCTCGCCGAAGACACGCCTTCCCCACAGGCTGTGGCACGAGGCGACCGGACAGCACGTCCAGCTGAGGTCCCCGGACGGGGCTCTGCAGGCAGGTAGCTCCAGGGGACAAAGGGGATGAAGGAAGTGAAGGTGACATCCGGGGACCTGCGGGGCCCCTGGCAAGGGCCGTCGGCAGGAACTGCCACGGCGCATTTCGGCGCGGTCACACGAGCGAGGCCACGGCCGTCGCTTCGTGACGGGGGGCGGGACCCTGGCGCAGACGCACGCTTGACTCTTGACTCCTGGCCCCGGGGCTCCCGCTGCCTCCAACGGGCAGTTCCGACTCCAGTGTTTCCGTCCTCTGATCCTGCGTTTTAGGTTCCTAGTTTGGTTTCTAACCCCTACAGTCCCCTTCTCTACGTTCACTCTGGTCCTTTAAACAGTTTTCCTAGTCCTGATAGAGAAGGTTAACACTGGAAATCCCGCGACAGGGATCCGTTCCGTGAAAGCGACAGATGCGTGAAGCAAGGGGACCCTCTCGGGTCCATGCGCGGTGAGCGGCGTCGTTTTCAGTGAAATCCATGATGTGATCGCTTTGCGGCCTCTTGAAGCTTGTCGAAGAAGGACCGTGGTGACGCTTCAGAGCCCAGACAGCTGCTGCGTCCGGGTCTGCGTGTCCTTGTTCCCCGGCACCGTTCCGTTTCCGTGGTGATGAGGGACTTGGCACTTGGAGGCTGGACGTCGCTGCTCCGTTTTATTATTATGCTTTACTGGTGGGTCCTAACGCAATGTACGGAGTCGTTTGTCAGCAAAGAGTCACCGTTTTGTTTAATCTTAGGGAAACATTAATTCCATAAAGAGGCAATAAGTTGTTAATATGCCAGTTTTTTATCATGAATTATTAGAAGTGTAACAAAAACTCACAACGCATAACACCGTCTTAACCAACACAAGGCTGTTCCGTGCACGTCAGCATTTTTATGGAGAAGGTTAATTAAGATGGCATTTTGCTCCTCTCCTGCACAAAATCCCGCAGTTCTTTGAAAGGTCACGTAGCTCGACCCCATGAAGGGGCTGCTTGATCCCCACCTCACCCCTCTCTCCCTTCTTCCTGCTAGAGGGGAGGCAATGTTGGGGAGAGAGCTGGCCACTTAGCTCAGCACCTCTCCCCCTGCGAAAGGGCCTGCCGTGCCAGGGGTCCTGCTGGCACCCGGCTCTGTCCGAGACAGCGTGAGGAGATGCCTGTCCCAGCCACACATGAGGCTGAGCTGCCATCCGACCCCAGTCCCAGTCATGAGAATGGAAAGGGTGCGTATCACGGCGAGCTACCTCGGTCTGTCCGGCAGATGAGCTGTCCTTTGCGTGTGGCTCTAACTGTGCGGAGAAGGGTCTGCTTACAGATGAGCTCAGCCCCGATACCCCAGTGGCTGGGACTCCCGGGGCAACCACCCGAGTGCTCTGGGGCGACGCTCATCCACCAAGGACCAGGGCCACGGCCCCAGCCTGGCGTTCTTCTGCACAGCAGAGCTTTGCTCCTCTGAATGAGGCCCTGAGCCCCCGGCCCGGTGTTAATAATGTTCATCTTGAGTGATGTGGAGAATTCGCATGCTTGGCCATTCACAACTCAGTCTGATAATCCGATACATCGAACGTGACATTAAAAACAGGATCGTGGACCGTGTATAGTCATAGACATTATTCCAACTTTGTCTAAAAACCGTGAGCCAACCAACACTATTAAAGCATTCATAAAAGAAGAAGAAAACCATTGTACAAACCCTAGACAGGATCCAAAGCTTAAACTACATGACAGTCCACAGAAAGTCTGTAGTTTAAGCTGAATGTAAAAACTATCGAAGACCAGGATTCACTAGGTCTGTCTCAGGACCAGTTCACACTGGGAGGTCGTGTGACAGGTGTGCGTCATCACCATCCCCGGCCACCTTCCCTCTCCTCTCCTCCGGGCCCGCCCTTACTCCCTTTGTCTGGACACTGGGAAGTTAAATGAAAAATTCCAGATTGGGTAGTTCAAGGACAAAGCAAGCATCCGGTGGTGAGAGGGCGAGGCGGTGGTTTGCGAGGTCTCAGCTCCAGGAGTGGTACCCGAGATGAGCTCGGTCCCTCCCCCGAGACGTGCCGCATCGCACACAGCCTCCTCGAGCATCCCTGCGTGTGGGGCTTCTCCACCTGCTGGGGAGAACCCCGGAATCGCCTATTCAAGGGGCCCCTCAAATGGTAACTATTTCCATGACAGCAACGACCAGTTTTACCTTTCAATTAGAAAGATGAGTAGAAATTTTAATATTAGGTAAGTAAAACATAGGTTAATTGGTTCATCTGTTTCTGTTTGGCTTATTTAAAAACGATGGAAGGGACATTATACAAATAGGAAAACACCTCATCGGTACGGATGCTTTCAAACATCTATATCTATAGATCCACCTGTAATCTCTCCACTGAGTGAGACCTAGATCCACCTGTAATCTCCCACTGAGTGAGACCTAGATCCACCTGTAATCCCCACTGAGTGAGACCTAGATCCACCTGTAATCTCCCCACTGAGTGAGACCTAGATCCACCTGTAATCTCCCCACTGAGTGAGACCTAGATCCACCTGTAATCTCCCCACTGAGTGAGACCTAGATCCACCTGTAATCTCCACTGAGTGAGACCTAGATCCACCTGTAATCTCCCCACTGAGTGAGACCTAGATCCACCTGTAATCTCCCCACTGAGTGAGACCTAGATCCACCTGTAATCTCCCACTGAGTGAGACCTTCGAAAGACCCGGATGCAGTCTTTTTGCCGTGAGCCTGAGCCCTCGTCACGCCCGATGCTTTGGCACCGTCTAAAGGTGCTGCGCCTCTAAGTCATGTCGGTCCCCTACGCTTTGACCTTGAGCTCACTCAGCGACGCTTCACTATCACAGGCTCTCGTTTTCATATTTATCAAGTGTGTCCAGGATACAATGACAATGATTGTCTGAGCGTAATTCTTCGGTATCGGAAGTGACCCCAGGTCAGAGGAGAGGATATAAAGTAATCCAATCCATGCTTTTGAAAACCATTACTCGGCAGCTCGATAAAATGACTAGTCGCACTGATACGCGAATGTCTTCTGCCTCTCCCTGATATTCCGCACGCTGCGCTCCTTATTTTCCTGGAATATTACCTTTCGATAGGTCTCCAGACATCGGCATGCCTTCTTTGTAATTCGTGAATATCCCAGCGTTTAGCCATGTTCTCCATTAAGGTGGCGTTCAAAAATCGCTATGTTTTATTACTGTTTCAGTTTCTAGTCAAGGCAGGTGAAGGTCATGCTTACTTACTAATAAGTTACTAATAGAAACGAAATTATCCCTACATGGAAAAATACATACACACACATATATGTGTATGTATGTGTGTATACACATGTGTATGTGTGTATACACCCATTCGCGTTCGTTACGTGTATATAACATATAGTTCATCAACATGTCAAAATGCCCTATACTCAAATGAAAACCAAGACAAAGCATTCAGACCCGATGGATAGCCTCGGGGTAGCTATAAACGTAAGGCCTCCCTTCCCTGGACGTGGAGGGAGGGTGTCACTGTGCTAGCCGAGGACAGTGTCCCAGGAGCCCCCGGTCTGTGCGGACACGTGACTGAGAGAGGAACGTGAGCAGGAGGGAGCCATCACTCTCTGCCACCTCGGACGATACCTGCCTGAACCATCACACGGGGGTTAGAGACCAGCGAGTCACCGGTTCCACGAGTGCTGAGGCACCGCATCTCTTTCTGGGGAGAGACCCAGCCATCTAGATATCTCGTGGTTAACAGAAAAGTATAAAAGGCTACTTCCTGCACGATGCAGAAATGTCACATGTGCGACAGAGCACATGACACCCTGAGCTAACACTGCTTTCAGATCCAGATATTGTGGTGTGTTTTGTGGTGTGTGTGTGTACACGCTTATGTGTTAATCTTACAGTGGGGCTGCTCTGGTCACCTTATATCTATCCTCATCAATGACATAATTCTTGGTACATGGCAGAAATTTAATACATATTGTTCGATAATACAATCTTAAAGACAGACCGGGAGGTTACATGTTATACTAATCACTGACTATTGCAAAGTGTAAAAACCTGCGAAATTATGACATTTTTTTTTAACAGAGCTTCTTACCTAATAAGCAGAGTACTACTTGAATCCATTTCCTGACACAAGCTTCACTTGTGACTTGCACTACATTCCCTCACGGTGCAGAGCAAATTGGATTCAAGATGTCTTTTTAAAAATTCAGTATAAGGTGCGGGGCGGGGCGAAGAACAGCAGAGATGAACAGTGGGGGTAGGGGTGGGGCGGTGGACACAAGGCAATTGTAGTCGTTCCTCAGGAATTAGCTTCTCCTGGCCCGCGTTACAGGTCAAATTCTCTTGCTCTATATGCTGATGTTGGGCTACATCTTTAAAGCTCTCCCCAAAACACTGAGTCTTAGCTTTTGTTTTTTTTTTTTATTAAATGCTACCTGAATGAAAACAGTTTTCCAAATGGTCATATAAATGCACTACCATATGGCCAAGTAGCAGTCCAGTGTTTTGTTCAATGTAAACTTGAATTCTCCAGATATTTTGCTACTTAGCTTCATTTCCTTAGAGTTAAATTAAATCTTGATTTTCCGAAGCTACATGAATCAAGCGGATTTCACTAAACGCTTTTGAGTAGACTATATATAGCCAATCATCTTTCAAACACTGTATTTGTGGATATTCCAAGTCTTGGGCATGTACGCTTCTTAACCTTCCACATAAAATCCAAGGAGAAAGAAATCTTTGCACACACATTTCACAAATCTTCAGCTCCACATCCTTATATAAGAAAGAAAACAATATGTCCTGAAAGTAGTTATACGCGTTATCCTAAAATGAATGTCATGAAAAACAATATATTTCTCCTTTAGATGGCTAAGTGTAAAATAGAATAATTCTGCAGAATAATCTAATGACTGATGACGGGTATGTATTGGTGCCTACATTTTTTGGTTTCTAGCAAACTTTCCTATTCCTTCTTTATGTCCCAATACATGTAAATATAGTACTATTTATCAAACATTACATTGGATACAAAGCCAGTAAACAGAAAAGTCAATTACATTTTTATATAATAGCAAAAAAGAGGTAAATTTTAAAGAGCCACTACTTATGACACAAGTCAAATCTCAGATCCCTATGAGGAAACTTAACGCACGACTTGTTTGAACTTAACATTGAGTGAAATTCCAGAAGCCCTGACGGAGAGCAGGTAAGAGCCACGCTCCAGTGGTAGAGGACACAGCAGTGTGCAGACAGCGGTTCCCTCCCAGATCGCTGAGCAGATTTAAACCCATCCCGACCCAGCACCAACAGCGTGTGGTGGTGGCCGTGTTCTTTGTTTTCTGCAAGTCGACAAACGCATTGCAAAGTTTACCTGCAAATGCAGAAGGCCGGTATTCTATAAAAAACAGTTCTGAAGAACTGTAGAGCGTGTGGCCGTTCACTACCAGCGGTTCATGACCCATCATAGTAATCAAGCTCTTGAGACCTGAGCAGCTGATTCAAGGACAGACGGCCGCCAAGGAGAAGGGGGGAGGGGTGCGGCAGAGCAGACCCTCGCATTCTGTGCGGGGAGGCGGGGGCTGAAGGACATACATGCCCATCGATGGCAAAAGAAGAGAAGCTGTGTCCCAGTCACTGCACGGAATACTATACAGCGATGAAAATGGCCACACCGCAAAGGCACACGGCTCCTGCACGGTGCCGGGTATACTGTGTATCCGCACGGAAAAGGAACCTGGACCCTTTACCATTACAGAGTGATTGCACTTCTAACAGTAAAATGGTTTTCTAGAGCCAAATACCAGAGAACATCGTCATGGCCGCCGAGCGGGAAAAGATTGTTCAAACATAAATGGTATCACTGATAAAAATATCTATACGCTGGACCAGGTTCAATTTGAGAAATTCTATTCATCAAAAGATCCCATTAACTAGAGAGTGAGAAAAGACAATCATCATTAAACTCTTGCTTAAAGTCACCTGTTAAAGCCTTGCTTAGAGACGCCTTACAAATCGACTAAAGAAAAACAACCCGTAAGGGGAGAAAATGGCAAAAGCCTTGAACTGACACTTCAGAAAGATAATTCTAAGAGCCGATTCAACAAACAGGAGAAAAGTGTTTGACTTCATTAGTCAGAGAAACTCAAAGGAAGGCCCCACAGTGAGAGAGCGCTGTACCTCAGCCCGGACGGCTGACGCACACGCCAAGCACACGCCACACACACGCCGAGCACGTAACACACAGACGCCGAGCACGCGGGGTGTGGAGCCACTGGGACGCGCACACACTGCCCAGCACCGTCGGGCCGTCCCTTTTCTTTGGTGGAACTGTGAGACGACGTCGAACACACGCTTTTATCCTCTGGCACATCGCCACCGTTCCTAGACACGTGTCCGTTTATCTACCCCGGAACATGCCAGAACGTTCAAAGCAGCAGTATTTGTAATCATCAAAACCCAGAAATCACACAAATGCCCTTCGACAGTAGGAGAGATAAACGAGGGCACGTTGGCGAAGTAGAGTAAGATGCGGCGGTGCAAATGAACACGCTGCCAAAATACGCAACTCCGGATGAATGTCGCAGACGCGACTTGGAGTAGAGGAAGCTAGAAACAAACAAAATGCAAACATCTCCATTTCCACTTATGCCGTGTGTCAAGTCAGGCCCAGTGAACCAACGCTGTTACAAGGGAGGAGAGTGGCGACCCTGAGCTGAGATTTATGAACCGAAGAAGCACAGTGAGGGTTTCCGGACGAAAAATTCTGCTACTTGACCTTGAGCTGAGTTTCACAACTTTGCGGTTTCTGAAAAACTGGAATTCTAAATGTATGGTGTGCATATTTCTGCTGCACACTTTATTTTCTGATCTGATCAGAAGCCTGAAACATCAGAGAACCACTGAAATAAGTGTCTCTTTGGACTCTTTTCTGTAAGAAATTTGCTAAAAATCCTTCGTATAGAGAATAAAGAATTGAAATTAATATAGCGGCCGGGTTAAACGCTCAGCCCTCGGCGTCATACTGGGGTAGACACGGGGACACGCAGCTGACTAGGAAGTGTCCCTGAACGATGAAGGTAACCTCGCGCTGTCTAATTTTTCCCATATTAAAACTAGAAATGTTATTTTCTACCTCATAGGTGTATCGTGAGTACTGAATGAGTAACGTAAGATGCACAACCCTAAAAAACCTGATAAATCCTGGGTATTAATGTACCGGTTTTGCTGATCCACCCCCACCCCCCCCCCACACACACAGTTTTAATTGCTGTCCTAACTGAATCCCGAAGACTTACAGCCTTTTAATCACTAAAGTGCACTGAACTGATGCCTTCAAGGCCCAGTCTGCAAAGAAACTCCAATTTGCTCATGATCGCATTTATTCACACAGACTCCTACCAGTCAGGAGCCATGCATAATGGTGTAGTTGGCCTCTTCAATGGCTTGAAAAGAATCAGCTGAAACCAATTACTGTAAATCCACAGGGAAGTACAGTCGTTTTCAAATTACGTTACACGATTCTAAGTATTTTTCAGAAGAAATAAATGTATTTACCCATTGTGGCAGAATAAAAAGAAATAATTGGCTATATATAACTATATTCATATGTATCTATTTTATATATAAACATATGTTGTAAATTATAAAAAATATAAATGCAATATACAGACATATATATTTAATATAATGAAATAAACAGATACATTAGGTCAGAATTGAGTAAATACTTTAGCTCTTATACCAAAGAGAACATTTGTTTCTAATATGAAGTTTTCCGAAGCATTTATTTTTCCAGTAAAAGTGAACAGTAAGTGAAATAAATCCACCGAAGTCAGTTCGATGTCCATGCCCCTTTCTTCATGTCACTAATATTTACGGAACGATAAGGCGGAGGCTTAAGATCTGCTCTTTGAGTCACCGAGCTGACCGAGCGCACCCTCCCTCGTGTTCCCCTTCCGTGAGCCTCTTCTGAGTCCAGCCCCCCTTCAACTCAGCGCGCAACGTCACCACTTGCCTGCGTCACACACAGGACCTGTTTGCAGTTCACGTAAACTGCGTCAGAGAGAAAGAAATCCGTTCTCGTGGAACTGTGAGGAAGGCACCCGACTGGCCAGGTCTACAGGACGTGGCCCAAGGAGCAGGGAGCAAAGTCAGCAGGGCGGGGGCGGGTGACGCGTCAGCACCAAGCCACGTCAGGCTGTGCCCTGCCGTCCGCCTGCCTGACGTGCGTGATCCCAGGAGTCTGAGCTTGTGCACACGGAAGGACACGAATGTGGTCTGATTTGGTTACATAAAAAAGTGGTCTTCAGTGATGACCGACACATCGTATTCTTCCCCTTTATATGACAATGTATTTTATTAACTGCACTGGGAAATGTCTTGCCTGTCTGGCCTTAACTCGTCTAAAATCTGTAACTCACACTCCCGGTCTCTCTGGCATTTGTCCTGTATTTCTGCCTCGTCCTCCTCTGTGTACCGAGCTGCCAAGGCTGAGGAACTCCCGTGACAACGATCGTTTTCACGTTAGGTGTCTCTGAATGTGCGTGGATGGTGAATTTTTAATGACCAGCTCATCACTGATAGGAGAATACGTAGGGTTTAAGACGCCTGCTTACTGAAGCTATACTTGTAACCAAGGACAGAACTGACCTCGAGGACACTGTTTGGCTTGTGTGTGAATTTTGTGGAGCCAAAACAGAAACAAGAAACAAAAACGCCCGGTGACCCGGTGCCAGTCACAACACAGAAGAATGTGCGGAAGGGGCGGCGGGGAGCAGCCGACGCGGGCCCTGAACGCGGGGGCGAGGGGGCTCCATGCGGGGCGCTCTCCCTGGACGGCCCTTGCCTGTCTCGCAGTGCCAAGGACGCCCGCATTGTCACCTGCTGACGTCCGGTGTGCGCCCCAGAGACCCTGAGACAGAGGTGGACGGCAGGAGGGCCAACTTCTCCCTTTAAGGGGCGGGGCGCGTCACGCGGAGGCGGCGGTCCCCGCGCGCGGGTGCCACGCGCCACCGCGGGGTGCGGACGGTGGCCATCCGGCGCGGGCGTCTGACGGGACCCGGGAGTGGGGACCGCGCCGCGAGGGCCCCGCGTGGCGGGAGGGTCCTGGCGCTGGCAAAAGGGGCTCCCGCGGGGCCCCGCGCGCTTTCCGCCACCGGGAGTGACAGGCAGCCCGCGGCGGGCGGAGGGAGCGGGGCCGCACGTCGGGGGCGCGGGTGCTGGGATGCAGGCCCGAACCCCAGTACCCGGGAAGTGGGACGGTGCCATCGGACTTCCGTGCCGCGTCCTGCCTGGCGGTCCGTGGAGTGGCGAGGGGCCGGGCGGCGTTTGGAGGCCACCACAGGCCCGGCGGGGTGCGAGGGGCCCACGCCGAGCCGTGCCACACCGCGGGGCCGCTGGGCGCGCGGACCTGGTGGACCGTGTGACATCCCAGGGTCAGATTCTGCACGTGGCAGCACGTCGTGTGGGGCGGGGAGGGGGTGCGTGCTGCGCGTCAAGCCAGGGCGACGGGGGACGGGGAGGGCGGGGGGGGGGGGGGTGGTGGGGAATGCGCCAACAGGGGGACCAGCACCCCTGAGGAAGCAGGAACGGATTTGATAGTTGCTGGGAAAGAGACATAGGGACTGACTGTCCCTAAACCCCCTTAATCCATTGAATGAAGCGCAGCCGCATCCAGTCTCAGGCCCGCTCAGATCACAGTCTGTTCCCCAAGCAGACAGCCACCCCGGCCCCCACCCCGCACACCCCGAGCCGGGCGCCCAGCTTCGCGCTGCCGGCCCGCGGGACAGAAATGGGGACGCCTGTGGGAGACCGTTTATTTGACAGTGTTCACAGAAGATGCGGAGAAGCCGTTAGTATCAGACAGGTGCGTGAGTTACAGACACGGTCTGGCCTTTTCCGGGGTTCGTCGTCATTTATTGGCACGCTCAGTGACCTTTCCCTGTTCAATGGAAACACGAAAACGCACGCTGTGAGTGGAGTCGTTGCACGGACACCACCTGATCACGGGATGCTGGACATTGCTCGAACGAAGCCGCGCTGCCAATTCCCGCTGCTCCCGCAGACAGAAGCACATCCGCGAAGCACATCTCTGCGCAGTCTGCGCGATCGAGGATGAAGAAGGACCTGCTGCGCCGCCCGCCACTGCGATTGTGCGGCCTGTGACCCGGCATCTGGGTCCGCGTCCTCGCTGCCCGGCGGCTCTTCCTCCTTCCGTCGCCTGCGTGTTCCTTCTTCCTCTTCTCCAGCCTTCCTCATCCCCTTCTCCGTTCCCACGAAGCAACGCATAAGCGAGTTCGTAAACCTGCACGCACACACCACCCCCACCGCCACACACACCCGGCTGGAATCAAGCTCATGTATAGCTGAAAGTCGAATTTCTGAAATAACCGACTATAGAATAAGAAGATTTCCGACCTGGCCCAAGTCGTCATGGGCAGAACAATGTGCTGTTTTGCCTGAGTTTTCCTAGAAGTGAGATTTGTTGCTTTTCTATGAAGTATAAAATTATAAAATCATAAGCTATTTCTTTAGATCGCAACATGACTACAGTCATACGAACCCATTTTTTTTTTTTTGTAAAGCAAACTCTCACGGGCGGTGATTTGCCTGGTACCAGTGAGAGCGATGATTTAGAATCTGTTCAACGCAGTTCTTTAAGGGGCTGCACAGTCAGTGTTTCAGGATTGTTGGGTCACACTCTTTCTGAAGCTACTCAGCTCGGCCATCGCAACGTGGACACAGCCGTGGACACTGACCACGTTGTCACTGAGTGTGGCCGCGTGCCAGTAAAACGTCACAAAACCCAGCGGGGCCAGATTCGGCTCACAGGCCGTGCTTCGCTGACTCCTGAGATATGTCTTCTTTTTCATCAAACCGATGGGGGTGATGTCGGCTAATAAAGGCGTACGATTCAACAATGCTTCACACGTACATGGCCCTGTGCGCCACCAAAGTCGAACTCCCTTCCATCGTACGCGTGATGGAGCTGCCTCTTCTGGTAATGGCTGCTGTTCATCAAGAATCAACTGCACATTTTGTGCTCGCTGCCCCTTAACCCGATGCCTTTGAGGGGACTGACTATCCCCATCCCTATTCACCGAGGAGGCCGAGATTTAGAAAGTGAAGGGATGTTGCCAAGGCGACCCAAAGGAGAGTGGATTGGGGTCTGCGCCTTGTTCTGACTCCATGCTTTGTCCTCGACAGCTACGTTCCCTTAGATCCACCAACTATCTCAGGATCTGGGCGGGCAGGGCAAAGAGCAAAGAACAGAATGAAAATGGCCCTCCGGGAACTCTCCCACAACAAGCGTGGGGTTGAGGCACCGTTCCAGGCCTAAGTTAAGACAGGACATCTTTGTACCGGATCACCATAGAGGAGTTCACGTTAGCTGGGGATCAGAGGCTGGCCTGATCGCCCACGCCAGGAAGTTCATGGCAGTGCAGAATTCCGAAAGGCTCTTTGCCCTGCATGCAACAAAGGCATTAGAAATATGAGGTCTCCTTCACGCTTCCGGACGGGATGAGTGAAATAGAGAGAACCCACTTGCCAAAAGTTACAGTTACGAAAACAGTGTTTTTCACGACGGGAGACATTAAAGGAAAACAGAAGAGTGTGTGTCAGATTCGTATCCGATTATTAAAGGAGCCGAATCTTTGGCGGAGAGATCGAGAGCACAGCATGTTAGGAAACAGGGCACAGAAACCGTTCTGAATGTCATATCATGAGGGACAAGTTGTCATTTGTCTAAATGGGTAACAGGTATAACATTATTTGCATAAAGTATTTGCCACACTGTATAAGCTGTATCGCACCTAACCTGAAAACCTCAAATCAAAGCGTAAAGATTAAGTCAGCGTGATTCACAAAATGATGAGCCAAATCCACCCACGAAGTAGGTTTTTGTTGACAGAAGTCTGACCACCTGATCTTGGAGGCAAGAATTTGTGCTTGAATTCAAAGAATGGTGATGACTTCGTGAGCAATATGTCAGCAAGCTCGACAGAGGGTCTTATTTCATTCCATACCAACACCTTTTTTTTTTTTCCCACCTCCATGCAATGTTCACAAGCAAAACGCATAATTAACAGAGCGTCATTCAGGAGGTGATTATCAGCGATTCAAACGAAACACGCAGGTTTTGCTGTCTCTCCCTGCGACCTTGCCACCACTCTGTGGTGTTGAGTGCCCAGCTGGAGCAAACTGAGCTGATAATGGCCCAGCTGCATAATCTCACAAGACCTTTGAGATACAAGCAAGGTCGGGTGACCCGCCTTGTACAGAATCAACCCCACCGTGCATGCAGATGCAGAGAGAAGGGATGCTGCCGGCCCAGCACGCAGAATTCGGGGCTGTCAGCGCGAGCGCTTTGCAAGCCGAAATGAACAGCATGTGCGAAAGGAGCTGAGAAAGATACTAGTCCAGAAACAACGCCTGTTCGAAACGCGTAACATTTCAGTCGGCTTCAACACGAAAGACTTCTGTCGCAGAAGTAAAAGCATCATCTCAGTTTCGTTTCATATGCAAATCGATGTTGCTAATTGCGTGCCATTTGAGGGAAAGTTCTCTCTGAAGAGCATGCACTCATGACCCTGCCCAACCCGCCATTATCACATGTGATCCACACAACAATTTAAAAAGGAGCTCGGTATACCAACTATGCTTTATCTGCTCTTCGTCAGTTAGTGGATTCTGCAGCTTCTAATGGTTCAAAGGACAAAAATCAAGGTCCAGAGAATAAAATAAAGACTGTTGTTATGTTTAAAGATTTTCTTCAAGACAGATTTAAAATCAGCAACGATAATAAATCACAGCAATAAAGTAATAAGAAAATAACCATAAATGAATAATTAAATCAATACTTATATTGATTTTCTAGAAAAACGCTGTCCATAGTTTTGAGGTAAAAAAAAAAAAAGATTACCTGCTTTATGCTAATAAATTTTTTTATTATTTTTAATTTTTGCTAAAATAATAGATAACATAGCTTAAAATGTAGCTGCTAGACGATATTCTTGCCCTTATACGTAAGAAACACACGGGCCCACAGGTCCACCGAGGTCTGACAGGGCACTGGGCGCTGTCCGAGGCCCATGACTGCTGTGGCTTCTCTCCTCGGCACCCTGCCACCTGGCGCATGCGAAGGCCGTAAATAAGGGCAGGGATATTCGATAGCCTTTGGCTGTGAAATCTTTACTTCTCCGTTGACTGTTTTATACTCAAAGTTAAATCTCACGAAAGGTCAGAGGCCCTGAAGTTCCAAAAACTCCTTCTCACTAAACTATTACCGCATCTTTGCACCACTTGGTTTCAGGGTGAATTACACGATTTCATAATATACTTTCCTCACCTATTCATGTCTAGATCATACCTTCTACTTGAGCATTCCGTAACTAGAATGTCACATTCCCCAAGAAGGATATAATTTTGCTTTCAATAAGAGAGATGTAATGTTATTGATCCAATTTGCAAAGAACCACTGGACATTTTACTGGGTGTTTATATATAATCTACTTGAAAAATCTCAGTAATTGTGGAGAATTGATCCCATTATTAACTGCACCCACACCTCCTGCGTTCGCTGTGGCCCGCCCCTCGCCAGACGGCACAGAACAGATGAAGGAGACCTTTGCCTGCGCCTCAAGGCGCTCCTGGCTCGGGAGAAGCCACGTGACTCCAGTGGAGCGGGGAGGGGTGGCCGCGGAAGCAGCTGGGCCCTGGGGAGGGGTCGCACCTGCCGGGTGAGGGCCGCTGGGCCGGTGTCAGGTCGCCATAGCTGGGGCTGGGGGTGGGCACGCAGCTCAGACCTGCGGAGCTGTGCGCCCTGGGTGCCGGGCTCGGCTCACGCAGCCCAGAGACGCGCGTGCGAGGGGGCTGAGGGTCGCCTCTGGGGGTGGGGGTGGCCCTGGAAACTGGAACTGGAAGGCCCTTTGGGGTCAGATGGAAAACGGCGTCTTCCACGCATTAGACGGCGGGGCCTGCACGCGTCCGCTGGGCCGCGGAACAAACGAGCGCCGCGCTGGCTTCAGGGCGCGCGCGCTCACGGTTCTGGGGACCGCGGCCGAGCGGTCGGCGGGGCGGGCCTCCCAGGCCAGGCGGCGCCCCTCCGCGGCCTCACCTGGCGCCTCCTCCCCGCGCACGCATGTCCCTGGGGCCCCTTCCCCTTCTGGTAAGGAAGGCGGGCCTGCCGGCCCGCGCCCCACCCCGTGGCCTCAGTTGCCTCGATCACCTCCTTCAAGGACCCGCCTCACTGCGGCTTCGAAGCCAACGGGGTTCGCGGGACGCGACGCGCGCAGCGCGGGCGGTGGAAGGAGAGACGGGACGTCGGGAGCCGTTTGGAAAAGCGGGGCCCCTGCCTGCCAGCCGCAGGTGGTGGCCTCGCGAGTCGTTTCTGCTCCCTTGTCGCCTCGCGTGATGACAGCCGAGGAGATTTGGGGACGGGGCGATGCGCAAAATTCTCGATGATCATGGTCAGCTGGTTGCTCATTTGTCTTTAATGCACTGGAGACTGAGAGACCCCGGCGCGCGTGGCAATGGCACCCACCACTCTCCGCCTGACTCTGAACTCCCCGGGGTCCTCTCACCGCTGTCGCCAGGGTGACCCAGAGAGTCCACAGCGGAGGCGCCCGTTTTCCTCCCGCGCTGCGGCCCGTTTTAAGTCACCACAGAAAGCAGAAATTACATCAGAAATTACACCGGAAACGATGGGACCTTAAGAGCTGAAATGGCTGTGAGCACCCAGGCTCCGTGGCTCGAGGGTGCTCGGTCACAGGGTCGGGCTGGGTGGGCCCAGCCCGGAGCCGGAGCCTGCCAGCCCCCGGGGACTGGGTGTGCACGTTTGAATCCTGGCTCCACTGCTACTGAGTCAAGACGCTTAATCTCTCTGTGAAATAACTTCTCTCTCCAGGGATAAAACAACAACTAATTCACGAGGTTTTTAAAATAAAAATCACAGGCAGCAACGCAGGCGGCACATTTTCCTGCCCCAGAAAATGGAGCCTGTTTCCAACCCGGACGTTTAATGGAACTTCACCCCAGAGGAGTCTCGCCCCAGAAAGAATTTAAAGGGGCGCATTGGGAGCACTGTGCAAACTGGCAGGCTCGTCTGACACACTAATGCAGGTTTTTGGTGCCACGAGGCTCTGGTGGCTGAAATACAGTCCAGTCTGGGAAATCTTATGACGTGAGATGTCATGTTCCTGGGCGTCTGCTGTGACACACGATTTCCCACAATTGTCCCAGCAACATGTGAAACATGTTAGAACATTTTCTAGGTCGGACAGTGAGGGCCACCTAGCAGTGGAACGGACAGGTGTTGAAGGAAGGGCCCTGGGGGTCACCCCATGCGTTGTCCGCGGACCAATTGCCTCCCCAGGTGGACCTCGCAGCAGCCCACTGGGACCTGGGTCTGAACCCAGCTGTGACGTCTTCACCGTGTGGTCCGGACACACGGGCGGTGAGCAAAGCCTTAATCCTGCATCTCCGAATCTATCAGAAGGTGCTCCGTAAAGGCCAGCGTGGATGTGTCTATTATTTCTGCATGTGACTTACACAACCGTCAGAATGCCAGACTCCAACGAGAGACTGGAACGTGTTCCAGTGAGTTTCCAGAACCCTACTGTGAGTTTCTTTGGTATCAGTGCACGGCGACATGACTAGCAGCTAAAATGCTTGAGGTGGGTCACATCCGGGCGAGTGTGACTGTGGGTGTCCTGAGCGTCCGTCTTCACATTCGGACGCTACAGGTATCCGTGATCTCAGAAAACAAAAGCGAGCGAAAGGTAGCCCCGAACGAGCGATGCGTTTAGACTGCTCCCGGGACACGGTGGCACCGTAACAGGTGAAGCCGAATCATTGGGGTTAAGCGCGTAGGCGGATCCCTGAGCATCCCACAACCCAGCGCACCTGCTCGTCACCCGCCCGTCACTGCTAAGAAGGGAACCTCCTTCAGCCTCCCTCCTCAGGAAGGCGTGCAGGAGACTGATGCTTCCACAGCTCAGCATCGCCCACGCGGATCACCACAGGGTCCTCTCTGCTCCTCGGGCCAACTGGGCACGACGGCGTCCCCGGAGAGACACGTCTCACGGTCTCGACATTCGCGAAGACCAGCACACATTCAAGTTTGTCCAGCGACAAGAACTTCGCTGTACCTTGGGCTCTCAATCACAGCACTGCGGAGAGCTTCGCGATTTACCGAATGAAATCATAATTTTCTAAGAACATTTCCTCAAACACACCCACTTAAAATAGTTTTCCCATCTTCTGGGGCCTTGTTGTCGGCATCGGGCTATTTACTGGCCAACGCATGTGAAATGTCAAGTTTGCAACGAGTGTTCAGAACTGAAGTTAACAAGAGTCTAACTGAAATGAGCATTGGTCCCTTGTCCCGTCACCAACCATGTGAATTACCTTCTCGGTTAGTGAAAGCTCCCATGGCGTCCGCCCTGCTCCCAAGTGTCACGGGACGTGCACATGGCTATGAACATTTAGGCGCCCTGATGTGGACTCGCCGACAATGGCTTGCTCTGGTTTCATTAAAAACAGCATTATTTTCACACCTGTCTTAGAACCCTCAACAATTCTAGAGGGCTAGCAGTACTCAAAACTGTACTGTACAGAAGACAATTTCCATTCTGATGATGAGGGTCGTTAGGCAAATCGGCCATGAAATGCGTGGCTCCGGCCCAGCTGGACAGAGGCCGTTTGTGAGGCATAGACCGGCTGGATGCTGGTCAGGTGAAGCCCAGCCAGCGGCCGGCCTGCTGCTCACCTGCACGGTGATTAAATAGCATTCACGAGTCACAGAGACGTTGGCTTCATCTCAGAATCGCAGATTCAGAGATAACGGTCAATATTTCATACACTGAGAAAATCGGTTTAATTTAAATAATTGGTTTTTTTAAACCATAATTGTGTCTCACCACAGCACAGAGTGTCTGCTGCATGCTATTTAAGTTATGGTTTATAAAGTAAACTTTTGTCGTAACATAGATTTATGTTTTAAATTTTAGCTGAGAAGAATTATAACACGAGGGAATGTTTTATTTTATATAGTAAATAGAATCCTGCGTGATAATGTTATTTCTGTCCCTGCTAATACAATATAAATCCACAAAATTTAAATATCAGCAGACAGAAAATAGAAAATCAATATTGTAAGGCCTATTATCAATTTAGGTGCACCTATCTTTGTGATATATATATATATATATGTATATATATATTATATATAAATTCCTATTATATATATAAAATTCCTATAATATAAATATAAAATTCCTAAAAGATCATAAACATATTTAATATATATATATGGACTTATATCTCAAATGCCCAAACATGTCTCACTTTGAGAGGTTTTCCTGATAAATTCTGAAAATGTGAAGAACCCTATGTTAAATTTTAAAATCCCTGTATGTTCCACCGTCACAGCGGGGCCGGGGTCCGGGGTCCGGATCCGGGATCTGGGGGGCCACACGTTGGCCACACCCCCTGCGCCCCGCCCCACGCCCCGGCTGCGTCCCCTGCGGGCCCGCGCACATCTGTACCTGGGAGTCGCATGCGCCTGGAGGTGCCACGCATGCTCCGTGGTCGCCCCGCATGGCACGTGGCGCGGCAGGGGCTGGGAAGGGGGGCGCCGACGCCCCGGGACCCGCCAGCCCGCTGCTCTGCGCCCCGCTGCAGCTCGTTGCGGCCGGGGACGCCCGGCGCCCGCACCGCAGCGCCTGCTTCCTGCGTTCGAGTTCATCCAAATCGATGTAAATCAAGTTATGCTTGAGAAACCCACAGCGGAGCATCTTGAAATGCGCGAGAAAAACCTTGCCACTCTACAGCCTCCGTGCTCTGTCAAAAGTCCTGGACCCAGTTACTCTGAAACGTATCTGTGAGTGAGATTTCTCTGCGGAGAATTCTATCCACACACATATATGTGTGTGTGGACACACTGCAGAGACGTCGCTTCGCACTGGGGTGCGCTGCGAATTCGGGCTCTGAAACGTGGGACACACGGGGCAAAGGGCAAGTTCAGCGAAGGGCTGCCAATCATGTACTTAAAAATCCTGCACCCTCTAGAATCTGGATTCTCTAATTCTTTCAAAAAACAAAAACCCACCACACAACAAAAAACTAGAACTAGAAACTACTTCTAAAAAAGCCCCTGAAAACAGAAGTGGATGAAACTGGCGAGAATGGCGAGCAGTGGTCCGGGAGCGGGTGTCCGCGAGCCGTCATCGCCACACGGAGCTGGAACCAGACCGTTCTGCTGGCCTCCACCCAGCTCCTCTTGGCATCCGGTTCCTGGTAACTGTCAGGTGGCGTGGCTGTCCCCTGTGAAGCCAGCAGTATTGCCAGGTGACGCCGCGTCCTGGGCGGCAGGTCGAGCCGGCCACTGAGCTGGGGCCCCTGGGCCTCCCTGGACC
Source organism: Eonycteris spelaea (assembly GCA_003508835.1). Lineage (NCBI taxonomy): Eukaryota > Metazoa > Chordata > Mammalia > Chiroptera > Pteropodidae > Eonycteris > Eonycteris spelaea. The sequence goes on along the minus strand of PUFA01000002.1, from coordinate 1,165,370 downwards.
GGGCTCCTTGTCGGCCACGTGGAGTCGCCGCTCTGGGCATCCGCTCCGTGCCACGTGTGCGTGTGCGTGCATGTGTGCGTATGCGCACCGGAGCATCAGAGCCGCGGGGCCCTGAAGGACACGCAGCTCCAGTGAGATGAGAAGCCACCGAGAACACTGAGGGGAGACGTTACCGGCGGCGGCCGAAGGCGGCAGCCGGCCTCCGTGTGCGGTCGGCGGTCACTGCCCTTTCATCCGCCGCGGGGCAGCCTCGCAGGGGGCGCGCAAACTCCCGGTCAGGTTTCCAGCCAGCGGGCCCCAGCCGAGCTCCCCAAATCCCAACGCTGTGGAGCCTTTCTCCAACGTCCTTTGCTTTAAGCTCAAATTATGATCTTGAAATCATACGAATATAAAACTAAGGACGCTTATAGCTTGTGTGTAGCTATTAACATAGAAACAATGCATACCAAACTATATTAAAAATATCTTAAAACTAGAATTAATGGGATGAATTTCAGGTTGTAGTAAATTGCCACTCAAAACTGGTAGCTCTGTCACGAAGCGTCATCATGAATATTATCACTGTCAAAATCCTTTCGCATGCCCATGATACTCTGATGAACCTCGGTTAAAATTACAGCGAAATCCCTTTCATGTGAAACACTGATACAATTTGCTGTCCCTTGGCCCAAGTGTGTCACCCACATGGCAAGTTCACTTCCACCCTTTTCTCATTAGCCTGAGGATATTGAAGCGCTGCTACTGATAGCCCGTGGCGCCTTAAAGGCAGCGCCCGTGAGCTGGCCCAGCTGATAACACAGCACACGGTCACGCAGTTCCACAGCCATCAAATGAAAACACGAAACGAAGCCCCGGGCGCCGAGGACGCGCGCGCGCTCCCAGGAGCTTCCCAGGTCCCGATTGCGCCCGCCGCGTCCGCCCGCCCTGCAAATGGTGCTCAGGGGCGGAGGGAGTGGAGAGCGAGTCCCCAGCCGCTGAGGCCCCGCTCCCCACAGCGCAGCCGCGGGGCGCCATCTAGGACAGAGCGGGGGCCGTGGCGTGTCTCCAGCCGCCCAGCCGCCCAGCCGCCTGCTCGGACACGTGGGGACAGTCCCCAGGTGCTGAGGAAAGGGAGACAGTGTCGCAGGGACCACGGCAGAGGCGTGCGTGCACACGTGATCCCTCATCGGGCTGGGAGGAGTGCGAACGCGCCGGAGCGACGTGACCGAGGAGCGAACCTCCTGCAGGTCGCCAATCAGAGGTCAGCGTGACGAGTTAAAATACAGAGATGACACGGCACCAGCGAATGCGAGTGACACGTAGCTCAGCGCCGCAGCTGCAGTGAGCGTCCCGTGGCCGGGAGCAGCTGGGGGCTGCGCGGTCTCCGGGTGACTGTCACACGCGTGAATCTTCCTGCCCTGACATGTGAAGAGATAAAACCCGCGAACGGCTGGACGTTTACGGATTCCAGGGTGCGTCCGCCCGTCGTAGGTTCGCGGGGTCGTCATCATCTGTCTCCTCCTCAGACTCCAGGGGGACGGGCAGGTGTGTGAATTCCGGGGCAGAAGAACCTGCATGGTTTTGCTGCCATTTAAGTGCTTCTGTGCCGCGATTTCCCCGTCTAACTCAGAGTCCTCGCCCGGGACCGTGCTCAGGGCTCCGCAGAGCGTGGCTTTACAGGGGAAGCCTCGCCCAGGCGAGCCCCACGGGCGGGCCGGCTTCCGGCGCTGAGCAGGTCTGGCGACAGCGCGCTGTCCCCGAGCTCGTCCTTCGCACACCCGGGCTGTCACCTCAGCAGGAAGCTGCCGGCCCCGCTTGGGGGTCCGCTTCCTTCCTTTGGCAAAAAGCAGCGGGGGGAGCCGCTGAGAGGGCACCGAGTGGGGCAGGGGCCAGAGCACGCAGCCCGGCCGGGGTCAGCAGCCGCTGGCACCGTCGGCGTCCCAGGGGTTACTCTGGCCATGAAAGGAGTTTTCAGAGCCGCTCTGGGGGCGGGGAGGGCAATTTCTAACCAAACGGGGTCCGGCTCCTGTGATGTACGGTTGCAGCATGCGGGGGGTGGGGCAACTTTATGAGATTTCGAAATGGCAAATAATGGAACCGCTGTCGTTACCTAGGCTTAACGTTCTGTGACGTAGCCAGAAACGGCACACCTGGCCCCACACTGCGCTTTCCTCAGGCGCTCGCGTGCACGAGCCGCAGCGCGGTCCCGCCACGCGCCGGTCTCCCCGCGTCTCTGAAACCGGCCCGACCTCGCTGTTAAACTGTTAGCATGACAGACGCTATCGGCACACCCCACCCCGTTGCTCACCACGCCCCCACCCCGTTGCTCACCACGCCCCCAACCTGTTGCCCACCACGCCCCCCCACCCCGTTGCTCACCACCATGAAGCGTCGCGACCCCGATACTGCCGCGGTTCCCGTGTCCCCAGGTCACGGAGCCCAGCAGCCCGGGTCCGAGCCGGCTCTTCCCTGTGTCCACTGCTCCGCTCAAGCCCCTCCCACTCAGTATCGCTTCACGTCCCTCAAATCACCGCCCAGGAAGGAGTTTCAGGGCTTAAGCTTGACTTTGCCATTTGCAAGGAAAAAGGAAGGAAGGAAGGAAGGAAGGAAGGAAGAAGGAAGGAAGGAAGGAAGGAAGGAAGGAAGGAAGGAAGGAAGCTAGAGGGATCTGCAGGAAGTCATTTAATTTCTCTAAGACACACATTTCAGCAGAGAGTGAAGCTATCTGCTTGGCAAGGTCTTAGGAGTATTCAGTCACCTGGCGCCCCGCGGGGCCCATTTGGGAGGTGAAGCAGAGCATAGCGACATTATCGCCCACCTTCCTGTCACCCATCTATCCGTCGAGTGATATTCTCACCTCAAACCTTACCCTTACTCCAGTTTTCCACTGGGAGCCCACAGCTGGCCTCGAGCTCCCGCAGCGTCCACACCCTGAACGCGCGGCACATCCTTTGTGCTAGGCCTGCGATTAACGGAGCTTTCCCGAGTACGAGGATGGCACGTCCCTGCGTGGCCACGGCTGCCATCGCTGTCCTACTTTGCTGCACGGAGATCTCTTACTGGCCTGTTGGGGAAACTGCTTGAGGTCTCCAGGCCCCTCGGGGCGGCCATCTGCTCACCCTCCAATGAGGCTGCGAGCCGGGATCCCCGATCGGTGGGGTCGGTAAGGGTCTTCCTGCTTCGGTCAGCCCATACGGCAAGAACATCTAAGATAAACATAACCCGTCAAGCTTAGAAACCATCATTCCCCTACAGGGTCTAACAAAATAATCTTCGCATCATCATTAGAAGCCGTCCTAGGTCGCATTGTTAAGATTAATGAAACATCGCGGTAAAGATTCCGTAGAGTATTGTCATCCGGAAATCCGGAAGGGGCACGGTGGACGTCAGAGCACTGCGCTGGGCACGTGCCCCTTCGGGATTTGCTGGCAGGCTTTTTGAATTCTGTCAGGCCGTCCCTTCGCTGATAGCGCTCGTGTCTGAACCACTCTTGCTTCTGCCCGCCTCACCCACCCCCGCCGCCCCAACGGTCAGTGCTGGGGGCTTGGGCAGTGGCCCACAGTGGGTGACTGACTCTCGCCCCGGGAGCGGCCGCGGGAGGAGGGGCTCTTGATTCTGGGCAGATATAAACCCTACAGATCTGAAAGGCAAAGGCCAGTTTTCACCACCATCTTCCGTGTGCTGGCGATAAAACCTCTGTGTGGCGGGGCAGGCGCAGAAGGATGGAGAGGCAAGCCGCTGCCCGGGCTGCGCAGACTCTCGGCGCCACGGCCCGGCGGCGTTCTGACGGGGGCGCAGACCCCGCAGCCGTGCTGGGAGGCCCCTCCCAAGAGCACCTTCCTGTCGCTCTCTGACGGCGATGAGGGGCAGAGGCCGAATGCTGCGCCGCACGGGGACGGGGACGGAATGCAGAGCAAGGACCAGACCCGCGGCAGTTCCAAGGCTTGTTGGGGACACAGTCATACCGGGACAAAGGGACTCTGATGACGCGGTCGAACAGGTCTTTGAAGCCCAGCCCGTTTTCGTGTGGACGTGCAGACGTGTGGCTGGTCAGCCTGCTGCCCAGATGCCCAGGTATCTATTTCCCAGTCATGTCAGGACCGTCGGCGGGCCCCGCTGGCCCTCTGCGGCCAGCGGCCAGCGGCCAGCGCAGGGCGAGCACGAGCCTGCCGGCCCGGTGCCCCCGTGACGGCCGCGAGGGCCGTCGGTCCCGTCACAATGCCCCGAGGTGTATGCTGACTGACTTTATTTCTTAATAGACTATAGAGTTCAGATGTGAGCCAGATAAGCACAATCCTGAGTTTACCAAGAAGAAGGATTTGAATGCCGCGTTCGACATTCTCACAGATGCAGTATCGCCAGGGTCCTCATGCGGCCAAGGACAGATGATTTTAATATAAAGCTATTGCGCTTAATAAGAGACCGATATTGCTAATCACATAGTTTGTTTTCTCCTCTGGTGTCAGGATGTGCTTCTTCAAACTGTTAGGGGTGCAACACAGCGATGAATCCGCTGCTGTGTCAGAAGCGTTGCCACCACCCCCTCCCCACATTGCAGCCCCTCCCCCACCCCCACCCCCAGAACGCGACCACGAACGCGCATTGTTACTGGAGTGTGCACACAACAGGATAAACCTCGACCCACTTTCAGCCTCTCTTGGATGAAATGAATTTCGAGAGAAATAGAGAAATGCGTGCTCCCCACACATGGCCCACACGGTGCTGTCACTTGCTGGAGGGACGGTGGCCACGGGCACTTGCTTGGGCAGATTTCTGTAGCTGTTTCCAGGCACGCTCAGCCAAGTCCTACTTATTCAGGGCTGCCCAGCTGGCCCTTGGGGACATTCCAGTGCTCTAGAAATTCAAGATGACCAGGGCACTCTGTCAAATTACCTTGGCAACGGCGGTGCACTAGACAGGATGCCAATCTCAGCACTCAAAGGGCTCCGGAAAATCACATCACACAGGCCTCTGCTTCCAGGCAGGTCTCTGGGGACCTCGATGTCACAGTCTCCCTTGAAAGCTTCCTCCAGGATTAAATCATATTATTCTTAAGGTCCTTTTCCTTATGTTTAATTGAAATTTCTCTTACTGTAGACGCTGGGTTTTTTTCCTCATTACTGACCAGCCACATAATACCAGCTTGTCTCATTTCCAGTTTGCTTCCTGTCCAATCCAATGAATAGCTAGAAGGGCCTTTTATAATCTCCGCCCCGCCTGTGTGCTGACGGCACCGCCTGTCTGAGCAGCCATCAGCGCTCCCGAAGCTCCCGGAGTCGCCAGCGGGTCCGTCACCCTTGGTTCTCCCTACAACTTCTTCCCCGTCCTCCCCCCCCCCCGGTTTCTCCATACACCGAGACTTGCACCTTCTGCTCCATGAAACCCATTTCTGTTGCTCACCACAAACATAAAATGCAACTCCTCGCCTCTGATTTTTTCCCGTGACTTTTGCCGGGAGAGAAAGTCGCATCTCTTTACCTTAGTCACCTCTTCTCGTCACCACTTTGCAAAGGATTCTCCTCCGAGCAGTGTCCCCACACGCCCCCCCCCCCCGCACCTCACTGTGTCCTCACAATCTCATTAGTTTGATCCAAAATTTTTAAAGATTACTTATACATACATATTTTTGCTATATTTTCTTTCACCACCTTCTGTACCTTATTGCCGCTTTCAAGATTATAAATCAATAGAAATGACAGCCTCTTAGATTGTGAAAAAAGATGTTCTATTTCTGTTTAATCAGAGAAATCTGAATTTCACATTTCCAGTGAATTGGTGATGGCTTCGACAAAAAATTAATTCTAATTCTCTGATTTGACACATTTCCACGGGGGTGCGGCCATGTTGGGGAATGTCACGAGTGATGAACAAAGCCATTGGCTGAGAGTTAAGAGTCCATGTTTGGTGCATGGCCTCAGATGCAGACTAATCAGTCTCCCTTTGAGCGCTCACGGAACGCTGACGACGGCGGAGGCCACCTTCTCCCCGCCCAGGGCGTCCTCGCCACGGGGCTGAAGAGAAGCGACCGAGCACGAGGAAGGGGTGGGCGCCCCCCCCCCTGGCGGGAGTGCGGAGCGGTGTGGGGGGGCGGGGGGGGTCACGACTCGAGCAGCTGGGTCAGGGGCAGCGGTGATTTCAAAGAGGCTCCGGGAACATAGCCTTTCGAGCGGGCGTGGCGTGGGGTTTGCGGTTTGGACACGTTGACGGCGGTGGGGGGGGGGGGCGCTGACCGCATTTGCAAGCGTTCAGGGCAGGCGTCAGGGCTGCGGTGCCCACGGGGGGCTTCCTGGCACCCCGATGCTGGCTGGGACCCCAGGGCTCGTTTTCCCCAGGGTGGTCTGAGGACTGACCACCCACCCACTGACGACGGAAGACCCAGGGCCAGTCCGGACGGAGGGCCAACCAGCGCGCAGGAAAGGAACCCACGGGCTGTCCGGGAAGGCGGGGGAGGGGCAGTGGCGGGGACAGCGGTGGCGCGGCGGTCAAGACTGTGACTGCAGAGCCCCGGCGCTGGCGGTGGGAAGCGGGGGACGCTGGCGGGAGTGTGCTCGCTGGCGGCGAGGGTGACGGCAAGGGACGCGCGCAGATCGCGGCTCTGCACGAGCCAGGACGCCGGTTCCCACGCGGAGCCGTCAGTGCACGGCGGGGCGGTCGCCAGGGCGGGAACTGGGCCGAAAGGTGAGTTGTTAGAGACGAAAGCAGCTCGAGTCCAGGTGGGAGGGCACAAAGCAGGCCAGCCGAGCGCCCGCGTGTCCTGAGGGGGCAGGGACAGCGGGCGGCGTGGCAACCCGGAGAACGCGCGGAGGAGCAGGAGACACGGGCGGCGCTCGCGCAGCGTCCGGCAGGTGCTACAGGTGGGGCTGCGGGGGAGGAAGGAGCCAGTGCGCCGCCCAGCGCGGTGAACCGCCAGGTGAGGTCGTCTCTGCAGGAAGGAGGAGACGTGTGTTACAAGTCAAAGTGCACTACCGATGGCCTGTCACTAACGTGGCAGCTCCCGCTGTGGAAAGGGAAGCGTCCTCCTCATGGTAAAGGACGTTCACAAGGGCACCGTGGCCCCACAGCAAACGATCACCTCCCAAACGTCCAACTAGTGCACACGAGCGTGCAAGCCAATTTCGTGGTCGAGGTGATAGATGTCTTTATTCTTTATACGGCTTCTGATTTTCAGTTCCCCTGACCCTTACCTGTCCTCAGGTGCTTGTTCGCTCATTGGCAATTCATTCCCTCGCCAAACGTTTGTTGCGCGTTTCCTCTCCCCTGTGTTCTTCTGCTGGATTTTAGACCTTGACGGGCACAGGCCACGCCGTTTTTAATCTGTCGCTGCCGGAATCTGACAGACGCACTCAGCGAGTACCGTTGAACCGAAAACAGCGGGGGTGGCGGGCTGGGGCTGCCATGGCCCGAGAACCCAGGGGCGAGACGCTCCGTGAGCGTGGCGGTGACCGAGGCGGCCGGGTGCCGCTTCGCCACCAAGGAGGCAGAGTGAAGATGACCAGCGCTGGTCATCAGAAAACCCCTGTTCGCAAAGGGAGGAGACTTTCGTTGGGGTAGTGGGATCGGAAGACCAGCGTCCAAGACTTTGGGGGTGAATGACCGGACACGAGATGGGCCTTTGCCTTGTCCACATCACGCGAGCAGATTCTGAAACAGGTCTTACGTGGGATGGATGATCATGCACTTCTCAGCACATCCGACAGGTTTACCATATGATCATATTTAACTTTGATATGAATCGCTTGCTTCACAGCTTCTTAACTTTCCTGGCTGTGTAGAACGCCACCGCCCTTACAATTTATATGTTGAATATTAATGCCATTAGCAGTTCAGATGAAAAACTCTATTTCCATTACACCTGTTCCTAAGAATTGACATTAATTTTGGTATATTTATCTAGTTTGCCTTTTAAGGTTTAACATTTCCAGTATTACCTCAACTAGATACTTTCATGCATTTTGGAATTAAAGTGAAATTAAACATCATATGAACAGTCTGGCTGAATTATTTGAGGTAGAACTATGTGAATTGGCTCCAAAATTTAGGGAAATGGGCTGAAAGCATGTCAGAGGTCCCTAAAATGGATACACTGGAATCAGTTGGAACATGTCACTGCGGACATAAGACAAACGAGGGCGTAATCCTTTGCTTCTCAAAGTATCTGATCGGGAAATGTCGTTGACTCAATGATTCTGTCGGATAAGGTGAGGTGCCAAATGGAAACAGAGCCCTAAACCCAATTACTCCAAAAACAAAAACAAAAAAAAAATGAAGACAGCTCTGCGATGATGAAATCGTGGCTCCCGGGTGTCACCAGCAAACTCGTTTATGTCAGGCAAGAAAACCACACGCCCACGAGCCCACAGGACGCCGTCCGGGATGGCCAGGCCCGCGGAACTGCGCTCGGTATTTCTATCATGCGTATTGGGGTTGAATATCACTCCTCTATTCATACTAGTAAATTCCATGATAGAATAACTCCTAATTTTTGAAGTTGATTTTCAGACTTTCCTTTCTCTAGAGGAGTGTTAGGTTACCACAAAATCCTGAGGCAGGTGTAGAGATTTCTCCTACAGCCCTTGCGCCCGCATGCCAGGCAGACCCCCACCACATTTGCTCCAGTCGATGACCCTGTGCTGACATGTCGTCATCACGCCAAGTCCATAGTTCACGTCAGTCCTCACTCCCGGGGCTGTACCCCCCACGGGTTTGGACAGATGCAATGCCATGTGCCCATGTTATATCACACACAGTATGTTCACCACCATAAAAATCCCCTGTGCCCCGCGTGTCCATCCCTCCCGCCCCCAACCCCCAACGACCCCTGACCCTTGTACCGTCTCCACGTTCTGCCTTTTCCAGAACGTCACAGAGTTGGAGTCATGCAGCGTGTAGCCTTTGCAGACTGGCTTTCTTCACATAGTCGTAGGCACTACTCAATGATTACTCAGTGTAATCATTGAGGGTCTGGCACCTCCGGGTCCATTTATAACCTGGTTTCCAAAATCTTACTCAGTAGTTATTTCCAATGGCCATGATTCTGATGTGAAGAAATTTGGGTGTTTCCTGCCAAAGATATTTATATATCAGAAGATTAAAACAATGGCCAAAAAAATAATATGACTATAACCTCTCTGTTTTATGTGCTCGGAGAAACCTATGACAGGTTATTAATATTATATTATAGGTGGTACTGTAATGTGCAATTACATTGTAAGCCAAAAACACATTTTAGGCTTAGCCCCCATTGTCCTGATCGCCACCGCCGTCATCGCTGTCGTCAGCACACCTGTGACGCTGACCCCAGTAGGCACACATGGCCCGTTAGCTTTGGTTTCCTGGTATTACTTTTAGTTACACAGATTGCATTTCTGCACAAAAAGGGTTGTGTGTGGGCAGTGTTGATTGGCAAGGCACGTCGGAGCTCTGGCCAGAGATGCGGATCTGTAAGAAGGCAGATGGACCACGGCGAGTTAATTTTGATGTTTTGGAAATGCAGTAAGCGACTATCCGATGCTTTCACTTCACAGACTAATGGGTCTTCCACAGTATTCTGTAAGTGTTTCCTCGCTATTAATCGCGACCAGTGTTAGGCTGTCGATAAATACTGCAGTCACACATGCCGTACTGGGCAATTTCGAGTTTTTACCATTTTACTCTTTAGAGAATTTAGTCAAAGACTAACAGAATTAGTTCAGCGTCTCTAGTTAGATGTACTCCATTTAGCAAGTGAGTGAAAATATTATCTACAATTCAGAATGTTAAAGCGTACACATAAAAATTGAATGACAGTATTTTATAATCTGTATTATGTTCCCTATGAGATTTTCATGCATTGCTTAAAAATAATAGCACAGATTCATGTCACATCACGTCCTTACGTCAGGAACAGTGTAACATATAACATAAGAAGCTTGGGATTTGGATTCAGGTGATGCTCATGTGAGTTATTAAATGTCTGTCATCTGTTTCCACGTTCTAGCCACTCACCCGCTCTGGAGTAAATTCGTTAATTTGCTGTGTGTATTTATCATGCATTCCTTTACACGAGTATTTACGAGTGAGACCAACCCATAGATGGGAGGGTGTTTTTCAAACTCTAAGTCACTGCTGAGATCTCCAAGCGTATCTGTGTCTGTAGAGGGAGCTATGTCTGGCTATATCTACCTACTTCAGAGGGCTTCGGTGAGACTCAGCTCATCTTGACAAGCTCTTCGGTAGAAAGGAATGAATAAATTAATGGAAGAAAGATGGGGTGACTGAGTATCGGGAGTGAGAAAAGCGGACAGCCCGTCCGAAGCTTCTCGGTTGGGAAGCCGACGAGTCACATGTTCTGTGTTGCGCCCTGCCCTGCCTTCGGTCTCAGCCTTTTACTCTCGTACGCCCCGCCCCCGCCCCGAACCCGGAGCCCCGAGTGGGGCTCAAACCCTCGGCTGGGGTTGCAGAGGGTGCCGTGCGCTGCTCAGAGAATTTTAAGTAGCATTTCTTAAACTCTACATTTTTCAGTAAATTTCTAAGATAAAATGTATCAAGAAGGAACATGGCTAAGTCGATCACGTGTAAATGCAAGATGGCCCGTGTATCTTGTTTGACCCAACTATCTGTAATTCATACTTGTGTAATAGCATGGGTCCTTCCTCTTACACATGATTTCATATCTCACATCTAGCTCTCAGTCGTGCTGGTAAGAAAACTTTAGAGCTCAGAGCTGAAGGACCTAGAAGCCCATCCAGGGAGCACGCTCTGCTGGTGGAGGGGTATTTGGCTCGGGGTGCGGGGTTGAGACTTTAGCCAGAGACCCACTCTCTTTGTGTCTTGAGCTGAAAACGTACTTCTCGGTTCACAATGCAGGAGCTTTGCAATTTCACACAGAAACTCTCCCCCCGCCCCACCTCACAACTACACACAGTGCTCCGATGTGTGTGGAGCAGACGGCCCTGTCACCTCCCAGGACCAGCGCTTTGCACAAAGTGGGTTCGTAGCGTCACCTTCCAGAACCTCAAAGTCCCAAAAGTTCCGTTCCCACGCTCACGTGAGTCCCTGACTTACCCAAACAGGGCCTGTGTTTGCCTTGCAAATGTCCGGTGGATGTCTAGGTGTCCGAAAGCTTGAAATGACTTGTAAGTGGCATTAAACTGGAATCGTCGGGCTGCTTCATTTCTCCCTGGAAGAAACGTCATTGCACAGCTTCGCATGCTTCGACAATCGTATTTTAATTAAAGTACCTGGAAAAATCTGTATTTTTTCATGTATTCCTGGGTATTAACATTATCTTGGTTGTTACTAACCTCTTCAGATAATCTACCCTTCTACTTGATTAATCATTATTCTGTTTCCACATGAACACTTGTAAATCATTTGGAAAAATAATTGAAATCCATGGATTGCCCACATGTGAGAATCCTGGTTCTCTGCTTATTTCATTGATTTTGAAGTAAAATAGGATCAAAATAGGGCTGTTTTCCCTACAGAGTCCAGAGCCAGACACCTATAAAAACCAGTTTATCTTAAACTGCGCAGTCCTTTAAACAACCCAGGGCCTTTTCTCAATTTTTTTTTTAAAACATTTTCTTCAACAGAAGAATGCCAAATGTTAGACTTTTTTTCTTCTGGGAGTCGGAAGCTATGCGAACCCACGTCCGGCGTGTTTCTCTGGCTTCCTCCCCTCTCGGGCCCTGTCGCTGTAGTTAACCGTGCTGCGTGAGCGTTAGAAGGTGCTCGTAAATGTGTGCGGAGTAAAATCAGGCTTCTGATTCTGACCCTCGACCCCACGCCTTCCTGTCTCTAACTCCACGCGGCGCTCGCTACCCCCGAGGGCTCCGCGGGGACCTGCCGTCACCCCCGCCGGCACCGCTAGGTCCTCGGAGCGCCCGGCCGTGTTGAGCGTCGATACCTCCGCCTGCATCCTCCGTCCTGGCCCGTGGGGCAGGCGGCTTGCCAGGCCTCCTTCTCCTCCTCGCTTTGTGATCACAGCCTCCGTGCCTTCCCGCTCCTTAGACACGTCCCAGAGCCTCCTCCGCTCCTCCCGTGGCCTCCCTGCACGAGGTGCCCTGTTGTCCTCTGTCCACGGACCCCAACACGTGTCACTGTCCTCCGACTCTCCCCCCGTCTCCTTGCCACATCTGCTCCTGACCTGGCATCTCCCATCACGTGCCTCGGAGACGTCTGGACCTCCAGGTGCCAGGACAGTAAGCTTACAGGGTCCCCTCTGAGCCTCCCCCGAACCCGGCTCCGTCGGCAGCCACTCACTCAGGCTTCGCTCCTCTGTCCCCCGAGCTTCACAGACCGGGGACTCTGTGACCTCGCCTCCCCCCTCGCCGCCTCCAGTCCGTCCCTGGGAGCTGCGGGTTTTCGCCCCCTGAGTGTCACTTCCGTCCCTCTGCGTCCTCCGTCTCTGCGCTCACCCCCAAGTGCCATCGTGTGTCGGGGGGAAACGGCGACAGCTTCGCACCCCACACACCCGCTTCCCTCTCCCGGGGCCCTCGGTGCTCCCCAGAGAAATCGTTTCCACATGACAGCGCGGTCGTGCCAGAGCCTCCCGCTGGCTGCCGATGTGGCCCAGAGCTCTCGGAATGAGACACACCCACGCCGTGGCCCTGCCGCCGCCGGGCGCACCGGCTTTCCTAGGACGATGCACGCGCGTTGGCTCTGGGCGACACCGGGCTGGCTCGGCCATGCTCCCATCTGGCGGGAGTCGCCCTGGTCTGCTCAGCACCCGCCGGCCTGCGCGGACACGGTGGCCGGCGTGGCCAGCGTGTGCCACCGGCAGGGTCAGCTCACGGCCGGGCACCTTCCTGGCGTCACCCGGGCCGTCGGCTGACGCTCTGCTGGCCCGTCTGCTCCGGCTTTGACTGCGTCCCAGCCGCGGCCCCGTCACTCTCCGCGGGCGGCTTCGCAGAGCAGGAGGCTTGTCAGGAACGTGTGCTCTGCTGCACCGTCGGCCCTCTCCCGCCCGAGGACGGGGCCAGGGGCCGGACGCGGCATAGGCAAACAAGCGGAGCGAGCGGGAAACGCCCTAAGCGTCAGCTCCACAAATCGTCACGCTTTGGGTGGAAACGCAGAGTGCAGGATGGTGGTTGTCGGTCAGGCGGGCGTTGGGGTGGGAACGGCAGGATCATTATTCCTTGGTGTAAAGTGCCCTCATGGGAGATGAGAAAGTTCTAGAGACCGCGGGCAGTGTGGTTGCAGATGACGACGTTGCCCTGGACGCTTAAAATCGGTAAAGAGCGCAGATCTTATGTCATGTGATTTTACGGTTAAGAAAAGGGCCCCCGGCTTCCGCCGGGCCTCAGTGTGCGTCAGCGTCCCGAGTGTGCCCGCCACCGCGGCCGCGCCCCGCCCCCGGCTCTCAGGCGGGAAGGCGCTGTCTGTGCGACCCGCTTTTGGTGATCGTTCATGGGACACGTTAACTTACTGCTGTGTCCTGCTTGGGCATTTCCTTCCCGCCAGAGCGACAGTTTCGTAAAAGCAGAGTTAGTGTTACAACACGCGATTGGTACATGATCGTTCTTCACTGAGCACATGCAGCGGGTTAGGTCCTGGCGACACGTTCCGCCGTGCGCAGCGTTTCACGTTTGCTTTCCGCGTGACGTGGCCCTCGCAGACGTCAGGTCCCTCCTCTGTGACGTGCGGAACAGATGTGACCTGGCCCCTTAGCCTCCACGGCTCTCCGATGTTACTGCTCAGGGTTGTCCACTTGCCAAAGCGCATAGTAGGGGGACAGATCCCTCAGTAGGTACGCTCCCGTGGTAGCTTAGACCATGGACATGTCTCCGTCTCACTGTCTCCCCACGACACGCCCGTTCTTTGACGAAATTGGTTTTCGAGATTATAATTCTTATCAAATGAGTCCGTTAAAATTAGAGAATGAATTAGATGGAAAAAGTCACAGGAAAGAAACCGTTGAACGATGAACCCAAGAAGTACGGAGAGAAGAACCGTAGAGACGCGAGCCTTTTATGTATTGACTTTTTTAAGGTGCGGGCCTTTCCACGTCATGGTCACACGGCCACCCTCTCCGCGGGTCCCTGCCATGGCCTCCGGGCGCCCGGGCCCACCGTGGGTTCCGTGGGGGAGCGTTGGGGTGCAGCAGGCAGGTGGAGGTGCGGTTCTTCCGGGCACCCACCTGTGGGCGAGGCTGATGCACTCGGAGCGGTTTGTCTTTTTTTCTGCAAGTGGCCGGCAGCGCGGGGACCGGTGGACTGTGTGACCACACGCCCTGACTCAGGGCCGCCCGGGGCTCCTTCACCCCCAGTCCAGGTGCAGGCATTCCCTGGTCTGAGCGGCCACATCATCAGTTCTACAGAACGCACCTCAGTGAACAAAACACGCAGCGCGGGCGGGAATGTGACTCAGACTTAATCCTCGCCAGGGGAATGAGAAAGGAATAAAAATGAACCTGCGTGTGAGCATGTTATTGGCATCATCGCATCCTGATTTATGGAAATCGGCCGTGGTCCTCACTGTTGCAATCTTGTTCCAGTTATGAGCCCGGCACGTTTAGTTAAATAACCCGGAGGTCTGTCCTGTTTCGCCCGCGTGGTCCATGAACTCCCGGAGGGCGGCAGCTGCCTGTCCGCTTCTCAGACTCACCCCGGTTGCCACGCATTCAACGGGCATGTCACTATCTGCCTCTTCGCTTTGATTTACATTTCCCTTACGAAACACTGTATTCCAGGCCGTCAAACAAAATGTCAAGGATGTGTTAGGGGCAAGCGGACAGATACCTTTAAGGCCTCCTCTTTCCAGTTAGAAAGCTACGATCTTATCTGAGCTCCGTAGCATCACCTGGACCCCTTCACCACCATAGCCTCAGACTGTCCAATAAGCGGAGCAAATTGTCCAGGGCACGGTTCTGAAGAAGCGGCAGCCCAGAGCCAGCTGACGGAATTATTTTCTTTTGGACTCATTGTCCTAAACAGCATCACCCGCGAGATGACATCGGTGTCATGTGGAAAGCGGCCGTGAGTGCCACGCCAGGCGGAAGCCTTCCTGTCGTCACCCGAGATGGTCGGTGAGAGGCGGGAGGCCACATTCTCATCTCCGGTAGCTGGAGAAACATTTGGTTTGGCGTCCACTTGAGTGAACTATTAGATTTCTGGATTTTCCAGCATTTCAAGTTTTTGAGCATATAAACCCGCAAGATGTTCAAGAACACTTTGAGCAACCGTTTTTCGTGTTCTCTGTTAGGGTTTGGGAATTCGATGGCCGTGGTTTGTGGATGCTCGTTCCCAACGCAATTCCATATTAAAACCTGACGAAGTGAAAGGGCCGGGAGGTGGTTCTGAACCACTGACCTTGTGACCGCGCTTGAACCAGTGAGTCATCGGCGTCTGTCACGGGCCCCCGGACGGGGATGACCGAGGACCAGGCGGCCGCCCGACGGTGCGCGGTGCTCCTGAAACGGCATCCTGGGGACGGCCATGACATCACGTCCTCGGGTGCGGCATGCGCACCCACTGGCCATGCTCAGCTGTCGCGCTTCTGAGCAAGACAGCAGGCGACAGCGGTGCCTTCGACGAATCCTGCCGTGCGCTTCCGCGGGCAGAGAAAAGACGCTGCCACCCCTGAACTGCTGGTGTCCGATCTGTGCGTATCATGTTTCTTCCAGGCGCTGCTGTTTTATGTCAGACCACGCCTGATTATTTAAAGCAGAGTAGTAAGACCAAAGGATTTAGAACAGACCAAGAATGCTTTGCACCCGAGGGGAAGGGAAGGGGTGCCCCCCGGAGGCATGCTTGCTTTTGAAAAACGGAGCTTGCAAGTTCGCACTCTTTTGGTAAAAAAATAAATTCAGATGTCTCAATTTTCCAGCATTTCAAGTTTTTTGAAAATATAAACCCTCAGGATATTTAAAAATATTGAGCAACTGTTTTTCGTGTTCTCCATTTAATATATTTGAACATAGACCAATCAAATTTCTGGGTATTAATTTTTCTTCTGGATGAGCAAGAGACGGCTTGAGACAACCTTTCAAATATCTGCAACATAAGTCCATGACCTGCATACACCGTACGAGTTCATCTTGCTATGTCCGCTTCTTCATATTTCAACTCATAGCACAGGTGCGACCTAAGATATTAACCCTACTCATCTATATTTTATTAAAATGCTGCTTATTCACCAGCATAATTGCTTTTGGATATCTGAGCATAATTCACTGCTAATTCGTATGGCTCATTTAGTAGGGTAATTTCACATCACGTGTGGAATGAAACCAGTGAATAATGTAAAAAGATTATTTTAAGACATATAAAATCCTTCAAAAAAAACACACACAACTCCCACGATCTCTCCCTGTACTCTTCATTGGGTCCATGAGTGACAGGTTTGCTGAGGCCCCTCCTTTCTGACGCTGGTCATTGCAATGCAGGGTGCGTCTGCTTTGCTTAAATGGTGAGCACATCTGAAAACCAGTAGAAAGTATGAAGCCCAGCTCTGTCAGAGCTCAGGCAGACGGCTGCAGCCTCGCCTTCCCCACGTGTTAGGAAGTATCTGTCTGCCTATCATCCATATCGCCTACCCATCATTTATCTACTACCATCATCTATCTATCTGTCTGTCTGTCTATCTATCTGTCTGTCTATCTGTCACCTATCCATCTGTCATAGCCTCACTCCTGGATCCTTGTTATCTTTACGTGTTTTGCCTCTGCTTAAAGTCTTCTAATGTTTGATGTAATTGTTTTGTTTTTAAAGTCGTTTGCACTGTTTTATCTGATCCTTCTACAATCCCTTTCTGGACTTGCATTTTGTGTGACTAAGTGGTTCACCAGCTGACCTGAGTCACCCACCTTGTACTGACTGCAACATTACAGACAAGTTCTCTCAGCAGAACTGGAGTTCAGTGAGCAGAAATCAAGACGCTATTCTTTTTCCACCTCAGCGCTGGTCAAACTGATTTCTTCAGCAGCCTCTCGCTATGTGTTCAAAAGGGATCGTGAGAATTTGAAATAGATTCGGAATGGAAGGAGAGTCGGTGAGGCAGGGAGAGAATTCTGACAGCTGAAGAGAGACACGAACAATTCACGCCCGCGACGTTGTCTGCCTGTTTATTCGACCCTTCCTGGGCCCTGTGGGCAGTGCGACACCGGCAGTAAGTCAGGCACTGAGGAGACGCAGTGGCGAACAGCAACCAGACAGCACCTCATGCACGAGTCTGCGCGTTGCACCCCCGGGAGAGCATCAGCCTGTTACAAACCTAAGGCCCTCCGCACACGGCTGCAAGTCAGAGGCTGCGCGGGCTCTCGGGGCTTTCATTCAGCCTGAGGGAAGCCGCAGAATTTATACAGAGGTCGACATTTGAGCCAAATCTTGATGGATGAGCAACAGAGAAAAATAAGGTTGGAGGTCAGGCGAGACCAGGGGATGCGCGGACATTCCAAGGACGGTAGATTTCTTCTCCAGGTCTAAGAGGAGCGGGACAGCGACTATTTTTACACAAGAAGCAACAGACTCGATCGGTCCCTTAGGAAAACAGCCAGTGCGCTGAGCTGAAGACAGTTTGGGTAGAGAAGTCCCGGGCGAAGACTCTCGAGGAACCAGGTGGGCTTAGCCGGGCACAGGCTCTCGCACGCTGCAGCCACGGACTTAACCCCACGGGTCGCCAGCTTCCGTGGGTACGAGCAAGATAAAACTTGGTGCGTGGCGCAAAGGTACTGACTAAGGTGTGATGCCGTAAAGGAAAGGGCTGACGCTTGGGTAACATTCACTCCGATTTCGCTCTTATTTTCCATCATCGTCATCGTCACCGTCATCGTCATCATCATCATCATCATCGTCATCATCGCCGTCGTCATTGGCATCGCTTTCAGAGAGTGGAAGATCAAGGAAGACACTATGGTCTAATGCAGCAAATAAGAAGCCCCCACGTCGAATACCACTGCCAAAAGTATTGTGTACGGCCGTGTAAGGCCGGCCCACCCACCTGCCCAAGTCCACGTGTGAAATCCGAAGCAGTTTATCCCAGCGCCCGGGACGCGGGGACCAGTGGCCACCCCCGGGCTTGTGGACCAGGTGCCCCTTCGGGATTTGTTGGATGAATGTGTCTTTTACATAGCCCGCCTTCTGAGGAGGCCAGGAGGGCAGGAAATGCTCGCTTACAACTGAGGGCACTCCCTCCAAACCGCCCTGGCCCCGTGGCTGGAGGCGTCAGATGCTGAGACGGCAGGGCCTCTCCTCGGACCCGGGAGCCGAGGCTTCTCTCCCGTGGGGAACTGGAGGAGGCTGCGACAGCCACGGGCCAGCAGGGACGCCTCACTGGCTGAGGCGCCTTCTGGCCATTTTTACCCTAATCATGTCAGGGTCAGATCAGAGTCCTGGCACCTTCGAAAGTGGGCAAACAAGGACAGGGAGAGGACAAGTGAGCCTCTTCTGGATTCACCTCTTTACTCACAGGCGAGTGTCTGGAAGCGAAAAAGCAAATGACCCTGCGTGTGGACCGTTTCCTCTGAGCCTCTGAGGCCACTGCGTTCGCTTCTGGTTCACCCCTCGGTGCCCCGCCCCACGGAGCCCCCGGTTTGAGGGACCCCGTGACTGCGTCCCAGCCCGCCAGCTCTCTGGGGCTTCGGGGCCGGGTTTCTGCACCGTGGTGGTGCTGGCCCTTCCTCCAGAAGAGCAGGAGAGCAACAGTAACCAAAGCACAACCACAACTAAATGTCACACATCTGGCCTCTGCTTGCCGCGTTCCTCTGGCTGAGCAGCGTGCAGCCCGGCGCTCCTGAAAGCAGCCTTGGTCCGCAGAGTGGCCCCTCAGGGCCCCTCCAAGCCCCAGCGTGGGTGGCGGCCGCATGCGGGTTGCTCGGTGGCTCCTGCCAGGTGGCCCAGGCAGGGCACAGGCTGCAGCTGAACTTGGCCTGTGATGCCCCACCCCACCCCAGGAGGCCTGGCCTGCATGCCCTGTAGCCAGTCTAGGCCTGAGCCAGACCACCCCCGGGGCACATCTGAGGACGACACCCCCAAAGGACACGATGGACAGGCACCAGAGCCCTGCTAGGGCGAATCCTGCTCTGTGGGGACAGCTCATCGGCCCAAGGGTCAGTCCATCATCCCACTGGTGAGCAAACAGCAACCGAAGCACAACCACAACTAAATGTCACACACGACCCACTCAAGGGACACCCCCGGAGCACCTGGCTTGGTGACTGAGGAGACTGTGCCCCTGGGCCACACAGGACATCTGTCACATAAGACGACTCTCCTGAGACCGGGAGACAGAGCGGCCCTACCTAACACAGAAACAGACACAGGGAGGTGGGAAAAACGGGGAGACGAAAAAACATGCCCCGCATGAAAGATCAGAACAAAGCTCCGGATCAAGAACTGAGCAAAATGGAGGCAAGCAAGGTACCAGCGGCAGAATTCAAAGCGCTGGCTTTAAGGATGCTCGATGAGCTCAGGGGACGTGTGGCTGAACTCTGGGAGAGCTTAAGGAGGAGAACATGTAAAACTGGAGATCGAAAATGAAGAATATGATAACTGAAATGAAAATCCTTCACAGGGAATCTACGATAGCTTAGACGAAGCAGAGGGTCAAATTAGTGATTCAGAGCCCAAGGCGGCAGAAAATCCAATCAGAACAGTAGCAATAAGAAAGGATCCAAACAAAACGAGGATCGTTTAAGGGGCCTCTGGGACAGCATCAAGCGTATCAACATCTGCATCATAGGGATACCAGGGGGAGAAGAGAAAGAGCAAGGACTTGAAAACATATTTCAAGAAATAGTGACAGAAAACTTCCTTAACCGGTGAAGGAAATCGACATCAAGCCCAGGAAGCACAGAGAGTTCCAGACAAGACGAACCCGAAGAGGCCCACACCAAGACACATCACGATTAAAATGCCGAAGGTTAAAGACAAAGAATCTTAAAAGAAGCCGAAGAAAAACAGTCAGTTACCTACGTGGGAGCTCGTAAGACTGACAGCTGATTTGTCCACAGAAACTTTGCAGGCCAAAAGGGGTTGGCAGGAAATATTTAAAGTGATGAGAACCAGGACTTACACCGAGATAACTCCCCAGCAAAGCTGTCGCGAGCTGCCACAGCGGGCGGGGACGGTCCGCTGAGCGAGGGCTGCAGGAGCTGTCCCCGTCCCTCACTGATTCTCACCGGGCCAGAGCCAGAGCCTGAGTCTCCACCGCGTCATTGTTGGCCACGTTGTGGTCTGAGGCTGCTGGGCCACCCGTGCCCCTGACTCGCTGGCCGCTCGTCTCGATTACCTTTGAGGACACGTTTTTTCTGCGTTGCCCTTGACGTCTGCATTCCGTGTTCCTGCTGCATCTCCCTGGTCACCCACTCCCTCCCCGGGTGTTTGTGCCCTCCCTGCAGGGAGCACCTGGTGTCACGACCCGGCTGGCTGGGACGGCTCCCGAGGAACCGGGCGTTACGCGGCCGCCGCCACAGCCCTCATCCCATGGCCAGTCAGCGGCTCAGTCACGCTGGGCCATGACAAGGACACACGACCGAGAGGCCTAAGGGCAGAAACGTGTCGTCTCGCAGCTCTGGACGCGAACGTCTGAGATCAGAGTGTCACTAGACACGTGCCCTTCCGCGGGCTGGGAGGAAGCGTCACCTGGGCCTCTCTCCTGCGTGTGCGGCGGCCGCACACCGCCGTGTCCTCACACGCCGTCCCTCCTGCATGTCTGTGTCCCCGTGTCTTCTCCTTACGAGGACGCCAGTCGTGCGGGTCAGGGCCACCTCCTTAAAGATGTTTTCACACGTACAGCCGCACTCCGAGGTGCTTGTCCTTAGGATGTCAACATGAGCAAATCTGACCCATTAGTTAAGAATGTTTTTTATCTTGTTAAGTGGCAGGAAAAAAAATCAAAAAACTGTAATATATTTCTTTTAACCCAGAAAAAAATAAATGAACTGCAAGTGTCAGTGCCCATTAACAAGTGTCACGGGGCCCACCACCAGTCCTGTGGCCGCCTTTACCTAAGGACAGCCGGACAGTCGAACAGAGACTGTAGGACCCGCACCCCTAAAACGTCCCTATGTGGCCCACTGCGGGGGAGCGTGTTGACTAAATCCACGGGCGTTTTGAGGGGCAGGCGTCGGGAAAGTGCGGGGTGAGGAGGGTGGTCGTGGGTGACGCTCCGTGGCGACGCAGCCGAGACGCAGGTCAGCCTGGATGCCCGCACGGGAACCGCTCGGAGAACCTGCTTCCGATCAGGTGCTTATCTTTAACACAGAGCAAACATGGATGTCATGTCATGAAAATCTCAGTAGATAGAGTGTAGGTGAGCGGGGAGTTTCGGGGGCTGAATGCAGAACTTACTGCTCTCTTGGCCAGGGTCAGTGTGAGGCAAAGAGGTAGACGACCTATTTCTAACAGAATCTGTAACAGAATCTCACCAGGAAACGGGGCAGGGGCAGGGAGCCCCGAACGAAATGCCAGAGTCACGAGGTGGCCCCTGGACCCCGCTGGACCCGCGCGCTGGACCCCAGCAGTCACGCCACACTAATCCCCGGCAGGCGGGTCCCGGGCGAGCGCCTCCTCTCCTCAAGGGTCGTTCCAAGCAGTGACCCAAACGCTGCCGCCGTGGGCCGCAGTCAGGCTTTGGCGTTGGACTCGAAGTGGGTGCGCCCACATCCGCACCGAGGGCCGGAGCTGAGCGCCCTGGCGTCGGTGCGCGCCGGCTCGTCCCATGCGGTGCCGCTTTTCCCCCAGGTAGCGGGGTGAGCAGGGCGACCCCGACCGGGCAGACCCTGGGCGTGGGACCCGACTTCCCGCCTGACCAGAGCGGCGGCCCACGCAGGCCACCGCAGGGCCCAGCGGCCGGCCAGCGGGCTCAGCTCCTGCGGGTGGGCCACGGTGGGAGGCGCCACGGAAGTGGGCGTCGCCGGCTGGGGCGCGGCCCCGTGCCATGCAGCGTGGGGGCGCGCTGGGGCTCGGTCGCAGGTGCCTCTGTGAGGCTGGGGCTCGGTCGCAGGTGCATCTGTGAGGCCAGCTCCGCGCCTCGCCGCCGCTGTTCCCAAGCCCAGTCTGCAGACCGGGAACCCAGGTGCCGAGCAGGCGGCTCCGCGGGCCCGAGGCGCCAGGCGCCACCGCAGGGCACCTGCCCGCTCCGGGCCGGCCGGGCGCCCGCTCCTCGCCGCGACACACGCTTCGTCACGCGTGAGGCGGGGAAACACTTGCTTTCGTCTGGCACCTAAGTGCACGTTGTGATCACACACAGCAGAGCCTGCGTCTGCTGTTTAGAGATGTCGTTGTGTTTAATATGCTCCTTTGCTCAAACACGGTGTCACTCCGTTTCGAGTGCTCCGTCAGCCCTTGTCGCCCATCAGAGGAGCACCCCCGTGTCCCCCAGTAGGAGAAGCCCCGGCTGTGGATTCTGCAGGTGGAGCGCCGGGCGCTCGGCATGCTCCAGCCTGAGAGGCCGTTCATCTGAGTCCGCTTCCGGGAAACAGAATGGAGTGTTCAGATCCTGAATGGCAGACTTTTATCACGTGCCTATATCTTTTCCGTTTATAATTCATTATGATTGAGGTCCTGATTGGGGGGGGGGGAGAAGTCAAAAGAACATCTTCTCATTTGTGTACCATTCATGAGGAAGAATCCAAATGTAAAAGGTGGTCAAAGCTGTCATTCCATGAAGGATAAATATAGCACTTGTCTGTGGGCAAAGATGAAACTATCTGAACCATTTCGAGGGTTCGAGGCAGCTGATCGGGGGCATCCGTTTTAAGCATCTCAGAGTAAAGGGCGTCCGCGGTCAGTCTGAGGGGCGGGTCTAGGAGACGTCTGCTCTGCCGGTTCACGAGGGGGCTGTCTCTTCTCGCCCTCCTGCAGGCTGACCGGCATGAACCTCCCCTCCCCGGTGATCAGCAGCAAGAACTGGCTGCGGCTGCACTTCACGTCGGACAGCAACCACCGTCGCAGAGGGTTTAACGCTCAGTTTCAAGGTAAGGGCGCTCCATTTTCTAAGGGGGAAAAAAAATAGCAGAAGATCTGCCCTTTCCGACCCCGAATACTTCAGATTCTCTGGTCAACAAACGCGAGATTATGCTTGAAATACTTTCTATCTCTTATATGAATAGTTCATGCTAGAAATTCTATAGCTAATGACTAATAACTCATTAATTACGTTTTTATTACGGTATGCAGTAAATTTTTTGTTTTGCTGCAATTATTGCTAAATTTTAATCAATACGTATCGATTAGCATTCATTTTAAATTCTGTACGCCTAGCTAGTATATATCCCAGGAGTCTGGATATTTTCTTTATTCAGTAGTATGCAGGGGCTGATTCTCAAACTTTCTCTTTGCATCTGATTTCTAGTGATTATTCCTGGATAGTGTCATGTCATTCTCTACATGCTTCTAATAATCAATAATCCTTCTCAGTACCCATGAAAAGAATTCAATCTGTTAAGAGGTCCATTGAAAACAGTTCCACTTGCATTTGCAAATAAAAGATACTAGGACTGTGTCAGAAAGTGAGATGCCTTCCCATGCAGAATGCTCAAGTGTCCCCCAAAACATGGCCACAAGGAAGTTCAGTGGAGGCAGTGTTTCCTGACGCGCATGTATGCAAGCCAGGACCCCAAAGTACACACCTGTCCTGCGCTCCAGATACTGCCAGATAAGGACAGTTCGTGAACAACTCCCACAAAAGGCAGAGCACAAACAGAATCGTGTAGCCACCCAGGGATATTCTAAGAATCTTCCAACAATTCAGTGTGAATCATTAATCAATATTTAGAATGCCTCTCGACTAACAATATAATCAGAAGGTGAATCTACAGAGTTGTTTCTAAACTGTTGATTCATCGCCTCCCAGGTGCTGATGAATTGATTGGCACTCAGCTACAGACAAACCTCTAGGTATCACGTCTCAAACCTGAGCCGTGCATTTAGCATCTGTACCAGTGATCGCTCAAAAAGTAAACAATAGAATATCAGATTTGAAGGCATTCAAAACTGGTAGAAACTTACTGGTTGGCAGAAAGTTGCAACATCTTAGACGTGTCAGGCATTGATTTTAAAAGTATGTAACTAAAAGGAAGAACATGTGCACGTAAGTTTATAGAGATACAAAGGTGCAACTGTATGAGGTGTGGTAGGCGCAGCTTAACAGCAGCGAATGAGAAAAGCTCTCGGCTGACGCGGAGCTCAACCCCCAGACCCCACACCGAGAGGGGCTGCAGATGTCGTCCCATCAGCACGTTGGCCGCATTCCATCGGAGGCAGCGTGGCCAGCACCTCGTGGTAGCAGACGGTAGTCGAGTTCAGTACTGTCACTCTTTTGAAAAGAAAACTGCCCAAGTGGAGAGGGACTCGGGTGTTGACCAGGAATATTCGAAAGAGCGTCTGGGATGGGAAGGAGCGGGGTAAACACTGGGCAGGAGAGCATTCCACTTCCTTCCCTGGCTCCAGAGGGCGGAACTGTCACCAGAGAATGGAGGGGACCAGCTGTGCCGCCCACTGATTCCAGAACAGGCCTGAGGGCAGCAGAGGGCAGGAGACGGAGCAGAGCTCCGGGGCCCCGCCGCTCAGAGTCCCCAGCACCCGCCCCCCGACCTCTGCTCGGCTTGGTGCTGTCCTGGCTTTGCAGCTAGGATGCCCCAGGCTTCCATTCTGAGGCCAAACAGGAAAACTTCTGGTCATATAGGGAAAGCACGTTGTTGATCCAAACCTTCCATTTTTCTCTGCTGCATTCAACACTGGGGAGCCCCACTAAACGAAATAAGGAAAAAAACAAAACAACACTGTCGTTATTACCAACACAACTGCAAAAAACACAGCAGGCGATCATTCTAGGAAGCCAACAAGAACAGCAGCAACAGTGGCAGTGAAAACTCACCCAGTACTTACCAAACGCTGTTTTAGCATCTGTGCAAATATTGTGTCATAGACCCTGAATCGTGGGTCCTTTGGTAGAAGAGGGACCTTTTTTACAAACACGTTCCCAGGCTTCCTGCCTCCTTTGCATTGTTGTAGCACATGTATGATTCGTGGCCACCTTGAAGAACGTAGAAACTCCATCACTACGGCCGCCCCAAACGTGCCTGATCTCGCCTGATCTCAGACGCTAAGCAGGGTCGGGCCTGGTTAGTACTTGGATGAGAGACCACCTAGGAAGACCGGGTGCTGTAGGCTTAAAAGAGAGAGAGAGAGAGAGAGAGAGAGAGAGAGAGAGACAGAGACAGAGACAGAGAGACAAGAGAGACAGAGAGAGATGTGCTAATACTATAACAAACTCCGTCAGCGTGACTTGGAGTGCATTCGCCCGCGGATGGTGTGGGGTCCCGTGAGAACCGTCTGCGGGCTGCGGGCTGCATCCAGCCCTCTGCCGGTCCCTCGGGTGGACTCTCTCCGTGAGAACCCGCCCCTCCCCCAGAGTACGGCGGTGGCGTAAAATTCCACAGCTTCTCAAAACGAAGAACACGTGCCTGGCGAACTTGGCACGTTTCCTGGCCCGGCCACCGCCGCCGTGATGTGCCCCGTCCCGCCTCACCTCATGCTTTCGCTCTTCTCCCCTCATTCTCTGTTCGCCGAACCTTACGTTTCCTTCTTCAGCGTTTATCGCTTTGGTCCTGTGACCAAGTAGTTTTTGCTCTGAAAACGTAGCCATGTTTACAACGGCATCGTGAGCATAAGAGGGAGCGAACGCGGGAAAAGCCACTTGGCGGGTTTGCGAAGTCTGTGTACACATCAAACCCTCATGGAGGGACAGATTTTAGGTAGGACACATGATTTTTAAAAATCAGCTGAAAATCGAACCCCAGTCTTTACATGTTGGCTTCTATCATTATATCATAATGAAATACTTGCCTTGTTAGCCAAATTTGTCACCATAGACATTTTCGATGTTTACGGATTAAGTTTTAAAAGACATATAAATCTCAAACCAGGAATGCCTCTTCACTACTAAGTAGCCTGATATGTGTTGAATGCCGGTTTTACCTATGTTTCCTGGCTATTTATGAAGACACGATTTTCATGAAATGAATAATTCCCATATGATTCTCTAACTGGTAAAGTCATTTTGAAAAGTGTTTTGTAATAAAGCTCCCATTTAAACAGAGAACACCTCACCTTCATAAATCAAGGGGAGACTGGACCATGGATTTAATTCTTGTGGGGGCACAAATAATTAGCTCTCCTTTCAGGTGACAGTTCGTGCACAAGTATTGATTTTTCTTTTTATTTCAAACGAAGACCTTGATAGAAAATGAAGTTCCATGTTGTTAAAAACGTATTTTGCGAAATTGGGGGGTGCTTCATTTTTTTCAGACTGATTCGGATGCAGGCAGACTGGTTCCCATCCCCCAGGCTCGGTGTGGGCACCTGAGGCACAGCCACCCAGGGGTGGGCGCAGACTTGGGCCCGGAGCCGCCCTCGCACGAGTCTGTGTCTCTTCGCAACAGCAACTCTGCGAAAGAGTCTGACGGGGACAGAGCCCAGAAGGTGCTCGGTCCACGTGGGCTGAGGACGTGAAGGGACTCGGCCGGGGCCCACTCTCCGCCCGAGGCCCCAGGGAGCGTGGTCTGCGGGGGGGGGGGAGGGGGGTGTGCGAGAACCCCACGGTCGGGGGGGCCACCGCCCGCCCCTTCCCCCAGCGTCCTTTCAGAGAGCTGAGGTCAGGGGCCTTCCAATCCACACACATTAGCAGAATCCGATCTTATAACCTCTCAGCGAGTCTTTAAATGTCTAAAAGAAAGGTGGTTTTGCATAAACATAAACTCTCCCAGGTCGGAAGTGCACGGCACCTCCCCACACACAGACTCCTGCGGCTCCGGGACCCGTGGCCACGTGCCCTCCCGGCCCCCCACGGCCCCCACGACCGCCTCCCCCCGGCCGCTGACCGTCCTGCGCCCATGTCACGGCCCCGGTGTGGCTGATGCTCAGACAAGCCGTAAGGCAGCCTCGGAAGGGCTGGCAGCGGAGCCTCTCTGGGTGTGGACGCGACAGACGTGAGGATGGACGTGCGGGACAGACAGTCCCCCGACGTCCGCAGAAGCCTCATCCGCCACTGCCAAGCGCTGGGACCGACCTCAATGTCCGTCCTCAGCTGGGCACAGAGGACGTGGGCGTGCGCAGGAGGGACGGCCGTGCGCGATGCCGCCGCGCGCGGAGGAGCAGCCCCGGGGACCCGCGGAGGGAACGTGGGGGGCCGCGCCGCCAGCACCCCACGCGGACGGGTGCGTGGATGCGTGAGCGCGGATGGTGCGCGGATGGAGCGCGGATGCGTGCGTGCGGACGTGCGTGCGCGTCCCGCCGCCGGGACCGGACAGAAGGAGAGGCAGCTTCGAGCCGCACGCGGACTGGCGGCGGAGGCCACGAGGCCCCGGCACACAGCTCGTCGGTGGCAGAGCCGTGATGTCGCCACGGTTCGTCCTCCACTCGATCGCCGCCCTTCCGGGCCGTCCAGAAAGCCAGACGCGGGGCAGGACAGAGACGCAAAGCTTGGCGACTCGGGTTCCAGGCTCCGTGGGCAGCGTTCTGATTGTCACCAACTTCCTCTCAGGAGCACGCATTCGTCACACCCCAGTCCCGCCCCCCGCTTCCCGTAACTCCTCAGTTTACGTCAGTGACAAGGAGGGGACCCTGCGCTCTTGCAGTGGCCATCTGGGCGGGGAGGGGAAAATCGGAGTCAAGGGGACAGTCGCCCCGGCAGGAAGCACTGGAGAGCACGGAGAACGGCCTTCTGAGGCGGCGCCTTCGAGCTGCGTCTCAATGCTCACAGGCGGGCTGTGTAATGGGGCGTCTTAGACCACCCCTACTCACTATTTTGTGAACGGGGTAAAGCAAGCGTGACGTGGTTGGTATAGCAAGAAGCCACAAAGACAGAAATTCGTTCTGCGTAGCTGTTTGGTGTCTCCTAAGGATAGGACAAAGAGATATGCTTCGATTTCAGCACTAGTTATTTTGACCAGAAATTGGAGGTAATTTCTTACTAATAATATATGAAACCAGAGAATGCATTTCTTAAGAAAGGTATGCAATTCTGTTCATCAGAGCTGCTCAGCTACTAGCTAGAAGTCTCACCTGGAGACAGCCTCACCGAGCAAAGGAACTTCTGAGTCCGTTTGGACTTCTGATTCAGTCAGTGCATTTGTGTATATTGATGTATTTAAAAATGGTGCTTGAAATATTAATACACGACCAACCTTAGCCATGATCTATCAAACCCACTGGAACTGACACTTCCTTTCTCCGAACTTCTCCACGCAGTTCACATGAGGAAATCGGGGGCAAAACAGCGTCGTTCCGTAAAGCGCAGCGGTTTAAAACAGGTTCGCGTGTGGCGGCCGGCGGAGGTTACGGTCTCAGCCTGGAGAATGCAGGCGCGTGGGAGGCTCGTGCGTCTCTTGGGAAAGTGTCTTTCTACACTTTTTATCTTCGTGATGTTAAGACGAATTACTCTCACTTTAGGTTCCGAACGCCCACCTGGCCGCCTTCCTCAGTGTTTTCTCTCTTGGCGGGTGAATCCGTCGAATCTGCGGGCTGTGGTTAGCGTTTCTTTGCTGCACGTGCACGTCCACCTGTGGCGGGGGCGGGGGCTTTGCAGGTCGCGGCATCACTGTGCGCACTGCCCAGGTTCCGGGCTGTCGGCCGCGGCCGCCCGCATCACACGGGGACCTGCTGTCCGCCCGCCGCGCTGTTACCTCTGGCCGAGCCATGCCCTACGCGAGGAGATCGCAGCTCGGTCAGGGCCGCGGGGCGGCCCGCGGGCTCGACAACGCACGAGCCACTTCGTTGCCGTGGCCACCGAGCCAGCTCGCCCAGCCCGAGCAGGGAGGCCGGCCCCAGCGCAGCAGGCGACCCAGGGTGAGGCGGTCAGCGACCCCTTGCCAGCGCCGCCTCGGGAGCGGAGCTCATGCCTCGTGAAGTGACAAAGCAAATGCCTCAGGGCACGACCGAAGCGCTCAAATGGCCCAGACGTGACTTAACGCGGGCCTGTGAGCAGCGTGCAGTGAGGGGGGACAGCGTCCCCGGGGGACGGGGCGGCTGTCTCACGGGCGTGCGGACTCTGGGCCCCTGGTGGCCCCGGCGCGTCTCCCGGGAGCATTTTGTCATCCGTTTGAGAGTCCCCACTTTGCCACATGTCCTGAGCAGCGCCTCGGACCTTTCCTCCCCTGTGCCCTCAGTCCGACTGGCGTTTCTAAGGCCCGCGAGGTTCCCCCCGCTTTGCGTGCGGGCGGCCCCGGTCGACCGCGTCCGGGGCAAGGCTGCCGTCGTGCGCCGTGGGAGGGCCGGGCGCACGCCTCACCGGCTGCGCTCTGCGACGCGCAGAGCGGAGCGCCGGCCCCCTCCTGCAGGCGTTTCGAATCGAAGGCGCTCGGCTTTCGGCAGACGCACTGGGGCTGCAGCCCCGCCCGCGCGTCCGCACCGTGGCGGACACGCTCAAGGACGGATCCTCTGCGTCGGATGACACCCAGCCGCAGCCCAGAGAACGCGGCCGCGCCCCGCCGGCCGCGCCGGCCCCGGCAGGAGGCCTCGCCGTCTCCCCGCTGAGCTCCCCAGGGCTGGAGCTCTGGGCCAGCAGGCGCCTCGGACCCCCGATGGGGAGCAGCCAGCGGCCTCTGCCTGGCCGCGCCTGCGGCACAGGTGCTCAGTCCAGCTTCAGCGTCCCGTGGACCTCGGCTTTGTGAAGTGACAGGTGGGCCTCGGCTGAGGCAGGTCGAACCCTGCAGTGGCTGCTCCGGGGTAAACGGGCTGCAGGTGCGGAGAGCCTCTGGGTCTGTGGACTTGCCTAAGCCCCCACCCTAGCAGTGGGGGTGTTGGCGGGAAGGGGGAGCTCGGGTGGGCAGGGTGATTGCTGGTGCTAGACAGGTGCTCGTGCTTCCGAATCGTCATTTGGTTTTCGTTTGCTGATGGGAACATGGTGAGGGCTGTGGTGTGTTAGCCGCACGTGGAGACACCGCTGTAGCAGTGCCGTGAGGCATGTCGGTGGGTGTGACGGGGCTGTCGCTTTTTGCTAACTTGGATGATTATTCGTTCCGGGAAACATGGCGATAGTGAGGGCCCCCGGCGATAGCAGGGCTGTTCGGAGAGCTGCGGCGATACTGTTCACGTGAGGCAACGTCGGGATTGAGCTTCGGGAGGACGTTACGCATGTTGCGGTGGTCAGTAGGGTGTCGATTCCTGGTTTAGGGGTGCTTCGGGGGCTCGTGGGCTACGATGGCAGCTTTTTGTCCTGTGCAAGCGATGGGTGAGTAGGCAGGGCTTGTCAGAGTTGGGTGGGTTCAGTCCACCTCATCCACCGATTGCCACCGACAGTCTGTCTAGGTTGCTGGTGGGCGGGGTTCGGTGGGGAACCGAATACAGGGACGAGTTTTTGTCAGGTGGGTAGCGTTAGGCCTGAGGAGGGTGGATGCCCGCGTGACTTCCGGTCCTCAGAAGCGGGATGGAGATAGCCCAAGTTTTACAGCTAGGGCGGGTGTTCCGATGACCGGGTTCTGTACTCCAGGGCTATGGAATGCCCGTGAGTGGGGTCATTGTTAGGACATTGATTGTCACGATGCGGGCACGCTCTGCTAGGAAAAACGGGGCAAGAGGCCCCCCAGCATATTCTGCACTGAAGCCAGGGACCAGCTCGGACTCTCCCCCGGGTAGATCGGGGGCTCGGCCGGGTCCCGCCTGCATGGAGACGAATCATCACAGCCCAGGGTGTGGGGGGGGGGTCCTGCCGTCCTCGGGTGGTGACTGGTGTTGTCAGTGACCCGCTCAGCACGGGGCGGAGGCTGATCGCTGCCGGTGCCTCGTGGGAGGCTGTCCCAGCGACTGCTCGGGGCTCCCACCTGCTTACGACGTGCTGATGTTTTTCATCTAGTCACCTGCCGGTGCAGCTGCTCCGAGAAGCATGTCGCTTGTTCTAACTCACTAAACGCACACGGTTAACCAGATAGCTACCTGGTCCACATCTTTTTCACTTTTACCCTCATTAGCTCTTTCAGAAAATGGCAATGATTTTCTAAAATCGTTCGCATGTACATATTTTTCTGGTCAATAAATAATTGACTCAAGGTAAAAACCTTACCCAAGTCAAAACGAGAGGCTTAATTTCCTCTTGCTGTCTAATGACTGAAACGGCTGTGAGAACCAGTGTTTCCCGTTTTCTTGACCCGTGGTTCTCTGCCCTGACCGTGTGACACCAGGGAGCTTTTCAAAAGCACCGAGATTCTCACTCTGTTGGTTTAGATTGAGGACCAGCATCAATGTCTTTAAAGCTACCCGATCATTCTGCTGAATGATCATTCGGAGAATGACATCAGCCCTCCATCAGCGCTGGGGTGCTCAGTGCCACCATTTGCCGAGTTACAAGGCCACTGCCACCAACAATGTCTAGTGCTCTAAAAAGTGATGGCATTCGCACAATATTTTGAAATTCTAAATTCAACTCCTTTTGAATTGTTCACTTCAAAACAATCAGATAAAAGAAATTACCTTGGTCCGTATTGGAATGAATACACAAGTAATGAGTCTACTCTAATAGTCAAAAGAAAAAAAATGGTCCTCTCATTTATTTTACTTAACAGGGAATGGCAGGCACAAGTGCGTGCTATTCATTCATGAGGGTATTTAATTGATACCATCTGAATGTTTGAAATCAAATAATCCCATAAGATTTCCATGACCTTCATTATTTCAACTTTTATTTTTTTAGTATGGCTTAAAATAAAACATATTTGTTCATTCACCCTTTAATATAAAGGTACACTATTTCATTTTTGTATCAAAGTATTTTTGAGAATGTTTTCTTCTTTCTTCGAAGTAATTTCTCTTTTTTACTCTAAGGAGTTTTTAGGCAATTTAAAACATTGAGGCCAGTTTCTAAAAGGTGTTACATGAATTAATACTGGTGCTAACGATAATCTGCATTAATTGCTACCAGAAATTTAAGTAAATGTGGTACCTAAACATAACATTCATTTAAAATATAATTTAGGTGGATAACTGGGACATAATGTATATTTACAAAATCCTTATCTGTCAAATATTTATTTCCATTTAATTATATCGACCTGAGATTCATCGAACGCCTACAGTTGGCAAGGCGGTACAGCAGATGGTGTAAGAGCTACTAAAGAATCTTTTTGAATTGCCTCACGTGCCTTGGGAGTGAGTGAACATCAGGCATACTTCGCTATTGTGATTTTTGTATATTTTTCCTGCCTTACTGGATTATCAGCTCTTATCTTGGAATTAGATGATTCAAATTTAAAATATCAACCCTGCCAGTTTCATTAAAAAAAACAACAACAACAAGGTAATTAATTTTAACACCTATCTTTATTTTTAATTTATTAGATGCAATTTATATAAAAATGGGTGACACCTGGTGGGAGGTGAACGAACGACAGCTTTCTTTTCTCACGGTTGTACCAAGCAACGACACATGTTTTGAGAATGCATGCGGCAGAAATATGATCGATAACTCACCGTCTCTGCCTTCGGAAGTCCATAATGCAGTTAGTGACTCTCCGGACACATTTGAGGCAGACGCCCCACTGGGAATTGAGTAAAGGCACGGGCTGTCCCCGCGGAAAGAGCCCGCACACCCGGATCGCACAAGCACGCTCGGGCTCTTCCTGTCGCCGAGGACGCGTCGCGAGTGGGCTTCAGCTTCAGAATCACGTACGTTTGCGGAAAGCAGAGCTGGGACTCTCGCTTTCAGTTGACGCGGGCTGCGGAAGCCGCGGTCCGGCTCGGAGGCAGGTGCGGGTGGGGGCGCAGGCGGTGGCCGCGCGGGGTGCCCGGCAGGCGGCGCGGGTGGGGCGACTCGGTGAATGCGGCCTGAGCAGGGGGATTGGGCGGAGAGGGCGATCCGAGGCTAAACGGAGAAAACCCGGAGCGCGTGGAAAACGTCGACGTGGTCGCGACGTTTGTGGACGACGAGGACGGAACGGTAGGGTTTGGCCGAAATGGGACAGGCGTTGTCAAGGTCCTGACCCCCGTGGCCGGGAACAAGAGGCCCCCGGAGGCCCCTGGGTGGGGTCGGCCTGAGAGAGGGGGGCCGAGGGGAGAGAAATCGGGTGTCTGTCGCTGCCACGGCTGGATCCGGCTACGGAGGGCACTTTGTGCTTTGTGAAAACGACTCTTCTCTCAGCGGACAGAACCGCAGCCCAGTGGTCATGTCCCAGTGGAATTAGGAAACCCTCGTTACTTTTATCCTGCCGGCGCTCCCTGCCTGCACCCTTCTCCCACACCGAGTGATGAGGGTTTTGCCCGAGGGTCGGTGCTGGAGTCCGGCCCCGCGCAGCCCGGAGGTGCGGCAATGAGCCGCCGGCCGAGAGCGGTGAACGGGCGGGATCGAGGCTCCCTGTGCCCGCTGATCTGCTCGCTGAGATAACGTGGGACCCTGGTCACACCCGGCGCGAGGCGCACGGAGAAATGACGCCTCGAGCATCTGGACCGGAACACGGAGCCGCGCAAACCCTCCGCGAGAGCGCCCGTTGCCCACCCGTCGCGGCCAAACGTCCTGCGGGAACGGCCGGCCAACCTCCGACCCTGCGCGCCCACCTGTGTCCGCGGCCTCCGCCGCCGACCCGGCCCCGTTTACTCTGACTTCTCTACCTCCTTCTCGAGATCGCCGTTTTCCTAACCCTGCATGGAGAAGCTCAGGGAGGTCCCGCCTCCCTCTCTCTTCTGATCTCCCCCCAACCCCCCCCCCCCATCTCCATCAGGCCATTGTCTCCCAGGACAGCCTTGCTAGGCCGGCCTTTTTGGGGAGTAAGCAAAGCATAGGGATTATACGAAATGTCCCAGTGATTAAGAAAGAATTAGACCATGAAAGAGACAAACATTGAGCAACTATGGGCTACTTTTTTCCTTTTTAATTCACAAGATGACCTTGAACCAGCCTTTGGTGCCCTGATTAAGACTGAGCTTAAGCCCCCAGGAGACGTGGGGCCGCGGGGCCGCGGGCCGCTGGCGAGAAGTATGACCTCTCAGCCACTGTGGACCAACTCCCATCCTAAAAAAAAAAAATAGTTCGCAGTGGTGTGGAAGGGTGCTACACTCGGGATAATTCATGTCGATATATAAAACCGTAATATTTTTGTCATTTCTTTTTTATAAAAGTAGAAGAGCTTCAACACAGCCAACTTTTAGAACTCACTGTGGATGAAAAATAAAAGTCTGCCCCCACCTTCAGGGGCCCCCACCCACTGTGACCTGAGTGCTGAAGGAGGCTCCCTCGGCTCCTGCGTCCCACGAGTTACACCCTTGTCACAGAGTTGGCAGTCTTAGGGCCACTACTTTTATTAGGATGACAAATGTATTTTTAAAAGCTCCCTGTGTAAGTATTTCTTGGAAAGCCCCCCTTAGATTACAATTTTAATAGCTGACAGAAAATTCACAACCTGGGCGTGAAGCAAGCACTCTATTGAAATAATTAAAATCATTATTTAGAGCTTTTGAAAAAGGGACTGTGGAGAACTAAAGTCACATAAAATTTAAATTCAGTGAAATTGTTGCGCGTTTTTCACTGTGAAAGTAGCATTTTGTATGCATCCTATTTTCTGCAATTTTTAAAAAATATTTCATTGGTTCTTTCAATGACACCCAGAAGAGTCTGAGAGGATTTTAATTATGGGTCTACTGAAGACAAAACAGAGTTCCCGCATTAACGTTTCTCTAGCTTTTAGAGAAAATGACATCGTTGCTTACAGACAGCAATCAGCTTTATTTACCTTCTGAGATTCTTCATCGTACCCACTTTTTTCCGAATTGTCCCTAATGTAAAGTGTCTATTTATTTATTTATTTTTTAAAAAATATTGAAAATATTTTAACTTTACACCCCTTTGATCTTAACTGGTTATAAAGTCTACTGCTATTTTTTTTTGCTAAGTGTGGAGCATAAGCTAATACCTATTGCATTTTCAGAGTCTTTTCTGTGTTTCAAATCTGTTACAGTATTTGCAATTTTTTTTTTGCCTAGGAAATTCTATTTTCAAAGTCGTTTCTTGTGAAATGAAGTTTTCACTCAGATGATTATACTTTCAGTCTTATTTCATTAGCTAATTTTAATTCGATTAGTTCTAGGCAGCAAGCTTATAATTTTCCATGTTCATATAATTTTTCCAGCAATAGGTATTCAAAAAATGAGTAGATAAAGATCTTTGCGCATTTCAACTAGTTAAGAGTTTAAATGGCAGGTATTCAAAAATTACAAATAACAAACCGAAACTCGTAGAACATCCATAAAAATGTTCTTCCTCTAGTTATATTAAAGAAACAATATTAACTTCTTTGCTCCTGTAGCAATTGACTCACTTTAAAAAATGAGGAGTCTCCGGCCACGCCGCCTCGGCTCCGCCTCGGGTCATCAGGGTGGTGGATGCTCACAGGAGCACCGGTCCCAGTGTCACAGAGGTTGGGGACCGCTGCATCAGACAACTACCCAGAGCAAAAGTAGCTCTGGGAGAGTGCGGGGTCCCCGTGAGAAGCTTCAGGAACGCCGCGGAGCCAACACCTGAGAATAACCCGGGGGAGGATGGGAGGGAGGAGTCACTGGCCTGCAGGGTCTCAGCCCTCCTGGGCGGCTGGGCAGGGTGTGAAGACGGCTCTCCTGCAGTGTCCTGCTGCAGGTGGGGACAGCGGGTGAGCGTCCAGCCTGTCAGGGGACCCTGGCAGAGCCGAGTGGTCTGCAGGTGGCGCTACCCCCATCAGCAGTCATTACCTGTGGAATCTAGAAAAACAAACAGGCATCAAGTCACAGTCATAGTGATGGGAGTGGGTGGCGGTGGCCGAAGGCCGGTGGGTGCACTGGGGACACAAGGATCGAAGGGTGCAAGCCTTCCGTTATGAGTAAGTTCTGGAGACCTGGTGCCCGGCGTGAACTTGGCTAAGTTCACAGATGCCACGTGTTCTCACCATGAAGAAGGCTGTGAGGCGACGTGCTAATCAGAGTGAGTGCGGTGAGCCCTTTGCAGTGGGCGTGTGTATCAGATTGTGCCACTTAAATACATGTGATGTTTATGTGTCGTCCTACCCCGCAAAGCTGGAGCAACCACTAAAAATGAACTTGATCTTAATAAAAAAGTAGCTTTGTAGAGTAAACCCCCACTATTCTGAGATTAAACCCATGGCAGCAGACATAAACATGTAAGACAAGATCACATTCGGATAAAATGTAGGGAAGGAAATGACTAGTCGTAACAAGTTCGAACATGTCTTTGTGCATGCTGGTGCGTCCAGTAGCCAAGGGCAGAGGCAAGGTCACCGAGGCTTTGCAGGTCTTTAGGACATGAAATATTAATGTAAAATTTCAAAGAGCAAGGGTTCCTTACCAATATCTGTTTTCGGTAGAGAGAAAAAAGGCATCACGGATCCCACACATACAAGGGGCGTTCGCACATCCTCCCGTTCACGGAGATTGTCCGGTCTGATGCCGCCCGACGGAGTTGTCTCAGAGTTAGGACCGAGGACCACATGCCGCGTCTTCCGTATCTTCGTTTGGATTCGCGTGACGCCCTGCTCATTGCTAGGGCTTGTTGTTCGTGCTCTGGGCCATAACATTGCCACGGGCCATTTTGCCACACTGTGTGACGTCCCTGAGATGTCCCTGAGGGGGGCACACCCAGGCGCCTTCGGCTGAGGGTCCAGTTCTTGCCTTTCTGATCGTCAGAAATTTAAATTTAAATTTACATAATGCATTAGCTCGGGGTCTTAGCTTCATGTAATATTTCAACACATTTAAAACATAAAAGTTTGAGAGCCACCATGCATTTTATGACAATAATACAGCTATGGTTAGCACAGCCAGGCCTTGGGCATGAGTAGCGTGAGATGCCTCGGGACCCACCAGAACACCTCGTGCTCACCTCTACTGCTGGTGTGACGCTCGCTTTTTCTGCTCACTCTCTCTCTCTCTCTCTCTCTCTCTCTAACGCTTCGTGAGTTTCGAGTAATTTTAGGGCCACAGCCATTTTGAGAGGAAGGTACAAGGGGTTCCCGTGTCCCTTCCCCCCCACCACACATGCACGGCCTCCCCACTACCCACGTCCCACCAGGTGGCACCTTTGTTCCCGTCGATGAACCTACTCTGACACGTTGTCACCCAAAGCCCGTAGTTCGCATCAGGAACCACCCTTGGTGGCGTCTGCTTTGTGGGTTTGGAGACATGTCCGAGGACACGTGTCTCCCAGAACAGCACCATACAGAGAGGCCTCACTGCCCTAAACATCCTCTTGTTTTTTAAGCGGCAGAAAATTCATGACTTCATCAAATTTGTTTCTATATTTATTGAACTTGGAAGACAAAAGAGCTAATATTTTCTTATGCACATCTACCAAATCTATGTAACGGATCGATGTGTGTCAGGGTCTGCATAATGGCGATGGGACGAGGCTGAAGCGGCCACTCACTTGAATGTTTCACACCTACAAACAGCAGCGAGGGAGACACGGTTCGCCTCACTTCGTTAATTTGTCACAATGTGCTACTGCGATCTCTTGCACGTAATTTAGTTGTTTCTTATAAAAATTTCCCTTGACAGTCATCTACCTATAGTGTTAAACAGCAGTCAGACTGGGAGGAAGTTCTCTTTGCGAAGGATAACTAAAGGTCGCCTTCACAGTGAATGGACATTTCTGTAGCATTAAAGACTACCAGCTTGGCTATTTTCGATTCCCTCCTCTGATTTCAAATGACCTCACGCCAACATAGCCGCTCGATGCGGACAGAGAATCTTTAATTAAATATCGCTGCCTGAATTCGGAAGTCAGTGACCTGGGGAGAAAACACGGTGATCGACTTTCCTGGACGGTGAGAAGAGGTGGCCGAGGCTTGCAGAGCAGCTTAGGCAGAGCCGAGGAGCTGAGAGGCACTTCCGTTCACAGCATCTCGTATCGACTTAACAGGAAACTCCCAGCTGCACGCGGGGCGCTTGGCGGTGGGAGCCAGCAGGATCTAGCAGGCAGGAGAGGTCCTGGAATCATCCATCCGCAGCCGGCCACGGAACGGTGACATTTAAGAACGTGTGTGAGCGCCTCCCTTCAGTCCTAAAATAATTCCAACTTCTTCGGGACTCAAAGAATTCTAGAACCTAAAAAATAAAATGTTCTAAGAGGAATGAGATTCCGAAGGTCAGGTGAGGAAAATAAGGTTGACACCAAGCTGATCTGTTTTCCTCCTGAACGAGAAACCGAGGCAGCTCACCCCGCGAGATGCGTGCGGGGCCATTACTGCTAACGGGCTCATCTCGAGAGCAGGACGATCCATGATGATTGCTTTAGGCGGCCACGGTTGGAGGGGAAGGTGGCCAATGTCCTTCGCACAAGGTCAAAGAAATGCAATTTGTATTAAAGCATCAGTTCCTGTTCCCAGCCAAGGCCAGTGGTCCTGGACCTGAGGGGCCCTCCTGGGTCTCCTGCCCCGTCTGCCTCTCAGCGTGCTGACCCTCTCTCGCGGTGGGAGCCTTCGCAGCATGGAGCAGCCCGGAAGTTCTGGAAATGGACGTCCCTCAACAGAGGACAGGAAGGATCTGGTGGGTCAGTCTTCACCTGTGACCCCCAAGACATTCAGTCTACACGGCTCCCTAGAGGGAAGCCCAGCCCAGGTGGGTGGAGGCCCAGGTGCCCAGGTGTGTCTCCTTCTGCTTTCGGGATTCACTTACTTGGGCTTCCCCGGACCTTTCCCTAAGAGACGTGGGGGTCCAATCCCTCCGTTCAGCAGCGTCGGGGGCGATTGGCCTCTCTTTGCCCTCCCAGTTCTTCTGACTGGACTAATAATCTAGTTGACATGGGACAGGCTCGTAGGTGAAAACCAAAATATATTAGCACATGGGGGTCGATGAGAGCGTGCCCCTCTGCCCCACGGTTAATCAGGCGGCGAAGGCTTCCGTGTCACCTGGAGCTGAGGAAAGGGGGGTTTGGGACTTTAGAGGGAAGCCGGCAGTTCCCACAGAGATGGGAAAGCTCATGTTTGGCAAGCAGGTGTGAGCCGGGCCACCTGTCACAGTGGGACGCAGAGGACTTCGATCAAAGGGCCTCGCGGGGCCCCTGGCTGCCTGTCGTGTGAGTGCATCTGTCGTCCTCTGCGATGCTAGGTCCCTTCCTAGACCAAGTCCTCTGTCTGAATTCTTTTAGGCAGTTAGGGAGGCATTCAAAGGATACTCCTGAGTCTTCTGGTTCTTAAAAATGACTGACAAAATAATCAACATTCAAAAAAGGGCACATCTTGAGGTGGCAAACCCTGCCCTCACCATCACCAACTTCTAATGGAACAAAAATGACCTGAACTCATTATCTCATAGAGTGCTCACAGCAGCCTGTGGAAGTTGATGGGAATATTATACCGTTTCAGGATAGAATACGGAGAGTAACTGAAGTTTAAGTGACTTGCCTAAGGACCCCGTTATTAAGTGGCAGAACCCAAACTTAATATTGATCTGTACAACTCCCAAGCTCATATTCCTAAACCCAACACGATATTTTGCAAAAGTGAATCTAGTTGTGATCATGTCTGGCCTGGTTGAAGAAAAAAAAAATTACCATTTTATAGCCTCTAATGAAACAGCAGACCTAGGGAATGTCTGTCGGTAGCTCCTGGAATCACTGAAAAGAATGACAAACCCTGCATTCTGTGCAAAACATGCCTATGCGGAATCCTTGCCGGAAAATCAAGCCCGAATCTTATCGATGCATCATCTGACTGACAATTTACAGGACATTCAAAAGACAGAGAAAAACACAGAAGACCTCCATGGTCATATGATTAGCAAAACCTACAAGTGGGAATCTCTACAACACACAGAGCTCATTTTGATAAGTAAATAAATTATAGGGTGGATGGGACAGGGAAGAAATGGAAAGAAATTCAATTTTAAAGGGCACTTCCAAGACACATCAACCACTTATAATATCTACACCTTATTTGAATCCTAGATGGATAACTGGATTATTTTGGAAATGAGATAATTAGGGAAATTCGAATTCTGACTGGATAGTTCCTGATATGAAGGGATTATTGTGAGTCTGCTTGCATGTGATAATGGTGTCGTGGTCACTGATGCTAAAAACAGCTTAGTTTTTAGAGATGGTAGCTGGAGCCTTTGTGGATCTGTGGCATTGTGGTCTGAGACTTGCTTCAACACGAACCCGGTTGGGAGGGGAGTTCGTAAAGACAGAGGTTATAAAGAAGAGCGATGCGTCGGTGATTACTGCAAACGAGTGGCGGACCCATGTGGATCTAGTATGCTATATTATCTGTAATTTTGTTCATGTTCGGAATATTTTTTTACACTAAAAAGATAAAAGAGTCACCACTGGTAAGAAACGCCATTTTGAAGCAGTAATATTCTGTCATAGTGGCTTTCTCTTGCTGCCTCTAGCACAGTGCTCTTATTTTCCGGCATAGTGTAAATTGTGTTGTTTTCGAACATGTTGTCATGTTGGGCTAAGAACCTCATTTCTGAGTGAGAGATCAGCATGAGGGACAGTCCCCACTGCTCTGAAGACCGATGGGGCCACAAGCAGGAGTGGTGGTGGCCTCGAGGCGCTGAGGGTCACGCAGGTCAACAGCCAGCAAGAAGGTGGGAACCTCAGTCTGGCGACCCCGGCAACTGGAACTCACTCACGACCTGACCCGGAAGCGGACTCCTCCAGAGGCCCCCGGATGAGAAGCCAGCGTGGCCACGCCTCGGACCCAACAACAGACCCAGGGCTGGGAACCCAGGCGAGCTGCCCCTGACCGCTGACCTTCAGAATCAAGGGACAGTAAGTGGTTACCCTTTCAGGCCACTAAGTGTGTGGTCATTCGTTTGAGGTCAGAGGCAGCGAGACAAACTAGCACCTTCATCAGCGTGTGTCAGCCTTTCAGGTGACAGCGGAGAAAGCAGGTGTCGCCATCTCTGCATCAAGGACTCGCGGCGCCCCTCCTGGGGACCAGCGCGAAGCGCTCCGCGCGGGCTTCGCAAGCGCCTCGCGTCTCATCGCGCGCAACATCAAACGATGCGCGCGGACGGCCGGGGTTCACCGCGGTCCGCGTGCCAGTCGCCTCGTCCTTGGCTTTCTCACGTGAACCTGAGGGTCGCGAGGGGTCCAGTCACCGTGGGCGCTGTTTGGTGCCACTGCCTGACCCATGCTGAGACTCCGGCAAGTTACCGACCGCAGCTTTTGTATGTTAAAAAAGCGAGTGTCATATCGTGACTGCGAAAACCATGTGACCCAGGAGGGCCCCAGAAGGGACCCGAGACACGCACGTCGCTTTTTTGAGAAACCGGTCTCATCCGCTTCCAGGTCCTGCAGTGGGCTCACCGCCCCCCCTCACCTCTCTGGCCCAGTCTCCCCACCTTCCACCACCCACAGACAAATCCTGAGGGCCTGGACGAGCGCGGGGCTTTTCAGACTCACGAAACCAAAGCCAGGTCCCGGGTCCGTTTCCCGAATCTCCTGGGTCGCTGCAGCCTCCCTCAGGTGGGAGGTCTTTCCGCAGAACACGGGCCACGGCGAAGCATTTTACGTTTAGCACCATCTGACTGGGAACCCTGGCGCGGGAGAGCTGTGCTCATGACCCGGAATCCAGGAGAGGCTGTCCCCGAGCGTGTCACAGGACGGGTGCTGCAGCCTGGGCCCCGCACGCTGACCGGGGCTGCTGTCACTCCGCTGTCCCTAAGGTGGACGATTAGGGCCATGTTCTGGAGATGCTTCCTGCCAGCAGGTGGGGAAAACAGGTGCAGAGGGAACCTCCCAGGTGAGCGAGCAGGTTCTCTCCGTAGAGGATGGTTTCGGGTCTGCCTCAGGCTGGGCCAGGGCTGTCTCAC
This sequence comes from Eonycteris spelaea, assembly GCA_003508835.1. Taxonomy (NCBI): domain Eukaryota; kingdom Metazoa; phylum Chordata; class Mammalia; order Chiroptera; family Pteropodidae; genus Eonycteris; species Eonycteris spelaea. Next base: position 1,123,680 of record PUFA01000002.1, on the reverse strand, counting down.
GCTCAGTCGAGGTCAGTAGCCTCACATACTGCTTCCGTGGCCATCGTTGATTCACACTCGTCAAGTCCCTTTCGGCTTAGTGTTGCTTTTATGGAAGTCCGATGCCATTATACTTCAATGTTTTGCCTCAAGTGTTTGCCTCTCAAACCTGAAGAGATAGATTTGCATTTGGACATGTCACAGCAGCGGTTTGTCGTGTTTCTGACAGTCCCTGTGGGCAAGTAGACACCGCGTCCACCCCTTCATGCTGTTTTTTTTTGGGGGGGGGGTTGCAATGGTAGGAGAGGCGGAAAGAGGGGCATGTCCACCTGTCTGTGCTGTCTGCATGCAGCAGGGCGTTCGAGCAGAAACCGTCACCTGCTAAGTGAGTTCTTGGCCCTCAACCATCTCCCCTCTATGACACCTCTCAGAAAATGCCCTGTAATTAATATCTCAAACGGGGCTATGACGCTTCATTCACGGGGAAATTTTATAATTCCCACGTAGAGAATGTACAATTCTGTCCCCTTTTCACTCCATTAAGTTTGATTTAATATGCCATTCCGTGAAATTAATGAGGCTTTTTCAAAGCACTGGGGGAAACAGCAAACTACCAGCACTTACACAATAAGGATCAGGTAAACGTAGGAAAGGAGGAAGCAGGTGTAAACGGAAAACGCTGTTAGAACTCAGAAACAGGAACTTTCTGAGACTCTCGTGTGCCGGGGGCTGGGAGCATCCTGCGGCTGGCCGAGGTGGGACCCGCCTGCGCTCCGCAGCTCCCGGGGGCTTCCTGGCGCTCGGTGAGGATGGGCCCGGGTTGTTAACTGATCGATTGTTAGGCGGGCGTGGAATCCATCCGCATTGTGCTCAGAGCTGAGACTCCGCAGTCACAGCCCCTACACGCACCCCGGTGTGCGCCCGCATCCGCCCCCCACACGCACCCCGGTGTGAGCCCGCACCCCGCACGAGCCAGCAGAATGAGGGGCTGGGCGCTCCCGTGACGAGGCAGCATCAGTCAGAGAAGCCTGCAGAGCCCAGCAAAAAATGGGTGTTTTAAGCTCAGACCCCCAAGCCCCGTTATTCAAAGGCACAGCCGTGAGACCCTCACGGCTTCGGGGACGCCTCGAGCAGTGTCACTTCTCATGGCCTCACAGCCCTGTCTGCGAAGTGCGACTCCCGGACTCGGTGTCCACGCCGCCACCGCCAGGTGACCCCGCGCCCGCCCCCGGGCGCGGGGAGAGAAACGCGCGGTGATTCTTCTCTCGGAAGAAGAAAGACGTGGCCCCAAAGACGCAGAGGCGGCGTGCAACGCGGTGCGCGTCTGGGAGGGTCGGCCTCGGGGGCGCGGGGCCTGCGAGGAGGACACGCCGTGCTCGCGTGCTCCCTGTGCACGCGCCCTGCACGGCCTGGAGGGCAGGATGCACCCCGGGGCGTTGGCACCCCCCGCATTGCGCACAGCATCGTCTGCAGCATTGTCTGCAGTGACATCGGAGGTGAAGTCCGCAGCGCCGCTCCTGTCCCCACACCACGCGACATCCCTGTTGCCCCCCAGCCCTCGCCCCTGCCCTTCTTCTATGAGTGGCTGGATCCAGGGTTCTCCGAGTTTCCGGGATCCCGCCCAGCTGCCCCCCCCCCCCCGCCCCCTCTCGCAGACACGGAGTCCTGCCCGCAGCCCCTCCCGCAGCCCCTCCCGCAGCGCCACAGCTTAGCGCGTCAGGCAAAACGTTCACCAACTCGGCGGCTGGAAACTGCTGGCTCATTTAAAATTATTAATGTGCTTATTCGCTGTTTCTTTGAGATAAATCTTACTGTTGCTTCCTCATGGTCTATCCATTATTTTGTGGGGTATTTAATTGTTGCTACAATATTTTTTATTCTACAAATAACTCTATAGGTTATTTTATTGGTTTGCTAAATTATTTTTATCAGTTTACTGGATGATACACATATGTCAGTTTCTCAGCTGGAAATTCGAACGACAGGCCACGGTCCTGATTCTTTAGAAACTGCACTCGGGCGGTTCAGTTTCTCTCCCGGCTTCCCGTGGGCAGCGATGTTAAGGGAAGATGCTGAGGAAAGAGGGACAGTCCCACTCCACAGTGCCATCGTGGCCGGACAGGGCCCTTCGCACCCAGCATCTGCAAGCGCTTCCCAGGCCTGCGCGGGCGGCCGGCAGCCTCCTTGCTGTGATCTGCTGCCTCATTAATCTCCACAGCAACTGGGTGAGGCAGGGGATACCGCCTTAATTAAACAGAGGAGAAACCTGAGGATTAGGGGCAATGTTAACCTGCCGAGGTGACATCTCTAACGAGTTTCAGAATGATGATTAGATCTCCCATCGAACTGCGAAATCCATGCTGAGTAAGGGTGAGGCTTTTCCTATTCAGAGACGCAAGGTTAGACAAGCGAACACCCAGTCTGCGTCTCAGGCTCTTCGGGGTGGAGTGACAAACCCCGCGGACCGGGAGGCTTATGAGCACCGAACACTCGCCTCCCACAGTTCTGGAGGCCGCAAGTCCACGGTCACGGCCCCAGCGGGCTTGCTGTCTGCTGAGAACCTGCTTCCTGCTCCATGGACCACGTCGCCTGGCCGCGTCCTCACGTGGGGGAAGGCGAGGGAGTCCCCTGGGGCCCTGTCATCAGGGCACTGATCCAGGCCTGGGGCTCCACCCCCGTGACCCCCTGACCTCCCAGAGGCCCCGCCTCCTAACAGCGTCACCTTGCGGCTGGGACTTCCGCGCGTGAATTTCGGGGTCACATTCAGACCGCGGCAGACTGGGAGGAGCTGCACGGCGGCCAGTCCGAGGCCCGCACGAGGGCCGGAGCGTGTTCTGCGTTGACGGGGACTCCGCAGGCTGCTCGGTCTGAGCGACGCCTCTGCCCGGGAGCACCACGCCCGTGGCCCCGAGGGCATCCTGCTCCCTGACGGCGGCGCGCCTGCCTCCAGGAGACACGGGGCTGATTCTCTCAACGCCCACGCTCCGACCAGCGGCGCGGGGGACTGGCCCTCTGCTCGGGGTCAATGCCCGCTGCTTCCCTGGGTCCTGCGGTACCTGCACGGCACGGGGCTGAGAAAGCGAGATAGGACACGCCTTAATGTTCAGAGCCTCATCCCTCGATGAGAAGAAGCCAGGCTGTGCGGCTCCAGCTTCCGGAAAGTCTCAGAAGGGAGACTGGAGCCCAGACCTCGGACCTCCAGGACAGGCGGCCTCGGCTGAACCCCGGCATCCTTGCACGCAGGGCGCACCCCACGGGCTGGACGGGCCCCGGAGCCCCAGCTGGGGAAGTTGGGGTTGGCCATCGCGTCGCACAGTGAAGCACGGACGGGGAGAGCGGCGGCCACGCTCTCTGGGAGGCCCGGGTCCCCTGAGACGGCTCTGTGCGCAGCCCCGGGACAGCCCGCATGGTGGCGTCAGGATGGTGGTGAGGACCGTTGATTCTGAGGGGCGTAGCCTCACCCCTTTTGTCGTTGTTCTCTCTCTCTCCACAATTTCATGCCGCCATCCCCTTCCCCCTGGCATCTCTAGGCCCCCTCCAGCTCCCCCTCCGTTTTGGAGGAAATGGCCTGAAATAACTCCTGCGGAGTAACCCAGTAAAGCCCTGCAGGGCTGAGTCAAAAATCCTTTAATCCCAGTGTGTGCCCAGTTAAATCCTGAAGGTTCTTATCTCTGACAGCTTAAATTGCAAGGACCGATACTGTCTGATGATTCGCTAAGCACTGGGGCCGGGGCCTGGGGAGTTAATTGCCGGCCTCCCGGGCAAGCCCTTCCTGCGGCTGCCCTTCCAGTGGGGAAAGCAGCCAGGAACCATGTGCGTGGGCCCGATGCGTCCTCAGGCACCCCCGCCTGCAGCATCACACACGGGAGGTTCTTCCGTTAAGGTCATAGCGACAGCAAGTCACATTAGAGCGAAGGACTGTGACAGCCAGTCAAGGGGCAACATCAGCACTACAACTGTGAAGTGCAGGAAATACACTTCCGTGACTCCACAGACACGCAAGGGCACCAGTCACACCGAGCTCCCACAGGACCAAGGACGGGTCGCCGGCTGAGGAAGGAGCTTGGACTCTGACAGTCAAGCTCCTAAAACCTGGTTGTCACTCTCTCCCAACGGGCCATGTTCAAGCGCATCGTAAAATCTCATTAAAAAAGCAGGAATACCCGAATATGGGCAAGTCTACAACAGGAGCTGTTGGCAAAGTCACTTGGTAAAGAAAAGAAAATAATTATTTATAGGTAAAAGATAGTGTAGTCATAATAAATTCCTCATAAAATGATGCATAGGCCATGAGACAATAGTAGGAATATTTACCTCAAAGAATAAGCGAATACGCATGCCAAGTAGGAGCCAGCATTTTCAGCTACCAAGTGAGTGCACGCTTAGCTCTACGCACCAAGACGAGGGGCTGCAGTGAGGACACCGCAGCCATGAGGGGGGAGGGGAGCCAGGCAGGCCCCCAAAACTCAGAGCCTGGAGCAGAGAATCCTGAATCCGGCCCTTGATTCCGTGAGACTAATCGGGGTTTGATGACGTGTGTAGGCAAATGGTGTTGGTGTTACACACATTCGCGAGAAGATGCTGGTGTCTCGTTGTACGGGAACGAGACGCCTTGTCAGGGGTCCAGTATGTGTTTTATTTAATGACGTCGGTGAATCCACTTACTTCGTAATGAGGAATGTAATAGGGGAAAATGTTCAAAACAGTCAGAAGCACCTAATCAAATGTATTTAGTTTTGTTTTTCTGTAAATATTATAGGTGTCTCTACTTCTATATCCCTGTTATTTTATATATGCAATGCACACAGGGTTGGGAATAAATATATAAAAATTGTAACAATGGTTATCTCTAGGTGATGGGTTTAAGTCACTTTTATTTTCTTTTTGATAGTCTTCAGGTTTCCCCAAATTTTTTTGCAATCATAAATAAAAGCCTTTTCCTATCTGTAGAAAAGGAAGACATTATCAATGCCACATGACCTGAGTATCTTTGCTATGATAGGGTGATTAATAGACATTGAACTCCTATTTAAGCAAATAATATCGAGTTGGTAAAAAGATTTCTTAGATATTTTTTTTGAAGAGTCAATCAAATTCTGATTCTGAAAGAATAGTACTGTGAGAAGATGTGTCTACTAATTCTAGTTATTTACATGTTATGTCATAAAACGGAATGACACATTTTATGGAAAGAAAATTTTAAATGGAATAAATGGAATGCACAGTTAAAGTATGTGGTGTCACTCGTGACGGGGGTAGCATGCTTCGCAGGACAGCCAGCAGGCTCCAGACACAGACATGGCCAGCCCAGTGACCCTCCTTGCCAAGATGCGCAGCCTCTTTGTAACCATTTTCGGGAAATGATTATAATAATGGCATAAATCTTTTGACATCGTGGTGGGATTAATAGGATGAATATAAAGTGTTTCGCATAGTGTCAAATGCATAATATTTTTAAAAATTATTACTTGTTAATAATAGTATGATGATAATATTTTATTGGGTGATGATACTACTTCTGTTGGATATGTGGCCAAGGGGGTTGCACAGGAGGTTTAACAACAGCAGGAAATGCTGAAGTATCATGAGGCGACGCTCAGCCTTGGGAACAAAGAGCGACCAGGAAATTAGGAGGAAAAGCAGGAGGCCGTGGGGTCAGGACGAGGAGGGCAGAGCCCCTGCGAGGAGAGGATTCTGAGGGCTTCACGGTAGTTGCTGGCATCTTGACTGATGACTGAACTAGTGAACACAGTTCATTGCTGGCGCCAAGAGCGAACACGGTTTTCTGGTGTACCATTTAGTGGGAATATTTTAGCCTGGAGAGGCACGAGTAAAATTCTGATAATCCTCTGAGTTAATGCTGAGTCCAATAAACAGAGTTTGCAGTTTTAACTCTTTTAATGCAAACCCTGAGTTCTCTGAATTTGTCAGCTGTTGGCGTGTACGGGCGAAACAATTTCCTCTGCGGTCTGTGAGGTTCCTCGATGGCTTCTGTGGCCACATTCAGTAGACTGTTTGTTGGAAACAGTTTTGCATCTTGTTTATCTGAGCTCCCATTATGGCGAGGCACTGCTTCGGGCCTTGAGTCCTCTCCAGATGCTCCAGGGCCCGCAGCAGCAGAGACAGAACTCAGTTCCCCAAGGGAGTCTGGTGGCAGGGACCTCCAAGGACTGACATCCTGCTGCAGGGGGCCGGGGGAGGCTAGGACGGGGCTGGTCTGGGGCTGGGCTGGGGCTGATCTGGGACATAGGGAGGGACATTCTCCTGGGCAGGACGGGAAGCACTGCATCCCGCAGAAACTGTGATACCCATCCCTTCTTACTCGTTGCCCCTTTAAACACAGCAATGGAAACCCATGGTAATGTCGCTGTAGAAACTGTCCCCTCACATCTCAAATGACCGAATGTTTTCACCTCGTCACCGAACCACAGAAGATTACAGCGAAAGCAGCCGATACAGTAAAAAGAAAAAAAGAAAAGCGGACTTATCATCTTTTCCAAGATTTAAGAATAAATGGCTCGAAGCTTCGACCCACAGCTTTGACCCCGCAAGGTTGGGGGGAGCTGCAGCCCCATCCAGAGGCCCCCTTGCCCTCCTGGGAGCCTCCCCTGCCGGGCGGGGGGGGGGGGGGGGGGGGGGGGCGGGGGGGGAGGGGTGCTGAGGGAGGAGCAGGCAGACTCTGGATGGAGAGAAGGGGGCCGCGGGGAGCGGAGCAGTGACAGGGGGGACCCTCCAAGGGCGCACGAGTCGCCTTCCGCCCTGCGGCTGCCCAGGCCAGCGCCGGCTGGCCAGCAGAACAGAACGCGGGCAGGTAGGGAGGGACTCCTCGACCGGGGCAGCGCGCGCTTCCTAAAAGTCTCCCTGGGGGAGATGCGCTTCAGGAGGCTACGCGGCTCGCACCGGGACACCGCAGAGTTCCCCGGCCTCTCAGGAGGGTCCCGTGAGTCCGGACACACCTTTACCTCACCCCGAGGACAGCTCGTGACTTTCCCTTTTATTTTCTGAGTGCGCTGAGTCCTGTTTGCTTTCTCTGTTTACTCTGGGTGGCATTTGTTTTGAGTTTGATGCTCTTGATTACGCCCCACCGCCTCTCCGTTCACTACTGACTGTGCCTCCCACTGCCCCCTGAGCCACTGCGAGACGAGGGCTTTTCAGCGGAGAAGGCAGCGGAGGCCAGGTCGGCGGGGACATGGGGTAGCGGGGCCACCGGCAGGACCGGGGCCTGTGCAGCTTCCAGCCCCGTGCCCTTGGCTGCGGGGTTCAGGGTCTCCACGCGGAGCTGGGCAAGGGAGCTCAGGTGGAGAGGGCGGAGGACTGACCCCGGAGCCTGCTGGCCCTCGGGTCGCAGCCCGAGGGCGGGGCGCTCGCCGGGGCCCCTCCGGGGTGACTCCTGTGGGCGGGGCGGAGAGGGACCAGGCGGAGAGGGACCAGGCGAAGAGTTCGAGTCCATGGAGATCCAGCCTCGGTGACGCGGGGGGAGGGGGGGCCCTCCGGATCACGAGCCGCGTGGCTTCGTCCTCATGTGGCCGCCCCGGCGGGGTGACGCTGGGGGCTGGGGTCGCTGTCTGTAGCTGGACGTTCCTGAAGGCGCTGACGGTGGACGGCAGCCTGCAGCCTCCGCGCCGCCCTCCGGGAGCGACACCCGTGTGGCGTGGCCCCGTGCACCTGCGCGCCCTCAGCAGCCGCAGCACAGGGCTGACGTCACCACTTCTCCCCACTCCCGGGAGGTCCCCCAGGGTCCGCAAGCCGCCCCCCTCCCCATGCTGCTTCTTCCCTCTGCACCGGGCGAAATTCACAGAAAAGGGGCTCGGGCACCCGAAAACGTTAGACGCCCGAGATTTATCGTAAACACGTGGCTCGGCCGGGGCACGTGACGAGATTAATGTGGACAGGGTTCCACGTGCAGGGCCAGAGCCTGCAGGCTGTGCCGAGAAGGACACGCACGTGGGAGCCTGGCTCCCCGATGGGCGCGTGGCCTCGTGTGACGGCCGCGACACCGGGCCGTGGAGACGCCCGAGCGCACGACGCGCTGGAAGGTGCTTCCTGGACCAGAAGGCGCCACACGGACGCCACTGCGAAGAGGGGGATGGGGAGGCTGACAGGTGGGCCGCCCTGCCGTGGCGCCCTGAGGAGCAGAGTCTCAGCGACCACCGGGAAGAGGGAGCACGGAGGGGACAGTCGCCGAGCAGCGTCGGTGACAGAAGGACAGCCCCAAAGGCGAGGCCTGGGCATGCCCGGGGTCGCCGTCCGGATGCAGGTGACCCAGAAATGACCACAGGCGCTGTCGTGTGCCGAGCGGCGATGTCCAGGTCGCTGTGCCCTGCGTGCGCCGTCCGCGCACCCCGCGCGCCGGAAGCCGCGAGGCCGCGGTGCGCGCAGAGCGAGGAGCGGGCGGCCGGCGAGACGCCGCGGAGCCGCCGCGCGGGAGTCCAGGCGGCGCCGGACGCCGCAGCGCGTGCAGGTGGCGAGCGGCCCGGGGTGCAGGCGCTGCGGGGGCTCAGCGCCCGGCGCTGCACCTGCGCCCGCGCCACGCGGCCCGGCGACCCCGCGTCTGTCACTCACGGGGCCTCAGACGTTGCTCGCTTCGCGTCGCTGGCCTCGCAGAATGTGTCGCATGCTCCGGGGTTGGCGGGGGAGCAGGTCTGACCGGAAACGCTGTGATGACCATCGCCGTTAGGTGACCTTCAGTCCTTACCTGCTAACGGCTTGCTTTTGTGTCTTGCAGTGAAAAAGGCCATTGAACTGAAGTCAAGAGGAGTCAAGATGCTGCCCAGCAAGGGCAGCAGCCCGAAGAACTCCGTCCGTAAGTCCCGCTTCTACGGGGAGATGGGGGGTCTGCGGGGGGGCAGGTCTCCTCACGTCACTCGTATCGCGTTTTCCCCTCGCGTCTCCCCCTGCGTTCCTGCCTCCCGACGTCAGGGATGAGGAGCGTGCCCGGACTCCCCTCGCTGGGGAAGAATGTCGGGGTGGTCGCCCGCCTACAGGTGTGTCAAACCTGTCCCCACTGTCTGCCCTCACCAGTCAGCCGTCACGGCCGGACACTGGACTTCTCTTAAGTAAAAGGTCCACTCTCACGCGCCTTGATCCCCGTTTCTCCCTCCATCCTGGTGCTCCCCCCCCACCCCCACGCACAGAGCAGACTGATCTCAGGGGCGTAGAAGCCTGTTCATGTCATTTTCTACTTAAATGTTCTTGCTCAGCCGTGGCCTAAAGGGCACATAGCTTCAGGGCGACCTCATCCTTCTTGGGGGACCCAGAACGCATCCACGCGGCGGCCGCGGGGCTGGGCCCCCACAGGGCGGGCGAGCACCAGGCAGCAGCTGCTGTGGGCACCCCCAGCCCCCGCGTTTCTGATGTTCTCCTCGACGCCCCTCATCCTTGTGTAGCCAAAAGGGCCACCTCACCGTGACTCCTTGGCTATGTCACTGCGCTGCTCCCCAGGGGTCAGCCCTGTCCCCTCCTGGCGCGCAGAAGCGCCAGGCGACCCTCAGACGCGGCACTTGGAGCTTCTCTCGCCTGCCCGGGCCCGGCTAGCGGCTCCCGCCTCAGTGACAGCTCTTACCCCGCCGGTGGGGTGAGGACCCGCCTCCTGCGTCTGCTCGCGGAGAGAGGCCGCTCCCGACTCCGTGTGCCGTCGTGTTCATTTCACGTTCTCCCTGACAGTCGTGCGCAGTGTTGTTCTCGTTAAAGGGACTCGTGAAGGAAGGAAACAGCTGAGGGACCGAGGAAGAAAGATTGTTTTTCAGTTTTACTATCTTGTTGTTGTTAGCTTTGAATTTAAGACTTTCAACAGAATGGGAATTGTGGTACTTACAGTAATTTTCAAATTGATTTTTCTGGTTAAAAACCTTGTGGAAAGGATCCGTGTCGCAGAGGAGCACATTCCGTGTGACCTCTCATGGCAGGTCAGTATTAGGTCCCATAGCGGATCAATTAGACAGCAAACTGACCTGCCACTGTGACATTTGGGCAGAAGCCTTTTTTGGAAGGAGATATTTTTTTCTGTTCTTATCTGAACACAAATTGACACATACGTAATCGCTCATTTGGTATTAGAAAGTGTTCTGCTCTTTCTCCCAATAGTAGTAAACTTTTTTTGTCAGACATGAGAATTAATCATTAGAGAAAGTGAAGGATGAAGAAACGGTGAGCCTCCTAAGATCAGCGGTGTGGTAACTAGCAACATGTTATTTATGCGGAAGGTGAGACAGAAAACTAGCTGTGTCAGGGAGAAAGGGACCTAGATTCTGGAGCTGGGGGACAAGGACTCGGTAGCTGTGAAAGTATTTCTCTTACTGAAGCCGAGTTCCTTCATCCATAAAATTAGGATAGCGTGATTTCTGTCGAGGAGATAAAGCAAGGTCCTCCGCACTCGAGGACGAGCGGTCTGGGTGTGGACGCAGCCACCGTCCCGCGTTCCGGGCCCTCGCAGCCCGTGTCCCTGCTGTGCCCACCTGTTCTTTCGTCCTGGATGTGCCCTTCCGTCCAAGATGAGCCCCTCACGGTCTGAGTCCTCCGGGACGCACCCCACGTGCCGCCCGATGCCGAATGGCACGCTGCGCATCCTTGCCCTGTGGCTCCGGCCAACCGCGCTCGGCCGCGTGTGCTGATGAGGGAGGAGGCAGGACCCGCCCGCAGCATGGAGCGAATCCCCCCGGCTCTCTCTCCCGCACCCCTCCGCGGAAACATGGACTCTGCTGTGAACTTGCTCTGGATCGCTAAGTCCATCAGGTTCTTTGTCCAGCCCTGATTTTGAGCAACCAGTTCACCGTTAGGGATTCACTTTAGTCCTTAACATGCAAAACCTCACCGCGTGGGGTGCAAAGGCGGCCAGAGCCCATAGACGTCGGTCAGCTCTCCTCTCCGATGAGGGCGATTTCCTACCTCGACTCTTAGAAGGAAAGATGCAGAAGTTTTGGGTTATTGTCAGTTATGTTAATTACCGGCAAATAATGTTTTCAGAGAGACCCAAAGATGATTAAGCTATTAATTCTGTGCGAGGCTCTGAGTGTCTCAGTATGTGGAGCTCTGAAATCCTTACAAAGCCATCTGGTGACGTCAGCGACAGCAGACCCTGACCTTTCCCTCACTGAGTGCGGCGGGCTCATCTCTGTTCTGACCTTGGGTCCTTTCCGATGAGGGGATCAGTGGATGCCACTTGCCCCTCTTCTTTGTGTCCTTGGCCTTGGCCAAATACAAGTATAGACACCGTAAGTGTGAGCATCCCCGGGCCGGATGACCTGTTGCTGTCCTTCCAACTCCAAAACGTAAAGGTCTGCAGCGGGGAGGGGAAGGGAAGCCCTGGTGGTGGTTTTTCAGCCAGAGATCGTTTTCCCACGTAAAGGTAAAGACAGACGCCTCAGGAATTCAGGATGGGTTTGCTATAACTCACTCCGATGGACCGATGGCTCATGCTGGGTTCTGAGCATTTGCAGTCACAACGGTCTGTACCCAAGAAGGACAGGGCACGATTCAGGGTCATCGCTTAACGGAAAGTCGGATAAAGACTGTGGAAAAATTGAGCCGCACAGCGCATCGTCTTGTCCACCCTTAGGACAAAATGACAGCAGGACATCGCGAAGTAAATGACCCCGGAGTTCTGCTTCTGACGACAAGCCATTTGTTTCTTGGTTCCCATGGGCAACCCACTTTTTCCTATCTTAAAACATGTCTGAAGCAAAACACAGTGATATTCATTTCAAGGAGCCGGATAGACAGCCCATTAATGAAAAGTCATTGATCGAGTATTGCCTTATTTCCAACGACTCTCAGGAGTTTCATTTTCCCCTGCTTTTCTTTTGTGCCGGGTATAATTATTCGGTAGGACCAATTTGAAAACTCCGTAGGTCCATTTTTAGATCGACTTTGCAAAACAATGCGTTAGTGCAGCAGCAGCTGCTACTGGATAATGTTTTTAGCACGGTGTGACCGGTTAACCGTTTTCTGAAATACCCCATTATGAAAGATTTTCCCTTCCGCCCTAGGTCATAAGGTTTATCCACTTATCACTGTAATTGCTGTATTCATAGTCTGTGTTTGCTTAAGTCGGAATAAGAACGAATGAATTCTACTAGTTTCTGAGGTTGTTCTTTTCTATTCCAACGTGCTAAAGAAAAGAAGAAAGTTAATCTGAAGTCATCAAACTGGGCCACTTCCCTTCATCCGCAAACTGCCATGGTCCCCCCCCCCAGCAGCCCCAGCCCCGCCCTGGGGGCCTTAGTGACATCTGTGTCATCTGCCCCTGTCCCTCTCCACCCCACAGCCCAGGGGCCCCGCAGCCCCTCCCGCTCAGAACCCTCAGCAGCTTCCATCACGGCCAGAAAAATCCACATTGCTCACGAAGACCGCGGGCCCTCCCTCGGTCCCCGCCCGCTGGCCCTGCTGCCCTCCCCCCCCCCCCCCCCCGCCCTTGTCGCGGTCAGGGCTGTTTCTTGAAGGCCCCGGGGCGGGGAAGCTCCGTCTCTGCTGCTTGCCTGCTCTGGGGCTCCCGCGGGAGCCTCTCTGCTGCCCCACGGCGTGGCTTGCCGGTGGCGCCATCTCCGTGAAGCCCTCGCTGGCCGCCTTACCAGCGCCCACCACCCGGGCCACCCGCAGCTCCGTCTGTCCGCGTCACCCGCCCTGCTCCTCCCTGCACACGTCCCGCGCGGCAGCGTGTGCACCTGGGCGCCGTGTCCGTGTGCCCGCGTGCACGCCGCCTCCCCCGCCGGCGGGCAGGCCCCGTGAGGACGGCGCTTTCGTGCGTTTCCTTCACGGGCAGGCGCCCGGCCGCCTCGCGGAGCCTCGGCCGCGCAGCGGCGCCCGGTGCGCGCTTCACCGTTGAGCGCCCGAGCCTCGCCGCGCTGCGGAGCGCGCAGGCGGGTGAGAGCGGTGCGCGCCCTCCCCTCCTGCGGCCGGGTCTCTGTGTTTTCCCTCGTGCTCGCGAAGCCGGCAGTCACGAGCGAAGGAAGGCCCCGCAGCTGTCATGGAGAGACGATCAGACTCTGTCCCACCAGGAGATCGCGGGCGCCTGGTGTTCCCAGCCCTGCGAGATCCAGAGCGCTCTGATGGCGCGCAGCGTTTACTGAGGGCGGAGCGAAACTGGGAACGGATTGGATTGCCTTCCGGAGTAGTGGTAGCCCAGCCCCTGGAAACCCCTGGAAGGTCACGTGGCACGAGGGAGCACGGAAAGCCACATTAGAGCACGCACCAAGCATCCACGTCAACACGTCCCCTCATCACGCCCCTTCCGGGCCGCCGGCTTGGAGATGCCCTTCAATCAGGGGCTCGGCCACGCCTCCCATCCGGACCATGCACGTGGCGTGAAGGAGGCGCCCGTGGCTGCATCAGTCACCGATTACGATAAAATGCTGGGATCTTACATTCACTATACCCACTAGGGGGGAAAAAAGCTAACATTACAGCTCCAAGGGGTTGGTCACCTTTTCTCGAATTTCTGTAACCAACTGATGAGAAACGTAGTACGATTTTATCGTCAAACTAACACTCTCCGCTCCGGTAGGTCAGAAAGAAGAGTCATCCCCATTCGTGGTCTCCGTCACCCACGGCATCGTCTGAAAATATTAAATGGAAAATTCTAGAAATAAACAGTTCCTAAGTTTTTAATTGCGGGTGATGGTGAGTGGAGAGACGACATCTCGCAATGTCCTGCCGGGAATGACTATCCCTTCATCCGGTGTCCCCACCTTGCCCGCCCCCACCCCCGCAGGCCACCTCGCCACCTCCCCGGCTCTCAGACCACATGCTGCGGTAGCCCCGTGCCTGTGTTCAGGGAACTCTCGTTGGCTTTGGAATGGCCCCGGAGTACAGGGGCCACGATGCGGTCAGCCGGGTGTGCCGCTGAGGGGCCCAGAGCCGAGAAGTCGAGAGCCAGACAGCGCGATGTTCATGTAGAGGCACACTCCCCTAGCCTTACTGCAGGATATAGTTATAGCTGTTCCATTCTATTATTAGTTATTGTTGCTAATCTCTTACTGCGGCTAATTTATAAATTAAACTTCATCATAGGAATGTGTAAATGGGGAAAACCCAGTAGGTGCAGGGTCACTGCTGATCATGGTTACGGGCCTCGCCGGGGGCCAGGGGCATTTCCTGCCCATAAGACAGAACTGCTGCACTCTGACACCCCATCCTGCCCCACACCCCAACCTGCCTCACACCTTAACCTGCCTCACTCCCAACCTGCCCCACTCCCCAACCTGCCTGACACCCCAACCTGCCGCTCACCACTGCTCTCGGAGCCCCTTATGACTGCATTGATGACTGAGATGCACTTGTTTTAAGAAAGGTCATTGCAAAGCTGTGGGGACAGGCAGCCCTGCCCCTCGCGAGCGCCTCCCCCGAGACAGAGCACGGTGCGGGGCTCGGGCAGAGGGCTGGGGAGGAGGATGGGTGAGCTCTTCGTAAGCCTGCAGGACTCGCTCAGGAGGACTCCTGGGACAAGTCTAGCCAGGGAGCAGAGCCCTCCCTTCCCGCGACGAGCCGTGCAGAGCTTCACTGTAACGGGCATTCTCATCAGCCCGTCATTTCTCGGGTACCCGGATAGCTGGTTGTTCTATTAATCCCCAATTGGATAATCTTCAAAAATTAGCGTGGTTTGCTTTACTCATCTACCAAAAAAGCATGTTTTATTTCCTAATAATGTCGTTCCATTCACTGAGCTCATTGTTCAACGCCTAGAAATCCTGCCCATCAACGGGGCCGCCTAGCTGCTTAGTAATGTGCGATCTATTTGAGTCGTAGGAGACTAGAGTGATTTGTAATATTGCTACAGAGAATGGAAAGGCCTGCCCGCACGTCTCGGCGCTGCATTCCCGGCGCTGAGTGCTCTCCACCTTGCTCCATAGCAGGTTTTGACAGTAGGAGAAGTAATAGCCCCGTTAACCTCTCACGGCTGTAGGAAGATTTAGTAGGACGCTGGGGGTAATGGCTCCGGTCCACTCTGCTCCGTCGTAAATGTAATAACACGGAGTCTTGCAATTGTTAAAGATCCTCGTTATCTTAACAAAGATCCATCCCCACGTAGCATGAGTGTGCTCGATCGCATAAATTGCTTCTTAAATCAGGTGAGTAAATTATGCTCGCGGTCTCTAAATGGGCCTTTGTCACTGCAGGAGCTAAAATATCTCTGAGAACTCTGTGGAAAGCCTTGCCGTGAAGGGACGTTGGGAGGAGTGGCGTCCCTGGTAACTGGAGGCAGAGTGAGGCGGTTCATCAATTATTTACCACTTCATTTACATACATAATTTCTTAAGTAACCAGGATAAAAGACTTCTTAAAATATATGAAACAAGGTATCGGCTGATTGGATTATAGATGGGAAATTGTTCTGTAACCTTAGGAGAAAGTAAGAACCTTTTGAATGGCTTCAGCATACACTTATAGGGCATAACTGATTAACTAAAGGGAAAACCCACTTAGCGAAGTAAGGAGAGAAGGCATTCTTTTTTTCATTCTTTTACTTCAGACCATGAGTGGGCATCAGCCGCCAGACTGTGGCAGGTCAGAAAGAAGGTGTAAAGCCCAGCATTTCCATCGCTGATTTTTAGAAGCCCAGCCTATCATGAGCTTTCATCAAATGTTATGAAATTTCTAAATCTTTCCATATAATAGGATGAAAAAAATGCAAGCTCTGGAGAGTTGTGGGGTTACTGCATTTGGGGGTCCAAAGGGGGAAAACGATTCCAGCGGTAGGCAGGAGAGGGAATGACTGTTGTGTTCTAATTAAATTCTCTTCTATGGTTGGATGTTTGCTGTGAATAACTTTGGTCCGAAACTCTAAAGATCAAACTAATTAATCACAGTAGATTCTTTATGAATTAAACTCAAGCCCCCCAGTTTAGACACAAGGGAACTAAGTCTGGAGGTAAAAGTACTCGGCCTGATACAGAGATAATGGGAGAACTGGAGCTGAAATCAGAGCTCTCAAAAACCGGGGGGCTCGGAACAGTGCGCCCCTCAAGCCTCACGCTTTAACTGGCAGCGCTTGTTAAAGGTGGACGGAAACAGAAACATTTCAGCTCTTCTGCGGGCGTGCTTAGAGAAGCGCGGAATCGTGCGATCGAAGGCCGACGGCCAGTTTTCAGGGAGACGTCAGTTCGCCCGGACCAGGGACCTTCCCAGCCCTGAAGGAGACGATTAGAGATAGTGAACCGATGTTGACCCAAAGGTGATCATGCTGAAAGTGATCAGGGTGTTGGGGAGAAGCGGAGATGCTGCCCATTCGTTAGGATGGGAGGTGGGGGCGGGGAGACCCACCTTCGCCGTGTTTCCGGGAAAGCCCGTCCAGAGGACGCCCGCAGCACACCCAGAGTCAGCGGGACGCCTGGCGGGGGTGCACCCTCGCTGGGTCACGGTGACCCGGAAGACGCGCCCCGGTGTGTGCTCTGCGCTGTCCTTAAAACATTCGCTTAGTTGGTCATCTCTCATTTTCATTATTTTCAAAATGATTACAGATTCTCGGAAAGTTGTAATGAATCTACAAGGAGGCCTTGAATCGTCCTTGACCCAGTGACTTGGGTGCCAGTCTCTTCCCAGCAGTGACATAATATCGAACCGGAAAACCGACCTGGGAGCAAGCCACAGGGCCGATTCGGGGTTCGGCAGCGTTACATGCGCTCGAGTGTGTGGGGGTCCCACGCGATGGGATCATGTGTGCGTTCTCATAACCGCTGCCACACTCAAGGTGCAGAAGCCCCGTCACAAGTCCCTGGTGGCGCCCTGTTCGGAGCCACAACCCCTCCTCCACCTGGCAACCAGGTGACCGTTCGCCTTCTGTCAATGTGTCATTTCAAGAATATCCCAGAAATGGAATCACACAATCCGGGGCCTCTGGGGTCGGCTCTTCCCCTCAGCACCCCCGCTTGGTGATCCATCAGAACAGCGTGTCCCTTTCTGTCACTGCATGGTGTTCCGTGGCCCCGCAGTTAACCGCCGGCCTGCTGCAGGGTACTGGGTTTGTGGCCAGCGTCTGGCTATTGAGAATAAAACTGCCAGGAACGTCGAGCTGTGAACAGCTTTTGCATGAACCCAGGTTTTTTTCTCTCGCAAATTCTCAGGAGCATAATTGCTGGTCACTGTGATATTTACGCATCTAGTGCTGTAAGAAACGGCCAGGCCAGTTTCCGGAGTGGCCGCACTGTTCACACGATCCGTGCGTGACCCGGTTTCTCAGCACCTCACCAGCACCTGGTGTTATGACTGACAGAAACGGCAGCCATTCTGATACGCGGGCAGCGGGGTCTCATCAGGGTCTTGACGTGCGTGTCCCTAACGGCTCATGGCGTCGAGCGCAGCCTCGATGCGCGTCTGCCATCTGTGTACCTACCCCCGTGGAATGCGAGGTGCGAACTTGCCCACTTTGTATTTGGATATTTTTCTTGTGCGTTTGGAGGGTTTGTGCTACATTCTAGGTGCTAGTCCTTGGCGGGGCATGAGGTTCGCAAATATGTTCTCCCGTCTGTAGCTTGTCTTTTCATCCTCCTCAGCGGGTCCTTTTCAGAACCAACCTCTTTTCTAGCTGGTAGATCTCCATCCATCAGGACGGGGGCCCCCGACCTGCTTTCCGCCTGGGGAATGTTTCAGTTGACAACCCTAAATCTCACAGATTACACGGGTTGTACAGGAAGGCGAAGAAACTGATAAATGTTCTCATTCATAATCCCATGATTGATTGGACATTTTTCATGGGGAATCGGGTGAGCTGCACCAATTGTGAAATAAGGGAATTTAAATTATGGAAATGAAGTATACTCCAAATGAAAAAGAATAAAAGAAATATAGTGTATGAATTCTTCCCGATTTTTCCCAGAATGCTTAATCTTCTTTTTCTGTTTGGCCATATATTTTTAGGTTTAAAATAAACAATTCTATTTCCCTTTCTTATTCTGTCGTCTGGGCTACAAAATGGAATAACTTTCATGTAAGTCAACAAAGCCATATACTGAGGATGTTTTCACTTCGAACGTCTTCACTCTATTTTTCAACTGGTCTGTCCAAACTCATCACCACACGAATTGGATCAAATTAGGTCATTTAATGACAGCAAATCATTCAATTTACCGGCTGTAGCGCTCGATTCGGTCATATCCCTTGAGTTCGGTGCATTTGTATTATTCTCAGAAGGACAAAGCAGACAGAGGGAAGTGCTAAGGGGTAGTTTACGTGAGACCAGGGAAAGAAGCCATGTTTTCGGATGTGGAAAAAGACATACACGGCCAGTCGAGGACACCAGGCTACGGGGCACAGGCTTCGGAGGCGGGACACACCGTCCTGCTGGCCGTGTGCCCCACCCACGGCGGCTTCAGCATGCCTGCAGGGCGTTCGGTTTTCTTGCTGAAACTCCGGTTTCACGGTTCCAACCGTTGGTTTGAAAAATGTAAAATAGCACAAACCACGTGATAGCCGCACAAGGTTCTCTCATCGTGTGTCTGGGGAAGTCGTAGCTCCAGGTGAAAAGTCAAGTTCAATAATGACTGTGCAGTAAATTTCCCACACACCACCCCTGAAGAAGATCTTCACAGCTTTCTGTGCGAATGTGCACGTGATCCGTACTCCACGAGTCCCTGTAGGCTTCTGACGCTGGGAAAATGACCCCGTATAGTTACGTACTTTTTGGAAGGGCTGATTCATGTGTGATCCTTAAAAAGATAAAAACAATTAGAAGAATATCAAATGCGCTGGATGAACATACCCTGTAAAGAAAGTGGAGGTAATGTCTATGGACAAAAAAGATTTCTATTATAAGGTAAAGACGTATGTGCCAATTGATCTGTAATCACATATTGAGGATGCTCAGAAAAGGGTTTTAGCTATATAACACGATTCTTCCAACCAGGCACATGGACATTTTACCTACTTTCAGGCACAATTTTCTAGAATCCATAGAGCAGTTTTCTATAACACATTTTGACCCAATTTCAGTTTCGTATTCCATGCTATTTATATCAAACGACATGCTTAAACTTGCTTTAATTGAATAAATAACCCAATTTCTCTTTTTCACTCCTTTTAACGATGAAAATCACAAACTAAATATCTTTCTGGATATTTCTGCAAAATCATGAACATTTTCCTCCAATACTATCATCCTTCAAATTAACTTTCTTCCGTCTGGTGGAAAACCAATGAACACATATCTTGTTGGTGTTTCTTCCGTATGTGTGATAAACTATCACAGTGTAAAACAGACTTGTGTGCTCGTGGTTTTATATTAATACTCGTTCCATTAAGAGGATACACTGGAGTGTACTTCATGCAAACGAAGCTTAGCACACTGGACGGTTTGAGCAATTCCTTTTTGTTTTTTGTCACTCACCATTTCTCATTGGGCATTCAGCGTTTTCACAAAAGGACGTTTATTTGCAAATCCTGCTACCGCACTGCGGTTTTAACTGGATTGAGATCTTTGCCCACAGTTTCTCGCGAAGTCCTCAAGGTTGCGTTGCAGCTGCAAGGTGAATCCGATTTGTGACAGGGTCCTGCAGGCCCTTTGCGGTCCTTCCGTCTCAAACATCGTCACCGGCGCGGCCACAGCGCGCGCGCCCCGCTTTGTCGCCTGCCGCTCCTCCTGCGACCGATGTGCTGTGTCGCTCCTCCTGCCCAGGCCCCTCCCTTCCTCGGCTCCCTTTGGTAGCCGCGGGTCACCCTGCGAACCCGAGTGAGGCACGGCCGGGGCCCGCGCGGGCTTCTGCTGTCTGGTTCTCTGCGCCCCCGCGCCCCCCGCCTCTCGCTGCCCCGCGCGCCCCTCACCGCCCATCGCCCCCCCACGTCCCCAGCACCCCCCACGTCCCCCGCGCCCCTCGCCGCCCCTTCCGCGGCCGCCCCGCGATCTGCGTGCGCCGCGCCCTCCACTGCTCCCCGCGACACCGAGCTCGCTCCGCGCACAAGCCAGACGCCCCCGGCCCCTCCCCCTCTCTCGAGCCCCGGGTCGTGATCGTGTCCGCCCACTTCTTCCCCTGCGACTGCGGGTGGCGATGTCGCCCAGACAGAGGCCCCTCCACCTCGGTCCCCTGGGTGGCCCCTCCTCCCTCTCTGACCGGCGTGACAGAAGGCTCAGGGGTGTCCAGAGGCCCCTCCTCCACCCGCTCCAGGGACATCTCCTTGGGTCTCCCCACTTCACGTGCTGTTGTCCTGCCGATGACCCCCCAATAGTGTGCTCACCGTTTGGACTCCGCCTGAGCCGCAGACATGCAGCTGTGGCTGTGACGCCTCTCGGACGCGCACTCGTCAGGGCTGGCGACAGCTTCTGGTGTTAGATTGTGTGAGCCCCGTCCCCCTCACCCCGCCCCCGCCCGCGCCTCACCCCAGGGAGCCCCACAGTCCAGCAATGGAAACGTGGTCACCTCTGCGTGAGGATCGGGTGTCCCGGCTCCAGACCCAAGCTCCGCCTGACTCGTGCATGTCCGAGCCTTACCTAGGTGTGCACCCAGCACACACGTGCGTGTGCACACACACACCCTTTCCAGGCTTCTCTCTTGCTGTCCTAATTTCATCTTTTTTCATCGTCTAATAACTATACATGTATAATCGTGTATCTCGTTGGCTGTCCATCTCGCAGAGTGAGGATGAGGGTTACAGTGTTACGCTCGGTGGTGAACGGCGCGTGGACATGCGTGCGGCAGGCAGGACCCACCAGATGCGGGTCGGGAACGAATGAATCTCCACGCAGCTGCCTCTTCCTCATCATTTCGGAAGTTTCCAAAGTCACGTCTTCAGACATTCCTTCCCTGAACACCCAAGCCGAGCCAGCCTGCCCCACGGCACCCACAGAGTGACACTCCGCAGTCGCCTGGCCTTGTCACATGCCATCGGCCAAAACCGAAAATATTTATTTATCCATTTAGGGCTTTTCTTTTTCTCTTAGAATACAAGCTTCTTGACAAGAGGTCTTGACTCACACTTGGTCGTTTGCCCAGAACATGTTATGCGTATCACATAATAAATATTTGACAAGTAGCATTGATTTATTGACTGTCTGCCCAGTTTTACTCAGCATAGCATGGCATCCAGCACAGAGCAGGTAACCATGTCTGTCCCCTCCCCCCCCCTCTCTCTTGGATCTACATACCTACATATCTATATGCTCATCTATCATCATCATCGTATTATTCTATTTGTCATCTATCTACCATCTATATCTTGTCTATCAGCAATTAGCTATCTACATGCCATCTATCTTTTTCTCTAGCTCTCTACAGCTATTAATCTATATCTCATGTATCTATTATCCACCTGTGTAGCGTGGCCTACAGTAAACAGCTGATTACCGAGGACAATTTTAATATCGTAGACCTTCTCTAGAGTATATTGTATTAATGTTACTTTTATTAATGAAGAAGGCATATTCAGGTGAATCACATGAAAAATGGCATTATGTATCTTTAAGATAGAAAGGTCCAAACACCATTAGAACACTCTAGTGTTTCCATGGAAACCATGCCACACTCAGGCAGCAATCATCATTATTTCGCGGTGCACGTGAGGGTCGACAGCTTCGGGTGCCCCCCGGTGGAGGGCAGATGGCGCACGTCAGACTTCCCCTGTCCTTCCAGGAATCTTACCTGAGTGTCAATGTCAGGTGGCCCTGAGTCCCACGAGGCACTTGAGTGGACGCGCTCCGTGAGGGGCATTTCCCCTGCGACCTTCCCCCCCTCCCCGGACGAGGCCGCAGTGCCCAGAGGTGGGTGAGGGGAACTCTCAGAGGCTGGGCATGAAGGGTTTCGCCCCAGGGCACTGAAATGTGAAAACGCTTTACACTGTTAAAGGGGAAACAGTTTAGCACAAGGTGAAGGATGATAAATAACTGAAATCGGAGCCATGGGTTGTAGCAGTTCTCCTCAGGCACCGCTCCAGGGGTCACAGGAGGGACCTCAGAGCGGCCCTGAGGCCGGTCTGAGCGGCAGGACGCGGGTGTGCACCTCACGGAGGGGACGGCCACCGTTCGGGTGCCGAGAGGGGGCGGGGCTCACAGCGCGCAACCGGGGCGCACTCCCATTCTTTCTGACAATCGGCAGGTTGCCTCTCCTGGTGCCTTTTTCATCACTGTAACCGGTGTAACACTGGTAAGCCAAGGGGAATTATTAAACAAATGAAATGGTCTTCGGCTTTAATTTCCTGATTTCGAGCATGGTGATGATACTATCTGCCCTCACAGCGTCATTGTGATCGGTCGCTGCAGCTCACGTGAAACGCTTACCGGTGCTGGACACAAACAGGTGCTCCGCTGCTCACACCGCCCGCTGCCGTCACTTATTTTTGTTCAGGTGGAAACCCAAGTGTGGAACACTGGCCATAGTGACGTGTAAACCCAGAGAGGTTTCTACTCACATTTCACTCAGGTAGATCATAAGCATTTCACTGACGCTGTCGATGTTCAAATACCTGATATCAAAGAGAAGTTATAAACCGAAGCACACGCCGGAAGCTCCGAACCGCCTCTCACTGAGACAGATCTGGCAGGCGACGTTCACCGAGCCGTGCGGAGAAGCCACAGGGGCCACCGGGGCCGTGAGAGGGGGCCCCGCACACACCGGCACCGCACGTGCAACACTGCTCACACTCACGCGTGTCGCTGGTGTGCCCGACACCGTTTCTATTCGAATGTGATATTCATTTTTAAAAAAAATTAATGCGGAGAATAATGAACGCATCCACTTCACGACCCAGTTTATAAAACAAACATACGGCTGTTCTAGTTTTGTGGACTTGAACTGCGTCATGGAGCGGGGAAGCAGGTCAGACGGGTCCCAGCGAAGACAAAGCCGCTCAGGGCGGCCTCTAACCCCGTCGGCTTCGCCTCCTGAGGAGCACAGGCAGACGGACACTGTGTAGAGAGCGGCAGTGATGTCACCGGAGGGACGACTCGGAGTCAGGGCTGGTTGTTATGAAAACGATCGCCAACCACCTCCTCGGAACACGTCCCTGTCTGGCGGGGACACCCACTGGTCTGCCCCACGAGTTCGAAACCCGTTGAACCCAAGGCCAGAGGTCACCCCACACGCAGTAAAAGTGCTTTAGAATATTTCTTCCCAGACTAGCAGCTTCACGTTTGTTTCTTAAGTTCATTATCGCTTTATCCTTCCTACCTAATGTCAGCCCTCCAGGCAGCCAGCCCGCCAGCACGGTAAATTGTCCCCCACACGCGGGTCGAACTCACCGCTGCCCTCTTGTGGCGTCTTCCCTGCTTAGTCGCTTCCTCTGGTTACTTCCAATGTTCCTTAAATTTTATTCAACGAAAATCATCTTTCAGAGGTCCATTTTCTTGTTTTGATTTTTGTTTGCTTGCTTACTTTTATGTATCTATCTATCTATCTATGTATATTTATTTATTTATTTATTTTTGCTGGCTGGGATGGAATCCTGTCGCCTCCACTGAGGAATCAGTGACTTTGCCAAAGTCACGTCACGTCTCTGGGCCCCTGAGACGAGCTGCGCTTAGCGGGCTCTCGGGGGCAGTGGCGGTGACAGCGACTCCTTCCTGAGGGAAAGGAGATGGAAATGGCTAATCAAAGTGAGGACAAAACGCTTGTCTGCCGACAAGAATCAAGCTGCTTCCAAATGTCTCGCCACGCCCCTCGCTGTCTAAACGTTTACCGGGAGGAGCTGGCATGTCAGACGGCACGGGCTGGTGTCACACGTGGGAAGGGCAACACGCCCGTGGCCAGGGCGTCCCGGGGTCTGGCGCCGAGCCGGACCGTCTGCGGTGACAGCTGAGAGCAGGCGAGAAGGCGGGCGGCGAGGGGAGGACCGTGGCCCCTGACACTCACGGCTGCCCCCGCCGGTCACTGGCGAGAACCGTAAACACACGTAGATGCGGAGAGCCGTAGGAAGAAGCCCTGCGCCCCCCGCCGGGGTCAGCCCGTCATGCGGACTTCACCTGTCCACCTGCACACGGTCTGTCCCTAAAGTGTTAAAGCAAACGCCGGGCATCATGTTCTCCTCCCTGCAGATCTGCAGGACGTCACAGAGCCGGGGCCACGCGGCACGGAGCTTTGCACTCGGGCTGCCCTCAGCCCCTGCCTTTAAGCCTCCTCCGTGTCTTCTCATGCTTTTATGGCTTGATAGCGCGTTTTCCTTTCCTGGTCGCTGACTCCCGGTCCACCGGGCGGATGGGCAGTTCGTTTATCCGTCACCTCCCGGAGGCGTCTGGGTCGCTGCCACGTTTGGCCAGTTACAAAGGTGACATCACTATGCGTGGGCGGCGCCGCGGGGACGCAGGTTTTCAGCTCCTTCGGGGAAACGCCAAGGAGCGCGATCGCCGGGCTGCGTGGGGAGGGCAGGTTGGTCCGCTCGTGACCGCCGCAAAGCGCCGCCGCCTCCGGCTGCCCAGCGGCTGCCCGGCGCTGCCCGGCGCTGCCCCCACGCGGCGGCGGCGGTCCCGCGTCTGGCCGGGCCGACCTGCGTGCGAGGCGTCTCGCCGCTGTTTTCCTTTGCTTTTTCCCTGGCGCCGTGTGGCGTGGAGCATCGTCCCACGTGCCCGTTTGCCACCTGCCTCTCTCCCTTGGAGCACTGTCTCTCCAGGTCTTTTGCCCGTTTTAATCGGGTCATTTGTTTTCCTCTTGAGTTTTCAGAGTGCTTTGTATATGTCGAGCAACAATTTTTATCAGATATGCCTTTTGTAAATATGTCCTCATCCGTGGCTTGTCTTGTTGTCCCCTTATGTCACGGAGCCCAAGGTTTTCATGTTAATGATGTCCACGTTCTCAATTATTTCACAGCGCATACTTTGTTGTACCTAAAAAGTCATTGCCAAGCCCGCGAGCATTTAGATTTCCTCCTGTTACCTTCTAGAAGTCGTGCAGGTGTGTGTGCTGCGTGGAGGGCCACGGTCCACTGTGAGCTCGTTCTTCTGGTGGCCGTCACACCTGAGCTTAGATCTGCTTCGTGCACATGGACGCCCAGTCCTGCCGCGCCGTGTGGGGACGGGTCTAGCTCCACTCCGTCCAGTCCCCTCTGCTCCTTTGCCAGAGATCAGCTGAGTGCACTCGAGCGAGTCCCTTCCCAGGCTCCCTGTCCCTCTGTTCACTTCGCCACGCTGTCTGATACTGTGACTCCACCGTCTTCTGCATTCTTTACAACATGCCGAATGTGTATCACGCTCGTTTCGCTCAGGACGTGTCGAATGGAACTCTGTTTCTTCAACTGAGGATGAAAGAGGAATGCAGAGTGGCCTGGAGAAAACTTGCAAGAGTGACACTCAGTTTCAGTTTACTTAAAAGGTCTAGAATTTCTTTTTTCTGAGAGCTTCTTTCCAATATTTCATTTCGCACATAGTAATTATAAGTAGTTGTTACTATTCACCAGGCACGTGCATCGTGGTCAGTTTCGCACGTGTTTTAGACAGTGCGTTTCACAGCCCTTTCGAGCAGGAATGGCCGTGCCCGCTGTACAATTGAGGAACCAAGGCTCGCAGGGCACAGGTGCCTGTCACATGGCGGGTCCAGGGGCTGATGTCTGAAGGCCAAGGACCCTTCACAGCACATCGCCCCCTCTTTATAAGGATCACTCGATTATTAAACTCTCTACCAGCATTTGTAAGAAAAAGAGTTTGAAGACCTACCATGTTTAAAATGGGTGCTTTACATTTTCATTGTCTTCCATTTCAAAAGAAAAAAGAAAATATTAGTGACTTGGGATGCAAAATGTGTTACTGTGTTCATTCCCTATTCATGCAACAAATATTTACTGTGTCTCACGTATGCCCCGCATGATTTCATGGTATCTAAACATGAGGTGTGGCAAACAGGCCAGAGCAGTTAAGCGGACTCCATGGCCCACGGTTCCACTTACCTAACTTCTTTATAAACGAAAAGAAGCAGATCGAGTGAGCAAAGACATCCATGTGGCTTGTGCTAAAATCGTTCTGTTTTAAGAGAGTCTTAACATTCAGATAAGTAAAGGCGATGACTGAAAAGGAAGAAAGAGGTTAGAGGCAGGCGGGCTGGGGACTGCCTCAGGCTCTGGCTGCTCCCCTATCGCCACGGCGACGGGGGGTGGAGTTGGAGGGGTCCCCCAGGGCCGCCTGGCAGGATGACAGCCTCACACTGCTGCGGCCACGCTGCTTCTCTCTTGAGAGACTTAAGTGGAACAAAGATCAGGTGTTTTCGCAGGTTGGTCTGTCGTAACTCAGGGCCCCACGGCCACCGAGATGGCCGTTTGTCTCCGAAGGCCACCAGCTGTCAGTTAGAGTGACAAGGTGGGGAGTCACCGGCCCCACTGGAATAGCAAAGGCACAGTGCTTGGTCCCGGCCGATTGCTCCAGAATGGCATCTAAGGAAGCAGCATTTACACAGGAAAGATCTAGAAGAGAAGTGGAGAAAAAATTGAGACAGTTTCCTATTGCAGACAGGTCTTACTTTGAATATAATTTTCTCAATAATGACTCTCCTTTCATAATTTATTTTAAAGGAAACTTCATACCTTTACATTAAAAATCAAGTTGAGCTTCCTTTTAGATGTTTTTTTCCCTGATCTATATATGCATGTGTATGTACACACACACACACACACACACACACACACACGTACTGTAATAGTAAAGACAGGCATTTTCTCTCAGGTGACAGTTTTTTTATCTATCACAGATAGAGTACCATATATTTCATTTTCCAAATGATAAATTGTGGAGGGCTCTTGTTCGCACGCTAAGCGAAGCATAGTAACAACAGGTGCAAATGGGGACTGTCCCTGGGCGCACCAGGGCTGAGGCCACCTGCACTGTGCGGGGGTCCGTTTCAGGCAAAGCGTGACTAAGTCATGCACGGTCACGGCGTTAAACGCATATTGGATCCCGCCTTTATTGGATGGGGATTGGATAGTCTGTATTAAACATCTCATGTTAGCTACTGTCACGTACGCCAGCACAATCCTTTACCCCCACCCCATTTCACCTGTCACACCCCTCCTCATGACCTCACAACTCTGAGTGGACTTCCCGGATGATGGAAAAGACTCTCACTTTGGACATTTCTGGGTACACGCCAAAGAAAAGAATGAAGACAGAAGTTGATCTTACAGCGTATGCAGAGCCCCCTCCCTATTAGGGAAAAGTGAACACAAGCTTGGAGACTTTGAGGCCCTCCCCTGAGGTCACACTGCCACCTGTGAGAGACAAATCTTGGGACAGAACCTTGTAGTGAATATTTCAATTCACAGGCAGCGTCTGGGAAGCCAAGGACTCGGACGGGTGAGCCACACTCTCATTTTACAGAAAGGAGCCCAAGCTTAGAGTCAGACATTAATTTGATGATGTGTAGAACAGTTTCCAATAATTTATACAGTCGGAGGGACAGTTAGACTGCTGAGTCCTTAAAGTCAGTGATTGGATAGAATTAGTCCTGAGGCCACTCGTTTAGGTAAAAAGCCAAGAATGGTGACTTCATTTTTCCAGGTAGACTCAGATTATTGTCACTCAATTTTAATGTCCCCCAAATGATGGTGTTAAAACAGTGACGCCCCAAACCCACCCACACATTTTCTATAATGAAACCAGAAAACTGATTTATAACGAATCCGAAACCTCATTTTACTTCAAGAGGTAGACTGGAATCATGTCGCTTCTTCTTGGTTCCCCCGGCTTTCCCGAGGGGTCGTTGGCGCCTAACGTGGCGTGAGGCGGAGGTGCACGAGGCGCTGATCCGAGGCGCACCTGCTGGGAGACGGCTCCCGCGAGGGCAGTCGACACCTCTGTCTCCTCGCAGGTCACCTCTGTCTGCGTAGGGAGACCCTGAAGGTCTGCGCCCCGAGCAGCTCTCAGTGACCCAAGTCAGAACCGTTGGCGCGAAGCGCCCGCTGCCCCTCAGGTCCCCAGAACGCCCTTCGCACGTGGGCGTTTGCGAGGTTTGACGGGTGTCAGCCGCTGTCCTCATCCACCGTCCCTGGCAGCCCCCACCCTGTCCTCTATTCTGCGAGTCTGGCTTTTAAAGACGCGTGTTCCACAGATCGTGAGATCAGGCGTCATTGTCGTTTGAGAGGTCCCACTCCGCAAATGCCCGCCGGGCTCCTCCGCGTTGCCGCCAATGGCAAGGCTACCTGTTTATTTCTTAGGTTGAACAGTATTCCGGGAAGTGTGTGTGTGTGTGTGTGTGTGTGTGTGTGTGTGTGTGTGTGTGAGAATCTACCCGTATCCACCTGTACCGCATCCCTTGCACACGGATCTGTAGATCTGCATCTGTGTCTCCGCCTACCACGCTTCCCGTATTCGCTCTTCTGTTGACGGACACTCGTGCTGTTTCCTTATCGACTGTGATTCATGCCGCGATGGACGTGGGGTGCAGACATCCCCTTGGGACAGTGACTGTGTTCTCCTTGGATGCACGCCAGCAGCGGGAACGTGGGTCACACGGCAGCTCTATTTTTAGTGTTTTGAGGACCCTGGGTACAGTTTCCGTCATGGATACACCTGTTTGCACTCCCATCACGTTGGCCCTTCTAAGCGGAGCTTGCCTGGATCTAAAAATGTGGCTTCCAAAATGGACTTGCTGAGCGCACCTTATTCCAGAGGTCATTCAAGGTAAAATCTGGCCGTTTCCTCCACGTTGCAAAGAGAGCGTTTAGAACTGCACGAAACACATGGAAACGGTGAGTACCATGAATGCTTTGATGGAGGCCAGGGAGCCGGCTCGGACTCTGAGCTGCAGACCCAGGGACGGCGAGGCTGCCTGGCCACAGTGACGTCTCCACTCTGTGGTCCTTCTTAAGCCGCTGACCCAAACTGGGTTCAAACAGCCCAGTTTGATTTTGAATGGCATGCAAAAAGATAGAGGATCTGCACATTATGTGGCAAGCTAGGAAACATTTCAAAATCTACATCTAAATAGGGATGCTAAGTACTCAGGAGTCATTCAAGTGAAAATCTCCTCATTTAAAGTTGTCTGTTTCCCCTGTGTAGACAAAGCCAGCATTAAGCCAAGGGAAGACTGCCCATCAGGCGTTGTGGCCCCATTCAGACGTGTTCTCGGGAGCGTGGGCCCCGCTCCGTCCTCACATGGAACAGCTTTGCATGTTTCCAAATTGTCTAAAATGTCGCATTTTAATACTGTCAACTTCTAAATCAATAAATAGCATCAAGTGCAAATAAGCATATGACCCTCTTAAAATTCATGAATATCGTTTTCCTCGTTATCATGTTGGCAAGTTGTGCCGGTGTTGAGCCAAAGCGAAGCAGATGGAATTTACCAGAACAAACAATAAATTTGAAGTTTGAAGGCCCGGGTTGGAACCGGACCCACTAGCCGCGGGGGCCCTTGGTAAGTCACTGACTGCGTGTCTCAGTTCCCTCCTGCAGGAAACGGTGTTGC
Organism: Eonycteris spelaea; assembly: GCA_003508835.1. Lineage (NCBI taxonomy): Eukaryota > Metazoa > Chordata > Mammalia > Chiroptera > Pteropodidae > Eonycteris > Eonycteris spelaea. The sequence continues at coordinate 1,094,407 of PUFA01000002.1, read as the reverse complement.
AAAGGCTACATTTCCCTCCTGATTTAAAACAGCCCTGGGCGGCTGTGCCGGGTCTGGGAGAACACTGATGAGCGAGGTGAGAGCCCTGCAGAAATGGCAGGGCTCAAACCCGAGTTCCCTCCAGGCGGATAGTTCCACGGCGGGACAGGAGGAGTAGTTGCTTCGGGAAGGAAGTGGTAGCAAGGCAGCGCCCCCAGCAGACAGCTCCCATGGGACTTTGCGACAGGCAGTTGAGCAGAGAATGAAAGGCCTCTGCCTTCATCAGCCCCTCCCATGCACCCCTGTCCCTCACTCAGTCACTCCTGTCACTGGGGACAGAGGACCCAGCGTGTCAGAGGCGCACGCCCAGTGGAGACTTGGCCAGTGTGCAATGCCGCTTTCCTGATCCCCCATGTCATTCACCTCTTCATGTGTCCCATAAGGAGTGTTGTCCGGGGCAGGGGGTGGATATATAAGATGATGAGTGAAAGAGACCACACGGATAAGGCAGGATTGTTCTGTGCTAGGTGATGTAATTGAAATACTGCTTTTGCATAATCCGCTAGTTTTCGAGATGGGCCTGTACGTTCCTCACGGCTGCTCACACTTCAGTCCTGCAGAAGTCCTCGCTCTTCCACGGGGCCCTCTGAGGGACACACAGCCGGCCCCACGCTGTGTCTGCAGGTTTTGCAGCTGTGGATGCAACCGAGGGCGGGTCAGGGATATAGGGGGCGGGGCAGGGGTAAGGTCCTTGCTGACGCCCTGCAGTGGTGGGTGTACTGAGCACGTGCTGACCGGGACACTGCAGAGTGACAGCTGTCTGCGCGGCGCTCACAGCGCACGGGGGTCGTGAGTGGTCCAGGAGGGTGTAGGGCACGGGAGGACGCGCGTGGGGTGTGTGCGGCTGCTCCCCGGCCCAGGAGGGACTGGCGCGGGGGGTTTGGAGTCCGTGGGCCCTGGAGCCAGCCCTCCGGGATACCAACGGCCAAGGCGCGTCTGCCGGGGCCAGACAGGTGGAGCTTGGAAGAGGGTTTCAAGCGGAGCCCGCCAGACGGGCCGGTTTGCTCCCATCAGCGCCTCTGCGACCCCGTGCCCCTTGTACTGTTCCTGGTCCCAGCTCTGTCCCCTGCCGCCGCTGGCACCCAGACCACGCCCGCCCACAGCCCGACCCGACAGCCTGCGCTATCCGGTCCTCACGGTTTTCTTATTCCTTTTTCTTTTTGCAACGGCCTTGGACTAGGTGCGTGTTCTTGCATGGGAAGTGAAAAATTGCGTGTCTGTTCAAGAAGCACTCTTAGATCGCCCTAGCTGATTACTCAGTCTTTTTGTTGCATGGATAATTAGTTTGAAAGATAACTTTTCTCGGGGAGAGAGATCAGATGCACACCGTCCCGTTAATCTTGTACATTCGAGCAGTGATTTTGTTGAGTTTATTTGCACGCGTCGCTGTGCCCACGGCAGCCACCGCGCGGGCACGGAAGCGCACGCTCGCCTTTGGGTGTCCCCTCTGTCCAGGGCGCTGTGGGCGCGTGGTCCCAGACGCAGGCCAGCGGGGGCCCCCTCAGAAAGCAGCCCCCCCCCCGCGGGGACCCTGATACACTGGGAAAGGCCAAAGCCCCCTTAGTGCGATCGACGAATTTGCGCTTCCGAGGTACAAAGGTTTCTGGACGATTTGTGAAGCTCGACGTAATATACGTGAAATAAAATGAACTCATGACTCTGGCGTGCCGTGCGTGCCCGGCTCCGTCCCCTGCGGGACAGGGGGCTCGAGGCAGACTTTGCCTAGGGATCTGGCAACCGTCCCGCCTCGAGGGCCTAAAGGGACCCGCCTGCATTTCAGAAGCAGAGGCTTCAGTCAGCCCAGCCGTGCCGGGGGCGGGGCCGCAAAAAAATAAATAAACAAGTAGAAAAACCACATCAGAAAAGTCAAGGAAGGGGGGAAGGGCAGGCGAGGGTGTCGAACGTGCCAGGTGACCATCAGTCACGTCCGTGCAAAAGAGGACAGCAGATTCGGCTACAGTGAGAAGTCGGAACATTTAAATCTGAGCCCAAAGGTCACACTGCTTTTTAAAACCACGCCTCGCCCGCGCTCCTCATGCTTTGTGATGTACCCTGGGGTGGTACCCCAGGATGTCCCCGACTTCCCTTGGCTGCTCACGAGGGCATTCGAGTGGCGTCCCGGTTCACACGGATGTGACCGTAGCGATTTCCAGGCGGCAGGAACCAGTCGCCAGGCCCGGGTTCCTCGTGGTCGCGCGGGAGCGTCCGGTTTCCCGAAGCGCCTGTCTCTCCGCTCACACAGGTCATCACGCGCGCACTAGTCAAACTCACCCAAGTGCTGTCCAGGCACGTGGCCTTTGAAACTGTCGCTTACGCGGATGTCTAGTTTTGGGTGGAGCTTTCGTGGGTGTGAAGGAGGCTGCCACGTGTGACTGGTTTCCGTGCAGCCGCGGTGAGCAGGCGTGTCGGGGAGGAGTGGACGGACCAAGCGGGCCGCAGTGCGGCGGGGTCGGCATCCGCCCGCAGCTCCACCGGTTTGCCCACTGGGTCCGCAGGGCGGATGGCTGTGGGGCGGATGGCTGTGGGGGCGGGGCGGGCGTGGGCAGCTCGGAGCGCATGCGCGCATGGCCAAGTGCCGCGGCCCGGGCGTGAGGCCAGTGGGCACACACACGTGACAGTCACGGGGCAGCAGAAGCGGGCCGCCGTGACTGTCCGACCTACTTAAGACTGTTGTCCCCGTTTTTATTGATTAAATGTCCCAAGGCGTAATGGAAGTAATTTGCCCAAAGCGGGAACTTGCTGCAGGAATTACATTTACTTTTTTCATAGCCAAATGCTAGGGTCAGAAATGTCTGTTTTCATAAAATCACATCTTCAGAAAGTTTTTATAAAAGCCCGAAGGCGAATTTTTCCCTTCCGTGCACAGATATGAGACGGTTCGATTCGAGCCTGTGGCAGAGCCTCATACTGATTTTACGTAACTACTTCTTTTCCCGTCAATAGAAATTTATTTCTTATATACAGATTTATGTGATTTTACATAGTCGAAACCATGTTTTACATGAGAACAAAACAAAAATAAATACTCATTAAACTAGGCTGCAGGAGGCTGAGAACATCAGAACGCAGATCGCCGGGCCTTTCTGGGAACGAACTCCCTCCTGCCTGCCGGGCGCCCGTGGGCGCGGGGCAGGGCCAGGTGCCGCCGCGCGCGGCTCTGAGCGGCCTCGTGAGCACGGGAGGGATGGCGGGCCCGGAGCTCTCGCCCTCGACTCGAGCCCCGAGCCCGGCCTGCGCGGCCCAGTCCCCAGAGCACTTCTGCGCCGCGGCACGAACGCACCTGAGTCCGCGAATGCAGCCGGGGTGGAGACGGCCCCTCCCAGCTCGGTCCCCCACACGCGCTGCCTGCTTTCTACATGACCTTTCGTCCACTCTTTGCCCAGGTGGTAACTGCGTATTCCTTTTTTGTTAGGTTCGTGTGTGTGTTTTTTTTTTTTTCTGATATCACAAAACTGAGCTGAGTCTGGCATGACCCCCTTGTGCCCATGACTGACCTTTCACCAAATGACATTTTTGTCATGTTTTGTTTTGTTTTTTAAATAGGGTATTTTAAAGCAAATTGCAGATGTATTTTTCACCTACAAATAGGTCTCTCCAAAATAAAGACTTTTTAAACCTAACAACAACATCATCATCCTTAGCAAAAATAACGTTTTAATTTTAGTTAATATTCGTGACACATGCCGCTTTGCTGTCTCAAAGTTACCCTGATGTGTAGGTCTATTCAAATTGAATTCCGCTGAGTTCCACTCGCTTCATGGTTTTTCAGTCCTTCGGTCTCTCAGGGTAGCAGGCTTCCTCCTTCGAGTCCCTCATGTCATTTATTGTCCTGGAGGGCAGGGCACGCTCGGGGCCCAGCCAGTCACACCCTCCTGTCTTCTGTATCCCCCCAAATATTGATCTGGATTCTGACGAGTGTGTGTTACGGGCCGATGAGTCAGCTCTGACGCCCACGAATGAGTGACTCCCACCATGTCCCGTCCTCAGCTCCTGTGGACCCGGCCTCTGGCTTCCTTCACGAAGTCGGTCCCTGTCGTGTTTGGTCTCTTTTCCCGGCTGCTTTTCGTTTTCCTCAGCATCACTGTCTTCCAGAGAACCCGCCTTCTCGTGGTGTGTGTGTCCGGAGCAGGACAGCTTCGGGGTTGACATTCGTTGGCTTCTGCCGCGTGTCAGGCTTGTTCACCGAATCCTCGATAGCACTGCGGGCTCCCTGGTCCTGCACCCCCAGCCCGAGGTGCCGGGGAGTCTTACCCGCAGTGTTAGCGACGCTGCCCGGGGCTCAGGCACGCCACCCACCCCCACCCCTGATGTCGTGTCTGCCAGTGTTTGACCCGATGGGCTTGTCGTTCATCAGTGAACGTTTTTACCTCGTGAGCACATGAACGTCGAGTGTGAACCCCTGTTCCTCGCAGCTCCAGAGGCTGGGAGGCTGAGGCCAGGGTTCTGGCCGATACTGCTCCTGCTGAGGACTCTTCCCGGCCACCCACTTGCTGTGCCCTCATGTGGCAGGGAGACCTCGCTGTCCCTTCTTAGGAGGACACAGCCCTCTTAGGCCAGGGCCCCGCTCTGAGGCCTGGTTCACCCTGAATTACGCTCTAAGCCCTTTCTCCACGATCAGGCACGCTGGGTGAAGGCTTCACCGCGGTGACATGCAGGAAGACAGGAGTCAGTCCGCAGCGTACGCCCACCCACGTAAACTAGAGTCACATCCCAGCCATGCACTGGGCGATAAAGAAATCAAAGTCTGCGTGTCACATGGAGCATTACTCTACGATAAAAAAAAAGAATAAATTCAGCACCGGTGCCATGGCTTTGGAGGTGCCGCTGAGCAGGCTCAGACACATCGTTTTCTGTATTGTCTCCAACTCAGGCCGTTGGCCAGCGCCTGGCCCTTGGGGCGAGTGTCAGAGCTTTAGAGTTGGTAGTTTATTGTCCCATGCGCGCATCAGCTCCTTCCACAGCCCCCCAAACTGTCACGACCCCCTGTTCTCCCTGTCGCCTCCCATTTTGTTGCCTTCCTCTTGTGCCCGCGGCCACGCGCCGGAGGGCGCCCTGGGCCCTCACAGGTGAGGCGGTGCGCGTCCCAGGTGCGGAAGTGCCCTTGGCGCTGCCGCCGGCGCCTGTGCCGCACACTTGGCCCCTCCGCCCGGGGGCCGCTCTCTGTCCGCAGGCAGAGCCCCCTCGGGGTCCCGCTGCATCTGCACATTTACCTGTGCATTATTACGTTTCGGGCTGACTCTGAACCCTGGGGTGGTCCCAGACGTGCTGGGGGTCGCGCGTGGGGTCTGTTGCGGGCCGGGCCGCGGCTGCGTCCTGACGGCGGGGTCTGCCGGAGCTGCGGCCTCACGCAGCTGCGTCGAGCTCTTTCTTCTTCACTTCTACCTCTTGGTGCGTGGGAAGCAGGAGAGGCCTGCGTCTCCCGCTGGCAGGTGGTCTGCAGACCCGGCCCAGTGCTGTTTCAAAGCCGCGACAGTGCCAGGCCCCGGGTCAGTTTGTTTTCTGGACTTGCCGCTCCCGGGAGGGGGGACTCATAGAGGGCCGCCTGTCCCCGGCATGTCCCGCAGGCGTCCTGCGTGCTTATGGCCACGACATGCCCATGCCCTAAACGTCCTGGGCGCCCGGGACAGCGAGGCCAAGGCCGAAGACCCCGTGGTGTGCTCAGAGCGGACCCGGCTAGGAAGACGCGGTGGGACCCGCTCCCCAGGGCCCCCCACTGCCGCTCGGCTCTAGGCATGCGCAGATTGTCATGGGGCAGGCGACGGGCTGTCATTTACTCTCGTGGGGACAGGAACGCTGTGGACAAGTGACCCACAGAGAGAAAAAGAGGAGCGAGCGCAGATCACCCGCCCAACTACAGCCGCGCGGAGAAGGTGTGTCTGAGAAGGTGACCTTGGCCTCTGCGCAGAGGACCCTTGGTGGCCTGGCGAGTGGAGAGGGTCAGTGTCCCATCCCGCCTTTGGGTGGGGCCTCGTCCAGTCCCGCCTCTGGGCGGGGCCTCATCCCCATGTCCCCCCCGCCAGCCCTCTGGCTGGTGCTGGTGGTGACAGGCACAGGCGTCCGGCCTCGCGCGCCTGGCCGCACCCCCGCCACTGCCGCGCACCCCATCTTCTGGGGACGTCTGCGCCCGTGCCGAGGGCTTGGACGTCCGTGCGCTCAGGTCGCACTTGTCCTTCCTGGGGGTTCCCAGCGTCGGTTTCAGTTTTATCAGTGGGGTGAAAGCCATTGCGCCAGCCCCTCTGTGGCGGAAGGGATTGGGGGTCACGCGGAAGGGGCGCCCGGTCCCCCCGGGGCGGTCACACCTGCCCTGCCCTCTCCAGGGCCAAGTCCGGTGCACCCTCAGTTGCTCCCTCCTGGCTTTGTCGGCCAGCTTCCCCTCTCTCGCTGTCGAGCACGGCAACTACCTTCCTAATCGCAAGTCGACGCTGAGTTGCAAACAGCTTAGAACAGGTGAACATCTATGGAAGTTCTTTTCGTTTGTTTTACACAAAGTCCACTTAACCTGCAGGGCAACGGGCTCCTGCGACCTCCCTGCGAGGTGCGGGGCTGGCGCGGCTCCCGGCACCGGGGACCCCTCCGGGTGCCGCACGCGGTGGGTCTCCCAGCAGGCGTGGTGCCCGTCCAGAGCCCGCTGGGGTGTGTTCATGCCAAACCTATTTCTGGCAATGTCATTTTTCATCATGATTATGCAGGGTAATGGAATGTTACATAAAGCAACGATATATGAGTTTAAAAGAGAGAGCTATTGTGTCTATAGAAAAATAGCTGAAAATGAAAAATAATTCCAAATTAGCTATAAGCAAGATGGCTGAACATAGTTGTGGGAAGAATTTATTTAAAGAAATAGAGGATTATGCACTCGGTTTTCAGATCTTAAGTTCTTGCTTCACTCTGTGGCAGCCCGAATCTAGAAGGTTTGGATGATAACTGATGAGTTGGTTTTATAAAAGCCTGTGTTGCCTGTGGGCTGAAATGCAAAAGATTTCAGCTCTAGAGGAAAAGTTTGGGAAATTAATGTACATTTTCATGTTTAGAACTAGAACGAACTGGCTAAATGCACAAGCATTTCGTTTTAAAGTTTTCCTCTTTAACTTATTTTTTTTTTACGAAAAATAAGAAATTTTGCTGTCGCTCCTTCTACACGAGGCATTGACATTGAGAGATGTGCGAAGCCCCACCCAGCCGTGACCGCCGGCCGAGATGCTCCGGGTTCGGGTGTGTGGGCCCGGCTCGCGCCTCTCAGTCAAGGGCAGAGTGGGTCCTACCTCCAGGCCCAGAGCGGGGAGGGCAGTGGGTGCCGTGGCCCACAGTGCTGCTCTGTGGATTCCGGCCGGCATGGCACCATGGGCCGGCTGACCGGCTGACCCAGCCGGAGCGCCCGGTGCTCTGTGCTGTTCGGCTCAAGGCCAGAGGCGTTTATCACCTGCAGAGATGCCCAGAGCCCCATGTCTACTCCACCCCAAGACTCGATGGCCTTGCCTGGGTTTCCCCAAATGTATCTCTCACACTCCAGAATGAGAGACCGACTCATTTTAAAACGCATCTCTGAGTTTATGTGGAAACTTAGCTGCTCTTCTAAACTCTCCATATAGTCATTACTAATCCCTATTTTTAAAATTTAATTTCTCTTAACATTGCAGTTAAGAGTTTCGTTTTCTCTTGGTTTTTAAAAAAATGCCGTATCCCCTATTTCCTATACCGTTGTTTCCCTGACCACATGCACGTGTATGCACCACACGCACTCTACACACAGGTCTGATATTTGCACAAAAGTATTTTAACTTAATACCAAATTATTTATCTTTCCAAACTCTACCATAAATTATTATGTAATTTTATAAAGCTTCACATCGCTACTATATCTCAATTTTGGCTAACAATGTAATCTTAAATCAGTCCCCGCAAAGTACAGCGTGCAGTGCAGTGGGACTGGGGGTGAGTGCTGACGCGCCATTCAGAGGGGTGTGTGCTCAGTGAGGTGTGAGCGCGTGTCAGCGCGTGTCTGTGGGCGTGACGTGAAGACAGATGTGGGTGGCTGTGCTGTTGGCTCCCGACAACGCCCACCACTCGGACACAATTAGAGCGATTTCCGCCTAACCGGGTGCTTATTCATTTGGCCCCTCCATGGGGTGACACATCAGTGATCCAAGTTCAACTCATATTTTTAGGTGACAACTGTAGGCTGTCACGGGTGACATGAAACTGTCAGTTTCGGGCACGGGAGCAAGTGCTGATTTTTAACACAGCTGCTGTCAGGGCTGAGATTGTCACTTCTGGGCCTGAGAATGAAAATAAATATACAATTAAATCTGCCCAGTGCATATTGGTCATTGACCTCCTGCTCCTGCTTACGGATAAAGTCATTTCCAGGACCCTCAGGGGACAGCAGTGACATGTGGCCAGGCTCGCACCGGGGTTCAAACTGGGCTTGCGCCGTCACTGCCATGGACGTGCAGGGCGGGCAGCCTCGCGGGGGAACAGTCTGGAATCTTGTTTCCTGGCTCCATCTAAATCATGCCGAACGTACCTGCTTTATGTTTGTTAACATGAGGCACCGTGTGAAGAGGAAAGCTCTACAAATATAATGAATTAAATATATAAAAATATATATATAGTCTTTAAACTCTAAAATATGTAACTCTACCATGTGTTTGCCTTATGGACACACGCAGATGTGAGGCTCACCACTGGCAAATGCGCGATGCTGACGTGCTGCTTGCTGACAGCATTTTTAAGCATCTTTTACCGGGTTCTGATAAAGCTAGAGTGTGATTAATAGTGCTGAGCGCTCATTATGCTTCCGAGCAGTTGAAGAAAAGGGGCTTCAGTCTTTGGTGGCCTTTATGTCTTCCTGAGGTGAAGGTTTACTGAGTGCCAGTGGTGTGTCTAGTCCAGGTCCTGGGACTAGAGCAGCAAACAAGACGGACAAAGTTTACGTCCCAGAGCATGGGGGGAGGGGGCAGAAGAGAAACATGTAAACACAGCAGGTTCTCGAATAACATTTCGTTCAAGGTCGCTTCCTTGTAACGCTGACGAGACGCTGTGGGAACGGGCCTCTTGTGTGTATGGGTGAGCGTGTGGCCAAGTCGGTTCTGTTACATGCCCCTTCACTCAAAATCACTCAGTCCTGACGGCATTGCATGAGGACTGAGTGTATGCAGCATGTCAGAGGGTGGTCGGTGCGCTGAAGCAAAATAAAACCGGGTAAATAGAGGAAAAGCGAAAGGAAGCCAGGGCAGGGTCCCCGGGGTTTGCTGGTAGCCCTGGTGTGTTACGGGCGGGACGCAGCAAATACCTCGTGAATGAGGCGACATTGCAGGAGAAACCGGGAGGAAGGAAGGGGGCCAGCTGCGTGGAAAAGCGGAAGAAGAACGTTTCCGAGGAAGGGACAACGTGCCAGGGCCCTGAGGCTGCATGTGCTTGGCAGGAGGCGGAGGCGGAGTGAGGGGTCACGGACGGCCAAGGTGCCCTCCGCTGGCTGGGAGGGACGAGATGGCGTGTGGTCGTGGCGAGCGGAAGGGTGTTGGCTTTCACTTGGGGTCGTAAGGCCTCGTTTGAGGAGTTTAGAACGAGGAGCGACTGTCTTGCACCTCGCGAGGAGCACACTGGTTTTCCGAAGGACGCGCCGCCGAGGACAGGAGGAGGGAAGGCGAAACAGAAAGCCCAGCGCGGAGGCTACTGCGGCAATCGCGCCCAGCGGCTCGGGGGCTGGCGGGAGACGGAGACCCCGCCGCGCGGCATTTGAACGTCAAAGCCACATAGGGGGATGTTCCAGCGGGTGAGCCGTGGGGCGGAATGGGGCCGGGCTTAGGCTTTCGGTCTAAGACACTGAAGGGTGAAGCCGCTCGCTGGACAAATGCAGTGCTGGGAACACACCGGGAGGTTAGCAGGCCGAGACGCCCGTCAGATGTCCGAAGGAGACGCGGCGAGTCTGTGAGGCGCAGGCGCTCTGGGTCCCGGGCGGTGCCGGCCTGGCAGGCGGTGTAACAGATGGAGAAGCGCGAGACGCGGGCGGAGCAGAGGGGCCGCTGCAGAGCGGGTGGGTCGGGTCGGCGTGCGCGAGCGGAGGAGCGTGCGGCGTGGACGCAGCCGGCGATGCCCTTGCCGTGCGGGGCGGCGCTGATGAGCCGCCACCCGGAGCTGCGTGAGCCCAGCGAACGCGCTTTGCTGCGGTGCCATCCCCCAGCGATGCGCGCCGCGCGCCTTCAGGATACCCGAGAGCTCGCGCTCTGAGAGCAGAGCGGAGTCGAGGCCCCGAGCCGTGCAGACAAGGCGGCTGCACCCCACCCTCCCCGTTCCCAGCAACTGGGCTGAACGTGGCCCCAAAGCCGGCGCCGCTCCTCCTGATGTCTGCGCTTCTCAATGCAGAACAGTCGGTTTCCGTGAAAGCATCGTTACAGCTCGTAAGGAGAGGAAGAGCCACCTTCCCATTATCATCTGAGGCTCGTTTATCCCTTGCTAGCATGTCATCGTTTAAGATTCTCTCAAATAACTAGACAGCGGGATGTAATTTCAGACTCCACGTGCCACGGAGGAGGCCTCCAGCTAAACAGTGATCGAAGTGGGTGCGCAGGTTACACACTGGTGAAATGTCTAGCAAGACCCTTCGGAGCTGGACAGCGTGTGAGTGATGTAGTAAGGCCAGAATGTGGCGCTAGTGATTCTGCTGATGGATTTTAACACGGTTTATAAGTGGACATTTAGGTTTCTTCTGGGATTTAAATGCAGGCAGACTTGTAAGGTGTTTATTTTGTTACTCCAAGATTAATATTACATTTAAGGTCTAGATGCAAGCTGCAGAAAATATATAAGTCAAAGAAAATACTGGAAGACGTGTAGCGTGAGCATGCCTTTGTATTCACTGAGACGGAAGGCCGCTTTGTGAACTGACGTCTCAGGACTCCTGCTGAATCACGGAGGGGGACAGGGCACCGCGAGGGAATCGGAAACAGCGGGGTTTTCAGTGTGTCCTTCCGCGTGTTAGCTGCGTGACCTTGGGCAGCGCACATCTTGCAAAGTGAATGTAAGGAGAACCTCGGGGACCGAGCAGGGCCCTGGGCACACGGCAGGTGCTCCGAGGCGTGGTCACGTCCGTGGGAGCCTGGCCACACCAGGTACCAGAAGCAAATGAAATGAGTCACACCGAGTCACATCGAGTCACGCCAGGACACGGGACAAATAGGAGCGGTGGCGGTTTGAGGCGGGGTGCCTCGGGAAGCAAAACCAAGTGTGACGTGTGCTGTCCAGCTTGTGAAAGGGGCAAATGGTCACCTTTCTCCGGGCTGTGTCTCTGGCACACACGGCAGCCTGTTCCCAAGTTGGGTCAGCGTGTTGGGTTTGCATCCAGAGGAACCTGCTCCAGGAAAAGTCATTACAATTTTCCTCTAGAACCAATTCCCACAATAATTGTCTGCACTTTGAAACCAAAGGGGAAAACCATTTACAACTTTCCAATACCTCTGCAGTGGCTCCAAATTCTCATCAGTCACTGCATTTTTTTTTTTTAAGAAAAAGTCAGATTTATTGGAAGTACAGTTTACAAGGAGGTGGTCAGGCTAGGGAAGGCTGCAGCCCTGTGGGGTTTAGGAGGTGAAGAGATAAAACAGTCCATATGCTCCAAAGGGAAGGGTGGCTTTCCCACCAGGAGGGACTTAACCAGTCACTGCACTTTTTAAAAAGCCATTCCGTCCCTCAAAATGTAGGGGTTAAGGCATTATATTATATTCTTAGTTTAAAAAATTCTCTGCATGACCACTCATTGTTTAACACTGTGGTAATTATGGCTTCAGAGAGAAAATGTTCAGGACAAATGTGAATTATATCACTTTGGAGAAAGGAAGACTATGGGGAATTAGAAAATAAAAAGATCAGTTTTCTTCCATAGTTAAATATATATACAGGGTAAATATATGTAAATACATATATATTTAATTTTAAATATATTTATATGTACTTTTAATTACTTATAAATTCATGTAAAATATACAAAATTGAGATCTGTAATTTATGCATATATGTAAATATATGTATGTATATTTAGCTAAACAGTGCACATATATGCATTGTTGTACACGCTGAAAATTATTAACAATTCGCCTTATTTTACTTATCCTCTCTAAAATATTTCAAGAAAATATCCTTGCATAATCTTAATAAATGAGGTCACTGTGCATCTTAATTAATTTTAAACATAATATGCCACTTTAAAAATATCTCCATGATGATAATAGTTACATAAATATCACTCTTTAGTAGTAGGCATATTAGGCTCTGACGTGTTCGGCTTTAATCTTTCGGAATAAATGCTTATTTTAGTACAATTCTATGAAAACCCTCCAGTGCACGGTAATTAAAAGATACAAAAGTTAGACGTGCTGAGGCGTGTAGGCGTGAGCCAGTGCATGTGGCCCCTGAGCAAGCCGGGGTGTGGGGTTCCCACCCATCAGAGCCTGGACCCACAGGTGACCTCTGCCTGTGTGGGGGCCCCTCCCATCGCTTCGGGGGTCCCTCCCACCGCGGAGTCAGCCAGCCTGGGCCGCGCTGGGCAAGAGAAGATGCTGCTTTTGATCCCGGTTCGCTGAATCTGAGAATGTGAAACCCGGAATCCAAGAGCCGACTGAATTTATTGAAAAAAAAATCCACAAATCAATAAGAATAGCCCGCGTCTGGGCGCTGATGAAGACGGGAAACACACACGCGTGAGAACAGGGGGGCCGTGGCCTGTGGGGCAGCCCGGCCCTGGCGCCTCGGCAGGCGAGTGTCAACATTTTCACCAGCAAAAGCGCAGCCGCCGGCCCCCCGCTGAGGCCCCACGCGGGTGCTGGTGGGACACTGGCCGACTCGGGGTTGTCGCAGTCCGTCCCGCGGAGCGCTGGCCTCCTGGCCAGCTGTGTTCACACGGCGCTCGGGGTCACAGGCCGCGCGGCGGCAGCACGGCCAGCACAGTCCTTCTAAAGGGAACCCGAGGCGTAGACAGCGTTTCGGACGAGCTTTGTCGGGATTGCGCACTGACCTCCAAAGCCAGCTCCGTGGGCTGAAGCACGCACACCCCTCCTCGCGGGCAGAGGTGCGTGCACACACACACACACACACACGCACGCACACACACACGTGCAACGCCCTGCATCAGGCTTGTGGGTGGAGCTGGGTCCCGGTGGGGCGGGCGTGCCCTGGAAGGACGGAGGAGCAGACGGGGTGGACACAGCGGGCAGACGCGGCGAGCTGGACGCGAGCCGCACCCACTTCCGGTGGCAGAGAGGAGGGTGACCTGGCTGTGCACCGGCTTCTGGGCGGGACGCACGCCGCGTGGGAGCCGGTCGGAGACCGGAGGCTGACGGGGAGGCGTGGCCGGCGCGGAGCCTTGGAGCGAGCTCCGAGCTCCGTTAAGCGGTGGCTGGAGCCTGCGAGTCCGGTCCCGCCCTGCTCTGCCCTCATGCGCCCCCTCCCCTCGCCCCTCCTTCCCCCAGCCCCGTCCCCACTGTCTGCAGCCGCTCGCCGCCTGGGTCAGGCCCGTGCCTGAGCATCCGCGTTCTCACCCGTGACAGTGACATCGTGGGGGGAAGACTCCTATTGGGGGTGGGGAGGGTGGGTGGATGGGGGGCTGTCCTGTGCCCTGCCGGATGTTAACGACTCTGGCTACCCGCATGCCGGTAGTCACCCCTAGTTGAGGCCGTCAGAAATGTCCCCAGACAATGCCCGGGCCTCTTGGGGGCAAACCGTCCCTGGTTGAGCCTCTCTGCTCTAACCTTTGTCACGGCTGCAGTCACATCGTTCTCTCTCCAGTCACACGGCCTGGGAACCGAGAGTCCTGTCACAGCGGTTTCCCTACACCGACACCAGAAATAAACACCCTAAATCACACGGTGGCGAGCTCAGTAGGAATTTGATTTTTTTTTTTAAATGAGCAGTCTTTGAAATAGAGACGCTTGACCTGAGAGGAAAACACGGATTTGCCTCCTTTTGAATACGTTGCTCCTGTTAAAGATTTCTGTCATATGTAATAACTAAATACAAAACGATATCAAAAGCGTCTTGGCTCTTCCGATGACTCTCATCAATCAGACATGCAGGTTTTGAACGGGAGAGAATGCTTAAGCAGAATAGAAAAGCAGAAGGCGAATGAGCACGTCAGCAATGGAGAAAGAGGGCGCACTCGCGGGATGAGTTTCCGCCCGGTTCCCGTTGGACGTGCCACTGACCGCTTCGGAAAACAGGCGGATGAAGCGCAGCATGTCCGCGTGCGCATCCCAGGCCGTTCGTGCACGTGATGGAGGAAAGGAGACGGGAGTGCGGGAGTCAGGAGCCCAGTGCTTTTCTAGCCGTGGGAGCAGTCCTGCTGGCAGCACCCCGTCTGCGGCTGGAACCCAACTGTCTCTGTCCTGCATCCCCAACTCAGTGGGAGCGTCTGGTCCGTTGATGGCTGCCTGGCAAGTAGGAACAGGGCACCCCCGCTGCTTACAGGAGAATTCAGTGCCTTATGAAGAGGCATATATTTACAAACCAACCAGACGTGATTTATTTTGTAATAATTTCCAGTTTACAGAATAGTTACAAGGCTGTTACAAAGTATCTCAGTTTGGCAACAGTGTACATGTTCCATATTTGCTCTTTCAGGCTCGTGTGCCTCTCTCTCTCTCTCTCTCACTCCTCAGACACGTCAGTATGAATTTCCCAAGAACAGTATCTTACAGTAACTACACTATGATTTTCAATTTCAGAAAACTTACTACTTTCATCAAATAGCATTGAGCCAAATTTCCGCTGTTCCCAGCGGTCTCGGCGGCGCTGACGCCGTGGACCCGCCGCAGGCTGGCACACTGCACGGACGGCCCTGGCACTGCCGCGTCCTCCAGTCTGCAGCAGCTCCTCGTCCTTTCTTCGTGTGTCATGGCGTGGGTGTTCGTTTGCCGAGTCCAGGCGTCTCACGTACCGCTTCGTCGGAAGTCGCTCCGCAGAACGCCTGCCTCGCTGGCTTGCACGGAAAGGTTCTAGTTCTCAGTGGATTGTTGGCCCCGCACCACGGGCTGGACCCAGCTCTCACTTCACAGGAGAATCGACAAGTTGACACCATAGTTTCAGCAGAAGTAGCAGGAGGGAGCTGTGAAAAATGCACACCGCCTGGCCCCATAAGTTGGGAAGCAATCACAGGGATGGTGTGCCATTCCTGAGGTCCTGACATTTATTCTATCTGCCACAGGCACCCCACCCCCAGGACAGGGGGCACACACCAAACCGAGTCAGGGACGGACAGGGACAAGGCCAGCTCGCAGAGGGTGTGCAGGGGGGCGCAGGGCAGGTCAGCAAGGGAAGATGGATGGCAGGTGCTCAGGCTGCAGCTCTGCTTGAAGAAGTGCTAACGAGGTGTGGAAACGAGGCGGGTCGGCCTGTCATGTCTGCCTTTGGCAGGAACCTAAGAGTTACTCATTTTTAGTGGTTTCCTAACTGCTGTTTTGGGCAGCCCTACTGACTATCAGGAAACGAATTCATGCATTATGAAATGCTACTTTCCCCCTGAATCCCAATTACTAAACCTCCAGATTTGTATTTACATTTCAAAAGGAAACGATTATTATCTCACTAGATGCAATTTTCCCTTATTTTCAAACAAGGTGCTTAATTTTTTGAATTAAAATAGATTTTTGTTTTGATTTCTTATTACAAAGCAATGCAGGCATAGAAAAAATTGGAAAATGCAAATAAGAAACATAATATTCAACAAAAAACTATACAATGAAACAAAATATGGGTAACATCTGGAAATACTGTTGCTTTATCTGTGTATATGCGCAGGTAATATTTTTTTCAAATATGACAAACTACTATATAACTTATTTTTGTTGTTTTTATGTCATGTTATGAGTATTTTTCCATATTCAGAAACGTTCTTAGGAATGCATTTTGCTGGCTGAAGTGCTCTGCATTGTGCAGTGAGCTTTGCCACAATTAATTCAACCCATTGTCTTTCACTGGGACTTTCGGATATTTCTAGTTCTTTTGCTATTACTATACTGAACGTGTTAGATAATTATAGCTAGTGTTTTTTAAACTATATTAATTACTTCTTTAGGATAGAGTTTGATGCACAGAATTTATAAGCGAAGAGTTCGAGGTAAAGCATCGAAGGTAAAGGTAGCCACGCCCACGTTGGCCAGCGTGTGTTTAAACGACCATTGAACCATGGGCTCCTCTCTCTTAGACCAACACTGTTTTCGTGGACCTCTTTCTTTCCGTGTCTGTTTTACACTTGTTCCTGTTTTTCGTAAAGTAACCAACTGGGACTCCATAATCAGATGCCCCAGATGAAGCCACTATGTACTTTGCAAAGTCCGACTCTCAAAATGCAGTTAGTTGCGTCTGCCTCGGGGTGTCCCTTCCCTGCCTGCAGATGTAGACGCTCACCTCTGCGTGAGCTTCCGCGTCGCACCTGTGAGCACCGTCCTCCTCCGCGAGGCCTCCTGTGTCTTGCAGCCTTTCCGTCCCCCCCCCCCGTTCCCCTCCGCCCCCTCTGAGATCAGAGGCGCAGAGACAGGTGAAGCCCGGCTTCTGGCTTCCCTCAAGGTTTGGCTGGCAAAACCTTTCCTCAGTAAGGACAGGTCCCTCCTCCCAACGCCTTCGTCCCGGCCTCTGGGGGAAAGCGCGTGAGTCCATGGACTGCAGCTTCCGGAGTCACCTGCACTCACGCTGCCGCGTGGGCGGCCCGCGCGCTCTCGGGTTCTGAGCGCGTTGATGCGCGCGCAGCCCCCGACTCAGCAGGCTGGGCCGTCGGCCCTGGCCAGGTGACCTCGTCACTGACCTCGCCGCTCGGACAGGACGTGGCTTCAGGACAGATGTGTCCCAGTTCAGGTTTGTAAGCAGGTGGCTGGGTTTCTGAGCCAGAGGAGGAACAGGGAGGACCCAGGCCTGGAGAGAACAAGCGACTGTTATGATCTTTACGGACTGAGCCCCAGAAACCCGGCGTTTCCCGGGAGATGGCCGCTGACGCTTTGTTCCCACGGCCTGCATCTCACCCCCTCTCGTTCCTTCTGGGTCCTACGGTCATTCATTTCCACCCTGATCCCATTTTTATCTCTCTCACCCTCGCCCCATCGCTTTGCAACAGGAGAAGGACGTTTTCATGTGCTAAGGGCGTCACATGGCTTTGCTTCTTCCCTCCCCGGTGTGCGGTGAGGACATGGCAGAGGGACAGCTCAGACTCTCTCTGACTCACGGCAGCTGTCCAAGGCCCCGCACCTGTGTGGTTTGGAGCACCGGCTCACTCAGGGCCCGCTGGCCCCAAACCTGAGCTTCCAGCAAAACGCCGTAATTACTGCTGTTTATGTTCCCCAAGGACAGTGGTTCCTGCAGGTGAGGTTGCTGAGCCTCCCGGAGGGTTTGGCACCGGGGAGTGCTGGCCCAGCCTGGAGCTTCCCGGTCCAGGAGGTCGGGCAGGGCCTGAGGCTTAGAAAACTTGCGTTTCCCGCCAGTTCCCAGGTGCTGCTGCGGGTCCTGGTTCACAGCCGCCACCTGGGGGCTCGTCCTCAGAGAGGGAAACTCAGATGTCTCGACTGAGCTTGTTGCAAATGTTTGCTCGGACCTGTTTCTGACACGAGGGTGCCTGATACCGCCCTTCTCTGCTGGGGAGGCCCGTGGCACCACGTTCATGTGAGGGAGCCCTCGCCCAGACGGAAAGTCAGATCAAGCTCGTGGACGCCACCACTGAAGAGACTGGCGAAGGCGACTCACCGAAGACGGAGCGCGCCCAGCTGTGAGTGACCCGCGCCGACCCCTCCTCCCCTCTGCTTTCGGTGCCGGACCTGGCGCCCTCAGCGGCAAACCGGAAAAGGCAAAGGGGACGCTTCCGCCGACTGGTGCCAAACGCACCCGGACGGTCCCCAGTGAAGTCTGTGGCCGGCGCTTCAGAAGGCCGGGACCCCAGCCGCAGCGTGGGGGAGGAAGGTGTGCTCTGGGGGCCGGGGGGCGGCGGGGAGGGGGGGCGCGGCTGCCAGGTGCCGGGCAGCGAGCCTCAGGGTTGACATGTATCTTTTTAAATTAAGAACTGTCAGTGCACCCTTTCGAAACTGGAGTGGCTTCTAGTGCCGACCGTGAGCGCCGTGCTGTGTCGGGGGCAGCGGGGCCACTGGCCACGGCGTGCAGGCCTCTTCATCGGTGTCTGCCTTCGCGCTGGGAAGCAGCTCGTGTTTACACGTGCCAGATTGCGTTTTCAGCAGACACAGAGGCGAAGCATTCCCTCCCCGTCCGTCGATGTGACCTGGTGCACAAGCCCGCGGTCCGGGGGAAGGGCCGGGACAGCCGGGCCTCTGACTCTCCACCGCCTGCTCCCAGGCTCCTGCCATAAACTTACTTGTCGGGGTTGTTTCACTGTCATTGGAATGTATGTTATGGGCAGGGCAGACACTGAAGTTGTGTTTCGAGTTTTATGAAAAAGGAGTGCTTCTTATAGATTATTTTCAAGGATGTGTTAGTCTGTAATTTCTTCAGTGATAGGAAATAAGAGGAAAAATGGAGATGAAAAGATGCCATTAGCCATTAAATAAACGAGTGATGGGATGCAGTGGGGCACAGAGTTTACATCGGGGAGAGCCGGATCCGGGGCTGTTCACCAAGGAGAGAGCTCTCGGGTTTGAAAGCGCCCACCCCTCAAAGCGATGTTTCTTTTTTTAAGTGCTATTTGTGATTTTGAAACGATAATAATCATTTTTAAAGCCTCTTCATTTTGTCGTCCACCCTTCTCATAGGGCATCCTTCTGGAAGCAGATGGCTAATAAGAATGCAGTCTCTAAAGGGGTGACATTTTGTCTGATGTCACCCCTTTGTACCTGAAAAGGGGAAGCACACAGAGACAGACAGGAATGAGGCAAAACAGGCTTGATTGTGACACTTGTTCTGTCACATGTTTAATTGACGTTATTTCCAGTTTTAAATACTATTGAAATGAATCAGTGATAATCATTATAATTAGTTATTTTTAAAAGGAATTCCAGTAGGTTCAGAATTAAGATGTTCATTCACTTGGGACATCCTGCTTGTCCTAACCCATCTCCAATATCCTTCACAATCTGAGGTTTTATTATTGCAGTTTAACTGAGATATGTCTAGAAGCTTTTGGTACGTTACTTATTTTTTAAAAAAAATCTCTTATTAAGATGGAAGTACCCCCAAAGAAAGGCTTTAGTTTTGGCTCAGTAACTCAGTGAGGGTAAATGGGGACAGGGGGCTTAGGGACGGAGGTCCAAGGAGCAGAATAGGGTTCTAAATGATGAGACAAAAGGCTGTCCCAGCCAGCCCTGGGACCTAAGACCAGTGGTTATAAGCAACCATAACTTCGTATGGAGCACCATATTGTACAAGCTAGCACTAGAAATCAGTCTTTTTTGAAAATTGCCTAAATATTTTTGATCTTGCAGTATCTTTTTGCATTTTTATTAGTTTGCTCTAGGGAAAACTGTAAAAGCTTGCTAAATTTGCTCCCCAGTATAACAAAAACAGCAGTTACAAGATCTGAGTAGAAAAGCAGTAATTTACCCATGGCCGCAGGATCAGTGCTCTCTGCTGAGCGGCCGTGGGCCGCGCAGAACCCCCCGGCCACGGGCATTTACTCTCTCTGTCAGTCTCCTGGAGAGCAAGCCACACTGTCTTTGGATCAGGGGAGAATTCAAGTTTTAAAGACAGATTAAGCATTGCAGGCCACTTGTTTACCTGTTAGTGCCTAAGGCAGAAAACTCCTCAGTTTACTTCAAGATAAATCTTTTCAGAGTATGTACTTTATTTACTCAAGAGCAGAACCCAGACTGTTTCTTTGAGCAGTGAGAGTCCACTTGACTGAGGTCTCTGTTATTCAACCTGGACTGAAGTTGCAGAAACCATCAGCGATCTCCAGCGTCCCTATAGCAATGGGCGTGTTTTAATCCTCTGTTTATGTGGCTTCTTAGCGTAGCTTCAAACTGCTTGCGATCTTTACGTCCAGCAGATTCCCCTGGTCCTGTCTTGTCCTGGCTCCCGGCGCCACACGCTGCCTCTCTGCCTGCTGCTTCTCTGTCGCTTTGCAGTTTTATCTGCCTGTGCTTGACCTCAAAATGTTCACGCCCCCAGACTCAGCCGGGCTGGCTCTGCTGTGTCTCAAATCCGCCATCAGCTAATACATATTGTTTCCCCCAGAGTGCCAGTCCCTGGGCAGAAGAGTGAAGCAGCGGAAACTCTCTGCCACCAAGGGGCGGGCATGAGGTAGGAAGAGCCCCACATCAATAATGTGATTCCTGATGGTGTTAAGTGCTGTCAAGAAAGTCGCTCGGGGCACCTGCTTAGAGAAGGGCTGGCGAGGTGGCCGCCTCAGCTGGGCGCTCAGGGCAGGCGTCCCTGGTGGCCTCGGGCGGACCTCTGCGCGAGAAGGCGGCCTCGGGCGGAGGGACCAGCGCGCGCCAGGGTCCTCGTGGGGGAGGGGCTGTCGCAGGGCACGGCGCCGATTCCCGCGGTTTTAAGTGGCCCCGGAGTGGCGCGCAGCCCGCGTCTCTGCACAGATCCCGTCTGCCTCGCCAGACGGCGTGTCCGCCCGCAGACTCGCCAGCCGGTCCACGGCGCGTCCGGAGCGCAGCCGTCGGGGACAAGCGCCCCGCCCGCCAGTCTCGGCCTGTCCCCCCCTCGTCCCCACCAGTGCCGGTGGCCCCCTTTACTCGGTTGTTTTCCTCAAACCTCGTGTCCAAACCAATCACAGAAACGGTTTCCAGTTGCTCTCCAACACGGTGCGAACCTGCGGCCCCCCTGCATCGCGAGTCCCCATGCACGGCCCAGCCACCGTCGCCATCCGGCAGGCGCCAGCAGCTCCCGCCCTCCGACCGGCCCTGTGGGCAGCCGCGGGGACGCGGTTCTCGCCACCCGTGCTTGACCTCAGGGCAGAGGGTCCTCACTGCACTTGGCCTCAGGGCCCCGTCCAGCCTCTGCGCACACGCGGGCCCCCGAGAGGCCGCCCCGCCGCGTCCCGGACCGAGGCCCCCGCCGCTCCGCTCGCCCCGCAGCCCCCAACCCCGCCAGGGACAGTGCGCGGCCCCCTGCGGCTGCGCGGGCGCCGGAGGCCTCGGTGGCACTGACCACGAGGCACTGGCCAGTTCCGTCTCCAGGGGTCATTTTCATGGTGCTTTGATTAACATATCAGACACATCGTCATTGGGACAGTTTGCTTCTTACGCATAAAAAGGCGTAGTCTGCAGAAAGTACGTCAGCGTCCCCTGCCGGCTTTTACCTGTGACAGGACAGCCGTAGGGAACCAGCACAAACAGCGTGAAACAGGATTTCAAAGCCGCTCACTGCTAAGGCGGAAGGCGTGATTTCCTACGCAACTAATTCTGCTTGCAGTTCGAGACACTAAACCCTGCGCTTCTGATGGACAGTCCTCAGGTCACACCTCCGAACCTTTGCCCACGCGACACAACTCCTCTCTCTGTTTCTGCTGTGTAAAAAGCGCACGTTGCTCTCAGCCCGCTGACCTTCGGCCGGGTGCGTTTCATCTCCCCGATCTTTTCCGAAGTCAGCGTGTGCGTTCGAACATCCCTCGGGGAAGCTCCCTGGGGAGGGGACGCACAGAGACGGACTCGTGGACGGTCGCGTTGGAAGAAGCTCTGAGAAGGCTGAGCTGAGGCGCCTTCAGGAGAACGCGGGGGAGCACGTCCGCGGGGACGTGTGGTCTGCGTTGTCTCCAGGACGAAGAACGGACAACGTGGACCATGCCACGCACACTTTCTCATCGCTCCGTTTCTGTGATTTTCCTGACACAAGCCTTCTACTTCGTTCTGTGTTTATATCCAGGAATAGGTGGTTTCTCTCTTTATCTTTTCAGTCCTTTTTACTTTTCCTTATATATCAAAATTATATTTCATCTATTCAGTATAAAGGATAGGGTCACGTTAGCCTAAAATGCCGTCCTTTTCACTGTCTACCAAAATTCAGTTTCGTGAGGAAAGATAAAAATGTTGATTAAATGTCATCTCATGAGAGGCACCATTAAAAAAGTGAAAAAGTCAAAGTTCAAATAAGATATTTCAAAGTTAATATATCCGAATCTGTAGAGAGCTCACGTTTGTTTTCCATTATAACCATATAACCGAGCACACCCCTAACGAAGGACAGCAAGCCCGAGTGGCGTGTGGGCGCAGACAGGAAAGGAAGAATGAGGACGCCGTGAGGTTTGTGTCTCACCGAGAACGTCATCCTGTGGTTTGATCTTCGCCTCGCACCCACCCTGGGGTTCCTGTTTCTCTCTGTGCGAACCCGTCCCCTCCACGAGCAGTGTCTCCTGTGACCCTGCACAGCCGAATGACCCCACCTGGCTCCGGCTGTCCCTTGCCTGGGGCGTGAGTCGGGCTGTCCCCTTTGCCTGGGACGCGGCTCGGGGTGCCCCTTGCCCAGGATATGGCTCGGGGTGCCCCCCTGCCCGGATAGGGCTCAGGCTGCCCCCTTGCCCAGGGTGCCCCCCTCACAGCCCCGAGTCCTGCATACAGCTTTCAGGCCCTTCCAGCAAAGGTTAGAACCCGCTCCTCACTCCCACCTGCATCCTGTCCACTTTCCTCTTTTCCTTCTGATCCTTACTCTTTTTCCTTCCTTATTTTCCTATTTTTTATTTTATTTTTTTAGAGAATTTTTGTAGCAGTTTTAAGTGTACAATAAAATTGAAGGGAGACCCAGAGATTCCCCACGTCTCCTGCCCTGACGTGCACAGACTCCCTGTGCCCAGCGCGCCCACCAGATGGGACCGTTTCTGCCCCGATGCACAGACTCCCTGTGCCCAGCGCGCCCACCAGATGGGACCGTTCTTGCCAACGACGCACCTGCGTAGACACGTGACAGTCATGCAGAGCCCACGGTTCACGTCAGGGCTCACTCTTGGTGGCCAACATTCTCTGGGTTTGGACAACTGTGTCATTTTATATTTCCCTCACTTTAATGTCAAGCAGAGTATTTCACTGCCCTAAAATCCCGTGTGCTTCCCCTACTCACCTTGCTCTCCCCAGCCCCTGGGGACTGTCGATCTTTCTCTGTCTCCACAGTTTTGCCTTTTCCAAAATCTCTCAACATTCTCTATTAAATATTAATAAATATTGTATGGGATATGATAAAATTTATATAATAGAGAAACCATTTATATCAAGTAGTATTACTCTATTGGTAATATTTGAAACTATTTTATAAAAGCAAATATGTAGTTGTTAACGTACATTTGGTTGAATATAACGTAAATTTTAAAAAATAAGTAACCCATACATATGTAATATACGCGTATGTAATAGATACATATGTAAAGTGTACACTACATTTTGACATTGTATTTGTCAGAATCTACTTAAATATGCGATTCTGGAACCATAAATGTATGAGAAACCTATAATACTCAGAAAATTAATATCTCCTAATTTTTAGATCTATGAATTGATATGAGGTTTTATGGTTTAAATACATCATCTTTAAAATGGTTAAAATGTGATATTTAAATCTAAATATGAAACAACTTCGTATTTCATACTTATGTGTATGTGTATTCCTGAAATCATTTACACGTTGACTTGGAATTCTCCTCCCCCTTTTTTTATCCTGTTTCGAGGTTATTGACGGCATTTTCGATCTGTGCGAAGTCATGTGAATTGTCACAGTCGGATGCTCTCCTCACTGCTAGAATACCAGGAATAATTCGGTATCTCATGAGATGTCTCTGAGTAAGCCCGAAAATTATTCATGACACCCAAATCCAGAGCCCTTACACGTGCAGGGAGGCTAGAGCCAAGTGACAGGCTGCAAGACCTGAAGCTACGGCCACCTGCCCCCCGGGGGCTGGTCACCGTGCTTTCGTAGGGACAGTGGAGGGCACAGAGGCATCTCTGTGTGGTGCGGCCAGGACACGTCCGGTGACCGCGGCAGGTGGCGTGGGGGGCTGCAGACAGCGGAGGCGGGCTCGGGCTCGTGGAGGAGCCCGTGGGCTGTCAGTTTGGCAGAAGTCATTCGCACGGACTGTGTACCGTCTTTTTCGTCTTATTGAATAGTAAACAAGCCTCTCAGTTTAATGTGGAGGTCCACGGAGGCAGCACTCACTCCCTCTTGGAGCGTTTGCCGCCGTAGTGTTGCGTGTTGGAGGGCCGATTGCTAATGTCACAGCCCTCATAAGACACTGACTTGTTTTTCCCTCTGGCAGAAAAACAATCTAGAAGAGGCAGTGTTAAAAAAAAAAAAAAGCCACAGTTCTGACGTAGTGCGGAGGACTTAAACTTACGTGAACCGTGAGACCCTGTAGTCTGGGGACAGAAAGTAAATTTCCCTTCTGCCCCAAGTTAGTCTAGCTGGACTAATAATTAACAGCAAGACAGCGTGACCGGAGAAAATGACCAAATTATGTGTCTACTGGATGCCATAAGAATAGCGACCAGGGACGCCTTGGGCAGCTGAGGCTTATCTACCAACTGGGGCTAAGGAGAAGGTCCGGGGTGGGGTTTGGAACTTCGAAGGCCAGAGGGCCGTTCACGCGGGGATGGAAGAGCTGGTGTTTGTGCACAAGCATGAGCTGGGCCATCTCTACCAGTGGGGCGCAGAGGACTTCTATCAGAGGCCTTGCCAGGTGCCTCCCTGTCTGTCATGTTAAACTGGTTCATGTTAAACTGGTTGTCGGAGATGTGTGCTTCCCTGAGCAGCGCCTCTGTCTAAGTCTACATTCTTTTAGGCACTTAGGGGGAAGGTCACGGTTTTCCCTGAATATTTTTTTTTCTTGAAAATAACCAGCTTCATCAATATCCTGAGAGGTATTTTTTGGGTGGCAAACGCATTAGAAAGATAGAAGGTTTCAAATGCCAGCCAGATGCTCCTTCTTTGTTGTTCAACAGAGAGTCATTAACATTTTTGAGAGTTTCTCAAAACTGTATTTATTACCTTACTGTATTTCATTACACCAGAAGCTAAAATATATTTTCAGAGGTAACATAAATTAAGAGTTTGATTTAAAACAAATGGCAGTAGAATTGGGAATGAGAAAAGATAGCAAAATTCAGATGTACTAATTATGATAGTGAACATTCACTTATCAGCGATTTGAAAGTCAGCAAATTAAAGCATGTGATGGGAAAACAGTGCAGTCAAGTCTGCCTGCATCGGTCGCATTAAGTTAAATGGCTGCTCAGCTCAGCCCTAGCCCCTTGGGTGAGAGCCACGTGTACCGCCGATGCACCCGCTTGCTTCCCGTCGCTCCAGACCCAGCAACCTGAGCCCGAGACAGCGGACCGCAGTGACGTGTCTGATGGCATATTTCTGTTCAGTCACCACCCTAATGCCGTACAGGTGATAGGAATGTACCTCTCAGCTGTCAACAGTCTTTGGTTTCCTTACGTCTATAAGCTTGTAAATATTTGCTGACTATGCTGAGATCAAAGCCAACGGCGGGTGGAGACTGTCGAATACTCAGTTCGTGGAACAGAAGAGCACCGAAAAGTCTGTTACGCACGGGAAATGTTTCACGCGCCGCTGCGTGAGGTTAAAATAATCCCGTTATAACTAAGGGAGAGGAACGACTGCGAGGAGAAGCGAAACGTGGAAGTCACCACTTGATCGCGTCACGGACGTGGCGGAAGTCTGCGGGGCCTTGCGTTCGTGCTGAGATGGACCCGTGGCTGCCGTGGTGACGCCGGAGACTCTCGGGCTTGTCCCTGACGCAGAAGTGATTCCAGCACAGAGAGATTTCGGAGTGAGAGCTATGAAAACGGGATTTTAGACGGGGACGGGCCGCGCTGAGGAAGGCTGCAGCCCTGCGTACCTTGGGAGCCGCGAAGGTAGAAGGTTGCACTTGAGGGAAGCAGCAGGTGTTCGGCGGAGCGGGCGGTGCCCACGCAGAAGGGGGCGCGTCTGGCTCCCTGAGGGCTGCCGTGGGTGGTCGCAAGGCCGTTCCTAGGTGATGGGTGTGAGAGGGCATCATGATTGACCTCTGGCTGTGACATTATCCCCACCTGGGGCACACGCGCTTCCCCAGAATTCAGTCTGTGGCTGTTAGATGCATGCGCTTCCGGGCGGAGGCATGAGGCTCTAGTGACGAATCGCGGGGCGAGGCCGCGGGCAGGTTGGGGAGGGCCTTCTGCCTGAGCGTCTGCGGCGGCGCGAACCCAGCCGTGGGTTTACGCCCTCCTGTGCTTGTCTCTCAGCATGCAGGCGTGATCCTTTCATTGCAAGTGGGGTGCTCTCTGGGCAGTCTCCGGACTGGCCTCCGCTCCCTGTTCCCCTGTCGCTCATGTCTGTCCAACTACCTAACGTAACCTCTTTGCAAGTCTGAAAAGGACTGGATATTGCCTTCCATTTCAGTAAAAAAATACTGAGTCTGTTAGAACTGGAAGGAAGATACCAGTGTTCACTTATTTGAAACTGGTTATGGCAGAAAAGACTGACGTTTACAGTGCCCCAAACACACAAGCCCAGGGTGGGGTGTCTGTCATCTAAAGGTCAGGGACAGAGTGACGTCGCTACCGAGGGATTTCAACCAGGATGTGTCTGATTGTCACGCAGCAGAAAACATGTGTCTCCTCTGTGAAGGTTTAAGGTTTAAGCAAAACAGTGCATTCAGGTCTCTAAAAAATATGTATCAACAGTAAAAAAAATATGCTGTAATAAATCACAGGAACAATTTCACTAAAAAATGTGAGTTTGTTCAGATGATTCTTAATTTGGACAACTTATTCCAAAGGTATACAAACTGAGTTTTAACTCAGGAAATGGCACCTTGCGTGAAGATTTCATAGCCAGGGCAACCCATGGCGTCGTCCGGGAGGTCTGGGAGCCTGATCCTGTCACTGCAGGAGTTGCCACCAGATGGCGCACGACTGGAAGCCTCAGGGTTTGAACCACAGGGCTTCCCTCTGCGTCAGAATGGGAGTGTAGAGGAAAACACTGTTTTCCTCCCATTTTTGGTGCTGTGGTTTTTTTTTAATTATAAGTTTTACTACTATTAAGAAATTAAATGTATTTTTAAAAGCCCCACTTTAATTTACGAAGCCCTTTAATATATAATATTTCATTAGCTCATTGCAGCAACGGTAGAAGGAACCTGGGAGTTTGGAGTCCACTTGGTGTGGCCACTCTGGCCTCAGTTTTCTTTCCTGTAAAATGGGTTTAATATTGGCTCATGGAAGGGTTGTATGGATTCAGTTTAAAAACATGTAAATTATACTTGGCATTTTTAGCAAATGTATATGTTTAATTTTACATCATCATCTTAATTATTTTTGTCCTCATTTCTAATTATTGGACTGTTTTACTCATAGTCTTCACTAATTTATTTTTTTCTTCACTAATTGATTTTCCTATAATTTCCTGTATCATAGAGTTGACCTTTTAGCAATGTGAAGGGCTTTGGGGTACCAACCCCCCACACAGTCAAAAATTTGTATATATTACTTGCCTCCCCCAAAACATAACTACTAATAGCCCGCTATTGCCCAGAAGTCCTATCGATAACATAAACCATCAATGAACATTCCTTGTTATGTGCATCGTATGCTGTTTGTACAATAAAGTAAGTGGGAAAAGGAATGTTCTTAAGAAACTCATCAGGAAGAGAAAACACATTTGCAGCACCGTGGATGCTGACACTTCCTTTGTATCAGTCTCTTCCTTTGCTGTAGCGTGAGTCTAGCTGTAGAGTTTGCTCCAGATAAGTTCATGCTGAATTTTAATTAGCAGTCACAAGACATGTCCTCCGAGAGCAGGATCACTGATGGGAGCAGCATATTCCCTAGTGCCTCCTATACCTCACAGAGACCCCGCGAGGCTCCAACGAGAAGCCGAGAATCAACATGCTTTGAAAAAGTCGTTTAAATATGTATGCATTAATATAATGTACACATTTAAATGAAAGTTCATCCAAAGACTTTTACAACTAATTTGTATCTGTTCGTCCACTCATGTAATTTTATTTCTTGCTTTGGTGGCAGTTAATGAATCTACCCATTCACTATTTCCAATTTTGATTTTTATGCCCAATGTTTTGACTAAAGTTTAATATATCTATGGATATCTTTGGCATGTGTCTTCTGAAATTTCAAGAGCTATAATTCAACCAAATTAGAGTTAAATGATATTAAAATTAGTATCTCCTCTCTTTTGGAAGTGTCTCTCTGAGGCATGGGAACCCTGCACAAAGCGGACTGTCCTCCGTGACCGTCCAGCTTAAAGCATCAGTTTTCAGAGAAATTAATTGCTCATGATGCCAACAAAATAGATCGTTGGGTTTACGGAGCTCATTGGTGACTTGTCCATGTTCGTCACCATGTTTTTCCTGCCATTATCCCATTGAAAGCCTGTTTCTGTTTCAGAAAATCAGCCAGACTTTGCACTTTGTCTCTTCTCATTTTTCTGTTCCTTCTACCATCGGTCAGCCGTCCGGGCTTGGCTGATTCATCCTGCGTGATCGCAGAAGTTCCACGAGCGACCTTTCCCTAATAAATAAGAGACCTCGTCATCTCTAAAAAGATCCAGAATGCTTTGGTGTGACATGGATGGGTACCTCCAGTTTTCTCTTTCGTTTTCACTGCTCTTCTTGTTTGCAGACTAGAACAGGGGAAATAGTGGCGCCCCTGCTCAGCCTCCGGGTTGTGTCTTAGGCCAGCGTGGCGCCATGTACGTGAAACAGGAAGCACACTCTAGCAGCCTCCTTCTGGCAAAACAGGATGGCCGGCCCCCTCGATGAAGCTGTCTCCGTTTGACACGGCAATGACTATTTTGCTGAAGAAATACAGAAGTCATCTGACGGATGATGGCAGAAAAAAATGGCGGAAGCAACATTCTGCATTGGGGTTAAATAATTAAAATGAGCATCTAGGAGATCGGTTTAGAGACGTCCTAGTAGACCGTAGCCTACTCATTGGGAACCCCGCCCTCACGTGGTACAGACAGTGACCCGTGGGGGTGGCGATGAAAGTGTAGAGCTGTCAGATTGATGGAAGTCAGTTTGTTGATGACTTACAGATCTATGTTGTGCCGGACTGTACACACACAGTGGTCCGGTACATGTAACATGAAAGTTACATTTCATCACTCTGTGCATGTGGCATTAAGTGTATTCACATTGTCCTGAATGTAGCAACACCAGCCATATCCAGAACAGTTCCGTCTTGCCCGACTGGAATTCTGTGTCTGTGTACAGTGATTCTCCAGGCCGCTCCCCCAGCTTCCGGCAGTCACCTCTCTTCGTGTCCTTAGAGCTGAAGTGACTCTCTTGTAGATGGCACACAGTTGTGCATAGAGTTGTACTCTTTTTTTGGGATTCTTTCTGCCGGTCTGTGTCTTTTGATTGGGCAGCGTGTCCGTCTGCTGCAAACTACCACAGCTCGGGAGATTCAAACAACAGAAATTTATCCCCTCACAATTTTGGATGCTGGGAGTCTGAGATCGAGGCGTCGGCAGGTTCGGTGTCTTCAGAGGCGTCTCTCCTTCGCCTCGGGAAGGCTCGTTCCCCTGTGTCTTCACGTGATCTTCCACTTCGGTGAGTCTCTGTCCTGATCGCCTCTCCTTATAAGGACACCGGTCGTTTCGGATGAGGATGCATCAGAATGACCTCATTTTAATTTAATTACTTCTTCAAAGATCCCGTCTCCAAATGCGCCACACTCTGGGGTTAGGACTTCAATGTATGAGTTTTGGAGAGACAAAACTTAGCCTATTCAGAGAATAGATTCCACTCACTTTTGAGGAAATTAATACTAAAGCACTTTTAGATCATTTTTAGCATTTTGTTATTTGTTTTTTTATATGTCTCACAGCTTTCCGTTCCTCATTTCCACCATTAATATATCTTCCTTTGTGTGTATTTTATTTTTTTTTGTAGTGATACCTTGGGATTCTCCTCTCATCTCCTCTCTATAGCTATTTTCTTTGTAGGTGCCATGGAAATAGCACATAATATCATAGTCATAACAGTCGGGCTTAAATCGATACCTAGTTAACTTCAATCACAGGCAAAAAGCTCTACTCCTTTGCACTGTATGCTCTCAGCATCACAAACCACATCCCTCTATGTCATGTACCTGTTAACAGAATTGTTATTTTTATGCATTTGTCTTTAAAGCCTGCAAAAAATAAAAATGTGGAGTTGTAAATCAAATTCACACAATAGTGTTATTTAACATGTATCCTTGTATTTAGTTAACCAGAAAATATATTTTCATATGGCTTTAAGTTATTATCTAGTGCCCTCGTATTACAACTCGAAGGATTCCCTCTAGCATTTCTTTTGGGACAGGTGTAATAGTAATTAAGTGTCTCAGCTTTTGTCTGTTTGAGGATCTTAATTTTCCTCTCAGTTTGAATGCTCAGTTGACAGCTCTTCTTCTAGCACTTGAACATGTTAACCGCTGTCTTCTGGTAAAAGGCTTTTCCTGAGAAATCCACTGGTAGTTTTACTGGGGTCCCCTTGTTAGTGATGGGCTGCTTTTGCCCTTCAGCCTTCGAGATTCTGTTTGTTTGTGACAGTTTAATATGTGTCTTATCATGGGTCTCTCCGAGTTTACCCAAATTGGAATTTGTTGAGCCTTTGGATTTGTATATCTATATCAAATTTCAAGAGTGTTCTGCTATTGTTTACTCAAATTTATAGTTAAGACAGTTGTTTAAAATCTTTGTCTAGTAAGTCCAGTGCATGTGTTTCTTCAGAGACTGAAGATTAATTCTGTTCTTTGAATAGGCCATGTTTTCCTCTTTCTTTGTATGCTTTGTGATATTTATCAACAATTGTGCATTGAACAAAAGCAAACAGCTACCTCTCCCAGTGTGCAGAGTGACACAGAAGAGCCTTACTAACTAGCGGGCCACAGCAGCCTAAAATGAAGGCGTAAGATCCCGGACCTTCCCTGGGCATGTGTCCTGTCTGGGTCTCCGTGTGCGGTCACCTCGCCGCCTCTCAAATGTCTTAATTTCCCCGAGACCCTCACCCCAGTTTCTTCTCAGGGTCTTAGGTGCTTTGTCGCATTCGTCCGCCTGCGATTTCCCGCCCCAGGCACCCGCATGGCTGTGGTCCCCGTGCAGTTTGTAAGGGCAGCCGTGCCCACCACCATCTCCCATGATGCCCCCTGACCATCCCCATCTGAGCCCCGGTCCAGCCAGACCGACGCCAGTCCCTCCGGCTGCTCACGGACAGCCGGAGCCTGCCAGGCGAGGTCCCCTTAGCAGCTGCGTCCTCAGGAAGGGGCCCGGCAGTAGGCCGCGTCCTCCTAACTGCACCGTGCCGTGTCGGGGGAGGTGCGGGACAAGGACGAGTGACATTCCATCTAGTTTTCTGCCACGGCAAGTGTGGCTTTTATTGCACCGGGCGTGTGCCGGTGGCCGTGCACCTTCGAATGGCTTCTGGAGCCCCTGGGCTTACGCCCGAGAGTCTGCAGTGGTTCATCTGATGCGTTCGTGGGCACACAGGGCCCGGAGTTTCCCCGAGTGCCGTCTTACTGACGTCACTCCCACCGTGCCCGGTCGTTTTTAAACGATACCGAGAAAAGGCAGCTCCATTCCTCCTTCCAGAAGTTCGCTCAGCACCCGGCTTGTGAGTCGGTCCCGTGCCGTGAGGGCAGGTGTGTGGGAGCACTCTGGGAAGGCGTCACGTGAGCTGATGCAGACCGTCTCGTTGTCACTCCAGCCTCAGTTGGTGTAGACAGATTCGACAGGGCGGCATGGGTGTTGGGGGGGCAGCCGCTCTGTCTAGTAAGCGGATGGTTCCCTTGAAAACTATTCTGTGGCCGCCCAGAATCCCCCCACGAGGAAAGGCCCTCGGGGGACCGGATTCGGGAGAGGAAGCACACTCATGCACGGAACGGCGGCTCTTCGAGGTCAGCGGCGAACGGGTTCGACGTCAGAAGTGCGATAGGTGACCGTGTGTAGACCAGCTGTCGTCTAGGTCTGCGTAGGCAGTTCACGCCCTGGCCCATCGGTGCGGGGCGAGGAGGCCTCCTGCGGCGGAGACACAGGCGCTCCGCCACGCGGCCCTTCCGTCGTGCTGTTAAGTGCGACCTGTCGTAAGGTTGATCCTGTCGAGCAAAGCTCACATTTTGTTTTGTTTTCATTAAATTTCAACCTCTCCAATTAGAATTAGCTTCGAACCCCCAAAATGTTGAGATCTTTTCACTGAATAAATAGACTCTTTTTTTAGGAATAAAAATAAAGATTGATTTTAATGTAGTTAAACTCTCTGAATTCTTTTTAAAAATCACATTTCAAGTTACAATAATTTACCAACTAAATCTGCCTGATGTAAATGTATTCTCTGGGTAGTTCCCCAACAGCTACGTTAAATTATAATGATGGTTCTCTCTCTCTCCAGTGAGTCAGGGAGGCGTCGCCTTGGTCTCTGACATGTGTCCGGACCCTGGGACCCCCGAGAACGGCAGGAGAGCAGGAGACGACTTCAGGTGAGAGACGATTGCAGAGCACGTTATTCTCGAATGCATGCCATGTCCGCTTGCGATTTTTCACTCTGCTGTCCTGCTGAGGTGAGGCGGTAACTCATCAGTGATCACGAAGCGGCATTATTAGCAGGAGCCCGGCGCGCGCCGCGCTGCGGTGACGCCTCTCACTGCCTTCGCCAGTGGTAGAAGGTTAACTCGAAGTGTGTATGGTCGAAATGTGTCTCCCGGTTTTAATTCTGATTTAATTTCCCATGTTTGAATGCATGTTGGTTAATGTTTTGAAAAATAGATAGGATAAAAATTTAATCATAGCCTCATAATTATATCATTAAATAAGACATAGCGGTGAATGTTAGTGGCATTCCATGCATTTATTTCAGAAAATGTTGACTCATTTTACCAGGATCACGATGAACTAGAGCCTGCTTCCCGGTTTCTGCGTTATGGATGCAGTAGTGATCATATTTGTGCTGTTTCTTTGGATTTTTCATTTCTTTTAATTCGTTCAGAAAACTTAACATTTGCCAAGTCACCCCAGATGGATACCTGTCTTAGGAGTAAGCTGCAAAATCAAGTAATAAAGGGAGCGAGACATGTTTCTGCTTCCTTATGATCTCACCATGTTTGAGAGAAAAACAACCAAAAAAAGCATGTGTAGAGAATTCAGTCTGTTAAAGTGAACTAAAAGTTGAAAGAAAGTAGCGATGCTATTAGGGAAAGATAAAGGGATGTTACTTGGTGAAATTAGAGAAGCAACGGCATTATTTTTAAAGGAGAGAAAGAATAAAGTTGTCTTTCTTGGGTGGCTGTCAGGAAGTTGGTAAAGTGATACATTTCTGCATGAAAAGGAAACAGGTACAGATTTCCATAGAATTATAAACAAATGTAAACTATAATTCTGCCTTCTGTGCGTGCACGTGTGCATGCATGTACGCACCTTTGTGCATATGTGCACGTGTGTTTGCACATGAGTGTGTACACACAGTGCAAGCCGGTCCTCAGAGCTGCTCGACACTGACGTGCTTTTCACTTGCTAGTCGCCTCTGTCATGTTTCCAAAGGAACAGGAAACGGGAGTGGTGGTAACTCTGTCGCAGACTTTGAGTAATACATTCAGGAACAGTTAGTGTTTTCATTTAAGTTCCCTTGAAGCACAGCCTGAGATGGAGATTCTCATTCAGGTGATTTTTCGGAGACTTGCTCTTTGAGAAGGGGGCAACAGGAGCAGGAAAGGGCGCGAGTGGCAGGGAGAGAAGGCGGGCTTTGCCCGGAGATGCGCCTGCGGCCGCCCCCGCGGCTGAGCTTGGGGGGCGGGTGGGGGGGCACCTGCTCGCAGGCCCCGCCTCCGGTGCCCCTCCCCCTGCCTGGCTGGCGCTGCGCCCTCCACTCGGCTCTAGGGAGCTCCCCGAGGAAAGGTTGTGTCCAGCGGTGTGGGGTCAGTTGGCAAAAAGGGTGCCGACTCCAGGTAGCATGTAGCACAGCTGCCAGCGAAGGCATTCAGGGGCATTGCTGCTTTCGAAAACAAAGCACATAGGCGACATTGGAACATTCCTGCTGTCACCCGTAGAGCTTTCGGTCCTGTGCATCCCTTTCTTCTCTCTAAAGTCACCTCCTCCGTTTTCCCCTCACCCAAGGAAAAATGGCCCACGAGCCTGCTTCCAAGGAGCTCAGCACATCCCTCATTCAGGGTTCAGGCCAGTGCATTTTCGCTGCGTGTTTGCACAGGGGTCTCCCACCCCCCGAAGCTTCCGCAGGGAGGGGACTGTCTCGTTCGCCTCCGCCTCCTTAGTGAGGGAAACGGCGACCAGCACATGAAGCAGCCCACCGCGGATTTGTCGAATGCTCTTGCATGGGAGGCGAAGTGCCTGGTCAGTACTGTCACCCTGGAAATTCTTCCCGGGAATCTAGAAACTTCTTCAGGCTATTTGGCAGAGCTCTGCTTTGAAAGAAAGTGAATTAAATCACATCTGACGGTGCATGTGATGCAAACTGCATCCTCTGGTAAAGCAAGGTGGAGGAACGGCCTCGTCCTCCAAAGTTAGCGAGGAGTTCAGAAGCGCTGAGCACCGGGCTCTGTTCAGCACCCTCGCTGTGATGAAAAGCTGGTCATCATCTCAGGGGAATACGCTGGCCTTGTCTCCGACCGCGCCTCATAACAGCCCTGCTTCTGCAGGAGCCGGACTTTAGGATAAGCATTCGCTCAGAGGGCCGTGTTGGGTCACCTGGGGCAAAGCAGGCTGGGCATCCACGCGGCCCCTCAAGGAAGGGGTGGTGTGTCTTACCTCGGATGAGACTTCTAGTCCTTTCTCTGTCTTAGGTTCCTGGGTAGTCTCTGTTTTGTTTACATGCCCCCAAGTTCATGGCAATTAAATAATATAACAACTGGGAAAATGATTCGAATGATTGAATTTTCTCTAGAATTAAATATATAACCGTAAAATATTTCTGCCATCTGTGGGTATCACGTATAAATGTACATATACACACGTTGCTGTGGTAAGTGAGATCTAGTCACTTTTTTTGGATATTTCATAGAACTTTCTCCCTAGATGATTTTATCAGTTGTAAACAAAGGCTGTTTTATTTTTTAGTTCGAATCTGAATATCTTTGACTTCTTTTCCTTGCTGAAGGCACTGGCTAGGACCTGTGTGACCAGGTTGATTAGAACTGGTGAGATACTCTTGTCTTATTCCTGATCTTAGGTAGGAAACATGGTGTTCGTCATTCCGAGTGATATTAGTTGTAAGTGTTTCATAGATTCTTTTTACCAGGTTGAGGGAGTACCCTTCTTTTTTTAGTTTGTTGGAAATTTTTATCAGAAATAGATATAAAATTTTATCAATTCTACATCTATTGACGTGATCGTTTTTGTTTATTTGTTGATATGATGATAACATTGATTTTCTGACTGCATTCCGGGGTAAAATTCATTTGGTCATGATTTATTAACCTTTTTACATACCGTTTGCTTTGATTTGCTATTTTTTTAGGTTGGTTGCATGCACATTCATAAGTGATATTGGCCTATAGACTTTTCTTATAAACTTAATCTGGTTTTGCTGTCAGGATAGTATTGGTCTCATAAATTTAATTGGAAAATATTTTCTATCCTTGAATATCCTGGAAGAGTTTATCTAGATCTGGTAATATATATTTCTTAAAATTTGGGGAGACTTGTCAGAGAAATTTTATTGTGAGAAGGGTTTTCAATTACAAATTCAACCGATTTTCTACTTATCAGCCTACTCGAGGTAATGTCGCCACTTGAGAAAGCTCTTATAGTCTACATCTTTCAACTCATTTTCCAAGTTCATCACACTTACTGGCGTAAGGTTATTAATAATATTTCCTTATCATCATTGAAATCATTATATTACAGTTCTAATTTCTGATGTTGGCGGTTTCTATTTTCTGTTTTACCTGACCCATCTGACTCGATATATGTCAATGTATTGATCTTCTCAAAAGAAATTTGCTTTCACTGATTTTCTGTTTTATGTGTCTTGTATTCTATTGATTTCTGCTGTTTTTTCATTAGTTTCTTTCTTCTGATTGTTATAGGATTTGTTTGCCCTTTTTTTTCATTTCTTAAGATTGAAGCTATAATTTAAGTCCTTTTTTTTCTAATGTGGGTTGTCAGGGCTACAATTTTTACTCAAAAACTGCTTTAACTGCATCTCATTCAATTTCTGTTCTCCTTTTTTACAGTTCCCAATACTTTCTATTTTCTCTTCAGATAACGTCTTTGATTCACGAGTTATTTACAAGTGTGCTGTTTAGTTTCCAAATATCTAAGGATTTTCCAAGGAATTTTTGTATTCAGAGAACATATAAGAAATTTTGAGGTCAGAGAACATACTTTCTATTACTTAAATCCTTTTTAATTTATTAAGAATTGTTTTCTGGCCTAGAATATGCTCTATCTTGGCAAAAAATTCCATGCACACTGGAAAAGAAAATATATTCTGTCATAGCTAGGTAGAGTGTTCTCTTAGTATCAGTTAGGTCAAGTGGTTGATAGAGTTATTTAAGTCTTCAGTATCCATACAGACTTTCTTACCACTTATTTCATCCGTTACTAGAGGGGTGTAGCGAAATTTGGATTGTGGATCTGTCTATTTCTCATTGCAGCTTTATCGGTTTCGCTTCGTGGGTTTTAAAGCGAGGTTCGTACACACACACGTGTGTGACCTTGCTGCCTTCTGACACACGCAGGCCGTCGATGCTGTGCAGTGGTCCCCTTCATTCTTGGGAATATATTTCGCTCTGACATGAGCCCCGCCGGCCGCTCGGGCTCCCTTTGGTTGTTGTTAGTGTGGTTACTCTGTGTGTGGAGTTTCATATCTGCTTTCTGCACTCAATCCGTTACGCTACTTTTCTTGGTTAAAATATGTATCTTTTTAAATTCTGCACTCACATATTGTTAAAAAGGAATGAATATTTTGATAACCTTTTATCTGGCAAAAAATAATTATTGTTTGAGTTATAAGGAGAAAGAACATACGAGACACGCTATTGAGATGTTTGCTATATTGCAACTCAGTTAAATCTCAAAGTCATTCCTGCTGGTGTCTTGGGACTGTGGAGCCATCGCGGGCATCAGAGGCACGAGCCCTACCTTTGGCTGCTGGCTGCCTCCACCCACGTGACAGCAGAATCTCCATGTGTTCAGGTGTGGGCTGAAAGGTCCCAGCTTTAACCTTATGACCATTAAGTAAAAGGACATGTGACCGTGCCTCACATCTAATGACTTCACTACACATTTTGATATTTTGAATAGAGGGGGATATTCTTAATTTTTAAATTACTTTTGAGACTTTTTAATGAGACAATTCAGATGTGTCTAAATGCTTATAATCAAAACTAATGACTAACATGTAATCCAAACTAATGACCACAATTGTTAAGATGAGTGGATAAAATTCATTCGTAGTGAGCGCTGTAATTATGTGTAATTTGGAGCTGTTTTTATTTGAAAAGAGTTACATTTATTAGGTTTGTAAAATATTCCTCATCTGATTTTGTTTATATTTTTATCCTTGTTTCTGTGAACATCTTTTTTCCCCCATAGATGATCTAAATATTAAGTCCAATATTTATCTATAAAGAATTGTAGATAAATGAATCCCAAAATGCAAAGCTTTCTTCTGTGGATTTATATCAATTTTGAAATCGTTTTCTGAGTTTTCTTGACCATAGACCACTCTCTAAAAGACAAAGCTTAGTCATTAGAACTGAAGACTTATGAATAGTTTGACAGCGAAGTTCAGATGCGGGTCTATGCGGGAGAGAGACTGTGATGGACTGTCACTCACCGTCTTCTGCACTGGCGGGAGGTGCACCTTCTGTGTGGGCAGGTGTAATCCTCCCCATTTTCATGACCGTGGCTGTTGAAATGGTTACAGCTGTGATTTGAAACCGGATCTTATTGGCCTCAAAGCCTGTGTTGACCCAAACAGTTTGTAATAAGAAAATTTACGATGATTAAATCTGTCGCCCGGCTGTGCGGGACCAGCGGGCAGGGTGTGCTGCTTGTGGAGATCAGAGAGGAGCCATGAGGCAGGTCAGGGCCTGGTCGAGAGCCAGCCTTGAGCTGGGCATTTCAGGCTGGGCTTCTTAGCACCGGGCTGCCCAGGACCGGAAGTTGGGGTGCCCTGTTCCGGTCGCCGGGGGTGGGGCGGGGATGTCACATGCTCACTCTCGGACGCTGGGCAGTCGCGCTGCACACGGCCAGGTGTTAGGGCTTCTTCACATGCGTGTGCACGACATGTACACCCTGCGTGTGTTCTGTGTGCTTCTGCAAACATATATCTATACCGCGTTTTATGTGGGTGTACACACACTCACAAATTATAGAATCCTAAGATCTTTAGAGAATTCTTTAGCACATTTACTAGGTGCAGATACTGAATTCAGGGACGTCCGCGATTTCTCTGAACTGCGGGGCGCTCACCTCATTCCACGCCCTCTCTGCCCCACTCACCGCCCTCCGTGGCGGGCCGGTGAGCACCAGCCCTGGCTCACGCATCTGCGGTCCCCGCCCGGCGACTCCCCGCAGAGTGGCCGCTGCCTCCCACGCCCAGGAGCCTGGGTCCTGACCAGCTGCCCCCTGCCCCGCCCGCGGTGCCCGGGGCAGCTGTCGCCGGCGGGGGACCGACCCGGAAGCAGCTGCTGTGGAGCTGGGCTCGGAGAGGGGGGATGGGGAGCACACGCGAGTGTCCCGTGGTCCCCTAGGGGTTACTTTTCGTGAGTCAGAGGACAGCCTGCTTACCTCTGCCCTCCGCTCTCATGCTGGCTTCCATGTGTAGGGCGAGGAGTCTGCACCCCACCTTCCTCCCTCGGGGCTCTGACTTTTCGCCCAGCCCAGGGGCGGGGCCTTCTCCATCCGAGGCTCACCCTCTGCCACTTCTCCGCAGAAGCTGCGGCCAAGGACGCGGAGCCTGCACTGGGAGGTCGCAGCGGGGCCACGAGCCTGAATCCGCACCTGTCCCGGGCCGCAGTCCTACCTGCTCCACCTCACTCGCGTCCCCGCCCGTGGCGGGCCCCTTGGTGCCTGTATTCTCGTCACTGCCAGCGCCCCGGCCCACGGTTTGAATGACTTCGCGTTTGCTCCTTGTGGCGGGAATGATGGGATGCCTGGGAAATGCACCGTCACTTCTCCCTTCGACGTGTTCAGGGCGGGCGCGCGGCGCTCTCCAATGCGGAAGCCTGTGACTGTAACTCGCGCCCTGCCAGACCCAGGATCCTCGGGGTGTAAAACACGAGTGTGCATGCCCATGCCTGCACATGCTCACACACATGCTCACACAGTGCACATGTGCACACGCACACACATTCACAGAGATACATGCACATGCGCATGCACACATATACATGTGTGCATACACACAGACGCAATGCACAGACACGTGCAAACATGCACCGATACACACAGAGAGATACACAAGCACATGTGTGTGCACACACATGTATACACACAGAACACAATGCTCACACATGCACAAACATGCACATGTGCATGCATACACAGATACATGTACATACACGCATGTGCACACATGCATGCATGTATACACAGAGACACATGCACATTCTCACACACATACACACTCTCACATGCACACACAAATACATATATGCACATACATATATATATACACATACACATAAGCATATACATAGATGCTCATGTGCACACACAGATGGGTATATACTCATACACATGTTTACATATATACAATGTACACACACATACACACCAACACATACACAATATACACGTGTACACATACACATGCATTCATACACAGGTACTCACATAGACACACATACACACAAAAACACATGCACATAGATACACATATCCTATAACACTTCATATATTATCCTGCTATGTGCCCCTTGTTCTCAAGAAAATAGCTCATTTAAGCAAAAAGTCTAAATCTTTGATAAAGTTTGGTTCCAGATATAATTTCCACATGTCATTTGTGCTTATTTTACAAGGCAAATATGGCAAATCCTGGCTTGAGCTGCATTCTAAAGAACAGTTATTTCTTCTGATTTTTGTGTTTTCAGTTACTTTAGAGTGAAAACATATAATGTATTTTTTCTTTTTGCTGGAGATGCAAAATGTTTGAATGCCCACATGCAGTGCCTCGAAATCATTTTGATTCCTCTCGCATTTACGAATCTTTAAGTGTGATGTTTGAACTGGATGCTTTTTTAAACAAAGATGTAGCTTATCTAGCTGTCTTTGTCACTCTGTCGGTGACCATTTTGACAGCTCTAAGTGGGTCATGGGGAAGTTGGCTGCTTCCTTAGTCTACACTCAAAAGGTGTTGACCAGTGTCGCTGTAGGAAAGTGAGGGCTTCTCTGTCTGGCCCATCAGGTACTGTGGGGCAGTGTGACCTGTGCTCACTAATGGATAGTCAGACGTCACGGCGAAAACCACCCACGCGTTGTTTTGGATTACTTTAATCTTTGAGTGACTCCAGTGTTTCATTTTATTCTCCAGAAATAAGTTATAGTACCAGCCTTCAATAAATGCACAAATAGTCATTATCTAGAAAAAACCGAATCTAGAAATAGTTCATTTTAGAATGAAACCATATTAAGAAATAGTTCATTCACTTAGAAAGGCTCTTCAACCCGTGTAGGTAAAGTCTAGTAGACAGTGAAAAATGAAATGTCTATAGAACTCATAGTTGAACAAAGAGCTTTTCAGAAGTACTGAGCATTGAAGGAGAAAAAAATGTGATTTCCCCTATTCTACTCTATTTAAAGCACAAAAGCATGTTGTTTTAAGTGTTTAACTTAAATTTTACCATTTGGATATTTATCATTTATACAGAATATATCTTTATCTTACACAAAGTCAGTTTTCTCTTATTTCTTACAGTTTCCAACTACTACCAATTGTCAAAATTGCACAACATAATTCAACTAAGGTTTTCTAAATTTACTTGCCAGTGGGAAGGTATTAATAGTTTCCTTTTTTCCCGAAATTTTCTTCTAAGAGTACTTTTCAGAAAACTAAATTACATGTCCTAATGTTATACATGTAACTTTAAATGTAGTAATCACAAAATTAAATCATAAATGAAAATTTAGTTTTTATTCGTTTGAAGTTGAAAGTGTGCATAGATTTTAAATTGAACTGATTTATCTGCTAGATAAAGCCAAAGCAAAAGATTAAAATAATAAATTAGAAATTGAGTCATTATTAGTTTTTTAGACCTCACACTGGTACATCACAATGCAGGGCCCCCTCTCGCTCCGCTGTTGGGGGGGGGCTCCCCTGTTAGCCACTCTGTCTTCCAGCCTACAGTTGAAGAGAGTGTTTTTACTAGTAGGGTTTAAAGATTGTTTAGAAATTTAAATTATAAAGTAATAAAACCAGACGTGATACAGTTATTGGAACATAGGAACCAAAGTGTGCTTAAGATGATGGTACTGCTTTAAAAATAGTTTCGTGCCTATTTTTCCTGATGTAGTTGAACATGATTCTATTACTGGACCCTGTCATAGCTTACAAAACACAACTCTATTCATATTTTCCAAAATTTTGAATGATAAATGTACATTTCATAGTCAGAAATGAAGTCAAGTTGTCAAACAGTGGTGATAAAATTAAGGTTCTCTTCCTTCCTGACACTTTGCTGAGCACATCCAAGGGGACGTGATTGCATGTGTGCGAAGCCATACGAAGCGACATTGGTCCTGCCGTTTGCGGGCGCCCGTCCCCAAGCGTAGGATCGCCGATCCTTTCTTTACGTTCGACCACACCTGGGAATTGTGTAGTAGCACCTCGGTTTAAGAGGACCATGAAAAATGCAGACTCTGGGTTCCAGTCTCTCTGACCCATCACCGACCGGGGCTCCTGGTTTACCTTCTTAGTGGTGCTGACGACACTCGTCAGCTTGCTTCGTGCTTGATTTGTTTCCTGCGTATTTTTTCCTCCCTTGAATAGACCGTTGTCTCCATGACGTGGGGCTTTGTCTTCTTAACTTCTATATTGTTGGTGTCCAGAATAGAGTGTGGCACACGTTATATGTTCAATAAAAATGAAGTGAAAGAACGATGAAAATGTGAGAACTGAAATTTAGGTAAATGGAAAGAACCGAAGGTCGGAATAGAGAATACAGACATGTAAGAGTTGTTTTTGAAACAAAATATGTGTATTTGTTTTATTTATTTAATGCAGTCCTGGAGGTTTAAACAAAGACACATGAGCAGGAAAGAAATTATGAAGGGAAATGTCCAAAAACTATAGCCGTCTGAAACGGCTGTTATGACTGATAATAGCCATTGTGTCTACGTTTTGGTTTTTACACTTTTCACTTTCAGAAACGATCCGCGTTGGGTTCCGAGCGTGGTGCTCCGCAGGGCAGCGTCCATGCAGCGCGGCCGCGGGCGGGAGGTTCGGGGCGCCGCGCA
This sequence comes from Eonycteris spelaea, assembly GCA_003508835.1. Lineage (NCBI taxonomy): Eukaryota > Metazoa > Chordata > Mammalia > Chiroptera > Pteropodidae > Eonycteris > Eonycteris spelaea. The sequence continues at coordinate 1,052,041 of PUFA01000002.1, read as the reverse complement.
CCCGCACCCCCAGCAGTCGAGGCGGTCCACGCCTTACATTTTAGGAAACCGAGAGGCCCTTCCAGAAAAGGAACATGCTTAGTTTGGTTTAATCCAGAATGCTTCAAATTGCTTTGCCCCCGATTTGATGAATTATACGATGCCCACGACCGACCCCAGAGAAAGTGTCGTATGGATGTGTGGGGAACGTTTGTGTAACGCTACCTGGGTGATAGTCACTCTGATATTGCAGAGAATTTCTCGGTAAGCAGGAAAGAAAAGCATCGTGACTGTCCCCCGTCTGTTATTAAATTTATCCCTGATGGGGGCGACTCTGTGTCTCTTCACCCCGCGTTCACCAGCGTCAGCCGCAGGGGTGTCAGTGGAAGCCACGTTGGATTCCCTCTCAGGGCGACAGGCCCGTCAGGTTGGGAGGTGACGCCGCGGTCAGTGCCCTGCAGACTCGGGCCCGGGAGCGGCTACTGCGTCCCCACCCGGTGGCGCCCGTGCTGCGACTCGCCCCTGTGGAACTTCATCCTGTGACAGCCTTGTGTCCGGGTGGCCACCGCGGGTTGACCTAAGTCCAGGCTGCACGGGCCACTCTGCCCTGCAGCAAATGACTCGTGAGACGTGTTCCTGAAACGCTGGCCGTCATCAGCGTTGGTGATACTGAGGTCGAGTCCTTCCTGAGAAAGCTTGTTTCCCCCATTCATTGGGAGCAAGCCTTCCAAACCTTTCGGTGGGGACACAGCGTGAGCTCGGTCCCCTTGGTGAATGCCAGGTGTGCACAGCGGACCATGGGTGGAGCTTGCCCTGCATCTCAGCATCTCAGGAGGACCGCGCTCGTCCTTAGCTTAACCCTTACGCTGCCCGCGAGCAGCGATGTCCCCCGCCACCCCCCGGGTTTAATGCACCTCATCTGACTATCTGGGTTCCTGGTGGAAGGGGAATCAGGCGGCTCTTGTTTTTCTTGTACGAGACTTTTTTTAGCCTGGCCTCTCTCAGCCGTTTCTGTAAGATATTTACTCCCGTGGAATGACATCTTCTCACTGAGGCCGCCGCGCACAGGCCACCGTTGTTACTGTCTCTGTTTCAGAGAGGACACGTGAAGGTTCACGTTTATTTAGCGACGAAGTTGGTAGGACAAATCGGAGCCCAGGTCGGTGGCTGTGCCCTGCTTCGGCTCGCCCGGCTGTCCCCATGAGCGGTCTCTACGGGGGACGCTTAACGTTCGCGCTTGTCTGATGCCTTCGCACAACACCAGCGTTGTGCTTTTCTTTAAAAAAAAGACGTCTTCCGTGAATAATCGGGGCTGTGTTTTGTTCTGTCATTGTCCAGGGTTGGTGCGAGCGTGCAGTTCTCCTGTGAGGACAATTACGTGCTCCAGGGATCCAAAAGCGTCACCTGTCAGAGAGTCACGGGGACCCTGGCTGCGTGGAGCGACCATCGGCCGATCTGCCGAGGTGAGGAGCGCGCGCGCGGCGGCCGGGGGGCTGGCGCGCTTCTGCGCGTGCGCGCCGGGATCCACGCTCCAGCCCTGCGGCCAGACGGCGGGGTTGGGTAGCGCCGCGCGTTTCCTTAGCGATGGCGGATAAGCGAGAATGGTCCTCGGCGTTCGTTAGGAGGCTGACGTGTCCAGGGATGCTTGCGGCTTTGAATTTCAGGAAAGACACGGCCAGATCTCACGCGCTAACTCACACTCATTCTCAGCGTAACGGGACGGCCGTCCGTCCACGTGTGTGCGCACAGCCTGGGCACGTCTGAGAGCGTGTTACACGCCAGCTCCCTGCTGATCTAGAGCAATCCTTGTGGGGGACAATGGAGTCCCTGCTGGGGCGGGGGGTGATGTCGCTGACAAAGGGAGTTTGTCAGCGTGGTCTCAGGTCACCGTGTCAGGGGTAAATTCTCTTAAACTGATCTCTGACAATTTTAGCAGAACGAAATATCTCACCATCCTCTTTCTTCTTCAAAGAGGTCAAGGTACTGAGTTGTCACTTCTGTGAAGCAGGTGAACAACCTGCCAGTATCACAGAGGCCATGGTAGGCCTGGCAAGAACCCCTGGCAGTTTTAATATGAAAAAAAAAAACAATGAAATTCAAAGTAAAAAAAAAAAATAGAACTTTGTTTCTGTTTTGTTTTGTGCTTTGGCCATAAAATAATTTGAGTGAATTGCTGGTTTTGAGGGAAGAAAAAAGTAGCACTAAGTTGACCAAAGAATTAAGAGGCAAGTTTTATATGTAAAAGTATCTTATCCTTCTAGCCTTTTTCAGGTAAATGGGTTTATAATTTTTATTATTTTAAACAATGGCAGTTAGTTTTTATAAAATGAAGTAGTTACCAAATACATTGCTGGCTTTATCTAAAGTAAAAATCCAGTATTGCACATTTACGCTATGGCACCCCTTACTTATCACCACTGGCGGCTTTTTATGTGTGGAAAACACGGCCATGTAGCATCCGGGCATGCCCGTGGGCAGAGGGGAGGGGGGTCTGGCTGCAGGTGGCCGTGTCCTATGAAACAGAGGTCCTTTGTGGACGGGCACTAACCTCCAGTCGAGATAATGTGAATGGCCGTGTCCTGCTCCTCTTGGTCACTAGACTACTTTGTATATTGTGCAGTACTAAAAAGTGAGCATAGCAAACTTCGCGTTCCCACCAAGCGGCGGCGATGTACAGTGCTCCCAATGATAAATGAGGACTACGGGACAGGTAGTATGGTTCCCCTAAGGAAAAGATTGTGCTTTTATTCTTTTATTTTTTTCTCTTGCTCTTTTACACCAGAAATATGTCATTATTTTAAAAGCCCAAACCAGACAAAACTAGTCAATACACATCTGTTTTAAATTGATATTTTAGAATAACGTAAAGGAAATCCATGTGTAGGGTATTATTTGATTCCTACTTATTATTCCTTGACTTTGCCTTTTTTTGCCTGAGTCTCAGGTCAGACTCAAACGCTGTGCCAGCCTCCCTGTCCCCGTGACACCCCCTGACTCGGAGTCAGACCCCCCAGTGCTCAGCACACAGCCAGCCGCTCCATCCAGGTCAGGGTCTGGCTGTCCCCTCTGCCCTGCTCAGCCCGCCACCGCCTTAGAAGCAGGCATCTCTCAGTGTCCTGCTCTCATAGACTCCTGTGTCCTACTTGGTCACATCTGAGAGGAGAAAAGCTCCCCCAGGCCGTCTGCCCGCGGTGTGGCTCATTTGTGCTCGTGTCCTGTGAACGTGCTGTCACCGCGCACCTCTGTCCCCCATGTGCAGAGGCAGAGTGCTCACCTTGCTCACCTCCTCCCCTCTCCCCGGCCGGTGGGTCCTCGAGTGCTCAAACCGGGGGCGCCTTCATCTTCCCGGCACGGTCCTTCACTCCTCGTTCAGTTTGCCACATTTAACTTTCTGAAATAATCAGCAGTGATAACTGAAACAGTCCTTAAGAAAGTGTTTTCATAGAGGATGTGTATATCAAATCTGTGTGCCTTCACGAGAGAGAGCAGATGGCGTCTGGGGCACCATAACGAATGACGTTTCAAAAACCTAAAGTTTTAAAGATTATATATATATACACACACACACACAAAATTTAATATGTATATAAAATTATATATATATATATATATATATATATATATATATAAACTAGTACAACATTAGACAAAAAAATTAAAAAGTCCTGAATCTCCGTAATAGAAGAATTTGAGACATACTCTGTAGAATTAAGTGATAAAAAAATGGGTAACAAAAGTCTAAACCCAAGAGAAGCTTAAAGCAAATGGAACTGGATTTCTCTCCCATGAACTAGCTCAGAGGCGGAGAGCACAGGGCTGGATGGCAGCTCTGTCTCAGTGACGAGCATTTCCTCACGACACACCCAGTCGTCCTGCGGTCAGCCCCCCACCTTCATGGTCCAAGGTGGAACCCACACCCAGGTAACAGGTGCGGGAGTTGGGAGAAGCAGGAGAGACATGACAGCTGCATGTTAGGGAGCATCCCCAGAAAACCTCGCGTGCATTTCCACTCAGTCCCGTTGGCCAGTATCCAGTCACTCAACTTTTACCTGGTGAGACTTAGAAATTATGTTTGATTCTGGACAAATATACAACAAACAATTTTTTATTTCTAGGGAAGAAACGGAAACTCGAAGAATAGATATTAAGAGAAAATGACAATCTCTGAAGTCTTCTTTATCGGCTTCTATTGAGCCTTAGACCACTCAGCCAAGGGGACACACTTCAGTAAGAAGGAGAGAGAGAATAAATCATTGAATAAATGCCCTATTTATCTATTTATTTATTCACTTACTCATTTATTATCTGTGTCATCTGCAACAATGAGGGCAAATGCGTTAGGCAATTGTTGGGCTGTCTCTGATGCCCCTTGGCACTTTTGTGTCAGTGAAGGATTTTAGGTTTAAGCGATATAGATGAAAAAAAAAAAAAAAACAGTGGACTGCCATGTGCCTCTCGCCCTGCACTCTGGCCTGGAGACGGCTCCTCGGCTCGGACCCTGGGCAACCGAGATGCGGCCTGCAGCCCACCTCCCATGCCCTGTCCCACCCAGTGCCCACCTCCCGGGAGTGTGGCCCTCACAGGAGGGCAGCCTCTCCTCCCTGCCCCCAGACTGCACGAGAGTCCCGTGCACCCCGCAGTGACCCCACATAAGGTGGCCCGTCAGCTGCTCCCACAGACCAGTGTCCAGTGCGTTGGTGGCCCTGTGGGCTGGTCCCCCAGGTGGCTTTGAGGAGACTCCGATCAGAGCTCTCCGCCAGAAAAACAGAGCAAACTCACATGTGTAATTTAAAAATATCTAGTAGCTAGGTTGGAAAAGTGAAATAGGTGAAGTTAATTTCAGGAACATTTATTTAGCCCCAAATTCCAAAAATCCTCTAATTTTAACACATATAGTCGATATACAGGTTGTGTTTTATATCCTCCCCCCTCCTCGCCCATCTCTGCTCTCCCCTTCTTCCCTCCCCCGCCCCCACACCAGAAGCCTCTGGGAAGCTCAGCGTCCACTTCACACTTGCCGCGTATCTCAGCTCCGAGCAGCCGCCGGGGAACGTGGAGCGGCCGTGGCAAGCAGTGCCTTTTGGGACGCGGGACCCCGAGCCCCGTTTTCCTCCCTACTGCGGAAAGCCATGGACGCCCCGTGGGTGTGAAGGGAAGAACTGAGCTCAGGGGTCACGACCCGCTTCCTGGGTGGCTGCCCTCGGCCCTCACAGCCCTCACGGTGGGAAGGTCATCAGTTTCCAGGTGGGCGTGGCCAGCATTAGGGACCTTGAGTCTGGCACCATTCCCGCCTTTAAACACTGTCCCTGCTTGCTTTAATGACCAGTTCATTCATTAGAGATCTGAACAAGTGTTTTTAAGTGAGGTTTGATAACTGTTTTTCAGAAGTGATGGGTTCATCGTAGGGGGCCATCACGGTCGCGAAGCTTAGCGTGTGTCGAGTGCCACCCAGAACAGGCTCTAGGAATAGCACCGTATGTAGCGGTAGGCGCCTTCCTGCAGGCTCACTGTGCGCTCTGTGTGGCCGTGGGGGTCAGTGGCCTTTCTGTGGCTCGCTCTGACAGGTGGTCTGAAGTCCCACGCCTGTCAGACGCAGGGAGACGCCTCTGGTGTGTCCTGTCCGAGAGGAGACTTCAGATCGCCAGATTCAGGAAGGGCTGAAGCTCAAGGTCCCATCTTCACAAAGCGTCTCTACCTTAAGTCACTGCCCGGCTCTTCACCCAGAGGGTCTGACGAAGTCGCCTGATGGATGGCAGCAAGGAGTCAGAATGACCTCACGCTTCCCAATGCTGGCTCGGTAGCCGGTGCTCACATTAGCTAGTTAACTCTGAGGACCAGGGAGAGTACCTTGCCTTCCTGTTAGTGCACAGATGAACGGCTGTCACAGCTCAGTAATTATCCAAGTGAATTCGTTTGAAATTATGCCTACTTCACTTAGGGATATGGAAACAGCTATGATTTTCACGGGATAAAATATTATGAGCCACTTAAAATTGTTTAAGTATCTTTAACCAGCAGTAGATTTTTTTAAATAGTCAAACAAAAAGGAAGAGATATAGTTTTTAAATTTTTTTTAAAGTAAATCTTCCAGTGAGCATTCCTGCCGTCAGAGCTTAGGGGAGACTTATGTGTGGAGCTGGATTTCATGCTGGGCGCTGTGATGTGCAGGGCTGATACTTCCCGTCGCTCAGCACGTTGGGAGCCCGAGTGAGGAAAGCTAAGGGTCATTAGTGACCATAGCTGGTCAGGCGGCAGCCAGGCTGGGCCGTCCAGGGTCACAGAGCACAGCTGTCACTGCCTCAGGGTTCCACGTTCGGTTAGCGAGGCATTGCCCTTATGCATCTGTCATTTCCTGAGACTTTTACAGCCTCTTCTTGCACCCCATGCTTTCTGTCTTTGCAGAAACAACATTTTAAATAGTAGCGAAAAGACCAGTCGTGAATGCACACAGGGTCAATGGGAAGCCGGCCCCTTGTTCCCCCGGATCAGCGTCTGGAGCGGTTTCAAAATCATATTTTCTGTGCTGATTATTTTATCATGCAGTTATAATCACAGATTTAAGGAAACATACCTTTTCACTTTTAATTTTAATTCCAGTGAATTTTTTTTTGGGGGGGGGAATCTGTTGTTACTTCTAGACTCCTAAGGTTTTCTAATTTTTACCTGAAGTCACTTGGGAGAAAAACATATTTTTCTCTTTATTTTTCTCTTTATTTTAATTTTTATTGGAACTAAAAAAGCTTTTTTTTTTTTTTTATTCCTCTCAAATCTGATTGACATGAAATGACCTGAAAACTAGTGTGAATTTGGTGCTGGGGCCTAGAACACCCCGAGAAAGTTCCTTACGTCCTCCCTTGAACCTGTTTCCCTGTCACGCAGAGCACTGTCCCCCGGGTCTCCACGCCACTGTCCCCTCGGGCCTTCGGTAGCTGCCATCCCCCCTCCCCGCACCACCCCCCCACTCCCCTGCACTCCCCAGCATCCCCCCGCATCCCCCCCCGCACTCCCCCCCACTCCTCCGCATCCCCCCCGCACTCCCCCCCCCGCACTCCTCCGCATCACCCCCCCTCCCGCATCCCCCCGCACTCCCCCCCACACTCTCCCGCATGCCCCCCGCACGCCCCCGCATCCCCCTCCCCCGCACTCCCCGCATTCCGCCTTCCCTGTGGCCCCAGACGCTCTTCAGCCCCCGCTCTGGAAGCCAGGTCCTCCCATGAGGCGCCCACGTGCTTGTTTGTCGCAGGCCAGGCGAAGGCGAGGGGGCTCAGCTCTGTGGTGCCCTCTCTGCACCTCCTAGCATCCTCAGGCTCGCTAACAGCACCGACGGGCGGGGAGGGGGGGCGGGTAACCTGCGTCCCCACGGAGCGCACGCTGGGGTCCATGGGCCACGCGCTCCGCACTTCGCCGGTGTCCCTCCTTCGGCCCTCACAGCGGCCATTGGTGAAGTTACAGCCGCTGCACTGATCAATCACACCAAGAGGCTGACGATGCCCTAGTTTATGGTTAGACATCTGGTGACTGCATAAGCCTGGCGGGTTTAAGAAAAGCCAACTCTTAACCTCTGTGACGCATGTTCCCCGTCGTGATTGACAGTGTGGTATAGACATAGAATCTGTGGTCGATAAAAATACTTTTGTACTAAAAAACATGCAAGCAGTAGAATCTGCAATACAATTATTTATTTTCTTGGAAAAAAAGCTTCTGATGTGAGTTCTGATATTCTATAAATTTAGTCACTTAGAATATTCCTCTCTTTAATTTATTTAAGTAGTTGCTACAGAAGAATAGAGATCCTGGAACTGAGTTTACATAAATAGAGAAATTATTACTTCGCAGTCCAGAAGATGAACTACATGAAACAGATGTGTTTTACACCTTTGATTAAATAGAGAAATGGCGTAGATCGGCCTTCAGGCTCGGTTAGCTTTCTCCTCCCTTTCCCTTCCCCTCTCCGTAGCTTGTATTTCCAGTTATCATTTGTTGAATTCTCACTTTTCCTGAAAAGCATGTAAGAGGTAGGTGAGATTGCAGTGTACAGAACCCTGTCACGTGGGTCCCACTAGCCGTCCGTTAGGTCACCACTACTAGCCGAGGCCACTTGTCAACAGGGTGAGCGCTTGCGTGTGCATCGCTTTATAGGAAGTGCCATTTATTTCCAAAAGGGTCTTGGAGAGGGAGACGCTGGATGGGAGTGGAAAGTGTCATTCAGGTATGACACGTATCAGCACGCACCTGCACATTGCAGTGATGGGAACGTATTCAGATACTGCTATAAACACTTGATTGGCACCCGCACACTGTAGTTATTTATGTTTGCCAATTAAACCCTTGACTAACTGAATACACGTTTGGTGCAGGACTATCTGGGAAACCATCTCTCCAAATCCAAGCACCCCTGAAATCGCTGGGTCCTTGTGGGAACCAGTTTGCACAGGAGGCTGAGCGTCTACACAGCCCATCCCTAGGTGGGGGTGCAGCAGAGGCCGTGAGCGGAGGCGGACAGGAGAGAGGATGGATCCTGACTCAGGCCCACGCGTTCATATTTAACTACAGCAGAGAAACAGCCAGCAGAGCTACACAGGCGTGGCTGGCCCATACGCTGACGCCAGCGGGGCCCTTCGGGCCAGGGGCTGCGTGCGTCACCCCGACCCTCTCAGCACCACACTTTCTTCCTGTCTCCCCGACATTCCCGTGGGGCAGGAACGCGGGGCACGGCACCTACGGGGCCACCCCCACCCCGCATGCATTTAATGGGGCTCCCGGGCTTGCATCCCAGGCCGTGCTGGGTTCTTCTCTAGGTCTTCTCCCCAAATATTTTTAAGAAACTTCATATATATGGGACATGAACAAATTACCCCTCAGGTGCTTGAACAGATGGGGCGCTGGTGCTGGGGTAGCCACGGAAGGGCGTGTCTTCCCTCCTCCTCCTGCGCTGGGAAATCCAGAGCGTCTGCGGTTCAGTGGGACCCGCCCTGCCCCACAACCACAGGACAGAAGGGGACGCGAGGCAGCCAGGCCATCCTGCGGGAGGCCGGGGGGGGGGGCGACGGGCGGTCTGGACCCTCACCGCCGCGGGGCCTGGTCGCGGCGCACGGAAACCGTGGTGACTCCACGGACTTTGCTATTCCACGTCGGCGACTGGACATGGAGTAGCTGTGAATGGAAACCTGAGAATTACCTGTGGATAGTGGCAAAGCGGTACCTAACGAGCCACAGTTGGTATGGTGATGGGAGTGTCATCAGAGGGTAAGGAAGAGATGATGCGGGCAGGGGTGATTTAGAAGGGCAAAGACCAAATGAAGAATTTCTTAAGAGGCAGGTTTTGAGTGAAATACTTAGAGATCATGTAAGATCATATTATAGGTTGTTACACCTATTCAGAAGTGACGAGTATTTATGGGGCAAACTGTCAAATGCCCAAATTGTCCTAATTATTGAAGTTACACAAGTAGACAAAACAGGAAAGATCCTGCCGGCCTACTTTCACATATTTTACTTAAGCTGATTATTTTGACAGCTTGATTAAAAGTGTCAGGAAAAGGGCTAAATATTTTCATTAAAACTATATTACAAAGAAATAGTTATAAGAAAAAAAGAACAATTTTTATGAATGGATTTGACGACCAGGTGAGACTCTCTGAGAAGGACTAAGTTCACAACTTGTGCTATGTGAACCAGGGCTCTATGTGCAGGAAATGCAGAAAATGTGCCACTTCTCTATAAGTATTTTACTCACAGTTATCTCCCTAAATAATATAATCACGAAAAATATTCCCTCGAGCAATGGGAAAGATGGATTTCATAGAGAGCTGGAAACCAATTTTAATAAATCAAGTTGGAGGTCAAGCTTCAAAGCCATCAGCCGGAACACATGGCCGTTGACAGAGTGTCAGGTTTGGTGAACTTCCCAGTAGAGTGACAGCTGGGGCTAATGACCGGATGAGTACGAATTCTCAGTGGGAATGTAACAAATTGGTTCCTGACTGCACAAATTCTTCAGATGCATTATTTTTTCGAAATTCAAAATACTTAGAATGGCACTTGGATGATATTAATTCAAAATTAAGTCAATGAATATTGATTAAAACGACATCGTTTAATATCAGCTCTTGAGTATAAAATGTAACAAAGTACGAATATGTAACAGAAAGGTATCGGAACTCAGATTTCATGATGAAAACTTTTCTTCTAAAATGCTCTGGTTCCAGCGTTGGTCTTAGAGTGTAGCCAGTGGCACTTCTGGGAGCTGGCCCTTTGGAGCAATACCGTGCCTACTGGGTTTTCAAAACCAGATCATCTCTTATCCATCTTTGTTTAAGAAGTGTTTGTGGAAAGTAAGTGTTAATATGTTCAGAGTTGGTTGTCATGTATTTTAATTAATCAGTCTATGGTGGAGTAAGTTTTAGCTAATACTTTCATAGTGAGTAGCAAGCAACTGAAAAGTGGTCTAAAGTGATCGTGTCACATTTTTGTATGTCAAAACTGTAGACATCAGATATGCTGCTGGAGATGCCGGATAGGTAGGGGAGGAAGCTGTTCCCGAGGTCAAGGAATTCACCGTGTGGAAACAGGTGATCGCAGCAGAGTAAGGAAGTGTTAGGAACAGGCATCATTTATGTTACCTTGTGGCCATACAGACGGACCTGGGTGGGGGATGTCCTTTCCTGGGGGCAGTTAGGGACAGCCCTACTGCCTGGCTCCTCCTGACTCCTCCCCCAGACAGGCCCTTGCAGCTCAGACCCCCATTGCGTTCGGCTTCGTGGCTGAATCTGCGGTGGGCGCTCAGCCAACAGGAGGAGAGGCCTGCGATCAGGGACTCCGGGCTGCGTGCGTGACGCGCCGCCAGCAGAGGAAGCTGGCACCGCCGGTCGTAGAATAGAACGGAAAGGTTGAAAGGGACTGGAGGTCACGTGCGCCCCCCTCCAGTTCAGAGGGAGGACGGCCCTGGGGCCGGACACGCTCACCCAGGGCCCCGCGTGTTGCGACGCTGGCCCTGGCGTCCTGGACCGCGCTGCTGAGGTCCACTCTCACCGCGTCCACGTGCAAAAGACGCGGACACGGACCCCGGGGCACGGCTGCCTCTGAAGGGGGCTCACTCAACGTGCCATTGCCCACGGGGCTGTCCTCAGTGAGGTGGCATGTGGTGTCCTCAAGATTCCCGGTGTCACCTCGCAGACGCCTGGGAGGCTGAGCAGCGCTCGCTCGCCAGCTCGCGTCGGTGAGCCGCTGTGCGTCGTCAGCGGCAGGAGCGCCTCGGGGCCCCCCGCGCGTGCTGCGCCCCCTCCGCGCCAAGGGCACGCGGTCGCCAGTGACGCTGTCTCTGTGTTTCTAGCTCGGACGTGTGGATCGAATCTGCGCGGGCCCAGCGGCACCATCACCTCCCCGAACTACCCGGTTCAGTACGAGGACAACGCCCACTGTGTGTGGGTCATCACCACCTCGGACCCCGACAAGGTAAGGGCTCGGGCCGCGCCGCGCATGCGCCAGCCTCCGGGCAGGGCTCCAGCCCCAGCCTATCCTCCGTGCGGCCACGGGGCCTGGCATCGGCGTCCCTGTCCTTCCGGTTCTGCTCAGACACAGCCGGCGCGTGACACTGTGTCAGTTTAAGATGCGCAGCGTGATACCTCTGTATGTGGTGAGACGAGTATCGAGTATCTCGAACGCAGTGAACGTCACACAGCTACACGTTCTTCCTTGGATGAGGATTTGTGATGTCGACGCTTAGCAGCTCCGTAGTACGTGCGTGACAGCGTGACCCTCAGTCAGCAGGCTGCACGCCCCCTCCCGGGACCTGTGCACCTCTGGATCCCCTTCACCCACCTTCTACTCCCCCGCCCCTGGTGACTGCGGCCTACTCCCTCTGAGCTCAGTCTTTGCTTTCAGACCTCACACGTGAGTGAGACCACACAGTGATTTCCTCTGACTCACAGGGACCTCCAAGCTGGCTTCGCGCCACCACAGAAGGCTTCACACACCCTATTGTCCTTGTCCATACACCTTGGGACATCAGTTCTACTGATCCAAGCCATCTGTATTTCCTATATGCCTTCAGGGATCGATGGATTGACTTGATTTTGTAGGGAGGCCGCTATTTGCTGGGCTCTGCGCTCAGCCCCGTGGGCACCAGGTCTGTGGGGACAGGAGAAGCTGGGCGCACTGCGCTAAGCTCCCTCGGCTTCAGACTCTTTATCTGTGAAATGTGTAGAAATCGTATTTAATTTTGAGGGTGGCTGTGAAGACTGCGTGCCTCAGTAAGCCAGCCCGGAGTGTCTGTCTTAAGCTGTTGTTACTAGCAGTGGTAACATGAACGTGCATGAGATAAGTAGATTGCAACTTATTTATAACTTAATAACTATTTACCAAGCCCTTTCGTTAATTCGTCCATCAACAGAAGAGTTTTGTTTAAATCTATGTTAAAAAATACGTAGCATGTTACTAGTTTAGAGATAATGCTTTTGATTTTGTTCTGCATTTGCACTTTTTAAAAAATTCGTTATGCCCTGTTTTTGGCTCCCCAAGCAAAGTTCACTCATATAGGAAATGAAATTTGGAAAAGCCCTAATGAATTTTAGAGAGAAAGTACTAAGACAATTGGGTTTCTTTGTTTTGGGGACGCGTTCAGTGTTGAATTAGTCATAAATAAATTGCATCCATTTCTGTGGGGGTCCGAAGAAAAACGGGTGTCCGGCCTGGGAGGGGGAGGAGGGACCGGCCATGCACGTTGAGTCTTGCTTTGACACTGTGCCCCACGTGGCTTGGACTGCAGATACCTTGAGTGAGGAAGGAGAGGGGGTGCCAAGAATGGCTTTGGGGTGGGTGGGGAAGCCCTCCCCAGAAGGGGCAGGTGCTGCACCCCCTGGGGAGTCCGGGCATGCAGCTGCTGTCCCTGAGTGCTTCCGATCATGCCCTTTACTCACCAGATTGTTCCAGCTGTGAACTGTAGGTTCGAGCCGCCTCTGCCTCCAGCCAGGGAAGGGGCCTTGGCGAGCAGTTTTTATGGGAAGAGATCATGAGTTCGGTTTTAGGCACAACGGAAGAGGTGCCAGGTGTATCCAGGTGGATGTACCTGGCAGAGGTCAGTCTGGAAGTCACGAGTGTGTATGTAGCTGCTGAAACCTGGGGTCTGCATGACGTCACGCAGAGACACCAGATAGTGAAGTGTTGTGCCCGCGGGAGGGTGGGCGGGGACGCAAACCCACGGTGTCCCCAGGGGAAAAGCGGTGGCTCCAAGCCGAAGCTTCAGGGAATCCGATTACCACCCTTCCAGGACTGTCAGAATTTATTAAATGCAGTTTGGTTTCGGATAATCATGTTTTCCTATACTAAAGATATGCCCACATATCTGAAATTTTCTTTCCTATGTGTATTGGAATATCTGAAATATCTATGTCAGCAAAGGAAGCTAGTGTCCCTTTGTCTCGCCCTTTGCTTGGTGGGGCGGAGGCTGAGCGTCTGGGGGAGCAGCCTCCTCGTCTGAGGTGGCGCGGCCACCTTTCCTTCCGCAGGATTAGCGCTCGGCTGTTCCTTTAATGGCACAGGTGGCACCTCCTCTAGGAAGAGTTACTGCCCTTTGCAGTGTGCCGCGGCTCGTGCCTCAGGAGCGGAGCACGAGGTTACGGAGCGTGTCGGGGGCAGCTGGGACCGCAGCTGATCCGAGAGCGGACTGAGGGGCGGAGTCTCCAGGGAGGCGTCAGGTTGCTTCACATAGCAGGGGCAGAGCCGGGGCGTCCTGGGTTCATTTAGGAGCATTGTCAGGGACTCCCGTGCTGGCTGTCCTTTTCTGTCCCACTCTTGTGGGCCACAATGATGTCATCTTCAGGTCACGAAACGGGACGCAACACAGTTCAATGAAATGAGGCGCTCTTTCTTAGAAATAGAAGATCAAAATTAGAAGAACTGTTCTAGAATGTCCACAGACAACTGCCTTTTAGTTCCAGTTGAGTAAAAATAAATGTCCCTGGTCCACCCCTCTAGGAGCCTGAGGAAAGAAGCAGCTGCAAGCGAGAGGCAGGGCTGGTGGGCCGGGGCACCCGAGTCGCCCACCGCACACAGACAAGCGAAGGCCAAAGACGGATCTCAGTTCCCGCCAGATTTGTCTTTTGCTCACCTCGTGTCTCAGACCCCATCATCGTCCCATTTCACCAGATGCCATGGGCTGAAACCAGTTAAAGCTCATGAAGTGTGTTATTTGATGTTTTGAAGTTGATTTTTCAACTTGACCCAACTGTGAAATGACTTACCAATGGGCTTAAGCAGTTTGGGTTTACGCATGTCTCTTCTCTTGTTTTGGGGAGAAAAACTTTTCTCTCCAGCATCTCTCAACATATGCATAGATGTTTGTAAAGATTTCATGCAAATTCTGTTGATGCTGAACACTCAACACGGAACAAGTTAAATTTCCTGAATCTAGTGCTGCTCGGGGAACTTCTCTGCCTTCTTTGGGTGAAATCCTCAGAGAAGAAACGAGGCATTCCGGGGCTGACACCCACACGGCCATCACCCTCCCTGGGACACGACTTAGACACCTGAAGGCATCTCAATTTAGCGGAATTACCATCCAAATTAAGCAGCAGTCTTCACCGTTTAAGTGCAATTAGGCCTAATTTGATTCTTTGGGAGGCATGCCAAACGAGGGGGGTCTCTCGATTAAGCTCCTGGCGATGGAGGTGTGTTACACGGTGAGCTTCAGAGAAAAGAAGAGCCGCCTCAGGGTCTGGAGACAACGACTCCTGCTGGAAGGATCAGCGGAGAATTCTAGATCCGAAGTGTCGCTGCACCTCCATTTGCACGGCTGACTTGCTCTGTAAACTTAAAAAGAGACTAGAAACCAAACTCCATCTCCAAAGTCAATTAGGGTATAGTTAACGAAGTGTTCTTGTGTGGAAAGATCAACCCTCTCGTGACGATTTATAGTCGTCTCATTCCTGCTCCAGCTGTTAAATAACCAAGTGGCAAGTGTCAGTTTATGCCCACTGTCAACGTTAGTCAAATTGCTCGCACAAAATAAATCCTGTAGGAAGCTCAGCGTCTCTCAGTAATGCAGATTATGATTTATAATATTGTGAAATGTCAAGTGAAAAGGAATACTTGGAATCCATTCATTTACATATATATTATTCTTACTATACAATACGTGTTATATGAATATGTTAATATGTGTTATATAATTATGTGCATATTAATATAATGTAGGGAGAATCTGCTTCATAGGCAGAAAGTTAAAAAAAGAGAACAGCTCCTCGAGAATATCTGGTCCAGCGGAGAAGTAGACTTCTAGATCCGCAGTTACTGTTGCTCCTGCCACACCGGGGAGTCAATAAAAATGACTATGGCAGGAAGAAGCTTGCTGATGTATTTCCTCAGACGCCTTCAGCAACCCTCTCTTTTCTCAGATAAAACGCTTAATGAATTCTGTGATCCTGTTCCTAAGAAAGCCATAGAAGGTTGACGAGCTACAGGTTATGGGAATCACAAGCAAATGCCCTCAAGGTTTGTCCCCGGGGTTTCCATTGAGAAAATTGGACATGTCCCGGAGGACAGCGTTCCCTGGACTTCTTTTATATATGGCCGTGTGTGTGTGTGTGTGTGTGTGTGTGTGTGTGTTTCAGATGCATTCCGTGGAGATATGATTTTAATTAGAGCTCCTCAAAGAGTATTGTAGTTGGTGCTACATTCTGAGGATTTAAATGATTTGAACACTGGAGTTTCATCCTAGTCCCTCCTGTAACATGATATAACAGACCTGGTGGCTCAGACACAGCAGGAATGTCTTCCTCAGCGTTCCAGAAGCTGGGAGTCTGAGATCAGGGTGTCACATCCTGGGGTCCTGGGAGAGCCCCTCCTGGCTGTAGACAACCTTCTCTCCATCCTCACCTGACGGAGGGGTTGGGGCACTCCAAAGTCTCCATATGAGGACACGAAGGCCCTGTTGGGGCTCCACCCTCGGTCCCTAATCACCACCCAGAGGCTCCTCTTCCTGACACCTTCACGCTGGGGTTAGGAATTTGCGACGTAGGAACATTCAGAAGGTAACACACTTTTAAATAAATACATGCTCACAAATTAAAAAATTGTTTCATTAGGCAAGGGACTATCGGCGCCTAAATAACCCTCATAAACACCTGCGCATGCGCATGCGACTCCATCAACTTGTCATTCCGTAGAGTGCCGATTCTAAAGCTCGTGTAAAGCAGGATTAGTGAGTTCTTAGAGATGTGTAACTCTGGGGCCACATGCTACCTGTCCACGCCTCGAAAGCATCACCTACCTGCTCCCCTAACACGTGTGCGTTGGCACACGGAATCGGCGTGATCGGGACCAGGCCATGCTGGGAAGCGTGCCTGCCCCTGCGTGGATGCGCCGAGGAGCGTCAGAGGACGCCCTCTGCGTGGAGGGGACAGCGTCCCGGGGCACGGCAGGGCCAGGGCGTGGGGGTTTCAGGGAGAAAGCTGGTCCTGGGAGCAGGGGGGCGTCTCTAGGGGGGCGGGGCTCAGAGGGGCTCAGAGGGGCGGGGCTCCCAGGGGGCGGGCTCAGAGGGGCGGGGCTCAGGGGGCTCAGAGGGGCGGGGCTGAGGACAGAGTCCTCATAGTAGCCCCCCGCATGGTCACAGCCGTGCACGTTGCTGGGGGTGTGGCCAGGTCATGAACTGGGAACCAGAGCTGATGCCAGAGCAGGGGGCATCGTGCACGATACCGGTGAACCCTCCAGTCCCTCGGGAGCAAGGGTGGTGGGGTGGCCCCTGAAGATGGGCAGGATCTGCTCCGTGGTGACAAAGGCCGCCTGCTCTGTTGGCTGACCACCTACAGAGGAGAGCACAGGGTCCTCCAGAGCGGGCTCAAGGAAGTCGGGTCCCCAGCCGTGCGGGTGGCGCCAAATACCCAAGAGTCTGGAGCTGCCGACTGTCCTCACGCCGGGGACGTCCTCCCGCCCCTCCTTCTTCCTTACTATCATTGGGTAGATTAAAAAATATATACGAATGGGCCCCTGGAGGACAGGTGAGGGTTTTCGTGTTATGGAAACAGGCGCGGGCGTGGGGCGCTGAGGACAGCAGTATCTCAGGTGTGTGTCTCAACGTGGGGGCAGAAGCCCTGGGCACAGGGCCGCAGGCAAGTGGCAAAGGTGACTGGACCCTAAAGCAATGGTGTCAGGATCAGAGAGAAAAAAGTGATTTTGATGTTTAAGGGGTAGGTAGTCACAACAATTTATGCATTTACATTATGCCTCTAGCAAACACCTCTCAATACCTAAAGAAAAATCAGAAAAGTTGCTTTAAATGTAATGCTTATAAGAAAATACAGCTGCTTATGAGATTTCTTTTTAGAGACAAAGCATTAACTTTTTAAACTATTCAGTGGAGTTTTTACATAATTTTAAGTAACAGGCATACAGATACGGAAAAGGCATTCGTTTGTATTCAAATGATTTTAAAGTTAAGGTAGAACTACATATTATCTGTAATAGCTTAAGATGTTTCAAAACGGAAGGTAAATAGTCGAGTAGATGTCGTGAGCCCTCAGGAGCCCGCAGGCACTGCAGAAGCAGACGTTAGACACCGGGTTGTTGGAACACTGCCTCAGCGCCCTCCTCGGCCCCGTGGGGGCCGCTCCCTGCCCAGAAGCCATGGGGTGTGCCCAGCAACCCAGGCTTGTTTCTCACGTGGCACTGGACTGGCGGGCGTGAGTCAGGCCCTGGCCGGCGTGAACCACACCCACGGCGCCCAGCAGGTTTTTGGCCATCAGCATCAATCTTAGGTTATGGATTTCTGATTGTCCTTATCAGCTCTCCAGTTCACTCGCCTGTCTCCGCGGTCAGAGCAGGGACCGTCCGTTGTGCTTGACAGGGAGGGGCAGGATGTCAGCCCCGCCCCCCTCCCCGGTCTTTAAAGGCCCCGCGGATGTGGATGCGCGGGTGTCCTGCGGCCCACGCCGGCAGGCCACACCCAGCGCGCCCTGCTGTTCCTGTGGCTCCCCGAAGTCAGCGACATGATGTGAATGTCCCCGTTTGTGGCAGGGAGTCTGCGGTGGTGGCGGGGAGAAGGCTGGCATTGTGTTCGGCGCGTCTCGCTAAACGACAGCACCAGTTTCATCATCTCACCGATCGCTTCTGAATTCCGACGTGACGAACAACAGTGTTTGTAATGAAACATTTCACGTTGGCCAAATTCACCTGGGGCAGTCGCGACTGTGTCGTGGCATCTGGAGCTGCCGGGCGCCGTGAGGACGCCGTGTGGCAGGGCAGGCGTGCGACAGCGCAGGGTGTGAAACGCCCAGGGCACAGGCGACCGAGCCACACACGTCCTACGCCACCAAAACCGCCAGTTTCAGCACCCTCGCCTGCAGCGCTGGAAGAACACGACCCATTCAGGCGTCTGCTTTGCGATAGCAGCTGTAACGTCGCATCCGACTGCTCACCCCGCCCCGCGGATGCAGCACGTTCAAACACTAAGCTTTGCGTATTTCATGGGAAAATATTTGATGCCAAAGTTGTGTCTTACAAATGTACGTACACACATCCATGCGTTTATGTATGTGTATATCTATATATACGTGTGCGTGTGTATATATGTGTGTGTGTGTGTGTGTGTGTGTGTATAATTAAGTGATGGAAAATGAAGAGAAAATTTGATTTCAGATTGGCACATACTTGAAAAACTCACATTTGAATTAAAAGTGATCAGAAGCAGGTGTGTATATACGTACGTATATATTTTAAATTTTATGTAAAACAAGATTATCTTGATGTAGGATTAAAGAAAATGAGCCACAATTAGGGAGAGCCTTCAGCGAAACAGGCTTTTACTGAGTTCCTTCCGATGGGGACTTTCTAGCCCGGAGATCAGGTGCACACTTAACCCTGGGCACCCTCGCTGCCACCACCCCCTGCCTCCCAGGGCCATGCTGCCCACCGGGCCTCCCCGCCCCGGGCAGGGGGAGCCTCCAGGCATTGCCCTTCTGTGACCACCCCGGTCACGTTAGGAGACTGCACCGGAACCGGCTCACGGCTCTGACTGGAGAACCTTCTGGAGTCTCGCCTTCATTTCCTGACCCTGACTGCACACCCAGCCCCTGCTGACCAGCTGTCCACTCCCATGACCAGCTGGGTCATTTCCTATTTCTTTCTCCCACTAAATGCAAACAGCACTGAGCCATTTCAGAATTTCATTTTGCAACATGGTGTTTCCAACCTTCCAGTTGGCCTTTTAAATTCAATAATGTCAGATTATTTTCTCCAGGGGGCTGCAGACACCTGTCCAGCGGGTTTGTGTGATAAAAGCGACCGCTAACACTCAGTTCTGCTGTCCATTTGCATCTTCACGATGTTCTTTGTCTAGCATTCCACACAGTCCCCGAACGCCTTAAACTTGTCTTTCTTTTGCAAAGTTAATCATTTTTGGAGCACTGTCCAAAAGTTTATCTCAGTAGTACCTTACTATGCAGATGACACTGTGTCGGGACAACATTAGGACTTTGTTTTTAAACAAGAGTGGCGAAACCTTCCATGAGGCTGACAGTGATGGGCACAGCCTGTACCCATGGTAACACGGTTTCTCTAAAATGGACCCTTTGCTTCCAGATATAAAGACAAACCGTTGGCTCTGCTTATATGAAGCACCTATTACAACGAAAAGAATTTCTCTTGACTCATACTGCCCCTTACATTCATTACCGAGCTCTGGTGACTGTCAAGTTGATGGAGAAGTTGCTTTTTAGTTTATCGCAGAAATCCTGGGCATCACGTGCCACGCGGTCGACATGGGCGATTGTGCCGTTCGAGGCCGGAACCCTCCCTGTGGCCTGCTGTCTCTCGTCCTAGAGGCCTCAGCGTCCACTCCCTGTAATTTGCCACGTGCCTCAGTAAGGTTTTACCAGCTCTTTGACTTTGCCTTTTCTGGTCGATAAATTCTGCCACTAAAAAACGTTTTCTGAGCCTTTTCACCAGTGCTACTTTTTTTTTTTCTCAACAAAAGCTTCGCACTATTTGAGATCACAATAGCTGTTTAAAGTAATCGGGGCCTTTACCTGTCGCAGGGCTGTGATTTACAGTTAAGTGTCTTCTGCTGAGCTGAAGCCAGTGATGCGTCTGTAAGCTGTTTTTCCACTTACGATGCGTCCTAAACCTTCGATCCCCCGTGGAAAACCCATGACAAGCAGCTTCTATTGTAAGGACAAAGCTCTTTTGTGTCCCATGTTACATTTGTGCAGTGAAATGATACAAAGGAGTGTAATACCAAGGATTGTAATTCTTTCTCACTAACCTTGTCAGAATGGTCCGTAGCCTAGCAAACTCCTCTACTATTTCACACCTCATCTTTAGAAACTGCTACACTGGGCACTGGCAATAAGTGTCCATGACATAAGCAGTAATGATACATAAAGCACACAGAGCACCATCCATAACTAAGGGAACAGATTGCAAAAATATAAAAACGTCGCAGTTCCGTTTACTTGTAAATTTGCACCTTCCACACTTTACGACTTACATAACAAGCAGCAAGGTGAGGAGGACAGGGGAGCATGCTGCAGAAAAATTCCTCCTTTAAAATGGAAGTTGCGTTGTTATATTTCACTGCAAATTGGACGTATTTACTTTTGCAAGCCATTTGGCAGCACGTGAAGGGAAGTTTAGGGAGGTCACTCAGGAAGAGAGGGGACGCCATGAATTTGGCTCACACTGTAATCAGCAGCCCCCTCAGGCTCATTCCAAACATAAGAGTAGATGCGGGTGGGGGTGGGGTGGGGGAGGGGCGTGTGGTCTCACTGTCCACTGCCCCCAGCACTTCAGTCCCTGGCTTCTGCATGGCTGTCCATCACGTGAGCATGAGCGCCAAGGTCTTGTGCTGCTACAGTTCAAAACACGTGTTCGTTTATCTCTTAATCACAACCCTTAGGGGACTGCTGCTCGTGGGTGCAGGTCTAAGAAATCCAGGTGCTGAAGTTCGCCAAGCCAGGTGTGTGGATAGTTCAAATGAGTTAAGTTAGGATAAAAACAGAGGTAGGGATCTGAGCATGGTCAGGAGGTGAGGTAGATAAGGGCGTGGGAGGCGGAGGAAGGGCAGGGGTCACTTCTTCAGAAAGGCCTTCGACCCCGCGCGCGCGCTTGGGCCCGGGCGGGAGCGCGCAGGACCGCGGTGCATTGCAGGGAAGGCTGTTCACGCGCGGCAGGAGCTCCGGGCCCCGCGCGGCCTCCGCGCGCGTGTTCCTCCCTCCCCGGACGACGGACAGAACGGGGCACTGGCTCCCCGGCCTGGGGCGGGGCTTCTGGGCCCCCGATTTCGCAATCCCGCCAGCTTTTGGCCTCCTGGTCTGCTGGGAAAACACTCGCTCTGCGGGGCGAGCAGCCGGGATCAGCTCACCCGGGTCAGACTGCGCACCGCACGGGCGCGGCGAGCCAGCCGGCCCTTCACACCGGCAGCGGCGGGAGCCACGCTGGGGTACGCGGTGGCCCGGGGTCTGGGGCCAGAGCTCACTAGCACAGCAGCGACGTGAAGTCTGACGTTGGTTGAATGTCTCCTGCCTGCCCCACCGTTTACCACGTTCAGCCCTCGGGATGAACCGCAACGAGCCGCCTTGCACACCTGGCAGGAGTGAGCCGTGGACCTTGCACGCCGCAGGGGAAGGCTGTGGGATCCCTGCCCCTGCAGGCTGCCACACAGTCCCACGCACGCCAGTTCTGTTCTCTGGGTGTCAGCCCGTACGGGGTCCCCAGAGAGGGCTGAAGAGACTGAAACGAAAATCCTCTTCTGCCGACTGATATGTGCGTCGTGCTCACGAGCAGGCGTGCGATGTGGCGGAGGTCACCGGCTCCGTGTCTGGAGAGGTCGGGGCTCAAATGCCAGCCGCAGTGACCTCCAGCTCTGATCACCAGGGCCCCGCCATGCACACACACACCTCTCATTCCAAAATGATGTTCATGATGAGTCCCAACTTCAAGGCAACTGTGGGAATTGAAAATAATTTGCAAATCACCTGGCACAGCACCCGTGTGCACATAGACACTGGTGTTCGGTTTGCCGCTCTTGTGATGCATTTGACTGGGAAGAACCGGCCTGCTGCCCGGAGGGAGCCGCGTTTGGGAGGGTGCGTCTTCAAGCTGGTGGGGCGGGGGAACAATGCCTACCCCGAGGTCCCTAACTTCCGCAGGAGACACACAGCACTTGCTGCAAGAGTTTGCTGTGAGACGCTGGCAAAAGGAACTTGACGCTCAGACTAGCGCACGGCCAGTCTTCATTTCCATCGCTGAGTGACAAGTCACCACGCATCAGGCACTTCCCCAGCCCCTTCCAGGCTCCCAGGTTCTGGAGGTTGAAAGTCCGCCTGGCGAGGCTCTCTGTTCCGGCTCTCACATGCCTGAAGTTAAGGCGCTGGCCAAGTGGCTCACTCCTTTGGGGCTGACTGGCCTGGCATCTTGGGGACTCACTCAGGTTGTCAGCAAAATTCAGTCCTTTGTAATTTTAGGACCAAGGTCCTCATTTACGTGCTGGCTCTTGGCCAGGCGTCACTCTCAGCTACGTGAGGCCACCTTCAGGCCCTAGCCAGGTGATCATCTGATGCCATGGCAGCCACCTTCAAGGCCGGCAGGAGCGTCCCTCTTCAGTCCAGGGGAATTGTACGTCATAGGGTAATCAGCAGAGGGACTCACAGTAAAATGTGACGTATAAAGCAACTAATCACAAATATGTGGAAATTAAATAGCATGGTAATAAAAAATGAGTCATGAAGAAATTACAAGGGAACCAGAAAATATCTTGAGACAAATGAAAATGGAAGCACAGCATGCCAAAATGTATGGATGCAGCCAAAGCAGCACTCAGAGGGAAATTTATAGCTGGGGACAGTCTCTTAGAGAAGACCTCAAGTCAACGATCTAGCTTTGCATCTTCGGGACATAGAAAAAAGCACCAACTAAATCCAAGGGGGAAAAAATGAATATAGATCAGAGCTGAGACAAAGAAAATGGAGAATAGAAAACAACAGAGAAAATCAATGTAACCAAGAGTCGATTCTTTGAAGATATCAACAGAATCAACAAACATTTAGTGAGATCAAGTACGAAAATCATTTTGGAATGAACATTCAAAATATACGATGGGACTCCATCCTTCTTAGAGTCATTGATAAAATTAAAATGTCCCGAGAAAACGAAAGAAGATCACATGCTTACGTATGCAAATACATTGTGCGTATCCTTGCAAACGTCATTTCTGTGACAAGCAAAGCATCGACCTTCCCTGGCAACGCTCCCTACGTGCTGCCGCTGACCCTCGGCCCGCAGAAGTTGAGGCTGCCTACGGAGATCCGGCAAACCCAAAGAGGGTAACGCAGGAGGGGAGAGCAGCTACGGGGGCCCTTGTGCAGGGCCGATTTTAAAACTTCGCGTGGGCGGAACCGCAGCTGCAAGGCGACTGTCCGAGATGTCGACACATACCAACGGGCCGATGAGAACCCCGAGGTACGGGCGTCTGTTTCCCCCCGACGTAAGCCCTGCCCTTCGGTCGGCTCGTGAAGTCAGAGTCAAAGGTGTGTCCTGGTTCTCGCTCTGCGAATGCGTCACCAGGTCTGGGACCCGTAGTTAACTTGCCTGAGCTCCAAAGCGCCCCCGGGTACCGCGCAAGTCTGTGTCACCTCATCCCTGCTCTCCCTCCAGCCCACAGCTGTGACATGGCCTAGGGCTCCCTGTGAATTCCTCAGTCACCGCCCTTCTCCTCCCTCCCCGTGAAGATGTGTCTAAGAGTGAACTAGGCTTTCTCGAATTAATTTGGTACAATCGGACAGTCTTTCACGTGCTGCCTGAAAAGTGTCTATTTCGTTTTTAAATATCGATATACATTTATCACGATATAAATGTATATCGTTCATGATAAGGGCCCAAAAGCCCGGCGAGGAGCACGCATGGACACCTGACCTGGTGTTGGAGACGCAACCCCTGACCTCGGCAGCCTGGTTCACGTGATGAAACCTGAATCATTGTCACATCACCTCAACTTCACAACTTAGTATTTTCATGAAATAACAATAAGTCTAGTTTTCAAAGAAGTCGTGGGTTCCGTTGACAGCGTCCGGGTTCCAGCTTTTATTAAGTGACCCTCGTCGACGTGTTCTGTCGGGGGCGGTAATGTTCGGGGTGCCTGAGACATGGCAGTCAGTCTGGGCGTACACTGTCATACTTTGCCATGACACGCAATTAACTGAGATTTACATTATTTATCATATTTCTGTGGATAAATGCAAATCGAATGCACATTTATAATACATAAACAGTGTTAAAACTTTAATTCGTCGACATCTTTCTATTTAAATAGAGAACTGGTTCCAGAAATAATTTTCTCCAGGTGTCTCGTCTATCAGTTTTCACGTTGGGGGAAAGAAAGAGTCTAAATGATTTGACATGCGCTTTTTCAGACTCTCAGGTTTCCAAACCTTGTGGATATTTCTGTCTCTGCTGTGACCACGTTGCCCCAGAAGACATTTAACTCGTCAATTAATACAAATTTGCACCTCAGATCCGAATTGTATGCTTTTTACAGTGCGCTGAACCGTCACTGTCTGTAAACTTTCTGGGGATAGGACAGAGATGGTGAGGAAGAGGGGCGCACGGGGCCCCTCACGAGACGTCTGTTCCCTGAGCTCAGAGGCTGGAGAAGGCGTCGTAGGGTCAGACACGGCTCTGCTCACACGCGCGCCCCCCGCCGCCCGCTCCTGGACGCGTGACGCATCCTTGCGGCTCTCACCTTGCGTCCCGTGAAAATCGGGAGAGAAGCTCAAGCGAAACGCCTCCCTGCGATACAGAACCCGGTGACCCGAAATGCATCCATGTCACTTCACACGACAGAGAGCGGAGGATTCAGCACTGACTTTGAATGTGTCTATGACAAATCAGATTTTAATTCCACTAGAGGGTTTAACTCTGAGAAAATGTATGCTGACTCCTTCTGCAAAGGGAAGAATCATTCCTCATTATTCTTAACTCTCCTCTAAACCAGCAGTTCTCAAACGGGGGGATTTTGCCACCCAGGGGACAAAGGCAATGTCCGGAGACATTCTGTGGTGTCCGATCCTGGGGAGACGGGCTGCTGGATCTAGCGGGTAGAAGCCCGTGGTGCTGCGGCGCTCAGGACGGTGCCAGCGCCAAGGCTGCCCTGCCCGGCGACGCCAGCTCGCGTCTCGAAATCGGTCCTGAATGTTCCGGCGGGGAACGCCCAGCTGCGCGTGCCCGCTGTACCAAACGGGGTGTGTTGGGGCTTGTTGTTCCTACGTTGGGCAAGGGTGGGAGGACCCCGTGTTCCTGCCACCGGGTCCCCTCACGAGTGCCTCGCATGCCGGGGGGGCCTCGGAGCCACGGAGTGTGCAAGGCTGTGCCTTCCGATGTCACCAGTCCCCACGTGCTCTGTGTGTCTGTGCGTGTGCGTGCCGGTCCCTGCACCGTGTCCCACACGCCTCCGGCGGCTGCATGCGGGGTGCGGAACGGCGTCTTCACCACAGACACCACCCGCACCACCACCCAACGCACACGTGCACATGCACACATGCACACGCACATTCTCACACGCACACATGTTCACACATGCAGGCACACACATGCACACACATGTAGAGTCACATTCACACACGTGCACACACGTGCACGCTCACATTCACACACACATATTCACTCACACACATGCACACTCACACTCATTCACTCACACACTCAGACATACACACGTACACAAGTCACACACACATTTACTCATACAATGCACACTCATACTCATTCACTTAAACACTCACAGACATACACACACACACTCACACACATGCTAACGCATGCACACACATTCACTCACACACAGTACAGTCACACATGCACACACACATGCACAGTCACATTCACACACACATGCACACATGTACACATGCACCCTCACATTCACAGACTGACACACACATGCACACTCACATTCACACACTCACACATACAAGTCACATGCACACTCACATTCACACACAAGTCACACGTGCACACACACACTCACTCACATGCATGCACACTCATACTCACACAAGTCACACTCACACACACACACACAATACAGTCACACATGCAGATGCACATGCACGCTCACATTCACACACTCACTGGCTGTTATTCTAGCTTCCACCTTCGTAATTTGCCATTTCAGGACTGCTGTGTAAAGGGATCACACACTGAGTAGCCGTTTGAGGTTGGCTACTGGAAAGGGCAGGATGCCTTTGAAAATAAGAGACTAATATTGTGTCAGACTCTTTAACTGAATTTTTTTTGTTAAGATTTCACACCAGCTCCCATATTCGTTAGGAATGGTGTTTGTCTCTGAGTCACGGAAAACAGAGAATAGTGGCTTACGAAGCTCAAGGGCTTAATTTCTTTTATATGATGAAAAATATGAAGATATTCATCCCAAAGTTGGTAAGTTGACTCACATGGGGTCTGGGCTCGTCCTGGCATTGTCTCTGCTCTCCTGCTGGTGTGGTTCTCAGCGGGACCTGCCCAAGACAGCTGCCCGCATGGCCACATCCCCCCTGAGGGGATGGTGTGCAGGGCAGGACAGGGTCTCACCCCTCAGAGAGCTTCCTGAAGCTGGTCCCAAAGCCCCACAATGTCCACTGCTCTGTCTGTGACAAAGATACTGTTCCCTGGACACCCACATTTAAATGCGCAGTAGGAAATATGGATTCTCAACACACTGGCACATCGAAGGCAGCCGAGGATTGGGTCACTAAGAAAGCGTGAGGCAGCAGGTGTTAGCAGTGGCAGCTGGCATTGTTTGGCACAAGCCCTAGGCCCACCCAGCGCGATGGCTCTCTGAAGCCGCGCGTACCCAGGTTCTTAAACTGCCCGCCTCAGACTAAGTGTAAGCTTCCCGTGCCCCACACCCGTACAGAGGGCACCGTTCTACCCACACTAAGAGAAAGCGAGAGCCCTTTCAGAGCGGCGGCATTCAAAGAAAAGAGTGTGCCTGCCACACGGGGCTGCCGCACGCCTGACGTGCTTGTCACGGTCACCGTCCGCCTCCTCCCGAAGCCCGTGTCCTCCCGGAGATGTGAGCGTGTGAACCGGCCGTAGGGAGCTGAGCGAGTCGAGTGGCATTGATCGCTGGCACGATGGGATTGAGAGCCGTCAGGAAAGAGGCTTTAAGGGTACAAAGGGCACCCTCGTGACAGGCTGAGCCGCGAGAGAGGCAGCGGCGTCCCCGAATTTTCAGAGTAAAATCAGTGGCAGGACGCTGCGTTTTCATCAGAGGGGAGCCGCGCGCCCCGCCGCCCACCGGCAACGCCAGCTCGGCTTCTGCGCTCCGGTTGCCGGGACGCTCCTGTGATCGCCTTGCAGTGAAGTCCGCTGTGCAAGCTCGATCCTCGCCCTCCTGCCCAGAGTGCATTTGAAACGCTGCCCTCCTCACCGAAAGCGTGAACTCCCTTTTAACCGGAACTGTCCCGAAGGGCCCCTAGACCTAGCCCCCTCGCCTAGGGGAGGTCAGGCCCTTGGGGTTTCTGGCTGGCATAGCACCAGACAGACTAGGAAACCCCACCAAATGCTGGACTCGAGACTCACTGTGTGCCTTACATGTGACATTGCAAATCTGGGCGAAAAATGAGATGCTCGGTGACAGTGAGATGCCGCTACGTGGCTGTCTGAACGATGTTTTCAGAAAGTTGCTTCTCTGTGCCTGTAAGGATTTAGAAGTCACATCTCGCCGAAGTGACCAAACATACAATTTTACCCTTATTATCGTGGAGCACGTGATGCATGGGAAAAAAAAGTCGAAAACGTCCACTTGTGGGCAAAACCGCATCAGCTTTGTGTTTCCGAGGAGCGCCGTGGTGACGGCCGCCTTCGGGCTCCCAGGTGGGCGGAGACTTGCCACTGCAGGTGGCAGGTGGAGCCCAGGGAGCACGGTGTCGGGAGACGCCCAGGAAGGCCGGATGGCGAACGTGCTGTTTGAAAAGATGAAGACCGCGCGCTGCCCTCGGGCCTGGCACGGAGGTCGCAGCCCGATTGGGTGGCGAGCCGGCGCCTTGCTCATCACAGCGAGGAAGCCGTGGGCTGGCGCCGGCCTCGCTGCTGCTGCTGCGCGCTCAGCCACGCGGTGACTCCGGGAGGCGCGTGTGTGTGTGTGTGTGTGTGTGTGTGTGTGTGTGTGTGTGTGTGTCACCCTTCCCACGTGCCCCGCCCTCGCCAGCAGCCCGCTCCTCAGCCGTGGGCTGCAGGCGGGAGCAGGAGGCGCCGGGCACCGCGCCTTCCGCGCGGCACGCTGGCCGGAGTGTGTGGACTCGGCCCGCCCGGAGTCTTGTTTTGTTCGGACATGACGGGGGGGGGAGGGGCTTCGTGGCCCCGCCTGCAACGTCCACGCCTCCGTGCTGATCCGCTGCCTCTCAGAAACGTCAGCGCTGACCCTGTTTCTTTCTATGGAGAATTTTTTAGTTGTAAACGCAGGAGAAAAGTGCACTCTAATTCCTGGGCAGACACAAAACCACACTTTCCTAGGTGAAATATGGAAATATCAAGGGCCTGGAGTTTCGAACACTCGTCTAGATGTCACAGCTTCGAGAATCAGTCCCACGGAGAGAATGCCAACGAGAAGGAATGCCAGGGCCGCCGCTGCGTGTGGCCCGAAGGCCAGGGCCGGGGCTCCATCTGGACGCAGCGGCCGGCTCCCCATTTGCCTGGGGTGCCCCGTCGCCAGCGAGAGCCCCGGGCCGCCTCCTCCACGCGGACCGCACGCGGCTGCCTCCGACGACAAAGGGCCGTTCGCTTATTTCCCGAGTTTGTGTGAATTACTGCTGCGTTCCATGCGCACTTGAGGATTCAAAACGGTAAAAGGTGATAGAGCAGGAACCTCGAAGGTCGCAGAATTGAGCGAGGCCAGGTCCCTCCTGGGTGAGGTCACGGGGCAGGAAGAGAAGGGGCGCTGGTGCGTTTGCGTGCGCCGCGGGTCCTGCGTCGGGAGCACCCGGGGCCGCTGACCGCGGCGACGACGTCTCTCCACGACCTCCAAGCAGGGAGCCGCTGTGCCCGGGAGAAAGAAAAGGCCGAGGGCGGCCCCCCGGCGGGAGGCGCGGTCCGTGCTTGGGAAACGAGCGTGTGCGTGACCCGGGAGAGGCCCCGTCGTCCCCGCCTGCGCGTGACGCGGTCGGGTCCCACGCACCTTCCCGGGGCTGGCGCCCGGCCCGTCCCCTTGCTGTGCGGACACCACACACGCCGTCCGAAGTGCTCCGACCTTTCTGCCCGCGCCGTCCACGAGGAGGCCGCGGACGGGCCTGATGGCAAAGTAAGTGGGCAGCGGCGAGTTGTGGAGACGGGAGCGGGGGACAGAGGGCAGAGCTGCAGGGGACGTAGGGGGGACGCGGGCGGCCCAGGTTGGCCGTCGCCCGCCAGAATCGCGTTCGTCCACGGTCTGGGGAACGCTCAGATCTGAATCCCCGAGAAGCGAACAAGCAGGACGCACCGTCCACCCCCGCAGAGGGCACGAGGCCTCGCGGTTTCAGAGCGCCTTCTTTCCCGCAGGGCTGGAGTTAGACGTGGAGCGAGCCGCTGTTTTTAGGAAAAGCCCATGACTGATGAAGCGCGATTTCCCTGTGCAGGGGAAGAAAAGGAGTTGATCGTTTTGCCCGTCGGGGATGATTAATCGTTGTGTTTAAGATTAAGGAATGTTTAGCTTGTTAAATGTATGGGTTTTTTTTTTTTCTTTTTTCTTTGAAAGTTACCCAAATACTTCCACAGAGGACAGTTAAGCACGAGAGTCAAGTTTTTAACTTTGGTTTTAAAAGCATTTTTTAAATGTTGCAATAGAAACAGAAGTTAGCTTGCAAATTGTTTAAAAATGTATAATTTATCTTTCAATTTTAAATTGTTGGATCATATCCCTTTGAAACAAAGGCACGACATGAGAACTTTCAGTAACTCTCAGGATAACTATTTTATAGATTCATCACAAATATCATAACTGCATTGACACCAGCACGACCGGTGGAGGTAAAAGTGACGTTCCTGTAGAGTCTGCATGGTGTCTAGTCCCCTCTAATAATTAAGTCGAACCAATAGGACGTGTCATGAAGCTCAGCATTGCAGCCCTCACAGGAGTTGGGGAACCACGCGGGCGCCTTATTCAAATTGCTCGTTGGGGCATGATGCGTTGCTTCTCATTTGTTTCGTTTGTTTCTCCCGTTCATTTTTGACACCCTACATTAGCTCCACACTCCGAATTACTTCGAAGGATTGTTTTGTCACATTCTAATTTACTCTTACATGGGATATCGTGTTTATTTTGTGGAGGGCATTGATCCATACCTTTTAGGTTTTTTTTTCAGAGTTCTTTCTCGAGTCTGTCAATGACATTTAACAAAAGCAGCATTGTTTCTACATGTCCTCATTAAAAAAAAAAAAAGTTGTATCTCTCATCTGCAATTCGTAGCATCAAAGATGTCACGACTACATGGTCACGTGTTACCTGTGGTTGACGCGCAGCCCCGCAGTTTAAGCTCCAGAGGAATTTGCAACTGTCCCAAGCTGTTGGCTGAGTGAAATAATTTTATTTTATTTAAAAAATATGGGTATTCATTAGTGAAAAAAATAGGGTTATAAAACAAAGAACAAAAAAGAATTATTGATCATTGGGACTTGCCTTTTGATGCTGATGTAGCAATTTTTTAGCAATATTTTTCTTTCTTTTCTTTCTTTTTTTTTTTTAAATAGAAATAGGTAAGTCACAGCCATACCGTGCGGAATTCTAACAGGCTCTCCTCCACGGGGCTGTTGAGAAGGTTGGATCATTACTCATTTTAAGCATGCAGAACAGTGATTGACACCTGTAAGCATTATTCAATCGCTTGCTATTGTGTATCACTTTAATTTTATTCCTCCATTGTAACCAAACACTAATGATTTCAAAATGAGTCCTGGGATGTCAGTCTTCCCCTCAACTTAGTCTACTTTTGTTTTCAATAAGCCATCCCAAAGCCTAGGGAAGTGACCGGCACGAATTTACGATCACAGCAACTGTCTTTCTGTGTTTCGTCAGTAACGATGAAAAGCTGAGCTAGTGATGAAATCATCGGCTTATGAGTTTGATGAATAAAACATAGTTTACTATTGAACAGTTCTTTTTCGATGTGGTGTAGGTGAGGGTAAGTGTGCCCATAAAGTAACTCACTCTTATCCTTCACAAATGACAAATTTCACAGAGGAAAGAAAAACTTCTAAAACCCTTTAGTGTGCAGGAGTCTTGTCAGGCGCGTGTGAGTGTGACTTCTCACGTGGTGTGAAGTGCATCAGCTCGACCGTGCTCAGCAGGAATCCAGTGCTGTTTCGGTTTATGTCGACATGAGGCTATTGACTTTTCACAGGTGTACGAGTCTCCAGTTAAACCCTGTGCACATGCGCGCGCGTGTGTGTGTGTGAAGCAATCCGAGGTCCTTTAGGTTAAACGGTAGCACAAGAGGGAAGGATATGTATTGATTCAACAAATATACGGAACATTTAATACATGCCACACATGTGCTGAACCCAGTGGTAACAAAAAAATGACTCCTTTTCAATAGATTTTGCACTCTAATGGGAAAGACAGAAAATGGAGAAATGACAGAGACAGACAGGAACAGTTAGGAAAATCTCAGATAATGTGAGGAGAATTGGGTGGGGGCGCGATTAGGTCACAGGTACAGCGGTCAGTGGACAGAGCAGGGGTGACATCCCCAGGGAGGTCAAGTCCTCCCTGAGAAAACGGCACTCAGATCGCGACCTGTGTAACAGCGTCTGAGTCCACGCCACGGCAGAGAACGTTCTAGTTAGGGACGCACGAGGCACAGCGCCGGAGCTGGAAAGTGAGCAGCGAGACCTGGCGGACGCGCCGGGGGAGGGAGGCCCCGTTTCCCGCCCCAGCAGGGCGCGTGTCGGGCCGGGGGCCGCGCGGCTCGGCGATGCCGGCGAGGTGCATGGGCCGGTGTCCGTCACGGGCTCTTTCTGCTCGCCCGGTTCTTTTCCTGCGGGAAACCCAGATGCTTGTAGAGATCTCCTGCCAGGAAGGGAGACTGTGACAGACTCAGCTGGAGACGAGTGGCAGGCGAGCGAACGGGGACGCACAGAGTTTGGTGCGGACGCCACGTGGGGGCTTGGTCCACAGCAGGGGGCCAGGCCGGTTGCCCGCCGCCCCTGGCGACAGCCCCTGAAGTGGGCGTCAGCGTGAGTCCGTCGCACCTGCCGCTCCCCGCCCGGGGGAGGCCCCTCCACCCCCCCTCCTTTGGGAACCCGAGCCGCTCGGGCCCTCCGGAGACTGGGGGCGCACGCCGGTGGGAGCGGGGGCATCCGAGTGGCCTCCTGAAGCTCACATCACACGCGCCCACGATGGGTGAGACGCGGTGCATGAACCCGGCCCGACGGCCACGTGGCAGCATCTCCCGGGAGCTTGTCCTGCCGGCGGGGAGGGTGTCTATGCTGAAGTCCAGCCGCCTCCGGGGCCGCCTCTCGTGTCAGCTGCCCCTCCGACGCCTGCACTGGACGCCCCTCCTCCTGTGGCGCCGCGTCTGGGCTCCCCGGCCCTGTCCCAGAGGCGCACGGGTCGCCCTGTCTTCCTTCGTGTGGCCTTATTATTTATCATGTCGTGTTTTTATTCTCATCACCTCAGACCTTTCCTTTTTACTTTATGTGACCTCTTTGGATCACTATTTCCATAGTTAAACAAAACACCCTTTCAGTAATTCTTTAAAATTAATTCTGTGGTTTGAAGTTTTGTTCAGCCAAGGTAAAGATAAGGGATGTGTTAATACATTATCTGAGACTGAAAAACCTGTAAAAGGCAGTCTCTTTCTTCTGACACAAAATAACCTCTTCACTGAATAAACATGCTCAAAAGAAAGTCTTTTCCATTTTATCTGGGACTCATAATCTTATCGATCCGTTACCGCTAGAGTTTTATTGTGTCAGAAAAAGAACTAACTCTAATTTGCATTTCTTCAGATATAATCCGCTTACTCTTCTGGGTTTGTGTTTGCGATTTTATTTTTCGGAGGAGGGGGAGGGTGGTTTCTCAGTGCTAAACGACACGGTGAGGAGACTCACTCCTGTGTTTTCGCTTTGCCTTAAGTGGGTCATACTGTACTGTTTCACACTCTATTCTCAGCATGAATCAGGTGCAAGAAAATGTGTCTTCCATTATTTTTCTAATTATTGATCCTGAACCCTTTGTTCCAGTTATATCTTGACAGGCTTTAATATCTAAAGCTTTTATCTATAGATCTATAATTTTCTCTCGCAATTATTTAATCGTTCGGTCCTTCAGAGTTCCAGCTAAGTTACTCCATTTCTCTTCTGATGATAGATTCCAGCGTTCTGTAAATATTAATTCTGCAGTTTGACACAGCTGATAATGCTCTGACATGTTCTATAGGATTGTATTGCGATTCTTAAATTTCCGGTCTCATTTTTTAATAAATTGCTCTCCTGTGTCACCTATCGGAGAATATCTCGGTCACTTTCTAGATGATGCAGGTGATTCTCTGGCTGCTTCAGTCCAGGGCTGAGGAATTCTGGGGGCCTCACAGGTGTGCTCTCACCCAGCGGAGTGTGTTTGATGTTCCCCCGTCACTGCGGCTCACCCCTGGTGAGCAGCGACCTCGCGGCTGTGCCATGGGCAGTCTGTACGTGGGGGCAGATCTGGTGTCATGCCAATGGGTTTTCCTCGAGGGATTTCGTTCATGATGTTAGTCTCTGTCTTCGCACTTCCCCTGACTTGTTCTTTCCTGAAATTTTGTGGATCTCTCTTTACTCCTCAAAATTCCTTTCCAGTGCCAAAGAAACATGCACCCCCATTTTTACTGTGGCATCATTTACACCAGCTGAGATCTGGCAGCCACCTAGGTGTCCACGCACAGATGCACGGATGGGGGGTCAGTGCACGTGCACACGGGACTTCACACAGCAGCAACACGGACCTGGAGCGTATCGCGCTGAGCGAAACAAGTCAGTCAGAGGATTCCGTGCGGTCTCACTTACATGTGAAATCTAAAAACAAAATAAAACAAAAAGAGATTCAGAGTTGCAGTTTATACAGGATGGATAAATCTGGGAAGGAGCATACCGCCCAGCAACGACCGTCGATAACACCGTGCCCAATGCTGGCCGTTGGCCGAGAGACTGGGCTTCAGGTGCTCGCACCACATGGAAATGTGGCCGTGTGGGGACGTGCCGATTAGCTTGGCTGTAGTGATCATTTCACCTCAATGCAGTACACTTTACATACATACAATTTCTATTAAAGGTGCATCCTCCTGCCAAAATCACTTTTCATTTGCATCTCTGGCTTTGCGTGATGAGAAATGACGGTGCATTTCATCACAAATGCGCATTTTGCTTTTGTATTTATAGAATGGCATATTCTGACAAGCTAGAGGGTTTTTTACACCAGATCAGGTCTACACGTTCTCTTGTTATCAGTGTGGAGTAACCATAGTCCTTTGACCACGCCTCCGATGACCTTTCAAGCTAATTACCTACAAAAGCCTAACATCCTTTGCCTTGGCTTGAAAGAATTACGAATGGCCCTTGTACACCCCTAAGGAAGGCAGGCTCCTGCAGTGAGACCCCCTCCCGGTGGCTCATTACCAGTCAGCCAGCGTGCCCCTCAGGGCGGGCTGGGTTAGCTCTGCAGGGTGGGATGGCCACACGGGTGGACACTGAGTAAACAAGGCCCCCAGGTCTCCGTGTGGGTCTTCCGTTCTTCTGTCATCTCCTGTTTGATGGGGTCGCTTACCAATCAACCATGAGAAAGAGCAAACAGTGAGAGAGAACGGTCCTTAGGTCCCGAGTGTCATAGGCCGAGTTTACACGGGTTTGCGACAGCCGTCGGCCGCCACACCCTCCCGCCAGAGGGCGGTTCCTGCAAAACAGCGACTTGAAAGAGCGGATTTCTAAAACATTATAATGGCTGTGGCACTGATTTTAGTGGGAATTTCAGGTA
The DNA here is from genome assembly GCA_003508835.1 of Eonycteris spelaea. Taxonomy (NCBI): domain Eukaryota; kingdom Metazoa; phylum Chordata; class Mammalia; order Chiroptera; family Pteropodidae; genus Eonycteris; species Eonycteris spelaea. The sequence goes on along the minus strand of PUFA01000002.1, from coordinate 1,017,096 downwards.
GAAGATTCATCCGTTCCACACGTACATCACGGGGAGCACCCCCCACCCCCCGCAGAGCCCGGCCAGAGTGGCCATGTCACACGAGACCCGGTCGGAAGTCTGCCTCCCGGTACCACCTACTCCCGCCCGCCTGTGCATTGAGCAGACGGGCACCCAGTGCCTCTTCACGAGGGTCCCCAGCATCGTGGTTTCTGCACTGTCTTCTCGTTCTGTCAGTTTCTCTCTCTCTCTCTCTCTCTCTCTCTCTCTCTCTCTTCTCTCTCTCTCTCTCTCTCTCTCTCTCCCTCCCTCCTCCCTCCCTCCCTCTCCCCACCCCTTACCTACCTGCCTATCATCCACCCATCTGTCGTCATCTATCTGTCATCATCTCCCTCTCTGAGTCATCCAGGGTTTTTACACCATCTCCAGCTCACTTTTCCCTTCACTACGATAGGAAGAATTTCTTCTTCCAGGTGAAAGGACCCCATGCTCTGAGAGAGAAGGTCATGGCCCCTGGAGCCGTAGATATGGCATGTCACACGGCAGCTGGCTTGTGTGCAGGTCTCGGTGCTGATCACGGGATCAAAGCATTCTTCAAACAAGACACGCAACAGCTTGGCCGTGTCGAGCACGGAGGATGACCTTCTAGCCTCGGAAGGGCTTTTTGCATCTGCTAATATGAATAATTACGTGAAATCTGCATGCCTTACTGTAAAAGTATTTATTTCTTGGTTCCCTGGGTATCTTCAAAATACATCTCGTTACCTGCAGTCCACATTCCTTATGCTTGTGCTGAGTATATCTTTCGGTCATTCCAGACACTATAAGTGTTCAAATCAATATCTGACAGATATTCGACTTAAAGCGTAGTATAGGGTAATTTCATTTCAGAGCTGATAATAAATGTCTTTGGCGCGCTAGCGGTTCTGAATTCCATAAAATCCTATCATGGAGGGCTCTCTCAGTTTAGAAGCCACTGAGGTCGCTGGGAAGTCAGCGACAGTAAGGGGCAGAGCCCAGGCGCTGGCGGCGTGTGAGGCCGTGGGACGTTCCTGTCATGCTAAGCCGCTCTCTCCGCCTCTGCTGCAGGTCATCAAGCTCGCCTTCGAGGAGTTCGAGCTGGAGCGCGGCTACGACACCCTCACGGTGGGCGACGCCGGGAAGGTGGGCGACACCAGGACGGTCCTGTACGTGTAAGTGCCGCTGCCCCGCCCCTGCCCGCGCCGGACACGCCGGCCAGGCCTGCGCCCCGGAGCCCGACGGTGACGGTGCCGCCCACCTGAGTCGAAGCGGCTCCAACGATGGCTTCACGTGGGAACCTGCTTGGCATTGCGTTTTACCTGTATAGATGGTTCCCCGCCTAAAAAAAAAAAAAATTTAATGTAGCAATAAGTAGAATTGACAGAAAAGTAGAAAGTAGAAATGATGAGTTTCTCAAAGCAACCTCCCCCTTCCCCTCCCCTCCCCTTCCCCCTCCCGCCCCTCCCCCTCCCCTCCCCCTTTCCCTTGCTCCCTCCCTTTCCCCTCCCCTTCCACTCCCCTTTCCCCTCCCCTCCCTCCCCTCCCGCCCCCCTTTCCCTTGCTCCCTCCCTTTCCCTCCCTTCCACTCCCCTTTCCCCTCCCCCTCCCCCCCCTCCCGCACCCTTCCCCTCCCCTCCCCCCTTTCTTCCTCCCCGAGGCCATGCATTGTCAGTGCAGGCGTTTTTTCGGGAACACTGCCATGTGTCTTCCAGCGACCCTCGCGCTCTGCGAGGCGGCTTACTAAGAGAGGCAGGGACCGCAGAGAGACGGAGTCGGGGTGACTCGCGTTACCGCCCTGGAAGTCAGCACTGCGCGTCCGGCAAACTCCCGGCGGCCTCGGGCGCGGATGGCCCGTGCGTCCTGCGCTGGCGCCTGCCACCCGGGTCACAGGCTGCTCCGCGGCTTCACACCGGCCGTGGGCCCGGCCGCCGCGGGCCGAGCGGGCAGGCCCGCCGGGCGCTGTGGCATCTGGGCTCTCAGAGCCGGAGACGTCCCGCCGGGCCGGCGTTGCTCGCCCGCGCTGTCGGCGCGGAGGGAGGTGCCCGCGCAGCTCGCTGGCCTGTCCCACGCGCCCTGCAGGTGGCCTCCGGCCATGGCTCCTGAGGGGACCAGGCCGCAGGTGGCTTCCGTTCACAGAGGCGACTGCAGAATCCCCTCCTGCCGTTTCTGCGTCTGCCGCGCATGCCCGGGGTTTCCTCTGTGTGGGTGGGGGACCCGCCCCAGAGAACTGCGTGCTGTTCTGCTAGAAAATAGAGCCACACCAGACACACGCCGGCAGCAAGGAGAGGGGCGCCGGCCACGCGCACACGCGCCTCGCGGCCGGCCGTTTCCCTGGACGGAGGTGACGTCCTGTGCACCTCTCCCGTCAGCGCGTTCTCCGTCCGACCTTCTGATTAGCCCACTCTTGCTGTCACTGCCAATAACAACCACAGCCGTGTCCCCGGCCTGTGACTTAGGACGACCCGGGTCAGAGCGCTGGTGGCAGTGTAGCCAACGGCCATCGTTCCCTCGTGTTTACCCTGCGCTGAGCAGAGTGCCCGGTGCGCGTCGCCTCCCTCGACCCCCGCCTTCCTCCTGTGAGCCGGGGGTTCATGGGAGCGCCGTCATGCGGCAGTGACGGTGAGGCCGAGGTCCACCCCAGCGCGCACGGTCGGAGCGGGCGGGTGGCCTCCGGCACCTGCTCCCGGGTCGGCAGCCGCACGGCCACCGTGCGTGCTGTCCCCTGACTGCCCCCGGACCTGTCCCCTGCCCGTCACCTGCAAACAGCTCTGAACAAGTTCATTGTCAGACGTGTTCCATCTGCCATCAGAAAACGTCCCAGCAGAGGAATCGCGAGGCGAGGGCGTCTTCACGTCCGGTCTCGGGCTTTTCCAGGCAGCCCCGGGAGCTGGTAGTGGTGTCCTCGCCTGTCGCCGTGGGCGAGCCCTCTCCCATGCCTGCGTCCGGCAATTACTCTCCTCCGCCTGCCTGAGAGCTGAAAACTGCGTTTGTCTATAAAAGTGTGGGTGCCCACGGGGCACATGTCCATCTGCTGCGGGCGCCCCGCCGGGCGCTGGCCCGAGCAGGTGCGGCTGGTCCGGTGGGCAGCATCGGGGCTGGAGCGGCCCTTGACCGTCTCCATGACCCCGGGGGAAGTGGTTGTGCTTCCCCGCACCTCTGTTTCTGTTTCGTGGCCATGAAGTGTGTACAGTAAACGCTCCGGCCCGAGGTGAGGAGCAGCGGGGAATGGCACGTGCGGGGGGCACCGGGGAGCAGAGAAGTGCACTTCCCCGCCCTCCCTGCCCCCCCCCGTGAAGCCGCTCTGCCGGTGCATGACGTCTCGTTACCAAATATAAATGCAGCGAAGCAGTGCCGTTTAAAGGCCCGAGGCCACCGCTAAAGCCGTGACAGAGCCGCCGCCACCTACGGGTCCCGCTGACACTCGTGTGGCCAGAACTTCCTCTCAGAGCTCAAAACTGTCAACGACAAACTCAACAGCCAACTGCACCCAACGGAGGTGGCCTGAGGGAGCATAACGCACCAGACGTCAGCTGGGCATTGAATCAGCGGCAGGAGCGACGGCCCCCCCGCGTTCAGGGTCACAGCAAAAGGAGGGGGACGCGGGGAGAATCACGGCGGCGTCCTCGAATGAGCAGGGGCCCGTAGGGAGCACGTCGGCAGGTGCCTGCGTGCACTTGCGCACTACGCTGTTCGCAACGTGCCGCGGGAAAGCTAACCGGGAAACGGCAGGTACGCGGGGACAGTGACTGCCACGCGTCTTACGGGACCGCCGACTCTCGTGATTCACGTGTCAACCAAACTCTACATCACATGCCTTTTTTATGGAAGCTGGAATGACTCCCTCAGGCTCAATATTTTATTGGTGCCCTTTTTTAATGGACTGGGGGAAGGCAAGAATTCTATTCATCTCTTGATTTTTTAGGAGAATTTGGGAATGTGTGACAGCCTAACCAGCTCATCCCGAATACAGTCTTAAAAATTCAAATTTCCGTCAGTGGCTTTTTAGTTTATTACCTTTCTTGGAAAATAAAAATTTAAAAAGAGAGAATGGCAGCGTGTTAGAGGACTCTCTTATCAGTCCGATCTCCCCGAGACCTGGACGCTTTTGCTCGGGTCGCTTTTACAGGACGACAACACATCTCTCCCGAGACCTTTTCACGAATGCGTGTGGAGCATGGGGAACAGCATCCGGCGGGGCTGCTCTCCACGGCGTCCCGGCTTTCGCCGTTGCGAGCAGCTGGCGACAGGGAGGCAGCGTGAACTTCAGGAGGTCCTGGCGACCGTGGACACCGGTTTTAAATGTTCATCCCTCCGAGGGCTCAGCAGGCGGCCTCAGGGAGGTCGGAGCAAAGCGCCGGGTCCTCTGCTGACAAGGACTCTGGCTCTTCCTCACCGTCAGTCACTCTGTGATTCTCGAAACCGCTTCTTGCTGTGAGAAGCTGCCCAGGCTCCTGGCACGGTTTCCCCGCCACACCCCCCCGCGTCGTCCTGAGCCGAAGGGCAGCGCCCTCTTACTCGGAGACTGGGGGAGGGCTGCGGACAGCCGCGGGAGGCCGGCGTGCGTGTCTGCGTGCCCCGGCGGCATCGGGGGGCGGGGGGTGGTTCAGCCGCGCCACAGCCCCGTGCTCAGGGGGCTGTGCGGCTCCACGCAGCTTCCGGAATGACCTTGCGCAGGTGCGTGAAGGCGGTGCCGGGCCTGCGGTGGGAGCTGCGCGGAACCTGCGGCCCACCTGTCAGACGCCGGCATCGTCACCACGTTACGGGTCATGGACACAGCGTGTCCTGCCGTCTAGCCAAAGCTTTGTGTCAGGTAGTATAACAGTTTCACTTTTCGTTCTGTTCATACAGTAAATTACATTGATTGGTTTTCGAACATTGAACCAGCCTCGCATGACTGGAATAAATCATGCTTTGGGTTAAGGTTTCGGACTCGTAGCTAACTGGATTATTGGACTCGATGTTCTAGGATTTTGTTGAGCATGGGCGCCCTGCGTTCCTCGCGGTATCAGTCTGTACTTCCTGTTTTTCCTTCCTTCCCCTCCCTTTCTTTCCTCCCCTTCTCTTCCGCGTCCTGCTCCTGTTTGGGTCTGAGATGAACACTGGCCAGCCAAAACGAGTTAGGAGGTACTTTTCCCTCTGTTATTTCCTGGAGGAGTTTATAAAAGCTTTATGCTGATTCTTCTCCAAAAGATTGGTAGAATTCTCCAGTGACCCTATCTGGGTCTATAGATTTATTTATTTTGGGGGGGGCAGGGGGGAGGGAGAGGCTTTTTAATTACATCATAGTTACAGGACAATGCATCTTGTCTAGTTCATTGGTTGAGTTTTGGTAGATCATGTTTTTCAAGACATCAGTCCATTTTTAATAACTGCCAAAATTACGGGTCCAAAGTTGTCCACAATATTTTTACAATATTTTTATCACCGTCTCAACGACTGCGGAAGACACAGTCGTGTCTGCTGTTTCATTCCCGGCGTTGGTTCCTCCTCTCTCTCTCTCTCTCTCTCTCTCTCTCTCTCTCCCTTCCCACCACCCAGCTTCTGAGGTGTTCATTAGTCACGTTGATTTCTATAAGAAATAGGTTTCTTTTCTTATGATTTCTCTATTTGCAGTTCATCGATTTCTGGTCTTCATCACACTCTTTTCCTTGCTTTGGGTTTCTATTGCTCTAAGTTTCTGCAGTTTCTTAGGTAAGAACTTCGGTCATTACTGTATGCATTTCTCCCTCTCTGATGCCATCACTTAGTACTACAGAATTTCCTCTTGGCATGACTTCAGCTGCTGGCGCCATATTTTTGTTCTCATTTTTCATTCAGTTCCATGTATTATTTATTTATTTATTTTTGGTTGTTTCACTCGAGACCGTTTCTTTGAACCATGGATTGTTTAAAAATGTGTTTTTCAATTTCCACATGTTTAGAAAATCTCCCGTTGCCTTTTTTGTTAAAAGTTTCCGGTTTGATTTCATTGTGGTCAGAGAACATGCATCGTTTCGCTTCCTTTAAATGTGTCCAGGTCACTCTTCCCGCCGAGGACGTGTCCACCTTGGCGATGCTGTGTGGGTACCTAAGGCACCTGCTTTCCGCTGTCGTCGGGCGAAGTCAGTCAGATCCTGCTGGGTGATCGTTTCCGTATCCTCGCTAGTCCGTCTAGTTGCAGACGCAAAGGGGTGGGGGTCTTGACATTTTCCGCCGTGCCGTGGCTTCATCTGCTGCTTCTCAGCCATGTAGGTTTGGCTCCGTGCAGTGTGAAGCTCTGACGCCTGGTGCGCATGCATCGGGACCCTCGCAGCTGCCCGTGAGTCAGGCCCCATTGTTACGTAGCGTGGCCGCGATTCCTCCTGCTGCCGCGCCCACCGGCGTTCACCGCCCAGCGAAGTGTGGACTCCTCGCCTCCGTCCGGGGCCCAGCTGTTACATGCCACCATCCCAGGCATCAGAAGGCTTTTACCTTTTTGTTTCGGCCATCGAATGCGATTCCTAGAACTCACTATGAAAGCATGATATTTACTTTATATTTTATACTTTATACTTCATAGTCCCACATTTCTGCTTCCCCTTTGCTCCTCCTTCCTTCCCAATGCCCCGAGTTCCTCTTGTTATTATTTCTTTTCTCATCGAGGAACTTTAAAAAATTTAATGAGCGATCATTAAAGTTGGACTAGCAACAATATATTTTTGTCTAGAATTTTAATTTTTTTCCCCTTTATTTCTGAGGAATACATTCATTGAATAAAAAACATTGAGGGTTGACTGTTCTTTTCTCTCCACCCTCGAACGATTTCGTGACGCTTCTTTCTGACCTCTGTGGCATCAGACAGGAAACCACTGGCAGCTAACGGGGGTTTCCCTGTAAGTCACAAGTCGTCCCTCGTCGCTTGTTTTCCAGACTTTGCTCTCTGTCTCTCATTTTCAGCGCTGGCTTAGACGCGTCTCAGTGTGCAGCTATTTGCGTTGATCCTGTTTGAGGTTCCCTTGCTTTCCCAGAACTGTAGGCTTATGTGTTTCCCCAATTTGGGGAGTTTTCACCCATTATGTGTTTAATGCCCTTTCCAGCAGCTCTCTGCGATCCCGATGACTCGAAGGGCACAGCTTCTGTTTTTGTCCGACAGGTCCTTGTGGGCATGCTCCCTGTTTCTTTCGGTCGGTTTTCTCTTGTTCTGTGTAGGGGAATTCTGCTGATTCCAACGATACCATCACACATCGCCTACCAGCTGCTGTTACTTTAAGGTGCTTTTATTTTATAATTTCTCTCTAGCTTTATTATAGCTACTCTTTGCTGAGCTTCTGTTTGTTTGTTTGATTTCAGAAAATTGGTACATGATTGCCGAAGCATTTTCATGAATGCTCGTTAGGTAATTCCAACTGATGATTCACGTTAGGTCTTTGAGTCGTTGTCTTTCCTCGTTCGGGTTGTGGTTTTCCTGGCTCTGGCGTGAGGCTGGACCCCGGCTTCTCTGACATTGGGCGCAGCACACACTCCTGCTTCTGCAGGCAGCCACCCTGGGTAGGCTCAGCAGGAAGCTCTCCGTCATTCTGTGGGCTGGGTTCCAAGGACAGGTGAATTATCGAAGCCTTTATAAAGGCTTGGCCTCGGGTTAGCTTTCAGAGTCCTGCTTACAGATCAGAGGTCCGCTCCCCTCCGCCTGTCCTGACTCCACGTGGCATGTGAGCAGAGGTGTCATCTGTGACGTCTGTGCGGGGAAGCGTCTTGATGCTTGTCTTCTGTGCCCCGGGCCTGCGTCTGCTCCGAGTTGCCCCAGGGCCCGCTCAGCACTGGCTTCAGCCCGCGGTCATGTGCTGTGACCCGAGTTCCCCTTCCTTCTGCCTCGGTGTGCTGCGGGCTAAGCCAGTGATGCTGTGGCCCTCGCAGCTGCGTCCCTGCCAGCTCTTAGCCAGGACTCGCACCGTGACTTCTGAACCCCACCGGGAGTGTTTCCTCCACCCCCTGCATAGGGGTTGAGCCCAGGGCCTGGACAGATCACGCTGTGTCGCACCCCCTGGCCACCTCCCGCACACTCTGCACCAACCCTGCTGAAGGCACATATGGCCAGCTAAACCGTATGTTTTCAATAGCTATGCATTTTCTACACCTCCTGCAGAATTTATGCAGTTAAGGTTTGTTAAAGAACTATAAAGACTTAAGATAGGTTATTTTGAGGCCAGTCTTTAACATAGGAGTAGAACTTACTTTTCAGTACCCCAATTTGAAGTGCATATTGTAAAGGCTTCGCACCCCGCTCACAGCTAGCTGCCAGGAGGATGCAGGGAGAAATTATTCCAGGTGCTGTGCTACGTCGATTCCATGTTTTGATAGCTGCGTGGCATGCCCAGAGTTGTGGTTTTTTTTTTTTCTATCACTAGGTTTTATTTAATATACATGAAGTAAAATAGAAGTTTTTGGTGTAAAAATCTCCACATAGTAACAAATACACAGATTCGTATAGTCTCTGCCCAAATCAGGGCACAGACCAGTTTTGTCAGCCCCTAAAATTGTACCTTTGTGGTCATGCTCTGTTCTGCCCCAATGCCACACCACTGGACAAGGCTCCATCACCATCATTTTACTGTTGAGAATATCCCATAAGTAGAATTACAGCCTTCGTAATCTCCGAAACTGTCAGGGGCGTGTGAGATGCCGCAGGTTGGCAATTTCAGATAAAGTTAAATATTCACTTATCACGTGATCCAGCAATCCCACTTGTAGGTATTTCCACTAGAGAAATAAAATTCACTCTATATAAATGTTTACAGTAACTCTGTACATAATTACAAAACAAAACAAAAAAGTATGCTTTAACAGGTGAATGGAGAACCCCCCGATGGCTGTATTCATGCAGGGGAGTTCTGCCTAGCAACCCCAAGGGACAAACGCTGACCACACCCACACCTGCAGCGACAAGGCGCCAGGTCGGTTTCAGCCATTTCTTTGTGACAGACACCTTCGATGTGTGTGGATGAAGCTGTGGACTCGTAGCCAGGGCCGGAGTGAGGGCTGCCCAGGACAGAGAGCTCTGACACGCACCGCGATGTTCCCAGGCCTCAGCATCATGAAGTGGCCCTGTCATGGGGGCCGCTGGCGTTTAATGAGCACTGGCCCATTTTCCTGCGGAAGAGGCTGGTGTCTCCAGACGCAGCGTGCCCGGATGTAGGGAAGGTACAGATGAGCAATCAAAGGTCACCTGCTTCATTTGGGTGAATCAATCAGTATACGTGCTCCTGATTTCGGCTCAACCTTTCTCCTGATGGCATAAGATACATCAGACCACAGTAGGCAAGGCAGCACCCCTCCCTGAAATCTGTTGAAAGAGAATGGAATTTCAGATCTGAATAACTCAAGATAACTTTATAATTATTTCATAGAGGAGGGAACTGACGTAGAGATTATTATATTTTGCTAAGGTCACGGGATGAATTAACAGTAGAGCTAATAGAAACTCCAGATGCCACATCCTTGGTGCGCCAAGATGAAACGAAGGTTTACCCTTACTTGGGTAAGCCTGTAATATAAAACATGTGTTTTTGCAGTAAATGAGTAAATGAAATATAAATTAATCACTTATGCATTTATTCAAAAATTTTGCATGTTATATGCCGAGTCTGGGAATACAAAGCAAGAGACGTGAGCTTTCTCTCGGGAGAGCTCGGGGTTTGGTAGGAGACAGACGTCGAGGGAGAAGCCTGTGATACGCTGGTCTAAAGTGAAGTCCCGCGGGATTCTGTGGCAGCCTGCACGTGAACGTCCCACATGGCCTCACACGGCCTCAGAAGTGCCCCTGAGACCCTCAGAGTCTCGAAGATTCTTCGATGTTATCCAGGAAGGACAGACAACCGAGGCGGCGATGCAGCCTTTGCCAAACCCTGGGAGCCAAGAAATGCCCGCAGTTCTGGAGAATAGTTAGAAAGCAGTGTGTGTGGCCGGGCTGGGAATTCCAGCAGTGAGGGACGGACGATGGAGAGCTCGACCCCTGACACACGACGGCTTCGCTCCCACAGCAAAGGCGGTTATAGTTCTCTAACGGATAAACCAAATCACTAAGTGTTTCATCTTTCAGTGTAGAGCAAACCAAGATGTACTATAAAGTCAATGTGGGAAAAAATGAAATCGTTTTAAAGAAAGAATATGGGTGTTATGTTGACTGCTAAACTATTTTGTCAAACCAGAATTTATTTTAGCTTTTAGTTAAATTATTGAAGAAACAATCCTGTTTCAAACAGGCGGGCAGTTGCAAACTGTAACAGTAACACTTGTTTCTTTGTTTTAAACAAACCGTTTGTATGTGCTGGCCACTAAATAGCACTGGATCGAGGTGGTCCTCCTCCCATCCCGAAGGGGACTGAGTCCCACAGAAGGAAGATGACAACACACAGCTTTTCTGGTGCTTCGTGCACGGTCTGGCGTTGAATCAAAATTACCTGAAAGGCCGAGAAACAGAACCCAGTGGCCCAAGAGATGAGCAATAGAAAAAGGACGTGATATCCAGACATAGTTATCATTCGGGGACTTTGATAATGAACTACAATTCATGAGTTAAAGAAAATAAAATGGAATTATTGAAGAATTTGTCAGAAAGCTATCTATAACAGGAAAGCAAATGAAAATGCAAAATTTAAGAATTTAAAAAATACGATATTTGCAATAAAAACTTGATATATATGGTTTGAATTGGAAGATAGTTTAGCAGAAAGCATTGAAACCGAAGTGGAAACAATGTGCGTCCAGAATGTGTGCGTATAATTGGAGTTCCAGAGAAGAGAGAAACGAATGAGGCCTCACCAGGATTTGAAGACATAATCGCCAATCAGTTTTCAATATCAATAACACATCAAGGTGGAGATTCAAGAAATTCTACCAGTCAGGATAATGCGGAGAAAGCCCCACCCTGGCACATTGTAATAAATCTTCTGAAAAATAACACAAGTTCTTAAAAGCAGCATAAAGAAAGAAACAGTTTCAAAAGAGTAAGTATGAGCTCAATAGAAGTCTTCTCAATAGAAACAAAAGAAGTAAAAAGACAACAGAATAACATCTTTGAAGTGTTGGAAAAAAATTAAAGATAAAAATGATAAATACAAACAAATGAGTAATCAAAAAAGGGAAAACAATAGAATTAAGTTTAATATCATCAGGGTCGCACGGCTGTTTGGCTAACATGCTGTGAGCACTTCGTGGAAACGTCCATTCGCTGTGGCCTGGGCGTTAATACGCAGAGAAAGTGTCCCACGGATTTGCCAGATCTGCTTCCGCTCCGCACGCTGTGCTTCCGGTCGGTGATCTCGGTGTGTGCTCACCTGTGGTCACCTGGTTCCATGTTACACCTGATTTATTTTATTATTTTATTTTTTTGTGGAGCAGTTTTATGTTCAGAGTAAAATTGAGCAGTAGATATGGCGTCTCCCGTGCAGTCCTGACCTCACATGGGAACAGCCTCCCCCACTGCGACATCCCGCTCCAGAGGGGACAGTGGTTCCGGCTGGCGAACCTGCACGCAGATCCGCAGCTCACCCGAGCGCTCGCTCCTGGTCTCGTAGGCTGTGTGGGCTCAGACAAGTGTATAGTGACACGTGTGTGTCATTATGGCATCGCACAGTCCTCTCACCACCCTAAAAATCCCGTGCTCCCCCTATTGACCACTCCTTGCCATCCTCTGACGACCCCTGACTGTCCCACAGTTCTGCCTTTTCCAGAATGTCACAGAGTTGGAATCACACGGGATGTAGCGTTGCAGATGGGCGATTTTCACTTGGTAACACGGTTTGTAGCTTCCTCCATGTCTCTTCATGGCTTGTACGCGCATTGCTTCTTGGCGCGGAACGGTATTCCATCGTAGACTGCACTTCTGCAGGAGATTTTGTGGTAGCGGTAGGTGCTAACCCCAGGCTAGACACTGCGAGCACTCTGAGCGAGCGGGGACGTGTGTCGGCTTAGAGATGCTCTCACGTGGGTGGCGTGGGTGCTGTGTGACGGAGGCACCATCAGGTATCCCTCTCCGGCACACCGGGTGACAGCCCTGCCACCCCCACGCTTTCCAGAGCTGCCCCAGTGTTAGCACTGCGAGTCCTGCACCGGGAGAAGAAGGCCTTCGGTTTCAGACAAATGGGATGGTTGGATGCCCTGTTGATTTTTAAAATAAAAGATACAGATTTACAGTTCTCAAATAGAGGGATTACTGTAAACCACAAGTAATACTGAGGTTTAAACAGGAATGGAAATTACACATGGCCATGGACGCTTTGAAGGAGGGTCTTGCTGTACGTACATATGGCTTGTTTAAGTAGCAGGAACCACCCCCCTCCCCCCCACCCCGCCCCCCGACCCGCAGGTAAACCTGGCCGCAGCCGGTGCCTTACATAACGCTGTGCCGTTTCCCTCCGCGCAGGCTCACCGGCTCCAGCGTCCCCGACCTCATCGTGAGCATGAGCAACCAGATGTGGCTGCACCTCCAGTCCGACGACAGCATCGCGTCCCCGGGATTCAAAGCCGTTTACCAAGGTATGGCCGCCGGATGCGTGTCTGCAGAGGGCGCGGGCTGTCTGTCCTCCCCGCGGGGAACGGAAGTGAAATCGAAGTCAGAGCGATGTTCAAAAAATGTAAAGTAGGGCCGCGTCGCTCCGGTTTCCGGAGGTAAGGTCCTGCTTCCGGCTCCATTTCCGCGGAGGAGTTTGCATCGATCCTCAGGCCTGGCTTGGCGTCACGTGGTGCCGTTATTGCGTCACCTTAAACGTTAAGACGAAGAGCAGAGTGTGACGCATGGGATGTGTGCGCGCGTGTGGACCCCGAGGGGGAGTCGCGCTCGTGACTTAGGGAGACTCGTTCCGAAGCCAAGCATGGGTGTGAGTGGCACCGATCGGATGAAGCTGTGTCACGCGCACCCTCGTGCACGGGGTGCGGGCGGACTCTGAAGGAGGCGGGGACACCGCTCAGTGGGCGCGCGGGAGAGCAGGGCGCTCGCAGGGGCGTGGGTGCGGGGGCGCTGTGGGCAGGGAGCGCTCCTTGGGGCGGGGCGTTGACCCCAGGAGCCTGGTCCTGAGGCCAGCTCCCCAGGTGGGGCACCGCGCAGCAGCTTGAGCCCAAGGCCCTGCTCCCTGCGGCGCTGTCTGAAGGCGCCCTCCCGCCGCCCCTCCGTGCGCCATCCGGGAGGGCCTCTAGGCCTATTGATGGGTATTTTGGAATACTTTTTTATTCTGGAAAATTCTAAAATGTAAGCAGAAATCGAAAGAACGGAGTAATGCACCTGAAATGACCCAAATGGGCACATCTCTGCCGGCCATTCCGATGTCTGGCTACTGCCTCAGGCACTGGCTTGTCGCTGGGCTGCGAGATGCGAATGCCCCCAGCATCAGGCTCAGCGCTGGCCGGCCTTTCCTCCGGCACCCCAGAGCATCTGGGGTGGGGCAGCAGCGCTGGGTCCCACTTTGAGACGCCCCCAGGCACTTAGCGACGCACAGCCACAGTGAATTAGGGGTCATTTCACCCAGATCGACAGGAACCTGTGGGCGTCTTGAACGGCAGCTGCAGCCGCAAGAAGCCTCCTGGCATTGACTGTCTTGCAAACTCCCGTGGGCTGATAATTATTTTATCGAAGTACCCAGGCATGTGCATTTTTTAACCCACCCAAATAGTTTTACTAACATGCACACAAATTCGTTATTGAAAAGAAACCACTGTTTATAAACTATAATCTAAGAAAATACACAGTGGGCATTCAGAATAAAACATAAATGCATGTTTCACATAACTACCTAAAATTTCAAAATTTTGGATACTTTCTATACATTTCAGAATTCTAAGGAACGAACAAATTATAAAATTCTGTGCCAATAGAAATGCCTATAATTTATATTATTTTGCTGTAGGAGCACTGTGAAAATGGAAGGAAGAATTCATTCGTAAGGTATTGTCAGAAAAAAATTAGGAAATGGGCCTGGAGAAAAAAAAAATTCTAGGCAACCTTTCAACCTTCAGTCCATGTCAGCGCAGGCCACCTCCCTAGTGGCCACGCCCACCCTGAGCAGTGTCACGGCTCCGGCCGCTCCGGGGAAGCGGCTGCGTGGCCTGGGTTTTGGGGGCAGGCGCTGCTGTCGGTCGTGCCCTGCGGATGCTGGCGACGTTGCCAGGAGCAAACTCACTTTGCGTCCACAGTGCTCTGGGCACGCGCCGTCTCTGGATTCTCCTCCGGAAGGGTTTTTAGAATATCTTGCTGGTTCTGTCACTAATTACTGAGTTCGTCACTTCTTTGACCTGAGGGATGCATGCACACACAGGTGAAAATGAGAAATGTTTATCCGAAGAGCTGGGATTTTACTTTTCTTCAATTTCGCTGTGTGAATTTGAGGGAGGAGACAACGTGCTCTCCTTTCCCAAGTGTGTACTGTAGAGAGGATCAGATTGGAGGATTTGAAAGCTTGAGAGAACATTATATATCAAAGACGACCTCTGGGTGTCAGCCTTCCCAGAGTGCTGCACTAAGCCGGTCGTCGGAGATGGAATGAAGACCGCCGGTGAGGGTGGTCGTCAGGTACATCAGTAACTATTTGACTTAAAACATAGTTATTCACGAATCACATTATCAGAAAATATGTACAGCAGCTGTGTGCCTATGTTTTGACTTTCTGGGTTTTGCTATGGCATGATTTTAACTAACCACAGTGCGGCAGTTAAGAACACAGCTCCGCCCCCCCGATTCGCTGGTTATTTAAACTTTGTGTGTCAGACCCCTCACTGAAAAAAAAAGGGGGTGCGGATAACGACAGCCACATCGAGTCTGTCGTGAAACTCTGGAGACTGGCCTGCGGGAGCCCATAGCACACCGGGAGCGATGCTGGCTGGTATCCGCATGCACCCTTTGATTTTGAGAATTTTCTACAAGTGAGATTTTTTATTATACAAATATTAGCTCCTAGTTCATTGTGTAAGACCAGCAGCCCTCCCCCACGTCCCAGGCCTCTTCCAGCTTGGCCGGGTGGCATCTCCCAAAGCGGTGGCTTGCAACGGTCCCTCGTGTGTCCTTCTAGAATGTCCAGTGCGTGTACCGTCAACCCGAGGTCACGATGTGTCTCCGCTCAGTGTCGCCTCCCCTTATTTTAAAAACCGTTTGAATTTCTTTCAGAGGCTCCGTCCTCACACAGCAGTAATTTAACCTGGGGCCTGATTGGAGGGCCACAGCCCCCTTACCTGCCTGCCCCTCCCAGCTCACGCAGAGGTGCAGATTTCCCTGAGTGTCGTTAGGGGCACACCTCCTTCGGGGTGTCCTCAAGGCGTCGGGTCACACTTCTTGCCTGGAGACATCCATGGCGTCTGCCGGAGCCTCCCAGGAGCTCCCGTGTGACCTGCGCCGGCAGCCTCCCTGGCCGGGCACACGCGGCTACTCTGAGGGGACGAGGCGGGGAGGACGAGGCCTTGGGCCCACTCCAGCCCCGTGACCTCATCGTGCCGCGTCCGCGCTGCTTCCCCCACTCCGACCCGGGGAGACGCGCACCTCTCGGCTCCCGCGGGAGGCTGCACAGCACGCTCTGCTAACTCATCTCCGGAAGAAGGCTTCATGCTGCAGACACCGGGGGAGGACGCCTGGGGGCCCCCCAGGAATCACGGGAGGTGGTAGGGGAGCAGGGAGCAACTCGGAGACGAGCTGCCCATAAGTCAGGAGCACGAGGGGACACAGGCTGATGTCAGCGAGCCACCTGACTGGACTCGCGTGGGTACATGTGTGCACGCCTGTTTCCACATGTTCGTATACATCACGTTTCACGTACACACATACACATGTTTGCACATGTATGCACGCACACACACACCCACACATGCACAGGGGAATGCTGACTGATCATTTGGCCCAAGAAAATTATTGGAAAAAGTATTATGTGAAGTTCAAAAAATGACAGGTCTTTAAGGACATAGATATTTGAGAAACTGATGAGGGAGAGGTAAGATTTGTTTAAAACCTTCTATGCACACAAATATGTAATTCAAAATGTATTCAAAACCTAACAGGTAAAAACCATGGTATAAGTAGTTATAAAAACCTATATAACTCAATCTTATCCAACTACGAGCCAGACTGTATAAAACATACTACATATGTAATTAATATGCACTATTATATATATATATGATATGAACATATGTAATTTATAAATACGTAAATCACCTGCATACGTAATTCACATGTAGAGTAAGTATCACCGCGTATATGCAAAGCTAACATTAGCTTAGTGCCTAGTTTTTACATTTTTATTTTAAAATTCCTAGTATAAATTTCAAAAGTAACTACTGAGGATCAAAAAAATTGGTTTTTGTAAATGAGTTGTAACGTTTAATAATACAGCAGAATTCTTGTTAAAATACTATAACAGTAATAGAACCTGAGTACACACATTGAAAACGAAAACATTATATGTCACAGCAGATGGTTTTTACTCGCTAGAAAGTAAAGGGAAAACACTTACTGTCCACTCAAGGGGGCCTCGTGACCCCCGTCACGTCGGACACTAAGAACGTCCGACCGGAGGCCTCGCACCGGGGCGTCTGCACAGACGGCCACGGCCTTGTACTGTCGGGGACACCGCGTTCCTGTGGAGTCGCCGTGGTGTACCCAAGTGGGTTGACACTGGGTCGTTTTGGTCACAGAATAATGCTCCAGGCTTCGTCACTCATGCCGACGAAGGGCGTTGCCAGCCATTGTGTGGGACGCCGTTTGCCACAGCGGTTGAAACGTGGCTTCATTCTCAGAGAGGGTCTCTGCACGTAACAGCCTCCCCCCCCCCCAAAAAAAAAGGAAGGAAGGAGGAGGAAGGAAGGAAGGAAGGAAGGAAGGAAGGAAGGAGGAAGGAAGGAAGGAAGGAAGGAAGGAAGGAAGGAAGGAAGGAAGGAAGGAAGGAAGGAAGGAAGGAAGGAGGAAGGAAGGAAAGAGAAATGTCGTTCTGCTTCTCTGAGCTTATATTCTTAGAGCACCTGGTCTCAAAAAACGCGACCGAGGAGAATTTCGGTGGCCTCAGGCTCCGTCCGCCGGGGCCGAGAGGTCCCGCCGGGTCATGTCCCCACCATCGCCGGCTGGGTCCGACGGGCCGTGGTGAGTCGCAGGTCACCGCGGAGGCGGGGGCAGCGGGGGCTCGGCCTGGCCGCGGGCACCGCTCGGATCTCAGAGCCCGAGCGCGGAGCAGCTTCTTCCCAGAGGACGGACGCGTGGCACAGCGCGCGGTCCCCGAGCCGCCACCCGGCGCGGCCTCCGCGGTCCCCCCACGAACAGCGTGCGCCCCTCGCGCCCCGCGAAGTGGCTGGACACGGGTCCCCAAGCCCCGAGCAACGGGGCCACACAGCCCCCCGACGCCGGGTCCCCACTCCGCCCTCGAATGCCGCCTCCCGCCGCCCGAGCCCCCCACTTCATCTGCTCGCCCCGTGTCCTCTGCGGGACTCAGCTCGGTGTGTTCGCCGATGAAATCAGCATTTTTATGTCATTACGGCGGTCCGCCGTCCTGAGAGACCGCGGGCGGCTGTCTGTCTAGCCACGGGCGCGCGGGTGGGGTGGGGGGGCCTCGCTGCCCTGCCCCGCGGGGACCCCTCCTCCTCACGACCGCCCGCAGCCTCCGACCCTTCCTGCTGCTCTTTGGACGTGTTCGAAATCCGTTGAGTCACGAGGCGCGCGAAACCGGCGGCCGATGTTACGCAGCCTTTTAATTGTGCGAAGAATTTCCTGTGTTCCCGAAGCGAACTCACGTTTCACCGTTGTTTTATTTATTGATATATATATATATATCTTTCCATCCGCCACTCTTACTAGCAGGGCGTTGCGTGCAGACGGCGGCGAGCGAGCCCTTCCCCACCGTGCTCGCCTCCGCTAGCGCCCAGGCCTCCCACGCCCCGCAGGGAGGCACGGGCGGTGAACCGCTGGGGTTCATAACTGGAACCCTGAGTGCCCCACGCCTTCGTACTTCGAGCGTATGCTACGTCAAGGACGTCAGCATTCCACAGTCTAGATTATCTCATCATGTGCAGTGTTGTGCCTGTGATACTCAAAAAAGTACATTCAAAAAGTAGCGTATTGTCCTCTTTTTTTTCCTTCCTTCCTTCCTTCCTTCCTTCCTTCCTTCCTTCCTTCCTTCCTTCCTTCTTCCTTCCTTCCTTCCTTCCTTCCTTCCTTCCTCCTTCCCTTCCCTTCCATCCTTCCCTCTCCCCTCTCTTTCTTTACTTTTTGTAAGATCCTTTTTTCCCCCACTAACTAGATCCTGTGCACAGCTTTGGTTTTGTCTGCTCAGCACGTGGCCTCCACGAGAGCACTCTGTCTGTGTGCGGAGCTGAAGTTGTGCCTCACAGCATTTTATCCCAGACGTTGCTTTTAGATGCCGGCATGGCCCTGAGCTAATTGCTAATCATTGGCTCATCCGTTTCATTATCTGTGAAGTGAGGAGAAGGATAACTGGGGTTTGTATGGACAAATTGCATAAGTACAGGCGAAAGCTCATTAAAGTCTGTAAAAGGATGCTCAGTTGGAAGCTGTAATTACATTGTGTGTTTTACAAACAGTCTAGATAAATCTACAGTTTACCTGAAGGGGCGTTCTCTAGAAAGGAAAGAAAACCCATGTTATAGTGGCGTGTGCCTGATTTCTGTGCGGTTGTGGCTTCGGGAACTGTCTCTCTCTCCCAGGGCCTGATCACCCTCTGGAGAACCAGGTCCGACCCCCTCCTGCTCCTTCCCGCCCCGAAGGCCGAGGCCCTTTCCTTTCTGCACTCAATTCCACCACGACAGACTTCAACTTCGTTCTCAGCGCATTTCAGCATTCATGTGATCCTTCCAAACTCTCCACTTTCTCGTCAAAAATGTCATGACCGCTGCAGGCCTCGGGCGGTGTTTGCAACTCTCCGTCCCGCTCCGTCCTCCCCCGGGTGTGCTGGGGAGGAGCCGCCTGTGCGCTGTTCCTCCGAGCACCCTCCCCCGCCGCCGAAACGGCACATCCGAGTGTCACGCTTTTTCTTTTCCCATCACCGGAGAAGTTGAATTATTCTGTTTTGTTCAAGGATATAACCCCTCTGTTGCCAGTTCTCTCTTTTCTGTCTTTCCCGAGAGTCTTATCCTTTTACTATTTGTATTGTTTGATTCTCATTCTTGCCGATTTCATTAAAAGAAATCAGAGACCCTCACTGGCTGCGTGGCCTGGCTTCTCCTGTTCCCGCCCCTGAACGTGTGCTTCCGCCTCGGGGACAGCACCTGTCTCCCCCGGCGCCCCGGCTCCGGGCCTTCTCCCTCGTCATCTGCGGGGCGCGGATTCACACCCTCACTCCCCTGAGGTCTCTGTCCATTAAAAAAGGAAAAGTGTGGCCATCGGCGCTTCAGGGACTTGGCCTCTCGGGCTGTGAGCTTCAGCTAATCTCTGCTTTAATTTACTTCCTTGTTCTGAACTGTCTGTCAAATGAACATCAATAAATCCACCTCGTAGAGGTCTTATGAGGCTAAGTAAGGTGATAATACGTATGCCTACGTGGACACATGGCAGTCTCCAGAATGTGACAGCTACTCAGCATATACTTGTGCCCTTCCTGTAGGGTCGTTAGAAAAAGCCCGTCTTCATCTACCAGGGAGACCCACAGTACCTGCAATCACGGCTTTCTTCTCCGTCATTCTGATGTGCTGTTAGGTACGAAAACTATCATTAAATACTCATCGTTTTGTGATAGCGATTGGTTGATGCTATCGAACATCTCTTTAATACATATTTTCATCCTGTCTTATTTTTTTTTATTCTGGCGATTTATCTGTAGAAGGAGGAGAATCAGTCGACCCGTCGAGGTTGCCCCCGTGTGCATTTTGCTGGTCTCGTTCCCGTGGGGCTTGAGCGTTGCGTCCCCCTCTGCCCGCCGTCTCCCCACTCCCTGTCGGCTTCTCGCCCGGTCCTCTCCCTGCCGCACAGCGCTCCACAGTGTGGATGGATGGGCCATGGCTTATTCCATCCGTCTTCCAACCTGCTGGAGGGTTGTTTCTAGTCTCTAGTCTTTTGCTTTAAAAATAATCTGGCAAAATAACCTTGCGAATTTATCTTGTCACATATTTTTAAAGCAAGAGATATGCAGAAAATACTTCTCCCTAGCACATACCCAAATTAGTTTTTTTTCCTAAAGCATCACAGACATAATTATAATGCTTGATTTCTATTTTTTAAATTGTCAAACACATAATTCATTACAATTATAATTTTAAACAAATATTTTGATTCAAAGTGGCAAATAGCCATTGTAGTAATTAAAAATAATAAAAACATGTTTTAAAAAATAAAATCAATTCTATACAATTTCCTCCAGAAAATAAAAGACACACGGCAATTAATTTATGAAGCCTTATTATTATAATGTCAGACTAGACAAAGACATTTCAGAAAAGAAAATGACAGACTAATATCCTTCAGGGATATAGATACAGAAGTCCTTAAAGAAACAGTAGCAAATGAACTAGAATATACATATGTACGTGTGTGTGACTATATCTATATGTCTATATATAGATATGTAGAGTTATAAACCATGACCAGATATAGTTTTATTTTTCCAGGGATGAAAGACCGATTTAATATTTGAAATTTAATTAATGTAATACATCATATTAACAGGATAAAAGAAAAATTACATGATTATAGCCATTGCTAGAGGAAAAGCATTTGACGAAATGCACCCAACACCTGCACTTGTTTTTTGAGGAAACTGGCCTCCCCAGAGCTGGTGGCTTAACACAACAGGAACGTGTTCTTTATCTTCTGCGGGCCAAGCAGCCCTCCCTCCCGGACCTCTGGCAGAAGCTTCCTTGCCCCTCCCCGCCCCTGGGGTTGTCCCAGCGTGCCTGGCCTCATGGCCCTGTCACCCCAAGAGCTGCCTGTGTTTTCCTCAGGACGCTGAGCAGTGGGTTTAGGGTCCACCCAGATGACATGCAGTAACCACCTCATCTCAAGACCTTTAACCGAATTACATCTACAATGACCCTTTTTCCAAATAAATTCACATTACGGTTTCCTTAGGATGAGGAGGTGGACGTATATTTGAGGGGACCCTATTCAACCAGCTACAGCACCCATCCATGATAAAGATCCTCAGGATAAAAAATAGGAATAGAGAGGACTTTGCTCAACTTGATAAAGAGCATCTGTTGAAAACAGCCACAGGTGACCCTGGAACCTGAGGGTTCAGGACAGGGTGCCTCCCCTAAGACTGGTACCAAGGTGGGGTGCCCGCTCCCCCCACGCTCACTCTGCACGGCACTGGGAGTGCTAGTCATTCAAAAGGACGAGAAAAGAAGGAACAGCCATACCTATTAGAAAGCAAGAAGTACAACCAAGTACTATGTTTGTCCATAGAGGATGTTCTAAGGAAGTCACAGAAAAACTCATAGAACCAATAGGCCAGTTTGGGGAATTGTAGGATACGAGATGAGCATAAAAAATCCCCTGTATGTCTATGGAATTCAATAAATTTTTAAAAATTCAACAAAGACTCAAAAAAATTTAGTACCACTTACAATCACTCAAAACAATGAGCGATTGCCAAAAATGACACAATCCTGTTGAAAGAAATTTAAGATCAAAATAAATGGAGAGTCTGATACATTGTATTCATTAATCGGAAGACTGAAACAGACTAAAGATGCCAATTCTCCTAAAACTGATTGCCAATTGCTATCAAAGTCTCGGCAACATTGTTTTTGAAAAACTAGGCAAGATTACTGTAAAATATGAAAAGGCAAAGGAACTAGAATAGCTACAATAATTTTTAAAAATGAGTAGACTAGGAGAAGCCGGCTACCCCCTGCGCAGGCTCACTGTTTGGCCGCAGTCATCACGACTGCTTGGTGCTGGGGAAGGATGGATGCACGGCCCAGCAGGACAGTGTGAGGGCCCCGGAAATCACCCATCTGTCGTTTTACAAGTCACGAAAGCAGTTCAAAAGAGGAAGAGCAGTCCTTCCGACAAATGGCACTGGGTCAGTTGGACATAAATACTAGCAAACAAACAAACACCTTAATCTATGTCTCTGACTGTACACCCAACTGAAAGTGGGTAAGAAAGTTAAATATGAAATGTAAAATTATCGAAGTATTAGAAAAAGATAAAAGAAAGTTTTTATAATTTGAGACTTGGCAAGTTCTTAAACTTGGTGCCAAAATATAATCCCTAAATGGAAAAAACTGATAAACCTCAATATTTGCTCTGTGAAAGACTGTGTGAAAAAGATGAAAAGACAAGCTATAGAGCGTAAGACCTTTAAACCATGTATCTGGTAGAGGACTAGTCATATCGAGAATATATAAAGAGCTTCCAAAACTCAACACGCAAGTTAACGAATGGGAAATGATACAGACAGACCTCTCATGGAAGATGGTATCATGATGGCACATAAACATCATTAGCCACCGGGGCAATGCAAATTAAAACGAAAAATGAGATTTTGTTACACATGTATCATTATTATTAAAAATAATAATGATGACAACACCAGCCACGGTCAAGAACGTGGAGAAATGGGATCTTTCTAACACTTCTGGTCGGAACGGGAAATGGGGCGAGCCCTCTGGAAAACAGGCTGGCAGGCATATGTCACACAGGAACATAATATAATAACACAAACGGGAGTGTTTAGAGCCGCTTTATTCATAATAGTAAAAATAAGAAACTACCTAGATGTCCTTAAAGATGCACATGATTAAAGAAACTGTGGTCCATCGTACCGTGGAGTACTACCCAGCAATAAAAAAGGAATAAACCATTGGTACTGAGTGAGCCTCCCCACAGCCGTGCCAACTGAAACAAAGCTCATCCTGAAGGTTGCGTGTGATTGGGAGCCGTTTCTACAACACTGTGGGATGACAAACACAGAGATAGAGAGCAGAGGAGTAGCCATCAAAGGGCAGGGAGAGGTCGGGGCTGGAAGGAAGTGAGTGGCCCTGTGCCGGGCACCAGCAGGCATCTGCATGCCGTGGGCAGTGGTCTGTAGCTCGCCTGTTCCATCAGTATCAGATGGGAGACGCTCCTGTCTGGGATGCGGACGAAGGTTATGTGGGCTCTTTCTGTGTTCTTCCAGCTGCGTGCGAACCCACAATTCTCTCCTAGTACAAAGTTTAGTTTAAAAAGCAATAAATCCCACAGTAATTCTTTACCAAATCACAGATGTATACTAAGTATCCACACATTTCTGTTTCCCACCTCTATAACTTTTCGATTTTGGAAATTCTACTGATACTTACTTTTTCTGTGTGTGTGTATGTATGTGTGTATATATATATGTAAAAAAAGCCTTATGTTATACTGAAAATAAGTTTCAATTAACTGCATCTGATTGCAGCTAGTAGCAGCTTTGGCAAGATACTCCTTTTTTGTTTACTTTGTATTGTCGTAGAGAGGAAATGCTGAGTGCGGGTGGTGAGATGCAGTGACTGTAGCATCCGCGCCCAGGGCGCGACGCCTTCTGAAGCCTCACTGACCCATGCCTGCACCCACCGCGCCTGCACCCACCGCGCGCTGTGGCTGCCTGCTCCGTCGTCTCCTCTCACTGGGGCTCCCTCTGAGCGGGCTCAGACATGGCCGCGGTCGATCTAATTTTCCACTGTCCCATTGGAATCAAGTTTGTTTAACCTTGTTTACAAATTATGCAGCCTCCCAATTCAGCCCTGGGAAAAGGCAGAACTGCGTAAATCGTCGGAGCGCATGTCTGATATGAAAGCAGCCTCTCCGTGCCGATGATATTTCCCAGGCGGAGACCAGTAATGGCTGGGGCCGTTTGGTGGGGGGCCCGTCCGTCGGCCGAGGCTTAGCTGGTCTTCAGTGGGTGACGGAATTTGACAAGGGTACATCGCATCAAGTGCGCAACAGATAGGATTTTTATGGGTTTTCCTTTGAACAATATTATGATAAATTCACACACTAGCATTTGACTTTTTTTCCTCCCTACCAGGAGCGTCAAGCAGAGAAAATGAGTTTGCCCTTCAGTCTTTGAAGCCTTTTGATGCATGATGAGCACAGCTGAGTGATAAGAATTAAGCTTCAGACTTAAAATGAGCAAGAAGCCAGTTTTTCAAGCTGCCCGTTTTAGTGTTTCTGTCTGCTTTTCATACTTTTCCCCTCATATTTAGCCTCCCAGTATATTTTTGGAGGAGCAAAACATAAAGTAGCTAATGAAATAATAGTTAACATACCCTTCAAATTCCCATCTATAATTATCCCTTAATCGTAACGTATTAGCATTGTGGAAAAATTCTAAAGCCATTGATAATTTTTTTCGAGAAAAGGAAACACCTATTAGACTTGTTCCTAAAAATGCTTTCTGTCAATGTATTGAAGAAAAATGTCTTTTACGCAGACACCATTGCTAAGGCGTCATGTGTATATAACTGCACAGAGCATCGCGTTTGCTGCTTTGGAAACGTCGAGCCCTAACGTTGCTATGATATTTATTATTATCAGTTGTAAAACATGTAGAAGACATAGAAAAGTGAAAAAAGAAATGGAACAACGCCATAGCTAAGTCCATTAAAGGGCAGATTTAAATGGCCGCCTGCTGATCGCCACTGACCATCTGGACTGTGCCTGCCGGGCACTGTTTTGAGGGCTGGGGGCATAGAAGTCACACGGGGACAAGCACCAGGGAGGTGGGTGTCCCGCCCCTCCGGGCAGGAGGGCAAGGCCCTCCCCCCTCCACCTCTGCCAGAGCCCGACCTGGGGTCTGGCCAGGGCCCAGGTCGCCCCCCTGCCTCCGTAGTAGCAGGTGCCGTTTCACATTCTGATCATGATAATGTCGCGTAGCGTGTTTCACCCTCTCAGCCATGGGCTTCGCGCGTTCACCGTTTCGGGTCCCCGCTGTGGGATGGCTCAGGCCGGTCCTAGGAGGCCCTCGGGGCACTTTCCGTCGTCTTGTCCAGCGTGGCAGGGGCAAGCCTGCGTCTTACCGCAACGGTGTCCGAGTCTGGGTGTTCTTCCAGGTGCGGACGAGCACAGCAGAGAAGGACGTCGCGCGTGGCAGAGGAGCTTGGCGGCCAGGGCCTCTCTCCAGGGAGAGCAGAGCTGGGGGCGGGGGGCCACGACGCGTGGGTGTCTGGCCTGCGCGGCTTCCGGCTGGAGGGGCAGCAGGTGCAGTGCTGTGCGGGCGGGTCTGCAGGACGGCAGGGGCAGCGGGGTAGGCCCCGGGGAGAGAGTCCCTGGGGACGAGCCCTGGCGCTTGGCGGAGAGGGACCCAGATGGACCGGGAGGCACTGGGATGCGGGGAGGAGGCCCCGGGGCTGTGCACAGGGCAGCGGCTGGTCTGATGTTGTTCTAGGAACAAGCCGACCAGAATGTGAGGGCCGGGCGGAGGCAGGTGGACAGGCAGACATGTGGACAGGTGGACAGGAGGCTGGACAGGGGACGGGAGGTGGGAGGCGGGAGGTGCCTCAGAGCGGGAAGGACTCAGCGAAGTGAAGGTGGCTGCAGGCGGTGTGGACTGGACAGCTCCCTGCAGGTGCGCAGCTGTCAGGAGTGACCGCGGGCTTGGTGGGACCTTGTCCGCAGGCGGGGCCTTCCCCGTCACCACGTGCAGCATGCGGTGTGCCCCGGGCACGCAGTCTGGGGGTGCCCGTGGGGGAGGGCCTGCGCTGTGGGTCCCCAGCCCCTCGTGCCCGCTGCCTCACCGGTTCCAGGCTCCGCGCCATGGGAACTGACGCCCCCGGCCCCTCTGGGTCCTCTCGCGCCCTGGAGACTGACGCCCATGGCCCCTCCGCATCCACGGCCTCCCTGGCTCTCAGCAGGAGGAGCCGCTCGGGGCCCAGAGGGGGTGGGCGAGGCGGCACACCCGGGGTCCCTCTCCTGCGGTGCCAAGGTAGAGGCTTCTCCTCAGTGCCCCCCGACCCCACCCCGCCTACGGGCGACCGGCGGCGTGACCTGTAGACCCACGGCCGGCAGCCCGGGCGCGGGTCCTAACCAGCCTTTGCAGTGCGCTCAGCCCGGCACGCTGTGCCTGCTGTCTCCTGCATGACACCTTCCCCGCTCTCAGCACCCCGAGAGCGCCTTGCTTCCCGCGCACTGGTGTGGAGGGTCGGGGGGCAGTTAAGGACGCAGCCTGGGCAGCGAGGGTGGAGGGCGGGAGCGCACAGGCCACACTGCCAGTTCCGGGGCTGTGATTCAGCACCAAGGACAGCGCAGGGGCTGGGTGAAGGGACTGGGGTGAAGGGGGGCGGGGTGAATGGGGGCGGGGTGAAGGGGGGCTGGAGTGAGGTGAAGGGGGTGAGGTGAAGGGGGGCGGAGTGAAGGGGGGCTGGGTGGGGGTGGAGGGGCGGGGTGGAAGGGCCGCAGAAGGCTCAGACGCCCAGTGGACAGTGACGCCGAGGGCTTCCACGAGGGGAACAGCGTTGTCTCTCTCGTTTCTGTCGGCCGGGGTGCAGCCGCCCCGCGGCGTCCACGCGCGGACCGGGCTTCCTGCTCCGGGAAGGAGGCGTGACGGCCGGGCCGGCGTGGCGCAGGGGCTGCCCGTCCTCCTTGACGCAGGCTTATGTGCAATAAGCAACGCTGAAGCGGCGAGATGTCTTTATAAACACGGAAGAAATGTCAAAACATCGCAAAATCATCCTGGTATTTCATTTTGCCATTAACTGTGAGAATCTGGTAATCAGGTGGTTTTTGCATTAAGGATTATATATCAACCTCAAAAGGAAGTGAAGCCTTAAAAAAAAGCCCGATTGCGCTGTGCTGTAGAGGTGGCATTCTGGAAGCAGGGCGACATGAGGAAGGGCTCTGAGGAGTGTCCCCTGCGCTGCTCTGTCTGAGAATTCACCTCCGGGGAAGCCTCAAGCATCCCCGTGGCTTTCAAGGTGACCCTGGAGGCCTCCGAATGCCACAGGCCCCCAGGCCCTGAAGCGCGGGTTGTCGCCGGGGCTGCCACGGGGCACTCAGAGCCCTCGGTCAGTGGGGAAGCGGAGAGCACCCCGCGTCCTGCCGCTTAAACGGGAGCACACGGACCTCTGGGGGAAGGGGTCCCCGGAGACCCGCCCGGGATGGCGGAGGCCCGGCCCCTCTGGTTCACGGGGATCCCGGGACGATGGCGCCGCCGCCCGCCCAGTTTTCTGCCCTGCTGAGCGGTAGCGAACCCGCTGCTGTCTTTCCTTACGGCGGGTTAAAGGCCAATGTCAACCATGAGACCAGAGAGAAAGAAACGCGGGAGGCAGGCCGTCTGTCACTTGTTCCCCTGACGGGGAAGCACCTTGTCAACGGTGGTACCCAGCGGGCGACCACCGCGGACCCAGCGCGGAGGCCGCGTCAGCTCGTGACCCTGCGCGCTCTGCGGGAGAGCGAGGGAGCGGCTTGGGGTGCTGGCAGGGGAGCCTCCCAGAGCACGCAGAGGAGTGGCGGCGCTCCCTGCAGACGAAGGGCCCGAGCATCAGAGCATCGGAGGCAGACGGACCTGCCCACGACGCGCGTCCCCACCTGGGCTAGGCCAGCCGCGAGCAGGACCCAGCGCAGGAGCAGAGCGCGGCCTGGACAGCCTGTCACTGACCCAGCTCCCCGCCCCCCGCGGGGCGCAGGAGGGATTCTCCAGGAGGCGCTGACCGGGCGGGAAGTGCTGAATGGTGGCCGCCCGCCACGGTGGCCAAAAACGTGGGCGAAAGCCAAAGAAATCAGAAAAAATAATTGATTTTATGTCAATAGCTACAGATTTACAAAAATCAAAGTTTGTTTCATTTCTTTAAACTTGTATCAAAATGTGATTTTCTAACCTTCTGAGCTATGCATAAAATGTATTTCTTAGATTATCATTTAAAAAACTAGGTTACTACTCTAGGATTTTAAGTAAATGTTTTTTCAGTGACTCGTTCCCACAACTTAAAATGAGTTCTGTATACGATATGCTCTGGGGGGAGCCTGGCGATGACCCCTTATTCGCTGACACAGTGTATTCTTCAGTGATTAGATGGATGTGCTCTGTGCACATGTGTGTGATTCGTCATCATGCTGCCCAATACAGCAGTGAATCCACTTCGCATACAGCGTAGTATAAAAATATGATTCCCTTGTGAAAAGGGTAACTTTCTGGAATAAGCAGGGACAGTCTTTTGAAACTTGTCCGTCCGTGCATCTGTGTCAGAGGACTGGCAGTAATCCTCCACAAAAGCCACCACCTGTGATTTCCAGTGTCATTAGTGTATTCTCATTGGTCAGCCCCCCTCAACGAGTTTTCCTTTAAGCTTCCGTGTTCCGTTCCCATGCATCTGCATCCCAAACACCTTAGGAAGGTGCGTTTCTCTGAAAAGACTTCCATTGTTTCCAGCATATTCAGCTCCCTCTGTGCCTCTCTGCCGCTGTAATACCTGTAACAAAAGAGGGTGGAAGTGTCACCTAACACCCTGCTCCGTCCGTTTTCTGCTCGTCTGCTCATCGATAACGGCTGAAATGCTTTTCTGGTCCACACAGCATGACACCATATTTTTCAGGACAGGAAACGGCAAGAATCAGACAGAGGCTGGGACGCGCCTGCAGGCTGGGGAATAATCACCCTGACTCTCTGATGTGCTCAGCACCGATTTGCTTGTGAAAACTGACCCCTGGGAATAGGTGTCCTTGCGGCAGACGGACTGCGGGGAAGCGGTGGCTTGTGGTCTGACTCTCACGGTGGGGGTGCTTGTCTCCGGCCTGTAGATAAGGAGGTTAGGTGCTCCGAGAACTCATTGTTTCCAATGTTATAGATAAATAGGAAGAAACTCTAAAAATTCATTGAACCAGTTACCATCGTGGGCAGAGGAAATGTGAAGTGGGAGATGCAAAGTCCTTTATCTGGATCTTCGCCGGCCTGTGGGGCGCTGGTCCACCCAGACCACAGAGAGAGGAAACCATCACCCAGCGTGGGCCGTTGCTTGTCGGTGGGGACGAAGTACATCAAATGAAGTACGTGAAAATAGGGAGTGTTTGTAAAATGCGTCTCTAACTCCCATGCTGGGGATGAAGGCAGGGCCTACCCAAAAGTCCCAGGGGCGGGGCAGGGCGCGGGGAGGAAGCAAGGTGTGTGCAGGCTGACGAGTGCTGTGCTCACCACCAGGTAAACATCGGCCTGATGTTCTGCTACGGTCAACGGCAACGTGCACATAAACCGGGCCTTGAAAGTGGGGCATTTAAGAAACTGAGTAGTGGGGACACGGGGCTGGGGACCAGTCTGAGTATCCAAGGTGACCACCTTTCCGTAGGAAAGACCGGCCATCGGCCTCTGGCCAGGCTGGCCCTACTGCGCATACGGCACCTGTGAGAGGTACGGACAGGGCGTCCGAGCCTGGCTGTCACGAAAGCCCGCGTCCCGGTGTGACAGTCACACATCTGGAGCCAGTCCGTCTTCCACGGAGAGAGCCACCACGGTGACGTAGCAGTGTTTCCCGCGTTTCTCTAAGCTCTCTCCTGTGCCACGAGGCCGCGGTCCCCAACCCCTGTGGCACCAGGGACCGGTGCTCCTGTGAGCATCGAACACCGATGCCCTGAGGCGGAGCTGAGGCGGAGCTGAGGCGGGGATGCGGCCGCAGACACAGACGAAGCTCCGCTCCCTCCCCCGCCCCCACTGTGCGGCCAGGTGCCTAACACGCCAGGACCAGGACCTGTCTGCAGCCAGGGAGAAGGGACCCCCGCCATACGGTCCAAATTCCTGGACACTGTTTCCCCAGATTCCTCCCCAGATTCCCCCTCCTCTGCTCCTGCTGAGGACCTGGAAACAGGGGCAGTGGGCTGAGGGTCCCCGTAACGCAGCCAGGGAACCCCGGTGTTCAACCTGACGTCACTGTCCACGGCCTCGCAACCATGGGATGTTTGGAATTCTAAATGTATTTATTTACATTAGTTTCGAGTATACAGTGCACTGGTTAGACATCAACAATGTTCATAGAACGATCCCCCAGTTGCTCCTCCCTCCCCTGGCCCTCCACTTAGCCGTCATATCGAGGCTGACTGCGTTCCCTCCTCCACGCTCCCCATGCCCAACTATCGGCTACGACTTTGTACTTCTTCAACCCGTCACCCCACTTTCTCAGCCTCTCAGAGCCCTCCCCCCATCCGTCACCAAATTATCCACTATATTTGTGAGTCCATTTTTGATGGGTTCTTTCTGTTCCTTCGTTTCCACATATAAGGGAATTCACAGATACCTGTCTGTCTCTGTCTGACTTGTTTCACTCGGCATAATAACCTCTGGGTCTATCCATGTCGTTGCAAATGGTAGGATTTCAGTTTTTTTAATGGCTGAGTAATATTCCATTGTATATATGAACCGTGAGTTCTTTATCCGGTCATCTGTTGATGGGCATCTAGGTTGCTTCCATACCTTGGCTGTTGTAAATCATGTTGTCATGAATATTGAAGTGCATAGATCTTTACGAATTATTGTTTGGGTTTTTTGTTTATTTGTTTGTTTGTTTGTTTTTGGATAAATACCCAGAAGTGCAATTGCTGGGTCAAAAAGTAGATCCATTTTTTATTTTTTGAGGACCCTCTAGATTGTTCTCCATAGACTGTACCAATTTGCAACCCCACCAACAGTGTATGAGGGCTCCCTTTTCTCCACATCCTCGCCAATACTTGCTTAGTGCCTTTTTTATAATGTACAGCACAGAAAAAACATCTCTAAATATGTAGTAGTCATCTGTTTAATGAATATGAAATCTGATTATTAGGTTAATAATTGAAAGTATGGCAAAGATATAGGGACTCAACATTTCAAAATGTGACTCGCTTTTCAACCAAAGTAGTAGGTGTACACGTGTTTAATATGGACATATGCACGTATTTTATTAAAGAACCTTTTTTTATTGTAGAAGTTCTCCATGTGAAGCTGAGCTGGGAGGGTGGCGGTGTCCCCACGTGCCACACGCGGGTCCCCACTGTCATTAGCATCTTACCTTCACGGGCGCCTTTGTCACGACTTTGAGACACTGTCAGCAAAAGCCTGAGTCCATTCGGGGCGCATGGCCTTTGCCCGATGGTCTCCTTCTGCTCCAGGACCCGTACGGGACGCACGGCACACTAAGTCACCACACCTCCCCGGGCCAGAACAGTTCCCAGCCTGCCCTTGTTTGCAACCTTGAGCGAGTTGCAGGGAACCGTTAGGCATTTCTGCAGACTGTCCCCCAACGGCGGTCCGCTCGATGGCCCTTTCTTACGATGAGACGGGGTTGCAGTTTCCTCTGAGAAGTCACACAGAGTACTTACGCCTCTAGTGACGCCTCAGATGACTCGGGGGAGGGGCTTGCTTTGATAATGCTTGAGAAGCCTGACTCCTCAACTCACAGCAATTAAAACAACAGTGAGGGCTCTAACCTTAGCAAGCAGGTGGGTCTGGTGCCACACGTGAGCCCTGTGCCCTGCAGAGCAGCTGGGTGGTAAGTGTGTGCTGGTGAGCATGTGCCAGTGAATCCACGCGTGCAGAAAAACTTTTTTAACTTATTAGCTTTTGATATTTAGTAAAAAATATGTGTTATTTCTTAGAAATTTGCAGGTGAGTCAGGAAATCTGAGTCATTTTTCCTCTTTTTATCCAGATTTTTTTTTCCATTCTTCTTATTGAGAAAATAGGTCATGACTGTTTTAAAGGGATTGCCTGGAAATGAGATTTTCCAGCTATGTGAATTTCCTAGTTATCTGGGCATTACTTGAATTCCACAGGGAAATACATGTATACGCCTTCGTCAAGAATCAATATGTGTGTGTGCGTTTAAAAACAAACAATGCATATATTTTTATTACCTTAAAGTAGAAATTCCAGAATGGTGAAAATATTTCATTCCTTTTTGGTATCTCGGGTTCATCTGGCAAGCAGGAACGTCATCCTTTTCAGTTACTCATTTTAGCAGTTGCAATGTGGTGGGTTATGTTTTTAATGTTTAAAGTGAGCATAAATTTGAGACTGAACCAGGAGCATCTGCATAAATTTGAGACTGAACCAGGAGCATCTGGTGAGGCCAGACTGTGAACCTGACGGGCCCGCTGAGTGACGATGATGGCTTGGGCACGCTGAAACGGCCTGTGTCAGGCAGACAGCTGATGTTCCCGCTGAGTGCAGGGACCGTGGAGCGGCCCAGCCCCGTCACCGTGAGCCCCGCAGGGCAAGGCCACTCCTTTTAGGGCTACACATAGTCTTAGAATTGAACTGCAACCGAAAAAGGTTCATTCAATATGCACACAGCTTGAATATAATACAAGAATTATTTTCCTGAGTTTCTCCTAATTAATTCTGAAAAACCGAACTGCATTGTACCTTCCGTACCTTCCGTTTGTCCTGAGCTGGTTTCAGGACCTGTTTGGCTTTTACCTGTTCTCCGTGGTTTGGAATGCACACTGGAAGCATTCTGGGCAGCGGAAACGTCAGGACCACGGCTTCGGGTAACTCGCCCCTCCTTCCGGTTTCCTGGTCCCCCGGCGTGTGTGTGTGGAGTCGCGTGCATCTGACCCCCAACGGGGAAGTCGGGGGTCCCCCAGACACCCTGCGCGTGCTCCCCTCGCTGTGATGTACAGCAGCGGGGCCCCCGAGGCCGTGGAGCTGTGCCGCAGGTGTGCCGGCTGGTCCCCCTCACCGAGGCCCGTGCGTGGGGGGTCCGGACCGCCCGCTCCGGCCAGTCCTTGCGAGTCCCACATCGGTGCCGCTAGCGCCCCAGAGAGAGCGGGGGGTTTGGCCAAGTAAACGTGGCCTCTCGTTGTTGCTCGCCCAGTGTCTCGAGTGAAATGCTCACCTTTCCGGTAACCACCAGGTTCCCGACACAGCTTTTTGGCATCGCCACAAACACAGTTCGCGATGGCCGCAGTGCGGACAGGTGCCTCGGCGGTGCTGGCTGAGGAGGCGGACGGAGCCACGGTCTCCACGAGGCCGCGGGGTGACGAGCTGAGGCTGGCGCCTCCGAGACGCTGCGTCTCCTGGGTTTTCAGGACGCAGACGTTCACCCCGGGCCACAGAGGAGGGGGTGGGCGGGACGTCGTCCCGAGGCCCCTCGGCTGCTGACAACGCCTCTGTAAGCATCTCACTGCTGTTTTAGTCAAACAAAGCACGCTCGTGTGGACAGCAAATCCAGTGTTTTGTGCACACGACTGAATTCCCCCCGAACACTGTGACGACGTGTGGTCACGCGCGGCTTTGACGAGCCGGGCGGCTGTGATCGCCACCGGCTGCTTTCTGGAGTCATGTTCCTGATGGTGACAGACAGGCCATAGCGTGGGCGCCTCGGCCACTGCCTCGTGCTGGTGCGGCTCTGGCCCAGTCCTGAGCGGCTCTGGCCCCGGGCCTGTGTGAGAGCGGGCACTGTGTCCATGGGCAGGGCGGGGGCTGTCAAGGGCGGGGCTGGTCGATGCCACCCACAGGCTGCTTCCCGCCTTCTCAAGACGCCGAGAGGAAAGGCCAGGTGCGGGCGTTTGCACAGTGACGTCTCGTGTGTGGAAAGTTGCTGGTCGCGAAGACCGATGGTTCATATTTTCGTTGCTAAGTCCTAAATCTGAGGCTTCAGAACGTCACAAAAATATAGCACCAGAAGAGACACTAATGCACCCCCTTGTTTACCAATAAGATTATTAAATAGTTGGCCTAGAGTTTTACAGCTGGTTGGTGCTGAAATTGGAGTGAGACGACGTCATCGGTGAGGACAGTGTGTTGATAAATATCACAGCAGTTCCTTTATTTCAAAACGGAGATAACTTAAATGGCGACAGTGCTGAGGAGAGATGTGGCCGGCCTCGTGGACGTTTGTGAATATTCCTCCACGTCGCTGCGAAGGTAGGGGCGGGGGGGGGGGAAACGGGAGGCGTGTGCGGGCCGCGTCGCGGTCGCCGGAGAAGCCACGTGCTCCTCACGACGTGCCGGCTCCTGCCCCCAGCGGTGACGGCGCAGTGACTGGGCTTCCGCCTGAATCTCGGTGTGAGCTCATTCTGCAGCCGGGGGAGAAGAGCCCGCACCTGCCACCAAGGCCGGAGGCATCCTGTGCTCAGCCGCCCTGTAGGACCCCAGCTGACCAACGGGCGGCGTGACCAAGGAGGTCAGGCGGACCCCGGGGACGTGTGTGATCAGAGAAGCAGCCTCGCTGGGGGCGAGGACGTTCCATGGGAAGGGACCGGGCAGCGAAGACATCAAGGGAGGCGCCAGTCACTGCGTTTCTCGCCAGGGAGGCCACACCGCGGAAGGGCAGGCCGTGACACAGAGCCACCGACTGCGTGGCCGGAACGACACACCTTTATCCCCACCGCTGGAAGCCTGGACGTCCCCGCGCGAAGCGCCCTCAGGTCTGACGGCTCCCAAGGCTCCCGTGGCTCACAGCCAGCTGGCCTCTCCCTGAGTGTCTCTCCTGACGAGGCACCAGTCCCCTGGGATCGGAGCTCCGTGAAGGCCCCATCTCCAAACACAGCCACACGGGGGTTACAGTTTCCGAGCTTCAGCCTCTGAATTCTAGGGGACGCAATTCAGTCCGGAGCAACGCTGAGTAACCACCAATCAGCAGTTAATTCAGTGTTGTGTTACCAGATCCATCGTCGCTCTATAGATAACCGTGTTGCCACCTTGGGACAGAGCCATGTGCCCGTGCAAAATAACATTACCTTGTAAGAAGACGTGCTTCTCAGGAGCACATGCGTGAGCAGATGATGTGCCGGCCAGCCCCGTGGAGGTGACCTAACGGAGGGCCTGCGGGCAGAGCCAAGACTGTTTTCCACACGCTACCTGGGCTCACTCTGATGTACAGATAATTGGATAATCAAGTGCCCAAATGTTGTGCCTAATTGTAGAGCAAAGTTGAAAAAAGCCCAGGAAAAATGTTTAAATTGTGCATAGCTAAATGTCCATTTCAATCACGAAATGATCTTTATAAAGTAGTCACAAGATACTATCTGAGAAGATACAGTAAACATAGAGTATTTATCTTTAGTACTGAATAATAAATACGAAGCAGCCTTTAGTGAAGAAATTAAAATATCTGTCTTGGTAAAAATAGATATGTGGTATTTCTTGATAAGCAGCACAATGTCCTGTCTCTGAGAAAAAATGGGCCGTGAGCAACTTGCAGAAAACAGTACGTTGCAAGCATGTGAGGCGCCATGAAGCATGACAGCATTCATTTCAGGACGGTTCATGTCGTCAGGAAAAAGTTGGCAATGGGCCAGTCGTGTATTAAACCTGCTCCGAGTTTCTAAAATTAAAATTATCTTTTTTTTTTTCTCGAATATGCATCTTTTTCTCTTCCTTATGGCAACCGCCTAAACATGTTTTGAAGTCAAGAAAATACGAATCGGTCGGAAGGTGACAGGTGAGAGAGCACTGTGAATTGTTACCTCGTCCAACCAAAGATGCCTCCTACCTGCCCGATTGCCCTGGCAGAGTGAGGAATACAGAATTGATTAAAAAATGGCTTTGATTCATGATCATCTCAAGCATGTGCTCATTTCCCCACCTATGTGAAAATCGTTCAAGTAATACATTTTGCCTAAAATAGCATTTTCTTGGATTTATCTGTAACTCCCAACTTACTCCAAGAAATTTTAAAGACATTTATTTCTGAAAACAACACAACATAGCAAAATACTTAAACACTGTACTAGCCGACATTGTCACATGCAGTAAAAATGACTTTATGTGTGAGAGGTGATTTTGTTTCCATGGACGTGATATTTTCCGTAAGGTTAAGTTTGGTTTCTAATGTTGCTGGCGTTTTGTGGCAGATCCTAGGGGTTGGCTGTGCAAATAGCACTTTGAAAACACCACCTTCCTTTGTCTTCCTCCGTAAAGAGTCTGGGAAGCACTAATCTTCCCTTCCCAGGACCCTTCAGAGGTAGCAATGGCCAGGTGACCTGCAGGAGACAGGGACCTACAAGCAGAAGTCACTAGAGAGGGCCTCCGGCAATGGTTTGTTTTTAAAAAGTGCTGTCAGCTGCCCTCGTGGGGGACTTTGGCTCTCTGAGATCCAGCAGCCACCCTGCACCAATGTCGACCGGCACATTCAGGGTGATGGAGAAGAAAATTGGAGAGTCCGTGGTCTTGTGGTCTAACCCATTAATCTGTCTTCCTACCTCCATCTTTCTTGTTACATAAGGAAAATAAAGTACTTATTAATTTCAGCCAACGTTCATTGAACTTTTTTTGTTACTAGCAGCCAGAGGCAGTTAAATGACATTCACAATATTTGGTGACATTTACTATGACCCGTGAAAAGAGAACGGTTTAACTTCTGAGATTACTTCACTGTTTTGTGCTAGTTTGATTCATTGGTAGATTTATTGCCCACACTCAACCATGTCCATGTGATTATTTTTAAATAAGCGTAAGTCACCTTTGCTTCAGTCCAAATTAAGGGCGGCGATCGGGCAACGACTTCATTGTTCCCTTGAGAGCATGTGTCACACGTGTGTTTGTGGAACATGTGTTCCCGGAGGTTGCTGAACAGTCCGGGCCAGTGATTTTTGGGGCTGTCCCCTCTGGCTCTGCATCCCACTGCCCACAGGGTCTGGGAGAGCGTTTGCTAGCGGCGAGGGGCTTGACCTCTAGGAGCTGGTTGCTCGAGCTCCGTGCTCCACAAGGATCACGAGAACGGCCGCCTCTCACCCCTCCCCTGCCCAGCGAGTGCCTCGTCCTCGACCGGGTGCTGCCCAACGGCTCCTTCGCTGCTGCCCCATCACTTGCTCTGAAAGGCTCGTCAGGAAGTCCCGTCCCGCGTGGCTCAGACCGGAGGGCCCACGATGGGCAGGTGGAGGCCCCAGGTGGACCGGCGGCCGGGGCCACTCACGTAGACAGGTGCGGCGGCCAAGGCAAGAGGAGGTCTGCTGACCTCGGCGGGAATTAGAAATGCCTCGTTCTCTAAAGACCGAGAGTCGGTCTCTCCTTCCCAAAGCTCGCGGTCCACAGGAAAGACCACGATCGTGAGAGGCACCTCAGACACCACGGGTGTCACGTTCTGTCCCAGGAATGCGTCGCTGGATGAGTGACGGGCCAACCCGGACCGAGTTTCCCAAGCTGAAAGCCTTCTTCTGGCTCTTTGGCTTCGGTCCTCCGGAAACTGGGTGCAGTAATGCCAGGCGTTGGGTAAAAGATGGGAATTAGAACTGCAGAGCGAGTCCAGAGAGGCCGCCTCGTGCCGCACGGAGGGCCACAGCGCTGCCCTTGGCTGGTCAGCAGCCTGGCTTGTCCCCAAGGCCAGGCATCCCCAGCCCGACCGCAATGCAGGAGTGACCACTGGCTCCAACGCGGACCTTTGTGCATGGCCCGCGGGCCGCACACTCG
The DNA here is from genome assembly GCA_003508835.1 of Eonycteris spelaea. Taxonomy (NCBI): domain Eukaryota; kingdom Metazoa; phylum Chordata; class Mammalia; order Chiroptera; family Pteropodidae; genus Eonycteris; species Eonycteris spelaea. The sequence continues at coordinate 979,889 of PUFA01000002.1, read as the reverse complement.
GAGCGGGACACCGCAGAGGTGCAGTGCCGAGTGACTTCCCCTTGGGTGCTTGTTTTAAGGACATCGGACATTTAGTACTCGCTTTCGAATGCCTTCGACGAGACAGGTGTCTCCCCGGGGGCCTGTGGTGGCCATCCGTCACGGCCCGCTCAGACGCGAGGCAATGGCCTTCCCGGGGATAACGCCGAGTTCTCGGCCCTCCACCCCGGCTTCGTGTTTTCTGCCTGCCACCCTCTCAAGACAGCGGCAGTGGTGAGTGTTGATCCCATGATGGCGCCAGGAGCTGGCCTGGCTTCTTGGACCCTCCCCTGCACTTGGACGTGAAGCCTGCCCTCCTGCGGAAGGTCGGCCGTCTCCGGACCCATTGCTCAGGCTGCAGACATTTCACCTTAAAACCACCCAGAAATTCAGTCCTGAGTCACTTCTACGAACATTCCAGAAATGAGGCCTTGACTGGAACGTGGGTAGGTTGTGGATAAAACCCGCGTCGGAACTTGCCCTGGGCGACTGCGGGGTCACTGTGTGCGAGCCCACGGAGGGTGCCAGGGGGCCCACGACAGATGGCTGTGTGAGACGCGCATGGGAGCCGCGCTGGGGTGCTGGGGCGCTGGAGCGCTGGGGTGCGCTTCCCCCGCGCCCCATTCCGCCCCACAGGCCCGCGGAGGGATCTGCTGCAGGTGTGTTCGCCCTGAAATCCTGCGGGGCGTCCCCCCACGCCGCCCCGCGCGTCCCCGCCTCCTACCCGGCGCGCGTCCCCGCGTCCCCTCCCGGCCGCGTGCACACCGCCGGCCTCGTCTCTGAATTCAGCCTGACGCTGATGCTTCATCTCCTCTCCCATCCGTTAGGCCGTTACCCTTGGAACAGCTTCATTTTCCCTCAAAGTATTTTTATCTAAAATCTCATACATTTAAAAAATTCTGTTATTTCCCTCCACATAATGTAACCCTTGTGAGTGTAAGAATTGTATCGCGCGTGTCCAGTAACTCCGTCACCTAGCACAGGGCCTGATGCTCACCTGCCCCTCAAAACACTTGTATGTGAACACGTCGTTTATCTAGGCATTTTGCGCAGTCAGCGTCTAAGACGGAGCTGCGTTTGGCGTCTGCACGCGGTTTGGGTGCGTTTGTACGCATGCTGAGCGACGATTGCGTTTCAATGCCAAGAAGTTTGATTCTGCACGTTTTCCTCCGTAGGACATAAACGTATTCATTTTGTTTCATAAATGAGTTTTAGCACTAATTTAAGGTAAGACTATTCAAGTGGGTACACTGACTTAAATATTCAGAAGGGGGTGGACAGGCTCACTCGTGTGGTTCACATTAGAATCACAAAGGGGACGGTGAGCCGCACGTAGTGGCAGCAAGGACGTGGGTCTGTGGCCTGTGACCCCTGCCTTGTCCACGCGTCTGTGCCGCCCTGTGCACCCCTCACATCACAGGAGACAGAGCGCCTTCCCCTCAGGTTTAAACTACCCTTTTCAGAGCTTTTGTGATTAAAGGTTGGATGGAGTGAGTGTCCTTTTGAAACTCGATGGAAATGAACAGAAACATAAAGCCTTTTCATTGTTTTAATTGTTAAAAACAAACAAACAAACAAACAACACCTGTCCGTCGTATGCTTTTTAACAGTGCCTCCCATTTCCCGTTTTCAGAGATCGACAAGGGCGGGTGCGGGGACCCCGGCGTGCCGGCCTACGGGAGGCGCGTGGGGAGCCGCTTCCTGCACGGGGACACGCTGACCTTCGCGTGCCAGGCGGCCTTCGAGTTGGTGGGCGAGCGCACCATCACGTGCCAGCAGAACAACCAGTGGTCAGGCAACAAGCCGAGCTGCGTGTGTGAGTGTCCCCGGGGCGGGGGGCCAGGGAGAGCGCGCGCGCGGGGGTCGCCCTCAGGCCCCTGCGCCGCATGCCCAGCGGCGTGCGGCCCGCTGGGCTCTCGCTGACGGGCTGAGATCCGGGCGGCGGGAGACACCGCAGCGGAGACACTGTGCGGGCGGGCCCCCGCACGCAGGGCTGCGTCCGGGGCTGGCGGGCAAGCGGCCTCCGCGGGCGGTGGCTTCGTGGCTCAGGACGCTGGGTGGCAGGGGACGCAGCTCGTGCGCACGGGCGGCGGGAGCGCTGTGCGTTTCCGCGGACGAGCCGCCTGCTCCGTCATCCGGGGGGCGTTTTAATGCGGGGAGACGCGCGTGGCCGCCCCTTAGAAGCTTAGCGACGTCCAGACTGTGCACGCAGCGCGACGCGGCCTGCGAGGCAGAGCCGCAGCCCAGACACAGACCCCGCAGCTGGCTCCCCGCAAACGGGGGTAGAGGCGCGGAGAGGGGGGCTGGTTTTTATGTGCACGTTCTTAGAAGCAAGTTTCCCAGGAGATGCGCGTCGTCTCCGCCCAGACCGGGTCTGAGCTCCCGAGGTATTACTTCCTAATAGTCACCCTGTAAGGAGTAAGGAGCGTGAGGAAAGCGCCCTTGACGGGACGGCGAAACCACGAAGCGGAGACTCGTGTCATTTTCCGGACCCCGCCCCGCGGCCCTCGGTTTCTGCTCTCGCGAAGGCGCGAGGTTGTGCGAGAAACGCCTGTGTCCGCGCAGGGGCCGGTCCCCCTCGCCAGTGCGGGGCCGGGCTGCCGCGCCGAATGGGGTCCCCTCCTCCGCATCTGGGGGAGAGACGGGGTCGCGGCGCAGGCGGGGATGCGGGGCCCTGGCCGGGGGCGGCCCGCCCGGCCCCCCGAGACGCGGGGTGAGCCCCGTCGTGTCTCCACAGTCTCCTGCTTCTTCAACTTCACCGCGTCGTCGGGCATCGTCCTGTCGCCCAACTACCCCGAGGAATACGGAACAACATGAACTGCGTGTGGCTGGTCATCGCGCCGCCGGGCAGCCGCGTGCACCTCATCTTCCACGACTTCGACGTGGAGCCGCAGTTCGACTTCCTGGCGTGAAGGACGACGGCGGGTCCGAGGTGACCGGTCCTCGGCACCTTCTCCGGCAACGAGGTGCCGGCGCAGCTGGCCAGCAGCGGCCACGTGGTGCGCCTGGAGTTCCAGTCCGACCACTCGACCACGGGCCGCGGCTTCAACATCACCTACACCAGTGAGCGCGGGGGGGGGTCCGGGGCAGCCCCCCACGCCCGAGGGCGGGCGCACCCTCCGCTCCCTGCCGTGGGCGCCTGCCGGCCCTCGCGCTGTCCCCTCTCCTGCCCGCCCATCCCCACCCTCCCTCCTCCCCTCCGGCCCTTCCTTCCTCCCTTCCTTCTGTCCTTCTGCACTTCCTCCTTCCACCCACCCCGCCCCCAGGCACCCTCAATGCAAAACACTTGCCTAGGGACGAAGATGGGGCATGGGGGGGGGGGCGGGAGCCACAGATTAGAGCCCTAGGGCTTGCGTCTACTTAGTGGACTTTGATAAGACCGCTGATTTTTCTTTGCCTCGGATCCCTCATTTGCCAAATAGATTAGATTTAAGAACCTCTACTCAAGTGCACTGTTGAGGGAATAAAGTAAGTGTCCTGTGAAGTATGATTTATAAGTTGTCATTCACCACCTGCTTCTCCTAGGCACTGTGCTCAGGCTGGCCAGTAACTGTTTTGAACGTCACAGTAACTCTGGGATGCAGGCTTGATAGTCCCCATTCTGTAGAGATGGCTGGTAATTCAAACGGGACCCAGGGTTCTGACCAAGACACCCCTGAACCCAGGGCCCGCCCCCAGCTCTCTGCCTCTCCTGCTCCTCCTCGTGGACAGGAAACGTGCCGTCAGGCTGCCAAGTGCTGCACGCCTGACAGTTACACCTGCGTATCCACCTGTCTCACTCACTCTAGATAGCAAATCCTGTGTAGTTAAAGTATCTATCTATACGTACATCACTGAAATTTAACAGTAAATTGTTGTATAAGTAGCTTCCGTTTCCTTTTTAAACACTTACAATTGATGTTTGAGCGTTTAATTCTGCTTTCATTTTCCTTCCCAGCGTTTGGTCAAAACGAGTGCCACGACCCTGGTGTCCCCATCAACGGACGGCGTTTCGGCGACAGGTTCCTGCTGGGGAGTTCCGTCTCCTTCCACTGCGACGACGGCTTTGTCAAAACCCAAGGCTCAGAGTCCATCACCTGCGTCCTGCAGGACGGGAACGTCGTCTGGAGCGCCGCCGTCCCCCGCTGCGAAGGTGCGGCTTCGCGGTTGCTTCTGAGTTATTTTATTATTATTATTATTATTATTTTTGACGTGGAGCATCTGTCTGAAAACAAACAGCTGTCTCGGCTTCCTGGGGCTGCCATGACAGAGGCCCCCAGACCTGGGGTGCGCACGACAGCGACGTGTAGTCTCTCGGTCCTGGCCGGGCGGGGTCCTCCCAGGGCCACGGGGCGGAGCTGCCCCGGGCCTCGCCCCCGCTCCCGGGGTTTGCCGGCCATCTCGGGGTCGCTCAGCCTGCAGAAGCATCAGCACAGCCCTCTCGCTGAGAACGCGTCTGTGTCCACGTTTCCTCTGTCCACCGACAGCGGTCATGCTGGATGAGGGCCCCTCATGGGACGCCCCTTAGCTGGTCACATGCACAATGACCTTACACCCAAAGAAGATCACATCCTAACGTGCTGAGATTAGGAATTCAAAATACGAACGTGGGGGACGTCATTCAACCCATAACATATTCACCCATATTTTGAAATCTCCAGTCTGGTTACCTGTGTAAAAACAAACACACACATACACACAAACAGAAAACAAGGAGGGCATCCCTCTAACGTTTATCAGGTAAAATAGGCTGTGTGCTCACACCGCCCCCACCCGGACGATCTGCACGTGATGGGTGAAGCAAAGCTTTTCGCCAGTCGACACTGAGCAGAGACTTCGTTAGGGGTCAGTACGTTTGTTTATTCTGGCAGAATTTTCTGGATGCCAGCAGACTGTGGGCGTACATTATGTGGTTCTGGATAAAAGATGCTCTTCTTTATTTGTCTGCCTCTAACCTGCCTGTATTCCTGGCATGGCTCAGTGTCATTAAAAATGCAGGTTATTAAGGGGGAAAATAATTGTATAAGAAAGCATCATTAACTCTATGGCAGCAAATTTTAAAGTTCAAAGAAAATTGGTATTTTCCTAGCAAAGTATAAATTGCGCAAAGTGACCCAAATAAAAAGTGCAAACTGTGAATAAACAAAGTACCATAAAAAGAGATTTGAAAAAAAAAATTAAAGATTGAAAAAGACACAGTCACCACAGAGGTGCATAAGTAAGTTCTATATTCCAAGTATAGGGGACTTTGGGTTTGGGAATATTGTTACAGACAATGGCAAAGATGGACTAACTCTTGTGTAACATTATATAAAGCCAGCATTAATGTAACATATCCGAGCCAAATAATTATATTAAAAATAAAGCTATAGAAAAGCATGCATAATTAAGAAGGGTTTATTTTAAGGATATAATATTAGGTAATGTGTCAAATAGTAAATAAAGGAGACTCGCATTCTGAAGGCCGTTTCACGATTCGCTTTCTGCTGTCTCCTCTGTGATGTAACTGTCACCGGTGCTGCTCTCCAGCTCATCTGGATGCTGCGTCTCCCCCAGTGGGACTTCCCTCCCCGCCCCCCCTGTGTGATGGGAGCTCGCATTGGGTCCCGGCCAGTCAGGTGTGGGTGGCAGTGATGTGGTCCACTTCTGGCCCAGAGAGCCTCTCACTGCCAGCTCAAGGCCCGGTCCCTGTGCCGTGGCCCGCGGGAGGATGTTTCGTGGGGCGGAGTCCCCAGGCAGCCACCCTGCAGGAGCGTGACTCTCATTTCAGCTGCCACATTTGTCACCCCAGCACCCCTGGTCTGTGCCGGCCAATGGGCGGACTCAGCATCGTCACATACGCGTTCAGGGTTTGCGTCTGTTCACGTGCAGTGCAAAGATTATGTGTCTACTTCCTCAGGGTCGAGGGATAAGAGTTCTAAAGTGGACTGTAAATTATAGTGATATGTAAAAGACAAGATTTAGTAAAAATAATCCGTGACAGTTTAGGCGCATTCCCAGAAATACAACAACTCCAAAAACATTTTAACGCATTGTTGTATACATGTGGGAACTAAGACTTTTAGGAAATAATGTATCTCGCAGATTCAGAAGTGTCTCATGTATCTTTTTAAATCCATGTTTGCTATATGTTTTCTCAGACAGTATCTCTGGATAGTTAAACATGAAGGAAGTAAAATTGATATGCTTAATAATAAAAACTGATAACCTTAGTTCACTCGGGAATAAGTTTTGCTTTGACACTTGAACGTAGATCCGGGAACACCCGGGAGCAGGTCCCTGCTGCGCGTGCGCGGTCGCGGTCCCCCCCGCCCCCTCCGCCAGCTACCCGCTCACGCCCACCTGTCGTCTTTCAGCCCCGTGCGGCGGTCACCTGACGGCTGCGAGCGGTGTCATTCTGCCTCCGGGTGGCCAGGATACTATAAAGATTCTTTAAACTGCGAATGGATCATTGAAGCGAAACCGGACACTCGATCAAGATCACTTTCGATAGGTAAGGAAAATCCTTTCGTTTCTTCATTTGGACCTACGGACCCATGCGTGTCCCATGCTGTCACTTACGTGGGGCTCAGAGCTCAGAGAGGTGGCTGTGGCCCATCGGTTCCCCGAAGGAGTTCACTCGGAAGAACCAGGCGCTCGCTTGACGAGTTCGTGCTCCTTTAGTCTTACCTTTCGAGCCCCCAGTCGCGCGCCCTGCAGGGGTGGGGTCCTGGGCGACCTTCGCCTGACCTCGGTCGCCGACTCTGGATATGGACCGGCAGGTGGAACACACGGTGTTGCTGTGATTGCACCTGGCGGCTCCTCTGGTCCCTGTGGGAGTGTGGGAAGTCAGCTCTTCTGTGCTGGGTCCCTGGAGTCTGGAGGGTGGCTTCAGTTTGCAGACAGGGTGGGGGTGGGTGGGACGGGTTAGTCACTGGCTAACTGTCCAGGGCGCCCTCCCAGGAGCAATGTGTGGCAAAGCCTCTCCACGATTCGGGCGATCACCTGAACGCATCTGCTCTTGTTGTTTTTCATGATAATACATGTTGCCCTTTGTCTCAACAATGAAGTCAATTTGATGATTAGAAACCAAAGATGCTCTGGGACACATCACACGCTTTAAAATCTAAGGACACATCACCATTTAGTGCCCCAGGCTTAATCTGACCAACCTTGGGCCTCCTCTAAAAATGACCTTCTTAACTAGATTGAGTTCTGGATTTTAATATTCAGAATATTATAACATCTCGAGGCAGATGACATTCTCATATTATCTTCATTTGTTTCCACTAGTTTTGTAACAATAACTTTCATGCAGGAGAAGTATTGGGCAGGAGTTGAATTAGCTCTTAGTAATTATTTGAATTTGAAATCACTGTATTGCGACTTTTCTCTGATAGGGTACTAATAATCCCCACTAGGATAATGCCTCAGAAGAAAAGGCAAGTTTTGGCTCATGTCTCCATCCAGTTGGGAATGGATCGTGTGTGTAATGTTGATCGCAGGGAGAACATCAGCTCTGTGACAGTTCAGGGAATTAAGTCAGCTTTGCCGCTAATGCGTAGCTTTTGGAGGCTGCGCGGAGAAAGTGAACACGCATCCTGGTCCCTCGCAGGGCGTCGAATCTGTCATTTAGCAAAAACGGGGCTTTCTCAGCCCAGTCGGGGGCAGCTTATTAGCGCTGTTTTCAGTCTCCTGAGCAAAGACGCTCACATAATTATTCTCCATTTTGCTTTTTCAATATTATTGAGCTGTGGTATGTTGCTGAATTCCATTTTTAAGTACCAGAATTTCTAATATTTTCTGACATTTGCAATTTTTGCACAGCTCTTTAAAAGATTAATCTCATGGCGCGTCTTAGCTTACCCCCGGAGTGTGGCAGACGTCCCGATGAAGGAAGAGTTTGCACGGGCAGATTTTGAACTCTGCAGGGTTGACACCGTCATGTCGCCGAATAGGGAGAGACATTTGGGGTTTTGTCTTTCCAAGGTTATCTTGGAAGTCTTCCAGCCATCGAGGTGTGCACTTTATCTGCCCTGGCTGTCGCTAAATGAAGGTGTGAAAACCTGCGTGAGCAAACATTTCAAACACACTTGCCTGGACTTCTGGAGTTTGAGCTCAGAAACAGGATCTTTTGAGAATGACGTGAACAGTGAAAAACAGAGCTGCACAGTTCACCCCAAACGCCCAGCCATGCCCTCGGCCGTTCCAGAAGTGGGGGGCCGGAGCAACCCAGTGGCTTCTGAGCGTGCGCGGTCCCGTGCAGGCGCTGGGGTGTGGGCGTGGCTTCATGGCAGGGGTGGGGCCTCTGTGGCCACGCCCTTTGGTCTTTGCCAGTCTGCTGTCCCCAGCCTGCTGTCCCCGGCCTGTGGCTGGTGGGCACGATGCAGCACAGGACTGACCTGACATCCAGCTCTGCAGGCCCCGCGGGGCGCAGAGGCTCCCTGGGGCACGGCCGGCCCCCGAGGCCTGGGTGGCGGAGCGACGGAGACGGGGCCCCCAGGGAGGGGCACCTCGCTGCATCGAAGGGGCCGGAGGGGCGGCGACGGGGCGCGCGCTCTGCTCGCGGGGGTTCGCGGGCGGCGCAGGCGCGCGGCCCCCCACTCCAGGCCGGCACCGCGGGTCGGGCTCCTGCGTGCCCGGTGTCCGCGACCGCGCCCCTGACAGCGCGCGGAGCGGCCGTCGCCGACCTGCGATGCATCCATTCGCTCAGTTGTGCAAGCGAGTCTGGCTCGCGGCGCCGCCATCCGTGCCGGGTCACTGTCGCCTTCAGCGTTTGCGCCTGGCAGGATGTCCGTGTGGGGGAAGGGTGTCGGGGGGAGGGCGCAGGGGGGAGAGGGGTGCAGCCGGGGTGGGCGGGGGATGGGGGGAGGAGGTGTCAGGGGAAGGGGCGGGGTGTGGGGGGATGTGGGGGGGGCCGGGCACCTCCTCTTCAGGAAAGCGCCGTCCTCGTCGCGGCCCACGCCCACGCGCCTGAGCCACTATGGACACCGGCTTCTTGTGACATCCCTGGGTTTTTGCTCATCCGCGGCGGTCGGGGGCTCCGCGTGTCCGCGCTCACCGCCCTCACCTGTCCGCAGGTTTCAGACCGAGGTGAACTACGACACGCTGGAGGTGCGGGACGGGCCGGCCGCCTCGTCGCCGCTCATCGGCGAGTTCCACGGCACGCAGGCGCCGCACTTCCTGGTCAGCACCGGCCCCTTCCTGTCACTGCTCTTCTCCACGGACAGCAGCCGGGCCAGCGTGGGCTTCCTCATCCGCTACGAGAGTGAGTGTCCCGTCGCGCGTGGGGCGCCACGTGGCCGCAGACCACCGCTGCCGCTCGGCAGACCCCCCTCCTGACAGAGCGCAGCTTGGGGACTTTTTGGTTTATTGTAAAGTAAAATCCGAAAACACAGCAGCAGGGAACCTGTCCCCTCCCTGCATGATGCGACAATAGGTTTCTGCCTTAGAAACTAGAAACGCCCCTGCTGGCCCCGGGATCTAGCCAGGGGCACAGCGCTAGGATTGCCCATCCTGAACTGTACTGTTTGCTGGAAAACATAGTTTGGCCATCGCAGTTCTCGCCGGCGAGTCACAGACACAGCTTTACTGCGTAGCGATGAAGAGAGGACCCAAAACCCCGCAGAAGTTTACCAAGTGACAAAACTGTTAATATTAACAATGGTCATAAACATTTAGGGATACTCGTCAGGAATATTGAAAAGCAGTGGCTGAAACGTCACGGCGCGGTGTATTTTGCGAGGCCGTTCCCATGTCACGTGCGCCCTCGCATTGTCTCCATGGGTCCAGCTAGCTTCACCACAAGCCTGTCCCCCCCCCCCTTTTAATGTGATGTGAGCAAACCCTGAGTTTAAGGGCACAGGCATGCAAAGTCTGCACATGCTGCTGGTTCTGCACCCAAGGGCCAGTTCGGGGAGTTCCCAGGATGGCCTCGGCTTTGATAACTTGCTAGGAAGAGCCCACCGGAAGCTGTCACACGCGTAGCCACATCCGTCATTTGAAGGCGTTCAGTTAGAGCCGGCCGAGGGCGAGACATGGGGCGTGGGAGCTGCGGGGCAGGTCAGACTCGAGAGTCAGGAACGGTGCCACCGTGCCCCCCTGCCAGCCGCAGGGCGTGACAGCAGGCACAGGGTGCTGCCAGCCCACGGCGTCACCTGCGCTCTGTGTCCACAGAGTTCGTTGGTGTTTCCCTGCGTGGTGGGCGCCTTCGACTGAACCTGGCCTGCAGGGTGGAGCTCGGTCGCCAGCGGCCCCCTCCCTGCAGGCTGGATGGAAGTCATTCTGCGCCAGGGGCCCGCCTCCAGGCCCGGGCCACTGTGAACCCTCAGGTGTGGTCCCAGGGGCCTCATGAATGGCAGACTCCCGCCACGCAGGGCTCACCCAGGTTAGGCGGATGCCTCCCAGGTAGAGCTTTCTTGAGGCCACTCTCCTTACTACGCAACTTTGGTAATGGCTCAGGTGTCCCACCCATGCCCCTCCCTGTGCCTAGTGAGTCACCTTTTCTTTACCAATGAAGAAATATCACTTATTCATTTTAAGAAGTCACTCCTTGTTCATATTTATGCATTTGACTTCATGAAGGAAGGTGCATGCATAAGCTATATCGCTCAAAGTATAATGGTGTAGCAGTGTTAGCCCTGAGAGCATTTGGGGGACCAAACAGTCTGAATATTGGTGATGATTCAAGATTTGTGATTCATAGTTCGAGTCCTAACTGATTTTCCGAACCTTACTGAGTGATGCGGGACAATAGTGAGGTCTTTTATTTCTTTCTTTGCATTTGTGTGCATCACCATGACATCCTCTCTCCTCTTCCCATTCTCCTTATTGTAAAATATGTGTCAGTCTAAAAATACATAGAAATGTAAGAGTAATGGCGTGACTACACCTGATTTTCATATAACATTTTACTTTTTAGTATCTTTTAGCGTAGGCAAGTTGTAGACATCTTGAAAGTGGCTGGCTTAAAGGCACATTTTAAAACCACATATGAATTTATGGGATGCAGTTTTAGAAAATCAACCAGAGGACAGATTTAATTTGTATTACATGTGTGTGGGCTTAGGTGTAGGTATGCATGTACATAAAAGCCTTCTGAAGTATGACAGCCAAAATCTAACTGGAACATAAAATATCAAAAGAAAGGGAAGAGGGGAAGGGAAGGAGACAGGAAAACAGGAAAAGATGTAGTTAGACTTCTTTTACTACAGATTATTGATTTTCAAATGAAGAAGAGTAAAATTCAAAGAGGTTACCAAATTATTCATTTGCACTATTAGATATCTGGTAAATGATGGAACAATAGACATCTCTCTGCTGAAAAACATAGTTAAATATTATTTGAAAATGTACTTTTTTACATGAATGGATTATTGGATTCACTGGCATAATTTCCAAACCCGATCATGGCTGGGAATATTTCAATGTATTAGGGCACAGATATGTTTTCCTTTTTCCATAAACCAGAATGACCCTATTTGTGTGTTCCTTCTGGGCATCCAGGCGTGACTCTCGAGTCAGACTCCTGCCTGGACCCGGGGTCCCCGTGAACGGCCATCGGCACGGCAGCGACTTCGGCATCAGGTCAACGGTGACTTTCAGCTGCGACCCCGGGTACACGCTGAGCGACGACGAGCCGCTCGTGTGCGAGAGGAACCACCAGTGGAACCACGCGCTGCCCAGCTGTGACGGTAGGTGGGCCCGTGGCCGGGCACTGGGGGTGTCCTGCGGGGCGGCGCCCTGCGCGTCCTGTGGGATTTCTCCCTGAAAAGGCGTCGCTAGTTAACACTTGAAATTTACCTGCCACGTTTCCCCTGGAGTGGAGCATCCGTTTAGAAACGAAGAATGAACAACGATGGGCTGTCCTCCAGCTCTGCTCCAAACGCTCAGACGAGCCGAGCTGAGTCAGACGCGTCCCGTTCCCGTGGCGGTCACAGAAGACGGCACAGGGACCCGTCGTAGATGAGCGTGTTCTGCGCCATCAGCCCTAATTCTCCTCTGGTCCGGGCCAGCGTCAGACAGCTTCCTCCAGGCCTGCCCAGCACGTCTGAGTCTCCCTGTCTTGCTCTCGGCCCTGGCCAAGCTCCGTCCCCAGGAGCACTCGCTGTGGGGCAGGGAGTTCTCGAGCACTCTCTATGCTACCAGCCGCCCCTCGTCCTTCACGGATTTGGATTATTGGAAATCATCTGGGAGTCTCAGAATTAATAACATTCTTAATAATTGTGTTATTGTATTACTCACCTGTATATTATTCAGCATATAGTTTTGACAAGGTAAACAAATAGGTTAGCAGTGATCATTTACGAAACAAAGTTAGGGACTCTGCCTCTGACCGTGAAGACAACCGCACGTTAGCATCGTTTGTACGTGAAAGAACATCGGTGAACACGTTTGCATTCTCAGCACTTGGTGTAGACCGCGGGCGTTTCTACTCAAGCATGACGTGTCTGCATTCATGGAACGCCTCGACGTCGTGTAAGTGATGCACCAAAAGTCATAGGTTTATGGGACAGTCCTTTTGAGCTTTGTCACCAGGGTATTAGCCTAAACTGTAGTTGGGACTTTGGGAGAGAACCCGCCATGTTGGGTGTGTGAAGAACCCGCACACCAGGAGCAGGAGGCTGGCCCGCGGCAGACCCTCTGCGTGGGGGACGTCGCCGGTGTTCAGATAACTCCCAGGTCCTGTTGACCCCATTCTTCTATTTACTGATCTCAAATGAGCTGTTGATGCAGAAACGTGCCCCACAGTGAGACACACTAGGAGCTTCGAGAACGGTCAGGATGCACATTCCCAGTTCCCCTGTCTTCCACTTTCCTGAAAGAAAGTGGCAGAGGAATCCGACGAAGCGCATGCACATAAATGTAAACGAATCCTCATCGGGAACAGTGAGAACCTCTTTCCCTTGTCCCCAGGGGGACTTATCAAAGATACCCCTTCTTTTCAAAGTGAATGAAAAAAGATGAAGACTTGGGAATAGTAGTTACGCGTAAAGTATTCTAGGAAAATGTGTCTCTTCATTTTCATCCTTTTTTACATTAGACCTTAAATAAGCTCTAAAATAATATATCACCTTAACAAATATATAGAGAACCATAATATAAATAAATTTACTTGTAAAACATATCATAATCAATAATAAACTATCAGAAAAAGTCCCATGAAAGTCAAGAACAGGTCAATGTGCTCAATGTCAGAAACATTATTTACCATTATTCAGAAGATCCTAACTAATGGAGAAATTTAAGAAGGTGATATGAATTCTAAATATTAGGAAGGGAAGATAATGAACTTCAGCAAAAAGTCCTCAATAGGTAACTGCATTAAGGATAGACACATTCTCAAGTAAGAGGTGCCTTGTTATAAGTATTATAGGAATACAAACACACACACACACACACACACACACACACATACACACGAGTCAGGCATAAGCATATCTAACGACATGTGAAGGCTTATATTTTAAAAAATTAGAAATTTACAGTAGAACACAAAATGACACCCTAATCAATGGGAAAACCACTAGGTTTCTCCATGGGGAGAATGACATTTAAACCCACAATTTTTCTACACATAAAGTTTTAAATTTAATAAAATCTAATTAAAATTCATTTGAACTTTGAAAAAAATTTATAATATATAAAATTACTCTGGAATGGGAAAGCCTGAAGACATAGGAAATGTATTTAAGAATGAAAGGAGGGGCAATGCTAACTGATACTAAAGCACACCGAAAATTAGTGACAGTGGAAACAGTGTGAAATCAGTGTGGAAATGCCCACATCAGGATTCCGGTCACAGATCAATCCCTGGCCGAGAACTCAACTTATAATAAAATTTATGATAAAATCATTCCAAATCAATGAGGAAGGATCACCTAGTTAATGAATTGTGGTGGTCAAATTGGATACCTGATTGGATTTTAAAAATAAAAGTTATACAGTTGATTAAAGATGGACACAAAGATTCAAAACTTAAAATCATTATTTGAAAATACAGTAGAATATTAAGGCAAACTTCTATTGAGTGTGTGTGTGTGTGTTATATATATATATATACACACATACATACATATATATATATACATACATATATATATATTTCATTTTTTATATAAATATAAGCACATAGCTTAGTCGTCCTGAGAAGAGATGATGGAAGATCAATACCATACAGATCGATATTGGACCACTGGCGGCCTGCCCGCCGGCCCAGAAGCAGGAAGGAGGAACGCGCAGGAAACGGCCCGTCCGAATCAGGGTTCACGCATGAGCAGACTGTGGAGCTGCGGGTCAGGCTGCGGGAGCGGGTGGCTCTCCTGGCGGGGAGGGGTGACAACACGGTGCACCCCGTGATTCCGGGGTTTGGAGGATGGGTGGACAGCTCCGGGCCGTCGTCAAGGAGACGGGGATGGGCCGTGTGTGTCTGCGAGGCACTGTGGCGCCCTCGGACCAGCACCTGCACGCTCGGCCTTTCCATGGCACTGTAGCTGGGCCACCGCACCTGCTCAGCCACCGCACCTGCTCAGCCACGCACCTGCTCGGCCACCGCACCTGCTCGGCCACCACACGGGCTTCAGCATCTCCTAGCACACGTTGGCGTAAGTTGGAAAGTTAAACCTCCCGAGGGATTGGAAGCAAATTATTTGCTTAGCTTTCGCTTTATTGGAACCTATGTCAGAGAATGCTAAATTTATGATAAAAGGCTATGAATAATCAGCAACCTCGGGAAGATTTCGGGTGCGATGAGAGAATTTTAGTCAGTCACGGCCGCCTGTTTTCATTTAGCCTACGTGTTATTCTTCTTGCCTTTCCAAATCTTCATAATCTCGTAAGCCCCATGAGTTTTGATTGTAACAAATGAAGCGTCGATAGGATTTTTAAACCTTTAAAATGTCCCAGCGCCCAGAAAGGAAAGAAGAAATCAGAGTTAATTCAACACTTCATATCCTGAAGAAAGTTAAGGTCGGGGAGAGCTGCTCCTGTCCGTGACGTTGTTTTTACTGTTCACTCCTCATCATGCTCAAGTTTTGGAGAAACGATGTGGCCATAGGCATAAATGGTCCTTTTTTTGGTGAAAGACAAATGCAAGGAGGACTTTGGGGAAAAATGTTCATTCGGGGAACATTCCCGTAGACCGTTTCCTCTCGCCATCCCGGTTGGAAACCGCTGTGTAGCGGCCGCCGTTGAGGAGCTTATGATGTGTCAGCACGCGGAGAGGAGAGGCCTGTGTTTTCCGTCCCCCGGTGGAGCGAGCGCTTTATTAGAAGAAGGAGAAGGAACAACGTAGTTACCTCCTGGACTCGTGAAAGGCATAGGGGACGACTCCCGAGACGCGTCTTTAAGAGCAGGGTCGAGAGGAAGGAACCGGATTCGGAGCGAAGGCGTAGGGAGAATCAGGCCTGCAGGCTTCGGGGGTAGAAGTGAATTTGCTGCGGGAACGTCATGGTGCAGGCGGTTCGAGGCCGTGCATGCCGGTCCCGTGAGCACAGGGCTGACGGCAAAGGCCAGGCGGGACGCTGGAGTGCGGGGTCCCCCAGTGGCCCCCGCGGTCCTCCGAGAGGGGAGCTGAGGGCGCTGGGCAGGGCGGGAACCACGGCCAGCCTCAGGTGGACAGCCTCGCTCAGCCACCTTGTTTGTCGTAGGGTTTTTACGATTTCTTTTGAGGAAAGGTTCCAATAGGATGGACGGGGGGCGGGGGTGGGGGGAAGTGACTGCCATAGGACATAGAGAGGCTACGAATCATTCGAAATGCAAAGTAGCTTCGTACGTCTTTGCCATAAACAGAACTTTATTAACAGTTTCAAGGGAAAAGGGGAATAAAGGACAAAGAGGAAGGCAGCCGGCGGCAGACTGCGCACGCTCTCGGCCTCGTGAAGGAGGCGGCGAGGGCAGGGACCGAGGAGCTGAAGCAGGCAAAAAGGCTGAGGCACAGCAGTTACCGACGGCCCGAGAACCCGGCCGTGGCCAGAGGCGTCCTCGCCAGCGGGTG
This sequence comes from Eonycteris spelaea, assembly GCA_003508835.1. Classification (NCBI taxonomy): domain Eukaryota; kingdom Metazoa; phylum Chordata; class Mammalia; order Chiroptera; family Pteropodidae; genus Eonycteris; species Eonycteris spelaea. Next base: position 963,919 of record PUFA01000002.1, on the reverse strand, counting down.
AGGGGCGCCGGGCAGAGGCGTGACCCCGGCGCGGCATGGGCTGCAGTGGGCATGGGGGTTCCGAGCTCACGGCCTGCGGCTGAACCCCTATCCGCTGTGAGGCTGGGGTTCGCAGTGTGGAAACAGGAGGCGTCTTCCAGGGAGGGAGCGGAATTCGCCATCGTTGAGTCCTCCCCGCCCCCGCCCCCTGCCACGGAGACCATGACCACGGCCTGTGACAAAGCCACGTCTTCCCCCAGCCCGGGGAGTGAAGACGCTCTCGCTGTGCTTACAGCCGGGGCTTCGGCCGCGCGGAGCGGCGGCTCGCGGTTGGGAGAGGCCCCGGGCGGGGTCCGGGCCACGGGGACGCCCGCGAGGGCAGGCGGGCCCCAGCTGCAGGGCACGTGGCGGTCCCGGGCTCCGCGGGGCGACGAGCAGGGCCAGGGGCCCGGCAGGAACCTGGGCCGACAGCCCGTCGCAGGGCCGGCCGTCGCCTCCGGGTGGGTGACGGCCTCCCGCGCGCCCTCCGCCCTCCGCCGCCGCTTTAAACGGTTGAGTCCCGCGGGCGTCCTGGACAGCGGCGTGGACGTGCATCCTTACTCTGCTGCTCGCCCAGACCCCCTCTGAGTTTGGAAACGAGTTGAGCCGAGCTTACCTCTTCCTATGGCCGTCGCCTGCCGGAACGTAAACTCGGCAGGGATGGGCAGCTGCCCCTCTTAGCTTCTGCTGCATGGTCAGGAGCCAAGGTGCTTGGGAAAGAGCAAGTTCCTCAGTGCGAAACTTGCAGAGGCCAGCGGGCAGGCGGGCGGGTGGAAGCAGAGGGTCGGAGATGGAGCGAGCCGTGGGTGGGCGGCATTCCTGCTGGGAACACCCCAGTGAGTGTCACCTCTCCTGTCCCCTCGCTCCTGTACTTCGTGGCCCTCCACACAGGGGTCCCAGTGTGTGGTGTCTCTGCGTCTGACGTGGGTGTGGTGATGTAAATAGAGAAGTAAAATCCAAGACATCGCAGCCTCAGGGGCGTGAAGGTAAAATCTCACTTCTCCCGCCGCCCAGAAAAGTCTGCAGCGTGTGTAGACGCCGGCTGTGCTGATCCGGGTTACGTGTGGTCCCCTCTGTAGCTCTGCAAAGGGAACACAGGTGTGTCCAGGTGTGAGCACAGGTACGGAGTCAGGCGGGCATTAAATGTGTTTCACTCCCTCTCGCTTCGATCTCAGGTGAGACTCAATGCAATTCTCTGTACCTCGATCTCGTTTGCTGAAAAGAAAAAGTGTAGCCTCTGTGACATCACGTTTATTCAAAGACGTCGCCGGGTAAACGAGCCCGAGCTGGGTTTACGCACACGTGGGTCAACACGAGCCGCCGGCCGCCTGCCTGTGACGTGCGTCGCGCTCCGGCCCTGAACGGCCCCTCCGTGGGGTCGGGTGGCGATTCCTGGACTCTGGGGAGTGGACGGAAAGGGGACGTGGTCAGAGCAGGCTCCCCGACCCTGGGCAGCGCCCCAGCGCCCAGCGGACGGCCGACGACGTACCTGGCAGGCGTCGGGACAGAGGCCGAAACAAGTGCTGAAGAATTTGATCATTTTAAATGTCGCCAGATAGAGCGTTAATCTGCTGGTTTCTATAGCACACGTGGCCGTTAGGGTCACGAGAACCGCCAGGGACCTGGGCGTGTGACCAGTTCTGCACGAGCCGTTTTCATTCGCGGAGGTGACGTCCTTGCGAACAGCCTGACAAGTCGACGTGCAGAGAGGCGGGGTGACAGGTCGCCGGGCGCGGCTCACGCCCCAGCGGTCTGTGCCCGGCTGGTCCCACCCGCACTGCCCGCGGCCACTCAGCTCCCACCCCCGCCCCGAGCTGTCCGCGTGGGACCGTGCCTGGCTTCGGCCTTGTATCTGCACCTCCCTCGCGGTGTTGGCCCCATCCAGCCGTGCCCTCGCGCCTGCCCCCCGGCAGACCTCCCCGTGGGACCCGGGCTTGGGCAGCCAGGTGCGACGCCAGCCCCTCTGCACGGTGTCTGGGAGGCGGCGAGCGTCATGTACCCAGCGGACCGGCCACGGCCAAAACCTGCCTCTGTAGATGTCCCTTCGCCTTCGGCCATTCCGCACCCAGCTGAAGCTCTCAGTCACCCCGGCTCCTCCTGAAGGTCATGGCGCTGACGTGCCGTTCATGAGAAAACCCCACTGGTCCCACTGCAAACCGTGGCCAGGCTCCTCGGTGATCTGTCCCCTGCCACGCCCGCCCCATCCCCACACAGCGGCCACCCCGTCAAGCAGAAGCCTCAGTCGGCACGGGGCGTCCCCCATGCTGGACCCTCCAGCGACCCGTCACCTCCCTGGAGAACTGTCGCCCTCACGACGGCCGACAAGGCCGCACAGGACCCGGCGTTAGACGCAGCCCCCTCCGCTGCCCTCCTGTCCTTGCTCGCCTTCCCAGCTACACTGTCCCCTCCCCCGGCCAGCCACTCTCCACCTGTCCCTGCCACTTTCTTTCCGCCTCGGTCGTCCCCCAGAGAGCGCGAGGTCCCCTCATCTCCACTGTGTCCTTCCTCATAGGTCGCCTCCTGAGTGCGGCCCCCGGGCACCCCACTTATAGAGCCCCGACCCCCACAGGTTGGACGGCCCGTGGGTCTTTCCTCCCACCTGTCGCCTGCCCGCATCGCATCTAACCCGCTGCTTTGCTGCGTCGTGGGCTCACGTCCTCCCCTCCACCTGCGTGCGGTGGGGTGTGGCAGGGTGCAGCGGGGTGGTGGGGTGCGGCAGGGTGGGACGCCGGCCCCTGGAGCGAGGGTCGTGGTCTGTCTGCACGTTTTCCTCTTTGCTCCGCTGAGGACAGATCCCGTGTGGTCGCACCTGCTCCGGGACTATTTGTCAAACATACTAATTTCAAATAGCGTATTAACGTTACCTTTTTCATAGTGAAGCGTAGGGTTGATGTGATTGTAGGCTGCACAAATCTTAAGCTGTTAGCACGTTCCAGAACTCATTGGAAAGTTCCCCTTAGAATACACGATGAGGAGTAGCCCATTTTCCATCCATGAGCTCATTCTTTTGCACATGTCATTGGGGAACTGGCTTTTAGGACACGTGGTTCAGGATGCTCACGTGACCAGCAGAGTCATTCCAGGCACAGTCAGTTGAGGCCGGACCGTCTCACCCGCTCAGGAGAGGAGGAGCGAGCGGAGCCTCACAACGGGAACCCTGAGGCTTCATCCCGACAGAGCGCTCTGCGCCTGAGACGGGGCTCTGTGTCCTGCACGGCGCTGACTCAGCAGAGCCGCGGCCCGGGCGCCGTCTGCAGGCCGGTCGCCCGCGACTCAGAAGCAGCAGCCGACTTCCCGCTCAGATCCGAAGGCAGGAACAGGGGCAGTGAAGGCAGCTGGCAGGAGGCCCATCGTATTCGCAGGCGGTTGTGCGTTTTTGTTCTGTTCAGGCCTTCGACTGGTTGGACGAGGCCCACGCACACCAGGAAGGGCGGGTTGGACGAGGCCCACGCACACCAGGAAGGGCGGGCCGCTGTCCTCAGTCCGCCCGGGCCGCGCTCGTCCCCTGTGCAGACACCGCGCAGACGCGCCCGGAGTCACGCTTGACCACGTGTCCGGGCGCCGTGGTCAAGGTGACACGCGACGCTCCCTGTCACAGGTTCGGCTGGCGCTGCCGGGCCTGTTCTGACACGTCCCTGAGACGTGCAGTGTGTGCGACGCCTGTGTGCGAACCAGCACGGTGCAAAGTCGAATAAAGCTCTGGCTTCGTCTCTCTGTCGGTTCTTTCCTCGTCCTTGGCTGATCCATGCCGCGTTGACGTATTTGGTTCTGGCCGCCATTGGAAACCGGGCAGCGCCCTGACCTCTCCTTGTCGTTTCCAGCCCTGTGCGGAGGCTACGTGCATGGGAAGAGCGGGACGGTCCTTTCCCCCGGGTTCCCGGATTTCTACCCGAACTCTCTCAACTGCACCTGGACCATCGAGGTGTCTCACGGGAAGGGTGAGGAAGCGCACAGAGCTCACACGTCCGGAAACGGCACACGACAGGTTCTGGGGGGGGGGGGGGCGGGTAGGCGTTTGCTGTACGAGCGAGAGCCAGTGCCCCACAATCCTTCAGCTGCTGATTTTCGTCTTTTATACGATTTTTAAGAAAAAATGGTTTTAAGTGGTGCTACAGGCGAAAGTAGAGTTCTTGTTTGATTCTGTTTATCAGATAGCTGGGAAGAGGAGCTCTAAAATTAGCTGTCACGGCAAGAAAAAGAGGCAGAGATCGCACACAATGAGGATACTGATTAAATCAGAGGCCATGAGAAGAAACGATCTGAACTTCTAGGTTCCGTGATAGGTCTGGGGTCCCTTTTGTGCTGTCCGGTGTTCTGAGTTACCCCGTGTTGTGAGGTGTGGTATGTCTCTGATCTTCACGTATTTCAGGCATGACTCGGGGCCGTTTTCATTAACCTCCTCCACATCCGGGGGTCTGAAGACCAGGAGAACTCGCACTCCGTGAAGGAAATGTAGTTTAGAGTCAGGAGCATTTTCGTATGACCAAAGCTGTCATTTTTAAGGGGATGATTTGAAATTGCGATCCCCTAAACATTGGGTCAACTTCGTCTTTCCACTCGGAGTTGAACTTGGCTTGATGTTAGACGGACTGTTTACACGTGCTGCATCCCACAGCGCCCTCCTGAGTGCCTGTCGACACGGACGCAGGTGCAGACACAGTGCAGGCGCAGGTGTAGATGCAGATGCAGGTGCAGATGCAGACGCAGGTGTAGATGCAGACGCAGGTGCAGACACAGGTGCAGACGCAGGTGTAGACGCAGATGCAGGTGCAGGCGCAGGTGTAGATGCAGACGCAGGTGTAGACGCAGATGCAGGTGCAGACGCAGGTGTAGATGCAGATGCAGGTGTAGACACAGACAAAGGTGCAGACATAGACAGAGATGCAGGTGCAGACACAGACACAGATGCAGGTGCAGACGCTGGTGTAGATGCAGACGCAGGTGTAGACACAGATGCAGGTGCAGATGCAGGTGTAGACAGGTGTAGATGCAGATGTAGACGCATACGCAGGTGTATAGACGCAGACGCATGTGTAGACGCAGACGCAGGTGCAGACATAGGTGCAGACACACAGACGTAGGCAAGGCCTCCACGTCTCTAAGCCCAGAAGCATTGTCCTTTGGCCACCGGTAACGCGCTCCCCCGCTCCCGGCCCCCAGGCGTTCAGATGATCTTCCACACCTTTCACCTGGAGAGCTCTCACGACTACCTGCTGGTCACGGAGGACGGGAGCTTCTCGGAGCCGGTGGCCCGGCTCACGGGCTCCGTGCTGCCGCACACGGTGAAGGCCGGCTTGTTCGGGAACTTCACGGCCCAGCTGCGCTTCATCTCGGACTTCTCCATCTCCTACGAGGGCTTCAACATCACCTTCTCAGGTACGCCTGTCTCCTGCTGTCTCTCACCTCCTCTGGGAACAGTCGTAGTGTGTGCGTGTATGTGTGTGTGTGTGTGCACGCGCGCATGCGTGCACTTGTACGTGCGTGTGTGTGAGAGGTACAGGAAGTAGCTGGCTGGTGACAGGCATCGGTTGGTGGGGAAGGGAGGCAGAACCCCTTGAAGCAAGAAGGGAGGGGTTGCCAGCCTGGCGTCCACGAAATGCCACCTTGCAGCTCCTAATGCAGAGTTGTTCCTGTCACTGTCCTTTCCTGAAAAGCCTGCCGCTCACCTCTTGTCGTGGACTTTATCAGAATCCCTGGGACCCTGTTCTTACTAGGAGGTGTGCTCAGCACCACTGTCCTCTGATAGCTTGGTCCCTGCCCCCCGCGGGGTCAGCACTTGCACTGTGGACCCCCGAGGGTGAAAAGTGTGAACGCACATGAGGAGGGCGAGTTTCAGCCACTGTAACAGCCGCTCAGCAACAAAACATGTTCCAGAATTAAGAAACTTTTTGCTTTAAATTATAATACGTAGATAATGTTTACAAAGGGTTTACGCTGCCAGACGTTAGCCATGTGGGTGTAATTCGAATGGCTTTATGAATGGTATTGTTTTTTTACAAATGCAGAAAATTACAGACACTTAACTGCTGAAAGGTGTGGGAGCTGAGCGAGGTAAACTGAGCGAGGCACAACCCCCCCCCACCCGGCAGCACCCGGCCCTGCCCGCCCCCTCAGTGCTGCATGTGGCTGCGGGGGCTTTGGGGGACAGGGCTCTGCCCCTCCGGCTCCACAGCCCAGGCCGGACGTCATCGTCCACTGGCTTCAGCGGCCGTGAGACCCCGATCACTTTCGCCGCCACTAGGGCTGCAACATCCACGTGCACGCATCCTGTAAACTAAAGGTTCTGTTGGGACGTGTTCCACATGTGTCACCTTTACGTCACCTGCAGGTCTGTCCCTGCACCTTACGCGCAGCAGGGGTTAGCTACGGAATTGCCAGTTACTGAACGTGGCACCCTGGCACACACATCCACACGACACGAAATGAAACACTGCCTTGTTTCAGCTTCGCTGAGGTGCCCTTGACACGTTGGACACAATCTGAACAAAAAGGCTCTGCGGGGTTTGGGTGCTCTGACCTGCCTCGTGCCCCATGCAGTCACGACCACTTGCTGTCTGCTTTAATCAGACTCTTGTTTTTTTCTGGTTTTGCTGCATTTGTGGAGCTTTACAGACAGGCTCAGACTACGTGATTTCTTGGAAGTCTGCTGTCGTTGGGGGTCATCGTGACATTGGCCACTTCATAGGCCGGAGACTGAAATCCCGTGTCCCTCCCTCACTGCTCCCCCGGCTGGGCCCCAGGCAGCACCCCCGAGAATGTCCCGCCTCTGTCCTCACGTGCATCGTGATCCAGAGCGAAGTTCAGTGCCGCCCTGGGCACAGCGGCAGAGACGCAAGGCGCGGTCTCCTCCAGGGGCGCCCGTCTGGCGTCGGCCGTTTTTATCCGTGTGCGTGTTCGGCCCCTTCCATGGCGCCCGGCACGGCCGGCAACACCTCTGCGGACAGGAGCCCCTGCGGCTCCAGCCCTTGCTCCTTCCCAGAAGGCCCGGCCGGCCGGCCGAGAACAGAAACAGCAAAACACACTTTTCCCCTTTCCGGGCTCCTTGTACCTTTTGGGGCAGTTTGAAAATAGTGTTAAATGTTAAAACTAACATGGTAACAGTGGTTTTTTGTTCGTTTGTTTTTTTTTAAGACCAGAACAATTTATTAGGAATGTTATTTTATTTCTTAAAATTTTTAGTATTTTATTTTATTTTATGATTCGTTTCAGACCCGCAGTACCCTGGTTAGACCTTTATATAGTTCGAGAAACGATCCCCCCAATTACTCCATCTTCCCCTCTGGCTCTGCACACGGCCATTGCGCTGCCGCCGACCATGTTCCCTGTGCTGTGCTCCCCACCCCGGGACCGTCCGGCAGCCCTAGTTTGTACTGTAATCCCTTACCCCATCGAACAACATCGTCTAATTTTTTACTTGTTGGGTCATACTAAAAATAGGGCAAATTAATGATTCGATTTAGGGTGCCCAGATTAGTTCGACTATGTCGAGACCCCCACATGAGCAGGAAGGCAGAGACAGTCAGGAAAGCATTTGACCGGTCAGTGACTTGGGGAAATTGAGTTCCACCTGCCAGTGACTACACTAGTGGACGATGGAATAGAGGAGGAGGACGGGACTTGTAAACATCAGGGGAAAAGGGCAGGTCGCACATCACATGACTGTGGAGAGCAGCGAGCCAGCAGGTGGCGGGAGAAGAGCCTGAAGGGCGGTAGCTGAACGTCAGTGGGGCTTTTGTAAAGAAATGTTAGCCAGGCCCTCCCCGCCACGGGACTCTGCCTCTTGTCTCCCTGGGACTGCCCACCCTGTAACTGACGCTTCACCCTTCCCAAGCCTCCCGCCAGCATCCCATCCCTGGCCGCGTGTCCTCGGACCCTGGCCCGCCAGGCGATACCACGTGCTGCAGCAGGGCGCATGACAGGCGAGGGGACAGTGAGGAGGAGGAGACGAAGCAAAGAGACGCCCCCCACGCCAACTCCCCCCCTCCCACTGACGACGACCCAGCACGATGGGCCCCAGGCCGGGACGGCCGGGCAGGAGGCGTGTCCACACGCCGGGACGTGAGCGGGCGGGCTCCGAAGCGCGAGGCAAATCCGCTGTTGTCGCTAGAACCGACATTTGGACGCTTTAGCCCGAATGCAGAAACGTGCCAGGCAGTGTTTTCTTCATTTTTTCTTTTTAAAATTTAATTTAGCACCTTCTTCCTCAGTAGTTTACATTCATTTTCAATAGTTTGTAGAATGTGTGGTTTTCACTACATTCCAATGAAACGTGGTGTATAGATCGAAAGCAGACGTGGGAAGCTGCCGCCTCTTGCTGAGGTGAGTTTCAGAGGCGAAACTGAGTACGGTGAGTTCCCAGCAGCAGTGTCACCTGCGGGGCCACTTCCCGTGTTTTCTGCCCCACATCTTGGTTACTGGACGCAGCTTTGAGAGGAGTGACTGATTTCAGACATAAGAAATCACGGTAACATGACGTCATACTGTTACAGTGAGTTTTGCAATGGGGTCGTCTTACTTTATCGTGTGTCTGTCTGAGAAGATGCCGAAGTCCCTGCCGGTTGTCCAAAGCCCCGCAGGCCGGGGAACCCGTGCGCCCGGCCGGCAGCAGGGCTCGGAGGGGGGAGTCTGCGTCCCGCGCGCCGCGGTTCGCGTCTGCATGTCGGCGCTCTGCCGCCGGGGGCCGTGGCGCGTCCCGAGCCCCACGCCTCCGCTGTCTCTTCCGCCCCAGAGTACGACCTGGAGCCCTGCGACGACCCCGGCGTCCCGGCCTTCAGCCGCAGGTTCGGCTTCCGCTTCGGAGTGGGGGACACGCTGACGTTCGCCTGCTTCCCGGGGTATCGTCTGGAAGGTGCCGCCAAGCTGACGTGCCTGGGTGGGGGCCGCCGTGTGTGGAGTGCCGCTCTGCCAAGGTGTGTGGGTAGGTGGTCGCACGCTTTCATTTCATTCATCCGGGGGGACAGGGCCAGCGGGGAGGGCGGGAGCCGGGGGCCGGGGCCCCGAGCTGCCGGGGCCGGGACGCGCCCGGCCGCAGCGTCTCACCCCCAGGCCGGCCCCTCGCAGCTCTGCGGCTCCGCGAGTGAGCAAGGGCGCGACGCAGGCACGTGGCGGGTGTGTGTGCGAAGGCGGAGAGAGAGGAACACAGGCGTCACGTCTGGAAAGGTGAAAGCCGCGCTCGGCCTTGGGCAACGGCGCGCGTCAACGACACGGGGTCTCCCGGCGCGGCGAGGGCGGCGGTTGCAAACAGGGCAGAGGCATTTCCTTCTGGTTCACACGTGAAGGCCGCCGTAGCCTCTTCCGGTTGCTCCTGAGGATGTCGAGAGGTCGTTCTGGGGCCTCGGGTGCTGCGGCACGAGACGCCGTGCCAGCAGGGACCCGGGGGTGAGCCGGGTCGTATTTGCCTCCCGTGGGAGCTGTGCTGTCGTTAGGTTAGAGAGGCAGAGGGCCATGTCTCTCCGACGTGGCGTTTGCCTGCTCACCCCGGGGTCTGGCGGGAGCCCCAGAGAGGGTGCCTGGTCCCTGCCACGTGGCTCGGCGTGCACGGGACTCGCCATCTGTTCTCCAGAGTCACAGAAAACTCTAACGGCGTGGCATTGTGACGTTCGACGTTCGCTAGAGATTAACCGTGATGGCCCGCCCCTGCGAGACCTCTGAGTCCGCGGGAAGCCCGTGCCAGCTCCGTACCGGTCTTACGGGCCGATGGACCAGTTGTGAGAGTAAATTTCTTACTCCCCCAAAATACTGGGTCGCTAGCTTAGCAACAGCAGACTTTCCCCGCGACTGGGATCTCTTCTCCGCGTCGCTCAGGAACGCGGCGGGACCCGAAGGTCACGCGTCTCTTTGTGCCCGAATGAACCGCAGACGGTCAGAGTCGGAACGCGACCATGACGGTCACGCCAGCGCCCCTGAGTCTGGCCGTCTTTCTCTCTCACTAGGGCACACCTGCGTGTTTCCGCCCCCTGCCTTTCTCCCCAAGTAGTGCCTCTCGCATCTTTTCGGTTGTGATTTTTTATTCGAGAATGGGGTGCAAGTTTTGACCCCTGACTCAAGAAAGAAAAAAAGATACAGCGTTTTGTGGATGGTCCTAGGAGTTCCCTGAGATGCCCGGAAGCCACGTTCCTCAGGGCGGAGATGACCCGACAAGATCGGATCCGGAAGAGAATCTCAGCCCAGCGAAACCCAAGTGTCGTTCTGCACAAGGCGCACGAAGTGCTTTGTGGATCATCGTGATCCGCTGGCCGGCCTTCTATCTAGAGTCAAAGTCCATGCTCTGTGGTTCCTGGTGCCCGGGTCCTCACACCTCTGCGACGGTGTGACGTGAGCAGGTGCCATGGTGGGCGCTGCGACGTGGGAGCTGCGGTTAGGACCAGGCACGGCCCTGCGCCCCCCCCCCGGCCCGCGCGTCCACTCCGCGACGCCAGGTGGCTCCGTGGCATCTGCGCAGGTGTAGACAGCGGCCTTTAGCAGGCGGCAACGCCTCCCGGCCTCGCCCCGCTCGCTCGCGCTCCTCTGCGCCCTCCCGCGGCTGCTCCCTCACTCAGCCAGGCACGCCCCCTTTTCTGTGAGACCGATCGCAGTTTGGGGACTCGCCTCACCCGTCCCCTTCTCCCCCGCTTCCCCACAGCTGAAGAGCCCCCCCCCACTTCGTGATAACTGCTCTGCCCCATCGAGACCTCCTCCCCATCAGGCTGTGCGCTCCTCCACGGTGGGCCCCCATCCCTGGAATCCGCCCGCGTCCTCGTCAGTGCACGGCCGTCCGAGGGAAGACCAGTGTGTACCAGCATCCCTTAACCTACTGCTGTGCCTTTTAACTCGCATTCTGAACACACATTTTTTTTTAGACAGGGTATTATGAACCTATATATGCACATCAGAATAATTCCGAAGTAATATTGCTGAGAACATTTTTTAAAACCAATGAAAATGAGTTATCTTGCTGAATATCTGAATTCTGTTTGTTGAATAAACTATAATGCCTTGAAATAGAATAAAATAAAAAAATCAACACTCAGCCTCACTTATTTAACCGATTACAAATGTTTTAAAGAGGCAGAGTAAAACAGAATATTCTGCCTGTATTTTGATAAACATAATATTTTGTGATGACCTTAGTAGCTTTAAATATTTGGACCCCTTCTATTTAAGCAATATTTTTCCATACCAACCAGTCTATTGTTCTCACTTATTTTTTTTGTTTAAAATTTTAAAGCAAGATTTTAAAAAACTAATCTCTGTTAAATCTGAAAGGTTAATCCAATGATAGCATTGAGTTAAGGAAATAAAGGATTATAGGATAAATGGATTTAAATGGGAACATTTTATACAATTCTTCAATATTCTTTGTGAGTAAAATAAGATTGCATATTTTAAACTATAGATTTCATGTGTACACGTTACATATTATGTATAGATACAGTAGACAGGTATAGATAGACACACAGTTATCCGAGAACATTATATCCGTCTTTGCACACGACTGGATCTAATTCCAAACCAACTTCAGACGGAAGACAGGCCTCAGAGCGGGCGCACGCGGCCGGCACGTGTCCGTGCGGAGCACCTCCTGCAGTCTGAAGCGTTCGGCTTTGCTGCCCACGTGCCCCCCCCCCCGGCTGCCCGCGTCCCCCCCCCCCCCCCCCCGCTGCCCGCTCCTGCCGGCGGGAGTCCCTTGTCACCCCCGGGAGCCTCTGCCAGCCGCACACGTAATTAACCAGCAGCACGTGGCTGCCGCACCCGCCCGCCTGTGTGGCCCTCAGCAGTTAGTGAACCTTACTGGGCCCGGGTTTCCTCATCCGTAAAGTGGGTGCGGTATCCACACCAGCCTCATGGGATCGCTGGATTTATTTAATGATGAACATTTATAAAAACACGCTCTATGTAAGTGACAGGCAGACCACAAGGAGAGCAAGTCGCTGTTCCCGGTCAGGCACGGCGGAGGTGCGACAGCTGCTCCCTCCTCAGGGCTGTGCACCCAGACCACGGTCGGGGTCGTAAAGGCTTTGCAGACCCCTCCTCCCAGGCCACTCCCCCTCTTCTCCATGGAGTCTCGAGGGCGGGTTTCCCCGCAGGCCTTTCCTCTTCTCCAAACAGCCCTTATCAGGACTCTGTCCCCTCCCAGGACGGCCACCTGTCTCAGTGGAGCCGCCAGTCCCCGGGGCCAGCCCCGCCCGTTTGTAGCCCCATCCCCCGAGTCCCCGCCCGTGGTCCCGCTGCAGCGGTGCCCGCCAAGCCACGTGAACGCCAGTTCCCCTCGCGCCCGAGGCTCTGTCCGGGTGTCCCCGCACAGCCCCCGCCTGCGCTTCTCCGCGTGCCTTCGGCGTCGCCAACCCGGCCGCCTCACCGCTCGATGATCCATTGCCCTCGAGCTCAGGTGGCCGGGCGCATTCAGCCAGATGCCCGCACCGGCCTTGACGTAAAACCAGAAGGCGGCAATGACGACGGCCACCCATGATCATCCAAGTAGCATCAACTCGGCACTGACCCGCCCCGAATCGAGGAACGGCGCCTGCGCGAACCTCTCTGAGGAAAAGTACGAACGTAAATAACAGTGATAACACGTATCACACGGGGGCATAAAACAAAACACTGTGCTCGCATAGACTTTTTACTGAACGCAGCGAGTTCACACGCTATAGGAGCGATTTCAGTCGCTCGCGCGGAGAAGAACCTGCAGGAAGAAGCGTCTTCCAGTGTCCGGAGCGCGGGCCGCACTAGACACCTGCGCCCGGGTCGCTTCGCCCCGCTGTGGCTACGCACGCGCAGTGGATAAGTGGCTTATTTTTTAATAGTCACTTAGAAACTTCGTGTCCCGGCATGAGAAGCGCCCGCGTTGGCACCTGCGGGGCCTGCGTCCCCGAGGGGCGGGCGTGGGTGCGCTGCGGGGCGAGGGGGGCCCGTCTGCACGCCAAAGCCGCTGCCCCCCCGCCCGCCAGCGGCCGCCGGTGACCAGGGGCTAATCCGTCTCCCACGCTGGTCACTGCAGCTCGCCGCGGACTCGCTCTCAGTTAGTGCTGCGCGCTGTGTATCTAAGACAAAAATCCCCAAACCCAGTTCCTAATAAAAAGATCGCTACACTTACATCTTCAGGTTTATTTTTTTCTCCTCATGTATCCAAATGCAAAAGTCTTCTTTCTATTTCTGCCTTTTTGTCATATGATAAGAAATAATCATACGGTCAATGTCTTACATGGTAGTGAAAAAACAAACATAATCTCGTTACTTGGTAACCTATTCTGAGTCAAAAGCCTTCAAAGTCCCTTCCGCGATAAACACGTATCACCCGTTTCATTACCAACTATAAATCACATCATGAATTGTTAACTATCACACGTGTTCTACCTTAAATAGCATTAAAAGGGTGCAATTTCCTTCCTGAGCAATTACAGCAAATCCGTGATTGACCTGTGTTCGCTGTGAGACCTTGGGAAGCACACGGGATTTTTAAGCTCTTCTGCGCTCCAGTTTCCTCATCTGTGAAGTGACGTTTGTTCACATATTGGACGAGGTGGCCGTGAGGATCACGTGATTCAAAGCATGTGAAGAACTTAGAGGAGCGTGCGACACCTGAGCCCGCCGCCGCATTTCTACGACAGCCTCCCCTTGGGCGGGCGCTGCCCACAGCCGAGGCGGGGAGACGCCCCGTGTGGCGTCCTGTGTGGGGAGAACAGAAGCGCGGTGCCGTGCGCGCTGGAGATGGACTTCAGGGTCCCCCCCCCCCGTCATAACTAGAGCAGGAGGCCAGGCCCAGGCGCAGTGAGCACGGAGCCGCGCGCGCAGGCGCAGAGCGGGGGGGACGGCGCTGCCATCGGAGCGGGGCTCACGGGTGACTGTGACCAGCGGATCCCTGGGCCTTGGCCATCGGCGCAGAGCGGCCCGAGGACGCACCGGGACTTCGCGTCGCCATCTCCATGGTGATCCCAGAGGGTGGAGCTGTCGTCCACTCAGGTTCAAGGTGCAGGGACATAGTGCTGCGCTCATCCCGTGACCTGTCCATCCTCCTGACTGCACACAGTCAGGGAAGACGGCCAGCCAGCAACTGCGGACCCGGCGGTGACCAGAAGGAGGGCCGGGACGCCACGCCCCCTTCCGCCTCCCGCCCACTTCCGGCGGTTGGAGGCCAGCGCGTGCCTCGCAGTGGACGTCACTTGCTGGGGGCCGGGTGGACCCCACGTGGGCAGACGCTCGCGGAACCGCCGTGCGCACAACCAGCGGCTGTCGCCGCGAACAGTCATTGGGAAGGCTTCCTCAGACTGAAAATATCCATTTGCCATTATTTGTCATTATTGTTTATTCCCTCAGTTGCAAGACATTTTTTCAAATTTATAAGGTAAATGGATAAAAGGGCCTAAATTTGATTTTTGAATGTTTTCCTTTATTGATCACTGCCAAATTCAATTTTAGATAAAAATTCCTCGTATTTGTGACCTGGTTTTTAGAATTCAGTGCATATCCCTTCGGTTCGCTTTATGCTACCTTTAACGAGTTGAAAACCCTCACCGCTCCAGCCAGAAGCAGCCAAAGAGCGACACTCTGCTGTTTTGATGTTCTTGTCATTTATTTTGGATTTTATGTAAAACAAAAACAAAAACAAAAAAACAAACAAAAAAAAACCACCCTCTTCCTTCAGGAAAGAAAGTGAATAAGAGTATGTTCAACCAGGCTCATGGGGAATTTTATCATTTCCCATGGAAATTATTTACCTAAAGTGTTTTGAATTTAAGGTATGAAAGGCTATTTCTTCCATCGTCGATTTCCTGAGAATCGTCAGATTGCCAACACAAAAGGGCCCCCACTCCGTTGAAGGCCACCAGGACCCAGGCCTGAGTGTCAAGGCCCAGACCTTGAGCATGGGAGATGCAGTGCTTGCCTTAGGTCTCCATAGAAGTGCTTCCTCAGAAAGTACTAGATAACTAGGCAAATGCATAAGTATAATAGTAATAACTGTAGCTATAATTTAGATGACAGTCCATTACCATTGTGCTGAGTCACCGAATTCCAGTGCCTTTTTCTCGACACCTGCTCCTGCTTCCTGACTCTGCCCGGCTTCTTGTCCACATCTGAGGAACCGGACAGGCAAATCCACGTGCACCTGTGCTTCCCTCCCAGACTCGCACCCGGTGCTTCTCCATGACGCCCTTTCAAGGCTCAAGTGTGCAAATCACGCGAGCCGATCACAAATGTCTGGCTGCGCCTCCTGGCAGGATGGTAATCATGGGTGCTGTTGGAGCCGATTTCATGAGTGGCCAGAGAAAGGCGGGAACGCGAGTCACTGCGATAGATACGGGTAGAAGACGCCCGCCCGCATCACGTGATGCCGTGTCACGTGATGTCTGTGTCACGTGATGCCCTGCACTGCCCACCTGCAGCTCGGTGCTCAGTTCCCTCTCGTTCCGATGCATAGACACGTTACGATTTTCAGTTTCCAACCTGATCGTCGTTCTTCCAACTTATACTTATTTTGTTGAACTTTTTTAAATCACCATGTTTGGCCCATAGTGTGGCCAGTAAGTGATCTGATGCCAAACTCCAGATGCTTTTCTTGTGTGTGTGTGTGTGTGTGTCTCTCTCTCTCTCTCTCTCTCACACATACACACATTTAGCAACCAGATCGTTTGAGGCGCGTAGAATTTTAGAGCTGAAGGAGTTTGTAACCTGTTCCCTTTTGTGGCTGAGGAAACAGGTGCTGAGAGGTTGGGCGACCTCTGAGTTGACAAAATGGCGAGTTATATTTATTTTTATATTTCACCCTTATTAAAGATCATTTTTTTATGCAAATTTGGATCTTGAAAGAGAATTGCCCCTCTCCTTTCCTTAGGAGAAAGAGGACAGGGGCACAATGGTTAGTGCCACTGAAATGGTTTTCCATCCCACGACATGAAGCGGAAGAGCTCCCTGCCGCGCGACCCAGTGGCAGGGGGCTCGTCTGTCCTTGGCATCCAGGTGACGCCACAAACCACAACTGTGGGAAGCTTGCATCAGCACAGCAGTGGAATTGGCAGGGAAGTTTCCTTGGGACAGAAGCACGCCATGAGAGGTGACGCGGCTGCCCGGGGACAGGGCCAGGGCGCTTGTCCTCAAGCTTGTTCTAGAACCCTGTGGGGGTGGCACGCTGCTTCCATGGAGTAAGGAGCGTTTGATTAGAGAAAATATGAAAATCTTCAAAATGGGATAAATGGGGTTATCATCCCTGTCCCGTTGGTGAAACAGTAAAAAAAAAAAAAAAAAAAAAAAAATATGTGCAAAACTGATGTAGTAATACAGAGGCATCGGGAAAAGAGAGGGCTGTCATGGTTTTAAAGTTTTCTCTTTAAATCCAGTCATTCCATTTTTTGACTCCTCTTTCCTTTTAATGTCCTGTTTAGCTGAGTGCGGAGCGACTGTCAAAGGACATGAAGGGACGTTGCTGTCGCGCAAACTTTCCCGTCCCATTACGACAACAACCACGAGTGCATCTACAGCATAGAAACGGAAGCCGGCAAGGGCGTCCGGCTCAGCGCGGCGGAGCTTCCGGCTGCGGGAAGGGGACACGCTGAAGGTGAGCGCGCCTCTCTCCCGCGACGCCCAGCCCCCCTTCTTCCCAGCGCGTGCGCGTCGGTCCACACCGCTGGATGCAGACATGCTGCGCGCACGTGTTTTCCAGTTCATCCGCCTGGTTTGAGAAGCCGGGGCGGGTGTCCCCGGTGGCCGCATGCGCACTGTGAAACGCCTTCGTCCTGGATCTGACTTTGCTAGCCGTGTATCGTAGGTGAATTATTGAACATTTTTAAACCTCCGCTTCCGAATGCGCAAGAACATGCAACGATACCTACCTGCCTTTTGGGGCTGTCTTGGGGATTAAAGGCTACGATATCGGCGGCGGTTCCCAGGCTTGTCCCTGGCGCCCGTATCAACCCTTGGAACTTGCAGGGCTCCAACAGTCTCTCCCACCGTCCTCCTCGGGCTTCACCTGTGGTCACCACGTTCAGAGCTGTGAGGTTTTTGACGTGTCCATGGCAGGGCTCACGTGGACAAGCCAGGCCAGGACGGAGCAGAACCTCAAGGGACGCGGGGACGTGCTGGCCTGTGTCCAGCAGCGAGGGCTCCGTGCGTTGACAGTCCACATGTCAAGGCCGAGGAAGTGCCCCGCGTGGGGTCCAGGACGCAGCACCTTCTGGATGGACTCCCTGGAGAACACACCGGGGGTGGGGGGTGAGGCCAGGGCCACCCGGAGCTGCCCTGTCCCCAGCAGCAACCCTTGACCTCCCTGCAGTTATGTGCACAGGTCAAGGGAAGCTTCCTCCGAAGTCCACGTTTCACTACATTTCAACTTCATGGAGAAGAGAGCTTTCATGCTGATCCCTGCCTTTGAATAGTCTTTGGAGAGCTCCTGGGGACACCGTGAGGCGCTGTAATTAGAGAGTACGTCTCAGGCAGGAAACAGCACATTCTCACTAATCTAAAAAATTTAAAGTTGCACCCTAAGTGATCGCTTTCTGAACCTTTTTCCTCACCTCAAATTTAGAAGTCGGTAAGCCACTTCAGCAAACTTTTAAGTAACAATTAACTGTACTTTGGTGCAGGTGAGTGATTACAGACGCTGTGTAAGATGCACACTGATAAATATTATTGCAGCGGAAGGGAGAAAACGTGGCTCATCTGTGATTGGGTGCTGCTCAGACTCGTTGATCAGAACAAAAAGGAAAAAGAACAATCTGGTTGACCACATTTAATTTCAGAGACACCATTAGTCATCTCGAATACCTGAATGTTTCGCAGGCATCTGTTTTATTGAATATGCTAATAACTATCTCAGTGTTAAAAGTATTTCAAGTGAGATTATCTTCATTTTTGTGCATAAATGCTGTTCACGTCGCCCCTTGAGACATCCTGTGTTCCAACAGCGAAGACCGAATTTGCAGGCACACTCCCGCACGGAAACGTGACACGTTCTCGCTTCACGTGGGGAACTCGCGTGACAGAAGAACGGCTCTAATGGAAAGGTGCATGGTGGGAAGAGGCCGAGTGTGGACGCAGGACGCTGGGAGGCAGCTGGCGCACCGACGTCCCCGGCCCGTTCTGCACCGGCATGCTGGGACGCCTTGTGATGCTTCCTGCCCTCTGACGGCCCGCTGGCTGGCCATGGACCTGGGGGCATGTGGCCCTGAGGACGTGCCCGCCCTGAGCGGGGCTGGCAGTGCAGGGCTGGGGACGGAGCCTCGGCCAGGCTGGACGGGGCGCTCGGGTCCGGCTGGCCGTGGCTGGACACGCGGCCGCCAGGCGCGTGCAGCTGGCCGAGCTCGTTGCTGTAGTCGCCGGACCGAAACCTTGCGTCCTCTGGCTTCCCCTACGGGCCGCTCTGTCCTTTCTGACGAATGTGAAATGCGCGTCCGGTATCCAGCGGTGGAGGCTGAGCCTCACTGTCGGTGGCCGTTTCTCTAATCAGCAGCGTCCACTGTGCTCAACTGCGCTGGGGGAGCCCGGCCCTCGGCAACCGCTCCCAGAGGCCCACGCCACAAAGAGACTGCGAGCCGGTGTCCCGCGGGGTCTGCTCGGTCCCCGCCAAGGGTCCGTCTGGCCCAGTCCAGGCCGGTGGCTGCCCACGGCCTCTGACGACGGCCCGAGCTTGGCCGCTCAGCTGCCTTGGCACCCCACGTCTCCACGGCTCTCTGTGCAGGGCAGACTGTGGGGGACCTCAGGGCACAGCCAGGGCCAGGCCGTGGGGGCATGAGTGGGGGGTGGCTAGTCCCTCTCTGAGGCAGACCCTCCAGTCCCAGGACCCCTCCTAATCCAGGCCCAGACCCCTCACTCTGCCTAGTGCGTCTCCCTATTAACCAACGCACGATTTTCCAAATAGCCTGTTGACAGCTTTTACTGAGGAATTATAGGCATTTCATTCTACGTCAAAATATGCGATCTAATGAAATGATTAATAATAAAATAACGATTCATAAAATTTATGTTTCTAATTGAGTTTTCTCCTTTTGGAAGTGTAAGTCGGCCGAGCAATGCGTGCAGTTTAGGTATTTATTGGAGAAGATGATAGAAAAGTAAGAATCTGCATGAGAAGGAAGAAAGTGGGAAAGAAAAACAGATCCTGGAGGAGGCTACTAGGGACTTTGATAACATTTATTTAGTCAAGATTTTCTTCTCAGGAAAATACTTGTGAAAGTATTACGTAAAATCACGCTTTCGAGATTCGGATGTCTTGTTAAAGCTACTAAATTGGAAGCGCAATGAAGTAATAGGGGCCTGTGCTGTGCCCTCTCATTAGGTATACGATGGAAAAGACGCTTCATCACGTCCCCTGGGGACCTTCACGAAAAGTGACCTCATGGGTCTCACCCTAAACAGCACCTCGAACCACCTGTGGCTGGAGTTCAACACCAACGGTCTGACACGGACCGCGGCTTCCAGCTCACCTACACGAGTAAGTGGCCATGACCTCATCGCTGTGTTTGGGTTTTATTTCCTCAGGATACATCTGTCACTTAGCCGCTATCATACGTTTTAAATATTGATTTTTTTGGCCTCCTGCTGTGTTCTGGATTGCTGTCTGACTCCATACACTGCTGACTGGACAGTAGAATTTAGAAACATTATCAGAAGCAATAGCTTGAATTTTATCTATTTAGAAGTGTTAATATTTTTATAATAAAATGGCTGAATCTGAAAGAAAATATCTCACGACACAGAGAGCTTCTGAGTTTAAAAATATTGATTGTGCTGTGCACATTGCTAAAAATTTATATGCATGTTACAGGAAAGCGTTAGAATGAATGATGCAATTAACACTAAGCACCTTTGAGCACCTTTTCTGTTCTATCTATTGATCACATATATTATAGGTTATCTATTAACTGTGCATAATGCTTATAATCATATATCTGTGTAAATACACACATGCACGCACACACATACGTACGCATGACAAGCCTGGGCAGTAGGCCTTCCTCATCACCACTGCTTTCCTAATGAGGAAACCAAACCCAGGAAGTGTGCGTGTCCGTCCTGGGCACCAGGAGTGTGTGCGGCAGAGACGGCATCCGGTCTGTAGCTCGCAGTTCTCAGGGGTCCTGTAGGGCTCCTCTCTTTGCAGAAATCAGCATGGAAGATGTTCTTTGTAATGACTATAAAACAAGAGGATAAAAATAAAGGAGAAAAAAATTACGCTTGGAAAAAAGACAAGTTTGCAATATGGTAACTCTCATTTTCAACATTTTTAGTTCCAAAAAAGTAAAAAATGTAGCTATTTGGTGTGAAAAACTAATTAAAATTAAGAGATCAGTTAGCTAAAACACTTAAAATATACAAGGCAGTCCATTCCTTCACCAATCTGATGATTAAACATCTTTATGACACCAAATACCATAATATAAGAAATTGAACATTTTGGATTTTTGAGCGTGAATGTATGTTAATAATCATAAAGATTGATTTCTTTGTTTGACAGGTAAGCATATAATACTTTAAAAAAGATAACAATTATCCCAGATAGGGAGCTAATCGGTTCCTAAAAAGAAAATTAAGTGTCTAAAATCCCCCTTGGCAGGGAAATGATCATTGAAAACCTATCTGACTTTGGGCAAAAATATAATTAAAGTGGCTAAGATCATGAGAAAAACGATGTTTCACTTTCACGAGCATAACCACTTAAAAGATTCAGAAAGCATGCTAATAATATTATAATTTAAATAAAATAGTAGCAATCAACACTACAAAATCTATTTATAATTATAACTTTTATTCGAGTTCCACTTTGCACTCTCAAAGAAAGGTTCCAAGAGTTCTTGTAAAACCGTTTTGCTTTGCCTGCAGGGAAGATGTGTGCTTTCATGACCTGTCTTCTTCTTGTGTTCTCCATCGGTATGTTCATTGCTTAGTTTTTGTTTTGTTTTGTCCTGTTACTTGGATGTAGAATCTTAGAGGAACACGGATACTTGAAAAGGAAAACTGTTTGAAAACTTGTGGGCGACTGGGTTCCTTACAGGTCCTGAGAGGCTCCCTGCACGCTGGGCTAGCCTGGCCCTGTCCTTGCTCTGAGCTCGTCTGACAAACCGTCTTCCCTCTGTGGCGTCACTCCGGCTTGACGTCTCACCACTTTCCCGGTGCTAGTTCCGGCTCTTCTCCCCAATGATCTCACGACTTTAGAATAACTTAGCCCTGTATTCTCACGGTCGTGCGAAAGATAGATATTCAGACGCAAACTCACACCTACTGGAATTTCAAGGAACTGGATCTGTTGTTGAGGAGGAGTGGCTGATCGTTTCTAGAATCCTGACGTCCCCTTAATTCTCTAAATACCCGTGAAGAAGGTGCAGGTGCTCTGAAAAGCCTGCCTTGGTGGAGGCCCCGGAGGCCGCATCCCAGGGCGCGTCCCCGCCCCTGGCTGCGCCCAGACCTGCCCTCGGCCCCGCCCTCGCCCAACCCCCCTACCCCCGCCGCCGCCCCGCGTTCCAGGGTTCCCAGCCCAGCTTTGGGGGAACCGTGGGAAAGCGTGAACTTGTGAAGCTGTTAGTGAGCATTTTCCAATTATGTGGACTTTTTAATATATAAATAGCAGCACAAACGTTCCAAGAAAAAAAAAGGAAGCTTCGTGGTCGATATGGAGCTCTGAGCGTGATCGTTTGAGGGGAGTAGTTGGTTGTACCGTCCGCCTGGCCCGCCCCCCCACACCCCACACCGCCTGGAAAAGCACAGGCAGCCTGGGCTGTGAGGCTCGCTCTGGAGAGTGTCCTAGAACTGGAGGAGATGACCGGGTGCAAACAGACATTTATGTCACATGGTTCATATTCATATTATATTATACATAGAATGGGTGCTGATGGCTGTGTAATCCAGATATCAGCTTTGCATTAGATTCTTAGATTTAAACACTAAGTAATTAAGTTTAAGACATCCCAAGCACCCACAGTGTGATTCAATACCTAAATCAAATACTCATCCTCAAAAGACGGTGTGGAAATAATGCTTACAAAATGTTTTGAACAGATTATTAAAGTTTAAGACGATGTATAGACACTTACAACTATTTTCAAAAGACTTTTGTAATTGCCTCTTGCTGGTTAATTGCATTACTTAAGGAAACATTCCTATTTGAATGTTTCAGATCCATAATTAATCTACACACACGAGTGGATTAGAAAATGTCAACAGAGAGTAAATATAAAGCTTAATAAACATTCCAAAGGTTTTGAAATAAGTACAAATAACACTCGTATGCTCCCTGATATTTACGGCACACGCTCACAGCCCTTCTGAGCCAGTTGGCGTTGCTGGGTCTTCGTAAATGCTCCGCTCACTCCTCACAAAGCAGAAGCCGGCATCCACTCTGCGTGGCTTGCAGAAGCTGTAACATCAGGAGTGCCACAGGAGGGGCCCAAATCTAGGTCTTCTCGCTGAAGCCCAGAGCTGTCGGTTAAAGTGTTTAGACAATCTCTCGTTGACGGGGACCATAGCGACGCACGGGTACCCCCACGTCCGAAGGCCACAGCAGGGAGAAAGGCCAGGCTTCTCAGGGGTCGTGGGAACAAACGGGGTCGTGGGAACAAACGGGGTCGTGGAGGGCTGTTAGCGGTCCTGGGTTCTGCACGGTAGCTTAGGGCGACCCACAACTGGAAATGTGGGCCTCCAGTCCAGACCCTGCCTTTTGTTACGTATCTGTCCGTCCTCATCACATGTGGTGGCCTCTGATTCTGTGTCGGTTGGCATAGCCCATCAGTCCCTCGAGATTAGGGACAATGGAGTTCACGCTTATATTCCCCTCCACGCCTTGCCCAGAGGTCTGAGCTGTAATAGGAAAGCTTGGGTCAGCTCCTCTTTGTCCAAGCTGTGTTTCGGCGCACCCTAAGGCCGGGCAGAGCTGCACTGGGGCCTTGAGGCAAGTGGGGGGACTTGCTCTAACACTGGGGGGCAGGGGCTCACCCTAACACTGGCGTTTTTGTTTTGCTTTTTCCCACGAGTGTAAAAGCCCTTGAGTGTCAGAGAAACTCTCATTGACAGTGGTTTACTATGTTTTCTGAAGATTTTGGCAAATAAAAGGAGTTATGAAAATAATTTTAAAATCCCATTTTGAATGCGGAGTTCTTTAAAAACTATACTGACTTTCAGAGAGTTCCGCAGGCACATCCCAGAACAGGCATCTGCAGGAACAGCTTAGCAGGGGTGCATTAGGGGGCCTGCAAGTGACACGGGCTCTGGGGACCACGTGCCTCAGCCGTTTCCATGGGGGGAGCTAGCCCCCCCCCAGGTCAGCAGGAGCGCTGTGCTGCCTGAAGGCTCAGGGCCTACAGCAGTGCAGGCCAGGGGCTCCTGCCCCCTCGCTGGGTCCTTCCCACCAGCCCGTGGCTGTGGCCACGTCACCTTAGCTGAAAGCCACACACAGCGCAGGAGAACCCAGGGGCCAGGACCCGCGGCACAGACCAGTGGCCTAGGACCGTCCCATGAGCGCGTGTGACACGTCGCTCAACAGAAATGTGACTCTGTGGTTGTGTTCTCAGCCGGGACGTGGGGGGTCTGGGGCTGCAGGGCCCAGGGCCAAAGGGACCAATACGTGTGACCCTTTTGAAGTGGGCACATGTCATCTTTACACAGGTTTGTTCCCTTCCCCTAAATAAATAAACTAGAGTTTCTTGACGATACGTAATTCTTGTCAAGATTCAGAAATACACATACACATATGTATATGTGCACACACACCCCTCGCATGTCATACGTGGCTTACATATTATACATGACACGTAGCTATTCATGATGATGGCAACAGAATGTTCCCGAGGAGGGCGAGCTCACTGAAAGCTGGGCTCATCCCAGGAGCCTCCGGAACGTTCCTGCCTTGCTGCAGGTGGCCTCGGCCACACCCCTGTGATGAGGTCGGAGGCTGCCCACCCCGAAGCAGGAGCCCTGGCCGCCTCTGTGCCCCCCCCACACACACACATGGTGTTTTGCTCCCACAGCTTTTCACCATAAAACAGGAGTTTCTCAGGAGGAGAAACCTCGGCTCGAGGCTGCAGTGACCACAGGGCATCGATCTCCATTCGTTTCTCAGAGGGAGGTATTATCATGACCCTTTTAAGACAGGAAAATGACACAAGGGGACGCTTAGTTGATTGAGCCAATGCCAGCAGCACTTCGCAGGAAGAGATGGGCGTGCGATCCAGGTCTCCCCGCTTCTAATTGGAGGTTTCATCACTTATGCGACCTCAGCGACACGTGTAGCATCGCAAAAGTTTACAGTGTTCTAAACACATTTCGGTGAGATCCTGGCCTGCTTCGCTGCCGTGGGGATGGTAGCCGACCAGTTAGGCTCTTAGGTCGCCCAGGTGGCCCACGTCATGTCCTCAGACCCCACGGAAATTGCCGTGTCGACGTCAGCCCAGGAGTAGCTGCTCCACAGGTTTGCGTGATGTTCCAAGAGGTTTAGCTTTGTGAATTATTTTTGTTTTGTTTTGTAATTAACGGTTCCTTATATTTTGTGACAGTTTGCTATTTATTTTCATCTTTCAGAATTGATGACTCTCTTGTTGGCCAGCAGTACTTTGAGAGAGACAAGGGACCCAGAAAAGGGTGACATAAATAACTTAATTGTAAGGATTAAACTAAAAGCATATGACTTGCGTATGAAATAAAATGAAGGCTGGCAGGTGACATCACCAAATGCTATAAAATCTAACATTTTACAGGAAGAGTGATGACAGAATTTTATTCTGCAGAAATAAAAAGTAATAATTATTGTATTAGAGTCATAGATACATTGTTTTTACAAAGGATCATTCACGGGGAGATGAGACTCAGATTAATATTCCTTGTCTCAAAGGAGATGCTGGGTGTGGGTCCCAGGTCATTTTATTTCTGAGTTTTATTTTTTTTTGCATGTATTACGACATTCTTAATGACGCTTTAAAAGTAAAAAAAACGTGCTATCTGTCCAGGTTTGTAGTTACTATTTTTTCCCACTTCACAAATTTTGATGTAAAGACATTTAAAGACATTCGGATCTCTGCTGTAACATCAGGCTAGGTCTTGTTTGTTTCTTTGGTCTTTATTCAGTAAACATTTCACACACTGACGTAGAGAATCTTATCTGTTCAATTTCACCGTGAAGCAGCCAGACTGAAGGCAATCAGAGGCGCTCAGCGTGAGGCTGGCCTCTGCAGTGACCACGGCCTGCCCGGCACCCCAGCGCAGTGGGGGGCGGGAGGTGACCGGGCCGCACCCTCCTGGGTGTCTGCAGACCCGCGGTGCGTGTCCAGACTCGCTCACCAGCCGCTGTTGGGTCTGTCTCACCATAAAGCAGATGTCGCTCTGATAAATAACCAGTCGGTTCTGGACACTTAATTCTGAAACTATGAAATTGGAAGAAGGAAGGGGTATTTTAACTGTTAAAAAGGGATGTATAATTTTTTGTTGGTGATTTTGAGAATATTTACCTTTAAGGCCCTATAAAAACTGGGTGTGAGGAACTTGGGTGTGGGGCGTGACAGGCACTGATACCCCTGGCCTTGGTGACTGTTGCCGGCGTGGGGCGGTGGAGAAGGGCCGCATGCAGGGGGCCAGACGGCCTCATCTGGACGGAGTCCCTGGCATGGGCGTATGAGTCCCCGTGGGCGTGCGGGTCCCTGGCGTGTGGTGTGTGTGTGGGGGTCCCCGACTGGGCGT
This sequence comes from Eonycteris spelaea, assembly GCA_003508835.1. NCBI lineage: Eukaryota > Metazoa > Chordata > Mammalia > Chiroptera > Pteropodidae > Eonycteris > Eonycteris spelaea. Next base: position 938,272 of record PUFA01000002.1, on the reverse strand, counting down.
GCGGGTCCCCGGCATGGGCGTATGAGTCCCCGGCGTGAGCGTGCAGGTCCCCGGCGGGCGCGCGGCGGGCCCCACGGCAGCTGACACCAAGCTGCGGCTCCTGGCGGGGCCCCCTGCAGCACCCGCGTCTCGGAAGCAAGCCGAGGGCCGGCACTTCCCCGTCACCATTGGACTGGCGGATGCGGGCGGCCACGCGGGCGCTCTGAGGGGACGGGTGGTGGGGAGCAGGGAGCGGCTTCCTCGTGTCCTGACGCTGTGCGTGCCAGCCGTGGGCGGGCCGTGCTGTCGCGTGGGGAGAGTGATGGCCTCCCGGGCTGCCGAGGACCTGCATTCTGGCAGGCAGGTTGACGATTACTTTGTATTTATTTGTTGTACAATAATAACAGTAACAACATATAAATAATCACAGCAGCGGTAAATCCAAGTGTTGTTGGTAATCCCTTATTTTATACAGAGCTTGCTTATGAAGAGCTCAAAATGTTTTCATAAATCTTTCGCTTTTTTAATGAAAATCTCTGCAACGTGGGGACAGGAACAAAGAAGCTTCTCATTCATGTTTAACGCTCGGAACGTGCCACTAGCAGGCAAAGGGCTGGACTCAGCCCAGCCATCACTGGGGAAGGATTGGTTGTCCCTTCACCTCTCCTTGTCCCCACCCCTCTGCAGCCCAGCCTCCTGCCCCTCGCCCCTGGCCACCTGCTTAGCCTGCTCTCAGCCCCTCCCCCCGTGGGGGACACGTCATCTGCTGTCATCTTGCCCCTTCCGCTCAGGCCTTTGACATTGTCCAGTATGGGTGTCTTTGCCTTTCTCCCAGGCTTTTCACCTGTCTGTCTGTCTGTTAATCATCTGCCGTCTATACCTATCTATGACCTGTCTGTCTGTCATCTGTCTGTCATCTATCCATGTTTCTATTTGTCTATCTGTCTGCCTGTCTATCTCTGTCATCTATCTGTCTATCATTATCTGCTGTCATCTCTTGAGTGACAGGGAGTAAAACCTAACTGAAGAGAGGACAGACTGGTGTCAGGACACCGGGGCCCCTTCTCCAGCTGCCCGCAGGACGTCTCCCCTCTGAGGCTCGGGGCGGGGGCTGCCATGGCTCTCTCAGCGTGGACGAGCTTGCTGTATTTCTTGATCCATTGATGAAAATCTAACGGTTATTTTAGGATGCAGAAGAAATTAGTCCTCATGGGACTATGCAACACGATCGTCATTTATTATTTATTTCTTTTCTATTTTGGCAAAATCAAGTGAATCTTTCTGAACCAATGAGGAGAGGTGCAGTGCTGTCTCTCGTGCACCGTCTCAGCCCCAGGTCAGAGTGGCTGGCAGGGTCCAGAGTGGGCAGCCACTGCCGGGGGCGGCAGGGCCCGGAGGGGCCTCTCGGAAGGGCACCCCCTGTCTCTGAACCACATCCCTGGCTCTCTGACCACTGACTGTCCTGGCTGGCCAGCATCCGCTGAGGCACCAGGCTCCCTCTGGCCCGCCACCCTTTACTGTGACTGTGACGAAGCCTCCAGTCTGTCTTGCTCAGGGTCCTGTCATTGCCTGTTTTCTAAGAGGACTCTCACGGTTAAGAGAGAGAGTGTACACGACACTGCCTAAGGCTCTGCTCAGCGAAGAAGAGTGTGGTGTTAACCGCTACTTCCCTGCCTTCCCCCCGCCCCCAGCCCCCCCACCCACAAGTTCACGGCCATCTTCACAGAAACACTGTCACCAGCACCCGGTCAGTGTGTTTGGTTCCTAAGCAAAGACTGGAGACCGAGGTTCATGGGTGAAAATAAGAAATTGGCCACAGCTCATATTTCTCCATTAAAATAAAAAAGAAATTGAAAATATGTTGTCAATCTGGATAATCCCACGTAAAAACAAAGAAAGGCAACTAGACAATGGCAATTAAATAAGTTGAGAAGCCCTCCGACTCATGAATGACTGTTTTAAAGCTAACTCGTTCACGTTTCTAATTTCCTTCCTCCCGTTTTACCCACCATTTTCATTTAATAGATCTAGTTTTTCAGAAGCAATATGGAAAAATATCTGACTTCTTTATTTACCATTAAAATGACTACAAAATTCCATTTTACAGGAATGCTCAAGTTTCTTTAAAAAATTATTGCTGAAAGTGTGTTGGTGTCAATATCATGGAGATGTGTTCCTGACGGTATTTGTGTTCGAGAGGCTGGTCGAAGTCGTTTGCCTGCGGCCTCGTCCTGCACGTCAGCTGTTTAAATTGGAATTCAGTGTCGCAACGTTCATCGCCTGCACTTAACCAGCTTTAATTTCTACACCGCTTTGATATCGAATGACAAAAGTATGTCGTACCAAATGATTCGAGTCTCTATGGGAAGGGACTTTCCATTCTTACCTTAGTGTTTTCATGAAGATTCTTCAGAACCACAAATTCCTACGGCTAAATTAAAGAAAAAAAATCGACAGTGGTTAATAAGATGCTTGGACTAGTCAAGGTGTGTTCAGCAATTAGTGAGTTTCAGAGTGTAAAATAAAAAATGTTGAGATTCATTTTTTTAGACACATCCTTCCTAGACAAAAACAAAACAAAGACCAGAGCTTTTCAGAGAGGAGGCTGCCCGCCGGTCCTGCGGAAGCAGGACGCCCCGCTCTGTGCCGCGGCGAGCGAGCTGGACCGCCCGAAGTGGCCGGGCGGCCTTCTGCGCGACCACGGCGGTCGAGGGCTGGCCGAACTCACCGCGCCTCTGCGTGTCCCCGTGTGGTGCGTGCGCGCGCGCGTTTATTCGTTTCCATTTGCGAAACTGAAGGAGCGTCCGCCGGCAAGCACGACGAGTCGCTGGCGGCGCCGACGCACCCCTGGGAAAGTACAGGGCCCCTCGGAAGCAGCCGTGTTCCCTCCCCGTGGCTGCCTGTCTGCGGGCTGCCCCGCCCCGGCGCCCCGTGTCACGGGCGCTGCAGACGGCGGCGCAAGGCCCCAGCTCGGCGACTCTTCCGACTGCCCCGATCTGGCCTCCGGAAGCCCTTCCGACGCGGCGGGGCCTGTGGCGCGTGGTCCTCCTTCGGTTCAGACCGTGAGCCCCGGGTGGGCCGGGCTGAGGCTAACCCGCTGCAGCCGCCAGCGCCGCCCAGCAAGGCCTCCGAAGCCGGCCAAGCGCCTGCAGCCAGTGTTAGCTCAGCGGCTTAGTTAACAAGCGACACTCTTGTAGGTAAGAGAATAACATAGTCCGGATATGCGTCCTCAACGAGACTATATAAATCACCTCTTTTTTTTTTCTTTAATGTCTATGGATACATTGGGTCACAAAATCTTATATTAGGAAATTGTACTCTCAAAATATTTTTAATGATCAAAAGTAAAATATTACTAGAGGAAGCTACTATATATAAATTAGTAGTTGCTATTCAGGTACAAATCATAATTAAAAATACATTTTAGGAAAATAATATTAATAGCTTCATTTATAGTAGAGTAGCAGTTTTGACATCAACATTTTTGCTTAAAACCAAAATGTATGAAAGACATAGATACTCTAAAACAGAGCACTGTGGTCAGACAAACGTTGACGTCGACCAGACCCCCGGAGGCTCTCTGCGTGCTGGAGGGAGTCATCGTTACAAAAATGGACAGACGTCCCTGCCGAAAACACCCTGGACCCCCTGCTGTGCACCCGACGTGAAAAGAAGTGAGCACAACAAAACAGCAATGATTGACAGAAGTAGGGAAGCTCCTAGAAGAGGAACCAGAATGACAGACGGGCGTGCCCTGTGGCGCCGCGGACGCCTCTCTGACACGCTCCAGGTGCTGGCGTCACCGCGGTCCGCTGCCACTCGTCACTGCGTCTGACTTCTCCGCGGGGCAGGAGGCTCCGTGAGCCGGGCGCGTCCCGCTCCGTGCCCCCGACTGTTGAGAGCCTGTCTGTGTTCAGTGAGTCCGCAGCACAGGTGGCGACGAAGGACTCTCGCTCCCCGGGACTCACACCCGGGGCCTGCAGCGACGGACAGCGGGGTGATGCTCCGACGTGCCGGCGGCCTCTGACCCCGGCTCCATGCCCTGCCTGGTGTCCTGCCCTCGTCGCACAGGCTCGAGCGCTGTCTGCGTGGCGAGGTGCTCGGAGCCCTGTGCACGCCCTCACCCCTGCCCGTCCCCACCGCCGAGACAACACTTCTGCAGGTGAACACTGTCCCCCACCCCTCCCCTACCCCCCCCCCGACTCCGCACTCCCGTGCAGGCCCCGCACTGCCACTGCTGACCTCCCTGACGTGCGGACGTGCGTGCGGCGCCTCCTGGCACAGCACCTTCGTCTATCCCCGGCGGGTGTGCAAGGCCCAAGTATGTTCCACACTGAAGATTCGTTTGGGAATTTTAGCATATATTCAGAATTACAAAATATTTCAAGGTTGACTCCCGGAATTTTTGCTGCGATTACCTTCCTTTATGACTTTTTAGTGACACATTTGGTCAAAACTAAGGTGGTTGGAAAAGCAGGCAATCCCCTTGGTTATCTGACCTTTATCTGGACTTTTATAGGCTTTTTGATGTTTCACTGTAGAACTCATGTTCGCTTTTCTGTTTAAACATTTTCTCCATCCTGTTGACTAATGCTGTTTTTGAGAAATGGAGTGTCTTTCCCCTGGGGTTGATCACATAATCACAAAATAGTGAATATATGATAAAATAAATGTATTAAATGAAAAAAAAGTAGCTGAAAAAAAATTGAAATAGTAACTATCACTAAAAAACAATGTAGATCTGTAATTTAATAGATAACAAATTAAAATCAAACATGCACACACACTGCACCCAGAATTTCATTCCTGAGTAATGTGAGTTGGATTTACAAACATGAGTCAGGGAATTCACTGTTAACGAACTGTATTCCCAAGTAAACACAACAAGTCTAAGAGTTTTAGCAGTGGTCTCTCGAGCTGCGTTTCTTTCCAGAGGGAGGAAGTAGTCAATACGATTCTTTTTCTGGAAGCAATTGTGAAAGCACTGTCTTTTATTTCATTTCATTTCATTTCATTTATTTTAATCAATCAAATAATTTATTTATTTATTATTTATTTATTTTATTTTATTTTGCTCAGACGACTTTTCTTATATTCTAGAGATGCTTGCCCAAAAAGCGCATTCACGATCCCGTCTGATCTCCGACGCTAAGCAAGGTCGGGCCTGGTTAGTACTTGGATGGGAGACCACCTAGTAAACTAGGTGCTATAGGTGTAAAAATAAAAAGTAAGGAATTGTAAGCTGACAAGGCCATTGCAATCTATGAGAGGTCAACCGAGGGTTTCCATACCTTAAGAAAAACAAAGTGCATTCACCAAATCGAAATGAGTCTTAGGTAAAGCTATGAGATGACAGGTTTGGACAAATGTTTGTAGACGGGATGACAGATCTGTGAACGGTGATCATTCTCTCTCTATTGTGTCCTCACAGCGGGCATGAGAGGGCCCTCACGTGTCGCTTAGACAGGCTGAAGGCACCCACGTGACCAGTCTCAGCGCTCGGCCAGATGCTTCTTTTTGCACATAACGTACTTTATGGAAAAGATAAGAGCTAGTCCGAGTCCTTGAGAGTTAAGTGGCTGTCTCTTCCAGCACTAATGTTTTGTTAGATTTGAAGAGATACGAGGTTTAAGTCTTTAAAAGGTTACAACTGGGTCCTTGCTGCGAAGTCATGGAACAGTGATTTGCATCTGCCTGATGTTTGCAGCTTCTTTTGATTTGTTCAAAGTGTCTTGGCTGCTGATATAACTTAAGAAATTACTGGAAAGCAAAAAAATAGAATTACTAGTTAGAGTCAAGCAACAATTGCAATCCTTAACAATGTTTTGACGAAAAGTAACTTGATTTTATCTTTTTAAAGGTCCTAGGGCAGAATGAAAATACAGAATCAGTATTTGTACACTGACATCTTATAAGTCAGTGGCTTCAAGATATAAAAGGATAATTTTTCTATATTTTTAAAGTCATTACTCGTTAGCCATCTTAACACAACCATGCTAAAGCCTTTCAGATTCACATTAAAATGTAAACACCTCTTCTTTAGGAGGATATCTGCGTAGATCTGAATATAAGTCTTCAGAAATTATTTGTCATCAGCCACAGGAGAATCCTTTCTCGAAATGGCTATAGGGTCAGCATCACGGATGCCTCATTGTCGTATCAGAATCCCGCATTACACATCCGTTCCGTTTCTCTTACTGGTGTTTAAAAGCCGCAAGTGAGGGTCACGCTGACTCCTCCACACCTCGCCCGGCGGTGGCCTGCAGGGGGCAGCAGCGGGGCAGGCTGGGTTTCCGGCGTGGGGGCCTCCGAGCACCCGCGGACGGGGAGAGGTGGTGGGGGCTAGAGGTGTTTCTCGTGTCCTTCAGGGCCGGGGGCGTCTCCATCCTCACTGCTCCCCCTGGACAGGGGACAACACCTGTGCCTCCACCTGCCGCCGGGCACACATCGAGCAGAAAGTGTCCTTCAGTGGATCGAAAACCGGAAAACACAATTCTGGAAAATCCCAATACTTTTCAACTTTCTGACAAGAAAGAGGAATCAATTTCCAGTAATGACGCTGGGAGCCTGGAGGTGTCAGGCACTTAGGAATGATGTGTAGGACTTTTTGCAAAATAATAACGTTTCATGATGCCATCAAGCACTTAAGTGACCATCGGAAGGAATAATAGAGGGCTTCGTGGGAAAACACAGACCAGCTGGGCGGGAAGGGTAGCTGCGCTGGCACAAATAATTTGACTTGCATCGTCTACACGAGATGTGGTTGTAAAAATAACTTTCGAGATTAAGGGATAGAAAAAGCAATAAGACAGATTTTTGTGTGTGAAAATTTCAACCCATGAAGTTTAGGAGACATTTTCCTTGGCCCACCTTTACCTGTTTGCTCGTTTGTTTTTTAATGGCCCTCCCTCCCTTGCTCCAAAAATCCGTTAATGCACATGTGGGGTGGGGAAGGGTCCCTTCGAACTAATTTTAATCTTTTTTCGGATTTAGACCTTTGACAGTGTATTCGACTGAAGACTTTCAGAGCAGTGCTGGGGGCGGGGAGGGGCCGCCGAGTGACAGGAAGGCTGACCTCCCTGAGCTGTCTGTGGGGCCCCTGACCACATGCGACAGAGGCAAAGCCTGCGTCATGTGGGAAGTCCGCACCGTCGCTGTGTCGGTCAGCACAGCACCCGTGGAGGATACCCCCACCTGACCAAGGAGACCCCTTCCGAGAGGGCCGCAGACAGTCCGTCCTAGTGAAGGTCATGGCCACGCCAGCCTGACCGTCTCCCTGTGCAGCCGGCGTCTGCTCCTCGCGGCTCGGCCTCGGCCTGAGACGACCCTTGCCCGCTGCCCTCGTGCTGAGTCCCAGCAGAGCCTGCGCCACAGCTGACCGGGCCCCCGGGTCTCTCCACCATGTTTGCCCGGAACTTCCACGATCTCACCGCGAATTTTCAGCGTCTTCACCTTCGGAATATTTCCTCATTCAACAAACATCTTCATGAACGCAAAACACGCACGCTTCTGTTGCTCCTTGGGAACGCGGGAGCTTGGGTCACACGGGGTTCTGTCAGCAGGCGGGTGCCACGGTCCCTCAGGCACGCCCAGGCCCGGCTCGGCACTGAGGGGACACACCTAGCTGCACGAGCGTCTGAGGTCGCCACCTGCCCAGGACCCCGTCACTCAGGCACTGACCGCAGGGACACGCCCGCCTCACGCGCACGACTCGTGTGCCCGGACTTCGTTTATCCGCTGCATATTTCCAGTTCCACACACCTCGTTTGACCTGAAATAGCGAAACGCTTTGAAACAGCTTGGCGTTCCTAGTGCAGCCTCTCCGAGCGAGGCCAGCGCAGACCTCTGCCTCTTGCCGGCCACCGTGCCCCAGGCAGGTGCGGCCCCCCCTGGTCCCCGTCTCCTGGGCAACACCGCTTCTGAAGCGCTGCCAACCTCCGTCACCTCCAGCGACCACACGGAGCGAGACAGTAAAGCTGCAAAGACCGCAGCTCCCTTTCGCCTGTGGCGGACGGCTGCCCGACCGCGTGGACTCGGCAGGGCCGGCTTCCCTCCCCTCACGGGTGACCCCCACCCCGGGGTCAGACACCTGCTGAGCCCAGACCCCCGTGATCAGGACCCTCCCAGCTCCCCTTCGGGCCGTGAAGGACCCCTCTGTGTCCCGGGGGAATCGGTGGACCTCCTGCGCCTTCTTCCCGTAGTCTGCCGTCGGACTCCTCGCCTGTCGTACCTAGATCCGAGCCGCTGCCAAGGCACTTGATAAACAGACACTTAAAGAAGGAAACTCTGCGGCTACTGAGTGGAAATTATCAAACGCTGACTCTTTCCTCTGTCCAACGCGAAGTCATAAAATTAGCCTTGATTAGGTCATCGGGGTAGACCAATGCTGGGAATTTAAAGATGGTTTTGGTCATGAAAATATCTCGGAATGCAGGTTTGACAGGCAGGCAGGCTTAGCAAAAGTCAGACGTTGATTTCTGTTATTTTATTTCGAGAAAAAGAAGTCAAGAAGTGCACACGGGGCACCACAGGCTCCAGCCCTGCTTTGCAAAACGGTGGAAATCGGCCTCACAGAGGAGGAGCGCGTGGGGGGCGGTGTCCGCGCTGGCCTCGGAGTGCGGCTCCGCGGGTGGAGTGCGGCTCGCGCCCTGCGGCGGCCAGGGCTCCATTCCCGGCACCGGCCCCTCCGAGCTTAGGAGCTGGGCTGGCGGGCATCGCCGTGACGACGCGTGTCCCGGGTTCGCGTCCTGCCCGCTCTGGCCCGGAGCCCCCTGCTGAGGGCCGAGGCCTGGCAGCGGGCGACCCCGAGCCCCGGGTGCCATGAGCGGCGGCTGCTTCATTTCCCGTGAAACCGGAGACCACGCGGCGGTGGCGGGGGTCGGGCCGGAGGCAGGTGGCTCTGGCCGCGGCCTCGCCGGAGCTCGGGCAGTGCAGACCCCGGAAGCACCCCGGTGGCAGACGAGGGTGTCCCTTCCTCCTGGCCTGTCCCCGGCGGGACAGGGGACGTGGGGCAGGATGACGTCGCAGAAGGCTCGGAGGCTTCCTGGAGGGTCCCGCACGCGGGCCGGGGGCCCAGGGCCAGCACACGACCCCCGGGGAGTTTCTGGGGAAAGTTCCCGTGACGAGTGTATAAATAGGGAGAGGGACAAACAACGTGACGGAAGCCGAGAAACGCCGAGCCGCGGGCACCGGGCTGATGGATCCCCGTGGCCCCCGTCCCTGCCGCGCTCCGCGACCCTGGCGGCCTCGTGCCTTCCGTGGTGGCCTGGCCGCGAGCGCCTCCCACCCGCGCGTCTGCTCACCGTGTCCCTCCTCGCTCGTAGGTTTCGACCTGGTGCGGTGCGAGGACCCCGGCACGCCCAGCTACGGCTACCGGGTGCGGGACGAGGGCCACTTCGCGGGCACCGCGGTGCTGTTCGGCTGCAGCCCCGGCTACGCCCTGCACGGCGCGGGCGCGCTCACCTGCCTGAGCGGCCACCGCCGGGTGTGGGACCAGCCGCTGCCGACCTGCGTGGGTGAGCGGGGCCGGGCGCCCGGGGCGGGGGTCGGGTGCGCGGGGCCCGCCCAGCGTCGCTCCGCGGAGACCGTGCGCGCGTCCCAGCTGCGACGCGGGCGCTTCGCCGTCGCCCTCCCGGCCCCGGCCCCGGAGGACAGCGCCCTCCGGCAGGACGGCGGCGGGGAGCAGACGGCGGAGCCGGGGTGCGGCGGGGGGTGGGGGCGTGGGGGGCTCGCTTCCGGGTGACGCCCGCGGTGACCGCCGTGTGTCTGTCTCTTGCAGCGGAGTGCGGCGGCCGGATCCACGCGGCCAGCTCGGGCCGCCTCCTGTCGCCTGGCTACCCGGCGCCCTATGACAATAACCTGCACTGCACCTGGGTGGTGGAGGCGGACCCCGGCAGGACCATCAGGTGGGTGCGCGCGCGGGCACCGCGCCCCTGCCGCGGGGAGGCTGCGGCCGGCGTGTTCCCGCGATGCGTCTGGTGGCCGAGGCCTCAGGCATGCGGTGCGTGGCTCCCCGCGGCTCCACGGGCGGTCCTGACGGGAGAGTGAGTGTGAGTGTGAGTGTGACAGTGGGGGTGCCCGTCGGCGTGGCTGCAGAGCACGCCGGCCCTGGACTCAGGTGCCTGAACCGTCGCGTGCGCGTGGCCCGGCCGGTCAGCTGGGCAGCGCTCTCGGGGGCGGGCGGCGGGCAGGGCGGCCTCACGCGGGGCCTCGCCGCACTGGCCTCTGTGCTCCCAGCGCTGCTGGGCGGTTCTGAGCGGCAGGAGGGGACAGACTTTGCAGGCTTCCGCCGGCGTGGCGTTGGCGTTGCTAACCTGCCGTTTGTCCGGCGGATCTCGTGGGCGAGGTCAGGTTTGGAGACGCGCGCTCCACCTTCCACGGGTCGAGAAGAAAGTCGCCCTGAGACGGGCTCGCCTGCGGGGTTGGGGGGGACGCGTGGTCACTGTGTAAAACACTGAGGTGACTTGAGGGTAGACCAGAGAAACACCCAACCTGAAGTCACACGTGCAAAAAAATCATTGAAAATAGCGTTGTGCCAACATTTCAAGAGACGCGTTCTATTTCCATTAATAGTCCTAAGTGATTGCCGCGTTTGGTAGACCAGTAAGTAAAGCATCAAAAAGTCAATTTTTTAAAGGACGTTCTCCACGGTCTAGTGAGAGGCCGTGTCAGGCGCCACGGCAGGCGAAGCCGAAGTGACGTAACAGCGCTTCGGGGACGGCGGGAAGCGCACGCCGCCCTCAGCTCGCCCTGCGCCCCCTCCTCTGCTCTCCTCGGAGCTGCTCCTAACTCTCCCCGCAAAAGGCCCCTCCCCAAACCCCCGCTCACCGGGCTGCGGGCCCCAGATCCGCCCCCGTCCCTCCTCCGTTTGCTTGTGAATCCGGCCACCTGCTCCTTCTTCAGAGGCGTGCAGTGGAAAGAAAGCCGAGGTCGGGCCAGGCGCCCGCTCTGGGCCGGGGGGTGGACGGAAGCTGGGGATCCTCGTCCTCGCGCCTCAGACACCCCGGCAGCCTTAGTGCTGCGTGTGGAGCATGCGCAGACTCGCACGTCCCGGCTTCGGATCTTACTGAGTGAAACGTGGGTGTGGGGGGGGGCGCGCCTGTCCCCCTGCTCAGTGCACTGGTCTCTGCACGTGACACTCGCCCTCTAAGGCAGCCATTAAAATAAGGGTGTCACGTCCATCGCGATAAACGCTTAGTTAGGTATTTATTGATCTGCTGGGACAAAAACAAGGTCTATTTGAGCAGCAGAATTTAGCATTCTTATTCATGAAAATCAGTGCCGTATTCCTCCATTGAACGGAATAAAATTAAATATTAGTTCTTAACTTTGAATTCCTGAAATCTCAACCTGAGTAACATAAAAACCGTGATGCTGGTTCCCGTTCTGAAAAAACCTAGGAATTGGCTGTGATTCGCGACGTGGCTTTAGGAACAGGGGTGTGTTTCCTTTGAGGGGGAGTTCAGGTTTCTGCATTTCTTACAAATTCCCTTGCGGTTCGTTTTCTGGGCGTGAGAAGGAGCTCTGTATTCTAAACATAGACAGCAACGCAGCCTCCTGCCTCAGCAAGACAAGAGAAAGGGAACTAACAAGGGGTGAGCTGAAGTAATAAAAAATGTATAGCTTTTGTATCATGAACTCAGATTTTTAACCATTAACCTTCTAGGAAAGATAGACCTTGCATGCTCCAACTTCTTACTCTGGGCTTTTTTCCCTCTTCTTTTACATATTTTTTAAATCTGAGAGCTTCCCCCACCACATCTATAAAGACATCTTTTAATTTCAGACAGCCCTTTCTGGTGAGGAACTTAAGAAGGAGGCATTCAGATTGATAATTAACTGACATTCAGTTTCATCTCAAAATGTGTCTGATGATTTCTCCTCTTTAAGAAAACGATACTATTTTTTAATATAATGATTTGGAAAATAACATACTTAAAAATACAAAACATATGATTTTAGGCTTAAAATGGTACTAAAACTCAGAAAAACAGGGCCTGGCCTTCCCTTCACTGTTTGTCGGCCGGTTTACTAAATCTCGGTCATTTCACAGGTAACAGAGCTGGTCGTTAGCTACACTGTGTACTTGACATTGGGAAACATCGTCATGTAATCATGAGTCCGGGGATTAAGTATTAAAATCCTTAATAGAAACAGAGTTCACTGTCGCCCATTCATACTGTGATTGTTTTTAATATAAGTGAATTTTTGCCACCCGCTCTGGGCAGTTGTGAGCGACTGTGCCCAGCGGGCGGCGCCCCCAGGCCCCCGCGGGGGCCCCACGCAGAACCAGCCCCAGGGCGTGGGGACCCCGAGGATTTCCGGCTGCGTTTGGCTGTAAATTTTTATTCGAGGTGATGGAAGACCCCGAGTTAGCTCCTGTTACAGGGCACTTGGGTCTGGAAGAGGTTTGCGATCTTAACACGCAGGCGATAGAGCAGTTACCTGAACGGATTGCAATTACCGATCTATTGCAGCAGACGCGGCCACATCGAGGGCTGTTCCGGAATGTTCTCTGGGAGCGGGGGCTGCGGCAGCCGGCGCTGAGCGCCCGGGCCTGAGCGAGGTGACCGGGCGAGCGCTTCCCGCCGCTGCCGGGTTCCGCCTGCTGCGCGCACGTCGTCCGCGGCTTCGCTGCTTCCTGCGCGCGTAATTGTCGGGGGAACTTACCTGGAAGCATTTCTGTCGCCACCCGATACCAGGACTTTGCACTTGGAGGCCTAGTGGGGGGGGGGCTCCCGCCGTGTTCAGAATGCTCCGGGCTGTCGCGAAGTCCCGAGGCCTCGGCCGTCGAAGGAAACGCGGTGCAGTAGGCGGCGCCGTCCCCGCGTGTCCCCCGCGGAGGGTCAGCGCCAGCCCACGGATCCCGGCCCGGCGGACACGCTTGTCCCTTGGGCACTGGCCGCTGCGTCTCTGCTCTCGGTCTGGCCAGGACAGCGGGGCGGGTCACAGGGTTGCCTCCTGGTCTCCCAGTGACAAACCCGCTTGACGCTCCACAGAGTGGGCGTCAGGAAAGGGAGGTGGCCACAGAGACGAGGCGCAGAGAAGGGCGGTGGCCGCAGGTCGCGGGGCGCGTCCCGCAGCCGTGGGGGGCTACCAGCTGCCGCCGCCGGTCCCCACGCTGAGCCCGCGGGCTCGCACACCCATCTCGCCATGGTCACTGCTGTCCCCGGCCCTGTCCTCACGCCATTCCCTGTTTCTGCTGAAGAGTGTCTTCCTCCAGGTGGCCGGAGCGTTCGTGTCCGTTATAATCTCTTCACCTTTCCGTTCCCCAATGCCCGGTATTTCTTCCAACAAGAGAAACCGAGATGTCACCGCGTGCCTCACGGCACGCATTGCGTTCCTCGTCATGGCCACTGAGAAGCGGTCAGCTGCGTCCAGAGCCCAGGCCCTGCCACCCCACGCCGGCCTCTCTCTCCTTCCCAGCCGCTGCACCCCGCTCCCAGCGGCCGCTCCCACCTTCCTCCCGCCTCCAGGCCGCCAGGTCTCGCCAGCACCGGGCTCCATGGCCGGACGTGCAGGTCACTGGCCTTTGCACACTCACCCCTCCTCCTCGCGTGAGCCTCGTGTGTCAGCACGAGCGAGCGCTGATTAGTGTCTGCCCGCCTCAAAACCCCAGCTCCCCATCTCTGCCCCTGTGCCCCCCCCACCTTCCCTGGCTCCCAGGACCCTTAAAATGTGGCTCTCATGACCTCATTTAAAAATAGTCTGTTTCTGTCTCTGGACTCAACATTTTCTTCCTTCCTTCTGAGCCGATCATCTGTGGACGTCACACCGTGTGTCTGGGGGTCCACGGCAAACCTCCTGGCACCCTGAGCTCCTGTCCCCACATTCCTGTGAGTGTCACATCGCATTACCTCTGCTTCCGAAGCCCCCGAATGCCACTCCCCACCCACCCCCGCTGCCACCTCCCCGTCCAGACCCTCAGAGCTCACTAGGTGGACACTGATTAAAAATATTAATTTTAGTTCCCATGCTGCACATGTAAAACTAACATAAAATAATACTGAATGTCAACCTGAATTGAGAAATAAAAATCAATAAAAACCATATAAAAATTTTATGCGACTGTAAAGTGAATAATGCATATACAGACATTTTGAAAAGGCGCTTTAAAAACCACACATTAGCCTCCTGCTTGACCTCAGCATCAGCTGTTGACACATGACCTGTGCACGGTCCATGGTGTGGGTGTGTCTCATTAAATATTGTCTCTCTTAATGATTATGTATGTTATCTCTTATCCTTGACATTGTACATAATCATATGGCAAATGGAACTACAAGTAAATCTTTGCATATATTTGCAGTTAATACTTTAGAATAAATTCCTAGAATGTTTTGCTGGGTCAAACGCTTAAAATATTGCATCTTAATGTAAATCTTTCTATAAGACAAAGCTGATCATTTCACTTGCCCACTGTAAAAAAAAATGCGTAGAATAAAAATAATTTATTAGCGTGGCATTTGAAGTTCCCTCGGGTCCCATTTTTTTGAAATACGAGAAAAGTGTTGCAGAAAAATTGAAAGCCTGAAAAGAAGTTTGCTGGAATCCTAGACACTATAGATAACTACAGCCGAAAATTTGAATATATTTTTCTTTCTCTATGCATTAACAAATATATAAAATTCGATTTATTTAATTATTTTTACAAAAATAGTACATCATTATTCTGAAGATGTTCTTTTTAGTTAATAAAACATGATCAAAGTTTTTTGTGCTTATTTGTAATCCCCCCTTTTTCTGTTTAATCGTTGAATAATATTCCAGGGCCTGAATGTACTATAATTTATTTAAATCATACCCAACTGGGATAATCAGGTTGTTTTCAATTTTTTGCTATTATCGGCCTGATTCCCCCCCCCCACGATCTCTCACCTCGAAGGTAGCGATGATGATGACTCTCAGAGGCTGGACTTGCTGAGGGCACACAATGGAGCCTGAATACCCCCCACCACCAAATTGCTTTCAGTGTGAGCAAATACGCCCCCGGCGGCGTGCGGAAGGGCAGAGTCCACCGCTCCCCGAACCAGACGGGTCTTTTTCATCCTTGCCGATCTGGTAGGAAAGAATATCTTCATGACATTTTATTTGCCGTCTTCGTTTGCACCTTTGACATTTTGACATTTTTGACAGAGCGACATATTTGTCCATGTGGTCGTTTCCTGTCTCGTGGCCGTTCCCTGCATCTTCTTCCGTGTGTGTCTGTCCAGCGAGCCCCTTTCCAGATTCGCCCCCTCCGGGCTCCCCCGAAGCTGCTCACCTGCGCGCGCTGCAGGTGCCGAGCGGGGGCTGTCTCCTCACGCGCCTGTGTCCGCGGCTGCTGTGGGTTCCTGAGGAATGCTACTTGCTTTGACTCCGCTTTTAAACTTTGCCCACCTGGCTTGTCGACTCTCGATATTTTTAAAAAAGAAAAATGGCCGTTACTTATCTGTGCTTAAACTTTGTTACGCATGTCCAATTTTTTTTGTCGATTCACAAGGTGTATTCCAAAAAGGCAAAACCCACGGCAGCGGGGTGCGTGTGCGTGTGTGGGTCCGCGTGGGCTTCTCATTGACACACATCGTCACACGTAAACCTACTCCAGTGACCAGCGCACGGCCTATTCACAAAACCACACCCCGTGTGACCTGCACCCAGATAACGACAGGGAGCATCAGGGCCCAGACGTGCACCCCGAGCTCCATCCAAATCCTGCCTCCTCACGGCAGCCACTGTCCTGACTTCAGATGGATTTTGCCTGAATCGAACTTTATCTGAATGGAATTACGCAGTGAGCTCAGTTAGTGACTTGATCCCCTCGTCCTTCAGCCCCGTTGAGATAGGTACATTAGTCCGCCTCGGACACGTGCCACCATTTGCGTGTTTATCCTGGGTGTTGATGGATATGTGAATTTTTTAAATCCTGTTTGGGTTGCTGCAAACAGTGTCGTGCTGAAGGTGCTTTCCCGCAGTGTTTGGCGCACGCGGTGTTTTTCTCTGGGTGCGTATCCGGGACCAGAGTTGCCAGGCGGTGGTGATCCCACATTTAACTAGACACTGTCAGTCTGTTTCCCAAGGTGGTGATGCCCAGGCCCACTCTCTGGAAGCCCACCGTCCAGCTACACCTGACAGTGGCTTTTTTGCCTCAGCCATTCTATGGGAATGCAGTAGTTTTAATCTGTATTTTTCCGATGACTGGTCAAGGCCATCACGTTTTTGTATGATTATTGGCCTGGGGGATATCCTCTTTCATAAATTGACAGTTGAAGACTTCGTCCATTATTTTTTTTTAGTACTGGAATGCCTATCTTTTGCATATTGATTTGTATATAGTTTTTATAAATCCAGAATGCAGGATTATGTCCATTATAATAGCACTCAAATTCTTATCCTCTACAGTCAGTCTTTTTAGTCTCATAATGATGTGTTTTGATAAACAGATTCAGTGGAGTCAAATGCATTTTGACCCATTTTTTCTTTATGGTTACTGGGTTTCTTGTCTGTATAGAAATTACATTCTATCATATATTTGGTTGGGATTGTTCTCGGCATTTTTGGGTCCAGATTAAGTAACCCAGTCTCCCCAAAGCTATGACACTGTTATCTCAGGTTTTCTTCCAGAAGACTTAGTTTACCTTCTACATTATGTCTCCACTCCATCTGAATTAATTGGGGGGTGTGACGTGAGGAAGAGTCAGGTTACTTTCTGTTCATAGTGAAATCGAGTTGGTCCTTTCTTAGAAAGTCAGCCTTCCTTCATTACTCTGCGGCGTGACCTTCGTCACAGACCCGGTAATTGTCTGCTAGCTCCGTTTCTGACCTGAATTCGTGGATCTGTTCGCGCCTTCCCCGTGGGTGCCTTTCTATCGTAATTAGTTAACTATTTATAATAAGTCTTGATCTCTGGAACAGTAATTCTCCAGCTTCGTTCATTTTATATACATGGACTTGACTGTTCCTGACCCTTTGCATTTCCATGTGAATTTTACGAAGTTGTTACTTTCTACCAAAGGAATTGCTAGGATTTCTGTTGGAATCACATCATATGAACAGATCAGTTTAGGGAAAACTGACATCATTTAAGTGTTGAATTATCTAATCCCTAACAGAGTGAATTATCCCATTTATTTAGATCTTATATAATTTGTCTCAATAATAAGTTGTAGTTTTCTGTGAAGGGGCCTTACACATTTTTCTTAGAATTATTTCTGGCTATAACATGCATTTTGATGGCAATATAAATAATATTTTTATTTCATTTTCTATTTATGACTCTGAAAATGAATTATATTTATATTTATCTTGTATAAATAAATTCACCTATGAATTCTAAGAATTTATAGGTTTTTGATTTTTTTCTATGTGCACAATCATGTTATCTGCAATAACAAGAGATTTTTTCTTTTTTCCAAATCTTATGTGTTTTTTTTTTTTTTGCATTCTTGAAGTCTACAACCTCCAAAATAATAATGATTAAAAGTGGTGATTGTGGGCTTCATTGTCTTTTTCTGAATCGCAGAAACCTTTTAATTAGTTTTATTTCAGTAAATATCTTTTAATTATAGGAACATTCCTAGAATGGAAGTTTTTAATATTAAATTTTACCATTTAAAGTTATATTAAAAAATAAATTATAAAACTTCCAAAAATCTACAGGAAAATTGTTGAAATTAGTAAATAAAATTATTTATTGGAAATAAATAAAAAATGGTGCTTTCTAATTGTGTTCACTTAAAAGTTCTTTATAGATATCTTTTCACATTAATATTTACTGAATTTTTCATTCCTCTGCTATTGAACATTTAATTTGTTGACAATTTTTCATTAACTTCAAAATATTTAATAAATATCTGCTGTATATTTCTATATGTTCATATTGATCTCTTTGTCAATTTTGGTAATTTCTATTTTCCAGAAAACGATTTTATACATTGTTTAAAACATATCGCCACTGATTAACACATCGTAATTAACTAAATTTTCTATTTTTCTTCCGTCATTAATTTTTATTTTTATCAAAGTGCTTCTTGTACAGTATAAAAGTGAAGTAATTCCACAGGAACAGTTTCAACAAGCATAGTCCCCTGCATCACCTAAATCATAGAACTGATAAACTGGATTTTGCATTTTAAGCCTAACGCGTCCCAAGTAGCAGTATTAAAGATCCGTGCGTACCTGACGCCTTCTAACAAGAATAAGGACACTAAAGGCAGAGAGAAGATGAGTGAACCGCCAAGAAAGGGAGCCACATCAAGAGGCAGCCCGTGGGAAGTGGCCCACAGAAGACCTGGCAGCCCGGACAGGGGGAAGAGGTGGTGAAGCGCGGTGGCCGTCGGCCGGGGCTCTGCCCACACCGCCTGCCATGCCCTCTGAAGAGCCCACCGTGCAATTAGCACTAACACAGAGACAGGGCAGCTGCCGGGCAAGAAGTCCATCCACCAGCAACACACGATGACGGCACCTCGTGCTCAGCTGGCCACGTGTCCAGTGCAATCAGACGAAAATGACTAAGTTACATAGAGACATCGGGAATGGCCCGGCATGCTGCTTAGAACTCTTATGAGTCATAGATCAAACCAGACAAGAAATTTGTAAGTTTACAGAAGATTTGAATCCTGCAATCGTTAGGCTTATTTAAAAGAGACATACAACCTCCAGTTAAAATCTGTATATTCTGTTTAATTAAATATAAAATATATACAAATATGATCACATACTAGGAACAAGCTGTCAATAAATATGGAGAATCACTATCTTTTATTCTCCATATCCTGAGCAAAATGGAAGAGAAATAGAAATCTGTAGCAAGAAAGTAACAAACACACCCTCCAATTTGAAAATGAAAAATTGTACAATTAATAGCTTAACATGAAATTTATAACCCCAAATGCACATACTAGAACAAGAATATAACTTGAAATCAACAAGTTGAGCTAATAGAATTTGAAAAGTAGTATCAGTAAATTTGAAGAAGTAGAAGTGGACAAACAACAAATATAGTAAATATTTAAATGAAAGAAACTACATAAAATTAACAAATCCACAAAGTGATTTTTGAAAAAAGTATCATTCAACTGACAAATAACAGACATGATTTATTAAGATAAAACACGGGCAGCCCAAATAATATTAGAAATAGAGATATACCCATACGATAGAAATTTTTTTAGAAAATTTTAAAAAATGATATATAGTACATTATACCGATATATTGGAAAATCTTCCAGTCCAAAGAAAATGGTCCAATATATTTAATGAGGCTAAAATAGTCTGTATTTCAAAGAATAAGCAAAGTTCAAAAGATCAAAATTAATACCTGAACTCTGTGATTCATTCCATTTACATATTAAGAAAACATAATATGGTCCTCTACATAGATATAGAAAAAATAATATAAGAGAATTTAATACATTTCACGATCAACAACATAGCAAAACAAAAACCCTCCTAGCTTAGTAAGAAGCAGCAGATTTTTCTTAATAATGATTATGCAACAAAATCTTTCAGCAACAATAAAATATAAACTATAAGCAATACTAAAGAGATGAAGAACACGTGACAAACGTGGGCAAAGGTCGGGGATTCAGAGTCCCTGGTGCTCCCCCCCCCCCATGGATGATTTCATGCAGTTCCGGGCGTTAAAACCATTTGTTTACGTGAAAATATAAATGGGGACAGCCCGTTGTAATTCCAACACAGGGTGAGAGGAAGGACAAATGAATAACTGTGAGGACAGGGAGTGTGACTAGAAGATTTTATTTTTAAAAATATCTGAAGCAAGCAGACAAAACGTTACCATGGGAGGTGGTGGCCTGTGCTCTATATTAAGCATATTTTATGTTGAAAATTTAAAATATAGTGCATACTTTATACCATATGAAGAGTGAGATAGGTATTTTTGAATACATAATGTGCACAAAATAAATAAGGTTTATGTATAGTTTTTGTGTGTTGTCTATTGTGGTTTTTATCTCCCTTACAATTAAGCAGTAAATATTCAGGACATAATTTAGCCTCTCTTGGATCTGTCTGAATTGCCATAAATGAGGTTAGAGTTCAGTTGTTGCCTCAGACATAGAGATTCTTAAGTTGCTCTGATAAATGTCTGTAAATCAATAAATGAAAATGTTTAAGTATTTTAAAGTTTATATTACGCATTTCTGCCTTTGTGTTGGTGTTTCAAATATTTTTTTTCTGAAAATAAAGTTTATAGAAACCAATACAACATAAGATCAGATCATTCAGATACAGGCGAACAATATCCTGGGGTAAACACGCTCATTTTTGCATTTTTCTCCTGGTGTGGATGCTGCCACCTAGTGGTCATTTCAAGAACAACACTGACACCACATGTATTAAAAAAAAATAATCTGACTTCGATTAGGTTAAGACAAAGCTATGTCAAATTCGGTTTGTTTGGTGTGCCCAAGAAAGCTTTGCGTGATAAAAAGAGCGGACATTCTCAAAGGGAATTGTCGCATCCTTAAAAGCTGAGCATGTAGCCCGGTCGTCTCTGTGCCCATCACACACAAAGCAAACCCTGCCGTGCCGTCCGTGCCCGTTCGCGCCAGCGAGCCATGTGGCGTTCTCAGGTGCTGTGAGCTCAGGTGCGGTGAGCCCCAGTGCGGTGAGCCCAGGTGCAGTGAGCGCAGGTACGGTGAGCCCAGGTGCGGTGTTAGGTGTGGTGAGCTCAGGTGCGGTGAGCCCAGGTGCAGTGTTCTCAGGGGTGGTGAGCCCCGGTGCGATGAGCCCAGGAGCGGTGAGCTCAGAGCCCAGGTGCGGTGAGCCCCGGTGCGGTGAGCCCAGGTGCGGTGAGCTCAGAGCGGTGAGCTCAGAGCCCAGGTGCGGTGAGCCCCGGTGCGGTGAGCCCAGGTGCGGTGAGCTCAGAGCGGTGAGCTCAGAGCCCAGGTGCGGTGAGCCCCGGTGCCGGCCCCGGGCCCAGGCTGTGCCTCCCCAGGGGTCCGCGCCCATGAGGCGGGCGCGTGCGCGTTGACCGCATGGGCCGCTGCGGGCGCGAGTGAAGGACGCGCTGTGCTCTGTCCCCGCAGCCTCCACTTCATCGTGTTCGACACCGAGGCGGCGCACGACATCCTGAAGGTGTGGGACGGGCCGGCGGAGGGCGGCCTCCTGCTGAAGGAGTGGAGCGGCTCGGCGCTGCCCGAGGACGTGCACAGCACCTTCCGCTCGCTCACGCTGCAGTTCGACAGCGACTTCTTCATCAGCAAGTCCGGCTTCTCCATCCAGTTCTCCAGTAAGTGGGCCGCCGCGGGCCCCGGGGTCGCGTCACGGGCCGGGGCGGGGACGGGACGCTGCCCCAGGATCACAGCCATATCGGATGGGGTGGGGGTGGGGGCCGATCCTCGGTTACACGGAAAATGTTGCTGAAGATTTAAATTCACCCGCTGAACTTAGTCCGGAGCCGGCGCGGCTGCACCCGCACAGCAAGTCCGTCGGGGCGCTCCCCCAAACCCGGCAGACTCCAGGCGCCCCACGACCCTGGGTTGCCTGGACAACAGAGTGGGGTGCTCCCAGGGTGCTAATCAAGGGGCGTCCTGGGCCCTCAGTGCCCTGCACACAGGCCTGGCCTGGCTGCTCCTTAGGGCCGGGTCCAGGAGGCTCGTGCAGTGTCCCCAGGGGGCCACCCGGGGACACGTGAGCTGCGTTGTCTCCCTGTGTCCGTTCCCACCTTTGCCGCTCGCGCATGTTCCACGAGTCCAGAAGGAGGCGGTGGAGAGGGCTGCGAGATCTCCGGGCAGAGGCGTCCTGTGATTGGGTGGCACCTGGCGTCAGCTGTCCTCATAAAACAAGTGGCATCTGCACACAGACACATTCCGATTCAGTTTATCTCCTGGCGGGACCCTGGTGAGCCCTATTTAGTGTTTACATAAGAAAATGAACTCAGGTCAATGTAATGCTTAGAAGGTCGCTAATCAAATCGAGGTCGCAGCCGGCACAGTTTCTGAGCTCTGGTGCCCTGCGCCTCGAGGCAGCAATTTGCAGGCGGGAGCTCCCGGAATCCTGCCCGCGGAGGGAAATTGTCACTGATCCAGGGCAGAAATATCAAGGTAAGTTTGCTACAGCTGTCCTGCCTCGGGGCAAAAATGTTCTTTATTCCAAGATTCTGTCATTTTTGCTCTTTCGTTGTGAGATTAAAAGGTGCTGTAGCCTCAGAAATGGCGGCCATGCGGGGTGCGTCTGCGCGGGGTGCGTCTGTGCGGGGTGCGTCTGCGCGGGGTGCGGCTCTGCGGGGTGCGGCTCTTCGGGGTGCGGTTCTTCGGGTGCAGTGCGCGGGGTGCGGCTGTGCCCCGCAGTGCGGAAGTGGGTACCAGGGGATCCGTCCGCCTCCCTCGCCTACCCCGTCTGCTCTCCCGGCTGCTGCTGTTAATAGGCTTTTTATAGAGAGGTTTGTGCTTCACAGCAAAACCCCAGACACCCCGTCCAGGAAGCCCTCGGGCGCCAGCAGCCGGGAAATCTGGTCACCGCGCCCCTGTCACCCCGCCCCGGCACAGGGCCAGCAGGCCCCCCACCCCCGCCACTCTGCAGCTCAGCTCCCCTCACGGGGACCAGGGCTGAGTCTGAATCAAGCCCGAGTCGCCCCGAGCCAGGACCTGAGTCTCCTCCACCTGCAGAATGCCTGTCGCCCCGGGTCGGAAGCCCAGTCGCTCTTCTGGGTGCGAGGAGGAGCCTGTCCCTGTAGCTTCTGACCCTGGGACAAGAAAGAGGACGAGAGAGGCACTTGGCGTATGAATTAGACGGTGCGGCCCGCAGCTCAGAAAGCCAGCCGGCGCCGGTGTGAAGGCCTAGCGGGCGCTGTTCTGTGATTTCAAAACAAAATAAAGGTCATGGGGCTTAACGGACCTGCTTTCTCCTGCAGTGACACTTCACGTCTGACCAGGGCAGAGAGGCGACATTTGTTGGACGGCGTTCGCTTAGTAAGGTGTTTTAGCCGATGCCATGCCGGTCACAGGTGAAATCAGCAGTGTAGGCGTGAGGCACGGGGTCACTGGGAGAGGAAAACCGAATTTGGACGTGTGTTTTCTTAGAGACCTTTGCATCGCCAGCTTCACTCGGTGCATTTGAAGCGTTAGTGTGCGGTCCCTGTGCTCCCTCAGCCCAGGCCCCTGGGCGGGGGCGGGGCTTTGTCATTTTAGGGACTGATTCGCTCTTCTTCACACTCACACTCAACTGCTGTCCGTCCCCACACCCCCTCCGTCCTCCTCGTCCGTGCCCACTCGAGGACAGCCCCCCCAAGGTCGGAGGTCACTGTGCTGCTCCTGCATCTGTTCCCAGCAGGACCTCTGCCTCGGGCTTAATCCGCCAGCGCCAGGCCCTCCGCCCTGAACCCACCGGCCTCGGGAGCTCGGCGGTTTGGGTGACCAGCGCCCTCTCTCTTCTGGAGTGGCGGCCAGACGCAGCACTTGACACTGAGCTGCTTGAGCGCACGTCCCACCCACCCTCGCCAGCCGGGCTCTCCTCCTCTTTCTGGACTCGGCACGCGTCTGCTCCTTGCTGCTCGTCTTCCAGGGCAAAGCCTCTAAGCTCCTTTTTCCAGATCTCTTTATCTCACAGCCTTGCGGAATTCAGTGACAAAGTCTGCAGGGACCACGTTCAAATAGATCCCAAATCCAGCCAATTCTGTCAACACGAACCCCTCCCATCTCGCCTAAGCCATTTCAGAGGATTGGGTTGCCATGGCTGCCAGCTGGGCCCCTCTCCCCGCCCACGCCCACTCACTGTCCTGCCTGAGAGGGGACCAGGACCAGTCTAAGGGGAGGCACTTCAGGTGAACCTCCCTCGGGCCGAGTGCCCCTCAGCTCCCCACCTCCACCAGGGAGGTCCCTGCCGTCCCCACTGTCAGGGAGAAAGGCCGACAGCCTCCTTGTACAAGTAACGCGATCTACGTTTTCAGCGTCCCCCTCAAGCACAGGCCGCTCTCCGACCCCAGGGGCCGTGTGCTCGTGGGTCGGCACCCCCTGTCCGTGCGCACCCACTGCACACGCTGCGCCCGGCCCCTCCCTCTGCGTGATGAGCCCCGCGTGGCCGAGCCCTTTAAGACCCGCTGGCGGGATGAAGCATGTTGTCACTTACAGTCCCCAAATTCAGTGCTCATAGTATGACATAGAGCTTGTCCGGCCGTGTACGAACATTGATCTGTAATCCACTCGGCCAGGTTCCTGGAGGCAGAATGTCTCTATTGCTAGAACATGATGCGTAGTCAGTGGCAAAAAAAACTCTATCTAATGACAATGCTTGAAAACTTTCCAGTCGTGCAAATCTCGAAAACATTAGCGTGATCTTGGTTTTGTGACAAACACCACACCATCTACCGAAAATTACGTTTTGAAATTGACTTTAGTGTCATACAAAAATATTGATAAAAAAGCCTTAATGAATTTTTAAATGCTAATTTTAATAATTAAGATTCTTCTACCTCTGAGTTTCTATCCAGTGTTGATAGCTAAGATAAATAGTCTGTAGATGCTGTTTATTATCAAACTACCGGCGAGTGTAGACTGTTTGACTAGCAAAGGATGCATTACACAGACTGGATGAACGTTGCATCTCGTTGACCTTTTCAATTTCATAGTTTTTAATAGATTAATTCATCTTGATAAGTTTATATTTTGATACCAGTTGGAAACCGAGCAGAAAGTTTTTATTTTACACAGTTGAATACCTGCTTTAAAAATGAGCATAGTTTAACCTACCATTGGGTAACTCTCCTGTTTTGCCATAGAAAGATCATTTTTCTCCCACTCTAAAGTAACCTTGGGAGAGAACTGCACTGAGCAGGGACGAGGACAGGCCGGCCTCAGTGCCACGAGCCCACGCGTGCTGTCCACCGATGCAGCGGGCGTGCATGCCCTGCACACTTCCTGGGTGCCCCGCACACTGCTTCCTGCGTGCCCCGCACGCTTCCTGCGTGCACGTCCACCGGTCTCTTCAGCGAGGTGAAGTTGTCTCCGCGAGGAAAATGAGCTGGTGATTGTCATGCCATGTTCAGACCATCCTCACAGCGTGCCAGACATGACAGGGACCACGGCTGCGTTCCTGGTGATCGGCCGACGCTTTTCCTTAAAGCTTAGTTACCACGTAATCCTGCACGAAACACGGGGGAAGCGTTCAGCAGGCGAACCGACCTTTGCTGGGGGTTAGAGACCCACAGCTGAGCCCCCAGCGCCCCCACCCCCAACTCGCGGGGACGCCGCTCCCCACCCGTGGGGAAGACAGCCGGGACCTCGCATTCTCGGACTCTGTGAGGTTGATCTCCCCGTAAGTCATGGTCCCACCTTAGCGGATACGTGATGTCTCTCCCCTATCGTGTAACAGGCACCTTTTCACTTAAAAACTGATTTCTAGTTTATAAGGAAACAGGCCGCTGGGGCTGCAAGCGGCTGGGTGGAACAGGACCGTCTAAGGGAAGGGACCCGCCGTAAGCCCGGGGTTTAGGCTCCGAGTGTCTAGGCAGGAGCGGCACAGGCCGGGGCAGCCGGGACCGTCACCCTCCACGCGGGGTCCCCAGCTCTCTGCACGTGGCCCCTGGGCGGAGCAGCGGCTCCTGTGACGCAGCCCGTCCGCCATCTGAGCCGTATGGTAGCTGGGCGGCCCGGAGCTGCCACTGGTGTTGGGGACAAGCCTGGTGGCAGCGAGCACGGCTGGCCAGGCGGGGCCCTCGGCGCCCTCACTCACTGCGGAGTGAAACGCCGCCCCGCCCGGCGGCGAGCCTCATCGTCCAGTCCCTCCGCGCTGCAGGGCGTCCTCCCGCCCCGCCCCCCGCCCCCCCCCCGCCCCCACTGCCTGCAGCGCTCTGCCCCGTTCTGCGTCCTCCGTCCTCCGTCGCTTCTGCCGTTTGCAGCGAAGCGCACAGCTTTGGGGAGACTGTGTGAGAACCATTGACATGACTCGCCCGTTCCCCCCTGCAGAATGTCACCACGAGTCATTCGCGTGGCTTCCTACTTGTTGCCGACCCTCTGGTGTCCAGGCCTCTAGATATTTTGCTCTGATTACAGTATTTATTCTCCGTTTTACGTTTGACACTTAATGGTGTTTTGTCTGTGTGGATTTATTTTTTTGTTTATTGTGTATGTGTCTATATTTTCTGCTTCTTATTTTTTTAGCTATTGGTTCTAGTGAATTTCCTAAATGAATTATTATTTTTAAGATATTTCTGCTCTAATATTTACAGTCCTTAGAATGGTTCCAACCACAAGAGCAATTACCCTGTAGATTTGTGTCGAAAAGCATTTAAAGTGGCTTGAAGTGTCGCCTGCAGAGAAGCCACGTTCTCGGCGGGGCGGTGAAGCACATTTGGGGTGGGGACTGAGCAACGCGCCCGCAGCATCCAGGGTGATGACGGAGACCGCAGACTAGCCACGCGTCGACCCTGCCGTCCAGTGCAAGGGGAGGTACGCAGACGCCCACACCCAGTCTCCAGCTTTATGAGACTCACGTGAGCTGTGACGAACCGCTCGGTCCTCGGCAGGAGTCTCCAGAGCGCGCGCACGTAATGTCACGGGCTTCAGAACAGGCGTCACGGAGGCGCTGCTCTCCTGCGCGTGACGGAACGTGAGTCCTGGGGCCTCGGTGGGTTTGGAAGCCGCTGCCTTAAACGCACCGGCCACGAGTCCCGCGCTGATTGGGCTAACTGAGGGTTTCACCCTCTTTTCGCCGCGCTGTCTCGGTGAGCACCTCAAAGGCGGGGAACACAGACGCGCTCCGATCTGGCAAACCTCCCCTAACACGACGGATCCGTGTCGTGTATTCTCCCTTCCGGAGTGTCGAGGCTCGGGGGAGCGCGACGTGAGAAGTGCCGACTCCCTCCGCAGCTCCCTCCGCAGGCTGCTGCTCTCCTCGGCCGGCTTCACATGCTCACTCACACCGAGTCCCCCGCACAAGTCCCCCCCCCCCGACACCTGCCAGGCCGGCTGCGGGAGAGGAAGCGAGGGGACAGGCCTCTGACACGCTGGTGTTACAGTTCAGATCTCCGCGTGGCGGCTGCCCCCGAGGCTCCTGTGACACGCTGAAACCGTCACTCACGCATTTCATCATCAATAGAGAAGAGGTGAACGTGCAGAAGACTCAGTGGAAACTCTGATCGTATTTACTCAGTCTGTCTTGTGCCAATACACAGACTTTACTGTCACGCCTATCAGAAGCTGAGAACCAATTTAACCGTGACGACTGATGCGGACAGATGTTTCGAAAAGGATCTTTGGAGGGTGAGGGTTGAAGATTTGAATTTGATCTTGACGTTCGCTCTAAAGAAACTACAACTTTTTTAAATAACTGAATGAAGAGTCATTCCACGGTGTCAGGACACAAAGCAGAATTTTGTGGCTCTGTTATTTTGCTACATTTTTAAGTGTTTTAAGAACTTTTTGAAGCACACTTTTTAGCATGTCTAATTTTTACAAATAGGAGGTACCCGTGTCTCAAAAACATAGTCTCATAGCAAGCAAATAAATATCAAAACATTTATTTTCAAGGAATAAAAGTAATTTGATTTGTAGTTATTCTAATTGGACATCGATTAGACACTTTTATGATAATCAATTTTGAGGCTCTTTGAGTTAAATTAAAGAGTTAAAACAATTTAAACAAATTAATTTCAAACAAACATCTAATGCTATACAAATAGAGAGACTGAAATCCAACTCTAACATTTGATTAAGCAGCAGGAAAAGCATAAGGACAATCATTACAAAAAGTCAGTGACACTGGGGTTCAGGAGTGAACGTGGGGGCAGAGGGCTTTGCTGCCCAGCTTAGGAGCCGCAATGTCCACAGCTGTTCTTGAATTGTTGCAGATTTAACTAGCACGGAACGTTTTCATAGAATTCAGACATTCGCTTTAATGAAATTCACACTCCCTATTGTGCAAAATCCAAGTGATTGACATTTCTGTTGCATATTGAAGTTTTTTTAACTGCAGCGTTCAATTTAGACTTATGTCTGATATGTACTTAAGACATGCTTTCATAGCTATTAACTTCTTGTTAAGTATAAAGACCATGAAAGCAAATTTTTCTCTGTTGAGACATTGTTGTAGAGAATTTGAGAAGCAGGTCATAAGGGATAGTTAACATTTTTTTTTTAATAATAATGCCACTCTTTCTGGGTACATATCTGTTTTAATAGCTGGGCTTCCACTGACAAACTTCCATGCGTTCAGAACTTCTAACATATCCGTCTGAGGAATCCTTGGCCTTTCCCCCCCGTCCCTGCTGACTAACAGAAAGGACATTAATAAAACCTCTTATGTAAATAGCCATTGCATTCTGGCAAGAAGTATTTACTTGGTTAATTTGTTGTTGTTGTTCCAAGAGAAATGGTCGTCATCCCCAGGAGTGGGCGAAACAGACAGTGTATAGCAGCAGCCCCCAGCCTTTGTGGCATCAGGGACTGGTGCTCCTAGGAGCGTCTAATGCCTGATGATCTGATGTGGAGCCGAGGTGGTGATGCTGGCGTGGGGCGCAGCTGCAGACACAGATGGAGCTTCTCTAGCTCACCTGCCGCTCCCCTCCTGCTGTGTGGCCCGGCTCCTAAGAGGTCATGGACCAGTACCCCAGTACCGGTCTGTGGCCCCCAGGGCTGGGGGACCCGTACTGTACAGTGTGCGTCTTCACACTCGCCCACACCTTACCAAGGCTTTGGTGAGCGTGAAACCCATGTTGCTTTCTGTTGTGAAGGAACATGCAGAAATACACGATTCTGTGCTGAGTCCTGATAATCCCTTTGAGTTAGGAAATTAAATATGTGTATTCACCACATTCACATAATAAACAATAATTTTAAGTATAAATTTGTTTGCTCTCCTACATAATTCAGATAATATATGTATATCGAATTGTAGTATTCACTTTTAAAGAAAAAATGAACTTCATCTTGAGCAGTCATTGCAAACTCACGTGCTGCCATGAGGACCACAGCCCCTTTGCACACCTGGCAGTGATAAAGCGTGCCAGAGCCCAGACCACAGGCGGGACGCTGACCGTGGGTGGGCAGTGCGCACAACGCCCCTCAGGGCAGGTCCCCAGGTCCCCGTGCCCTGCCCCGCCTTAACCCAGCACCTATCATTTCAAAAACATTAGGCGAAAGCAGCCAGGCAGGGCGCAGTCTCTTGGGATCCAGGTTTTCCCCCGGCGTGGTGCCACGAGACACACAGGACACCGTGGCCCTACGCCGTCGTCCCTTCCCGTCACTGGCTGGTGGTCACAGGATGATGCGCCCGCTGGTCCGCCATTCGCCCACCGGCGGACATCAGGGTCATTTCTACTTGGGGACCGTTGTGACTCGAGCTGCTAGAGTCGTTCACGTGTGAACGTGTTTTCCTTTTTCTGGGATACATGCCCAGACGTGTAATTTCTGGGTCGAATGGCAGTTGAATGTTTAGCTTTTCCGGGGTGCCATGCGGAAGCGTCTGCATCGTCACCGCGGTGTGGTGCGGACCGTCCATAGTGGGGGCAGCGATGTCCCTTTGTGCTTCTAGTAGCTGAAGATTTCTAATTTTGCATGACCGAGAGGACAGTTCAAGTGACTCCCCTGGGTTCTGAGGCTGTACCAGCCGACACCAGCAACTGAAAGGAGCGAAACAGGCCCCCCCCCCAAATTGTCTCACCGGGCACCCAACACAGGCCTCATTTCACGCAGCATATTACCCTCCAGGTGTATCCGCGCTGTCCCATAAAAATATTCTTAAACGGTGTTCCAAAATACGCAAGGAGGACTTTATGCATTTGATAGGATGTGGCCCAAGTTCATGATTTTTGTTTTTGTAGAATGTAGAAAGAACACACCTTGACATATATTTTCCATGGGGCCCCAGGGTCAGAAATGACCTGCTCTAAGTGGAAGGGGCTTCGCCTCCAGGGCAGGCCCTTACGCAGTGGCCCATGCTGTCACAACGCCGGCACCCACTCGGGCCGGGCCCGGGGCCTCCGTGTGAAGTGGAGCTCATGTTTCGGCCATCCCCCACTGACCAGCTCTGGAGCCCAAGGAGTGGGGACAACTCTGTGCTGCACTGGGCTGCAGAACATGTCTTTAGGACTCGAAGTGTCCAGGGACTCTGTGGGAAGTTGGAAAATGCACTATTTGTCACCTGAGGTCCGGCACCTTCTCTTTCTAAGGTAATAAAGGGAGAAGATGGAGCAAGCAAAAAAAAAATTATTTTATTTTTTTTTTACTTTTTATGACAAGAGACTAGGAAGGGTCAGAGTCACAGAAATCCCGTTTGGAGAAAAAATATTTAGTAGAAAGATGAGTGAAAGGTATGTTGCGGCACATAAAAGATAGCATCACGAGAAAAACTGTCACGTGCTCCGTTAATGCCTTCGGGTGACCCTGACGGAGGAGAAGCAGTGTTTGAGCCAGAGGGATGGCTCAGGGGGCCTGGTCCCCATGCTGAACAGGGCTGCGTGTCTGCCAGGAACACCTTTCCGCAGTCGTAGCTAGGGGACAGTGAAATGACACTTCTTTAGGGACCAAGCCACATACTTCCTGCCACGTTGTTTAAAATTGTTCTGTTCTGTTCCCCCTCAAGTCTTGCTGCTTTTTAATTTGATGGAGGTAACCCTAGGGACTTTTTATTTTTTTTTTCATAATTCTAAAAGGAAAAAGAGTTTGGGGGTCATTTCCATTTGACTAAGCGTTGGTGGTTGCCTCACTAGTGATTTGAAATAACCTTTGAGCTGCAGAAGCACAGGCCTCTGTCCCGTCTGCGCACGGGCACGGGCCCATTTTCCTGCAGCTCACGTGTTTCTGTCATCGTCCTCAGCTGGGCTAATTCTGCAGATGCAGCATTTCTGTTCATTATGTAACATGTATGTGGGCATATGGCTTTTTAATGGAGCTCTCTATTATTATTATTAATATTCCCAATGGAAATTCAGTTTAAAAGTTGGAAATGTAATTTCAAAAATGAATTAGACCTCATAGCATTAAAGGACACACAACCATTAGAACAGACCGGCCTGTCACGTACTGAAAGTCTGTGCATCTTTATTTATTTGGATAGATTTTAAAAGGTTTGTTGGAAAAAATGGGCTCTGTGATTACATAAATTTAGGTACACTAGATTTTATAAAATTAAACTAGTTTTTTAGAGAAAGAGCTTCGTCACTGTAGGGCCTCTCTGAGCCTTGCTCCCTGCCGTGCAGCAGGGAGCGGTCAGCGGGACTGGGGTGCCCGGCGCCTGCTCATTGCGCTCCGCCGTGCAGCCCCCAGAAACACGCCGCAGACACCTGCTTGCCAGGCTGACGTGTCCTCTGAAATTCTTACGTGTGCACAAAGTCAGGGCACCTTTGTGTACCGCTCCTTTATTGGGTAACGTGGCTGATTTTAATAAATACTGAATAAAAAATTGGGAAGTAATAAAAACATATATATTTTTTAAATTAACAGGGAGGTTTCTATCCCTGAGTTCCTTGGTTGCCTTCTAAAATTTTTTGTTAATTTATTTCAACACCATGCACTTATTTTGTCATATAAATATTACTATGAATATTTACTACAAATATTACTATATAATAATTAAGCAATGAAATAACTTTAATACTCTATTTATTTTAATTACTTTAATGCTACATATGTAGCTGGCAGAGAGCTCCTTCGAGGGTATGGGACTCAGCACCATGGACAGCACCACAAATGCGCACTAGGATTTCTTAAGATTCCTTTTCTGAAGCCCGGAGGAATCTTGGCAAAGGTCGGGCGTAGGCAGACATCACACGCGAGTGGTAAACTCAGGGCCCGCGTGTCCGGCAGCTCACCACGAGCGCCACCATGTTGCCCGGGCGGTGGCCACCTGCTTGTGACTCTGGCTGAGATGCTGGCGACACACTGTCCTGCACGAGGAAATGTGGCTCCAGCCACGACTTCCTCACCATCGGCTCTGCGTGCTCGAGTCCGCCCTCATCCCACAACAAGGCCCGCCCGCTTCGGGGCAACAGGCTCGCTGCTGCCCTGTCTTCTGACTTTTGCTGCGGGTGCCAGTGGGACCCTCCACAATCTCCTGTGGTGGCTCAGGTGTGGTGCGTCCAGAGCCCCTCCAGCGGAGGGTCTGCTGTAAGCAGGTGGATGCGCCTCATGCGCCGGGCACTCGGCACGGGGAATGTGAGCCCTCTGTGTGAACACGCCTTCCAGCAGAACTCAGAGAATCTCCACCAGTCAGGGTCCAAGGACAGAAGTGCAAGTTCAAATCTCAGAAACTTCAGTTCCCATAAGATGTGGGATTTATTATCAGATCAGACTATCAGAGTTTATGAAGCAAAAAAGAATATTAATATGAGTATGTAACAATACACTATGTAAATGGCTGACTATGTGTGAACAAAATGATAATAGAAAAGTACAATGAAAAAGTTTAAAACAATGACATGTTAAAATAATAAATTTAAGTTGTGGTGTACATTATTATTAAGATACTGTTAATGAAAAAATCAGGGGAACATGTGTGTGTGTCTGCGTGTGTATCTGTGTGTCTGCGTGTATCTGTGTATCTGTGTGTGTATCTGTGCGTGTGTACTAACTGCAGCACGAGACAACTCCTCCTCAGTTGTGTGACCGGCCGCGTTTGCGACAAGACTCCGCGAGCATCTGTCCCGAGCAAGCACAGTGCAGGCGCTGGTTGCCGAGCGCACCCCCGGGCGGGCGGACGGTGCGCGGCGCCGGGCCAGGGCGCTCTGCGCACGTCCCACGCATGACCTGCTGTCGTCTTGTCTTTGCAGCGTCCGTCGCATCCACCTGCAACGACCCGGGAATGCCTCAGAACGGCTCCCGCTATGGCGACAGCAGGGAGCCTGGAGACGCTGTCACCTTCCAGTGTGACCCTGGCTATCAGCTCCAAGGACAAGCCAAAATCACGTGTGTGCAGCTGGACAACCGCTTCTTCTGGCAGCCGGACCCCCCGACGTGCATAGGTACCGCGCGGCAGAGGGGGCGGCGCCGCTGGCGTGGCGACGTGCGTAGGTACCGCGCGGCGACGTTTCCTCGGCGTCTGTCACACGCGCTCCGTCCGGTCCTCTGAAACTGCATCGAAGTTTCATCGTAAACCTTTCAAGTCTATTGTTAGGCGAAATAAGGAGGCAGTTTCCTTAAGATACAGTAATTGACATTTACCTAACACTTCCTATCCTTAACAAATCTTGTAAAAACAAGGATCAAATCACCATAATTTACAATTCTGGGTGGCCGAAAATGCATAACCCTGCCATCGCTATTCTAATTTTTTAATACTGAAACATACCCTTAAGCGTGACCTACTCAGTAAGAAGTACTTTCTCTTTTTAGAAGGTTTTTCTATATCACTACATTTTAATAGAATTCTGAAAACTAGAAATGATACTGCTTTTATCAAAATGCAGATAAAAAAGAGAAAGTTGTTTCTGAAATCTATATTTTAAAATAGTTTGACCTTATTAAAAATGGCAATTGGTTTTGCAGACTTTAGTTTGAGTAACCATCCAAGATACTCTATCACAAATATGGTTTTAGGGAAATGCATATTTTTATATAAAACCATAGACATGTAGACATTCCTTTCATTTAATTAAGTATTTTACCATAAATACCATTTGTCGTATTTCACCTTAATGTTAAAAAGAAACGCTACTGAACTTTATTATCTTAATGAACTGTCATAGTTTAATCTGTACTTTATGTAATCTGATGGAAAAATATAAAATTTAACGAATCTGTGAAGGAGAAAGTGATACAATGATGAACAGCACATGGTTCACGGGCCACGTTGCACAGCGGGACCTCAAGGGGGAGCGTCACCTTACACGGCTTTTATTGTCACACGCAGCAGTGGCGAGGTCCTCGGGGTCCTGTCGAGCTGGGACATGCAGCCCTTGGCTTCCAAGACGTGCTGACCGTGTTCTGGCAGGGGTGGGGCTGTGGTAGCCCGCGGGCTGTTGTGTTCACACCGCGTGGCTTGGTGAGCCCGGTCTTGCTTTCTATCTCAAGCTGAGTCGCCAGGAGCCCGGGCAGGTTTCCACCTGCTTCTTCTGTAAAGTGGTAGAATTACCTATAAATGTAGCAATCACAGTAAACCGTTGGCCTATTTTTAAATTAGAAAAGACATTTGTGGTCCTCATTTTGCATGATTTTGAGCACATGGGGATGTACATTCAAAAGCAATGCAACAAGCAGTTAATCCCTTACAAGTAATTTCGCAGTTGACGTTCATTTAAACACTTACTTATAAAGTGTGACCATATTTTCAAGTACTTGGTCACCTTTCATTGGTTCATCTCTTACTTACCTAGTTTTGACTGGTGACGAGGTAACCCAGTCCCCAGCAAAGACAAGAGGTCAGACCTCAGGCATCTTGCATAGCAGCTCCGAGGACAAACTAAAGCCACCTGCAGGCAATCAGCATCAAATGTGTTGGCGGCCAGACCGGCCTGCACACAGAAGCATTACGTGGCGGCAATGGCTATGTGGGAATAAGTGAACATTACCCTTTTTCACATTGTAAACATTTTCCCCCAGAAACGAGGCTCTGCCCCGTCAGAACAATGTCCCTTAGGGTGTCTGCTGACCCTGACTTAGCACTCACTCACGGAAATTCTATTCTGCTGACCCAAGACACCTTTTCAGTTTCTGTTTTAGTGTTTTCCTTATTTAAAAAGTAATATGTTCATTGCAGAAGTTTTGTAAGTTATCGTTAAAAAAAGAGGAGGTAAAAACTGACATCTCTTCAGCTAAAGGCAAATGCTGTTAACAGAAACATGCCTAAGTAAGCTTTATAATTGTTTTATGTATTTATAGTCTACTTTTTAAGCCTTTCTACATGACAGCATCCTGCTTGATTATTTTGCAAACTGCGTTTTTTCCTTCCCAGTGCGCGATAGGCATCATATTCATGCTGCGTGTTTTCTACCAGCCGGGTCCAGTGCCCGCACGGTGCCTCCGCTGGGCTGGGCCGCGTGGAGGCCGCCACCCCCTTCTCGCTCAGTTAGGGGGCGTCGAGCTCGTCCTTACTGTGAAGCTGCTGTTGTGAAGGCTCTCGCAAACACACCCATGGTTTTTTATGAGTGACATAGTTCTACACACGTGTACTTCTAGGGCCTTAAACACATTTTTCGGAACTGTCAGAAAGCTTACACCCTCCGGCATGGCCATCAGCCGTGTGTGAGCGTCTGTTTCCCTAGACCGAAAAAAACAGCGCGTCTGGTATTTCTTAATCTCGCAATTCATAGGGCAGAAAGTGACGATGTCTTGGTGTTTCAATGGACATTTTAAATTAGCAGTGAGGTTCAGCTCTTACTAATCTCGTCTTCTTTTGGGCTGTTAGGATTTGTTCTCGACTGGCCCGCTGGCTCCTTTCTTCTCTCATTATTAGTGCATTTGCTCCTCTTCCTCGCTGTGCTTTCTCTCCCTTTCCCTTCCACGAAACCTCGGCCTCCGGCCTGTCTTAGCATCGTGCATGTTTTCAGCAGCTTGTCGTTGGCTCGTGCGCTCGGGCAGCTCACGTCTCCACTCCTCCTCTTCCCCGAGGACAGCGTAGGTGGGGGCGCCTCCTTCTGGCATTTTCAGCCGAGTCTTAAGAAACTAACTCTGCAGACCAGGGGACGCTCGCTGCCTTCTAATTCTGAGCAAAGTGGCCCCGAAAATCTCCAGAGTTTCAAGTTTTTCGTGTAACCCCCAATCCCCCCCTCCGGGTCCAAATCCTCAAAAGCTCCGGAAAGCCAAAAGCGTATTCCCAGTTTGGGGACGTTTGTTTGGTGGCAGCACCTGGCCCAGTCTGCGAGGACGCGGACCCGAGACCCTCTCACCCCACTTGAGGGAGAGGAGCTTGCAGTGGTGATCCGTGGGGAAGGAGGGACATGCTCCATCCCGGGGCCCCTCAGCCCTGGGTGCCCGGTCGTCAGCACACGTGGGGCGCAGGGCCCCAAGCTGCCAGCAGGGGGTGCTGCGGCGATGTGAGTTTGTGGGTGTCATCTCTAGGGCCCTTCCCACGGGAGAATTTCCCAGGGGGGCTGACTTGCATCTTATACCGCATTCTAATCCTACCCAACGTATTTCGCAAGCTCTTTCATTAAAACCAAGTGAAGTCGGGACAGGGAGCACCAGCCCCAGGGACGCCGGTGCCGGACTCAGAGACGCGTCCCGCACCCTGACGGGGGCGCCCCGGGGTCTGGCAGCCGGCGAGCCCGCTCTGCGCTGCTTTCCAATCCGTATCTGCGTCTCGCCCCGAACTCTCCTGCTGGCGGTGCCCGTAGCCCGTGTCCTGAATCTGTCATTTTTTATCTCAAGCCTGCCCGGAGCGGGCGCTCCTCACCCTCGGGAGGCGTCTGGGCCCCTCCAGCGCCGCCTCCCGCGTCGGCCCGCCCTCCCCCGCCCCGCGCTGCGGGCCTGGGCTTCTGCTGTCCCGTGAGAGCCGGTCAGACGGTCCTGTCCACACCGTTTCTTAAAATAAAGCTGCCTCCTAGGGAAGCCTGTGAAAATGGCATCCTGTTGCTCTGGAGTGCGTATCTGAAGAATTCATTATAAAGATTTTCTATAATGTTATTCAGAGTTTGCCTTTGATGAGCCTGAAATTACAGCCAAAAGTCCTAGAATCTGTTAGAGTTCTTGTGGAAAATTAAGTTTTCAGGTGTGTGGAGTGAGTATTTAAATACATGCTCATCACAGAAAATTGCAAAGCATGTACTTTCATCCTAGTTATAAAAAATGTCATTTTTTTGGTGTATGTGGAAAAAACCATCCACTAGAATATTTCTTTCTCTGCTTACATTTTTTTCTAAATGCATATATGATCAATGAGGTGAAGGAAGACATATAGTTTAGGGGGAATACTATAATGTAATTGGGATGATCTTTAAACACAACTCAGTGACAAACCACAGTATTTGAGATAAATAACACTAAGCCTAGCATATTTATGCTCATATGCAAAATGCGATACTTATGAATTTCACAGTGTGTTCACACTTTGCATGTGATGGAAAATTTAACAGGAATCCTGTCTAATAAATGAAACAATCCCAACCATTTTCAAGTTCAAGAACAATAATTGGCTTGCCTGTTATCTGCGCTGAACTACATAATTATTGCCTTACTAATATAAAGGCAAACACGTTTAATTAAAATTTGTTCACTGCAGAAACAAACTAAATTTACTGTCATCACCTAAAATGCTTCTCTCATCATAAAATATATGAAGCGTTGTGATCAAGTCGTGTTTTGGGAGATTAATGTTCTAGCTCAGCCTCCTCCTGGACGTATATTCCAGGATGTCACTGAACTTCGTGTTAGTTTTGTCATTTTGAAAGGTGAGGAAAATATCGCAAGCCCTACATACCTCAGAGGACTGTGAGAAATATGCCAAATAACACGTTTTGATGTGTTCAGCAAGTACTTCCTGAGCGTTTCTCACAGTCGTAGCTGTGCATTGGGGACACAAGCCAAAGATAGTGCACCCCGCCAAGCGTGCTCCCCAGGGCGAGTGAGCAGTGGGTCGGGGGCTGCAGAAACCACGAAAGAGTGAACACAACCGTGAGGTCACGCTCGTGGGCTCGTCCTCCTACCCAGGTCTCACTGGGGTGGGCACCCCGCGGGTCCCGGTGCGCGGGGCCGCCTGCCCGCCTGCGTGTCCTGGGTGCATGGGGCCGCCCATCCACTGCAGCTGGGTAAAGTTTAAAATGACGGGAAGCAACTGCATTTGCCAGCAGCGGGACGATTCCCCCTAAAAACGGGACGGGACCTTATGTAAAGTTCGTTCACATTTGCGAGGAAAACGGGCAGGGCCTTAAACGTTCGCCTGGGTAGTTGTCTGATGACCCCACACGTGGTGTCTGTGAGGACCTGCGACGTCTCACCTCACTCTGTGACGTTATTCTCTCATTCTCTCTCCTGAACGCCCCGCTCTGTGACAGCTGCGTGCGGAGGGAACCTGACTGGCCCGGCCGGTGTGATTTTGTCGCCCAACTTCCCACAGCCATATCCTCCCGGAAAAGAATGCGACTGGAGAATCAAAGTGAACCCGGATTTTGTCATCGCCTTGATATTCAAAAGGTACCGTCTCTCGCTGAACCGCTCTCTGTGATAGGGCTGGAAATGTCGCACCTAGAAATGACCTACCCCTTCCAAGGGGCTCCAGCTTTATGTGTACCAAAGCTTACGGGCCTGGCATCGGGCTGCCAGCTGTCACCTGTGGAAGGACATTGCCTGGCTGGGAGCGTCTCGCTCGTGTCCGGTCACGTGATGAGGCCACAGGTGGCACTAAATACTTTCTGCATATACCGCGTTCACCACGAGGCAGTCAACGAAGAAGCGAGGTGCTTACTGTAACTTCTCATCCACGGGCCGCACACCTCTGGACAGGGGATGGGGATCCGTGCCCAGGTGCATCTCCTCTGGCGCCCGCAAGGTGGCTCTGGGTCAGTAAGGTGGCTCTGGGGTCAGTAAGGTAGTCATGACAGGTCAGAGCTTCGAAAATGAAGGCTTCCCCTGTCGGTGGGGACTGCCTGCCTTCCGTTGTCTCACGGGCACTTAGTGTCAAGAGTCCCAAAGTACAGTTCAGTTTGTAGCATAGGCCAGTGGTCCCCAACCTTTGTGGCACCAGGGACAGGTGCTTCTCCGAGACCCTAACGCTAGCCTGAGGACCTGAGGCGCTGAGGCGGTGATGCCGGCAGGTGCTGGGGAGCAGCTGCAGATGCAGATGAAGCTGTGCTCGCCCGCCCGCCACTCACGTCCGCTTTGCGGCCCGGTTCCTAACTGGCCACAGAGGGTACCGGTCCATGGCCCAGGGGATGGGGACCCCGATATAGAAGGCAGTTTACACAAATATTTCCCTACTGCACTCGACACACGTTTCTGGAAGAAGGTTAAACTAGAAACTCTCTAAATCTTCACCCAACTCTTAGATTTTGTGAATCGTTAGCTGGCCCAGTGTCACAGAGAAGTCACAGACCTGTGACTTCATCTGAGATACGACATCTGAGTGTGCCGGTTGGTTATCTGGGGGCTCTGCAGGCAGACGCACTTAGGAGGAGGAGGAAGCCACAGGTCCCGGGTGGGGCAGGTTTGACTCCCCAGACAGCCAGCTGTGGCCCAGCAAGACCGAGTCAGGTGGCATTGGTGCGGGGTGGGTCGCTGGAGGTAAATAAAGACAGAGCACGGCTGGCCTGGAGCGCGTTGAGCTCCCTGACTCGCCCGCTGCTCCGGCTTCGGGGGGCGGGGAGGGAGCTGGCTTCATCACACGGCCGTGCCCAGCGGGGCCAATGACACCCACGCTGGGACTCCGACGAAACTTGGGTAAAAGCCGGGCCAGACGCTGGCCTCGCACGGGGTCACAGGCCCGTGCAGCCCGCGTTCGCAGAGTTAGGCCCGT
Source organism: Eonycteris spelaea (assembly GCA_003508835.1). Classification (NCBI taxonomy): domain Eukaryota; kingdom Metazoa; phylum Chordata; class Mammalia; order Chiroptera; family Pteropodidae; genus Eonycteris; species Eonycteris spelaea. The sequence goes on along the minus strand of PUFA01000002.1, from coordinate 898,975 downwards.
TCCGCAGGGCGAGCTGTCAGCAATGCCGGAGGCCGCTCCGGGCGCCAGTGCGTGGACGGCGGTCCCTGCAGCAGGACGGAGCAGTCAGAGCACGTCTGCCTTCTGTCCGTGCCCGCGGTGGGTCCCCTGTTCAACGGTGCTCCCTAGCGCTTAGCTGTGCCACTTGCTAGAGCGCCCTGGGGCTCTAATGACGCCCCCGCAAAGCCTTCCGCACGAGTCGGCCGCTCCGACGGACCCCGCGGGTCCCGGCTCCCGGCGGCCGCGCGGCGCTGGGCCAGTCCCGCCTTCCGCTCTGTCTGAGTCGGCCTTCGGGGGGCCTGTCGGAGGACAGACTGGGGCCCCCCAGTCTCCCCCTCCCCCAGGGCCTGCACGTTGCCTGCTTCCCGCCCCCGCCCCCCCCTCGGTTACGCTTCTACACTTTCATTACCCACAGTCAACTGAGGTGCGAAAACATTAAAGGGAAAATTCCAGAAATAAACAGTTCGTAAGTTTTAAATTGCCAGTCTTTCTGCGTGCTGGGATGCAGTCAGTCCCTCACACCGTCCCTGTCCGTCCTGCCCACACTGCGACAGGTCCCTCTGTCCAGGGTCTCCAGGCCGTAGGTGCTCCCTGCCCGTTAGTCACTCAAGTGATCAGGGATCAGGGTCTCGGGCCGCGCTCGTGATTACGAAACCCCTGACTCTCCGCCCTGTCGCCCACGTCCACCGCCAGCCGACAGGAACGCAGTAGCCGTTACGTAAAACGTCAGTAGCGTCTGTCACCGTTGATATTTTTCATGTTGATTGCCATAGTGCCAAGTTTTTATGATATCTGACTTTTGGATGGTCCTAGTTATAAACACACATGCACACACACACGCACACACACACGCACACGAGGCCGCGCGCGCCCGAGCCGCGGGCCTGACCGCCGTGTGCTTGTCCTCAGCTTCAACATGGAGCCCAGCTACGACTTCCTGCACGTGTACGAGGGCGACAGCTCCAACAGCCCACTGGTCGGCAGCTTCCAGGGCGCGCAGGCGCCGGACCGCATCGAGAGCAGCGGGAACAGCCTCTTCCTGGCGTTTCGCAGCGACGCCTCCGTGGGCCTGTCCGGCTTCGCCATCGAATTCAAAGGTACCGTGATCCGTGCGGCGCGTGCGCACGGACCGCTCTGCGCCCGGGTCGTCCAGGCTGCGGGCACATCTCCCCGACGTCGCCCACGCCGGGGGGAGGGTGGGCGGTCTCCCCAGGGGAGAAGGGCTCCAGGCACGGCTCCACCTTGGCTGAAAGAAAAACGTGGGAGAGGACGTGCCTGTCCAAAGTCGTGACCGTTTAAAAATAAACTGTGGTTGGTGTGACGGAGCATCTGACCATACGTAAGACTTCTGTTAAGGTGTGCTTCGGTACGTTCTAGTTGGTTTCTTCAGGATGACCAGAGTTAAGCACCTGGAAATGGCTGAGTGAAGCTTCAGTGTCTTTCAGTTTCCCTCCCTGTCCCCCACCCACAACCCCACTGGGCATCGGTCAGACAAGAAGCTCCGCCAGGTCACAGCTTTCTCCTTGGCTCACCAGACAGGTGGCTCCCACTCCATCTGGGACCCGCCAACCTCTGTCACCAACGTCCAGGGAAAGCAAGCAGACAAACCCAAACAAAAAGTCCTTAACTAAGCACTTCGCTCTTAGGTCCATGAGAAAAAAAAAAACTTGTATTTTTTCAAATCCATTTCTTGGCTGAACAAAGAAAATACAGAATAATTTACAAAGAACCAGAGAAAAGGATTTAACAAACCACCAATTCACAGTAGTGAGTGCTTTATAAAAATGAAAATACGTATTTTATTTAAACTCATTAGTTATGAGAATTGTAAAATAAATACAGATTTCGTCTGTGTTAGCTCTTCAAAAGAGTTTCATTTCTTTATATGGTTTTAAGCAGAAAAATAATCTATTTCCCCTAAAACAACAAAATCTACCAACTTATTGATCTTCACTAAAATGTACGCTATTAAATGCGGATGATTCAGCGACCAGAGGGGTCCCTGTGCCTTTGGTTGGCGTTCGTTAGGGTCTGCGACTAATTAGCAGGGCAGTTCTCAGGGTTCACTGCGTCACACAGCTTCCGTACTAGGGGGAACTCGCCAAAGTGTGTTTCCCATGGCAACGCCCACTCTGCGATGAGTAAACAAGGTGAGAAGGAAGGGACGCCCCCCACAAACGCACCAGCGTGTGCGGGTCGTCACCTGCTGGCCTTTGCCTCCGCGGGGCCTGTACGGCCCACGGCCCACGGCCCGTGAGTAAATGGCGCGTGTGGCTGCCTCGCTGGGGGAGGAGGAAGGAGTGGCCTCTGCTGTTGGTGTCTCGCGACCAGAGGCACCTGACTGGGGGCCGCAGCTCTCGGGGTTTTAAAACCGGCCCATGGAGGCGCGGTGAGTGGCCGGGGGCCGGTCTAGGCCCCCACAGCCAGGGCAGGCCTGGGCCAGCCCCTCCGCATGGCTCCCCGCAGAAGGAGCAGCGGGCTCTCCTGTGGAGCGACAGGCTCGGACCTGGCGGCCGGTCCACGGGCTCCAGTGAGGGACACTCACTGGTGTCCTTAAGCGGAAGGGCCCTGAGCAGCAGCAGGGCTCGCCGTGCTGTGAAGTCGTCTGATAAGACGGCGTGACAGACGGGAAGCCGCGATGCACCGCGATGGGTCACAGGCGTCCTGAGCTGACAGCCGGGGCAGCGGAACCACAAGATTAGATGTGGTTTGCCTGGAGGAATTTAAAAAACGTACCGTCGGAAATCTAAATTAGTGGCACAGAGCAGAAGGCTGTGGAGGTGGCATTTAACCAAACAGTAAACTACGTGAAGGAGATTGCTAAAAAAAAAAAAAAAATGTGACCCGAAAGGCGGACAGGGCCACGGGCCTGGATCGCAGACACAAACGGAGAAATTTTTGCTTTCTGACCAGAGAAGAACACGCTCCCCGGCCGAGAGCCTGCTCTCCTCTGCGCTCTGGCCCTGCGGGTGACAGGAGGCCACTGTGCCTGGACAGCTGTACCGGTGCCCACGGTCATGTGTTGGTTCCTTTGATGCCTAGAATAAATGCTCCGTGCTCTGTGTGGGCGTTAAGACCGCTACAGAGAATTAGCAAAGTGCACCTCCCCTTTGAAATAACCAGGAAGGTTTTCGGTGGAGAGACTGTGAGCTCCGATCCCAGCACAGCACAGGGCCCCTGCCGAGGCCCTAACGGTGGCCACGTTAGTGGCCACGAAGGTTTCACACGATCTCACGTGGACGGATCGCTGTGCGTGTGTAGTAGAGAAACAACAGTCTATATCAAAATGTGTATAATTATATATACACACATTTCTATAAGCAATATATAGTGTAAAGATGTATTTACACATATTCATTTGCATGTAATTACCATATAATTACACGCATTGGTTAAAAGGGAACATATATCAACATCTGTTTGATATTTATATATTATATTAATATTTGATAGTTCTTTGTCGCATTCTAACCAAAGTACATAAACAAAATAGTGGAGTGGATTCTTGTAACAGATCGAGCCAGCACTCGCTGAGCAAGCCCGCTCGGCTGCCGTGGCGCGTGGGTCGCCGCGGCGGGAGACACAGACGCGGATGGCAGGGCCGGCCTCGCCGTCTCCTGCAGGACCCCGGAGCCCGCCGCCCCCCGCCCCTCCCCCCACCCCGCACAGCCTCCCAGCCCACGTGCTGCACCCAGGGGGAGACGGGGAGGCAGGAGGGAGCAGCTCAGAGGGTGAACACAGTCAGCACCGTCAACCCCAGAATCGAATCACTCAGCCTCCCGCCCGCGTGCCCCCGAGACCCCAGCACGTGGGAGGGACTTCGCTTTAGCCACTCGAGTCGCCCTGGAGCCTGTACCGGAATCAGCGACACAACTTGCGCCCTCAAACGCGCGCATGCGCCAAGCAGGAGTTTCATAACTTTACGCCGAAAGACGAAGGCGTCTGGTGTTTCAGGCGGCCCCTCCGGTGACCGGGCTAGGACCCGGCTCCCGGGGCTCCTGACGCCGCCAGAGTCCTCGCCCTGCAGGGCGGCGTGAGCCGCGTGGAGCACACAGTGTGGCAGCTCGGGGCCTGGCGCGTAGTAGGCCCTCGCTCCGTTGAGCAGCCGACATGGTGAAGATGGGCCTGGGGGCGGGCGCGCTGGGCCCGCGGGTCAGGGCGCGGTCTCCACTGAGGCCGACGTGCGCTCTGGCCGGGGAGAGCGGTGCTGGCCTGAGCCTCCTGCACGTCTGCCTTCTGTCCCCTGTCCTCACGAGCTTGAGAACACCCTGGGCTGGCGCGGCCCGACCGTCCCCCTCCCTGAGCGTGAGTCTGTGTCTCTGGGACCAACGTGCAAGTCAGAGACGGAGCTCGGCTTCCCCATAAGCAGCTTCTCTGGTTTGGTATGAAAATCCACAAAGAAAAGGTCAATGTGTAAAATTATGCTGCAGGTTTTTTTTTAACCAAGATGAAAGCAATCCAGTAGCAATTCTGCAGTAAAATGTGGTTTGAAAAATGAGGAATATAATTTTTTAAGAGGTTTTTCGATTTCTCTATGACATTTATTAATCGGATAATTATTAACCTGATCATTTCTAGTGTATGTAATTATTAGCTTAATAATTAGCAACATGGTCATTAGTCAATCAATAAATATTTTTTGAGAATTTCTCATAATCGGGCCTTGTTCTAGGCATTAAAAAAGTTAAGCATCCAACCAACAACCCAACAAACAAAAAATTGAGACCCTGTCCTCATGGAATTTGATTCATTTCTTCCACAGAGAAACCTCGAGAAGCGTGTTTTGACCCTGGGAATGTAATGAACGGGACGAGGGTTGGGGCCGACTTCAAGCTCGGCTCCACGGTCACCTACCAGTGCGACTCCGGGTACGAGGCCGAGGACCCCGCATCCATCACGTGCGTCATCGGCACCGACGGGAAGCCAGCCTGGGACCGCGCCCTGCCCTCCTGCCACGGTGTGTGTGGGAGCCGCTTCCTCCCCCGGTGACAGCCCCCTGGGTGACAACCCCCTCAGTGACAATCCCCCGGTGACGGCCCCCCGGGTGACAGCCCCCTTGGGGCTGCAGCTGGCGTTGCAGAGTGGCGTCAGGCAGTGGCGCTGAGCCCTCCGCTCAGTGTGGGGTCGCTCGTGGGCCATGGTGGTGCCAGGCCGGGTGTGCCCCCTCCGTGGGGTTAGCGAGGGTCCTGGCTGTCCTCAGGGGCTGCACGTGCTTCCCTCCGGCTGGGGCAGGGGGGCGTCCCAGGCCTTGTCCCCACGGGCGGAGCTGATGGACAGCCGTGGGTGCTCCCGCCCCCCCCCGCCTTTGCCGCCCCATGCGTGTGCATGTGCATGTGTAATGTGTACGTACGTCACATATGCGCACATATAACATACTAAAACGAGTGTCTCCTCCCCCCACGTACCAGTAGTTTGGGATCCCTTAGGCTGGTGTTAAATTAATAAAATCACCTATTAAAAGGGGAGGCGGAGCTTCGAGAGCTGACAAAACGCACCGGTATGGTGAACGCCAGCTCGCGGGGGCCCAGCGGGGGCCCTTCCGGGAGGGGCAGAGGGCATACTGCTGGGTCCCGGGCCACAGTCAGGTCGGCGGTGCCACGGGCGTCTCCGCAGACGGAACTGCAGCCGAGGGCGCAGCCGGACCGTCCGCTTTGCCCCGGGCGTGACGCACACGTTGGAGAGGAGGCGCCGCGCCCGTGGGCTGCGGCAGGAAAGCTGGCCCCGCGGCGGTCTGCACCCCAAGGGCAGGTGTAGCCAGAGACGCGGAGCTTACGGGACGAACGCGTGCTCCCTCGGGCCAGCTCGCGCCGCCCCCGGTGCCTTCTGACCCGACCGCGCTCTAAAACCCGGCGCGTGGGAAGTCGGAACCGCCGCGCCCGGGCTGGCCGTGCGCCTGCTGCGCGGCTCGGGTTGCCCGATGCCCCGAGGGCCATCGTTTTGTCCTCTAGTACCGAGACTGGGAAGTCCGCGTTGGGGCCTCCCAGACTTCCGAAGCCGCATGGGAGCCAGGGGGGCGCAGCAGCGGGGAGGGCGAGCGCCGTGGGCCCCTCGGGGCGGGCGACCAGGCTGTCAGCCGGGTCGCAGCCGGCAGCGGGTTCGGCCTTCCGATACCCGCGGCCTCAACCCGGCGACTGCGTCGTCCAGGGGGGTGGGGAGGGGCTGTGTGGCCCGGGACGGGTGGCGGTGTGCCCACCGGCACCGCTTCCGCCTGGAGGGGCATCCGCGGAGAGGCAGTCCTGCCGGGGTCAGCCGTCGCCACGCCCTCTCCCCGGGGTGGCCTCGGCCCGCGACCGTGACCGCTGCGTAGTTACTGTGCTGGACCCGTAGAAAGGTGGACATAAAGGACGTACCTAAAACACACGCACATTCGGCATCACAGAAAGTTAATATGAATCGTATCATAGTATTTCTATTTCAATATAATTTTATATTTTGAATACAAATGCCCTTTATTGATACTTAATAAGCTCATAGATTTAGAAGGGCCTTATTCATCTTATTATTCATTTCAAATTATTGAAAAGTAATCTAAAACTTTTGTTTCTCTAGTATTGCTATTACCTTTAAAATTTTGAAAATCACATTTATGTATGTAAATTACATACGTATGCACATATGTAAAGGGAAATATGCATATATTATTTAATATAGATTACATATGTTTATCACACACGATACACATGTAAAGGGCAGCACACATATATAAAAAATAAATTTATGAATGGATTTTCTGAAATTTTTAGCTCAGATAGTGTAATTTTTGTATTTACGGCACGATTACGCAGGCCAGTTTGTGAGTCGGTGCTTGCTGTTGATCTAGTTAATGAAAAATGCCGACGACTACGTTTTTAAGCTGTGCGAGCTGCTTTGGGAGATTATGAAACTTGCAAATGATAGAGTCATCCTTTCCTGGGTTTATTCATAACTGAAATGAGAGGAGAGTAAAGATGCACACACAGGAATACACGCACACACGTGCACACGCGCACACGCACACACAGCTCTGTCCATGACAAACACCATCGTGTTCAGCCCTGACTCCCTAGTTTGGGTTCCTTCAGCTTTAAATCAATCATTTAGGAAGAGACTCATTAGCCATTACATGTGTTACTTCTGAACTGAATCTATGAGATGAAAAGTTAAAGCAAAAGAAAAGAAAGCATTTTTCCTTTTACTCACATAGTAATATAAAACAATAGGAAACAATCTTTATATCGCATAAGTTATAATGATTGCTATCAACCCGAAATTTCTATTGCGACTTTTAAATAACTTAATAATTTATCTTTATCGAAACTATTATTATTGCTGTTGTCTTGATTATTTTAGCATGTCTGAGAGAAGCCTTAAAATATTATGTCTTCCTGCTAAGTTGAATTACTTTTAATCTATCCTGGCAAATCTTTCTTTTTCTGTTATTTCGCTAGCAATGTAAAATAGGACTTTACCCTGAATGTTTCGTTACATTTTCGGGTAAACCTGGCACGCCGCACGCTCACTCAGCGTGTTGTCACCGTCACACCTGTCACGTGCAGTGTGGCTGCTTGTCCCTCAGTGTCCCTGCGCACCTAACTGTGGCGGGTTTCCCTTTCAGCTCCCTGTGGAGGCCAGTACACAGGATCGGAAGGGGTGGTGCTGTCCCCAAACTACCCGCACAACTACACAGCCGGCCAGATGTGCCTCTATTCCGTGACGGTGCCGAAGGAATTCGGTGAGAATGTCTTGCCAGTGTTAATTACTGCCGTCATCTCTCTGTTGTTAATTTTTTTCTGCCATTTTGCAACAAATATCCCAGCTCTCGATGTCATAAGATAATGCAAGGGAAGTTGGGCTGCATCACAGGGGCAGGGCGTCCGGCCACACGGGGCACAGTGGTCACTAGCGGGGCGTCCGGCCACACGGGGCACAGTGCCCACCACCACTCCCTCGTCGGTGCGATGTAGATCACTTACACCCCTCTGCGAGTCTGATGCAGATAACGGGGGAGCAGGTCTGCCCCTGCTCCAGCCTTTGCTGGACAACGTGCTTCCACGTGGCCATGGCCGTGCTCGCCTGAGGGCGGGTTGGGCAGCAGTGCGTGGGTCCGGGACCACCCTGTGCCGAGTCGCATGCAGCCGGCACACATGGTGTTGCATGGCGGATGGTGCTGGGTCCGTGAACGCACCTCTGAGCCACGAGCCTGGTGCAGGCTGAGTTCCCTGTCCCTTGAGAGCGAGTTCCCTGTGTTCTGCTCCCGACTGGAGGTCATCTTCGGACGGCTTCATTTCCAGGAGGGCCTGTCCGCTGCCCACGCCTGGTCCACCCAGCACTGGCCCATGTCACCGCACCCACCAGGGTCTACTCGGCGCTGGCCCGTGTCACCACACCTACTCTGGACCCAGGGTTTTCTTTTGTGTTAGTGTTTTTTTTTTGAAGTGACCGAGGTAATAGCTTTGGTAATTTTATAGAATAATTCTTTTTTTTCCGTCGTAAAACTGAAAACCTACATAATTGGGTTTTTTCTTCACATTGAAAGTACCAGCCACCTCTCAAAGAAATAAAGTGGCTAAAAATTCTAATGCCGGAATCCATTTGAAAGAAAACATTTTCAAAAATATAATTCTATGGCAAGAACATTAATTGCCAGGTAGGAAAGTTGCTTATGGAGGACAAGTGATTTCTGCAAACTTCTATCATTTATTATTCAGATTCTAAGATTTTAGTTTATTCTGAAACTTCTATTATTTATTATTCAGATTCTATGATTTTAGTTTATTTTAAATCAACGGTTATGATTTTTCAGCAGAAAATAATGTCACACCCCAGCATAAATATCGATCAGATTCCCCAGTCTGAGAGGCTCAGAGACGTATATGTGTCAGTGTGTCTGGGCAGAAACTTTCAGTTTGTAGTAAAATAGTTACACAGTCTTTTTGATGAAAACTTGTTCTGTCTTATTTTGTTTTCCCTTCTTCCTTGTCCTCTCCTGGGCAAAAAATTAATTCAACAATCGTGACAACTGCCAAGATGAATAAAATATTGACGTGCCCATGAGATGCCCACTCGCCCGGCGCTGTGGGGTGGGGGACCGTTGTGGGCAGGATGGGACCCCTTAGCGCTGGACAGGCTCCCGACGCAGCAACATTTAAGACGGGTCTTCGGACGCTGAGGTCATCTTGCTGCTTTTGCTCCAAAGTGTCGCCAACATGCCCGTCCCCGAGCAGGGACTGGGTCATGGGGACAGCTTGATGACCACTGCCGGCCACCCCTGTGTCCCTAGAGCAGCCGCCCGCAGTTCGGGCTGGCCTTCGAGGCCCTCCAGTCGCATGTGGCCATGGCCTCTGCCCCCCAGTTCCCACTCTTCCCGGGGCCCACCGAGCACTTGCCAGACTGGGCCATTTGCCGCCCGCAGAGTCACGCTCTTGACGTTCACCCGCTGGACTGAATTCCTCGTTCTCACAGAAAGGGCTCACATTCTTGTTCGTTAAGGGCTGCCTGTATCACTCCATCCCCCGCCCCACAAAGCGCTGGCTTCCCCGCGGCGGGGCTCAGCCGTGCCCGCATGTATGCTGACGGCCCTCCGCCTGCCCACGGTCACGGCCAGCTGCACACACACTCGCTCTGGGCAGGCGTCTGCTCCCTCATCTGGGGTGAGACCTGCCATCTGAGAACCGAGGCCAAGGAGCTGACCAGGAAGGGCCCTGGCCCCTGGCCCGAGTGCGCGCCCTCTGCCGCCGTCTGCCCAGGGACCGGCGGCACGTGCCACCGTGCGGGCATCTTGGGGCCGTGTCTGTCATCCTCACCCCTTTATGAGATTCCAGCAGACGGCTGACACTTCCGAAACGTGTCGGGTAAAGGCAGGAATTCCGTGTGCATGACTCGCATCGTGCTAACCACCGGGGACTTGCGACCAGCTCAGGGCGGGCGGATGCGAACGGGGAGCCTTGCAGGGCCAGAGACGCTTCTCCCTCCACGTGATTCCTGTGTTCGGAACACGTCATCCGCTGGGGAAGCCCTCCTCGTTCCCATGCTCTCTCATGGTGTTTCTTCCTAGGAGCTTAGAAAATCTGAAAAGACAGTGTGTGTATGTATAGATGTGAGCACACATTCTACTACATGGTATGTACACATAGGTACTGACATATGCCCGTGAGTGCATGTGCTGTCAGCATCCGCCTACATAACATGACGTACAATGCTACGCCACAATGTGTAAGTGAAATATACACACCCACACGCACACGTCGCAGATTCGCCTCCACTTGGGCAAAGTCTTACATTAATTTTTCCCGTCGTAATTCTCTGACACGTGCAGCTGATAGGCACGCCTCCGTTGCTTGCTCAGAATGACTTAGAAGGATGTTGGCTGAAACCTTACGTGTAAATGAGAATTAGCTGCTCGCTGTTTGTAAATTGATACTCACTCGCAAGTGTCTCTGACGATCACAAAGGCCCTCCCTGGTGTCAGTCCGAGCACAAAGATAACCTTCAAAGTAATAAACCCACCGCCGCGTTTTACTTGGGGCAGGTGCGTTGCTGCCTCTTACACAAGCGATAGCGTAGGTGGAATGGGAGCGAAATGGCAAGCAATGCCTGTGCTGTTTTGCTTACTCGTGTGTATTCAACTGCAGGGAGGTCCCATGAATGTGGCGCTGTGCCAGTCACAGCTTAAGCACGGGGACTTCCTCACCAGGTGAGCATGCTTTCCAAACCAGCAGGCGCCCAGGCTCTGGCGTGGACAGGCGCCTCGGTGGCCGCTCTCCCACCTGTGCCGGGAGAAGCAGCAATCTTCCTCATGCTCACGCTACACGGGAAACAGCAATTTTATTCCTTTCATTAAGTACCAAACAGTCAAGGAGCAACATAAAAGTGTTTTAGCAGCTGGGAACTTTTAGAAAGCAAAGTAAAGTAGTTTTATAGCATTCTTAGGAGTGTGACATTTTGGAAAAATTGGTAAATATGTATAACAGTCAAAGTCTCCCTTTTTTTAAAAAAGCATTTTGTGCCAACCTCCCCCCTTTATCTTGCAGTGGTTTTTGGGCAGTTTGCCTATTTCCAGACGGCACTGAACGACTCGGTGGAGCTGTTTGACGGGGCTCACCCAGAGGCCAGGCTCCTGAGCTCGCTGTCTGGGTCCCATTCAGGTAAACAGAGACAGCCGGGGCGGGGCGATCAATTTTAAACCTGTCTTTTTTGTGCGCGTGCAAAGGAGAGATTTAATAATCTTTGAATGTGCTCGCTTGTTGAGTAAAATCTTATCTTCAGTATAAACTTTCAAATACACTTTTATCCCATATATAAAACTACCTGTTTTCATCGTTGCACTTAGTAAGATCATGAAAAATATAACGTCCATCTCGAGAAGAAAGGAAGTGAACAGGTAAAAGGGAAGATCGATTGTGTGTATTGGAGGTATATGTGTCGTGATCGTCTTCTGGGAGATAAGCACGGTTAATGTTTTGTGGTAAATCATTCCAAACTTTAGTCACGTGCGCGTATGGAGACGCACAGCGTCCGCGGCGCACGCCGGGGCCTGCTCACACCCACACACGCACGTGTGCGTTCAGGCTCGCACACACGCGTACATGTCGGGACTCGTACAGCACGGGATGTTCTTTCCCAGTTTATTTTTATTAAATATTTTCACTTAAAAGGACATGTATAGGTCCGTCCCTGTCAAAATGACTGCACTTGGCATGTCACTGCCTCGCTGGTGCGTAGACGGCAGATGAATGAGAGAAGCGAAAGGGCAGGTGCTTCACCGCCGCCCCTCCCCCCCCCTCCCCGCCCCCGCACCCGCCCCAGGACGCAGCCTGGGAGGCGGCTCCAGGTGGCTCCGCTGCGTCGTCGCCTTGTGCCGGAGCACAGCGAGCGCCACACGCAGTGTCGGTTCAGATCCGGTTATTCCCAGTTTTTTGCCATTTTTTTAACCTAGGGTCCCAAATTTGCTGCTGATGTGTGGTGACGTGACGTCCGGAAAGGCGTCAGGTGCCGCGCAGTTAGGATGCAGGCGCCCCTGACGCACCAGCCCTGAGCCGCCTCCCCACCCACTGCCCCTGGCGCAAGCGCCGTCCTCCCCACCCCGGTACCCACACTCCACCCCCAGCCTCGCCTGCACGTCAGAGCGTACAGGATGCTCTCACAGGGGTATCCCCAGTCCGGCTCTGGATTCAGAGACAGTCTCCTAATGTTAAATAAAATCTTAGCAAGTAACTATTAGATAAAGTTAATTCTGAATCAGTGATTCACCGAATTCTTATATTTCCCACTTATCCCTTGTTAGGCCTATTATCAGTGCTTTCTTCAAAAGAAGCCAGCCTGCGGTAGTGATTAAAGTAACATTGTAATCGAGAGTAAAAGCAAGAACAGAGGTTTAAAGATACTTTTGCAGAAACGTTGTGTTTGGGTCCTCAACCCCAAAGCAGAGCTTTATGACGATTCAGACGCTACAGGCGAAATTCCAGGCTCAGAACCATGTTCCGGGGTGTCGTCGTCACCTCAGCAGTGTGCACCTCGGACCCCACGGGTCATTGCCTCTTCTCACCTTCCCCAGGGGAGACGCTGCCTTTGGCGACGTCAAATCAGATTCTGCTCCGATTCAGCGCGAAGAGCGGGGGGTCGGCCCGAGGCTTCCACTTCATGTACCAAGGTGAGTGTCACCGTGCGGCGCCGGCTCCCGACAGGCCATGGGCCACTGCCCCCGGGTTAGGCCCTGAAAGTGCCTGAGCTGCATTGTGGGCATTTAAGAAGCTGAGGGCATGCAGATATCTATAATAAAACTATGTAACAAAAATATCGAAATTCTTCGTTTGACACCAAGATATATTTCTACTACAATGACCCAGTAATACTTCATTTATCTGGCATACACAGGAAAACAAATATTGATCAAATTACTCACATACAGCACTGCACATTTTGCAAAATGATTTCCTGTATGTTATTTTTTTATCTAATTAAGTAAACTAGTTTGACATAGTTTAGATATTAGTAACTGCTCTAATGAAATACATATAAAATAAATCATACATTCCCAAATCTTGCCACAAAAACTAAAGATACGGTTTAACAAAACCAAGCCAAGCTTAAAGTTCATGCATCTTATTGCTCTAAAAACTTATTTTGCTTGTGCTCTGTTAACTTTTGGCATTTTGGCACCTTTATATTTATTTTTGAATTCAGAGCTTATTCAAAATGCTTTCAATTGCTCAAAGTTTCTGAAACAGGGTTGTTTTCCCGATGTATGGGTCACCTCTGTTGCGCATGATCCTTACGTGGTCTTGAAGCACGACCACGGCATCGGCCAACACACTCGGAAGCCCGGGGCCCGGTCTGGCTCCGAGGTGTGGTGGTGCAGAGCGACACCCGAGTGTCCTCTCCAGAGACAGGCCGGGCACTCACGCCACGAGGCAAGACCTCGTTTTTCTAGGCCTCGCTTTTGCTTGCAGCGAGAGAGGATCCTGGCCTGTCTTAAACATTCCTCTCAGAGGCCGAGGTCAGCGTCCTAGCGATGGCTTCCTCCTCAACGAGCACGTCCCCAGTGAACACGCCTGGCACGTGCACGGCCCCAGAGAACACGCCTGGCACGTGCACGTCTCCAGGGTACACACCTGGCCACGTCACGTTTTCCAAAAAGTTGTGAACAGCGGTCTGTCGCATCGTCCTACTTCTAGGAATCCCACGCTGCAAGACCCATGCCCTCAACACATGTAACTGTAAAAACCCTTCTGCGTTCAGCAGCCCAGCGGGTCGAAAGTGACGGGAGGAGCATGAGGATGACATTTACAGGCGTGTGGGAGGGAAGACATCTCTCATCCCATCTGAGGAGCAGCTGCCTGAATGATGATGCTATTGAATCAGTTACATTGTTCTAAATTATACCTGTTGTTGAAAGGCAGATAATCAAACTAGCATTTTAAACAATAGACTTCATTGGAGAGTGGTAGGTTTAGGTAACTTACCTCTTAGCCATTCCTAATTGTCTTAAACTACACTGTATATTACATTTTGCAAAAGAAGACTGAAAACAAAGTAAGTTGGTGTGACCTGTGGAGACACTGGACCACTTGGTTTAAGTACATGTTCATTCTGGGGAAATCGAAGTTACTGGCATTGTCTGCCTGGAAAGGAGGCATCCTTCGATTCTTTTATAAATAATAGAAAATCAGTCAGATCATCAGATAGAACACCTGAGGCAGATGACCCAATGTCTATCCTGTTTTCAGATGCCACCCTAAGAAGTCATGGTTTTTAAAATGATGTTTCATTGTTTAAAGTAATACAGTATCATTAAAATGCATAAAGTAAAGAAAGGTAGACAAAAGACAGTCTTTTACAGAGAAGTACTTTTCCTTGTACTTAAAAATACCTAACGGTCCTCGGTATTTCATGAAGTTCCAGTGTGCCTCATTTCCTTGCTTTGCTCCTATTGTGACTTCATGCAAAAATTGGTGTCTTTGTATGAGAGCTGAGCCCTTCGGAGCTCACAGCAGGGCCGGCCATGCGATCACACACATTCAGGAGGGGCCCGGCCAATTTCCCCCTCATGACAAGTTCAGCGGATCGCAGCCTTCTGAAGGACAGTGGGCCAGGACGCCTGCGATGGCTGACCCCCACGTGTGGGGGACTTCTGAACAGCGCTCTCCTGGACCATGCCGAGTCCTCCTGCCCGGGGTTTAAAGCTTAAGTTTGCAGGGGACTTTGCGACCGCCCGGGTCGCAGGGTGCCTCACCCGTGTCAGCAGCCGCTAGAGACACGGTCTGTGTCCAGCAGCGGCACCCTGCTGTCTCCTCTCTGTCTCTTCCCAAGTGTCCCCTGAAGAATGAGGCCTCCGAGTGTGCGTTTCCCGCGTACCTGGTGTCTTCGGTAACGGAGGCTTCGCCGTCCCATGTGGCACCGTCTACGCCGTGCCAGCAGTTAGCGACGCGTACAGTGCGCGTCCCCCCCCCCCGCCCCCCCTTCCGCCCCTCCTGCGACCTCGGTGGTGTAAGCGCCGTCACGCGGGCGTGTTCTCCCGTGACTGGCGTGTTCCCCGAGCACGCACAGCGGCCTCCAGGCTGGTCCCCGCTGCCGCGGGCGCCCTCCATTCTGAGGCTGGACACGGTTCCCTGCAGTGCGCATGGCGCGCCCGCCCCGGCCCTGGCGAGCGACGCGGCCGCAGGCACTCAGCGATCCGTCACCCCCCGCGGGGGGACTTGGACGCTCACTTATTCTAACTGCGCGCAGGTCGCCCAGCCCCCGTGAGGCGCAGCGCCTGCTCCCGCCACGCCGTCCTCCTCTGCAGCCGGGGCGCGAGTGCGTGCCACCGTCCCGCGGGGAGGCGGCGCGGGCGCCGCTGCCGGCAGTGTCGCCGACGCCCCGGCGGGCCGCGCCCCGCGTCCTTCGGGGTAAGAGCCTTGGGCCATGTTGTGTGCTTTGCCCCCAGCCGTCCCCCGCACCAGCGACACGCAGTGCAGCTCCGTGCCCGAGCCCAGGTATGGGAGGAGGATCGGCTCCGAGTTCTCCGCGGGCTCGATCGTGCGATTCGAGTGCAGCCCGGGGTACCTGCTGCAGGGCTCCGCGGCCGTCCTCTGCCAGGCGGTGCCCAGCGCTCTGGCCCAGTGGAACGACACCGTCCCGAGCTGCGTAGGTGAGTGGCGTCCTGAGGCCAGCGGGGGGTGGCCGCAGGTGCGTCCTGCGTCCCGCCCCTCACCCGTCCCGCCCAGACCCGTTCAAAGCACCTCTGCCTCCCCGCAAGCGAGCGGCGGCCCCCGCGCCAGGAACGGCGGGGTCTCCCGGCCCGCGCGTCCCATGAACGAGCAGGAGACGCGTTTCCTCCTCAAACCCCGTGGCGCGTGTTGTCGGCTCCCGCACCGCGAGCCCGCGGCAGAGCCTCGTGTGGAGGGAAAACCGCCATGGTGTTGGTTTGCTGTGTCGCCTGTGTCCTGCTGAGGGTTTGAGACGTGACAGGTTAAGCGGCCTGAACATGACATTGTTAGCTGTAGTTCATTTGCTTCATTTGCTTAGTCGTAAGGGTCTCTTCTCCCTGGACGTGCTCACGCGTGCTGTCACTGTCACCTGGACACGCTCACGCGTGCTGTCACTGTCACCTGGACGCGCTCACGCGTGCTGTCGTTGCTGTCACCTGCAGCCGCTGCCGGCTGCCTGCGCGCATGCGCACTCGGCTCAGCGCCTTAAACGTGCAGGCGAATTACTCTGAACAGAGTTCACTGCGCAGACACCGCCGGTGGCCGCGTGTCCTTTCAGAGACCTGGAGAGAGCTCTTTCCAGACACGAGATCCGTACCCTAGCGGCGCAGTAAATAGTAACCAGTAGTAGTATTGCCAATTTAAAAGAGACTAAATTCGACCTTGGCCAAAAACTGCCCTGTAAAATATCACGGTCCGCGTAAAATGTCTGTTTGGGGGCTCGCCCAGCAGGGGGCCGCGGAGCGCAGGGTCCGCGCCCTCCCCGCCTGTCGGTTCCTAAACGCGGCTGTGTCTTCAGTCCCCTGCAGTGGCAACTTCACTCAGCGGAGGGGCACGCTCCTGTCGCCCGGCTACCCCGAGCCCTACGGCAACAACCTGAACTGCCTGTGGAGGATCACGGTGGCGGAGGGGGCGGGGATCCAGGTGCGTCCCGCCCGCCAGAGCCTCCGGAAGCGCAGGGCTCGGCCGGGTCCGCGCGTCCTGCCTGCTTTGGGTTCTCGTAGTGGTTACATGCATGAACCGTAACCTGTTTCCCTCTCCTTACTATTTCTGTAAAGTGTCTGTCATCGCATGTTTACCTTTGACATTAAGATAATGTGTTTTTAAGATACAGTCTGTCAAAAGTGCCGTTGGTAGAAATCGCGGGACGTCCTCATTTGATTTACTTTCTCTGGTTTCACCTTTCTCTCCCGTGCATGCGTAATTGCATGAAAACCTCACGATTAGGCTGATTGTTTCAAACCGGAAATGCATTTTCTCACTGAGTGTCATTGCTCGCCAGATTCAGGTCATCAGCTTCGCCACGGAGCAGAACTGGGACTCGCTGGAGATCTACGACGGCGGAGACGTGACCGCGCCCAGACTGGGGAGCTTCTCAGGTCAGCCGCCCGGGCGTCCCCGGGGTCAGCCCGGCGCACTTGCGACACGAGCCCAGCGCACGCATCCGGGCACAGCGCTCGCAGACGTTTGCGACAGCGCCGCGTCCACACGGCGGCGTCCAGGGGGCGTCTCAGTGCGAGAGCACCGCCCAGCGGGGCGGGAAGAGGGCCTGGTCCCCCGGGAACAGGGGCCCAGGCCCAGGCCAGAGGCCACTGTGGGTCAGGCCCGGGCAGCCGTGGGGAATGAACGGTTTAGTGCTGCCGGACACAGCGGGAAGTCATCACAGGGACGTCGATTTTGCTGGGGTTGGAATGAATTTTAAGAGTACGTATTGCCTGACTTTCCTTTTTTGGAGTGTCTGGCTCAGGTGGGGACCAGCCCGCGGTGGGGGGGGGGTCGCTGGCACAGCTGGAGGCAGGGTACACGCGGGGGCAGGGGGTTGGGGACCGAGCACTAAGTAGCAGACGAGGGGCCTGGGAAGGAGGGAGGGATGTGGGGAGAGAAGGGGAAGCTGGGGCCTGGGGCCCAGCCGCACTGGGTGAGGACTCCATAGCAGTGTGCACTCAGGGCTTGGTGTGTGTGACTACAGGCGTGACAAAGTGCGTGCGTGTGTGGTGTGCGTACACGACATGTCCTCTGCCTCTGCCCGTGGCGAGGCGTGAAACAGGAGTGCCCGTAGCGCCGGACCCGCCCAGTCCCCCATGCCGGGTTCTCAGCGTCCCTCCGCGTGCGCCTCCCTGGGGTCACGCAGGCTCCCAGGCCTCGGGGGCGGAGCGCGCGCAGTGAGCCTTCTGCATAGAGCAGAAGCGATGACGGCGCACGGATGAGGGAGAAGGCTCCCATTTCGTTCACAATGCACACTAAGACCCCCCCGGAGGAAGGGTGGGGCAGAGTCACCCTCTGGCGACCTTTATACCAATAATAAATGACTCACCCTGGACCATCCGTGGGTGCCAAACCCGCAGGCCGAGCCCCGGTGCTCGCACCTCACCCCACTCAGCAGGAAGCGGGGGAGCACTGGGGAGCCCCGGAGGGGGACGCCAGCAGACGCTTTTCCTCCAGCGGCGACGTCGCAACCACAGTGACAGCCCGAACCAGGCAGCGTGCGCTCAAAACGAGCAAACAGGAAGGCTGGGCTCGTGCTGAGCACCGTGGCCAGCACCATGGCCAGCACCGTGGCCGACGCCAGCAGCCAGCCGGACACGCCAGGAGCCCGGCTGTGGAGCCGCCTGGGTCAGCCTTGGCCGCGTTGTCCCTCCCCTGTCCACGGGTCCTGCCTGGTGCCACCCAGGAGGAGCGTCGGACAGACTCAGACTGGAAAACGTCTCAGAACATCGCTGCCATTCTTCAAGTCAAGTCCATGCAAGGCGCAGAAAGACTTAAAAGTCACGAAAACACGCACAGCCAGGAATCATGGGATGGGTGCGCAGGGCGATTGGGGGCGGAGCCTCCACCGCCCGCGCTGACTGGCGGATGCAGGAACCAGCGCCGCCCCGTGGCCGGGCCAGACTCTGCACCCGGGCTTGTCGGTGTCTGAAGCGACCCTGCACGTGAACTCTCCGGAAGCCGCCGTCCGCGGCCACGCGGGCAGCTGGCCGTCCTGTCCTGTGGTCCCCTCCGTTCCCTGTGTCTGACACAGGAAGATAAACACTGCAAAACAGAGAAGAAAGAAGCGTACTGTCTGCAGCTTGCTCAAAAGTGGGTTAATGATAATAACTGTACACGTACATGGATAAACTGTAGGTACAGGTACATATAATTATTACGTTGCATATAGAGAGATGGTAGGTACGTGAGTATTTTTTATTCTATAGTTGCAACTTTAAGTGAGAAATTATTTTAAATTTAAAAAGGATTTTTAAGAAACTTCATATAAAAATAACAAATTAGCCATTTGAGTACTTTTTAAAGCGTAATCGATATTTAAACTTTTTTGTTCTCATAGTGTTTGTAAGTTTTTATGATAGAATATTAAAGCCATTTTAAAATGTAGTTATTAAGTAAAAAACAATAAGAATGAGTAGTCGTTAGAGGTAAACATCTCAGGAAAAATGATTGGCTGACTTCCTGAATAACCTTAATGTTTTGACTGTTTATTTTCATCTGGGCAGCTGTATATAAAAAGCCATTTAAGATCACTTTTGGAAGTCGGCAGGTTGTAAATGATAAATGAATAGAGTGGAGCAAACTCCGCGCCTGTCTGCAGCTGAAAGTGCTGAGGGGAGCTCGCTCAGTGAGCTCGCAGGGGCGCGGTTCCGGTTCCGGTTCTGGTTCTGAGCTACGTGCGGTTCTGTCTTGGTCACAGCAGACAGTGGGTCAGAGCGACCCTGCCTGAAGCACTGTCTAGTGGCGTTTCCTATGGCCGGATGAGCTGCTTCTGCAGGCGTCTCTCAGGAGTCCCCTCGTGGGGGCCGGGGGTACTGCAGGCGACACCCCTCTCCACTGTGGCCTGCGCCCGCTTGCACCCTTTACACAGCTCTCCCTCGCCAGCTGACTGATGCCCGCGTGTCTCATGTGCCACCTGGGACATCAAGTTCCAGCATCATTTATAGAACAGCAAACGATCACACCTCGTAGCAGAAGTGTAAATAGGACTGCGGCTCACGAATTTACGTGCTGCAGTTAATAACATTTAAAGGGGACGTGATAATCCACAGAGCACTCTCACACGCACACCATTCCTCGTGTAGAAAGGCTCTAGTGTTATCTTTACGTTATGGAGTGGGAGCAGACGCGGTCTTTTGCACCGTGGAAGGCTGGTTCGTGGCAGTCGGAGGGCAGTGGGCGCCCCAGTGGACGGAGCCATCCACGCGCGTTGGGCACCAAGATGCCCACGCGGGGGCGGGAGGTTGCTAAGAAGTTTTCAAAATATGAGCTAGGGTCTCATACAAACTGAGCCAGGCAAGATGCAGTGGATGAGACGCGATGTCTTCGCCTGAACTCAGAGAAAAGCCGCGTCACGCACGTGGAGTAAGGAGGTGTGAGGTCCCGCGTGGTGTGAGGGGGGGAGGGGGGCTGCGGCACATCCAGCCGCTGGCAGAAGGCGAGGCGGGGGAGGGAGTCACGGTCAGAGCGACGCAGCGGCAAAGTCATGAAGCCTCCGGACCACACCGAACCGGGGAAACGGCGCGACCGTGGCTAGGGACCCTGCTGGGTGACACTGGTGGATCTGAGCGGCACGCTCCTGCAGGCGGCATCCCGCACAGCGAGTAGCGCGGAGGGCGGGGCCGCGGCAGCACCTGGGGCGCACGAGGTGGGTCGGCAGCGGCGTTCGCGTGGACCGCCCGTTAGCCTGGTGGCGCGAGGACCAGCCTCGAGCCGGACCAGCGGCGGGTGCAGCGGGCCCCCGCCCGCCTGCCCCTGCGTCCCTCCGCCCGAGCTCCGCGAGGCCCTGGCTGTGTCCCCTTCGCTGGCTTAGCCCCGCCCTTTGCCTTGGCGGAGGCGGGGCGGGCGGATGGTGGGCCGGGAAGGCTCGCTCTCCTTTCTGAAACAGGCCGGGGCCCCCACTTTGCTCCGCCCCCTGCCTGCGCCCCTACAGCCGCTGAGAGGTTTGGGACAGTCATGTCTCCTCACGCGTTTGTGCAGACGAACGGGGTGGGCGCCCGGTAATAAACCGATTTCTGTCTGTCCATCTGTTACTTACCCAAGGGGTCGAATGTGCAAAGGCTTTCTCAGAGTTTATCCTTCTGCGCACGCCTGCTGTGTTCTGCCCTCAAAAAACCCCGCCACCCAGAGTCAGCCTCCCCCAGGCGGCCAGGGGACCGGGACTGAGGCACAGACCCCAAATCTGGGCTCTACCTTCCAAAATAATTACACACACGCGTGCACACGCACATGGGAAGGAGAGCCCGTGGTGGTTTCTGTCCTCCGTTTCTTGCCAGTGACAGTTTGGATACCGATGGGTCGGAAACGTCACAATGACCGGGTCAGGCATGTGCTCAAACCGATAGCGAAGCTCATGAACCCACAGTTTCGGGAAGACCCCACGGGCGGATCCAGGGTCAAGGAGACCTTAAAAGTTTCAGCATGGACGCCGCAGAACCCCACTGGCGCTTGAGACTGGGTGTTTTATTGGGGTGCATTCTGCCTCCCACTCCGCTGGCCTTTCTCCCTGGGGAGAGAGCCAGGTGTCCGCCCTGGCTCGGCCGGGTCCATGCCCTGGGCGAACCCCTCCCACCTCTGGGCGCCCGGAAACCTCAGCTTCTGGAAGCAAAGATGGTGAAGGCTGGAAGCCGAAGAGGCCACAGTGACTGACCAGAAGGAAGCGAGCGTCCCCGACCCAGCCCTCTCCGGGAGTCTCAGTCACCGTCAAGTGTCACCCAGAGGTGGCAGATCTCGGGAAGAAAGAAGCCGGACGAGCGTAGAAAGGACCTTTCTGAGAGGCCGCGCGGGGCGCTGGGACCCGCGAAACCCCAGGAGTCTGGCGGGTGAGCGCATGCGGAGTAGGGGCGAGGGCCCCAGAGCTCGGGACTGCCCCACCCCCCGTGCTGGGGCTCGAAAGGGGTCCGGGGGACAGCGCGGCCGAGCGTCCCAGCTCTGCAGGGTTCCGGAGTGTCCTGAAGCGTTTCGCAGCCAGGCCTAGTGCGGGCCTTGCAGACGTGGAAAGGCCGTGAGCGGGGGGGAGCGGGTAGAGAGACAGATGCGGACTTCGGGGAGCGGCCGATGGCTGTACCATCCATCCGGGCGGAGCTGGAAGCGGTGACGGAGTGGAGAGTGGGGGGAGGGACCGGCAGGCCGCGGGGAGCTTTCACGGCCCGTGTTCCCGCATCGGGTCAGGGGAGCTCGGCCCGTCCGCTGCCCACGCGCAGTGCGTATCTGGCTCTGTCACCTCAGGGAGAGGCTGGCTCGGCGCCTGTAGAGTAAGGGGTGTGTGAGAGAGGTGGCTGGTGATTTCTCTGCGGGGGACCCATGCTGCCGAGTGAGTGAGTGAGCCGGGTGAGTGGGTGAGTGAGTGGGTGAGTGGGTGAGTAAGTGGTGAGCGGTGAGTGGTGAGTGAGTGGGTGAGTGGGTGAGTGGGTGAGTGGGTGAGTGGGTGAGTGGGTGAGTGGGTGAGTGAGTGGATGAGTGTGTGAGTGAGTGGGTGGGTGAGTGGGTGAGTAAGCAGGTGAGCGGGTGAGTGGGCGAGTGGGCGAGTGAGTGGGCGAGTGAGTGAGGCTTAGTTCGGGGAATGAGGGGTTGCAGGATGAGTGGAAATAAGGAAAGCCATGGGTCAGAGGAGAAGGGAGAGGAGCCCGGGCCACAATGATGGGACTCCTTGGACAGGACAGAGGAGGGGCGGGGAGGGTCTGGAAGGGCAGGCGGTGACACGGTCACGCAGCGTCCCTCAGAATTCGAACGTGCCGTGGTCACGCGGCCACTTTTACAAAAGCGGCTGGACTCCTGAGGCCGGGTGGAGCCTGAGCGTGGGAGCAGGTGGCCGCCCTCACCCTGACTCGCAGTGGACATGCAGGGCAGAGGGGGTGGCCCTGACGGGATGGGGGGCCTCCTCGGGGCCCGATGACCAGTGTGGGCAGCGTGGTCACGCAGACGGAGGAGCTTCTGCCGGGAGGGCGTGCGTGGCTGTCACGGCGTTAACTGGTGGGGGACACGGGAGGGTCACCAGCGTTGGCGGGGGCACCGTGAGTTGGGCTGGACACACGCCACGTGGGGGCAGGACGTTGGCGTCCTTGCCTCAGCCACGGGTCCACCGCAGCTGCTGGAGGACATGGGGTCGTCCACACGGAGGGGAGGCGACAGAACAGCTCGCCTGTTCAACACGGTTCCTCTCTCTCGGATGATGGTCACTTCCTGTCCTCGTTTCGCCACTTGAAGTAGCACTTCCTGCTTTACACTAGCGTTTTCTTCAGCCTGGCTCGTTTCAGTGACCTGCCTCACGGTGACGGTTTCCTCAGTGGGTAATTCCTTGGCGTCTACTAAGTGCATACTAACACGGAGAATGCTCTGGATACAATAGAGCACCGCGCGTACACGCTTTAGGGAAAAAAGGGATTTACACTTGCTTATCATTGTCACATATCATAATACGTGTCACCCCGAAATCTGAAAATGCTGATGATTGAGCATTTCTCCCGTGCGGCAGCGCCTCCCCGAAGGCCGAGCGGGTGTGCTTTGCCTCAGACCTGTGTCTCCTGATTCGTGCCACTATGAGGCGTCGAGAACACTTTAGGTAAGGGAAGCATTACACAAAATAGCCTCTATTTTTTCTTTTCACACGTTTCATTGAAATTGTTCCCTATCTCAGCGGGAACATCATTCAGTCTGAATGGCACAGGGACAGGAAAAAAACAGAGTCACAAGCAGCATCTCACGAGAAGTATGTTGGTTCAGGCCTGTGCCGACCCGCTCCCCCGGCCTCCGTAAGACTCAAGTATTTGAGATTTTGTCTCCTCTTTGTTCAAGTCCAATAATAATAACAATAAAACGGCAAATAATCGCACTGTTGCAGCCATGTGAATCACACAATGCATGGTATAGCGAGAGTCTGTGTCCTTACACTGGTGCGGGGGGTAGATGTCACGGCTGTGCGGGGGGGATGTCACGGCTGTGCGGGGGGGGATGTCACGGCTGCGGGGGTGGGGAGATGTCACGGCTGCGCGGGGTGGGAGATGTCACGGCTGTGCGGGGTGGGGAGATGTCACGGCTGTGCGGGGGAGGAGATGTCACGCTGTGCGGGGGGGGAGATGTCACGCTGTGCGGGGGGGAGATGTCACGCTGTGCGGGGGGGAGATGTCACGGCTGTGCGGGGGGAGATGTGGCTGTGCGGGGGCGGAGAAGTCACGGCTGTGCGGGGGAGATGTCACGGCTGTGCGGGGGGAGATGTCACGCTGTGCGGGGGGAGATGTCACGGCTGTGCGGGGGGGAGATGTCACGGCTGTGCGGGGGAGATGTCACGGCTGTGCGGGGGGAGATGTCACGGCTGTGCGGGGGGGAGAAGTCACGGCTGTGCGGGGGAGATGTCACGGCTGTGCGGGGGGAGGAGATGTCACAGCTGTGTGCGGGGTGGGGAGATGTCACGGCTGTGCAGGGGAGGAGATGTCATAGCGTGTGTGGGGGGAGATGTCACGGCTGCTTGAGGGGGGCAGGGGGCATTTGGAGCCTCATACTGTACCCCGAGAGAGAGGCTCCAAGCCTACAGCTCGAAGCCGAGGCCCAGCCTGGGGCCGGTGGTGGCCGGTGCTGTCACTGGGAGTGGCTGTGTCTGTGACTCTGACATGCCCTCTCCACGCCTTCCAGGGACCACGGTGCCCGCCCTGCTGAACAGCACGTCCAACCAGCTCTGCCTGCATTTCCAGTCGGACATCAGCGTGGCCGCCAGCGGCTTCCACCTGGAGTACAAAAGTAAGGCCCGTGCCCCGCACCTCGCCCTGCCTCCCGCGGGCGGGAGTCTCAGAGGGAAACTGAGCCCAGCCCCTGACGCAGCAAAGTGGCCGGTGTTCTCGACCTGTGTTTAAACGTCCCCGGTCTCGGGTCACACAGAACCTGCCCATATGAAATAGGTACCGTGAAAGACACGTTGGTGGGAAACGTAGGAGTTCGTGTCTGCAAGAATTAGGTTCAACAGCTGCTATGATTTCAGGCTGTTTGTGTTAAAAAGCATCAAAAGTAACCATTCGTAACACGATGGGTTTTCTGGTGATAGCAAATATGCGCGATTAGCATCCAAAAACCAGAACATCACGATTTCCAAATAGACGGTGACCTCAAGCCCTTCCGGTGGGCGCCTCGTGGCTGTGAGGGTGAGGGCCAGCCGCAGCCACTTCACCGTCTGCCTGTGTGCATTTTTCATTTTAATTGGAAGAGAGTATCACAGAGGAGCCGCTAACCTTTTAAAAATGGATGTGAGACTGAGTTAATAGTCTGATAAATGGACGACAGAGGTCGAATTCAAATCTTCTCTGGCATTTGGTTACACAGGTAGACCTTGTCCGAGTGAAACAAGAATTTCCAATGAGCGTGAGGTTTATTTTAGGACATGTTTTCAAGTACTGCGAATGCTTAGTGTTGCTATTCATCTCCTTTAGTAAGCAGTTGCAAACAGGCGAATGCGTGGATAAGCTTTAATGAGTGATCTTCAGAACTAAGATAAACAGTTTGCTGCGATGTAAATGTGTGCGTGTTTGGGAAAAGCAGCTTTCCAGCTGATGATAAATATTCTGAACCAGACACAGGCCACGGTGCTGTTTTCCGTCCCAGTCCGACCCCCTGCTCGTCCGCGGGCCCTTGGGCGCACGTTTCCCCCGACCTGTTTGAACAGGACCGCTCCGGTGACAGGGTGACCCATCCTGGGGGCGTTATTCTCGGAGGATGTCTGGGAAGTGATCTCCTACTCTGATACATTTTGTGAACGTCCGTAGATAAGAATCCACAGCCCTTCCTTATGAAAGTGTTGATACATTCACGAATATGTCTGGCAGTGTGGAAACGGGCGCTCGTGCTCAGCATTCCTTCTCAAAGTGGCCTCGTCCTCTGGCTTCTCACGCGCTTCTTAGGGAAAGACGCGTTGGCAACGTACGGAGTCCGCGGTGAGCGCCGTGTGCACTCGCCCCCCGCACGATGGCATCGACCTGATGCTCGCTGCTGTGCGCTTGGCTCCCAGCCGGCACAGTCCACGAAAAGGCACCGGTGTTCCCCACCAGTGCGCCGCCTCGGGGACCGAAGGCCCGTTAGCTCTTTGTTGCATTTCTTTTTTATTTGGCCCGACATAAGGCAGCCCTTCCGTTATCGGGACTTTGTCGAGTGGCCGTTTTGGGCGCAGACACCGTTCTGATGGCTCACATTGTTCCTGTGGGGTTAGAGGCAGTTCTCTGTGCCAGAGTTTAAATAGGGAATACACCAAGGGGGTGGAGAATTAATCTTACGAAAGTCAGTGTCCAGCAGTGTAAGGACAGCTGGATTAAGCTGCCAAAAGATCGTCTAGTATTTTTAATCCGTGGATGTATTTTTGCATCTCCCTTAAAGTGCAGATTATCAACTGGCAAGTCTCTAAATTCACACTTTTCACTAAAATTTATATCCACGAAAGAATAAAAGGAACAAGCGCACGTGCTGTGCCAGGCCCTGCTGTCCACCGCTCCGGCCGCTGACTCGTTAGGGCCAGAACGACGCTGCTCTGGGGTGCGCTCGGTTTTAAAGGAGGAAGAGCGGACCCTGGCGCGTGCTCCGGCTGCCCAGGCACGAGCCGCCCCGCTGTGCCTGAGGGGCCACGTGGACGCAGGTGTCCTCCGCGGGGAGCGACCTCCTTCCTCCGCCTGGGCGGCTGCGTGCACCCCCGGCACTATGCTCCACAGCGACAACACCGAGCGGCCCAGAGTCGGGGTCGGGGACCCAGCCTACCGACCCTAAAGCCGGAGCCGCCCTGGGGCCTCGCCTGCTCCTCCGACAGCTCCAGTGACCAGACATGCAGGTGAGGACGAGGCCTGTCGGTGACCGTCCACCTCCAGGGGGCTGTGACAGGAGCCCTCGAGCCAACAGCTCAGCCCTTCACCCACCCAAAGGGATGGCTCGTAATGTCACCGAAGGCGAAGGCCATCCTGGGAGTTCCCACCTGATCTATGCGCTGTAGGTTTTCTGTGAATTCACACAAGGCAGGGAAGAGCCCGAAAGAATGCTTACTGTCCCCTGCCCCTACAGCCACCGGGTTTCCTCCGCAGCCTCGCCCTCGCCGGAGACGTGAGACGTTGGGGGGAGCCCGGACACGGCGTCCTCACTCTGGGCGCTCCTCCCCGGGAAAGCAGCCAAAACCGGGCAAGAAACAACTACCTGGGAACTTCGGATTACAGATATGTAAACAAGGGCGACACTGGTTTAGCCTGGAAAGTACAAAATCTGAACGAATGCCATGTGGCGAGGAGCTTGCTCCGGGGGGCAGCGACTCTTCTCGAATTCACCGTGGAAACGTATCACGTGTCTACAAATTTACGAACGGAAGGACGTAGCCTGTCTGTTGACATATACTGATCGTTACATAACCAAACAGCTCGCTCGGTTCTGGTGGTTACGGCCTCGCTCGTCGGGCTCACCGACGCTCACCCACCGTCCGTGTCCGTAGACAGAGCCCCCTGACCCAGCGGGGTCTGGTGGACGGGCTAAGATGTGTGGGCTGCCGCGCTGCTGTTTGTCCTGTTCTTCTTTTGTCGTTTTTCTTTACCTCCTTCCATGCCAGCTTTGTGTTGTTGATTGAGTCTCATTATTGCTTCGACCTAGCTTCACTCTGGGCTGATGGGATAAAACTATTTAAAACTTGAACGGTCTCCCAGAGCTGAAACTGTCAGTCTTTAACACAGCACAGTTCACGCTCCGTGACGGCAGGTCGCAGCGTGCGCCGTGCATGGCCTCGCACGCGTGTGCCTCTGACTTCTCCTCTGCGTCGTTCGCGCTATCAGCGTTTTACATTTTACTGTCACGTGCTCGGAAGCCTACAAAATAGTCTTCTCCCTGTTTTTGCTTTACGCGGTCCATATTCTCATCTTCAGAGCTTTCCATTTCCTGGGGCTGACCCCGCTTGCGTTTAAACGTCTTCCGCCTGGAGGTCTCCCTGGGACGCGTTTTGCAGTGCGGGTCCGCGCACCGCAAGTTCTCGCAGCGTGTTTTCGAGCATCGTTTCCGCTTCGCTTCCGCGAGGCGTTTCCGTTGAGCGCGGAGGCCAGGGCTGCACCTGTCTGCTGTCCACCTGCCGAAGGCGCCGCCCACTGTCTTGTCTTCGCGTCGCTGGCGGGGAGAAGCCAGCCGCACCCCTTCCGTCCCCCAGCGTGTGCCCCGTCTCTCCGGCTTCCTATCTTGTATTTTCATCAGGTAGACCCGAACGCGAGTCGGCGGGGTGTGGGCGTGTGCGTGTGCACACCTGCACACACGCTTAGTGTTTATCCTGCGTGGAGCAGTCGCACAATCTCCATCTGTGTGGTTCGATGTCCTTCATCCTTCACGAGCAAGGCTTCGCCATTCCCGACCCCAGACTCCGGCGCCGCCCCTCTGCCTGCGTCCCCCGGACCGCAGCACCCGTGGGCCAGGCCGCTCGCTCTGACCTCGCAGTCCGGGTTCGTTTACTCGCCGAGTCTCGGGTTGCAGTTTGTGCGGCTGCTCTTGACCTTCGGATCCGTGGTGCCTTCCGCCAGCCGCGCCCGGCAGCGGGGGAGCTCGCTGGGAGGCCCCCCCGGCTCTGGCACCGCGGGGTTCCCGGCCCGGATGCCCTGCTCGCTCTTCCTGGCGACGTTGCCCCTGCAATGATGCCCGCCTCCCCGCGCGTGCCGCCTTGACTGCTGGGTCCTGCGGCGTGTTTCTCGCCGGTATGTCAGCATCTTAGTGTTTCTCAGAGGCGTGCGCGCTGAGCCTGGCTCTGTGGCCTGCTTCACCTCTGGACACAGCGTTGCTTTCCTGCTTCGCTGTGTGTCTGAAGTTTTTAGTTGAAGCCGGACACCACGCGAAGCCCGCGGAGAGCGCGGGCGCTGACCGTGCGGGACCCTCCGCCCTCCTTGCGTCAGGCCGTCCGGGGCGGGGGCGGCCGGCTCGGAGCTGCGTCATTGCGATGGTGACGTTCAGCGCATCCCCGCTCCGCAGTCCTCTGCGGGCGCCGCCCGCACCGCGCGGCGTCGGGGCCTCCCCGCGGCCGCCGCTCGCCACCCGCAACGCGGTCTCCTCCGCAGCGCGGTCCCTGCTCGGGGCCACGCACGCCCCAGCGGCCGGGCCGCGGTAGGCGCCTCAGTGTCCGTGGCGGTCACCGACTGCTGAGCCGCTCTCGGGGCGGTGCGCGGAGCCCCGAGGTGCGGAGCGACCGCTCGGGGCTCCGCTTAGCGCAGAAACATCCTTCGCTGGCAGGGCGGAGACGAGTGGTCATCGTCCCAGGAGGA
Source organism: Eonycteris spelaea (assembly GCA_003508835.1). NCBI lineage: Eukaryota > Metazoa > Chordata > Mammalia > Chiroptera > Pteropodidae > Eonycteris > Eonycteris spelaea. The sequence continues at coordinate 870,069 of PUFA01000002.1, read as the reverse complement.
CGGCGGGGAGAGGAGACCCAGCAGCGAGAACCTGGGTGGGGGAGTCCAGCGGGGCAGGGGGCGGGGGCTGGACAGTCGGAGGACAGGCAGGACACAGGCTGCAGCAAGCGCAGGGCGACCCCCAGCAGCTGGAGGCCAGGGTGCTACGGTCTGGGCAGTGGCCGTCCCGCGGTGGCTTCCGTCAGAGAAGCGGCATCTGATCTTGCTCAAAGCGGGCGAGTGAGCTGGCGAGGAGGGACCAGCCGGGCGTGGACGAGGGGGCACCCGGGCCAGGCAAGAGCTGTCACAGTTGTCAACGTCAACAGCGGTTATGTGGGCAGAGCAGGCGGCGATCCCGGGAGAACAAGGCCTTGACAAGCACCTGGCGGGTAGAAGAGGGGACCTGCAGGTGGGTGCACAGAGTGGGGGCGGGGGTGACCAAACATGCTTAGATTCCCGAAAATCCATCTATCGTTATTTTCAGGTAAACGAGTAACAGAGAAATAGAAGGAACTGTGTTCTAATTCATTTTTACATATGATCAAAATATTTTGTTTGGTATTCACTGTGATTTTATGAAAAACATTAAAATTGTGGAGAGGACTAAGGTCGCTGTCGAAGGTCACGTGGGTGTTTTTGGCTCCTCCTCCCTCAGCTGAGGGTGGTGGGTGGTGTTTGTTGTCATGTCCGGCTGGAGACTGTTTCCCTCTTTGTCCTTGACTTTGCAGTCCGGGGTTTGTGCAACGCCCTGGGAAATGTGTTCTCCCTCTCGACTTCCGTCAGGGGCAAGGGCCTGGATTCGCTGGGTAGCACGGCTCTGTGCCTCTGGATCACCTACATTTTTTGCTCATGCTCACTTTCACTAGATCCTGCATTGTTCAGGAGAATCTAGCCTCTGAGTGTTATGGCAAAGCAAAATGGTTAAGTCATGCTGAGTTTCTGATGTCAAATATAAAAAATCACATGGAAAAGATTTCTCTCTTTATCTGGTATTATAGAGTCGCAATGCCTAGTAGCGGGTAAGTCTAGACCATTTGTCCTTATAGAAAACATGTTTCAATATAGTCCCATATACAAAAACAAACAAAAAAAAGCCTGTCACTTTATTGACAGGTTGCAGTCGCTTGAAAAGTATGATGATTCTATTTTTTTAAATCATTCCTTTCATTTCAGGATCTTCTAACTAGCTTAAAAGCCAGGGTGTTATTCTAGAAAATTCACGCCTCGGATGTTACAGCTTGACAGCGTTCTGTAGTCCGTAGCCAGTCCTGCAAATGTTTCACGGTAGACAACCAGGAGGTAAAGACACGGGACGTGGGCTGAGCGATGACAGTGCCTCTCCTTAGCCAGCCCCCAGCCCTTCCAAGTTCGGGGTCAAGGCTCTAAACACAGGGCGTGGACTCAGTCATGTGAGTGGGTTGACGCGGACGATACAAGTTTCGGGTGTCAGCGTAGCCGTTTCCGAAGGGGCCGTGCGACGGGCTGTGTCCCACTCCCCACGCTCCGGGCCCCTCCCCGCCCCCGCCTCAGAGGCGTCTGCTCTCCGTGCCCTGTGTCCCACTGAACAGGGTGAGGCTCTTCCTGGAGAGCTGTCACCCCGTTGACCGCGGCCATGTGACACTGCGGAGCGCAGGTGGCGTTGGCAAGGAAACCCACTTCGCACTGCTCGCGGGGTCCTTGTCTCGTCTCAGATGCCAAGCCCCTTCCATCTCGTCCTGCTCAAGAACTCTGTCCCACGCTTTCTGCTGGTCGTTCTGCCTCTGCCTTTCTCACCACAATGCCACCCTCGGATTTGTCCCCAGACTTTCTCTAGGATCAGAACCTTAACCCTTTTCTCAAATTCCTGCACCGACTCAGCAGCCTGGGACGTCATCGTGGCACCTCTGAACCAAGTGCCCCCTGGTTCCTGCCCACGGCTTTCCCCACAGTGTTTTATTGGCTCAGATACAGCCCGCAAGCACACCTGATAAACGGCCCTTCTCACGGGAGTGCTCCCCACGGGAGTGCTCCCCACATCGGTGCTCCCCGCGGTGGTGTTCCCCAAGGCGGTGCTCCTCGTGGCAGTGCTCCCCGCTCCCTTGGCCGCTGGCCGGCCCCAGCGTCCTTCCCTCAGTCTGCCAGCCCACACTCCTGTCTTGAGCTTCATTTCTGTTCACATTTATTAGCCTCGTGCTTCCATTACAACCCATTTTTCTTTTTATTATTAGTTGCTTTTTATGTTCTTTAAACATGATTAGATTGTTAATTCTTTGGGATCATAGAGAATATTAACCTTCTCCTAACATCTCCTTCTTTTCATCTTTCAATAAGACTCAGTAAATTGTGTTGACTCCCTTGTTTGTTTTAAGATGATTTAATTATTAGGTGAGAATGTCCAATTAGGGGGAAAATCCTTTAAAGAGATAAGGATAGATCTGTGATCATATCTTGCTTTTGATATTCCATTTTAAATGAGAACTTATTTGCTATTTTAATGTGAACAGTGTTTGGTCTGTGAGTTTTCTATAGATGCACACAATGCATGGAGTTCTAAAAAATATGTATTTAGTAAGACTGCTAGTTCTCTGAGTTATGAACACAAAAACATGTTTGTTAAATAGTCCTATGTGTGCAAATAGTTACACATTAAAGGTCTATATTTTATTCGATAATTATTCCCATTAATCTATCTGATACACAAATTAAAAACCTGAAGGTACTTTAAGAAATTATTGCCACTGTCACCATTTTAAACACATAATGGGCCTTTTACTTAGAAACTCTGGAAACGACAATAAATGTATGTGCTGCTGGATTTATTTTTGTGCGACCGAGGACATTCATATATAACGTTTAACAATAGAAAGACTAGAAACAGTGTGTATTATGTGGCCTGAACCTGCCAACAGTTTATAAATAAGAGAGAATTTTCAGCTCTGCGCACACGCTGAACACCTTAGGCAGAGGAATGGAACGCGGCTTCTTTTCTCAGGATGACGTTTTCTTAGCCAGTGCGCTTTGCTCTGTAGATATTCTTTGTTGTCATGAAGACGTGTCGGCTCGTTACGCGATGTCCTGTGAAAGCCTGTGTGCGGGGTGGCACTGTTGGTCATGGCGTTTGGCATTTATTGTACCCATCGTCAGCCTCCCATGAGGTCTCCCTACGTGAAGCTGTGATTTCTTTCTTCGCAAATTTCTTTCTTCAACAGATTGTGTGACCTTTAATACAATGCTTGGTTTATGGGTTTACAGAGATTATCAACAATTCTTCTATCTTAGGATGTGTCACAGCTATGTGCACAGAGAGAAAGATTTTATCTACTAGGTTTCTTCAAAGGAACAGTTATTATTTAATTACAGTAAAAGATGTGTTCAACAATTTTTTTTTTCCTTTTCAAAATAAGGCCTACCCTGTATAATCTCTATAACGGTGGTCCCCAGCCTTTGTGGCGCCAGGGACCAGGGTTCCTATGCGACTCTGATGCCCGATGACCTGAGGCGGAGCTGAGGCGGTGATGCCGGCGCTGGGGGCAGCTGCACACACACATGCAGCTTCGCTGGCTCGCCTGCCGCTCACCTTTCCTTGTGTGGCCTGGTTCCCAACAGGCCACAGACCAGCGCCGGCTCAGGGGTTGGGGACCCGGCACTGTAGTGTGCCTGATGAGCCACTAGGCACTGAATGCTCACGCATCCACCTGCGTGTTCTGTGACCCCTCTGCTCCTGCCGAGCGCCCCAGCTCTGTGCCCCCACCCCAGGTGTGCTACCTCCTCCCAGGTCACGATCTTCATTATTGCTCCGCACTCTCCAGTCAGAGGGACAGGGTTTTTTGTTTTTTGGGTTTTTTTGAGCCATAAAGTTTGAAAACCATACACTCCGCCAGTCACAACGAAGACTAAGTTGAGAAAAAATGCTCCTAAGTTATTCCAACTAAATCTACAAAGTTCTCATTTATTCTGCTATAAACTTTGACAAAAGTTGCATGTTTAGTATGTGTTTCGAAGTCATTTTCCTTTTCAAGGTTTAAGCTCACCTTTCTCTGAATTTTGCCTAATGGTTTCACAAAAATGGCTACAGTAAATTTCAGAGACGCAGTGAGGTGAATTGTCATCGTATGATTTATAACTTTCACATTTGACAGTCAGTGGTAGGCAAAACCATCAGCGTGTATATTTGGTCAAATGAGGATACTCGTCTTTTTAATGACTTTGTTTTTTAGTCTTTGCTTTCACGGGCTAGATGCCTGGAGAATGCAAACCACTACCTTCTAAATCTCGCCACCATTTTATAAGTTAGCACGTTTCCAAATGTCCCAATCTTTACATTCGAAATGATCAGAATATACATCTGTGGATGACACAGTGTAAACACGATGATGCGTACAGTATTTCCCCTGTTTGGTTGTTTCTTTATGGCAGTTCGGTGTAAACCTTTAGAACACACAGTAATCGCCTGCTCATCGTCTTCACAGCTGATCAGGATGCCTTATCGTTCAGAATCAGCGAGTTCGTGAACCACCTTTAAAAGGGACATCGCTTTGTAGCATTTTCTATCGTATCGTTTATGGCGCAGACTATAATTAGGCTGCACTTTGAAATCACTAGAAATTCTTTCTATAAAGAATCTGCTTGCAGGTGACCATTTACTCGCCTATGTGTCTCCACTTCTGAAACTCAATTTCGAAAGTTCCCGTCAGATCGTTGTGTTGTGTACTTGTATTTTAGGCAGCTTCGAGAACAGTTCTCATATTTGCATATACCTCTTTTTTAGTGTCCGAACAAATGCCTTTTAGTCACCTGGTTTCGGCTTTGCCTGGCACCTGTGCGATTCTGCCGCCCAGGACTTAACAACGTTAAATATCAGTGCGCGCAACCGCAGCATCGTCTTCCTAAGACGGCGAGAAAGGAGGGGTCGTGAGAGAGCGTGCTCCAGGGATTCGCAAAGGCGCATGCGCGCTGGCGGACGCGGCCGGAACCCTCCAGCTCGCCGCTGTCGCGCTGCCCTGGCCGCGCCTGTCACACCGTCTGCACTTCTCCCTGCGACGAGCATGCGGACTGTGCGCAAATAGTCTCGCCCTCCCTCGGCACCCCAGGCTTCTTCAGCACACCCCTCCCGCCCCCGAAAAGGCCGCGCAGCTCGTTGTCTGTCTGCTGAGTCCCTAAGACATCTGCGTCCTCGGTGGCCGGTGTCCTGGAGCGGCCCCCTTGCCGATGCTCGCGCTTTGGGTCATAACGTGCCGGTTGACCTTCCCCCGAACGGACTTCTGCCCGTTTCTCTAAGGCCCAGGAGCCGGCCCTGCGGTGCCCACCGCGTTTCAGTTCTTCTGCCCGGGGCCGAGCTTCGAGCCCAGCTGCGTCTGGGGCGTCCCCTCTGCCAGCGCGATGCTTTTCCACACCCCAAGGTAGAAATCTAGACACCCCTGCGCGTGGCACGGGTCCCCTCCTTCACCGCTGCTTGGATCGCGCGTGGTGGCTTGCGGCGTCTTTAGGGGACACGTGCAGTTTGGGAAAACGCGCGGGCCCTGGCCCGGGGCGGGGCGGCGGGGCGGCAGGTGCTGGCGGGCGATGCTGTGACTCGCGCCTCCGCTCTGCGCCGCACCTTCCGGATCGTCTGTTTAGATGACGTGGCGGCCGTCACTACGGGACCCCCGTGTCTTCGTGGCGCTGCCCTAACGCGTACCGTATGCATCGTGCCCCTGGGGGAGGGGGCGGGGGAGCAGTGTCCACCCACATCTCAGGTAGCGACGTCCGCAGGTAACCCTCCCGTGTCTCAGCACATCAAACGCTTGATGAAAACGGTTTCTCTGTTTTTCACGTGTTCAGAAATTTTGTTATAATTCCTGCAAGTACAGATCTAAATGCAAATTACTTTCTTCCACAGGATGAATTAGACTTGTACATAGAATTCAAGGAAGGAGAAAATGAAACTAAATTACTATGCAATAAATATATTTAAATCAACCCGTAATAAACAAATATAGTAAAAGTAAAAATCCATATGTGTGAAGGAAGGGGGATTTAGCAACTGAATTTAATGTGGAATCACGTGTCACATTTATTTTAATTTCAAAATATTTTTCTGTTTATTTGAACATGTGGGTGTTATTGACACTCTGGTCTCTGTCATGCTGCTGTGTACTTGAAGTTTCCCCCAGATGAATGTGGTCTCATCACAAAGCAGCTTTCTCGTATTCCAAACTATGGTTGAAATTATATACCAAGAGTATTTTAGGTGCATGTTTTCAAGGCCAATTTTTTTTTTTTTAAGTGAAATACAGTAGGTGATCTTGCCAATCCGTGACAGGAAAAAAAGGGTAAAACAAATATATCTGCGATCTGTACTCTAAAGTTTAAAAGATGGAGATAAATTAGATTTATACCAGTAAATCTAAGCGATTGTCTTTTTTCATATTTAGGAATTTTATGGCCTATGAAAAGGCCATAAATGGCTTGAAATTTCATGCTAGGAATAAAAATATTGCCACTTAGTACATATGATGTTTTATACTTTAGAATGTGCAGCATTTAGGGAGAAATCAATTTCGACTTGGAAAAGATTCCTGGTGTGGTGTCTGCGGCCCGTCCACGCGGAGTCTGCGCCCCGGGGTGCGGCGTGCGGCCCGTCCACGCGGAGTCTGCGCCCCGGGGTGCGGCGTGCAGCCGGTCCACGCAGAGTCTGCACCCCGGGGCCCGAAAGCACCACGTGCGGCCCCCGCCTCCGGTACCCGTCCTGGTGCAGTGAGTCCTGGAGCAATAGTCACGGCCCCCGTGTGACTCGGAGACACCGTCTCCGCTCCATCTTCGCGGGTTTGGGGGTCAGTGAGGCGCATGGTGGTGCCCAGGTTCAGCGCGTAGGAAGCGCCGGGGGCGGTGTCGCGTGCGACCCTGGCCCTGGCCTGGGGGGACGTCGTCCGGGCCCCGTGCGCGTCCGCCGGGAACTGCCCGGGGCTCCGTGCGCGGTCCCGGCAGGCGCGGCACTGGCTCGCTCTCGGGCCTCGCCACGCCTACCGCGTCCCACCCTGAAATTCTTGGTCAGTTCATCTCCTTCCGATCTATCCGTGAAGTCCCAGGGAACAGTGGCACCGCTGGGAACGAGGCAGAGCTGCGGCCACAAGCCGCGCGTCCGCGTGTGCGCTGAGACGCACATCGGAGGAGCTGGGGGGGGGGTGCCAAGCCCCGGCCGCCCGGTTCCCCCTGGCTTGCCCCCTGATCCGTGAGTCTCGGCCCTGCCTGCCCGGCGCCTACTGGGGAGCCCCAGGCAGTGAGCTGATGTGGTCAGTGGTGGGTCCGTAGTGCTGGCGACAGGGAGGTGGAATCCATGCTGAGGCCAGCGTCAGCCAGTCCAGCCCACCCTCCCATAACCCAGGGCGCGTCCTGACTCTCGGAAATGACGCAAGAGGTTATTCCCGCCGCCAGGACCTCAGCACCCTTTCAGACACCCTCTGAGTCTATAAAATGCCATTTCTGCATGTTTTGTTTATTGGCGTGAGAGGGTTTACATATGTCGCTGTCAGTGTTAAACAGCTCTTAGGATTCATAGAGCTGATGTTTTAGGCAGCATTCCCATGCTCTGTGATATGTTTTTTTGAATGTGAGTGTCTTAACTGAAGGCAAGTCCGTCTAGCGCAGTGAGTTCTTGGTCACCGCCTTGGGCTCTGTAAGTATCGGGCCTGTGTACCCCAAAATAGATTGTCCACGAGAATTTTTTTTGGAGAGAGGAGAAATCTTGAATATGAAATATTTGTTCTCATATTATGTTTCCCAGGTTCACACTTAACATTTGTCATGAAGCCAGCCAAGTGTGCTTGTAAAACAAAAGGCAAGACAAGTCTCATAGACTAAGAAACATGATTCTCAGGGTCGAATGGTGCAGTCCTAAAGCGTGCACTATTCGATCCTCAAGAATCACAATTGAAGGGTTTTCCGTTAAATGTGGAAGGAACACATTTTATTGGAAGAAATAACAAGCAGGATTTCAAAAGAAATGGAATGAAAAGAAATAAATGTAAACGTACGAATGAGCTGCTCTCCGACCTGAAGCTCCCTGAGATCTTTGCGGTGCGGTGACGAGGAGGGTGCAGTCCACGCTCTCCGCGGGACGAGAGCGCAATGCTCTTCCTCCCAGCGGGAGGCTCGTCCGTGTGGCACAGCCGCTAAGTGTCCCTTTGCCTTCCCGCAGCGGTGGGACTGTCGGCGTGCCAGGAGCCGGCCCTCCCCAGCCACGGCGTCAGGACGGGCGACCGGTACCTGGCCAACGACGTGCTGTCCTTCCAGTGCGAGGCCGGCTACACACTGCAGGTACGCCTCCCGCGCCCCCCCCGCGCCCCCCCGCGCCCCCGCACCCGCCCCCGCCCCGCGCCCCCCGCGCCCCCCCGCCGCCCCCCCGCCTCCCGCGCCCCCCGTGCCCTCCCGCGCCCTCCCGCGCCCTCCCGCATCCCGGGTCACCGGCGGGGACGCCGCGGGCCCCGTCGCCAGCCCCCGGGCCGCGGCCGGAGGCCCATCTCGGGTCCTCTGACCCAGTCTGTGCACGTGAGCGGCCTTGCCGGTCCGTGCCGGGTGTGGCCTTCACCACGGCGCAGAGGCAGCTCCGTGAGGACCAGGGGCGGCTTCGAGGTCGAGCGTTTGACTTTCCTAATTGTTTTGTTTTGGGGACGCTCGTTCTCCCAGGGGCTTCGTGGGTGCAGTTTGTGCCGAGGGCCTTTCCATGTTGTGGCCTGGGGCCCAGCGCCCCGCGCATCGCGCTCTGAGCCGGGCTCGGAGGCCGCTCCAAAGTCAGGGTCAAGCCGCGGCAGGAAGCAGGAGGCAGACGTTTTTACAGCCCTGGTGCAGTTTTTTCTTTTTTTTTTTTTTTACCATAGAAAAGTTTCTCGCAGAAAAGTTTTAATAAACCTCACGAACTAATGCGTGGCGACCTTAGCCATTCACCTGTCACTTATTTCCTGTGTGACCCCGCGTGAGCTCGCCGGCAGGCTCACTGGTGCCCTCTGCTAGGCGTCCGTCGCGCACGCGCCTCCCCGACAGCAGCGCTCAGAGCTGCCGTCAGCGAAGCGCCCGGCGCCCTGCAGCAAGCGAAAGCCGTCACCGAGGCCCCCACGCAGGCGCCGCCATCAATCGGCCCCACGGGGGCCCCGGCCCCTGGCAGCCTTCACAGCTCAATGGGCAAACTTCGGCCAGCGGACCACACGCCCGGGGGCCACTCTGCCAGCCCCGCGGGGACCCTCGCGGGGGCCAGCGTACCCGACGCTGCAGACCGTGGGGGCAGAACAGGCTCGCGCGGCGCCGCGCAGGGCGGTCACCCACAGGACCCCGGCGCGGCTGCCTCCCCCGTGACGTCAGCCGACTGGACCACGGTTGTGGCATCGTCTCTCGTCTGCCCCAGACGCCCACATTCGGACACTGGCTCTCGTCCGTCTGTCCGTCCGCCTGCGTGTGTGATGTCCCTTGGCAGTGGCTTAAGCATCTTTTCGGACGTGGAACTTCTCCAGCCCTCAGAGAAGGGAACGTAAGAAGTGTTGGGTACAAAGACCATCCTCGCCATGGGCGGTCGGTCCAGTGTGCCGCGCAGAGACGGGGCCGGCACCGCGTCCGCCCAGCCCTCGGGCCACCGGCCGGCGCCGGTTTCCACACGCAAACTCAGCTTTTTCTCTTCCTTACAGACAAGGTCCAGCTTCGAGCTCCCAGCTGCTGTTTGTCATTCACATGACTTAACAACAACAACAACAAAAAAAAGAACTCTTCTCTGCTCATAATTGACGGTTTTGGTGACCCATTAATATACTTGGCGTGACGGCGTGCATAAATTGTATACGCTCTGCGGGGAGCATCACCCCTTGTAGAGTTTACACGCGAATGTCTGAACATACGTGCCTGGTGACGCGTGTGGACACAGGCTGGTGCGGGGGAAGCAGCGCCGGGCACTTGAATGATTTACGATTTCCATCCTCTGGACTTGTACTGTTCTTTTAAAACGCGAACGAGGAAACTTCCCATTTGAATCCAGTAAGAGAAACATGCAGGGTTCTGACTTGTAGGTTCATGATGAAAATTTCAGCTCGACTCACTGATATCCAATCTGTGTCCAAAACGATAGGAGAAGATGACCTCGCTTGCTAATAACGGTCCCTTTGACCGCTGGTCACCGATAGATATCCTCAAGGCCTTTGACGTTGTTTCCCCGTGACTCCGGGAGAACTCGGCCTGGCGGGCCTGAGGACGCGCCACGCAGCACGGACTTCGGCAGGAAAAGCCTCCGCGTCGGGTGCCGTCTTCCTTCGCCGTGAGGACTTTCGAGAGCCTCGGGCGGTGCGAGGACGCGCCCCCTGTGACGGATGAACTGAGGGCGAACCGTTTCTCAGCCGAGGGAGCCGGGTCGCCGTCGATCACCGCAGCCGTGTGAGCCTTTGTTTGCTGTGTTCCCGGCGTGGCCGGGATTTTTGACGTGAATTACAGGTCCGTTTTGCCGTCGCCTCTGAGCCCATCGTGGGCGGTGGCTGCAAACTCGCAGGACGGGTGCGCGTGGCAGGTGCCAGCGCCTTCGCCGCCGCGGTGCGCGCTGCAGCGCCACACGCCTGGGGGTTAACCTCTCGCTCTGATTTTTAAGAGGAATAATGGGGCAGGTTTCTGTAGGCCGGACGTGGAAAACCTCCTCCGTTTAGCGGATAAAGAGATCCGAGTGATGAGGACGAATTTCGTGGACGGCTCGCGAGGCCGCCTGCAGACCAGGCGGTGAAGGGGGAGCCGCCCGGGAGCAGAGACGGCGATTCCGAGCGTCCGCCCTCCCGTCAGCGCCCGGGCTTTCTCGTCGCCTTCAGCCTCTCCGCGCGGAAGCGGTCACGTCCGACGACGAAAAGAACAAAAACAAAGCAGAGAGCGGCACTGGGCTCGGGCCGCCTGCCAGCCTCCGGCGGGAGCTGGCGGGAACGCCGGCCGCTGAGAGGCACTTGGCGAGGCTGTCAGCGGAAGGGAACGCAGTGGGCTTTTGTGTCCTTTGGAAAATGATGTGATTCCTTAATGAACAGTGGTAGAAATAGATCTCGAACCTGCTGAGAAGCGTTTCGCGCTGGGACTGAGTGCAGAGGGCGGAGTGGAGGGCAGCGCGGCTGTGTGGCAGGCCTGCCTCCCGCGCCCGGTCCCCGCCGGGGCCCTCCCTCCGTCCCTCACGCCCGGTCCCCGCCGGGCCCCCTCCCTCCGTGCCCCACACCCGGTCCCTGCTGGGTCCCCTCCCTCCGTCCCTCACGCCCGGTCCCCACTGTGTCCCCTCCCTCCGTGCCCCGCGCCCAGTCCCTACTGGGGCCCCCTCCCTCTGTGTCCCACGCCGGTCTCAGCCGGGTCCCTCCGTCTCTCACGCCCGGTCCCAGCCGGGTCCCCTTCGTCCCTCATGCTCGGTCTCAGCCGGTCCCCTCCGTCTCTCACGCCCGGTCCTCAGCCGGGTCCCCTTCGTCTCTCACAGGGCCGCTCCCACATCTCCTGCATGCCGGGACCGTGCGCCGCTGGAACTTCCCCCCCGCTCTGCACAGGTAGGGACGGCCTCTGCCAGCCTGTTGGGATGTGGGGGGGGAGTGGGGGGGGCTCCTGGGGTGGCCCAGCATCACGGGGGGCGCGTATGGCCTTGCCACGGGCGCTGGGCGAGCGGCCCCCGCAGGCCACCACCACATTGCAGGTGCCCCACGTTGGGGCTCCTGCCCTGTCAGGGCCTGCGTCCGGAAGGGGCAGTGGTCCGAGGGGCAGTGGGCACCGGCCCAGGTCCATCGAAAGCCTCAGCGTTCTGCTGACCGCAGGCCTCGGCGTCACCTGGGGCTTCCCCAGATGTCGAGGACGCCGTGAGGGGTAGCAGTGAGCAGACAAAAAATAAAACAAGTCTGTCAACAGAGTTTTTTAAATGTCACGAAGGCCAAAGGTCAATGGACGTTCCTCAGTCCTGTCTGCACACCGTCCAGGGGTTCTTGTTTTTCAAATGAGCAAAAAAGAAGATTACGCGATACCCAGGTGTAAGGTAAACGGCCCTGAGACGACTGTGGCCGATGACACCGTGTTACGTGTTTGACAGTCGCTGAGAGACCACACCTGACACATTCCATCACGCGGGAAAAACATTCCGTGACGTGTGGCGATGTTAACGAGGCTTACTGTGGGGATCCCTTAGCGACACAAATACAGAAGTATTGTGCTGAAGCTCTCATACTGCTATGTGTCCGTGACGTCCCAACTAAAACAATAAAGAAGCACTGCAGGTGAGGAGGGGGTGCCGACCGGCTCCCAGTCGGGGGCTCCCCTCCTCCCTTCCTCAGTGGTCAGAATGCACAAGCCGTGCTGACCACTGGCCTCAGACTGGACATTGGATATCGTGGTCCCCTCCTGGGCCGTGCAGAAGGCACTTCAGGAACTTCTACGTGACTGTTAACGTAAAGTGAAGAAATGCTCGCTCCCTGTTGGAAGTGGCCTTGAGCAAGGTGGCCTTTTCCACGTAGAAATCACCCTTTGTCGAAGGCCTGCTGAGCGCCCAGAGGTGATCAGGTCGCGTGCAACGTCACTGCTCATTTAATTTTCAGAAGGCCGTTACAGCAGGAATTATTTTGCTCATTTAAAAAACAAAACCAAAAGTAAGAACAGTCTTAGTTCTTCGGCAGGTGCGGCTCACACGAGAGAGCTTCGCCCGCGGGTGGCTGAGCCGGAGCCAGGGGCGGGGGTGGCCCCTGGAGACCTGCTGTCCGCCGCGCAGTGGAGGACACGTCCTCACTGGACAGTGGTGGCCCGAGCTAACTGCCCTCGTCCACTCCACAGCGACCTGCGGAGGGACGCTGGCCAGCATGGCGGGCGTGATCCTGAGCCCGGGGTTCCCGGGGGCGTACCCCAACAACCTGGACTGCGCCTGGAGGATCGCGCTGCCCGTTGGGTACGGTGAGGGAGACGATTTGATTTTCCTAGAAACTCAGCTTTTCAGCTCTGACCTTGGATAAATCCAGCTGCTTGAGAAGGTGGGCCCCGTTCCGCTGACCCGTAGCCGTGGCTTTGGCTTGGGCCCCCTCCGAGAACAGAAAGCTGCGTGAGGAGTCGGTCCAGCTGTGCAGATCTTTCCAGGGCAAATTGAATTAGCAGAATGACGAGAGCAGATGCTCGGGTGCGAAGCAGCGACTAAGACGGCGGCTGGCGTCCTTCTCGTGACCCTGCCCCTGCACCTGCACCTGCACTCACACGCATGCACGCACGCACATGCGCACATGTACACATGTGTGCACAGGCATGCACGCACACGCGCACATGCACACACACACATAATGCACACGCATGACATACACACACATGCACACACATGCACATACATGCATGCACTCACGTAAATGCACACATACACACATGACATACACGCATGCACACACTCACATGCACACATAAATGCACACACGACATACACGCACGCGCACATGCACGCACACATGTACACATTTGCACATGTGTGCACAGGCATGCACGCACACGCGCACATGCACACACATAAATGCACACACACATGGCATACACACACATGCACACACATGCACATACATGCATGCACTCACGTAAATGCACACACATACACACATGACATACACACATGCACGCACTCAAATGCACACATAAATGCACACACGACACACACGCACGCGCACATGCATGCACACATGTACACATGTACACATGTGTGCACAGGCATGCACGCACACGCGCACATGCACACACATAAATGCACACACACATGACATACACACACATGCACACACATGCACATACATGCATGCACTCACGTAAATGCACACACATACACACATGACATACACGCATGCACGCACTCACATGCACACATAAATGCACACACGACACACGCACATGCACATGCATGCGCACGTGTGCACACATATGCACAGATATGCACACATGCACGTACACACATGCATGCACACACATACACACACATGCAGGCACATACACACATGCACATGCACGCACGCACACATGCACACACCTGCACACACATGCATGCACACACAGGGCACACGGGCGCACACATGCACACGTGCACACAAACACATGTGCACACACGTGTGGCCACACACAGGCACACACGTGCACACACATGCACGCACACACACACATGCTGGCCAGGCTCCAGCTTGCTTCGTTTCTGAGCCAGATATGCCGAGCTCGGGGGCCGCACCTACCCTGGGCCCCACCGCTCACACCTGCCTCGCCGTCTCTTGCTCCGTGGACATGGGCGTGCTTGCCACGGTCCTGAGACAGGTGTCAGCAGGCAGCTGGAAGACACCCGTGACCCAGGACAGCCCAGCGGGGTTCGGAGGCTCGTCAGGGCCACAAACTTCTCAGGCAAATGACTGCAGAGGTGAAAAGCAGAGATTGCAGGACACCAGCCACTTGCAGCCCCAGACGCTGGCCGGGACCCAGCGGCCCGTCCAGAAGTGTGGGGAGGGCATGGCAGAGTCCTTACGACAGTCCCCGGATTTTAAAACTGTTAGCTCTTTTGCCACATATATTTTTTACACACAGAAGATGCAAAATAGAAAAATTAATACTCACAAGTTCTATCAAGCAAAGCATGAGGGTTTGACTCTGCAGGCAGGGTCGTGGTGTTATGCAAAATTTTGTCAAAGTCCAAAGTCAAAAGTCCCTTTGCTGACACTGTCGATGTGTAATGACAATCGGACGAGAATGCGCTGTCAGCTCCTCCCAAGAGGGGCCTTCGGATCGAGTTTCTGGCTGTAAAAATGCGTTTTTCCAGTGTTCCGTGAGATAATGAGAGGACAGCTAAGCTATGCTTATTTTAATCCCCTCACTTTGGCTTTATGTTGTCAAACTGGACATAATTTTCTAATGAAAATTAGATCGGCAAATAATTCCGTTTTGAACCAGCTTAGAGCTGGACTCTGGTCTACTTTCTGGTGTGCCCGAGGCGGGTTGATGTGCGGCCGGACACTTCATCCTGCGTAAAGTGCCGATTCGGGTCGTAATCCCTCAGTTGTCATCACTCGCTTTCCATTTCAGGTTTAATTCCTGATCAGCGAAAGGCCCCTCCCCTGTTTCTGCCCTTTGGAGATATCGGCCACGCTTCATTTTGTTTTTAACCCCTGGTCTGCTTGCTGTCTTTCATTCTTTCTTGAAAGTGTCATTCGATGACTTTCAAAGTGTAATCTGGAGGAGGACTTCCACAGTCTGCCCGTGCGCATGTAAACGAGCATGTTCTAAGCCATTTCCCTGGGATTTCATTTTATACCCCAAATGCGAGAAGTGTTGCAAGTGTTCTAATCTTCCCCTGGTTTCACATCGTCTCCGGTGCATCTTGGACAGACACAGACGTGCCGCCGACCCAGCGGCGGTTTGTGGTGGTTCTCCAGCGGCTTCTGCATTCCGCCTCGTGGCAGCAAATGAGGCGGGTGTTCACGAGGGGTTGACACAGGGGAGAGGGGCCTTGACGCAGTCAGACGTGCACACACTCACACACGCACACACTCACACACGCACACACGCATGCAAACACACGCAGGCTTGTTACTACAGTCCATTGATTAGTAACAAAACTCTTTCTTTTCACCACACCTTCCGTGACCACCGCGGAGCGGCCAGCTCACAGGTGCGGGAGCTGCACGTGGGCTGAGCTCGTCCTCGATGAGTCTCCGGTTTGGCGGGCTCGTCAGAGGCCTGTCTTGCAGCAGGAGCTTCTCCCCGGCCTCTGCTCCCTCGGCCCCTGCCTGAGGCCTGCCACGCCCGGCTTCCTCCTCCGCTTCCTCCTCCTGGCCAGGTGGGGCACCTGTGACACAGAGCCGTTTTCTGCAGGAAGAACCGGGGTGCTCGTCACGTGACGAGGCTGGTCGCTGCCGGGCGGCCCGTGTGCTGCTGAGTCAGGGCCGCGTCCTCGGAGGCGGCTGCCGCCCCCACACTGTGTGCTGGGGACGTAGAGCTCGCGTGTCCGGGCCCCGGTCTGCTCCCCTGTGAAGTTACCGTGACAGCCTCGCTGGGGAATCGGGAGGAAACGCCGGTGGGGCGGTTGGATCCCGAGGTGACCGTTGGCCTTGCCCTGTGCCCAGCCAGAAAGGGCATTGCTCCTCCTGGCAAGATTCTCTCCTCCGCTGGTGAGATGAGGTGTTCGGATGGCTTCGATTGTACTGACTACCTTTAATTTTTTCCTCTACTGCTCTTTACGCGAGGTCTTCATCTCTTTTCACTGAATTCTGGCTTTTGATGGCTGCGTTTTCTGTCAGGACCTATGTAGACATCGGCTTTCGATTTTCCGTGCATTCACACTGAAGCAGGTGTCCGTGGAAGCATCGTCCTAGTCCCCAAAGCTGGGAACCGTGCCCCAAATACCCGAGGTGGAAAGCCAGAAGGGAGCTCCTCTCATCTGTCAGGGACCGGAGTGTGACGCCAGGTGTTTCCCTGACGTGTCGGGAAACAATCCAGAAGTCTCAGCTGAGGCTTCGCAGACCCAAAAATTAATTGCATGGGTTTATGCAAAAGCTGGTGCCTTTGGTGGTCTGTCAAAACTATTTTAGGGATTTAAAATGTTTCAGACACAGGAGTTAAATTGCGAAAATGTAGCAACGCCACGGTAGGTCTCTAAGTGACCCTGACTGCGCCTTCCGTCTGACTGAGCAGCTGTGGCTTCTCCGGTGCCCGGGTCACTGAGGCGCGGGCCGTGCACGCAGCCTGTGGCAGGTGAGCTGTGCCGGGCTCTTAGACCGAGTTGTGGGGCTTATGTCGGTTTCACAAAGACGTCAGCAGTTTGCTCTGTGTGCGGGAAAGACCCACGGGCTACAGTAACGACTGCGCGGAGGTCCGACCCTTTTAAAGCAGTTTTAAAGTTTGTTGGATTTCTTCTGAGACCTATGTGGGCGTTTGCCTTGACCAAGTGGCAACTCTGGCTGAGCCTGACGTACGATTACAGCTCCGCACGTGCGGGTGTAATAACTTCGATAGCAGATGGACAGAGTCATCGCCGTGCGCACGCATCCTGAGGGGCCTTAATCCCGTAGGAGCTGTCGCGCGGCTCGTAGGCGGCAGAGGTGAGGACGGGCCAGAGCCCCTTGTCACCGGCGTGTGCCCTCCACTGCCCTGCCCCGCCTTCGAGAGCGATTGTCTGGGGAGACTGATGCTGTTTACCCCGTGCGGAAAGCGCTGGTTTTCTACGCTGGCCCTTAACGTCCGTGTTGCACGCTTTCTCGTAGGCGTGCACATTCAGTTTCTGAACTTTTCCACGGAGGCGAACCACGACTACCTGGAGATTCAGAACGGCCCGTCGGCCGGCAGCCCCCTGATCGGGCAGTTCAGCGGCTCGGACCTGCCCGCGGCGCTGCTCAGCACCACGCACGAGACGCTCGTCCGCTTCTACAGCGACCACTCGGAGAACCGGCCGGGGTTCAAGCTCACGTACCGAGGTACGGGCCGCACGCGCGGGAGCGAGCCGTGCCGCGCGCGTGTGGATCGCGTGGGAACGCGTGCAGGGCGGGCGTGACGCTCGGTGAGACGCGCCTGCCGAGCGTCGGGGGCCGTCACCTCCCTGCCACGGGTGGGGGACGCAAAGGCCACGCTGGCCACGGCCCTCGCACCTGTGGCCGTTGTCACAGACCTTCCGAGCCACGCAGCTTCCTCCACGCAGAGCCCCCCCCCGTCACGTGTCCTCGTAGCCTCCTGCGGGTCTTTGTCCCTTCGGGGGTACGGCTAGGGAGCCCGCTCGTGACAGAAGCAGGTCCGGCGGGGTCTCCCGTCGTCTCAGCCTGAAATAACGGCTGGACATGCTCAGATTAGGCCAGACAAAAATCAGGGAAGGGACTTTCTCCTGCTTTAAACGCCATCAAAATATGAGATCGCCAAGAAAAGTGAGAATCGACCATTACCGTAGGAATTTTGACATGCAAAAGTTCAAAGTTTTCATGTTTCTGCAAAGTAATGTAGCTGGCCTTTTCTTGAATGTTGTTAAATTTTTTAGGCCTCCAGCACCTGGTCTTCCTAGGTGGTCTCCCATCCAAGTACTGACCAGGCCCAACCCTACTTAGCTTCTGAGATCAGACAGGATCGGGCACATTCAGGGTGGCGTGGCCATAGACTAGGGTCTTATTTTTTAAGATGGCTAAATCACTTGGATTTAATTTCTCAGACGGACCTTGAAAAAAGAGCATTACTATTTAATTACTGGAAGAAGACACTATTTTGTGTTCAATTTTTGGAAGTTATTACCTAAATTGTTACTATAAATTGTAATTTTAAATTTCAGAGTTCTGTCCTCTCAAAATAGGAATCCAGGGAGGCGGGAAAAGGGGCCGTGGAGGCCGGGCCGTGGGGGTGGTGGCAGGAGATGTGGCACACATGGCCCGGCCCGTCAGCAGCGCACGCGTCCCCTCTGCCTGCAGGGCACACGCTCACGCTCACGATGCACGCACACTCAGAGGGCACGCGCCTTCCCCCAGCACACCTGCGTACGGCCCGCGGGCCTTCTGGCCTCATCTCCCTTTGCGCTGAAGAGTCTGCCCCTCAGTCAGGTGACACTTTTTTCCAAAAGAAAACGAGGTTGCCTTCTGGGGGGACAAAGGAAACCGTGGCATGAGTAGGCAGGGTGCCGTGACAACGGCAACTGTCACTCCGTCACACACCATGACGTTTCTCTGCCCTTCGAAGGCGAATTTACATCCGAATTCTCTCTCTCAGACATCGTCCGCTGATCAGACGAAGAACTCAGTGCCACTTCAGACTTCTGGATTCAACCGAAATGTCTTACATACCTTAAAATAGGATATTTTAGACAATTATTTAGACAATTTCCAGGATATTTAGACAATGTCCGAGGGAGAGGTTCCCAATGTATTTGGAAGACGTGTAGGGGAGACGAAAGTCTCCTCTGCCCTTACCGGTTCCCTGGCTGGCCTGTTAATGAGTTGACGTACGCCAGATTGACGGGAGGAAAACGACCTCTGTCCAGCATGTCTGGGGCCCCGTGGGAACGTCAGGCCCACAGGCGGTCGAGGGGCGCGACTCACAGGGTGACAGGAATCACGGGGGGCGGGGACGACACGTGCTTCCTGCCACAACCAGGCCGTTTAGGTAGAAGGGCGTCTTCTGGGCGAGACGCTTCATCTAAATTCGTTTAGGTGGTTCAAGGACGAGAGAAAAGTTTCCCTTAAATCGGCTGCCTCTCGTCACCTTTCACTGACAACAGCCCACGCGCCAAAGGGGAGGCTCGTTCCGAACCCCTCCAGATCCATGCACGTGGCCACGGAGCTTTCTCCGTGGAAAACGAGCACAGCCTCACTCGAGTGCTTGCTTTTCTCCGCCGCGGCGGCTCGGCCCGCCCCTTGCTCTTGCTCCTTTGGGCGCGTTTTTGACGTGTGTGCACGGGGTGGAGTCTTCCCTGGTCGGCTGACATGGTCCCGCTCCCTCTGAAGGAGCTGCCTGGGTCTGGTCGCTTCCGGCTGGCAGCAGCGACGTGCGAGATCGAACGGCGCGTGGGGGCGACCGTCCCAGCACACGCCCCTGTCTCTCTGTGGCCGTCTGGCCGTGGCTCGCCCGGCACCGTGAACGCTGCTTACTCTGAATGCCGTGCTCCTCGTGCACGCTGCCGTGACCTTGTTCCCACCGCGTTCCCATTCCTAGTGAAGGATGCGCCGTCAAAGGCGAGCATTTTACTCGCGATCACGTTTTTAAACTTAGCTTCTCTGTGGCACTTTCCACGGTTTAATAGGCATAAGCTTAATATCTGAGTCCATAAATAGACATAACGGCACATCGCCAACCATCAGCTGCCAAGCCAGTCGCCCTTGAGACGTTGGAGAGGTCGCCCCTATTTTGAATATCTTACCACCGTATTTAAATTCTTTTTTAATTGACATTGCAGAAGTCAGTAAGTATAAAAATTCCCAGCGGGTGACCACTTTATAAGGTATAGTAATGTCTAATCACTATGTCATATACCTGAAACTAATATACTATTGTATGTCAACTATAATTGGAAAATAAATTATTTTTAAAAGAATTTAAAATTTTAAGAATAGGATACTCACATCTTAATAAAAATGCGAGGTTGAAAAAAATTCCCATGCAAGTATTTGCCACATAGTTTTGAAACTACGGTTTATCTTACAGAACTTCTAGCCTCCGTAGTTTAAGAAGTATTTTTTGTTTTACTTCTCTTGCGATTTTCCAGATAGGGTTATTATGCCCCTGTCTACACAGTTCCAAAAGCTACAAATTAGTTCAATCCAAAAGCAGAAACAACACTCTATAAAAACCCACAAAAGGTCTGCGTAGCAGTCATCCAGACCAGAGGCCATGAAGTTACTGTGACCGACCAGCAAAGTTTTAATATTTTTAAAATTCAATTATTGATATTTATTTCTAATTAGAGCTACATAATTTGTGAAATACTCATAGATTCACTTTTTTTTCTTCATGTGTCAGAAGCTGGAAACGTTTGGCCCACAGGCTCCTCGGGGACAGTCCCTGGAAGTGTTGGAATGCTGAGTGCTGGCCCCTTGCAGAGCCGGAAGGCATTGACTGCAGAAACTCTCGCTAGCCCCCCGCTGGCTTGGGGTCCTGGGTGGACTCACCAGCCTGGGCCTTCAGACGTGGGCTTCCTCACGCGGGCCAGACACCTGGATGGTTGACCCCTGACTCGATTTAAGGATCCGCATTTTTAAAAAGTCCCAAACATTTTTATTATTATTATTATATTATTATTATTATTATTATTATTATATGATTGAGAGATATAATATAAATTGAAAAGAATGATTGAATTTTAGGTGCTCTCCTTTATTGCAGGGTATGACTTTGACAGGGGTGATGCTGAATTAGGTAGTTTATTAATGTTTGTCATTTCACGAAATTTAAAAACCGCAAAATGGCACAACTCTGATTTGTGTCACGTCAAAATTCCTAGGTGCCACTGGAGATTTATAAGTTGAGCTTATAATTAATAACTCCTAGGAAGATGCATAAATCACGCAGAAAAGCCTTGTCATTCCCCATGATGCCTCTGTCACGCCTCTTTTTCTTAAACCTTATCATTTATTTATGGCCACATGAAGGTCAAGAACGTTATCAGCAGGTGTAGCTGTCCTGAAGTTCAATGACTCGTACAGACCTTGAGAAATGGAAGATGAAAACCTGTGTTGAATAAAATCAATTTCGTGTACCTTATTTCTAAGTCAAGATCTGGAAAATGGATGAAGGTATGAAGATATTTATCAACTAATTAGGTATCAGTCAGAAAATATAATGGATATTAGAACGATGACTCTAAGATTCCACTGGCTGTCACATCAAGCACCTATATTTAAGCACTTGATGCTAATATCTCTTGAGATTGATAGATGAGAATATTAGATATTGTCCCAGAGACAAAGAAAGGATCGCCCTGGGAAGGATAAAATTCTGTGTGTTATCTTACTCTTGTGGTATTGGTATGCTCTTATTGACACTTAGATTTTTCAGAACATTTGAAATTTGGCATAAGAATTTTAGTGACTTTCTTTTTCAGTGGTGTTTGTAATTTGGTGTTTGGAGAAACTGAATATTTATCTTCCTTTTTCCCTTCTACTCACTCTCTCTTTTTTTTTTTCTTTCATTATGAAGCATAATTGTTCAATGCTGAAAAATTTAAAGGTAATTTTAAGTGCTTCAGCCATAGGAAGTAAAAATGTCCTTTTTTTAAAAAAGATTTACCCTTTTCTGCTTTCCTTTTTGCTGTATGTATGAACTACCTTTAAAAAAAAAAAACGAACAAGAGAAACAGGAAACAACAAGAACACATAATAGGATCTGTAAAATCTGCACGTTCATCCCTGCGGT
The DNA here is from genome assembly GCA_003508835.1 of Eonycteris spelaea. NCBI lineage: Eukaryota > Metazoa > Chordata > Mammalia > Chiroptera > Pteropodidae > Eonycteris > Eonycteris spelaea. The sequence goes on along the minus strand of PUFA01000002.1, from coordinate 848,289 downwards.
CAGAAAACTGTTGACTTTCCAGTGAATGGAGTCACTGAGCAAACCGCTCCGGCCTGTAGACCCAGGGTCCCTCCCCTTCAGACGGGGGAGCAAGCGAGCCTGGATGCTGCGGGCCACTGGAGAGTCCCCCCGCCGCCCCCGCAGACACACCTGGTCCTCCTCGGGGAGGCGGCCGTGCTGTGCACATGGGCTTCCGAAGCTGTCACTCTTCCGAGCCCACTCAGTTACCTAGAGGACTGGGCCGCGGCCACTCCATCCGCCCCCACTGGGCCTCTGCGTGAGCTGAGCTCGCCCCATGAGGCTCCGTACGAAGAAGCCTGCGGCTCTTAACACTGCAAATAGCTGTGCTGATGCCTCTCTCGTTTACATACCTTTCTCAAGGTGGAAAAAGTGCCCATAATGGTGTTGTGGCCCAGACTCTGAGAGACCAGGGTCCAGGTCTTACAAATGGACGCCTCCCCCCCCCCCGCAGCCCCCGCAGGTAACATGGCCTTGCCTTTCTGTCACGGGGTCGTGGAAGTAAAGCAGTGACCTCAAGCCTCTCCCTTGCGAGCCCGACCCCGGTGCAGGCCGGCACACGCGTCCCCCGGGCGACGGCCTCCCGGCCGCTCCCGGGTGGCAGGTGCTGCTGCCTTCTGACCCGTCCCCCAGGCTTCTGGTGCAAGAAGGAGGCAGGCTCGGTGGTCCCAGTGAGCCAGCCATCCTCACGGTGACAGTAACGCTTTCCCCACAATGCAGAGGTGCTTACGCAGAAGGACAGCCGACCGGGCACCTCGTCCTCGGCGGCCGGAACACAGACACTTGTGCTTGCAATTACGAGCAAGCAGTTGGGGCGACTGTCCCCCAGCAGAGCCTGGGGGGCCCAGAAAGCGTGGGGTTGGCGGCAAACAGCAATGACACCGCTAACTCCGCCAGCAGCGGCGGGGTCGGGCGTCGGCACAACCGATGGAACCATCCAGGCGGATAACCCATCTAAAAGCGAGGACCGGGGTCCTCGCTCGTCACAAAGGAGGGCGGTGGCCGTGCCAGTGTTCGCGATGACGGCCGGTCTGGGGCGCGGGCGAGGTCACGCGTGTGCACGCGTGTGTTGCAGAGGTGACGACGGCGGGTCTGCTCGGACCCCGCTGGGACCGGATCTGGTTTGCAGTGGGGGGCCAGGTCGCCTGCGGGGGGCTCCACAGTTGTGTTCGGTGCCGACACTGGTGCCCACTGCGGCCTCCTCTCCCTGAGCAAGGCAGCGAGTGAGCTGTGTGTGTGAGTGTGAGTGTGAGTGTGAGTCCGTCTGTCTGCCGGATGCGACGGTTCCCACCCGCGGCCTTGTATGTGATGCGTCCTGGCAGGGGAGACGCGGTTGACAGACACCCAGGGGCCCTGCTAACCCGCCCACGGGGCGGTTTGAGTGGTCCTGCCTGGTGCTCCACGGACACCTGCGACAGTGTTCTTGAAGGGACAGGCCCGGGGCGTGGCGAGCCGGCGTGACCTGCCCGTCAGGACGTTAGGAAGCGTTACAGCACCCTCTGCCACCCACGCTCCTGTCGAGACGGTGCGTCCCCACCAGCTGTGCGGGGCCACCTTCCCCCTCCGCGTTCTGGACGGACCGAAGCGAGATGCGAGCTGGACTCTGTCTGTCTGTTTCAGCCTATGAACTGCAGAACTGCCCGGACCCGCCGCCTTTCCAGAACGGCTACATGGTCAACGCGGACTACAGCGTGGGGCAGTCGGTTTCCTTCGAGTGCTACCCTGGCTACGTGCTGATCGGCCACCCGGTCCTCACCTGTCAGCACGGGATCAACAGAAACTGGAACTACCCTTTCCCGAGATGCGACGGTAGGTTCCTCGCTCTCCTTGCGATTTCTCGTGGGTGTCACGGCGCACTAGCTATTCAACGAGCACACCCGAGCATGCATTAACTTGTTCAACAGACATTTCTGGGGAATCTATTAGGTGAAACTCCTTCTACTTAGTAGTCAGGAAAATATCATGGGCCAGTAAGTTTTTTAAAAGATGAATAAATAGCCCTGCCCTCAAAGAAAACACCAGGAGAACAAAATAACAAACACAAACATTTATTATGCAAAACCAGAGGCAAGCGACTGTTTCTGATGAATGGCAGGTACAAAGGGGGCATTTGCCGGGGAGGTGACCAGGAGCCTTGCCTGGCTCTCCGCGGTTCCTTCCCATTGTGAGGCAGAGGGGAGAAGAGGCTGTTAATTTTGCGCTGGAGTTTTTTTTCGCGTAACTTCTGCGGTAAGCGCGTCTTGCTTTTGTATTCCAGAAAACGGATTTCATTTTCGTGGCGGGCCTCGAAACGTGTGCGCCCAACCTTCTGTTTGTCTACCTGAGTTTTTGATAGCTGTAAAGTTTTTGCGATCTCAGTTTAAAACAAATAGACCCAGCACTCTGTTTATGAAGGTTGTAGATGAAATGCAGAGTTATACAAACCTAATATTCTAACGTTATAGATACAGCAGCTTGGAATGACAAAAATAATGAAATTACCATCTCTGTGGGCCTTAGAAATGTTAAATACTGACTGTCCCAGGGTGAGAAGGGGAACTGTGTCTAGCTGTGTCTGAATTTCCACTGGAGAATTAAAACACACACACACGCGCACGCACACACGCACACACACACGCACATGCACGCACACACACGCACACATGCACACACGCATACATGCACACGCACACACGCGCACACGCACACACACACACGCACGCACACACACACACACACGCACACACTTGCACCAACGGACTTCATAAATCGCATTTTCACATGTATTCCCCATATACTATATCGTTATTAAAACAACTATAAAAACCATTACCTATTTTAAAAAGTATCTTAATCTAATATAAATTTGATCATTTAAAATTAATAATAGTGTAATACAAATATAAAAGCAGCATTCCAAAATTCTGTAAACCTAAGAATAGTGGTTTCATATCTGGTGCTTTTGTTTATGTTTTTCTTTTCTTTTTTTTTTTTTTTTTTTTTAGGCGAGGCGACCCTTGGTTGACCTCACAGATTGCAAGCACCTTGTCAGTTTATAATCCCATATATTTTTTTATTTTTTACGCCTACAGCACCTGGTCTTCCCAGGCGATCTCCCATCCAAGTGCTAACCAGGCTCGACCCTGCTCAGCTTCTGAGATCAGACAGGATCAGGGTTGTTAAGGGTGGCGTGGCCGTAGACGTGGTGTTTTCATTAAGACACTTAAAAAACCTTTCATACTACTCTGCATTAAAAAATTCGTATATTTCTACATATAAATTACTTGTCAGAATTAAAACCTTTTATTTCCATTTTTTGCCTGAATACTTTGTATTTATATATACATGGTAGACTTCTTGGCTTCACATACAAACTAGAGTTACGCATTTAATTAGATTTCGCTGCTTTGTCAAGTACGAAGGCGGGGAAGGGCTGTGGGGACGGGGGTGATCCCCCGACAGCTGCCCCCGGCGGGGCGCACGTGAGCGCCTTCTCTTAGACTGGCAGGTTCTGTAAGCAAAACAACAACTTGATGGCGTAACTGGTGTGAGACGTCCCACCAGCCGAACAGAATCGTTCCGAACATGTTTATAAAATTAAAGTTTCCTGAATTGCAGGGCCCCCTCGCTGCGCGGCCACCGTGGGCGGCTCTTCCCGACCCCCGGTGGCTCCGCTCCACCTGCGGGCGTCCGGCCGGCCGGCGACTCCGGGCGGCGAGGGCCGCGCGCCCTGCAGAGTCGGCCCCGCCCCTCCCCGCACGCGTCCGCCTGTCGCCACCCACTGCGAAGCCTGGAGCTTTTACTTTCATGCGTTCTGGCCCGTTCGCTCCACTCCTACACCCCCCGTGGCCAGCCCTGAGCGGCCACACGAGGTGCAGGCCGGTGACACACGCGTAGCACACTCGCTGGCTTTGGGTGTGACCCCAACGGCAGCTGGCGGTGGCTTTGAGGGATTGAGGACTTCCTCCCTGACTGTTCTGCTAACATGTGGTCGTATTACTTTTCCGTAAACAAAGCACTTGCCATGGCGACAGGGAGTACCAGTCTGTTCAGTAAAGCAAAAGGGGGCCGGTTGGGGCTTGTCGCGGCTCCCACAGGCGGAGGCTGGTGAGGTGTGCAAGAGGCTCGGCAAAACCCCACCGCGTGGTTTTATCTCATCTCTCCAGGTAGACGCGCAAGGCAGTGATAATGCCCTTGTTTCAAGGCCAACAGGCGGAAATGCATTTCTTTCGAACAGTTTAAATAGGCTTTAGAGATCTCACTTGAAACGCGAAAAAAAGTTCCACTTGTAAATTTATTCCTGCCTTGCACGTCACTCTTTGCTCGGTGGCTTATCGGCTCGGTCCAGACGGCAGCTGGCCAAGGGCGTGTGCTCGTTGATTCCGTGAGGGCCCCGTTACGCGGACGGTATTCTGAGCGCTCTCGCTCGGCGAACGTGTGGAATGGACAGATAGCCCAGAAGCATCGCCCTTCCAGGGTTCTAAGGCTGCAGGGGGATTATTTCGATGGTGTTTTCTGAGCGTGATTTCGCAGTTCTCTCTCGTCAGGGAAGGCGCCGTCTGTGGGGCGTCGGGGGCGGAAATGTTTGGCTGCGTCTCTTCTGAGTCGGCCGTGTCTCCTCTGCTCCACCCCCCGCCCCGCAGCCCCTTGTGGATACAACGTGACGTCTCAGAACGGAACCATTTACTCGCCCGGCTTCCCCGACGAGTACCCATCCTGAAGGACTGCGTCTGGCTGGTCACCGTGCCCCCGGGCCACGGCGTCTACATCAACTTCTCCTTGCTGCAGACGGAGGCCGTGAACGACTACATCGCCGTGTGGTACGAGACGGTCCCCAGGGCCAGCCTGGGGCGGTGGCCGTGACGGGCCGTCCCCAGCAGCACGGCCAGGGCACTTACGCGGCAGACACGGAAGCGAAGGGGGGGAGGGGGGCGCGGGAAGCGTGCCCGCTGAGGCAGAGACGTCGCAGGGCGAGGCCGGGCGCTGCCGGGTCCAGCCTGAGCGGAGGGGCCCCCGGGGTGGCGGGCGGGGGGCGCCCGTGTTTCAGTGCGACGCCGCTGTCCGAGGAGAGCCGGTAGGGTCCTCCAGCCTCATGAGAATGCAAAGCCTCTGGACGACTGGAGAGCGGCCCACGCAGGGCCTTCGTCCGCCCTTTACGACCGCGGCCACACGGGCCTCCACGTGGAGGGGGGGACACTGACCAGCCCGGGGCGCCGCGTAGCCTCGGTCAGTCACTCAGACCCCCCTGAGAAACTCCCATGTCTGTGGAGACGACCGTCCCCACCTTTGCTTCTGGAGGCCAGAGGCCGTGGGAGCGTGGACAGTGGCGGGTCCCCGGGACATGATGGCGGGAAACAGAGTGGGCCACCGGGCACAGGAAGGGAGCTCAGCGCACACGGCTTTCAGTGCAAACGGCCGTGGAAGCCAGAGGAGCGACAGTGCAGCGTGTGTGTGTGTGTGGGCGTGTGTGTGCACATACATGTGTGTGCACGTGCATGTGTGTGTGCTGTGTGTTTGTGTGAATGCATGTACGTGGGTATATTGTAGGTTGTAGGCATGTGTGCGTGCTGTGCGCCTGTGTGTGTGCATGTGTGTGTGTGTGCATGTGTGCATGTGCACATTGTATGCATGTGTAGGTCTGTACGTGCATGTGTGTGCAAGTTTGTGTGCTGTGTGTGTGCACATGTGAGCATATGTTGTCCAAATGTGTATGTGTGTGCATACATGTGTGCACACCTGTGTGTGCATTTCTGTGTGTGCGCATGTGTGCGCATGTGTGTGGGTGAAGCGGTCGTCCGGGCAGGGCTGGCTGGGTCTTGGGAAGGCTGCAGGCGGGAGAGCAGTGAGTCCCAGGGCCTGGGTGACCTCTGGCCGGTGCAGCGAGTGCCGGAGGCAGGCGCCCGGCATCGGAGGCCGGGCGGCACGGGGCCCTGCGCCGCACGCCGCGGGCTCCCCGGGCCGGCGGACTGTCCTTGGCTCAGAAGCAGCGTCGGGGGCTCGGGCCCCGGCTGCTGAGCCTCCAGCCCCGCCGTGCGGACGCTCGCCCCCCGAGGCGGGAGGGAGGCTGGCCTTCGAGGCGGGGAGGTCCGTCCCGCAGGGGGGGGGACCCGAGTCGTGCCTGGGGGGCCGGGGCGGGGGGGGGGAGACACGGCACGTCACGCTGTCCGTGAGCAGCTGTCGCTCAAAAGCAAAGCGAGCCGCGGCAGAGGCGGCACGTGACATCGGCCGCCCCCCGCGTCCTCCTGCCGCGTGGAAGGCAGCGGTGAAGGTCCCCGTGACGCCCCACCGCGGCCGAGCGCCCCGCGGCCGACGCCCTGGGGGGGCTGGGGGGCTGGTCGCCCTGGGGACAGGAAGCGTCTTCTGCTTCTAAACACACTGTCCAGAAGACGGTCCTATTTTACTCGGTTGTTAAAAATATTTTAGTTCAGTTGCAAGAGCTCCATAAATTTCACCCATCATTGAGACACAGCGTCGATTTAGATCTTACAATGCGGACTTCCGGAGGGAAGCGGCTCGACGGTGTTGCGGTCAGGGGAGTCAGTGCGACCACGGTGGTCAGATGCCCCTGACAAGGTCAGCTGCGGCCGGCCGGCGTTCCCAGGTTTGCCCGCCAGCCGTGTGCCCTGGAGCCAGGGGTCAGCCCGCCCTTCCGCCGGCGGGACAGGCCCTGCTGCCCGCGGAGGGCGTGGTGGGCGTGAGCCGCAGCGAGGGCCGCTGCCCACTCAGGCGCCTCTCTCCGCAGGGACGGGCCGGACCAGAGCGCCCCGCAGCTGGGCGTCTTCAGCGGGAACACGGCCCTGGAGACGGCACGCAGCTCCAGCAACCGCGTCCTGCTCACGTTCCACAGCGACTTCTCCAACGGCGGCTTCTTCGTCCTCAACTTCCACGGTGAGACCCCGGGCGCCCCGCGGCGAGGGCGGGGAGGGTCCCGCGGGACGGGCCGCCCGGTCCTGACGTGTGCCCGGCCCGAGCTGGACTCCTGACTGCCTCGGGAGGTTTTCTCACCACGTGGTGCCCGCGCTCCTGGGACACTTTGTTCCGTGACATCGTTATTGCTTCACGTTGTACGGCTGTGTTCTGTGGTGAACTTGGACTCGTTCCAAGATAGGTGTGGATGAACTCTGGTGTGGAAGCCAATGGAACACACTCGGTCCTGTCACAGATGAGGCAGTCGCCGACGCCCCTAATTACGCGTGGGGCGAAAGCAACCCTGTAAAGGTTTTGAGGATGAACGCTAAATAATTGGGAAAAAGAGTATCCGTCCCTTATCACTCAAGGGGACTGCCACCCAGGGAAGCCCTCGGAAGACAGGACCGAGGCCCCACCACACCTAAGTGTGGACGTGGCAGTGGGTGGCCGTTCCCTTACACACGCCGCGTGTGCATAAGGCGTTAAGCTGAAATGTTATCACTATTGCTCGCTCCCTTTGACTCGAGACGTTCCTTGGCATTAACTAATCCTGGGAGCATGGGGGGCCTGAGAGTTTTACAAAACAATGGTTGACAGATAGGGACATTTCCGCGCGCCTCGGCGTCCCAGCCGTGTGAGGGAGCGCCACCCCCCCCCACATGCTGGCGTTTATTCCGCAAATGTAATTGCAGCTTTTTTTTTTTTTTTCATGAACCATTTAGCATTTCAGCTCAAGAAGTGCCAGCCTCCCCCGGTGGTCCCGCGGGCCGAGATGCTCACCGAGGACGAGGACTATGAAATAGGTAAGGGCCCCCATCGCGGGGCCGTCGGCGTCACCGGCCCCCCTGCGCCCGCCCCACCCGCAGCAGGCACTCGGGCGCGTCGGCGCGTCACCTCGGAGACGCCCCGAGCTCCGCCCGGGCGCGCAGAGGGCACCTGCCGCCTGACCATGGCGCCTCCTGCAGCACCGCGGCTCCCGGGTCTCGCCGGAAACGTCTGCGTTTGCTGTTTGGGCACATTCTCCCCAGAGCGCTCACGAGTTCGGGTTTTTCTCTGAGTCGTTTTCAGAGACAGGACGACGTCCGTGTCCAGGGAGGGCACGCAGCCGCGCGCCAGGAGAGCGTGAGCGTCTGCGGCCAGCGCGCGATTCGCCTGGCTCCGGCCTTTCAGCCCGGGGACCGCGTCGGCGAACGCGTTTAATGACGAGAGTTAGAAATCCCCCCCGTCACTCTGCGCCAACGGTCTGCTTCGTGAGACGGGCCTCAGTCTGCGTGTGCGGAGTGATTGCTGTGACCTGGGGTTCCACGGCCCCAGTTCCAGATGCTCTGTCCTGCCGGGACGCCCCTGGCCAGGCCGCGTGACCCGACCTCGGCGGCCCTGGCGGTGGCCGAGTGAGCGGGGGCGCGCTGCCCGTGAGGCCGGGGTCGTGGTCGGCCGCCCTCCTTCACGACCGAATCCCGAGCACCCACGTCACCCGTGTGTCCCGTAACCCTCAGGGAAGCACGAACACAGACACGTTTAGTCCAGGAAGAAAAGCTGCCACGTAACTTCCGTCCCGATGGGGTTGAGTCTGAGGTAGCGATTTTATACGGGAAGAACCGAAGACGGTCACGTTTTGTGAACCAGTATAAAAGCGAACGTGGACGTGCGCCCATCGGCTTAATCCGTCAGGCTGTCGTGCGAGCACGGTGCACACACGCGCTCCGAGCGTCACGGAAACGTGGCTGCCACACGCGTGTGTGTGTTTGTGCCCTCTTTCAGGAGATTCCGTGAGGTACCAGTGCCACCCAGGGTACACCCTGTCCGGGGCAGACACGCTGACCTGCCGGCTCAGCGCCCAGCTGCAGTTTGAAGGCACCGTCCCCACGTGCGAAGGTACGTGCCGCCCGACCCGCCGGGGCCCGGGGCCCCAAGCTGCGCCTCCCCCTGGGCCTTGGTCCGCCGCGCCTCAGAGCACCTGCCTGTGGGAGCCTCAGTTCCCTCCCGCGTCGCTAGCTCGAGGGAGCAAAGCACAGCGACCAGGACGCCCTGCGTTTTTACCGGTGGTTTAAAAGCAGAATTTTTGGACAGATGGCAAAATCGAAATGATTTAGAAATGCATCCTGCACACACCGCCAGCTGGGTCCCCCCATGAACGTAAACTGTGCGTCTTTTGTCACGTGTCTCCCTGTCGTCTTTCTGTCCTGTTTCTCTATCCGACAGTTTGGGTGCATTTCAAGGCAAATTGTGGGCATCGGTGTACGTCCCCAACTCCTCAGCATGCACGTCGGCTGCCGCGTACTGCTTTTTGCAGAATGCGTCAATGCCGAAGTGCACACACGCTTCGTGCAGTAAATGCACGCTTTTCGTACTGCTGTGTGTCCCTCATGGCCACAAGCCGGCGAGGGCGTCGGGGCGGCGGGTCCTCAGGGGCGCGGCTGGCAGCAGCCCCGTGCAGCGGCTCCCGCGGCGGGCGGGGTGCGGGGTCCCCCGCGGGCGCCCGGCCTGCGTGCTGGGGGTCTGACGGGGACACGGGTCGGCCGCAGGACGCCGCCGGCCGCAGCGGCTGTGGCTCCCCGTAGCTGTGCCCGGCAGCCGCAGGGCCGGCAGGCGGGGCCGTGAGAGGCGGGAGCAGGCGCCTCACGAAACGAGGAACTCCGGGAAAAGCAGACACGTGAGAAACACGGCGCCCGTCGCTTCACGTGCGGTTCTACTTTGTCTTCTGTAAAACACAGAAGCAGCGTTCGTGGAGCGGAAGGGGTGGGAAGGCCGGGCCCGAGACCCCGCCCTGGCTCGTGGCCACGGCCCTGCGCCCTGGTCCCCGGACGTGCGGGGAGAGGGGGTCCCCGGGTCGCCTGACGCCCACGGCCGCAGGGATCGCGTCCAGCCCGAGATGGGGGCTCGGTGTCCGTGTGTGATGCCCGCAGTGGGCGCACCGTGCCGGCCTCTGCGTCAGACTCAGGGTTTCTTCTCAGTTCGCGATTTCCTCAGATTTGGCTGCCCTGGGGTTGGGTCAGCGACGCAGTCTCCTTGACCCTGGAGTTAAATGGAGCCTGTGTGTCCGTCTGGGTCTGTCTGTCTGTCATCTCTCATGTATCTACCCACCTACTCACCCCCGTCATCCACCTGCCTCCATCCGTGCCGCCTGTCTGTCCACCTGTTTGTCATCGAGGGTGCCGTCTGTCTGGTCGCCCTACGCAGCAGCACACGCACCCGTGTTCTACGCACGCTCTGCCTTTCGAAGCGCGGGGCGTGTTCAGACGCCGCTCAGCGTCGGCCCCGCTGTGTTCGGGCCCGTGCGAAACCCGGTCCCAGCCCGGGAGGCGCGCCTGCCCCTCTCCCGCTGGCCGGTCCCGCGGGCGCGGCTCGCTGAGGACAGCGGTCCTGACGCTTCCCCCCGCAGCACAGTGCCCGGCGAACGAGGTCCGCACGGAGTCCTCGGGGGTGATCCTCAGCCCGGGCTTCCCTGGCAACTACTTCAACTCGCAGACGTGCTCCTGGAGCCTCCGCGTGGACCCGGGCCACAACATCACCGTCTTCGTGGACGCGTTCCAGAGCGAGAAGCAGTTCGACACACTGGAGGTGTTCGACGGTGAGTGTCTCTAACCTCCGTTCGTCTACAGCGAACGTAAGATTCAGGAAAGAAAGGCCTAGAGACGCCGACTTCCGCCAGCCTGAACGGTGGTCTCCCTGGAAGTGTGTGACTAGGATGGCTCACAGATTTCCAAATGAGAAACGCCGCAGGAGTCCTTAATGAGAATTAAGAGACTCTTACGCACTTTTATGTGATTCTAAGAAATCTCTTTAATACAACAATTCTGTGCTTAAAACGAGAGTAGGGTTGAACTATCCATTTGAAACGGGACCGGTGTTACTGTTTTCCTTGGTCACAGCCCAGAAAATGAGACCAAGAAACAAAAACGGCCTCATGCGGTAACAGGGTCTTCACGTCTTCTGACAGAAATGTCGAGTTCAGATAAATAACAATCGATTCCGTGACACAAAGCGTTGCCGTGCCCGATTCGGTGTGTGCTGGGACGGCTGTGCCCACTGCCGAATCGTCAGAGCCGCGCTGCCCAGGGCGCGCAGCGCACGGGGATGAGCCGCTCAGTCGGAGACGAGGTTCACAGTGGCGTCCGCAGAGGCAGACGGCTGGCCACAGTGTTTCCGCTCCCAGAATGTCATTGTGCACAGCCGTCGCCCCCTACCTGCCTTTTCGATGACTGCAGACTGCGGTGGTCCGAAAATGGTGCATGAAAACTTCCAGATATAAACAGTTTGTGAGCTTCAAACCCACACTCTGTTCCGAGTGGCGTGAAGAAGCCTCACATGGTCCCACGCAGCCTGGTGGGGACGCGACGTGTCCCTCTGCCCGGCACCGCCACGCCACACGCGCTCCCCACCCCGAAGTCACAGGGCCACCTCTGAGCCTGTGCCCCTGGTGCCCCGACGTTATTGAGTGGTGGCCCCAAAGCCCACGGGGAGTGACACTGGCAACTGGGCCATGCCGACGGGAAGTGCAAAGTGCTCCCCGTCAGTGGAAAGGTGTGTGTGTATGTGTGAGTGTGTGTCTGTGTATGTGTGTGTTCACAAGTGTGCACATGTGTGTGTGCATGTGTGTGTGTCTCTGTGTGTGCATCTCTGTGTGTGGGTGTGTGCACATGTGTGTGTTTGCGTGTGTATGTGTGAGTATGTGAGTGTGTGCACGTGTGTGTGCACGTGGGCGTGTGTAGAGGAAAAACATGGTATAGCCATCGTTTGGGACTACCCACGGTCTCAGACATCCACAGGAGGGTCTTGGGACACGTCCTCCCTCAGATGGGGGGGCAATCGTAAGCTATCACAGACACATACTGTTGAAGTCACCTCCTCCTTAGTCTTTGAGATGGAGAGAAGGAATTAATTAGCCCCGTACAAAAACGGGTTTCTTACGAGGAATCGGATAAGCTCTATTCGAGGCCAGTTCATTGTCATAAAAAAATTAGAAAGACAACAGCCAACCCCAGGGTCCGTGCGTCTGTGTGTGCGTGTGTGTGCATGTATGTGTGTGCATGTGTGTGTGAGTGCATGTGTGTGAGTGCATGTGTGTGCACGTGTGTGCACATGTGGGCGCATGTGCGTGCATGCATGTGCGTGCATGTGTGTGAGTGTGCATGTGTGTGAGTGCACATGTGTGCGCTGTGAATGTGCATGTGTGCATGTGTGCACGGTGTGTGTGCATGTGTGTGCATGTACATGTGTGTGCATGTGTGGTGGTGTGATGTGTGTGCATGTGGGTGTGCATGTGTGTGCATGTGGGTGTGTGCATGTGTCTGTGTGTGTGCATGTGGGGTGTGTGGGGGTGTGTGCATGTGGGGTGTGGGTGTGTGGGTGTTGTGCATGTGTCTATGTGTAAGCATGAGTGTGTCTGCGTGTGGCTGTGCATGTGTGGGTGAGTGTGTGCATGTGTGTGAGCGTGTGTGAGCATGTGTGGTGTAAGCATGAGTGTGTGTGCGTGTGCATGTGGGTGTGTGTGCCTGTCACGAGAAGCAGCCTTTCCTCTGACTCTCCCTCATGCTGAGGAAACAGACACTGTCTCCTCGTCCGTGACGTGCGGGTCCGTGTTTGTTTCCGGGGACCCCTGCGACAAACGGGCCACCTTAAGCAGGAAAGGAAACGAAGTTCATTCTCCCGGCTCTGACATTACACGTTCGGGGTTGAGGCCTCTCTCCTTGGCGAGCAGACGCTGTGTCCCCACCCGCTCGCCCCTCTGTGCCGGTGTGCGTCCCCACCCCACCTCTGTGAGGACACGGTCACGCGGCGTGAGATGCCGCTCTGATGGCCTCGTTCAGCCTGAGCTCCCTCGGACGCAGTTGTGTCCCGAGCTCCGGAAGGCCGGGACGCGTCAGGGCGGCTGGGGGGCAGGAGACGACACAGCCCAGCCCCGAGAACGACTGGTGCAGCCTCTCAGCCTCTTTGCACGAGTGGACATTCCACGCACGGTTCTCAAAGACAGGTGTCACCTAAGCTGGCAGAGTTCGTGTCACGTGTGGCCGTGAGGGCCACGTCCTCCTGCGGTGACGTGTGTCCCTGGAGTGAGGGGTGACGTAGACAAGCCACGCAGGCTTCAGACCCTGACCCCGGCTCTGACAGCAGCTCCAGGCTCAACAGAGCAATTAAATCAACCACTGACGTCAGGTCCACGACAGGCATGCGGGGTGTGTGCTCCGTTCGCTTTTGTTAACTGTATGTTCTTCATTGTGTTTTTTAATTTTTTTAAAGTTTCACATGTACAGAAAGGTAAAAACAAACATATAGATATGGATTCATTTCTCAATGTCATAAATTTTAGGATTTTATTAAATTTACCGTAGTCTCTTGTTTTGTCTACTAGTTTTCTAAGAAGCAAGCAGTACAGGTAAATTTAATTCCTCTTGTCCCTCTCCGAGAGGAAATTAGGCTTCTGAGCCGGGAGTTAGGGGTGGCATGCTTGTGTCCGTTTTTATCATTTTCTCTCTCTCTTGCTTGCTCTCTCTCTGTACACACAACACACACACACACACACACACACACACACACACACTCATGCACGTAGTTTACATATTGCAGACGTCTGAATTTTTCCATAATGGCTAGCATATTTCATTTCTCTGCAAACAGATTTCTTTGGTTTTCAGCATGTGATTTTAACAGTCGCCTACCCTGGGACACGTTCGTCTCATTTATTAATTTTACATGCTATGTAGAACCCCTTTTCCTGGCCCTTTCAGTTCCTGTTTCAAACTCCAGACTGCTAGTTACGATCTAAATTTCGCCATAAAGAAACAAGGCTGGAAGACACACTTTGCTATATAAATAACGCCTTTGCACACGCACTAGCATTTATAGAAATATAACCACATCTCCAGTTTTACAGCTATTACCAGTTATTCTCCGGAGCGATTTTACTCACGTGTCTGTCCACCGGTGGTCCCGTTACTCCACGTCGACGCGAAGGGTCGTAAAAATTACTCTCACGTGTTTGAATTACTGCCGTTTGGTAGGTAGGCTTCGTCTGGTTTAGGCAGTACGCTGCTCATAGCCTGTGCACCTGAAATTATTCTGGTTGCTTATCAGTTTAGTCTTGTGAGGAAACACGTTGGTTGCCGTGTGCGTTCGGAATGTTCTCGTCCGCGTCGGGTCTACAGAGCCACCGGTCAGGCAGCGGCTGAAGGCAGCCCACGGCCCGCGGGGCACGCTCACGCCGGCCTCTGTCTTCCTGTCCCGCCAGGTCCGTCTGGCCAGAGCCCCCTCCTGGCCGTCCTGAGCGGGAACCACTCGGAACCCTCCAACTTCACCAGCACGAGCAACCGGCTGTTTCTGCGCTGGTCCACCGACCACGCCACCAGCAAGAAGGGCTTCCAGGTCCGCACACAGTGGGTGGCCAGCCGAGCGTTCGCGGAGAAGTCCCCGCGACACCGCTGATCGGTCCGCGCTCCGTCAGGCGGCGGACGGAGGCTGCCGTGTAAGCCTGGTGTCCGAGGACGAATAGTTCTCTTTGACAGCAGTAACATGAGGAGGACGTACTCTGAGCGATGTCTCTGACCTAAGGGAACATATACTGTTTGTTGATGAATAGTTGAAACATGTATTGCCCAAATCATCAAACTTTGCATTGCATATCATGGAGAGCCAAGACATTTCCCAAAAGATAAAAATATGTGAAAATTAATTTTAAAACATGTTTAAATGCTAAGGGAACAAACAGGAAGAGCGCCTCATCATGCTTTTAATCCTGTAAGTGACGACGGCCACTTACCGTAGAGAGCGTGTTCCCACCGACCTCCGTGTCTCTGTATCCACAGCCATCCTGAAGCGACGCGTTAGACGCCGTGTGGGCTTGTCTTTCCTGCCCCACACCTGATGGCTTTACTGCCCTACAGAAGCCGCTCCCAGACAAGCGTAGTCCCCGATGTAATTTATTTACGAAGGAGAAAGTCTGCATTTCTCAGCACCCCACTCAGCAGCATGCGAGGGTCACGGTGAGACGCACTCCCTCGGGGGGTGCCCGCCGCCAGGCACGACCGGGCAGTGCGTCTCCCCGGGGACTGCTTATCCCTACGTCGGTGCGTTACAAACGTCATCGGCGACGGGGAACGTTCTGAGGGAGACGCAGAGAAAAGTCACAGTGTTTTAAGCGTAAGATTTCAGCTCTCTTCGGTGGCAGACGTCACGAAAGACGGTGAACAATGTCGCGGTTTTGAAAAGGCTCGAATTTGAGGACGATAGGCAGGGAGTTCACGTTCTCTCTCTGTAAAGTTGACTCAGATGGACCCAGACCTTTCTCTGTTTGCTCAAAGCAGCATTGCAAAAAGCTTCTGAACAAAGAGCAGACGGTCGAAATTGGCTCTCATTAGAAGGAGTTACGAGGAGCGCGGGGGCAGCGATGGGTGCGAGTTCACCAAATCCCTTGTTCCGGAAAGTGGTCGGCCCTTCCGAGCCGTGCGAGCTTCTTCGCAGTGTGCAGGGGCGGAAGCGGCGAGAAATTGTGGCGGGCAGAATTGCCTTGTTTCGTCTGTGCCAAATTACTTAGTGGCCAGGAGCTGTGATTACACCTTGAATTCTGCCGTTCCAAGGATATTTTCATTCACTGTAAAATAAGAATTCTTTGTTAAACTGTGTCGAGAGAGTAGAAAAACGGAAAATTCCAGAAAAGACGGCAAATTCTCACGTTCTGTCAGGGGACATACCTGTCTATGAACACGTCGATGTGTCTTATGACTAATGTCCGGTCCCCGTTCGGCGACCCGGTGACCGCTGGGAGTTGTCGCCAGCGTGGCCGGAGCAGCCGAGCACAGGGGTCGAGGTGTGCGCACGCGGGCGGCGGAGCGCGACCCCCCCCCCCCCGCGAGGCCACGGGCGGCACACGGAGCCTCTGCTTCCTCCACCTGGAACGTGGGCTCCCGGGACGTCAGAGCAAGACTTTTGATCAACGGAGCTGAAGGAGGGAAGTAAAGGGGACCCAGCAAGGGCCTGTCTGGCCGCGGAGAGTGTCCCCTGGCTGGTGGCGGAGCTGCAGGCGGCCGACTCCCCCGGTCTCCGCCGTCGCAGACACCGACCTCCTGTCCCCGTCCGGCACCCCCGCTCGCCAGCGGAGGTTCAGGTCGGGCCCGGCCTTCGTGACGCAGCATGCGGGGGTCGTCGGGCAGGCCCCGCGTCCCCATCCCCCCGCTCCCTGCAGGGCTGCGTGTCACCCTCGGAGCCCCCGCAGGCCCTGTCCTAGGCGGGTCAGGACGGAGCAGGCGTCCTGAGCCCCGGGTGACGGAAGGGACATCGTTCCCGGACGCCGTGGGGTTAGACGGTCACCCTCCAGGCCACGTCCCTTAGTCTGCAGCACGACAGGGACCAGAGGGGGCGGCAGAGCGGCAGTGACCCACCGCCCCTTCCCTGAGCTCAGTTCCCTTCAGTTGTTTCGTTCAGTTTAGTTTCGTTTTGTTTCATTTAGTGTTTGTTTAGTTTAGTTGTTTAGTTTAGCTGTTTAGTTTAGTTTAGTGTCTAGTTTAGTTTTACTAGCACAGTGATTCTGGGCGGTACCCAGCGCAACCGATCAGACTCATAATTTTCCTGAACTAAGTCTTTTGGTTCTTTCGAAACTTACAAAATTTAGTCTGGAGCAGCTGGACGTAGAAAAGGGCACGGCCAACGGGTGGATAACCGAGAGCTGCTTGTAACAGTGAGTGGTTCTAACTTAATGAAAGCAGCCCGTTTTTTAATGAAATGATACGTCAAAGACACCAGCTGAGGCCATTCCGAGGACGCCTCTCGGGGGACAGGGTGGCCGGCCGCCAGGTTTGTGGGCTGGTTTCTGGGCAACGCCCCGACGGGAGACCTTCGGCCAGCACCTTCTGCGCTGGCTTCCGCGGACAGGTGCAGCTGAGCGCGCGGGTGCGTGTGCCCCGCACTCGGGTCCCGGGGACCGAGACCGTCTCTGTGTCACTGTGTCGGCTCCCCTGGGGGGAGTTCCCGGGATCGCAGGCAGCAGCGGGCTGGGCCCGCAGGACTGAAGTGCCTCCTTTCTCTAAACGCGGAACGAAGGTGCGGAGCCCCCAGCCAGCGAAATGCCGCGCTCCGCGGAGGCCGTCGTCCGGATCAGAACCGCCTGTCTCCCATTCCGAGGAGTCTCCCGACAACGGGGCGGCGTCAGCCGCTGCGAGGTGGTCCTGGCCTGAAGCAGTGCGTCGTCTTCGGAGCTTGGGTCCCGGCCGCTTCGTTCACAGAGTCTCGTGGCCGCGTCATCACGCCGTCCCGAGGCCGGCCTCGCGCCTGGACAGGAGCCAGAGACGGCTCGGGTGTGGGGCGCTGTGTGCCCCGCTCTCCCCGGGGTGACGCCACTTCGATTTGCAGAGCTGAGAATCGTCCCGTTTCACACGGGGAGCCCAGAGCAGAGCCTGGGTGCGCCTCATCCCGGGGAGGAGGCGGCCTCGGTCGGCGGGCGGCCGGCGCCCCACGAACCCGGTGCCTCCGCGTGTTTCCTCGTGGCGGGGGACTCAGTCGGGACCCTGCCTTCTCGCCGCTAACGGCTGCCGGCGACACAGCTGAAAACAAGGCCCGGGGCCAGCGCGTGGCGTCCACGGCGCTGTCTAGACGCCGAGCGTGCGCGGACCGCGGTCTGCTCACCACTCGCCTGCGGAGGGCGTCTGCGCAGCGATGGTGCCCGAGGCCGCTGTGAGCATCGCGCGGCCGTCCGTGTGCGATCCTTCTGGCGAATTCCACGTAGAGCGATTAGAGGGTCCAGCGGCAGGGGTGGGCTGAGCTCCGTGAGGCTCCGCCACGCGGCCCTGCGGCGAGGCTGGGCCACGTGCACCCCGCGCGCCGTGTGCCCGGCGCCCTGGTGCCGCTCCGAGCTGCTCAGCGCGCTGCTGGGCGCCGCTCCGCGCCCCGTCGCCGGCGCGGGCTTAGACGGTGCAGGCGCCGCGTGGAAGCACGCTCCCACGGACGCTCAGCCGCCGTCTGGCCTCCGCGTGTCCCCGACGTGCTGTTTTGTGCCCACAGCTCCTTACTGCAGCTCGCCCCACGCCCTGAGGCACGGCGGCGTCTTCAACCGGACGGCGGGCACGCTCGGCAGCAGGGTGCACTTCTTCTGCCAGCCCGGGTACCGCATGGTCGGCCCCGGCAACGCCACCTGCGGGCGGAGCGCCTCCGGCATGTTCCAGTGGGACGCCCCCCCGCCGCTGTGCCAGGGTAAGCCGCGTCGCCGCCCCCAGCCCTGACGCCGCGTCCCGCTCTGCATCCCACTCTGAGAGCCACCGGAGCAGTGACCGGGGACGAGGGGAGGGGCGGGTGGGTCTGGGCGTCAGGAGTTCACGTTAAGCTTCCTGAAACGGGGACCGTGTGAGGCCAGTGGGGTTACCGGGATCGGTTTCCACACGCTGACTTCCGGGAGCCTGGGGACCGCCGTGTCCAGTGGTCTGAGAATTTGATGTTGGCAGGAAGGCAGCCACAGCATAGATTAGTCCGGGAGACGGAGCAAAGCGTTCTTTGACGAGCTCACCTGAGCTGGGTACGGAGCTGGGAATGGAAAGTCCACTCTGCCTCGTTCTCTGTTCTTTGCTGTAACTCATGGTCATTTAACTTGAGAACGTATGTTTGTCTCATGTTAGGTAAGTCTGGGTCAGAACTAGTTAATTTAAGAAGGAAGCGTTTATACTGAATTCTCACCCCATTCACGCATTTTAAAAACTTTCTGCTGTGCTCATAGCCCGTTCTTGCCTGGCCCGTCACGTAAAAGCTCACGTGCCTGGCCCTCGGAGCACAGCCTTCTGATCTAGGTGCCTGCCCGCAATTCCTCCTGTGCCTTAGTCCCTCGGGCCCTGTTCTCTGATAGACAGTTTGAATCATAGATGTTGTGACCTTAGATGCATTGATGATCTCAGTTATTTGCCATTCAATAGGACTTCCTGGTGCTTTAAGGAAAATGAGTCACTGGGGATGGGGGACCATAAATGAGAGGGATGGCTCTTTGAGACCGGGTGGGTGTGTTTCATGACAAGGAGTCAACATTGTGATTACTTTTGTGATGGTAAAGACATTCTCCTTCTCCAAAATTAAATGAAGTAGAATGTGTTACACTGTGTTCTTTTGTCCACGACCATCTGATCAATCACATCAGTGTGTTCAAACTGTGTCACACATCAGACCTACTTTCTGGAATAATAACCATAAAGATTTTTATTCTGACCAGTTTCCCATTGTTTCTCCGTTCTCTTGAGCTCCTTAAAACTTCGAAAATATGTGTATTTATGCAACACATTAGAAATATAAGCATCTAACAGCTTTTAAATGCATTCGAGCTGAAAAGTAGAAAACGCGAGGACATTTCATAAACTCGGGTCGGACTAACCCTGCGCGTCTCGCTTTCCAGCGGTGTCCTGCGGCATCCCAGAGGCCCCGGGGAACGGCTCGTTCTCGGGACGGAGTTCACGTTGGACAGTAAAGTGACCTACGAATGCAACCAGGGCTTTAAGCTTGAGGCGGCTCAGCAAGCCACGGCCGTGTGCCAGCCAGACGGCGCGTGGAGTAATGGCGGGAGGCCGCCCGCCTGCAAACGTGAGTGTCCGCGGGCCTCCGCCCTGGTCCGCAGCTCTAAGGGGGCGGGGCTCGGGGTGAGAACGGGCCTGGGGCGCAGCCCCCCTTCACCGCGTGAGAGTTTGGTCCCAGGCGTCTGATATTACGGCCCATCTACTCCAAATGAAATGCGCCAACCAGTGAAGGCAGCGCCCACGGGGTGGAGGGGGAGGGAGGGGGCGGGTCAGACGGAGGCCCCGGCCCCCGTGTTCGGGAGGGGGTGTGTTGGACGGAGGCCCCGGCCCCCGTGTCCAGGCAGCGGCGTGCTTTGCGCAGCCACCCGCACCGGCTGCCGCTTCCCCTTTGGGGACACGCGCTCCAGAGAGGGCCGGGAGGCAGGCAGCCTGCAGCGCCTCCGGCAGAACATTCCAGCACAGCTTCCTCCGCGCCCCGCCCTGCTCTGGTCCAAGCCCCCGAGGCGCGGGCGGCGTCCCGTCCGGGTCTGCTCATCCAGGGCGTGCTCGTGCTCTCCGGAGAGCGCGCGCGCGGACCCAGAGCCCCGTGGCCGGCTCCCTCCGGCCGCGCCACCGTGTGCCTGGCGCGCGCTCCCGCCGGGTTGCCGTGCACGATCTCCGCGGCCACGTTTCCCGCCCGGACTCGGGGCCCTGTGCGTGTCCTACGGCCCCTGGGGGTGGCCCTGCTGTGCGGGGGAGGGGGGCTCCCTGTCCAGGGCGGGTCCCCGGGGGGTCTCTGAGCCGCAGGGGGCGGGGGGGCTGGGCCACCTGCGACCCCAAACTGGAAGAAGCGGGCTGGGACGCCGCGATCACGTGTCCTCTCCGCCGTTCCCAAACGGACTAGAGCCCCGCACGGTCACCGCTGTTGTCACACGTGGGGCGGGGCGGGCAGCGCGCAGCTTCGGGGAGCGGTCACGTGCGCGGGGCTGAGCCCTGTGGTGACAGTGCTCTCTGGGCGCCTCGCTTAGCGTCGCCGTCTGACAACCTCCAGACCCGGTAGGGAGGGGTCACTAGCAGCGGCGTTCTTCCAGGGGACAGCCGCGGGGTCAGGGGACAGCCACGTGGTCCAGGGACAGCCGCGGGGTCAGGGGACAGCCACGTGGTCCAGGGACAGCCGCGGGGTCAGGGGACAGCTGTGGCATCCACTCCGGAGCTCTGGTCTTAGGAGAGAATAACCCCGCCCATGGCTCAAAGCCAGAGAGAGCAGAGGTTCACCTGCTGGGCACGCACACCGCACACGTGCACACCGCACACTACACACATGTGCACACCACATGTGTGCACACCACACACACTACACATGTAACATATGACATACACACATCGCACACTACACAGATGCACAGTACACGTGTGCACACCACACACGTACACCACATGTGTGCATCTCACACACACTACACACACACTACATACACACACATCACACACTACACAGATGCACACTACACACGTACACACCACACACGTGCACACCACATGTGTGCACGTCGCACACACTACATATGTACACACACTAAATACACACATCAGACTCTACACATGCACACACCACACACATACACAGTGCACACCACACACATGCATGCCACATGTATGTGTTGTGCACACTACACACATACACACTACATACAAACATCACGCTACACTGTGCACACTACACACGTGCACACCGCACATGCACAGTATGCACCACACACATGTGCACACCACATGCGTGCATGTTGCGCACACTGCACACATACATATACTACATACACACATTGCACACTACACAGATTCACACTGCACACACACCATACGCACACCACATGTGTGCACATCACACACTACACACATACACTACATACACGCACATTGCATGCTACACACATGCACACTACGCACCCACACACCACACACTACATGCGCACACGCACCGCAGCTGTGTTCACATGAGCCCCAGGGTGGACGTGGTCCTTCTGCCTGCTGTCCGGCCACTGGAAACGACCGTGTTCCTGTGTGCGCAGGACACCGCTGCCCCTGGTCCTCCGCCCCTCGTGCACGTTGAACATGTTTAAACTTAGACTTGAATGTGTGAGCATTTGTGGGAAATGGTTGACTCCCCCATAATTTTTAATTTCCTTGCTGTCGTTTTCATCGATTTTTTTGACAATTAATTATTACATTTCCTGAGTCAGACACCATTAAGAAAATATACATATCTTCGTTGCTTTCTATTTAATGTAAGTACTGTTTTATCGTAATTGTGACATAGTACAGAAGACTGGGAACACAAAATACACCGGTACATGTTTGAGTTCAGTTCTCAGGAAAATTATTCTCAGAATAAGAGCCCGACCCCGTGGACGGCCACCGCACACTGCATTCTGGGCTTCTCCCAGGAAGAACGGCCTCCTGGGCCTGAGGACACTGCTCGCCTGGGAGGGAGCGGCCAGGTCATCAGCAAGGCCTGTCCTTGTGAAGGGCCTGCCGGGCGGTTCAAACAGTTGTCCAGACAGCCCATCACGACCCAGCACGGGGGACACAGATGACCGTAACATTAGCGAACATCGCGGGCAGTCGATGGGGATGATGTTAACCCGTGTAGCTCCACATTTAGAGCAGTGGAACTCTGGCTCCTCACTTTGTGAAATTCGTTTTAAAGACGACTGTGCTTGTCATGAAACGCACACGCTCATGTGTGACGTTCTGTACATGCTGGGAATCCAGCACCTGTTCGTATGTCGGACGTCATTGGGCTTTGCGAGCGTTTGGTTCTGGTTCGAGCGTTTGCTGGCTTCTCTTCCTCCCCGCAAAGCGCTCAGCCCTTACTGTCTTTCCACAAATCTCGTGTGTGAATAGCGCCTGCCTCGCGTGCCCCGCAGTCCGCAAGCACCGCCATCCCCTGAGCGGCCCCTGGAGATCAGCCCCCCTCGGCGGCACGTCGATCTTCTGCTTTGAGACGCGCTCTGTGCTCCTCACAGCGTCGGCGTCCGTGCGCTCGGACCTGTGTGCTGCTCGCGAGCCCACGCACGCCGTCTGCTGCGTAGGGGGCTGCACGGGGGAGGGGTGCGCGGGCGCCGAGTCTCTGAGGACTGGAGCCCAGGCTGGTTCCGATCGCCCGGGTACGGCGCCCCGTTTCTCTGGGGGCATGGAGATGAATTTTTGCACGTGTTCTTGCCACAGCGGACCCCGAAGGAACCACGCAGCCTCGCGTAAGCGATCTGTCCCTTTGCAGGATTGCTGTGTGAGGCCGGGCTGTTTTTACACACGTGGCCTTGCGCATGAGAAACGTGGAGAGCAGAGGAGCCCCGAAATGCTGGGCGTGGCCCGGAGCTTGCACAGCAGGGGCGGTGTCTCAGAAGCAAGCTCGGCCGCTCCCTGGGGGGGAGCACTGACGTTGCCTCTGCTTCTCTCCCAGCGGTGACCTGCCCTAGCATCGAAGCCCAGCTCTCAGAACACGTCACCTGGAGGCTGGTTTCGGGTCCCCGGGCGAGTACGGAGCTCAGGTCCTGCTGAGCTGCAGCCCTGGGTATTACCTGGAGGGCGGACGGCTCGCACAGTGCCAGGCGAACGGGGCGTGGAGCGTCGGAGAGGACAGGCCGCGGTGCAGAGGTGAGTCCAGGTGTGGAGCGTCCGAGCCACGGGCGGCCACGGCGCCACGACCGACCGGCCCTGCAGGCTCGCGGTCCCGCCAACGGCATTCATTTGCGTTATCATGAGGGATGTGTATCTTCGCGTGACACGCCCAGTCTACATGGCGGCCGGATTCCACGCTACATGCCGTCTCGTCCTTGTTAACGATGGTGTTCTGCAAACTTTGAATATTAGAATCCTCAGATATTTCAGGCCAGCTCAAAACCAAATGCAGGCCCACGTTTAGAAAGATAGCTTTTATTCCACGCACTGACGATTCCAATCCTTCCAATTAGAATCTTGGGGAATGTTGTTTATGCCGAAGACACTGTGTTCTCAGACAATGACCGTCTCCAGAAGAGAGATTGTGATTCTCGTAGGTACAAGATAAGCAGGTGAGCTTTTGAGGAGGATTCATAATAAATGTGCATGAATAGAAAAATAAAACAATACGAGTATTGTTCAGAGTACGACTTGATTCAGACGTATTTAATATACAGTCTTTCGTTGATTATTCACAGGAAACCGTCATACACAGAAACGAGTAGTTAGACCAGTGTCAAATTTCTAAAGTACACAGCCGAGTAGGAATAAACCAGAATAAAAATGGGAAGAGAACAAAAGGATGCTTCGCTGTTTTGTAATCATCCCAATTCAAGTTTTAATAGAGCAGATGCCAACTATGCATGTGCAGAAGCTGGTCCCGGGGACATGGGATAAATTACGGGACACAGTGACCTTCAGAGTCAGCGTTCCCTTGTGTCAAAGGGTACAGCACCTGTGTCCCCGGAAGGCCCTGCCAGAGCCGAGTCTCCGGGGCACTTATTCCCGGTTCCCTTGTCACCCTCAAAGGAGCCCTGGCTCGGTCCATTCTGAGCGTCCTCTGTGCTGTGGGTCAGAGTTGGTGGCTTCCCTGCGCCTCCGCCGCGCGCACACCGTGACGCTCAGTGTGTGCGCCTGGAGACCTCGTCATCGGGTCACCAGGAGGGTGGGGTGGAGGGCCTGGGGGCATCTCCCTGTGGCCCCCCTGGGACTCCCCGGCCAGCACGCTTTCCGTCGGCTGCACACCGGATCCGTCCAGGGAACCGCAGGGGCTGCTTTGGGGGCGGGGCGACCCCGCAGGCGTCCGTGGGCCCCCACCTGCGTCCAGATAGCACTTCCGCCTCCAGCGCTGGGGGACTGGTGACCCTGCCTGCCCCGGGGTCTCAAGGGCACGCGCACCCTGTCTCCTGCACGTGAGTTATGGGTCAAGGTCGTCATGCTTTGGCCCCGTCACCGAGTCAGTCCTAGGCTGTCACTTCCCTGTTGGCGAGCCGGACGGGCACTGGCCAGTGCTGGGAAGACTTGTCCGTTGGTGAGCGGCTGGCATTCCTGGGGGAGTCAGCATCAGTAGGGCGTCCCCGACCGGGCCCGGGGGAGGCGGCCAAATCGCCAGACGCCGTTGCCGTTGCCAGGGGCCAAGGCGGGACTTAGGAGCCATGGCCTCGGTGCGGCTCACCGATGTCCTCCCACAGCTGTCCCGTGTCTAGCACTGCCCTTCGTCTCCAGCAGGAGCTGGCGCTGCGGGGGGAGGGGGGGCGGGGCCACCTTGAGGGATTCCTCAGCGTCCTGAGTCTCTCCCATGCATGTGGGAGGCAGGTGGTTCGTAAACCTCCGTTTGCTCCCGGCTAGCGATGGGCGAAGCCAGGATGGACCCTGGGCAGCCCGAAGCTGTGTTCTTAACCGCTGAGTGTCAGCCTCTTCCCGGTCACTGTTGGTGGGGGCTCAGCAGTCTTGAGCTCCCTGCCCGCTCCCCCTCGGCCCTTCGCAGGTCGGTGATCGCTAACCTGGTGCAGCGGGAACGCTTAGCGCCCTGCTCAGCTCAGCTTTCCAGCACCTTCGTTCCTGCCCGTTTAAAACACACTCCGGCCTCTGACGAGCCGTCGCCTCGGTGATCTCATGACTTCTCCCGCCCCCGAGATTCTGTGACTGTCTGTGCCTGGGCCTCGAGGTGTTGGGAGCCCAGGGAGTCAGGATGTGACATAAGTGTCCACCACGGAGAGACCATTTAACTTGACTCCCAAACGGGAGCGGTCCCCTGGGGAGAGGGGCCACCATCAATCGTGACCTCGACGAGGCACGCACGTCCTGCTGGGGTGGGACCGTGACTGGGAGGGGACGTCCCAGGCATCCAGGGACGGTGACCGGGGAGGGACGTCCCAGGCGTCCAGGGACCGTGACTGGGGGAGGGGGGCGTCCTAGGCGTCAATTCCACACAGTTCACGCCAGCTGGTTGATGCTGGGGGTGACCGTGCCCCTGTCATGATTCCCGCTGGGCACGGGGGGACCAGGAGCCGTTACGTGGTTCCCGTGGCTGATCCCGGTGGGAAAGGGGCAGAGGGCCCGCCCGTGTGGTAGGTTTGCTCGTGCGTGAAGCTGTCGACAGGCCAGGTATGGTTTCGAGACGGGCTCAGGTGCCCGTGAGGGTGAACGCAGTGGCAGAGGTCACTGAAGGGACCTTTGGGGTCCCCTCTGACCTGTCAGGTCTCCTTTCGAGGCGAGAAGAGAAGCAGACAAGCTTCGCCGTCGGTCGCCTGCCGGGCCCTGAGCAGCCGCCTGCCCGGCGTTCTCGACGGGCACTAAGCGCGTGTCCTGTCTAAGCGGCACGGTCACCGCGGCCCTGAGACGGTGACCACCTCCTCGTCCCCTTTCTTCCAGTCATCTCGTGCGGGAGCCTGTCCTTCCCCCCGAACGGGAACAAGATCGGGACGCTGACGACTTACGGGGCCACCGCCATATTCACGTGCAACACGGGCTACACGCTGGTGGGGTCCCACGTCAGGGAGTGCCTCGCGAACGGGCTGTGGAGTGGCGCCGAGACGCGGTGTCTGGGTAAGTGGGGCAGCCCGGCCCTGTGCGTCCAGTCAGCGCCCAGGGCAGGGTGCGGGGGGCACGCAGG
Organism: Eonycteris spelaea; assembly: GCA_003508835.1. Lineage (NCBI taxonomy): Eukaryota > Metazoa > Chordata > Mammalia > Chiroptera > Pteropodidae > Eonycteris > Eonycteris spelaea. The sequence continues at coordinate 822,312 of PUFA01000002.1, read as the reverse complement.
GCGGTGTGCTGCGGACGCTTGGCCCGCGCCCCAGGCCCGCCTGCGCATTACGCCCAACCCCGGCACCTGTCCGAAGGGTGTAAAGAACTGGGTGTGTGTGTGTGTGTGTGTGTGTGTGTGTGTGTGTGTGCACGCATGCCAGGTCACCTGACGCTGGCCCGAGGCCAGGGCCATGGCAGGACGGACAGAGCACGGCAGTCACACTCCCGACTCCCGCAGGGCGGGGGGCGGTGGGGGGCGGTGGGGCGTATCTGTGAGGCTCTTCGCTCGGGTTTCGGGAGGGACCAGTCACCAGGACACAAACGCTGGGCGCAGTGTTTGGTTTCTAACTCTCTAGGACATGCGGAACATTTGTTTTAGTTCTAATTCCTCGAACTGATATTTACTACAATACAAACTGGCCCAGGGAAGAGGTGGCCTTAAAATAAGGACTCCTGGGGAAACATGTTTGCGCACAACACACGAGGTGGCGTTGTGACAGGAGAGGGCCGGTGACAGCGTCTGAGTGGCAGCGTCCCACGCGAGGGTGACATTGTGACAGGAGAGGGCCGGTGACAGCGTCTGAGTGGCAGCGTCCCACGTGAGGTGACATTGTGACAGGAGAGGGCGGTGCCAGCACCTGTGAGTGGCAGCGTCTCCGCCCCGGGCGCGCCACACTCCGGACCCGTTGGCACATGCACACCTGTCACGTGGGGGCTGCGCGGTCACCGGCCCCACTGGCACAGTGGGTTTCCAGAGTGAGTGAGACAATGGAACTTCATTCCGCCTCCGAATCGCGGACTCCCGCGAGGCCTGCACGGCTGGCGGGGTCTGGCCCACGAGACCCGGAGCGGGACCTGAAGAGCAGCACTGAGAACTGCCCACCCCGGCAGTGGGCTCCCAGTTCTGCCACCGAGTCTCAGAAACAGCGTCAAGCCCAGAGTGACGGACCCCGAGGGGCAGGGGCCCCGCCGCGCGGCCTGGCGGGCCCCAGCTGCACCTGGGAGGTGGGCGGAGACGCACAGACGGCCCAGGAGGCTCGGGCGGAGGGCACGGTGCCCGCAGCTCACACAGAGCCTCGCCAAGTCCTTGTCCGTCGGGCAGCCCTGTCCCTGCAGCTCACCTGACACTGCGTCTGCCGGTCACCTGATTCCGGTCCTCCGTGTCAGCCCTTCCCAGCTCCCCAATTGTTAGCGTTCGCCCCAACTTCATCTGGGGGCGTTTCCTGCCCACCCCCCCACCCCCGCCCCCAGCATGCGCCTCACGAGCGAGCTCAGCCGCCCCGCGGTTTCGGCCTCCGCCCACGGTCTCGTCTCCCCTGCAGCCACTCTGTCCGGCCACCCGCCCCAAACTCCAGTTCCCTTCTAACCGGTCGAGGCCAGTGGCTCCCAGACGCGGGTCCACGCCCGATTCGAGCGCGTGCGCTTGCGCGAGCCGCTCTCCTGACCCCGCGTGGTTCACCCGCCCACCGAGGCGCTCGCTGCACATCCTCAGCGTCCTTTCCTTCCCTGCCCGCGTTCGATGAGTCACGAGGCCCAGTCTTCCTTTCTTCTGGCCTTTATGCACATACGGAATAACAAGACCAGAAACGCGAAATCCCAATAAGAAAAATAAGTCAAAAAAATTGGGAAAACCCAAATTAGGGAAACACCCGTTAACAGCTTCATATTTGAGATATTACTTACGTTAGCCGTAATCGTTAAGAAAAGTAAACAAGAGGAAACTATATCAAACTAGAAACAAACGGAAACTTGTGATACGCCTCGCATTCGGCGCTGTCATTCCCGACGCGCTTGAACGTGGCGCTTCTGCGGATGGCGGTCCCCGGTCCCGCGGCGCGTCCTCACCGCCCTCGCCTGTGTCCGCAGCCGGCCACTGCGGCTCCCCGGACCCCGCGGTGAACGGCCACATCAGCGGAGACGGCTTCAGCTACCGCGACACCGTGGTGTACCAGTGCAACCCCGGCTTCCGGCTCGTCGGCACCTCCGTCCGGATCTGCCTGCAGGACCACAAGTGGTCCGGGCAGACGCCAGTGTGTGTTGGTGAGCACGCCCCTGCCCGTTCGCGGGTCCTCCCCTCAGCCGCAGGTCCTCGGTCACGGCACAGACGTGGGCCGCCCGCGCAGCAGGTGGGACGGAGGCCGCTCCTCCGAGGGGCCGTGGCCTGGGGGCGCCCTTCCCTCCTCTTGACCCCGCCCCACTCCCGCTCCCATCCCCACCCCCTCCAGACGCCTGTCCCCAGTGCCCAGTGGCGGCACTCACTTCCCTGACTCACCGCAGGGTGAGCGAGGTGGACGCAGCTCGTCACAGGCGGCCAGGAAGCCGAGTCTGAGTCTGCGGCTGACTCTGTGGTCCCCGAGATAGCCGCACCCCCTAACCTTCTGTGTGTTTGTTTTTGCCACTGGTTCATCAGCACACAGAGGGCTCTGTGAGCAGCTCCTCCTTCAGTAGAAAGAGTACATAAGGATCGTCTCAAACTTTGTTGCCTCAGAAATAAGTATCGCTAGCAGTTTAGACAAGATTGCACCCTCTGGCGCAAAATGTGTTTTAAACAAATTGTAGTTTTCCTAATATGTTCTTTATTTCCCTGTGAATTAAGCAAAGGGAATATCGATGTGACTATAACATGGTGACAGGCACCATCCTCTGTGACAGTGTGGTGGCCAGTGCTTAAGATTCAGGGGCGAAGGCTTTACTTAGAAGAAAACGAGATAAATGAGGAGAAACACAGCGTTATAACTGCGATGTGTTTCTTTTGAGAGGTCCGGTGAAGGATGGCTTTGTGCTTAGTGCTTATATTCTTCCGAGCATGACGGAAGCTTGCACAATTTTTTTTTTTTTGCTAATTTTATGATGTTTAAATTGACATTGGAATAATTCATACATACACAATATAAATTTCAACCGAGACCCTATAATATTTCAGAATGAGAGTTTCACCAAATTAGCTGTTGTGTACTAAGGAGAAAATATGCAAAAGCCATAATTAATTCAAGAATTTTAGTGTCCCCTGGTTTTCAGTGTTTTATTGGAAAATTACTCTGTATCCTATCATTCTGTGAGTAGGAAGTGATGATTACGATGAATGGAGACCATTTTCCAGGTGCAGATTATTTTCCACAGTTAGGACAGCAGCCCGCGGGCTCAGCCCACGGTCCCTTCCCAGCCCCCTCTGCCCTCAGCCGAGGCGCCCGCTCAGCTGGAGGCCCTGTGACGTGAGATCCCCCGCCCCCACGGGGAGCGCGGCCCGCCCACGGAGAGCGGGGGGCCCGTGCGTCCCGGCGGTGACGTGGCCTGTCCCCCCTCCCCACACAGCCATCACGTGCGGCCACCCCGGGAACCCCGCCCATGGGCTCACGCGTGGCACCGAGTTCAACCTCAACGACGTGGTGAACTTCACCTGCAGCAGCGGCTACGTGCTGCGGGGCGCGGCCCGCGCCCAGTGCCGGAGCAGCGGCCAGTGGAGCAGCCCCGTGCCCACCTGCCAAGGTAGGTGGCCGGGGCCCCCTCCCCACGCGGGCCGCCGCCCCGCGCACGCGCACATGCATCTCTCCGCGGCCGCTGGCCGTGGCGCGCAGACGGGCCCTCCAACAAACCAGGGTTCTCTGCAGAAGGGACGGCGCTTCCGCCGGTGCTCGCTCGACCCCTGGTCACTCCTCACGGGTTTGGCATCTTGGCTTTTGAGCTGCTAGACCGAAGGGTGTATTTAAGACGTTTTTATTGCTTTTCAATCTCCTTAAGATTTCTTTCTTTAAAAATGGCCACGTAGATCTAGGCCTGGCGTTGTGGTTTCTGTATTCCAGGCTAAGGTTTAGCTAAGGTTTCGCTTCCTTACTGTCTGTTAAAACGCCTTGCGGAGGGCGAGTCGCCTTCATGGCAGTAAAGCCAGGGACCACAGCTCCTGCGCGGACGGTCACCCCTCCGCACGGCAGGTGGGACCAAGCTGCTCTGTGCTCCCGGGGCTCGTGTGAGGTCGGCACCCCCAGGCCGCTGAGTTCCAGCACAGGCATCCGTGGCTCTGGGAGGGGACGCCCGGCCGGCCCGTGGCCCACGTGCCTGTGCGGACACCCCACCCCCGCTGGCCGGCCTCAGCGACATGAAGGCCGTCGGCATCCCGACCCCCCACGTCCGGCCACCACGAGCATACCGATCCGCTCCGTCCCTTTGTTTAACGACGGCGCGTTGACTTAATTCATGGTCTCTCATGCTTTACATCTGAGTTCACACGTTTTAAAATGACATTTAAAGTTTAGTGCATAGTTAAACTAGGTGTTGATCCTGAATGCAGAAAATAAGCAACAAGTTCTGCATATTATGTTCCTGAGACTAAACTGCCATCGATTCTGGTTTCTTTCCCATTTTCTAGTGAATGGGTAAATAATTTTGTAATTGAAGTGAATTATAGGCTCACACACAGCTGTTAGGAATACTGCAGAGAGACCTTTGACCTGCATTCCTGTGAAGCGGGGCCCGTCACAGCCCAGGTGCTGACGCGGGCTGACGGGGAGCAGCCAGCAAGGCGAGGCCCCCAATCCCCATCATCACGTGACACCGCCCATCCAGATGCCACTTCTCTGCCCCTCCTACTGGAAGGACGTGGGTGAACGTGGGTAAATGACACTGTGTGGCCTCGGGACGCCGGCTCTGCCTGCCCGGTGCCCAGGGTTGTCCTCTGCTGGGCCTTGGGAGTGGCCGTGCGGGCACCTGGGGCCTGGGCTTCGGCGCCTTTCGCTGGGTCCCCTGTGCTTCACCTGCTATGGCTCCTGCATCGTCCCCATCTTCGTTTTTACGAAAAGGAGTAGGTTTTTATTGACAATGAATTAATTGTAATTTATGCCTTTGAAAACTGTTATGCGAAGGGAAATGGCCATTTTACATAATGGCTGTTAGAAAAAAACTTCAAATTCTTGAATGTTTTCTATTCCATGGGATCATGGGGGTCTAACTGGTGTCCGTTAAGGTCTTCGGCTCATTTTTCAGAAGGGAGTTTTGTTTTCCTGTTGAGTTTAAGGGTCTGTGGTTTGTCTTCTCATTTTCTTGACGCTGTGTTCGGAGCAGAGTTTCCACTACACTGGATTTTAAAAGCCGCCTGTTGGGACGTCCGTAGAGGAGGCCGAGGGGCTGGGCAGGTCGAGCCAGCTCCGGCACTGCTGCTCTGCAGTCTGTCACGGGGACCGCTCGGCCCCCTGGACACTACGGGTCCCCTGGGCTGGCCTGCAGCCCACACGCGGGCCATCCAGCACTCTGCGTGCTGAACAGGCGCTGTCCTCTCCGTCTGTCCGACGTCCACGAGCAGTAATTCCTGTCACCGCACAGGTCTCGGTCACAGTCATACTGTGGACACGATGGGCCGTGGAGCCTTAGACGTGCCCCCCTGTGCTCCGTGCCCGCAGTTCGGGGTGTTCTTACCCGAGAGGGTGTGAATCTGCATCCGGTTAACTCAGGGTGGTTTCGGGAGCACAGAACGTCACCCCATGCACACGAGGGGTCTCAGAACCCTCCCTGCCCGGCTGGCCTTCTGTCCAGAGAGGAGCCCGGAGAGGGGTGGGGGCCTCCGCTCAGGGACCCCTGAGAAGGAGCGCACCGCACAGTGTGGGGCAGAGGCACCGGCCAGGCAGTGTCCTGGGCCGCATCCTCCCCACCGGGACGCTCGTGCCAAAGGCGCTCAGCTGGCACTGGGCACTGCCCAGCACAGGTCCCGCCAGCCTCAGGCACACGTGGCTCCTTCTGAGGCCAGTCGCCTGCACACGTGCCGAAGGGGCCTGTGTGTCCACAGGGGCGATGCCCTCCCGTGCCTGAGAGATCACGCGCGTGTAAACGCTGGGCGTGCGCACGCTGCAGCAGGTGCTACGTCGGCCTCGCGGACCCGTCCCGGCTGCAGCGCGGGGCCCAGGGCGGCTGCGGGCTCGGCGGGGGCAGAGCTCCGGGGGGCCCGGCTGGACGGCGGCCCCCGCGGGCTTTGCGACGCGATGGCAGCCTCCCCACCCGCCCGTCACCGCAGGGCGTCTCTGACTCACGTCCCGCGCTGTCTCTTCCAGTGGTCAACTGCACGGACCCAGGCTTCGTGGACAACGCCGTCCGCCAAGGGCAGCCGAGCCCCGGCGAGAGCTTCGTGTACGGCTCGAGCGTCATGTACCGCTGCAAGGAGGGCTTCTACCTGCTCGGCTCGGCCGCCCTCAGCTGCACGGCCGCCGGCCTGTGGGACCGCTCCCTGCCCCGGTGTCTGGGTGAGCGAGGGTCCTGGGCGCTGCACACACAGGCCTGTAGTCAAAATCTCTACACCCCTCGCCCCATCACAAATTGTGCTAATTATTATGATATCTTTATCGATTGGCCAGAAATCACGAACAGAAGAGGCGGGGCCAGCGGCATGCTCGCGGGGAGAAGGGGACCCGGCTCTGGGACACCGTTGGGGCTCCCTCTGTCCCGGGCTCCACTTACTTCCGCTCGTGTCCCGCTTCTGCCTGGCACGTGGCTGTCTCCACGGCCCAAACGCGGGGGCCGGCAGCTGCAACCCCTGGACCAGGCTCGGCAGTGCTGCCCGGGGCTCTGGTCCCCGCCTGGACACGGTGTGGCCGAGGGTGGGGCCCCTCCAGGGTTGGTGGCCCGCCGGGAACCCCACAGACGGCCTCGTAGCGACCCCTCCTGACCTATACATTTGGGTCAGAGTGGGGGCGCTGCCCCTCAGGGTGGGGGTCCTGCCCCAGGCAGATGTGACGCCTGCCATGGCCCCAAAAACCGTGCTCATCAGCACGTTGTCGACCGTCAGGATTAACAAGAACATGTTTTTGGTTTATGCTGTTTTAGTTTTTGCTTCAGCCAGGTAGCTCATCTGTCTTTCTTTGCCTTGAAAAAGCATATTGTCCTTGAACTCAGAAAAGAACCATCTTGTAAAACAGAACCTCAAATTTAGGGAAAGGGATTCCTGTCCTCAGCCTTTTAAAAATCAGCCAGAAACCCACAGCCCTTAAAATGAAAATCCTAATCCTGTCTTCTCAATGCTCGTTCTGTGGGCGTGAAGGAAGTGGGAAGTAACGACTGCGTTATGAGCTCCATTTACTGCAAAAAGGGCGACGGCCCATTTGACCAATACAATTAGAGCGTTTCGGCACATTTCAGACGGGTCAGCACTGGAGGCTTTTCCCTGCCCATCAGGGCCCCTCCTAAGCCTCCCGGTCTTCGTGGGAACTTCTCCCTAATTCCAATGGTGACAATACAGCTGCCATGGAGACAAAGAGTGGCTATGACCAAAAACGCATCTAACAGTGCATTATGGTCTCCATCGAATTACATCTGCTTTCTGGTCTTCTCTGCCCTCACACGGGGGACTCGTTCAGAGAAATTAGGTGTTTGCTTTTCCTCCCCAAACATTTCTGTCGAGCCTTCTGCAGCTCGCGTGAGGCATCCATCAGTTCCGTGGTGAGCCTGTGAGCCCCGGAGTGCCCGCCCCGCCCAGGCCTCCCCTGGCTCGTCGCCTCGGTGGCCAGCCCCGCCGCGTGTGGTCACTGGGGACGGGAATCCCCGTGAGCACAGGCACGCGGGTCCACAGAGGGGCCAGGCTTCTGCCCTCACGTGGGCCACGCAGCCGAGGTTCGCCTCTAGTTTCGCTGCTCCATTGCTTCACTGATTTTTTCTCTTTTCTTTACCACCCATTTCACTGATACAGCTCAAATTAGCTTCTTTTTAGGGCTCTGTCTAGATTAGATCGTGGGCTCTGACAAGTGAAGACAGCATCAGCACAGAGACAGCTTTTCAAGCTGCTTTCCGGCCGATAGCACTTTGCAGCTGCCAGGGATCAGACGCTGCCACTCTAGGATGGCCCTCAGTGGCTTTTGAATAATTTGTTGGTAACCTGAGTCCAGTGAGCTGTCTGCACGTAGCATGCATGTGTCCATTATTAATCCTAATTTTGGACTTTATAGAAAAGGAGAGAGAAATCTTCATTATCCTATGTTGACCTGGTTTTTAGAACATGTCATTTTAATGGATAATTTGTGAATAGATGATGGGCCTGATCTGGTTTAATTTTAAGAACATGTATAAATACTGAGATCATTTTTAGAATAACTGGAAGAACAAAATAATTTTTATTATTATTATTTCACTTAAACGTTTGAAATGGCAACCTAGGCAAAGAAAAATTGTTAGAATTGTCTTCTTAGACCTGTGAACTATAAGAATAAGCACATTTGACTGAGTTTTTCCCCCAAGCAAAGGTATGATTGTCATATTAGCTGAAGAAATAGGGCAAATAGTTTTGATGGATCTCTGTCACTTTCTAACATTTTGAATAATGCTGCTTATTTGGAATACAGTTAAGGGCGATGGAAAAATTTTACCTGGAGTGAGTTTCTCTTTGAAAGCCAGAATACAAATTTCCCCCTTAAGCAAAGCTACCTTAATTTAAGATTTCTTTTTTAAAATCTTCACCGACAAAACCTTTCCTTGTCTGCAGTGATGCACACACTCAGTGGGGGAGGGGGGGAGGGGGGTGTCATCAGGAAACTGGTATCTCGCATGCATGGGGAGCAGCGGGGTATGCCGGAACAGGTGGCTTGTGTTCACAGGTGGCATTTGTAGGGGTGTCTACGTGGGAGACCCAGCAATGCCAAGTGGTGTGATAGGAATGACTTACCCACTCACTTTTTTCCTAAGCTATATCCTGCGGGCACCCGGGGGTCCCCGCCAACGCCGTCCTCACTGGAGAACTGTTTACGTATGGGGCCACGGTCCACTACGCGTGCAGAGGGACCCAGACCCTCGTAGGCAACAGCACCAGAGTTTGCCAAGGGGACAGTCACTGGAGCGGAGCCCTGCCGCACTGCACAGGTGAGCCGCGGCGTGGCCCTCAGTGGGGGAACCGTGCGACGGCACCGTCGTTCTGTCATCCCGACTCCCCAGCCGAGTGTGCTCTCCTTATACGTTATCATCGTCATTGTCATCGCCATGACGTACCTGCCGCTTCCCATGCTCTCCTGTAGGAGTCCAGAAGCGTCTCTGTCCCCCTGGCTGGGACCCGTGCTCACGTCGGCTCGGTCCGTCCCTGTTGGCTCTTTCTGCCTTTTCTGTGCTCCCTGTCAATGCTGCCCCGTCTCTGCTGTCTCTGCAATCGATGATGACATCGATCTTCCTTGCAAAAAATGACCTAATTCTCCCCATGAATGTTTCTTAAGTAAACAGCGTTTGGTTGTTGAATCGGCCACGCTGGACAGAAGTGAGGAGAACTGGGTCCCTCGCCCAACTGCGCTTGCATCCCTGGGCCGCTGGACCCCGTCTCCCCTCGACTGTCTGTGGGGAGGGTCCCTTGCCCCTCCCAGGCTCAGCCGTCACCGTAACCACGTCTTAACAGGCTGCTTTTGTTTTCGTCACGCGGGGACAGCTTGTTAAAGTGACCGTTTTCCTGCTGTACTAAAGTCCCGCGCACACGGGGGCCAGGATGCTGCCCGGCCGCGGCCCGTGCTCGCGCACATCTGAGCCACTCCCCGTCCTCTGGAAGCGCAGCAGCCAGTCCAGACGGCGTCACCACACTGGGCGCTGCCGCGTGTGTTCGGTTCCACAGGACACAGTCCCGGATTCTGCGGTGACCCGGGAACCCCAGCACATGGATCTCGACTCGGAGATGACTTTAAGACCAAGAGCCTCCTCCGCTTCTCCTGCGAGGTGGGGTACCAGCTCCGCGGCTCGCCCGAGCGCACCTGTCTGCTCAACGGCTCTTGGTCGGGGCTGCAGCCGGCGTGTGAAGGTGAGTGTCTCTGAGCACGGAAGGCGACCTTGATGACCTTGAGAGGCAGGTCCTATGACTTGCTCTGAATGCCGGTGGTGCCCCTCAGGCACCCTGGAAACTGGGCCCAGCCCTTTCCTACCACAGAGCTATTGTCTCCAAAAAGAATATGTAAGAGAATCGTTAAAAACCGCAAATGAATGTATAGCGACAGCCTGACTGTAGTTCCTCCCCTTTGCAGTCTGTAGCCTCGGGCCTCCTCCTGATGATGATCTCTGTGTGGTTGGCAACATTCCGTGCTTGCCGGGGCGAGTCTGAGTCCCTGAGCTCAAGACGCAAGGCCCCAGAGTGTGGGAGGCAGTGTCGGGGTTCCTGCGGCCTGGCCGGTTTCCAGGCCCCTGGCGGCCTCGTCCGAGCCCCGTGTCATGGGAGGACCTGGGGCGTCTCTCCGCGTGGCCGTTCAGGCTTGAACGGGAGTGGCACAGGGGACAGCGGCAGGACGCGAAGGAGAGGCAGTCGCTGCGTCACGTGCTGGCCGCCCTGCGCTGGCAAAGCGAGCAGGTGTCCCCGACCCATTTACAGTCCACCAGGTGACTGACTGAGAATTCAGACGGAGGAGCCTCTAGACGTTCGAAATGTCGTGCACGCAAACGTCTCTGAATTTCCAAGACTAAAATGATTATACAAGTTAGTTAAATAGCTCTCGATATACATGAGAAACGACATAATCCGAACCACTTGAATAAGTTTACGCAACATTGATATCAGAAATATAAATCAAATTCTTGTCATGTTCTTTTTACTAAGCGATCTCTCCTTGTGGCTCTTTTTTCATTATCTATGTTATATAGATACATAGTAAATAACACATGTATATAACTTGTATTTTACAAAATCTAATTATATATAACCTACGTAATATAAAATTATATATAAGAATTCTGTACATCTGTGTATATGAATATTTACACCATATACATGTCTATGCACATGCGTGTGTGCATACCCTAATTCAGAGTCAAAGATAGTCTTGAAAATATAAATATAGATATATAGAAATAAATATAAATGTATAGACACATTTAAATATGCTAATCCAAGATAAGTTTTTACTTTAAATTGCCCCTTGACTGTCAAGTTCATATAAATGTAAGCCCACAGAAGGTGACTTAACCACAACATAATTGTAGTGGGAAAATGTCACCTGCAGTCGTGAATTTCAAGGTTATAATGTTTTTAGTGACTGAAGCATGTGACTATACATTAGTATAGGTTTTTTCTACTCAGACACAATTTTCTCAGTTTCCTCCCCTCTTGTACAGATTTGAACATTAAAATTCGCATGATAACCTCTCTTTCTCACTGAAACCAGAGTGTTTTCTACTCTAGAATATTGTACCTCGATGTTGCACGTGCCTTTTGTAATCTACAGTTACACACGATCTAACCTTTTCCCTCTCGACCACACCTTTGCATTATTGGTCAATAATATATTTAAACATGATAAAAATTAAAGAAGATTTCCACTTCGCTTCATGACATAGTAAAGGGTACTAGGCGAGCCTTCTGGTGGACAACAACCGTAAAACTACGAAACAGGTGAGGCACTTATCTTAGTGTTAAGCAGAGAGGGACTCTGTTCCTTGGGAGAAATCGAGTGCGCGAGGCAAGCTTCATCACCCTGCCGCCTGGCGCGCTGTGTATTTTCCTTGCCGTGAAGCAGGAACGTGGAAGCAGGTGGAATGGAGACTTGGCAAGATGAAGGAAGTGGACCTGGGCCACTGAAGTGGAACTTGACCCATAAGGAATGTGAGAAGGGGGAGCTGGGTGTGGAAGAGCCGGGGAATCTGGGTGGCATTCACTGGGGACTCGCGGAGTGCCGGGCCAATGGGCGCAGGTGAGACTCGGTGATGCTCGTGCCTCAGAGTGGGCCGTGGACTCCTGGCCTCGGTGGTCGTCCAAGGCTGAGCCACGCCGGAGGTCAGCCAGTCAGCACTGCCTCGTGCAGGCGGGCGTTTCCCAGAAGCCCAGCAGGCCCGTGCATCGTGAGCAAGTGCACGTCCTAAAATGAGGACATCATGCTGGAACTGAGCAACAGTGCGTTAGGACTAAGTCTAAAGAGATCTCTAACAAAGAATGAAACTGATGGCAGGACCCCAAAAATCTACCACGAATTTTAAAGCCCACTGGAGCAAAACCCAGGACCTCTAAAGAAATGGCATAATCCATGAAACATTTCCTCCACGATGTCCAGCAGATGATAAAAAATTACTAAATACGTACAACTCAGAACAATAAGACCATAGTCAAACAAACAAAATACCAAACAATAGAAATTGATCTTGATATGACTCAAATATTAACACACAAGGACTGAAAGCAGCTATTCAATAAAATGTGGTAAAGAAAGTAATTTAGAGTCATCAACAGGGACTCTTAACAGAGAAATTAAAATAATAAAAGAGAGCCAAATGGACACTCTGGAGCTGAAAATACATATCTTATAAAAGCTTTGCTGGACGAGCATGGCAGCAGGTGAGAGATGGCAGAAGAGTCACTTGAAGACAGGTCGGTGACATTTAAACTGAAAAACGGAGAGAAAAAAGCTACAGAAACACACCCAGCACAATAATTTACTACAGGGTCATATCAAGCGGATTAATGTGCTTATAACTGGAGTTCTAGAAGAAAAAGCAGAAGGAGAAGGAGGCAGGAAAGTGTTTGAAAAAATTGGTAGTTAAAGGCCAACCAAACAGCTGCTAAGGGCAGCTCCTCGCTGTGCCCCGCACAGGGGGTGCAGGGCACGGCACAGGGGGTGCAGGGCTGGCCCACCCACTCTGGTCACGCAGACTCAAAAGGAGAGGAAGGTAAAACGGTTGGGAGTGAGTCATGTTCTCCGTGAAAATCTCGTTCGGGGGCTGCAATCTAACGTGAGTTCTGTTTCAGCAAAGCGTGGATGAATCCATTTATATGACTGGGAGAGCCTCAGCGGGTCTCCTGTGCACGAGCCCAGCACCGAATGTGCGAGGTACAGTGCACAGCGGAAGCTGTAGATGGAGAGATGAGTTGCTAAAATGTTTTGACACGGAAAACATTTCTTGAATATACCATGCCCCCAAACTTGACTGCCTGCAAACTGCATCGTGCAGAAACCATTGGAAGATGAGTGAGCAAACAATGGTGTGTGTTACACATGGTAAAACAACACGTGATCGATGGCAATATGTGACTACACACACACACACACACACACACAGAACCTTTTGGAGAAACTGTAGCTATTTTTTTCTCACTTGTTATCATAGATACAAATCTTTGAGGTACACATTCTCTATAGAAAACAGCGGGTTACATGTGACTGTTTCATTTCCCTGAAGTTTGCTATGACCATATATTCAATACCCCAACCAAGACCATCTTTCACCTGATGAAATTACCTTCTCTGAATCTATTACAAATATCGATTCTGATGAAACATTTCAATAAATTGTAAAAAAAAAAAAAAGGAAGTTTATAAATTGCAAAAGACAAAGCTTTTTGAAATTCTTAAGCTTCAAAGGATTTCCGTGTCTAGGGCATTTGCATCACTTACAGTCTCGCTCAGCTGCTGCTGCTGTCGGCGTGCGGGGCTCGTCCCGCTGCCACCTCAGCTCAGGCCACCTCGGCCCGCAAAGCTGCGCCTTCGCTCCGCCGCGTTGGCTTCGTCCCGGCCCCCTTTCCCGTGGGACGATGGCGCCTCCCCTCGATGCGGGGAGCGGACGCGCGGCAGTGAAGCGTGTCCCGCTGTTGCTCGCACGCCGGACGGCTTCCTGGCGTTCAGCGTGGGGCCCGTGTCGTCTGCCCAGCACCGGGAGCCGTCGCCTCGTTACGGCCACCGCACAGCACGCGCACCACGCACAGAGGACTTCGACCGGTTGCGCACATCGGCCTACCTCGTGTGAGCGCAGCTTCAGATCCCGGAGTGTTGAACCCCGTGTAGGAGCGGCCTTCCCAGCGTGCCGAGCCAAGAGTGCCGACACCTGCGCGCAGCGGTGGGCGTTCGGAATGAGCCCGACGCCATTTCATTCTGAATCGAGTGAATTTTTCCAAGAGGAGTCACATTAACCAGAGGTACTTAAAAAGGAAATGCGTATTTTAAAAGAAACCTTAACGTGTGATTGGAAGGACGGCGGCTTCCGGTGCGGTGACTGGGGCTTTGAGCGCTCGTCCTGCTTCGGAGCCGGCTCCCACCCCAGTGCGCTGGCGCGACGGCAGAGACAACTTCCGGTCGGAGCCGGCTCCCACTTAAGTGCGCTGGCGCGACGGCAGGGCCGACTTCCGGTCGGAGCCGGCTCCCACCCCCGTGCGCTCGCGCGACGGCAGGGCCGACTTCCGGTCGGAGCCGGCTCCCACCCCCGTGCGCTGGCGCGACGGCAGGGCCGACTTCCGGTCGGAGCCGGCTCCCACCCCCGTGCGCTGGCGCGACGGCAGGGCCGACTTCCGGTCGGAGCCGGCTCCCACCCCAGTGCGCTGGCGCGACGGCAGAGACAACTTCCGGTCGGAGCCGGCTCCCACTTCAGTGCGCTGGCGCGACGGCAGGGCCAACTTCCGGTCGGAGCCGTCTCCCACTTCAGTGCGCTGGCGCGACGGCAGGGCCGACTTCCGGTCGGAGCCGGCTCCCACCTCAGTGCGCTGGCGCGACGGCAGGGCCGACTTCCGGTCGGAGCCGTCTCCCACTTCAGTGCGCTGGCGCGACGGCAGGGCCGACTTCCGGTCGGAGCCGGCTCCCACCCCAGTGCGATGGCGCGACGGCAGAGCCGACTTCCGGTCTTCAGTTTCACAGGCGTGACCGGTGATGGAAGTGTCCCTGCCAAGAAAAAAAAAAAACCTAACCATGAATTTAACGCCACAAAACACGGCGTTTGAGGGTGCTTCCTGGTCACTAGGATGAGACTGTAACAGGCGTTCTTTGACCATATATTTGTCTGTAAATTAAGTTGCTTGTGTTTCACCAATCACTTGTTTCATTTAGCATTCGTCTTTCACGGGTGATTTTCGAAAATTGCAACATAGATTTTAATCGTGGAGGCGATTCTAATAAAATAAAACTATGGGTGTTATTTGTTGGTTTGCTAAATTATGAATTGGATCAATGTTTTTGTCTATTTTAGGGTTTCCATTAGTACATCTACAATGCCTGTTACATAAATGAGGAATCAATGTTTGTTGAATGAATAATTGTTTTGAATAGGCCAACATCTTCTTGTTTGCAACATGAAATTTTATGTGTGTCACAGCCATCACAAAGCTTCTGGGCTTTAGGGAATGCTAGATGCCATCTGCTCCAGTGTTGGTAATACGTATCTCATCTCCAATGCCAACCAGGAGACTGCGGGAAGGTCTGAGTTAGAAAGAATCCTAAGTTCAAACCCAGCTTCATCAAGGAAGGGGTCACGATTGGTTAGTCACGCCTGTTGTGGACACGGGTGTGGAGGCAGCCGCATGAGTGGCAGGCAGGTCCCTAACTACCACGACAGTGGCTTTGAACGCTGCGTGCATTGTGCAGCTGGTTTTCTGTGTTTTTAAGAAGAGGACATCTTTGCTTTCAAGGCCAGCTTTGAAAGTGGAGCAACTAGATAGCAAGCGTGTTGTCAGCTGTTTTTGTCATGGTCAGAAATGGCCTTATGATACGTCTCGTTATCAGAATCAGCGAACGGTCACATTCTTTATCTGTCTGACTTGCACAATATTGTGCGAGGGCTAAGGAAGAAAAATAAGTCTCTGTGGTAAATAGGCTTAACCAAAAAAGGCAAAAAAAAAAAAAGAACCGTTGTAGACTGAAGTCCCCACCCGACGCACACACGGCAGCCGCGGACCTCGCTCGCTGCCCCAGGGGACCACGAGGGGCGCAGAGTTCGGTCCGGGGCCCTGCCCGCCCCGGCTGAAGTCTCAGTGCCCGGACGTGCACTAACTCATCTCAGGGAACACGACAGGTGCCGCGATGCCCCAGCCGACGGCGCAGCGCAGGCCGCGGCCCGAGGCGCGCGCTCCTTGGGCACCGCCGTTCTCCACGACGGGCGATGCGGGACGCGGAGGGCGGGGCGGGCCCGCACGGACGTTTCCGTTTCCGCTGTTGTCTGACGGGCGATCCCCCTGAGCTGCTCCTACAGAGATTTTTCTCAATGATTTTATTTTTGTATTGGATACTTCCTAAATCTCAAAGTGGCAAGACTGAATGCTCAGTGCTTTGTTTAACTCGCCTTTTCACTTGTTTTGAAGGAATGCTTTCAGAAAGGATGCGCGCGTGTAACCGCCACATTCGTACCTCAGCGGTAGCATGACGGCGTGAGTCGTCAAGTCAGACGCGTGTCGCTCATCTTCCATAGCCACGTGTCCTGCGCTTCTTAAAGCATAGCTATGCCGTCTCTTCCCTGGTGACCTCCGTTTTCCCGGCTTGGTCACTGTAGTGACGGGCCCCTGTCCCTGCATGTCACTGCTCTGTGTCCCCCGCAGCCGTGTCCTGTGGGAACCCCGGCACGCCCGCCCACGGCAGGATCGTCAGCAGCGACGGCATCCTGTTCTCCAGCTCCGTCATCTACGCCTGCTGGGACGGCTACCAGACCTCGGGGCTGACCACGCGGCACTGCACGGCCAACGGGACCTGGACCGGCTCGGCTCCCGACTGCACGAGTTAGTGACTGGCCGCCCGGGCACACGCGAGGACCTCGAGATCGGTTTCTAAAGTGTTGTACTGTACTGATTGATATGTAGAGAGAAAAGGGCAGATGAGCGTTTGATATTTTGACTGTGTATTAGATACTTTTAGATATATAGAGATATAGATATATTTTTTTTACTTTCTTATTTATTTGGTCGAAACTACTTAAAACAGCCAGTTGGGCTGGATATTATAAAACTGAGGCAAAAAAAAGAAAAAAAAAAGGTTTGTTGTCTCTGTAGACCACTTTGTCCCCAAGGGAGTAAGAAAGCGCGTTTGGCTGTGGTCGCAGCCTGTGGCTCTGTCCGTAACTTCGTGTGTGACCGATTGCACACCGAGCCTCGTTAGGGACTAGGCGAGGTTGGCAGCCGGCTTCACACAGGCGACAGCCAAGAAAGAGAAATGAGCAATTCCAAACTCACAGCGTCCTGACAGCTGGGCAGTGACGTCGTCAGAGGGCGCTACTACAGTAATAAGTCATAGATTGATCACTTCGAATTCAAGGGAGGGACTTGAATAGGAACCGTGACTAATATGTTTGATGATAACTTTACATTTTCTAATTTTTTCTTGTTTCCCACCTACCAGTTATAAGCTGTGGGGACCCAGGCACGCTGGCCAACGGCGTCCAGTTTGGGGCCGATTTCACCTTCAACAAGACCGTGAGCTACCAGTGCCACCCCGGCTTCATCATGGAGCCGGCCACATCGCCCACCATCCGCTGCACCGAGGACGGCACGTGGAATCACAGCAAGCCCGCCTGCGAAGGTCCGTCGCCTCGCCTCCTGCTCACGCACGGGGAAGGCTGCTGGGTCGTTTTATTTCATTTTCAAGCATTTACGCAGTTCTTCCCCGTGCCAGGAATTCTTATGATTCTTATACCTCATTCGCAAATATAAATCACTTCATTCTCTTAATGGTTTAACCTCAGCATCACCTGTGCACAAACTGGCTCAGAGAGCGTTAGCACGGGAGGGCACGGGGCCCGGCTCAGGCGTAGGAGGGGTTGGGACTGGAGTGGCCACCAGGCCACCCCGAAGTCTGTGCCTTGGACCCCAGTGCTCTCCCTGCCATGTGGACACGTGACCCTGGCGACGTTAAGGCGTGTGGCAGACACGAGGGGTGTGGTCGCAGGGAGCCGAGCCGGGGTGGAGAGAGCAGCTGACCCTCGGTGGTGGCGGAAGTCTGTGGGATTCGAATGCCGAGACTGGAGGTGCCGCAGGAGTGTGGAGACGGTGTGACCAGGCGTGGGGCCCGTCCGACAGACTTTCCTGCAGAGCAGGGCGGCCGGAGCCGGTCTGAGTGCTCGAGCCACGTGGAGGGGTGGGACGAGCCCCTGGAGTGACGGGAGGGGAGCGGGGAGAGCGGGGTGGATGTCGCATGGGACAGGATCTGCAGGGCGAGATGTCAGAGGGCGTGCACAGGCCTGCCTGTCAGCTGGCCCAGAGGGGCAGGCGTGGAGCAGAGACAGGTGGGCTTGACCGCTTCTCAGACGCAACACACAGTGTGGTGTGCAGGCTTCTTGGGACCAGGGACAGATACGATGCCGTGAGGGCCAAGAGTGGGACCAGGAAGTCTCACAGAGCACAGGGACCGTGGTCGGGGTCTCGTGCAGACAGAGCTTGCTGTGCGGCCTACACGCAGTGACCTGCGTGCTCAGGCGTGCGGCTCCCTCCCCTCCGACGGCGCAGGTGTGGGCCACAGCGGTGGCTCCCACGGTGGCAGGGTCATGGCGCGTCCTGTGCCTTCCCCGCCGTGGTCAGTGCTGGCCTGCCACGCAGCAGGCCCTCGGGAAGGCGGAGGCAGCGCGGCCAGCTGCATCCGGGGAGCTCTGGTCCGGGCAGCATGTGGAAGGCGCCCTCACTAGAACAGCCGCTCCCTGCGGCCTCCTGCGTGATTCTCCCGCACGGTCCCCACCCCCTACGGCCCCTGCGTGACCTCCTGTAAGGTCCGTTGCATAAGGATCAACTCCGTGGCCACCAGGCCCCACACAATCCCCTGCACTGTCCTCTGCCTGGTCATCCTCGTCACCCCGTCCACTGTGCCACGTCCTTAATACCCAGGGTCTTTACTCAGCCCACAGCCCTTTTGCACGGACGCATAAGAAACAGCCATTGAGAAAGCAGGTGGACGGACAGGGGCAGCCTGGCTCCACGTGACTGTGCGTGTGACTGCGTGTGACTCGTTTCCGTCCCCATGATGCGGTGAAACATTCGCATGAGAAGCCAGCCGAGCGTCCGTGAGCCTCCCCCTCCCAAGCCCCCACCTTCTATGTCCTCGGCCGCCCCAGCGAACCCCCAGCGTGAAGCCCAGGGACCCTGCGGGCCGTCGGGAAGTCGGGTTTAGGGGGCCCCGCCCGGCACTTGGGCGCAAGGGCGAGCGTGGGAGGCGGCGAGCAGGCCCGCCCCCTGGCATGTGGTCAGGGCAGTGGCCTCGCCAGTGGCCCACACCTGCTGGTCGCGGGCTCCAGGTCTGGCGAGTGCTGGGCGCGGAGCCCCTCTCCGCACAGCGTCTGTTTGCGATGACGCGGGGAACGGAACGGCCCGTGCGGTTTGCAAATCGCATGCTGCCTCTGAACAGCGAAAGGCGCGGACAGCAGAGGCGTTTCCGTCTCTGTGTTCGTTCGAACGCTGGTGCCCGTGGCCTGTGACCAGGTCCTGAGGCGCTGTGTCCTCGGCAGCCACAGGGAAGACGCTGAAGGAGGTGGCCCAGCGCGAGCTCGGCCGCCTTCCTTTGCGGCGTGAGGGAAGGGCGAGGCTGTGGCTTTGCTCTGCTTGTAGGTACTTGACCTGATTAATGAAGAAACGCTGGGGAAAGTTCTAGCCTGTTGATTTGCTGTCTTCACAACGAGCCTTCACGAGGAATGGACTGTGGGCGCCGTCTGTCATGGGGGGCGCAGTGTGAGCGCCGGGCTAACGCACCATCTCCTTTGTCCCCGCAACAGCTGTCCTGTGCGGCCGCCCCCCTCCCGTGCAGAACGGGCAGGTGGAGGGCACAGACTTCCGCTGGGGGTCCAGCGTCAGCTACAGCTGCGCGGCCGGCTACCAGCTCTCCCACCCGGCCATCCTGTCCTGCGAGGGCCACGGGGTGTGGAGGGGCGACGCGCCCCAGTGCCTGGGTGAGTCCTCCATCCTCCGTAGGCTGCGCTCGGGCCCTGGGCACCGGCCGGTGGGGGGCACGGGCCAGCATGGGGGGATGTGGCCCGGTGTGAGGGAACTTAGGCCAGTGTGGGGGACCTGGGCCAGCATGGGGGACCTGGGCCAGCATGGGGACACGGGCCAGCATGGGGGGATGTGGCCCGGTGTGAGGGAACTTGGGCCAGTGTGGGGGACACAGGCCAGTGTGGGAACACGGGCCGGTGTGGGGGACACGGGCCAGCATGGGGGGATGTGGCCCGGTGTGAGGGAACTTGGGCCAGTGTGGGGGACACGGGGCAGTGGGGGACACGGGCCGGTGTGGGGGACACGGGCCACCATGGGAGACACGGGCCGGCGTGGGGGACACGGGCCAGCGTGGGGGACACGGGCCGGCGTGGGGACACGGGCCACCGGGGAGACACGGGCCGGCGTGGGGGACACGGGCCAGCGTGGGGGACACGGGCCGGCGTGGGGGACACGGGCCCCGTGGGAAACACAGGCCGGCATGGGAGACACGGGCCGGCGTGGGGGACACGGGCCGGCGTGGGGGACACGGGCCGGCGTGGGGGCTCTCGGGTCGCGGTCGAGGATCGGGCCTCGTGTCGCTCACACCCACAGTGTAGCATGTGCTGTGTCACACGTGAAACCGCGCTGCCCGGGGGGTCTGGCCTCCGGCCACGCGCTGGCCTGAGTCTCACCCAGAGACCGAGCAGGAGCGGGGCCAGCGCGTCTCCCAGGTGGCCGGCGCGGACACTCAGCGTCCCGGCTTCATCGTGTCGTCTGCAGCCGTGTTCTGCGGGGACCCAGGCACGCCCGCCGAGGGCCACCTCAGTGGCAGAAGCTTCACGTACCGGTCCGAGGTGTCCTTCCAGTGCAGAGCCCCCTTCCTCCTGGTGGGGTCGTCCCGGAGGACCTGCCAGGCGGACGGCACCTGGAGTGGCCTTCAGCCCACCTGCATCGGTAAGCGAAGCCGGCGGCCCGGAGGGGGCTTCGGGATGAGGACCTCTCGCTCGTGAGCCCGAGCATTTCGGGTGCACAGGGAGCGTCCGTAGGTAATTCTCCCGGCCACCTGCTCTGAGCCGTGCAGGTGCGTTGCACGTTCAAGGCAGAGGTCTGCAGAAATCGCCCCTAGACGTGTTCTCTCGCACGACGGCTTCATGCCCTGTGCACGCCCCCTGACGGCTGCGTTGCTGCACATGTCACCACTGCCATTCTCCAACGTGGCCACCACTGGCGAGGCAGCCGGGCGTGTCTCCCTCCACGCCCGCCTCTCACGCACCAGTGTGGTCCCCATGGGACCATCTGTGCCCTTAGTGGTAGAAAAATCACCTCGGACACTTCTGCTCCAGTGACCTTAGGATGTGGGAATGAAACTTGCGACTCAGGAGGGACTTTCTCTGAGCTGAACCCCTCGATTTTACAGCAGATCTGTGCCTCGCAGACGGGTTCTGGTAGACATTAATCTGCCAACAGCGTTAGTGGCACAGACACCAGAGCCCGTGACTGTCCACTCAGCAACGTCCGCTCGCTGCCCCCAGCTGCACCGGGCACATCTGCAGCAGACAACCGATGGCTTCTAGTCCCGGGTGTTGTCTGCAAAACTGAACGACGTCTGCTTAAAACAGAGACCCAGTGGGGACGATTCCCCTGAGGCATGGCCTTTTCTAATCGCAGAAACTCTCGCTGCCGTTTGACTCAGACTCGTGCTGTGTGGCTGTCCCTGTACCAAACCTTCTCCCCCGATAGGTTAGTTGCTTTTGAAAACAAAGTTTTTTGAAAGTCACTATTTCATCTTCGCACGCGCAGCTGAAGAGCATCAGGTAACGCACTGGGGTGCTCCCGGGTCCCCCGCATCCCACATTCGGGGTGTCCCCACTGGCCTGGCATATGCCTCATTCTCAAAGCAGTAAATCTGTTTCCTCGGTTTTGAGGAAAATTAATTCGAGAGAAGTGAGTGATGTCCTGAACGACCAAAGGAGATGACCATTAATCAAATCCTTAAAAAAACAAAGGATCGTAATAGGTGCTCATTGAAAATAGCATGTTATCAGCCAAACAACATAATATGTCATTAGAGAAAAAG
This sequence comes from Eonycteris spelaea, assembly GCA_003508835.1. Lineage (NCBI taxonomy): Eukaryota > Metazoa > Chordata > Mammalia > Chiroptera > Pteropodidae > Eonycteris > Eonycteris spelaea. Next base: position 800,696 of record PUFA01000002.1, on the reverse strand, counting down.
CTAAACCCGGGAGTGGGTGAGAGTGTGCTTACTCCGATACGGAAAATAGCACGCGGAGTGATGTGGCGTGTAGCAGAGCGATGAAGATCAGTCCCTAAAACGATGTCTGCAAAGGCGAGAGTAACGTTTAATGTTTAACTCTTATGCAGAAACATTGGTCAAGACAATTTTCTCAGTGACGTAAGACGCTTTAGTAAAAATGTCAGGATTCCTGTAAAAAGCTTACCTGGTGCTCTGCTCTCTCTTTCCAACCGTGAACTTCAGACCCTGCTCACAACAGCTGCCCGGACCCCGGCACCCCGCACTTTGGGACGCAGAACAGCTCGAGAGGATACGAGGTATCGTGCTCTTGCTTCACTGCGCTTTCCCGTGAGTGTGAAATGTCTGGTTTCATGTCCGCTTCATGTCGCATTGGCCCCGATGACATTCATTCAGGGAGGATTCCTGCACGGTGCTTTAACTATCAGAACTGAGGTAGCTGCTATCTTAGTTCACATGCTAGTTCACATTTCTACTGGAAAGCGGGCATAATTTTATATTTCTTGTCTGACGAACTGACCATTCTCAAGTTGGGGTGACTTGTCACAGAATAGTTACACAGAATTAGACCCATTTAGCAACCTGATGTAATGGGAATGAAATCCTAGAGACTACATTTGAGCCCTTCGGGCTGACTCCTTTGAGCTGCGTCTTCTCCACGTGACCTCGTCAAGCTCCGTGACGACCCACAGACTCGGCATCACTTCCAAACAGTCATTTGACTTTTTAAGTGAAAAGGGCATCAACGCTTCAGGAAATATTGGAGGAATTGCTAAAAATGGAAAAAATGCATCTTGAAATAAAGTGTTCCAAGCATCGCGGGTGACCCGGTGAGCGCAGGGCTGTCTGGCGGCCTCCTCCGGAGCCGGAGTCAATGCACACCTGTCCCTTAGAATGAAGGTCCGGTCTTCAGCCACTTCTCCCCGTCTCCCCCGAGACCCGAAACGTTCTGTCCGATTGGCTGTGACACGTTGGCTGCCCCCTGACAGCCTTCTGAGCCTGGGCAGGGGACATCCCCACAGGTACCCTGTGGGTTAAACCGAGCTGGCCCTGAGCCTCAGGGACACGCTGCTCGCACGGGGACAACGGGGTGCAGGGACACCGGAGCACCGTGGCCGGGTGTCGCTCTTGCTGACTCCCCGTCAGATCCCAGCTCTGCTCAGCCCATTGGGCGTCAGATGTGCTCTGCTGGGTCCTGGAACACCCCTGCAGTGCACCTCAGGGAGCTGTGGGTGGACGCACCCCTCCGGCCCCTGTGCCGCCATCTGACGACACTCATGTGGATAACGGGTTGCGCCCCAAGCGAGACTTACTGATAATTCACAGACGCAGGCGCCAGCGCTCAGGAGCTGGCCGCGGCCTGCAGGGAGCCGCCTCGCAGGCTGCTCCCTCCATCAGGACAGGCACGTGGCACACGTCCCGAATGCAGCCGCTGGAGTCCGTTTGTGTTCGTCAACACCGTTGGCTGAAACCTGCTCGGGCAGAGCAGGACACTTCTGTCTGGGGCGCCCGCTATCCCAGGATGTCGGTCACGCATTTTAAGTGGCCGGCTCCGTCTCCTGCCGGCAGGTCCCAGAGGCTGCGGGTCAGTTTACAGTAACCAGTGTCCATTGTCCGGGCACATCCTGCCACGAACATTTTCCTGAAGACGCTGCATTCTCTTCCGGCCAGTGAACGGGAGGCGTCCTGGTTGTCCTACGGCTCGGCCACGTCCCTTGTGCGCCAGGAGGCCGGCCGGGTTCACGGACGCCCGGCCCGTCCGGCAGAGGCGTCCCTGGTGTCGGGGGTGCACCTGCACCCACCCATCTTCGAATCTCAAATTAATTATCATTTGAGTTTAGAGAAATTTGATTTTAAAAAATGATTTCCAGTCTCGCTCTCAGGGGCCAGTCCTGAGAGGCGGCCACTTCTCATCCCTGTCCAGGCAGCACCTGTCACCCTGTGTTTCTCCGAGGTTATTATGCCTCCCTGAACCCCAGTGACAGAGCTGTGGTCCACCCGGCGAGGGGACACCTGAGAGGCCCTCAGGCCCTGTCTGTGAGGACTTAGAGTTCTGAGAAGTCCACAGCAGGCTGTGACTTGTCACCTAGACCTTAGGAACCCATGAGGCCACACAGCTGCAGAGCTGCCCCCAGCCACCTTCCTGGCCTGACTTCTCTGTCCCTTCCGCCCCCAGAGCCCAGCCTGCCATTGCTGGTGTGGACGGCCCCAGGGGTCTCAGGTGCTGCCCTCACAGGACCACGCACCCTCTCACAGGGGCAGACTGACCACTGCGCACCACCCCGAGGCCCTGCCAGTCCCGTTAAGGGGCAGAGAGCCAGGATGCCCAGGCTCAGGGGCGGGCAGCGCCGGCCCAGAGCAGACGTGAGGGAAGCCCTGGGGAGGGTCAGGAGGCCTGTGGCAGCCGGGCACCATTAGCGATGACAGCCCGCACAGCTGGGCGGCAGAGGACAGGAGGAGCATGGGAGGGACCCATGGGGGTGTGGGACTGGCCTGTCCCCCCCAGAGGGCGCAGGACGGAATCCCACTACTCTGGAGGTCCCGTGGGCGTGGCGGGAAGGCGGGGCAGGAAACCGGGGGGGGGGGATGGGGGACGGGGGGCGGGGTCTGGGGGGGACAGGGGTGGCGGGGGGTAGGATCCCGGAGCGAGGCGGGAAGGCGCCAGCCAAGCGCGCGTTCTTCCCGGAGAACCGCCCGGTGCTGCGGCCGGACCTGGGCGCCGGCAGGAGGGGCCAGCGAGGTCACGCCGATGCCCGGCCACGCTCCGAACGCGCACGACAGCAGCGTGCGCAGGGGTGGCGGTGTCCCCGCGGGGGTGGCGGTGTCCTCACGTGGGGTCACAGGGTCCATGCACGGGGTCGCACGTGGGCTAACGTTGTCCCCGTGTGGGGGTGGCGGCGTCCCCCGGCGGGGTCGCACGCCGGCTGCAGCCCTGACGCCCCGCCCCCCCCCCCCCCGCAGGTGGGCAGCACCGTGTTCTTCCGCTGCAGGAAAGGCTACCACGTGCAGGGCCCCACGACCCGGACCTGCCTGGCGAACCTCACGTGGAGCGGCGCGCGGACCGAGTGTGTCCGTGAGTGACAGCTGGGCAGCAGCCGGGGACCCCGGGCGCCCGGGAGGTGCTGGCTTCCGGGGGCAACGGGAGGAACCTCCCTACTTGGGGTGACTGTTTGAATCCCCTAAGCCAGGCTTCCAGAGGTTTGGTTCCCCCAACCAGCAGCGTCACCCCCTGGAGCTGGGAGCTGCGAATTCCAGGAGGGACAGGGACTGGCAGTGGTCACCGCCCCGTGACCGAGGCCCCGAGAAGCGGCCGGGCTGCGGGGGGCGGGTCAGCGTTCAGCAGACCTGCGGCCCTCTGCTCTGTGCGTGGGATGCCCAGGGGGCCTGGGTCACCGAGACCTCCGTGCAGGGACAGAAATGTTTAAAAGGCGGCCCTTGAAGGCCACACGGGTTCGCCAGTCACGTAGTTCCTTAGGATCACATTTTGTTTTGACTTGATCATGAGAATGAGGAGAAATGTTGGATGATTAAGTCAAGTTTTCATCCTGTATCAACTTACGTACACCGTGAGAATGTAAAAACAGTAGAATGTGATGAAAAATTATTTTAATAGTATATAAAATGTGACTTTTTGGTCCATCAGTATTATATCTATTTATTTCAAAGCTAGATTCTCAGCTGAAAATCTGTACTCAAATTATGTATGTGGATATTATGTACACATACACAGCTCTGCATATGTATATGCGTGTGCGTAGCTTGCTAGTATCAGTTTTTCATCATGTTGAAAGTTTGCTGAAGTACAGAATATTAGGAAACTTAAAATGATTGCATGCATAATTTTAATACTGTGAACATATTTTATAATTATCTGCCAAGTCCTATACTTGAGACATATATGTGAACTTTATAAAGAATGAGAAGTTATTTGAGATCTAAACATTACAATCTTATGTATTTCTAAATTATATATTTAAAAAAATAAGAATCTGTAATTCAATTACTAAAAGCACATCAAGTTGTTACCAAAATTGATTATTCATTTAACTGAACAGTAAATTTGCTAGTTGCCATCAGACAAAAACCAGGGCATATTTTTAAATCTGCGGTCTGTGTGTGTTTAGCTTGTAGGACCAGTCTTTTTAGGAAATGTAACGTTTATCTTAACAGTATATCAGAAGTGATCTACTTCAAAGCTGTGGTTTCGGTTCCAAATTTCTGTGCATATTAATCACACACACACGGATAGAGGGAGAGAGAGAGAGAGGAGGAGGAGGAGGGGGAGAGAGGAGAGAGGAGGAGGGAGAGAGGAGAGTGAGCCACCCGATTGATACCAGGCTGCGTTCTGTCTAAAGGTGCAAAGACTCTGCAGTATTGGTGATATTTAAATCTACCATATTCACACTTTAAAATGTAAAGTAACTATAGTCATTTCCACTTTTTTCTTTGGATACATATGTTAAGTTTCTAATGAACAAAGTTTCAGTATTTCCTAATGGATAAATACCGTTTCAGCCCACGCCTGCAGACAGCCAGAAACGCCAGCCCACGCCGATGTGCGAGCCATCGACCTGCCTGCCTTCGGCTATACCTTGGTATACACCTGCCATCCGGGGTTCTTCCTGGCAGGTGGATCTGAGCACAGGACGTGTAAAGCAGATATGAAATGGACAGGAAAACCCCCTGTCTGTAAAAGTAAGTCACCGTGAGGAAGTGAAAACGTACTCCCACTGAGCAAAGATGAACGCAAACTGCCCGTCAGGCGAGTTTCCCCGTCGGACCCAGTAGTAAACAGCCTCGTGGAGTGGTGTCAGTCACCCCGACTCTACCCGTGCTTGCCGTGCGTGAGCCGTGTGTGAGCTGTGTGTGAGCATGTGCAGGAAGTGTTCAGTACAGTGGAGGCACAGGCCCAGGGGACATGTGGATGTTATATTTGCTAATCACAGTTTAAGCCAAGAAGAAAAGCTATTTGTTGGAGAAAAAAGCATTACGAGTTAGTTAAAAGAAAAAATGATATTCAATACATTTTTGGAAAATGTTTTTTTTAAAGAAAATAGGCAAACATCACCAAGTATTGGTGCGTATTAAATTAAACTTATTTTTAAGGCCACAGGCTGTTTGGTGGTGGGGTGTAAGTTTACATGTTCCTGACATCAGTTCCCCTTTTAAAAATTACAAAAGCAGTTGATGTGGAAACGATGCACTAATTACTCACAAATCTGTGCATTCACAAGTGAGAGTAATAACTCTGGGTCAGGTGTGGTGGTAGCTGACCTTCGGCTTCCCCACCACACGCCGATTACACACTCATTGAGTGCCGGATGCCACAGACCCAGACTCCAGAGCTTAAGAAAGTCCATGACTGCAGCTGCGCTTCCCGGCACTTATTCACAGTTCTCGAGTTAAGAATTTCTAAGGCACTTATATTTTCCTGGCCCTTTTCTATCAGGAAAAAAAACAAACTGACTTTTTAAAAAGATAGTTTATAGTTTAATACAAGCTAAGAGGTTACGAGGTAACCCTAACTCGGTAGACCGAATCAGACCTCCGCAGGGAGCTGATGTGGCGTGCTCCGTATTAACCCGTGTGCTTGCTGATGTGGGTGGGGACTCGGGAAATTAAGGTTCTGAAACCTTAGTTATTTTGCATAGTGCCTGTCACTTGGGGGCAGCCCCTCCCAAACGGGAGTCCGAAAGTGGACAGAAACCACCCTCATTTGCAAGGCTCTCTGTTGTAGCACACCCCAGGGACACACACACGTCACCCCAATTCTCTCCGTGAGACTCAGCTTTCCCACAGACACCAAGGCTGTGCCGCCGTGAATACACGGGTGTAAGTGGACGTGTCCGAGATACTCAGATTTTGCACATTCAGGAAACCTGGAGAAAGGAAAACTGCTTCGATCTGACATTTTTTCAAACTTACTCAAAAACAAATGATTTTGAAGTTGATAATTTGTCTTTTTACTTGTAGGTAAAGGAGTGAGAGAAGTTAATGAAACAGTTACTAAAACGCCAGGTTTGTATACCAGCACAGCCATAGATTCAAACCCCATACAGCGATTTGTCCTTCGCTCTGCTCTCCAGTGAAATTGATTTGACGTGCAAATTCCTGATTCCTTTAGTCCATGACAAGTTAATGCTTCAGTTACTGAAAACACCAGGCCTGTGTGGAGTTCTGTTTCTTTCGTATCAGTGGTTTGTAAATGGGGTAACAGTATTTAAAAAGATGCCCTCAGCATAATCACACACGGTGTCGTTCAGAGGTGCCGTAGGCCTTTCGCAGGCAGAGCGGACACACAGCGTTGGTGACAGACTGTGGTATAATGGAGAGCCTTATAAAGAGGGTTGCCAGCCTTTCCTCCAGCCGAGCAATCGCACATGGTGGCAGAGTGAGGCTTTGCGACAGCACAGCTGTTGGTGTGAGCGGCCCGGCTATGGAGCCGCCTGTCCTCCGGGCACCTCGGTGACCCAGGCATCCCCTGCCTCTTGCGGTGTGAAGTCTCGCTCTCTGTTGTTCGTGGCCAGGTGCATGATCCAGCAAATCAGAGGCAGGCCTGTTCCCCAAGGGGGGTGTCCGTCATTCCCGAGCAGCCGGCATGTCGCGTCTGTGTCGTACCTGTGGGGAACACCTCAACGAGGCAGTGTACCCCCAAAGCATAATTAGTCCGGCTTTTTAACGGAAAGGGGAAGCACGTGTTCAGAGACGCAGCTGCTTCCCTAGTGTCCTCCTCATCGGGTTTCAGCGCTGGCGTCAGACCCACAGCTCCACCCTCGAGTCGCATGTGGAGTCTCTGTGATGCCATCGTAAGTCACGTGCTGTTACACGTCGAGTTCTCAGACAGGGCAAAATGTCAGGATTACGGAATTTCTCCGAGGTACGCCGTGACTATAAAAACGACTTTTCTTTTAAACCGTCCTGGACCGTTCGAAGTAGATGTCATTTACGAACCAAACACGGACATCAGTACCCCTCACCAGGCGGCACTGCCGCCGTGGGGGGGGGGGGGGGGGTCCTCTGCTTTCCTCCGCTTGCTTTTCGTTTAGGCTCGCCGCGTCCCCTCCCACGGGGGCGCGCACGGCCACTGCTCGTTGTGCTCCACTGCCAACTGCCAGCCGCGATCTCAGCACGTTCCGGAGACAGAGCGGCCGCTTCTCAGACACCGGCTCTGCCATCGCCTGGGCGTGCCCCCCGCGTGTGGGCAGGTGGCGTGACAGCCCAGAGAGCCCGCGCTGGGCGACGCCGTCTGCTTAGCGGCCGCCGCCGCCGTGTTGCCGTAAAGTCTGCCGTAAAGTCTGCCGTAAAGCGAAGGGAAGCGCATCGCTCGGGGCTCCCTGATTGAAACCCGCCCGTGCGCGATGTCAGTTATCACTAAGCGAGCGTCTCAGCTGCTGCAGCGCTGTCTCAGTTGGACCGAATTTCTTTTTTTTTTTTTTTAATTGTGATTATTAGGAAGTCAGTCCCACTCACAGCCTGCGAGGCGACTGCATCCTGCTCCGGTTTCTCTCTGTCGCTGGGGTGCGTTATAGGTGTGGCCTGTCCGGGTTGACAGGAAGAGGCCCAACTGGACAATCGAAAAGAGAAGCATGAACATAGGCACAATATCTTTGTGTCCTGGTCATGTGTCGCCAAAAGTGGGTTTGCTGAAAAGGCCGTGTAGGGAGGAGGGCGTCTTCACTTCTGCCTCCGAGGCCAACAGCGTCCCGGCGCCGTCTGCCCTCAGGGGCTCGTCCGCCGAGCCCGCCAGGCCCCTCCGGAGGCGGGGGCCACGGAGACCGGCGGGGTCGACCACACGGCAGGCATCCACTGCCCTGTGGACATGTCTGAGTTACGAACACGGCAAAATATTCTACCATGTATTTGCGGAAATTTGAGAAAAAAAGTATAATTTTCCCATGACCAGTAAAAACCGGAGAGACTGGTCAGTAACATGGGCGAGCGCCGCTGTCCCAGGCCGGCGTCCGCGCTGTCAGGACCTCGGTCCCCGAGGCCTCAGCCTCGCGCATGCGCGTGACGCCCTCTCATCTCCGACCTCTGGAACACGCTTCACAAGGAGACTGAAGTGGAGGGAGGGAGGGAGGGCGAGACGCGTGGCAGCTGTAAGATCGAGGCCTTGGCAAATGAAGCCCATTGGTGTGAGTGGGCCGGGCGGGCCGAGCCCAAGCGGGGCCGTGAGACGCGAGGCTTCCAGGCCGCGAGGGTCCTGACGGATCCAGGCAGCCGTACCCCCAGCCGCAGCCCGAGCCTCCCCGAAGCGCCCGCAGCGGTGCCCGGCTCGGGGCGGCGGGGTCCTCCTCGAGCGCAGCGACGCGCCGCGGTGCCGCGGGGCCAGTGCAGCGCGCACCAGGCTCAGGCCTGCTGACGCCACTGCACTTGGCCATCTGAAGCCTCTTCCCAGCGCGGCGACACGCGTGTGCCTGCGTCTCACGGGGACCCGCGTCCCGGCCCCGCTGGTTTGGCACCTGCCGCCGAAGGCGGGGCTGGCGGGCGCCCTCGCCCGTCGTGGGCAGCGCGAGACGCCTCCGCGCGCCAGCCCGCCTGTCGCGTTTTCACACGTCCCAGCCTGTGGCCCCGTGCGTGCCCACGCGCGTCTGCTTTCCTCCCCACAGTTCCTTCAGACGTGTTCTTCATCAACTCGGTGTGGAAGGGGTATTACGAGTATTTAGGGAAAAGACAGCCCGCGACCCTAACCGTCGACTGGTTCAACGCGACGAGCAGCAAGGTGAACGCGACCTTCACGGAGGGCCCTCGGGTGGAGCTGAAGTTGACAGGTAGGTCCCGAGCCCTGCAAGCAAGGCGCCCCGCGCCCGGAGAGCTTGTCCCTGTCGTGTAGGCTCCACGTGTGTGCGTGTCGGCTCCTGTAGATAACTGTGCCACGTGTCACGTGCTCATTCCGAAGGTCACAAAACAAAACCAGCACAAAACAGCGAGTTAATTTGCTCAAGCTAATGCACATAACGTATTAAGTCAAGGATGTGAGATTTATGTCCAGATAGGTGGTCTCCGAAGCGTGTTCTCTGATACATATTTTTAACCCTAAATCTAACCTTAGATGTCTCTTTTTTTTAACTCATTTGTTTCTGTTGAGCTGTTTTTTGTTTGGTTTGCTTTGCTTTGGTTTGGTTTTGGTCATCCCATGGTTACTAAATAACACAGCTCTGATTTATAGGCCAAATGCTATTTAAGTACTTGAAACATTTTGTCTTTTTTATTCTTACATCAACCCTGTGATGTAAGCATTCTTATTAAACATTTTTTTATCCTGACTGAAAAAGAGAGAGACATTCAGGGTCCTTCCTGAGGTGAGTCGGCAGTGGCAGGATCTGGACCCAGCAAACAGAACTTCGCTGTTGGGAATCTGAAGCCCCACCCCACACTCACACCCCGTAACCCATAGACTCGCCTTCCCAACTAAACCTAGTGTCTCCTTTATTTAAATTCCTCTCACTCCTACAACTATGCGTCCTTTTTCACAGACTAACTCCTGAGTTTCGGACTCGGCCTGAGCCGTCAACAAGTCCGTGGGTCTGAAAACCATGGACCCCAAAATGGCAGTCACTGTCACAGGATTAGCCTTTAAAAAACAGGATAGTGTGTCATGTGCTCCCCCACCCCTCAGACCTCACCCTAAGCCCCCGCCTGTGGGAAAACGTCTAAACCCAGGGCACGCGCTGGGTTTAGGAAAAGCAGTGTCTGGTGGATCTGCAAAGGCAGGGGCTGGTAGTTACCCACCGCCCCACCCCCGCGAGCATGTGAGTGGCCAGACCAGGTGCTGGGCTCCAGGCGCGTGTCAGGAGAAATGAGAAACTGTTCCAATCTTCAGATCCCTTGGTTTCACCAACTGCATTGGACGGTATTTCTCTTCATGGAGTTTGGACTTTTTTCTCCCAAAGAAGATGCTCAATGTTATTCGGGGGCATCCGGTCTCCCTGAGTAGGCCTGGGGGGGGGGGTCTCAAGTGTGCAGTTCCAAGGACCTTGCCTGCAGCTCCCGTCGGGGGCTAGAGGGTGGGGGGTACTTAGCCTGTAGGAGCGACACCCAGGGCACCACTGTTCTGTGGGGCGCTCCTGTTTGTCTGCCTGAAAAGGCAAGGTAGTAAATATACGCTGTTCCCTCCACCTACAGCTTGTAGAACTGGGGTTCAGAGCCTTAGAGGCTAAATCAGATGCCGAAAACGCAGAGCGGCAGGCGGTGGAAACAGGCGCCGGCCCAGGCCGGCGTCCCCAGGCCACCCCGCTCCTTGTGGGTCGCTGAGCGCTGGCTGCTCGCCCACCCCGCGAGCTCTGTGCACCCACCGTGTCAGGCTCGCATCTCTAATTTGAGCCGGGGGTCCACTGCTGCGTGCCCTGAGACCAGCGCCGTCCCTGCTGTGGAAGCCGCCTCGACACGGAGGCCTCTGGTCCCAGGACCCGTTCACATCCGTCTCCTGCTGCGGGCAGGAAACCGCCAGGGGCCACAGACGGTCCGCCACGCGCGCCAGCCGTGGCCCGCCGGGCGGGGCCTAGAGCGCGCGCCGCAGCCGCGGCCCCGGGGCCCGGCGTGCGTGGGTCCGCCGTGCCGGCCAGGGCAGCATAAAGGTGGAAGTGACCTTCGGAAGCGGCTGGTCCTGCGCTCACGGTCATAGTTCGTTTTCCTACATTGTCCTGTCCTCAAGTGCGTAACTATAAGTCAAAGGTCAATACAGCTGCGTGCCCGTTACTTTTATTCTTTTTTGGGGAAAAAGACGTGAAGTGGATGATGACACCCATTTAAGATACAAAGGACTTTAATAAGAAGTGATTTTAAGGAAAAACGGGCCAAAGTTAGAACCAAGTTAAAAACCCCTCCCCTCACGACGGCATCGCCCCCTGCACTGCCCCGGCTGGCTCTGACGCCGCCACCGCGCGGTGACAGGCTCTGCCCTCTCCGCAGGCGTGTACAGAAGGGAGGAGGCCCACCTGCTCCTGAAGGCTTTTCAGATCAGAGGCTCCGTGGACGTTTTCGTCAGCAAGTTTGAAAACGACAACTGGGGCCTCGACGGCTACGTGAGTACTGCGTGTGAGGCCGGTCACACGCTCGGGCTCGGGGGCCTGTCTATGCCGAGGGAGGCGTGGTGTCCCCAAAGGGCCGCGTGTGTCAGAGCTGGGAGCGCAGCGGGCCTTCCCTCAGCAGCGCGGCCCCGCCCGCGGCAGCGAGGCCCCGCCCATGGCATTGTGGCCCCGCCCATGGCATTGTGGCCCGCCCACAGCAGTGTGGCCCCGCCCCGGCAGCGAGGCCCCACCCCCAGCAACAGCCCCTCCCCCACATCACGGCCCCTCCCCATTGTATGGCAGCGAAACCCTGTCACATTCGTCTATCACTGCAGGGGACGCGCCGAGAGCTTAGACACACGCTCTGTGCTTGCCGATGCCACGCTGATCATTCTGGGAAAAAACATTCCTAGAAAAACAGGAGATTTAAGGCACTCCCTTTAATACCCTGCCTTGCAAGGTGACCATTTGCACCCAAAGCCATTAACTGACTCAGTGTGGAGCGCCTCAGGTGACACTCACTGGCCAGTAGCGGTGACACAAAGTGAGTGTTCTGTGACGTGGGTCACGTATGCATTCACGTGCTCAGCCCCCTTCACAGAGGCAGTAAACTGTGACTGTCATCGATTCCCTGCCATTTCTGAGATCAGAGCGGGAGAGTGCACATCTATGGCGGTTGCTCCCGTCTGTTTTCAGTTTTTGCCTGTGAACGTGTCACTGAAGGGCATGGCGAAGGTGACATCTTTGATTTGTAATATCTAAGTAGGAACATGACAGCGCCATTAGGAGAGACGAGGATGCCACCCCCGTGTCACACGCTGTTTTCCTCCCCTGCTCAGGTCTCCTCAGGACTCGGGCAGGGAGGGCTCACGTTCCACGGGGACGTGCATGGACGAGACTTCGGGAGGTTCAAGCTGGAGAGCAAGGTAAGCAGCCCGCGCCCCGCGCTCACGGCGCTGTCCGCTGGGCCGCGGGTCACCGGGCGGGGCGGACCCGGAGGAAACGGGAGAGACCGACGTGCTACAGCGGATGGAAAATGCAAAGCAGAAAAGCTCTGTTCAGGGGCAAAGAAGGCGGCACGAAGCCGCAAAAGTGCCAGAAACAGGCCCCCCTGGAATGTCTGTCCTTATTGCCCAGAGACATGGTAGAAGTGCGGGAACAATGGAAGGACGACTCAAAGAATTAAGCAAACGGTTACCCTAAGAAAGTGGTAAGTAAGCAGTTAGAAGGGGCCAGCAAGCCATGAGAAGAGCTTCCATTTCAAAAATACGTGCTGTGGACACACAGATAGATCGCTGTGAGTTACCAAAATGTCAAAGATTTTTTTAACTTACTGAAGTGACATCGTTTGATACAATTATATAGGTTTTAAGTGTGCAGGTCCATAATACACAATCTGTATATCGCATAGTGTGTGTTCATCACCCAAAGTCAAATGCATATTTCTACCATCCACCTCAAATCATTTCTTAAAAACCTTTAACATTTTTAAAATGTCAAAGCTTTTAAATGTTAGAGGATTTTTTAAAAGTGGTCTGGGCTGCGTGGTAGAAACAGGCACTGTGGCTGCTGTCTGGGTGGATATGCGTATAATTTGGCAATGCTCTCCTAATAGTTTTATCTCTGGAAGTTTTAATCAGACAAATGTGAAAATTGTTTCTTGCCTATTCAGGTATGCCTAAAAGAGGACTGTTTTTAATAGATGAAATTAGAAATGATCTCTGCATTCATCCAACACATCCACCCTAGAGAAATTGCTTAAATGAACACTTTTATGCTATGTGTTAAATAGAAAACGATTTAGTTTTTATATTTATTAAAGGAATGGGGATTATTATTGAGGTGGAAAGAGGTTCCTGATTTATAGCCAAGAAAAAATGTACTAGAGACATACAGACGGACAGAAGGTGGTCAGATGCCGCCTCTGTGCTCTCTCTGGAAAACACCTGAGACCATCACACAGCGGGGTCTCAGCTCGGCCTGTGCCTGCTGCGCAGTCTGGGCAAGTGAGCGCCCACGGGCGCCTGTCTCCTCATGGGCCATCTCGTCTCGCTGGAGGAGCCAGGTCCGCGTCGTCGTGAGGGGCAGGGCGGGGGAGGGAGGGCCGGCCTGGGTTCCCGCCCACCGCAGCTCATCCCAGACCAGTCTCTGTCACTCACGGCCAGCAGCAGAGAAGACGCGTCTGGTGATGAGGCCGGCACACCGCTGCTGCCCAGCAGGCTGGGCTGCTCGTGCGTGTTCCTGGAGCACTGTTAACATGTTAACTTATGAGAAGGATAAGCCACACGGGTGTGGGTACCAGAGCTGCCTTTCAAAAGGACACGGGTGCGATGTTTTGTGATCACTGTTGACGAATTCGCTTCATAAGGCTTGTCAAGGTGAAGGATGCCAAAGGAAACGCCTACAACCGGTATCATCATCCTGAAAGAGCCCTGGCTCAAAACGAGTGATTAAGCATGAAGTGCTCTAACTCCTCCGTGCTCAGCTCGGTGCGTCCGCGTGGGAGAGCGTGAACCCACAGTGCCAGCATTGCGCGCTGGGTCGCAGTGCGGGAGGTGATGAGACAGCAGACACATTAGATCAGCACTGAGAAGGGGATGCTTTCTCTCACCCGAACCGAACCGTCGTGGTTTGCCACCCCTCGGCACACTCTCTGGCGGTCCCGGCCAGGGGGCTGTGCGGGGCTCTCTGGGCTCACTTCGAGCTGGCGCTTCGCTGTCGCGGGTGTTCTTCGAGCGCCCCACTTCTTTTTGATCTAAGAAAATGCCAGCTTGCTTTAGCAGGCAGTCTTTAGTCTCAGGTGGCGATGAGCTGGTTGTCAGGAAAACCCGTGTGCCTCCCGAAATAATTTGTATCACAAGGAAGTCCCCCATTCAACTAATTAGAGAAGTTTATGTTTAAGTAATGATGCAAAAACAAGCATTCATGTAAGACTTATGGCTAAAACCGACTTTTACAGATAAAAATAAACCTCTTAAATGTCAGTAGATAAACTGGAAAAAACTGATTATCATTTAACAGATACTAAACCAACTTAGTTTGAAAGACAGCTCTGAAGCAGAAATGTGCGCAAGAACCTGGACAATAAGTGGAATCCCCATCCCCCACCCGGACACACACATATGCACACACACAGAGTGGGAGGAGGCATGTGCAAGTCATGTCTCTGATAAGACCTGTGTCTAGAATATGTAAAGCCCTTTTGGCTCAATAATATAATATAACTTTTAAGTTTTTATGTAAAAAGTCAAGGATTTCTATTTAAAAGGCTATGTAATATTTTTAACATTTGATCGCCTCTTGCATCTGTGTTTGTAAAAAGAAACGAAACAGGTTTCTCTTTATGTATAACGTTCCGTAAGCTCTGGGAACATACTCCTAAGCCCAGCAGACGGTGACCCGTCATTGGTCATCGCACACGGGCGTTGAGTGAGTGCTCGCGTTAAGCCACGTGCTGTGTTTCTAAACCGTGTTTTATGAGTAAACTCTTCAGAACAAACTTCCTCAGTTGGCAGGAACCACTTAACAGATGCTTTCTGGGGGGATTTCCGACCTTCGCATGTCTCCCACAGCCGGGCCGGGCTCGCCCCTCGGGCGGTGGGGACACTCAGGCGATCACGGCTCTGTCGTGGTGTTTGGGGTCCTACGTCCACCTCCGCTCCTCGTGGACGGGAGTCACGGTTTACCGTTCTTCCGCACTGTCACAGAAACAGGTGCATGACATCGAGCGCACACGCTACTTTCGGGCAGTTCTACACTCCGCGGTGACTTTTGGAAGCTACCTTAAGGGTAGCTCAGGCTGTGCTCACGTCCTCGCGTGGAGGATGTCCTGGGCGCACACAGCCCGGGCGCCCTTAGTGGTGGCCGCGGCTCGTGCCGTGCTGGGGCCTGCGCCCGGGCACGGGCACCATGACGGGCCCGAGCAGGCCGCAGGGCCGGCCTCGCAGAGCGCTGCCGAGCGCCCCTGAGGGGCGTCGGGCTCGTGCGTCCGCGTCGTCAGGGCGGACGCGAGCCCTGGAAAGGCCGTGCCCCCGCGGCCCGCGGCTCTGCGGCTCCTGCTCCCTGCGGAGCCCGGGCTCCTCCACGAGGCGCGCGACGCACGGCCGCGGCGACCGCGGTGACCGCCCCTCCTCTCCCTCTTGCAGAGCCCTCGCGCCCCGGCCGCGACCCCGCTCAGCAGCCTCACGGCACGAGCAGCGGCTCCGTCGCGGCCGCCATCCTGGTCCCGTTCTTCGCCTGATCCTGTCGGGGTTCGTGTTCCACCTCTACAAGCACAGGTGCGTGGGGAGCGCCGCGCGCGCGGGAGTCGGGGCGGGGAGTCGGGGCTGGGTGCGCGCACGCGCCTGGGCCCGCCCGCTGCAGCGCGCACCGCCGGGCCCTCCGCGCGTGGCCGAGTGCCGGCGCATTGGTGCTGGTGCCGTGTCTCCATCCAGTCGTCCGTCTGAGGGCACTTGGGTTGGTCCCCTGTCCTGGCCACCGGGAACAGAGCCGCTGTGAACGCCGGGATGCATGTACCTGTGGTTAAATGTTTTCGGGTTTGGGGGGTGAATACCCAGAAGAAGGCTTACTGGGTCACATGGTAATTAATTCTATTCTTGGTCCTTTGGGGACCTCCAGACTGCTTTCCACAGTGGCCCTGCCGGTTTGCATCCCCCCAGCAGGGTGCGAGGGCCCCTCTCCCCCGCATCCTCGCCGGCACTCGCTGTGCCCTGTCCTGTGGATGACAGCCATTCCGACAGGTGTGAGGTGGCGTCTCAAGGCGGGTTTGACTTGCATTTCACTAACGGCTAGTGCAGCTGAGCGTCTTTCACACGTCTGTTGGCCTTGCGCCATCGTGGGAGAGGTGTCCAGCTCCTCCGCCCGTGTGTTAACGATTTTTTACCGTCGAGTCGCACGAGTTCTTCGCATATATTGGATGTTACTGGCCCCTTATCAGAGGCGTCACTTCCAGTGCCTTACTTTAAGGCAACACAGCCTCGGAGGAATATTCAACAGACAGCACAGTTGCCTTTAACCTTAGAAGCGCCCCTATAAATGGCCGGGCTCAGACGCCTCGCCAGAGGGTGCCTGGGAGCGGAGCTCAGGCGGTGAGCTCAGTGAAGGGCAGCACCCACACCCTGCGTGAGGCTGTGGACCCCACTCCGCGCGTGCTGCTGAATGTGGGTGGGGGGCGCCCACGTCAGAGAGCGAGGGAGGGCTCTGACGCCCCGGCTCCGGGGACGGCCTCCCCGAAGCCACTGCTGGGTCCAGTGCCTCGCTGAGTCTGTGCCACAGGAGGGTGCAGGGCCTCTGTGACCCCTGCCCAGCCCCACGGGCGCCTTCTGAGCCCTCGCCTCCTGCCAGGGGACACGCCAAGCCGCCAGCTCCCCCCGCGCCCCGTGCCCTCAGCGGCGGGCTCTGCGCTCCTTCCCGTAAAACCCGTCTCCGCTGCCCTCCACGGCCCTCTCTCCATCACCGGAGGCTGGAGTCCCGGCGCCTGGCTCTGCCGCCCACGACCTCCCGCCCTCAGCCCCGGAGTCTGGCCCAGCTCTGTGGCATCCCCCTAGCGGTGAGGCGACACTGGCGACTTGGGACTTGAGAGACGCGATGAAAATTTTAGCCAGCCCTAAGCAGCACTAGCATTTGGCTGAGTTTGTGTACGAACTTTTGCTGTTGGGGCGTTTTGGCCTTTCCCAGCTTGTAGGGCCGTGACAGATGGCCGTCTCGCTGACAGAGCCTGGTTCTCTGGGACCACACGCTTCTAGTGCTTTTCCCTAATGAGTCTGTGGGAACAAGGAAACCCACTCATAATCACTGAAACAAGTTCCCTTACAGGCGACATCAGAGACATCCATGTATTATGGCCGTTTACATCCAGGCTATGCTCCAGCCGCTGGCATAATGTCATCTCTTTGGAAAAAAAAAGAGCTTGGGGGCAGGGGGGGGGGGTGCAGGGTGGCGGCAGACTAGATAGCTTTAGGTCTTTTACATCTAAAAACTTTAATTCTCTAATCACTGATCCTACTAGGGCTTTCTTTAAACCAGAAAATATAAACAATAGTGTCCAATGAGTTTAGTTCTTTTTATAACTGACTCATCGGAGACAAACTTTCATTATAAAAACAGCACATTTAGTGGCTGTGAGTATGGGCAGTGAACCCAAGTTCATGTTCATGTCTCAGCAGTTCCCAAGGCGGGAGCCTTGGTCCTGCATCAGGGAAGACTGAAAGGTACAGGGCCTTACTGAGGCCACGTAGCTTGTCAGTGACAGGTGAGTGCAAACCAAACATCGTCCGGCTGCGGCAATAGGGACCGCCCCAGCCAACCAGCATTGTCAGCCAGAATCAGATGTTCTTTGATTTGCGAAATGGCTCCCTTTTTCGAAGGTCTGCGGAGGATGTCAACGAGCCGCTAAAAGATCGAACTACCGGACACACACGCGGGTGTGAGGTGACCGGGCGCCGCTCCTGGCCGGCTGAGCAGCCGTGTCTCGCACGCGGTCCCCGCCCGGGCCCCTCTGTCTGGAAGTCAGGCCCTAACGCTGCCCCGCTTCCCTTGCAGGACGCGGCCGAAGGTGCAGTACAACGGCTACGCCGGGCACGAGAGCAGCAACGGGCAGGCGTCGTTCGAGAACCCCATGTACGACACGAACCTGAAGCCCACGGAGGCCAAGGCCGTGCGCTTCGACACGGCCCTGAACACGGTCTGCACGGTGGTGTAGCCTGCCCGCCCCGCAGCCTTGCCTCCCACGGCCGCCGGCGCCTCGGCCCGGCCCTGCTGCAGCGACGGTCACGCCTGCGGCCGCACAGCAGTGGGGACTGCAGGGACGGCCGCTCGGCCCGGTCCGGACCCCGGACGCCTGGCTGTGCCCGCGGGGCCGCGGCGCCGTCCCGGGAGCCCCGCGCCAGGCCAGCCCGCCCTCCCCGAGCCCGGCGGCCACGCCCCGCGAGGCAGGAAGCCGTTCAATGCAACCGCCGGGGCTCGTGGGCGCGTCCCGTGGGCGCGGCGACCCCGCGGCGACCCCGCGGCACGCCGTCCTGCGGTTTCGGTTTTTCTTTCCACCCCGAGTACGAATCCTCCGGAAGACGAGCTCTCCGGAAGACACCTGCCGGGAGCGCGCCTCGGACGCGGCCCTCTGGCCCTGTCCCTGCGGAGACCCGACGGGCGCCGAGGACCCGGCTCCCCTCGCTGTCCTTTCCTAGGGCCATTGGCGAACTTTCCAGTCAGCTATTCTACTGCAGAATTTTTGATGCACAATTTTTTGCACTAGTGTGTGACGAACGGCCGAGTAAGATTCTGGTAACAAATATTCACACAGGGTTTACACACACTGTCCACTGTACATAAGCACCCGCTCGTTCCCGCCAGCTGGACACCCGCCACCAGTTCAGCCGACGTGTTAGAAAAAGGAAAAAAAAAAAAAAAACCAGATGGGAGGTTTTTAAAGGAAATGATGGTATCGAAGAGATTTATTTCATTGTCGCTTCTTTTAGCTCCATGTGCGTGTTGCATTCGTCGAAGATGTCCGACAAGACAAAAAAGAGGCCTTTGGTTTCCCACGTTTCCCCCTTCCGTCCCGTCTTCCCCGCGTGTCACTGTCACCGTGCCCAGTCCGGCAGGCTCGCACCCACCTCCATTTGCCATGTAAAAATGTGAATAGTAATTTATTTTAGATAGCTCATGAACTCGTGGGCTCCGGCTCACAACACAGTCTGCCCTGCTGCGTCGTGTGTGTCTCTTAGGATGTGCTGTCGCTCTGCGTCGCGTCGAAGGCGTCAGACCGTGGGAATACCTTGAACTCAGTGGAAACTGTTCAGGATCCAAATACCAAGTGTTTCTTTGCAAGGAAAAACCACACACACTCCTCCTTCTCAATGATGTGTTTATATATTCGTTTGCCTTTTGCTTCGTGCTTTATAGTTCCCGGCGAAAAGAAATTTTCAGTGATTTTTTTTTCAAGTTTAGGATTTAACATTGGTAAATTTAAATTACGGTACAAGCCATGATGCCCAATGCGGATAAAGTCAACACCTGACATAGAAGACGTGGCAGTTAGAATGTTTACGTCACAAACCCAAAGTGAAGATCGTGTTTGTTTCTATTTATAACTGCTCAATGGAAAGATTCTGAAAAGATGGTTATTTTATTTGGGTTTTCCGTACCTCTTCCAACATGTTGAAAATTTTCCCTTGCTCACAGTCCAGACTGGCACGAGGAGACGTGTCTGGGGCACCCCTTTCTCTGTGGTGAGTGCGTTCACACCCGGCTCTTCACACTGCCGTGTTTGTCGGCCGCACGTGTGAACGCAGGACCTCGGAAGTGAAACGTGAACAAGGAGCCATCGTCGGGATGACAGCGTGCTTCCGAAGCCGGGCGTGCCGATTTGAACATCTCGGCGTCCCCTGTCCTGGTCCTCGTGAGGAGGGGGCACACTGCCGGGAAGGCACAGCTGACCTCTTCCAGATCCTTCTCTGCCTTTTGAATTCCGTCGTCTTGTGCCGAATTCTCTGCACGTCGCTCAGAGGCCGACCTCACAACGAGGCTGGAGGTTTGCTCTGCCGCCTGGAGCTTCACGCTGGGTGAGGCCGGCAGAGCCAGGTGCCGACGCATGTGGGACGGAGACACGGCGCACACGTGAGGAAGCGGGCGCCGTGCAGAGGGAGCAGGGGCGCCGTGTGTGTTAGGTGTACATAGACCGTCCGTATAAATACACTGTACATATATCTGAGTTTGAGTCACTCAAACTAGGTGCAAACGCTGACTTCCGAGTCCGAATCGGTGTCTCTCCTCCCACATTCCCGACCTGCTCGCTGGCCGCCGACGCTCTGGAACCCGAGGGCACAGGACGTCCGCACGGGAAGCCACCGCAGCTGCGGGGTCACTTCCCTTGCGTGCACAATCACACCGCCCTTCGGCTGGCAGAGTGGGGCCTGTCATTCAAACAAGGAAGCCCCAGGGGACGCCCCGCGGGCCGCCGGGCTGGGGGCGGACGCAGGTCACGTGCTTCAGAGCTGTTCCAAACCGCTGCTTCTTCACACGTCTTGCCTTTCTCCAGGCTAGCTGCAATAATTTTTTTCTTCTGTAAAATATTTTGTAAACAACGACAAAAAAGCTATTATAAAAAAGAGGAAAAAGAAGGCTGGCATTACGATCAGGAACCCATCGTCACCCCGTCTCACCCATGCTGCTGCCACGAGTAGGTGCAAAAGACCTTTTTGTACAGAGATATATTTTTTATGAAAAATTTGTAAAATTATTAAATATGCTGTAATTTTTTGATTAATGTAGGTAAATTGTTAAAAAATTAAATGTTTTTACAACACAAAACTGTAATTTTCCCAACAATGTACATTGTACCATCTCTAGCTGATTTTCAGTTCCAACCCTATCACACGTGTATTAATATTAAAGTGGCCTGTTAAAACGAACAGTATCTTTTTTGTCAAAAAAAAATTATAAAGAGAGTGTAACATAGCCTGTGCGATGCCACCTATCTTTAAAGCAAATCAGAGTTCTAATTAAATATTTAATTTTAGATTTCCATCTTCCGTGTGATTTCTTGGTGCTTTGCTGTGAGCACGTGAGTCCGGCGGGGGTGGGTGTGTCCATGGCGAGCTGACACCGTGTTTCGAGGCAGGCTCACGATTTCCCCGGGACCTGCCACCGTCACGATGTGCCGACAGCCAGCAGGAGGGGCCGGGAAGCCGAGAATGGCGGCCCCGGTGCTGACAGCTTTCTCGGTGGTTTGCCTTAAAATCGATGAGAGCTTTCGGTCCCCTCCGAACCGGAATCAGACCTTTATCTCTATGATAAAACGATTTCGGGATAACACTGAAAAGCGGTGTGGTGGAAACTGGGCGTGTTAGGGGGAGCCTTGCCAACCTCGCCCTTGAAGAAGCACAGAAACGCCACACTCACGGCCTCCCCTGGCCCAGCCTCCGCCCTCCGGCCACCCCGGCCCACGCAGAGGGCGTCGCCAGCCCTTGGTGGCCCAGCCGGCCGAATGCCTGGCAGCTAAACGGAGTGACTGGCTGATTTCCTGAGTCCAGTTATCACAAAATGAAAACAACCAATAAAAACACAGCCCCGCGGAGGCTTGTCATCCACCTGGAGGCCGGGCGTGCAGAGCCGCGGCGGTGACGGCCGCGTGGGCTGAGGCCCTGCCGAGCTCGGGGCACCTCCCACGAGACTCACACACCAGATCAGCCTGTAACCCTCGGGGTCGGCCTCGCCTTTCCCGTTTTACGGAAGATGGAGCAGAGATTCAGAGAACTGAGTGAGTTTTCCCAGAACGGAGCGAGGTGATGCTGATAAAGGTCAGTTCCTGCCCGTTTCAATATCCTTTTTCACTTAAAACGCACATGATTCCGTTCATCACCATTCCCTTTTTCTGCAATTACAATGTTTCTGTCCTCCTGACGGGACATACTTTTGGTGCTTTGTTTGGTTAACGATTACGGAGGTTAAGGATTCCGGGAGAAATAAATCTCCATGTCTTCAGTTTTATATCCGCCCGAGTCACTCCTACGTGACGTGGTCCTGAGAAGCACCTGGCGAACTGCAGTGGGACTTGGGAGCCCGCCACTGTCCTGTGGGTCTCACGCATCGAAGTCACGTGTGAGCTTTACTCTCAAGGGAGCTGTGTACCTGTCCACCTGCAACACCGACCTGACGCTTGGTCCTGAACGCCCGTGTCCCGTGGGGGGCGCGGAGCGCATGGCAGGCATCCCGCCTGCGGGCGGCAGGTCACAGAGCTGAGGTCTCGGACCAGGCCTGCTGTGCTGTCGCACTCGCTGCCGGGGCCCCGGAAGGACAGTGAGGCGGGAGCCTGTTCCGAGCGGTGGCTCCTGACAATGACAGGTGCATCTCAGGGGCTCCGGCCCTGGTGAGGCTGTCGCAGGGTTGGAGGACTTTCCGGCTTAGTGAGTGAGGCAATCTGCCAAGAGCAGCGTGACGCATCCTGCCGAGGCTGCTGACGAACGTGGCCCCTCCCCCTCCCCTGCCCCTCGGCAGTCCGTGCGGGCAGGTGTCAAGCACATCCCTGAGCCAGGACAAACTCCTGCGCAGGGGATCTGTGCCTTGAAGGGGGCGACACACACATGGGACGCGTCTGGCCCGACTGACCCTGCTCCCGCCCACCCCACCTGGGAAGCCAGCTGTCCCTCCGTGTCACCTGCCTTCATCCCACACCTAGTCCTGGGTGTTCTCCTGTGACCTGGGAGTGCCCCACACCTCGTGATGACATTTTTTCACATTTAATTATCCAGACGGGGACTTTCGCTGACGAAGAAGGAATGAAACAGCTGCGGTCACACCCACAGCTTGACCAGCATCTGCACCACGTGCCGTGGCTGACGTATTGTCTCAGGGCACAGCCCTCACAGCCACGAGACACCGCCCCTGAGCTAAGGGTCTCTAAATGTGTGTGCCACCAGATGACCAAGTGACACGAAAGTACTCGGGGTGGCTGGGAGAGCTACTAAGAGCGTCCCGTGCAGGATTTGATCAAATCCCTTTGCATGAGTCAATCAGCCACGACCTAATGGCAGAACATGACTGTGACTTTATCACAAGTCAAAAGTTCTTAGTGAGAACCAACTATATAATGTTAGAATGACTTGAACCTCAGAAATTCAGCCTTTCACACGAGAATATACAATGGGGTAAAGATAGTCTCGTCAACAAATGATGTTGGGAAACTGGACAGACACAGGTAAAAGCAATGAGACCGGACCACCCTCCTACACCCTATACAAGAGTGAACTTGAAGTGAATTAAAGACTTAACTGTAAGACCGGAAACAATAAAACTCCTAGAAGAAAACAGGCAGCAAACTCTCTGACATTGCTCTTAGTGATATGTTTTTTTCTGATACACCTCCTCAGGCAGGGGAAACAAAATTAAAAATAGACAAATGTTACTACACCAAACTAAAAACTTTTGCACAGCAAAGGAAATCATCAATGAAACGAAAGACCACCGACTACACAGGAGAAGATATTTGCCAATGACACATCTGATAAGGCATTACTATCCAAAATCTATAAGGAATTCATATAGCTCAACACCAAAAAAAACGAAACAATCCAGTTAAAAAATGGGCAGAGGACCTGAAGAGGCCATTCTCCAAAGATGGTCAGTGGACACATGACAAGATGCTCAAGGTCACTAATCATTAAAAAACGGCAAATCAGTTCCTTTCCTAAAATAAGCCACTTCCTTATATTAGAGGCCTCTGCTTATGCAAATCAAAATGTCGAAATCCCCACCCACCCAACTATGGTTTCTAAATTTTAAATGAAGCCCAGATTCCTAGATATCATATTGTTCTTATTGTTATTATATGATACAGGCTCAGTAACTATATCAGTTCTAAACAATTGTTATGCCATGCTTGGAGCTTCCAAATTGGTATCTATATTTGGCCAGTATTTTATGTAAAGGAGATTAACCTTGGAGCATTACAATGGTTTTATAAGATGCCAGTACCGACTCTGGCCTTTTCCGACCCTGCCACTCCCTGTGCAATGTGACACAGTCCATCCCGATCCCGTCTCTCCTCTCTCCCTCTCTCTCTCTCTCTCTCTCTCTCTCTCTCTCTCTCTCTCTCACACACACACACACACACACACACACACCCCCGCTCACGGACCACCTGCACTCTTCCTTGTTCCCAGACCCCCATAGCTTGACCTCACTATGGCTCTTGCATCATCTCTCTCCTTTATTCTCTAATGGGTACGATTGTTGGTACAGAAATGGCATTCGTAGTCATAAGTATTTGGATTTAAATCCCAGCTGTGCCACATAATAGAGAAACGATTTGGGGGAAGTTACATTTTTCGCCAACCACATATATTCTCTGGTCCAATTTAACGGAAGGGGCAGAACTCGTCCGCAGAGTGATAGAAGGAATCCGACAGTTTAAAAAGGAGTGTCTTCACGCAGGTGTCTCAATCCACGTCAGACAAATGTCAAATAAACTAATAAAAATCAAAACCAGAAACAGCGACAAAGACTCAGCTCCTCACGGAGCTCAACGATGTGCCAAACCCTAAAACTGGAACAGTCTGGAGCGGAGCAAGTTCGTCGTGGACGAGATCATCCCTGCGCTCTGCCTGCTCAGCTGGAAGGTGAGCTGTCGACGTCTGAGAAAAGGGCGGGTGTCCTGACCAACTCAGGAACCTGACAAGGGTGGTCTCCTGTCCCATGTCCCCAGCCACCTTCATGGGGACACTAGCCAATGCAAGTAGACAAGAGGAAAATTGAAATAGAGATACAAAGTTTTAAAGGAGGGGCAAACAGATGGAATACCTATATTCCTATAAATGCAATTGAGAGGCAATAGAGAATCCAATAAATTACTGAGGAACATAATAATTAAAGATAAACTAATAGCCTTTGTGTGTAAAAATAATAAGTAAAGATAAATTAGAACAGGAGACCCCTATTTAAATGGCAATCAAAAACATGACCTCCTGAAAAAAGATACGAATAAAATTGACCGAATCCACATCCTCACGTTACGTCCCCACGTTACGTCCCCCCACGTTACGTCCCCCCACGTTACACCTCCCCACGTTAACGTCCCCCACGTTACGTCCCCACGTTACCCCCACGTTACGTCCCCACGTTACGTCCCCACAAGCAGGACTGAACAACGAGGAGGCCGACTAGGTTTTGGTATAAGAAAATTCACTACCACGAATATTTTGAAACTCCTTGTACGTGAATTTATCATGAACCCAGGGCACAAATAAACACTTTTTTTATTTTGAGTGTGAAATTATAAACATGAAGGGAAAAAAAAGCAATAGTAATATAGAAAAATCTTTAAGAATTGAGTGAGGACTGGCCCTACAAGGTCTTAAAACGTACCGTGAACCCCTGTAATAACTTTGTGTATACAACACAGTGTTGGAATTTGAACATACGAGACCAGCGATAGATTCTAAGAAAGGAGTAATGCATAGAGAAATTTAATGTAGGATAAAGGACCCTACAAATCATCTGGAGGCAGAGGTGAATATATATAATATTTTTAATTTTTATTTCTCAGAGTTGACATTCAACATTATTTTATGGTCAGTTTTGGGATCTCTCAATATTTTAATTAAATTTAATGGGCAATGGGTACAATCTGGAGAAAGATAATAAACTATAAATGCATTAGACATTTAAAGGTAAAAACAAAACCATAATGGTACTACAATAAAAGAAGAGATTTTTTAAAAATGAATGATCTGGGTAAAGAAAGACATTTTTTACAATAATTCAGTATATAAGTGCCATAAAATATTGGCAATTAAACTAAATATGTTTCCATATCAAAACATTCTTAATCAAAAGATAAATGAAAAATTGGTATAAGTTGTGGCAATTCATATCACAAACTACTAATTTCCGCTACCTGTGAACCATTGCCGGAGGTGACAGTGACAGTGACACAGGTACACAGGTGGGCAGCGTAAACGCATTCTAAGTTGCTCTGGGTGGGGAAGGATCGTCACACTGTGCAACAAAGACAGCTTTGGGCGTGAAAGGGGGTGGTGAGGAATGGGGTGACATCTGCATCTGTCTGCACTGAGTGAGTGAGTAAAGGCTGTCACCGTGCCCAGTGAGAGAAAGTGTCAGAAGCTGGCGGGGGTGTAGGGCTTCTCCCTGGGCCTGACCATAATTGTTCCAATCGTCCACCGGAATCTACTTCCTATTCAGAGTGGGGAGTAAATGTTTCAAAGATTTTTTTTAAAGGGCGCACCAGGGCACTTAGGGAAAAAGTAATAAATTAGTAGCTGTAAATAGCTAGATTTTAGATCAATTGAAAGCTATGCATGAAGGAAATATCAATATGATACTCAAAGGAACTACAACAGAATATTTGAAGAAAAACAGTGCAGGGAAAGAATTCCCAAAGAAAATGAAAACAGAAGACTTGGGAGGAAATTCCTCATTTTGATTAAATAAAAATGAAATAGCCTGTAAAACAAAACACTCAATAACAAAATAAATAAATAAATTGGGAAAAAATATTTGCAACACACACTATTTTTCAACATTATATACAGGTTCCAGTACACTAGGAAAGTAAACTTCCCCAGGCGGTTTAAGGAAGGTGAACGTTAGCGGTGACCATCGATGGTCTGCTGCACTGAACTGGGCATTTTGGAGACACTGCCGAAAGCACTAAGGTCACAGGATGCCTGTCAGGAGGTCAGAAGCCAGGCGGGCGGGGCCTCCGGGGTCAATGGCGCTCTGCGGGCTGCCACAGAGGAGCAGCTGCGTAAAGGGTTTACGTGCGGGACATTCTGGGTGTAAATGCCGTGAAGAAAGGGAGGGCAGTGGGCAGGAATGTCCTGGTGGCGGCAGTGAGCATTCACCATAGCTGGTCCGGGATGTCACCGTCAGCAGTGTGGCCCCCGGGCTGCAACCGTCACCACCCGCAGGAACCTGGGGCTGGGTGGGGCGGCAGCTGGCATCGGAGCTGCGAGCTGACAGTGACCGGAGCAGGGCTGCAGGACAGCACAGGGCGTGGGGAGGGACGTGTTCTTCCTACATTTCCCTGGTCACCGGAAGCTGCCATACATTTTAAAGCAAAGCGTGACACAACTGGTTTTGTGTCCCCTTAAGACTCCACTGGTTCTGGGCTCTGGGCCAGGAATGGAAGCCAGGATGCTGCTGGCACTGAGCCTGGAGCATATAGAGGCTGTTTCCAGCAACACCTGTCCCCGACCTCACCTGTCCCCAGTGTCACCTGTCCCTGACCTCACCTGTCCCCGACCTCACCTGTCCCCAGTGTCACCTGTCCCTGACCTCACCTGTCCCTGGTGTCACCTGTCTCCAACCTCACCTGACCCCGACTTCACCTGCGCCTGGCGACGCCACCAAGCGTGATCCCTGATTCAAGCGTCCATCATGGGGATCATGAGTTATAGTCTTCCTTTTCCTGTTGAGTTAAATAAGCATCTTAATGTTGTTTCTCTTACTGTTGCATTAAATATTTAGATGTTAAAATGTCAACTTATGATATAAATATCACACAAATGAAATATATGTGTGCATGTGTGTACTCGCACATATTTTACTTCCATATGTGTGTGCATATATATGCTCACATGTATATTTTGCATGTGTATACATGTATTTCCCACATGTTTTACTTACATGTGTATGCACATATGTACTCACATGCTTATTTTACCTGTGTGTGTGCATATGGAGTTGCATGTTCATTTTACATCTGTGTTTATAGAATGAATGGCCCCTCGATGCTTCTGTCTCTGCCCTTCCCCGAAGCCACCGCCACAGCCCCTCCAGCGCCGTGGCTCTCCTTGGTCACACCGGCGCTGGGTGCAGCCCCCGCCCCACTGCTGGGCATTCACAGACAGAAGCGGGCGCTTTCGCCGAGAATTCTTGAACTCACCGAGGAATTCTTGTATTTTCATGTACATCTAGGTCTCTGTTCTGAGGGGTAGCAAGTGCACCGTCAGATTTATTTAAAATTTAATAATTAGCTTAGGGAGTTCTGGTCCTGGTTGTAAAGACATATCCCAATATTTCAACTTCAGGCATGTTAAAATGTAAAAAACAACCAAAAAAAAAAAGCACATTGTAAAACCTATGAAATACTTTTCAGTGTATATCCTTTGTATCTTTTGCATTTTATATTTTTATATTTCATAGTAACTATAGGAACTCATATTTAAAGCAATATACTAAAACCAGTTAAATTTTATTTTTTACAGTTACATTATGTTTCAAATGTAATGAATATTGTATTTAATGAGTCAGAAGTCTGCTGGGAATGCCAGCACAGACAGGAGCACAGTGCAGTCAGATCACAAAGCTAAACTCTCCGAGCACCGAAGGCGCCCGAGACCAGGACCACACTTGTCACTGTGACCGTGGGACTGTCATGCTCTCGGACGACCACCTGGAAGGAAATAATGGCGTATTCTCGAGCAGTCTCGAATGACACAGAGACAGCACACATCTCTATTCCAAGAATCCAATTCTTACCAAAAAAAACTCCATTAAAACAGACAAACTATGTAACTATATGGAACAGTGTAATTGTGGCAACCCACTGTCACATGGGCAGGGACAGCACTTCAGCTGCGGAATAATGATTACGGGGCACTTGTGTTGTGTCACGAACTATTCAAGCTGCTCACAAGGATTAACCAATGGTGGAGGCTCTTGGCGTGTAAATAAATCACTTCTCTGTGCTTTTTCCTTCAATCCTATACTCTGGTTAGCTAATTAAAAATAAATTAAAGTGTCTGGACCTGGGAAGAAGTGACTAGCGGTTCTAGCTTGGTGATATAAATGACATTGCATAGAAGTCATTGCCTTCAAAATGGCATTTTCTTATTCAAGTGGAGAATTTGCATTATTCATCAGTCGACCTTTTTATTTTATTGCACACTAATTAGCTGTACAATTTAATTATGCATAAAACTCTAATTGGTGTCATTAAGGGTGTCCAAACGGCTCTATTATTCAGTAGGAACAAACCATGGCCGTCGTGTGGCTTTGTCACGTTGCTCTCCAAACAAAGCAGCATCTTTCAGAGAGTGTATGTTTCATTCCTAAAGATAACTGGGACCTCAGAATCAACGGATGAATTACAATCAAGATTCAGCCCTATGCTGGTCAGTCGGTCTTATGAACCTATTAATTTAACCTATTAATGAATTTAATATGATTACTCTGTGTAGTTGGACTTCAAGATTCTGTCTTCAGATGCTCTCCCTGTATTTTAGAGAATATTAAAAATCTTAGGCTTTGTTTTGTCCTTTTGATCAATATCCACAGCCAGCTCTTCTACTCAAACGGAATTTTAAGTTCAGGAATACATTAACTCTTTATAGCCATTAAGATATTATTGCATTCCTTTATTATGGTTTCATTCTCCTTGGCTTTTATTTTGGTAGAGTTCTACTTGCAGATAGTTTAAAGCGTCAGTGAGTTTTGCGAGGTACAGCAGCCCCCAATACTCCCTCCTGGGTGACACATTTGATTCTTTCAATTAATTTTTCTTATTTGCCTCTCTAAGTGTAACTATCATCTTTCAATTGCTAATTACTTTCATTTAGTGACCAGAGTTACTGCATTTTGACGACAGAAGATGGAGATACCGCGTTTGCCCTTCCCCTCCCCCCCACAATACTTTGCATTTCCCTTTCTTCCCTTTCTTTTCTGTAATTTTTCTTAGACCGGTACTAATTATGATGATGAAAATACTCTTCACAGCCAAGTCATGTGCATCACGGGGTCACTTTCCATTTTCTGAGCAGCTCTGTTGCTGTTAAGACTCTAGTTCCATCCCCTCCGATCTGTTTGCAGACCACTGTGGATTCTCCTCCGGGCAGCCTTCCTTCTGCGTGATGAATGTTGCCCAGAGGTCTCTGGGCTGCTTCTCGTGTTGGCCTGGCTCCCAGACGCTCACCTGGGTTTCTCTGCCATCGCTCCAAGGGCCCCAGCCCCTTCCCCTGGGGGTATGTGTTTACTGTTCGTTAACAGCATCACATTTAATATATTTCTGTGCACTTTGCCCAGAGTCCAATGGTCATTTTTTTTTATTTATCTACAAAGAAAAGGATTATTAAGTGAAAATTTAAAGATTATATTATTTTAAACTCTATATTTGTATTTCTGTTTAACCAGACTAAAGCTATATTCCTCCCTTTAAAAAATTACCTGTGTGTGTCCGTGTATTAAAGAGCATTTAATGTGTTCCAAGAAGTTGAAATTCCTATTACTGTACGATATAATAATTCTCTTTATAGGGTAAGGAAAAAAGTCTACAGCAACAGTTCTAATAGATTGTGTTTTTTAATGTCCTTATGGAAATAACTTCAAAAGGGGAAACACTGAAGAAAAATAGTTTAAAAATCACAGTAGAATGCTATAGAAAGATGAACCAAAGCAAACGAATCGTTTTGGAAATGTCTGATTAGGCAAATACCTAAAATATAAACTAGTTAACCGTCCAGAATGTGCTTAAGTATCTATTTCAGTTTAAGACCAATTAGCTAAGGGAAATTCAACAATAGTTGCTGCCATATGTAAAATTTCACATTAAATGTAGACGATACACTATCATTTCATTTTATCTGTGATATTCCACCACCCCCCCCCCGGATTTAATACTGGTGTAAAAGAAATAACATAGCTCGATTTTCTCAATACATCTTTGACATTTTCTAAATTCAATCATTTGCCTACTTCTTACATACGCTGAAGCTAATGAAAATGGAAATCTTTTACAGCAAATGCCATGACACACGGCACCCCATCGGCTGGGTGTGTCGGCACTTGACATCTTCCTTGTGAATCTTTAATGTTTGAAACCCCATGTCATACAGCTTCTCTGAGGAGGAAAGTCATTTATCCAGGCCAATCAGTCCGCGTTCATCGTGAGTTCACCAGGGAGGCACGGAGACGAGGTACGGTAAGTACGCGTGAGTCTAACTTCGCTGTGATTGGCATCCGTGGTCTTTTTCATGCGATGGAACTGACAGTTTTATAATGCAATAACGTATTATCAATATTAATGAACATCACTTATTTAGAAAAATTATTAAACCAAAACCATAGCTAAAAGCAAAATGGGACACCACCTCACCCAGTAATAGCCAAATGCTGATATAGCAGAAATGTTTAAATAGAGATAAATCTTCCAAACATGATAAACACCGCACTATCCATGTGACTTCATCTACTAATCGCCCAGCGTTCATGAGATGGAGATTCTAAACTAAGTTTGTGATTCCTCTGATCAATAAGGAAGTAGCAACTAAAAAACAGTATTTCACATATATAATTTTTTTACACGTGTGTATATATGTGTATATGTAATATATACACATATCATGTACAGGGTGTGCGTGTGTGCGTGTGTGTTTGTGCATGTGCGTGTTTGTGTGTGTGTGTGCGTGTGTTTGTGCATGTGTGCGTGTGCACGTGTGTGCGTGTGTGCACGTGTGTGTGTGCGTTTGTGCATGTGCACGTGTGTGTTTGTGTGTGCGTGTTGTGTGTGTGCGTGCGTGTGTGAAGGTCACCGAGGCGCGGACTTTCCCCGCTTAGAAGGAAGGACCCACTCCCCTTAGGACGGCGCGAGCGCATCTGGGAGGCCCCGCACCGCGGGCCCGCGGGGTAGACCCCGCTCTTCAGCGTGGATTTTGCTGATTTTCTGTGACCGAATGAAGCATCTCAGCCTGCACGGTCACTTCGCCGAGGCCGGGCCTCGTGGGCGCCTGACGCGTCTACTGCTCCAACACCCCGTGCTCCTCGAGCCTCCCCCGCCTGCGATGGGGCCTCGTGGTCCCCGCCCCCCAACCCCGCACCTGTCCTGTCGCCGAACCCCAGCGGCCAGGGCGCCCCTGTGGCGTCTTGTAGACCGCGAGCCCGGCTGCCGGGTCGGCACCCACCTCTTGGAGAAGGTGACGAGCACAGGAAGGGACAGGGACGACACCGAGAAGCCGGAGTCCGCGTCCCGCAAATCAGGACGCCGCATCTTGCTTCGCTTTGCTTTCTTTTTTTTTTTAACATTCCCTTTTATTTTCCCAGCGAAGTCGAGTTGGGCTTCTGTCACCTGCAGCCCAAACCCATGACGTATGGGCTGAGGACAGGAGCCAAAAGGCCCACAGTTCCCGTGAGGGAGAAACTGAGTCAGAACCAGGGGGAGGCGCCCAGCCCACCAGGCGAGGGGAAAGGGCCGCCCCCTCTGGCCCCCGCAGGTGCCCCCTTCCTCCCCCACCCCCCGCAGCGTGCACCCCCTTCCCCGCTCCCCCCTCCTGCTGGCGGCGTCCCCCTGCCCACGACTCCTCCCCAGTGTCCACTGCGGAGCCGCAGTGTCCGGCAAGCAGACTCAGGTTGCTTTCCCACGAGTCAAGGTCAAGTTCAGACACACGGAGCGTGACGCGCAGACACACGGAGCGCGCCGCACTGAGCAGACGGTGCGTGGGGCCCTGATCTCGTCTCAGGGGCCACGGCCCCGCCCTGCTGATCACTTATGGGTGCGAACAGAACAGATCAATCAGCTGACAGTGTGGAAGGGAACCGAACCCAGCCCAGAGCTCCCCGGGGCCTCCCTGTGGAGTCCAGAGGCGAGTTCAGACTCCCACACGCAGGGGCGCTGAGAACGGAACCAGGGGCGCTGGCGACTCCCACCACCCAAGAAGAATCCTAACCGGAGAAAACAAAACCCAAAGCCCTCCAGTGTTTCTCCTCATTTCTCCCCTCAGCCGTCTGGGTTCTTTCCTGCACTGCGACAGAATTCCCCTTTCACGAAGCCCTTTACCAAACAGAAAAGACCTTGGAAAGCAACAGGCTTCTGTGACCCGCAGCCTCCGATTTCTTCCTGACCCCGTGGCTGGGGACAGGGCGTCCTGCCCGGCGTGCGGGGATTGGGAGCTTGCCGGTTTCGGTGGAGTCCCCGAGAACTGTGAGTGCCTGCTGACACCACCCCAGGTGGGACCACGTTTCAAGTGCTGGGGACATGGAGTTTCAGGCGCTGGGGACACAGTGTTTCATGCTGGGGGCCGTGTCTGCCCCTTAAAAAACGCAGCACGAAAGAGTCTTCCTCATGCCTGCGTGTGTCTTTGCAAACAGAAGTCCGTGTTCTACTCTAACACACAACGCATGTTCGTAGAGCCATGATGGAACGCATCACCCCTTGGATTCCCCCACGTCTTCATGCCTTTAAAAATATTACATAGATGATTTTACACACACACAGACTGATCCTCTTACATTATCACATTTGTAATCCCACGTGTGATGCCAGTAGAAAAGGTACAAGACTAATTGCAAAAGAAAAAGTATTGTACATCACTAATTTATGCTTTAAAAATGAATAGTTTAATACTAATATAATATGCGATGCAATATATATCTACAATAAGTCAATAAGCAGATCAAGGGGTGGGGGCCGACAAACCTTTGTGGCATATTTTGGAGTTCAGAAGTAAAACCAAGCAAATGTAAAATTTAGCACGTGACATAAGCAACATCTAAAATTAGACCGTAAAATCTGGATTAATACGTAAATAGTGCAGAACTACTGACTAGTCACTTGGGACAGGAAGGCTGAGTGAGAATATTTCTGCTGCCTTCCACGTTTAGGTTAGAAAACACAGCCACCTAGAGAAATGAGAAGAGGACATAGGCAAACGTCTCTGTGAGCAGCTCGAAGGCCGTCGCCCGAAGGCTCGCTCCCCTCCCCCTCATCGACTCTCATCCCCGTCGGCGCTTGGCCCCATGGCTTAAAAACCTGTCTGGTTGGGAGACTTCTGAATTTCTGCACCTGGCCCTCATACCTCCCCTGAACGACAGGCTCCATGGCACACTGTCACCCGACGCAGAGGCTCGGTGGACGTCTGGTCCAGGACGTTTCCGACCGTGACGCCCCAGCCTGTGTCCCTCTTCTTCCATTCCTGGCACCTCTCACAGGAAGAGAAAACAGCGAGGTAAAAGCCCAAGGCTGCGTTAAGAAGGCAGCCCCAACCTAGGGAGACCAGGTGCTGTGGGCATAAAAGAAAAAAATAAGGGATTGTAAACTGACAAGGTCCTTGCAATCTGTGAGGTCAACCAAGGATTGCCTCGCCTGAAAAACTAAAAATGAAAATAAAAAGGCAGCCTTTGCACCGTGGCTTTTTCCTCTGGCCTGAACATGGCCAGGGTGGCAGAACTTCTGAACCAGGGCGAGCCCATCTGGTAAAGCCAGCACAGCACATCTTCCCAAACACTCGCCTGCCTCCAGTCTGTTTAAACTTAGGAAACAGCACCACAGTCCCCCATGTGGCTCAGCACACTGGATCCAGCAGTCACCTCTCACCTAGAGCCACACGGCCACTCCTGCTGGTGCCCCCGCCACCCCCTGCCCAGGGCGGCCCTCCCTCCACGTGGCACGTCTCCCATGTAAAGCTTCAGGTGGATGTTTCACAAAATCAAACCCTGCCCCATCGCTCCCCTGTACAAGACTCTGGAATTGTTATCTGTCGTGTTTAAAATAATGTCTCAGGTTGTTTTTTTTTTTTTTTTTTTTAATAAAAAGCTAGTGATGCTTTCACTGGGTTATATAAAAATACCCCCATCATAATCTCACTTTTGGAAAACCTAGGTATTTATGTAATTCCTCCGGTGAAAAGTTTTCAGTGACTCCTGCTGACACCTAAACAATCCAGAAACATTCTAAAATTTGATCATTAGATTTGAGGCATTACGGGCCTGTGGTTTTCTCATTGACAATGCTACGGACAAGTTAGAAGGTCAAATAAATACTTTTCATTAAATCTAAATCTAATATTAAAATACAGTAATAGATCCAAATAAAGCACATTGTCTATATTAATAGCGAGACGACCTGAGACTAGATTTACAAAGGCACAAACATGAATATAGGCAAAAGGCCCCACAGGCCTCTAGCCAAACCAGTCACAGGAAATCTGGCAAAGGGACACACCCTACTCCTGCCGTTATCACCAACGGTCTCTCCAAGAAAGGGCCCAGTGAGCTGCATGGAAGCCACTTACAGCAACCGTGACATTGGTGACCTGGAAGACAGATGTCGTAGACACAGCAAATTCTGACTAAAACACTGAGATGCCAGATAATATCTTTAGAAAAGTGTTTTCACAATATATTTTCAAATCTAAAGGAAAGAAAAATACCCATGTTTGAGAAAAAGAGAGAGAAATAAAAGCAGGGCGGGTGCGGAAGGCAGGCCCCGCACCTGGTGGCAGCGAGGCTGCGGCTCCCAGGCAGGCGCTCTCCCTGTCCCCGCTCCCGCCTGCTCCCTCCTATCCTCCTCCTCTCCTCCTCTCCTTCCCCTGGGTTTTTGGGGGGGCGCGGAGCAGGGAGGTAATTTTTTAGCGTATTCTTAATGTCGCGGGGCGAGTGCACGCCGTCTGGTTTCCCCGAGCGCTCAGCTCCTTCTCTGCCCTCGTCGTCAGCTCCTGTGAGAGGGTCATTCTTACCCCACCAAACGTGCTTCGACCTGACATCTGCCTGTCACGCTGATTGGCATCTCTCAAACAGCGAGGCTGGCTGCCCCTGCCGCCTCTGAGGGCTCAGCACCCCCGCCTGGGCTGCAGATGCCGCAGGGCGGGTGGCCCACAAAAGGCAGGCGAGCGTTTGGTCACCCCCTGAACAGCTCTCGGCGGCTCCCTGGGCCCGCAGGGGTTCCGCACATGCTAATGGAATTCAGCTCCGCCACAGCTCTGACTCCTGACGCGGCTTCTAGTACACTGCGGTCTGAGTTAGCATTTACCTCGTGAGTTTTTTTTTTTAAAGACGGCATATTAATAAAATGCTTACTCAAATGTCATCACGTTCAGGTATCATTTTCCAAAATGTCAGCGGTAAATCAACACGATCTCTACAGTGTTTAATTTTGAGTCCATTTCTTTCATGTTAAGATGTAATTTGAATCTCCTCTAGAAGGCATTGCAAAAAAAAGAAAAGAAAAGAAAAGAAAAGAAAAGAAAGAAAGAAAATGAATATGTATGATTAGCTTTCTTTCTGTTTGAGTGGACAAGTCCCCAAGATACATTATCCTTAAAATTAGAGCCAACACCACCAGCCATGTACAGAATAGTTCGTTTTTTCCTCTCTAAAATTTAGTAAATCTTTTAGAAAGTCACAAATCTTGGCTACTCATGAGGCCTCACTAACTGCTTTTAATGTACTTGCAAACTGACCAAAATTAAGTTAAAATGATTTTAGGGGCATTTTAGGGTAAGTTGGCACTGCGAGTTAAATTCATTTCAAGAGTAAAGGCATGACAGGGAGACCGGCACACACAATATGACTTAATTGGTAAGTACACATAATGTTTTCTTTCAGTATTTTGGATTTAGATTCAGTATAGAACTAAGTCAGAAAAAGGTGATGAAAATACTAATTGAAATAAAATTGGGGGAACTGGAGTTTTTTCCCCCAATATACTAAGCAAAAAAGAAAAAGAAAATACTGAATAAATGCCACTTTTTTTTTTTTTTAATCTGATAACTGAACATGAAGACACCTCTCCTCAATCTGAGCCGGCTTTGAAGTCGCGTTGGAAGTGTCGGGCTTGCGCTCAGCGAGGCCTTTATCAGAGTCACATGTTGGTCTTTTAAAGCCTCAAGCTCCTGACATAGTTAAATTATTCCCTAAACTACGTGAACTAGAGCAACAATCATTTTTTAAAAATTAAAAACATATCCAAATAGTTTATAAAGTTAGTATCCATATTCATTTGCCAGTGAAATCTTTAAAATCTACTTCTTACTTTTCAAAGCAAAAATAATAATAAAACGTGACTCATCTCTGGGACGCGTCTGCAGAAAAGCCAGCTTCCGTGGCAGCAGCAGAAGCGCGAAGAGGCAGCCGGGCGGCAGAAGCTTCTCGGGGCGGAGCGGGGGGGGGGGGGGGGCGCCAGCCCGCGCCCCACACCCGCTCCGCGCAGCCCCGCCCCCGCTCCTTCCGGCGCCGCTGGCCGCTGGCCTCGTCACCTCGGTTCGTCCTCGGCTTTCCACCGCGCCCCGCCCCGTCCAGCCTGCCGCCTGCGCCGCCTCGTCACGGGGTTTTTTCACTGTTCTTCTGACAAAACGTCTGGATTAATTTCGTTCTCGCATTTCCGCTCCAGCTTCCTGTGTAAGTTCGGGGACAAAGGTGTCTGTTCGCTGGCTGCCTGTCCCCAGCTCGTGTCTCGGTGGTTTGGAATGAATGTATAAATGAGGGGGGGGAAATGCGCGACATCTAAGTCACGCGCGGGTTCCCCACCGTCCGGACGCAGCGTGTTCCCGAGGCCCCCCGGAAGCTGAAAGGCTCAAAGCAAAGATGCCTCCCCCAGGTGCATCCCGCTAACGCCGCAAATACACCTGCACAGCGCGCACGCCCCAGGCCGGTCCACGCTGACGCCCCAGACCCGGTTCACACGGGCACCCCCAAACCCGGCTCACGCCGACGCCCCCAGACCTGGCTCGCGCTCCCGCGGCTCCGGGGAGGGGTTTCGGCGGGGCCGCTGTCCTTTTTAGTGCCTTAAACTGCTCGGTGGTCGCCTCTCCCCTATGTCCCCCTAACACTCTAAGCAGCGGGTAGAATGACCCCCGAGGCCAGCGCCGCGCCGCGTTGCGGGGCGGCCGTGCGGCTCCCGCGCCGGACCGGTCGGGGCGCGCGCCGCCGGGCCGGCGTGTCGGCGAGCTAGCGCCTCCGCAGCCTTGGGGCTCCCACGGCGGACCCGACTGTCAAAGACCCGGCAGCGGGGAGTCGGGTCCAGGCGTGCGCGGCGCCGGTTCCCGCCGAGGACTCTTCCTGGCCAGCGCACCGCCCCCCGCCTCGTGTCCAGTCACCTCTCTCATTCCTAAAGGGACGTCAGCCCTGGGGCACCAGGGCCCCGGCCTCACAGCCTCGTCCCCATCCAGCCACCTCTGGAAGGCCCTGTCCCCAAACGCGGCCAGGCTCCGAGGTCTCCACACCCGAATCTGCATACAGGACGCGAGTCCGTCCCCAGCGATGGTGCCGTTAGTCTCGGCCTTGACTCGGCGCGGCCCCTCTCGGTGGGCGGTGACAGCGTCGGGTGTTGACGAGCGCTGCCGCGTGCTGCACCGTACTCCCACGGTCACTTCGCGCTCAGCTCCTTCGATTTTTCTCTCCCGGTAACCTTATAAGCATCACGTCCCCTGCACTGAGTCACGTCTCCTCACGGCCGCGGGCCTGTCTGCAGCGTGAGTCTTGCCGGGGTCCCGGACCAGGCGTCCTCGCGGCCCGGGGCTGGCGGCCCGCGTGCCACCCACTCCGTCCCCCTCCCCGACGGCTGTGCGTCCACACCCGCTAGCTCCATCTCACTAGATGTTCGGCTGCTTTAGACAGAGAGCCTTCATTTTATTCATCTTTGTGATTTTAATAACTCCAGCACGACGCTTTGCTCACAGCGAATCTCCACAAGTACTGAGTGGACAACGTGAAACCACAGTCTATCGGCTTGTATTCTGGGTATCTGGTGACCAGTTGGTGGCAGCACCGTAGACGTGTGCGCCAACATGCCCTAAAGGTTAGAACAAACTTTTCACATTGGACATCAGAACCGAGTCCCATGACTTCCAGTATAAAGACTCCCTCATGTAAAAGGGTGGTTCTTTGAAAGCTTCTGTGTAATTTGAAAAGCGCGAGGCGGGACAGAGGCGCAGTCTCCGGGAACACCACCGCGGCGCACGAGGCCCCGAGGCTGAGGCTTGGCCCAGTGCGGCTTGGTGTCCCCGGAGGTCGTTTGGAGGCTCCCAAAGCAAACGAGGACGCGGGCGGTAAAAACAGCAGTCTTTGCTTTCCGGTTCTCGTTTTCCGGGCGTTGCGGTGTCTCAGGGAGAGGGGAAGCCGGGATGGAGTTTCCAGATTTCCGAGGTCTGACACAGAGCACAGGGCTGCTGTGCCCCGCGCGTGCACAGGCAGCCCGCCGGCTGTGCGCCCCGCAGAGGACACGGGGCTCCAGGACCAGGACGCACAGCCGCGGCTTTCCTTGGTTGAAACGGGGGAGAGAGACCCCGCCTGCTCCTGGGAGGAGCCACTGCTCTCCGAAACTTCATTTGCAGATTTGCTCTCAAAAGCCAAGTTGGTACGAGGCTTCATGATAAGTCTGTTAACACTGATCACGAAACAGAAAGTGGACGTCGCAGAATCCCAATAGCAAGAAAACCGAAGGTGGGTTTGGCAACGGGGTTTTCTCTCCAGGCCGGAGGGTCCCCCACTTTGAAGAGCTCATGGAGTGCGCTCCGAGGCCGGAGGACCCAACAGACCAAGGACCCACAACCAGACTCTCCAAAACAGTCAGGCGCGTCCTGCCTTCGGGAGCAGCAGCCACAGGCCCAGTGGGACAACGGGACGCGGGCACCTGCCTGCTCGCCGTCATCCGCACGTGAACTATCTACAAGAACTGAGCAGGATGTCCGACCACCCTGGGTTCAGCATTTTCAGAATAAGATCACTGTTCAGGGTAGACAATCTCTACATCACATATAACTAGAATTCTTGAACTGAAATAAGAAAATAAAGTCCTGTATATAGTAAAATACATTTGGGACTGTGTGGCATCGCTTTACCAGTTTTTAAATTAGCTTTCTCCAGTATTTGAAGTTTATTATTTGTTTGACTTTTTGGTTGTTTCTTGTTCTAATTCATCATCTATTTGTTCCGGCAAACTCAGAAGCATTCACGCATTTATTTCTCAAAGATACAGCGCTACTGGGTCAAAAACGTATTTTCTCTCTCTTGTTTGGTGTGTATGTTGATTTTCAGGACAGCGTCCACGCTGAGTCTCTTAAGAAATGTAACAAGAGAGGCTTTACACGATCCTTCCGGGAGCACGTTCACTAGGAAACTTCTGGAGCTCCTCCTTGGGCGGGCCCACAGCGCCCCTGCCCACACAGCGGTGGCGGCTTCTCCCTGCAGGAAGCGTGCGCGTAGCTCCTGCTGCTCGCCGGGCGAACACACTGGACTTGGGATGGAAAGGAAGGAGAAACCAGTGTATTCAGCGCATCGCACGCTATTTAGAAAATAGATTTGTTTTCCCGGTTGCTGACTCTGAAGTCAGC
Source organism: Eonycteris spelaea (assembly GCA_003508835.1). Taxonomy (NCBI): domain Eukaryota; kingdom Metazoa; phylum Chordata; class Mammalia; order Chiroptera; family Pteropodidae; genus Eonycteris; species Eonycteris spelaea. The sequence continues at coordinate 761,095 of PUFA01000002.1, read as the reverse complement.
GGTACACAGACACACTGTGAAACACCTGGCAGCCACCAAAGGCCGTCTTCTCCGAGGGGAACCTACGTGTCCTTTTCCTGAAATGAGCCGAAGCGCAGTGGTGAGGCACTTGTGACAGAAACTGGTCTTTCACCCCGCGAGCCTTTTTCATCTCTACTGGAAACTGGATTCGCTCAAAGACTTTCCTTTCTCGTTTCTCACTTTTTTTACCTATTTATATTTCTAAGACCGTGAGCAAAGTCTTTCATCTGAAAATTCATAGACTAACCTCCTTAAAATGCATGGCGGAAGATCTGGGTATCCATTTTAGCGGATGTTCCTAAAATTTCCTCTGTTCAGTGTTATTTGAATTCTTCTCAAAAAAGTTCAAAGAAGTCTCACAACACCCACTATGCCTACAGTTCCAAGACAGAACTGCAGTGCTGAAGTCTCACATTCATTAAATGGGCCACATACGTGGCATGAGACAGAATGAGGAATCTGGCCAGAAGCAGTATGAGATGATCTAAATCTTGCAACTCAAACCAAGGAATCTTGTTTAATGTGGGATTTTCTGGAGCTGACTACCCTTATGTTTGTCAGATTTGAAGCTGCCCCATACATACCATCTACTTCGATCCCATTAATCCTGTGGTCCCTTGGCATCCACCAGGGACCAGTTCCGGGAACCCACCGAGAACCCGAACCCGGATGCTCGGCGCCTTCTATAAAGCGGCGGAGGATTTTCACGTCCTCCCGTGAACTCACAATCATCTCTAGATCACCGTTCGTACCAATATAAGGGAAGGCTACGTAAGTGGTTGTCACACTCTGGTGCTTAGGGATCACCTTTCTAGCACTTATTTTGAAAAATATTTTGATCCACAGTTAAATTCCTGAGTGTGGAACACGCAGATATGGAGGACTGACTTGTGTCATTCCATTCCATTCCATATTCTGTCTTTTCTCTTCTATTCTCCCCTCTCCTGTCCTCTCCTATTCCATCCTGCCCTTCCCTACTCAACTTAGACCAACAAGAGCCCAATGTGTTCAAGGAAAAGTACTGGAAATTGTAGCAAAGTGATCATAATAACACTGCCTGTCACAAAATACATATTTTCGTGTTTCCCCATGGTTAGGACATCCTGAGTAAATTCCTCTGGGATCTGGTTAAAGGACCAGCCTAGCTGGAAAGGGACTTATTTCCTGAGGACGTGCACTCCCGCCTCGAGGAGAATGTGGTTCACAACCAAGGCAACGGTCCAGCAACGGTTCTGTCTGAGCTTCCTCCCCCACCGAGACACTTACTTATATTCCACAAGGTGAGAACGCAGAAGCCCTGCCCTTCTCTCCACAAGGAATTTGTTCATGGAGGGAACAAAGGGGTCCTCCCTTCGAGAGCAGGGCGGTGGCACCACTGCACCTCGCCCACCTAAGCTCCCACATTCGTAGTTTGGGGTCTCGTCCTGTGGGGCCTCCTCACAGCACACCAGATCCGGGGAAGGTTAGGGCAGGAAAGCCCGTGTAGCTTGTCTCTGCTCCAGCAACCACGTGCCCACTTGCAGGATAAGACAAATGTACTGATGGATGGATGGACGGACGGATGATGGATGGATGGACGAATGGATGGATGGGTGGATGATGGATGGATGGATGGATGGATGGACAGACGGACGATCAGTCCATAGATAGATACTGGCTCTATAGCTAGAGAAATAAATATTACAGAAGGCAAATTGTAAGTGTCCCAAGAAAAAAAAATAACTAATAGTGACGATTTAGGGAAGGATAAATCACAAATTCATCCGTAAGGACAAAGGGTCACCCGAGTAGACACCCTGAAGTCATCTGAGTTTCTGAATGAGCCGAGCAACCCAAGACTCCGGAGCGTAGAACTAGGGAGGAGACGGGGCTGACCTGGGCGGGGGGAGCAGTGACGGCTGGTGCCAGGCCTCTGTGAAGTCACAGCAAGGGCCCATGGGCCCACGGGGGCGCGGCTAGGGAGACAGATGCCATCGGATATGGATTTGAGAAACGTGTACTTTTGATGAGATTCGGAGCTGTTTCAGATTGTCGAAAGAATAACATGGTCAGCGATTTCATTTTTTTTCTCAAAGGCTTTATCTCCCAGCTCTAAGCAAACCTGGCCTTCTATATGCTTATCTGTGTAATGCTACTTAACTGAAAACTAAGATATCTAATTCTGGTTAACAAAAATGATTTCATCTTTTATTTCTCTTCAGTATTCTAATGCTTTCAGAAGTAACCTGTTTTGAGCCAAGTTGCTGAAAAATACTGTCAGCATATTGACGCCTGTCTCAGAATGTCTTGAACCCTGCTATCTGCAAAGTCAGCAGTCTCTGAGATGTCTGATGTCCGTGTCCGTGACGGCCTGTGGTGTGGTGAGAGCGGCAACGGCCACAGGCCGGGCGGCCCGTTTTTCCAGTGTTGTCATCCAGAAGTCCCAGGTCAGGACCAGCAGGGCCGGCTTCCCCTGGCCTCTCTGGTTCGCAGACCTCGCTGTGTGGCTCACGCGGGTGCTTCGTCCTCTGGTTGAGGGTCCCCTATCTGGGGGCATCAGGGCCCAACCTCATTGAACGGCCTCATCAAGGGCCCTGTTTCCAAATGCAGTCACACCGGGGGGTCGGGTTTCAACCTGAAGAGTTAGGGGGACTCAAACCTGTGCCTCCTGTGCATTCGTGGTCCTTCGGCCACGTTCCCCGCGAAAGCCCTAAGCCAGGGTTCCTACATCACACCCTCACAGTGCCGGGACAATTCAGGCCGTTTTACTTTTAAGCCTGATTTGCATTTTCCAATATGGGGAGATGGAAGAGAACACTGCAGTTCTGTAGGGTGGGCAGGGTCTCGTCTCTTGGCCTGTAAATCCTTTCCGTTGTCCCCTTTTTCCTGACGCCAGACCGTGGACGGGGAGAGCGACAGGCAGGCCTCCACAAAGTGCGTGAGGCGCTGCAAGGACGTGGGAGAGAAAATTGTGTTCCGACCTGACTCTTTTTTCTCTTACAAGACCAGCAGACGTTAGGGTTTAGGACGTTTGGTTTTGATTATTAGAAAACCATTTCTGGGAGTAATTTCCTCATTTCCAGAACTCTTAAGTAGGGTTCCATTATTTTTTTTTGCCTCTCTAGTCTTGAAAATATTGGAGTTATTTAAAATTCTCTACGTTCCCTCCCAGACGGAGATGTCCATTCTGCAGACAGCAACGCTGCGAGCAGGGATCGGCACAAACATCCAGGGCTGGCGGCTGTGGCGCCTGCGCTCGGTGCGCACGGGGTGAGGAGCCGTGAGGCCGGCACCGAGGAGGCGGCTCGGCTGTTGCCTTAAAGCGACCCGTCATCTGGTGGCACGTGCAGCGTAATTACAAAACTCAAAGCAGCAAAAAGCATTTGCAAATGAGCATTTTTGATTCAATGGCTAAGGGCCTCATCTTACAAAATGCAAGTTATCAAGTTGGAAGCAGAAATGAGTCTGTTTCATTCAGTGCGTCTGCAGGTGTGCCCCCTTCCCTGGAACATCGAAGGCAGAGGCTGAGGAGGGGTGTGCGCTGGGCAACGCCCCGGAGGAATCTGGGTAAAGGCTGTGTCCCCACCAGGTGACAGGGGGCTCTCGGCCAGCAAGGACGGACTGAATCTTCCCAACATTTATAAGTTTTACTTTTGTATATCTCTAGGAAGACAGTTTCCTAGCTTTGCTACGGAAACTAGGCATCATGAGACGGCGGGCTAAAACCCTGAAGAGAGGCCGGGCGACAGCGGGACACGGGCCCGGAGGTGGAGGCCAAGGTATCGGGGTGAAAGGCCCCGGTCTTGCCTTCATGCCTCAGGCAGTGAACTTACATATGGAAATGTAAATCATGATTAAAGTCATGAAAGGGGACACAGGGTCTCTGTCTCTGGCAGTGACATCGCCAGCACTAAGGAAATGACCGGAGTCTGGAGAAAACACACAGTGACCGACTTCAGATGAGGGACGACGACACGCACGGCCCGCGGGCGTCGTGAGCAGCAGGCCGGCTAAGTCCGTGCAGACTGTTCTGGTGAGACCTGTGAGTCACGAAGCTGGAAGTGAGAGCCAGCGAAGAGAGCGGCCACCTCGCCGGGCGAAGGTGACAGAGACCAGAGCTGTCAGGTCCCAACACGCTGGGATGCAAGGGAGGAGCTCCGTAAAGGGGAGCTCGTGGGAGAGGGGGCGACGAGAGTCTCCACGGAAACCCTTCGTCACCGTGGGCCGATTCCCAATGTGCAGACCTGGCAGACGCAACTCCCAGGAGAAGGCGACATTCAGGCCATGCTATGCCAGGGCCTGCGGTTGGGGGGCCGGGTGTTGGATATTCGGAGAATCCGTGTGGTAAATATTGACAGCAGTGACGGGAGACAGAAAAATCCACAATTATAGTGGGAATTTTAATACAAGCCCCACAAAATTATAGATAGAACAAAAATTATAGTTTTTAAAAATCTGTAACCACATAGATCTGAACAGCACAATTAATAAGCAACCTTGTTGATAGGTATGATATGTATATGCAAATACACATTTATATGTATTATATAGAACATACCCCAAAATGATAGAATTCAAATTCTTTTCAAACGCTCTTGGAGCATTTACTAATATTTTCTCTGGGACTGAAATCATTCAGACCATGAACTTCAATTCACGTGGCTGAACTGGAAGCCAAAACAGACAGATAAGCAGACATTTACCTACAGGTTAGAAAGTAAGTGATACGTTTTTAAAATTAACCTTCATTTAAAATTCAAAGCAAAATTTAGAAAGAAAAGTATTTTAAATAAGTCGCAATGAAAATTTCAAAACCTCAATATGTGTGGATAAAGGTAAATTAATGTTCAGAGGGAAATTTATAGCAGTAAATGTATTAGAAAAAAAGAGACCCAAGTAAAAAGCGAGGCCCCCCTGCACCACAGCAGCCGTGGCTCACACAGTCGTGGGCACCCAAGCGGCCAGCAACGTGCGCGGCCGTCTGCGTGAACACTCTACACCAGACGAACCCGGCGGAGGAGGGCCTCGCTCGCCTTCGTTCACGCAGAGCTCAGGGTCTGCGGCCTCATGGAGGGGAGCGAGGCCAAAGGTCAAGCCTCTTCCCTGAGTTCATTCCCTTAACCGCGAACATCACCTGTCATGCACACGCGCGGCGTCTCACCGTGCTGCTCCGTCCAGTGGAAGCCTCGCTCTGCCTAAATTCATGTTACTCTAGTACAGAAAATTCACATAGCGTTAAATTATTCTTCCTCCCTTGATCTATGCTTTGAAAGAAGGGAGTGGTATGTCTCTATTTTGAATAACCTTAATTAGCATAGCACCTAACACATGGTATTATCTATTTCCTTATGCCTATCTATCATCTATCTATTATCTACCTATCACTTACCTATTATCTATCATCTATGTATCTATCTATTATCTATCTGTCTATCTATTTATCATCTACCTTTCTACCTCTCATCTGCTATTTATCCATCTACATTTGTTGAGTAAAGAAGACTAACTTGTCTCCATGGATTCTTTTTCTAAATGCATGTTTAAAGACCTTCTGAAAAGAAACAAAGTTATTTTTGATCTAATGTGAAAGTTTTTGTGAGTAATTAAAATAATATATCCTCAGAAATATTTAACAACTATTGCATTTTTTATGTAATGATCAGCATTCCGAGTAGTTTATATTCCTCTTCTGAACTAATGAGAAAAATTAGCCAGTGGTTTACATATCAAATGGTTTTCACCAAAAAAAAAAAGATATATTTCTTCAATCTTTCATAGTCAACTAGATTTGTTCCCAATAAATCAATAACCTTCATGTCGTTTTACACACAGAGCTAAAAATGGAGGAAATTTTGAATTTAAAGAATGAAATACGACAATTCTGAATTTCATTCTCACTCATCTAAATGTTTTAAATTCCCTTCTTGTAAGCAAGATCTGAGAATTGGGGCCTCAGCCTGCTTGAATAGCATCCATTATCATTTCGTTCATCCTCCAAAGGGTCAGACTCGAGAGAATCACAGTGAGTAAAGAAGGAGACGCGTTTCATTAAAAAGAACATGACCTCTTAAAATTCAATTATATATGTTCTCAATAGAGGAGTTTAACTCAATTACAATGACTCATCGAAATAGCGTAAAATAAATCATTCCAGACTTCCATATTCATTACAGCGTTATTTTGAAATGGGCTCACGTTTCCAATTGTATTGGAAAACAAATGGCTATTCTTTAATTTGATATTAACCTTTTGCAATATTGGTCACTCCAAATTTTTGCAAAGTGTGTCACTCATTTAAGTTTTAATAATCCATTAATAAAAAGTAGACTTTTTTTTTAACCCCAGGTGCACAGAGAGATGGCATGCCATCATCTTATCTCACACACCTGTTTTTCCTGATCTTTCTCCGTGTTTCCACCACGATATCAACCTCCCATTCATCGTGGCCACTTACTTCACGTGACGGTTCTTCTTGTCAACAACGGACCTCACGCTTACCTGCCCGTCAGCCACAGTGGCCGCTCGCTGGCCTGTCGGTGCCTCCCGGAGAACCTGTTTCTCCACCTCCGCGAAAGAGAATGGCGACGTGTACCTGGTTCTTTTTCTCTTTCTTATTAGGGTGTCGTTAGTGGCGTCGCTTTGTATAGATCGTGTATGCGAAATTCCTCGGAAGGACACGGTGATTTATTATCATCTGCAGATCGAGGACACACAAGGGACTCAGGAAACACTTGCTGAACAAGTTCATGAGTAAAGACAAACAAACGCGACAGCTGTTCACCATTAAATGCCACAGGGTCATCAGCATGTCGTACGTGCGTGCGTCTGAGCGTGCGTGCGTATGACGTGCGAGCGTCTGCGCGTGCGTGCGCATGCGTCTGAGCGTGCGTGCGTGCGTCTGCGCGTGCGTGCGTATGACGTGCGAGCATCTGCGCGCGCGTGCGCATTCGCTGCGCGCGCGTACGTGTCTGTCTCCATGGCTGAGGTCACACGGCGTCGCTTTCTCAGCAATGTGCAGACGAGTCGGGCCAAGGACAGAGCCGCCAGCGCAGAGCCCACGTCTCCGCGCTGACCCCGTGCTGGCCGCCAGCCTGCCGTTTGCAGCTTATCCGCTCCTGACGGAGGCGAGAGAATCTCTAACCTGCTTCGTTTCCAACTCTCAAGTCCTGTGAATCTACGGATGATTAAAATGGGAAAACATTGTCCCAAAATGGACATGAAACACGGGTTCCGAATGGTCATGTGTTGTGATAGGTTAATTAATTATAATATTAAATTTCAAGAGCCCAATACCTGACATTAAAGTATTTTCAGCAATATTTTAAAAGCTCATTCATTTGTATAATTTTACAGTCTTAAACTTTTAATCCATAGCGAATGGTTGATCCCCGCCCCCCCCGAGTAGTTTTATATAATCTCCATAATGTTCTGTTATGAATTAATACTTAATTAAAATATATAATCATGTTTTAATTCCTTATTTACTCTCTTAAATTCCTTATTTATTAATACATAACAGCATAATATTTTCATTTTGATTAACTTTTCATACTTAATTATCATTTGTTGTTGCCTTGTATCTGTTCACAAACAATAGCTAATTCCCTAATCTCTTAATCTATATTCCTACTCCATGATTGCTTTCTCTTATAATTTCTCACTAAACTGAGAAAATACTGACAGTCTTTCGTTCTTTGCTAAATGCTTTTTATAATCGTTCCTCTGTGCTTCACTGTACTATATTGCAAAGTCCATTAATTTGCTTAGAATTCATGTAACGTGAGGTGAGTGGGGGGCACGTAAAACATTAGTGGGATGCAAACCACACCCCCTGAGTGACTTAACCGCTTTGTTACCTTTCGCAGTAGGACCCTCTCATTTTGTGACATGCTGGATCAGGTACGATCTGGATGCTCACTTTTCCATCTCAGCTTCCTGTTTCTTGTAACGAGTGACCTCTGACACATGTCCACATGACCCCGAGCCAACCTCATTATTATTATTTCAGTGAAGGAGGTCACAGTGCTGCCGGCGACTGTGACCCCAGCTTGACTCCAGGTCACTGCTAAGAGACTTTTTGGAACACTAATTTTTAAAAACAATTTGACAAAGTGACATTGTTTTCTTAAATTTTTGAAGTCTCAGAACCATAATTTTACACAGATGTACAATGGGTCGAGGAAGGTTTATTTCCCTGATGGCTCAGCAAGCTCCCCAGGGAGGTGCTGAAGCCCAACCAGCCCCCTGGAGGCGGCCACGGGAGTTGTGTTGGATGCAAAACCGGTCAATGAGACACAGGACTGCGAACATCACCGTTCGATTTTCCTTTCCACCGACTGGAAAGTATTCACATTCCCACCAAAAGAAAGGAACTTTTTAAGCTCATCTCTGTCCTATGAAATAGCCCGCTCGATTAAAAAAAAAAAATCGATCGACGTTTCAATCCCAATACTGCCTTTTTCAAGTACTGGATAATTTTTTCTGACAAAGGCTATTCAACAGGTGTAGAATAAAGTGCGTTGACGGCCAGGGTGGCAGGCAGACCGCCGGTGCCTGTGTATGGCTCACACGGCCATGTACCTCGCGGATGTACAGCCCCAGCATGACCGGGTGCCTCGTTCTTTTTTTAAATAAACATTAGGAAAAAAATGTTTGGGGGAAATTAATTCGCTTTGTAAAATACTATGTAGACCAAAAAACAAGCAAACAACAACAGCAACAACATCTCTTCTGATCCAAGTTTTCACCTCTGAGCCACTTGGGATGACAGCCCCTGGAAGAAACTGTCCCGAGGGGTGACAAGCTCGCGGTGACATTTGACAAGGCCATTGTCTGCCATAAGTTGTCCCCTTAGTGTGTCTTGCTTTCCTCGAAAGCAAATTAAGCATTTACTTTGTTTGCTCCAAGGCTGGGTGGAAAAGATGAAGGAATAAAGAAGTCCAAATCAGTAATTACCAAACCATCACAGGGACTAGGGTACAGCGGAGAGAATATAGTAGATATCATCGCAACGGCTGCCTGTGGGGCCAGGTGGGGGGTGGCTTCGTGGAGTACGTAAATGTCTAACTTTTTTAAATCTGTAAAGCAAATAAATAAAGAAACAAAGCAAAGAGCAGATCTCTTGATATCATTTTTACTCTTGATTCGTCGTCCATTGGACATTTAGCCGTTCCCTGGATCTTCCAGTTAGACCAGCTGGCAAACTCACTTCTTCAATTGCCAGTGCTCGCTCACAATTTTTTGTCTTATGAATCAAAACGCCCTTGTTACCAGACAAACCAGCTCCTTTGATCCCCGCACAAGAGAATGAAGGTGGACGTTGTACCCCATTTAACACAAAACAAACTTGCTAGCAGGAAAGGGAACACCGTCTGCAAAGCCACACCTCCGGCGTGTGGCACAGGACGTCGAAGCTATGGGCGACCTATTCCGAACCTTTTATTTCCACCTTCTGCAGCTGTGAAGAGAGTGACGTCCCGTCCTCCCCACCAGGAAAATGAATGTCTGCTTGTGGAGAGGGGTCCACGGTCACCATGGCAACACAGGCTTGGCAAGGCGAGGAACACCCCTGGGTGCTCAGGGGAGAGCCGCAGCTCCTCTGGGGTGTCTGTCTGGTGCTCATGGACGTAGTCGGGTTCTAAAACACCACTCGCCACCCCTTCCTGATGTCACCGTCCCTCAAGCAAAGCAGAGTATGGAAGGGCCATTTTTTTTTTTCACAAATTCCACAGAAGGACAAAGCTGAGAGTCAGTTTACTGATCTAATTTACAGATTAAAGAGTCTGCCATTTGCGGATTTTAACCTTTTAAGGCCGTTCATCTCATTAAAGCTGCTCACCAGCAATAAAGAACATCTTCAAACGTAAAACTTCCAAGCATTTGCATTGTTATAAGTTCGCTTTTCAATGGGTTTTTCTGAAAGATCATATCACTTGAAGGTTTCCTTTCTTTCAATAAAAAAGACCAGAAAAAGGTAACATCTTTGAAGAAAGTCTAAGGCTAAGAACAAGGTTAATTTGGTTCACAATTTCTTTTACTGAAATTTTTTTAAAGGGAAATTCACTAGGAATTTCAGCCATACATACGCAAAAACCTCTAGGTTGTACACATTTGACTTTTTCCCCCAAATGAGTGACTAAAGCAGAGACCCACCTATCTTATTTCGATGTGTGTCTTTACAGCACCAGCATGTGCCACCCAGTGAGGACACAGCATGGCTCCTTACAAGTGTGCCACTGTCTTCCTCCAGACGCCCTGCCAACTCTCCTCCCTCATCACGACCTCCGCTGGCTTCCTCCCAAATCAAAGACAAGGACACAACGTGTCCCGCCTCCTGCCAATCTCTCGGTGACCCGTGTGCCCTGCCCTGAACACACGCTTCTTAAAAGGCCAGCCGAGAGCTCATGAAATTACCCGCTGACCTTAGATTCTCTCCTCGACCCACGACATCCGCCCGCGCTGCCCTGGGTAAGTGACAATGGAGTCCCCATCGCCATGTCTCAAATTTCCCTTTTGGTTGTCTGGTTTGTTCTCCGCCGCTCTCCAAAGCCTCCCTCAGGATCCCCTCTGCTCCTGGTCCCCTGACACCACGGTCTCCGTCCACTCCCTCCGTGTCTCCGGCCTCTGTTCCCCCCGCGGGCGCCTCCCATTTGATGTTGCCTCCCTGTATGTGTGTGTGTATGTATATGTGTGTGTGTATATATACACACACACATACATCCTCGTGGAGAGCCAGTTATTAAGTATCTGTTGCGCTCTACTGAGCAGAGTATTGTCTATCGTTTTACTGATCTTATTGCCTAGAATAGGTCTATAAACATTGGTTCGGTGTAACTAATACTTGCTAAATAAGTGTTAAGAATGTGTAACATAAATTGACTGAATCAAATACATTTTAACCAAATTTAGGCATTTAACATTGCTCAGGAAACATGAAAGTCTAATCACTAACTTACTTGTCATTTCCAAATTTCATTTCTGTAATTCCCAAGTGTCCTTACCTCAAAAATTTTAAAACTTGCATCCTCTTGATAAATGCTAAACATCTCATGTTCTGCCCTAGACACATATCCTGGCCTGAAAATGAAGTCTCTGTATCGTTTTCATAAACCTAGGTGCCTCTATTTTTAAATCTTTTTTTTAAGCAGCCAGTACTATATTTATCATTTATAATCGAAATCATCATCTTTTTTTCTTCCCAATTTAAAATTCGATTCCTTTCAGTTTCCCAAATCGCACACGACCCTTCTCTCTCCGTCCTGAGATTCGGCTTCCTGCCTGGGGGACGACACCCGTGGCAAGCACCATGGCAGGCCTGCGGGTTTGCCTCGCGGACTTGACAGGCCATGTCACCGCAGTCTCCTAGGTGCTGGGAGAGGACGCCACGCTTCGGGGTCAGACACAGACGACCGTGCACTACTCAGAGCGCTAGCGCTGGGCAGGGCGTCAGCATTTTCGAGTGGTCTCCGCGAGCTCCAGGTCCCACGGGGAGATGACGTCACCTGGTCACGCGGCGGGTCGCAGCTTAGGGAGCTCGAGTCTGTCATCGCGGGCAGGGAGCGTGTCTGTCACCTTTCGCGCCGGAGAGGGACGCTACGTTTCTTACGTTGGACACTAAGCGTCCTGTTCTTGGCTCTGGAGCTTGAGACCGTATCTTTAAAACTCTTCACCGAACATCATCCGTGCAGTGATGACCCAGAAGAACGGGCTGTCGGTCTCTTGCTCTCGATGGCGCAGAATGTGAGAAGCCCCTGGAGAACTGTCTCCCAGCAAGGAGGCCCCTTGAGATGACGGACAGAAGCACAACTCGAACAAGAAGCAGCAAAAATGGAGCGCGCTGGGTTCTACAAGTGGGACATACGGAGCGATTCTGGACCCAGAGCTTGATTCTCGGCCAGGAAAATCACACGATAATCTCAGGGGCTCTCTCTTTTCTTTCCTCACCTCTGATTTCTCCTTCTTTGTGCGTTTAACTTATTCTTCCCTAACTCAGATCAGTTTCCACATGGAGAATAACGCCAGTGGGTGCAGATCTCCGCCGTTCTGATCTCAGAGAACACGTGCCTCTTTTACCCACTGACCTGCGTCCTCAGTGCAGAAGCCACCTTGTGCCCCGGGACATGCTGTGGCCGACCAGGCTGCGCTATTGCCATTGTCCTTCCCTCCCGCGTAAAGACCTGATTCATTCAGAAGGAAAAACACACGAGAACAGCTCTGTGTGCTGCAGTTCGTTACGGTCCACCACGAGGGGACTGTCTTATCGTTTGAAACAGTAGTGCGCTAAGATCTGTCGGAAGCAGATATGTCTATGGTGAAAAATTCTGAAGAGGGCAGTTCCTAACTATTGCAGTGACGATGGTAGACCTGCTTATTCAGTCCGATATATTTTAAAGATATACCTAATTAAAGGAACATGCTGGATGCTGGAAAAATGCTAAACAAAATTGCGCGTGACCTTCTCTTGCTACTTTCAAGAAAATTTCAAGAAAATGGCTGTCAATTTTTTCCCATTATCCCAAATCCTGCAGTGTTTTAAAAGTTTGACATTTGTAAATACGTTACATCACCCTTTTCTTGGTGGTTTTAAAGTCTTGCTATTCATTGTTCCTGCTTTTCATCTCTATGAAAACTCGTCGTGCCTAGCCTTTCGGGGTGTTTTAACTCTTTAGTCACTCTGGTTACATCCTCCCTGGCTGCTGACTCAGCCCTGTGCGGTCGCTGTGACGCACCTTCCCATTCGTAGGTAAACGTCCGCCTTCAGGTGTTGCTACCATTGCTGGGAGCTGGGAAGCGTCATTCCCGTCCCAGCCACGAGAGATGGCTTGGGCGACTTCCTGCGGCCCGCGGGCAGAGAGGACGTTCGGACGCGTCTCATGCAGAAACGCGCTCTGGGACCTGGTGTCGCCGGCATTTAGGAAAAGGCCGAGAGGCAAAGCAAACCCAAGAGACACAAATACAAATATCCAGACGCACGGCCTCTGGGGAGGCGAGGATTGCCCGAGGGACCGGCCCCCTGGCTGCGCCGTGACCGCCTCTCGGAGCTTCCCTCGGCCCTGCCTGGGTCTTCGGAGAGCGTCCTTCCTACGCGGAGGGCCAGCTGGGGACATTGTGGAGACGCGCAGAGGGGAGACGGGAGGCGCCGCGAACTCCCGCACTTCTGTCTGGGGAGGGGCGGCGTCGCGAGGCTGACACCTGCCGCTGACACCTGCCGCTGACACCTGCCGCTGACACCTGACGCGGAACCCGACGCTGACGCCGTGGTCATTCGCGAGAGCTCCTAACGCGTTTCTTACTTCCCCGCAGCATGAATTATTTACGGGATCAAATTTTCAAAGCCCGTCTGTGAACTCAGAGGCGTTCTTGTGCCGGTCGTTGTCACGAGGGTCCAAGCCCGCTCCTGACATTGGGGGTTCGCTCCCCGCCACGCCCACGAAAGGCTGCGTGGAGACCACACCGCAGAGGAAGAGGCGCATTTCTAAAGCGGGGGGCCGCGGCGGGAAGGCTTGCACGGAAAGCACCAGGTTTTGAGGTTCCGCACACAAGGAAGCTGTTCGTGTCGGGGGGCGCTTCCTGCTTACAGAGAGGTCCAGAGAAAAGTGCTCATCGGGCGGTTTCCTTACAGACCAGCAATTTGTCAGGAAGGCATTTTCACTGAGCAATACAATTATACTGTGGGCTCAGGAAATCACATTTTGTCACCTTTAAAAGATTTTCGTGATCAGACACAAATCCGTTTCGTAATGGGCTACAGGCAAACAATGTTAAATTTTGAGTTTTGTTCCACATATTTAGTACATTTTTTTGTCTACAAATCTGCATAACAGCAAGTCAAATATGCAAGCAGAATTTTTACAAGAGTGTTGCAAATATAAATACTCTATGAGTTTGTTTAATATACAGTGTTTCCAAGTTTAATTTGACATAGGCGATGCGGATGATTTGAACCGATTCGCACAGTTTATACCATATTTTATCAGGTCTTGTGGATAAAACGTAGAGTAAAACTTTAGTAGAACAAAGTTTAAAGATAATATTTCTTGCATCTTTCAAAGAAGAGAATTCATGTTGAAAGCCTGAGTCTCGCACTCCAGGGTGTGCGAAGGCCGTTGACATGGTGCTGGGGACAAACGGGCAGTGGTCACCGTGGTGGAGGCAGCTGTCCCCTCCCACATCCAGTCCCTAACGGCAGGGACCCCGCAGCCCGCACACTCGCCGCTGTGCCCAGAGGTCATCATCCTGAGAGACAGGGCTACGCAACAGGTCTCAGGGAACAAGCCGGTGTCACTCAGAGAACAAGGACTATCCTGCGATCGTGGTGACCTTCTCGCGCCCCTGATGACCTTGGCACACTCTTGGGTCCTCCTCACTGTTGTTTCAGAGAGAGATTCTAGAACGAGTTCAAGAATTTCCGAGGTTTATTGAGGCTAACTTTGTCAGAAATACGAGTGGAAACGGAACAATAACTTTGCCGCTATGATGAATTGTAATGTGGAAAATCATATTCCATACAAAGATGTATGAAGAGAGATGCAAATTTAAAGCGAGAATGAATTCATTTTAATGCTGAATCGAAACCAGCTTCTCTCACAGGAGACTTCTGAAATTTAGGAGCTTTGAAAAGAAGCTAAATTTAACTGTGACAAAAATGTAAGTGTTCTTACCTCATGTACCATAGTAATTTGCAATAATGATCATTTTTGTTCATGTAATTAATATTGAATGCCAATTTATTTTTAAAAACAAAAAGTAGTTTTAAATTTTTTCTTAGACATTCATGTGCTTCTAGCCAGGCTCTTTTTGAGAACCGTTGCTATTGTCCCCTCTCTAAATAAAGTATAAAAAAATCAGAAGGTAATTTTATAGTTCTAAGCAAAATCTATTACCCTCTAAAAATCTCAAGATTAAAATTGACCAGGTGGCCTGTGTAACTTATAATTGTCATGATATTCAAAGTACAGGAGACAAGCCTTTACATGCCGGCTTTAAGCTGTGACAATAAATAAGTTTGCATAGATTCATTGTGTACATTAATGTATTCCTTTTTCTGTAGAGATTCATTGTACTTAATTACATATAACACATTCTTTCCCTAAATAACAGGATAATATTCTTGGGGGATTTTTAGAAGCACTAAGAAAATGAAGTATTCCAACCACTTTCAAGGATGATTTTCAGTCAAATAAACAAGATGAATTTTTTAAGGCTAAACCCTGAAAATTATACAAATGTAATTTAGTGTAAGCTTTTCGGACCCTCACCATGCTGCTGAATAGTAGAATTATGAAGGCCAGAAGGTGTGGGGGCCTCTTTTGTACAGGTCCCAGCACCAAGCAGAGTCCAGCTCTGTAATGCGTGTCCATCACTAAGGGGAAAATGTATAGGGTAGGAATTTATAATATTATTTTGAACCAAGAGACGCTGTATTGAAGCCGAGTGGTTCGGTGGCTTTGGCCTCACCAAACAATTGGTAGCTATTGATTCTGTCTGTCAAAACACAGAAAAACTGATTGTGTGTAAAAACACAATCCTCTCAGAAACCACTGGTTTCTGAGTGATGACTCAACAGGAATTTTAATGAAGAGTTTTCATAATTCTTGCAGGTGTTTATTTTCTTATAGCGCGGAACATCGCATACGTTGCTTTTGACGTGTTATTTAAATATCACGGTGGCTTCTCTGCTCTGACCTTGCAAGGGCTTTCCAGATTGTAAACCTGTAGTAAGATGGATTGGAGTGATTTAGCCGGAGACCGGGATTTGGGCTGACTCATGAGAAACGAGTCATTTGACATCTGGGAGAATGCTTGTCCCATTACCGTAATCTTGAAATGATCACTTAGCAGCTTATGTTCAATTGCAAACAAAATAATCACAGACGGCCCCTGCATAAGCCTCCTGGAGAAAGTGTCTGTTCTGAAGTAGCCAAAAGCCATTAAGTTTAGCATCATTTACTTTTGATCATTTGACAACTGTTTTAAGAGATTCTTCAGTAAAACTTTCAGAAGCCATCCACTTCCTTATGCTGGAGGGAAAAAAAAAAGCCAAAAATGATTTATTTCTTTAAAAATAATATTATGGGTGGTGATTTGTACTCAAAACAGCATTGCTAAAAAAACAAATGGATGTAAAATGACTTATGAAAACAGAATTTTTCAGAAGATGGGACTGAACTTACAAATACTAACAGAACAGTCAGGAAGCCAGCTGGCAAGAAGCAGTGACGGGAAATATATTTAAGTTAAGAATGGAATTTCTAGCAATGTGAAGAAAGAAAGAAAAATGGCATTTGCCATGCCGTTGAAATACAGCCTGTGCAATAACGAGATCGATACTTGTAGGAGCAGAGACTAGGAAGAATGACAACAGAAATATGCCGCTGAAACAGCACGTCTCGCACGCACGCCGTCTCGCCACGCACGCCCTCGCCACGCACGCCCTCGCCACGCACCCCTCGCCCAGCAGCCTGACGCTGTCGCCCCCGAGAGCGCCCTGCGCCTGAAAACACCAGCTGTGTCTCGTGAAATCTCTTTAGAAAGGATTTATAGGGCCGGCCGACATTTTTTTCTTGTCTTCATATTGAAAACATCTTATCTGTTGTCTCGTTTTTCTTCCCTGAGGCCTTAACAGTCAAAGACTGGGGTTTTCAATTCTTTCCAATTTCTGTTTCTTAAAACTTCTCTGTCGTGGCCTGTGGTCAGAAAGATTGTCAAGGAAAGCAGCTAATGTTGGAGAATAGCTGACCAAGTGTTTTCATGGGCTTTCCCACTCGATAACAATGTGATGTTCTATTTATGCATTATGCACTCCATTTTATCATCTTGACTACCAGTTTTACCGAGGAGGAAAAGAAAGCTTGATCAAATGTAGTTACTTGCCTAAAATTACAAAAATATCGTCTCACATCTGTCAGAATCAATACATCATCAATAATCATCAATAAATCAAAGAACAGCAGGTGCCGGCGAGGACGTGGAGCAAAGGGAACTCTCGTGCACTTGGTGGGGCTGCATATTGGTGCCGTCACTATGGAAAACAGTCCGGAGGTTTCTCGAAAAATTGAGAATGGATCTGCCTGTCGACCCAGCAATCGCACTTCTGGGTATTTATCCAAAGAAAACCAAACACTAGCTCGTAAAGATCCGTGCACCCTGTGCTCACGGCGGCACTTTTCACAGGAGCCAAGACAGGGAAGCAACCTGAGTGCCGCCAACAGACGACTGGATGAAGCAGTTGTGGTTCATGTACAGGACGGCATATCACTCAGCCATCAAAAAACAAACAAACGAAAAAATGAAATCCTACTATTTGCAACGATGTGGATGGACCTAGAGGTCATTATGCTGAGTGAAATAAGTCAAGCAGAGAAAGGTAAATACCATATGATTACACTTATATGGGGAATCTAAAGAACAAAAAGAACAAGCTAATCAAAAACAGACTCACAAATATAAAAGAGAAGCTGGTGACAGCCAGGGGAGGGGGTTGGGGGGCTGGGAGAATGTAGTGAAGGGACAAAGAAGTACAGAGTGTAGCTGATGGACGGTCCCGGGGATGGCGGAGGGAAGTCCGTCAGCAGTAATGTGATGGCTGGGCGGGGGGCCAGGGGAGGGAGGGAGCAATTAGGGGGATCGTTTTATAAACTATATAAAGGTGCTGTATACTCAAAACTAATGATAAAATACAGATTTTTTAAAAGCAAAACTGATTGCGCCCGGCTCACTCGCTTGAGAGCATCTCATGCTCCCCGTGTTTGTTCGGGTGGAAGACCTCGCTCTCCTCCACGTCCCCTCGGATAACGTTTGTCAGTTATTTCAGCGCGACTTCCGGTCTCGCTTGCCCGCGGGTGCGTCGTGCAGTCGCCGGGCGCGAAGCATTTCCGCGTCTCCGCCCGCTGTCTCGCTGGGTCCCCGCAGAACTTCTTTCCCTGCAGGTTTCAGGCCTGACGCCCGCTTCCCCGGGGAGCCTCTGGCGACCCCCGTCTTGGTGAGGCGCTGGGTGCGTGGGTCCCACGCAGCACGGGAGGCGCAAACCCCGCTGTCGTGGTCACTCGCTGTGCTCAGCGGAGCCCCGTTCCTGTCTCCGCGCCGCCGGGCCCGGCTGGCTCTGTCACCCCCGCTGGGCCTCCCCGCCCGAGCCCCCGACCCCGAGCCCCCCCCGGCCCGGCCCCGCCCCGGCGTTGGCCTTCGGGATGGAAGCAGGGATCCGGGGGCGGAGGGCGTCTGTCCTGCGACACGGGCAGAGCAGCCTCTCCGGACGCCCCGGACGGCGGCCACCGCGTGGTGGGCCCCGCGGGGGCGTCGCGTCCGCCGCTCGCTGCCCTCGCGGAAAGAACGCCTCGGCTTTTCGGTTCTCTTTCGGATTCTAGAGCTTGGCGGGTTTTCCTGCTGTCGGCGTCCGGTGCTGGGAGCTGCGACACACCTCTGTCGGCAACCAGGGGACCGCGGTCCGGTCCCGCACCTCCTCACGCTCGTGTGGCCGCGCACAAGTCGCAGAGGGGACTCGGGGCAGCGCGGTCCAGTCCACAGACCTGGGGTCGCTGGGCGCGACCTGCCAAGCTCAGATTCCCAGACGCGCGGTGAACCCCGAGGCCCCGGGCTGCAGGGCCACCAGGAGAGGGGAGCCGGGGACGTGCCCTGTCACCTCCGCAGGGCCGCGTGGCAGCTGGCTGCCAGCTCAGTGGCTGGTCCCCTCCCCTGTCCCTCGTGACCGCAGTGGCCCCAGGCAGGGGCGGGAACAGCGAGGGGATCTCACGCACAGAGCCGCGGCCTCGGCTTGGACAGTGGAGCGAAGGCACGCTGAGGAAAGCCGCAGGAGACGGTGTCGGGAAAAACAGGTGGTTTCCAGTAATTTTATTGGGAGTCAATGAATTATGTGATTGTTGGCAAAAAAAAAAAAAAAAAATCAGAGCTTGATGGAACATGTTTCTAGATTTCCTGAAGGAGTTTAGGCACACATAGTCCCACAGCGTGAACAGAAAAGCAAATTTATGTTTGTTGAGCAATAGGCACTTACATGTTTTATGCTGGAAATGGCAGTGTAGTGACATTATTCTGTGAGTTTCTGGAGACAAAAGATCAAATCACAGGGCGCCGCTCCCAGCATCTCAAAGCCGCTCGCTCTCACGTCCCAAAACACACTCTTTGTGCTGAGCGCGCTTTCGCTTAATGAAAAACAGCGACGTAAATGTAGCGGCATTTTATTAATAAAAACATAGCCTACACTTTGAAGAAATAACTGGTTTTGAGTATCGAAGCAGGTGTTTGGATTGCATATTGGTTTCCATGCTGTTTGGTAAGAATATAGCGAAGACACCCAGTAGGGAGACAAAGACTTACTTAATTTTAAAATACTTTACTCTTTTAATTGCAAAAGTAGGGCACGCCATGCAGTGAAACGGCTCAAACGGTTCCGAAATGAAGTGCAATTCTGTCTGCATGGTGCCCTGTCCGTTGCCACGTTTATGCTCCTTAGTGGGAACTAGCTGTCCCCTTTTCCGTTTGTGACCCTTCTGATGGTGACCCCACGGCCTGCAACGCCACAGACTGAGGGATTGTGCTGTCAACACCCGAACCAGTGAATCATTCTTGGCATCTCTAGAAACGGGCCCATGGGTGCCTGCTGCCGTGTTGTAAGGGGCCTCCGTGCCACCTGTAACTCTGAATTAAGGATTTAAAAAGCTAACTGTTATTCTGGGGGATACAGTGATAAAGAACAAGTTAGAAAAAAAATACCAAGAGGAAGTCAGCAGACACGACAGACTGAGGGACGTTCTCAAAACCTAACTCGTCTTCAACGGGTGAAGACATCGCCTCACAGACCGGTGTCGCGTACGGCGTACACCCCGCATCAAAAGAGGCTCAGAGACGCCACACCTGAACACGACGTGTGGGGCTGGTTTGGATCCTGATTCAACCCCAGCAACAATTTTCCATCACTTTCGAGAGGCAGAAATATTAGACAATAACCTGGGTATCTGAGGGTTCCAGTGAGTCATCGGTGTTTTCATGAGGTGTGGTAGTGACATTGTAGTTATACACGAGAACGTCCACAGTTTTTACAAACATGTGCGGATGGAGGAGTGACACGGTGCCGCGTCCGAGATTTGCTTGAAAATCATCAACAAAGAAGCAAAAAGAGGATTCGATGAGGTAAGTTTGGCGAAAGCTTAATAACTGGAATCTGTAAGGTTGGTAATGTGGATACACGCATTCGGATCTAGATCACGTTGTGTGATTTGAAAATCCTGTAATACTTTAAAATATACTGATTGGTTAATGACTCAGCGAAAAGAGGATCGAACAGGGAAGCCTGTCTCAATTGATCAAATGTCAAACTTTTCAGATAACTTAACGTTAATTATTTCAAGTGACCAAAAATGAGTGGATTGAGGGCAAACCGAGTAAATGCCTATTACCTGTAGATTCTGTTAAGTTTTCTGCTCCTAATTTAATTTGTCATTTAACTTTATTTCTTATTAGCATTATCAACAGCAAGCTAGGCCTAAAACACAAATGAACTCAGAAACGTTAATTTTGAAATTTTATACTGGTTCTAGTAAAATATTTTGGAGGCTGAGAGCCATTTGCTATAAAAATTATTATGACTAGATGGAGATTTATTTTGCTCATTCAGTTTTTGCAACACAATAAATGTTTATTCATAAAAATCAACTAAAATAAACACTGCAAAAAATAACAATGAAATCCCACTTCATATTACAGGTACAGGTCTCTCCATTACCTTAGGTACTTAAAATATGAAATTGGTTAAAAACCCCCAAAATAGATTTTTTACATATGAATGTAGAAATTTTAGGAATTTATTAAAATAAATTAATACTTTAATGATCATTTTACAGATCAACCCAGTGTGATGTGCACTTAAGCCACACCTAATGCAATATGCATGGTTCATTTACATACTTATAGATGTAAAATACTTCTGCTTAATTTGAACTGCTTTATTCTCTTAACAATTGGTACTCACCATATTGCAAAGTATATTATAAAAGGAACATATTAAATTTTAATAAGATGACAGCTTGTGTATTATTTTAAGTCTAAATTTATGGTTTTAGAAGATTGTACCCAGGTCGGTGTTTATGAAAAAAACAGAAAAGTTTTAGTCAAACCGCATTTTCCATAATGAAGATACTCATGGGTAGGTAGAAATATTTTTTAAAAATCTAATTTTTCTATTTTCTTACTTGTGAACCCAAGTGAAATTATTGCTTCTTTACTATGAACTAAATCTTCTATTTTTCAGCTCAGCAGGCTTATGTTGTCGGCAGGTACCAATTAGTGATGGCTGATGACAAAGAACTAAGCATCTTAGCTCACCGTCATCTCCATCACCATCTTATTTTTATCAGCTATCAGGTGGAATCGTTCTCAAATTTGGACATTAAAAACATATAAATTCCCTTCCAGGAAAGAAAAGGGGTGTATTTAGCCATTCACGCATTCGTATCTTAATGCTGCAAATATTCATTACTCGCTTACATGCCTGTGATAAGAGAAATACAAAAGTAAAAACAAAAACAATTTTTTTAAAAATTCACAAACTGGCAGGACCCCAGCCGGCTCCCCGGACACCAAGGCCTCTCCTCTCCCACCTGCACTGCTTTTCCACCTGAGACAAAGTCACTTTCTGCGGCCCACACAGCTTGTGATTCCTTGTCCCTACATGTTTGCTGCTACTGCTTTTTTATATTTTGTGAAGGTCTATTATCCAACAGAAGTAGGAACAAAGCCACTTTTTTAAAGACTAACTTCAGTGCACCTTTTAAAATGGTGTGTGTTATTTCAAAATACCCAGAGAGCTCTGACAGAAAGTGACCTCCTCACCAGGGCACAGCCGCACTGGGGTCATTTCTGTGTGTGTTTCTTACTTTCCTGACTGCAAGAGACTCACGAGAGACCGGCCCACCTGTCACTCGGTGTCACGGGCTCGGTGCTTTAGGGAAGGGGACAGGGGGTCACCTGGGATGTACAGCATCTCTCCATTACAGTGCATGATGCTGGTGGCAGGAACCGAGACGCTAAAAGACATGGAAATGTTTCCTAAATTATCAAAGAGTGAGCACACGGAATTCAATGTCGTTTTAATTAAACGCGTGTTGTGGCATTACACTTGAAACAAGCCTGTAGTTCACATCACAAACAGTCATGAAAGGCACGCTTATCAAAATGCCAACTATATTGATATGTGTTGCTGTTTTCGCTAAACTTGGTTAGAAAATTACTTTTCATGAAAACTATATCCAAAATACCTAGTAGTTTATGTCACCGGTTGCATGAGGGTGCCACCATTCATATCACAAACACACTCTGCTTTGTACAAGCTAATTACTGAGGCGGCCGCAGGAAGGGAAACTACCGCGTCCCGACAGGCTACGTCTCTGCCAGAGAGCTGGACAGACGATAAGTCTGCACAGTCTGGGAGGCCCAGTGTGTGTGCTCACAGGTCACAGACAGGGCCCAGGCGGGTGGGATGCCCTGGCTTGCTATTAAAAACACTTAGTCCTAAAGAAATCAGGCTTTCTGAAGCAGGTAGATATGTCTTTCTGTTTAGAGAAAAATATAAATATAAATTTGTTTCTTTAGCTATTTCGATAATACTGACTAAGAAGTTCTTCTTTTCCATCATTTTTTTTTTAATTCTAAAACTGCAACACTGACATCCAGTGTTGAATGAAATTAACGGCAGTTGGTCCCCCAGACAGTAAAAACCTTCACGTTTTGAACAAATATGTTCGTGCTCGTTTTACATCAGAACACACACACGGAAATAAGCTAATTGTTCAAAACAGCCTCATTCACGTGGGAGTGTCGCCAGCCTCTCTCGGAGGCGGGCATCCAGAGGGTACCACCTCGGCTGCTGTCCGCGCTCAGAAACCATCCCAGAAAATCAGCAAAACTGTCATTATGCAGAGAAGACGCAGTTATGTATGTAGAAGTCTCTCCTGAATTTAGTAAAAATAAACCCCAGAAACTCAGAAATTAATTGAGCGAAATCATAGAGTGCAGAGTCAGTTTATAAAAATCAATTATATTCCCATATACTAACAAGTAGTTGGAAAGTATAATTTTTAAGAAAGACCATTTTCTATAGCATAAAACTGAAAAACCTGGAAATCATTTTAAATAATTGCTAAGAAAAAAAGACAAAGAAGAGATATGCACTTTCAAGGTTTGGAAGAATAAATTTTTATTCTTATTAATGCTTGGAACTAACATGTATTTAGGATGTGAATCCTCCCCAACTGGACCTATAGATCGCTTGACCCCATTCCTAACCCCACCGACCTCTCTGGACGTTGACGAGATGGATCTGGGGAGAGCGCCTGGACACGCGGGAGGCCGGGACGGAATTCAGGGACACGCAGGGCACAGCGCAGGACCGCAGCGGTGGGGTCCCAGGGAGCGGGGTCGCCATGGGGACCGGGTCGCTGTGGGGACCGCAGCGCTCCGTGGGATGGCGGAGGGGGGCGATCCAGACACAGACCCGCGCACCCGGTCAGCCACGCTCTGACAAGAGCCAAGGCCACCGACGACGCGAGGTCTTTCATACAAATGAAGCCCGAGGTATGGATGCAACATTAGCCTCGACCCCTAACTCACCCCGCACACGAAACCACGTGGTGTGGACCAGAGACTTAAATATACACTTGAGAACCGTGCGGCTTCCAGAAAACCACAGGAGGCTTGGCTCTCGGCCCCATCTCTAGGATGCGCACGCACACTAGTAAGTACCAACGTGGATACTTGTATCTTCGTCAATGAAACATTTCTGCACTTCGCCACGACGAAGGGAATAGGCGATGTGGCGGTTCAGGAAAAGGATACCTTTAATGCAGTCATATGACCAAGGCTTGTATCCAGAACGTCTAGAAAACTCCTACAAATCAGAGAAAGAAAACCCGGTAACCAGAAAACGGGCAGATGGCTTGAACGGCCTTCACGAGAGACGGCCGCAGCCAGCGCGCGGACAGGGGCGCGTGGGGACGCGGCGTGCAGAGGACGAGCCGCGCGGACAGGGGCGCGCGGAGGACGGGGGTGGGGTGGTGCGCGCGGAGGATGAGGCGCCTGCCGAAGCCGCAGCGGCCGGCACCTCGCGTTCACCAGCGCGGCGGAGGTCGCGGGCGGCCAGTGGCTGACTCCGTCACCAGGCGGGACGAGGTGCCCCTCTCCGGGTGGCCGTGACCTGGGGGTCTGCATCTCACCTTCCGTTCAAGTCAAACATTCAGCTCACCAAGGCCCGCGCTCCCACCCCTGGGGACTATTCAAGGGACAGGACAGCACAGGTCCAGGAAAGACCTGGACGCCAACGTTCGCCGGCGCCTTCTCCACGGCCGCACCCAGAACCCCAGCACCCAGGCCGCTGGGAAGCAGGGCGTCGGTCCCGCCCAGCAGAACCGTAACCAGTCCCAGCAAGGGCGAACCAGACCAGCACGCGGAGTCACGGGACGAATCTCCGGAGCACGTGACGAGCAAAGACGGCGAGCTCAGGACGCGACCCCCGAGCGGCTCTGCGAGGCGGGACGAGGGCGGGACCATGCGCGGCCAGGAAGGGGGCGCCCCGGAGTGCGGGCCTGGACGCCCCCTCTGGTCCTTCGGTCTGCACCTGCCTCCTGTGCGAAGCATCTTCGCCAGAACCGAACAAACGGCCCGTGCGGGCTCTGGGTGTTTTCTCGCATGTAGGTCAGAACCAAATAAACACCTGTGAAAAAGGGGGAACCTGACGGCTCCTGCGCGCGGGCTCGCCTTCCCGGCGCCGCACGCTCAGGTCAGGTGTTCCTCTCGGTGTTGGTGGCGGCCTGGGTGCGGCAGGCGACCGGCCTCCCGCTCTTTCCGCCCACCTTGCAGGCCAGCTTCATGGCAGTACCTCCCAAGGGGACTGAAATATACCAAAACACGAACGAGGCAGTAGAAAGCTGAGGCTGGAGGTTTCGAGAACCATCCAGGTTCCGTGCGTAATCCTTGCACTTCTAGCCATTATCTCTTCCTCCCGTTTCACGCTCCTCACTTTCCATCGGTAACGAATGGGGACGGTGACAGCAAAAACCTTAAAGGCTGCCTTCCGACCCACAGGTGATTTTATTCTTATAAAGCAGTGGTTCCCGACCGGGCGTGATTTTGCCACGCTGGGGACTTTTGACAATATCCGAGGACATTGTTTGGTTGTCAGAACTGGGGTCAGGGAGTGTGCCACCGGCATCTGGGGGAGACCCCGGAGATGCCCCGAAATACCTTAAACGCCCAAGACTCCTTCCCGCAGAGAACCGCCTGCCCTACAGTGCCGGACGCCATATCCCCCGTGCCCCTGTCTGCTGCTGCTCACGATGGAAAGTTGTCGCCTTCTTCATCTTTAAAGATCTACTGACCTCGTGTTGACTTTTCGCATTTAACTGTGTAGTTCATCTGTGTAGACAACTGTGACCATGAACAAAATGAGGACAGACTGGGCCCCTTTCCCTTTGCAACCAGCGGCACTGGTGCCAAGTCTCAAGGGAATCTTTTTGTCCCACTGATTTTCGGTAGCAAACTTTTGATAGATATTAAATTACTATATGTAGGGCCTGTTTCAGGACTATTTTATTTCTTTTAAAAAAGTTACTCGTACCACACTTAAAAAAAAAAAAGGATCACTTTTTTAAATGTTTTACGTGTTCGCAGTGCATTGGTTACTTTTATGTCTTTAAATGGGCTGCAAACATGAAAGCTGGTATTGCATTATTGAGTTTTTGTGTCCTGATATGGTTTGTAATTATCAGGTCTTAAATTGTTTAAAAGATCTTGACAATTTTTTAAAAATCCTTTCCTTTTCATTCTTCCAGGTAAGTTAAAATTTTGTCACACACCAATATCAAGGATTAACAGAAATCCAAATGTATTTTAGAAATTGAGTAAATGTATTTTCTTGACATACTAGATTTAAAATTTGCACAGAATTTATGTGAAAAGGAACAAATCTAAAATGCTTGCAAATATTTATCCTAAGTATTTTAAACATTTTTCCTCTGAGAGCTTATCCATGTCCTTAGGAAATATTTTGCTCTTATAGTTAATACAAGGCTAATTTAGCTTCTGTCAAAGCGATGATTAATTGCAATTATCGAACTTCAAATAAATGCTATGATTATGAAATAAATGAAAAGCATTTCTGTCTGGTTTTGTTGATGAAGTCATTCAGTTGGATGCCTTTTGTATTTCTTTTGAAACTCACTAACGTATTGCAGAATCTTATGCATTGTCGGAGTAGCGCAGAGAGAAGTTATCAAGTGCTAATAACGAATAGGAGAAACACCTCTCGGGAGAGAATTTGCAAGCGATGTCTGGGAAAAACTGTTCCCAAAACTCATTATGAATTGTGGATATATCTTTTAATGTTTCTACTTAATTATTAGCGTTTCTAGGATCCATCGCTCTTTGAATCATCCCCGAACTCCAAACCTGGTGCCCTGGTTCCAAACCAGCCGGGAGCATGTCTCGCCTCACACACACTGGGACAATGCAAAGCTGTCACCAGGGAGACCTGAGCAGTGTCTCTGTCTCCTCGTCACCACCCCGGGTGAGACATGAGCGTGGCATTAACTGAATCCTGGCTTCACTGACTGTTTAGGTGAAGTGGCTGTTGGTGAGATAGAGGGTGACATTTTTCCCTCTTTGCCTGGGAAGACATGTAAGGGACCCTCCTCACCTGGGAATGCTCTCATGGCCAGTGTGTGGTCGGGTCCAGGGCATTGCTGAATTTGGGGCTCAGTAATTGTTCAGCCACCTTCATGGGGTCCTGTCCGCATTGGGACCCATCATAAACACTAGATCCCAGGTCGGCGCCTGGCTGTCAGCGTGGCGGTCACTTCTCTGAGTCTGGAACGTGGACTGGGTTCGCCCTGAGCATGGCCAGGCCCCCGGTGGGAACCGCCGTCTCCAGCTCCTGATCGGGGCTTCCGTCTCCCGCCCGCCATGCCTTCCTGTAGGGCGACTTCAGGCAATTTATTCTCCTGATTTTCCTTGTCAATTATTTTTATGTTAGGTCCATTGAGAGCCATTCTTTCAAGGACTCATCTAGGTAATCAATGATGGATATAATCAATCTCTTCACTGAGTGAAGACTTAATTCAGGAGTTCCTTGCTAATCGTTAGCTAGCTAATTCTGTGATTGACTCAGAGGTGACATTTGCAGGTGGAAGCCATTCAGGCACATGTCTCTCTTTGGAACGTCATGGCAGAGGCTCACTCTCTTGAAAGCCATTTGTTCCCAAAGTGCCATTTACTCATATCTGTGCAGTTGCTGGGAGCCATCTGAATTGAGTTCATCACATCCTTACCTGCATTCCCACATTGGAGATGGATGCACAGAATGCAGAATTTCAAGTTCTTGTGGGAAATTGAAGCAGGTGGGGGCCAGGCCCTGGGGCTCACCAGGTGCCTCTCCGCTCCTCCTGGCTGGTTTTTGGGGAGGTTGAGGGCTGTGAGCACAGCGCCTGGCCAGTCAGAGAGGCGGTGGGCAGAGGCCATGGCCACTCGACTCCATGAAGTGTCACTAGCTGGATTCCGGCTGCCCCTCGTCACTGTCACCCGTGATGAGGAAGTGAGCCAGGCCAGGCGAAGCGTTTCACCCGCACCTGTCCCGCCGGCGGCCAGGACGTTGCTGGCCTGCTCCTGCTCCGCCCTCCTGACTGTCCCTGCACTGTCCGGCCTGGTGCCAGACCCCGAGAGACAAGAGCAGCGAGCAGAAATGGCCTCTGTTTTCGTGGGACGTTTTGTTTGATGGAGAGAAAATACGCCCAAATGGACAAATTGTCACAACATCTACGAGACAAAGAGCAAGATGCTGAGACGACGTGGCAGGGAGTGACAGCTCAGGTGACCTCTGCGGAGTGGCACGGGAGTGTGGCGCGCCGCGTGAGTCAATCAGCAGCCGGCGGGGGCGACGCCCCGGGCGCTGCCGCGGCTCAGGGGCTCACGGACGAGGCAGGACCGTCTCGCCAGCGAGTGGGACCAGGGCGACGCGGTCGGCCCTCGCGGTCGGGCACGCGGGGTGCAGCCGCTGGCGCCCGCAGGATGAGCAGAGCCGCCAGCTCTCCGCCTCGCGCTGTGACATGTCCCCGCGAAAGGCCGCTCTGGCGGCTGCGGGCGTGCGGGGTGCGGGTCGGGGGCGCGGCGAGCTCTCCCAGGGGTCCGTGACCGGCTGCTCCGGGGACAGCGTGAAGGGGCAGGGAGGACGTCTTGAGGACAGAGAGAGAAGCGCGACAGGGATGGACATGGAGCCGAGGCTGCGAGGAGGCAAAACTCAGCGAGGATGCGCAGGTGCCACCGGCGGCGGCCGTGGCGTCGCCAACGCTGGGACGAAGGGCAGGTGGAGCGGAGGACACTGAATTCCCTCTGGGCATCGCGAATGACTCTGTGCGTCATGAATGACTCTGCGTCATGAATGACTGTGCGCGTCGCTCTGCAGGCGAAACCCGCCGTGGGTGCGGGCGAGACCCCGGTCCAGCCGCTCGGGCTGGCGCTGACACAGACGTTCAGATGCGCTGCTCGGCTTCGCTCGCCTCGCTCTTTCCGTCCCGGAGGCAGACGCTGGGGGAGCAGGGAGCAGCTGGGTCAGCGTGGCGGCCACTTTACGCGCCGCCTCAGACAGGGAGGGACCCAGGCTGTGCACAGCCGAGCAGCGCCGACCGGCCAAGGAGAGCAAACGCCCTGGGACTCCATTCAGATCAGTGGGGAGGCTGGACGGAAAAGTCCTTCTCCGGACAGAATAACACAAAACTCCAAATGGTCGAGTGTGATGAAGTGTGCGGTGAACCAAAGCGGAAACTTCAATATGAAAAATAAAGAATTAGAGAAAGCGGAATCTAACTTTTTTGGTTGATTGCAAAATGCAGCAGGACAAATTATATCCTAGAAGTAGCAATGTGAAGAGTTTCCTTTCTCCTCAACACGGGATTAGGTTCCCTGGAAAACCAGTTCCCGGCCAGCGCTGTGTTCCCTGCAGTTCTGCACTTGAGCAGATTGGCCACTAGATGTCACTACGTCACGATAACCTGTAACGCCCTTAAAGAGGATTTCTTGACCCTCTGAAAAGAAATATCGCTTTCCAAAATAAAAATTTTGAAACTAATTCGAATTGAGATTGTTTGACTATCCCTAAGAACAATTTTTAAAGAGTGGCAAGAATAATTGAGATCATTTAAACCAAAAAACAAACAACTCCTCCCTGCCCCCCCCCCCAAATCCTTGGAGTTTAAAAAGGACAGGAATTACTGCTATTCATTATTTAAACAATGTCCTAATGGACAGATGAGATGACAGGTTTTAAATTCCATTTTTCTGTAGTCCAGTAAACTACGTGTGCGGCCTCGCTGTCAGAGCCGACAGATACTTTTCGCCCCCTGAACCTGACGAGAACAGTCGCAAGGGCTGGACGAGATGGTCGCAGGCCTCCCCCGTGGCCCTCATCAGGGACGACAACGCGGGGCGGAGGACCCCAACTCCACCCAGGCCGCGTAGCTAGTTGGAGGCAGAACACACCCCGGCCCCACAGGGAGCGGAGAACCGGACGCGAAACGTTCACCCCGCTGCGAGCCCTCTCTGTCTCCGCGCTCGGTCCCGGGTGGCCGGACGCGCAGCCAGGCGGGGTTTCTCACTGTCTTTCCTGTAGCTCAGGGCTTCTCACCGCTGACGATCATCGCGTAGGCGACACGCGGAGGTCCCACGGGACGCCCGGGTGCACGCCAGCGGCGTCACGACCGGGTGGGTCTCTCGCTGCGGGTGATCGGTCCGCCCACGTGCGGAGCGCGCGCACTGCCACCGAGGGGGCCGGGGACGAAGGTGACACGTTCGTGGGCTGCGCGGTCACGTTTGAAACGGGGTGGCTCCGGGGCACCATCCCCTGCTTCGCCCGAACACCTTCGGCCCCCGAGGACTCTCTCGTGCGGTCGCACGCGCCGCGGGGCGCGTGTGCGCTTAACCAGGAGGAGAGGCTGGACGTCGCTCGTGGTGTCGGTCACGTCCCTGCCGCAGGTAACTTCACAAGGACCGCGCCGTTTGGGCAATAGGGACGACCCTCGAGAGGCTTGAGCTTCACCCTATATGCCTGAGTTCTGTGAGTTCCCCCGTTACGGCGACCTTGCTCCGCAAATTCCTCTGCTTACACACGCGGAAATGGCTTTGGTCTGCCGCGCTGACGGCTCGGGCGGGGTGTTGTGCTCGGCGTAGGTGGTTCACGTCGCGGGAACCAGTTTCAGCTGCATTGTCCTGTTGTCCTCCTTATCAGCAAGCCGCAGCCTTGGTCCGCTGTCCCTGCTGCAAATTATATTCTCTGGTTGAGAAACAGTCTATCTCCTTCGGAAATTTAGAGGATACCTGTGAGGTTTGGGACTTAACAAACTCCACAGTATCTTAGTCGTTACAGTCCCCGACGAGATATCATGAAATGCTCATTACAGCCTCAAAGTCTTAGCTATTTCTTACGCTACTCCATCAAACACTGACAACTTAACAGAATTCTTTACTATTGTCATTTTGCAATTTATTTCATGTTTCTATATCACAAAATTGCATATATAAAACAATTTGACTCTCATGCCTTAAAATATTTCTGTGGGGTTTTTAAAAAAGACTCAGACATTCCATCGTCAAGTTTTCTTACAGGACTCTCCCCACCTGCCGATGGCGTCACCCAGCCGGGGGCAGGTGCCTCGGGTCCGTGAGGTGGATGGTAAGTTATTGTGCCATGTTCTCTTCTTCGATATCCCTTCACTTCTCTCCCTTTATGTAGAGCCTTTCACTTGGCTTTTAAACAAACTCTATTCTCTCTCATCCTTGAAAGAAAAGCATGAGAGAAAAAAAAAAACCCTTGTCTGTCTATATTCAGTCCCCGCTACCACCTTAAAAGCTGCCTTTACCTTTATCTCTAGAATCACACTCCTTAAAAACTGTCACCATTCGGCGTCTGCGTGTCCTCACTCTGCACGGCTGAGGACAAGCCGCTCTGGCCCTGCGGCCACCATGTCTCAAAAACTGCTCCTTCACCAGATGGTCACGGTCGCCCGCACTTGCCCCAGCGTTTTTAAAGCAACTTTCTCCTCTGGCCTCGGGGACAACCAGCTGGCTGGCTTCCTCCAGCTTCCTCATCACGTTTATTTCACCTCCTTTGTGAAATTCCCTTCTGCTGACTGCGTGTGAAGGATTTATATTCATCAGAGTTGTTCCCTGCCTCTCTCTCTCTCTCTCTCTCTCTCTCTCTCTTTCCCCCCCACCCATCTCTCTCTGTCTCTCTCCCCCATCATCAGCAATGTTACCTATATTGCTAAATGTGTGGTTTTACCATAAAATTCCCAGAAGAAAACAAAGGTAGGAAACTCTCTGACATTGCTCTTAGTAATATTTTTTTCTGATATATCCCTCCAGCAGGGGAAACAAAAGAAAAAAATAAACAAATGAGGCTACGTTAAGAAAAATTTTTTGCACAGCGAAAGAAACCATCAGCAAAACAGAAAGACAACCTCTCGAATGGGAGAAGATATTTGCCAATGATACATCAGGTAAAGGATCAACATCCAAAATTTATAAAGAACTCACACAACTTAACGCCCAAAAAAGCGAACAATCCAATTAAGAAATGGACAGAGGGCCTGGACAGACGTTTCTCAAAGAGGGCACACGGAGGGCCAACAGACACATGAAAAGATGCTCAAGGTCACTAATGATCAGAGAAATGCAAACTCAAACCATAACGAGATATCACCTCACACCTGTCGAAATGGATGTCATCAACAAATCAACAAACAATAAATGTTGGTGAGGATGTGGAGAAAAGGGGACCCTCGTGCACTATTGGGGAAATTGCAGATGGAAGCAGCCACTAGGAAAAGAGTGTGGGAGTGCCTGAAAACAATTAAAAGTAGAACTACCTCGTGATGCTACAATTACACCTCTGGGTATTTATATGAAAGAAATGAAAACTCTAATCCAAAAAGATACCGGCATCTCTATGTTCACTGCAGCATTATTTACAATAGCCAAGATGCGGAAGCAACTTTAGCATTCATCATTAGACGGTGGGGTGAAGAAGAGGTGGAGCAGGCACACAGTGGAACACTATTCAGCCGTGACATAGAACGAAATCTTACCATTTGTGATGACATGGATGGCCCTGGAGGGGATTATGCTAAATGAAATAAGTCGGACAGAGAAAGGCAAAACTGTCTGATCTCACTTATACGTGGAATCTAAGGAACAAAATAAATGCACAAGCAACAGAGAAACAGACTCACAGATACAGAACGAACTGATGGGTGTCAGGTGGGAGGGGGGGCTGGGTGACACAGGGGAAGGGACGAAGAGGCACAAATCAGCAGTTACCGAACATTCACGGGGATGCGGAGTGCAGCAGGGGGAACATCGTCAGCAACACGGCGATGGCTGTGTGCGGGGTCAGGTGGGGTCCGGACTGATCAGGGGGACCCCCGTATAAGTTCGACAAATGTCTCACCGCTCTGCCCTACACCTGAAACTAATGTACTTAATATCAAATGTCAACTATAATTGAAAATAAACTCTAAGATGTGTGACTTTATAAGAGATCCAGCTACCTTTCACCAAGACCAAACATTTAAGCTCATCTTCAAAATATCCTAATTTCATGGATAGCAGTATTTTTCCATGCACAGGTTAAATAAAATGTTTAAGAAGGTTCTAGTTTCTGGTTTCTCTGCCGCCAGCCTACTGATACTTCTCCGAAGCCTCCAGGGGGTCTCTGTGTGGCCAAAGTTATCATTTCAGTTTCCATTTGTCCCAATAATGAATCTCTCTCCTGCCTGATGTCGATGTTATCTGCTTGAAATATCCTACTTCGTTTTCTTCCATCACCCATTTTTTTCTTCACTCACATACACAGCTCTTCCTGGTTTTCTAAGTTTTGTGCTTTGTCCTACCCTGTAAATTGCTGTGTTTTGTTGTTTTTGCCCATCATTCAAAGCCTGTGTGCTTGGACATTTTGTGGATGTGTCTAGGTTTCGGTGATGATCACCACCTCTCTTTACGCCGTGTTCCCTGTTTTCTGACCTCTAGGCTTTAATTTTAATCTTTACAAAAGCCAAACTGAAGTATTTTTTGGTTATTTATTTTAGGGACAATAATTTTACTATTGACTACAAATCAACTTTTGACCTTTTCTGTATGTGCTGTAATTCATCTGGCCTTTTTTCTGCATTCACTGTGATTGCCCCAAACTTTTCCTGTTTATTAATAATTGATCTCCAGCTGCATTTCTTCTGCGTTATGTTTTTCTAGTTGACTTATTAGTTCTGTGTCACTGCTGCTCTGATCTGTGGCCTTAGCTTCATGATCTCTGATTTCAGTGTGTTTTTTTTTTTCTCATCCATGTACTTCCTGTTTCATTAAATGCGATTCTTTTAAGTTAATCTCTAGAATAAATCAATCAGAGAAGTTTAATTTTTTTTTCTCATGAGTTATGTTTTTGTTTAGACTGGATTTTCTGGGTCTTGCTAGGATCCTTTATTCCTTTTTAATTATATCATTTTTTTCACATGTGCTGTCTAAAAATAAATATCCAACAACAAAATATTATTCAGTGCTAAAAAGGAAATGAGCTGTCAAGCCATGAGAAGACAGGGAGGAACCTTAGATGTGGGTGACTACGTGAAGGAGCCCATCCAGGACGCTACACGCCGGGCGATCCCAGGCCTAAGCGCCTCAGAAAGACCAACTGAGGAGCCAGCGAGGGGCTCTGCGCTGCCAGGGGTCTGAGGGGCAGGTGGAGACAGAAGGTTTAAAGGCAGCGAAACGACTCTGTATGGCACCACCGTGGTAGACGCCTGTCATTACACCCTTGTGCAACAGCGAGAGTGACCCTTACAGCGATGATGACAGTCACTTCATTCATTGTCGTGGCACCTGGAACATGGCCAAACTAAGGCGCGCGCCTAGGTCAGTCTCCTTTCTACTCAAAAAACAATAGCGCTGATAATGTTCTGCTGAAAACGCCACACGGCCGCGCTGCTGGCCTGTCCCTTGCACCTGGGACACCAGCTTTGCCAAGTGCGCCCACGGCTCCCAGGGTTCGGGGCCCCGGCGATGGCAGCGGACGCCGGGCTGTGGTGCGAGCCCAGGAACAGCCCGGAACGACCCACGGTGATCCCGGAGGCACAGCGGCCCCGTGGGGGCCCCCGCGGCGGCCCTGGGCCAGCTGCAGGTGTCACGATGACCTAGCGCAGATGGGATGGCTCCGGGGACAGGTGCGGTCGGAGGAAGACACCTCACAACTCGGCACTCGAGGCAGAACCTGCAGCTCCAAGACCCTGCACCTGCCCCGCACACCTGCACCGCGTCCCCCGGACGAGGAGCCGGGCCACCGCTCACGCCACGCTGCGTCTGCAGCTTAAGGACTTAGAGATATTCGGCTTCCGAAAGAGACCGAGACGGGAGAAGGACATGTCTGTGAGTCAGGTTCAAACCCTGAAGGTCAGTCGTGGAGCAGAAGGATTCCGCGTTTCTGTTAATGCCGAAGTAGATCTCCAGTTTTAATCAAGAAAACACAGCTCTGAGCCACGGGTGCGAGGGTCGGCCACGCAGCCCCTGAGCTCCGTTGGCCCACCTCCCCTGAGCCATATGCCCTACGCAACCCTGTCATCTCTACCTCGCACCACATGGAGACTGCGACCCGCTGTCCCCGGCCGGGCCCGCGGGTTCCGGGCCTTTGCTGGTCCTTGAGCAGCAGCAGGAACTTCTGGCCCGTGTTTCCTGCCCAGTCGTTAATGCCCCACAGCAAACCGGCCAGAGGCCGCGCTGGGCCTCGCGCACTTAAATCTCCGCACGCGAGTTCTCTCTGCTTCCACCTGCCTCGTTTCCACGTGTGTGTTTCCCTCCAAGAGCCACAGTCAGGGAAAACTAGAGAATGCAAGGTCAGAAAATATCGCCTCGACTCCCCTGCGATGCTGCCTGCTTTTCACTCTGTACCCAGAGGAAGACTGCTCGTGTCCCTTCTGGCTGTCACCGGTCCCTGGTGACCCCGAAAGCAAGCCCTGAGGCTTACGTCTGAAATCCACGTGAAGTGCTTTTTGTCTATGAAGTCGCTTATCGGACCAACGAGCTGGGTCCCCAGAACCTTCTGCGTCTGCTGTACTAACCAGAGGTGCCCGACGAGATGGGGTCCCCAAGAAATGCTCAAATTCCCCAGGATGCATGAGAATATTTAATGCCACTAGGATGATCCATTATCTACTTTCTAAATTTGGAGCAAAGGAATTATTCCGAATGTTTTTTTATGTAAACTACTTCCATTGAATGTTGCTAAATTATAGCTTTAGTTCATAAAGTTTCTGTATCTATCCAGGAAAAAAGAAAGCAGGCATGTTCTATTCAAAAGTAAAGGACGTGGGGTGTGCCATTCACTCTCCCGTGTGGAATGACAGCAGACTCGAGGTGAGCGGCGAGGTTCTGCATTAAAAATTACAACTTCTCTTCCCTGAAAGAGTGGTCTATAAACTCTCCCCAGGCTTTACAGACTTAGGCTGGTTTTTGAAATCTGGTTCGGAAGGCATCATTTTGGAACGCGGGGTCCACACTCCCACCCCGTTGTCTCTTTCTGTGGGAATACAGTGTCCATTTCTTAAATTTCGTTTGTCGGGGGACAGATCCACGAATTTCGGGGGAGCACAGTGGGCATACGTGTGTCCCTCAGAACAGCTGCTCCTCACACAGAGAAACTCCCCTGAGGCCCGATGGGACGGAAGGCGCAGCCGAAGGGTCTTTCCTGCTGCTGGGACGTTCGGAGAAAGGAGGCTTCGACATTTTTTCCTCATGAGAACACATTTGTCTTAATGACGGCTTTCATCTTACTATTTCAATGTTTCATGATGTTTTAAAGTCTTTATTATAGTATCTTGAAAAATACTTGTGTCTTTCAAGCTGACAACCTAGTGAAATGCACCTCGGTGGTGATTTAAGCTCTCACGATGTCGCATAGTTCTCAGACGTGTTCTCTGTGATCTCCACGAACCCGCCACACGACGTGGCACGATGCGATGTTTGTCTGATCATGGGCAGTGCTGAGGGGCTTGGGGGCGGCATCCAGCCTTCGTCATTGTCACTCTAGAGCTAGCATGACAGCCACGTGCCGCGAGCATGCTGACCAGAATGGAGGCCACTTACCTACCCATAAACAGTTCGCACGATGACCTCTGTGTCGGAGCCTGATCTCTGAGACTTCAAACTCCGACACGTGACAACAATACGTGTTTTTCTAATGAAGGTGATGGGTGCCAAACAAGGCAGGGAGATTCTAGGAGAACGAGAGAGAGAAGTTAAACACCTTTCTCATTTTATGCCTTAACGGGTCTCAGTCCAGTCTTGTTTCAATGAGGCTCACGTGATGTTTTTATCAAGATGGACCACTTAGTTAATAATTAATCAAAAAGTGTGACGTGTTTGCTTTTTATTGTTGTCACAATCCTTCTTCATTCAAAGGGTTCATGGTTCATTCATTTGAGATACGAATCACTTTTGCAAAAGGAGCCATGTAATTTTCAGTACAATGTAAATATCTGTTAAATCACACGATGAAAAACATTATGAAATTATTTGTCCCAATTTCTACAGTCACAGCTCGCCACTTTTCAGCTCTGGTAAATGGCACAAAGGTGGATGCCAAACGCCCGCGGCATGCAGCCGTGCACCCGCACAGGGATCTGGGTGCGGGAGCCCTCCGAGGGGACGGTTTTCAAGGCTGTTTCCTCATGAAGGCCGGGATTTTCGTTGTGCTGAATTGAGAGGCACTGTGACCGGGACCAGACGAGCGTGCCACGGTCCCCGGGCACACAGGACAGCGTTCACGCAGCGCTGCACCCGCGTGCCTTCTCCCAGTCACGGGTCTTGCCGACAACGCCACGTGCCCCAGACCTGTGAGAACCGGAGACGCAGCAGCAAGTCAGGGAGAGCGAGTGACAGCGATGGAGGGAGCCGAGGGCCCACAGGCCCAGGCAGGCCCAGGCAGGCCGCAGGCACGCCCCAGGCAGGCCTCCGCCCCAGCGCTTGCTGGCCGTCCTGCCCCGTCTTGGCCAAAGTAAGGACTTCCTTTATTTTGCCCAAGGGCTAAATTTCTAATGAAAAAATTAAAAAATAACAAATAAAATTTACAGGATGCGTGTTGAGTTAAGTGGGTAAATGGATGGGAAACGTTAAACTAAACAGTCACATAAACTCAAACTGAGATTAATTGCTCACTTAGATGCTGAAATGAGAATAAAGAAAAGTGTTTTCTTTCCATCTAAATTGCTGCTTTAAATTATAACACACACGCCCAGACACTGCGTTGTTTTAAGAACTATGAATAATTCAGTTTGACTCACGATGATTAAATATTTGAAAAGAAAAAACAGGAGGAAGTTATATTTACTGATAAGGGGGTTTTTATTGCAGAGAATGTTATTGTGTGAAATAAAACCGTAGGCCACGCGTGGGTTTTCTAGTTTAGGAGTTTATGAAAATATTCCAGCTTCTGACTGCAGAGGAGGGTTTGTTTGGGGATCTGGCACATGCGTGTTCTCACTGTCTGCAGCCTGCTGAGATGAAGCAAGGAACAGCATCGTCCCCGACAGAAGCAGCAGAACTGTGTTTAACTCTGCTTGCTGCCGGTGACGCTGATGTCACAAAGCAGGGGGCAGGTCACGCTACATAACTCTGAGCTTTCCCGGACCCCGGTGGGGACACACGCCACACAACTGGACGATTTCAAGCACCAAGCGTCTAGGGCCGTGGACCCAGAGAAGACCTAGGCTCCGACATGCCTTCTAGGGACGGAGAGGAGAGGAGTCGGAGGGTCCCTGGGAAGCGCCACCATCTAGAATCCGAGGGAAGAAGTCGAGTGTGTGGAAACCGCAGAGAAGGAGGCAGAGCAGGAGGAAGAACCGAGCCTGTGCGTCCCCCGACGGCCGGATTCCGCAGGGGGACAGGGTGGGTGTTGGAGGGGTGTGGCCTGGCGGGGTCCTGGGGGGCTCGGAGGGGTGCGGTCTGCCGGGGTACGGGGGGCAGTGCCTGGGAGGCAGCGCCTGACCGTGTCCTTGCTCCTGGGCACCAGGACGTGGAGAGATTGTTCAGACCGTCGCTGCGAGCATCTGCTGGTGTCGTGGGGGGAGCACGCGGAGGCTGAGACGCAGGATCGAGGATGTTTGAAGACGGGCGGATCAGTTGTGGAAGGGACTGGCTCCAGCAGAGAGAAAAACTACAGAAAGGCGAGCGGGTTCTGGAACAACCCGGGGCAGGTGGAGGAGCATGGAATTCTGTGGGGAGGAACCAGCGGAGGGAGGACACCGGCAGGCCCGCGCGCGAAGGGGCGGCCTGCCCGCCGGGCAGGAGGTCTGCCCACGGCGCGGAGGCGACTGTCCCTTTCTGGGTAAACTCAGAAGCGAAGGCCATTGCCAAGCACAGCGAAGGAAAACAGAGTTAAATATCTCCATTGTCAAATGCATGAATTAACCAAGGAAAATCATGCTGAAAGTAATATGCTGGATAAATAAATCATTTAGTTCAGAGCTTTTCCAGATGTCTTTATCATTCATATATCTCCAGGGAATTTAATTTTTCCTAAATAGAGTTAATGTATAAAAGTAAAAAATAATTTACTATCTACAGATATTGGTTGAAATAAATGTTAGACTTTTACATATTTGCAATTAGACTCAGTTATTTTCATTTTAACCGTATCTATTTAAAGAGACTTATACTTCATTGTTTGAAAATGTGTTTGTGACAGAAATTCTATCGACAAGGTTGATAAAAATCCATTCTGATGCATGAGTTTAGACCTACATACTCATGCATGAAGAGATGAGTGGGCATTCAAAATGACATGTCTAAGAGAAAAATGGAAGTCACCACAAATCAATCTCTGGGGCGATTGATTTTTTACTATTGTGATTTATTGAAAGCACGGTGTCCCGTGTCAATAGCCACAGCAACTTAAATTTAGATTTTTGAAGCCTTAGAAAAACAAGAAATTCAGCTAAATTTAAAGAAAAACCCCCAACTTGATGTTTCTGTTCCATATGATACATCGGAAATGATGCAATGTAATTCAGTATCAAGTAGGATAATGACACGATGGTGTGCGTGTGTGTGTGTGTGCAAACAGAAGTCGTTTTCCCCAAGGTTATGTTTTAATAAGCATCTAGTCTCATCTCAATAACAGACTGTTTTTATAATAATTATCATCATGACAATAGATTGCAATGACTACTTCTAGAAATTCTTTTGTTTTCAATGTTTACATTTTGCACAGAGATTTTTAAAGGTTTGAGTTGATGATGTGGAACTTCATGGGTCCCCCCTAAGTTTGACTATTACTGACTACAGGATCGGTTCGTGTCTGAAGATCCGTCTCCTCTGCCAAGAGGCGGAGTTTGGCGACATCACCGCCTCTTCTCTCTCCGCGCCTGAGCCTGTCGGGGTGGCGGCTTTGTGGCAGCGGCTCACGTGTCTACTGACAAAGGAATTGATTCACAGTTCCTAGAGATACCTTGTTACTTTTCATGTTACATCTTTAAAAGTTGGGTCTATTAAAAGCGTGTGTCGGATCCAATCCTTTCATTTCACCGAGTGTTTTCGACGTCGGGGTAACCGCTGCCGTCCTCGGTAGGAGGGGGCAGGTCAGAGGCTGCGAGTCGCGTTTGCACAGGCGGTGTGGCTATGTGACCCCTCCCCGGGGGCTGCATTCACGTGGCCCAGGTCCCCGTGCGCCCCGGGACAGTGGCCGACAGCGGCGACCGAGCAGCGTTTGTGGGCAGTCATCAGACGCAGCGTCCGGCGTCCGTCTGAAGCGAGCGGAGCTGGCGTTCCTGGTCCGGGTTAGGAGACGCAGCCAGGGGCCGCGGTCCGGGCCCAGGGGTGTCTCCGGGGCTGCGATCTCAGGGGTGGCGGCGACCTCAGGGGCGTCTCCGGGGCCGCAGCCGCGCGGGCGGAGGCGTTGGCGCAGGGGCGTCCGGTGCCCCGCGGCGCCGCGCGCCGTGTGCGGCGAAGGGCCCAGCGCGCACTGCGCAGCTGAGCGCAAACGGACGGAGCGTTTTCAGAAACTGAAGACTAAGGTGCTCCGCCGGCTGGTCCGAAACATCACGACGAAGATTCGGCCGCAGAGACGGAACCGAGTGTGTGGACTGCATGTGCGGCGCGCGGAGTGTCGGAGTCCCGTGCGTGGTCTGAAGGGTGACGTCGCTGCGCGAAGGCCCACACGTGTTCTGAGACCCCCTGGAAACCGAACGGAAGGATCGGGAGGGCGTTTTGTATTTATCGGAAGGATGCGGGACTTACTGCACAGAGAGCTCAAAGAAATGGTAACGGCCACGAAAACGTAGAAACGGGACGCCCGGGTGGGTCGGGACACGGAACGGCCCTCGGGGTCCAGAGACCTGAACACGCGAACCCTCGCCCCCCAGGCAGCACAGTGGGGACACGTCCCTGACACGCGGGTTTCGGCCTCAGTGGCACTTCGTTCTGGAATAAACGCCGGGGAGAGACGGGCGGGTTGTCCCAGCCAGGCGCGGGCCCCTTCCCGGTGGAGGGGAGGGGTCTGTGCTGTGAGGGTCCCTAACAGGACATCATGCCTGGGGGGATGGCACCCCAAGGCTCACTAAATCACTGTCCTGCAAGGAACGAGACCCGGACGCCCCGAGACAACGCGAAACCACCACCACTGGCATGTCCTCGCAGGGACTGGCCGAGTCGTCCTCTGACGCTTGCAAATGATCACAATCCCCACCGCAAACTAAGGAAACTGCAAACCCACGAGGAGGCCCTCGAAGCGACCAGACGAGGGTAACTGGAAAAGACTAAAAAAGAACAAGAAAAAGGCATGCCCCATCGATTTCATAGTGAGCAGCCGAGTCAAAACAACGCCTCCGAGAACGGACTTCGCAGCCTCTTATTTTACCAGAGAGCAGTTAAGGACGTCTGGTTCGGCTCCTGTGTTGAAAGTGTGGAGCTTGTCGCTTGTGTCTTTGCAACAAGAAAATGCTGGACAAACTGAAAATCCGTGTTTCCTGATGTCCGCCGGAGACCTCAGGTGGTGGAGATGCCGGGGTGCGGGGGGCAGGGGCTGCAGCGTGACCGCAGGGCATGTGACAGCACCCGTGTGCCTGGCCTCTGGGAACACACGCGGCTCCGGGCCTGGGTCCCTCTGAGGACGGTCCCCACGTGGCTGCCGCTGGGCTGTGCTCCCGTGGGTCTCACCTCTGCTCGTCAGGCGCCTCTCACTTAGCAAACGCTCAGCGACGGCCACCCGCAGACGCCGGGCACTTTTTTCTGGAGAGCCGCCTTCTCCCCACTCCACCCGGCCACCAGTTGCTGCACCCGGACCCTCAGCTCTGCACGGTCCCCTCAACGCCGTGACCGGCACGCCTTCCCCAGGTCCCTCAACGCCGTGACCAGCACGCCTTCCCCAGCTGGCCGTCGCAGGTGGGATGAGCCGCCTGGTGGAAGGCCCAGGTGACTTTGGGCAGCTAATGTCTCCTCTGCCAGGGGCCACAGTCCGGAGCCGTCTGCCGGCCACCGTCTGGGGACAAGGTCCCATCCCATGCTCACTTCTCGCCCCCTTGCCCGCGTTTGCTGCCGCTGGGGACCTTCCTCCTGATAGTATTCTTTAGGCGAGAATCTTTTCGGTAAAGGTTTAAGTTGTTGTTAAATTTTTATATGAATCGGTAGACTTTTGACACTTTTGTCCCCGTTTCTTTTCAGTATGAGGCTGCTATGATGTGTCACGTGTCATGTTGCCTTCTGCGGGAGGCCACGTGTGGTGTGTGGCTCCCTGCCCCCACTCCAGGTGACACGTGTCCAAGGTGCGGGAGACCCACAGCCACAGAGAGGACATAAACTTGCCATGTCTCCCACATGCTTGTTTGCCTGTTTTTTGAAAAATAGGTTTTGAAATAAACATATAAATGCGACAATAACAGTGTAATCTTCAAAGATCACTATCATAAGCAACACAATCTATGAGACTCAACTTGAATTTCCGGGCAGCAGCGGGTCTACATCTGACGTAATTTTAAGGAACAAGCTTTGCAAAGTCCATCATGCACCAATACTCAGCTTCTGCGACTCAGGCAAACTCCGAATGTGAGGCTGTATCTCACTGTGTAGTTCATACCTCACCCGTGGCTCAATTTGAATTAAAACTATTTTCCAATTTATGAAGTTTTCATGAACACGTTACAGTGAACATTCACCACACGACCTCTTCACTTCGCTGTTTAAATCATGAATTTGCAGTCTGAAAATAAAATGTTTCTGTCTTGTAAAGATAAACTTGCTTCTCATTAAACATTCAACAAGACCTCAGAGGATCTCGTTTTTTTACGTCACTGAGTAAGGAACGTAAATCTAATCGTTTTCCTCTTCTAGCTTCAGCGGTGCTATGCATTTCATTGTTGAGGTTTGTCTACCAGCTGAGCTGCCCCCGAGCTGGCCCGGGGGGACCCGAGGCTCTGCGCGGTGATGCGCGCTCCTGAGGTCAGCATCCTCCTCCTGGAGAAATCAGTGACCAGTCTGTCCCCTCACTGCCCCGGGGAGGGGTGGCCCCACGAGGCGGCCCGTGCTGCTGGCACGCTGGGCCCCCCCGCTCCCCCTCTGTGGGGTCTCCATCGGCCAGGCGTGCCCGAGGCCAGGCTCCCCAGAACCCCCTCCCGCTGCAGACCTAAGCCAGTTGAGGGGACTGTCGTCACTCAGACACCAGCGTTCCGGCCACGAGTCTCTGCTGGCGTCGGGGCCTCAGGATCTCCTCCCACAGACAGCCCAGCAAGCGCCCCGATTTCCCAGATGGAGAGGAAATAAACTTTGGCTTATGCTACTTAAAGACATAGAGCTGGGAAATGGTCTTTCGAAGACAATTTCCAGATGCAAAACTCGTTTTCTCTAATCCAGGACCGTCCGGGGATCTCTTCATTACGAGGACCTACAAAAAATTTATAAAATGATTGATTAGCAAAAAATAAAAAAATAAAAAAATCCAATTCAATGACTATCTTTATATATTATTAATTTATAGATAATTAAATATATATATTCATCACTCAGGATTATGAATGGCTATTTTAAACTATTTGATTTCATATTTTCCCAGTTATGACTAATACAAATGGTTTTCTCTTTGAAAATGTCACTCTGATTTCCATACGAAACTAAATCATAGTTCTCATTACAGTGTAAGTCCCAAACTTTGACTTAGTTATTATATTATTGGCCTATTACGGTGGCCGTGCTACAGACACACGTGAGCATTCTTATACAGCCTGCACATGTAGGCACAAAAAAAAAATAAGAGTTTTATGCGTTTGTGTGTGTTGTGTGTGTGTGTAATTCCTAAAACACATGCGCCAGCTGCTAGACGCGTGGCTTAAAATAACTCACCCCGAGCAGCAGTGTGACATTCTCTGCTCTGTCTCCATCAAGGTCTGTTTTGTTGTCTTGCATCACGCATCTGTGATTAGGCTCCCATCGTCTGTGCTTAATCGTTCTGAACACACAGTGGGCAGAGAAGACCCCGGATACAAGCAGAATTGAAATGAGAATAATCAACATAACACTGAGGAATCAATATCACATTGCAACCCAAAATTGCACATCCATTTTATCTCACAATTATCCTGTTTTTCTCACATTCAAAGACGATTGTGTACAGCAAAGTGCTCTGGAAGCACTGGGGATCTGTCATATAGCCATTTAAAGATATTGTTATTACCGAGGAGAAAAAAAGCACATTTGGAAAATTTTACTGCTTTTAGTAACTATTTCTATATGGCAGAATTTACCTCTTTAGTTGGTGTTTGTGCATTTATTCCCTATTTTAAAATTCCAAAAAAGAAAAATAAATGAGGTTTACGATGGGTTAAACGTAGGATAAAAGAAGATCCATCACAAACGTATTTTAAAAGCTGGAGATTTCGGGATTCATGAGTAACGCGCTGACTCACACTCTAGGTGGCCCATCCAGCCAGGCAGAGACCGTGACCGAGCGTGCAAACCGGTCAGAAGCCTCCTGCCAGCGTCTGGCCGGGACCCATCTGTGGGCGGTTTTGGTGCAGGCGACACGTCATCAGTGCTTTCTGATAGCAAGTTTGGTCCACACTTCAAACCTCGTGTTGAGTTATAAATTTCGCTGCTTTTATTTTTTCATCCCCCAAATTATAAATTGTCTTTTTGTATAATTTCCTATTAATGACTTTGAGCTATTGTGTTTAACTGTCTTTTTACTTTTTAACCATTCAAACATTTAAGATGTCGGTTTTGATTCCTCACTCGCGTTTCTTTAACTTCGGGGGGTGGTCTTGTTTTAGCCTCCCTCGTGGGGGTTTCTGTCTTGCATGGCCGTTTATCTCTGACAGGGTCGCCCCCTGTGCCACCAGCCCTGGAGGAGGGGCCCGGTAAGCATTCCTACGCTGGAGGCCCCCTTTGCCCTGCAGGGTCTTA
The DNA here is from genome assembly GCA_003508835.1 of Eonycteris spelaea. NCBI lineage: Eukaryota > Metazoa > Chordata > Mammalia > Chiroptera > Pteropodidae > Eonycteris > Eonycteris spelaea. The sequence continues at coordinate 716,617 of PUFA01000002.1, read as the reverse complement.
CAGCTCAGAGAAGAAACAGGGGACCCCAGCGTACCGGAGGCAAGCTCACTTCCCGCCCTCGACCCTGGCCACTGGGCAAGATGTCCTTACATGTTTAAGATCCAATGGGAGCAGGTTTGTCTAGTCTGCATTCCCGCTCACACGGCTAACGGCCGAGGGCTTGGTCACTCTCGCCTTCATAGGAGTGACGGCTGTGGCCCCTTCCAGGACGGAGGGAGGACAGAGACTGCTGCCTGGGGACCTCAGAACCCCAGCCCTCGGCCACACGGCGGGTCCCAAGCCCCACACACCCCAGGGGCACTGTGACCTTGGACTCCCCTTCCAGATTCTATGGGAGGAGACCTTTCCTGGTTCCTGGTCGCGAGCATATTTTTTGCTGTCCGGGTCTTGATTCTAAAACCGTCTCTTTTTATTCTGCATCATCAAGCCCTGGCCGTTTGGGGCGATTCGGGAAAGGCGGGCGGAGGAAGGACAGTCACAGTCTGGGGCCGCCGTGTCAGAGTGTGCTCCTCCCCGCTCGGTCCGCAATGCGATCAGTGTGTTCTGATACTGACTCTAAACCTAAGCCATGTCACCTCCACGTCACATGTAAATGCCACGGGCATTACCCTGAAGTGCAGAGACAGGTTCGCCCTTCATGTAACTGAAAAAAGGCGTTTTTCCCCCAGTCTGTTTTATTGTCTTTTGAATAGGCCCCGTTTCTGACCTTTTTTCATATGTTATCATTTTAGTCCCTTAAATCTTGGTCACTTGATTTTGTATTCTCCTATTTGTCTATCTTTTAAATCAATGTGAATTTATCTTGCATACGTAAGTCCTACAAGTACACCAAACCCAACTCATATAGAGAAAATAGTATTTGCAAATACAGTAAAACCGTCTCAGTAGCTTGAAATATAACAGGAGGTCAGGTTAATGAGTAATTAGCACACTCGAAAGTTATTTAAAAAAATGAATCCTCTTAAAATAAGGTTTTTTTCTCTGGATTAACAAGAGTTATCATATTTAAAAGTTCTATCTTAAAAAGTCCATCTTTTACCTTTGTACAAGTTGAATTTATTTCCTGTTTAAAAATTATATACATGGTTAGCTTTCTGTCAGTTTCATACAATTTCCAATGTGAAATTTGCTTATTTCAAAGCAAAATATCATTTCCTGTTGATGAGAAATAATAAACACCTAATAAACTTTAATAAAATACATTATTTTCTATCACCATGTGATAATTGCCAAATTAACTGGTATCACCACTAAATCATTTCTTCTTTTTTTTTTAACATATCTTATGGCCGACACTTGTTGGGACTTAATAATTTATAGGTCAGATTAAAATCTCAGAATTAGTTGACAGAAATTCAATTTTAGTAAAAATCGCTCCAGCTGAGCCTTCTGGGTCAGTGCAGTGAAGATGGCGAAGTGAGGTCTCAAGCGTCTGTGACCTATGAGGTGACGTGCGCCAACATGTGGATCACAAAGAACGAGGTCGAGGGGAGCCCTTCTAAACAGGACATTCGGATCCGCTTAATAAAGCCGCGTGCGTACGTTCACTTAGTTCCTGTGACAGAGAAGAGGGACATTTCTCATGCAGACCGATCTGTACGTGGGGAAATCATGTAAAGCCGTATGTGCTTAGTGGTCCCCGGAGACAGAGCTGGCTGGCGGGGACGCGAGCTGACGTGTCCAGGACGCGCGGCTCGCTCGTCAAGCTCGTCAAGCTCACGCCCGTCTGTCCCTGGCTGGCGTTTCCTCCGGGGTCCTTGCAGTGCCATTTAACATCGCATGAAATCACGACGCAAGGTTCATCCTTAACTTATTTCACGAATTGGCATTTCGACCCTGAATTGCTTACTTTCTGGTTGCTTCGCTGTAGGCCATCGCCTTGTCATGTGTTTATCTGGCAGGTTTGGCTGTGTGCCTTTCAGGCCTTTCGTTTCCTTCTTCGCCTGTCTGTTCTGTTTGTCTGTTCGGCCCGTCTTCACATCTGCAGACCGGCTGCCGTATCTCTCGTGCCTGACGGTTGCCTTTCATGTGCCAACACTCATAGTAATGTATGTTTCGCTGGTGTGTGGGGGCAGGAGGCCAGCCGCTTCGCGGAGATCCTCTCTCTGCCCAATGAAAACGGGACATTTAAAAGCCGCCATCCAGCAAACGAAGCATTTATCGACGGTTTCCCCAGCCTCTGTCCTTCACCCCGTCCAGTCCCTAGGTTTTCCCAAAGCTGTTCTTGTAGGTAGACTATTAATCCAATTCTTATTTTATTAGAGTTCTTTGCTAAATGCTTTTTTCCCCCTCAGACTCTCAGAATGATTTATTATTTCAATACTTGAATATATGATGAAAACTTTTCATCTCGTACATGTCACGGTTGTGTGCATAAATGAGGTTTGAAATCATTCTCCCTCAGTAGACTCTAAATTATGACATTTTATAAAGTTTTGAAGTTTGCGGGTGATTTAGCCAGATTTAGCAAATAAAAATATAGAATTCTCAGTTAAATCTGAATTTCCAATGAAAGCACTTTTTTTTAGAAGTATGACTTAAATATTGTATAGGATACACTTCTACTAAAACACATGACTCGTTTGTCTTCTACAATATTTGGAATAGAGCTATACCAGAAACACATTCCTCATTTGTGTGAAATTGGAGTTTAGTGTGCTGTTCTATGTGCTGACCCTGCTACCTGTGGTCTGGTCCTTTGTTCTTCTGTGTGGGTAACTTTTTTTTACTGTTTGAAACTGTACGAGCTATTCCATCAGCTGCAAAGGTGCTAACACTTAGCATCACCCTGGGCATGTGAGGACTGTTTTTTGTCTTGTTTTGTTGTTGTTATGTTTTCGTCACCCGTCTTGAGAATAGCTAAGGAAACCTTTCTAAGCCAAAGGCTAACACCTGTTCACCTCTCTAACCCCCAGGCCCAGGGAGCCTTGGGGCTCCAAGGACCTAGGTCGGTGGCTGAATCTCCCTGCTCCCTGGGGCATGACTCTCTGCGTCCCCCACAGTCTGCTGTGCTCCTGCTGACTCCAATTTTGATTTCTCTGCCACAGAGCAGCGAGCTCAGTGAGCTCCCACAGCGCCTTCGGACAACGCTGGGTCTGCTGAGCCTGGGTCTCAGGCCGGTCAGCCACGCCCGTGACAGCCCCGTCTAGCAGAAGGGCCGTGTCTGCTCTGAATCCTGCTTGCACGGGGCAGCTCTGCAAGTCAGGTGGCCGGTAGGCAGCTTGGGCAGGGGATGCAAAGCAGGGCGTGACATTGTCATCGTCCGGAGGCCCGCCATCACTGACCCCGGACTGCAGCAGGTGCGAGGCGTGACAACACGCCTTCAGCTTTGGGGACCAGGTCTCCACATGCCACGATAGTCCCACAGCACAATGAGAAGGCATGGGGACCCACTGCGGGCCTCGAATGAAGTCAGGTCTCACCTAGCAACATGCGTTTTTACTTTCTTATCATATCTCTCAGAGAACAATAAGGGAACGAATAACTTAGTGGGAATCAGGATTGCTGGAGAAGAGCTGATTTTCAAAAGGGCTCTTTTACCCAAGCCTTTTTCCCTCTCACGCTCCTGCATTGCCTCCCACTTCCATCGGGGCTCCCGCGTGAGCGAGGCTGGCCCCCCGCTTGTAACACAGGTAGGTCGTGACACAGTGACGAATGGCAGCTGGCCAGCAGAAAATCCTCACAGAGGCATAACACGCAGGGTGCCTGCTCCAGGAGTGGACATCTGACGATTGTGACAGATCTCACTGTTCTGGGGATGGGCCCGGTGCTTTACATAATGTCTTATAAAGGGCAGACAAAAATAAGTTCCGACACAGATGTTACTCGTGAATCACATGGCACTGTCTCCGTGTGCTGTCTTGATGCTCCTCAATCCTTACGCCAGAAAAGTCAAGTCATCCATTAGTCAGATGCTTGGCATTATTGGGACAAAGCATTTTTCAGGCCCCGAGTTAGGTGTGTGCGATACTATTATTTACAAGACAGATGTGGACACTGCCCTCCTGGTGACCACATTCCAGAGAGATCTAATAAGCAGATGAATAAACAAAAGGATCAGCGCGATGTGTACTGCTGCACAGGGGACATTATGAGGGTAACGTGATTTGGATCTGGGTGAACGCTGGGACTAATTTAAAGTGTGAAGCAAGTAAAACCTAAAGGCAACATAATGTTCTGCTCCCGAGTTAAACAGTTATGAGACTTGGAATAATTTCCTGCTTCTGCAAATGCAATTTCCGGTATCTGCTAAAACAAAATGAAAACCCACCAAAGCCGATCAGAATGAACGGAAACATTTCATTCAGGATGCCAGACTGCAGCGGAGCGAGGAACGAAAAGGCTCCTTCAGGAGCTCGTCCGCGGGGGCCGATGCCGGGGCGGCCGGCGGGGCGCGGGCAGGCCTGGAGCCCGGGTCCCCGCGGACGGCCGACCTGCGCACCGCCGCGTCCCCGGAGTCGCACGGCGCTGCAGTCGGCCACGCCACCGGGAAGGCCGGGCGCGGCGTCGCGCCTCCAGTGGCCTCGTCCCTGAGGCTGCCAGCGCCACTCAGCTTCTGCTCTTCCCAGGCTTCCGGCGCGGGCTTTCACCTACCTGAAAAATGCCAGCGGCTCTTTCCTTCAACCAAGGGTGAACTTCGGCTAAGAAAGCACCACGCGGCGCCGAGCAGACCGGCGGCCGCCCCGGCCCGCGTCTCTCCGGCGGCTGCAGTTTCCGCCGCTCTGAGCGCCGCACCCGGTAACCCCGCGCAGGCCCCCCACGCTCTCCACCCCCCCACCTCGTCGTCCCGCCGGGCCCCGCGGATTTCCCGCTCTAGGTGCCGTCACCTTCAGGCACCGGACGGCGCCTCGTTTCCCTGTCCCCAAGTCGTGCTCAGGTGCTTGCAACCGTCTCCACGCAATTTCCGATCTGAGTTTCTTTTGGCGACTTACACACCGCGTGGGTCTGTGAAGGCAGGACGGAGACCGCGTGCGGCCGCGTCATCATGCGTGAGACAAGGCGGGTCAGACACGTGCTACCCAGAGCGGAAGCAGCGCGCGCGTCGTGCGTCGTGCGTCGTGCGTCATGCGTCGTGCGTATGATGCGAATCACCTCTGACGCTGGCCCGAAATAGACACGCGTTTTTCCTGGCTTCGCGGCCGTGGCCGTCGTGGCTCTGCGTGGATTTCGTGACCATGGCCCAGGGCAACTTAACGCGTGGGAACGCTGTTCTGTACAACAGGCCGAGCCGCACAGGCGTCTGGGATAAATAATGGAGACGAGTTTAAGACGTTTGCTTCGTCAACTAAAAGTTGTGATTATTTTAAAGTGCAGACATGGACAGCCCAGAGCACTCTGCAGGAGCCGGGTCACTTCTTAGCTTTTTTATCTGTAGAAATTTTATTATTAGAATTTCTCTAATGGCAATTATTCAGATGCTCTAAGACAGAAGCTTCTTCACGTTTCTAGAAGAATTCTTTAAGATGTTGTTTGTCACACTATTTAATTTTGTTTTAGAATAAAATCTCATTTGCTTTTAATGCATTTAAATTTGAATACCGTGTAATTTTAAATTAGCTATCCAAATGACTCAGGTAACTACTTAACTGATCTTTAAAAGGAATCCAAAAACCCACAATTGTGGGGTTCTGCAAAAAAAAAAAAATCATATTCTGTCAAAATCTGACCAAAAAAAAACCACCTCACCCTTGTTTCAAACTTATTTGAAAATTATTTTGTAAGCAATTTTGTATTTGCGATGTGAGTGTAAGACAGAAAATTTAAAAAAAATTAGAAGAAATAAGCAAGCTTAAGCATGGCTAGTGTCATGATCTTTCTGAGTCACTCGTTTGATACTTAAACACGCTGTTCTAAGTTATTCGGTGGCTTTAACTTCTGTGGGGGCTGCGGTCGGGAAGAACGACTTGGCGCTCGCCGAGGCTGGCAATTCACTGCGCGCCTCTGTGGCACTGAACCCATCGCTCCACTGAGGATTCATCCTTCCTCTTCCATCCCGTTAAGAGTTTCGAGGACGATTTCAAAGAATCAGAATCCGAAGCTCACTCGCGAAAACCGAACTCAGCGGCTGTGCCGAGACGGAAACCGGGTCACGACCCCGCGCGGGGAAGCGGGGCCTATGCGCGGCCCGCCGAACTCGGGGTGAGAGAGCCTGACCCTGGGGGATCCGGGAGGAGGTGGCGGCCTGATGCGCGCGTGGCAGGGCCTGGCAGCGGCGCCTGAGACAGCTGGCTGTGTGCCCCGCGCCCCGGCTGCCCGGGTTAGTCTTCCGGGACAAAAACGGGGGGGGGGGGGGTCCCAGATGTGCACGGGGACGGGAGGGGGGGAGAACGCGACCCTCGGAGTAGGTGCGCTTCTGACCCCAGCACTGTGCACAACACCTTGGCCACGCCAGGGGCGGCAGGTGAGGCAGGCGTGGCAGGGCGGCAGGGGCGGCAGGTGATGTGGGTGTAGCGGCTGTAGCAGGTGCGCAGACGCGCGGGCGCGGCGGGGCCTCCGAGACCGGCGTCTCAGCCACGCGGCTGCTAAAGTGACCGTCGCGGTGTCCGTGCGGCCACCGCGCGCTGCTCGGAGAGCATGACGTAAGAACTGGTGTCCAGACACAGCCACGTGAATACGCGGTGCTCATAACGGAGCATCTCACGTCTGAGTTTCTGCGTAATCGCGAAGACGGTCGTGTGGGTGCCCAAAGCTACACGACGAGCCCGCGAACTGGCCGTTGGCACGTGGGCGTTCTGTCATGTCGCCCAGCCAAGGCCGGAGGTCCGGAATGTCGCGAGCGCAGGCCCGCGGCCCGGGACCTGGGAGGCGGCCGCGGCTGCGGCCGCAGCTCGCCCGTGGACCCAGACTGTCCTCAACCAACGGCAGCATCTACCGGTCTGGTCATGTGGCCCTCCTGCGCGTGTCTGTGCCCAAACATCGCTATTTACAAGGACACCAGTGGTGCTGAATTAGAGTCCTCCCCATAACCTCATTTTTAACGCGATTACCTCTATAAAGGCTTTATTTCCAATAAGGTCACGTTTTGAGGTGCTGGGGATTAAGATTCCAATCTATCTTTTTTGGGGGGGGGGGATGGGCAGGGACATAATTCAGCCCAAAGTAGCAATGAATCTTAATCCTAAAAACAGGGATGGAAAGGTTAATTTATATATTATTTGCCCTAGCCATTTCTGCAGGTTAAAAATAAATCTTACACAAAGCTCTTACTTTAATAAATGTGTTTCTAATCTTTACTTGTGTAAAATGGACAGAAACAAGAAATGCTAGTTCTTCGCTAAGATGCACATTTTAACAATAACCAATCACTAAATGTTTTAATTATCCCAGTTTTCTCTCCCTGCTCTCTTTTAATGTGAAACATTTAGCCAACACATTTTCTTCACTGATCTGCCACTATTTTTTATTTTTCTACATAAATCATCGTAAGTTCAATACAGCAGCTTAAACGATGCACAATTGAATAAGAAAAGGCCACCCGACCGTTCTGTGTTTCGAGCCACCGCACTGATTAAAGCGCATTCCTTTTCCCTGAAACACCGCTCTTCTGCCTCACAGACAAGGCACCTAGCTCTTCCTCAGGCCTTTCGACGAGGCCCTCATGCCAAAACCCACTCTTATGATGATGACCGATATGATCGTTCACCCAGCGTCAGTACCTTCTCCTGGTCAGTATTTAACTGATCATCCAGCCTGATCATCCAGTTCTGTCAAGCTCTGTGCTTCACAAAACTGTATTTATACCTTCGAGGTCATTAAAGCTCATTGTATGTGTCCTGATTCCAACTGACTTTCTTAAAAACCTTAGAAGCGAATGTTCTTGAGAGAACAACATTCACTTGCAGACACTGTCCGGAGCCCCGGTGTGGACTGAGGTGTGCGGGTGATTCTACTTCTGGACGGGATGGAGGGGCACTGTCCGCTGCCCAGCGATGCCGTCACCCGGGCCACAGGACAAGCTTCGTCGTTCTGCAATTCTAGGGACACAGAAGGAAAACTCCATGCCCGACACCCGATTCAAATCCAGGAAACGTAGCATCTGCTATCTGCAGTGGACGAGATAGTCATGTGCCTTGCAAGTCATATCTAGTTTGTAGACTGAAACACCTGCCTACAGTCAATTTAGTGATAATCGAAATGATCAGACTCTTTCTTCTTTTCTCCCTCCAGCTGCTTACCTGAAAGCTATTTCACAAGATGTTAACTCATTATTCGTAAGTGAGGCAGAAATAGTAACGTACAAATGCATTTCTCTTATTGAAAAACATTCTGGAAAGAGAACTAATAAGATACCCAATGCCAAAATTGGCCGATACCAGCCTTTGCACGGTTCCTGGGTGTCATTCAGCTGTGACTGTCGCCCAGTACTTCCCATAACGCCCCAGACGGCTTAATGCATGAGGCAGAGCAAGCCGGATGCTTTCCCCACTAGAGCTTTTCTCAAAACCTTGACTCGAAAATGAATATATCAAGAATTTGAAAAATCATTTAATCCCGCAGACCCATACTAGCTCAAGCCTTGACAGCCCACCGGCTGCAAGGCCCTGGGTTAGTTACGGTCTGCGTGTGTGCCTGCACGTATATTATTTTCTGTAGAAGAAGAAGAAAAGCTCCTTTATGCAAAGTTTGTTTTCAGACCTCGAGAACAGCTTCAGCGGAAAAGTTAAGGTTATAATAAATCACGTCCATAAATAACCTTTTCCAAATAAACAAATGCCACTGGGTCTGCTGGATGTGACTCTTCAGGAGCAGATTTATCTTACTTCCTCTTTCCTCCGTAGCTCGCTGCTTAATGCAGTTCATTAAGGCATCGGGGTTCAAACTCATGGGGTTCACTCAGCAGCTCTCAGCGCAGGTCAATGACCACACCTCTTTTCTTATTTTCTTTCTTTTTTTTTTTTTATAAAAGAACCTATGTCGGCGGTGACAAGGAGGGCCTGCCCTCCTAATTCATTTTAAGTCCCTGAGCGTTCACAGCGGCCAGCTGCATTCAGCCATAGATAGGGCACTGGCCAGGTGTGCTTTTTAGTGGTTCTCTGGTCAAAAGCACCGTAGAGGTGGCCGAAGCTACGAACAAGTGATTTCTAAGCTACCTGCTTGTGGCCAGCAGAGGGAAGAAGTGAGCGCTGACATGGACACACGGGGCAGGCAGGCGTGTGGGCGGAGGTCGGGAGCTAAACCGGAGCCTGGACGAAGCCACATTCCTGGGCTCAAAGGTAACCATCCATGCACGGTGCCCTCACGGCCGCCTTTCCATCGCTCCCGGCCGGTGCCTCCGCTCCTTGGGCTTGATGAGGTCCTGGGGAATAAGGTGATGAGGAGCCCATCGGCACCTGCCCGGTCCCATCCCTCTGAGCCTCTTCCGAGCTTGTGTGTCCTGTCTCGCTGGAGGACGGCGTCTGTGGTCTCTCCCAGGTCCCACTTAACCCGTCCCACGCTCGCTGACTGGGACCACTGGGCGCAAGGCCATCCAACCGAGAGAATTAGCAAGCCTTTCATGTCCCTTCCTATTGTTACCAACACGCAATTCTCAATCGGACTTTTTTATGCAAACACACAGTGGGAATATGGTTTTCAAGGTTGGCCTGTTTCCTTGTTTCTATTTTCTGACAGTAAAACAGGCAAAAGATATCTATGGTCACCCGAATTTCTTACCAAGCAGTAGAATAAAACTTCGATTCTTCGAATTTAAACTTTGTATTTTCATGAAATTGTACAACACATTCAGCCTCTGAGGACAAACACAAAGTAAAACAGAGAGGCCTAGTCCCCGCTGACAGTATGGGGAGGGTCGCACCCCGCTCTTGCCTCAGACTACCGACTTCAGAAAACTTGTAATTGTACGTACTTCTTCCCTTTGAAATGTACTCTCTTATCTCTTTGCTAGATAGGTTTTCTCTCAGGATTTTGTCCCAGGCCAGTCTGTCTCCAGGACCTGGGACCATCTCTTTGACACCACCAAGGAAGAGGGGGCCCGGGACCCCGTCTCTGTGGGAGGCCAGGAGAACGTCTGCTCCAAGCTGCAAAACTACTTCCTGTTTTAAATTGTGAGAATTGTTTTTTAACCTCTGGATAAAGCCCGTTAGCTAATTCAGACGGCCATCTCCAATTACCAGGTAAATTTAAGATGAACTATGTACAATAAATGGTGCCATCAAGTCCTCCTACCTGAGGACAAGCTGGTCTCATCCCGAGAACATGTGTGTGACAGGTCGCACCTGCCTGGCTCTGTCCAGGTGAGATCTCCCTGGATGCACGTCACATTCTGGTTTACTGCTTATTCAATAAAAACCTGTTTCTTCTTCTTTCGTGGAGAGGTTTCCTGGATTGGGAAGAGTTTTTTTTTTTTTTTAATTATATTTCCCCAACAAATCTCAAATCCTTTGTGAAATACAAAATATAACTAACATAGGTAAATATGGACTATATCTACATAAGCTAGGATATTCTATAAAAGTCAAAGTCATATTTCTTATTGTTAACTTTATGTTTTATCTACTGCAATAAAAAATGCAGTAAAATTTTACAGCATATAGTATTCCTTATTTTCCTCGGGCTGTGTCATCTCTTCTGTGCTCCAAAGGGAATTCTTAGTAATTTATTGACAGGAGTGTGGAGCAAATGCATTGTGTGTCTGGAACTCACCGAGCCGGTCCCCTTCACCAGGAGCTCGTCACCAGGAACCCTGCCATCTGAACTCCAGGTCGCCGGAAGTTTGCCCTCGTTACTCATGTTTGCAAATCATGCCCCCGACTTCATTTACACCAGTTTAGAAGACTCAGTTCCATTTCAATTCTTAAAAACTTGGCTTCCTATTTCCTTTGTATGAAATGTTATGGCAACAAGAAATACCTTCAAAATGATGGAGTTAATTCATCATTCTGTTCATTTCATTTAAAACACGTATAGAGGTGACTAGTATCAGGAATGAAGAAGAAATGGCTCCTGTCTTGGGGTGACCGTGATGTCTCAGGGGCAGTGGGCAGCCTCTAAAATATCAAGTACAATTAATTGACAGGTGAGACGTAGAGGAAGAAACCCAGCCTGGTTCAGTGCGCGAAGGCGAAGACTGTCAGCTGAAATGTTCCAGAAACGCCCCCTACAGTCTGATGTGGCTTCACAGGCGTGAAGGAGAGGGAGGGCCTGTCCCTCAACGCCGATACTCCTCTAACACAGAGACGCAAACGTGTCCTTAGCGGCGTCCCGCAGCGTTGCGCACCGGGTCTCCTTCCGCTTTGGGCTGCGCCATCCGGGTCGCTGTCACCAGACGGGTCACTGTCACCCGACGGGCTCGTTGACACAGAACGGGGACAAGGAGTCACGGCGCTTCTCTCCGGCAGTCACAGGAAAGCACTGGGCCCAGCTGGGGGATGGGAGGGCAGCGCCCCGCGGGGACTCGGCATCCGGGGAGGGTGTCGCAGGGCCGCGCCGGCCCCGCCCATGCCGTCACCCGTGGGGACGCCCCTCGCCGCAGTGCGTCCGCCCCAAGGCAGAGAGCCAGCATCCTCATCTCGATGACGTCGGCAACGCCCTTTTACGGGGTACCACGAGGTCTTCGCAGGCTCCCAGGGCTGGCGCCGGTCTGCGACGCGCCGTTCACCGCGTGGTGATGGCCGTTCACAACGCAACGGCGTCTGGTGGCGTTTCGCTGTCCCAACAGATGAATCGCGATGTAACGTCCTAAATTCATGTCACGTATGCTTCATCCTTCTAAAGTGGAAATTTACCTTGGAAGACACAGTTATAAAAAATACACCATTTCTCGTATAATTAGAATATTTTCCTTGGCAATCCAGTTGGGACTGTGCCAATTCCTCCAATGGGCTGTTACAGGAACCATTTAACTTCTCAGCAATTTAAAATTACATGGCATATGAATCTGGACTTAGAGACCCTGAGTCTAACTAAATGATTTAATATCCCTTTTAACACTCAAATGCTGACCTCTGCAATCCCTCCCGTGCTTTCCCGAGGACAGAGGTGACAGACGTGTGGCCTCGTCTCTGCAGCATCTCTCCTCTAATGAGGGGTACCTTGGGAAGCACCTCTGAGGCTCGATGTTGGAAGCACCCCCTGTCTGTGTAAGTATTCGGCACTGTTTGCTGGCGAAGCACATTCCTTTGGGTTCTGTGCCAATTTTGCTCTCTTCCCATTTAGTACGTCTGAAAATGGCCAGGTGAGTTCACCAACTTCCATCAAGCTGCATCCTTGTTCCTCAAAGCCACGAAGGAAGGATTCCTGCTTATTTAGGTGAAAATCCTTTGGGGAATTTCACTCACTAAAATATAAGTGGATGAAAGATTCTGCATTAGGCAAAATTGGCCATTTGTCAACTGAAGAAAATGAGAGTTACTTGTGAGATGGCCTTAATGCCTTTGAAAGAAAACTATTAGGCGCCTATAAGTATCAGAGTTCCAGACGGGTCTCAGAGGGTCTCGCACACGCCCCCTCCTCTCCTTTTTGAAACCTGCAGACTGCTCTGCTCTCTCCAGCCCACAGAAGGAAGTCTGTGCTGTTGGCAAAGCATCTGAGGCTTTTCCCAACTAGTTTTTCATATAATGGATTCAGGAGCTAAATAATTTCTCTCCCATCCATCGGCCCTTTCCCCCACCCCTGGCTCTGTGGTCTTCTGGAAGACTTTACAATGTTCAGAGCGTATTCTCTCTTGATAGTTAAGAAAACTCTAGATTCGTTTTAATGCCCCATTTCTAAGCCAACATCTCCTCCATCTATCCCACCCCCATGCACTCAAACATTCTCCACACGCGAAAGACATACAAGCAGATATCCTTAATAAAATACAGTCGACTTCTTCAGAGTGGTAACTGATAAAGTAAGTGTAAGATAACTCTGTGCCGGTGTTTTGGGTCCTGTTTTCTGTTTTCTGTGATCCTTGGTTACCTGCTCTTGGTAACCAGTTATCTGCCGTCCCTGCCTCATGCGCAGTTAATCTCTGATTGCCAGAAATCGTTCCGATTAGCCATCATGAATGATTTAGCTCTATCAGATCATCATCACTATTAGATCTTTTTCTCAATATATTCCAAGTCTCATTCTGAAAAGGCATAGTAAATAATTCAGGTCACACAGTTGAGAGTTGAGAGTGAGCTAAATTAGATCAACAATGCTTGAAGGTAAATACAATCCATTAACATAATTTTATAATAATTGTTTATCTAAAGCTCTATTCGCAGTTATACTGCAGTGAGACTTGGGTGGTGTCGGCAGGAAGCCCGGCCTGGACCGCTGCCCCAACCACGCAGCCCAGCGCGGAGAGTACACTTCCCCGTGTCCACTCCGGGGACAGCGAAGGGGACACACGGCTGCATCGTTGAGGAGCCTTGTGTTAACTGCCATACGTGTCACGTCTTCTCGGCCTTTGTCACTTGTGCTCTTAACAAAATATGCAGTTCCGGGCAGTCGTGGTGTGCTGTCCCTGCTCGCTGTCTGGGCGCTCAGGCCCCAGGACATGGCGGCCACTCCAGGCTCTGAGGGCAGGTATGGGGTCAGGCGCCTCAGCGATCTGGAACAGCGTGGTCGCCTGCGAGCCAGCCCGTCACCATGCCTTGTGTGCTTCTGTTCACACACGACTTATACCACACTCAGCGCTGGCTCATTTCTGATGAGCTTAGAGGAGGCCACCAGCCCGCGCTGCGTGCCTGAATGGTGCTTACGCAGTGCTCACCTGTCCCTGCCGGCTCCCCACAGCCCCTGGTACCCTGCAGCCCCTGGCACGTCAACCCGCCAGGCAGCACCCAACACTGTGCTTGGAGGCCGTTTTAAATCAAAAGTGGGGGAAAAATGACACTAAATAGACAACAAAAGGACCCGTGTTCACCTCGTGAGCCGAAAAGGCAGGCGGGATCGCCTTTTCAGGTGCAGCGGGAAACACGTGGTCGGGGACTCAGTTTGCCTCGCTCAGCACGCGCCCAGGGTGACAGCCAAGGAGCCCTGAGTGCCACTTGTGGGGTCATAAGTCGATTATCGAGAAGGCGGATTCACAGAAGGGGGTCTGCACTGGTGAGCACGTGCCGTGCCATGGGGGCGGACGTGCAGGGCGCGTGCGCTGTCTGTCCCCGCGAACTCACTGTCTGTCCCCACCCACGCGCATGCGCTGTCTGTCCCCGCGAACTCGCTGTCTGTCCCCGCGCGCTCTGTCTGTCCCCACCCACGCGCACGCGCTGTCTGTCCCCGCGAACTCGCTGTCTGTCCCCGCGCGCTCGCTGTCTGTCCCTGCGCACGCGCTGTCTGTCCCCGCAAACTCGCTGTCTGTCCCCGCGAACTCGCTGTCTGTCCCCGCGCGCTCGCTGTCTGTCCCCGCGCGCTCGCTGTCTGTCCCCGCGCACATGCTGTCTGTCCCGCGCACATGCTGTCTGTCCCCGCGAACTCGCTGTCTGTCCCCGCGCGCTCTGTCTGTCCCCACCCACGCGCACGCGCTGTCTGTCCCCGCAAACTCGCTGTCTGTCCCCGCGCGCGCTGTCTGTCCCCGCGAACTCGCTGTCTGTCCCCGCGCGCTCGCTGTCTGTCCCCGCGCGCGCTGTCTGTCCCCGCGAACTCGCTGTCTGTCCCCGCGCGCTCGCTGTCTGTCCCCGCGAACTCGCTGTCTGTCCCCACGCGCTCTCTGTCTGTCCCCGCACGCGCTGTCTGTCCCCGCATGCGCTCGCTGTCTGTCCCCGCATGCGCTCGCTGCCTGTCCCCGCGCTCGCTGCCTGTCCCCGCGGGCGCTGCGTGCCCCCTGTACCAGCGATCACCGCATCAGCAGCGGCTCACGCAGCCTCGCCTCACTGCCAAAGGGGGGGGGGCAAAGACTTTTAATTCACACGTGTTAATCGCTTATTACTATTGCAATTGGTCAAGTTAGTTGCATTTCAGCACTGCTTTTTCTTATTCATATGAAGAAGAAAGTCAGAAGATAGAAAATTTGGAACAGGGTTTTTGTTTTGTTTTGTTTTTGTGTGTAATTTCTACTACTGACTATGGCTCTACGTGCTAAAAAAAAATCAATGTCATGACTAGAATCTACATACTAACTTCTTTTTAAAAATGTGGGGTCATATTTTTTATAAGCTATATTGTGCTAGCAAGTCAATATCTGGAGACTTTAGTAACTGGATACCTTATAGTCAGCTGAATTTAAATTATTGTCAATAAAAGACAGCTACGTGCTGTAGTAACAGTGAATTGGCTGCGGGAATTCTCAGATCTTTCAAAGTTTTCAGGCATGGAGGCAAAAATAACATATTCACTCTATGAAAAAGAAGAAATAAAGTTAATTGAAAGAGAACAAAGCAAGTAAAATCGATTTTCACTGCAAAACAGCGTTCTGGGCTGCAGCGCAGGAGAAACGGGTCCGTGAGTGGCTTCTTCCCCACCGACCTCCCTCGCGACGGTGGCCGTCGGTCCCACGGGACACCCTGCCTCTAAGCCCTAGGAAGAAACTGCAATAAAACAGCAGCGAAAACCAGGTTGAGAACCAAAGCAACAGGGAGTGACTGACCCCCCCTGCGGCCGCTGCCCGGTCGCGGTTTGGGCACCTGGCGTCTTAGCAGTTCGGCGTGTGTGTGAAGGCGTGTGTGTGAAGGCGACCGGCTCCGCGCTCGTGTAAAACGCAGAAACACCGACGCTGCACGGTGCAGCGTGAGGACGCGAGTGAGAGGCCCTCGGAGCGCCGAGAACGGAGGACGGAGGAGACGCACTGTCGCCTCCCTTTGGTGACGCTGTCACTTCTGGGGTGGAACAGCGATTGCGTCGTGGGCAGGGAAGGCGCCCCCCTTCCCAGAGGACCCCCGGCATCCCGAGGAATGGGGCTTCATCCCGGCGCCCCTAGACGGTCAGGTGGACGCGTCGAGTGAGGCCCCGTGGGCCTGCCGGGTGCTCCCCGCGCCCCACAGCCCGCCCCCGACGGAGCCCAGTGCGCGGGTCCAGCGATCCGCTGGGCCACCTCACCAGACCCTCAGTCCCGCAGCCTGCTGTTCTGCCTGGGGACTCGGATAGGAGGGTGGGGAGCATCCCGAGGCCACCTCTGTGGTCTGGCCGCCCAGTGCCTCCTGATACTCAGTTCAGACCAGCCTTCAGGGACTGCCGCCTGTCCTGGCTTTATCTGACCCGTCACAGTTCACAAAATCCCCGTACAAGATAACCGCCCTTCAGAGAACTCAAAACAGCCATCTTACCTTCAGGGTTAACTTTTCTCCAATCCTGTGTATTGTATCTTACAAATATAAACCTTTGCGAGACTCCACCCCACTTGGCTCTCCCCGCTCTGCGTACACTTGACTTTGCTGTTCTCAGAATGCCCGGCGTCCGCTGCTAAACTCAGACAAGGCCAGGGGGCCGCGCCCGGAATTCCTACCCAGACCCGAAGCCCCACCAAGGGAGGAGATGTGTCCTTCAAAATATGTGTGAACAATGGCAGCCTTGACTTCTGGAAAGATTTAATGAAGCTAATATAAAGCGTTTTAAAAACTGTGTATTAATACATTGTGGAAATTATAAAAGGAATCCTGGACGTGGTTACGCTTTAAGGGGTCTGGGTGGCGTGAACAAAATCGGGTCCAGCCCACCCAGGTCTAGTATCCGTGTCCAGCAGAGTCCCCGGAGTGCAGCCCCAACGTGAGCACCAGACCCTCGGCCTGGGGACTGGGGACCACGGTGATGGGCCACACACATGGGGGACACGGGAACTCCGGGCCAGTGGTCAGCTCAGTTGCGTTTGTATGTAATGCAAGAGAATCACTTTATGAAAGACATTGCTACCTTTCGGTGCCAAGCGATCATTTCGAAAAAAGTATATTAATTAAGGGACAGAAGAGAAAGCATAAAGAACAGATTCACCCTCTAATACGAGGACGGCCCCAGAGAAAGAAAACAGGACCAGGCCTGCAACGGTGCCAGACTATATGTGGTAGGAAGTTTCCTGCCGTGGGAGTGGGAACTGTGCCAGGCAATACTTATCTTTGACTCACTTTTGGGATAACATAAGGTTACTGAGGACTACACTACACTCTGCAAACTGTGGGCAGCTGTGCCAGGTGGGGCCGGTCACTGGCAGACAAAAATGTACATATGCTGACACGCTGGCAGCCTGGACTGAGAGGTACTGTGCACAAGGGGGAGTTTTGACAGAACAAATGTGCTTCTTCTGGGAATAGATAGTGGCAAAATTCTCATACTTGGCTCTTTTTAAAAATGTAGTTAATGCAAGGGAAATTAAAACCATCATTAGAAAAATATTTATGTCTCATTTATATGAAATCGATCGACAAGTACTGAGTATAATTTCTGCAGGTCGATGTCTGCATGTATTTGGGGACACACAGCAGGTTCGTTTTACTGCCTGTGAAATTCTGTTAACAAATGGCATATACAACTTTGGCTGGAATAGCATAGTAAATGGCTAAAGATAGGAATGAGCAATTCACTGGAAAAAAATACAGCTTAATTAACACATTAATGTATCTCTAACCTTACTAAAATATACAGAATCGATTCCCTAAAAATGGCAATAAAATGTCGCCCTTCAGCTATTATTTTAAATATGAAAAGATAATATCTTCCCTGGAAAGTCTAAGGAAATGGTCACTCTTCCACAGTTTCAGGAAGGACGAGTTAACACTGCATTTTAGAAGGATTCTGGCCATCTGTCCTCCAGAAACATTTTCTCAAGTTTGACAAGCTGTATACATGAAGGCAGCGCTGTTCACATGGGTGACGTGTTAGAAATAACTCAGGAAGGGTTTAACACACTATAATAAATTATAGTGTGTCCTTGTAAGAAACTGCTGGACAATGCTTAAAGGATTGATGGTCAGCCACGTTTCCTCACACAGACGAGACTATGAGCAAAATAACATTTTGCCACACATGAAGCCAATATTTTAGAATAGCTAAAACAAAATGACATTCTACATATGAAGCATCATTTATTTTTCTGAAAATATATGCACTTGTATAAGAAAAAGTTAAAGGAATATGTAGAATGTCAGATAATAGTAATTTCTCGGGTTGTAGCAGTTTGGGAAACTCAGTTTTATGGGATTCCTGTTTGGAGTTTGTGAGGCTTGAGTCTGGATGGCTTCGTGCCCTCCAGTCAGGAAAAAATGTAAGATCGCTATGAGGTAACAATAATCAGTGAAAGAATAGTTAAGCATTTTGTGCTACTCTGGGACGAGGCTCCGGCCCGTGCCAGCTGGTCGGTTTGCTCAGTCCCACCTGTCACTGCGTTCGTCCTGAAGCCTGGCGTTTAGCCCGGCTCTGAACTCTGCTTGCAGCCTGCAGGAGCTCTCCCCCGATTCCCAGGGGCACCTCACTCGCCTTGCTCTGCCGCATGGCCTGAGGGCTGAGGGCAGCTGTCCTGACATCCATCCGTCCACCCTAATCCATTAGCATGTTCGCATCATTAACATAAACCCCTATGACTCTTTCAGAAGAAACAACAGCAATTACAACAACCAAACCAACTGCAAAGGCCAATGCAGGCTCGGGATCCCTATTGGCTTTGCTGAAAAGTCAAAGCACTGTTGAGATTTTATGCTCCCAAAACTGGGAAACCAACACGTTCCTTTTTGTGTTTTTTGTAGCATCCTCCTCAGTTCACACTGGTGTTCCACATCAGATTTCTCGCAGAGGAGGAGAAACCAGGGAAGCATCTCCTTTCATCATTTAATGAAGCACAAGAATCAGAACTCCAGTTTTTACATCGCCTTGTGCGCAGCTGTGTGAATCACTGCTTCTGCCTACGCCGTGGGCAAGCAAGAAGCCTTCTGCTTTTGAAAATGTGTGTTCATGATTTGATCTCCCAAACAGACTCTCTTCCCCTGTGGTTTTTATCATTATTTTACTGCTGCTCTTCCGACATGTCACTTCGCCATCCAGATTTTGTTTTGCAAAGGCACACGAGTCTTACGCTTTGGGACACTCCAACCAACAGCTGCTTTTCAAAACACCTGAAAAAGCGACTAAGGCAGATCATCCTATGGACTACGCAATAAATTACAATAAATTTAAAAGATCGATACTGTGCTAATTGTGTTCTCTTATTACAGCCGAATTAAATTAGATATCCGGTTGTCTGTGAAATACCCAAAATTTTGAAATGAGACAATAAACTCCTCAATAATATCTATTTCAAAAGAATTAACAAGATAATTAGAATATATTTATAACTGAACAGGAATGAACAACAATATATCAAAACGTAAGGAACTCCATTAGAGCAGCATTCAGAAGGAAATGTATAACTTTGCTTTTTTGTTTGTTTGCTTGTTTGTTTGTTTGCTCAGAAAAGCAAGTCTCACATTAACAAGTTAAGCCTCCCGCAGGACAAACTAAGGAACAAATAGTTCATTAAGTCAAAAACTAGCAGAAAAAAAGTAAATTATAAAGATCATAGCAGAAATCGGTGAAAACAAAAACAGAAGATCACTAGAGGGAATCAATGATGCCAAAATCTGATTTTCTGAAAAGGTCAATGAAGTGATAAACTTCTAATCAGAATGATTGAGAATAAAAAAGAGAAGACACAAATAACCCATAACAAGAACGAAAGATCACTAATTATTCTATTTATGCAAAAAGTTATCATAAAAAAGGCTGTTGGTAAATTAGATAAAAAGTTAGAATTTTTAAATTTTAAAAAATTACCCAAATCAATGAAGAAAAATTACAGATGACCGGAATAACTGTCTGTCTACTGAAGACACAAATCTTGTAGTTAAAAAATCTTCCCTCTAAAGCTACCACAGAGAGAGTCACACTATTGAAATCTCCCCAACATCAAGAATGGAATAATAGTACTAATCCTACAAATTCCTACTAAATAGTACAAATTCCTCCAAAAAAAATAGGAACTTATTCTAAGACCTCCGCATCGTTTGTATCAAAATGTGAAAAGAGACGTTTCCAGAAAAGGAAAGAACAGACCGCGAGCTCGCAGGGGTCTCTGACCCCAGGGGGACTGTGAGCAGACCTCGAGGTCCTGCCCTCTGACCCCAGGCACGTGCGCTTCCCAGCGTTGCCACAACCCTGTCCTAGGAACCAAGCCGGCGGCTGGCGGCAGAAACGCGCTTCCCCGGGTCCGAAATCGGGGGCCGGCTTGCTAGGCGCCCTCGCGGGGTCTGCGGGAGAAGCTCTTCCAGGGACCCCTCCTCCTACTCCGCGTCCTGAACGAACCTCCGTCGGGGATGCACCTGGCTGGTGTCCCCGTCTGCATCATCTCCCCGTGTGCCTCTGCGTCCTTTCTCATGAGGACTCCTGGGATTAGATCTGAGGCCCGCCCTACTCCAGGTGAGCCCCTCGTAACGTGATCCCATCTGCCAGGGACCTACTTCCTAATAAAGCCACGTCCTGCGCACAGGGCGAGATGTGAGCCCCGTCTTTCGGAGGATGACTCAGCCCTTGGCGGTTCTCTAACAGAGGAAGGGGAAGTCAAGGTCAGCAGAGGCGATGCCGCATTTTCATCTTAAATGAATTTTATTTTTTCTATAACAAGTAACTAGAACAGTTTATATGAGGAATTAATGTACATACTTTTCCTTAGAAGAAACAAATGCTTATTTTGACCAGGACATAGGTGCTTTAATTTTTCATATTGATAACAGAAAATCAGACTGATTATTTATAAATTCAGTAGCTTCCTAATGTCAAATGCCCATGCACACACAATACATAGGGAGGGGTTTGTGCCTGTATCTGAAACCTTAAATTATTGCAATCTTAAAATCCAAAATTATTGAAGTGTACATTATTGTCACAAATAAATTATGTATTGTTTTTTATTAACACTGCAATATGTATTTCATTTACAATTCCATGTATTTGCTCTCCAAAGGATAGTCCAGTGTAACTGTTATTATTTATTTTGCAATGCAATAAACAAAGACATAAAGTGCATTATATCTGCTTTTTGCTGTTTTTCAAGAAGAATATTCTCTTAAAGGAATACTTCTAAGAATCTCAAGACAAACCAAAGGCATGAGAGTGGACTATAAAAAACAACGACAACAATTTTAAAACCATGATCCATAAAATACTTCAGAAAGATTGAGCTATAACAGGTTATATGGCTTGCCTGAAGTAAAATGAGAAAAGCATTGCTTCTCATTTGGACTTTTGTCTAAAATACCACGTTTAACTCAAACATCTGCTTTAAAGCTGTATCTACTGTTAACTCCCTTGAACTTTTCTGGATAATGATGGTGAATAGGCACGCAGGGAAGGTTTTTAACTATGAATTATATTATTAAAGATAAAAGTTTAAGGAAGCCGTCCATTTCTTGAGATCCGCCCGTGCTCAGTAATAATGAGTGTCCCCTGAACCTTGGTGTCAACGGTGACCATGTAAAGAACCTAGAAATCAATACCCCACCCCTCAGCAGTAACTAGGCATATTCTTCCCCTTTCCGCTCCTTACTGGAGCACAGTCAGAGTAGACCAGCGAAAACAGAAACTGTAGATAAGATCCAACATCACATAACAGTGCTCAGAATATCCAAGCATCTATCAAAAATTATGGAATTAAAAACCAATCAATAGGCACTCACACTGAAAAAACAGAGATGTTAGAATTATTTGACAAAAATTTAAGCCTGCCATGACAAAATTTCTTCATTAAATGATTGCAAACATCATGACAAAAAAAAAATTAGAAAGTCTCAGTGAAGAAATGAAAAACTTCACTGAAGAACCTGATACCAAGGAGAATCAAATGGAAATTTTAGAGCTTACCAGTATAATCAAAATTAAAAGCTCAATGGGTTACATGCAACAGCAGAATAGAATGGACAAATGAATTAATGAGCTTGAGACAGAATGATAGAAATTATCTAATCTGAAGAACATAGAGAAAATAGAATGAAAAAAAAAGTGAACAGAGCCTCAGGAAGTTGTGGGATTTTAACAAAATCTAACACTCATATTGTTGGAGTACCAGAAAGAGAGAAGCAGAGAGTGGGTCTGAAAAAGTATTCAAAGAAGAATAGTTGAAATTTCCCCAAATGCGGCAGACGGCATAAACCGACACTTTCAAAACTCTGAGCAAACCGCACGAAGGAAAACACAGTCGAAGGAAGACAAAACATATGATCATCAAACTTCTGAAAACTAAAGACCCAAAACAACCTTAACGGCAGTGAGGGATGAGCAGCATCGTACCTGTAAGCGGGAGTCTCTTAAATGCAGCAGCTTCTCATGAGAGGCCGCGGCTGCCAGAAGAACCGGCGCTTCACCGGCGAGCGTCGCAAGAAGAGACTGTCAGTCGGGGTTTCACACGCAGGAAAAATATCCCTAATGAGCAAAGAGGAAACCGAGACAGTATCAGAGAAGGAAAGCTAGGAGAATCCATTTAGGACGTTTACATTTTAAACGGGGAGGGCAAAGCAAGGCGAGTGAGATACGGTTTCTGTACTTCATCCAAAACGACACAATGTCTACACCAGCGACCATGAATAAGTTATGTACGTATAGGACGGGGCCGAATGGACGAGACACACGAAGATCTTCCCCACTGTAGCTGAATCAAAAAGGAATTATAAAAAATATTCGATTTACTCACAAGAAGGCAGGACCAGAGACAAAGAAGGTATAAACAGAGACCAAGGACAACGCCACCACAGATAAAACCGCGGACATCATCAGCCCTCGCGCGTCAGTCATTGCGTGAAGTACCAGTGCGCGCCCGCGGGAGCCCCACCCCGGCCCCCGGCCCGTCCCCGGCTCTGCCCTCTGTCCCCCTCTGCCTTCCTCCTGCCACGGGCCACAGGCGGACGGTGCCTCCCGACCCGCGGGGCGCACGCGTAAGGGCCCTGCGGCCACAGATGCGCCGACAGCCGAGGCCTTTCCTCCCCGCGCGGGAGGCGGCGGGGCAGGGGGCGACTCCCCGCCCCCAGCCGAGCGTTCCGCAGGGCGCGGTCGGGACCTGCAGGTGAAGAGGCGCCACTGACCCCGGGGCTCAGCCCTCGCCCCGCCGTGCGCCGTGCGCCATGCGGGGGCAGAAGACGGCTCGGCGACAGCTGGTTCTGGAAGAGCGAAGCCCGGAGCGTGGCCTGTGCTGAGCGCCCTCCGTGAGAAGCGCGCCAGCCGCCGGAGCGCGGGGTGAGCGTCTCCGTGGGACCGTTCTGTGCTCCTTAGCAAGCCCGGCGTGGCGTCCCTGCCCGCTCGTGCAGTGAACGAGGCAGCGCAGAAGGCGCGTCTGGAAAGCGCCGCAGGCCGGGATCTGCCGTTGCTATATGATTATCGGTTCCATTTTTTCCTAATTTGTAAGTATTAAAGATTTGAAAGAAAAATTTCCAAACGCTAAATATGTCCCATGTTATATTTGGTTGGAAGCAGGCCTCAGTGGGCTGAGGGCTGTAAAACTCGCTTCTTTTGAAGCAGGTTATTGATGGAAGCTAATATGCTTTGTTAGATTTTTCTCAAAACAATTATAAATATATCACAAAATGTGCTTTTGGTACATGGACCATTACAGATAAACAACACGTCTGATCCCATAATATTTATTTAGGCTTTATTGTTCAATTTTTTATCTAGTAAGATAGTAGATACACAAATTGTGTACTAATGAGTTTGAATAAGAACGCACGGAAAAACCCTCGTGGGAACACAGGCGTGAATAACCAACTCCGACTGGGGGAACGAGGGTTGATGGAAGGTTCCTGCAGGAGCTGAATTTGTCCTCAACAACGGGCTAGGTGATTCGGGAGGTTTTGGACACAGAGAGAAGTCACGCAGGTGCTTCCCTGGGGTGTCACGGGCAGAAGCCACAGCCACTTTTTCTTTCGCAGGGACTGGCCGAGTTCAGCCAGCAGTAGGAAAATGCGGACCAAATGTGTTCTCCGGTGACTGTCGCCTGCAGGACAGAGGGGCCTAGAACCGCTGGAAATCAGAACTGGGGGCCACGGAGAGCATTCTCCTGGGAGTTCTGGAGACACTGAGAATGGGCTCATGGCAGAGGGTAACGCTGGATACAGGTGCTTTAGGAAAACCCACACGCACAAGAGCATGTGCTAGGATATCGTTAGGTCTTCAGAGCCTGAGAGACGCCAGGAAAGAGCCACCGAGCTTTCCCAGGTCTTTGGTGACCTTGAGTGGGGACGTGGGGGCAGGACCGTGAGGGCAGAATGGACAAGAAGCATGGTGGCTTCGCTCTCCGTCGCCACTGTGGCTGGTGGGGCCAGGACGAAGAGCTTGCGGAGCTGGGAGCTGAGGGGCGTCAGGCTGCCATCCTGCTCGCTTGGCCTGTCCTGCAAACCTACCTGTCCTCAGTTCCGGGGTCCTTGTTTTTGGTCTCTGACACGCATTCTATAAGTAGTGTAAAGAGTTTTGATCAAGCTATTTCTATGGAAACTGTCTTCCTATCCGATATGCAGATGCAGTCTGTGGCTATGCTGTGCTCTTTCTTTAAAAGAAAATCCTGTCTTAGGTTTCATGCGACCCTTCCCCCAGTACACTGGAACACTGTCTTTATGGAATCTGGTTTTAAATTTGAAATGTGTGGGTTTGTTCTTTGCTGGTCCTGTCCCATCCTTTTCTGGTTTCCTGTGTAGAAATTCAGTGTGTAGGAATCCCATTGTTCAGTTGGACACTTGAGGGTTAGTATGTGGGACCCGTGATCCGTAAAAGGGACACCACTTTAATCTCAGGCAACTTCTAGGATCAGAGATGGTCATGTGCATACAGGTTGGCAAAGCAAAGCATGACATCTGTGCTTATTCTCTGTCTAAAGGGTTATGATTTTGAGAAAGTCAAAGAAAGAAAATCAACAGTAGATATTGTGGCCACACAAAGAAGAGAAAGAAAATGATTCTAAAGGAAAGAAATAAAACTTTTGTCTCTTGAATTTTTTTCTAAACTCACCCCTCAGCCGCATCGCCAGGGGGCAGCCTCTCTCGGTTGACTCATTTACTTTACAACAGAATTTCTTGGTGTCGAATTTTGTTCATAGCCATCTATTTATAACCAGCCTCTTCATTAGTCTGTGTTCCTTAAGAATAACAAATTTGCCTTAATTTTTGTTCCTCCAAGAGCCAATTCTCGACTGGAATGTTTATTTTCAGAGAATGTTTGATGAATTAGCAAATAACTAAATGTATCAGCCTAGAAATTGGACATTTAAATTAGCATGTCCTGAATCTTCCTACAGAATGTAGAAAATATTATAGAAATGTCAGTTTCATATATTCATCCCCAAAGGAAGAAGCTTACGAGAGAGATTATTCAAGTGGCCAACTTGGAATATTCAAGTTTTCAAAATCAGTATTATCTCTCTCTTTTATTAATTTAAAACTTTTAATCCACCAATTAAAATCGTGTTACTTTTTAAATTGTTTTTAATGTTAACTCTTTAAAACGTAAGCAAATACAAGTGACAGTGCCAACCAGTTTGGGTTCATTCCGTGCCCTTCGCGGGTCTGCAAGTGCCCTTGGAGGCACCTGTCCTCAGGGCGGGCTTCTCCAAAGCTCTGTGTGCCCAGCGCAGAGGCGGCATGAAAACAAACGTAGTGGAAAAGGGAATCGCGTCTAAAAACAAAACAAGCGTCATGGAAAACAGACGGGAAAGCCACGTGAATGACAGTCCCCCGGAGGAACCCAGACACACAGCACAGCATCACAGCCATGTCAGGGAGTCACACTGGGAAAGCACCACTCGCTTTTCGTGGCCGCACCGCCGGCTGCACGAGGCGCCCAGCTGCACATATGACTGACGGCTGCAGACGGAAGCGACCCTCACGAATGACGGCCATGTCTGCATTGACACCGTAAGGCCGTGGTGGCAGCACTGGGGGACAGCTGGGGGCTCAGCGTCCATCGAGGCTGCACTCTGACCCCTAGCAGTGGCTGCTGGGATGGGCGAGGGGAGACCGCGGGCAGCCGCCAGACTGCAGCGTCCTGCGCTGCGTGTCCCGGCCCCACCTCTTCATTCGGCCACCCGTTTGCGGAACGGTCAGGGACCTCACGTAACCCGCGACCTCAGAGCAGGACACACGCCCGCGAGCGGGAAGTGCCGTGCAGACGACGGAATAAAAGATGACACCACAACTGGTCAATTGCTTTTTCTACTTGCCTAGTTTAGGATTTTAAGAATTCTTTCTGACATAACTTTCAAAATCTGTTCCAAATACAGAAAAACCTGTGTAATTTAACAATAAAAGCGTTCATGGAAAACGAGACGATATGGCTACTCAACGTGTCAGTTGAATCCTGAGAGCATCTTTACAAAGCTAGTGAAAATTAGGATGAAAATGCTCTGTGCACGAACAATAAATGCATTTAATCGGTTCATTCGTTCATTCATCAAGATTTTACTATAATCTCACGATGTTCTTTTAGGACTTAGAGTCTTGGAGGAAAAAAATACCCCTGTTATAAAAAGCTAAGCTTGAAACTAATGAAAATAAGTAGAAATGCTGAGAAATGAACAATTAGCTTATTGCAAAGCAGAATATCAATGAAAAACATGAGGTTAAACAAACGTACCGGTCGATGGACGCCCTCAATGATGCCGTCTCACAGCGTGGCTCCGTGCGGGCTGACGTCACAGTTCTGCGCGCGCTGACATCGCGAGGGGCGGCTCACTGTGCGCTGACGGCACAGTTCCGTGCGCGCTGACGTCACACGGCGCGGCTTCGTGCGGGCCGACGTCACAGGCGGGGCTCCGTACGGGATGACGTCACAGTTCAGTGCGCGCTGACTCCCGTACGGAGTCTCTGCCCCACTCTCCTGGGACAGACACGGGGCCTGGGCACCGCCCGCTTCCCCGCGTGTCCGGCTGGCGTCAGCCGCTCTCCGCGAGTCGCCGTGTGCGGCCTGAAAACGACTTCCAGAATTCGCAACGCTGTGAATCTAAGGGAAAAAATATGAGAAACAGTGCGATCTTCACATCCACCATCATTGTCAGGCCGCTCCTCGAATTCTCGTTGTTCAGCAGCTTTTCCAAGGGCGACCCCCAGCGCCTGCGATCACGTCGTCTTTATTCGTGGCGGGAAACCGACGCCGAGCACTTGGGGCTGAAGTGATGCTTATCTTCCACGACAACCGGCCTGGGTCAGAGGCGAGTGGCATGTGACAGGCCCCTGAGACCCGTGTTGCGTGTGACGGATTCCTGAAAGGGGAGGACCGTAACCTGTCCGCCGACGTGGCCCTGGAGCAGGTCCGCCCTGTGACCTGCCACCCTCCGCTGCCGGGCGGGTGGGGCTCTCAGTTCCGGGCGGAATGTCATCCTCATGGCGCTATATTCTGAAGACCTTTCGGAGAAGAGATTCGTAATCAGAAACGAACAGTCGCGCCATTTGGGAGTAAAGGAAGCCAGGATGCTCTGTGTTATTTTTTGTCCCGCCGTTTGTCCTGCGGATTCAAGTCACAGACCACATGAATCACAGCCCACACGGCCGTGGCCGCTCGGACCAGCAGGACAGACCCCGAGGGGAGGACTCTGACCCTGGCGTCCAAAGGCAGACATGCAGGGAGATGGCCCATCTCCTGCCCACCTCCCACTCTGGGCCGGAAGTCAGGGGTGGTCTCTGCCTTCTCCACGAGTTGTTTCCAGGGCACTGTCATGTTAAAGTTTTTTGGAAAATAAGAATAAGAGAGAGAGAGAACATAGTCCCCCACCTAGGACCCACACGGGGCTAGCCAGAGACAGTCGCTTCCATTTCTCCTCTAACATCTACTCCACTTTCCTTTCTCGCAATCGACTAAGGACGTGGGCGCAGGCGAGTGCAGGGCCGGTGTGTCCCTACACTGCGCAGCTGGTTCAGAGTGTGTACACTGTCCTCCTCAGGTCTAGCTGGGGCTGGGGAGGACGGGGGAGAAGGCGCTTCCCAGAATGCACTGCTAAAATGTCTCTTTTAGTAAGAACGGTGACCAGACATCTGAAGCAGTGCATCAGCTCTGACAGGACAGGCCAAGCCGGCCGGTGAGAACCTGGGCTTGCTGGCCCTTGGTCTACGGGGCACGTGCCACGTGTCATCAGACAATGAGAAAGCCTTGGGACCATTAGGCATTAACTTCCAAGGGAAGAAGGAGCAGGGTGGCGGCCACCATGTCCCTGTCAAAAGGTGGTGATCAGGATTACACACGTGACCGACGCACGAGTCCCACTTGCAAATGGCGTGCCCTTGAAGAGAAATGGGACAATGCAAAATGCCACAAACCTCTTCCGATGACAGGTGGGGAGCTGGCATCACTACCAGCAGTTTCTGTGCTCCGCACTGGGTAGGCGACAGCATTTTAAAGTTCAATCTATCTTTGAATAAGTGGTCACGTGACTCCAAAACGACCTAAAATGCACGCTCTTCTGGGTTTTGAGCATTTCAGGACCTCTCAATGTCCCGGAAACAGGCAAAGTAGTTACTTTGCACTAGATTTCAACAAATTAAGAACGCATGTGTTAATCTCTAAGATAGCTGCAAAGAATTCTAAACAAAATATGCAATTTTAAAAGCAGAGAGAATAAAAACTAATACAGGATGCAAAACGGGGAAAGAAAGAGAAGTCTTGAATAGGTGATAAAATAGAAAACAAATAGTAGATTAGAAGGCTTAAACACATATATCAGCAATTACAATAAAGGTAAAATATGAATTGAATGCTGTCCTCCCTGACACTGTAATTTGCAGTTTTTACACAATCAAAATTAATCCTCACCACAACTCAGTAAAAATGGCGTTACACCGGTGTTCCAGATGGAGACGTGGCACATGTGGGGAGTGAATTATTTGCTGTGCTTCCCATACGCGGTAGCTGTTAGGCGTTGGACTTGATTTCAAAGCTGACTAAGGAGCCTGTGTTCTTTTCTCCGTGGGACCATTTTTCAGAGCATGTTCTTCAGCACATAGCCTGCCCCGCCCCCAAGGCATTCCAGAACACAGAAGGAGGGGTGAGGGGCAGAGCGGTGTGGGAAAACCAGCTTCGTTCCCCATCGTCCTGGCCCACGGCGCCAGCTGGCACCCCAGGATCCCAAGGCAAACCACGGGAGAGCTAACCAAACCGGTGTGGGTTTTCCCACGTGGAGACCGTATTCTCGCGTGCGGTGAACCCTGCCAACGAGAAGAGCCACACACGTGTTTTCCCAGGACAGCTGGGAAGCGCTGCTGTCCACAGGCTGCCTCCCCAGCAGTTTATCGGGTCAGACGGGCTTCACCGGGACTTTACGTATAAAAATTTCTTTGCAGAGTTGGGATAGTTCAACGCGATCGTGCAAATAAGTTCCTTTCTATTCCTCAGGTCAATCATACTGCTCTAGATGGAAATCCCCTGAAATACTTTTATAATCTAATGTTTCTTAAATAAACTTGTTTCATTCTCCTAGTCTTAGAAGTCTGAAAGCAACTTCTAAATAGCGCTAAGCTCTGTCTCCTGAGATGCAGTCATTTTTGCTTTTGTAATGTTAACGCATTTGAAGGCATTTACTACAAGAGATGCTGATACATTCTGACTTAATATAGCATTGCTTCATAAAAAATAAATATTTGCTTCCGATAAGGAGGGAGGTTTTGAGTTGTCAACATGAAAACGAAGCTTTGCCAACAGCTCTGACTTATTAAGGTCAGAGACATAGCGATTCTCAGTTCTCGTCGAGGGGTGCAGCATTTCTCATTACTGAAAGTTTAAACTCACAGGCACGATTTTTCTATTGTTGTTTGCTTTCCGACTCAGATAAAAAGGCACATTTGATCTTTTTGGGTACATTCAGTTTTTCACTGACTAAAAAGATCTGGAAATTCAATTCTTTTATGATACAGAAACTTTTGTTCAAAGCTGTCATCCTTTGTAATGTATCTGCTTCAAACCTACTGAGCCCAAGTATATTTTTTACGCCATGGATCTCATGGAAAAGAAACTTTGTTTGATTACAAATTTCTTAACACTTTGACTTCATTAGTTTACTTAGCCTTTCGCTTAACAGGAACACTGAATTCTGAACCTACGCAGGCTACTTTGGGCATCGCAAGACTCCAAGTTATCACTGCAGACAAATTCACTAACAGATGGACAGCATGAACGCCATGTGAAGGATGCAGACAGGTGCTCACTAGGACCAAGAGACGCATCTCGGAAGAAGGTTCAGTCTTGATCTCTTGCTGGAAAAACAGCAATCTTTGTTAAGATGAAGCCAGATAGTGCATGCAAGGTACAAGACACACATCAATGAAGGAGACAAGAGGTCAAAAGTGAAAAACTTGTGAGAACATGGAATTTAGCTTTTCCTGAGAACCAGCATTTGCGCATAAAGAGAATAAGATCATGGCTCGAAAGACAAAATAAAGCGGTCTGCAATGGTCTAGGCAGAACTTTGCATGTGTTCAGTTAGAAGCTAAAAACTATTAAATCATGGAAGAGTTGTGTGTAAGAGTGAAACACTAGCAGTTCTAATTGAATGATAGGGGTTTTCTTATATATTTTGAAAACTTAAGGAAACACACTACTATGTGTCACTTTAGAAAAGAAGTGCCGAGTGTGATTTCCCAACATGCCCTTATCGACCGGCCCATTTTCCATTCTCTCTTATATTTCAAAAATGTAGCAAGATACACCACTATTTTTAAACATTTTTTTTTCTGATTTGTGAATCCAGAAAAATTACTTTAAAATTTATCTGACATCAGTTCGTCGCCAGGACCCGGCGTTGCTACCTATCTCCCGCCTCCACCTGCGACCTTTCCCCAGGAGCCGCTCATGAGTCACCGTTTCTATTTTCCTCCTTTAGATAATTTTACATAAGTTGACACATGGATTGTGTAACTTTTAGGGACTGAGTCAGTGTGATTCTTAGGGTCCCACCCAAGCTGTTGCATGTATCGGTGAAAATTTGTTTCCCACAAAAACCTGTGCAATTTGTGTATAGAAGCTCAGTCCGCGGCGACCCCAAACTAGAAACAACACCGTCATCTGGCAAGGGGTGAATGGTGGACCAAACCCGGGTGCATGGTGCCGCGGAAAACTACCCAACAGTAAAAAGGACTTGCTCATGGAAACGTTCCTTTGCTCTTAACTTATTTTATACCTTTATACAGAAGTCCGTGTGCTTCGGGCAGGAAGGGGTCTGGCTGAGTCTTCGCCATCTGACCACCCCTGTGTTCTCAGTGGAAACTGTGCACTGTTCACCCCCAGCATCGTCATTGACAAGGTGAGGTTGTAGTTGTTTTCTTGTTATATTTGTCATATTTGTCCCATCTTTCCTCCCCTGGTTGATTTTATTAACTTTCTTAAATATTTTATGCCGTTACATTTCACGTCTTCGTGGTGTGTGTGGAATGGTAATGGTCTGTCTGCAGGGGTCTCTGTCTTGGCTGAGGGTCACCTTCCGTGTAGGCATTTCTGCTCCTTTCTCCTGGGGCCGCCCACGGCCCCATGGTCAGGGTGCTGAGCGATGCTGCTGACTGTGCTCCAGGCCTCGGTGTCGCCAGGCGGGCTCGGGTCCCCACACTGGCCCAGGCGTGTCTTCCTCATGGAATAATAGCAGGGGCGCAAGTGTGAGCAATGCAAGTGATCATGCTTTTTAAGACTCAGACTGTGGTGCATCTTGGAGCATGCCACTTGGCTAACACAGTCACACGCTTAGGGATTTATACATTGCCCCACACACGCAGCAAGGCGACATTGGTATGTCACCGGGCAAAGGGTATGTGTCCCGGAATGGCCGGGCCCGTAACTCACTGTTCAGCATCCATCAGCTCTGTCCTCAGGGTTCAGTGGGACTCGGGAAGCTTCATGTGTTTCCGTTTTGTCGGGTCGCTGTTGTCACACCCTGCAAGAGCGTCCAGCTTTACTCTGACTAGCTTGGCTTTACCGTCTGTCACCCTCAGTGCTTAGATTTACAGTGCTGGTCTTTTTGAGAGGTCCAACGACCATCCATGAAGGAGGTGGCCGGACGTGCTTTTCCACACAGACCGTCCAAACTGGTCCTTTCGAGAGTTCTCCTGTGGTGCTGACTCTGGAAAGCGCTTGCACGCCTCCGAAGACTGGCCGGTTTAGACCCGAAAGGGAGCCGCGGGCGGAGGGCGGCTGCCTGCGACTCGCCTGCAGGCTGCGGAGTAGATGCTGAAAGTCCGCGGCCACTTAATTCCTGCACAGATTGTCACCTGCGGTCTTATGTTTTTATGTTTTCTCATGTTAACAGCCTGTATCGTTGGTCCCTTCTGGAAAATGGAAAGCGTTCAAAAGTGAGACAAAACAAAAGTCAGAACACGACTCAGTCTGTGTTATGCATGCAAAATGACCCAAACCCAAATTCCACTTTAAACGCTTCTGTTGAATCAAAAAAAATTCCAAGTCTCCTGTATCCCTAGTACTGACCTTCAATTCACATCAAAGCTCACTTGTCTCATAGCTGCCTGTCGACGACCTTCTCCCAGGGGAAGGGGTCCTGCTCTCTCCCCACGGGAGGCGGCCTGAGGCTCCTACGACAGGTGCTGATGGACGAGCTGACCAGCCGAGCCATGGCGCGTCGGGAAGCTGGACGGGCGTGTGCTGTCAAACACACCGCTTTGTTGGTCATATTCCTCTTCTCCCCGTCACAAATGCGTGACGGCCCGCGCTGAGTGGGCCATTGCCAGATGTACACGCCGTTTGCAAAGCCTGCCCTCGCTGACCTCCACGTGAGCCACACCGGTGAGCTCTAAGAAATGCTGACGCTCCCTCGTCCATCCCCTGACCAGAGCTATCTGCTGGTTGCCGGCCCTGGAGAGCCAGAGTCACATGGCTTCCTCCTGTCATCCAGAAGTCAGTGAGCAAACCGTTTGTCCAAGTACAAAAATAAATATCCGGCGAAATTCATGCAAGGTACCACGCACAGCGTCTTTCTGTGCTCGCAAGTAAAGCAGGTGAAAGTGACCTGGGCCAATGATCTACGGTTATGTGACAACCAGCCCTCAAAGTAGCGGCGGGCACAACCAGTGGCATCTCCATGCCTCGCACGGCCCTGCGGGCTGACCATGCTCGGCGAGGTGGCTCTCACTCAGTTTCTCAGGTGCTTGCAGCGAGGAAGTGGCAGGGCTGTAGTCACCTCGGCGTCTTCCTCGCCGGCCGTCAGCTGGACCTCGGCAGAGACCACTGCCTGGGACACCTGCACGGCCTCGCCCTATGGCCAGGACTTCCTTATACCGTGCTGACGGGGCCGTGGTCCCAAGCGTCCTGGGGGACTACAGCAGCCACGCGGGCTCCTCGCCCAGCCGTCAGTGTCACACGGGCGCTTCATTAGAAGGCAGTCTTCCTGGCGTCAGGGAGGCCCTCTCCGGGGAAGGCACATGACGCCTTCTCGCCATGGGAGACGTGTCAAGTTGCCTATGTGCTTAAAACCAGCTCATGGGATGTTCTGTTCCTCGATGTAGAACAGCAGGGGGCGCACGCACGTCAAGAGGAGCTGACCCAGGCTCCCCTGTCCAGCCGAGGCGTGCGGAATCTTGTCTCAGAGATTTTTGTCGCTGGTCTCAGTCTTTGTTCGCTGATTGGACAATAAACCAGAATGATCTCTTCTGCCCATCTTTGCGCTGCTGCTGCCCTCACCGTCCATCTCCCACTGAGCGTGAGCGGTAATTACAGCGCCGCACCTGCAAATAATGAGCTGAGGAGTGCAGGGTGTGAGGCCGACACGCTGGGAAGGCGTCTTGAATTCTGCAGTAATCACAGGCTTAGCATTCCGCATGTTAGCATTTGGTTGCTCCTGTGATGAGATTAGTAGGCAATTATTGCCCCAAAACAGCTTTTTAATGATGAAGATGAAAATTATACAATTTGAGTCATTATTTTTTCTCAAGGTTAACACGTTTGTCGCATGGTATTAACCGTTAGAATACTTCGTAATGGAACCTAGACGCCTCTGTGTGCCTCAAAAAAGAACAAATTAGAACGATGTCACCATTATTCTCACTTTTACAAATAATAATTAGCGAGATGTGAGAGGGTTTTTTTTTATTTGTAGGACAAATGAAACTATTTCTGTGATGCCCCATGCTTCATTTCTAGGCATTCCATGGAACCTGTGTGAACGGAGGTAGCAAGGACAACAATGCTTTGAGCAAACACTGGATTTTCTATTGTAGCATTTGAGCCAAAAGATTCATTCATTTCTACATAGTTGCTCACTTACTGAGTTTAGACACTAAAATTCATTGTCAGAAATGTAGTTCAGTACAACACGATCGCCCCTCGCGATCACTGCTGGCAAGGTTCTGCCAGTTACTCCTAAGCCATCAACTCCAGATTCCCTGTCGTTCAAACTGGAGGCCTGATGCCTACTTTGGAAAAATCCTTGCTTAACGGGAAAAGTGATCTAGAATTTCAAGGTCGAGACCTTATCCTAATTCTCAGTGACTGCGTTTAGGTGTGTATCTTAGGTAGAGGCTAATCAAAAAGAGTTGACGTAGCAGTCGATCTCAAATCCCTAGTTTGACTGCTCCTGCTTGTCATAAACAAAAACAAATATTAAAATTTGAATGACGATTACCACAAGGACACAAGTTATAAAATACAGAGGCACAAAAACTAAAAATCACTGAAATTCAAAAAAAAATACATGCTCCAATAAGGAGATCACCTCGATTTTATCAGGGTGCTGAGCTGAGTTTGCAGGTAAAGTTGGCAGACTTGTGTCACATACTTTAAAGGAATAACTGTGAAGGTTTTGAGCTATATTTGAAGTCATCTCTTAACTAAACTGACGCTGTAATAGTGACCTCCTCAGGGTAAGGTGACATGTTGTCTATGAATGGGCAACCTTTCCTTGCTTTTCATGAGATACTTTTGTCTCCTTCAAATATAGATACAGTCTAACTCTTGCTACTGAAATTATTTCTCTGAGAAAAACACATTATAATATATAAACTACATATTGAGTCCACCTTCACTCTAGTATATTTTTAAATTCTTTAATCTTATCAAATATTTTTAAAATATTAACTTAAAAGCACTTTCTCTTAGGATATCTGAGATTTAGAATAATCTGGGAAACTTTAAAACACTACGGCGAGCTGGGTGTGCCACAGACAAAGAAATCAGAACGTCTGGAGTGAGGGATGTGCGGACGTGTCACCATATTTTCTATAAGACCCACGAGTGAATTCAAACATTCAGCAAAGACTGAAAATAACTATCTCAGAGTGCTGTGGGGTTGTCACCATGTCCTCAATGAGCCGACGCTCAGAGAAGGCTGATAGCAAAGGTAAGTGAAGGAAACTATGGCACTGTTTTCTGGACCCCAGCTTGAAGTGTCACTTTGTCTACTGTCCCTCAGGCCGCGGGCTTTATCGGCACCAAGACCACTCAACTTACTACGGACAATTCGAGGCTGAACATCCTCTACGATTCGCATCTTTTGACTATATGAGGCTTCCGCGGGGCCACCCACAAGTCCGCAGCATCAACTGCTTCCCCTGAGATAAGCTCACAATTCTGTGGCCGGTCTCGGGGAGTGGGCGGGAGGTGCAAGTGCTCAGGACCCCGCTGGTGCCACCTGTACCTGGTGCCTGCGATGGGAGCCCCTGAACGGTCAGAGCCTGTCATTATGCTCGGCTTCCTCTTACCAACTCAGATGATTTCATCTCAGCTCTCAAGTCCCAGGTCTCCCTCCAGTCTCCGCCTCCTGTCATCTGTCAGAAGCACTGGGCTCTTCAGTCGGCAGTGCAGCCAGGATGCACGTCAGATTCGCCTCAGAAGCCATTCGGAATGCACACGGCGAGGCTAGCCGTGGATTCTGACGACAACTGTGGACAAAGCACAAATGTAAATGGATATTTTCAAAAAGATAGCTTGGCAGGTCAGTTTTTCACTCCTATCTAATTTTTCTTGCCAAAAAGTCATCAAGAGTAGACATCCAAAGCATGGGTCCTCGAAGAGTACAGCAAGGAAACCCATTATCATACACATCACACTGATACATAAGATGCATTTCATTTTACAAAACTATGTATTGGATGTGATTTGATTTTTTAAAAAAAGAATAACAATTGTGTACCTATGAATATCTGTATACTACATATTGGGGTCAAATAGGCAATTAAGACTCTGGATAGGAAGTAATTTTCTAAGAAGCCTAAATAAAAAACCAGCCCATATAGCTGAAAAAATGTGTGTAAATATATAATTATTTTATATATGCATATATAATGAATATTAATATGCATCATACTATATTTTATACTATGTACCTCATTATACATTATATACTTTTTAACCAGTGAAAATGGTAAATAACCAAGTTAAAAGCAAGACAAACTTGTTCGTGAAACCCGGAAGGACTCGCGATGAGAGCAAACGGCTGCCTTTTACTTCCGCTCTCACCGGTGAGCGCGTCTCCCTGTGAGCTGGATCTGAGTGCCGTCCTGAAGGCCACACGCAGATGGCCCGAGTGGATTCAGTCTGAGCAGAACCGGAATGCGCTGACGACTTTCTCCAGCAGAAACGCATGGAGGAAGATGCGAACGCGTCCGTCTGGGCGTGAGCCCGCGTCGCGCAGGCGCGCTGTGAGAGGAAACGCCCGGGGACAGCATCCGCTGCAGACACGTGTGGACACGCGTCGGGAGGACAGACGAGCCCCGAGGAACGTGGGGTTTTCATTCATGAACGTCCTAACGCACTGGAAGCAAAGCTCTGTGAACGCGCCGTGGAAGCCGCCACCTGGATCCGCAGGCCACGGTCGCGAGGAGGCGCTCGTGCTGTGCCTGCGTCACCCGTGGGCGCGCGAGTCCCCGTTCACCGAGGCATCGCTGGCCGCGCCGTGACCGTCCTGTCCCAGTTTTGCGTCCGCTAGACCGCGAGTGCAGATCGGCCGGCTGGAGGCGTGTCAGCAGGCACCTGTGTCACAACTGGCAGGGAAGGCAGGGAAGGGAGCCGTGGCCTCAGCCCTGCCCCACCTGGAGGCCACAGTGTGGCCTCCACGCTTCTGCAGACCCGTCCTCAGAACGAAGCAGCCCGGCCAGGGCCCACGACCTTTCCTGAGGCCAGTGTCCTTGGTCAGGACGGTCCTGAGACAGGCTGGCACTAAGGGGCCTCAAAGGCAGCCTTCCCACGGCCTGAGGACAAGACTTGACAGGTGTCTGAGCCACGCGTCACGGCACCCATGACCCTCTACTCCCCACGACGCTTCATTTCTAAAACCGTTCGCTCTGGATTCAGGCCGGTTCTAAGCTTCCAGTTCTCGCCGTGGAAACGGAATGGAGAAGCTAGAAGTCGGGTTCGGGCCGGGGATTTTGTTAGAAGATTCTGCTGAAAGAGGAGCACGTCAAGGCCTAGCCGGCCGGCTCACTGCGGCGCGAGGCCCGTGTCTGCGCCCGCTGCTTGAGCAATGCTGTCACACAACTCCGCGTCGCCCCTTCTCCGTGGGGTACACCCCGCCTAAGCATCGGTCCTGGCCACCAAGTGCCCACTCACCAGGGCGCCTGCGTGCACGCAGTACAGACGCAGCGCTCTGCCAAGTGAGGCTGCGCTCCCCGGCAAGTCAGGAAAAAAAAAAAAAAAAACTACAGCAGACCAGCTGTGCACCCTGAGCCAAATGGCCAATCAACTACTGTCTTTCCCTTCCTTTTTTTAATTCATCAATACTTAAAAATCGAATAAAGATTCAGATACCTATTTAGAAAGTTTCTAATGAATTATTCAACTCTGCTCCCTCTCTGGGTCTGAGTTCAATGACAATGGTACAGGGGTGAGTTTTATTAGGAAAAGAACCATCATTATTCCCTTTAAGTTAATGAATCAGAAGTTAGTCCTCTACTCGGTAGTTAGAAGAAAGAAGAAATATTTTCTCAAAATGTATATATTATTTATGAAAAAAGACAAAGTGAAGGTCCTGAATTAATTTTATATCTAAGTAATAACTACTATTTCTAAAATATTAAGTCAAAAGTAAAACAGTTCACATATAAAGTTTGCAATTGATGATGCAAAGAATTGGCTTGTTAATTATAACATACATTTTATCGTCTTCTTTTTTTCTTTTGATTGCAAGTGGGAAGGAAATTGAAAGGAAAAAAGCAGCTAAAACTGTACATGTAAAAACACTGAGATAAAAGGTCATATTTAAAAAAGCAACATGTAAATTGCTAATGTCACATTCTAATTTTCACATTACAATCTGGTGAATAACAATCAATAGGAGTACCTCATTTCAAGAAAAGTTGGGAAATATTAATAAATGCTAAAACTGATTTATATCCCTTAATTCTAGATAAAGGAAACTAAATTTTAAATCTTTTATGTTCATTATTCTCATTATCGAAAATGTGTAATATGTAACATTTTTCTAAAAGCTTTACTATTCCGATCACAATACACTGAGGACATTAAGAATTTGCAAAGTGCCTGAGAACTCAGCTTCGGCCGCTGCAACCCGAGGCATCTAGGCCCAGCAGGGCTCGGGGGGCTCGGGGCGCTCAAGGATGGGAGACGAAGGGTGGAGAGGAGCGTCTTGTGGGAAGAGGCGCACAGATTCAACAACAGCACGTGTGGGTGGGGACAGGAAGGACCAACACCATGAGGTCGCTGTGTAATGAGGCCGATGTGCAGGTGTGTGGCGGCAGGCGGGGAGAGCGACGCTACGCACATGCGCACGGCAGGCGGGGAGATGCTACGCGCGTGGCAGGCGGGGAGAGTGACGCTACGCACATGCGCACGGCAGGCGGGGAGATGCTACGCGCATGGCAGGCGAGGAGGGTGACGCTACGCACATGCGCACGGCAGGCGGGGAGGGAGATGCTGCGCGCACCGCAAGCGGGAGGGGGCTGCTTCGCGCAGGTGCATCTGACGTTCTCACGGAAAAAAGACCCATTAAATATGTGAACCATGAAAATGATCTTGAGTGAAATGGTCAAAGTGATACTTTAGTTGAATTATTTTAAACATATATAGTTTGTAGAGGAAATAAATATTTATACAATTCCTGGGAAAAAATGCGTGGCATTTAATAACAACTTGAGCAGCTGTGACCTTGGTTGAAGGTATCGGATTAAATACGTCAATCAGATTAAACAAAAAAGGCTTAATCATTTTGATATCAACACGATCTGGTTAAAATGAATAACTTCAGTGTGTGTGTGTGTGTGTGTGTTAAATCTTGCCCAAACCAGAATAATACAGAATCGCAATGTAAATTGAATGAGGACAGAGCCTCAGAAATTAAACTGACGAGGGGGAGCAGAGACTGGGGGTCCTAGGGGGCCTCAGTCCGCCTCGTCCCAGGCAGGCCCGGGAAGCGCGTGGGGCTGGGCGGCTGCGGGCCCGTCAGCCACCCCAGCGGAACTGTCGTGCAGCGTCAGGTTAGCGCCGCCCAGATGAGCCCGTGTCTGAGCCTTTCCCTCCCTGTGACACGCCTCTCCTTGTACTTTGGCCGAGGTGACTGCTCTGTGCCTTCCTCTCTAAAGGGTTGGGATAGGTCATGACTTTGAACTTGGTCCTGGGCTTGCTCATTGTAGCTGGACAAGCAACACTCCTTGGAGCTGCCTACACACTCAGCACATCCTGCAAGCGCGAAGGCCTGAGAGAATATTTATTGCAAAGTCTCAGCAATAGAATGGCAGAGTCCAATTACTTCACAGTGTGTAACGTAACCCCAAGGCGATCTACTGAAAAAAAAATAAAAGATGTGTAAATAATAGGTCAGTCGAGGAGGTAGAACGGATTCAAAAATAATGCTTATTTAAAATAAGAAAAAGGAGAAAAGGAGAAAAAAGAGATAGATCAACAGTAACAAACAACAACAACAACAACCTAAGAGATGAGAGATTTTAATCCGAAACTACGAGCGATCGCATTCCTGAAGATGGGTATGAGCACCAATAACACAGAACACGTCAGATTGGATTGAAAAAGACTTCATGCTGCCTACAAGGCACAACTTCAGCTAGAAAGAGACGGGGTGAACGTAAAAGAAAGAGGCGAGATAGAAAGTGCAGACACCGACCTGGTGAAGGCGAGAGTAACTGCATCATTACCAGGAAAACAGGTATTGGGCAAGAAACGCGTTAGAAACAAAGTCGGAAGAAGACAGTGTCAATTCACCAAGAAGATGCAATAATATTAGACCTGCGTCTCCTAGCAACAGGGCTTCCAATACCTGGGGCAGAGCCGTGGAGCCGAAAGGCAGGTCCAGCTAATGTCCGGATGTCGACATTCCTGTCAATAACTGATGGACACGAGCTGGGGGACCAGCAGGACATAGACGAGATCAGCCGGCTGCGTGCGATGGCCACTAGCGGAGCGCTCGTCCCAGCCGCCGCCAGTCCGGTTCTCGTCCCATTTCCACGAGACAGTCAAGAAGGTCGACGGTACTGTGGGCCGCGCGACAAAGCTCACAGGAAAACTCACTCGAAGTGTGTCACCGAGGCGTGATGGAGTTAAAGCAAACATCAATGACACTGAGCATCTTAATCATCCCCAAAGATTTGGGAAATAAATACAATTTCAAATAACTCACAGAAGAAAGAAAGAGTCAGCGGCACGGTGGCTCCCGCCCCTGCGGCCGCGGACAGGACCGCGGGGGTGACAAGGCCCTTCTGATTGCCGCGGCTCGTGCGGCCCCAGGATGACCGGACGACCCAAATCGTCCCGCAGCCCTAGAGGCCAGAAGGCCAAGGTCGAAGGGTCGGCAGGGTGCTTTTCCCTGGGGCCTCTCCTTACTTTTCCCGTGTCCTCACGTGGCCGTCCTGCCTCTCACGGTGCATGCTGTCCCTGTGTGCCCAAATGCTTCCTGTACGGGAGGCTCAGGGCTCCCCAGACGGCCCAGGCCACCCGGTCTCTCCCCGAAGCCCCAGGCTGCGCATCCAGCACATTCCGAGGCGTCGCGGTGGCGGCTCCCACGGCCGGGCTAGCCCGAGCCCAGTTCCACCCACGGCAGCTGCTCTGCCCCGCGCGCCCACGCACGAGAGAGGAAATGGCACGCGCTCTGAAAAAATCGCAGTACGA
The DNA here is from genome assembly GCA_003508835.1 of Eonycteris spelaea. NCBI lineage: Eukaryota > Metazoa > Chordata > Mammalia > Chiroptera > Pteropodidae > Eonycteris > Eonycteris spelaea. The sequence goes on along the minus strand of PUFA01000002.1, from coordinate 675,730 downwards.
GCGAACGAACATCCCTGCGATTGCGCTGCGAATTCCTTAATCACGCAAATACCAACTGAAAATATGTGTTTTGACACAAGTTTACTAAAGTAAAAAAATATATGTATTATCCAGTAATTGCTAAGTTATTTTGTATTTAAGAGTTTATTACCATATTTTGACTGAATAAGGTGCTCTGTAGCATTATTTAATATGATAAAATAATTTTCATTCATTCATTTCTCTTAAGTACATTTATTTCTTTTAGATTTAAAGAAAAAATTATGTGAAAATATTATTTGATTAACACGATGCTACAATTCACATGCAAATCATCATCTGGGTTTGTAATTAGTAGCATCCTGTCAGAATTTCTCTTTATGTTCATGTCAAAATTGAATCCACTTCTAAAGCAGAATATTTTGTTTCACACATTTTTTTCCAGATAATATTATTTAACTCTCTTCTAAGAAACTGGAAATAGAGACAATTTGGCTCGATAACATCTACCTCGATTTAGGGTTCAAGGGCTGTCTTCTTTCATCTCATAGATGAGTGTGCATGTGATGTGTTATGTGTTCACACATGTTTGTACAGATTTGGACATGCACAGGTGCACGTGTGAGCTAAAATTTCATGTGCGTATATGTATGTGTGTACATGTGTGTGCATGTGTAGGCATGTGTAGGCATGTATGTGCATGTGTGCATGCGTGTGTGTGCACATGTGTGTGAATGTGTGTCCGTGTGTGTGAATATGTGTGGCGGTCCATGCATGTGTGTGTGCATGTGTGTACCTGTGCATGTGTGTGGGTATGCATGTGTGTGCGTGTGTGTGGATGGTTCCTTTTTACTGTGATTGCAGCTTTTCACCACATTTAAAATCACATCAGAGTAAACAGTCGCACAATGGAGGCAAAATATCCGAGGAAGGTGTCAACGCCAGCACCTGCTCACGCGGCCCCCACACTCCCCGTTCCCAATCTCCTCCGATGTCACCAGACTGGTTTAAGAAATCTATGAAAGTTCTGCTTTATAGAGTGTGACAGTCAATGAAGGGATTGATTGCCTATTGGTTATCTTGATGGATCAATGAGTGGCTCTTACAGCAGACTTAGAAATCGTTGAATGCCAGACGTTTTATGTGAAGCATTAAAAACATAGTCGCTGCTTGATGAGGAATAATCTTTTCGAGTTTATGTATTAGGTATCCTTTTTAGAATTTCTCTCTAGCTTTCCTTTGGCATAAATTTGAATGAATACATTAGTTTAACATTCCCTTTTTGTGAAATCAAACTGCCATATTTCTAAGCTCCTCTCCTGCAAACAGCACAGCGGCCTCCGCCCCGGCCTGCCAGCGACGTCAGCTGTTTGTGCAGAAGCACGGAGCGGCGTTTCCTGCGGCATCTCACTCACACCCGGCCTTTCATGCTCTGTCGTGCGTCTCTTCTCCCTGAATTGCTGTCTATTTCTGACACAAAGCGGAGTAAGGCCCATCACTCCATTTATTCACATGAAATCAGAGCATTTGTTCAAACACAGCATGGGGTCTGAAAAAAAAAGACGCTCAAACACACACCTATTTTCATGATTACCCAGGCGATTTTTTTCTTTTGTCAGGACTAGAAAGTCTGTCAGGAGCCAGGACACTCAGAATTTAAAACGAAGCCTTCCCTTCAACCCTCCGTGTTGCGCAGAAGCGCCGAGGGCCTGGGCTGCAGCCCCCGCCGACCCGCGCTCTGACGTCTGAGGCCCACGCGCTTGAACGCTGCCGCCTGCGCGACCCGGAGCCTCCAGTTGCGTCTCGGGCGGAGGGTTGCGGGGGGCTTCGGGAACGCCCGGGTCCGCTGTGCGACGTGCAGGATGGAGATGCTGCCGCAGCACCACGGGAGGGAAAGGAACAGGCCCCGCAAGGCCGTCTTGCGGCTCCCGGCCACCCGCGCAGCGGGAAGAGCTAGCCACCGAAATAACCCTTCGAGGCTGTAAGGAGTTTCTCGTAAGTTAAAGGGCTTCGGATAGTCGGACGAGGGCGTGAGGAAGCAGCGTGAGCTGCGGCCCGAAGCCGGGCTGATTGACTCTTGTAGAAATTATTCACGTAGTACCCAAAGTTATCCAGGCTAGCCTAGGGGACCTTCGAATTTCTGAGAAATGCCAGTCTTTATAAACGTCCTATTTGCCTTTGGAAATAAGAGAGAGGGAGGTAAATTCGAGCCCAAACAAACATTTAAGGCCCAGCGCGCCGCACTCTTGACGTTAAGGTGTTGAAAAGAGGGCGGGCAGGGTGGGCGCGCGCTCGCCGCCGAGGAACAAGTCTCGGAGCGCGTCCGTTCTCCCGCGAAGAGACGGCGCTTTAAACTTCGCCCTGGCTTTAACCGCCTGTCCCACGGACAGCTCGAGTCCTCTGTGCTTCGGCGCATGTGCACAAGGAAGACACACACGCGGGTCGCCTCCTGGCACGCGCGTGACTTGGAGCAATGAGACGCAGAACCGGTCACAGAGCAGCGTGACCAGGGGATGACAAGCTCTACGTTAGATTCTGCTCTCGGGTGAAGAAGCCGCTCCCCGTGCCCCGCCCCCAGCAGCTCCCTTTGGGGTCCGCGCTGCAGGCTCTTCTTTCCCTGAGCCTCTTACTGTGCGCGTCCCTCGAAGCCCCCTGGCCGGACTCCGGGCCCGGGTCGCAGGCGGGGGGCAGGGCCCAGCCTCAGACCCTCAGCCGTGCGACGCGCGCGCCTCGGTGGCCCTCTCTGCCCTTGTTCCTTAGGGACGGAAGCAGCTGTGTCGGGACCAGCACTGGCCTGAGAGCGAGCGCCACTCAGCCCTGTGACGTCGGGCCTCGTGCCCCGGTCTGTGTGGGCGACAGGGCGCTGAAGCGAGCCCGAGGGTTTCTCATCAGTGGCGTTTGCCGAACCCCGCATCACCACAGGCAAATCCCGCCGAAGAAACACTGAGTGACACGAGCGAGGATCCTGCTCTGGTCTCAGGTGAAAAGGAACCAGGTACGTTGCTGGAACTTCCTGCTAGCCACTGCGCTCCGGGGCCCGTGTGAGGGAAGGCGGGATCCCGGGCCCCCCCGGGGCTCCGCGCCTCTCGGCAGTGTCTCCCTGGCAGCTGAGGGCCCGTCGGCTCGAGTGGCACTTGGCACATACGCAGCACCGTGAGAAGCAGCCGCGAGCCGGCGACAGCCCCAGACTGCAGGGCGGGTGGGGGCGAAGGTCACTTCTTTTTCGAACAACCTGGTCACCTTCAAAAGGAATTTTAAGTACCGAAAAAAGAGCAAAAGAATGCCAGGTGACGTTCCTTTCACACGGTTCCGATTTCCTGATGTTTGAAGACATTCTGCATGTTTTTTTAAATTTTCTACCGAATTTCTTTGTGTTTCTCTCAATTTGCTTTTTATTCCCTTATTCCGGGTTGGGTAGGAATCACTCTGAGAGACCCTCCTGGGGTGTCCTCGCACTGAATTTCGCTCTTTTCTCCTCCCGAGCAGATCGAGCTTTGGACGACCCCGCACGCCCGCCCACTCCGCACGTGTTGGAATAAGTCCCCTCACATTGCACAGCTGCAGGTGCCACCCACAAACCTCCGCGAAAGTGGCCAGTGCGGGGCGGGAGGGTCACCTCTGTGGCTGGAAAACGTACTCTCAAAAGTGCCATTGCCCCTGAATCCAGTGGGGAAAAATAGAGATGTTGAAGTAAATCCCTTGTTGCTATAGCAACAAGAATTTTCTTTTTTTACTATTTATAGATCATCCGTATTAGAGTTGAGTGTACATATTATATTTCCATGTTTATATATTCAAATTAATGGCGCTCTCCAGCTAAAATTTTCTCCTTCTCTGCTTCCATCACACAGGAGAAAATGAAACTTGTTTAAACAATTAGCATTGATCGAACCTTCAAATTATCAAAGAAAAGAAAAGAAGAGAAAATGGAGAGCTAGCTGCCAGGTACCGGGTTCTCCCTGGGCGACAGCAGACAGGGGCCCACGAGCCTGCGTTTCCATCCCTGCGTCCTGGGCTGAGAGCGTGGACATGTCTGACCCGCCCTGCCCCACACTAAATCCTCGGCTCCAGAGAGAAGGGAGCTGGAGCCCAGGTTTCGGGGTGTGGGGGTCAAGCTGGCCACCACAGTCCATCCTGGCGAGGGACCCCACAGTCTCAGGTCCACCGCAGCCTCTGGTTCTGCTCGGTCTGCTTCCTCAACTGCAGAATCAGGTCAACGGCCCCTTTGGACTCGAGGGTTGTAAAGTCGACGGAAAGGGCGCCACACGTGACCTCTGCTCGCCCGGCACGGAGGGCCGTCGGCGCTCAGAGAGGCTCGTCAATGTCCTTATCCAAATGTTTTAAAGCCGTGAGGTTTCGACAGGCCGATTAGTACCTTAGCATCGGATCGGAAGTTTCCAGGTCAACACAACATCTTTCCATCGCTGATTCGTTCACAAGTCCAGGCAACGTCAGGAACAGAAGTCGGAAGCTGAGGAGACGCTGGGGCCCGGTAAGGGGCGAATCACGGGTGTCCACTGTCACCGAGCTCACGGCGGGAGGGTGTGCACGTCCGCCCTTCAACGTGCCGCCCGCAGGGACAGAAGCATGAGCAGTGCCTGGGACCGCTGATGAGCCCGTCGCTGAAATGGCTGGAGGAGGAAGGTCCCGGAACACCTCGCCTGCCCCTGCCCTGTGCTGGGAGGAGAGATGGCCAGCATCCATCTCGTGTACGGCCCCAACTGGTCACGTGACGTGACCGAGCTTGTAATCTCACAAGCACAAAGCAAAACTTACATTGTCACCTTCCAGGGAAGAAAAGACCCCGACGTGGAAACCGCTAACGTCTACAACAAGGCAGGTCACGCAGACCTTCAGAGAGAGCCGGCCACCGGGGCCCGTCCCGGGGGAGGAAGAGGTGGCATCTGACTGCGCCTTAGGGGAGGAAGGACTATGGGGAGGGGGGGCAGGAGGGCAGGAGGCAGGACCGGAAGGGCTGAGCAGAGCGCCAGCCAGGCTCGTTGTCCCCAGCTGCTCCAGGCCCTATCTCCTGGCGAGACGGTGAGGACTCACCTGTGAGCAGGTGCTCATGGACGTGGAGGTAATACACTTCCATTAAGCACCCTTCTAAAGTGAACTTCTGAAATGTCTCCACGTGCAAAGGCCGCCATATCCCTGCTGATGCCATGTCCACCTTTAAACTCTTCCAGAGCTGCCCTCGGGCTTTCAGACTGGGCAGGTCAGAGAGAAGAGTTCAGAGAAAGAGGTCAATAGAGACGCTCTGTCTTTCGCCGGATACGTTTCTGACACCCGTTAGCCCCTAGGGGAAGCCAGACGCTGTCGTGGCTGCCAGCAGCTGGTGTTCCATTGTCCCGGCGTGAGCACCGTCAGGTCCGGGACGTCACTGTTCCAAGTCCCAGTATGCAGCCACCTGTGTCACCCAGGCCAGCACGGTGGCGTCTCCACCGCTTTGAAAGCCGCCCACATTCTGAACCCAAACTAAAGCGGGTAGAAAACAAGACTTGAAATAAAACGTTACAACTCTCTGTTAGAGGTTTATCACCTCCTGAACATTTGTTTGGCTTTCTCAAGCCTCTGACCACCGTTTCCTAAGAATTCGAGACCGTTTATGAAAGACGTGAAGAGCAAGTTGTAGCTCGCAGCGGGAGGCGGGCTGTCACCGTCACGTGCTCTCACGGAGGCCGAATGCACGCGCGTGAGCCACTCACACCGGCTGTGCCCCAACCTCGAAACACATGTCTGAGCAATAGCCGTTTTTGCTATTTTTTAAAATGCATGTTCTCTTATCTGCAGTTTATCATAACTGACCATCCTAAGCCTTCGAACGCCTGTGAACTACAGAGAACAGTCAGTCATTTATGATCAGAAGAACCATGTAAGTTCTCAACACTGTCAAAAAGAATACCCTCTGAAAATCGGTCTCACAAAAACTGAATTTTACGGGATGGGAAGCATATTAGGGCTAAGTCTTAACTTGGGGCGGGGGGAGACGGCATAAAATGAAAACCCATCTCAGGCGCTCTTCCGTCGTGGAAGAACAGACCCTATTCCAGAGCAGGACACAAGGGAGCCGCCTCGCAGGGCGTCTGCCCTGTGGGGGCATCTGGAGCAAGGGGCGGGGCGCACCTCGTCACCCACAGCCGATCTGTAAGCCGAGACTGGTGATGGACACTCCAACCCCAAAGGATCACTTTTTTTCATAAAAATAAGAATGGGTGGAGACAAACTAGATAGTAACAATACTCTTATTAAAAATAATTAATAGAAACAAATGTATCTGTGTGGTGACATCACGTGGAAGCACTTCAAAATCACTCATTCGATTGGAGAAAGGAGAGGACAGTTTTCATCACCTGGGGGGACGTGGCCATGACAAAGCAACTGGGCTTAGACGGCTCCTTCTACATCGGCAAGAACGTGGAACAGGCTGCGGGTGGAGAACACGTGCCCTCTGCCAGGCACGTGGCTGGCCAGCCTAGTGCTAGGGACTGCCCGTGGTTGGTCCACGCGGGACAACGATGTCCTGACCAAGCCATCACCAGCTGCCACCTTATGGTCTCACCCCCCAACCGGGCAGAGCACCCCATCTGTCCACCTCACAGTAAGACCATGCTGCAAGCCCACTGAGCTGAAACTCCAGCCCAGAATTCCAGCATCCCTATGAGCCCGCTGAGCCCGTCTGCCCCGCTGGTCTGGGGCAACTAGAGACGCTCTCAACGCGTCGCTCAGCCTCCCGCTAGGAAGAGGGGTTGGGCGGTCTCTCCCTGAGCAGAAGCTGGCCTCGGCGACTCTCCTCTGCCCATTGCTGGTGGCGGGCGGGACAGCTGGGACTCAAGGCAGGACGCATGAGCCTGCGTCTTCCCTCAGCGTCTCAGAGCGTCCTGCTCGCTGTGCCCGGAGCCCGGCTCCCTGCAGGTTCACTATCCAGAATCCATCGTGCTCTGCCAAAGCACAGGAGTCATGTGGAAAGCCGGACACCAGCTTTGCCAGTGAAAAAGCCCGTTTTCAGCAGCTTTATGGAGGTCTGATTAACACGCAGAACCTGCGAGTATCTGACGTGCACCATTGGGCGCTGTGGACACACAGGCCCGTGAACCGTGGCCACAGGCCAGGCCGCGGGCGAGTTCCCCTGCGCTCCTTGTTCGTTGGATTCGGTTTTTACTTTCGTGAGCACAGTTAACACGAGATTCCCCACCACCCACGACTGTTTAGCGTGCAGCCCTGTGACGTTGACCTCAGGCTCTGCTCAGGCAGCGAACCCGCCTCTGTTTACCTCGCGTAAGGGAAACTGTGCAGCTGCCGAAGAGCGAACCCCCCGCCCCCCGCCCTCCAGCCGGGCGCCGCCCCTGCCGGCTGCTTCCGCGCGTGCGACCACGACGCTCACGCGACTGGACCACGCAGCGTCTGTCCCTCCGTGCCGGCCTCGTTCCTCGATGCCCTCTGGGTTCACGCATGCCCATTCCTTGTCTTCGCAAGGCTGACTGACACTCTGTGTTATATAAACCGCGTTGTTTTCACACGTCCATCTGTCCAGGGACATCTGGGTCGTTGTCTTGGCTGGCGTAGTTAATGCTCCGATGGACGCTGTGAAGACGTCTCTTTCATGGCCTTCAAACATGCACTCAGAAGCGGGATCGCTGGCTCGTCAGGCCGTTTTATTTTTATTTTTCTGAGGAACCCCATATGCACTATATATTTTTTATATATCCACCAACAGCTACAAACTAAACCCCAGAGAATGCCAGTCAAAACCCCAGAGAAGCCGGCTGGGCGTTTCAGACCAGCAAAGGCAAAGCGGAACACGGACGAGTCGGCGGACTGCCACCATCCAGGCAGGGCCACCGCGACGTGTGCCACCTGCATGCCCAGCACACGGAGCTGACGTTGTAACCATCACATGGTCGTTCCAAAAGGCACAAGCCAGGCCCTCCTCTTAGACCAGACTATTCCTCTCATACCCCGCCCGGGGGAGCAGCCGCTCTCTTCCCTGTCAGGGCGGTCACCTGTTCCTCAGCTGTGACTTTTGTCCCCTCATGCTCTCTGCAGTCTAGACCTGTCGACAGAACATGGACTGTTAAAGACCCACTATAATATATAGAGGAAATTACTATTTACTATCAATGAAAAGTCATCATTTCTTTTCAGGTCAAATGTCAAACTTCAAACGCCTTGTTAACTAGGAAACAACTCAAAACCTAAAACGTATCTCTGATCACAGTCGATTAAAATGTGCAAGGCTTCAGGCCGCCTCTGCATTAACTCATTCACATTAATTTGTTTTTAAGAATTTAATTCCACTCATCGTCCCTCGAATTCCTATTTGCTGCTTTTATGCAGGAAATCTCGGCGTGGAGACTTTCTCTCCGCTCACCATGCACTGAAGCAGTAATGGGGACCAGGCCGGGGGCACAGGAGACGGCGGCAGCCGGGTCAGGCGGGTCACCCGCTTCCTGACGACCGCTAGCGACGGCGCTGGCGTCTGCCGCAGGTGGAGCCATGCCGGGTCGTATCTGGAAAGGAAATGAGGAAAAGGGTTAATTAATGAGAAAACCCTCCGTTGCTCTGTCAGTTTAAAGAGAGGCATCTGTTTACGTGAGTCAGGAATTCAAATTTGCTGGCGGCATCTTAAAAACGGGAGTGGGCGGAGATGCATGCGCGGTCCGGGGCGAGGCCTGGGTGTCACAGTGAACCAGGGGGACAGCCACCCAAAGGCGCGGGGAGTGCGGTCTCAGGAAGGTGGTCTCCAGGAGGAAATGTCAGTGCAGCCTCTGTAGGAGGGCGGCCCTCGGCTCTCTGGCTCTCGCGTGGAGCAAGTTTGCCACCTACTGACCGGGACGGCATTTTTCCTAATGGCAGAGGGAATTCTGACAGTGGATGCGGCTGCCTCCGGAGCCGCGATGTCCATATATTAAAGCGAAGCCCTTCATAAGCAGCTCCGTGGAACGCAGCCCTGGGCGAAGCCCCGGGGAGGGAGAGGCCGCTCTGGCCTCCAGACCCCGCAGTGTCCGGTGGGGACGGAGGACGCGGACGCGCGCTCGCCGAGGAACGACAGGAACGAGAGGCGCGCGGGTGTGCCGCGTGTCCCCCACGTCGTCGGGCGCTGGGAAGCAGCGTGCCCCGCCCCCCGTCCGCCCCGCACCCCGTGCCTGCCCCCCGGCTCTCCGGCTCTCCGCTGCTGACCCGCACGCGCCTCAAGCTCACCGCTCGTCCCAGAGGCACCGGTCTGCGAGCCCGGGAAGGGGTATTCAAAGGACTGCCTAGTGTCACTGTTTGGTGCAAACACGGCAGTAAGTGTAAGTCTCACGGCGAAAAGGGGCCACAAGCAACACACTCAGATAAGGCACGTAGACCGCGGCACACCAAGCAGGTTTGGTGACACATTAGAGTCACGCTCGGCTGCACACTGAGTGCAGGGCCAGCTGCAGCCGCAGGGGCTGAGTGCACAGAGTCCCCATCACCCAAGGGAGAGAGCGGGACCAGCCAGAGCCTGCCTCTAGGGACCAGTAAACCTCCAGGCACATGAAAACAATTTGTCTGCTCATCAAGTCTAATTCCTCGCTGCTTCATTAAAATGAGTATTTGGTTCTGTATTCACCCAATAACCCTTCCCAGATGTCACGTGACACTGGTGGCTGGGTGGCCGGACATCAGGGCCACGGCAATGTCTCCTTCCTGTTTGCAAAAGCAGAGCCTGTAGTGGGGAGTAGAGTGGCTGCCCAGGCCCACAGGGTCCGAGCTGAGCTGGTCACCAGTGCTGCTGCCCGGGGCCCCTGGCTGGTGTCACACGGCCCCCTATGCCGTAGAGCAGGTGGACACAGGGTGATGCCCCCTTAACACGCATGTGCACCCTGCACTCCTTAAAAAGTAGGGGCAAGACAGCCGCTTCTGTGGGGCTCACCGCAGGATAAGCGATTTGGGGGAATTAATTCAAGAGTTTGTTTTCCGAAAATGAAAATGAAAATCGTTTCATGCATAGTGACCCGTTAGGGACAATAAAGGCATTCTCTATTAGAAAAAAAAATTCTGAATTAGTAGGTGCTAGTTTGAAATAAAGCAATGGTTACTTTTTCTCGGAGAGTGACTGCATTTAACTCATGAGTCTTCTAACTATTCTAAGATCATTTTGTTTCTATTCAATATTGCTTCTAAGAGGAGAGTAGACATTTGAAAAAAAATGATCCGCACTCTTAGAAGACTTTCCAGAAGTTACTATTTGCATGAAATACCTATCAATGACTTTCTCTGGTTTGGTCTGCATTTTCCCATCTCTCGCCCAGGAAACTGTTTTTTAACCTTCGCTCTGGAACATTGGGCTGAAGAATGTGTGTGTGTGTGTGTGTGTGTGTGTGTGTGTGTGGACTTTACTTTGTGGTTACTAGTTTATTTGTATTTATATATCTTCTTGAATCAATTTGGATAATTATGTTTTTCTACTATTGATTACAATATTTATTTTTTCACATTTACTTGCAAACTGTTACATATGTATATAAACATAAATTACAAAGGCAACGGTTTTTAAAATGTAATTTTTCAAATTGGTTCAAGTATAGATCCAATATTCAAATAAACTAATAATATTTTAATAATATATAAAGGTGGTCAAAACATCAAACTCCTGAATTCGACCCTCACTGCCTCGAGTTCTTTATTACCATGCAAAAATTTGCATAGAATTGGCAGCCGAAACCACACCCATTCACAGAAGTCTGGGGGCCAGACTGGGTTCTGTGATGAACGTGTCACTCGTGGGCCTCCTGGACTGGGCCCTTACCGGCGTCCTTAGAAGAAGAACCCATGCCCAGCCTGTCCAGGCTGGGGGCAGAACCCGGTTCTCCAGCTGTGGGTTGTCTGAGGTCCCAAGTTCACGGCCAGTGGGCGCCCCTGGGGATGGCCACGCTCCTTCCCTCCTGGCTCCCTCCTTCACCTCAGCAAGGGCACATTGAATCTTCCTCGCCTCAAGTCCTTTCTGCTGCCTGCCCTTCCACCAGCAGAAGGAAGCACCCCACGTTTAAGGCGCTTAGCTGGACGGGCTGGGGCTGCTGGGTGGTCTCCATGCTTAGAGCGACTGACCTCGGATCTCCACTACATCTGCAAAAGCCCTTCCCCTGAGTGCTGAGGCAGGTGTTTGAATAACCAGAGGGCGGGATCCCTGAAAAAAGTAGAAGAGACAGAAGGGACACAGAGAGAGATGGAGGGAGGAAGAATGTGCGCTTTTTGGTGCTGTTTGTGAGCTTTGTTTTTGTTTTTGTTTTGCGGGCTGGTTGTCCAGATTTCAAGGAATAGATATAAAAAATAAAAGAGAAAACTTCTCAAATTTTCACAGTAATTATAATCTTGATACTAAACTTGGACTAGCAAAGAACAGTGAAGAAAATTATAGGCAATTTCCTTTATTGATGTATTCTTCAGTAGAATACAAGTGACACGAATTCAATAGTGCTTAAAATACACCGTGAACAAGTGGGGTTTACATCAAGAATGCAGGAATTACCCAACATCTGGGCGCCTGTCAACATAATTCACCACATAATTTATCCACTGATAAGAGCCCCACGAACATTTATCTAAAAGCAAAACAGCATTCGATAATACCAGTCTGTCATGCAAATGGAAAAAAAAAATATTTCAGACTAAGAATTCAAGGCATTTTTACACCATGATAAAAGAAATCGACGAGAATAATGAGTTCAGGAGGGAACCAGAGCGGTCCCCACCGCAGCGTGCACTCAGCACGGAGTGGGGTCCTTATTCCTGCTCCGATGGGGACCAGACTGGGGGACAGGCAGGTGCGTGCACTGTCACTCCGTGCACAAGAGTGTCACCGTGTGCACAGCAGGTGCAGGGAAGCCGCATTGCGGAGTGCCTGGGCACTCTCGTCCCATTGCCGCGCGCCTGCCTGGGGACTCGCACACATGTTACTTTGTGGGTGTGTACCCTCACTTCCTTCTACGTGGTTTATATTTACTGAGGACACCTCTTTACTGGGAAAACGAGCGCTATTGGTTTCAGAAGGCAAAGGTGGATGGAGGGCACTGTGAATGCTGCTGACAGTTCCCCAAAATGAGGGACGTTCCCAAAAGCTGGGACAAGCGCTGGCGCCACTGGCCAGATGTAACGGCAGTGTGGGAAAAAGATCGAAAGGGACCCAACTGAACAGTCACCTTCGGGGCTGCGAAGTCTTTGGCTGATGCTACAAATTAAACAGAAATGCAAGCAAAGTGTGACGGAGAGATGCTCTTTGTGGGGCGCCGTCCACGGAGGCTTGGTGGCATAGGGGGGCCCGGAAAGGAGTGGGGGAGAGGCGCGAGCCCCCAGGACTGGTCCCCAGAGCTGCGTGCTGTCACAGAGCCTGCCTGGTCTGGGGAAGAACTCACCCACGGGACGAGGTGGGGCCGGTGCCTGGTGCCTGCCGGTGGCTGCTGCCGGACAAGGGGTGACAGCATTTGAGGCTGCAAACGAAATCGTTCCAGGAGGGCTGGCCTCGATAGCGTGGGCTCCTCGCCATGCGCCCTGCTTGTCATCGGTGGTTGGACGGAGTGCACAGCAGGTGACACCACAGCATTTCACACCAACAGCCAGCAAACTGGAGACACAGCGGGAAGCCATCAACACGAGCGACACCTTAAAAATGCTTAGAAACAAATCAGGCCGCTCTGAGGCCTCCAGGGAGAACATTCTGAAAGCAGATTTAAAAACACAACCAAGCGTGCATAACCGAGAAGATTCGAAACCGGCGAGCGGACCTGCGCGCTCGGCTACTGCATTAAATCAGCTGAGATCCAGCCTCCAGTGAGGAAGTTGACGGACTCCGAGGAGCCTGTTCCAGAATCCACAAAGAAACCTGGGGCCAAGCGGCCCCGACAGTTTCATAAGAGGGGGCTGGGCGTCGGGGGGCGGGTCTCCAGGCGTCGGGGGTGGGGGGCTGTCTGCCATGGCAGGCTGTGGGGCCTCTGGCTGCAGGGGCACAATTTTTAAGTCCGCGTCACCAGCGTAAAGTTCCCAGGCAGAAGGCAGAGCTGCGCCCGTGTCAGCCGCCCCCGCGGACCGCCAGCCCGGAGCAGTCGCACGCGGAGGCGGGTGCAGGCGGCACGCTCGCGTGTCCCACGGCGTGTGCCCACTGAGCCGCACGCCCGCCGGCTGCTCCGCCTACTGAACGCCCTCTCGGCCTCACGGGCGTCAGCGTGTCTGGTCACCGCGGCCTTCCAGCCGACGCGCTGCTACCCGCGTTTGGCAGACGAGAACACGAGACCCGGACATGTTCCTGGTTTTCCCCAAGGTCACGGGCGGGCTGCGGGGCCCAGAAAGCGACACCCTGGATTCCGGCAGCGCAGGGCTCTGCCGTCCGTGAGAGGTCACTCATACGACGGTCTCCTCGGCGAGGCTCAGATGATACACAGATGACCGCGTTGCTGGGGACAGCCGCCCAGCGCGCACCGGGCACCTCCCGCGCGCCATCTCCGCCGAGAGGCCCACGCAGAACACGTGAGGACCGGGGGCTTGGCCCCAGGAGAACTAATGCACCTTATGAAGGAAGTGCCACGGCCTTCGCGGCGACCTTTCTGAAGAGCGGGGGCTGTTTGATTTCACTAGACAGGAGATGAAGCAGAGACGGAGTGTCCAGCAAAACGGTGGCGACACGTGAGGCTTAAAACGCCAACTGACCTCCGGGGAGAGAAGCCAAGAGCCGCTCCCGGGGGCCCAGTCCAGCGGGCATGGCGCTGTCCTCGCCGGCACAGGAAACGGGCACGCGGGCGCCTCGACCGCGTCCCATCGCAGCTCTGCAGCCTCAGGGCCTGGACCGTCACTCAGAGCGGAGCCCGGAGCCGCGAAGAGCCGCCAGGCGGAGCGCGCAGCCGTGCACCCGGGGGGCCGCCTCGGCCCACGGTGAACAAGGCCTGAGAATCTGCCCTGCGCCCAGCGGTCGTAGCTGATTACGCCGCAGTATAACCGACAGTTGCCAAGAGAGGAGAACAGGAATGTTCTCACCAACAACAAACCAACACGAAGGCCAAAGTGCGAGGAGACGGACGCGTCAATGCACCAGATGCGGGAATTCCGCCCTAAGATGCAGGTGCATCAGATCGCCATGAAATACACCGAAAATGTACCACTTCGTGTCAGGTTTATCTTAATCAGGCTGAAATTAGGAGGAGAGAAGGAGAAGAAGAGGAGGAGGAGGAGGGGAGGTGGAGAAGAGAGGGAGAGGGAGAGAGAGAAGGGGAGAGGGAGAGGGAGATGGAGAGGGGAGGGGGAGAGGGGAGGGGGAGGGAGGGGGAGAGGGGAGGGGGGAGGGGAGCGGGGAGGAGAGAGAGGGGAGGGGAGAGAGGGAGAGGGGACACGTGTCCATCAACGGTGCCCGCGCCGCAACCGGAAGCCGGTGTGATTGTTTGCACGGTTTACTTCCATCAAGTGAAAGAGATGCAGCGACGTTTTCACGCACTTTGGCCTTTCTCACACGGCTCCCCCATCTTCCCGCGTTGCCCTGGACTAGACACGCACATCATAGCACGTTCATTAAAAAATTGGCACCAACTTTGTTCGTAAGATGAGGGAAAATCTTTTCTCTTCAAATCCCACTTTCAGCCTGCGTTTAGATGTTCAAAACAGGATGCATCTTAGCGTGGGAGTGACTCTGGTGAAAATGACAACCCCTTGTCCTGTTTTCCATCCATTTAGAAAAAGATGTGGAATATAATTGCCCATTTTTATGCAAATGTGCACTGAGGGAGGGAGCAATTTAAAGCTTCGAGCAGGACTCACCCTGTCCCCACAGGGCCAAACTCTTCATCCTCCAAAACATCCTGCTTCACACTTGACAAGTTTTAAGGCGCAGCATCTACATGATAAAGTCAACGTTTGGCACATGCCCTATATTTTACTCTGCATGTGGCAATTTTAATGATAAGAAATTAATTCAGAAAACCCTCCAAATTCCAGTTGAGAAAATGTGTATCTTAGAAATTTTTTAAATGTTGCATGGAAAACACAGGATTCCAAATCGACAGCAAAGCGTGAGGAGGGAAAGTCCAGTTCTCCAACCAGAATATCAGCGAGAGAGTGTTCTGTGAAATCTTAGGAATGAAAAGAATTAATTGATCTATAGATATCCCACTTTTTAGTCTTTTTATATCTCAATGGCAAACGGGACGTGTAATAATGTGCCAGCTACATAGATGAGTAAAGCCCCCGTGGGTGCGTGGTGGGCCCCAGCCGCTGTTAGCACAATAAACTACTGACTTACCCGATTCCGGCTCCCACGCCCCACGCGAAGCAGAGTGCACAGCCCAGTGCCTGGTTCTGGGTCGCTCCCAGCACTGGGCTAGGAACTCTAATCTAAAGGCATGAGATTAAAGGCTGCTCTGATCCTCTAGAGAAAATTAAAATCTCTTATAATGATTCATCGTCTTTCACAAAGTGAAAGTATAAAACATTTTTAAAAGAATGGATATTTTGGCAAATTTTCCTGGGTGGATTTTTTGTGCACAGTACATCAAGAAAAGAAAACCCCAATCTTAGCCCAAGAGGAATCTGTGGTGAAGAACTGAAGGTAAAACTGTTAATGTCGCCTACAATGGCAAATACAATGACATTCTTCGCTTGTCAGATGAATCACAATTTACATAAGGTGGGTTAATTACAATTCTATGTTACAATATTTTAGGTCATCAAACCTTTATCTTTTGTTAACTTTCATATGGCTGATGCTTTTCCTGGCATTAGGCAATGCTTAGCAGGTGAAATTGAAGGAAGCAGATTGTTAACCAACTCTACCGGAGACCTGAGATCAACAGGGCTTCAAACCAATCAATTTGCTAAGAACATTCTTCCAATCGAGAGAGTCATCAAGTCTGTATGGCATACAAACCAGTCACAGACTGCGCTGCAGGTAGCAGTGACAAAGGAAGTTCCCTCATCATTCAAAACCTGCTGTCCTTACCACCAAAGGCAAATGGGAAAAATTAATAAGAGTAGAAAGTCTATGACTACTGGTTTATCATAACTATCAGGCATTGTAAATGTCGCTTCATATTTCTCTAAATACCAAATGGAAACATAAAAGAGAATTGTCCATTATTAAACATTAACGCTTCAATAAAGTTGATTGACTTCTGGTATTTCATCCATCCAACAGTTTCTCTCTCATGTATCATGAGAGCCAGGAGTTGTGCTAGGTGTACAATGGTAAACAAACCAAAAATATCTTAATTACTTTCCTCTTCATTTACATTTGAATCATCATTAAAGTTGTAAATCCACTTTAATCTACTTGGCAACAAGGCCACCTCGTGGCTGGAATTAAATGTCTTCTCTCGCGTGATCTCCTACGGTGGCAGACTCCGATTTGTTGTCACCTCCCAGCACTCTGTGTCAGAGCGTCACACGCATTCGTTTCATGAATATGGACGGCCCTCAGAGCCGGTGCTCTGCTCATTTCTGCTCTCCATTCTGTGACCTGGACCTTCCAAGCATGATAATAGCATCTGCTGAATATAGTTAATCTTCAGAATTATGTATTCTCTAAAAATTCAAATTTATAACCAAAGGTGCTTGACACTATCAGAGACATTTTCTGTATGAAAGGCCAGATAGTAAATAATTTAGGCTTTGCGATTTTCATATTATTCTTTTGCATATCATATCTCTTTAAATATGTAGAATATGTTAATTATGCACACAGTTCTTAGCTAAAGGACCTTAGAACAGGGGCCTGCAGGAGAGATTTGGCCTTAGGGACACAATGGGTCCACCCCTGCGCTAAAAACATTTTAAAGGCGCAGAGTGATTGCTTTGGGGGAAGAAAATGTCACGAAAATCTGTTCAAAAAACAATTGTGACTTTTCGTTTACTAAATAACAGGAAAATCGGTATATTTGCAATCCTGAAAGATACAGAAGAAAGCAAAGAAGCAGGTAAGGCGGGGCATCCGGGCACCCCGGCAGCGGACGCTGTGGGCCTGGCTCCGGACACTGAAGACGCGAGCTCCGAGTGGGGGCCGGTGCTCTGCCCACGAGAAATCCACTCTGCTGAGATTTCCCGTGTTCGTGGAAAGCGCGTTTTGTTTTATTTCTTTGAGTGTAAAGGTAACGGCTTCTATATACTCTCGCCTGCTAATTTCAACATCTGGGTTATCCGGAGGGAAACGCTGGCTCCTTTCTCTCTGTTGCTGAAAATACGGTTTATTTTCTGGTTCTCCAGATGGTCTGGGGTGCTAGTTCAGACATTGTGAATGGCATCTTGCAAGGGTTCGGTCCGTCCTTGCTTCTCTCCCCGCGTGCTGACACTTCTGTCCCAGCGGGCAATCTTCCGCGTTCCCGCGAGCTGAGAAGCCGGGCAGCCGCCCAGCGCCAGCCTCGATCTTGCCTTGAATGGCCGCGCTCTGAGTCTTTCTCACTCGTCCAGCGAGAGCTGGGCAGAGAAACTTTTGGGGTCCCCTGTCTGTGGGTCTCACCTGCCGGGTCTCAGCATCGGGCTTCTCCGCCTTGAGCTTTCTGGTCTTCCTACCCAGAACGGCTGTCGTGAGCGGAACCTGCCTTGTCCTCCCTCGGAGAAAAACGTGGGCTCCCCACGGAGTCTGCGCAGATCTACTCCTTCTCCCTGGCCCCAAGGACCAGTCCAGATTTCATCACTTTCTGTACGAAAGAGCCAGCTTGAAGGGTCCACTGTGTCCTCCGCAACATCCCCAACATTTTAAGATCAAAGTAACTGAAGTGGGAAAGGCCCGGCCCACCTCGGACGGTCCGCTCCCCATCGGCAGACGCGGGTAGCCTCGGGCTTCTCTCCGCGGCTCTTCGCCTCCTGCACCCGGTGAGGACGGTGGGAAGCGGCGGCGGAGTCTGCGCGCAGGGGACGTGCGCAGCCGGTGAGCGCCGCTCATCCGCCTCGCGCGGCCGGCCATGGTGCAGGCGCAGCGGTCTCCTCTCCGCTGTCCTGTGGCTCAGCGCTCAACGGCTTATTCTCTGTGCGTCACGATTTTTAAGGAGCTTCTGAAAGTGATGTAGACAGCCGAGAGAGGGGGAGGCGAGGCTATGCTTTCAATGTCACCTGGGGACCGCGCGGCTCTGCGCAGGCGCGCGCCTGAGGCACTGACGTCCGCAGGGTACCCGGCCCCTGTCCACACGTGTTTCAGACAGAGAGACGTTTTGCTGGGTGACAGATTCGTGGTACATAACTCGATCATCGCTTCTCTGCAGAATGCAGTGATTTAATAACCTTCTCTGTCGATAAAATTCAGGTAGATAAATCAGAGAAGACAGGGCCAGGTTTGAACAGCACGACCACGCAGACTATCCCGGGTCGACGTTTTAAAAAGTTCCCCCAGGTGGGATCCCACGGCCACCGGAATGGTCGTACTGTCACCAGGGGCTGCGAGGATGCTCAGACACGGAGTCTAGTCCTGAAATTCCAAGAGTTTCACGTTTCAATTACAATTTCCTTCTTCTTACTATTTTGTTAGCATTCATAGCATAAATCAACTCAGAGTCAACCCTTATCACCACCTCGGACAGTCCCCACTACCGCCTTCCACGGTGCTTTTGAAATATCAATTAAAAACTAAAGAATATCGGTGTTTCCCTTGGCGCGATGACTTTAATTGATCATCATTGAAAGGCCCATCTTTTGTTTTGCCTGATTAAATGATCGCTCTGAATTCTGCTTTGGTCTTTAGCATTTCTTTTTATTGGAAACTAACAGACATTCGAAATTTACCGCGGGAAAACTGAACTCACGTAAATTATTTTTTAAAGAGCTTTTTAAAATCTGAACTCTAATGAATTAATTTCTTTAAAAGTTTAAAAGGGGAATCATAAAATTCAAATTAGGTGTGTCAGAGAATTTTCTAAAACTTGGCACGGCTGATCAAGTTTTTGAGTTTAAACAGCTGTGTGGAATGCATCGGTTTAGAGAACAGGGAACATTTGGGAGGCGTCTGAGTTAAGCGAGGTTCTCTCACCCCTGGAAGAGAATTACCAGGGCCCTCACAGTGGTCTCACGGCCGCAGGCTGGGGGCTGGACCCACGTCCCAGCCCGCCGCAATAATCCGGGGTGCCTTTCAGTCGAGTTTCCTTTTAGCCAGTATTTCTTCACTCAGAATAAGTGTGAAAGATAAACATCATACAACACACTTTAAAATGACTTTCCGTTCCAGGTGGTTGATGATGCTATAAATGTACCTTTCTCATATCTCTTAGTAAAATAAATTTTAAAAAATAGATCACAAATGTTCTGAGATAGATAGGCAGCAGTGTCTTCATTGAATAAAATAAACGTGTGAGTTTCTAGAATTCAAGGTGAATTTTATCCTAGTGATGCATGAGCAAAAGGCATGCAAGTCAGCTGGGCTATCATACCAGAACGGGGGCTTACAAGCAACAGGAATGCACTTCTCACAATTCTGGAGGCCAGGAGTCCAAGGTCAAGGTGCTGGCAGACCTGGTGTCTGGGAGGCTCTCTTCCCGGTTCACAGATGGTGTCTCTGGCTGTGTCCCCACGTGAGGAATGGGGGGAGGGATGTCTGAGGCCTCTTTTACAAAGGCACTAATCTCATTTGGGGAGGTTCTGCCCTCATTACCAATCACTCTCCAAATACTATCCCACCGAGTGTTAGGATTTAACGTACGAATTCTGGAGGTTACAAACAGTTGGCCTGTATCAGACCATAGAGCACGAACCAGAAGAATTATAAGTGGGTACAAGAAGTGGAATAGTGGATATTGTTAAGTGTCCAGGTGACCAACTGGACACTGGTATGTGTCACAGTTAAAGTCACTCACTACCTGACTTTGCGATGGAGGTTGTCAAATACAATCTAAGCAAATGAAGCCAGAGGGTCAAAGATAAAGAGATGTTTTGAGTTATTTCTAGAACGAGAATAATTACGTACTTAACAGCATACTCACGGCCTTGTTTTTCACTGGGAAGAGCGCAGAGTAAAATCATCAGGGGAAACACGCATGGGGCAGAGCCCTGGGCGAGCCTGGCCGGGGGCCCCAGGCGCTTTCCTCCCTGGGGCTGCATAGGATGCACGTGATTTTCCCAGCGATGCGTTTGGAGTGTTGCCCAACAGGCTGCTTCCTGAGCACAGGTGTCTGGGGTTTTTATTGGGGAGAGAGTCACGCAAGCCTGTAGCACCTGTGTGATCCACCGGCGGCACTGACCTCCAGCGCCCAGAAGGCCAGCAGGCAAGCATCATCAGTCACGTCGCTAGCACAAACTCTGCGCAAACTCGTGCGGCGCGCGTCAGCACCTCAGGCCCGCGGAAACTTACATGGAACAGTCCAAAGCGAGGCTCCAGGAGCTGTCCGGGGGGCGGTGCTGAAAATGCAGGCTGTGTATGTCGCAGCCTGTGGGGCTGACACTTTCTTACACACGCAGCGTGCACCGTATAATGAAGTGGAGACACGGCCTCCAAAAAGAGACGTCCCAACCCTCGCAAACAACAGAGCAGACTCCAAACTGATCGTATAAGACCTGGAAACCACAGAGACCTAACTGCAAAACTATGATGATGGGCATCAGGAAACACACACCCCAAAGAAGCGGCATGGGGGTCTAAGAGCTGAACAACTGTCCCCACACGATTGTCACAACAGAAGGAGGCAGCAGAGAGCTGACAGTCCATGGGGAACAAAAAGCACCAAGCACGTGCAAACCTTGAAGGAAAAATATTCAACGCAAACCAACCAAGTGAAAATGAATAAACACGGAGATCCCGAGAAAGCAGACGTGGTGACCCAGGAAGGAACGGAGCGTTGGCGTCAGGGTAGAGCTGAGGCCAGGCAAGTGTGGGATTTATGGTTCCGGCTAGGAAGGCTGGGGCCCTCCACACCGACGACGTTCAGCACGGTGAACTGAGAAGAGCAGTGGATCTCTCACGCTGTCTGTCACATGTGGTCACTCGCGGTCCCAAAACGGAGCTGTGCCGTCAAAAGTAATGATCGCAACCTTCTTCAGAGTTTTATAATAAGCTCATCGTTTTAATCTTTTAGAAATGTGTACCTAATAATAAAGACACACGTATCTAAATTTCAGTATTTCTTCTGTCTCTACTTCTGTGCTTCTTGCAATCATTTCGGTCAGATTAAATTTGATCCCAGAAACACTGTGTGTGGCGTGTAATCGCGTATTTGGTGAACTCTGCATTTACCTCTCTATTTTTCTTTCTATTACCCTAGCTGTGTGCTCTGCCAACACGCCTACAGAGTGTCAAATATTTTTTCTAAATGGTAAGGTTATTGATAAAGTTTTGCTCTTACCTTTGTGTTTTCTGACATTGTTTACGTGTTTTGATAACGCCGATGTGGATTATTCTCATAAAAATGTAGTGATGGATATTCGTGCATTTCCAGATTAGAGGGAATGTCCAAGGGAGGGCATGGGAGAGAGATCCCTTCAGAATTCCTCGGTCCTGAATGCGCCTGAAAATCTGGTCCGTCCTTTCTTGCTGCGCGTGTTCCCATCGGCATTGCCGGGTTAAGTGGTTCATCAGCCAACACCATGTGGAACATGACTCTTTGCCAGCAGGATTTGCAGTGAGGCCCAAAATGCTTCTCCAGCTCAACCTCGTGCATGTCAGCTCCCATTATGTCTTTTTTATGATAAATGTGTCAAATCATTCCATTTCTTTCAGGCACAAATTCAATTTCCTAGGTGAGTTGTGGACAAGCTCAGAGCCGCCACGCAGTTCCCACTGTCCCCCCGGAATGAAGGCCGTGAGCTGCAGCGTAACAATTTAAACACAATTTTGTTTCTTAATCACATCATTACTGAGCATAAAATGAAAAATAAAGTATTCTGAGCGGAAGAGCTTTGTCACTTCAAGTGTTTGCCTCAACTCCAGATGCAGGATCCCCTCATGAAAGGCCCGTGAGATGAGAATGCCGGACGCCCTGTTTATCAACAGATTTCCTCACCATCATCATCGCGGAGAAGCTGACCGCAACACCTTGTGTTCATCTCTGCTCACTATCTTTTCATTACTCATTTTGTTCTGAAAACGTGAAATTTCAATCTATGTTTTCACTGTTTCTAACTTAATTAAGATAATTTGTTAAAATACTTCGTCTTCTGTAGCATTTTTTCAGATACCATCATTTTTCTTTCTGCTTAATCATTTTATAACATAAAGCCTCAGTACAAAATATCAGACTGGGCTTGGCCACAACTAGCACTGTGGAGCTTAATTAACCTAAAACCGAGCCCTTGATTCCGCTGATCCCTAGTAAGGCAATTTCTAACACGTGCAGATTCGTCTGTTCGTGTGGCTTTTCTGTGCTAACTGAAAATGAAACAAGGCATTAGGAGAATTCCACTGGCTGGACTTACACCTGCTTCCCGCCTGTGCATGGTCCTCATGAACTCCCATGTCCTCCCTCAGCATAGTCACGGGCCACCTGGCAAGGAGCGGGGACGTACATCCATTAAACTAGACGTCTCCTCCCTGTGTGGCCTTTGGAAAAGAAACTTCATAGCACAATGGTTCTGAGAGCTGTTTACGAGGATGTACCCTCCTTTTATACGTGGGACACAGACTTGGTCCTCAGACCTACAGTTCATCCACCTGGGAAAGGGGCTGTCGCCTCAAGAGATACTGTCAAGATCCTGTCATCACTTAGAAAACAGGACAGTGACCGACTGCTCCTTTTGCTCAGCTCCTAGGTTCACTTCTCTCAGTGCGGGCTTAGGCAGCGTGCAGACAGGCACGACTAGAATATCTTTACTTGATGACTGTGTGTTACCACGGAATCAGATTTTAAGCACATATTGCAAGAGTTGACTCATCACATTAATTTAGACATTAACCCTGGTGACGCCCAGCCTTTCAGATGCTCGTGTGGCAAGCACGGAGGGCAGGTGCTATGACGGGGTGTGCGTGCGCCCGCTCCCACGTTCTGGCAAATACTGTTGTACTGAGGCTGCTTCAGATTGTTTGCTTCGTAAGCAAACATAACAAACATGTCTGTGTGTGCTCGCTCATCCTCTTCTTTTTCCTTCCTTTTTTGGACTCTGGTTATCATTCTCAGGAATGTTTTTAAATAATTCACTCATACACACAACCGTAGGAGATGTGTGCTTGATTTTATAACACTCATCACGTGATGTATTGCTGTATCTTCTTGCTATGAACAGAAGTTTATGTTTCCCCCCAAATCACTTGTTGATGGTGTTTGGAGGTGGGGGGATTGATGTGTCTTCAAATACAGCAGGTATCTGCTAATATTGGTCCAAAGTTTTCTTTAGCAAGATTTGTCTTAATCTAAGTAAGTAGGTGAGTTTTCTTGCTAAAAAATATTTAGCGTTAGCGAACCCTTTATTTTTATTTGCAATGTGTTGGGTGTTGCACTGAGTCTCCCTTTATTCTGAGTTGGCTGCTCCCCAAATACTAACCGGGGTGAGATGATTGTCACATTCGGGACGTAGTTTCCGCTTTTTGAATTTCCTTTCCACTTCCTTCGCCTTTCTTTCCCGCTACGTTATCAGTCGTGCTTGTTGGTTTGCTGTTAGATGCGCATGAATTCTTCACTGGGTCGGATCCAAGCCTTGGTCACAAAATACGTGTAAATGACCTTCTTCTGCACGCAGCCGGTGTTTCCACTTCATTGCAGTGCTCGCAAGTTTTAAGCTTTAGAAGAAATAATTTTGTCGTTTTGTCTTTGTAGATTTGCTGCGTTGTGTCTTACTCAAAATCCTCTGTAAGATCGAGTCTCCACTGCGTTTTTTTTCAGAGATGTGTTAGTATCATACTGGCCTTTGGCTTCTCCCTGCAAGTTGAGGAATCAACTCAGATTCACTTAATCTGGCTACGGTTTCTGATTATAATTGAATTTAGTGTATAAATTAATTTCAGAATCACTGTCATCTTTATAAAATTGAGTCTTCCTATACATGACTGTATGTCTTTATGAGGTTTATGTTGATGTCTTTCAAACATTTTTATAATTTTATAAAAACTTCATCATTTCTTTTATATTATTTGTCAGTATCACATTGTCATTTGGTTGTAAATAGCATTTTTTCCTATTTACACCATCATTTAAAATTAAAAATTTTAACTGTACTTGATAAGTAGAAATTCCACTTACTTTTCATACTAATTATGTATCAAGCAAATTTACTACACAACTTATTTTTCTGATTTTGTCTACAGATGCCATTAAGTGTTCTACGTATACTATCAATTATTTGTGGAAAAAATGGCATACCATTCTTTCTTTCTCAATTCTTACATGTGTGTTCTGCGTTACATGTGCACATATCTACACATCCACAAACTGTAGAGACGAACACATCTTATTCCACTATTCCCTTCCATCTGTGTTACCCTCTATTTTTGCGTTAAAATTTAGTGACTTGAAACCACTTACATTTATTACCTCACAGGTTCTGGGGTCCGAGGTCCAGAAACGACCGAGTTGGGGGCTTCTGGCCCAGAGGTCGTCAACATGACGCCAGCTCTGCAGGCTGCAGTCATGCAAGGTCTCGGCCGGAGGCTTTTTATGTTTTAATAAGCAACACGACGTCTTAAACACACGCACCCAGCCAGCTCTGGTTTCAATGACTATAATTTTTGTTTGATTTGTTTGTTTCTATTATTCTGTTTCTCCTCTTTTCACTGCATTTACTCTGTTTTTTGTTGTTGTTGTCATTTTTTCTACTGACATGTTTAGGATGATCAGTACTTACTCCTCATTTTCTCTTTGGGGAATTTGGGTAGGAGTTTGTACTCCCTGGCCCACACGAAGGAGGCTGTTTAGTGTCTCTGCTTAGGGACTGTGAAGATTGACGTTAAGTGTCAATTTGTGGGGCCTAAGGGGTGACTGGAAAGTTGGAAAGACGTCATTCTGGGACTTGCTGGCCTTCACAGTCGTGGGAGCCAATCTCTATAATCGGTCCCTCTCTCTCCATGTGTATATGAATCTCGTTGGCTCTGTCCTCTGGTGTGCCCTGACTAATGCTCCGTGTCGCCCTCCTAAGTGGATCAGGTCTGACTCGTGGCTGCCCAGGCTCTTCCCGAAGTATCCACGGGTCTTCATTCACACTCAGAGCGGCGAGCTGGCCATAGCCCCCAGGCTGTCAGCATTTTTGGATTGTGATGAAGCCCAAGCTGTGTCCTAGAATGCTTCCTGTAAACTGGCCATGCCTCAGGGTGTCCCCAGTGAGGCAGGCCCCCTGAGCGGGGGGAAAAGCAGAAGCAACCCCTTTGCCCACCCCAGCGCGTCTGGGCCCGGTAACAGGCTGCACTCAGCACGCATTGACTAGTTAATGATGAACAATAGCATCCTCGGTGTTTGCTGAGGGTCTGTACTGTGAAATATTTCTGAAAGCAAGCATATCAGTTTAACGATATAATATGTTTCCACATTTAATTTTTAAATCCCCGAACAGACATATGCCCCAGTTTGTAATCAGTTTATGCGTTAATACTTCAGAGTAGGAGGAATGATTTTAAGAAATGCCTGAGAAAACTCCCTCTTTCCTTAGTGACACGCTTTGGAAATATTGCACATTATCTATGTAAGCTGTTTTTGTTCTAGTCCCTTCCGGGGACAGCTTCTCACACGACTATGTGACTCTATGAGTGACGCCATGGCAGGGGAGTGAAGGGGTGTGGGTCCGACGGGTCTGCGGGGAGGGAGAGCAGAGATGACCGTGGGGCTGGCTGTCGCAGGACGCCAGGGCTGCAGACACAGAGGCAGCGGCTTGAGAGCAAGCCCCTCACACACACCTTGTTGCCTGGCAACGCATCCGGCCCACCCCAGGCCCCACCCCCAGGTCCACCCCAGGCCCGTCGCTTCACTCACGGTCCCATCTCCTGAGGCGACACAATTGAGGCTTCGGCGCAGGCGAGAATCCGCCAATCGCGTTTGTCGTGCACACTCGACCTCCCGTCCGGTCGTCTTGTCCTTACGATACTGGTTGTCAGGCGACAGTTAAATTTTTCGATCCCGTGTTTCATTTGCTCACTTGTTTGTCCATGTCAATCACAACCGCTAGAGAGGGAGCCCAAGCAAGCGCGAAGTGTTTACCTGGCTGCTTCAGCTTCGGACCGTGTTTATATAATGAATAGTCCGGCAGGGCGGGCCCTGGTCACCTGGCTCAAGCACGTGGCATTCAAAGAAAACTCGTGGCTACCTTGTTTTCCAGGAGTACGTGATTATTTAGAAACGAGAAGGAGCGTAGAACCGGTGTTTCTCTGCCTTATTGAAATAATCAACATAGAACATTATTTTCCCCAAATGTCGAAGATATTTCCACAGAGTGTTAAATACCTTGATCAGTTTTAACATAAAATTTTCAACCGAAGTATCAAAAACATAAAATTTCTTGTAGCTGGAAATACATTGTTCGAATCTTCTTATCTACAAATAGACATCTGATTTACTTTTACAAAGCATTTCTCCCAGGCAACTATCAGTATAAATGGTATCTAACCTATGGCTGTTTTAAAGAAGTTTTACTTTGAAATTATGCCGTGACCTATTAAGCCTTTTCTATGTTTGGCTTAGTATTTTGGGATTACTACACTTATGAAAATTTTATTTTTGTTATATTTATCACAAGCAGCTGAGGCACAAATGATTTAGCAATTTCAGAGTATTCGTTAAACAGCGAGGTATGAGGCAAGGGGAAATCTTCAGCGATTAACAGTGTTCCCTTTATGTCGCTCGCTGTCCACGGTTTGTATGTAAGTGTCACTGCATTGGGTGCATCAGCGCAATGAAGAATGGAAGAAAAATGCTAATAAAATGTAGAAACATTTTCTGCAGAGTTATGTTAATCTTCTAACTCAGCTAACAGTGGTCCTTAAATGTACTTGGCAGCTCTTAATGAATAGATAATCTGCATTAGTTTACTAATTTTATCTAAATATATGCTTATCAAATGTAAAGCTGTATTGTTTCTGAATCAAAATATTTCTCCACATAAATCTCAACTGCATTCACAGTATAATAATATTAACTTTGACAGAAGCAGATGAGAGGATTATAAAAATTGAAAAACTGGGTCTTTCTGGATAAATGAAGCCAATTGTATTTAAACAGAATCTCAATTTCTCTTTTTATCTATCTATTTATCTATCTATCTATCTCACAATCTCTGCATTTTTATCATTATTAAAAATCTAATTCCTCTATTGTAAATGTAACTTAAACTCAACAAATCCAGCCTAGCATGCACTGAATAACTTCCTGGGCATAAAAATGAGCTGACGCATGAGGGCAGCATGTTCACAGGTTCCCACGTGCCAGGAGCGATGGACATGCGTGCGCCCGGCTTCCCTTGGCACAGGTGAGTGGAGTGGCTTCAGGGCATGGGCGATGCAGGGAGCTCGCACAGGAACCGGGGAGTCCGCACCTGGATGGTGTGTGCAACTTACTTTTGTGGAGTAAGTTCTGTTGTGAATAAAATGCGAAGTCCTTGTGGAAGGCGAGGTCGTGGACTAGGGGACGGCCATTCTCTGCCTGCCAGCCTGGGGTGCCTCTCACCTGTGCGACGGAGCCCCCAAAACAGGGTAGAGTTCGCGGGGTTACTGGCTCTGCGTGCCCACAGGACGCCCATCACCCACTGGCTGCCTCGCTCAGTGCTATTAACGACTGCTGGCAAGTTTTTACATTTAAATGACAAAGAATGTCACATAGCACCAAAAGTTGTCATAATTGATCATATAAAACTTACTTAAAAAAAGGGCTCATGTTTCTCTAAGTGCTAGCTCATTTCTCCATGTTACGAGATGTGGCATTTCAAATGTCACAAAGAGTCAAATCCTGAAACTCTAGGTCCTCATTAATGGCCGCTTGTCAAACTATTATAGCAATAATGTCATCTAAGAGCAGCAAAAGAAGCCTCTGACGGCAGGGACGCACGTGAGGGAGTGGAGTGTGTTCTTTCGCTAGCATTTCAGTCATTATTGGCCGATATCAGTGACCCTGTTGGTGAGTGGCCCCATTGGCCAGTGACCCGCTCCAGGCCAGTGAGTTGGAAATGTCTTGAGCCCTCACGCCCAGTAATCCCAACAGACGAGACAAACTGGGAAGGTTAGGGGGGCGGGGTGACGGGGGGCAGCAGCCCAGCCCCCGTGGCTCCTGTGGCCAGGCTGGAGGCGGGGGTCCCAGGCATGCAGGGCGGCGTCTGCCTGCCCGTCACAGCTGAGGGAGGACGCCTCGGTGGCCGCGGGCTCCGAAGGCAGGTCTTAAAGGTGTCTGCAGACTATTCACGGGGCGCTGGCAGAGTCGCGAGTGGCCCCGTGCGTGGCTCTCAGGGGATGCCTGGCGTCATGGCTGGTCTCTCGATCGTTGGCCGCACGTCAAGGGTAACGGTTGCTGGTCCAGACGTGCCGGGCGGAGGTCCCTCGATTGCCGCGGCCGGCACTGGGAGAACCCCGTCCTTCCCCCGGGGGAGACGTGCGAAGAGCAAGGCGGACAGTCCCGGAACGGGGGCTCGTGCGGGATCTGATCGCGCTCGGTCCCCCTCGGAAGCTCGCGGCCCCCACCTCGGGCTGGCCCGGCTTCAGGAAACATGCACAGGCGTGAAGCGGGGTCTCCCAAACGCGACCCACGAACGGGGTGACGACCCGAGACAAGGCCCCTCCGCGCCAGCCACTGGCAGGCCTGCGCTGCGGGCAGCGGGCTGATGTGAAATAAAACGAGTCCCCGCCTTAGGTCACAGACGGGGTGCGACTTCCACATCTGCGTCTTTACATTTGCAGCTTGTTCCTTCACGTTGACTTCGAGGTCAGTGAGACATCGCGATCACAAATCAAGGAAATGGGTTGTCCAGTGAAGCATATTCCACCGCGGAGAACTGACATCTGCGTGTCCCAAACCCGGGCCGGTCACTGCCACGTCGGCGGCGCAGCCACTGTCCCCGAGCCGCGGTCCCCAGCGTGCTGCGGGCGAGGCCGCGCCCTTCGGCCGTCAGAGCTGCGGCAGAGACCACAGGGCGCTGCCCGGTCACCGAACCCGCCGTTCACGTCCCTTCCGCTCGTCCTCGCTGGAACACGCTGCGGCCGAGCGTGAGGCAGACCGAGGCCCCGCGTCGCTGGCTGTCCCGCGGACCTGGGCTGCCTGGCACCGCCGCGGCCCACCACCACGCAGAGCCAGGGCCCCGATCACTTCCTGGCGTCGCCCGCTGGCCGCACAGCTGCTGGACCGGACACGCCGGAGCTGCCACGTGGAGGCCCAGCCGGGACGCCCCCGGGGCTCGGGGCACCTCGTCAGAGCCCCAGGAGGCTGGGTGTCAGGGGGTGACCTGGCCTTTGGTGGCGGGGCAGGCATGGGACACCGTTTCTCCTCAGAGTCTGGCTGCATCAGAGGGGTTACGGCCGAGCCATCGGTCCTGCGAGGCCGCCCCCCCTTTCTAAGGCCACCAGGCGGCCTTTGGTGGCAGTTGGCTTTGCTCCCCCCCATCGGAGCTGGCAGGCTGTCGGCTTCTGCTCCAACGTGCGCCTGAATGAGGCAAAGACGACCCAGGAAGCACGCGGCCACGCCGTGCCCAGGGACCCGAGGCCGTGAGCGGTGGCCGCGCATTCTCTGCCCGTCAGGGTCTGCCGACGGTCGCCCCTCATCGAACAGCGGCGGAGGAACCAGGAAGTGCCTCTGCAGCATCCGTGGAAGTGGAAGTCGAGAGTGAGAATTATAAGGCGCAGAAACGCTGAATTTAACTCAACTGGATGCAGCGGCGTCAGGATTTATATCGTCGCCACTGGTTTTAAATTGCTGATCAGATGCACAGAGCTCAATGCAGAATTAATTAGTGTGGGCCCGAGGGACGCAAACCAATGCCAGTGTTGGCGTTGCCAAAAGCTAATTAGTGAGGCAAACCTGCAGCGCCACAGCCCACCGCAAACTCGAAGAGCGAAGATTGAGGGATTATCCGCCGGGTCCGATGGGCTGTCAGCACCGCAACGGCCTCCAGCATTCGCAGCTGCCGTTATTTGTCAAGACTTAATCTATTAAACATGCTGAAAGGAAGGGAGAATTAGGATAGAGCTAATATCCTTAAAGAAAAAAAGTCACTAATTGAAATGTGTAAGAGAAAGAAAGAAAGAAAGAAAGAAAGAAAGAAAGAAAGAAAGAAAGAAAGAGAGAGAAAGAAAGAAAGAGAGAGAGAGAGAGAAAGAGAGAGAGAGAGGAAGGAAGGAAGGAAGGAAGGAAGGAAGGAAGGAAGGAAGGAAGGAAGGAGGGAGGGAGGAGGGAGGGAGGGAGGGAGGAGGGAGGGAGGAAGGAGGAAGGAGGAATAATCTAGAGAGGACACGAAACGCTGAGGACAGGACCGACTCGGAGGGTGCTGTCTTGGTTTAATGGATATTCTGGTTAAGCTTGTTTCTCTAAATACCACTAGTTTTTAATACAATGATAAATTAGGATACAGTTGCATAGAACTGTATGGCATTCATGTGTTTCTCTCTTTAATGTACAAGGTCCTTACAAATGCCAATGTTCATAAATATAAATTATCATTGAATCTTTGACATGCCAGTTTGTTAAATTGTATAGCAGTGTTAGAGGCCTGTCAGATGATGGATGCTATAGGAGCCACCGCTGTGGACAGCAGGACTGAGGGGACAGACAGTGTGAATGGCCAGCCTGGGCTGGGACTTGACAGCCATGGCCCAGGGCTGTTGGCTATAGCCCCTCATGCTTCTGCACTGGCCCACTGGCCAGACTGGATCTATCCTATCAGGTTAAAGCATTGCTGATTTTAAAACTTCCAAACTTTTTTTTTTTTGGCAATACGCAGAATTATATGTCTACATCATTCCAGCTACACTCATGGACACACGCGGTATCACTTCTTTAATTTATCAGGAATGATAGATACTCTATAGATCCCACAGAGAGGGTCCTTAAGCAGCTCTAAATCACATAATCTACATGAAATGTTGTTTAACTGGGCTTGTTTCACAAGGCTATATATCTATAGCAGTTTGCACAATATTGCCAAAAAGTGAAAAGTACAAAAATATCAATATGGAATATTGTGGAAAACAATACCTCTTTATTTTTTATATTACCCAATTTTCCTCAAATATTCAATAAAAATGATAATGCTGATCATCAAAATTATTGCAGTCTGTGCGTGTTGCGCACAATACAACGCATCGGCCTTCTACCCCCACGCGTTATCAATGACTTCGCAAAGGCTCGGGCTGGGTCTTGGTCAGGGTCACTCCGCTCGTGGGGCTGGACGTGTCTGCTGCAGCAGCCTGACAGCCTCGCCGGCCCGTCCGCTGTGTGACAGGTGGCTTTGCCTCATGCAGCAGCCACACTGGCCTCCGTGGATGACACAGCAGGGCGGAGGGGGCGCAGGCACTGGACTGCCACCGGTGGCACTAGTGACTTGCTCGTCCCTGTTTCTTAAAATGTGACCCCGCGCACCCCCACCTGCACTTACTTTTAAGCCATAAGTAGCGTGGTTGTGTAAAAGGCAAACTTCACCGGCACCCCTCGGTGGCCTTGACGTTCCCGTGCCCTGCAACTCCGCCAGGCTCCCCGCTTCCCGCTCTGGCTCCTGCTTGTGAACTGGGCTGGGTGCAAGCGGGGTGGGGCTGGGTGCAGGAGCGGGGTGCGGGCTGGGTGCAGGAGCGGGGTGGGGGCTGGGTGCAGGAGCGGGGGTGGCAGGCTGCTCCCTGCGCTCAGAGCAGACAGCATCTCCCAGCAGCCACAGCGAATGGCACGGAGGCCTCAGCACCTGGCCCCTTGCGCTGTTCTCCCTGCTTGCGTTTGGGTTTGCGGTGTTTCACAGTTAAAATTAAAGTACCGGTCACGGGTTGAAGAAATGGAAAAGCCAAACGCAGCGGGGACACTGAGAGATGCGACGTGTGGATTCATACTTCGCGCGACAGATTGCAAAGCGAGCTGTCAATATCGTTTATGCTCTGGGAGTCAAGAATGAGAAGAGACAAAGACGAGGACAAAGGTCAGTTGTGCCGTGGTCTCTGGCTGCAGTTAGTGAAGCGTGATTCCCCGGCAACCCCTAAATCCGGCATGTGAAAAGCCCATCCTCACGGGATTTTTACACTAAAAAAGCCAAAAATACCAGTACTGACTAATAGGATGGAGTATGAAGATGAAATGAAATGAAAGACCTTGATCAAAGGCGATCGATGGTATCGGTTATTTGTCAAGCGCGTCGTTTATTATCGTCCTTTGAAACCCGGCTTTCCTTTCCCCGCCGCAGAAGCAGGTGGGGCTTCGGCTTTTCCACGGAGCCGTCTGAGCACAAGGCGTCAAGCGCACCCCGCACGTCTCTGCGAACTCTGCGGCCCGCCGGGCAGGCTGAGGGCGTGGGGGTGGGGGGACGCGTCTTCCTGTGCGTTTTGGAGGGTCAGGCGCCTTTCCGTTGAACCTGCACATCGGCTCTGCCGCCGATGACGCTGGCGTCGCAGCCGCCGCTGACCGGAGCACCGGGCACCTTCGCGGAATCGCTCTAGGCGCGCGCGGAATTGGTCTCTCATCAGACACGTGATGCAGAGGCCACCCACTCACATCCTCCCTGTCGAGGAACCATGACTGGTTTCCAAAGGACGCAAGTCATCCGCTCCTCCCTCCTGTCTCTGCGTCAGGGGCGGCCCTTCTCCCGCCGTGAAGCTCAGAGCCTCTAGGACGCATTTTCCGTACGTCCCTGCTCTTTCCAAACTCCTTCAGAAAACAACCAATTCCGAGTGCTTCCCCGCAAGTTACGGAGGGAAAAGAGACGAGGAACCGAAGACGGGCTCGTGCATGTCGCCGAGCTCGCATTTCCCGCCGCTGGAAGCAGAGACCGGACAGGTTGGTGTCTGTCTGCTCCTGTTTCCCGATTCGTCTGATGCGACACCCAGGATCAACAGTAGGGACACGGCAGGTGTGGCTGCGGGGAAGCGAGGCCGTGGGGAGGCCGGGCGGCGGGCGGCGCCATCGCTGTCGCCGCCTTAGCCGCGAGAAGACAGCGAGGTGGAGGCCGAGGTGCAAGCCTGGCGGATGGTGGGCGCGCGGGTCGGCGCGTGCTCCTCGGCGCCCGGGGTCCTCGGTGGCCCCACGGTTGGAGGGGACACGGCGAGAGGACCGGGCGTCGCCGCTCACGCCGCCTGGGTCTGTGGCTGCGGTTAACGAGCAACGCGGCGTGTCGCTCTGGTTCCCGGTGTCAGGTCGGAGAGCTGCGCCTGCAGTGACTGGGCGAGACGCACGGAAGCCGCCTGCGCCTGCAGCCCGCGGGGAGGGACGCGGCCCCGCGTGTTCGCTGCGGTGCTCCGACTGTGGGCTCCGCCCACGCCCGTCTCGAATCCCCGTGGCCCCCTGGTCACTGCCCTCCTCGGGAGCCGTGTCCACTGGGGCGGGGAGTGGAGGAGGCCGGGTCGGGAGGGCTGAGCCCTCTCGCGAGGGATTCCGAGGCACCCGGAGGCGGGCGTCTCCACTCCACTGAAGGTCCCCGGTGTGCACGTCTCGCTTGCACGTCCCTGCGTGTAGGGACAGAGCAGAGCGGTGGCTGCAGGGGCCGGGCAGGGGAACGCGAGGGGTTGGACGAAGGCGCACGCCCTCAGCCACAGGGCGAGCGAGGGCTGGGGCCCTGAGGCACGACGCGGTGGCTGTGGTTGACTGCGCCTGGCTAAGAGGCCAGAACTTCGGCGTTCTCATCGAAAAGGAAAAAGAAGAGATACCGGTGTGAGGCAGCGGGGACCCTCACTGCGCGGGGGACCCTCCCGCGGTGAGTCGGCCGCCCCCGGCACACGGCGAACACCTGACGGCTCCACATCCCTGCGCCTCGATGAAGTTGAACTCATTAAAAATAAGGTGAAATGGGCTGGTGTGTGGATCGCCTCGCAGTGCCATTCCCCAGGGGGCTCTGGACGTGGCCCTTATCTGCGCTTTTTTGGGGTCCACAAGTCTGTACATAACCCAGGAGCCCCCCTTCGCCCCCCACGGCTTTTGTGCTTTGCCTTCCTCACCTCCAGAATGCTGAACATTTAGTCATGATCTCGCTGAGCTCATGGTTCCTACGAACCCCACGTTTGGAGGCTTAATTATTATTTCAGGAAAGTTCAAACGACTTATGCTAATTACAAATTCATCAATTTACTCGATGAGTTTAACACACCCCTCTTCTGAGCTGTGCACTATTTTCAACTGGATGGGGTTCTCCAAGGCCACTCAGCGTTTAACTGCCGCAGACGCGTCACCTGGGCTGGTGGCACCCTGCCCAGGCTGCCATCCACGGTGGAAGGACGCGACCCGGGACACAGCCCCCCGCACCCTCTCCTCACTCAGGGTGGACCGGAGTTTCCACACAGGACGTGGAGTGGTTAAGTCTCCTCTTTTTTAGTTTAAATTCACGGAAAAGTCAAGAAGACCCCTGTTGCCTCTGAGATCATCAGCAATGTCCTTTGCTTCGTGAGATGATTTTCCCAGCACAGGAGAGAAAAATATTTTATGTAATTGTCACTTAACCGTGCTGCGCACAGCCTGGTATTTTTATTTATTTATTATTTTTATCAAACTCAAAATGTAAACAAGTTCTTAAATTCTCCCATCAGAGATGTTTCAATCAATACATGCAGCAATTATGAAATGATTTATTGTCTCTATTCTCAATGCAATAACTTTTGGAGTTGTTAGGGGAAATGTCTGTTTCTATAGTGATTCTAAGCCTGAGAAACGCAGAAACAAGACTTAAAAATATATGAAGTTCTGAAACAGATCGAGAAAATAAGATAAAAAAAAGAAAAGGTTTGTCACAAGATCACAGATGGAGAAAAATGCACCAGCAACGTGTTTCCTCCACCGCATTGCTTTATAGTCATGGAACGCAACCATTGTTGCTGAAATCAAATGTTTTACCCTTTTATTTATTTTCTTATAAAAACGCTAAATCACTTAATGGACTTGCCGTGCACGACACGAGTGAGAGTAAATCATCGTAACCTGGCACGGAAGCAGCGAGAAGCCTTGATCGTGGAGGAGGGACAACCCGCCAGTACCTTAAAAATGGTTAAATCTGCCACTGGAAGTTCCGTTCACCAGGGGAAAAGCTGTTCCAAGGAGAGAGTCAAGCATAGCGCAAATAGTTGTCAAGTTGTAATAATAGAAAAGCAGAGTGTGTTTGAAGTGTGGCAGCAAACTCGATGGCATTCGAGCCCGGCGTGGCGGGTGGCGGGCGCACAGCTGTGGCCGGACGCTGGGGACCGGCGTCTGAGGGGCGGGCGTGGAGCAGAGCTCGGGCTTCCTCCTGCGGCCCCCAGGGGCCCCGCGCACGGAGGCCGCCGACCAAGCACGGTGCTTCACGAACGTGGCTCCGAGTCTGGGGTCAGCTGCGCGAGGCCGCAGCTGGGGGCTGGGGGCACGTGCGGTGACAGCCGGGGGCCGCACCGAGCTGCCCCGGAGCAAGGCGTCTGCGTGGGAAATGAGGCTTTGAGCGGACTGAGAAGGATTAAGCTTTTCCCGCCACGCACCGCGCTTTTCCTGGCCGTCCCACTAGGGGGGTCATTAGCGGCCACGGGACTGAGGGTCAACGCCCCCCTCCGAGCACCGCAGCGTGGGGCAGTATCCCACCGCCTTCTCCCTCGCAGACATCCATGTGATAACTCTCCAGCATCTTCCCAGTGTGCCTGATTTGTGCTCGTTAGCTGAAAAAAAGTTAATTAAAATGATGGCACATCAGAGAAGGTGGTGCTGAGCCCCCTGCTGGGGGCGCCGTCACCTCCCACGTTTAATCTGAATCCCGCCCTCAGCACTAGTGTCTCCAACGAGTGCTTAGAATTCAGTTTTCAAGTGTTTATTTCTCTGTGACTCAGAGATGTGGGTGGAATACGGTGCCCCCTCCAGAGAGGGCTCAGGCAGCGCGAGGTATCTGGTGTTTATTAAGGAGTGACAGATGAGACCTGGGGTCACTGTGCAAATTCGCAAAGCTCGTTTGTCCTGCATAACTCTTCGATCTAAACTTAGACTTAAGCTGTTTTTATTCGCTTTATCGAAATGTGCACATTACCTCCCTCTGCCTGAGCAGCCCTTCCCCAGAGCCAGAGAAGCCCGTGGCCTGCGTGGGCCGATGGGCCACAAGAGACGAAAACGCTGCTTGCTGGGAAGGCATTTGCTTTCTCAGGGGTGTTCAGAACACACTTTGGGGAGCAGAACATGTGAAAACGTAGCCGCACGTAGTGAGCTCTCACCGCGGGCGGCGTCATCGTGAAAATGAACACTGCTAAAGCGTGCGGGGCCGAGCCCTTGGTATTCGTGACGTGACCTGCACTGTGAACAGCGCATCGCTGCACCCTCCTTACGCAGGAGGACGCTGGCTGTCAGCTGACGATCCGTGCCCAGGGCCAGGCTGCCGAGTCTGGATCCTGAGCTCCACGGCCATCGACCCGCCACCACTCACCCCTCCGTGTCTCCCGCGACTGAGCCTTGGCTGCAGGGCTGGGTCGTCATGGCTGGGGGCCCTCTGAGTCAGCCACGCTTTGACACGTCACCAGCTCACAGTGACGGGCGCTTCAGCCTCCACGATGAAGCGTCATCGTACCTCGTGCATGGATGTCGTTGACACGGTGGAGAGAGATTTTCAAAGCCACGTCGTGTCTGAAGAATTTGAGCTGCCGGTTGTTTAAATTGTAAAGACGTTGGGTATCTAGCATTACTTTGCACAGCTGTGAATGTTTTACCAAAGAAACAACATATGGATTCTCTTATTTATATTCTGACTACTTTCTATCGATCTACTTAGAGCTTATCCATTCAAGTCACATGAAATTTCTGATTGGAAGATTTCTCATAAAATTAGTCATGCCAGTGGCAAAATGACACACAATAAATAAAGTTGATGATAAATGATCCTCAACTTGCTGAGGAAATAAATAATAGAATGACTTAGAAAGACAGAGAAAGTGTCACATGACGGTGCTTTTCTTTGGGAGATGTGGCAAGTCGTGAAATTGGTGAGTTCTTGTGATGTCATCAGATAAAACTCCAGACTTCCCCTTGGCGAGAACCTCCATGCTGTTCCTGGCCTTACTCCAAAAACCCTGGCCAAGATCAAACCCCGTCCCGAAGTGGGCCACATGAATTCACGTGGCCTCTGTGACACACCGTGCGGTCGTGGCTGCGTCCCCTGTACGCTCCTCCGTCCCTCCTTCAGCATTAGGTCTGACTTTCCCTGAGACTTGAGATTTCGATTTACATGTTCCCTTCCGGCCGAGGGTCCCTCGCATAGCTGGGACATGGGGCTGTGAGAAATGGTGAAAGTGCGGCTTCCCGCGGTGTCCCGTGGTACAGACCCGCTGTTATCCTGTGAGCTCGGTCACCCTGCGT
Organism: Eonycteris spelaea; assembly: GCA_003508835.1. Lineage (NCBI taxonomy): Eukaryota > Metazoa > Chordata > Mammalia > Chiroptera > Pteropodidae > Eonycteris > Eonycteris spelaea. Next base: position 638,474 of record PUFA01000002.1, on the reverse strand, counting down.
CCCCGCAAGCCATCTGCCAGCCTTCGCCTCGTGTTTAAAATATTTGAACAATTTACATTTAACACCATTACTGACATAGTGGATCTAAATCTGGTATCTTTATATCCATTTTCTATTTCATTCACGCTTTACGGTTTTTTTGAACTTTTTTTAGATTTATCACATTTTAATTTTTTGCCATTTTTCCCTCTATTAACTTTTAATTATACATTCCTTTAATATTTTTTTGGTGATAGCATCACATAACACATTACTGCCTAATTCATATTGATACTTTATCACTTTGCCAAGAGTACTGTTAAAACCTTACATCGATGCAATAATGTTTCCTTCCCTGGTTTTTACGGTGTCATTATCATGCATATCAGTTTAATAAATGTTTCAATTTCCACAATAAATTGGAATTATTATTCTTTAAGGCAACGATGATTCATATTTACCACACTTCTGTAACTTTTTGTGTATCTGAGCCCTCTGCATTTCTGCATCTCTCTTTTCCTATGCGTTAGCACTTTCACCAGTGCAGGTCTGTTGGCAAAAAAAAAAAAAAAAAAAAAAAAAAAAAAAAATCCATATTTTTAGATCTTAATCCTCCCCTCATTATAGAAGAATATTTTTATTTGGAAGAGAATTCTAGATTGGTAGGTATTTTTTGTTCATTCTTTAAATATACACTTCTAAGTTGTCTGGCCTTTGTTTTTTCTGATGAGAATCACTGATAAAATTTTCTTTATTTTTTATATGTTTTCCACCTTTTCTTTCTGGAACAGTTAATCATATTAATTTTAAAGTGCTTGATATCTGTGGGTTTGTGTCACTTTCCTCTCATCTGTCAGTCCACACGTGTATTAACTCTTAGCCTGAGCTGGACGTCACCGGGGGTCATGGAGGTCACCAGCGTTGGCGGGGGGCGGGCCCACCGACACCACATTTGCGACTTGAACGTAGCGGCGTGTTTCAATTCGGGTAACCCGCAGCCCTGAGGTAGACACGGCTCTCTCTTACTGCTTTTCAGCTTGTCCCTCTGGGCTTTCATCTCACGTAGTTTTAGAATTTGGCAAGTGTCCCGAGCAGGGGACAGCCGGGTGCTGAGGCCGCTCGTCCACCATCCGGACCCGCAGTCGCACAGGCGCCTCAGCGGCCTGCTGTCTGCTTTCCTGTCGCGTCGTGTGTGTTGCTCGTGCGTCAGTTTTTCTGACCGGGCAGCTGTTCGTTGGTTTCCTTGTTTGGTGTGTTTTTCTCGTCTGAGGTCAAGCGTGGTTCTCGGACGCCAGGCATCTGCCAGGTGAGAAGGGATCCAAGTCGTCCGTGTCTGGGCTTGCTGTCTAGCCGGCTGGGGACCAGGTGTCCCTCTCGGGCATCTTTAGGCTTCGAGTGGTGAGACCCTCAGTGTCTTCGCTCTGCCACACACCGGTTTCGTGGGTTCACGAGCCTGCTGCACAATGTCAGAACTCAAGTGTCTCACGGGGACATGGGCCAGCACCTTCGTGACCCTCCAGGTCTCCTGCTAGGGCGCCCCAGTCCTCCAGGCCCACTGAGAGGCCCTCAGTGCTCGCCTCTGTCACGTCAGCCTCGCACACGTGTGGCACGTGGGACCGGTGTCTTCTCCCGGCCGTGGTCTGAGGGCGGCTCTGGCCCGGACTCTCGACCCACGCCCAGAAATGAAGCATATTCCCCCAAAACTGGCGGCTAACACCCACTCACCTTCACCACGGCTTCGTCAGAAACGGCGCACGAGTGCCGAGGTCACGGGACCAGCGACGGCTTACGCAGCTGTAGGACAGTGTTTGGGGTCTCCGCAGGCCAGGTGAATAATTCAGCTCCACGAAACTCGAAGTAGCTGCAGTAACATGTGATCGTTTATGCGTTAGCTTAGAAGGAAGGTCCCTCCTCACCTACCAGAGCGTGCCGCATGCGCGTACCTACGAATGTGTAGTGTGTGCAAACGCGCACGGATGTCCGTGTGTATTGCATGTATATTTACTTTACATATAAATACGATCACTTGCCACACGCCTGCGGCCGGCGGGGGCTGCGTGTTGCTTTTACTCGCACAGGTTGACGAGCTAGATTCTGTTTTTTGTGTTTATACATTAAGCAGCCACACTTCAGTGAGGCTGAGTGTCTCACCCTAGTCGCACTGCTACGGAGTGACATTATGAAAGGTTATTGATCCACAGTCACCATGTAAATGTAGAGAATTGTTTTCATGGGGGGGGGTATTTTTCAACATATAAAAGAGGCACAGTATTAAAAAAAAACCCTAAATGATGAGATGTTGGATAAATCACTGCACACCACCACATTCCATCTGGCCTGATGAGATGATCCCAAACTTTCATTTCCTCAAAGGTATGATTGATGTGATTTAATAAAATCAATCATTTAATTAGATATTGTGAGGTATTTTATATGAAGGATATTCTAGTTCACATATTTCCCATTTCGTTCTCTGACATGAAAAAGAGACGGACCATAGATAAATCGATTAATGATGAAAGGCCATCTGACACAGTTTTCCAGCCAAAAGAGGGTAAAATACAAACTTAAGGAGATTTAAGAATTAGAGCTTCCTGTTTCGCTGCTCTCGGCAATGCCAGAGGGTACTCACAGCCAACCACTCGACCTGAATTTACTTTCTGGAAAATTCTAAGGTTAAGAAATATCTAAGGTTCTTTGATGTTATGGACATTTTTGACACAAACTTGGGGTTTTAACAAAAGCACGGGTCAGTGTCCTAGCTGCTGCAAAGAAACTTCTCATCTCCCTTCAATTAAGTTGCAGGGGCGGTTATATCAGTCACTGTCCTCCTCCTATGCTGCTTGAGATGCAATTAAGGGGTTAAACATGGTTTGATCGCGTAACACATTTTCACACTCTGCTCTTCCCACAAAAAAAAAAAAAAAAAAGAGGAAGAAAACCACACTATACTCCTAAATTCAGTACCGGTTTGTCCTCAGATGACCTTCGCTTTATAAGGTCACAGAAGGAACGATTTCTATAGTGCAGTAAGAGCTGGGCTTAAAATCCTTTCTCCTAGAAAAACAGAGGACAACAAATGTTATTACGTTTGTGTTTTCTGCAAAACAGGAGGCAGAACGAAGTCCGGCCACCGCGTCGCCTCAGCACCCTGTCGCTTCTCCTTGGTGAAGCCCGTGACACGCCTCAGGGCGACCTGACCTCCACAGCACTCCGAAAGGCCATGGGGGCCCAGGCGGCACCGCACCCAAAATGTGGGATCTGTGGGTTTAAAGGATTCGGACAGAAAAGTCGGAGAGGGCTGGCGCTCGGGAAGCGATTCCGTCTCTCCGGTGGGTCTGGAATCCCCGCAACCCCGGCCCCACATCCAGAGCGGTAACTGTTCGCAGCGCCACGCCCCGGGGACCACCTGGCGACCAGATTAGGGCCGGTGTCAGAGCCTAACCTCGGTTCCTGAGGCGCAGGCGCCCCCACCCCCACCCCGCACCCGGGGAGCAGCCGAGTCCTCAGCAGGCTGCTCGCAGGACAGACAGCAGCAGCTCACGCGTAAAGCACGTGCCTAAGAGAGTGTGAATAATACCAGTAAGTGTCAGCGAGCGGAGGAACCCATTCAGGCCTGGTCCTGCTCCCCCCCACCCCCCTGTGCCACCACACACCCCGCGTGAACGCTCTTGCCGCGGGGCAAGCTGGGGACCCTGGGCAAGATGCCCGCCCGCTCGGCGCCCCAGACCCACCCAGGCGTCTGTCACATTAAATCTTTGAAATATGTGATGCTTTATTAACAGTTTACAGTGAAATTGTTGATTATAAATCTGATGAAAACATCCCTAAGGGACCAGGTTATAAAAAAATAAGCCTTTTTTTCTGCTTTCCAAATTTATTTGCCTATAATTTAAACTAAATTCTATTTTCAATGCCTGTTTATTAAGCATAATAATTTAAATACTGTCCTATTCATAATAATTTTAAATTACCCTGTTCTTCCTATTAGGCACAAACTATATTTCAAAGTCAGTTTCATGAATATGATGATTTCTTAATAAAAACGATTGAGTCTAAATGGTCAAATTCAATTACTGGAGACAGTTCTTTAATCCTTGGTCAAGTTTTGACAATGGCAAATCTTACAACATAATCATAAAACGTGGCATAGATTATAACCTGCCCTCAGCTATGACACTATCCTCTAACTTCATTACAATATTAATCTATTTTTCTATTGTGAATATTTTTAACATTCTGGTTAGAAGGCTTCCCTTTATTAACAGTGGCATTGGCTGTCAATTTTGCATTTTTATGATGTTGCAATCGCCCTGCAGATGCTAACATTACTGTGAATATACTTAGTAGCCGATCAGTATGAGGTAACAGATTCGAGCACATAATCGTAAACACAATTTCTCGTGTGTTTTGGGGACAGAAATGGGCCTTAAAATGTGTATGTGCCAAGAACAATAACCCTTTGGTTTTACTTTAGCTGAGTTCATTTTAGCAACCCCAGGAAGCCGTGATGGTTTCACTCCTGATGTAGCCGTGGCGTGAGCGGGACCTTACCTCCCAGTGGCCCTGAACACATTGCAAATAGAGTGTCACCCCATAGGAGCACAAAGGCATTTTTAAGTCAGGCAGTGGCATTCCACGAAGGGGACCCATGTGTCTGTGCTGAGCCACGGCCCTGTCCTCGCTGCTGGCTTTGCCGCGACCTCACACCCTCCGGTCTGACGGGGGCCCCAGACACCCCCTGCCATGTCGGCCCCTCACAGCACAGGGCTTGCTGCACGGCTCCAGTTTGAGGATCCCCTTCTCGATATTGTCACTGTAAGTATAGCTTTATTTTCAAACTTTCACCACGTGACATTTTAAACATTTACCGCAGATGGCGCTGTGGAGCCCTGTTGCTGCTTATGCCCCACAGCTTGACTCTGCAGTGGGAATCGGCTCACTCGCCTCTGCCTCCGTGCTCTGCTCTCCGCCTGCGGCTGCGTCCGGATCCGACAGGCCATCCGCGTGTGTGAAGGGGACAGGAAGCTCTTCGCGGCCTCTCGCTCTTCTCCATTAGAACTGAGTCTGAAAGCCGAGATGTGAGAGAGAAAATCACCGCTCAGTTTTAAATAACCAAGATATGCAAATTCCAAGTGGCTTAAATGGCCGCTTATCTTTTGATTAAAATGAGTAATGGAAAATTAGCCAACCCATGCCTTTTCCCATATCACTCTAAATGTTAATTTTGGCATGAATTGGTTTTGTATCTATTCAATTAAACGGGATCATGTAAATGTAATGTTTGTAAGAGGTTCTAGCACACAGTAGGAGCTCAAAATATTGTGTCTGTTGTGCATACATTTGTCTGCGAAATGTTATGTGAATTTTATATTTACCCAAATTTCATGGGGAACATCGAACAGCACTTATATGCAGCACAAAAACGGTTTACTTCCGAAATATAAAACACCTTTATGTTAAATACAGTTTTCTGGGTGTGGCTCCACGCAGAAGGTCCTGGGTTCGCACCCCAGGTGGAGCTGCGGGCCATGCTCCGGGTGAGCCAGAATCCCCCCGCACCCGCAGTGCGCCAGGGGTGCCAGGCCCCAGGTGCACACTGCGAGCCTATGGGAAGGACGCCCCGCCTTCAGAGATCTAGATCTTAAAAAAACGAAGACGGCAACATCCGTAGGTCAGGGGTGGATGTGCAGGGGAGGGAATTAAAGGGGGGGAATAATAAAATAAATGAATACTGTTTTCTAAATTAAAGTCTTAAATACTATGATTTCTGCAATGAAACGGCTTCCTTGGTTACAGTTCTTGAGTTAAACTTCAGAATGAGAGCAACGGGCCACGCGGCCCGGCCCCTCCTGAGGTTTACGAGGCGTCTGTGAGAAGCGACGCCCGCGGCCATGCGGTCTGGGCACCGTCACGCTGAGCGGAGTCGGGCCCTGGCGGCGTCGCACGGGGACCTTCCGCCGCCCGCACGCTGGCCAGCTCTGCTCCGCCGTCAGCGGCTCTGCGCCCGGTCGCCCAGGCTGGCGGCGGGAGAGCCCCGTGCAACACGCCTCCCTGGCTGTGCGGCGCCGCGACGTACGACGTGCTCACGCCGGATCGGCTGCTGAGAAATAGCAGGGTGACACCGAATAGCAGGGCCAGCTGCGACTGTAACTGTCACGGCTTTCTAACGCTGCGCAAAGAAGGCGGAGGAGCATCCACCCGGGGGAGCGACGTCCACCCAGGGAGCGACGCCCACCCCGGGGAGCGACGTCCACCTGCCGGAGCATTTTCTGTGAACAAGGGGCCCGCGCGGCTCGCCAGCCCGCAGTCCCCGGGGCCTGCGCAGTGACAAGCTGTGCGCCCCGCGAGGCGGCAGCGGCGCCTGCGCGTCTGCACATTCCATCCCGCAGAATATCATAAACGCGCGTATTCAGCGAGGAGACTTCAAAGTGATCTGATCACCTATTTTAGTAAAATTTTCGGTGCCGGTTTGGCGTCGACTCTCGGAGCTCTCACCCCAGCCGGGCCCAGCTGCCCTGCTTCGTGCAGAGACCAGATTTGCTTAGAAAGTTGGAGCTCATGTCCGCACAGTGAGAAAAGACAAAGGGCATCTAGTTTCCACGCGTGGCCGGTGGACCTGACAGACATCAGGGGCCTTATGTCAGGAGCTTTAAAACGCGCTGTTACCGGAACATCACCGCCAGACTCTATGGTGAAGAGCGCGGGTTTGTGAACACGCTCACCCAGAACCACGTCTGCTGCGTCGTCACCGTGACTCAACGCCAAACACTCAAACCTTCCGGAAAGTCTGACAGCCCCATCCCATCGCCTATGTTCATCCTATGTCGCTGTCCGTCCCCAGTAAGAGAAACGGGGTGTGTGACGGGTACCAAGTGAACTAGCGCTGGCCCTTTTTCATTCTTGGCCGAAAACTGGCCCATCATGAAACACGGCCCTTTATTTCAAGTTTAGAAATGAAAGGTTGGATTTTGGTGATGGGTTTAACTTTACCGTCACTCGCTGCCGGTGCTCGAGTGGGCGTCAGCACCGTGCCTGTGGCTGAACGTGCCTCGGGTCTGTCCAGCGCGACGCCTCGGGCACGGGGGGGGGGGGGGGGGGGCGGGGCCGGCGGGACAGACGCTGCTTCCTCTCCAGGCGCACGTGCGATCACGTGTGATCGTTGCGCGTTAGCGGCGTTGCAGGCTGAGTCCAGCGTGGAGTAACTGTGCAGCAGAAGCAAGAGCCGAGAGGACAACTGTGAAGCAGGTCCCCCAGGTGGTGCGGAATCCGAGCCGTAAGGTCAATGTCAAATTTTCCATCTTCACCTTTTTAATTCCACAATCGTGCTTTTTTTCTGTTACTGAATTCAGTGAAGGAGAGTTATTATGCAACAGCACAGAAAATGAGTTAGGCAGAATTTCAATAATAATTAAATCTATCACCAGTTGAATGATTCTATAAGCATCATCCATCAACTCACTTGCAAATAAAAAACAAAAGAGAGATGAATCTACGGGGGGGGGGGGAGCAAAGGGCCCACGGATACATCATACTTACCAGGATGCATAAAGTCATCAGATGATTTTAAATACGGTCTTCACCTTATGATCTGAATAATTCATGCAGTTGGAGGTTTGTGTTCTCTTCCCCGGGTCTGAGGAGTCACGTTTCACAGTGGTTCAGTCCCTGTAAAGAAACAGCACAGGCTGAAGGAGCTCCAGGCGCATGTCCCTCCCCCCACGGGTGCGGTCAGCCCCTCCCTCCCGCGGCTGCCTTTCTCCACGTGTTCGCGGTCACGACCCCTTTCCGCACTTGCCCTTGCCCAGCTGGGGCTCCTTGTGGCCCACGAGCCCTGAGCTCTTAGATCCACTGTTGCCACATTCTCCATAAATTTAGCACAGAACAACGTTTTCCTGCCAAACGATGACTCCGTCATCCAAACCCAACGGCCTTGTGGAATTTTTAAAGAGCCCTTCTCCCCAGCACCATCAGCCTCTGTTCCAACAGTTGTCTTCCTAAGATGAGTTCGTGGTTGGTGGAGGCCGTGGCTGCTTCTCTGCGTACCCGGGCACCTGTCAGACATCGGTGGCCTGAGGAACCCCCAACCCACACCACAGGCTGGCTCTGCATGCAGACTCAGATGTCACTCACAGCGATAGTAACCAGATAAAAACACACTGGCCAGTAGGAGTGCATCCCTTATATGACGTTCCAGACGGGACCTTGCCGGCACCCTGCCCGCCTGGCAGCTGAAGGGGGATGGGGGACGGGCAGGCCGAGCAGGCGTGCTCGCTCTCTCTCCATCCGCCGTTAGTCCGTGGGAGTCGCCTGCTGCCAGCCAACCCTGGGACGTCTTCAAGCAGCGACTTCGCAGGGGCCAGTTCATAACGCACACCTGCACGTGACTCCAGGTGGTGACGTGGCCCTGGGCTGCGGACTCCGGCGTCAGGAAACCGGCCACGGCGCGATGTGCGGTGGCCGGTTTCCTGACACCGGAGTCCGCAACCCCACGCCCGGCCGGGCCCACCAGGCAGAGGGCGGGCTCATGCAAAACACAGTTGTCACGTGAATGCCTGCAGTCCCCGGATGGTTGCTACTGTGCCACTTAAAAGGGGACCCGCGTCCCGAGTCCCGTGTTGCTGGATGCGGGGAGGCCGTTCTGCCGCTCGCCCAGCTGTCCTGTTTCCCCCTGTCGCACTCGTCTGTCTCACCTGACTCCGCATCTGCTGGGCGGATGCTCACAGGTGGCCGGAAGGAGCCGCCTGGCTTCCAGGAAGCGGGCAAAGATGTTTCCCTCTGGTTTCGAACTGCCCCTCTAAATCATGGCCTCAGCTTAGGGCGGTGCCTTTCTCCCCAAAACCCTCTGTGCGTTTTCCCGCGGATAGAACGTTCTCGTTCCTTTGGCAACCACTTGTGTCGTTTTCCAGCTTGAGGCCACGTTGTTCTCTCCTGCTGAGATGACTCTGCCACAGCCCTTCATCACTGTAAGGTGAACCCCGTCCCTCCCAGGGGCCCTACTCGAGGTAACCTACAGCACCTTGGAGGCCATCCAACCCCAGCCTCGGTCCTGCTCATGTCGCCCGTCATGGACTTGAAAACTCAGGCCGAGTCACCGGCCCTCTGGGGGACCCCCCCCTCCTTGGCTGCTGTGGTCACCACCGTCAGGCACCCTCCTGGAAACGCAGACTATCCAGTGTGTCTGACGTTTGCCTCTTCCCTGGGGGCTGTCCCTGTCTGTCCTCGTCAGCAACGGTGGTGAGCAGGTGGTCTCACAGTGACACTGGGGCTGTCCCCTCTGAAGGGAAGAGAGGGTGGTGGCTCTGGGCGCAGTTGCCCCGCTATGCATCCAAAGGGCAGGGATGTTCTCTCCCACCCTCCGGCCCTGCAGTGGCTTCTCCTCATCGTCCCCTGTTCTAAGGGGACAGTTTCCCATCACCCAGCGCAGTGTGACTGCCACACCGTCTGCACCACAGCCAGCCCCACCTCCAACATAACAACCCAGACCCTGTGCCCATGACCGTCCAGGGGACTCACAGACCCGAGTGGGCCAAGTTGATGGTGTCGTCTGGTCACTGTTTCTCCTAGAATTAACCTGGCCTCCTGGATCCGTCTTCTTCCTGTTTGGAAACGGGCAGGGCTGTGACTCACAGGGCGGCTGCAGCCCTCAGCCCCCAGCCCCAGAAGGCTGTGGGGCCGTAACGCGGGGCGGGGCTGTAACGCGGGCGGGGTTGTAACACGGGGCGGGGCTGTAACACGGGGTGGGGCCGTAACGCGGGCGGGGCCGTAACACGGGGCGGGGCCGTAACGCGGGGCGGGGCTGTAACACGGGGCGGGGCCGTAACTCGGGGCGGGCCGTAACACGGGGCGTGGCCGTAACGCGGGGCGGGGCCGTAACACGGGGCGGGGCTGTAACATGGGGCAGGGCTGTAACACGGGGCGGGGCCTGTAATGCGGGGCGGGGCTGTAACCGAGGCAGCGGGGTTGTAACACGGGGCGGAGCTGTAACATGGGGCGGGGCTGTAACGCGGGCGGGGCTGTAACGTGGGGCGGGGCTGTAACGCCGGGCGGAGCTGTAACACGAGGCAGGCTGTAACCGGGGCGGGGCGGGGCGTTAACATGGGGCGGGGCTGTAACACGGGCGGGCCTGTAATGCGGGGCGGGGCTGTAACGTGGGGCGGGGCTGTATCACGGGCGGGGCAGTAACAGGAACAGGTTGGCGCCTCGGCCCTGAGCACCTGGTCCCAGGTTTGAGTACGGTGGGCACGGTGGCTGGTCCTCTGCAGCAGAGCAGACCCCTGGTCAGTTTCCCCGGGGGGTTCGCTCACACGTCATGGTTTAGGAAGCGTCTCGGCTCTGAAATCCTGTGCCCTGTTCCTCCACGAATGGCACAGGAAGCCCTGGAGCTGCTGCAGGAGAAAGTTCTGGAGTCTCAGAAGCTGCCTGGAAACATTCTCTAATTCTCACTAGCGACACTATGAAACACTCAGTTTAAAATTCTGTTTCTAGTTTGTAAATCGGGACTGCCGATGTCTGCATCCTCAGGCTGTTTACAAGATAAAACCCTGATGTTTTCTGGCTCTGCTCTGGAAATCAGTGATTTTTTTTCACAAAAATTTGAAGTCAATCAATGCCTAGGTTTATTTATATTGTCATAGTTCTAGGTTTAAATATTGATTCTTATTTCCCAATGATCTGGCAGTAATTATGAAAATAATACTTATAAGGCATTCAGTGAGGAGCCATGCAAAGTGCAGTGACACTTATGTGTCTAAGCTACAGACAGACGTATCATAAAATATCATAAATACAAGAATAAAAATGATGGCCAAGAAAATAAAACAAGATCATTAGAGCTAAAGAAATGAAGTTTTTTACCATAGGATGAGTAAAAAGTGTCACCTTTTGTTTAGTTTTTGCAAATCAAATCCAACAGCTTCACGGGCAGCTCACCAAGGGCAGCAATAAATCAACACCAGTCAAACTTCATTATCCTCTCCACTTTCCATTGATTACTCTGGTCGTGGGGCTACAGTTCTGCAGACTAGAGAGGGGTGACATTCCCCATCACCCCCCCCCCGCTGCTCCTGCCACTATGGAGTGTTCTGAGGACCGCACAGGGCTGCCCCGGGGTCACCGTCACTCCCACCTGCCTGTGTCCTAGTCCGTTCTCACGCAGGACGCCTGCGATCCAAGAAGAGCGAAGACGGAGAGGACAGGTGCCTGCCCAGGAGGACCCTGCTAATCTCTCAGGCATGAAGGGGACCTCCCGAGTCAGGCTGCCAGCTCCGGAGGTCACGGTAACTGGGCTGTGCTGCTCACCGTGGGGGGACCCTGCGGGCCATCCCGCCGCATCTCGGAAACCCAGCGATCCCCACACTTGCCATCACTCACCTTCGCCCTCCTTCACCTTCGCCCTTCTTTTGGTTGGAGGCCACCTAAAATGGGCAGCTCCCCACCCTCTCCCAACAAGGCTGCGGTGGACAGCTCAGCTTCGCCTGGCTCACAGAGGGTGATGACGCCTACCAATGGCCTCAGAACCTGCCGGCCGCTACAACAAAATGCCACACATGTAATGTCCCACAGCTCTGAGACAGGGCCTCAGCAGACTCTGCTTGTGACACCTGCTCCCTGGTCCCCCGACATGCCATCTCACTGAGTCTTCCCGTGGAGCTGCGAGAAGGCACCCCGTGCCCCGGGCCGGCATCTCAAACACACGCGATCCAGCCCTGGCCGCTTACAATGCCTGCAGCTCCGGGGGCAGCGGGGTTCCCTGATTCCATCCTTTTCCAGTTTGTCAGCTGCTGTCGAACGTTAAAATCACGTCCAGAGCCTCCTGCAGCAGCTCTCCATGGGGTTCAGGCACCTGCGTCTGCGTGTTCGTTCGAAGAGGCCTGAGGACTCCAGGTGGCCTTTTACACAACGCGCACAGAATACACACAGTAAGACGTGATGCGTGTAAAATACGCACGAGACGTGACGCGTGTAAAATACACACGAGACGTGACGTGTGTAATGAGGGGTCACACCTGACGGTCACCGACTCCTTCACCTCTGTGATCCTGAGACTCAGAGACTGGAATTATGGGGTGGAAGGAAGTGGCACAAAGGACTAGAATGTGTCAACTAGCGACCTTCAGGAGCCCCCTGTTCTCCTCCACGCCGCACGGTACCTTGCAGGCTGCGGGGTAGCTGCTTTCTGCCACCAACCTCCTCCGGGAGAGGTTTACACCCCCGTCATCAATCTCCAAGAACCACCTTAATTGACAGCTATTAAAGATGCATTATTCATGATCCACAGGGACACGTTTTATTTTACTAAATTAGGGTTCAATCGACTTGACCAATTTTGATTTAGAGCTACGAAAAGCCAGGGAAATTGACATTCCATCAAATATGAAGATGCAAAGTAAAATTGTTTAATTTTAACAAACAAAATGTATCATAACCAACATCATAATGGTGAAATTTGGTATTTGAAAAAAATCAAAATAAAAATGCACCACAATGTTTTGCAAATAGTGGTTTCTTAAGAACAAAATCAGTGCTTCTCCGGGTGATATACAAAACCCGGTCCAGCCCCGCCCCCGTCCCCGCCCCCGGACCAGAGGGAGGACCAGCAGCCCCCTGCCGTCCCCACGTGAGATCACCTGCAGGACTAGCATCCTCACTCGCTCTCTGTAGCTTGGAATGCGACCAAAGAGCAAATCACCTTAGAACATTCTGGAGCCATGACCTTCCTCTTCTGATGTCTCCTGCAGCCTGGAAGAATCCCTCGTGTCCCCTCAGCTCCTACTCAGCTAACCCGGTCAGCAAAACAAAGCCCTCGCAGAGCCCATTGTCATCGTCTGCGTAGAAATGCGTCTCGGCCATGACTTAGACACAACCCGTAACCACAGCAAAGTCCAACCCCCGAGAACCTTTCCGTCAGCCCTGCTCGAGAAATGCCGACTTCGGAAACAGAGGTTTGGTTCTTCAGTTTCGGCTTTTCACCAGGAAAGAAGGTTTTTTTATAAATATTTAATTATCATGAAAATAAACACACGCTGGTATTTCCTGTGTAACTCCCAGAGTCTCAGAATAAATCGGACACCCACGTGGTTCCCCACACCCACGTTTTCAGTATTTCTCAGTATGAGGCCCTGTCTTCAATGTCGAAATCAGGCTTTCCTAAATGGGGAAAAAGAAATTGATTGAAAGAGAGAGAACCAGTGACCACACTGAGGACCTGCTCTGTCACTGCTCTCCGCCCACACGCCCTGTCGAGCCCTCATGTAAAGAGCCTCCTCGCATGTCTCCTGTGTATCTTGACACCTGGACCAACAGCCTCCGCCCGCCCCTGCCGTCAGCACCGGCACTCACCTGCATCACGTGTGTCTCGTCACACGTGGAGCCCGGTGCAGGCACCATGCACACCAGCTTCTTCCGAGGCCACTCCAAGCCCCGCCGTGCCAACTCGCTGAGCGTCGGCGACCCTCCCCCAGTAGGCATCCCCACCCCCCCGCCCCCGCTGCCGAGTCTGGGCGGGCTTGCAGGTGCGTCCACAGCGCCGGGAGGAAGTGACGCTGGGTGACTCTGCAGCCAGATCATTTTTCAGGGATGACCTGTGTCCCCCCCCAAGACACACGTAGGAACCCCAACACCCGGGACCTCTGAATGTGGCCCACGTGGACTCAGGTCTATGGAGAGGTGACCACGTGTAAAGGAGGCTCTTAGGCTGGAACCCTCATCCCACATAGCCGAGGTCCTCATCAGAGAGGAGTCATCACTGGGGACCCGTCCACTGTGAGCTGGGGACCGAGGACAGAAAATGGTCCTGCTCTCGGTGAGTTGACAGATCACTTCTCAAATAACTAGAAGCAAAATTTATCTCTTGCAGATTCTGAGTTGGTTTCAACATGATTTCGTGAAGCCGACGGCAGATGCTCAACAACACTGGAGAATGATGAGACAGTAGGGCCCAGGTCCAGCCTCTGGCTCTGCCGGCGTCACCTGCCCATGTCCACCTGCCGTGTCCACCTGCCTGTGTCCACCGCCCATGTCCACCTGCCCACAACCCATCCTTGTCATCAGCTGTGACATGTGAGCCTCAACTTTTCATGGACTAACACCTGTGCATTTTAAGTTCAGTCTTTAAAATATTGCTCAGTATTTTAAATCCCTTCTGTGGTGATTTCCTATGCTCCAGAGCAGGCCGATAGCAATCGCCCAGGAAGGCGTGGGAAATACAGATTCTCAGACCTGCCCTCCGAGACCTGAGGTGCGGCCGCCCCAAAACCAACCTAATCTGTAAGCAATCATCGCATACGGCATTTGTTCGTTTTTGCCATTTCACAAGCTCGTGAAAATGCTAACGTGGAGAGATTCGCATCATCGGCGTGTCGCCCGGCTGCGGCGGCGAGAGCCAGCGGCGCTGGCGCGGGCGTGCACGGGGGGCCTGTTTCCTCACGTCGGAGGGCGTCGCGGCCGCCCCGCGGCTGCGTAAGGCAAGCTGCTCCTCCGATCCCCTTTCTCCCGCCCGCACCGCCTTCTTCAGCACAGGATCTCGTTCTCATGGACCCATGACGGCTGCAGCACGTCCAGACATCCCCTCTGTGATCCGGCGGGAAAAAGGCAGGAGACGGAGGGCGAGGACGGGCAGGCCGTCCGCGTTTGGCCCTTCAGACACTCACACGGCGGTTCCCGCTTCCATCCGCTTCACGTGTTGCTTCTTGACGCGAAGGGAGCTCGGAAAACTGGCGTTTTTACTGGGAACGTCATACTTTCGAACAAAAATCGATTTTCATAGTTTAGGTTAGAAGGAAGAAATGATTGTTGGACGAGCAAACCTTATTTCTTCCCAAAGGGGTGCAAGTTCTGACAAGGCCCAGGGCTAAGGCTGGACAGAAACGCGTTTGCCGGCCCCACGGTGGGAGGGACTGACCCCTGTCTGTGGCTTTGGGGAGCAAAACACGGCGTGTGCTGGCTGGATGTCGCCTCCAGGTCTTTCCGAAGCACAGAAAACGCCTTCCCCTGGACTGTTTCCTCTCCCCCTCCATCAGATGTCCCCGACGCGAGGCTCCAGGAGTTAGAACTGCCCTGTCCGGGGAGGCAGGCTGGAGGAAGTGGAGAGGTGACTGCTAACGCTGGAGGGTCACCAGCTAAAAAGCTCCTGGTAAGTAGTGTCGTTCCCCTGCTCATGTGATTAACAAACAAACAAACAAACAAACAAACCCTGAGAGGAGATTACGAAAAGCCAGCAGAATCTGTGGTGCAGAAGAACAAATCAACTTGATTATAAAAATTGTTACCTTATTGGATTTCGTTAACCAATGTCACCCTAAGAAAGTAAAATAATTAATTAGAAAATCACAATAAAAATAAAAATTGCTCCCAAGCATTTCTCATGCACCTTTAGTCATGTTAACAGTGATTCGACTCCCGTCGGGGCTGACAGGACCCAGCTGTCGTTATGAGACCGCCAGTGACAGGTGCCACGTTCTGACGGACAGCCCCCCTGTCCTCGTCACCTCACCTCGTGGCACCTCGTGGCATTATGCGTTGGTGCCCCCTTTCCATTCCTAGGGTCTTTTTTGGCAATCGGGGTGTTAAGAGGTAACTTGTGATCACAGTGCTTGTCGTGGAAAAGACCGGCTTTGCCTCCCTGTGAACATGTCACGTGATCCTTTAATCCATAAGGAGGGATGAGAGGTCTGAAAAGCTAGAAAGTCTTTCCTTAGCCGGCAAACAGAAACAAGTAAAACAATTTTTACAAAGACTTTCCTCTGCTTCTGAGGGAATGCTATGTCTCAGCGGGAAAAGCACTTGGAAACACAGCGATCATGATCAAACAGCGTCCCACAAATTTGTAAACCTGAAAAATGAGTTCAGCAGAAAAATAGGAAGGCCATGTAAAACTAGTAAGGCAATTTTCCTTCTTTTTGGCAACAGTAAATCAAATGCTAGAGATTCTCACTTGTCGCTGACGCTCCACAGAAAAGTCTCGGCAGACGAAGCACGTGGTTGGTCTGGTTATGCACAGGTTGCTGGCTACGGGGCGATGGTTTCACGTCCGTGGGAGCACCGGTCAGGCAGGCCACCCCTCCCAGGACCTCAGGGCAGGCCATGAGCACAGCTGCCGGGGGGTGGGGGTGGGGACGGGGGTGGGGAAGGGTTGGACCATGTGCAGTGGGTTTTGGCCCCTGGGCTCATTTTTGATCTCACCAAGAACAGCGGCAAACATGAACTCCTTGTTACAGTTATAAATACAATGAGCTCTGACTGACAAGAAATGCATATGTAGCTACAAACTTTGCAAGCATTTTACCCAGTCTGGGGCCTTTCTTTTCATTCTGATTTTGTTTTGTCACGGAAAGTGTTCAGTGTGAACAGAGAAAACATATCACTTTATCTGTCACAACTCTCCTCCACTGTGTTCACATGGTGCCCAGCGTCACCCACGGTGACGCTGAACCCTGAACCCCATGCCCCTGAGTTCCACCTCGAGCCCTCTGCGCCTCTCGCATTCCTAGACTTTCCAGCCAACTTTTCAAGTTCCTCGTCTCTCAAGTTTTTACCCTAGAATCCTATGTCCCGCTGCCTGCTTGACATTTTCCTGGGCTATCTGCTAACCGCCTAAATAATATGTGGCCGGCTGACTCTCTCCGACCCTTGGTCTCCTACTGTCCTAGAATTCAATAATGGCTTATTTTGTTTGTTTGTTTGTTTATTGAAAAACTACAGCTGCCCATTACAAAATTGCTTTGAAAAGTTAGAAATCCTACTTAAAGACCACTGGAATCTCGTAGTTGGTGCTCTATTTATTTTGTAAACAATGCTTACTTAAAATTCAAAGGCTGTTTTCCTTGGGTTTTGCATCTGAGGCAACAAACAGCCCCCAAGGACTCCCCAGCCACAGCCATGTGTATTACAACAGCAGGAAGTTGGAGCGCTTCACAGAAAATGACATAAAGCAGAAACAAGACAGTTGTTTACTGAAAACAGGGAGTTAACCACCTGGGCGCATTTCCAAACTTCTAGTAAAACCGAAAGCAATTCCCTGTATCACTCTTTTTAAAAATAAAAAGAGAAAGCGGGCAAAGCTTTGTTCCAATTCCCAGGTTTCTTTCACTTGTAACTCAGAAAATGCACAACAGATTTCGTATTTAGGCTTCATTAGAAAACTCTCTTTCTTTGGTCCCAAGTGCAAGCTTTTAAAAATAGTCTCGAGATTGAAGAAGTGTTAAACTTCTCTATGATACAACATTAGAGAAAAAATTTCAACGGGCCAGATACTTTTCTTAATTGCATTCGAAGTGGAGTATAATAATTTATTCACAAGTTAAGGGAATACGCTGCGACAGCAATCAAGAAAGCTGAGCTAATTAACTTCTGCAAAAAGGTCAAAATAGGAATACCTTTATCACATTTCTCGGACCTTCCTGAGATCCCAGCCTTTTTCAACAGTCAAATTATAGCACAGCAATTAAAACATGTAATTAAGCCGTAATTCCTTCTCCGTGGACAGAACATGCTAGTCACTCCATTTTATCTATGCGGTTTCCTTTAAAGCCATCATTTTAAGCCAAAGCCAGTTCAGAGAAAGAATTGCTTCAGGGAGCTGATTTTCTCATAGAAAGGGGTTTTTGAAATCTCACGCCAGCGACATTACTGCTGGCTCAGTTTCTGAACGGCAAAGCGCTGGCCCACATACTTCCGAGGGCTCAGCACAGAAACTGGAGCAACGTTAGAAAACATTGAAACAGCCAGATTTTCTAAGTGATGCAAACCACTACTCATAAAGAAAAGTCGATAATTGGACTACATTAAAATTAAAAACTTCTACCTATCAAAAAAAAATACTACAAAGAGAATGGGGGGGGGGGAAGAGCCAGAATTGGAGAAGAGACTTGCAATCTACCCAACAAATGACTTACACCCCGAATTTACGAGTGACCCCACAGAATAAGGACAGAAAGGACAGGTGGGCCAGTCAAGAACAAGCACAAGCCTCTGAGACGCACTTGCGGAGGGTGCTGGGGACAGTGGCGGCACAGCCACCCGCCTCGAAGCGCGACTCCGGGTAGACGGAATCACGCGCGGACCCGCAGAACGGCGGCGCGTGCGCAGCTGACAGTTCCTGCGCCGTCTAGAGCGGGAGGTCACTTCTGACCGTCTCCCTTCATCCGAACAGGTTCACAGGCAGTCAGCCCCATTTTTGACCTTGTCCTGTTGGACCCATAATATTCTTCAGTTAGAGAGCTGAGCGCGGAAATGCGAAATGAAATTCACTCTCCCAGGCAAAACCAGCCCCTTAGGAACGGGCTACGGGAGCCTCCGGAACCCAGGGCTGGGACCCCCGAACCCGGGGCTGCGCCGGACGGCGGCTGCCCCGTCTCCCTTCAAGCTGCTGCGTGTCCCAGGCAGAACGACTCTCCCCCCTGCTGGGCTGGCGGCGCGGTCCCCAAACCCCGCCCTCTGACAGCTCTCCCGGCCCCTCCCGGGAGAGTCTGGGCGTCCCCAGAGGCGCAGGCCCTGCCCTGCCTGAAGGTGCCTCCGCTTCCCACAGCGCGACACCCGGCGGGACACCGTGCAGCCAGCAGGCCACGGACCACCCAACGCGTGGGCGCCCTGGGGTGCAGCCGCCACTGACCGGAGCGCGAGCGCAGCAGAGGTGCGCGGCCGCCCGCGAGTCACGGGGTGCGGCTTGGCGCAGCAGAAGGGACACGCGCCCCCGCGCCGAAGTGCCGCCCCCCGCCTGCCTTCCCCTCCCCATCCCAGCCGCAGCGCGGTTGTGGGGGGCGGGGGGAGGCTGCTGGGAACCCACAGCAGGACGTCTGCACATCCGCGGTGGACGGACTGGTGTCCGCGTCGCTGGCCCGCACGGTTTTCAGATCGCTCTCTTGGCAGCCGGTCCAGACTGTCACTTAGCACCCGCATCTGCCATCCCAGAAACGGAGGCTCCGGTCACCCCCACTCACCATCAGGGCGAACGATGCTGCAGTCGACATCCGGATTGCTTTTCCTGACGAACCGGGCGACAGTGCAGGAAACACAGCATATAAATTTGAGCCATTCGTGACTGAAAACGCTCAGCGAGTCGGGAGGGGACACACCGCCCCCCCCATGAAGGGCACCCCCTGAAAGAGAAATGAAGAAATAGGCATCCTGCTTAACGGCCGAAGACTCCATATTCCCTCCCGATTACTGCAGCGAGGCAAGAAAAGGAAATGAAAGGTCCACAGATTTCAAAGGCATAAAGAAAGCCATCTCTACCTGGACACGATTGACCGTCTGCACAGAGAGTCCAGGGAACCTAAGAAGAAGGTAGAAAAAAGGGAAAATATCTCGGAATTAAGTTCAGCAAGCTTGCAGAATACTAAATCAACATGTAAAAAAATTGCATTTTGACACTAAAACACAGTGCCATTTATAATCACTCCAAAGTAAATAAATTCTTAGATAAAAGCAGAGCATGTCGAAAATTACAAAAACCGATGAAAAAACCAAACAGTAAATAAATAAATGGTGAGATGCCTTGTGCTTAGGTTGGAAGAATCAACACATTAAGATGACAATTCTGCCCAGTAGATCTACAGGTTAATGAAATCACGATCAAAATCCCTAAAAGGTATTTTTTAGAAGTAGATAAGCTTAATCTGAAATTGGTGAACTTTCTAGGCTCCAGGTCCCTCACGGTTACCATGGAGACACGTGCTCAGCCTCACACAGCCTCACACTTGGAGATGACAC
Organism: Eonycteris spelaea; assembly: GCA_003508835.1. Classification (NCBI taxonomy): domain Eukaryota; kingdom Metazoa; phylum Chordata; class Mammalia; order Chiroptera; family Pteropodidae; genus Eonycteris; species Eonycteris spelaea. Next base: position 618,785 of record PUFA01000002.1, on the reverse strand, counting down.
TTGTGTTCCTGGAGGTGGCACGCTTGTCCTTTTTCGGCAAGGAACACCGTGAGGCAGAAGGAGACTCGGAAAATCTACTGTGGTCAATCGAATATACATAAGTAGACTTTTTAAATATATCAAAGAAATATTTGTCAACGAAATATCAATTATCCAAAACTTTTTTTTTTTTTTTGGTAGAGAAATGCAGCACTTTAATTTAACATTTCACAATGATTTGGCTTAGATATCTTTAAAAAATCAGCTTCCTTCTAATTAAACAGATAATGCCAGCTTTCATACAAGATACATTCTTAATGAGCAGACTAATTTAAAATTTCACTCTGCCCATGGGTCTATGTTTCTTGTACCTGTCTCTCAGAGATGGCTTGTCTTTTTTAATGTACAATTTATTTTCCACAAAATTTAATATTAAACACTGCTTTGGCTGGCAGCAATATTTAAAATGAATTTATATTGATTACTTTGCTTCTCTGATAAGCAAACCTCATTCAGTTCCAGAATAATAAGAATACATTTTCCGTCTTAAAATTACTTTATTTATTTTTATCTTTGGTGTTCCTGGGGGGTCACGAGAAAGCCTCTTCCTGCTCTGAGACCATCCCAGCCACATACGGCAGTAAACACCTGGCAAAAGTGTGTCGATCGGATTGTCTTTGTTCTCCCAGCTGTTCTGAGTCGATGCCGCAGGGGGAGGATTAAGTGGACACGCGCCGGTCCCCCTGCACCGGGGATGGACCACCCATCGCTGCCCGGGACCAACGGGACAGATGCATGTCAGCCAGAACCACCCCGCAGGCTTCCTGGGCAGCGGAGACCAAGCTGGGCTCCCCAACCTGGGCGCCTCGGGCACGGCCAGAGAGCTCAGGCGGGGACACTGGGGACAGTGTGGCCGCTCCCTGAGGTGTGACCAGGCACGACTGCGTGGTCAGCAGGATGGTGGAGGGAGGGCTGGGGAGGGAGCCAGGCAGAGCCACCACGCAAACCAGCGCGATGCTGGCCGGGCCTTCGTGGGACTCGCCGAGGGTCGGCCTGCCCCCGTCAGCAGTGGTCACAGCCGCGCCCTCTGACGGGCAGGGACAGCGCCCGTCTCCCTCTTTAAGGCTGTTCTTCAAGGTGACCCAAGGTCGCCTGTCTAATTGTTACTCACTCTTACACGGATAGAGATCACTCTGTAAGAAGAGCCGCTGGACTCATTAGAGTAGGATGTAGAAAAAGAATTTCTAAGAGGAGCCTTTACGGAAGCCTTGAACTTCAGACAGTGGGGGGAATTGGGGGGCTGGGGGACGGGCTGCGGAAAACCTGAGCCGGTCTCCAGGGCTGGTAAATAGAGCAGCAAAAATGATAACTTGAATTTGCTTATAAAATGTATATGATTGTGTATGTGCATACATATAAAACACATATAATATATGTAATATATAGCATAGGTAATCACATAGTATAGGACGGTATTACGTACATAAAATTGCATGTGTGTGCGTGTGTGTGTGTTTAGGATTATCCTTTACAGATGCGAAGTTTGGGGCAAAGCAATGTCACACTTTAGAGAACATGAAACCCCACAGTGTCCAGCGAGCAGAGCCAGAGGCGGGAGCAGACAGGGGCCCAGAGCAGCAGGATGCCAGAAACCGCCAGGTCACAGCCACCGGCCTGGCCGCGGGCGCACAGTTTGTAAAAACTCGTTTTTAATTGGCCGGGCAACCTGCCACATGCATTGGGTCAGATATGACTTAAAGTTTACAGGCTGAAACAAAACAGACGGATTTTACCATCTCTAAAAGAAAGGAAGAAGAAAAAGACAAAGCCAGGAAAAGAGAAGGAGGACGATGGGGGAAGAGGGTAGAGGGAGGAGGAACGGGCAAAGCCTGCCTGCCTCTCGCCGACCCATCCCGGGCGCTGTGCTGTGCGCTGCTGCTGTGCTGCTGTGCTGTGCTGGAGCAGAGCTTTTGAAGGAGAAAGGCGGTCACAGTGCAGCGGAGTGTGCTCCTGGACGGCAGGCCTCGCAGACCCCCAGTCCCCCCCACCACCACCCCGAAACACCAGCAGAAGCCAGAAAGGCCTCTGGTCAAAGGTCAGAGGGCACCCGGCCTCGGCCTGGCCTCTGGCTCTGGGGTTTTGTCAGACCTCAGAGCAGAAGGAAGCCCGTCGTCACCGACAAAGGCAGGGAGCTGAACTCAGTGGGTTTAAGAGCAGTAAATGATTCAATGCCGTGTTTCCTTCACCCTGGAATTTGCAGGCTGGAGTCGCGTCTCGCTGCGTCCTTTCCATAACGCGGTCTGCGTCTGTCCAGACCCAGGACACCCCAAAGTGTTCACTTTGCAGCGCGAGTCCCCTTTACCTGCCTCCAACGAATCAGTCTGGCTTTCCGGGTGGGACCGTATGGGGTGGCCAAGACACTAAGGTGTGACTCAAGGTGGCAAGAACAAAATAGGCCGAATCGAAGACGCCTGATGTCACTCAGAATGAGCTCGCTCACACCGATCACGCCTGAGCACAGGATGTCCCCGCCGAGGCCGTCCCCCCCTGCCTGCCCCTCCGCCCCGAGCAGCCAGGGCCACGCCACGTCACGCCTGTGGTCAGACCCTGCTGTGGAATCCCACCATAGTCACGGTCACCAAGGATTAAGCATCCTCTAAGCTGGCCCACAAAGCGGTGTCACCCAGCTGGACGGAACGTGAGTCACGCACGGCGTTTAAAATTAACCAGCACACACAGTAAAAGCAGGAATCAGGCCAAACAATCTTAATAATACTTTTATTTAAGTCAGTATGTCCAGAATACAGTCATTTCATCCTGTATTCAATCTGAAAAACATTATGAGCTATTTTACATTATATTCTGTACTAAATCTTCTAAATTCTGTGTGCGTTTTACACCTATGAGAAAAAAATAAAAGCAGCATCTTCTCCTCTGCAGGCAAATTGTTTTTTAATTATGCATCACAGTGCGGAAGGAAGTCACGGGGTCACGTGTCTCGAAATAAAAGGCACATCAACCGCTCCGTTCGATTAAAATGCCACAGAGGCCCGTGTGTGCTTTCATGACCAGAGCGACCGCTCTCCTCACCTTACCTGCCTCTTTGAATAACAGAGCTAAGAAAAGGGCAAAAAATGCCTAATTGTGTGTGGCAGGGCACGTGCATGAATCCAATCAAAATGTATGACGATGAAATAAAAATCAGACATCATTATCTTCGAAAAAAAGGTTATTCCACTTAAAAGAACAATATTAAATTAAAGATGGAAAGGAAGAGGAGAGACAAAAAAAAACTTTAACTTTTAAATACAAGGGAGGTAAGTAGATCTCCGGTACCAACGGCTCTAGCTCTGGGCATCTGTTCGCATCTCTATGTCTAGGTGTTGACGCACAGGCAGCTCAAGATAGAGCCAAATCCAGACAGACAGCTAGATGACAGCTAGACAGACAGATGACAGAACACAACTGTAGGTCCAAGTAGATATCTAGCTATGGATAGATCTAGATCTAGGTCGATATTTAGGTGATGAGAGAGAGAGAGAAGGAGGGAGAAAAAAGAAAAAAATCAAACAACTAGATAGGACTAGATATAGGTAGATGTGTCAGCTAGATAGCTAATGGGTAGGTGATAGAGATAGAGATAGATGATAGATGAGATAGATAGACAGACAGATAAATGAGTAACAGCAAACCCCATGAAAAAGACGTCAGGACAAAATGCTTCCATTCCACTGTGGGGCGACACTCTGCCTCCAGCAAGCAGTGACGAGGGGCGGAGAAGGCCCTCCAGCCTGAGAAAGCGCGGCGGGGCGGAGCCGTCCCACGGGTCCCCTTGCGGGTCGTGGCGTGAGGACCGCACGTGCGTTTACGAACCTGGGAAAGTGCCCCTTTAAGCGGGTGGGAGCTACAAAGGGTCAGGTGCGTGGGCCGAGTCAGCCGGCGAGGCGGGGGAAGAGGTGTGAGAACAAAGCCCGGGTTCGCCTGACCTGGGAAGGCTCCTGACAGACACGTCGCCCTGCGGACCAGCAGGCGTGCGAGGCCGTCTGCGTCGTCTGGGGCCTTTGTGAACGCCGCACGACCGGAATGTGTTTCATCTGCAAATAAAACACTCTGATGTCGCTGAAGTTGGAGACGTGGTTTTCCAAAACTGCGGATAAGGTGAGCACGTGCTGCAGTTCCCAGCGGAACAACCCGCAGTTTGCTGGAGCCACAGTAGTTTCGCTGCACACGGCGGCCACGTAACATCGCTCGCCTGGCATGGAAGCGCCCAGGCGAGCTGCGGGCTCGGGGGTGCCGGGCAGCCCCCCGCGCGCAGAGGGGTTCAGCACATCGCAGACCGTGCCGCCTCGGCACTTCCGTCCGCCCGCGCGGGGACCTCAGCGCGCCCGCGACACCCCCGAACTCCCGGAGCGGGCCGCTCGGCCCCCGCTGAGAACCGCCGAGGCGCCCCGCGAGCCGCCTTGTGGGATTCGCCCGTGCCGACGGGACCCTCTCTCTCGTCTCAGCCTCCGTGCCCGCCACAGAAGGCCCAGCAGACAGGCCATTCTGCCCAATTCCTACAAATTCGGTCCATCCTGGCGCTTTTGAAGTCACACGCGGTCCAGGATGTCGGGCCTGGCCCTTCGGGGCCAAAGTCCCTCTCGATGTCTGCGCTGGGCGCGTTTGGGCCTCACGCCGACCCTGGCCTTCGGCAGGCACGTCCGCCTGTGTCAGCCTCTTCGGCAGCGCCGGCGCCTCGAGGACGGAGACGGGCGTGTTCCCTGCCACGCGCACAGCCCTCGCGTGTGACGACGTGGAGGGGCGTCACCGCCCATCCCAGGTCCTCCCACGGAACACGCGCCTCGCCAGGCTCCCGTGTCCACGGGTCTGGAAAGAGGAAGAACAGCGGCGCGTGGAGCCACGCCGCACGGGGACCGCCGCATGCTCAGCTGCTAACGGCACAGCGCGGTCAGGTCCCGACGCCTCGCCGTGATCTATGCGCTCAATTACAGGCCTAGAAAAATTCATTAAGACGTTGCATAAATTGTCTTTACTCCTTACCTCTGGGTTATTTACTCATGCAAACGGTATTTATGGAAGAAAACAGAGGCCCTGTATCACGTTTTCAAACTGCCATCCAAGTCAACGTTCAGAGGGCGTTATGTTTTCTCCCGTTCAGCAGTCTCGAGGCTGAAATCTTCCGGGCGGTGTTCTGAAAACCCAGCGCGTTTCCTATTTTGTGGTCTGGAGAGAGAATTCCTTTAGGAACCCTTAGTCTTTACCCCCAGTGCCTTCAACTGATTGGCTGAGGCCCACCCATATTACAGAGAGTAATCCGCTTTACTCAAAGTCAATTGAATCCAATGTTAGTTACCTTCGAGAAAAAAAAATCTTCACGGCGACATCTTGACTAGTGTTTGAAGAAACCACTGGGCCCTCCAGCCAGTGAAATGACACATGCAGTAGCCATCGCACTTGGGTCTGCCCTCATCTAAAGCGAATCTCCTCGGGTTGTCCCTTCCTGTGGAAATGCAGAATTCTGTTGGTCAAGGCCACGTGGACCCTTACGGGAAGCGTGTAATGTAGTCAAACCTCATACTTGAGAAGTGAAACGTGTTTCAGATAATTTTGTAGCAAGGTCGAGTTCTTACCCTAATTGGACTCATGGGTCCACATTAGAGTGGACACACTTATTACATGACCATTCCCATGAGAGACAGAAAGACCCAGAAACGGAGGTCAAGTCACATATGCAGAGAACACAAGAACGAGATGGGGTCTGGCTCTGGTCCTGGGGTTAATTCAGGAGATGACCTGGCCTCCCGAAAGGTTTCGAAGCTCACTTTGTGCATGGTTGAATCACGTGGTTTGTCCACACCGCTGATTCCCAAGCACAGAAGATAGCTCGCTTTCTTCTCTTTCCAGACTCCCGAGAATATTCAGGGCAATCCTAACAACTTCAAAGATTCTGGAAGGCGATGGAAAGGGTAAACGATGAGAGGGTAAGCCCTTTTGGAAATTAATGTCCAAAATGTTGACTGACATCGTAGGCATGAGAAGGGAATCGGGTCCTTATTACAAAACAGCTTATTTTACGGTTCTTTGTCCCGTGCGAAGGAATTAGATTCTGACTTAGCTTCATATCAGTGAAATACATTAAAAAAAAAAAAAAGGCTCCTTACTTAACCATGTTTAGAAACGAGTAGGATTTAGTTCCTTTGAAATTATATATTTGAATTTTTAAAATTTATGTATCTTTATTTGCACATTTTAGTAGATTGCTTTTCCAGTTATATTTCGTGGGTTTGTTGTCTCATGGTGGGGAAAGGATTAGAGTTATCAGTCCTAACAGGAAAAGGACCCATTTGCATTGCGTTTGAAGGGATGGCGAGAGTTGCTATTTCCAGTTCGTTCTATTAAAATAAATTGTCGTTTATCATCTGAGATGTCAGATTCACATTCACAGTTCGTGCTATTGACGACGCTTTGGGCGCTTGGTCTGGGAGTGATTCGGTGCACGGAGAAGGATGCTCGTCACTGATGTGGTGGTTGCTTCTCCCTCAAAAACGTGTTTTCAAAAAACTGACATCTAATTTTTTCTTTCTGAAAATAAGCAGACTTTTTAAAAGGAAGAAAACAATAGCAGGATATTTGTTGCTATAAACATTCCTGCCTTCAAGTCATCGGAACGATAGTCTGTTCTGAAAAGATTAATAAATCATTTGACCAAAGGTGTTGAAAATACCTCAAACGTGGTATTTCAACAACAACGAAACAGCCATTTTGAAATATTTATTTATATAATGTTACATGAAATTTCATATCGAAAATTTAAATAGAAAAGACATGAGTCATTCTGAGTCTGTGATTTCTAATAGCAAGCACCATCCCTCTGTTTTTCTCATGCTTAAAAAAACCCAAAAAGCCTTCATCACCGTGTGATAGGTCTTTTATTATTTAAGGTCAAAGTCGCTTAAGGCTCTGTGGTTAAAGGGCTGCAAAGGGGCCTCTCATAATCCCAGCTGATGGTCACGCTGTCAAGAGCGTCCACCTCGCCCCTGACCTTCGCTGGAGAAAGCTCCACCTGCTCAGGACCTCGTCAGGGCTCCATGGCTCCCGGGGTCAGGGACGAGAGGGACAGAGAAGCTCGCCCATCAGTCACCAGCCCCCTGTGAACTTCATCGTGGCCACTCGCATTTGTCCGCTAAGGTAGGCCACACGGCTGAGCCGGCCATCAGGGAAGGGGCTCGTGAGTGCATCTGAGAACAGAGCAGAAGCCGACGCAGTGCAGCTGAACCCGACCGGCCCACCCTCGCCCTGCGGGGAGGGGGGGAGGTTGGGGGGCGGCCAGCTGCCGGCTGCAGAGGCCTGGGTGGCGCCGAGCTCTGCATGACTGCCGACGACCGCTAGATCGTGGGAACTGCGCTGGTCCTCATCGCTCTTCGAACACGGGCCCCACGACGACCTTGCGGTGAGCGGTAAGCAGCCGTCAGGGCGAGGCGGAAAACACGGGGCAACGCAGCGCCCGCGGCGGCCGGGTCCTGCCTGGAAAGCTGCTTCCGCTTTGCGGTGCCGATCATGGCACCGAAACAGGCAGAATAATGGGCACTTCTGAGACGCCGAAAGGCATCCCGCAGGACGGTGCTTCCCGAGTGTCGAGGACGCGTGGCTCCGCGCACAGCGCGTTCTCGGTACCGCTGCGGACGAGCCTCCGGAAGTGCGGCCACCGCGTGTGGCCACGGAGCGGCGTGCGCGGCCTTCGGGGCGGCGTGCGTGGCCACGGGGCGGCGTGCGCGGCCTTCGGAGCGCGTGGGCCACGGCGGCGTGGGCCACGGGGCGGCGTGTGGCCACGGGGCGAGCGCGGGCTCCCGGGGGCGCCGTGCGCAGCGCGCTGTTTCTGGGACTCAAATTTTTTAAAACCATAAAAAGAAGCCAACGGATAGACCGTCACCGTACACGCGTCTGGGCCTTCCTGTCTGTCATGCTGCCACAGGGAGAGGCTTTGCTTTTTGTTTGTTTGTTTGTTGATTTGTTTTTCTTTCTTTCTCTTTTTCCTTTCTTTTTTTTAAGAAGTAGGCTTTATTTCCTTGCTTCGCAAACAGCTGGCTGTGCCGGCTGCTTGTCAGTGATGAGTCGGACACCTCCCCCCTCCTCGTCCGACGCCTCGGACACCTCCTTTGCGTCAGCCTTGGCTGGGGCTGGGGTGGTGGCAGGAGCAGCAGCCACGAATGCGGTCGGATGAGCCGAGGGGCCTTGCCCTGTACCGCAAGCGGGACGACAGGCATAAAGGTTTCCTAGACCGAGAGTGTCTGCCCAGATAGTAGGGAGGTGGGGCTTTGTCGTCGCCGCTTCCGAGGCAGGCTGGCACTCACCACGGCAGCAAAGAGCCCCAGGTCGCCCCGAAGCGCAAAGGTGAGAAGCTCGCTGTCAGGGAGTTTCCGCACGCTAGTGGCACCCACGTTTCGGAGCCTGGGGGTAACGCCGCCGTGAACCAGCCCGGCTTTTTAAGATAGTCGATATTTGATCCGTGGCTGGAGACCAAGCAATCACCATAGGAACCGGGAAAATGAGAATTAATGCACATGGACGGGGAGCTTGGCCACATCCCTGACCAAGCCCCCGGCGAGCTCGGGGACCCCGTGGAAGGGGAACGGGGAGGAATCAAAGGTCGCGACTGCGTAAGGCCCTGGGTGTCCCCGGGCTTGTGGGCCTCTCCCGAGCACGCCCAAACGCTCTCAGACAGTCGGGCGTGTCCGGGAGGGCTCCCCAGGAGAAGCCCCCCCCTATTCGCCACCCCGCGTGTCCTAAGCCCGTCAAGACACCTGCTGTGTGTCTCGACTCCCCACGTCCAGAAAAAAGCTAAGTTGGCCTTCCAAAGCGAGGTGATTTTGTAATTACAGTTTCTAAAGTCATTCTTTCTAATATGTTCTCATTAAAAAGTTCACAGCTAAAAATTAGTTCTTCTTCCCTGTGGTAGATTTGTTTGTTTGTTTGTTTAATGTCATTTTCAATTACTTCAAGGTTTGTTTTTTAAAAGCATTTCTCATTAAATTAAGGGACAGATCCTTTATCTACTTCCAGTTAAATAAGCAAACCACAAAGGTTTTTTTTCCAGCGAGGTTTTGAGGTTTGAGGATACAAATCATGAAATATGCATGGGAAAGAGGTTTCAAAGCCTTGCCCCATCCGTATGCTGAAATCCCACGCTGAAAATTTTAACTGTCTAAATCAGATACAAAGTAATTCAGAGAAAAAAAAAATAGGACTTTGCAAACCACAGAGCTCCTCCTCAGGGAGCCTTCTGAGGCCCATAAATCCATCCTGAAAGTCAGCCACTGGGCGGGAGATGCGAAATATTCCTGTTACCAAATGTGAAAAACATACAGCCGGCTTCAAGTCAGAGGGGGAAGAAAAAGAACTTATTACTTTGAAATGCTTTTTGGTTCGGTTATAATTCAAAACCAGCCGCGGTAGTTACCCTTACTCTTTCGCTAGTGTAGCTCATAGCTCAATTCTTAAAATCCTCGGGTTCTGCACAGAAGTCATGAAAACAGCCATCGGTCACTGCAAACGTGCACCGATTCACATCTCCCTGGATGATGTCGGCCTCGCTTTAAGACAAAACTCTACAGCAGATTACTAACTTTCGTAGTTTGAAAATAGAAAAGTTCTCCTGATCTAGGTAGAGCTCACACTCCATTTCGGCGCCGTCAGGCATAGCATTTTCTTGGGTCGCTCTGTTCGCAGGCACCCTCGCCCTCAAGGAGCTTAAAAACGACACACACTGGGCTCCACGGTGACCAACCGAATCAGTCGGGTGAGGGGAGAAGACGGGGAGCCACGGCTGGGGGAGCCCCAGATCCGGCCGTCCATTGGCCAGCAGGGGCAGTAGCCCTATCCCACCGGTCTCCACGGCGTCCCCGCCAGGCCACTGGGAGGCCCCCCTGTGCCCGAGACAGCAGCGGGGTCCTGCGGCTCTGCTCGGTGGCCCTCCCGCACGGCGGCGTCGCCCGCCGCCGGCTCCTGTCACCCGCCGGCTCCGACTCAGCTCACTCAGCTTCTGGCGACGCGACCGAACGCAAAGCTGTTCTTGCTGGCGGCCGCCGAGGCGCCCCCAGCCACACTGGCCTCTCTGCCGCGCCGCCTCGCTGACATCACAACACTCCGGACTCACCTGTCCATCACAGGCGTCGCACGTGGAGCGGCCGCGCGTTCGCCGGAGCGAGTTCACGTGAGCGGACTTGCCGGAGGCTCATCGCGGTCACCGTGCCCAGTCGGCCTCGACGCCAGCCCCGCCCGGGCCACTGACTCCCTCAGTGACAAGACGATGCAAGTCGCGTTCCTCCAGCACATGACAGATCGCCGGGTGTTTGAAGAAAGCTACTGTGACCCCATTTCTATACTAAAAAGTCAAAGTCCTTCAATGAGCCCTTATTTGATAGAATTCCAAGTTTTCTCATTATTCTGGTTGTGCTCTGTGTGCGGCCCAGTTCACCAGGGTCGCTGGAATGGGACGTGTGACAGGGGCTGGCTTCCTGCAGTGACCGGGGCTCGGGTCGGGGCTCCGGGCAACGGTGCTCACCTTGGCTGGTGGAGCCGAGCGTTCGGGGTTGGACTTCGGGGCTGGGCTCGGTCAGCCATGTGTCAGTCCTCCAAGAGTCCGTGCCCGCTGACAGGTGACACGGTGCCTCAGCTCCCGCCTCCGGGTACCTGAGCAGACGTGAGGGACAGAGGTGCCACCAACCTCAGCGTGAGTGGGAGACGACCCCTCCTGGGTGTGGCGTGTGACGTTGGAACTACGCCACGGCGGCCGGCCGGCCTCCCCGGGCGGGAGCACCCCGACCCCACAGAGCGGTGCAGCGGGCGGGAGGCCCCAGGAAGTGACTGCGCCCTGGTCCCCGGGGCAGACCGGGGCCAGGCGATGCGTGCCGCAGGCAGCAGGCCCCAGCGTGCGCCTTTGTGAAGCGTGCCGGGTGCGTTCGCTTCTGCGGAGCGGAGCGACCGGAGTGCGCGTCTCCAGGCAGCGACGGGAGGTCGTCTGGCGACGTAGCTCCAGCCCGCTGCGCAGCCAGCGTCCCGTCTTATCCGCTGATGACTCCGGCCGACGCTGACCCGCGTGACACACTGAGTTACAGCCTTTCCTGTCATTTCTGCTGTCTCACGCTGAGCAGTGGCCAGCAGCAGGATAAAACGCGAAGCCCCCCAGCTTCTCACGGCCGGTTCCACCGGCTCCCGCTGCGGGGTCCCGCGGGACGGGCGTGGGAATCCCTCCCAAGCATCGTTCACACACAACACCTGCGAATCCTTAATTTTGCTTCAATTCCATCTAAGAAAGAGGTGTTTCTCAAAGACCTATTTTTAACAAATAAAGAGGAGAAAAGTTTTATTCCTCAATGTGCAGAAAGCAAAACCTGACAGTCCTGGTCTCCTCTGCACACGCCCGAGTCCTTCACAGCGGAGACGCGTCTGAATGTCAGTGTCATGGGGCACGAGGCCAGCGTGCTGCCCCCTGGAGCAGGGTCCGTTTCCCGCTCCAAACTCCCCCCCCACACACACACACACACGCGGGCCGGAGCGCGGGGGCTGGAGCCTGCGCCTAACTCAAGCGGACTGCTGGATCACAGAAAGTCTGGATCCCGCAGAGAAGTCCCCTCCCCAGTCCAGCCTGGCCGGGAAGTGTGGAGCAAGGGCGCCACCTACTGGCCGGATCAGGGTCGCCCTGCTGTTTCCAGGGCTCAGTGCTGAGCTCCCGCTCGGTGGGGCCCTGACCCCGCCAGGACGCCTGATGGCACCAGAGCACCAGCCTTACCCGGCGCTCTCCAGCGACGATGCTTAAATTGCGCTCCTGGTTTTACGCCACCGCTTACTGTTTAATGCCCACACTGAAGCGGTGAGGAACTGCACGCCTGGGGACGTCCTGTCGCCTCGGAGACGGAAGAGCTGGGGGCGGAGGGGGATGCTCCCCCCACCCTGCTCCGTGGCCACTTCCACTACATACTGACCTTCGCGTCCAAAGAGCAGGTCGCTGACAGTGACCTCCTGCCGCCGGGAGGTCTCATCACAGGGTGTGTGCAGGCGCTTCGTCTCACGAGACACAGGTGGGACGCGCCGATCCCGCAGCATGGGCCACCGCGCCCGGCGCCACCTCGCCCTGCAGCCCGCGCCCCGCTTGGCCACAGCGGCCGCGGACGGACGTGCCTCGTCCCCTGGCGTCGCTGCGTGAGGGAGGGTGGGCGCCCGCCTGCGGGCAGGGGACCCCCCCACTCCTGAGCCCCCAGCAGCTCGTCCCTCCCCCGCGGGCAGCAGCAGCCTCCCCCGGCAGGAGGCCGTGAGGCGGGGCGCCCGGCCCTGGGGCCCGTCACATGTGACGAGCGCGCCCCCAGCGGCTGGCGGACCCGACGGAGACGCCTGCTTCCCACAGACGTCTCTATAACAGGTCCCCGCTCCCGGCCAGAAACCGCGAGTGTGTGCGTGTGTGTGCAGGCGTGTGCATACAGACACACCTTTCGTGTGTGCATGTGTGTGTCTGGACATGTGTTGTGTGCATGAGTGTGTTGTGTTGTGCAGGCATGTAAACGTGTGTTGTGTGTCGATGTCATGTGTGTGCACATGTCTCGCTTTGTGTGTGCAGACATGTGAACATGTGTGTCACATGTCATGTGTGCATGTGTGCGCAGGCATGTAGGCATGTTTGTTGTGTGTGGGTGTCATGTGTGCATGTGTGCGCGCGTGTGTTGTGCTTTGTGTGTGCGGGCATGTAAACGTGTGTTGTGTGCTGGTTCATGTATGCATGTGTTGGGCATGTGTTGTGCTTTGTGTGCGCAGTCATGCAATCGTGTGTGTCACGTGTCATGTGTGCATGTGTGCGCAGGCATGTGAACATGTGTGTTGTGTGGGTATCATGTGTGCATGTGTGTGCTTATGTGTCTCGCTGTGCGTGCGGGCATGTAAACATGTGTCGTGTCTCATGTGTGCATGTGTGTGCAGGCATGTGAACATGTGTGTTGTGTGTTGGTGTCGTGTGTGCGGGCATGTGAACATGTGTGTCGCGTGACATGTGTGCATATGTGTGCGGGCATGTGAGCGTGTGCATTGTGTGTGGGTGTCATGTGTGCGGGCATGTGAGCATGTGTGTCACGCGACATGTGTGCATGTGTGTGCAGGCATGTGAGCGTGTGTGTTTCATGTGGGGATCATGTATGCGTGTGTGCTCGTGTTGTATTGCTTTGTGTGTCAGGCATGTGTGTCGCGTGTCATGTGTGCATGTGTGTGCAGGCATGTGAGTGTGTGTTGTGTGCATGTCGTGTGTGCAGGCATGTGAGCATGTGTTGCAGTCATGTGTGCATATGTGTGCATGTGAGCATGTGTGTTGTCATGTGTGCGCGTGTGTTGTGTGCGTGCATGTGTGCAGGCGTGTGCGTATGCAGGTCAGTTAAGCACGTGTGTGGTGTGCGTAACGCAACTATTTACGTAGCTGTGTCGCACACGTAGCAGTACTATTACAGGTGTTGTCACTTTATCTATTTCTTTCTTCCATTAAAAGATGTAAATTGTAAACAAGCCGGGGATGACGTGGGAAGGGAGCCCGGGCTCCAGCCGGTAGGGCCGGCGTCTCCCTCAGCAGGGCCATCTGTCCATTCCACGGCGAGTCCCCATTCGCTCTTATAGAGTAGAAATAATTACGCTTATTCCCTCAAACCCACAGCGTGTTGTGAGGATTGAATCAGACAGCACCTGTTGCAGCAGGATCTAAATGGTGAAATAAACCGCGAACACAGCCATCGTTATGACCACGAGATCGAACACCGTCTTCATGCTTCTCGCCCGCTGAGCGGCCGGCCCGGTGCCCTCTCGTCTGTGGACCAGGCTCAGCTTTGCCACGGGTGCTCACAGGGTGCGTCGTCTCTGCCCAGGCTGCTCCCAGCTCCTCTGTGCCTCAAACCTGCAAACCCACCGATGCCAAGGCACCCTGGCCACTGCTGTTCTCCCAGCCAGGGAGTGCCGGACCCCCCGTCCCGGGCATCTCCCCATCTTGGGCATCTCCCTGTCCTGGGCACCCCACCCCATCCTGGGCGTCTCACCTATGCTGGGAGCCCCCCCTGTGCTGGACTTGGGGTGCAAAATGTGCCCGGTTTCTGCCTGGGAGTTCACATCAAGTCAACAAAGAAGCAAACTCATAGACAATCAGCAATGTATTGTCTGGTGGTGTCTTTTAATCTCTTTCTATCTGTTTGTTTTTCACACAGAGATTGTAAGTTCTTCAAGCAAAGAATCACATTTTGCATTGTTCCACCCTTCACGGTGTTCGGTCATTCCGTAAGTTTTGATATCTATCACGCGTTAGACCTCGGGGACAAACAAAGAGCCAGACGACTTTTTCTGCGCTGGCCCTAACTGCAGTGGGGATTCAGATGACGAGACCGTCTGCACAGGGACACGGAGGTGAGCCCTCAGTCAGGCTGTGGGGAAGAGTAACAAGACGTCCGTGCGTGTGGGCATCTGTCAGGGTTCTCCGGAGAAACAGAGGTCACGGGAGATAGAGAGATGCAGACGTGAGAGGGAGTTTGCCACGGGGCTCGGCTTGGGGCTTGGTGGGGCTGGGGAGCCCCCGGTGTGCCCTCTGCTGGTGGGGAGGCAGTGGTCCAGGGCACACGCCAGGACGCGGTGGACTCCAGCGGGGGAGGGGGAGAAAGCCCCAGCTCCTCCAGCTCCGTGTAACTCCTGGGAAGCCCCCCACTCCACACAAACGTGCACTCCGGCTACGGCCGCCCGGGTGCAGAGGGCGGGGACAGCAGGGACCGATCCGCGGAGCGGCCACCACCGGCCTTCCCGCCTCGCTTTGCGCCAACGCCGCTCACAGCACTTCACCCACAGCGATGCGGGTTTTCACGTGCTCCTCCTCCTGCCCGCCACACGCCTGTTTCTCCCGGTGCCCCGTGACCTCCTTCCGACCACACAACAGGCCTTCCTGGCCCGTCTAACCGAACAACAGGCCGAAGAGTGAAAAACAGGTGTCCATCAAATGTCTACACCGTGCCGGGGGGTGGAGCTGTTTTATTTCTGTTTTCTGGACACAGGTGACAGCGGGCGAGGGGATCGCTCCCAGCACAGTGACCATGAGGAGGAAGTGTCACGCAGCGGTGCCGAGCGGCTCTGTGCCGTTCCCTTGGCCCGGGCCCCAGGGTCTGCACGTGGACGGCGTGACACACACTCGGCCGTTCTTCCAGCGAGATGCGTGTTGGATGCTTTTCACACGTCCTGCTCCATGTGTCGCTGACCTTCGACACGCGTGAGGGGGCAGGGACCCAAACGTGTGTACCGGAGAACTTTCCACGCCAGCCTACAGTGCCGGCCGCTAACACGAGCCCCGAGGCGCGCGGGACGGTCCCCACCGTAACCTGGCTGCTCCGTGACGTGTGTCCTGCTTTCGCTCACAGCGCTCACGTAGCCGGTTACAGGGGACAGAAATGACTCATGGCCCACCGCCCTGCAGCCCCGTCGAGCACGGCGTCCTGGGGACCCGTGCTGACCGCGACTCCCCACGGCTGCAAGGACATCCCGCCCGGCCTCCAGGGGACGCTCACGGGCCACAGGCGAACTGCCGCCAGCACCCAGGAGCGCCTGCCTCTCCACCTGCCTCCCCCCGCCCCCGCGTGTCACTCCACCCGCACCCACCATCTCCAGCCTGCTGCCTGCCCTGCCGCCTGCCCGTTGTGTTTTCTCTGAGACGTGCCTTTAAAATGCACAAGCAAATCAATTTGTCTGCCTATCTCAGTGCTCAGTGGGTAACTTACGAAATTACCCGAGTGATTGAATTCACTCCGAAAACTAAATCCGCCAGGGTGACTCCCGGGGGGCTGCCGCCCCCCGACTGTCCACTGGTCTCCCGCCCTGTGTAACCGGATTCTCCATGTCACTTAACTTCATTTCCAGGAATCCAACTCATTGAAATAAGCTGTCCTTTCTGTGAGCACGCTGTCTTTGATCACTTTTCCTTTGTGTTACAGTGTTTAATTCTATCAAGATTGATGGAACGGTCCCTGGAAATGCACACGTTTTAATAAGCTGAGGGCAAAGGTGGCCCTGGAAAGTGACAGGGGACCGTGTCTTCTCATTTCCTCTCTTCGCTCATTTACGCTTCCCTGTCGTTTCATTCGGGGGACGTGTTTACAGACGCGGCTCCACGGCGGAGCAGGCCTCTGCTCGTCGGGAAAAACTTTCTCAGCGACTGACCTGGGGGACCCAGCTTGTGTTCGGATGGCCCTGGACACAGGTGACGTCCCAGCCCCGCGTCTGCCGTCCCGAGCGGGCGGGGCAGTGGGCTTTTCAGGAGAGGGTCCAGCCTGTGCGTGTCACGGGGCTGACGGCCTCATGTCCTCCGACTGCACACGCGGTGACTCAGAGCAGCAGCCACTTTACTCCCTGTCACTGCTGGCGGGCCGGGGGCTGGGGCAGGCCCAGCTGGGGGTCTCCGTGCCATGTGACGTCAAGGGAAAAGCAACCGGAGACATCGGCTGCTGACCGGGCCCCTTTGGAGGGCTCTGGACGACTTCCCCACGTCTGGAGCCTGGGGGCCTGCGGGAGACAGAGGCGAAGGGTCTGTCGGTCACCTCGCGTCACCTCAGCTGTGCTCTGCTGGCCCAGGTTGTCACAAGCCTGCCTGAGGGGCCAGCACCAGGAGTGCTGAAGCCTCAGAAGCCACCAGCGTGGTTAGTGGCCAGGCGTCCGGAGGTCCAAGTAGGGGGAGTACGTGTCCCCCACCCAGGGGGCTGCAGGCGGGACAGGCGTAGGCTTGGGGATCCCAGAGGCCATAAGGGGGCCGGGTAGGAGAAGGGACGTCACTTGGGGACTGAGAAGCCCCTCAGATTGAGGCAGAGAAATGCAGGCTCAGTGGCCGAGCAGACTCTAGAGGACATGTGGCCCGCGCAGTGTGACCATCAGTGCAGTGGGCCCCGGTCCCCACTTCCCGCCGCCGCTCAGTCTGACTGTGATAAAGCCGGAGGAGCCAGGAGGGACTGTCGCTGACTTAATGTCACGGGCGGTGACAACGGCAACCTCTACGGAGGTGGACAGAATGCTAACCTCCCCGCTAATGAGCTGCCAAGCGTGGGAAACAATTGCCTCACGCCCTGGGGGCAAAACACACACTTAACTAAGTATCTGTCGGGGGCCATGACCAGGTCCCGCCGACCCGCCCGGACGACAGGACCAGCCGATTTCTGCCAAGGCCGAGCGAGCTTCACCCCGAGGAAGCCGCGACGTCCCCTCCCTCCGGGCTGGGCGGGGTCCCCTTCCGACCCCGCGGGTCTCTGTCACAGGTCCCTCCTCCGCCATGCCCCCAACGACACAGGAATCAAGGCATTCGCGTCACTGACATTTCACAGGGGGACGTCGAGCCTGCGTCTGGCCAGCCCCAACCCCCATGGCGGCGGGCCACCTAGGTCCCGCCTGGACCAAGGACAAGGGTGTCAGGTAAGCACGTCCTCGGGGGGTTCCAGAAAGGTGGGTGGGGCTTAGAAGAACCGAAAACGATTTATTTTGCGCTCACAGAAAAACTCCCTCAGGCGGAGGAAGGAGCGGTGTCCTAAAACAGGAAGAACTCGGGCAGATGGCTGTGTCCCCAATTCCCCATGTCCCCATCAACAAAGGGACGGCATGAACTCCACTGACCAAGGAGGACGTGGCGAATGCCGTGGTGCAGATTAAACCAAAGGCTTTGACCTGGTCAGGAAATTTAGGGTAAGCGCAGGGGCAAGTGGATGTCGCCCCCCTGAGTGGCGGCTGGAGGCCGATGGGTCCAGACGTGACAGCACGTGGCAGGCGGCGCCCGGCCCATCAGCTGGCCAGCAGGGGCGCGCGAGCCACGCCACACACCTGAAACTTCTACAGCACGGAGGGGCGGCTCCGAGAGAAACTTCTTTTTGATTTTTAAAGAAATGTCTATTTGCTCTCCAGCTAAAAATTACGGGGTAAATCTAGGTAACGGGAAGCCAAGGTAAGAAGCCACGCTTGACCAGAAGGATCTGAAGCGGCTGGGGCTCTTAACTCAAGCCAAAGGACATTGGAGAACCCCAAAACGCCACACGCCTGCGGGGTCCTGGGGGACCGGCCCCCTCCCCCTGGCCAGTGCCCAGACCAGGGATCACGCTCCCCTTGATGCCGGCAGCTGCCAGCTGCCGTGGGACGAGCATCCGTGAAGGGACCTCGAGAGCACAGTGGCGGCAGGTGCGGGCAGGGCGTCACGGAGCAGAGCGCGCTGGACGCCCCAGAACCCTGTGCAGCCCCGCCAACCCCGTGAACCCCGGTGGGAAACACCCGCCCTCCGGAAGCCCAGGGCTCTGAGACAGTGACTCCGGTGCCGGTGGACGTGGGTGCCCCAGCGGGGGGTCCAGCGACGTCCTTCGTACGCAGCCAGGACACGCCCAGCGGGGACGCCCGCCGTGTTCTCCTCGAGCCGCGTGTCTGACCGCGGACAGCACGGTTCAGGAGAGTTGTGCGATCATCACCGCGTAAGAGTTGACGCCTCTGCGGTGACAGGAAGAAATCTAACTGTGGGAGGTGAACACGCGGTGTGAACATGTACGTGCCCCACCGTTAAAGTGCACGGCAGGAACTCACTGGATTCCACTCACCAATGTCACTATTAAACAAACGAACATTTAAAAAATTGACTCTTAATGCTTGATTTAAAATGTTTTGTCTACAGCCATGCTGCCCTGAACACACCTGATCCCATCTGATCTCGGAAGCTAAGCAGGGTTGGGCCTAGTTAACACTTAGATGGGAGACGACTAGGGAGACCAGGTGCTGTAGGTATAAAAAACTTTTTTTAATTAAAAATTAAAATATTTTCTTTTTCAGAGTTGTTCGAGCTTTGCTTTTGTTACTGACCTTTGGTTTGGAGGGAGACGTTTTAGGGTGGAAAGGCGATGAGTGGGTTAAAATGTCAACTTTGAATCAAAGTTTTGAATCCTGGCTCTGACACTAAGTTTTTTTTCCTTGGACAAAATACTAGGTTTGTGGCTTAATGTCCTTGTGTATAAAGTAGCATGACTTCCCACGGGACCTTCTCATTCCGAGAACTCCACGAGCCGACCCAGTGCGTGTCTGACGCACACACGTCACTCATTTAACCTCAAACGTGATTCGGGAGAGAAGAGGGGGCGCTCGCGGAGGGCAGGCACGAGAGCCGCTGGGCCCCCTGCTCCAGCGACGGGCAGGGTAGGGTCCCCAGCTGCAAACGTGCCATCGGGCGGGGCGCGATCGTGGGGGCCGTGGGTGGGGGGGGGCCGTGGGAGCGCCCTGCACCTCCCTCTCAGCTTTGCCCGAGCCTAAAACTGCTCTAAAAAATAAAATCTGTGAAGAAACTTCCATGACGGAGAAATTCAAAACCATCTAATCCTGTCCCGTGAAGTAATTGCCACACGAAATGACTGTTTAAACGGGAGCATCAGCGATTTCCCTTTAAGGAAGCAGAGGTCAGCGTGGCCGGCGTGGCCCACTGCCCGGTGGTGTCACACACGCTGACGTTCACCATGCAGCAGAGAAGGTGACGGCCACTTCAGCTGTCGCTAGTGCCCACGTCGCCTGCTGCGGAAACCCGCCCTCTGGCTTCTGTTGTCGGGGACATATGTCAATTTCAGGGTTTCTTTTATCCCCTCAGGAAAACATAACACGGTATCATGGAGTTCCAATCGGCCAGAAAATGTTCTGACCTCGCGAAGCCCGTTTAGCTACAATGCGACACGTGTATCGTAAAGCTAACCGTGGAGGCCGGGTTTCAGGCCAGAGGACTCTCCGCCTCTGTTCAGCCAACACGGGAAGGAAGAGCTGGAAGAAGGGCGCCTGGACGCTGCTTGCCTGCAGCCTCACTAGAGCCTGCGGCTCCCTCCTGCAGTGATCATTCTGAATTAGGGTCTTTGTCGTCTGTGAAATCCCTACCAGCCAACGAACACCCCTAGAAGGGGTGTGGCCGTCCGCCGACGCGTGTCATTTTCCCCTGGGGAGTGGCGGGTCCGCGGCAGGGTGACGGCTTAGCCCCTGGAAGCCGCTGCGAGGTGCCCACCTTCCCGGGGGCTGTGACCTTGTGGCTACCTCTCCCGCCAGGTTCTGTCACCTGTCGCCACGCCGGGAGGGGTGAAGCTGTGGGGGGGGCCCGGCCGGCACGCGGGATGGTCAGGCTACCTGCGATGACCCCTGCGTGGCCCAGCGTGACGTGGGAGAGGCAGCGAAGGCGTCAGCGGGCCTCAGGACACAACCACGCAAGCCGCACGCCACAGTTTTATTCGTGTGAAGCAAGAGAAAACACTCACTCGGTGACCCCGGCACACACACTGCCCCCACCCCCGGCGGGACACGCACCAACCCGCCGAGGCCGCGGGGTGGGGGTGGGGAGCCGCCGCCTACTCGGCCGCGGGCAGGCGCTGCGGCGGGGCCTGGCGGGGCGCGCCCGCGGCCGGCGCCTCCTCGCCGAGCTTGTACACGCTGACCGTGACGTCGATCTTCTCGCCGCCGTACTTGTTCTTGACGCTGAGGCTGTACTTGCCCGAGTCCTCGGCGGTGACGCCCTTGATGGTCACGCTGACGAACTTGGCCTGCTGCACCTGGACGGAGAAGTGCTCGCCGAGCTCGATGTCCTTGTCGTTCTTGAACCACGTCACCTCGGGGGCGGGGTCCCCGCACACTGTGCACGTCAGGTTCAAGGTCTGGGGGCCACAGGGAGGAAGGCGGTGACCGCGGGCGGGGCGGGCCGGGCCCCGCCTGCGGCCCTCGTTAGGTCAGCGCGCTCCTGGCGCAGGTGACGCAGGTGAGGCCGGGGCTGCGCGCCGGGGGCAGGACGCAGGGGCGGCTCGCGAGGGAACCGCGCATGCGCCTGCTCGTCCTCAGGCTGATCGCGGCCCCGCTGCTCAGGAGTTAAAAGGCGGCCGTGCACCCCGGGGCGCAGCCACGTCTAGCCTGTCTCTCGGCTTCCTTCCTACTCCCTAGGGACCGTGTACCAGCTCCTCGGGCCCAGAGAACACGCTGGAAACTGCACGCAGCCACGCCCCGCGGGCGCGGGCCGAGCCCGCCCTCAGCTGGGACAGAGGAGCCTCCGTGGTGTCCCAGGCGGCTCTGCCACGCGGTCAGGGACCGTCCAGCCCCGGCTCGGGGCTTCCCTTAGCAGCTAAAGGAAAGACCTGTGACACTCAGGCTGCTGGCCCAGCGAGCGCCCCTCAGCTGTCTGTGTCCCTGCATGTGGAGTTCGAAGCCCCGACGCTCCCCAGAGGGACCGGTCAGACGCCAGCGATGCCCCCCACAGGACGAGGCAAGACCCAGCACGCGCTCGCCGGCGTCCACCCCGAGTGGCCCGGAAGGCCAGAGGGGGACCTTCAGACTCACACGTGAGGGGGCTCCCCCTGCTCCTGCTCAGTGGAAAGGCCGCGGGGTCGGCGGACACCAGAACCAGGGGACGCAGCCGCGGCCACGTTCCCGCCTAGCGGGCCTGAGCCACGCCCTGGGTCCCATGCCCCGAAGGCGTCACTGTGGCCTCAGAGTGTCAGCCTCCTCGGTCTCTGATAACGAGGGGCCCCGGAGGCAGCTCCCCTCCAGCAGGACATGGAGGGCTGAGCAACACCCTCCTCCCCACCGCTCCAGGGCTCGGCCCTGCTCAGGGCTGCGGGCACGGCTGAGCCCGCGCTGCCCCAGCCAGTGTCCTGCTCGCTCTTACCTTGCCCTCCATGATGGTCACCACGTCAGGTAAGCCACCAACCACCTTGCCGCGGTCTGGAACACAGAAGCGACTCAGGTGAGACACCATCACCAGGGACCTCCCCACGGAGCTGGCGGTGAGTGACGGACACACGGGGGGGGGGGCACGCCCGGGCGCGGGGAGGGGACGGACGGCTGGGGCCACCGTGGAGGTGACGCGGGGCGTAGAGAGGCTCACGGGCTCGGCCAGGGATCCCGGCCGGGCGCTGGGTCGGCGGGAAGTGCAAAGGCCCCGTGCATCTGCAGGGTGCTGTGTGGCACGGACTTTTTCAAAGTTTCCTGCATGTTATGATGCTCTGACACCCTAAAACCCATCCTGGCTGGGGAGAGATGCCCCCCCCAGCAAGCCAGTCCTTAGGGACAGCGCAGAGCCCAGCCGGGGGTCACCCATCTGCAGCCCGGCCCCCCAGAGCCAGCCCTCCCCCACCTGCCCTGCACCCAACAGGCGATGCCCCTCTGCCTGAGTCACCAGGGCCAGGCACCCAGCGACCACCCCATAGCCTGGAGCCCCCAGAATGACCCAGTGCAGCCAACCCCAAGTGTGCACCGGCCTGCCCGTGGGAGCCCAGAAGGCCGGGACCCACAGCCCCCCCACTCCCATCTTCTGCCCCTAAGCCCGACCCCACCCCTGGGCTGCCCCACAGGTCCCGGTGAGTCCCATCTCTAGGGCCTGGGACAGGAATGAACTTTGTTTCCCGTGCCTCCCTGGGCCGCCCCTGACCGTCTCATAAAGAACACAGAACAGGAGGGCGATGGTGAGCGGGCCTCGGGGGCCAGGGCCAGAGGCAGGGGGGAGGAGCTGATGCTGAGAAGCCTGAGCCGGGGGACAGAGGACGTGTTGGTGGTGTTAGGGGCAGGTGTGAGCGGCATGGAGGGTGTCCCAGGGTGAGAAGCTTTGCCGTTTATCATTTAACTAGAGCTAGATGCCTGCTGTCAAGCTGGGCCCTTCCACCTCCCCAAGTAATGAACTGAGCCTGTTACCACCAAACGCACTTACTTTTCTCTGCAAAAGCAGCCGCCCTGCGAATCAAAGGGGCAGAGAAGGAAGAGTGAGTAGGTCAATGGAGAACCCCAAGAACTGAGGCACCACGCTGGAGGGGTGCCAGGGGCGGGGGTGGGGACAGGGTGCTCGCCTGCCCTCGGGAGGGCACGGCGGGCTGGCGGGCTCAGGGCCGCACCCCTGCACTTCCCACAATGCCACCCACGCCGGGCCTGAGGGGGGTACCCCGTCTCTCAGCTGCTAAAACCCGCAGCCACCCATGCCAGGCCTGAGCGGAGGACCCCGTCTCTCAGCTGCTAGAACTCGCAGAAAAGTTTCACATCCAAATGCAGAGATGCAAGACATTTCTTCCTTCACTAAATTCACCAGACTACGTCAGAGAGTCTCAGATACTTTTGAAAATGTTAGTTTCTAATTTATCTTTTCGCCTGTTCAACAGATATTTATTGAAAAGTCTGGAGTAGACCAACAACTGTTCTGTTTTGGATATTCTAAAATTCAGACACACAGGAAAACCCAGAGTTATTCTTTAAAAAGCTGCTGCAAACAATGCGGCATTACTCAGCACTAAGACGAAATGAGCTGTCAGCCATGAGCAGCCACGGAGGAACCTCAGACGCATGTGGCTAAGTGCGGGAAAGCAATCTGGAAGGCCACATGCTGGGTGATCCCAACTCTGTGACATTCCGGAAAAGGCAAAATGTGGGGACAGGAGAAAGTGGTGGCTGGGGCAGGGAGGGCGAGTAGGGGGAGCACGGGGGGTTCAGGGCGGTGAAGCCGCTCTGTACGACACAGTCATGGTGGACACGTGTCGCTATGCGCTCGTCCGAACCCAGAGAACATACGACGAGAGTGACCCTGTGTAAACCCTGGTTGGAGATGACACGTCAACGTAGCTTCTTCAGCTGTAAAGAAGTGTGCCACCTGCTGGAGTGTTGCTGGGGGGGCCGTGGGGGCCGGGCGGGGGACTGGCGGGGGCTGGGGGCGGGAACTCTCTGCAACTTCCTCCCAGTTTTGCTGTGAACCTAAAACCTCTCTAAAAAAACAAAGTCTAAGAAGAACCTAAATATATAAACTTCTTTAAAATTTCTCTGTATAATGTGTTACCATAACTGTAACTATTTCAGAAATGTATCATTTTAATCATTTAAATCACCCAGGGTTATTATGAGTCTAGAAAGTTGATTTATAATAGCTTAGAAGAATGCCTGCCCTTCTACATATGGAATTACTTAAACTGCCATTTTTATCCCAGTTCCTAGGCCGGTCGCAAGCCCTGGGTCACCCAGGTGCCCACAGATGTCCCCACCCTCAGCCGAAATAACTATGGCTCTACTGCTCCCTTCACGAGAGGATAACAGCCAAGCATGCGAATCTTACTTGAGCTGCTGGAATTCGGCAAGTGCTTCGTCAAACTCTGTAAGGAAACGTTTCATACTTGTTAATGGTTTCGACGTGTTTCGTTTTTATTCATTCATTCCTGAATTTGCTTAATGAAAACTGACAAGTAGCCAAATGAATAAACTGACTTTCCGGAAATAATTTTCTCTGGATGAAAATCGCGGAATCAGACCGCCCCCCTCTCCACATTCTAAACCGGTCACTGAGTGTGGACCCCGAGCGCGGGACAGAGCCGGCTCACCTGCGCCTGACAGGTCCAGCGAGCGCTGATGGTTCTCCTTGCCGTCGAAAATCTCGAAGGTGTATTTTCCTTTGTCCTTCTCGGTGGGCTCGCAGATCTGCAGCCAGGCCACCTCCTCGCTCCCTCCAGCCCTCATGTGCTCGCTAGACGCGATCTTCGCGTCTCTTTAGGGGGGAAAATAAAAAATAAGAGGAACACGTTTCAATCAGAATCCCAGGTTCCACACAGGACTCCTGCTGGGCTGCGGGGCCAGGTCTGACCTGCCCCCCATAGTTTTCTGTGCATTAGTAATTTGTTACCTCCATCAGGAGCTCAGATATGAAAACCTTCTCAAGTTAAATCTGATACTTAGTGTTTAAAGACACATTGTTACTTAATATACGCTCGTTGTTTGCACCGCAGGAGACTTTAAAATGCTCTACATGGTGTGGCATCTTTCCCCTTAGGAAAAAAAGTTGTAATGATGTATGACCCAGCCAACTGCACACATTGTGCGGGGCGCGTAGGCCGGTCTGTGTGGGGCGAGTGTGGGGCTAGTGCGCGGCGTGTGCAGGGCACGTGTGGGGCATGTGTGTGGTGTATGTGTGGCATGTGTGGGGCGTGAGGGGTGTGTGTGTGGTGTGTGTGGTGTGTGTGGCATGTGTGGTGTGTGGGGGGCATGTGCAGGGCATGTGTGTGGCGTGTGTGGGGTGTGTGCAGGGCGTGTGTGTGGTGTATGTGTGGCATGTGTGGGGCGTGAGGGGTGTGTGTGGTGTGTGTGGTGTGTGTGGCATGTGGTGTGTGGGGGGCATGTGCAGGGCATGTGCGTGGTGTATGTGTGGCATGTGGGGGTGTGAGGGGCATGCGTGGAGTGTGTGGTGTGTGGGGGGTGTGGCATGTGTGTGGCATGTGTGGTGTGTGGGGGGCATGTGCAGGGCATGTGTGTGGCATGTGTGTGGCATGTGTGGGGCGTGTGCAGGGCGTGTGCAGGGCATGTGCGCCAGTCCATACACTGCATGCAGGGCACGCAAACACACGTCCACTACTTCCTAACACTGTTTCGACTCAGAGGGAGCTGGAAAGGTCATCCATGACGGCCACGGGCAGGTGGGGACAGGACAGGGCCGGAGGGAATCGGGAATCGGACTGCGGCCTGGGTGTCTGTCCGGGGAGGGACCTGGGGAAGGGGCATGCGGGGCCGTCAGAGCTCTGAGCCCTCGGGGCCGCGGGGAGAGCCGTCGCCCTCGCCGGCACCTGCCTCCTTGGGTTCGCTTGGGAGAGGGGTTCCGCGGCCCGTGTCCCCCAGGACAAGCCCACAGCAAGGGCTCCCTCGGGCCTCGCGGGCTAAGTGGCCATTCCGTCTCAAACGCAGACACCGTTTCGCGCCCTGCTCTACGTTTCCACTGGCGAAACGTGGCCACGCGTTACGCGGCAGCGACAGAACGTAGCTGCAGAGCGTGCTTTAACGCGTAGTCCGAGACGCAGTGTAACGTGTCACGGGCCGGCGGTGAGGGTCACGGAAAGTCACACGTTAATGCCGGAAGCGCCCACCTCAGCGCCCCCGTGACGCCCGGGCATCAGCAGCGCAGCCGGGTGCTAGTGTGGGCCACACGTGTGCCAGCGTGAACACGGCTGCGTGTGCCCAGCGCGCGTGCGTGTCCACCGGGGCCATGGCGCGTCGGGCACTCCGCGGGGCGGGCGTGCGTGCGAGGGGCTCCGGGCACCTATCCCCGCCACACGGCCCCCCGCGGCACGACCGCAGCCACCCGCAGGAGCGTGGCGAGGGCCGCGGCCGAGCCTCCTCTGCGGGGGAGGGGAGGGTTCACCAGCTGGACACTTCGCTTTGCTCATTTGTCTAAAAACCAGATCCTTATAAACCGTCATGTCCCAAGGGCGCCAGGGCTCCCGTCTGAAGCCACCGTTCCTGGACCTTTACAGAAAGATGCTGCCTGACCCACCCCGGCTGAACGCGCCGTGTGGGACTGTGACCGCCCCACCGGACATGGGGGCGCTGCCCTGCGGAAGCACAGGCGCCAAGCTCGGACGCCCCGAGACCCCCCACGCCCCTGATCCTACGCGTCAAGCACCGCCTCCGAGACGCGGCACAGCGGCGAGACGTGAGCAGCGGGCGGCCCGGACGCTGCCTGGTGAGCACGCCCAGGTGCTCGCAAGACGGCCACCTGCCCACGGTGACGCGCTGAGGACACCCGTAACCGCGGCGCCCGCCCCGTGCTGGTCGGAGAAGCAGGGCGTGATGCGGGCACAGCGGTGGCACGTGGAGGAGCCTGAGGTGCGGGCATCCGGACCCCACTGAGAACTAACCCAGGAACGTCGCCCGTGGCCTCAGGCTGGGGCAGGGGGGCCCAGAGGGCAGCAGGCTCCTGCCCCATCTGCCTCCGCCCCTGTGGTTACATCTGGGGACCTGCAGGGACCCAGTGACACGGACCTATTTTCCTCAGAGACACGCTGCTTTGAGGGGTGTTTCAGAGAGGAGCGTGGGGGTGGGTAGGAAAGAGCCAGACCGCCCGGGGCTGGGTGCAGGAGTCGGGGTGGCTGTGACAGTCACAAGGTCTCCGATGTCTTAACTGTGACCCTGCCCGGAGAAGTCCCGGAGCCTCGAGCAGGATGCAGGACACAGAACCCCGGCCGCTCACGCGGGCTGGGCCTGCTCCCCCTCCTCCTCGACTGTCAGTGTGGAGCTGGTTTTACTCAACCTACTGGGCTACCAGCAGACGGGAGGCGTGGAGGGCGGTCTCCAGATCACCTCCCACTGGCTCTCTGCTGGGTCCCGGGTGCCATACGTGTCACCAGCAGAGCCACCCTGGCCAAACCGAGACGGGGCAGAAACACGTTGCTGCCCACCACGGGCAGCTCTGCGCCTCCCTCCTTCCCCTGGCCCCCCCAACCCCCCCCCCCCGCCACAATGGCCCCCGGCCCCGAGCCAAAGGGCGTCGTCACTTTTCAGAACGACAACGCCGCGGCCCGTGCACTCACTTGTGGTACCAGTTCACCCTCATCTCGTCGGTGTAATACTTCAGGAAGCACTGCAGGCGGATTCCTTCTGGGGTGCAGAGGATCTTCAGCGGAGAAGCGGAGGCCCCTGCACAGAACGAGACGCGCTCAGCCCTATGGGGAGCGGCCTGTGCGGCGGCCGCGTGCGGGGCGGGTGCTGCTGCTGGGGCCTCTGCGTCCCCAGCTGGGCGTGCTTGCTCGTGGCCGCGGGCCCCGCCTGCCAGCCCCAGGCTCTGGCCACTGGCCCCGTCCCACCCTCGTCCATCAAACAAGCACGTGCCACATCAGAATGATCTGGAAGACTCTTATGCTGGATACTGGGAGGAACACATAACCATTTAAAAAGAATCATCGCCTGCCCCCGGCCGCTGAGCTCGAGGAGAGGAGGGGAAAGTGTGAGGTTGCCCTGTGTCACAGCCAGTCCAAGATCCGCGCACTGTGCAAAATCAGCCACGAGGTGACGAGGCAGCAGAAGAGACCCAGGAAGGGCGTGAAGGAGACGCGGGACCAGGCGAGTGAGTCGGGGAGGAGGGAAGAAGGCAGAGGGAACCACAGGCGATGAGGGACGCCCACGAAATGTGGGCGCGCTTGGGTGCGGGAGGAGGAACCCCGCCGGGTCTGACTGGGGTACGGTCTGGGGAGGGGCCGGCAGGGACTCGAGACATCGGCAGGGCGCCCGTGACCGCGGCCAAGGCTCTGAGCTCCAGGCAGGGGTCCGTCACCGGCACCTACAGTGAGGTCACGTGAACACACGACACCCCCCCACCCCCCCCCCACACGCAGCGGGGGACCCGCAGGGATCAGCACGGGCGACGGAAATCTACGTGACCACGCGCGGCTGACGGGTTTGTGGAGACGAGGCCTTCGCAATGCCACTTCTCAACTCGCATCAGCAACTCGAACACTCCTATCAAGAACCCTAAAGGTATTCACAGCACGCGGCATAGTCGTCGTATTCGAGGGAATTCGGTCAAAGGAAATATTCTCAAATGTTGAAAAAAAGCCTTTCTTTGCCCAAAGATGTGCATTGTTCAGTTACTTATAGGACTGATGAAACGGTGTTCATATCTCAAGGGAAGAATTCACCATACCACAGTGATTTCAAGAAATATTATGCAATTATTAGGAACAGTGGATATAAAACCTATAGAAAACACAATTATCACAAAATACGTGAAAAAACAAGAAACAAATTGTATTTATAATTCTAACTAGAAACTGAAAGTGAAAATAACGGCCATGACTTTATTTTCCATGTATTCGTAAACGAACATGAGTAAAGAAAGCATCTAACAAAAACCGAGTAAATAAGCCCCGTGCCCTGCAGCTGCTGTCAGAACCGAAGGCGGCACCATCTTTACTTTCACAGTGCCTCGTGGCGGCCGCGACCAGGGACGAGCCAGGCGCCTGCAGTGGCCTCTGCTCCCTCCCCAAGTATGTCAGGTGAGCGTGTGACAGTGTGTGGGAGTGTGTCAGGTGAGCATGTGACGGCGTGTGGGAGCGTGTCAGGTGAGCGTGTGACGGCGTGTGGGAGCATGTCAGGTGAGCGTGTGCGGCGTGTGGGAGCGTGTCAGGTGAGCGTGTGACAGTGTGTGGGAGCGTGTCAGGTGAGTGCATGACAGTGTGTGGGAGCGTGTCAGGTGAGCGTGTGGTGGCGTATGGGAGCGTGTCAGGTGAGCGTGTGACAATATGTGGGAACGTGTCAGGTGAGTGTGTGACGGCATGTGGGAGCGTGTCAGGTGAACGTGTGACAGTATGTGGAATGTGTCAGGTGAGCGGGTGGCGGCGTGTGGGAACGTGTCAGGTGAGCGCGTGGCGGCGTGTGGGAGCGTGTCAGGTGAGCGTGTGACCGTGTGTGGGAGTGTGTCAGGTGAGCGTGTGACAGTGTGTAGGAGCGTGTCAGGTGAGCGTGACAGCGTGTGTGAGCATGTCAGGTAAGCGTGTGACAGCATGTGGGAGCGTGTCAGGTGAACGTGTGACAGTGTGTGGGAGCGTGTCAGGTGAGCGTGTGACAGTGTGTGGGAGTGTGTCAGGTGTGACAGCGTGTGGGAGCGTGTCAGGTGAGTGTGTGACAGCGTGTGGGAGCGTGTCAGGTGAGCGTGTGACAGTGTGTGGGAGTGTGTCAGGTGTGACAGCGTGTGGGAGCGTGTCAGGTGAGCGTGTGACAGTGTGTGGGAGCGTGTCAGGTGAGCGTGACAGCGTGTGTGAGCATGTCAGGTAAGCGTGTGACAGCGTGTGGGAGCGTGTCAGGTGAGCGTGTGACAGTATGTGGGAGCGTGTCAGGTGAGCGGGTGGCGGCGTGTGGGAGCGTGTCAGGTGAGCGTGTGACGGCGTGTGGGAGCGTGTCAGGTGAGCATGTGACGGCGTGTGGGAGCGTGTCAGGTGAGCGTGTGATGGCATGTGGGAGCGTGTCAGGTGAGCGTGTGACGGTATGTGGGAGCGTGTCATGTGAGCGCGGCGGTTTGTGGGAACATGTCAGGTGAGCGCGTGGCGGCGTGTGGGAGTGTGTCAGGTAACTGAGTGTGCGTCCATGCGTGGCGTCACCCACACTGTCGGGACAGAGGGAGGCAAACGCCGTGGTCGCCCAAGGGTGCAGGGTGCAGACGACCACACGGACAGAGGGCCAGGAGTAACAGGAAGGACCCCACACACATGGTCCGTGATGGCTGAGGCAGGCAGCGGGAACCCACGGGTGTCGCTCCTGGATGGACAGACCCACACCCAGGGCAGCCCGGGCACCTTGGGCAGCCCAGTAATGCCCCGCAGCCAACGCACCGCGGCAGGCCCACCCATCGGCGGGAGGGCCCTGGGGACAGCAGGCCGGCCTGGCCGTGGGGCCCGTGGGGCTGCTTCGGTGTCAGCGAGCACCCATCCGCGCGGTACGTGACATTCGCCCGGAGGAGCCCCGTGGAGTACGAGGGGGAGGCCCCTCGCAAACGGCCTGGTTCGCCTTCGCAGTGTGGCCTGCGTGCCGGTCAAATGCTCCTTGGCCCACGAATCATCAGAGAAAGTGAAACGCATTTAAAACATGGCCCTTTTCAGACGGAGCAAAAGCAGAAATAAAACCTACCTTGCAGAGCTGTCTTGAGAAAGCAATGAAAAATAAAGATGAGAAGGATTTCAGAAGAATTCCAGAAAAAACTGAGCTTGGGATTAAGGGGACAGTAGCTTCCGGCAGTTAGAGTCCTGACTAGCAGACAGGACGCCCACGGCCACACACTCACCCCACAACTTCCGTGCCCCGATCTGAAGGTGTAACTTAGGAGCGAAACGTGAAACACCCCCAGGAGTGAGTTACGATTCTCAGCACAAAGCACGATATGAACATAAGCCACGTTATCAAACCAACAACCAACATCTGGGTTCTCAGTGTCCGTGGAAGGGCACGTGGTAAAGGAGAACTTATTTGCAAAGCTAAAAAACAGTTTCATACCTATGATGCAAAGATAGAGGTTTGAAATTCATCACTGCAACTCATCACTTGTCACAAAGATGCTGATAGCAGTTGTGTACGAAGCCGTCGCCCCAGTTAACCCAAGGCACATCGGAAGGAGCGGTCAGCAGGAAGCCCAAACCGGGTCGTCGTTTTTAAAGTACAACACATTCTACACGTGATGCTGCCGATCCCTTCACAAATCGTCACTGAGGCCATCGGACAAGGGCCCTGCCCCGGGGCCAGCCTGTGCACCCTGGGGCTGGCCTGTGCACCCCGGAGCCTGCCCGTGCACCCCGGGGCTGGCCTGTGCACCCCGGAGCCTGCCTGTGCACCCCAGGGCTGGCCTGTGCACCCTGGGGCCGGCCTGTGCACCCCAGGTCCACCAGGGCCCCTGCCGTGGCAAACGCCCCCCTCCCCGGGAAATGCTGACATGAGAGCCCATGACAACGTGAAAACGAGAAGGCAGGTACTTACCGCAGACTCTGCTCATTGCCAAAATCATGTCATCGTACACTGAAAGGCAGGAGGGAGCGTACCATTACTACACGGCATTTTATCAGGAAGCAGCATTTTCACGTGTGTTTAAATCGATACGGGACATCGTGCTGGTCAGAAAAACGCAACACCAAAACGGCAGCATTTATCCGTGAAAGGCTGACGGGTCTGACAACTCCTGCTAACCAGTTCCCTTTTCAAACGAGGAACGACGACGCTTCGCGCGACGTGCATCTGACGGCACGTTCAACGGAATCGCTCCGTCGCCGTTTGCACCGTCCCCGCGGCATCAGATGGGCCAACGTGGCGTCTCGCAGGAACCCAAAGCATCAGCCCGCGCTGTGCTCACACAGCCAAACGGCTTCGACCGCCGCGGAGCGCAGCTCTGGTCCCCCGCGGGGCCCCGCGCTGACACATGTCTCTTCAGCGAACACAGAAGGTTTTGTTTTACCTTTGCCGCCGATCTCCAGGACAGTCACGTCCTGGCCACGCTCGTCCTTCAGGGTGGCCTTGTATTCGCCATGGTCCTTCTTGGACAACTGCAAGGGAAACACGTGAGTAGGGAAAACGCTGCCACGGCATAAAGCGTGACACACGCGAACACGGGTTCTCCACGGGCCGCAGGCATCGGGCCGCGGGGCAGGTGGCAGCGCAGGGCCGGCCCTGCCTGGCCCCCGGCGCGGACCCCTCGGGGCTGGACGCACCTTGGGTATCAGCAGCTCGCAGACGCCCCTCTCCAGGTCGGGCAGACTCTCGGTCTCGTACAGAACGTCGTCCTTCAGCCACTTGAAAACTGTGTCCTTCCTGGTGTTTGCGACCTACGAGACAGAGATTTCGCATTTCGTACGTGAATCGCGCTGGCCCCTAAGAAAAAGTCTGCTCTGGTTTTAAACCGCAGACTTTAGAGAGAAGCGATTTCCGCCATCGACCGTCTCAGAGGGTCGTGGAAACCCATCTGCCCCGCTCACGGCAGACATGGTTCGAGGTCCTGGCTTCTCCAATGCTGGAGCCGCAGGCTGCAGGGGCCGGACAGGGCCTCCTCCCTCTGCCCAGGGAGGTGGGTGGGCCTTTTCGTTCACACGAAACCAGTCAGAAGCCACGTGTTTTCAGCTCACAAACACCACGACACGTTCTCCGAGGTCTACAGAGCCGACCAGTGGCTGCTGCTGTGGCAGTGTGGCATTCCAGATGCAGCTACGTGGGGGACAGAAGCCTCCACCCAGGACGTACCCGGTGGGGTGAGGCCCTGACGCCCCTCACAGTTCACGTCCGATGTCAGCATGACCTCGAAACCACACGTCACAGAATTCCAAATGTAGGTGGCACTGCAAGTCACACTCTGACACGTGTGCCCTGCGGGTGAGGACACGTCCCGGTCCTGTGACCTGTGACGGGGAGGTGCCGACCACTCTGGGTTCTGTGAGATGGGCATTTGCACTCACATACCATAAGGACGCGGCAAAGTGATGCAGAAAATAAATTACAAAGGCACAGATGGTGCGAGAGTTCTGCTGAGTGACATCTTGCGGGCTTCCAGGTGGGCTGTGCCCGTGGTGTGACCATGACAGCAGGAGCCTGGCACCCCCAGACAGCAGGGGTTCTGCGCGTCCTGCACTGGTGCCCAGGCGTGGTGGCGTGCCTGACGCACAGGGCTGAGTCCCTAAGCGTGCACGGCACTCATGGAGGGGGATTCCCCCTGGGCCGGGCCGTGGGACCGGGACCTGCCTTCCCAGGTCAGGACCATGAGCGTGTGATAAATGCAGACATTTCTAAATCTCCTGTGGGGTCCGTTCTCACGCCAGCGCAGCCCCTTGCTGTCCCCGACCACAGTCAGTACTACCTGTCCCAGCACTCAACACGGACCTCTCCGATGGCCTTCGACCCCTGTCCCCCAGTCAATGTGTCTCTCCTACAGCCGCTGGTCTTCTGCCCCTAAAAAGTCACCTGTTCCTCTCTGAACTCTGCAGCGTCTGGCCACCACTCCCCAGGTGTGGGCACCGAGTGTGGGCATCGATATCTTGGAAAGGCTGTGACAGGGCTGCTCCTGAGCATTGGGGCCACACACCTGGCTGCACCCCCGAGACACAGGGCCCCCCGTCCTCCACACCTGCTGCGGGGATGTCTCTGCCGGGCTGTCCTGTCGAGAGCTGACGGTCCATCCTAAACTGGCCTCTTGAAGGCTTTTCCATAATGTTCTAATAAGAATATGTCCTTGCATAAATTATTCTACGTGTTTTATGTAATAAATTTAAAAACTAACCATCTGCCAAAGAATTATTAAGTGAAAACTAGGTAGAAAGAGAGTTTACAGAATCACGGGACTGGTAGGAACACAAGTATGCAAATTAAGTGCATTAAATTGCAAAATTCTCAAATCTCAAGTAATGTTTCTTCAGCTTTTATAATATCTGCGTCTAAAGATTTATGAATCACTTTAGTAAGGGAATCTAAAATGCTACCAAATGTTCACGGGACATATGCTGGTAAGATGTCACGAGAGCACACGGGGAAGCGAAATGTAAGCATGAGCCGGCGGCCCCTCTGCAGACAGGACAGACCACTGTGCCCGCCCCCGCCCCTGTCCCGCCCCTGCCCCCACGCCCTGCACCTGCCCAGCCCCATCCTGCCCCGCCCCACCCAAGCCCGCCCCACCCCTGCCCCGCCCCTGCCGCCTGCCCCGCCCACGCCATGCCCCGCCCACTGCCTCCGCCCCGCCCCCTGCCTCCGCCCCGCCCCGCCTGCTCCCTGCGCTGTCTGTAGAAGTGTCTGTAGCACTGATTTGGGCAGTGCTGACGTCTGAAAATGTGAAGAAGCACACATTTTGCACATGACAATCATTTGAGAAAATCGCTGTTCTTTCCCACACAAACAAACGCGGCGAACAGCGGTCGGACCAGTGCGGTTCCCGCTAACCGCCTGCCGCGCTCCGTCCAGAGCCAGACCTTCGCAGTCTTTCTCCCTGTGACTCCTTTGCCTGTAAACTTCCTTCTATAAATGTTTTTGTCTCTTTTAAAGCTACTAGCATAAGACACTCGCTCAAAAACATCTTAGTGTTTTTTGAAGCACCTTTAAAACAACCGTGCGCGTGTGAAGCGTCCAAACTTCAGCCTCGGTGACCACACCGAACAGCGACGTGGACACAGGAACTCTGAGCGCTGCCACCTGCCGCCGCCCCGCCCAGCCCTCTGCCCCCCGCAGGATGGGGCACGTCTCTGCGCCCCCAGCCTCCTGTGTACCAGGCTCCGTCACCTAAGACTATGGACATCGGAGAGGTGACACAGCAGGCGCCCACACCGACGATGGCCTCCCGTTTCCACCGTCACGCCTGTCACCCCCCTGCACCAGCCACCCCGCTAGTGGAGGCCTCTGGGGGCCGCGGCCCGGCTTGTCCACCTACGCCCACTGGCCTCATGCGCGTCCCTGCCCAACTCCAACAGTGGGTCGACCAACGAGACGGTCGCTAGACAGCACCCGGGGACGGAGGACGCCGTCCCAACCAGCACAGCCCCGCAGCACGGCCTCGGACCGGAGCCCACCCCGACCCACGCCAGGGCCTCCACGTGCATCCGGAAAGGCAGGCATGGACACACGCGTCTGCGCCCCGCCACCCGACTCCCGTCTGCAGACCCCAGCCACCCCGCGCGAGCTCCGCCACCCGTCACCCTCGTGACGCCACGGCCCCCAGCCCAAGGCCAAACCACGCGTGTCCCAAGCACAACTGCCTCCCGGGAGGTCACCCCGCCGTCACAGGAAGGAGACCCTCGCCGTCTGGCTGGACCTGATGCTCACCTTACAGACGAGGTGAACTTCACACTCTTCCGTGACGTCCCAGTGCAGATACTCAGCAAAATGGGGGCCTGGGGGCGCAGGGGAGAGTTGTAAAAAGTAAAACTGAATATCACATGTGCGCACTCCACACACACACGCGCGCGTATATATACGCCCGTATGTGTATATACGGTACACGATATTTGCATCATATTTACACTTATATTTGCACTTACGGTGCGTTTTTCACAGAGGAGACAGCTGCTCGGTATGACGCCGAGAGACCCAGTTTTCAGGGCTCTGCAGGTGACGTGCGTGCAGCACATGGCCGCCACCGAAACCCGTGCCGCCCCGTGCGGACATGCTGCCCACCCCCCTCCCCGCCCACGCCTGCCGCTCCACGCCGGGAGCACGGGAACCGCATTCGCAGGGCGTGTGCCTCACTGACGTCAACCACAGGACGTAAAGGCTCTAAGAGAAGTAACAGATAAGATGACCTAGCAGTTCTGCGAATGTACATTTTTAAATCAAATCTTAACTTGTATGTGTTTTTCAAAAACGTCATTTTCATTTAAAACGAATGCAGAGGCAAATCGTGTTCTAATAACAGGCATTAGCCCGTTCAACACAAACTACAAAGCAGAGCTAGAAAGGACTTATGGGTTTCTTTCACATAAACATATTCTACGAAGTTAAAAAGTTCATAACGTAGGAATTGGCCAATTAAAATATTTTCGACTATTAAAACTAAAAAAATAACTGAAACAATAAAAATTTTAAAAAATGCCTAGATTTTATATTTTCTAATCCATATTCTTATTTTTTCCGAAAGGTATAGAAATCCCATATAAAAAAATAATCTTTAAATAAACCCTTGAGTTATGTTTCGAGCTCTAAAATTTATCCATTTTTCTTTGTATCTAGTCAGTATGTATTTTTTAAAACATACTTAAAATATATTGTTTGCAGTTAAACAGTAAAATACTTTAAAGTTTAAAAGCTCCCTGGTCTTAAGTTAGACAACTGCCCCCTCTACATCTCAAACCTAGTAACGGCTTCACACCCCCAGCTCTGCTCTTCTCCCTTTTCGTCCATCATCTGTCCCCATCACCACCCGCTGGAAAGTCCCTTTCTCTAAGTTCACCTGGTAAGTACTGAGCCCCGGCTGCAAGAAGTGTATGGACCTACAAAAGATACGGGAGTTCACGGTCATGAATCCCAAGACGAATGGCTTAGAGGAACGGCAGAGGGACCCAGGGGTGCGTGGGGTCGGGGGAGGCGTGAACGTCCACTGTGAATGCCCAGAAAGCCGAGCTGGGTGTGGCGGGAATACGAGCCAGTTCAGTGGCTGGGAGCCTTGATGTTGAGGCTGGCACGTGCTCGTTACGGGTTTCACACACAGGGCTGACTGCCTAAGGGGGGGCGCGTTGGGGGACCCCATCCCGCAGCCGAGTGCTCAGAGACCGTCAGTCAGCGAGTGCGCCACTCAGCCCGCGAACTGGTCTTCTGCTTGACCCAGAAAGTAATTGAAAATGGGACACTTAAAATAGTAGAATCTGGGGCTTCTAAAGGCAGAAGCGAGAAAAAAAATACAGATGAAATAAAAGGGCAAAGAACAGAAAGTACCCAAGTTTCTAGAAATGAGAAACAGCCTAATTCTGCCTTTGGTCACAGGGCATCATGGAGGCCTCCTTTGGAAGAGGAGTCAAATCTGAAATCTGTGGTTTTTTGTTTTTTACTCTTTTAATTATTTATTTTAGTGGTGGGTGGGCCAGTCAACCACCTACCTTGTTTCCTGAGAAATTCTTTCCTTTGAAATTCGGCCTCATCTAGGACAGCCTTGAATGCTAAAGTCATTATTTAAGGGGGGAAAAAGACACAAAATAATGTTTGCTTCACTCTGGTCAAAAGAATCTGCTTTGAATTTTCTTTATGGGTGTTGAAAATATTCAATATCACCTACCATCTCCAATAAGAACCAAAGAAGACTGACTTCTGGCTTTTCCGTCGTGAATCTGCACTGTGTAGGTACCTTCGTTCTCAATAGTGAATTGATCCATCACCATCTCGATGATGCCAGTTGATTTGTCACATTTAATTCCTGTGCGTCTGGAAAGGAAACAGAGAATTCCACAGTGAAATTCCTTCTTCCAGGTTTATCTGGAAAAGAGCTACATCAACTATTACATCTTAAGGGATTGTCTCTCTCTCACACACACACGCACACACACATTTTATCCACTAAACGTCTTGGTGAACCAACATCGAATGTGGGGGCAAGAGCCGGTCCCTCCCGTGCACGGAGTGACGAGGCCCCGCAGAATCGCACTCTCCCGAGCACGTGCCTAGTGCGGGCGGCGACCCTGCCCGCAGCCGGTCACGGCCTCCCCCGGGGCTCACCACGGTGGCTTCACCTGGATGCCAGCCCTGTCCCCTCGCGTCCCCTCAGGCGGAACTCCCGGACTGTCCTTGGATTCCGGTTGGGTGCACGTCCTGTGGGCTCCCGGCTGCCCCGCCTGCCCCCCATAGGACGTCGGGTCTGACTGTCTTCCTGCCTCTGTCTCCCTTGCTAGGAGTGACTCCTTCAGAGTGGGACGGTCACCCATCTTTACAACGCCACACAGCACCTAACACTGGCAGACGATAAATGCCAAGCACACGTTTGCGGACGCTCTCGTGAGAGAGTCAGCCCGTGGTTCCGCTCCGGGGGCCGTGCCGGGCTGGCAGGTGTCCTGACGCCACGGAGTGACACTCAGCAAGGTCTCCTCAGGGGCGTCCTCATCCCTGCCTCCTCCCTCGTTTCTGTCCCGGATCAGCTTCTGCCTGGCCTCCATCTACACGCTCCTGGGCGCGTTCAAGGCTGGGGCGACGGGGACCACAAAGGGGACCTCAGGCTTACAGCCCGGTGGGAGACACGCGGGGGCCCGAGTCGCCACGGCGCGGGCAGAGAGCAGTTGAGGCACCTCGGGAGAGACGCCTCGCCGGTCAGGGCGGTGAGGCTGGCATCACGGCCGCCCACCCGCGGGCCCGGGGAGCCTTCCGCGCCAGCCGCGGCCTCCTGCAGACACAGCCTCAGGGAAACCGTGCGGTGTCCAGGGCGCCCCTCGACCCGCACCGCCGCAACCCTCCCCGCCCTCACACCCCACCCGCAGCAGCGCGGGCGGCTACGCGGGCCCGTGGTCCCCTACGTGGGCGGCCTCTGCCTGGGGACGTGCTCGCGGCGGCCTTCCTCCCAACGGTGCCCGTCACTCGTGCGCGTGGCTGAGGGACCGTCATCCCTCCCTGGGTGACACGGGGTCCAAGGCAGGCAGATGGAAAAGGAGCAGACGTGCCCCCCAGGGGTGCCACTGAGGCGTGTCGGCTGCTTTGGATGGAATGACTTAAGACGTAGCCACTGTGGCAAGGACACTCGGACCTCCTCTGCCCCCTGAAGCAGGAGATAAACCGCCACGTGAGGGGGTGGGGGCGGGGGGGGGGCCGGGGTGGGTGGGGCCGGGGCGGGCAGGTCCAGACAGCGGAGCGGGAGGCGTGCAGCGCCCACCAGGCTCGTGTGCACAGCCAGGAGAGGACGTGGGTGCCCCTGGCGGGTCTGCCCTCCGGCAGGGACGGGGCGCCGGCCGCCGGACGACAGAGCAAAACATCTGGCCACGACCGAGGCCCAGCGGCGGGCCCCCGAGGGCGCCCCGCGGCGGGACGAACGCGTCGCAGCTGAGCGCAGCGTCCCTAACCCAGACTGCGGTGCTTCACGTCCGGCAGGCTGGGTGTGGGAGACTCCGACGCCTCATCTACCCGGCCGCCTCTCATGCACCGCGCCCACCCTCCACGCCCGACTTGCAGCCCCAAAGCAAAGCGGGGTGTCTGCGAAGCCGGGGCGCTCCCCACGCACGCACCTCGCTGTCAGACACTTCCCGGTCGTTGATGATGAACCGGTAGCTGGAGTCCGGTGACAGATGCTCGGCCTGCAGCCAGAAGCGCACCTGGCCTTGTCGAAAATCTCGTAGGCTAATTCCGACTTCAGCGGGATCGCTGCGGGGAGACGAGACCGCACGTCAGGGACGCGCGGGCCCTGGGAGAAAGACGCGCGGCAGGCCGGACGAGGACGTCCATCCTGGCTGCGAACTTCTCCAGGGACGTGAAACCCCGGAGCGTCGACTGGGACCTGGACACGAAGGGTGGGAAACAAAGCCGGGCGTGCGGCGGGCGCCGGGCTTCCTGGGGCTCCGGGGCTCCCCCCCTGCATCAGCTCTGCGTCCGGTGCGTGCGCTGACGGGGGGCTGCATTTGGCGCACGCCACACTTGGGTGAGCGACAGCCGCGCCACACTGCACACCCGAAGCCCTCTCTACGTGACGGAACCGTCTACGGGTCACCCTCGCCGCGGACGCTTGTTCCAAGCGCCTCGGTGCCCAGGCCGAAGCCGGCGCACGCGATGGGCCACCCTCCCCCGTGAGTCCCCGAGGGGGCGCAGTCGTGATTTCGGAGGTCCGGGCTGTACTTACTGGGGTTCTTTATCTCGTTGCTCAGTGCCATCAAGCGTTCGAGCTCTAAAATTAAGAAGAAAACAACGTCCATCGGTTCTGACCTGAGCGTGCAGATGCTGGACACGAGGCCGGGAGGCTGCCCCCGCCTTGCCTGTCCGCCCCTCCCCACACGCCGCCGAGCAGGGCGCCTGCTGACGACAGGGGGTTTGCTCCTCGAGCTTCACGCGTCCCAGGGCACTGCGCCCTGCCGCAGAGGACTGGGAGCACCGAAGACCCAAACCGCAGGGACCTGAGGCTTCTGCCCTGTGCTACCCCTTCACTCCAGCTCACTGTGCAGCGAACGCAGCTGCAGGGCTGGCCCTGCCCTGCACGGGTAGAGGGGGCTGGGGCAAGGAAAGAGCCCGGCAGTGAACGGACCCCCGACATGCGTAACACTGAGCTTTGAGAAACTGTTGCTTTTCCCCGGGTCACAGTGAACAGAACTCCTTCCTCCTTTCTGCTGTCTTCTCTCCGGAAGACAGTGAGAGGTTTTGACGACAGCAGTTAAACACCATTTCACACACAGAGCAAACGACGTGTGGATCTGTTTTCTTTGTCACCCTGGTCATCTGCGCTGGGAAGACAGGCCCTCCCACCCGCACGCCTCTGATGTTGTGAGCTTCCTGACATGCTACGCCCTGCGTGCTGAACCCGTGCTCGGGACCAGGGGCTTATTTGGCCGGTGGGAGACACAGTCTAGAGTTTGCTTCCTTGCTGACGTGATGTCGGGCCTGTCCGCAGAGTCCTCTGGCCCCCCACAAACACACACCATTTCTAAGCAAACAAGTCTCTTCCGTATTAACGTCAACATCTGAAAAAGGCCAGCCTGCGTCCCCTGGTGTTACCTTTCTCATCCAAGACGAAACTGGAGGACACGCCATCCGTGTCACTCACGGACACGGAGTAAGTGCCCAAGGCCGCCTTATCCGGGTTCTTGAAGTAGAGCTTGGAGCTGCAGGGAGAACACGGGGTGCTGCTGAGCCCGCACGCGGGGCCTCTGAGGGGTGGCCGTCGCCAGCTCCCCGGGGCCACTCACTGGTCCCCCACGGTCTCCACGCGAAAGTTCTCGTCGTCGGCCACCTCCTCGTAGGATTTACACCACGTGAAGCGCGAGGCGTCGGTCATCTCCGGGCAGTCGAAGCTCAGGTAGATGTCGCCCTGCTCGTCCACCCCGACGCTGACCTCCTTGGTGCCTGCAGGGCGAGAGCACGCACTGACCCCACGCGACCTGTGGGGGTGGCCGGGCCAGCATCGCTCCCACCCGAGCGCCCGCTTCACCCCAGGCAGCTGGGTCAGCGGCGCGGACCTCTGAGGAGAACCTTGGGCCCCTCTGCCTTGCTCTGACCCCCAGCTTCGGGGGGGGGGGGCCAGGCAGCGGGTCACACAACCGTGCGACTGTCCCTCCCGTGACTCCCGTTTCCCACTTTCCACTTGGGGGATGTTTGTCACTTTCCAACCAAGGTAGACACGTGGCCCCACCCAGGCCAGGGGCAAGCCCTCCACTGGGCGAGTGTGAGGCTGCTCGAGGCTCAGGTTACAGAGGCGGAGACGAGGAGGGCGGGGACAGGACGAGACCCCGAGCCTCCGGCGATCGGCAGCAGGGAGGCGCCCAGTCGGGGCTCCGTCTGCCCCTGCGCACAGCGACGCCCCGCGCCCTCCGGTCCCCCGCGCCCCCCGGAGCTGCGCCCCTCGTCACGGCCGCCCGGACGAGCTGCCCTCACTTGCGACCAAGAGAATCAGCAACGGATTTGTAATTTCCTGATCAAACCCCAGCAGCGACGTGGGCGACCGCGTCCCTCCTGCGCACGGCGACCACCCCCGAGCAGCCCCCGCGGCCACTCACGCTGACCGGGGTCCTTTCCCACCCGCCGCTCCACGCGGCCGGCGCCTGCTGCTCCGCTTCACGTTGAACCCGACAGGCCGCATGCATCCCCGCCACGCCCAGCATCCTGCGCCCCCACCGGACACACAGGCCCCCGCCCAGGGCGCCATGCCTCACACCACCTGGCCCACCTGGCCGCACCCACCGGCCGCACAGCCACCTGGCGTCACAGCCACCTGGCCCACCTGGCCGCACACCCACCTGGCCCACCTGGCACGACACCCACCTGGCCTCACAGCCACCTGGCCCACCTGGCCGCACACCCACCTGGCCCACCTGGACACACCCACCTGGCCTCACAGCCACCTGGCCCACCTGGCCACACCCACCTGGCCCACCTGGCCGCACACCCACCTGGCCCACAGCACTGCCCACTGGCCGCACACACCTGGCCCACCTGGCACACACCCACCTGGCCTCACAGCCACCTGGCCCACCTGGCCGCACACCCACCTGGCCCACCTGGCACACCCACCTGGCCTCACAGCCACTGGCCCACCTGGCCGCACACCCACCTGGCCCACCTGGCCGCACACCCACCTGGCCGCGCCTCCAGCAGCACCGGCTCTGATGCGTCCGAGGGCTTCCCCACGCCGCTGGCGTTCACGGCCCGCACACGGAAGACGTAGGTGTGTCCTTGCTGCAGGCCGCACACCTGGAGCACCGAGGTGAACCAAGACGGCCCTGTCACGCTGCGCCTCGTGTACTGAGCTCTGGTGTAACAGTGACCATACCCCCACCCCCACCCCCATCTGAAAGCCCCCACCTCAGCTAGGAAGCAGGGCAGCAAGAGCTCTGCCTTCCTGATCCGACTTTGCAGAAAACGGATTTGCTACAATTTTGATATGTTCTCTTTGTTTTTCCTTTGCATTTTAAAACAATTATAATCCTATCATCTGGTTTGTGATCTGGTGTTCCCATTTAACCCCATTCTATGGGGTTAAATATTAAGCATGATTTTTAACTGCAAAATATGCCATCGTTTTTGACACATCAAAATTAAATCAAGCTCTTCTTATATCTATATAGACTGTTATAGTCTGCGTTGAAAATCATAAAATACACTAAGTAGCTAAATCCTAAGTTGTTCAACTAGATTCTCAGGAGCCGATTTGCTTGATGAGAAATAATGATCTTGCTTCACACTGTCCACCACTTTCCAGAAGCGACTGCTCTCTGAGGCCTCCGTGCTGGGCAGCCGTGTGCGGCTCAGGCCTGGCCTTTCCCTCAGGGGAAACGTGGGTCACCCCTGTGTCTCAGCGGTACCACAGAGCCCATAGCCGAGTGAAGGCAGCGTCTGGGTGAGGGCGGCCGGCCGCGAGCCAGGGAGGTGGCCGCGAGCCGGGGAGGTGGCCGACAGGGCCGAGGGCCACTGGCACCGCTAACCCCAGTCCAGGCGAATCATAGGGACTAACGTAGAAATATTTGGAGAAAGTCAGGCTAGAGCAACCTGCCCACTGCAACTGTGTCGGATG
Organism: Eonycteris spelaea; assembly: GCA_003508835.1. Lineage (NCBI taxonomy): Eukaryota > Metazoa > Chordata > Mammalia > Chiroptera > Pteropodidae > Eonycteris > Eonycteris spelaea. Next base: position 575,872 of record PUFA01000002.1, on the reverse strand, counting down.
CAGTAAAACCGGTGATGTATGTGCGTGCGTGTGTGTGCGTGTGTGTGTGTCACAGTGGGACTTGCACCAGCAGCCACGTGACAGGTGGGAAAGGCGCTGCACAATCATATCACCCCGTGGAAAGCACGCACGGCAGCCTGTCGTCCGGGACTGTGTGGGGGGTGCGGGGCTGCCAGCCGGCGCTGTGGGAAGAAGCGCACGTCCCCAGGTCCCACCACGGCCAGCGTGCGGGAGCCAGAGACGGCAGCCGCCCCCGCTGCGGGCACTGCGTGCGGGTCACTCTGCAGACGCGCAGAGCTGAGGCTCCCTCCTCCCCAGTCTTCATGGGGGCTGCCCCTGAGGGCAAAACCCCTGCTCCCAGGGCCGATGGTGCGGGGTGGGGGGGGTGGTCACCTTTAGATAGCGGTTCGCAGTCGCCGCCTCGTTGGCAGTGACCCACTCGCCAGAATCGCCTTCCCGGTAGTCCACCAAGTAGCCGGACACAGGGCTGCCACCGGCGATACACCGGCGCCTTCCACAGCAAGACCAGCGACGAGTCCCTCACCTCGCAGAACGTCAGGTCGTAGGCAGGGCCTGGAACAGGTTCGTCCGTGGACACGTGCATGCGGCCCCCCCGGACACCGCCCCGGCCCCGCAGGCGTGACCCGCCCTCCCGCCAGGGGCTGCGGGGGGCAGCTCAGCGGGGCTCGGGGCTGGGCTAACAACCGGGCGCCTCGGTGACGGTGGCTGCTCCCCACGGGTCCCCGGCGCTGGCTCCACGCCAGCAGCATGCATCGTCGTAGACAGAAGAGGTGTGGGGCGGACGGTGCTCGTGTGACCCGCCGTCCCGGGGCTCCCGTTCGGAGCCGACGGCCTGCGGCCCACGGACTCGCCGGGGCCACCGCCACGAGCCCTCGGGCTGCCTGCCCACCCCACCCCTGCCGCCCACAGCTACTCGCCGGGGGGGCGGGGCCGAGGTCCCAGGTCCGGGGACCCTGAGCGTCGGGGGAGTTGGGGGCTGGTCTGGACCCCGTCACACCACGCAGCGTGTGGCGAGGCCACTTCCTAGAAGCCTTGGACACTTGGACCGTCCATCGACGTTGCTAAGGGGCAGAAACTAATTCCATCCAAACAGGTACCAACGAGGAAAGCGGAAAAGCAAAGTAAGCGGGTCACAGAGGTGAAGAGCCGCCTGAAGTTTAGCGCGTCCTCACTCGGCCTTGCAGGCTTTTGCCGTTTTGTTTTCTGTGAGTGCGAGCGTGTTGCCCGCTGCGTTCCGGTTCCCGACGGAGGAGACGCCCGCTCAGAGCGGACGCCGTGCGCGCGCCCGTGCGGAAAGAGCTGCAAAGCAGAGCAGGCCCGGATCTGCCGAGCTCAGGGCGGGGCCCCCGACGCGCGGGGCGGGCGTGGGGCCCCGAGTCAGGCTGCGCTAGCCGGGCCGGCACCGCCCCCTCCTCCCACACGGCCGGAGCCCGGCGTCCGAGGCCAAGTCCTCCACCGTGGCCGCCGGCCCGCTGGGACGGGCGCCCCTGCTGCTCGCTTCCCTCCCGTCACTCACGTCCGCCCGGAGCCTTCTGCGCCTGTGGCCCGCTCACCTGTCTGCACCCCCCCCAACCTGCAGGCCACCCTCGCAGCCTTGCAGGCCCCGCACGGAGGCGCCGACCCGCCCCGCTCGCGCAGAGAGGTGAGGGTGCCGTGGCCCAGGGCGGGAGCCGGGAGCCTGCTTCTCAGCCCCGCCCCCCACCTCCAGGGCTCGGGCCCCTTACCAGGCTCCGGCGCCGTCCAGGCCTCGCACGTGAAGAGCTCGCGGGTCCGAGGGCTGCCCGACCCCCGCCACGTTGCTGGCCGCAATCCTGAACTCGTATAACGCACCTTCCGTCAAGCCCTCCACCTGTTCAGGTTGTGTTTACGTTAATACGCAAAACATAAGCCACGTGATGTGACGGTGCGCTGGGGGCAAGGGTTACAGGTGACAGTGACAGAATGCCTGAGGGCAGGGACCCCGCCGGCCGCCCCGACCACAGCGCCCGGGGACGGCGGCCACGTGCCCGCCGGGTGGCAGGCGCTGCCCGAGGCCCTCCGTCCCCTGCCTCGTCACCTCCACAGAGGCCCCCACGGGAGATGGTGGCACAGATAGGGAAACTGAGTCACAGAGGGCGAGAGGAAGAGCAGGATGAGCCACGGCCCCGTGGACATCACGGGAGGGCAGACGGGACGCCTCCTTGCTGGGGCGGGGCCTGCCAACACAACGCCGGGTTCCTGTCACCTGCTCCTGGCACACAGGCTAGAAGTCCCTTGGGGACAAGGCTATGCTCGGCAGTAGGGTCTGGTCGGTGCCACACAGGACAAGGGGAACCCTCGCCAGGGCCTTCAGCCCAGCCTCCTAGTGTGCGGGTGGGAACAGACGTGACGTCCAGGGAGGTCACCTCTGGACACTGAGAGCCCCCGGCATGTCTGAAGGTACCGCCCTCCTCCCTGGGGACAGGGACAGCCCCCCCGCAAAGGTGGAGATTCCAGGAATGGGAAGGCACCGGACGGAGAACAGGACAGCGAAACGTCAGCGCAACCACAGACAGCACAGCAGGAAAGTCACACCAAGCCTGAGTCTGGGCAGCACACGTCATAACACACGCGCGTGAAGCACATGATAAACACAGGTATTATACCCTAATATGTCATGGAACAGAGAGCAGAACTTCCAAGAGTCCCCCAAAAAGAGACCTCAGCTTACAGTGTGACTCCTTTGTGAGTGTGAGGTCGCCTTGTCATGTGGTGTGGGGAAGGGAGGGAAGGAAAGGGACGGGAGGGAGGGGGACCGGAGGGGGGAGGGGCGGGGAAGGGGAAAGGGAGGGGAGGGGAGAGGAGGGGATGGAGGGTGGGGGAGAGAGGGAGGGCGGGAGGGCTGAGAGGATCCCCTGGGAGACAGACGAGGGGCGGCACCCACCGTCAGGACCCTCTCTTGGACGGGTGCAGAGTTGACCTCGTGCCAGTTCTGGTGACGAGCCTCGCGCTTGTCTACGAAGTACCCGAGGATGGGCGCGCCGCCGCTGAACCTGGGGACCTTCCAGCCGAGCGTCATGGAGTGGCCGTCGCAGTTGAGGAGCGTGACCCCGTAAGGGTGTGAGGGCACGGCTGCGGGGGAACACGGAGGTGACCGGAGCACGGCCCTCCCTCCCTCTCTCCGCCTACCCGTCAACCACCTTTGCTTTTATCTCCTTTTTAAAAGAAAGTTTAGGAAATGCTCTCCTGTATATTTATGGCTATTTCTAACACAGTCCCAGAGTGTCACTAACACCAAGGCCACAGGCTACTTAACACCGGCTGAGCGCATGAGGTGACGGCTCCTCCCCGCTCCTCCGAGGGGAACCTGGAGAGGCGCGGGGGCCAGGGCCCCGCGGAGGCCAGAGAGCCTCCGGCTCCGCGGACCGTGAGGTCATTGGCAATGAGCCACCTTTTCCTAACATGCTGGAAAAATGTTTGTCTCTGGTTTTCCCCAACTCTGAGTAACCTACAGAATAAAGATTTAAACAATTGGTTTTCACTTCCTAGGAATGACTTAAAGAGGCAGGTGGGGAGTGTTTGAAAGTTCCCTCTTGAGAAAAATAGACTGATTAGAATGATGGCCTTAAAACAAAAACAAAAATCTACTCTTTGCTCTACTGCCCACCGAAGTATTATCAGATTTGACATCGCTTGGAAACTCTAGAAACATTATTGTTAGAAATCTTAATTTCAGGAAAATATTTTTAAATTTAGTTGGAGAGAAAGATAATTAAAGAACAAAACATTTCTCTCAGAAGGAAAAGGTGATACTATGATCCAAAATGTGAGATAAGTGACCTGTTTCAAACCATTCCTCAAAATGTTCAAGCTACGAGGTGGGGTCACGGGAAATAACCGGGTGTCAAGAACAAAACAACAGCTTTGCAGGTCGACTGTACCAGGGCCCGTCCCTGCGATTTTAGATGGGAATCGTTCGGTTTGATCAAAATAATAATGTTTAAAAATCGTTATTTAGGAACAAAGCCCCAAAGTTAGGGAAAACACCTGAAATTCTCTAGGATTTATTAAAGTTCTTGGAACCAAGACTAGCTAGAAAGTCCCGTGACATTCTGTTTCGGCATCTGTTTTGGAAAGAGAGGTGTGCGCCCTGCTGACGTGGGAGCAGGGACTCGGCAACAGGTGCGACCTGCAGCAGCATCCTGTCTTTAATTTGCATTTCGTCAGCATCTCTCCATTCCTCCCTCTCCCCCTGGCATTTCCAGCCCCCCGTCTCCTCTGATGACACCCTGAATGGCATCACGAATGTCTGTTCCTGCAGAAATTAAAGCCCGTTGGGTACCCCGAAACAGGAGGGCACCCCAAATGGGAGGGCGCGGCGCCCGACTCACTGAGGGCGGCCTGGACCTTTATGGCGTCCGACTCCTGCGAGTTCTCGCTGGTGCCCACGGCGTTCACCGCCTTGACCCGGAAGATGTACTGCTCGCCAGGCGTCAGGCCATGCACCACGAATCTGGGGGACAGGGACAGCACGTCACCAGGCTCCACCCCCATCCTCCCACGGCGGGACAGAGCCTTTGAGCGCCCTTCAAACGTCCTGGCCGGACCGAAAGGGTGCCGATTTCCTGATGCTTTGCATCCGGTTACACGCACCTGTCTCCACTTTCTTAGCTAACTGGCTGGGACCCGCACGCAGGGTCAAAGGGCAAGGTGGAGACACCCAGTTCCAGTAGGAGCTGACGGGCCAGGGTCCCGGACGCAAAGAGCGAGGCCCTCACCGTTGCTAAGCAACCCCGCTCACCGTCAGTCGCCTGCTCTGGGCAGTGTCCCGGTTCTGTCCAACGAAGGTGTGTTATAAACCCCCAGGTGCGGAAACTTCGCGAGAAGCCGTTCCCGTGGGGACGGGGAGGTCAGCCCAGACTCAGACGCCGGCTTTGCCGAGCGGTGCTGCCCTTCCCCACCCGAACCCTGAGAGGCGACCTCCCTCCCAGCACCGGGGTGACCCCCTCGGCGCTGTGATGAGCATCGTGCAGGCGGCCGCAGGCGATTTTCCCGCAGAGCCGGCGAACACGTGTAAACCATTCACGGAGTTCCTGCCCTGAAGTGAGATTTTAAGTGTTCGCTTCTGAGCGAGCCTCCTGCCTCTGCTGGCCACGGGCTGGGACGAACGGAACCCTCATTCTCCTCCGCGCCCCTCTGCTTTCTGCAGCCACAGCTTTTTCCAATGATTAAAAAAAAAGTTTGAAAAGGAACGATGGCTGTGCCCTACCTGCTAACCCATCCCCAGTGGAGAAGCTGACAGCTGCCTCGTTTTCCTAAGAAGCACGTCCCGGAGCAAACCCCAGAACTGCAGGCGACCTCAGCACCCTCGGGGCGAGCGACAGCAAACCTGATGCTAAACAGAGGTGCTTGCCCTGCACCTCAGAGTCCCCACCCCACCCCGAACAAGGTCCCCGGGCTTTGTCCCGGCCGGCAGCCAGCAAAGAGGACTGTCAGTTATGTGAACCAAGCAATTTTAAAAGTTCAGAAAACCATCTACGGCCATGTCGCCCTGAATGAGCCCAATCCTGTCTGATCTCGGAAGCTAATCTGGGTCGGGGCCGGGGCCGGGGCCGGGTTAGACGGATTGGATAGGAAACCACCTGGGAAGACCAGGTGCTGTAAGCATAAATAATAACAAATAAAAAATAAGGGACTGTAAGCTGACAAGGTCCTTGCAATCTGTGAGGTCAACCAAAGGTTGCCTTGCTTAAAAAAAAAAAAAAGTTCAGAACATCAATACGGAAAAATAAGACACCTCCCGCACACAGGTGCCGTGCCAACTCCCCCTCAGAGGGCAGTTTAAGTGCTCGTTAGGCCAGAAGCGCCAAGGACGTTCTGGAACGTTTACAACGGCAGGAAAAGGGCTTCGGCTCAGCGACCTTGAAGCCGGCGTCCTGGTGAGCGGTGAGAACGCGGACGCCGGCGGACACTCCCAGACCCGCCGCTGGCTGCCCTGTGCCCCCCGCCGCGTGCGCTGCGTGTCTGGGCTCTGCCTCCCGAACGCGACCCCCGGGCGGCGGGCCGGGGCTCCCGGGCGCGGCACCTGTTGTAGCCGATGGGCTTGTGGTTGCACGGCTCCCAGATGCTGGACCCTGCCACACAGCAGTCCACGTAGTAGCCCAGGAGGTCCTCGTCCTGCCGCGGCCTGTCCCACTGCACCACCACCGACGTCCTCGTGTCGCGGGACGCGAGGACCCGGCCGGGAGCGGAAGGGGCGGCTTTGGAGGGGAGACACGAAGGGACGTGGTCAGCGCCTCCGGCCTCTAGCAGACGCTCCTGACCCTCCCGGCCCCTCTGTCCGCGGGGTTTGGACCAGCAGGTGAAGTTTGGGCAAGGAGGACGGGACCGGAACACAAACAAGGGGTGGGTGAACAGCCAGGGGACCCAGAGGTCTTCACCATCCTCTGTCCCCCAAGGCCCCACCTGTCCCCAAACAGAAGGACGTGCGATTGCAACACGTCCCGCACGGCCACCGAGGCCACCACACACACACTTTGGCTGACTGGGCGGCAGCTGCCTTGGATGAGCATTTAACGCTTGCGAGAAAGCAAGACGCATTTCCATCGGCTCCCGCGGCCTGGAGAGGGGCCCCGGGTGCAAGGCCTGCCGCCCGGGCACCCCTCCCCAGCAGGCCAGGACGTGCATGGCAGCACGTGACCCCCTCGGGGAGGGGGCTGCAGCCACGCAGGGAGGAGACTCCAGCGCACTCAGCGTTGAGTGGCCATTGCCTGGAAATGTTTCTGAGCCATTCATCACTTTCACAGAGGGAGATGGGACTCCGAAGCATGGCGGACAGAGAGCATTGCCTCACGAAAGGAGACACCTTGAATTTTAACTCCCAGGCAACGTTTGTCCATGCAGAGTGGTGGTTATGCGACGTCGCCTGACCCGGGGCCCCTCCTCACTCCGGCCACGTGCTGTGACGACTCACCGACCGTGTCCTGGGCCTGGAGGGGGTGTGATTTCCGACGGCTCACTCAGGCCGTGCTTGTTCGCGGACAGAACTCGGAACACATACGGTTTCCCCTCGGCAAGGTCGAAGACGGCGTATCGCGGGACCTCACGGCCACCTGGGCGTTGACCCGTTGCCAGCTGCCACTCCCAACCATGGACTGCAGGGAGAAGCAGGGCCGGTGACACAGAGCCCGGCTGCCCGCGTCACAGCGGAGTGAGCACTCCGTCTGGCTGACCAGACTGCGCTTCAGGGGCGTCCACCCCGTACCCAGCGACGGAACCATCAATAAATCTGTCCTGAACTTGATGAAAAGGGGGCCAATTTAGAGAAGGGAGTAAGAAATTACCAAAAGTTGGAAATGCTTATCAATAAAATTTTCGCTTGAGAGGGGATAATTAAACCATAGATAACTTAAGGGAATGAATACAGAGATTATACTTTTAATAAAATGGAATGAACTGTAAATAGTTAAAGATAATTCAGGAATACAGTCATAAAACGCCATCATAAATCAACTGTTCGCTTTTGGTTTAAAATCGTTACTATTTTGCAGCTACTTATAGTGGTAATTATGTAATGCAATCCAGATAACCAGCAACAGGGTAAGGTACATTGCGATACATTCATATTAAAATGTATCCTTTAAGTTATTGTATAAAGGTCTTTAATAGGGTGGGAAGAATGGGATCATTTTGTTAAATGTAAATAAAATGTAAATCGTATCTATGATATAGCAAGCATATAGAAACTTGAAGCGGAAAAGACTGTGAATACATATACCATTTGTTAACGTAACTGTTTATATACGACAGAATTGTTGGTGGTTTTTAATTTTATTCCATAGAAGGTCTGTGTTTTCCAAATGTTCTATGCTGCATGCTTAATTTTTGTCACCAATAATTACATTTAAAGGCTTGACTGGGTGTTTAATTTTTTCCCCTTTTGAGGTAGTCTAGCTGGGTGCAAGGTCAGCCTGCTCTAGGCCCCCAGAAAGAGCTGTGAAAGCATTTGATTAACAATCCAGCCTTCTGGAATTGGGATTCTTGTTCGAAAGACAGGTTTTCTCTGGCTTTCGCAAACGCGAAGTCACTATCTTGGAGCTGATGCAGGTGTCCGTGGTAGGGTCTCACGGGGCCACGTGCATCCTCCGCCTGGGGAGGTAGGGTGACACTTGGCTGAGTGATCAGAGAAAAGGACCCTGGTTGGAAAAGGGAAGACAGAGAAAGAGCCGGGGGAAAGCTGCCGGGGCCTCTGCCAAGCTTGCAGATGCCCACGGGAGGCGGGGAGGCTGACGAAGCCCCCGGCAGCTCGTCCTTCAGGCAGGGGCTGCAGGACAGGGGGAGGCCCAGCACCGGCCGCAGGGCACTGGCCGCTGTGCACGCCTGTTCCCCCCGTGCGCAGCTCACTGCGTCACGCATGCTCACTGCATCGCGGGCTGCATGCTCGTGCTGAGCATGCTGGCCCACGCGTGCGTCTTGCGTGTTACATATCACACCGCTACAATGTAGCACCACACAGCCACAGCCGCGGGCTCACGCAGGTACCGAGGCTTTTCCCGCCGTGGCCCACGACCCGACAGCTGGTCAGCAGAGGGCGTGAGCGGGTGCGACCTGCACTTTCTAGCCAGGAGGACGAAAGTGCACAGAATGCAGAGTACAGAGGTTGGTTCTGAAATGCTGTTGGTCACATACAGTTATACACGTGCCCACACGTGTGCGCCTGTGTGTGCACATGTGCATGTGTCCATCTGTGTCTGTGTGTGTGTCTGTGTGCGCGGGCATCTGTGTGTGTATCTGTATGTTTACATATCCATGTATGTCCATGTGCATGTGTCCGTTTGTGTCTGTGTGTGTGCGTCTGTGTGCATGTGTGTCTGTGTGTCTGTGTGTGTGTGCGTGCGTATCGTGTGTCCACGTGCGCGTCCGTGTGCGTGTACGTGCACGCGTATGTGTGTCCCCGTGTGCGTGTGTGCGTGCGTGTGCGTGCGTGTGTGCGTGTGTGGGTGTGTGCGTTGTGTGCGTGTGTGTGTGTGTGTGTGTGCGTGTGTGTGCGTGTGTGTGTGCGCGTGTGCGTGCGTGTGCGCGTGTGTGCGTGTGTGTGTGCGTGTGTGCGTGCGTGCGTGCGTGCGTGCGTGTGCGCGTGTGCGCGTGTCCAGGGCTGCAGTGCACCAGCTATCGCCTCACACGCGTCCAGACCTGAGGCCCTGCCGCCTGCCACGCCAGCGAGCCCGGCCACCTGGAGCGGGAACTGTGCGACGAGGTCGCCACCCAGTGGCCACGCGGTGTTCGGACAGGCTGGAGCCGCAGCAAAGGACCTGCGGCTTCTCCCTGGTCTCGGGGGCTCGGGTTGCCCCTGCCCGGGGGCCACGGGGACAGCAGGGACTCTGAGACTGGTGACACCGCTCACACGGATGGCGCCACACCAGAGGCAGGACAGTGCCGCTGACGTGACCTGGGCTCCTTACAGACGGCCCGGCCGCGCGGAGCCCCCGCTGGGCAGCCGGGAGCAACCGCGGCTGGGTGGCTTTGGCCGCTGCTCCCTTCAGGCCAGTGGAGCAGCCCTTGACCTCCGACCTCCCGCAGGCTTGGCGGGTGGGGTACCTTCTCCACGAAGTACGTCAGCGGCTCCTTGCCGCGGGGGCGGGCGGGTCCCAGCTGAGGACGACGTAGGTTCTGCTGACCTCGGAGGCGTGCACGTTGGTGGGGGGGCCCGGGATGTGGACGTCGCCTGCAGGGGGAACAAGCCCGCTGAGTGCCCGGGGCGCCCGGCTCGGCCCGCGGGCTCGTCCCGGCCTCGGACCGCCGCCAGTGGGTGCGCCGCGGGCGTGAGGCCCCGGCTTGTCCTCGGCTTCGCTTCTATTCTGGGAAAGTACACGAGCTGCCAGCTCGGACCGTGTGCCCAGAGCCAAGGTGGCCGGCCAGCCAGGTCACCGGAGACAGGTCTGGGTCAGAGTTCCTGCTAAGGCCGGGGGCAGGTCCGCCCGGAGGAAACCCAGCCGTCCCCCGAATGCAGCCCTGACCACAGTGGGGGGCTGTGCCCAGAAGGCACTGCCACTGTGCCCGGCGCCGCGGGAGCCCGGCCGGATGCCACCTGCTCTCTCCCTGCTCTCTTCATCCCGGGTGTCCTCAGGGCATTGACTCTACACGTCAACTCCCAAAGCACGTCGCCGTCCCGCCGTGGCCGCCCTGCAGCACGCTCACAAGCCCGGGACGCTACGCCTACACTCTCGAAACCCCGGAGGGACGGCGCTAAGCCTCCACAAGTGACCAGGTCAGCGCATCTGCCGTCCCACCCGCCCGCTCGACCTGCCTTCTGACCCGAGACTTTTTAATGTCACGTCAGCTGTCGGGCATCATGTTCCAATCGCAGAGCTTCCCGAAGCGGGCGGAGGGTCCCCAGAGCACGAGCCGTAATTGGAAACAACGTATCATGAGCCTGTTAGCTTAGCGCTTGCTCAAAAGGCTTGAAACCCCGGGACATCTCTGAGCCCGTCTCAACAGCCAGCTGCCCCGGGGACTCCCCTGCCAGCGATGAACCGAGCAGCCACACAGGACCGGGCCCCCCCCACCAAGAGCCCATGTCGGAGCGCACCCCAGTCCACAAGCCTCCCGAGCTGGGAGCGCCCGGCAGGCGGGGCCCCGAGTCCTGGGTGGAGTGGTGCCTCAGCGCCCGGCCGCTGCTGCTCCAGACCTGTGTGCTGTGTCCATGCCCAAGGTGACGCAGAGAGAAGGTGTGAGAACCTCCCTGGCACCAGACACAGACCCCAGGACAGGGGCTGCAGGAGGTGAGGGGAGCCTCATGGTGTGTGCACCCCGATGCAGACCAGAGCCCCACTCTCCACTCCCAGTGCCTTGCTGCTTGGGCACCTGGGATGGAGCGTCTCGGCCCAGAGAAACGGAGGAAGAAGCGCTTTATCTGAGGCCAAGACGGGAAGGAAGACCTCGGCTCTTGTCAGAGGGGGGTCCCCAACCAGGGAAAGACGCTCAAGATTACTCAGGCTTTCAGCACGCCCTTGGGCGACGCAGCAGCATGGGCCTCAAATGGGCAGGTGACCCGGACCACGGGCAGCAAACAACAGGATTCCGAGTGACCCCGGGCACCAAGGAGAGGCCCAGGGACTAAACAGACATCCTCAGCGACCCCTGCAGCCCCCAACGGGGAAGGCGGAGAGGGGAGGAGCCGATGACAGGGAAACACACACTTGTTCCGGGTGGGTCCTGCCCTCAGGTTGCCATCAGCATCGAGGCCTCCCAGGGCCCTGTTCTCATGGGTCTGCTCAGGATGGAATGAAAAGGCAGAAAAGTGAAGCGTCTACCCAAGTCCACACAGCCACTGACCGGCTGCACTGGGGTCCGAGGCCAGGACTCGATTCTAAATCGTGGGCTTCGTTCCAGAAACCCAGGGACGGCACAGCCTGCCCAGAAGGTTTTTCTCTGAGTCCATGAAACGTGACGTGTACTTGGAACTTGCGGGCCCCCCGAGATGGCAGAATTCAAGAGCACACGCAACCGTGACTGAGTCCCGCGGCCTTCGTCCTCAAAGCGGCCGCCCCGCGCCCCGCGAGAGCCGCGCCGGCCTTTCCCAGACGGAGCGTCTGTGTTTCAGGGAGCAGCTCAAGCAGCGCTGGCAAAGGCGGATGACGATAAGAGAAGAGAATGGATAGGAATTGAAACGCGTACAGGAAGACACCAACCGAGACTGAGGCGATGGGGAAATGTGAGCAAACCACCTAGAAGAGCAGAGGAGCAATTTTTCAACGAACGAAAGTAACGCTTCGTTTTCGTTACGACAAATCTTGTTTGCCAGTTCTTTTCTAGCTAAAACCATGTGAACAGCGGAACAGTCAGCTTGGATGGAGGAAAGACAGACGGTAGGAAAGGAGAGAACTCTAATGGCACGCTTTTGAGCCCAGAAATGGTTTGCTTTACAACACCGTGGAATCTCTCTCCCAAGATTTCTTACAAGAAGGGTTCATTATCGGACGTGTGTACACAGACGGACGCTCCAAAGCGCAGCCGGTGTGAGGGTGTTCCCGGCCTGCCCTCGTCTGCTCCGGACTGCAGGAACTGCCCGCCGGCTGCGTGGACGCCTCACGCCAGGACACGCCAGGACACCGACGCCCTTCGCTCCGGGCCCCGGCTGCGCCGACATCCCGAGCCGGGCAGTGCCCAAGCGGAGAGCGTGCCGGCCTCTGCCTCTCGTGACCCGCCCCACAGACAGAGCCCGGAAGCTTCCCCAGGCTCTGACTACAACACCAGGTTCAAGAACGCTTCAAACACCATGGAGGCCCCAGCCGAGTGGCCAAACCTGCCTCCCCGTGAGAAGAGAACGCGGAAAATGCTACCTGGGGGTTTCGGTTGGATGTAAGACCTGTCGTGTCTATAATCCAAACTTCCACTTCACCAGCTGGAAAACCAAGGCTGTGAAAACACGTTCTCTCCCTATTTGGCGCTTCGTGGACAGCTGGACACCATCTTCCAACACATCCGCATCTACACGTAAAAAGACAGCCTTGCCCCCTGCACGGCATAGTTTCTGTCTGGGGATGGTTTACTAGACAGCATCCTTCTGTATCCTATTACTTTTCACAACGACCTTCACACAATGCACATTTCATGACCGATGCACGACATTGCGGTTTTCAGTGGCTGGTTACTGGATTTTAATCCTTGCGCGCCCACTCAGGGTAACTCAGATCACGGGCCCCGTCTGCCTTCCCACAGGAACCTCCCTCCTGCTACCACGCGGGGCCACTCTGACCCGTTTGAATATCTCATTTCCGAATCGGTCACATAGGAAGCCAGGGCAAGGCGCCCTTCCCAAACCGCTCCGACCGGGCTCGCCTCCGGCCTCTGAGTCCTGGACGTGGAGGCTCTAACTAAGGCTCTCAATGTCCCCGTGGGACCAACCGGAAGCCTTGAAAGGTGTCCCTCTGGCAGGTACATGTGCCTTTCGAGACACTAGAGAAACATCTTTATGGGGCAGAAGATAAATGGTTGTGGACACCGTCCGTGGGCAAACTCAAAACTCAGCCCATGACTTCCGCCTCTGCGGGGAGAATGTTCCGGGCAGATACGGTTTTGAAGAACAGCTCAAAGTCCATCTGCGGCTCCAACCTGATCCATTCTTTTCAGTTTCTATTTTTGTTCATTTTCCTCTCTGAACTCTAATTATAAGTCCAATTAAAATGTTGAGATTTCTGTTTAATAATGCTAGATCCTCCTTATTAAATCTATCTTTCTGGATGTCTCTGGAAGGAATATTAAGTATTCATAAAATCCAGCAAGGACCTGATTTGATGGGAAAGGGTCAATCCTTTTAGTTAAAATATTAGAAATAGAACTTTTGCTTAAACAAATAAAACAAAATACTGTTCCAGTAACAGCATCTGTGAGAGAGACACCGGCATCAGCCAGTAATCAAATCTCAGGCTCAGGTTGGTTTCTTCTCCGTACGTCCCCAAAAGAATGTCTTAGTGGACCACAGTGAAAACAGCGTCCAAGCCTCACAGCACCACGACCTTCTTCCTCACACCTTCATTCTGTCTGCTTTTTTTTTTTTTTTAACTTCTATAAACCTTAAGCTTGCTGGAGCTACGGTGTTTAGTTTTACATGTAAATAGGTGTTCATTCTCTCTCTGTGTCTCTCTGTCTCCTCTCTCTCTTTCTCTCCTCTGTCTCATTCTCTTTCTCTCTCCACCCCCTTTCTCTCTCCCCCACATCTGGACTTATAAGCCTACACCCCTAGGCACAAGTGGCTAAAACAGAGTGAAGAGGCACCCACCTTCCAGGTCGTCCTGGTAGATCACGATTTCCTTGTCCCCCTCCAAGTGGACCGCTGCAGAGAGAAAGGGCGATGCTCACGCAGACATCCGAAGGTTCCCTGAGAAGGTGCTGGTTTTCCTAACCGGCACGGGGTCCGAATCGCCTCACGATGGCGACTACAGCGTGTTCACTGCCCTGGCCTAACCAGAGTTGATACCTTGGAAAAGGTCCGAAAAACAGTCACACTGCTCCACTCTCTGCTTTGGAGTCAAAGGACCGTGCAGGTCAGGAAAACAGCGGCTCCCTGAAACCCGTCACCGAGGGCCCGACCCCTCACGGTACCCGCACGCATCGTGTGAAATTAAAATTCCCACGCCGAGTGGCTGGCTTTCGACACCGCCTCAGTGTCCTCGTGTGTCGAAATCACACCATCCGTGGGCTCAGGACAGGCGGGTTCTGCACCCGCGTAGCTGCCTTTCGGCGACGAGCCCGGGGAGGCGCAGCTCACCGCAGCACGGGCGTCAGCCTGGGTGCCGCCAGCTCACGGGGGACGCGACGAGGACCCCCCCCCCCGCCGCAGCGACATTCTCATGGGCGGCCCCACGTCCCCCAGGCGTGCTCGGAACGCGAAGCCTTGGCGGCCTACCTTGTAGCCTCCCGAGGTCGACGGGGTCGAGGGCGGCCACGGCGTCGGAGACCCGGGACGGCCGGCTGACGCCCGCGCTGTTGACGGCCCTCACACGGAACGCGTAGGAGCGGCCCTCGCAGAGCCCCGTGACGGGGTACCTGCAGACCTTCACGGGGGCGTCGTTGCACTGCACCCAGCTGCCGGTCCCCACTTCGCACCTTCGGGCGAGAAAGAGCGCAGAGGGGCGGACAGCGCGGTCCGATGAGTCCCGTGGGGACGAAGCGGTCACCGGGAGAGGGGCTCGGGCTGCCCCATGCCGTCGGGACTCCCACCGAGGTAGGCAGCGGACAGGGCAGAGCGGCGCTGCTCGTGGGTCCCGGCTGGAGGGCCAGTCCTGACCCCGGGCCCCGAGCCCCACGTGGAGGCGAGTGCGCCCCCGAGAGCCCCCTCAGGCCCGCGTGCGAGCCTCCTTTTCAGCTTACACCACAAAATCTCGGGGTGCCCCTCAGCTCCCCGTCTGCCGGAGGCTAAGGAAAGGAGACCAGCCTGCGTGCCGTGCCCCAAGGACGGGCCTGGCCCCACGAGCTCGGGGGCCTCACGGGGACGCGGCCCTCGGTCCACTCTGGGGCCGGCAAGACGCGTTTTCTGGCCACTCGTGTGGCAGGTGGACGTCTGGGCACGTGACGAGATTAACTCCACCTGCAAAGGCCGAGGTGGCTCAGCACGGAACCTGCGCGCCCGGGAGGAGAGCACGCGGACAGAACGCGTCTCAGACACGTGCCGCGTCGGGGCCGCGTCGGGGCCGCGTGTTCGTGTCAGGAAAACCACCAGCGCTCTCCTCCGAGCGACGCGGCGGCGCTGGCGGCCGCCCCCGGGCGCGCGTGCTGGGCGGCTCCACCGGGGTCCGCCGCGCTTGCCTTTCTCAGCGAGGCGATGAGCGCGTGGACGGTCACGTGAGACGGCGCGAGAAGCCGGTTTGGCCAGAGGGTTGGAGACGTCCTCACGTGCCACGGGGACTAGAAACAGCTTCGGTCCGGTCGTTTCCTCGTTCAGGCAAACCCCGCAGCGGAGCGCATCGGAACGGCGCCGTGCGGGCGGGGGTGGCGGCCGAACGGGGGCCAGGCGGGCTGCGCTGGGCGACGAGAACTTCATCGACGGAATGCCGGAAGACCAAGCTGATCTTTCTTCCAAACTAGCCGTCTTACGCGGATTAAATTCCCGCGGGACCACCGCCAACAACCCACCAGCTTAGACTTCTCTGTCTCACTCCCGAGTCACTTCCTCCAACCACGATCGCGCTCGGCGATGGGAACGTCTGTGTGCGGCGTAAACGCCACCCCCCCCCCAACCTCGCCGGCTCTGTGTCTTCTTGTGCGAGCGCCACCCAGCGGGGCACACGGCGAGTCACGCTCCGTCCGTTGGGTTCGAGGATGATCTATGCTTATTAACCCGAAGAAAAATTCCAACATTTTGCGCTTTGCAACGTCACTGTTTTTAACTTGGAAATGAGAAGAAACCCAGGGAAGGAGACGAGAGGGTGAGTGTGAAGGAGCCGTGTTCCCAGCTGCACCCCGGGGCCCTCCGGAGGGAGGACTGGGGCCTTCCGCGGCCGCTCGGCCAGGCCCGCTCCCCGCCAGGCCGACCCTCGGCAGGACGGGACCCGGCTCACGGCACGCCTGGCGGAGCAGGGCCTGGGAGAGAGCTGCGCTCACAACGCAGACACGCAGTGTGGCCGCACCAGGCCCAGCCTGTTGGGCCACCGTCACCTGTCACGAAGCGGATGGTACCCAGGTGCCATCAAGAACAGTGGCATGAACTCAAATTAGAAAAAGATCCGAGTGCGTTGTCCTGGCAACACACACTTCGGGAACGTCCCCCCCCCCCCGTAAGAACTCAGTGAGCACGCACCGGTCAATGAAGTAGCCGATGACGGGGCCCTCGGTGGTCGTGTTGGGCGGCTTCCAGGTGATGATGACATAGTCCCGGTTGGCATCATGGCACCTCACGTCCATGGGTGCGCCAGGAGCCCCTGTGACCAGCGGGTCAGCATCTGGGGGCGGGGAGACAAACAGCCGGGGTCAGGGTCACCGAGAGCCAGCGACGGCGTCTCCGCACGCAGGTCCGCTGCCCGACCGGACCCACGGCTGAATCCTCACGCGCACGTGACCGGACTGTGTTCTGGTTCTGATGAGTCGGTGACAAGAACCAGCCACACTGGTGAGTTCTTAAACTCCAAACATCCCGTTCTCTACGAAACGCTCGATTCCACGACGTTCCGTGACGGGAGCCAAAGCCGAGGCGCCCTCCGGCTGCCCGGGACGCGTTGCCTTCGCGGGTTTCTACGTCAAAGCCCCTAAGGATGTGAAGACGCACTTTCTCCCAGTGGGCCGAGAGCGGACGTCTGAGCCCGTCTGCTCGTGACCACAGTGCGGCTGGCTTTGCGTCCCGGTCCGCGGCACCGAAGGCCGGCGGCTGCCCGGACCGTGGCCGAGCACCCCGCGTCCCGCTGAGCAGGGGTCTGCTCGGCGGCCTGGGCCTCGCCGGCCTCCGCAGGATCGGCACCGCGCACGGCCTCCTGGGGGCCTCCTCGCCTGGAAGGCTAAGGTTCCCCGACCCCCGGCCAGCTCCGCCCCCATGCAGAGTGCTCGGAAAGCAAGGACAAGGACAGCCAGACTCCCCCGGGCGAGCACTTTCCCTCCCCGTTGTTGGTGCCGGTAAACATGAAAATTCTCCGCTGGACAGGGCGGCCACTGGGTTAGTGCCGAAGCCGCAGCCTTGCGAGGCCGGGGGCCTTGACCCTGCCGGAGTGCGGGGCAGGTGCATTCATCTGCTTTGCATTCGCTTCCTTTTCGCGTTAGGTTACCCTGGGCTGCAGAGCTGGCAAGGGGACGGGGGACTCCAGGTCCGGGCTGGCGGCAGCATAAATGGGGGCAGGGGCAGCAGCGGTAGGTGGGGCTGGATGGCGGGAGGATGCAGGGCAGAGAGGCCAGCTGACCTCGGGTGGGGAGAGGCGCCCCACTCAGACAGAAGCGCTAGTGACCGGAAGCGCATTGACATCTGCACACCAGTTCCCTGGGCCTTCGTGACGGGGCCTCGAAGCTGGGGCTGCGGGGAGCACGGGGGGCTGCGGGAGCACGGGGTGCTGGGGAGCACTGGGGGCCTGGGGGAGCACGGGGTCCTGAGGGCACTGGGGGGCTGCGGGGAGCACGGGGGGCCTGGGGGGCGCACAGGAAGTGGGGATGCAGGATGCACAGGCAGGGTCAGCCAGATCCCTGACAACCCCGAGAGGGCACCCCCGAGCACAGGCTGCGGCTTTGCACGGGCTGCTGGCCCCGGCCCCCCCACCCCCACCAGAAACGCCTGCCTCTGAGCCTCCACGTCTTCGTTTGGAAAAGAGAAACAATGACATTTTTGTACCAAACTGAAATAAGAATTTGTGGTCACGGACGTGCGTGATGTAAACTCATCTACACGCACATACATTATATATAACGTACGTAATTTCATCCATTTTACATTTGTAAAATATGTGAATACGGATATATGCATGATGCACTTGCACACACACGCGCACACACACGCCCATGCGCCTGCACACGTGGGCGTGTGTGCATCCCACGTGAGTGCACAGCCCACACCCCTGCACACGCACACGCGTGTCTGCGAAAGGCTGGCACAGCGTGCGTCTCGTGCTCCTTCCCAAGGGCCGGGGTGAGGGTCTGGGGGACGGTGCACCTGCTGCTGCGTCCCGGCCGCCGTCACCTGCGTCAGACACGCGTGTGCCACAGGGGCAGGGACGGTGACAGGGCAGCTGCTGCCCTCCTCGCCTCTTCCTTCTGAGCGTGTCCAGAGGGGGTGGGAGGGGGGACAGGGACATCCAGGCGCCCGCGAGGTGGCGCCGCCTGCTCTGTGGCCACGCCGCCGTGCGTGGACTTCCGCTGAGAAGGGAGCCCAGCTGTGGGCGCTCCGAGCGGTGTCTGTGACGCCCCGCGCCTCTCCCGGTGACCAGAGGGGCCAGGAGCCCGGCTCTGCCCCACCCAGCGGACTCACACGTACCCCGGGGGACAGCCACCTCGCGTCCGTGAGCACACGGCCGCCCCCACCCTCACACCCTCGGCCCCCGTCTCAGCCTGCAGGTCAGGCCGCCGGTCCCCACACCGGCCTGGGACCCACTCACCTCGGACAAACAGGAAGGCGCTGTGGTCGCTGACGCCGCCTCGGGACACGATCCTCAGGGTGAGGCCCTCGTCATCCTTGTGCAAGTGGCTGAAGGACAGGGAGGCCTGGCCCTCCCCGAAGAACATCTGCGTCCACTTGGACTCCGTGAGGAGCACATCTGGAAGAGCGGGCAGTGGGGTCAGAGGGCGGGGGTCAGAGGGCAGTGGGGTCAGAGGCCACCATGAAGCCTGACATGCAGCCTGTGAGGGGCAGGCGCAGCCCGCAGGGAGGCGCGAGGCCCGGCCTCTCCCTGTCCAAAGGCCATTTCTCTCAGCGGCCAACCTGGCAGCCCTGCGGACATCTTCAGTTAGAAGGACAAGAGCCAATCGAACCTCCTCTGCCACCTGCCGCCCCACCCCTCGTCCACCCTCATGGCCCCTTGAGACCCCCGTGGAGGCCTGACACCCCGGTCGGCAGGGTTGCCAAATCCACTCGCAAACCTGTTCATGCGCACGCACGCCGAGGTCACGGCCAGGTCACAGCTGAGGTCACAGCCGAGGTCACGGCCAGCGCCGCCGGCCGTCCCCCACACTCACCGTCGCGGTACCACTCAGCCCGCGGCTGCACTCGCTTCAGATCCGGCGTCACCAGCAGCGTGCACTTGAGAGTGACAGTCTCGCCTTCCCTTCGGAACGTGACCCCGAATTTCTCCAAAAACTGGACGTCGAAGTGCGTGTAGGGAACCACGGGCGACAGGGGCACTGCACAGAGAGCAAGGGACAGTCACGCCGCCGGGAAAGCTTGGAAAAGGCTTTTTGTTAAAAAAGAAGAGAGAAAGGTTTGGCCTTTAGAACATCGTTTCTTAAATTATTTGCTGTGTCACTATGGACTTGTCTGCCCGAAAAGAGAGAGAGCTCAGCTTACGTCCGATGGGGAGTCCCACAGACCGCAGCGGCTCCTCGTCCCCTCGGAAGCCTGCAAGAGGAGGGGCGGCGGTGGGAGAGGCGGCAGAGGGCGCGCCCCCGCCCCGGCCCCGCCCCCCGCCCCGGGCCCCGGCCCCGCCCCCCCAGCCCCCCCCCCGCCCCGGCCCCGCCCCCCGCCCCGGGCCCCGGCCCGCCCTGCCCCCCCGCCCCCGGCCCCGCCCCCCCCCGCCGGCCCCACCCCACCCCCTGGCCCCGGCCCACTCACGTCTCACCACCACCGCCGCGCTCGTGGACACCTGGCCGTGCGCGTTGGTGGCCACCGCTGAGTAGGTCGCGGTGTCGTCGAAGCTGGCCCTTGGGGAGGAAAAGCAAGATGAGGCCCCAGGCGCCGCGGGCTGCTCTGGACACGTCACCCGGACACGAACGCCGTCGAAAGCAGCCCGGGTGACCCGGACCCTTTGTTCATGAAAGGTCGGTCTGGGCCAGTGCCAGCCCTGCCCTCGGGGCGAGGTGTCAGTCACAGACACGGCGGGTCTGGACTCTGCTTCAGCTTCGAGGGAGAAAATGTGCGGGCGCTGCTGGCACCCCTGCCCGCCATTCTCCAAAGTCTGTCCCCTCCCGTCCCATCTTTCTGCCTCTGCAGAATCTTGGTTTCATCTGTCAACCGGCAGCTCCGAAGGCCTCAACCCCCGAGAGGGTGAACTACAGACCAGGGAGTCCCTGCCCACGGGACTTCATGCCCTCACCCCAAATACAGTGACCACGAGGTCTGGGTCCCCCCAGAGGATCGTCCCAGGATGGTGGCGGGTGCAGGTTCACCTCTGGGAAGAACGGGAGCCCGGGCACTGCCCGGTTTCCACCGCCCACACCCGTCTCCCAAGGCCAGAGCGTCTTGTCTTGGTCACAAGCTCCCTACCCACCGGCTCCCAAAATGGCGGGAACGCACTGAGGCGGGTCCCCGTCGGGCTTCCCCGAACGCCGGACACTGCTGGTGACGTCACCGGCCCTTCGCCCACACCCTGGAAAGTGGGTTCTATTTTCTTATTAACAGAGTAACAAACTGACACTTGGAGAAGTTGGGGAACAAGAGCCACACAACTCGGAAATCGGGGCTCTTCCCGCTGGTTTCCGCCGCCTCTCGGAGGAGCGGACACCGTGAGCCTAACGCTGATCTGTGGAGGGACATGATGCAAACGCACTTGCGGGGAAGAAGGATCATACTCGGCCGCGTTTCAAATACTTCAAGGAGCCGACGCCCTGGAGACAAACCCATCGTTGCAAGGTCCTTGGTAATTTTGTTTCTTCTATGTTGCAATTGGCGCTGCAAATAGTTTCTTCACCAAAAACACACCGTATAGCAATAAAGGAGAGAGTGAGAGCCACACCGGCCGCTAAGAACGCGGTCCCCTGCTCCGTGAGGTTCCAGACTGGCACCAGGGCGCCAGGCAGTGCCCGGGGCGACCTCGCAGGCAGAGCCCGGCTCCTCAGACGCGCAGACGGAGCCCACCGCTTGGGGTTCACCTTGGACAGCAACAAGCCAACCCGCAAGGCCCCCCAACGCAGCAACGCTTCTGAGCGCGTCAGGGCCACTCGCCACGCAGACTCAAACACGGCAGGGACAGCCGTGTCCCAGGGCAGAGGGACGGTGAGAGCAAGACAGAAAACTCCCGTGACGGCACGGTCCCGCCAGCACCAAGCATCATCCTTCCGTGCCAATCTACCCGATGCCAGCTCAGGCGACTGCGGGAACACGCTATGAGCGGGAAGAATCACTTCTCCTCTGGACCCTTAGACGTCCCAGAACGTCTTTCCCTCGCCATTTGCGATGTTTCCTTGAAAGCATGAACCCGCTGTGTGCGTGAATGCCTTCTGCAGGCAGGAAGGCACGCTTCTGGGAGCAGCTGGCCCGGGGCAGCGCAGGGACACGGCAGGGCGGGCGGCCACGCATCTCGGCCTGGGAGAGGGGGCCATGAACACAAGGGTAGACAACGTGTCTAAAGATGCTGCGCAGTGTTGTAGCGCTGCACGGATCCTGCACGCTTCTCATTAAGATGCATCCGCTGGACAGAAAGTTCAGACCCCACCCCCATCGCCCCTGCAAGGCCTCCCCTCCCCCCAACAGCAAGCTCACCGCAGCGGTGTGAGCGCCAAACCTCAGCTGTCACTGCTCCTGAGCTGGGGACGGCCGCCGGGGACGTGAGGGGAGGGGAGGCTGCAGCAGACCTGGCCCCCGCCCGCTCCACCCCGAGGATCCCGGGCTTCCTCTTCTCTGGACTCTGCGTTAAGGGCGCAGCTACCTCACACGTTAGCACCAGTGGCTCGCGAGCCACCAATTAGCACTTGGTACTTAGCAGCAGGGGCCGGCTGGGCAGAGGGAGGGACGCTGCGCGGGAGCCCGCGTGCGTGTCCACAGCGGCTGTCCGGCTGGCAGAGGAGGCCCCAGCCCCGGCAGCTCTTCACACACACCGAGTTGCTGTGACTGTCCCCAGGGGAGGGAGCCGGGCGTGTGGGGAAAGCCAGAGCTCACGGTGCTGTGTGCTTTGATCTCAGTCTCTCTGCGTTTCTCTCCTGTGAATGTCTTCCATCCTATGAACTCCACTGGCACAGAGGTCCACGTGCAGATTACAAATGCACACACGTGCCTACACGGGGGAGGGCTGTGGGCAAGCGGACCCCGGGTGCCAGGCTCAGTCGGGGTCGGCGGAAGGGCCCGTGGACTTGGAGGACACGCGGCCCACCTTCACACCTGCCCAGGGGTGGTGTGCAGGCCCCGAGCCTTGGCCCACGTGCCTCCCCAAGTCCCTGTGGGACCTGCTGCCCCTCCCCAGGCCACACAAGACAGGCACTCCCCAGCCTGTGCCCGTGCGGCCAACAGCTGCAAGCAAGTGATTAAGGGGTGAAGGGTTTTAGTTTCTATTTGGACCAGTCCCCAGAACAGAGATGGTCTCCTTGGGCCTCCACTTCTACAAGCTTCCAAGGGGCACTTTTGCAGCCCAAAGTCTCCATGCGAAGTGCCCCCAAATCGACTCCATGGGAGGAATCAGTGACATCTTATCTACTTTGAAGACGGGTGAACGTTTACGTGGCCCATGAATTTCCCCTGGAGAGTCGGGCCCCACGTCTGTGCACTAGATGTTGGCATTGGGTTTAAAATTTAGCTCAAGTTCACATTCGAATACCAGAGTCTAAAAATAAAGAGCAGTAAAGGGCCAGCCCTACCGTCATTTGCTGGGAGGTGAGGCAGAGGAGTTGCAGATAACACGTAAGATGTTCTTAACACTTTCACGAAAACATGAAACCAGCATTAAAATTCTTTGGGGAAACAGAAGTCGCACTCTGGTCCCCAGAGCCAACGTTACGAGCTTCATAAGCCGTGTCAGTTACAGCTCGAATTCAAGCCGCGGGAGCGTGGGCTCCAGCTTCCTCTCCGGCACGTCAAGCATTCGGCCACGGGGGCCAACGAGTATTCACGGGGACACACGTCACAGCTGTGGCAGGACAAGCTCGTCCCCAAGCCACACACGCCGCCCCCTGGCGCCACTCAGACCCCGGACAGGGACTTGGCACAGGGAGCACGGGGCACGGGGCACGGGGCACGGGGCACGGGGCACGGGGCACGGGGCGGTAGCGGAGGGGGCGGACGGGCTCCCTGGGCATTTTCTGAAGAGGAATCGCATTTCCTGTCCAAAACGCCCCGGCGCGAGTAAGGGCGTTGGTCCGGGGGTGCCTTTGCCCCATTTCCTCATGTGTCTGCAGGCTCCGCAGAGCCCTGGTGGGTGCGAGGAGGCCTGGGTGTCACCCGGCGCCCGTGGGCTCCCGGCCTCGCTGACTCAGCCGCTCACGCGGTCCCAGCCTCCGTCACTCCCGAGGCCGACCCCAGCAGGAACGGGGCTCCGTTCGTGCTTGAGGTGGGAGAATAGGTTTCCTTTTTAAAATAAAGATTAAAATGGAGGTTGGAAAGGAGCCACTAGCAACCCCCACAGTCATGGCCCCCCCGTTAGAGACAGGCGTCCGGGGACAAACCCGCCCTGCACAGCGAGAACACACACTAGCCTCTGCATGCCGTGGCTCGTTGCCTGCATAACGTCCTCAAACAGGAGCACGTCCCTCTGAAAAAGGCAGCCGGGGACCAGGACGCCTGGGTCCCCGAGGGAGGAGAACCCCCCACGCGAGCATGCCGACTCCCCACTGCTGCGTGGGCCCCGGACTTTGACTGGCTTTGACGTCTCGTTTTCACTAACACCCCAAGTCCGATCCCTCAGCAAATCCTACTGGCTCTGCCTGCAAAGCCTGCACGGTCCCCTCCGCCCCAGCCGCCCCGCCCTGGACCCCGGCCAGAGCGACCCTGTGACTCCTGAGCTAGGTGCATTGCTTCTCTCCCCTGAAGCCCCCTCGCTGCCCCCCAGTAGGAGAAAGAGTCTGCGACAGCCCCGGGGTTTCACGGGCCCTGGCTGCCCGCAGGCTGGGAGCCTTCCCAGAGCCCCTGCCCACCACCCGCGGCCGCAGCACCGCACACACCCGCTCCTCGCCCGCCTCTGCAATCGACCTGCCTGCCGCCAGCCACACGTCCTGACACGCCCAGGCAAGGAGCAGCGCCACGTCCACACCTCCAGACGCCGGGCCGCGTGCTGGGGACCTGGGCGATTTTTGTTTCTCTTCTTATCTGTGTTTTCTACTTCTAACATTTTAAAATTTTGTTAGGAGTAAAAAGAAAAAGTTTCCCAATTCCCTGAAGAGCATGACTTGGGGACGGCTGTGATCCGGGGGTCAGTGGGGGTCCACGTGACCTGCGTTTTCGCTGCCGCTTGTCCGCCTGGAACCCCGTCCTCCCCGAAAACCTGTCATCTCTCTGTTTGTTCCCAGAACCCGCACCCCCCTGACCTGCAGCCCTCTGGCCCGACCCAGGAAGCGACGAAGGCATTCAGCACGCCAAGGCCACCGGCCCGGTCTGCAGGCTGTGGCGCCTGTGGGGGGCAGCTGTGGGCGCCCCCGGCCTCACCTGTTGATCTCCAGCGTGTGCACCCCGTACTTGCCGTCAAATGATGTACTTGCCGGGCTCGCGGCCTGGCAGAGCAGGCTCCCATCCTTGTACCTGGTGGAGGACGCTCCGGTCAGTGTGGAGGCAGAGCGCGCCCTGCCCCCTTGGCATCCTTACTGCCCTGCAGTGAGGTGGCCACTCTGCTCTCTACGGGTCACGGCGGTGGGCGGAGGGGCGCTGCTGGGTGGGACATGCAGAGCCCACGCTCGCCTGTCTGTGTGGGGAGAGGGCACTGCTCCCTGTGCTGGGAACTCAGGCTGCATCGTCCGGGGGAGGCTCAGTATACGGGCATCGGCTGTGCCCAGACCAGCCCCATGCGACCACTGGGGAGCTGAGATGGGGCCCAGTTGGTTCTTGCCCTCATGCCCTGACCGCGACCAAGCCAGCCCATGTCCCCAAGGACGGCAGGACGCACTTCCCTCACAGGAGGGGCCACCGTGCGCTCTGTGGGCGCGGCTGTTGGTCTGTCCCGGGCGCTGCCGAGACCCCTCCGGCTTAACCAGTGAGAAGACTATGGTGATCAAGGCTATGTATGGCACGCTGCGGCAGGGGCCAACCTGTGGGACAGTGTCATCGGCCTCCAGCAAGGGGGAAGCAAGGCAGGCGCATCTGCAGCCGGGCTCGACACAGAGGGGCCCCAGGGCTGGGGCACTGGCTCTGGGGTCACACAGCTCCGCTGCTGACCGCACTGTCGGTCTCCAGGCCCGGCGCTCGGTCTCCGGGGGTGGGGGTGGGGGTGGGTGTTGGGGGCAGCCTGTCCCGCACGTGCGGGCCGTTTCGGAACAAAGCTTTCTGGGAAGCGGGCGAGTCCTCGTCACGAAGACACAGGAGTCCGGCACGCGCGCCGTGGGGGCTGTGAGTTTGCGAGCGGGTTTCCCACGCAGTCCGAGCGCGCGACAGGCGTGAGCTCCCCGCGCGCGCCCGCACCCGGGCCGCCCCAGGCCGCTCACCACTGCACGACGGGCGTGGGGAAGCCCTGCACCGTGAAGCACAGCCGCACGGACGAGCGCTCCCACACCGTGTGCGAGCGCAGCCGCACCAGGATCTCCGGCGCGCGCCGCATCCGCTCCTCGAACGCGTGCCGTTCCCAGGCCAGCCGGTCCTGCGGGGGGCACGGCCAGGTCGGGGCGGGGGAGGGCGCTGCTGCGGGGGCAGCAGGGCCGAGCGCGCTGGGCCTCACGCAGCCCCGCCCCGCGCTGGCCCCACAGGGACCCCGCGACCCCACCCCCTCCACCCACCACGACTCCGCCCCTCAGGAGTCACCCCACCGGGAGCCACCCAGACCCCGCCCCCTAGGGCCCGCTGCACACCCACCACCTGCTCCACCGCATGTCTGTCCAGCTTCTCCCGAGCCTGCAAACGGGCCTCGTGCACACGCTGCCCTCCATCTCGGCCAGCTCCCTGAGGAAACGCTCCCGCTTGGCCTCTCCGTACGAAGCCACCAGGGACTGGTACCTGCGGGAGCGGAGAAGGGACACTACTCGGTGTGCGGGGAAAGGGCACGGGGCACGGTCGCTGCGTGCCGCCCCCAGGACTCCCCGCGGGGCGCAGGGGACACGCGAGGCTTTCGCCGCGTCTCTATCCCGCCGCGTGCGCAGGCCGCGCGGGACGCCCCGCAGGGGCTGTCCGCCTCGCCCGTCGACCAGTGGCACGCGCCCCGCGGTCCCCTCACCCGGGACGGTGCGCGAGGGCTGGTCGCTCTGGGCGATGGCTGTGAGCGGCCCCTGTGACCGCTGTCCCTTTCCTGGCACGGGGCGTGTCCCACCTGCGCAGGGTCCGGGGACAGCAGCCCTCCCCGGACAGAGCGGATGATGAGCCTGAAAACCCTTAAGCGGCCGACAGGTTTGCTCGCTTCTCCCGCGCTGTGCGCGGGCCGGGCAGAGCACCGCCACTCGGCAGGGCCCGGTCACCGCGGACCCTGCAGCCAGCGGTGGGAGGCTGGGGGTCTGGGCCGGGGCCGAGGCCGGGGTCAGGCTCAGGCTCAGGCTGGGGCAGGGGGCCAGGCCTCCCTCACCGTCAGACCCCGGGCGGCAGTCTGGGAAGGGCTGAGCCCGTGGGCAGCTTCCTCCTACCCGGTGCCAGGTGAAGGCCACCAGATTTCCTGAGGAGGCGCCATCGCTGGGAGGCTGGGGCTGAGCCACAGCCTTCCAACAGAATCAACATACAGATAGCGGGAAGTCTGTGTTCTAGAAAAATCTAGTGAAATGGATGAGTCTGCTTCTCCCATCTGTGAGGCAGAGCGAGGGGGCCCACACACTTTCCGGCCAAGCCCATCTCTCTGGGCTCCCAACAGCACCCGGCCCAGGGGTGTCCCGGGCCAGCCCCAGCACCATCCACCCAGGAGCCAGGATCACTGATCCCGAGCCTCCTCTGCCCACTGACAGCTCCACCCTCAGTCCCAACCAAGCCAGGACGCTCCTCCTCAGCGTGCTGCCCTGTGACCGTCCGTCTCGGGGAAGAGCCTCCCTTTCATCCCATCCTGGACTCGGTTCTTAGAGGTAACGCATCAGCTGGTCTGTGAGGGGCAGCAGGGCTCCGGGCCTCCCGTGCCGAGTCATGTCATCCGTCACGCATGCACACTAAGGACAAGCCCCGGGCAGCCCGGGTGACGGGGAGGCCCATTCCTCCCCCAGACAGAAGTACGGGCGTCAAAGGGGCCTTCCCACCCCACCACACCCCGTAGAAGGACGTGTGCGCCTCGCTGGTGTGTCTATGTGCAGACGAGCTGGTGACCCAGCTGACAAACCCACAGCTTCACCTTTCCCAAGACTAATGTCTGCCTCTGGGCGGGGGGATCAGTAAGTGCTTCTCCTACCCCTGAGGTTGAAACGGACGAATCCCTTAAACTCCGATCAGGCTGCCTGGGCAGGGACAGAGCAGGGACAGAGGGTGGGGCAGAGCAGGGGGGGGGGACAGGGCAGGGACAGCAGCAGCGGCACCTCGAGGGACCGTGGCCCGCTCACCAAGACCCGCCCTCGCTTGGACGTCCTTGTAAAGGAAGAAAGAACTAAAGCCAACGGGCCCTTCGCGTGGAGGCTCGCACATGCGGTCGAGGTCACTGCGAACGCGCAGCTGCGGAGCGGACGGCTCGTCCGCAGCGGGCGCGGCGCCACCGGGCAGGACAGGGCCCGGGAGGCCGCGGTGGCCGGTCGCACCCCAGCAGCCATGGTGTCACCGGGGCCGTGTTCCAAAGCCGTGTGCATCACAGTGACCCCCTCCCTGACTGTGCAAAGCAACAGACACTTCCTTTCCACATCCCGCCCCGGGGAAACCGAGGCACGGACGTTTATGCGATCTGTTCCCGGCTGCAGCAGGTGGAACTGGTAAAAACAACGACAAAGCTCAACACTCTAACCCTGGGGCCAAAACTGACAGGTAGGGTGCTTTCTCAAATAAGCTAATACTGGAAACCAGAGTTTTAAAGGTACACACTTCAGAGTGACCCTTTTGCAAAAAAAAAAAAAAAAAGCATTCGCTGTATGAGAAAATAAACTTATGTGGCAAATTCCCATGAGGCATTTGGAAGACAATTTGAATTTTAAAGTGTAACTTTTCAGCTGTGCATTGTTTTTATTAAACGGATTCCTTGGTCACAGGGCAACTTGCAAAATGGAGCGTGCTCCCCAAACCTCACTTTGCCTTGAGGTTTGCAGTGTCTTACAGAAAACGGCAACAACCCCTAGAAGCGAATCGCCCGGGAGGGAAGACGCGGAGCAGGCGCCACGCGGCCGCCTCCGTGGGGCGCTTCACTGTTCTGCTCTTGCAAGGCCAGCGTGAGGTCACCGCCTGTTTCTCTGGAAACGACCTGAGGCTCACACGGCCACTAATCCCTCCTCTGCTGTTTTCCCACGCGCCCAGTCCAGCGAGCCTGCCATGTGCCCGTTTACAGGGCCCATCACACGCGGTTCCCACAGGGACAGCTGGCAGGAACCCTGCCCCCTCTCCGGAAAATGCTCGTTTGACTCCACGCCCCTGCCCGCGGCTCTCTGCCCGCTCTGGAGGCCACTGGTGGAATTCAAAATTCACTTTGAACCGTCAGGTCCTCACACGTGTTCCCGCCGCCTGTGGGACAGGCGGAGCGCCGTGTGGCACGGTGACAGGCCGAAGGCCAGGTGCAGCGCGTGGGAGGCGTGGGCCCCCAGGCACAGGCGGGGGTTCTCTGCACCGCACGGCTCTCTTCTGCAAAATGACGCCAAGCAAGTGTCCCTGTCAGAATCCGCTGAGGCAGCGACCGAAAGACGCACTTGGGGCTTCGATTTCAAGCAAGCGCCACCTCTTCTGTCCCCTCGGCTCCCGCCAGCCGAGGCCCCTGCACCACCCTGACCTCCGCACCCGCCGGTCCCCGCAGGGCAGGCTGGGCTGGGTCCTGTGACCCCCCACGAGACCTGGCTCCACCCGACCGCAGCGGCTGAGAGGGGGCGTGCGCTCACCTTCTCTTGCTCTCATTCTCCTCGTCTTCCGCCGGCGCGGGGCTCAGCCTCTTCGCACAGAGCCGGCAGGTCGCGCCTCCGGGCGACGGCAGGCCGGGATCCCTCGTCTGGGACGACGAGGAGGACAGGGCGCGCCTTGGCGGGCACCAGAAACGGCAGGGCAGGACAGCGCACAAGTGGTGACAACGGACAACGTTACTCTCTCCACACACCACACCCTTCCCTGGAGCGCACACAAGCACACGCATGAACACGCGTGCACACACTGCACAGGCACGCGTGTGCACACTTACCCGTGCTCCGGCTTTGTGCATGAAAACACAGGCACGATGCACACACATACACACTCACATGTGTATGTGCACAGCACACACACACTGGCATACACTCCTACACGCATGCCCACACGTATCATAAAACGTGTGGGACATACAGACGTGTGTGCATATGCATGTATGTGCACATGTATGTACGCGCGCAAACCTACGTCCCCTTCTCTGCGTCCCACTAGCCCTGTCAGCAGGGCCCGTCCGCAGAAGGACGTCGTCACAGACAGCTCGCCCACCGCCCCGGCCACGTCCCCCCGGGGCCAGCGCAAGCCACAGCCCTGGCCCAGCACCCCGGTGCCACCCGCAGCCCCCGAGGCTGTTGGGACAGGCCGCAATGCTTGGCCTTGTTCATTAGGTGGGTGGCACCTGAGCACAAGGAACACAGGCCCTGCTAAATATAGGTGCTGTGACGTGCGCACGGTGCGGCGGGGGGGGGGGGGGGGGCGCGCAGGGGCGGGGCAGGGGGGGCAGCCACGCCCGCTGTGCCTTTCACGCTGCAGCGCAACCCTGGAAAGCACAGAGACGCGGGCGGCTGGGGCGTGTGGCCCCGCAGAGCTGGGGCTGCACCCCAGGCCTTCGCGCAGAGAATGACGCGCTTCTTGCTACTGTTATTATTAATGTAGCAAAGTCGTTACTGACTCCGGCGCCCACCCCTCTCTGCTCTGCCACCTCTTTCCTCTCCCCGGCCCCGCCTGTTTAGACTCCCCTCTCAGAAGATGAGTGGGGGGGAGCGAAGCCCCGGGCACGCATGAAAGTCCCTGCCATCCTGGTCTAGCCTAAGGCCCAGAGCCAGTCTGCCAGGGTCCGCCAGGTCCACCAGGGTCTGCGGGGTCCCCGGGGGCGGGACGCCACGCAGACTCGGCATGCAGTCAGTCCACTGCCCAGCGGGTCCGCTGCCCTCCCCGCTGGCGCTGAAGAGAGGCAGCACAGAGCAGTGCCACCCCCCCCCCAAACCAGTGCCCCTCGGGTCCCAGCAGTGGGGGAGGCTCCCTGCCTTCAAACGCCAGACGCCCGTGGCCAAAGCGCTGAGTCCAAGCCGTGCATCTAAACTTACTTCTTTGCCGCGTATTCGTCCAGAAGGTACCGGGTCTGAATGTGACGATACGACTGGTCGAAGTGTTTGTGTCTCTTCTGGTAGAAGGGCAAGGCGACGAGCGACATCTTGGTTCACGCCTACGAAGGACGAGTGACCAACAGCACTGAGGCCCTGTTCCCACGCCGGCAGCCTCGGTGGGGTGAGCCCAGCCGTGGAAGCCTGGGGAGCCGGCACGTTTTGGTCAAATGCTCCCAAAGCAGGAGAGCACTGGGCTCCCTCCGGGATGGGGCCTGGGAATCTGAAAGAGTGCCAGTGTCTGCACTATTGCCCACTCGCTACCTACGTTCACCCAAAAATAAGTAGAATGTCAACTTCCTGGGTTATCCGGCTCTCTCTAAAAATAACGTATTCCCAAATCTCTGTGGTTATTTCTCAAGTGAAGAGGCAAAAGACTTCTCCGAATCTGAGCTCCCTTTGTGTCACCTGTGTCTAAATTAAAGCAACGAGCCCCGCCTTAAGGAAGGGACTCTTGTTCGCCCAGCCACAGGGGACACCGTCCACCCTGGGATGCCAGGGGCGGAGACCAGGGGCGGGACGGACGCCAGGTCACCTCCACTCTCCGGCACAAGTGACTGGAAATGAGGAGACAACGGTGCACGTGATGGCACCCTGCGCCAGCTGGGGTTCGGACGCGGTGTCACCGTCAAGGCCCAGCGCACAGGCGTTGACGTCTGACGGGCCCAGCCCCAGCCCTGGCTCCGGCGCGCTGAGTGGCCCCACTGAGCGCTCATCCCGCCAGGTCTGACGTCCACACGGCCCTGCGTGAAGGCGGCGCTGTGCTCGGCACACGGAACCCGAGCGCCACCCGCAGAGGCCGCCCCAGCACCATCCGTTCTGCCGGGGTCTGTCGCTTCGGAACCGGAAGCGTCCCAGCGGCCGCTCGGCGGGACTTCCGACCCCTCGCCAAGGCGCGACTTCGGAGCTGCCGCCCTGTGACCTCACACACCCGCCGAGCAGTGCCGGCAGGCTCAGGACGGAAGCCAGACCCCACTGGGGGCCAGCGTCACCACCCTGAGCCAGCGTCCGCTCGGAGACTCGTTCCCCGGCCCACAGCCAACCCGGGACAGTCACGTGGGTGGAGACGGCCCACAGCGGCGCTCGGGCCTACGCTGAGATGGCCTCCAATCCGCTGGTGCTTCTTGTCAGAGGAAAGCGTCCAAAAGAGGCCTCGGTGACAGGAGAGGATACGCCATGCTGACCGGCCTGACTGCGGCAGCCACACCCAGGAGAGGGTCGTGCTCACGCGCTGGGCCCCGCGCTCCTGTCTGTCTGGCGGGTCAAGGTCAGCCGTGCCCGCAGGCAGTGAGCGGTGGAGCCAGCCCGTGGCCCGCCGCCCAGGCTCCGGGCAGTGACCCAACGTGACACCCTCCTCATCAGGCCGGCACGGGGAGTGGGCACTCCGCAGGGACGCAGGACGCAGCCCCGTGTCCCGCGGTGGGACCCGGCAGGACGCGGCTCCGTGTCCCTTGCTCTGACGCACAGACCACCTGGAGCGGTCTCTCGGAGGCCCCGCACAGACGGCGGTGGCCACGAAGTGCTCTGTGCCCTGGGCACCCACTCCCTGCCCCCTTCGGGAAGCAGCGAGTGTGCCGACAGCCACCGCCACCTGCAGACGTGACCGTCCTCGCCTCTGCCTCTCCACTCTCCACGCCGCAGCCGGGGCGGGCGCCGCACGCCCGCTCGCCTCAGGCGGGCTTCTCCCGGGACAGGGCACTCACGTCCGTGCGTCTGATCCTGTGCCAACGCGTCCACGGTGCCGCCTGCCCACACTGCCTTCTGCCCGCCTCACGCCCAGAGCGGACCTGCTGGCAGGGCCTGTGCCCGCCTCGCCACTGCTCAGGGGACCTCACGCTTCGGAACCGGCCGCTGTCCCCGGCCGCCCCCAGGCCGGGCGACGAGCTCCCTGGGGAGTGTGCAGGCCCAGCACGTGCCCACCGTGGCTCTGGCCACGGAGTCACCAGGGGTTAAGGAGAACCACAGAGAGCCCGTCCCCAACCAGGGCGCCTGGACACCAGCAGTGACCGGGAGGCCCGTCCAGCTCTCAGGCCCTGATTGCTTTGCTGAGGACCCGGGGGCCGGAAGGGGGGGGCACAGGCGGGCGGCAGCTGGCAGCTGGCACACCCCCAGCCCCGGCAGCGGTGACGGGGAGAGCTCTGGAGGGGCGTGGGGGGCCACAGCAGCAAAGCCACGGCTCCGAGAAGTGAGGGCCCAGGACTGCAGCCCTCAGACCGCAGCGTTCACTCTTTCCTGTGAAGCATGGAGCTGAGGGCTACGTCTTCTCCACCCTGAAACGGGCATGTCCGGGACACCCCAGGGCAGCCGGGCCCTGCGCAGCCGCGGTCCCCTCCTCCTAAGCCTGATCGCAAAGGGGGGAAAGCGAGGAACCTACCTGAGAGAAGGGAAGGCAGCCGGCAGAACGATGGCACCCGGCCCAGCTGACCCGCTCCAGCCTCTGGCCGGACAGCACAGCTGAGTCCCCTCTGCAAGCCTGTCCAGCTCTCCCACTGATGGCCGAGGAGGCACTATATATAGACCCCCGGGGCCACTGGCCCAAACCACCGCCTCGTAAATCACCAGCCCCATCTCAGGAGGGGCGGATCCGGGCCAGGCAGAAGAACGCAGACGTGAGAAGTGTCCGTCCTGAGTCACGAAGCGTTTCTCTGCCCGGGGACGGCCAGCCAGCTGCTGGCCCAGGGGGCGGGGCCCTGGCACCTCAGCCCCCTCCAGCCTTCCATCCTCCTAAGCTACAGGTCCCCGGGGACAGACGTGGCCTTGCAGGGGAGCCCGTGAGGAGCCCTTGAACTTTGAGCGGCGTTACCTCTGTCAGCCGGGTCGCGGACCCCGAGAGCCGCCGGCCCACGGAAAGGCGAGGCTGCCCGGGCCTGGGGCTCCAAGTCTGTCCCTCCTGCGCCGCTTCAAACACGAGGCGAGCTTTGGCTTGGATCCGTCCTGTGGGTTTTTAGCAAGAACCGCCTGCCTCAGGGGGCCGGGCAGCCGGCAAGGTGCCCCGTGTTTATGGCCACCGCCGTATTTATGGTCACTACAGTTTGTATGGTCACCGCCCAGACAGCCACAGGGCATCGTGTTTTTGCACAGCCTGTGTCCACATATAAATAGCACAAGCCGGCCGGCCACAAGCTGAGACCCTGTGCGTGGGGCCAGGAGGGGGGCTATGGGCCGGCCGCCACCCCAGGCCCCAGGGGACCGGTCCAGCACAGCGCGCCACGGAGAGGCTGGCGGGTCACCCCGGCGGGGGCTGTTCTCCCATCGTAGCACGTGGCAGTGACAAGCATGTAAGTCTGTTGCAGAAATGAGAGGAAGTAGTCAGTGGGTGCCCCCCCCCGCCCCCCAACACCTCTGCGTCCCCACGTCTAGTCCGTCAGAAACGGAGCCGGGGCCAGCGAAACCGGTGGGCAGCGTGCGAGTGAAGCATCGCGGGGGCACCGGGTGCCGGCAGCACGGACCCTGCTCCAGCGCCGGCCCCGCCTCGCCTTCCCCGTGCATGCTCCTCAGGGGCCCCTGCGTCCCAAACCCAAGGCTTCGCCCCCGCGCCTGACCGCCCTTCCCCCCCGACCCTGGAGAGAACCTCCCCACACCGGCGGCCCCCCTATGCCCCTCCACGCCGGCGGCCGCCCCCCGCCCTGCGCTGATGGACCCCCGTGCTGGGCGGGTCAGGTCCCCCCGCTCTGCCCGCGGCTCCGCGCCACGGTCCCCCCCCCCCTGCGCCAAGCGGCCCCCGCGGGAACCCCAGGACACCGCCCCCCTCCCAGCCACCCTCGCAGCTGCGGGCTCCCCTCCGTCTCCGTCACCAACCCCGTCCACGCCGGGGACCCCCACGGGGACACAGGCCCTGCACCCCCTGCCACGTGCTCCCCACGCTGTCGCAGAATGTGCGTGGCTCAGCCACCCCGTTCCCGCGCGCACGTCTTAAAGACAAGCGGACTTACCGCGTCGCCCCCTTTCGGCTAGTCACCCCACGTTCCTCGCCGTGAGTGGCTCGTGCACCTCACCGGCCGGGCCACGAAGCCCGGGGCGCAGCTCGGCACCGGCGCGCGGAACACCCAGCGGACACTCGCTCGCTACACGACTGAACCCAGGGACTCGGCGGCTGCGCCCCGACAGCCCAGCGAGGAGCCCCGCGCCAGCAAGGGCGGCCTTGACCCCGGGACTCGTGGTGCGGGCGGCCGGCGTCGGGCACGCCCCCGTGGCTCGGAGTGGAGCCAGTTTCTCCATCCCCGTCCGTGCGAACACGTCCTAGGAGACCCGGCAGCGGACCAGGGCTCTGCGCCCGCAGGTGTCACGTGCATGCCTGCTGGGGTGACCTCCGCGGTCGTCGAGGAGGCCGGGGTGGGGAGCTGCGTGGGGACACATAGCTTCCGAGGACATTCGAAGCGTCCTCTCTGAGTCACGTGGTTCCTCTGGACCAGTGAGAGGGAGGCCATTCTCTCAGCTGGGACACAAGCCGAGGACAAGGAGCCCCACGTGAGAGGAGGGGAGGCTGGGATGGGGGTCCCAGCTTCCATGTCAGGGCAAAGTTCACCACGACGTGGCCGGCCTGAGTTAGCGGCACCGTCTGCCTTCTAAACCAGCCACAGCCCGTGACCCGGGGCTGTCAGAGCTGGTGGGTGGTGTAGAGCCTTCCGCTGTGAGGGAGCAGCACCCCCGGGCGGAGAAGGTCAATAAATACACTCCCTACTAGGCAGGAAGCGCGGCCCTATCCCCGGTTCTATTTACAGGTTTCTATTTACAGACGCGGCCCTCACATTACAGGAAGTTTATCTCTACAGAGTCATTGAGTGATGACAAGGCTGAGGGGTCCGCCTGGAGGGGGGCCGAGCTGGCGTCAAGGGCACTGACCTGGCTTCACGCCGTGCCTGGGGCTGGGGCTCCTCGGCCGCCCTGGCCATGGCCCCTCTGTCTGTAAAGTGCGAGGTGGCCCAGGGGAGCCTTGCTTAAGGCCCAGTGCGCTGCGGTCACAGTCCTGAATGACCGTGCCCAGGGAAGGGACATCACTGCACGCGCACGGGCCACCAGCTGCCTGGCCCAGGACACAGAACCAGAGCACCGGCCAGCCACGCCAACGGGCTTCCGCCCCGAAGGTGCCCTGCAGCTTCGTGGCCACCAGCACCACCACCCACGTGCGCTCACGGCAGTGGCCGTAAAGACACACGTGGACGGAAGGCGGCATGCCCTCGGCCGCAGGGTCCCGGTCCCGGCCACAGTAGCAGCCTGGGCTAGGGACAGGGGTCATGGAGGGGGACGGAGGCAGCACTAAGGCCAGACCAAGGGACTAGCCAGACCCCCGCCACCCTGCAGCCCCTCCTGCCCACTGAGGCCAAAGAGGAAACATGGCCAAGGCCGCTTGCTGTGCAGTGGGTTCGAACTAAAACTAAAAATTCACATTTCCAGGCCCCGTGATTTGGCCTCCAGGGACGGCTGGCTGCGCAGAGGGTGCACAGGGCCGGGTCAGGGTCGAGGGTGGGCCGTGGGGCAGGTCAAGGTCGAGGGCGGGCTGTGGGGCAAGTCAAGGTCAAGGACAGGCCCACCCAGCCCAGTACGTGGCTCAGTCAGAGCCCCCATGGGCGAGTCGGGGGCAGTGTGCTGTGAGCCTCCGAGAGGCCAGTCTGGACGGGCAAGTCAGGGTGGGCCAACGTCCTCGTCCCCTCCAACGCCTGCCTCTCGGGCACGGTCCCGAGGGTCTGCTGCTGCCCAGCCGCCTCTCCCATCACAGCGGTGCTGTCTCCTCGTTCCTGAGCACACGGTACAGGGGCAAGTGGGGACGCGTGTGATGGGCATGGCCTGGGGCCTCGCTCTGCCACACGGGGTGTCGGAACGCGACCAGGCGTGGCCAGGCCAACACCTCCGCCAGACGCGGGCCGGGGACTTGCCATGGCGGCTCACACCGTGCCACCGGCCACTGCGTGTCCTGCCCCTGCAGGCAGCTGAGCCCCCCTCCGGCGTAAGGCTGAGATCCAGACACCCGGTCATCACCCCCTGAGGCTCGGCCTCGCAAGGCCCTGGTCTGGGGGCAGCAAGCCCAGGTCCTGAGGGCCCCTCGCGAGCCCTTCCTCGGGCACCGGTGCTGCCTCTCACCTGTGTGGCTCCTGGGGACCAGCCACCACGTACTGTTCCATAGCAACCTGTATGAGCACCAAGCAGGCCGCCGGGGCCCACGGCCTTTGCTCCAGGTGCACCTGTCCTCAGGCGAGCCCATGAGAAGGGTCAGGTAGTCGTGCCAGACAAAGGGCACAGGGCCGACCCTGAAGGTTCGTGCCCTGAAAGCTGCACTCACTGGCTCGGTGACCGGATGAGGCACAAACAGTCTCCAGGCCCACGAGCGCCTCTCGCCCTGTTCCGTGGAGCCCTCCACGTGCCTGGCACGTGGCTGGGCGGTGCGCCCGGCGGGACTCTGCAGCGCCACACCTTGGCCGTGTGGAGAAGATGGTCGGCTGAGTCACGCAGACCCCCCACAACCATCACAGTGTCGCCAGAACTCACACGGCGAAGACGGCTCCTGATCTCATCGGTGCTGTGAAGACCGTTTTGAGCCGAGATGCTCTGAGAGACACTACCTGCCTCCAGAGACTCCGCCCCCCCTGCCCCGCCCCCAGCAAGACAGCTGGGAACCTCCAGGCTCGGGGATCCCTCGGGTGGTCATGCAGCCGCCGTCCACCAGGGGGCGCACCGAACCCGCAGAACCGTCCCGTCCTTGGAAAAAATCTTCTGTTAATATCAATCCCTGAAAGAAGAAACTCGAAAACAAGTTACAGGAGGGAGGATAAACACTATCAACGAATTTAAATAACTGCATCACCAACAACCTTTGCAGTTTTGAAAAAAATATATAGTAATCCGAACTTGGCTCCGACTGGTCATGCGATAGTATCGTCCCACAAACCTAGTGTGACAATCTCCAAGGTGAGCAACAGCACCTCCCTGGGTCTCCGGCCCGCTGTCCGCCCTGCTGCCCTGCCCCCACGCCCTCACGTCACCTGAGCCAAGTCCTGACCACGAGCCTGGCTTGGGGTGCCTTTCATGTCTTACGTCCTAGGGGCTCCGTTTCTCTGCAGAACCCGAACTGACACACACAACCGCAGAACTGACAAGGGGTCCCACGGGGAGCGGCAGCCCGCAGCGGAGGAACCCCGCGAGGCGAACGCAGACACGGCCTCGTCCTCGGCAGCCTTCGCTCGCCACAAACAGCCCTCATTCGCAGCCTCACTTCGCAGGGCAGAAACGGAAGCCCCTCGGCTGAAAGGTGAGAGCCCCAGGCAGGGGCAGGTGCCGGACTCCACCAGGTGCGCCCTCGGGTGAGGAGGCAGCTGGAGCAGATCGCAGCCTCGGGCCAACCCCCCGGCACCTCTGAGGGAACCCTAACCCCGACCTTGGCTAAGGGACTCCCCAGCATGGGGTCCCGCCCACCCAGCAGAAGAAAACGCAAATAAAATCCGGAAAAGCTGCCTCATCGGCAGGGAAAATGACCCCTACGAGTGATTCTTAAACACAACGTCTGGACCTCGTCAAATGGGAGGAAACGTGAAAACGGCTCCTGCCTGGGGAACGGCAGACTCCAGAGCCAGGTCCACAGGGGCTTCTGCTTTTGCCATTAATGGGCAAGTCATAAGACAGACATGCTGACCAGCGTTAGCCATCAGGGGAAAGCCACACTGAGACACCACCTCACACCCCCTACGTGGCAGCCATCTGAAGGACAGAGCCACCAGCGCTGGAGGGGACCCAGGAGAACCGGAGCCTCCGTCCAGAAGCTTCTCCAGACGTTTAAACGTGGAGGTGCCGTGCGACCCACCAGTCCATGCCTAGGACGTGCCCGCCCAGAAGCACACACGTCGACATCCCAGAAGGTTTCCTCACAGTACACAGAAAGGGGGTTTCACCCAGTGGGCAGCAGCCAGCCAGCGGATGAAGTGAAGCGTGGCCTCACCAGTCACCGAGACCACAGGGTAGGTGACTCTGCACTGAGAAATGCCCAGAGCAGGCAGCCCCCTAAGGCTGAAAGGCAGTGGTGCTGGCCTGGGGCTCCAGATTGGGAAAACTGGGTGCGGGCGCTGACGGGACAGGGTCTTGGGGGACGAAGACTTACAGCAGTGACTGACTCTGTGATGGGCACACGACCACTAAACACCACGGGCAGGGCCGCTTTAAACAGGCAACTTGTGTGGTATGTGGATGACGTCTCAGTAAAGCTGGTATGGAGCGAGGAAAATGTTAAAATGTTAGAATAGGGAAGACAACCCTGGAGATGCCTAAGATAACAGAAACCACCACAAGGCACATATCAGATTGTTTCGATGACTAAATAGAGCTTTTAGAAATAAAAATGCAACAACCAAAATTTTAAAAAAGACACACACACAGAACACATTTAACTGCAAATTTGGCACAGTTTAAGAACTGGAATAAAAATCAGAATAAATTTTCTGGAGACAAAAATACTAAGACTATAAAGAAAAATGTAAGAGCTACAAAGAACAGAGCGTAAGACATTCTCACACACACTGCCAGAGAGTGACGCAGAGGCAGAATACGAAGGGACAAGGCATTTTTTCCAGAACTGACGAAAAACACCAATCCACAGATTCCAGAATACCAACAAATCCCGAGCAGAATAAATTTAAAAATCCACACCTGAATTGATCATAAAGAAGCTGCAGAAACCGAACGCGAAGTCCTCTGCCCTAACAGCCGGCAGAGAGAAGGAAGGGCTTACTCTCAAAGGAATGACGGTTTGCGAATGACGGCGATGGGGAGCAGAAACTTCTAGAATAATGTGCACACGTGCTGGAGCAACCCCATAGCCAGAGGCCCTGCCCCAGAACGGAGGTGATGTGAACAGTGTTTCAGGCAAGCCGAAGAAGCGAGAGACTTTGCCATGGCAGGCGACCTGGCACGAAACGTCTGTGACACACACACAGACGTGAAGGACAAAGGCAGTGACAGGGCCACCTCTACATAAACGCGCCCTCGTGAGATTCGTGGGGAGGGTCACGAAGGCTGTCTGTCGTCGCCCACGTCTCTGGACTGTTCCTCTCGTGCAGGACAGATTTATTTTAGAAAAATGCGGGAGATCCGAAGTGGCGTGTTACCTCCGGCCACGTAGGGCCCAGAGCCTGCTCCTGCACACGGTTCTGAAGCCAACAGCTTTTACATTTTCAATGGGCTGTAAAAACAAAAGCCAACGACAACAAAAAATAATCCGAGATGAAAACCGGTGGGTCCCCAAACCCAAAACGTTTGCCATCTGGCCCTTCACACAAAACTGTGCTGACCACTGACTAGCCTAGGTCATCTAAACTATAGGATGGTGATGTGTTGTTTTGTTTCTGTTGTGGGTGCAAAAAAGTTTTCAATTCAAAGAGCGGCTTGTTTTCCTCAGGCCAAAAAAAAAAAAAAAATGTGTAAGGAGTGAAAGGGGTCTGTGGTAGGAGTCCACTTGCAAATTAAACCCCCAGAGACAACGCTGACTTGTCACTAAAAAAGGCACACTCCCCAATCTGCCGACACCTCCTTCAGCCCCGAGGCTCCTCCCTGCGACAGGATGGCCAGCCTCCCCCTCAGGCCCTAAACAACCTGCGTCTGGACACAGAAAGCTGATCGTGACATCAAGCAAAGCTCAGAATTACAGCAACGGATGTGGCAGGTCCAGCGCGTGTGGCATGGACAGCCGGGCGAACTGCTGCCATCTACCCGAGGTACGTGACTTCCTTCTCAAAATACATCTGGAAACCAAAGACGTCTTCCTGGCAGAACGGAATTGCTCTGTGTGGATTTATGTGTGAAAATTAAAAATGATGATTTTACAGGCAAATGCTTCTAAAACATTTGAAAATGTAGCAAAAGAATGCAGTATATGCCATACACACGTTTGCTTACAAATACATAACGTATCCTTACAAAGTGACTATGTACATATGTGACGTACACATGTGGCAACCTTGTAGGCAGATTTACAAAACCACCATGGGCTCCTGACTCCCAGTGCATACCAGGCCCAGCAGGACCGGCCACGCTGCTCTGTGGGTCTTCCTCTCTCACGATGCCCGCCCCTTCCAGAACCTGCGATTTGGCCTTCTAAACCGAAGGGCGGTGGCCGTACATGACCATGTCGCCCGGAGGGAAGGGACCCGCAGAAACAACCAAGGGGGATCCGCTGTTTTAAACGCGGTTTGGGATTTTAAAGAGCAAGGTGTTGGCGTGATGGGACCAACGAGGCCGGGCGGGGGCCGGGCCCTCTGCCGGAATAGGATGTCACCCTTCCTTCTGAAAACCTGCCAGTCAGGGCCAGCGGCCCTGCCCTGGTGTGGGGACCGTGACACAGGGGTCCGGGCTGACCTCGGCCTCTGAAACCAGGTGGGGCCTGCCGGAACCTGCTGCCTGTCGCGCACGGAGGGCAAGGGTTAGCACCCGCGGGGGTCACAGTGCTGCCCCACCTCGCAGGGGCCCCGCAGGGAGCCAGCACAGGAACGGCCATGGGTGGGCACCCCCGCTGGGCTGAAACGGCAGGGGAGGGAATGAGGGGGGCTGGTGGGGCGACGCTGGGCACACGCGTGCTCTGGCACCGCCACCCCGGCACGGGGATCTCAGGGCCCCCGGCACCAAGGCCCCAGGCAGGACGGTGCTTTCCACGTCATACACGCTGCGTGATGACTCTGGGCCGAGGCTCAGGGACTTTCCAAAAGGCTGTAGGACCCCCTCCTGTTCACACGTTGCAGTGACTGTCAATCATGCGGGCACGCATGAAAAGGCCGAGAGTGTGTCACAGCAGCCACACAAAACGTGTCACCGTGGGATCTAACCCATGACACAGCACGCGAGACGCGAGTGCACTTCAATTCTTTCAATGATGAGCATCTATGGTGCGGGCGCTCCTCAGATAACGCCACGTGTGCTGAGCGGGTTTGACACTGGCGCGCCTGCCACCGTCCGCTTCACGGTAGCTGTCACATCGTGGAAAATATCTTGAGAGTTTCCTAATTCCTCGCCCTGGACTGTGCCGCCAGCCAGCCCACGTGCAATGCTCCGCGTCGCCAGCAGGTGGCGAGTAGGTGCCTGAGGAAGGGGGTGGAGGGGGGAGTGGGTCCTCGCAGTTCTCAGCGTGAGGCCAAGCAGCCCAGGGCCCTGGAGCCCTGCAGAGCACCGTGCTCCCCGCTGGGCCACCGTCAGCACCCAGCCCAAACTGCACGGATCGCTTGAACTTGACCAAAACAGGAGGAAAGGAAGCGAAACTCCCGCCCACTTCAGACGTGAGAGGTCGCAGACCTGTGACCTCCCTGAGGACTCTGCGCAGAATCCAAAACGGAGCGGCACGAGCCGTTTTTTAAAAACAGGACAGTGGCGGAGGCGAGTCGCGCCCCACAGGGGCCGCTTTGCCCTGTCAAAAGTGTTTGCCTCTGTGACGGGGCAATGGTGGCCGCCAACTTGGCTGGGCCACGGAGGCCCAGAGACCTGGTGACACCCTGCTTCTGGGCGTCCGGGGTGCTTCAGGACGAGAGCAGCATGTGAGTCGGTGATGGAGCGAAGCAGGGGCCGCCCCGAGGCGGGGCCCTGTCCAGCCCGAGCCGCCCGGGGCAGGACGGACCGAGGGAGGGGGCTCCCCTCTCTGCCTTCCGCGGAGCTGGGACTCCGTCTTCTGCCCGGCCGCCTGGCTCTCCAGTGTAGACTGGGGTCTACGCCGCCAGCCCCGCGAGGCGAAGGCCTTTTACCTGGCCACCGCCCTCATGAGCCTCCAGCTTCCCAGCCCACAATCCCGTGAGCAAACCCTTACAACAGGTCTCTTTCTAGAAAGATCTATCTATCCTATTGGCTCTGGTCCCCGGACCCCTGATGAGTACAGCCAGCACCTTCTCTAACTGGAGACGGTGGCCACGCCCAGCACCGTGGGACACGCGGCTGCGGCAGGTGCCCGCGCAGCGCCAGACCAGTGCCGGCCGCGCGCGCGCGGGCTTCCCGCGCGCACAGCGGTGGCTCTCCGGGCCTCGGCCTGGCGGCGACTCGCCGGCAGCACCGTGATCGCCGTTCCACTGTTTCCACGTGTGCGTGCTGTGCCCCGAGAGCCCGTGTCCCCCGAGCTCCCCGGTCACAGCCCCGGGGGACAGCACTGGCCGTCACGCACGCGGCAGCCGTCCGGTGCCGTTCGGCGGTTCCGGTGGCCGGCATCCTGGACGAGCGCTCACCGACCCACGATGGAGCAAAGCCCAGCGCGGGCGGGGGCGGGGGCGGGGTGCGCTGGGGGCTTCTTTGCGGCTGAGGATGCCCGCCCTCCCCTTCCCCCTCCCCCCCCCTCCCCTCCCCCTCCCCTCTCCCCCGTCCCGTCCCCCACCTGGCAGCCCTCGCCCTCCCCATCGCCCCCAGGCGTCCGGCATCTCCCCTCTCCACGGCTTCCACTCAGACACAGGCGCCATGGGGCGGAGCCGCGCGGCCTGCGTGGCCTGTGCCCGTCCGGAACCCGCGGTCCGCGCCTGCGACTGGACCAGCCTCAGGGACGCGCAGGCCCAGGCGGGCTCCTCGCAGGAAGGATGTTGTCCTCCCTCCCGTCCTGTGACTCCTGCACAGCTGTGTCCGTCCTGTCACGGGAAAGGGACAGAAACTGCCCCTCTTGCTGTTGATTCCAGTCTTCGCTCTGGGCACCAAAGGCGTCACAGCCCTGTGAAAATAAACTCAACAGTGACCCCCAGGGCCGGCGTCTGTCCCCGAGGAGCCTACGGCTTAGTAATAAGAAGTGGCACGGTTAATGGAGCACTGATCCGTCTTATTAACACTTGAGTGTTTTTAAGTCATTGGTTCCGATTAATAATTAGCTTATAAATAAGTAGGGCAATGAGGAGTCGTGATAGATGCCTTGGGGAAGGAGAAAAGGGGACTTTGAGAAGGTGACAACCGTGGGCCAGTCCTCCCGAGAGCAGCGGCCTGTCCTCAGACGCCCCGGGAGTGAGGAGGGGGCAGGCCCCCGCGGGGACTGGGACTCAGTGTCAGGAAGCTGACGCAGCCTGTTTTCTCAGGGAAACATGCAGGACGCGGAGCGGGCGTTCATCGGGTCCGCGGCGTTCATCGGGTCCGCGGCGTTCATCGGGTCAGCGGCGTTCATCGGTCCGCGGCGTTCATCGGGTCCGCGGCGTTCATCGGTCCGCGGCGTTCATCGGG
The DNA here is from genome assembly GCA_003508835.1 of Eonycteris spelaea. Classification (NCBI taxonomy): domain Eukaryota; kingdom Metazoa; phylum Chordata; class Mammalia; order Chiroptera; family Pteropodidae; genus Eonycteris; species Eonycteris spelaea. The sequence continues at coordinate 532,372 of PUFA01000002.1, read as the reverse complement.
TCAGCGGCGTTCATCGGGTCCGCGGCGTTCATCGGGTCCGCGGCGTTCATCGGGTCCGCGGCGTTCATCGGGTCCGCGGCGTTCATCGGGTCAGCGGCGTTCATCGGGTCTTTCCCTGCGCATCATGATGCTCTGACACCCGAATGCCCTTCCTGGCTGGGAGGAGACGCCCCCCCCCACCGCTGCCTCGGCGAGCCAGGCCTTAGAGACAGCGCAGGGGATCACCCATCTGCAGCCGGTCCCCAGAGCAGCCGTCCCCCACCTGCCCTGCACCCGGCAGGTGACACCCTCTGCCTGAGTCACCAGGGGCTTGTCACCCAGCCACCACCTCCCGTAGCCAGAGCCCCAGAATGACCCGGCGCAGCCGCCCCCAGTGCGCACCGCCCCGCCTGCCCGCGGGAACCTGAGCACCCCAGCTCCCGCCTCCCACCAGAGCCTGTGCCCCCCCCCCAGGGCCCACATGGTGACTATGCCTCTTGCTTCTGGGGGACTGTGAGCAACATCAGACTTTTCTTTCAGTGGCTTTGAGCAAAGGGAGGGGAGGGACACAGAACAGCCAGGAACCTCGGGCCCAGGTCCCCAACCCTGGTCTCGCACGACTCACACTGCCTGAAAGTCTGCTGCGTTTGCGGGGCGACGGGTCCCCACACCTCGCCTTCCAGGGACGCCAAGGCCTGTCACCTTCCGGGTCCCTCGCCGCGAGGCAGAAGGGAGCCTACCAACCCTTGACTCTCGGGGGGGGAGGGTCCCAGACCCGCTGGGCACCCGCGCGCTGCCCGCCTCGCCCGTCCTCGACCTGTGTCCACGCCAATCAACACGACTTCGAAGAAAGAATGTCCCAAGCATGTGTTGGGGGGCGGGGGGAGTCCAGCCTGCTATGGGAGACGCTCCTAAGGTGGCTGAATCTCGTGGGCCCCGAGCACGGCCTCCCAGCCCTGCTGTCCCTCCTGCACCCGGCAGCCTGCCGAGCGGCCGGTCCCCTGAGGGCCGGCCGGCTGCCGGGCGGTGACTGCGGGCTGCTCACAGCACTGCCCTGCTGTCTGCCCTCACGCTCTCCCTGGAAACACGTCAAGCCCACAGCCAGGCCAGCCACACTGGGCGGTGTGCCTGTCCCACGCCTGCCAGGCTCAGTGCCCGCAGCAGCGTGACCTGTCCCACCCGGTTTGGTACCGCTTCCTCCAGGAAGCCCTCCTGGTCCTCACAGCCGCCTCACAGCTCCCCGCTCACTGCCAGGCAGACAAAGGGAGAGAGAGAGAGACAGAGAGAGAGACTCATCCATTCTTCAGGGTCAAAGAATGACGCCCTGCCTCCTTACAAATCACTTGGACCTTAATTTTCTCTTGAAAAGAATACAGTAAGCAACCAAAGAAAACCTTCTCATCGTTAACAGGGATTGTAAGGCATTAATGAGTGAATGTTATTTTCTCCCTGTGGAGCCACTGTGAGTTGTCTCGGTTGTTCCCTGGAGACCAGTCGGCTGGAACCAGGGAAACGGGAGGAAATTCAGGCCGGAGGCCAGAGGCCAGCGGGGAGAAAGGGCCTTTGTCCGGCCCGCGCCCAGTTCCCAGAGCCGCTGTCGCACACACAGAGGAGGACAATGGACGCTTATCCCGCTGCTCTGCTCCTCGGCGCGTACAGAGGGCCTTGCGACAAGCGAGACTTGGGAGAAGACGGCGTCTTGCACAGGGGACCCGAGGGTGCCGGCGCGTTCCCCAAGTCCTCCAAGGAAAGGAGACGGGAGACGGAACCGCAGAAAGGCTCGCACGGAAAACCAGAGGGATGGCCAGGCTCGTCTCCACAGGCATCGGGGCTGCCGTGGCGTGTCCCACCCTGGGCTGGGGATGCCAGCCGCGAGCGACCCCGCCGGGCAGCGCTGAGTTGGGTCTGCAGGACTCGGCCGCCCAGCGGGAAGCGTGGAAACCCGCCTTCCGGTTTGCCTTCCCACACGGGTTCTAGGTGGTTCTGCTGCCCTGCCCCGCCCGGTGAGGGGACAGTGGCGGATGTGCGGTGATGCCACGTGGCGGGTCGTGCCACATGTGTAAGGGAAAGCTGCCGGAGGCACAGAGCTGACCTCGCCAACCCTCGGCTCTGAGTCTCCGCGTGAAGCACAGCGGCGTCCGGGGGTGGGGCCGCCCCGCCCCGCGGACCGCGTGCGGCTTGCCCGTCATCCCAGGGGCCGTGCTTTTCCACAGCTGCTCACACCTGAGAGTTTCCAGGCTCTGGCCATGGAGCAGAAAACGTTTTCAGAATGCATGAGAAGAGTTCACATCACGTTTGCAGAAAAACAGGTGGATTAAGGTTTTATTCTCACTCGCCTCTGAGCGTCGTCCCCAACCATGCTGCCGCGACCTGCTTTCAGAAGCGCAGAGCTGTGGGGACACAACGGCCCCTCCGGGCTGGGCCTGGGGGCACTGCGGCCAAGTCCAGCAGGGTGCTGCTGCCCCGCCGTGTCCCGGGAGACCCCAGGCCCTGGGAGCCCGGCTGCCGCAGACAGGCTGGAAGCCACCGCCGAGTGCGGGACTTACGCTGTGGCTCCTCTGTCCCTTTGAGGTGTCACCAGGCCTCCCACGACCCAGGGGCCTCTGCGTCCCGGACCCGAGAGCCACTCCCTTGAAGTGGAATCGTGGGAAGGACGGGCCTCTGCGTCCCGGACCCGAGAGCCACTCCCTTGAAGTGGAATCGTGGGGAAGGACGGGCCTCTGCGTCCTGGACCCGAGAGCCACTCCCTTGAAGTGGAATCGTGGGGAAGGACGGGCCTCTGCGTCCCGGACCCGAGAGCCACTCCCTTGAAGTGGAATCGTGGGGAAGGACGGGCCTCTGCGTCCTGGACCCGAGAGCCACTCCTTGAAGTGGAATCGTGGGGAAGGACGGGCCTCTGCGCCCCGGGCTCTGTGGGGAGGTGAGGTCGTCCCAGCTGACGCGAGTCCGGGTGCCCCCGCCTCGCCCCCCAGCCCTCGCCATCCGATGCTGCCGAGCGCCTGCCACGCCCCGGCCCTGGCCCAGGGTCCCCGGACACAGGCGCAGGAGACACACGGCCGCGGCAGGGAGGAGAGAAAGATCTGACCTGGCTGGATCCAATGATGAAGACACGACAGAGGCTGACCCCAACGACGAGGACGGGATCCCAGGGACAGTAAAGGCATGACGTCCTGGACGTGAATGGCGGAGACGTGGCACAGTTCGGACAATAAGAACACGCCCTACCCTGGTGTTAACGAGAGCCCTCAGCGGAGGGGTGGGGTGGGGCCGCAGTGTCAGAGGCCGCCAGAGGCAGGACCGAGAGAGGTGGGTGAGGGCCCCAGGCAGGAGTGTCACCGTGTGCAGGCCGTGGGGCGGGCGGCCCGGACAGGGTGAAGGGAAAGTGCAGACCAGAGCCCTGGGGGCGGGGCTGGGGGCTGGGGAGAGGGACAGGCCTCCCAGGAAGGGGGTCGTCCACAGGACAAGCGCTCAGTATGATGGTTCCACACACGTGCACCCCAGGCTTCAGAAGCCCTGCCAGTTCAGCCGTCAGAGCTCTCTGCCGAGACACCCCACTTATGGCAGTGCTCCCTCCCAGAGTGACACTCAGTGCCAGCTCCCAGGGGTTGGTAAGTGACCTGGCCCCCAGGTGAGGCCAGGTAGCTGCAAGCCCCAGAGAGGACAGTGAGGTGGCCTTGGCATCCATCAGTGTCCTCTCTGCTGGGCCAGGCCTGAGTGGGCTGAGGGGTCGGGTGACACCCACAGGCTGGCCACCAGGAGGGGAGCAGGTGACACCAGGCCACAGGGGAGGAGTGGGCGGGGGAGGGGATAGAAGAGCCTCAGGTGGTCCCCGAGCAGGGAGCCTGTGGGAGTCCTCAGGGAGAGGGGACAAAGGGGCCCTGCCCGAGTCCAAAGGAGAAAGGCCCATGCCCTACGTCCTGTCCTGCCTCTGGGACCCGGGTGGCAGGCACTTGGCTCTGTGCTCACAGTGGGGCGGCCAGGGCAGCACAGAGATCAGGGCTGACACTCAGAAGACACAGAGGTGGTTCTTGGATGGCTAAGTGAGCCACAAGGTCCGCTGAGTCCAACAAGAAGGGGCACCCGGCCTCACGGCACAGACAGGAACAGACGCCACACAGCTGCCTTTGCTCTCGGGTCGGCACCTGGCTGGTGGACAGGAGAGAAGGTGCTGGAAGCTGCTCCTCATGTGTTGCCATCTCTGCAACCAGCCTGTGTGTGACACGGAAATCTCGGGAGACCCGGGCTGGCGAGCGGTCCACCTGTCAGTGTCCCCTCAGGGAGAGCACATCCACACCACATGTACGTGAGGGTTCCTGCCAGGTCCCCATCCTGCAGGTGGGGGCCCGAGGCACCGGGAGGCCTCGGGGACAGGGGTGGGGAGGGAGAGGGAGGAGGTACCCATACACTCCTGACTCAGAACCTGTCATTGGGAGGACCCTCAAGGGGCATCGAACTCCTCGTTCACACACGCAGGTACGCCCGCCTGGCCGCATGTGAGCACGCTTCCCATGCAAGGGCGTCTCACCTGGTACTCTGCTGCCGAGAAGCAGGAAGACAAGCCACAGCGCCACAGACGTGAGGAGCGCGGGCCTTTTCCAAGAATTTATTTCATCTCGGCATAAGCAGACACACACACAGGTCTACAGCCTCTGCGCCTGGGAGGAGACCAGGGAAGCGCTGCTGAGCGCAGTGACAGCACGGGCCGGTTGTCCGCGGTCGGCGGCAAGGCCACGGCGCCGTCGGAGCATTGGAAAGCCTGGGAGGACTTCCCCTCACGCGACAACCAGCTGGCCTTCTGTTCCGGTTCCTTCCACGTCGCTACGCACATCGTGAGCGCCCGCATGGCCGGCTGGGTGCAAAGGGCCAGAGCCACGCGGCCCAGCACCTCAGGGCTGTGAAAGGGCGTAAAGGGCGCTGTCTCCAACGTGAATTCAGCTGCAACAGACACGTCTGCACGTTTCCATTTTCAACTTTTATTATCTTCTCATGAATGATGACATTGCAGAGGAAAAGGGGGAAATATGAACATTAGGGGGTTTTTTTAGTGCCAAAATAAAACATTTGGTAAGTTTAAGGAAGCATCTAAAGTAAGACAGAATACAAAATAACGCTTTTATTTCCATTCACCCCATTAAGGTGTTACAGAGTAGGTCCTGAAACTCTCTCAACTTGAGGAAGCAGGGAAGGACAGCAAAAGCATCGCGTTGCAAAATCTTTTACAGGAAGTTACCCAAGAGACCAGCAGATTAAACCTCTGCCACCAGAATTACTCAAGTGACAGCAGAAATAAACAGAAATGGAGCAGGGGATTCATCTCCTTAAAGAATTTGTAACAAAGCTGATACAGGTAGAAGTTTTAACTAAGTAGCAAAAGCACGTCCACAGTATTCATTCTCCTGAAGGAAAAGAAACAGGCACCACCATAAACTCAGAGATGAAATCGCCAGGTCCCAAACCCCGCTCTGCAAAGCTGCCAAGTCAGGGCTCGCGCTCAGCTAACCCCCGAGACCAGGGATGAAAACGGAGGAAATGAGGACGTCTTAAGCCTGCACCCTTGGGCTCCACCCTTGACTGACAACACAAGTCATGGCTTGTCAACGGACCAAAGGGTGACACCTTCCTGCGCCCCAGGTTCTGCCTGCACGAACCCCGGACCAATGTCCACGCAAATGCATTAGCTCTGACAACAGCTCGAACGTCAGATGCAATTTTGTTCCATTTTTCAAAACAGTGTTGGGTGTGGACTAAGAGTGTCACTTTGAATGTGAAACACCCTTCCTTGGGCACCAGAGCTCCAGAGGAGAGTCCACCCCTTCAGCGGGTGGGCGGACTTAACTGGTGCCAACCCCGGGGCTGCACACCCCAGGACCAGCCCCGGAGCAAAGTGAGCTGGTCCCCGGTTTGCTGCGCGTCTGCTGCCAGTCAAGGACCGGAAATGTGACACTCCAGCTGTCCCTGTGCGCCACGTGGCAGGCCCCAGGACTCTAGCACAGGTACTCCCCACTGACTGATCACAGGACAGTGTACAGAAAATGCACGTGGGCCAGGGCCAGGGGCCGTCCACACATGCCTGCCCGCGCGTCCACCCTCTGTGGGAACAACTTCACTCCGGAAGCCCCCTTTAGCATTCTGTTTTCCCATGGTCGACGTGACAGGAATGATTTCTCTAGTAAAATCACAGTGAGAATACTCTATGGGTTTGCTATTTAAGGAATGAAAATACTAGCCTGGTTCCATTTCGTACAGAAGTTTTAGCGTAAATAATAAAACCCTAGAGAAATATGTACTATAATATCAAGTGTCTGTTCCTTCATGAGAACACTGATTCCTTTTACTCTAAGCTCTTGTCCAGTCTCTTCCCAGAAGAGCCAACATATCAGTCCTCTCCTTCCCGACATGGTTGACCGAGGAGCCAAGACAGCCTCTTGGTTCACGAGCAATGACCCGCGAGCACACGGAGTCACCTTCATGCCCTCCAGCTGAGACTGTAAGTAATTCTATTCCTCTGCACATGCATAACATTCAAGCTGATCATTGCTAAACATGCTTCTAACTTTCATAACCACAGACTCTTTTTAAAGCATAACCTATTTCCCAACTACCCCTTGGTTGCTACAGAGATGTAACTCCCATCAGTGGACTAACAAGTAAATAACAGTAATCTACGCATGATTGCATCTAATCACATTCCAGTAACTTTCAGTGTGTGCTCTTCCTGTTATGATGAAAAATTGGACTGGACTCAGAATCCACATCACTTCTCCTCTGCGCATGAGCATGTAGTTCATCCTTAAACGCTGAATGAATACAAAACTCTGTACATCTTTGAAAAGTAAACTGCTATAACAAATGAGGAAAGAGCGGCTGATTCCTTTTTAATCCTTGTGCCCTGTCAAAGTAGCGCGTTCCACGTTGACTGTTACACTGTTTGGGAATTCTCAATTACAAAAAAACGTAGCTTACCTGCTAAACTACTTCATAAATACATGTTATTTCCCCTCACGTACATACACTCATTGTCACTCTGTCGCATGTTCTTGGAATGTTTTTAAGAATTCATTTTCCTCGTCAATTACATACCGATTTAAAAACATTTTAAGTCGTGGGTTCTAAAGGCTCTTGAGTGTTTGTCCTTAGAACTGTTGAAAAGAAATGATCTTTACCTTCTTTGGGGGAACAATTCACTCTTTGAGTTCATCACGAAGCAGGAAAGCGGCTGAGTGAATTTTGTAGCTATCAAAGGTTAAAACAGACACACACCCTTGGTGGTGACTTTTCCTACTCGAGATATGCTGTTTGGCAAACAATGAGTCACCAAAGATTTAAAAGTCAATTGATAGCAAGTCACTGCTCTGTCACCGAAGGTCCGTGTCAACATCGGCTAACCTGAGAACGTCAAACCAGCTGGCGGGGAGGGGCCTCAGGCGTGCGTGGGCGGGACCCGTGGGGCGCAGGTCAGACTGCCGGCTGGCTGGAGGAGAAACCATACTGGTGCTTAAAGGTTTTACCTTTGATGCTTATCAGATGGGACCTGAGTTGGCAAAGCTTGAGGACATGGTGGCAGGAACTTTTAAACTAAGCGACAGTGTGTAAGAGCTTCCCTTGCTGGTTATCACTTAAACAAGCCGAAACACTTGTGCCTCCTCCCGGTGGGTGCTGACAGGGGTCATGGTGGCCTCTCCTAGGGTCCCTCCTCCCAGCGCCCTAAGCTAAGGTACCCGCAGAATCCCAGCCCGGCGCCTATCCACTGCACTCAGGGGCGCCAGTGAACCCCGAGTGCATCCTGGGAACCCCCTGTATGCCATGAATACAGCCTGGGTACACCCTAACCACCTAACCCCCAGGCACACTCTGAACACACCACGGCCCGCCCCGCACCTTGAAGCATCATCTTTAGACCCCATTCCCTTCTCCCTCATGTACCTGTGTCACCCCTAAGGTCACCTGTGTGCACCCCTCCACATCTTCCACCACGACCCCACGAATCGAAGCGAAGCGAAAAGGAACGCTTGGCAGCAAAGCCGACCTTAAGATAGCGATGCAAAGAGTCCGGGGCGCCCGTGGGAGCTGACGGCAAAGCGTCAAAGCTTTAAGTGATCTCGGTGGCCACGCCCAGTCCGCGACTCTCCCCCTTCCCCTCCTCCACCGCCTCCGCCCCTTCCTTGTGGGGTCCTCAGCTCCGGGGCCTCCCCCACCCCAGGGCCGCCCAAGGGAGCCGCCAGGCCGCCCCGGCGCGCGCTAGGCGGCGCCCTCTCGCCCTGCCGCTCCTGCCGCGGTCCGGCTTCTCGGGCAGGTTGAGCACGAAGGGGAGAGCGCGCCCCGCACGTCCAAGGGGGCGCCCAGCGCCTCGGGCTCGAAGTCGCCGCCCGCGTCCGCGCCGGGCTCGCCGTCCCGCGGGGCACGAAGCGCCAGGTGCCCGCGCGGCTCACGCAGCAGATGCCGCCGTCCAGCGCGGCGCAGCGGAAGGGCTGCGGGGCGCCCAGCACGCCCGGGGCCGCAGGTTCGAGGCGCAGCGGCTCCACTGCTTGGCCAGGCAGTGGTAGCGGAGCACGCTGACCCCGCCAGCTGGCCCGGCCGCCGGGGCGTCGCCACGGCCCCCGCACAGGTCGAAGCGGTAGATGAAGCCGTCCAGGGCCACCATGTCGGCCGAGCGCTCGCGGCTGCTGCTGCACGGGCACTCCTGCCACTCGTCGCGCCGCGGGTCGTACTTGAGCAGGCGGTAGAAGAGCGAGCCGCCGGACACGTAGATCTCGCCGTTGCAGGTGGTGGCCTCGTGCGCCACGGCGAAGGCGCCGCGGGGCAGCGGGGCCACAGCGGCCCAGCGGTCGGCGCGCGGGTCGTAGCGCTCCACGCTGAGCAGGCACTCGCCGCCCACGGCATACAGGTGGCCGTCCAGGGCCAGCAGCTGCAGCTGCGAGCGCGCCTGGCGCAGCGGCCGCACGGCGCTCCAGCGGTCGGTGGCCGGGTTGTAGCAGAACACCTGGTCGGACGGGCGCGCGCGGCCGTCGGGGCCCGCGGGCGCCACGCCGCCGGCCACGAACACGTAGTTGTAGAGCACGCAGAGGCCGCAGCCCCGCGCCGGCGCGCCCTCCGGCAGCCGCGTCAGCTCACGCCACTCGCCGGCCTCCGCCTGCCAGCAGTAGACTGCGGCGTCGCCACGGCCCTCCGCGTCCCCCGACGGGCTCTGCGGGCGGCTGCCCGCGCGCTCCGCGGCCGGCCCGAGCACGGCGACCAGCAGGCGGGCCCGGCCCGCGTGCAGGCGGCGGCGCAGCAGCAGGTCGCGCTCGGCGCCCGACAGGCGCCCGAACACGCGGGCTCACGCAGCACCTCCAGGTAGTTGTCGCTCATGAAGCGGTAGGCGGCGTCGCGCAGCTCCGAGAGCCTCTGTCGCTTGGCCGCACTCAGCACCTCCAGGCAGTTGGCCAGGCTCAGCTGCGGGGCCACCGCGTCAGTGGCGCGCTGCGCCGCGCAGGGCAGCTGCAGGCGGCGCGCGCCGGCCACCACCTCAGCCACGTTGTCCGGCCGCACGCCCGCCATGCGCCCGCTGTACGCGTAGGCCAGCAGCAGCCGCAGCGCCGCCCAGCCCACACCGGTCACCCGCAGCACGTCCCGCGACGCGCGCGCGCGGAAGTAGTCGCTGCGCGCCGCCAGTACCGCCTTGTGCGCCCGCAGCCGGCGGCCGGACACTTCGATGACCAGGTCGGGCTCCCCGTGCGCGGGCCCGACGCCAGGGGCCACGGGCGCGAGGTCCCCGGGCTCCTCCGGGGACGCGAGTTCGTCCGGGAACGCGGGCTCCTCCGGGGACGCGGCGCCCGCGCTGCCGACCTCCCACTGTCTCTCCACCACCCGCGGGCTGCTGCGACACGAGGCCGACGAGGCCGCTGCGTCCTCCGCGGCGGAGGCGCGGGACTGCGGCGGGGAGTCGTCCCCGGAGCTGAAACACAGGGACGCGCTGAGGCTGCAGGGTGTCTGCGCAGGGGACGCGGCGCCCTCCCCCTCGGCCGCATCCGGCGGCTGCAGGCTGCCCTCTCCCGGAGCCTCGGGCGCGCCGCCCTGGCCCGCAGCCTGCGCACACCTCCCTGCACAGAGGCGCCCCCGGCTCGGGTCCACAGCCCTGGTCGTCCGCCAGGTAGAGGACGCAGGGGGCCACCGGGGTCTCCATGGCAGCGCAGCCCCTCGCTGCCGCGCGCGCGCGCGCGCGCTCCCGGCTCAGCAGCCCACCATGACCTCCGGCTGCGCAAAGCCGAGGTTCCTCGGGCTTCCGGCCTCACCTGCTGGCTCGCCCCGCGCCCTGCCTCCCTCGCCCTTCCCACTCTCCTCCCGCGAGGGTGTGTCAGCTCCAGATGCAGGACTCCTGAGCCCTGAACCGGGCGGTGTCGCCCTCAGCCAGCCGCGACCATGGTCCCCGCGGCCCGCAAGCCGGTGCAGTGGGGCTCCAGTCAATGCACAGGACGCGTCCCTGCCCCTCCGAGGCTCCTTCCCTGCAGGACTGCGCAGTCAGGCACACCCGACAACGCGGGGCGCGCCCCGCCCCCTCCCCAAACCCGCCTTAACCGCTTTACATTCCCTCACAGCCCTGGGACCAGCAGATAGGAGGCAGGGGCCTCGAACTGTGAACCTTGAACCTTGATTTTAACTCCAGTTTTGTTTTTTTTTAAAGAGCCACTCCGGGAAGCTTTCTTTTGCTGTGACTCCCATTTGTCATTCGCAGTCAGGAAAGGCCCCCTGCAGAATGTCTGCCTCGGGGCCTGGCGTCCACAGGCCGGCTGGGCCTTTCACCTGGGGGCGAGTCCGGAACTCTCTCTCCAGGTGGCTGTGGGAAAGGTCACTGCGCACATCACAGAGGCCTTCCTGGCTTATCAGTCCTGCCTTCCTCGGCGAACTTCCTTTGTGGGAACGTCAGGTGATTCCATGTCATCCTGCCATACTCTTCTTGTTCCTGTTTGTGGGAGAAAGAGAGGATGTTTGAATTTGCCTCTCTCAGGGCGATTTGTGTCAGCAGCATCCCTCCTCAACCTGTAGGTCACAGAAGTCAGACCTGGTGGGAGGGGGGCAGGGGCTTGTCCTGCTGGGCAGGTGGGTGATGGGAGTGCAGAAAATGGAGGGATTTTTAAAGTGCCTCTCACGCTTCTCCTTGAGGTGAACTCAGTTCAGGCAAAGGGCCTTAAATACACGGGGCCCGACCTGTGACACTGTAGTATTTGGGCGTCCAAAGCAGTCAGATATCAGCAGGTCACTATTTTCAACCTGATGAAATGTCCTGTGTGTCTAATCAAGAGCCGCTCGTGAGGAGGCGTGGCTGGCCCGTGCCCTCCGCGGTTTCCCTAACGGGGTGGCAGTTTTCCTGCCCTCTTCCCCTGTCCGTTATCTCACCTTCCGCTACCACAAACATTTGGAGAGAGGAGCCAGGGAACAGTCCTGTGCCGGTGGCCCGAGCTGCTGCCCATCTCGGACTCGGTGTCTGGAAAACCTCAGGGAAGCAGCTCTCCAAAAAGTCCCCACGCAGCACCAGGAAAGCCAAAGGGGGAAAAAAAAAAGCACCAACCTGCCCAGAAGTACCTGGAAGGCAGCGGCGAGCACCTGCGGGGATTAGAAAATAATGAAACCTCTCCCAAAGTGGGCTGCTGAGCTGAGGGCTCCCTGGCCTGGGGCGGGGGCAGCCATTGTGCCCCACCTCGAGGAAGAGTAAGGAGAGAATCAGCCACTCGGCTGGGGCTCCCGGGCCGTCAGCAGATGAGACCAAATGACACGCACCGGCCTCCCTCCACATGGCTGGTTCTCTGCTCAGCACACTTAATGCCATCGCCTGATTGCTGTAAATGCTCCTAGTTGAGGGTGTGCGTGTGCACACGCGTGTGCATGTGTGTGCGTGTCTATCTGCTTGCCCTGCTCTTCCTGCTGCCGTGTTACTACAAAGCTTTCCCACTCTAAGTGTCTCAGGTTGGAGAGTCAAGACACTGAACTCCCTCTCTCCTCACCCCCACCCCCTTCTGTCCCCCACAGTTAACAACTTTGTGGCAGATGCACAATGTGCCATGCCAGAGGCACGGCCCTAGGATGCAGGAAGCGCAGTGTGAAATGTCCAAGGACCCGAGCTGTACCCCGGGCCTGAGGGTCGGGGTGCTGAGTGTGGGGGACGTGCTGTTGACTCAGCTGTGCCAGGCCACGGAGCTGTGACGCTCCCTCCGCTCCCCTCCTGCTTCCGGGGGCTGTGTCCAGTGGAGCGGAAAGAACGCGGCCGGCAGCCGGGAATGTGATGACAGGCAGAACGCGAGGCTGTTCTAGGAGGTCACTCGTGTTGTGCCAGGGACTCCAGGGGGCTCGCCAGTCAGCCGAGTCGTCCAAGGGAGTCAGGAGAAACTTAGGGCATCTCAGCCCAAAACGCACACGAACCTTAACGCCCGGAATAAAGGCAGAGGCCGGCCCTCTCATTTGGCTCATTCTTTTAGCACCTCTGTGCAATACACAAGACCTAGGGCTTCCAAAAACTGACTTAGTATTGGGGGGGGGTGTGCTGGAAAGTGTCCCAGATTTTCCAGTTCTTCCTTTGGAGTGACCCTTATTAGAATATGGAAGAGTGAGTCATCATAGACCTAAAGGAAAGGCCAGGAGTAGGACACAAAAGCGTATGCCAGGAACTCCGGTTTTAAAAGCCCCGGGGACTCAGTCTAAAGGCAGAGGGAGCCCAGCTAAGGACGGGTTCATTGCACCTACAGTGAAGCGGGAGCTCCGGCTCCATGACGAGACAGACCTGACGTGGTCCACAGGATCCGGCTATGTCCCCACCTGCATCTCTGCTGCCCCAGCAGGGACCCACCAGGGCACAGCCACACGGCCTCACTGAGGCCCACCCGGGAGCCTCTGCTCACTGGCACAAGTCCCTGCTCACCATCCAGGCAGACAGGACAATGCCACATACAGAAGTCTGCCACTGAGACGTCAGGTGGTGGTGCTGCTGAATGCCATGCGCTGAGGCCACCCCAGAGCCCCTCCTCCACGGAAGTCCCGGCCACCACGGCGCCGGGCTGCTCAGAATCCCGCCCCGCCCTGCAGAAGGCAGTCAGACTCCACAGGACAAGTCAGGTCCCTTGGCAGAGGGGCCGTGCCCTTTCACGTGGCGTTAAAGCAGCCCAAGGGTAATAACTGTCCCTGCCCCCCAGACAGCCCATCACTGTGATTGGAGCCCCTTTTGCTGTGACCGTCCCCTGGCACTGGCACGCCTCTGGACACCAACACAGGAATCCAGGTCTCCGTGCCCACTGGGTGGCTGCCTCTGGAGTCGGGACCCCACTGGAGGCTCCCGGAGGGCCCTGTGAGAGTGCCACCATGGTGACAGTGTGATAATCGACCCCATGGTTCGGGGGGTCATCCTGAGGGACTGTCACCAAGTGTCACCCTGTCACATGCGGATGATGGATAGAATCCAAGCACAGGGGTCTGAAGGACGTGTCAGGTGTCCAAAGGGGCCTCAGCGAGGCTGGGGGGGGAGGGGCGGGTGCAGGATGCTTCCTTCGCGTGTGCTCAGGACGTGTTCTAATCAGAATGTGTTTATTTCGGTATAATGTATATATAGCGCTTCCCCTCAGGAATATAAACCTCTTACTGACCTATAAATACCTAAACAGAAAATTTCAGTTTTTTCCATTATTTCACTTAATGTGAAATTAAAAAACAATAAGATTGTGTATGATTTCCTAAGGTGGACATTAGTTTACTTATGTATTTAATGTAGCTATTTATTTAAAATTAAATAGGCTTCATTATAATAAGACAGGTTGCTAAGAAGAATCTTCCTTTCAAATAATTATAATTAGCTTAATTTTTGAACTTCGCTCAGAGCTGGAGGATGCTCAGGCGGGCCTCTGCAGGGCGCACTGCTTCAGGGCGTTTCCCGGTGTCGCTCGAGTCACGCCGAACACGTTTTCTCGCACACGGCTCCCGGCCACAGCCCCTGAGAGCAGAGGCCCTGGGAACAGCACCTGCGACACTCCGGACACGGACACGCAAGGCAAGAGGCTGGGGGGGCCTCGGAAGCTGTGAAGGCGGCGAGCCCTGGGTCGGCCGCGGGGCGTCGCGGTCCCCCTGACCCGCGGGACCCCCGAAGGGCTGGAACCCGGCCAGCCCGGTGGCGATGCGGCCGCGATGGCGAGCGACGGCTGGGCCGGGCACCGTCCTCGTGTGTGTCACGTCGCTCACACATCTAACCTCACGGGCGGCCGTCCCGGGAGGCGGCGCGTCTCCCACCGCGCTTTACAGACCAGTGAGCGTGACGCACATCGCCGTCAGCCTCAGGAGGAGCCGCGGCCCGGGAGCTGGTTCCGCCGCATCCACGCCCCGGGGTCGCGGCCCACGCGGCACACGGGACAGCCCGTCCGCAGTCCCGGGGTCGGACGCTCCGCGGTCCCCAGGCAGGCGGAGGTGGCGGGCGCTGCGCGCGACCGACGGGCGCCCAGCCTGGGGTCCGCCAGCTCCCGCTCGGCAGACTCCGCGGAGGGACCGGGGGATGGCCGGTGAGTGTCCCCGGCCTCAGCCGAAGGAAGCAGACTGACTGCGAGCGTCTCTAAGCGCGTTTACGCGATGGCGCCTCCTGAAGTCCCGCTCCCGGGACGGCAACCAAGGCGCTGAGCCACCTGTTCCCAGGGCACCTCCACCCTCGTCTCTCCACGCAGCCGAAGCGCTTTCCGTCCGACGCAGGGCACGCACTGCCGCACTCCCTCCGTGAGCCGGGCGTGGTGGTGCGTGTCACCAGCCTCTGCCACGCGATCCCTGCTGCCCACAGCCGGCTCTGTCCCTGTTTCGGGCCACAGCTCCGCTCACCCCTGACCTCCGGCTGCTGCGGCAGCTTCTGCCCGCCCTCTGCATCCACATAGAAGTCTCATCTTAGTGCCACAGTGTCACTGCTTATAGGGAGGTGCCACCTCTCCATCAAGACGTGAAATTCACAAGGGACACTGCTGTCACCACCGCGTCCTTAGCACAGAGACGGGCTCTGCCAGGCAGCCGCAGACTCGGCTGATGAGCGCGTGTGTGACCGGATGTTAGTTGCCCACACTAAACAACAGCCCTGAGAACCACCCAGATTAAAACACCACATACAAGCCAGTTCTTAAACTACACAAAGTGACATATGCGGAACTATCAGGAACCACGATGCCACTCACGGAACAAGTTCTTTCAAAAGGACCAGGTGCGCTCTGGGTGCTGGAGTGCAGACAGGTTTCGTCATCGTCCATGTAACTGCCAGGTTTGCACATTTCTAACATACACTGCATTTATACTCACAAAACGTGGATTTGAAATTACAGGATTGCCCCAGGCCCAGCCCAGCAGTCACCCCTGTCCCAAAGCACGGTGCAGCTGGGTCCCCTCCTGCAGTGACAGCCAGCCTCAGGCTGAAGCAGAGAAAGGACCCGGCCAGGGGCGACGAGTGGGAATCAGGGCAGGCTGGACTTCAGAGGAACAGGCGAAGGCTGCCCAGAGCACACAGCAGGGCTGGGGGAGGGGACTGACCTGGTCCACAGCCGGCCTCGGCTTGGGCTTCTGCTGCCCTCTGGCTCACGCTGTGAGGGGGTCTTCCCCGAAATGGCAGTGATTCTCACACACACGAGCGCCTACATCCTGGGCTGCCCAGGCTGGGGGTGTTCGTGAAGAGCCCGCAGGGCACAGAGAACACGGCGGCTCCCGGTCACGGGAAGCCCCCAACAGGACAGAGCCTGCCCCCACTGCGAAGGCAGGCGTGCTCCCTGGCGCCTTCTCGCCTTCTCGGCCATCTCCGATGCCACCTCAGGGGCCACATTGCAGACAGGCTCCTGAGCCCACGGAAAACACTCGACGCCCAGAGACACTGAGGTCCTCATTGCAGAAGACCAAGCGAAGCTGGCAACTGACCAAACCAAGTGCAGTCTTCTCGGCCTGCTCACCCCATCAGGAGGACGGCCCCGAAGCAGCCAGGTGTGCGCGAGGACGCAAACACCGGACGCTTCTGCCCTTATCTGGAAGCTGTGGCCGCCTGTGTCTCTGCAGGCCCTGAGCACCGGGCTGAACGCGGCCTGTGGTGAAGGCCTCCAATGTGTTGATTTCCATGGCATTTCCCTTAGATGCAGGTTGGGAGTTAATGGTGGTGACGAGGTCAGGGTGACAGAAGACTTTATTTGGGAAAACGTCGCTCTGCCTTGGACATGCCACGTAAGTCTGAGTGAAAACGCTGGGGAGGGTGTCACCCCCACGCAGGGCTGCAGGGGACAGCACGTCCCCTGCAGCGTGTTCAGGGGCTGCAGTTCCGTGAAGAGGGGAAGCTCGCTGGGCACGCAAGTCGGCCCTGGAGCAGTGACGCGTCTCTGGGCAGTGACGCGTCTCTGCCAGGCCTGGCGCACTGTCTCGTGGCCCAGAATCAGAGCAGCTTGGCCTCCTGTCCTGATGGGCGGTCACAACGCACTGGTGCCAAGCGGCGTGGACCCTGGGTCCCACGCACCTCTCTGAGGGAGTGGAGGCCACGCTGAGCGTGGCCCTTCTGCCCATGCTGGCTCCCCTCTCACCCTGAAGGCGGCGTGTGGGGGTCGGCTCCTCCCTTCGGGGGTCTCCGGGGAGAAGCCCTGGCCCTCACAGCTCAGGGCCACTGGGAAGGGCTCTGGACACTACAGACCCTCTGTGGACACTAGGACACACTCTGGGTACCATGCAGAGCACGAGGATGTGGCCTGGTATCAGTCTGCTGCTACCGGTCATCTTAGGCCAGCACGCGTGGCCTGGGAGCGGTGGGGGACCATGCGACCCTGTGCTGTGCTGTCACACGGCACTCAGACGACGTGTTGGCTGCAGACAGGTTGGTCACCTGGTCAGAGCCCCGCCTCATCCAGTATGTCCAGGGCTCAGCAGCTCAGACCAAAGCTGCCCTCTGGACAAGGACCCTTCCCCAGCACGTGACTGACCACCTGTAGTCATGCAGTTTCTTGGGCTGCGTGAAAGGCTCGTACTTACTACAGGGCTACGTAAGACCAGGCCGCAAACATCATGTGCCATTTAAAAACAGAGAGAGGTTCGTGTCTGCACACGCACAGGGGAAAAATGGAAAAAAAAAGAGAAAAATACCAGAAAGTTTAAAAGACACTGATAATGAGATGATGGTTTCTTTTTCCATAATTTCTGGTCTCGTCAAATTGTTTACAACGTGTTACTTTTGGTGTCAGAAGAATTATATATACGTGTTCTCTACATGCATTTACACACCCGGCCTCCGGCTGTAGCACCAGCTCGCGGAGGGGTGTCCTGCCCTGGGGATTTCGGATTTGCCAGTCCCCACACCGCACGAGACAATTCTGTGGCATAAATCTCCCCACCCCCTCTGCGCATGGACACACGCCGCCGCTCGGACGCGCAGGGCGCGCAGGGGCTCCGGGCAGGGCGCCTGGGCAGGCCTTCCCGCCCTGTGAACGGGTCTTCACACCCAGACCAACGTGCCCAAGGCACTGCGCCCGAGGACCAGCACCCACGGGCCGTTCGTTCCCGATCAGATTTCGACCGTGAGTCCAGACTGACACCACGACAGGTGAGGTTCGGGTCTCCGTGCAGGCGGGGGACGTGCACTCGGCGGGCAGCGGCAGGCTGCGGCTGGGGGCTGACCGCACCAAAGATGCCCCGTGGGCGTCTCCTTCCGCGAGAGACGCCGCCCCTCCCCCGGAGCCGGGGTGCACGCTGCCACCCACTGAACCCCGGCAGGCCTGTGGCTGCATTGAGAAAGTTAGGCAAGACAAGTTAGCAAAGGTGGCACCACGGCACGGGGCTGAATTCTCCCAGGGCACGGGCTTTGGTAACCAGGTTGACAGGGAAGAAGTCCGGCTGCACGGAAGCTGCCATGCCCCGCAGCACAGGGGACCACAGAGGGACAGAGGCATCCCAGCCCGCTGTCTGAACCTGACCAGCCTGCACCTCAGACGAGCCTGCAGGAGACTCGGCTCAGGCCTGGCTCAGAGCCACAGAGGAGAGCTGTCCTCCCAAGGCCTGCTCAGACTGCAAACCTGTAGGCAAAATAAATGTTACTGTTTCTGTTACTGTGTTTCTGTACTGTCTCAGTCCGCTGAGGCCGCTGTAACCGCGTTACCACCTGCTGGGCATAAACAAGCCGTTTCTGTGTCTCAGCTCTGGAGGCTGCAAGTCCCCATGGAGTCGGCAGATCTGGTGTCTGGTGAGGTTTTTCTTCCTAGTTCACAGATGGTGTCTCCTCCCTGCATCCTCACGTGGTGGAGGGGGAGGGGGCTGTCTGGGCCCTTTATAAGGATGCTGATCCCATTCTGGAGGGTTTCAGCCTGACCTACTCAGCTCCCCCAGGCTCGTTACAGAGTTGAAGGCAACGGCCCCACTAAGTGCAGGTGGGCTGCTGAGCAATGGTGCCGAGGGTGACAAGGACCTTGCTGCCGCGTGCAGAGATGTGCACTGCCCCCTGCGGCAACGGGGAGCTCATGGCAGTGCAACGGAACACTTGTACATGCTGTTGTGACGCCCGATCCAGGGGACGGCAGTGCCGTGCAAACCCCTCGGGAGGCTTCTGCAGCAGTGACAGTAGGGACAACGGTGACGTGGACTGAGGTAGCAGCCTCGGCGTGTGTACGCTCAGAGGCCCCCACGACACACGGTTTTCTGCTGTCAGAGCAGTCTACCGGTTGTTACACATGAATTACCACGATCCCAGTTTGATGGCTGTTCTCATGTGAGATCCGGGCTGGCAGGGCTGCGGAGAGGGTCTGTTGTGCCTGGAACTGTGCCTGACCCATGGCAGTCATTCAATAAATATGTGTTAAAGGAAATTAATTTTTAATCCATCAGACATTGCACAAGACTTGTAATAGCTTCAGTTTCTAAGACTGTTTATTTTAACATCTCTTCTAGCAGGAACTGGGTTGCTGGCCAATGTAAGCTCCAAGTTTTTATTTTATTCCAAAAGTTGCCATTCTCAAGATGTTGTAAACAAGAGCTGGGCTATGGTTTTATCATAATCACAATAATTTCCAGAGAAAAACCTCAATCAAGGCCAGGACGGAGACAACGATTCCTCGAAGCGCAGAAAAGGGTAGATGCCGCTGAGTTGCCAGAGGAAGACGGGCTTGTGAAAGGGGGGCTGCCGGTCTGCCTGCCTCGGCCACTGCAGCCGCTGCCGCCCGCCTCCGGCCGGCCGCCAGGTGTCAGGGACGCGGCGGCATCGCCGCGGCCTGAGTAACCCCGGCGTCCTGAGAAGCCGCTGTCACTGAGCGGGTTGTGCCTTCAGCATTTAGAGAACGACCAGGTGGAGCCTGACGGAGGGGTTCAGGGCGTGGCGCGCCTGTGCACCTTGGTGCACGGGCAAAGACGCCAGATGTGCACTTGAAGCTAAAAAGGGCCCCCGTGCTTTCCCACTTCCCACGGCCAGTACAGACTCCTGTATTGTGGGGGGAGGGGGAGAGTCGGAAGCCATGGGGCTGTCTGTAAAGATGAAACAATGGCCTCGCCCTGCATTTCCAGATTCTTCCATTCTCCCAGTACCAGCCTGCAGGCGCCGGAAGGCAGGACCAGCACACAGAGTGACGCGGGGGGGGGGGGGTCTTCAGTCCTGGTCCAAGGTGGACAAGTCCCCCTGCCAAGCTCAGGACTGTGTCACACGCTGGCGCAAACCCTTGCGACTGTTGTTCATTCCCTGCGCCCTCGGAAGTGCCTTGCAATTCCCACCGAAAGCTCAAAGGACTTTTTGTTTCACTGAAGTTTTTGCCTAGTTGCCAACTTAAGGGGAAGCGGGAATTCCAATTACCAGGAACCTGCAGACCCCTGCGGCCCCTGGCGCAAAGCGCATGGCAGTGGAAGTTGCTGCTGGGCTTCCAGCCGAGACAGTATTACCACAACAGGAGGCCACAGCACGGGAGGGGGAGGCCAAGGGCAACGTGGCACCTATCAGGGTTCCTAATTAGAGGGGGGGGGCGCTGCTGCTTGATGCGAGGTGGAGGAGGCGGCCTGAGAACTGGGGCGGGGGCGGGCAGCGTGACCTCCACTCCCTCCCGGCCTCTGAGTGCGGTAGTGGGTTGGGCAGAAACAGAACCTCTCCTGGCCAGGAGACAGAAGGGCGCATAGAGAAGACCGCTCCCTGGGAACCTGGGAGGTCCTGGAATTGGGCGAGGGTGAGCCTGGGCGAGGGACCGCAGAGGCAGCCCCACCCAGACCCGTGCCCGGGAGGCGTGGCCCCAGCACCCCAAAGGCAGCAGGGGAGGGTGCAGGATGCAGTTGCTGGAGAAATGAACTTAGGCTCCGCCCCATAACGTTGGAGTCGCTGCTGCAGGCCGAGCCGGTCACACGCAGGCTGTTTCAAAGCCGCTCCTCCCCGCGCCCCCCACCCCGCGCGGCCGTGCTGGCACGCACGTGCGCACAAGCGCCACCGCACCGCGCTCGGCTTCGGCTCCCGCCGCGGGCCAGAGACTCGGTGGAAACAAAGCGTTCGGTTTGCGAAAGCCCGGACCCCGCGGGCGCCGCGAGCAATCTGGCACCGCAGCAGCAGGCCCGGGGGCCGGCGGTCTCGGGGACCCGGGGCGGAGGACCAAGGAGCTACGAGCGGGCAAGGAGCCAGGGCGCACGGAGCCAGGCCCCCACACAAACTCCAGCACGTTCCCCTGGTCCCCCGGTCCCTGATCCTGACTCCCCCCAGCACCGATTCCTGTGGCCCCTCGAGATGGAGCGTCCACCCCCCTCCCCGCGTGGCAGTGCCACGTCCGCCTGCCTGCGGCTCGGAACTGAGCGGGCTTGAGTGCCGAGCCGGGCCAGCCCCTAGTTAGGAGGGGACAGCTGGTGCCACCAGCCGCAAACGTGGCCACGGCGCCCAGGCCGCCTCCCCAGGGACGCTGTGCCGAGCCCGGAGCGGCTCCTCCCCGATCGCAGCTGCGCGCAGACATGTGGGCGGCGGGACCGGCTGGTGGCTCTGGGTAGCCCGAGGCTGTGTCCTGAGCGGTCATTATCGGCGCTAAGGGGTTCGTCGTGCCCCTGCGAGCTAGCTGTCCCTGGCTTCCCGCACGAACCACTGGAGCGTTCCTGAGGGCGGCTGGGTGGGAGATCCGCCCACACGCCCCCCCTCCCCCGCCCACCGCCCCATCCCGCTCTGCGCCCCATCCCCCACCCACCCCCACTCCCACCGCCCCATCCTGATCGGCGCTCCATC
This sequence comes from Eonycteris spelaea, assembly GCA_003508835.1. Lineage (NCBI taxonomy): Eukaryota > Metazoa > Chordata > Mammalia > Chiroptera > Pteropodidae > Eonycteris > Eonycteris spelaea. Next base: position 511,227 of record PUFA01000002.1, on the reverse strand, counting down.
CCCCACCCCACCCCTTCGGTTCCCCCTCCTCCTCCCGCCACCTCCACCGTTACCGGGTCCTCGTCCTCCGTCTCCGCGGGCTTCTCGCCGCGGCCTTCCCTCTCGGGGCCCACCTCTAATCCCTACCTCGCTTCTCTGCGCCTCACCCTCCACCCCGGAGCCCACCCGATCCCGGGACGGGGGTCCTCGCGGTGGTCTCCAGCGCGCGTGCGCACGGGCCAACTCCTGGCACCTGTGCGAGCACCCGGGGCGGGGCGGTCGCTGTCAGCGCACCTGTGCGAGCGCCCGCGAGTCCCGGGCATCTCCCCGCTCCTGGGAGCGCGCCCGCGATCCTCCCGGCGACCAGGCCCAGCCTGGCGGGCTCCCCCTGCCCCCTGGCCCCGACCCCCGGGAAGCGCGCTCCCCCGCCTGCACGGGGAGGGCAGAGGCCCGGCACTCACCGCGTCCGTGGAGGCACAGCCGCTGGGAGGAGCGCGAAGCGGCGGGGCGGGGGCGCAGGGGGCGGCTCCGTGCTGAAGCGCGCCGGCGCGGCGGGGTCCGGGAACACGGGGAGGGGGGCTCCCGCCCGCGCCCTGCGCTCGCTGAGCCCACCGCAAGGCAGCTGAGTCCCCGCGAAATGGGGCTCGAGGCGCAGAGCGCGCTCCCTGGGGCGCGTCACCTGTGCACGCGATGGCCCTTCGGGAGGGGCGCGCGCTGCGAGCCGCCCCCGCTCCCCTCGTGGGTACAGCTGTGAGCCCCCCCCAACCCCAACCCCCGCCGAGAAGCGGAGGGCTGCCTGGCCAAGGCCCCAATCCGCTGCAAACGCCGCCGCTCAATGGAATTTCGTGCTTACGGCTTTTGACCCGGCTTTTGACCCTTCGGGAGGATGCGCTGTTGACACATTCGGTGGTCAAAACCTATGGCCTACATCGTTCTAGACTCCGGAATATAAAGAAAAATGTTCAGACCCGAGTGGACGACACGTTGCAACTCGTTCTTGTTTTCATGGCCTCCACACCTCCAGCACCTTCTGCTGGCCAGGTGACCAAGGACGTTGGGAATCCCCAAGGTCCAGCAACAGGGAGGGGCAGGCTCCCCAGAGACCTGCAGCAGCGCAGGACGCATCTCCTCCTGCTGGGCTGAGCTGCTGCTTATCCTGCACAGCGGCTTCCTGCGGGGTCGGCTGGACTTCAGGCGGGGCCCTGACGCAGAGGGCGGGTCTGCGGTTGCGGGCAAAGCAATGCCGATCAGGCTTCCACAGGCGCAGCATCCGGGGCCTTGGGGCCTTTTTCCTTTTCTTAAGTTTCACTTTCAACACTCTTTACATGTTACGTATGTGTTATGAGCCCTTCCGATGTCAGGACCGGAGCTCCTGCCCTGACGCAGGGGTCCCCGGTCCCCAGACTGCCGACTGGCACCGTCCATGGCGCGTTAGGAACTGATCCGCACGTGAGCGGCCAGCCGCTCCGCGCCAGCATCACCGCCTCAGCTCCACCTCCATCATCAGGCCACAGATAGATTCTCCGAGGAGCACCAGTCCCTCCCTGGTGCCACAAGGGTTGGGGACCACTGCCCTGAGGTCATCCTTGGAAGACCTTTCAACCAGATGCCAAGTAGATCACTTCATCAGGTTTGGATTTAAGGAAGTTGCGATGTAGTGTGTGTGTGTGTGTGCGTACACACATTGAAAAAGTTATCAGTTAACTCTAGCAGAAATGGACCTTTTGGGTTCTGAAAGACTTCCCATCATGCTCCATTTTTATTCTGTTCAATTTACTCCCCAAATATGGTGACATCTCCTGGGACCTTCCAGGAACTCTCCGTTTCCTTTCTCCAGAACCCACCTGTGACTAGTCACCCACTGGCACTGACTTAAAGGGGTCTGGAGTGGGGTTCGAATTCATTCCCCAGATGCCTCCTCCTCCCGCGGTTCTTTCAAGAGCAGCTTTGGGCCTGCCCCCGCTTCACCCCTCGTCTGGCTCCCCCTACCGCCTCCCCTCCCTCTGCAGGCGAGGCTCCTGGGGCCACTCGGCTGTCCCAGGCCTAGGTGCTGCTGCCACTCTGACCTGGGTTCTCTCCCTCCACACGCTTGGGGGATCAGGGAGCAGGTCACGTGTGCCTCTGCTTCCCCCTGGGTTGACAATGCTTGGTGTACACTAGGTTCTCGGTGAAGATTTACTGACAGGATGAAGCATAAATGAGTTAACGGGAACCCCTACACGGCGTGGTGGATAAGGGGTGTGGGGATCCCCTCTGTTCTCACACGAGCTGCCATTTTTAAAGTGCACAGTGGCCCCGCACGGTCAGCGGGCATCACAAGGACCGTTCTGTGCCCTGAGGAGCTCATGCAAAGCTCAGGCAGCGACTCTGCCCATCCTGACAATGAACCTGGGGACCACTGTGTCAAGAGGGGGCCCCATCCTCAATATTAAGTGACACCTATTTGGAGAGTGACGGTATTTTACCACTTTAATTTCCCAGTGCTTGGAAAGCTCCTCGTCACGCCTGGGGATGCGCACACACATAGGGCCGAGCAAACCTGTGCCCAGAAGTATGACAAAGCTCGGGACTGTCCCAGCTGAAGGTCCCCCCCCGCCCCCAAATGTTAGAAGCCAAGGACCCGAGTCCCTGACCACATTTGGACGCTGTGAGGAGCGTGGGGAGAGCCAGCTGTGGAGGCCAGCAGTCGGGGTCTGCAACACCGTGTCACCATGCACAAGTCTGTGGGTCCAGGACAAGGCACCCTCTCTGTGCTCCGCCTCCCTCGTCGGTCAGACGGGACGCGGTGGTCGCTCTCCGTGGCCAGACCCGGGAGGGTGCGTGCCCGCGGTCAGGGCGGTGGTCCCTCTGGGCGGCACGGCTCCCATGGCCCATCTGAGCCTGTCACTGTCCCCTCTGTGACGTGTCACTGCCCCTCTGTGATGGGCAGCAGGTACCCTTCACCTCTGCGGGTATGGCTCCCCGCAGTCAGCCAGGCCTTGGGTGCGGCAGACAGGAGGGGGTCAGTCCCCGTGCCCGTCTGGGCCTGTGAGGACGTCAGCTCCTGGTTTCCTACAGATGCTGATGCCAGCGCCAGACAAGTTCCTCGAAGCTTCCGACAGTCCGTGTGAGTTCAGGTGCTTGCCCGCCTTCCAGAAAACACAGTGGAATTCCAGTAGCCGTCAAGAATCAATCCAAACGCTACAAAGCACTGAGTTTCTTGGCATGAAAAATTAATTAGAATATCTGTGTTGGCGCTGAAAGACTGTTCAGGGCTTCATGGAGAAGTCCTGCCCCGTGCGTGAAGGGCAAGCGTTCCCCAGAGGCCCTGCGACCCCATGCCGCCCGCTCTGGGGACTCCGGCGCACTGGCACCCTTAGTCGGCCACCTCGTGAGCATTGCGAACCTTGTCCTCACGTCCGAGTCATCCCAGTGTCCCAGGCCCCCACGCTCAGAAACGGGGTGCTCCCATGTGCTCCGAAAGCTTGTTGATGTCTGGGGACCGTGTCCCTTGGGGTCACTGCAGGCACCATGGCCAGGCCCTACTCCGGGTAACGCCCCGCAGGCCTGACCCCAGTACCACTGTGAAGATCCGCGGGTCTACCTTAGAGCTCAGGCCAGCGCGGGGTGTGAGCACAGAAACGGGGGGCGGGGGCGGTGCCGCCTGGCGCGAGTGCCATCTGTCCCTCCTGGCGGCCGGCTGGCTGCAGCCCCGGCGCCCGTGGGCAAACGCAGGGTCACTAGTGGCATTAAGTTCACTAGAGATGACCCTTGGAAAAGGAATAAGAATTTAAGTTTTAAAAACATCTGCAAGGTGCGTGTTCGTCACGTTAGGGCAAGCGACCTGCAGTTAGATGTGGTGTCCCATAAACCTATACGGTGTGTCCGTGTGTAAGCGTCGGACGGGGACTCCTGCTGCCCCTGGGGAGCGCGCAGCACGTGCAGGCCTTGGGCGGAGGCTCCTCCCCTCTCTCTCTCACACACGCACGCACACACGTGCACACACGTGCACACACGTGCACACACAAGCGCACACAATGCATGTGCGCACACATGGAGATGCCGTCTCTCTCTCACTCTGGTTTCTGTGTCTGTCGTTACATACGTGTCTGGCTCAGACCCTGTCACCATCCTAAGGACCCTTGTGGGGACACTGGCTCCATCCGCATAATCCAGGGTCATCTCCTCAAGACCCTTCGTCAAGTCACACCTGCAGAGTCCCGTCTGCCACACAAGGTCGCAGTCACGGTGACAGCCAGGAGGAGGCCGTCTCGGCGGTGTCACGCAGCCCCTCGGAAGCTCCTGGGTGGATGCCTGTCCCCTGCGGGGGCAGCAGCGGCAGGCAGGACGTTGGGGCCCCATCTGCTCCCGTGTCTCCAACACCCCGCACAGGGCTGGGCCCACGGCCGGCAGGAAACACACATCCATCAGAGGAATGACAACACCCCGGTGAGGAAGGGACTTGGGGCCGTGGAGTCAGGTGTCCGTGTGGTTCAGCCAGAGGCCCCGCTGGGAGCGGCTGCCACGCACAGAGTGTGACCACACACCCCACACGCCGGGGCCAGACGGGCGTCCCCCGCCCCCGCACGGTCTCCACACCCCGCCCCTCAGGAAGCTCCCACTCGTCCCGACTCGACCACGGACCCCGCGGGCCCTCGGGACCTGGGGTGAGCAGCCTGTCCCGGGGCGAACCGGCGGTGGCCTCCACTGGAGCCTGTGACGGGGGGGACGCCAGCCCCACATTTGCTGCGTGTGCATCTGACCTGTGCGCCGGGCTTGCTTCGCCAGCAGGCGCTCTGAGCGGGGCCCGACCCCCGTGACCTTGGGCTGCAGCAGGCCGTCGCTGGACCCGAGTCTCGCAGGGTGGCTGGCTGGCGGGCTGCGGCCCCGTTCACGCCCGCAGGGAGCGCAGGGAACAGGCTGAGCCCGCGCGTGGAACCACTGGCCGGCACCGGCCTCGGGCCTCCCGCGTGCTGCGTGCCCCGCGGCCTTCACACTGGGCGCGGTGGACTCGCTGCTCACCCGCCCTGCTCCCGCCGAGGACACTGCCGACCAGATGTCTGCGGACGCACCCGGGTGCCCTGGGGGGGCGACCTGGCTGAGACAGGCCAGGACCCCGTGTGTCGCACAAAGATACACACGCCATCGCTCCTGACGAGCGGAAGGAAGCGCTTACCTAGAGGAGCCGCTTCTGTCCGGGTGCCTTCCGGGTGCCTCAGTCCTCGTCCCTGTGCCCTCACTTCCCAGGGGGCCCCACTGTGCGGGCACACATGGGGACGGCGCGGGCCGAAGAGCCGGCGGGGGCCAGCAGAGGCGCGGGCTCCCCGTCTCCCAGCAGCCTGGGCTCCCACTCCGCTCCGCGCACGCCCCGAGCCGGCTGCCTGCGCTCGGGGGACCCGGGGCGGCGTCCTGGATCCCGGCAGTGCCCGGTGGTCCGTCACAGGAGGCGCCGTGACCCTGCTCGGCCGCAGACCCCCATGCACGGGGACCCGCCAAGCCGCCGCTGACAGGAGCCCTCTGGGTCCTCGGCGCAGGTGGCCGCGCGGGCCACCCGGGTGCTGTGCTCGGCGGCCACCGTCGCGGACCCCACACCGCAGCAGGCTCCCGGGGGGCTGGACACGCTGGTGCCCGCAAGAGGCTCTACGTGGCTTTGCTCCCGGCCCTTTGCTCGCTCCGTGCCCCGGCCCAGCTCCAGAACACACGGTCACATGACCCTGGCCGCACGGCTCACCGCGGAGGGTCTGCCTCCTACCTCCCTCCTTCCCTGTGACCCAGCCACGTCCTAATTCCGGCAAATTCTGCTAACACGTGGGCTGACTCCAAGTCCTCCTGCTGGCACAGTCACGAACACTCGGTGTCCCTAACGACTGTGATTCACCAGCTGCCACCTGGCTCGGGGCCCCCCCGGGGACACGTGGCCCAGGTCCCAGCGTCTGCCACTCCCTGGCAGTCGGCTTGGGCGCGACTCCTGAGCTGAGCCCGGCGCCGTCCTCTGGGAAACGGGGATTGAGAGCAGCCACAGATGGGCACTGTCATCTTGGAAATCCACGCAGATGCTTCTGTGCCGTGTGCGCCACACAGGAGGCCCGGGGAGGGCTGCTGCCTGGACAGAGCCTGACCCGGAGCCCGACCCAGGTGCGGGGCGGGGAGGGGGGTGCTGTCGGCAGCAGGAGTACCCGGGACGGACACAGGGCTGCCCCCTGCCCCCCTGACGCTGCCCCCAGCCCCCTGACGCTGCCACGGGGAAGCAGCCGGGGCGAGAGCCCTCGCTTTACCGGTGAGAAAGACGACGTGGACACAATCCCCAGCCTGGCTCTGCCATGTGCTGTCGGCACCGGACGCTGCACGTTCTTACCAGCGGTGAGCAGAGCGGCAGCCGAGGCAGGCCCGGAGGGCGAGGGAGGCACCATGACCCCGCCCCTGGCACCTGGGCGGGAGTTTCAGGCCAGCAGAGGCCACGGACACTCGCCCGGGCTGCCAGCTGGGCAAGAGCCTCCTTCTCGAGGGTTAATTCTTTCCGAGCTCTTTGGAGAGTGTCCCAGGCGGCGAAATGAGGCCAGGCCCAGGCCAGGGCCTGCCAGCGGCCGCCGCTCTGTCCGCCTGAATAAACACTGCCCTTCCCGCCCCAGCAAGGGAGGCATGTGCGCACACGCCTGTGTGCATGTGGGTGCGTGCACACGTGTGTGCCTGGCTGTGCATCTGTGTGTTCACATGTGTGCTTGTGCGCACACGAGTGCCTGTGCACACGTGTGTGCCTTGTGCAAGTGCTGTATGTGCGCGTGTGCCTTGTGCATGGGGCTGTGTGTGCACACGTGTGTGCCTTGTGTGGGGTGTGCATGTGCACACACGTGCTTATGCACGGGGTTGCATGTGCACACACGTGTGCCTTGTGTGTGGTGTGCATGTGCACACGTGTGTGCCTTGTGCATGGGGTTGTGTGTGCACACACGTGTGGCTTGTGCATGGGGTTGCGTGTGCACACACGTGTGCCTTGTGCATGGGGTTGCGTGTGGACACGTGGCTGTGCGTGGGGAGGGCGGGGGCTGTGTGGGGCCCCGCACACCCTGTGCCCGCGTCCGCTGGCCCGTGCCGAGCACGGGCAGCACTTCCTCTCCAGCTGCGCCCAGAAGTGCTCGGGATGCACAAAGACGGGGCGTGGCTCTGTCCTCACACACTGCTCCCCCGATGGAACCCCAACTGATGTCTGCTGGGCATGTGCACCGATAGCATTGCTTCTAGTGCTTCCGAGCCCCTTGTTCATTAAAAAATCCAGTTTTTTTAAGCACTTTCATTCGTGTAAACTCTGGAAGCCACTGGACCCCTGTGAGGTCGCCAGGGCTTAAGTGACGTCCCTTTTTGCCGGTGAAGAAGCCACGGCCGTGAATTGCCCGCCTTCTCCAGGGTCCGCGACGCTCTCAGAGAATCCAATTTACTAATATATCAATTTACAGGAAAAGATGCTTCGGGACGTGATTCAGAAAATCAAATGACTACGTTTGCAAAACTCGTGTTTCCGCAGCCGTGTCAGAAACAGCCCCGGACAAGGAGGCGTGTGACATGTGCGTCCTCTGTGTGCTATGTGCGACGAGGCGCTATCGGCTTCCCAAGGCCATCAGCCCGGAGGTCGCTGAGCTGGGCAGGCGCTGCCGGGGCTGGACCGAGCCGCGTGTCACCTTCCCCACGTCTGCACTTGCGTGGGGCACCAGGCTCCGAGCCAGGGTTTGAGCACAGGACGGACCTCCCTGCGTCCCAGGGCACCCCCTCTCTGCTGGGAAGGCCTTCTGAGCCGGCCAGCCCAACCCTCTGTGGAGGGGACGCGCTGGACACATCCCGTCACAGGGGCTCTGCCCGGGCGACCTCCCCCCTCCCAAAGGCCCCACCTCCTGACGCTGCCACAGTGGGCGGCAGGATTCCAGCATAAGGATGTGGGGGGCACATCCAGTCTGTAGCCCTGCCCCAAACTCCCCGCCTGTGGCTCTGACGTCAGGACGGGCGCCCACACAGGCAACAGTGACACTGGCCTCCTCGATGAGGACTCTGGGCCGTGGCGGACCGGGCGGATGCGTGAGCCAGGCCCAGGCCCCACGGGCCCCGCCCCCACGGGCTCCCCCTGCCCAGGCTCTGCAGGCAGCGCTGAGGGTCAGGGCAGCATAGCCCCGGGGAACACACTGTGGCACACGGCTCGCGCGGACCCCGACACACGCGGACCCCGACACACGCGGGCTCTGACACACGCGGGCTCTGACACACGCGGGCTCTGACACACACATGGCTCTGACACACGCGGCCTCTGACACACGCGGGCTCTGACGCACACATGGCTCTGACACACGTGGGCTCTGACACACGCGGGCTCTGACACACACATGGCTCCTGACACACATGGCTCCTGACGCACGTGGGCTCTGACACACGCGGCCTCTGACACACGCGGGCTCTGACACACGCGGGCTCTGACACACACATGGCTCCTGACACACGCGGCCTCTGACACACGCGGGCTCTGACACACGCGGGCTCTGACACACGCGGGCTCTGACACACACATGGCTCCTGACACACACGCGGCCTCTGACACACGCGGGCTCTGACGCACACATGGCTCTGACACACATGGCTCCTGACACACGCGGGCTCTGACACACGCGGGCTCTCCCGCGCTGCCCCCTCCAGGGGCTGGGGACGCTGCGTCCTCGTCCAGCCAGGGCTGCCTCGAGGTTTCACTTCCGCCCTAAGGAACTTTGGTCCCTGCAGGCAGAGCTTTGTGACCCAGCACGGAGGCCGCAGCAGCTTCCGGGCGCCACGCAGAGCTGGGCCCTCAGAGGCCCACCCAAGCACCTCGGCTCGTGTTTTACGCTGGGCCCGGGACGTCACCCAAAGCAAACGCTTTTCACGGCGAGGACACGCGAGCTTCCCGTCTCGGGAGACCCTCTGCACTGACCTCGGCGTCAGAGTGCGTCCCGTCCCCCCCAGCCACCGACGCTGGGATCTGAGCGAGGGCCTGCCCGGCGGCCCGGACAGCCCCTTGCGCCCGGCACGTAGCTGACCCACTCTGTTCCGTGGGGCAAAAACGCAACTCAGTAACACCGATCTTAAATAAAAAGATTTTATTTATAAAATAAGATAGCAGCTAACAGTTTAAGAAAGCTCGGGGAGAATTACTTCCACCTTGAACAAGTCATATTTGGCAAAATCATAAAATTAGCATTTTTAGTCATCTGTAAAGTGCTAAGAAATTCGTTTCCGGTGAACGCCTGCATTAGTGTGTTTAGTCACCCAGAGAGCAGGCCAGTGACACATAAACACAGGTGGAGCACGGCGGACCGCCTGCCTGACCCCTCGCACACCTCGCACTCGTGGCTGGCTCCGCACACCTGCACACGCGCAGGAGGCCGCCCGATGGCAGGCCCTGCGATGGGCGTTCACCTGCCTCGTCCTGTGTCCCAGCGCCAGCAAGGGCACAGCCACTAGCCCCGTGAGTCGGTCAGAATGCGCTCGAAGGCGCAGTATCTCAGGTTGACAGGTGCCCGAAACAGCCCGAGAGCGTGGGCCAGGACACGCCCCACGCTTCCCGCGTGGACGTGAACACTGCGTGAGACAAGACAGGAAGAACGTTCTGGGGTCAACGCTGGAGCCTTATCGTTGACAGGTATCGAGCACTTTGGTTCAGAGCAGACACGATTTGTGAAGTGTTACATGTGACATTGACGAAACATTAACTGTTAACTTTTAATAGAAAAAACGCAAAAAATATAAAAATACTACTTAGTTAAAATGTACAACACAGACGTTATACCCCTTCGGGGAGCTCAGCTTATTCAGAAAGCAAAGCGCTGCCTGGGCCGGCGGCTCCTCGCAGTGACGGGGTCTGCTCTGGGCGGGGACGCACGACGTGAATAGAAGCCGCGTCCCAGCCCCGTGAGGCCACTGTAGGAGCCGCCACGGGGGCCCTGCGCCCCCGCGCGGTCTCGTCTGCGGCTGCCGCCGCGACAGGACACGGGCGGGTCTGGGCCCAGGCGGCCAGTGCTGTGGCTCACGCGTCCCCTCCCTCTCCTGCCTTCTCGGGAAGCGTGTGTGTCCGGCCACGGCAGGAGGAGGCGCCGGCACCGTGACGTCGCATGCTTCTTCCCCGCAGACGCCGTGACCCACGCCGTGGCCGCAGGCGGCCGGGCACTCGGCCGTCACACATCGAGCAGCGGGACGCGCCACACCATGACGGAGGAGACCAGCTCCTCGGGCCGTGGCTGCCGGGCCCTCCTGCCTAAGCGCCGGTGGCCCTGGCCCCCGCAGGCCAGCAGCACGGAGCTGACTCGCGTGCCGCGGGCGCTCAGCCCCCGGGCCTGCGTGGGGCCGGGGGGCTGCAGGAGGTCAAAGCCGTCCTCGGACCCGGGCTCCAGGGACCCGGATGACGACGAGAGCCCACTTCTGTGCGCCGCGGGCCCGGGGAAGCCCCCAGCCACACAGCGTCGGGGCCGCGCTGACTCGGGCAGGGCTGGGTGCCCTCACTGGGCGGCGCGTCCTTCTGGTCTGCATCCTGCGGGTCCGTGCTGGGGGCCAGGCTGGCCCTGGGCTTGTCCTTGCCCGCCTTGGGGGCGGTGGTGGCCGCGATCAGGAACTTGACGGGCCCGCTGTGCGCGTGGTAGGACACCATGCCTCTGCCTGGAAGGGGGTGTGCTCAGCAGGGGCCTGCGGGCCCAGCCCACGTGCCCCCCGCCCGCCACGGGGTCTGGGGGGCAGCCCTGCTGCTCGGGCACAGGCGGGACGGCAGCGCTCTGGTGACGGCCGGCGGCATCACCGCCAGCGCGCCTTCCCTCCCGGCCTCGGCACGGACGCCGCGCGCTGCTCTGCGGGCCCCGGCCGGCCTTCCCGAGTCCCGGCGAAGGAGGTCCCAGCACTGAACCAGGCCCGTTTCAGGGGCGGGGTGCCGGCACCTCCCGCCTCGTCTCACCACAAAAAGGTTCTGGGGCTTAAAACAGTTAGGTCTGTGGTTCGCATTAAAATGGGGACTTCCGGGTTAAAGATGATGTGCTTCTGATTACAAAGCCACCACCGGACCCGAGAGCACCGTCAGCAGCTCCCCGGGTCCCCGGGGACGCGACCCCAGGCACTGGCCTCCTGAGGCCAGCGGGGACGGCGCCGTGCCATGGATCTAGGACGCATGGGCCTTGTCACCAGTGCCCTGGGCTGACGCAAGGCCGCAGCCCTCACCTGCACCCCACCCTGGCACCCCACCCTGGCCCGAGCCGATCAAACTGCCGGGCTCCTCGCCATGCTGGGTGCGTCCTCGGCGAACGGGCCCGGCGGGGTCCTCCAGCAGCGGGCAGTGCGGGCACACGGAGGGCCGGACGCGCCTGCCGACGCTGAGCACCGGCGTCCCGACACACAGCGAGGCTGCTCCCGACACACGCCCCGCAGGAGGCCCCGCACGGGACGCGCGGGCCACCAAGGCGAGCAGTGCACGCGCCCCGGGGACAGACGCCCGGCGAGGCCGCGGCTCGGAAGCACGGCGAGAGGAGGAAGCCCCGGGGTCGCGACTGCACGAGCCGGTTCGGGACGCGCAGGAGCAGCAGGTGGAAAAACGCGTTTTCAGGTAGACACTGGCAGCACCACGGAGCAGGGCAGCAGGCGAGGGCGTGACGCTCAGGAGGAGCGTCACCGCGGCTGTCGGGGAGCAGCCGCCGGCCCCGGCCGACGACGGGCAGGGCTCGGGGACCTTGCCGGCTGCGTGCACGAGTGGCATGCGGAGCAGGGCAGGCAGGACTGGGGTCCCCAGCGCCCACAGCCGGGCCGCACCCAGGACGTGTCGGTCCGTCACAGAGCCGGCACGCACGAGGACACGGTCCAGCGTCCACGTCAGCAAGAAGCCACGGACACAGAGTCTTTGCCAGCGTTTTGGTGAGTTTTCCACAAACCTTTTCTCTGAGAGCTGTTTCCCCTCAGATGGATGATACCATGTACGTGACGTGAAGTTTAAGATCTTGGTTTTACTTCGCCGTCAGAATGGACATGCTTCCGCGTCAAAGCAACTCACACACGCCACTTTTGCTGGCCACAGCGTGCTCTCACACGGCGACACGGCCACTCTCCCACGTCCCCCTCCCCGGGCTGGGGCCCTGGGGTGCCCCCTGCCGCGCGTCAGACACCAAGCGCCGTGTGGGGAGCAGCTCTGTGCACCTGCTTCGCGCACACGCCAAGCCGTCTCTCCAGACAGGTGCCTGAACCGACGCTCGGGCGTCTCCCGGCTCGGGGGCCGCGAGCCCCGTCCACCGGACGGCCGCCCACGCGCGGAAAGCACGAGGGGCTTCCGGGCCCCCGCTCCGGGCTCCGCAGCATGAGGGTCGTGTCCAGTGAGGACAGCAGTGTGACCGGGGACACTACAGGTGGCAAGACAGGCAATGGAAAGACGGGGGTTCACGCTAAGATGCTCCCCGGACCGCGGACACCCAGGTGGAGACGCCACGCCCACGGAGCTGCGCTCCCACGTGCACCACCCAGTGCCACGGCGTCTCTCGCCCGCTGCGTTTCCGCCTCTGACACACACACACACACACACGACGCACAGCAACCCCGTGATCTACGACGCTGCTGAATGGTGAGACGACACGACTCACACGCGGAAAAACCACGTCCTTCGCCTCGTGGAAGCGACTGCTCGGCACAGACCGAGGGCCGCACGAGGTCGCGGGAGACGCAGAGGCCGGGGGCGCCGGGCGCATGTGTCTACTCACCGGTCACTTTGGGGATGCCCTGCAGACGGGGGACGGGCAGAGCCACGACGACGCCCAGGCTGGTGCCAACCATCAGCAAGCCGTGGCAGACGAGCAGGCTGGTCACGGACAGCCGCTGGTGCCCTGTGCGGACAGACAGTCTGGTCTCTGACGTGGCCACACTGGGCCAGGCGCCCCGCGCCCCGCCTGCACACACGACAGACCTGGCCCCAGAGTGCTCCTGCCTCCAGCAAGCCCCCCGGGAGCAGGGCTGCTGGAGCGCTCACCGCGCCCTGCACCCCACGAGCTGGACCAAACGGGACGGCTGCCCGGCTCCCGGGGCCGGCCCTTCAGGGGGGAGCTGAATGTGCTGGTCACCTCTGCGACAGTTCAGCTATGGTCAGTGCAGCCCAGAGCCCTGAGGTGCGCATGCACGCACACATAGGCACACACGTGCACACACGTGCGCACACACAGATGCATGCACACACATGCACACGAGCAGATACATGCACGCCTGTGCACACTAGCACAGGTGCATGCTCACGAGCACACAGATGCGTGCACACACACACACAAGCACACAGACACATGCACACGCAGACGTGCGCTCAGCGGGCTGGTTCTGCTCCAGCAGGAGACTCCTCTGCAGACGAAGACAGCGGCCCAGCGGGACAGGTGCCCGGCCCACCTCTCAGCAACACAGCTTGAGCGTGACGTCCCAAATGCTTTACGTCAACATGGGAAAGCGCTGTGATAAAACACGGGAGCCGGGAGGGCCTCAGAACTTTCTGCTGTTTGTTTTACAGACGAGGCTCCGGGACCCAGGATGATGAAACAGCTTGCTCTGGGCGGTGACGGGCCGCACAGCACTGCCACAGAGCAAATGCCTCCCATGTGACTCCGGACCTGCCCATGACCCTGCCCAGCCTGCCCTCTGGCAGCACGGCGGCCTTGCAAAGGGGTTCAAAAAGGCTCCCGGCCTTTCCCCACTCAGCCCAGAGCCCAGAGCTGAGAAGGACTTAGTCAGAAGTGGTGACCCGTCGAAAATAAACTGCTCTCCTTTTCTGTAGAAATAGAAATCATTCCCAGCGTTTCAACATTTGACCTGGAGTTCATCTCAGGTGAAGGGCATGGAAAACAAATGATCTGAAACTGGAGCCCCAGGCCAATGGGCATGCCCGCAGAAGCCAAGTTCACGGCCTATGTAGGCCAAGGGGAAAAAAAAATGTGAAAAACAGAAACAAGAACGAGAGCAAAGGTTTGCTTCCATCTCTAAACATACATTTCTATTATTCAAAAGGCAGCAATATGTTTGTGCCCAGGAATTCCGAATGTTTGCCTGTGTTTTAGTAGCTCAGATTTTGGAAATGTGTCAGAACTGTGTGTCGGCCTCTGACACTGTCCCACGCGCAGGCCGCGAGGGGCCGTCACCCTCGGAGCAGAGCAGAAGCACGAGGCTGGCTGTCGCCCACGAAGCCGCTGGGCAGGGCTGGGTGGGCCACGCAGATGCTCGGACGGCGTGGCCGGCCGGGGCCACCCACGAGGCAGGAAAACACATCCATTCACGCTTTGGGTGAGGCCTGCGACCAGGTCCCCAATGCCAGGGCGCCAGAGCGGCTGGGAGGCCGTGAGGGTCGTTCAGCGAAGTGCAGCGTCCTGAGCCCGCCGGCCGAGCCGGGCAAAGCGGCATCTGCCGCCAACACCCCCGGCCTGCGGGTCCCCCCCCCACAGCACCCGTGAAGCAGCCGTGACAAGCGCGGCCAGAGCAGGGAACCCCACCTTCCCGTGGCCACTTCTCTATGCCCCAGGAAGTGGAAGGGCGATGCGGGTCCAATGACGCTGTGCCCCCTTGCCCTGATTTAATAAGCTTCCTTTCAAAAACACAAGCGTGGGAACAAAAGCAGGCGGGCTCCGGACCTCCCCGCGGCCATCCTCGCCCGGGCCCCAGGGCCTCGTGCAGGGGTGCTGTGGGGCCAAGAGGCACCCCCCAACACACACACCCCTCCCTGGTCGTCAGCCCTGTGCATGCACGGGGACCATTCGCACGGAGAAATGCAGCATTTTCTTGATTTGAAAGTCCTGAAATGTTCTGGTTTGGCCAATAGAGTTTCATTTACTTTTTCTCCAAAAACTGAATTACTGACTTAACTTTTCCTTCCCAAAGAATTATAATTCTTAAAATATTGTGTTGACCTAAAAGTTCAATCAAAATTTATTGTAGCCAGAGGCTACACCTGGAAGCAAATCTCAAGACTGAGAAAAACGCTCCCGAGAAGGAGTTTGCAGCTCTCTCTAGGCACACGGGGTGCAGGGGGGATGTGGGGGTGCAGGGGAGACGTGGGGTGCAGGGAGGACATGGGTGAAGGGAGGACATGGGTGAAGGGAGGATGTGGGGTGCAGGGGACGTGGGGTGAAGGGAGGATGTGGGGTGCAGGGGACGTAGGGTGAAGGGAGGATGTGGGGTGCAGGGGGACGTGGGGTGCAGGGAGCATGTGGGGTGCAGGGGACGTGGGGTGTAGGGGGACGTGGGGTGCAGGGAGCATGTGGGGTGCAGGCGGGACGTGGGGTGCAGGGGGGACATGGGGTGGGCGGGGCGGGACACAGGGCGGTTAGGCAGACTGTGCGCTCTGTGGAGGGCGGGCACCCCCACTTCAGAGGCGTGTGCACCCAGATGCACAGAAGCGGGGAGGGGCTGGCTGCGGGCGCAGGGCTGGGCTTGGGCACCGCCAGGCCTGCCCCGCTGGCAGCCCAGGCCCGGAGCCCCTCCGGCCGGCTCGTGCCCGCCTCGTCTCAGCACCTGGCGTGTGAAGCGCTTCACGCAGGAGGCTGTGAGGACGCGCGTGGAGGATCACGGGAGCCTCCCCTCCACGCGCATCGCGCGCGCCCCACAGAGCACCTCGTGGAGCGCGGGGCCCAGCACCCCCAGCTGCTCCGGCCGCCGCTTCCGTCTGAAGAGCGTTTTCCACGCGGCCTCGTCACTGCTCACGACTCCCCCACCCCCACGCGCACACCGGCTGTGACGTCCCCCGCCCCACCTCGGTCCCCTGGGGGCCCCCGACCCCTCTGTAGAGAAGGTCCTGCCTCTGGAAGTGGGTCTTTCTGAAGAGGAAGCAACAGGGCCCGGGGGAGGCGGGATGGGTCACCCCGCTGTGGGGGAGCAGGGTGTATGGGAGAGGAAGACAAACACCCCTTGGCCCCTGGCGAGGCCGACAGAAAGCACCGGCTTCTCCCTGCCGCTCAGCCACGGCTGTCACCCGCCCGGCCGCCGCAGAGGAGGCGGGAGCGGGAACCACGTCCCTCTGACGGGTCTAAAAGCCGCGGACACCGAGGACAGAAAGCCGCGGGGAGGACAGTCCCATCCGCAGCTCACCATTGCTCATTTCACACGTGAAACTTAGCTGAAATCGTTAGCAAAACGGGTGACCCGCCCCTCAGGAGGGGCGCCGGGGCGGAGGGGGTGCTGCTGCGGAGAGGGTGGCTGCACAGTCAGCAGGAGTTAAACGAGGCGCGGCTGGCCACGCAGGCTTCCGGGAACCCCGGCGACAAAGCATGAGCTCTGGCCACGGGGCCTGAATGGCGGCCTCCAGCCTGTTCCTGCGTTCACGACGCACATGCAGCAGGGGGAGCCCCCAAGGGTGGGGAGCTGCTCTGCCCGGAGTCAGCCCGCCCTCACCCCGACGTGCAGGGAAGGGAGAGGGCAGGGGGCTCCGTGACTGCATGGCCCCAGCCCCGTCACTGGAGAGACAGGCATGTGGTGACGAGGACATCGAGGCCCACACGACGGAGACGAACAGGTCACTCCCGGGGGACACGGCCTCCGGGAGCCGAGCGAGGCCACGCAGCGAGTGCGCGGACGCCACGTCCTGGGGCAGGGCTGAGACCCGCACCCCCGCAGGGCGGGCTCCGCACGTCAGTGCGCACGGTGCGGGGCCTGAGCCGGGCCTGAGCCATGACGGGCGCCGTCCCTGCCCCCCCGGAAGCCGCGAGTGCGTGTCCAGACCGAGGGCAAAGGTGGGGCCACTGTGCAGCGTGCAGGCGGGGCTGGGCGGGGCACCGCCGCAGAGGGGTCCCCTCCAGAGGCTGCTGTGACCCCCAAGAGCCCCACCCAGTGACCCCGTCCTGCTGGCCTCACCCCGAGAATCGCCAGTGACCTTGCCGTCTGAACGGCACTTAACTCAGGTCTACACCAGCCCTGAGTCACTTGACGAAGGCTGTCCGTGCCCTGACACGCGGCCTGTGAGACCGGCCCCCGAGCCCGAGCCCGCGGGGCCCCAGCACCCGCTCACCTGGCAGCAGGTGGTGCACGGGCGTGGCTATGTTGACGTCCTGCAGGTGCCTGAGCGTCTCCGTGTGGAACAGGCGCAGGGTGGAGCCGGCGGTGAAGGCGGTCCAGATGCCCACGCCGGCGACGGCCATGTGGGACACCACCATGCCGTCCTCCTGGTGGGCCTCGAGCTGGCTCTGTGGGACCGAGCGGAAGGTGATGGCCGGGGGCCTGGGCAGCCGCTGGGACCCGCCCCGCACCTGCCCGTGACGCGTGCGGCTGGAGCCCAGAGTCGCCCGCCGTGCACCGTGCGGATATGGCGCAGGGGATGGTCACCCCCAAACCATGCCGTGCAGCTGGGACGCACTGGCTCCCCTCAGGTGTGTCCCCCTCCCGCGGCTGAGCACGTGTGGCTTCGAGCGCACAGCCCGTGGGCCTAGGGGGGACCGGGCCCTGCAGCGGGGCCCTAGGCCAGTGGTGTTCCAGCAGGCGTGGCCGAGCAGCCAGGACCGGAGTGAGGGAGACGGGAGTGAGTGGACGGGTGCCCGGGGGCGCAAGGCTGTGGCTGTGGCAGGCGGGCGCCACCAGGGTCCCCTGGACTCCGTGTGCAGACCCGGCAGTGCCCTGTGCCCGAGCACCCCGGCCGGGCCGGCCAGCCCTGCTGCTCCGCGTCCGCCTCCAGAATGACGCAGGAGCCACGGGGCTGGAGTCGGGAGGCGCGCGGGGAGGCGGCCCAGGGCACGGCCGAGCCCCGGGTGTCCTGGACACGTGGGGACACGGCCTCCGCCCATGGCCCCCACCCCGCGTCTGCGTACCCGAGCGGACCACCCTGTCCTGCGAGCAGCCCTCCTGGGCACGGAGGACCACGCTCTGGGTGCTGCCGACGCAGCCCTGGGTTCTGCGGGGCCCAGTCCGAGCCGCCGCTGGGGTCTGCGTCCCGCGGGTGCCCAGACGGACGTTCGCCCTCCGCCACGGGCCGCACCGTCCCCCGGCTGAGGCTCGGAGCCAGGCCCGTGTGGACAGCCCGCGTTGGCTCAGACTGTGCCTGACACCGAGCGGGCGGCTCAGACCTCCAGGCCTGAGCGTCCCAGGCCCTGGCAGAGGCGTGAGATGGGGCCACAGCCTTCAGGCATCTGCACGGCCGGACAGCTCGGCCGGCACGGGTCGGGCGAGGCTCCACCCTCTGCCGGCTCCTTGGGGGGAGTCTCCGTGTTGACCCCACAAACCAACATGTGTTCCATCAGACGGAACCCACTGTCCCCGCTGCACTGCCCCAGTCACCACCTGGGCCCCAGAGATCCGGCCAGAGAGGATGACTAGAGGGGGCGGGCCGGGAGCCGACTGGCCACACTGCCCGGCATGCTTGGGGAGATGCTGCCACCGCCCGTCTGGGGCCCAGGGCCCCCCACAGCCGGCTCTTCTCATCTGGGGCCCAGGGCCCCCCACAGCCGGCTCTTCTCATCTGGGGCCCAGGGCCCCCCACAGCCGGCTCTTCTCATCTGGGGCCCAGGGCCCCCCACAGCCGGCTCTTCTCATCTGGGGCCCAGGGCCCCCGCAGCCGGCTCTTCTCATCTGGGGCCCAGGGCCCCCCACAGCCGGCTCTTCTTGTCGCTTCGGGGAACAGTGGCCACAGCTCCCCAGGAGAGCACCGTGGCCACAGGAAGGTGACATCCAGAGGTGACAAAGAAACGAGCCGTGGGCAGCCAGCTCTGTGTCACATGAGAAAAAGGAGCACAGTGACGTCCTCCCTCTGGCTGCTGCCTGCGTCACGGCTGCTACTGAAGTCCCCTCCGCAGGCAGCACCAGGCCTGCTGGCCCGGGCCTGGCCGCTCGGCCGGGGAAGCCCCCACCGAGCACGTGTGGACGTCCCCGGGGGATGCCGCCACTGGTCCCCCTTCCGCCTGCCTCAGCCCTTAGGAGACTCGGCCGAGCCATTGGGTCCTGTCAGTCAGCTCGCCGGCCCCGCCACCGTCTCCCTGCGCCCGGGGAACTACGCTGGGAATTTCATGTTTTTCCAAGGAAAGCACAGCTGTTCCTCTCTCTGTAAATGCACTTGCTCATTTCAGAACTAAAAATGCACAGAAAGGGGACTTTTATCTGGATCCAAACATATTACTTCTCACTGAGTTTTTCAAGATTTACAGCATGTGAGCTCTTTGGAACATATGGAACTGGTATTCTGATTAGAATAATAAGGTCATAACTTCTCGTCATGTCAGCCTGGGAGTGCACAGGAGGCAGCCACAGAAACCATCTGTTTGCTATCAACTCATGGCGAACTTAATGCACTGCATTTGAAGAAACGTTTTAAGAAAGGTCGGGATTATTCCTCCCGTGTGAAAGGAAACCCAACTACAGACTACACACAACACGTTCCATCTGGCTCTCGTGTGTCCTGCTTATTGGAACAATGATTCATCACAGCAACGAGCGAGGGCCACCACCAGGCGCTGTCGCTGGACACTTCCCTCTCTCCTTTCCCGCAAAAGCCAGAGGAAGTGGCGTGTCCCTGACGTACGTGCCTGGTACCAGGGGCCCGGTCTGGGGGCTCGGCCAAGGTCAGCCGGCCGGGCCGGGGCCGGGGCCCTGGCTGTCACTACGCGGCCACAGTGACGTGAGGGTGCAGCGCCCGGCTGTCCGGTGTCTGCACGGCAGCCATGGCCGGTGACACGCTGTCCGGTGACACGCTGGCGCGGTGCTTGACCGGAGGTGTCTCTCCCAGGGCGCACGCCAGAAAACGCGCCAGGTGGACGGAAGCAGGAACGGCGGGCAAAAGCAACGGAACACGCTTCTGCCCTGCCCTCGTACTCCGCACACGTGTCCCGTCCCCCGGAGGCAGGGCCCGGGGGTCACTGGGGAGGCTCTGCCTAGAAGCAGACAGGCCGGCTGCTCACGGTCCGGCACGGGGAGCGCGGGACGCAGTCCCCGACGCGCCACGCGGCCCGCCACCCACGTGTATGTGGACGCCATGAGCAGCCGCCGGCACCCGCGTCTAGGTGGACGCCACGCTCAGCGAGCAAAGCGGCTGCCGCGCTGGGGCAAAGCCTGCTGGGGGAAAACGCAGCGTGGCGCCGGAGCAAGGCCTGGGTCAGACTGCGCGACCCCTTAACTCGCGTCTGGCGACGTGGGCAACGTGGCTGCAGTCCGTGCCCTAGGGACTTGGCCCCCGAGGAGAGTCTGGACGAGGACGGCCTGACGGCCACGGTGACAGGGCCCTCTGAGGGCACGCGGCCCCTTCTCTGAGTCACGTCCCGCTCGCCTTTCATGGTGGGACAGACGGACTGGCCACGTCCCCATGTCCCTGGCGTTTATTCGGGGGGAGTCGCAGTAAGGGATGGTCCCGAACAGGCAAGTCAGGTGCATGTCACACTTTACCACTGAAAACAACACGTGACGTGGCCAAAAGCCAGAAGGACAATGGCAACGAAGCCCCTTCTCTCGCTCCCTCCGGCTGCCCTGCCCGAAAGGGGCAGCGTCTGCGCAGCTTCTCTGGGACGTCCGTAGCGCCGCACGCCACACCCGCACGGCCACGCGGTGACCACACGGCCAAGCTGTCTCGCTCAGCCAGGTCCAGACGGAACTCGCCTCTGGCCACAGGTATGGCTGCCCATCTGCTGCGCGCGCGGGGCAAGGCCCGGACGGCGGCGCCCCGCGTCCCGGGCCTGGTCAAGGAAGCGCCTGCCCCGCCCGCCCAGGACGCCCAGCCACTCACCTGCACGCTGAGCGTCTCCACGCTGATGACAAAGACCTGCCCCCCGGACGCGGCCCAGAGCGCGTCCTCCGTCACCAGCAGGCTCCTGACGGGCAGCACGCCTAACTTTATCACCGTCTGGGGCTCGGGGTCCCAGGCTCCATCTTAAAAAGAAATACTTCTTTCAGTTTCATTGGCATTCGGGTACCTGTGTGTAGGAAGTGGGGGGAAAGGACCAATTCTAAACAGCAGACAACGGAATCGTCCGTGATGCTGACGCCCACACCAGGATCCGGGTGTTCAGAGTTCCGGGGTTCACACTGTTCCCATTGGTGACAAGGCACAGAGCGACTGCAGCCAGCGGGGCCCCCACTCTGCCCCCAGCCAGCTGCTCACCATGAGCCCTGGACGGGTCACTCACCCCAAGTCTGAGAAAATGGGGACCACGATGCCACATGCCTCAAAGGCTGTTGTGAGAATTTACAATGAGATAGTGCCATCAGGAAGCTCGGCACAGCCCCTAGCAGCAGGTGTCCGCGAACCCTGCCACCCAGCAGCAGGTGTCCGCGAACCCTGCCACCCAGCAGCAGGTGTCCACGAACCCTGCCACCCAGCAGACAGGTGTCCGCAAACCCTGCCACCCAGCAGCAGGTGTCCGCGAACCCTGCCACCCAACAGACAGGTGTGCGTGAACACCGTGAACACTGCCACTTGCAATAACATATAAAATAATTCAGTCATTGTTAAAAGGAATTATACCCAAAATAACTGGGCGAACGTTTAAATATCCCCATTCTTGCTTTTATAATGAAATTATAAATAATAATAAGCTAACATAATAAAAGCTGGAATGGGTATATTTAAAATTTTCCCAATTACGACATCATATACCGTATCAGGACAAAACGCATCTTCACTGAGCACAGGAAACATCACAATCAAGGGAGACGCGGCCCTTCGACGTGTCAGCCGCGTCCCTGAGGCACAGGGAGCGGCGAGCCGTCTGGCATGGAAGTCCCCCGCTGCTCATCACTCCCCGCCAAGGGCCAGTCGACAGACAACCCAGGGAGCAACAAAAACTCCTTAAAGCAGATGTAAGTATTCTCAGGAGAGTCAACCCTGAGATTCCAGACTGCTGTGAACGGGTAACACGGGCTGTCCGGCCTCCTCGCTGACCGCCGTCAGATGCCAGCGTGTCCCCGGGGAGCGTGGGTCGTGGCTCAGAGCTGATCACTTTCGTCCTGCACGGGACGCGCTGGGCAAACCCACCCCCTGACCCGGCACCCACTGGGCAGCTCAGACCACGGCACACACAGCAAAGGCGACGAGGCCGGCGTGAGCTGCACCCACGTGCACGTCACCATGACGTCGACGGGGAGCATTCACTGTGTGGCACTGTCCACACAGTGAAGGCCCCCCAACCGCCCGGCCGCCTGCCGAAGGGCCAGACGCGCCGTGATGCCGTCTGCAGCCTCCCACCCCCCTGCCAGGCTCCTGCGGGGTGTGGCCTCGCACTTGGGGCAGGGGGGCCCCTCCGAGGAGCCGGCGGAAATCCAAGGCCAAGGGCACAACAGCCTCCCAGGCACGGCACCAGCTGGACTTGTGTGTGGCCAGGGCCAGAGCTGTGAGCCTGGGGCAGGGGACGAGGTGGACAGGTGACACTCCGAACTGGCGTCGTGTTTAGCGGAAGTGGACGAGGACATGGTGGGGATGCAGCATGGGGGCAGCAGGGCCTAGGGGCTGGGGGTGGCGCCCCAACGCGACCGTGTCCGCAGCGGGAGAGGTGACCAGAGCCCCATGTGCCCTGTGTGGACACCAGGAGGTGGCTCAGGACATGAGGGGACGCGCCCGTGGCACTAGTGGGCTGTGGCTGCCCGAGCCGCCGTAGCCACGGTGCCCGAGGTGGACGGGGCCTCGCAGCACAAGGGGGGGAGGCGGGCGGGGGCCCAGGTGTGGCGCGTCCTCAGCGGGGCTGGGAGTGTCTCTGACGTGAGTGCTGCAGAGGGCGGGGCGGGGGCCGAGCCGCCACACAGCCACGCGCTCAGGGCGGGCTGGGCATAGGCACCCTGGGCAGCGTCCACACGCACCAGACAGCACCGAGGGACCAGGGCGCGGGGAGGGCCCACGGCCGGTGTGCGGGGCAGCGACGCCCGCTCCCCGTCACTGGGACCCGGAAGAACTTCCCCTGCGTCTGTGACCGAAGAATGAAGCGCACGAAGGAGGCAGGACAGGACAGGGACGGGGAGCCTGAGGCGGGGACGCGGGCCATGCCCGGGTTCCCAGGCCCGCGGGGTGCGGACTGAGAGCAGGCTGGCACCGGGGGTGGGGGTCTGCACCGATGTCCCCTCTGCGGAGTCGGACTGGCCGGCGGCAGGGGACTGACCTTCCAGACAAGCTATGCGTGCTCAGCCACTTTCCCGCCGTCCTTGAGGGCAGGACAGTGACATGTGCCCCAGGACGTGAGGCGGAAACACGGGGTGGGGTTCAGCTGTGACCCCGGGGCACGGCGCAGGCTGTGAGCGCGCCCCGTTACCTTCTGCCTTGGCGTAGACGGCCACCGCCCCGCCCACGAGGCCAGCGCACAGGCTCCGCGGCGTGCAGGCCAGGCTCAGGACCGGGGACCGCTCAGGGGCCGAGAAGTGCTGCAGCCGCGTCTTCTTGGCGCCCTGGCTGCTCTGGTACACGGAGATGCTGTGGAGAGAGGACGCTGAGCGGGGGACAGGAGCCGGGGGCGCCCGCCGTCTCCCGACGACGGGCTGTGCCTGGGCCCCTCACGGCACAGGGGGCGCTCCGGGCTCCAAACAGGCTTCCCGGGGACCTCAGGGCTGCGGGTCAGGAAGACCACGCACCACACAGCCCGGGCCGGCTCCCGAGGACCACACAGGCTGTGCCCCAGCACCCGCACGGTGGGGGGGGCACCCCAGGAAGCAGGGACAAGGAGGAAGCAGCCAGCGCACACGGCGACGGGATCCCCTCGGGCCTCGCTCGCAGCTGCCCGTGTGCACCGACCCCGCGACCTGCTCACACAGGTCATGTGACGACCTGCTCACACAGGTCATGTGACTGCCCGACGTGGCCGCCCGCCCCCGGCCTCGCGGCTGTGCCCGTGATGCCGCCGTGATGGTGACGCGCGCCCACCTGCCCTCCTCGGTCCCCAGGCAGACTGTGGGGAGGCCCGGCGCGGTCCTGGCTGCGGCCGCAGGCCCCGCAGGGGTGCTGGGCTCCCGGCCATCCCCCTCGGCGGGGACGTGCACCATGCACAGGACGCGGGACTCCACGTTGAAGCACTCGATGACTTTGGAGTTGGAATTCTGAAGCGAGACGATGGCAATTTGGCCCATCTGACTGGTGCAGCTTCCGACCTGCATCGGGGGCCAGGAGGGGAGAGAAGCGTCCTCTGTGACGAGCCGAGGCGTGAGGCTCGAAGGCGGTGACCAGCCCCCGTGGAGAGATCGACGCTGACGGCCTGCGAACAGCCCCCTTTCCTCCTCAGCGTATCTATTCGGATTACTTTCTTTCATCTTAATACTAAGGATGCAGTTTTGATTTTTAAAAAATCATTTTAAGCTTTAAAATAACCGCATACCTCGGCTCGGACAATGCTCTCCGTACACGATTTAAAGTCTCGTGAAGCAGATTAACGGCAGTTTTGATCGCTCAAGCTCGCTCCCCAGCATGAGCTCAGAGTGACCCGCTTTCGAGGCAGGCAGGGCTCAGATCTGCTCACGGAGCTTCCGACAGGACGGCGCGCGAGGCGGCTGCCCGTCTGCGGCTTCTCCCTTGTGGACTGTTTCCCTCCAGCCAGTTTTGGAAACGCGACTCGCTCCTCGTTCTCACTGTTCTCCCACGCTACGAGGACGCACCCTGCTCCGACAGCCTTTCGGGGACAATGCCACACTGCCGCACCCTGCTCTGGGGACAGGGGGCCGGGTGCAACTGGCCGAGGGGGGTGGCACCAGTGACAGGCCCAGTTCGTGAGAAGAATCTCTCCTCTCGGCCACGTCTGGCCTGGCGCAGTCTCAGGTGAAAGCGGGGGGACACCCTCGACCGCTGGGAACCCCCCCTTTCCTGGCTGACACGCTGAGAAACGGGGGGACGCACTGGGCCAAGGCCGCCCCCCGGGAGCCAGCCGCACCTCCAGCCACCCCACGGGCTGGATGTGGGTCGGGCCGTGGGAACAGAGAGGCGGCTCACCCACAGGAAGCCGCGCGCCGGGGCGCTCGGGTGCTCGGGTCCGGCGGCTGGGGCTCGGGGTTGTAGGCTGCACACTCGATCTGGAGGGAGACGCAAACGCCCACGCTGAGAGGCCCGGGGAGCGTCGGGAAGACGCGGCGACCCGAGCGCACGACGGAGTCCCACCACGGAGGCGCAGACGCTGCGGCCGCGAACGGGAGGCTGCGGCGCGGGCCCTGGCGCCGGCGCCGCCCGCCGGCCCTCCGCGAGCTACTGCAGACTCGGGCCCACGAGGCCCAACGTCGTGCGGCACGGCCCAGCGCTGGGCCGGGCGGTGGCGGGGGCAGCCACACAGCCACGCCTGCCCTGCCCCTGCCCGCCGCCCGCCCCTGGAGGGGCCCCCGCTGTGGGAGCCGCAGGACACGTGGCCATGAGGCGCCCTCGGCCACGTGCCCACGGCGCCCACACAGAGGAGCAGTGTCCCCTGCCCGCCCACGGCCCGTCACCTTGAACTCCTGCTGCTTGGCCACCGTCACCGGCACGTGTCCCACGAGGAGGGGGTGGCGCTCCCTTCTGACCTGATTCCCGTCGTCCTCCACGCAGAACCAGCCCATGTGGTTCTCCTCCCCTGGGCGGGGGGAAGCGAGGACAGCGGTGACCGGCCCGCCCCATGCCCTGTCCCGCAGCCCCGGACGACCGCTCCCCACAGGAGAGGCTGTGCACTCCGCTGCTTCACGGGCACCCGGCCACACCGACCGAGGTGACGTCCCCGGCCCTGCCGGCCCCCCGGACGTGCCAACACAGAGCACCGTGCAGCGCGCTGAGACACGCCAGGCCGGGTTTTCCTCTGTCATGTTCATTTTTTCCCAAGTAACAAAGACGTACAGATTCAATGACCAGAGACAGCGAGAGGCTTTTAGCCCGAGGAAGACTAGGGGACAGAGAAGCACCACGAAATGAAGGCCGGCCAGCACCGAAGCAGTTGGACGACTGCGGTGAGGGACATGTAGCCTGTCGCAGATCAAGGGAGCTGATTCTCAGGTCAGGGGGCGGCCGCCTCCGTGCGCCGAGTCCGAGGACGAACACGCACTGTGGCTGCCTCCTGCCCCGGCCGCCACCGCCCCTCACGGCCAGCTGCACGTTCTTTCCGGTTAATGTTTTATCATTGGTGAACCTAACTGCATCTGAGAGAATTCTACACATGCACACACAACACATGTGTGTGTACTCACACCCATGCATGCACACGTGTGCAACACCGTCCCAGCGTTCTAAGTAGCAGGGCCGTGGACCCATGCACACACGTATCAGTACGTGCCAACATGCCCTGGTTTGAGACCCCAAGCGAGGTGAACCTGAGGGTGCGGGAACGTCACTGTCTCTCATGCCAGACAGGGCAGCCCCGCCCTGCAGCCGGTGGCTGCCGTGCACCGCGGTCTTCCCGCGCAGGGGCCCAGACGGCGGGCCCAGGGCTGGACGCCTGGTGCAGGCCTCCGCCCGTGCTGAGCAGCTCGGCTGGCGTGACTGTTTGTTACAACGGAAGCGAGGGCTCCCCCCTCACACCCCGGAGCTCGATGCAAACCCCGACTGGCCCCTGTGCCAGGGCCAACCCCATCTAAAGCCATTCTTGGGGGGGCGGGAAACGCAGCCTCACGTGCTTCCCGACCACGAGCGGCCCCGTGGCCGGGCAGGCCTACCGAGGGCCAGCTGGGCCATCTGCAGGCTGTTGACCCAGGAGTCCTTGACGGCGGGCGTGAAGGTGCTGAACACGGCTGTGAAGAACGCGGGCCGCCCGGACCTGTGGGACACGGCAGAGCGCTGGTTGCAGGCCGCGGCCCCCGGGGAAGAGGCCACAGGCGCGCCCCCCACAGCCCGCACCCCCGCCGCGCCCGCCCACACCACTGACTTGTCGGGCTTCCCCGGGAGCTGCAGCTGCAGCCTGCAGCAGCTCCGCTCGGATCTCCTCCTCCTTGCGCAGGACGAGCCGCTGCAGGGCCGCCGTCCAGTCATGGGCCGCCGCCTGGTTCAGGTTCTGCCAGGAGGCCCAGTGTTAGGGGCAGGGGCCGGCCCAGGGGCCGGGCAGGGCTGTGACACGAAAGCCTCGGGGGCCCGTGACACGCGTCTGGTCCTGGGAGTCAGGCACTCTGCGGACCGCCTCTGCGAGGCGCGGACACGAGTCTGCAGAGCTGGGGCAAGTCCCAGACGCCAGCCCCCCATCCTGGACCGGGGGCCGCCACCCCCACGTCACGCCTCACGGCGACCCCGCGGTCCCACCACGGCCGGGCACGCGAGACCAAGCGCGGCCGCGGCACCTGGTAGTTCCCTCGGAGGTCCCCGACGAGCTGCGCGATCTGCCCGACGACGTTCAGGTCGTGCAGCAGGCTCTGCAGGTCCTGGTACAGCTGGCCCGGCCACGTGCAGAGCTGGTCTGCAAGACACAGGCCCGGACTGCCAGCCGCACAGCGGGGTGCGGCAGGGGCACAAGGGGAGCCAGGGCTCGGGCTTGGGCTTCCGGGGTGGGGGGTTCCCAGCACTTAGCCTCTGTCCTTTTTTAACTTTTATTTTGAAGTGATTTTAAATTTAGAGAAAAATTACCATGTGCCCCCTCCCGTGTGCCCCCCGCCTGGCTCCCCGACGTTAGGACCTCGCAGAAGCACAGCCTGGTCGTCACCGCGGAGGTCACTGTGGCCACATGGTGGACAGGGCTCCCCGCCTCCAGTCCCGCCCCGCCCGGGGTCCGCACACGCGTTTGTAACTGAAAACGTCTTAGCTAATGATGCGCATCTCTGCGTGTGTCAGCTTTCAGTGAGCGCAGCCTCGTGAGGGAAGCGTAAGCATGCCAGCGGCGTCACCACTTCGCCTCCGTCACGCGCTGAGAGCAACACTCCACTTCCAGCGCCCGGACCGTGGCGCGTGGCCAGCTGTGCCTGCCGGCGGAGCAGCCCCTAGAACCCGCCTTCGCCACGAAGACCGTCACTGTCCCTGAGCCGCGCGGCCCTGCCCTCGCCCCGGCCACCGCTCGTTTTGCATGTCAAGGCTGCCTCATGAGAGACCACACAGCACCCTGTCCAGAGGGACCGTGAATGCCAGAGCACACGCCCCGCGGCCCCGGGGGGTGTGGGCGGGAGGCCAGGCCTTCAGCACCAACAGAACGTTAACTTGTCCTACTCCAGAGGCCATTCCAAGGACCACGCGCCCCAACCCCCACACCCTCGCAGCTGCGGTGAAGCCTGAACCCACTTCACGAATGGGGCGCATGTGGCACCACGGCCCCACGTCAGTCCCCAAACTGCGGACTCAGTGTGCAGCAGCCTCCAACCCTCAGCGGACTTGTCCACTGTACCCCCCCAGGTGCCAGGCCCCCGAACACTAGAAATGGGCGATTTATTGTATGCCAACACGATACTTATAAAAAGCTTAACAAGTATCTTGGCCAACACGGAACTGAGATCCCTAACTTACGGAGAGTTCTGGGGGACGGGGCACCGGGAGGGGACGGGCCACATGCACTGAAAACACCTCTCCCGCCTGGACTCTGTCACTGTCCCAACCTGTCGGTGACGGAAATCTGCTCATGGGCGACCAGGCACGTTAGTTCCTCCTCATCCCAAGGCTGACATTCGCCTGTCACCTGCACTCCGCTCCTCTTCATTCCACGAGACAAAGAGCTCACAGAGCCACCGGCAACTCGCTTGTTTTCTGTCTCAGCCCCACTCCGTCCCCTGGTGCCAAGCACAGATGTCCCTGACACCAGACAAGGAGGGTCGGCAGCTGACATGGAGGTGACGCAGCTGCCCCTCAGGACCGGGAGCCTGGTGCAGACACGCAGGCCCTCTTGGAGCCCCTCCGAAGCCAGCAGCGTCACTGCTGCAGCCGGAGCTAAGCTCTGCACTGCCCCCGCAGCCCGCAGGACCCAGAAGGACCCAGACGCTTTCTGTTTACTCTCCCGTGGGTGGGACAGGACCCCGAGCAGAGCTGGAGGGCGGCCCAGGCTCCGAAGGCGCTTGTCACACGTGGGCCTCCTCTGTTCCCAGGGCATGTGTCAGGGGTGGCCACACTCTGGAATAGCTAACTTAAAAGGCTCCGTCTCTGAGAAACCTTTCGCTTTCGAATCCCCAGAGCATGGGCTGTGCCCCGTCAGGGAGCGTGCCCGCTGTGGCGTCTGCATGTCAGACGCCTGTCCCCTGCTCTGAGCTGCAGCGGCTCTTCCCCAACCTCCTCGTGTGGGGTCACCGGATGGCACACTCGGCGTCACTCAGGCCAGCAATAAACACACAGACAGGAGGAGGCCGTCGAATGAAAATGCAATGGTGACTGGCAATTCCATTTTTCTTTGCATTTGCTCAGCAAACGTTCACTGAGCACCTCACGCACGCCCAGCTGTGACGCCGGGTGGGACACCGGGCAGGCTGGTGAGAGAACTGGCTCCAGGTACAGTCCCTCGTGCAGCGTCTGCTGCTGGGGCCCTAGTTTCCCACACGAAGTCATCACAATGACAGCTCACACAGGAAGGCAGCACACCCACCACCACGGGCAATGATGAACGGAGATCAGATACCCTGAGCCCAAGCTATGAGTGCACCCAGAAAACGAAGCAGGACAATCTCTCTCGAACGGCAGGCTTTTCACTTAAACTCTCCGTTTGGACAGTGTGCCAACGCCAGAGACAGTGACAGAAGACTCGCCGCCGAGCCCCTAAACTCCAGAAACTGCGAGAGGTGAACGGTCCACGGCTGACTGACAGCAGCATGTCTGTGACACAATGTATCACACAAGGTGATATCCAGACTGACAGCAGCGTGTCCGTGATACAATGTATCACACGCGATGATACGGAAAACAAATGTGGGAGCCCTGTAGGAAAAAAAGCCCAGCGCCAAGCGGTGGTCCCCGAAAACCTGCTTCCCCTGAGGTCACGTCCTTCCTTCTTCGAGAAACACAAGATGAAACCACGGCCAATCCGTATAACACAGTCTTATGTTTTCAAGTATTTCACAAAGTCCCCGTGACTTATGACAGGACAACAAAGTTCTCCTTAAATTCAGGATGAATAAAGAGATTTACTCGCCAAAATGACACGTTTTTACTGACTGACGATGACGAGCCCGGATCTCCATTTGCTTGGCTCACAGCCAGCTCACACTCGGCACGAAGGCAGAGCTGCCCGCACTCCAGGGTCTGTCTCCCACAAGATGTTTTTATAAACGGAGTCATCCTGCTTTTAGTTTTCAACATCGCTAACTGATTCGAATCTTAGGTTGGGTCAGTGTAAGTCACAACCACAGAAATGATTAAGAAACGTGGGTTGCCCACAGCACACAGTATCTGCTTTGTGGGTCAAGGTCACCCCTGAAGACGGGGACACAAGGCGACCTTACTTACAAGCACATTGAAGACTGCCACCGTTACGGAGCACACAAAGGCATTTTTTCAATGTACAAAACGAAGACATAAACGTGATTTGCAACGACCACTGCCAAATCATTTAAGTAGATTTTTAAGAACTTTTGACAACACATTCTTGGTGACCGTGGGTAAAATTTTAATGACACGTGTCCACTCGGAAAACCCTTTCTCCCCCGGCTTCTTGCTCACTCCCTGCTTTTGAAATCTGGGACATCGTCTGGCATTCTGATCGCCAGCTGAGACGGTCCACGTTAAGTAGGGGTTCGACTGCGGAGCCGGCATGAGGACCGCACGCTGCCCCCCGGGACCGGAGCCCACGGGGCCGGCGGCCACTGCGCTGCGCTCCAGCAGCTCCGGCGAGCGTGAGTGCTCAGCCAGAAACGTGGATGGTCTTACAAGGTTCCTTCTGAGCGTGTCAGAAACAAACAGCTCAGACGACTACTGAGCACGTGTATGTTTACTCTTCACGTGTAACAGAAAGATCCTGATAAACGAAAAGGTTTACCGAACATTTCCATCTCTGTACCTGACCTGCTCCACCTGCGACGTGGGGTCAGAGGCCACGGGCGGACGCAGCCAGCCTTGTCAGGATCAGGAGCGACAGAGAAGGAGGGAGCAGGGACACTGCACCCAGCTCCGAACCTACGGCCCGAAGGCCCCTGAGAACGAGTCGACGCAGGCCGCTGCGGGGGCGTTTCCTAGCGCCTGGTGCCCTCTGACCTCACCCGTGCGGGGGCGTTTCCTAGGCGTCTGGTGCCCTCGACCTCACCTCGTGCGGGGGCGTTTCCTAGGCGCCTGGCGCCCTCCGACCTCACTCGTGCGGGGCGTTTCCTAGGCCTGGCGCCCCTGACCTCACTCGTGCGGGGGCGTTTCCTAGGCGTCTGGTGCCCTGACCTCACCCGTGCGGGGGCGTTTCCTAGGCCTGGTGCCCTCCGACCTCACCCCGTGCGGGGGCATTTCCTAGGCGTCTGGTGCCCTCTGACCTCACCTCGTGCGGGGGCATTTCCTAGGCGTCTGGTGCCCCTCCGACCTCACCTCGTGCGGGGGCGTTTCCTAGGCGTCTGGGGCCCTCTGACCTCACCTCGTGCGGGGGCATTTCCTAGGCGTCTGGTGCCCCTCTGACCTCACCGCGTGCGGGGGCATTTCCTAGGCGTCTGGTGCCCCTCTGACCTCACCAGCGTGCGGGGGCATTTCCTAGGCGTCTGGTGCCTTCTGACCTCACCGCGTGCGGGGGCGTTTCCTAGGCGTCTGGTGCCCCTCTGACCTCACCTCGTGGCCACCCAAGTGCTGCCTCCGTGGGACGGAGGCGGGGTGTCGTGGGCCGCCTGCAGCCGAGCGGCCAGGCCCGCCCTCCAGGCCCCCAGGCGTCAGAGCACTGCACAGGTGCACGGGGACCGCAGAATGGGACGCAGACTGGGGAGCCTGGGCCCACGCCCACGCGCGGCACCTCGCACTGAGCCCAGGGCACGCCCCGTGGGACACGCCACAGACCAGCCTCCAACCTGGCAGGTCAGCCACGTCCTGCAGCCCATGGTCACTGCTGTGACGTGCCGCTCACACCGCGAGGGGCTGGCTCCGCCCAGCGCACGCCCGCCCCACGCGGCACGCACGTCGACACACGTCACTCACGTGGCTTCGCGGTGGCCACCACGGCCAGGCTCTCGGGGGGATGCGCCGTGGGCCCCGCGCTGTGCTCCCCCGCGGCCTCATCGCCACCGTATTCCACCACCTCCACGTGTCCGAGAGGGACGCTCCACTTCAGCAGGTACCGCTGGCTGCCGGCCGCCGCCAGGGCGCGGCTGTCGTGTGCGGTGCTAGAACGAAGCACGGAGACCGTCACTTAATCACGGCAAACGGAGAAGTCGTGGCCCCTTCATCCCTTAGCCCAGCGGTCCCCAGCCTCTGTGGCACTGGGGACGGGCGCTCCTGTGAGCATCTGACGCCTGAGGCTCTGAGGGGGCTGTGGCGGGGGTGCCGGCGCTGGGGAGGCGCTGGGGAATGGCTGCAGATGCGGACGGAGCTTTGCTGGCTCCCGCCACCCCCCGCCCCGCTCCCCTACTGCTGTGTGGCCCGGCGCTGGGGCCGGCCTCAGCTGTCCGGGGAGAGATGCCAGCAGCCCACGTCACAGCGCCCTGCCCTGCTCACGAGCCGCCCCCACTCGCGTGACTCAAGGCCAAACACCAGTGCTGCCAGCACCTGCCCGGGACCCCCCACCTGACACCCTCCTGGTGGTAACTGCACTGTCGCTCCCTCACGAGGCACATGCATTCGAAACACAGGGGGCAGGAGCAACACACTGGAGGCCACATGGAAACAGAAACCCTGGACCTCCCGGGAGCCGCGTGTCCCCAGCTTCCCCACCCCCTCGTGGTGCAAACACCCCGCTGTGGACAGTTCCAAGCTCCCAAAACTCCTGAAAACGTCAGACCCTCAACAGCCACTGCGCATGGCTCCTGGACAGTGGGGTGGCTGCTCTGGCTGCA
Organism: Eonycteris spelaea; assembly: GCA_003508835.1. NCBI lineage: Eukaryota > Metazoa > Chordata > Mammalia > Chiroptera > Pteropodidae > Eonycteris > Eonycteris spelaea. The sequence goes on along the minus strand of PUFA01000002.1, from coordinate 478,542 downwards.
CCGTGAGCATCACTCCCACTGCAGACCCAGCCTCCCGCGGTCCACCCGAGCCTCCTGCGACCCACCCTTATCGGACGCCCCTCCAACGGCTCCGATTTTCTCCAACTCAACATCCCACGCGTGGGGAACAAACAGCTCTGACGTGAAGCTGTGTGAGGCAGAAGCCGACCGCGTGCCACACGCTTCCCTGTGGCACACCGCACGTGGGCACACCCAGTTTCGTCACGTGAGAGACGCCATCGCCAGACGCACGTGTGCAGAGGAGCGGCTGGAGCAGTGCCCAGCGGGGACCGGAACGAGAGCCGTGGCCTGCAGGGCCGCAGCACTGGCCTCGCGCTCCGGAAGAAAGCGCGTCTACGCCCCTGGTTTCTGCCGGCGGGGACACACGGCCCTCTCAGGAAGAGCCTGTGAGGGCGCGGGCGGCCCCGGGCCCCAGGACCCCTGGGCGAGCTCTGCACACCCGGGGCCTCCGTCTGGATGGGACGCGGGGAAGCCGCTGGCTCCTCGGAGCCGCACGCGGGACAGGGCCGCGCGGCCGAGCGGGGCACGGCGCACCCCTTACCGGGTGGTGGCGGTGGCACACAGCAGCACGTCGCTTAACATGAAGAGCCGGCGTTCCTTGGTCTTGACGACCTCCCCCGGTCGTTGTAAACGGTTTCGATCATGTCGTCGGACCGGACGAGGTGTCGGTCTCCGCTGCTGAGGAGCTGAAGTCACAGCCACACGTGACGCGGCCCCCACGGCCGCGGCCACCAGGAAGGGGAAGGGGTGAGACGGGCTTGCGAGGTGTGGGCACAGCACGTTTCACAGACACGCCTTAGCGGGAGCTCCCGCGCCCCCCCCGCTCCCTGCCTGAGCAGTCCAGGAAGCAGCTGCACCCCTTTCACGGTTTGTCACTCTAAGCAGTGAGAGGCTCTAACTAACGTCCCTCGGGACATGCTGCAGCTCAGCGGCAATGACTCCACAGTGAGGCGTCACTTGCTGTCACCCGTCAGTCCCCGGGAGTGACTTCCCAGGATAAACGCTCCCTTCCTCCCAGACTCGCCCTGCAGCTAGCTGGCCGGCCACTCGGCCACTGGTCCTGATACCGCCCGGGAGTGGCTGCACATGACGTGATGACTTCGCAGCCACGTTCCCCACGGGGCAGTGGTCAGGCGGCCACCTCAGCCTCTCACGAGCCGTGCATTGGGCACAGAGCCAACGGGACGCCCTCAGCGTTCTCTCTAGTGAAATGGCTCGTGTGTGAAGCACTCACACTTGTTCTGACGGGTCAGCCACCAGGAAACCCAGAACCGGGCAGAAACACCCGGAAGGCCCCTGCTGCCCGCTGATGCTGACACCATCTGCCCACCCTCCCTCTCCCGCACGTCCCTGTCCCCACGTGCCTCCGAGCACCCCGCACCGCACCAAACCCGCGCGCACCACAGGGAGTGAGACTGAACTCCCGTCTCGTGCTATTTCCTGCTTATGAATCATCTGGAGAATTGAAATGAAGCCTGTTGCCTAAAACGCATTACAATGAATGTCTTACACTTAAAATACTGGATTTGTCTCTGCACAGTAAGGAAGCAAGCCCGCTGGCAAAAACGAAAGGTGAGCTTGGCAACAACGAATGTTACGTGTCATCACTAACGCGGCTCAGGCAGATCGAGCCCTTCCTGCCACGCAGGGAAGAACGTGGCGAAGGCCGCCCAGCCCCTGCAGCAGGCACAGGGCCTGGCCAACAGGAGGCCGAAACACAGCTTCACCCTGAATTCTGCACCGCCTTTCCCGGTAAGGACGGCTCGGCCCTCGTGGACCAGTGTGGACCGCGCGCACGGGCGTCCTCCACGCCGCACGTGTGCCCGGCGTGGGGGCTGCATGGGGCTCGCCGCGTCTGGCATGGCCGGCCCGCTCCCGGCTCTCCATCCCGCCCGCCAGGCACCTGGGCCAGGAGCGACTCTGAGGCTGAGGTTAGTCGTGCACGGCGGGCGCGAGGCCTGTTAGTGAGGGCGGCGGCGGCCCCGGCAGGGGTGGGCGCGCGCGGGGACCTTGTTCAGGTAGCGCTCGTTCATGGCCTTCGCCATCTGCTTGACCTCGCAGCGCTGGTCGGCATCGCGCTTCCGCTCGTGCAGCTTCTCCGCCAGCGTCTCCAGCTCCGCCAGCGCCATCTGCAGGGGCAGCCGGTCGGCGTGTCCCCGCGGCGTGTGCCGCAGCATGTCCTGTGAGAGCCGGGTGGCACAGGGACAGCACTGGGGCGGGGAAGCTGACATCGTCACCAACCAGCTCCCGACCCCAAACCACGTCACTCATAAACTCCAACCCCCAAACCACGTCACCCACAAGCTTCCGACCCCCAAAACCACGTCACCCACAAGCTTCCGACCCCCAAAACCACGTCACCCACAAGCTTCCGACCCCCAAAACCACGTCACCCACAAGCTTCCGACCCCCAAACCACGTCACCCACAAGCTTCCGACCCCCAAAACCACGTCACCACACAAGCTTCCAAGTTCCAAAACCACGTCACCCACACAAACTGGCCGGCGAGGGGTGACAATGACATGGGCTACTAGGGACATGTAAAACAAGCTCTTGGGAAGGACGATACACTGCGTGAACCGCGACCTGGCCGAACTCATCAACGGTCACTTTTGTGAAAACAAACGTCAGTAGCTGCGAATGGGAAAAGTGGCATGTCCCTTAGAGGACACCACAGGCAGGACAGCACCTGTGCCCACCAGTCAGCTGCCAAGCAACGACCCAAGCACGCACTCCCGCTTCACCAAGACAGGTCACATGCACAGGCCACACACACAGGTCATGTGGCACAGGTCACACGGTGCAGATCACACGGCACAGGTCACATGGCGCAGGCCACATGCACAGGTCACGTGGCACAGGTTACACGGCACAGGCCACACGCACAGGCCACACGTACAGGCCACCGGTACAGGTCACACGGCGCAGGTCACGTGCACAACTCACACGCACAGATCACACAGTGGAGGTCACATGGCGCCCTCTGCTCCCAGCCCATGCTGGCTCTCCCTTGGGACCTGCCCCTTGGGCGGGTGACGACCTGACTGCCTAACTGGCTTCCCGCCTCTTCCCTCCTCAGTGTCCAAACCTGTGACATGGCCTCGTGGCCTCCCTGACAGCTGTGCCCCCCTAGATGCTGACGGCGTGTGCACATGTTAAAAGCATGGTAAGTTCTTCTCAATTGAAGAAATAAAACATGTTTTCATTTCAGAAAACAACAGCTTTTCTTATTAATACCCTAATACAAGGTAAATGGACGTACATTGGAAAATGTAAGTGAAAAATGAAAAATGACCTATAAGCCTAGCACAGAAATAACCAGTATTACTATTTTAACATGTATCCTTTTTTCATATTTTTATGGCTACTTTTGTTTAATAAGCACTATTTCAGACAATCACAATAGAAACAAAAACTTCAGAGAGCTTCTCAGTGCCTCTCAAATGCCAGTTCATTTCTACGGCCGATTTTGCTATAAATTTTCAATGACTTTAACAAGCAGGTGCACCAGGCATGGTCACGTGAGGCGACTGGAAGGCCAGGTGCGCGTTGCGGGCAGCCAACACAGGTAGGGGGGCTGATGGGGACCCCCAAGAGGCCAGTGGCAAATGACTGCCATCCCCTAGGTGAGGCAGGATCATCAATCGTACCATTGTGACCTTCCATCAACCCCGGTGGGGCTGGGCTGGGGAGCCGTGCAGGGGTGAGGAGCAGGGGGTCCAAGTGTACCCCACGCTCAGCCTGCGCCCACCCCATGGCTGCAGGCTTCACGAAAAACCCACCAACGTCGGTGAGGTGCCTCCAGAGCTCGGGAGCTGGGGAACCTGAGGGGCTTGTGGTGCCCCCAGTGTGGAGGCCAAGACGGACAGAAGCGTGGGAAAGCTGGGGACCCCTCCTTGCCATCGCGTCGAGGTACGGACCGGCCAGCCTGTGGGGTCTGTACCACCCCGGGAGTCAGCGTCCAACCAAACCCCACACAGGGCTGGGCAGGCGAGTCACGGTCACGTGCGCCCAGCCCCCCTGCCCCGTCCCACCCCCCGCAATGCCCGGGAGGAGGCAAGGGGACAGCACCCTGCGGGCTGCAGGGGCCGCCTCCAGACAGCGGGGCGGCTGTCGGGGCCATACCTGGAGCAGCAGGATGAACTGCGGGAACCGCTGCACGGGCTTCGCCATCAGGCCGCAGAGGGTGGCGCTGTCCGGGCTGGAGCCCTGGTTCTGCTGTGGGGACACAGTCTGTTGTGACCATCACACACACTGGAGGCTCACGCGAGCGAGACTGCAGCTGGGGGACGCAGGGCGTGAAAAGCGTGTCCGCTGGGCCTCTCCTGTCACGGGCACGTCCCAGCCTGTGTCGCAGCGTCCTGAGCTGACGAGGTACCACACGTCCGTAGGCTCCAGGGGCTGTGCAGGACGTCAGCGCCCACAGGCCGCAGGGCTCTGACCTGCCAGCAGAGCCGCCCGGGGTCCCCCAGGGTGTGCTCACAGCTCCGACTCTGGGCCACACAGACCTCAACCCACATCCCTGAAGCTGCTTCCGGTGTCCCCAACGTCACAACGGGAGGGCAGGAAGCAAAAGCAGCTTCCTTTGGGATCTGATCCTGCCTTTCTCACCGTCCCCCTAGCCACCCACACAGGCAAAGAAAGGTTCCTACCGCGACATCAGGAACCAGCACAGAGGGGCAGGCCCCGCTCACCTTCAGAAACGCCAGGAAGGCGGGCTTGGTGGCGCTGGCCTTCCTCAGCACGGCCACTGCCGCGCCCCAGATTGTTGACGTAGCTGCTGTAGGCGTCCAGGACCATGGACTTGGAGAACTGGGGAACAGGGGGAGGCTCAGAATGCGCACCCCCCGCTCAGAGCACGGGCTCCGAACCCTGCCCTAGAACAGCCCTGGGGGTTCGCCTCCGGGGAGGGACATCAGCAGGCCAGTGCACCAGGCCCGACACCCTGACAGGTGGCCCGGCCACGCCGTCTCCCTGCCTTCGCCGGGCCTTCGCCTGGCTCAGCCTGGTGCCGGGGACCCACGTGCCTCCCCCATGGCAGTGCTGCCCACAGACGCCCTGCTCGGCTGTCACTCAGAAGGCACGCTCTCGTCCACGTTATAGTCACAGCACAAAGTTCTTTCCGGTTAAGCAGATGTTCCCTAAGCAGATGTTTTAAGAGAAGAGACTCCGGAGCCTCCGCGACTCCGCCCGCCTTCCCAGCGACGCCCACTGCCCCCTTCCCCGTGAGAACTCGGGAGGCGCACTCTGCCCCCTGACGGGCAGCGGGCCAGTGCCTCGCCGCCGAGCCACCAGCGCCCCGGGGGGCGTCCACCTGGGAGTGGGGCGCCGTCACTCACTGAAGCAACGAAGACGTCGCCTATCATCTCCACGGCGTCCCACTCGGCCACGCGGCTGGCCAGCGCGATCTGGAACAGGCGGTGGCACTGCAGGACCGCCCTGAGCCGCTGGAACACCACCTGCAGCTTCCGCGCGCTCAGCAGCTTGGGCTCCATCTCCGCCAGCGGCCGCTCGTACTGCTGATGCACAGAGACGCACGGCGCTGAGCCCACGGCGAAGGGCGGGCTCGCGCCCACGCGCGCCGCCTCGGCGCACGCCACGCACGGGCCCGCGCCTACCGTGCGCCGCCTCGACGCACGCCACGCACGGGCACGCACCACGCATGCCGCGCCGCCTCGGCGCACGCCACGCATGGGCCCGCCGCTACGTGCGCCGCCTCGACGCACGCCACGCACGGGCACGCACCAACGCATGCCGCGCCGCTTAGCGCACGCCACGCACGGGCCCGCGCCCACGCGCACACGCCCGCCCGCCTCGGCGCACGCCACGCACGGGCACGCACGCCACGCGCGCCGCCTCGACGCACGCCACGCACGGGCCCGCGCCCGCGCGCCCCGCCTCGGCGCACGCCACGCACGGGCCCGCGCCCACGCGCGCCGGCTCGCTGCGCGCTTGTCACGCAGCTTCTGATGCCAACGCACAGCCACATCTAAATTCTTAGATTTCTACAGATTCAAGTAGCTTATGGTTTGTATATGTAAGTGTATACATGTAACAAAATACACGTGCAACAAAAGGCTAGTAAAACACACGTTGTACTCATGACATGACACTTAGTTACCTCCAGAATCCCCGTGAGAGAATCTATGTAGCTCTTTTCACTGTCGACAATTGAACCAAGAATGCATCTTCTTACGACCTATTGGAATTTGAAAATATAATGGTGAGAAGTTACTTCATACAAATTTTATTTCTATTTGAGGCTTGTTGATAAAGTTTTTTTGGGCTTTGTTTTCAAAATAGTGGGTAAATCGAAACTCCAAAGGCCCCTGAAATATTTTAAATGGTGTGTTAACTAACTGGCATCGTGGACAAACATACTTCTCCCACCGCTGTACTTACGTTTTCTTAACCCTCAGATTACAAACCACAACAACAGCACAAGTAAAATGACAGCACTGATAATAAATTCATTCACTTACACAACAATGACCTGAATTAACTGACTGCAATTTACGTGCCTGACACTGAAGTACATTTTTCCTATATTAATTATTTAAAAAACACTTCGTCTCGACGCGAAGAATCCATCATTCTGAAGCTACGGGAGAGCAAAGGGCCTGCTGTCTCACACACACTGCCACACACCGCCCCGTCCCACGTGCACCGCCCCCTGAGCAGTCAGCGGCTCTCGCCGAGCATGGATCCACACGCACTTCCCGCAGGTGCACTGGGGTGGACCCATGGGATTTCGGGGCCAGGATGTCCAAGCCCGGGCCGCTGCCCTGATCAGAGGCCCTGCGTTGACCCTTTGACTGCTGGACCAGAAGAGACCCGTGGGGAAGCCCGATGGGCGTGTGGCCAGGAACTGGGGACAGCGGACACTGAGTAGCCAGCAGGCATGGCCCAAGCACCTGCCCGGCCCACCCACCTGCTGCGGAGACAGCCCTGTGGGCATCGGGGCCAGCACGGCGTCAGGGTGCCGGCAGTCCACGTCGATGAACACATCCTGCTCCTCCTCGGGACCAGGTCCGGCATCTTAAAGGGAAGTGAGAACGCACCACTGTGACCGTGGAACAATGCGACAGTGCAGTGCAGTAAAAGGAGCTGTCACAGCAGTGCTCTGGAGGACACCTCCACCTTCGTGTTCATGCCCCACCCAGCGGTGACTAAGGTGGAATTTTAACAAACCCACAAAGCACCTTCCCCACAGGGGGACCGAGCGAGGGTCGCTATGCAAATGTCTCAGTGCTTGAAGTTTAAACAAGGGCAGAGGAGTCATCTGAATACCCAGATGGCAGAGTAGAAACGAGGATCTCAATTCCTTAATCTGTCACCTGTCGCGACCAGACACAGGGAGAAGCGGCGGCGACAGAACCAGCCCCCACGCACCGGCGGGGACCTTCTGCCTGCCTGTCCCACCACCAGCTGCAAAGGCTCAACCTCCTCAAAATCAAAAGGTTTGGACCACGGCAACTCATTTTTAAAGACTTAGACAGTGCAAAGTAACGAAAGAATCCACAAATGGCAGGACAGCCGAGAGGCAGAGGCTGTGGCCCAAACCCCAGCCCCGGGCCTGGCCCTGGGCAGCGGGCGTGCGGCCGCGCACGTCAGGGCGGAGCTCCGTCAGAGCCCGTCCATTCGCCAGGTCACCCTGGGGTCACTGCCCACTTCCCTCTGTCCTGAGAGGCTGAAGCCTCAGTAGGACTGAGCTTGTACAGGCTGGTGACAATCTTCCTGGGCCAGTCACAGGCGGTGTACAGTGGTCCCCAGGCACAGTGAACAGCACCCTGTGCTGTCGGCACCGGTGAGCGTGCGTGCCACGGCGGGGAGAAGCGGGAAGCGCGTCTGCAGAAGCGCCACACACATCGGCGCCGAGCCAGGCTGGACAGCACACTCTTGGCTACCCAGGCGTGAACGGTGTCCTGTCCATAGCCTGACCAGAAGTGTCCTTGGCCCATAGCCTGCTGCCAACACGCAGCACAGCTGGACACCGCGGGTCTGCTGCCCCTTAGTGAGACCCAAAATTCTGGAATCACCCCAAACCGTCTCACCAGGGGAGAGGTTCCAATGTCCCTGCTCAGAACGTGTCCCTCTGAGTATCAGGCTTCGGCCCCTGGGATGATGCCCAGATCGGGGGGTGGGGGGAAAGGGGCGGCCGACACACAGTGAGCACCCCGCCCGGGCTGGAAACAAGCTCACTGACCTGGTCCCTGAGGGCTGGAGGGGGACAGATGAAGCCCTGAGGAAGGGGAAGGAGGGTCTGGGAGGGGACAACAGGCGGAGTCCCTGGGGAGCCCACTTAGCTCCCTGCCACCTGCTGCCTGCCGCCTGTGTCCCCTGGGACAGCTCCCAGCCTCCCCAGCGCCCTTGGCCTCAGGAAGCCCTGCCCCCCACTTGCCAGGGCCCTGGTGACCAGCCGCCTACGGCCACAGACCTTGGGAGACGAAGGGCTTGGTCCTCATGAAGGAGCGGCCCCTCTTCACGGCGGCCTTCGTCCTCTGGAGCCCGTCCTTGGTGCCCTCCCTCGCCCGCCGCATGAGCTTCTGCACCTGTGTGGGGGGGGGGCAGGCGTGAGGCGCGCAGTGGCCCACCCACGCCCGCGCCCGCTCCCCGTCTGTTTTAAAAGAATACTGTCAAGTAGCTCAGTCGTGAAACGTCACCTGAAATCGGCTTTTGGACGTGGGCGTGCAGTCTGAGCTGCTTGCTTTGGGTCTGATTTTTTTTTATATAAAAAAGGGAAAAACATACTTTGAAAAGAGTCCTGCTTTGGTGTGGCTACAAAGTTCCCTGCCACGTTTAAAACTCATCCTCGTTTCTATCCTGATCACGCACAGACAGCTTCGGGGACCTCGCAGGCAGAGAATCAGAGCCCACAGCTGACACGCAGCAGTCACAAGAAACAGCAAAGCGACCGGAGACCAGCCCCAGCCCGCCGGCCACTGCGCCCCGTCAGCTCCTTCCTGAGCCCTGGGCAGACCAGCCCAGGGCTCGCAGGGCCCACCCACCCCACAGAGCCACCTGTGCCCACTCCAGGGGCCAAGAGAGGAGCTGAGCGCTGGGCAGAGGCGCAGCCCGGTGACGGGGTGCAGAGTCACGAAGAGCGTCCCGGCTGCGTGAGTCAGGCGACTCAGCTGCCCCGGCCGGGGCCTCGGTGGACCACGTGCACTGGCCAGCAGTGCCCAGCAGCGCCCGAGACCGGGTGCTAGCGTCCTGTTCACACCTCCGCTTCTATGAAGGCCTAACGTCCGACGTGGTGGCCATGGGCAGCAAGCGATTCTCCCTTCAGAGAAAACGCAGACTGCCCCCGTGGGCCACGGCCGTGCCTCCTGAGTGCGCCCGCAAACGCTAGCCGCCGGCCTCCTGGGGGCCCCCCACACAGGGGCAGCCCCAGCACACAGGGAGCAGGCCTGCCCTCTCCTGCCGAGCGCCCAGATGGACCTCAGGGCCAGCTCGTGACCAGACCAACACAAAGCCTCGGGTGGAGGCCCCGCTGCCCACCCGGAGGTCAGCCTGATGCGGCGCCAGAGGCTGCATCCATGCGACCCCCCCACACGGCCTGTTCCCCATTGCTCCCCGGCGGCTGTCAGACACTGTCCCTCCAGCCCTGGCCCAGTCCACGAGTCCTCCACTTCCCAGGGCTTCCCGAGACCAAGCTGCGGACCTCAGGCCCAGCGGTCAGCACAGGCCACTCTGTTCTCCCTCCTAACACCCCAAAGCCAGTGCACCTCCGGCCCTGAGGCCCACACCCCACACCAATCGCTGCTGCAGCCCTGATGATGCCCATCGCCTTCTCTCCGGCCTGGCCACCCCCTTCAAGCACCCCGACTCCACTCCTCCCCACGCCCCCAGACCTGAATGTGGTGCCCAGCTCCGGCCCCAGCTCCCTCCCAGGAGAATCAGGGCCGCAGACGAGCACAGAGCCTCGCGGCCAGAACCTGTGGCCACACGCAGCAGGACGACCTCGGGGCCGGCGCCGGAAGGGCCCAGGGCCAGGTCCTGACTCGGCCCTCGCTGTCTCGCCTCGGTCCCGCCCAGCTCGCCCCTCGCCGCTCCCCAAGCACCCCGTTCCTTCACCAGCCACTTCCAGTCCATGCTCGTCCAATGCCTGGCTCCCCACGGCCAAACCCTGGGCCCCCCAGAAAGCCCACCGGACCCTGGATGACACCCAGCACAGCCCTGCAAGGAACACACGGCACCGAACTGGACGAGAGGACGCGAGTCCCGGAACCGGCTTCCGTTGGGAAAAGCCCAGGGCCCAGAACACTCTGGAACAAAGCCGCCGACTGCCGCCCGCAACCCCAGAGCCTGTGGTCAGGGAAGTGCCACGCACCATGAACACACAGGTCACAAAACGTCAGACCACAGACCGGACTGAAGGGAAAATCACTTGACAGTGCCCTTTTAAAACACACCTCAAGGAAGCGACCGTCACCACATGCCCAGCCCGCCGCTCACAGGCTCCGGGAGCCTCACGCCCGCAAACACGACGGTGCCCAGGAGCTCGGGCTCGCCGGGCTTTCGCTCACCCGCATTCACTGCGTGGCGAGTTCGAGCTGAGAACGTTTTGAGCTCTTTAATATTGACTTTAAAATAGTAATACGTCTCTCGTGACGTTATCTTAGATTACACACTCATGAAAAGTTAGCATGGTTTCGAGACAAAAAAGCAGGTGGCCCTGCCCTGTGCGTCTGGCTGAGAGACAGCCAGCCTCGCCTCCGACGCGCCGGGCCGGACGCGGGGGCCCCTCCGGAAAACCTCACCGTTCACACGTGAGGGCGCCCGGCCAACGGCAGCTCAGCGCCGGCGGGACCCCGCGGCCCTGCGGCGCGCGGCCGCCACAGCTGGACGAGGAGCAAGCCACACTACCTTCAGCTCACGCTTCTGCTTTAGCTGCCGCGTCTGCACCGAACCCACCGTGCGGGCCACCAGCTGCTTCACCTTTCTCTCGTGCGCTCCTTCACGCGGGCTAGGTCGCGGGGCAGCTACAGCACAGGGGGACACAGCGGCTCACAGACACGCTCTTCCCGGCGCTCCTGGCGCTCTGGCGTCGGAGGGCCCAGCGCCGGCGCGGGCAGGCTCCCCCTCCACGCCAGCGCCCGGGGGCAGCCGCCGGCTCTCGGAAACAAACACACGCGTAAGAAAAACACTGTGGAAAGACACACGACGTCGGTGAGACAGACTGGGGATCTCTCTGTGCGCAAACAAGGGCGAACACAAAAAGCCTGTACACGGTCATTCTGTCATTCTGTATTGTGATGAAAATAAACCAACGAAATATGTAAAATACGTATGAATCTTCCCGTAGGTCAGCACCAAAAAAAGACACTTGTGTCCAGGGCTGCACTGCAGTGGGTGTGAGCTGGGGACGGCAGCAGAGAGCGTCAGGTCCCCAGACCGACGTCACTCTCTCTCTGGGGGGCAGTGGGGGGCAGCAAAGCCTCAGGAATCACAGCTCTGTGACCACAACGGTCTCAGCTAGGGAAAGGGGCCCCTCTGCTCCTTAGAGGACGTCTCCCACCTCAGCTGGGACAAGGACACAGTAGGTAACCGATAAAAACATGAGACTGCTGCTGAGATGACCCTCTCGTCTGAACGCCGGCCTTTCTGTGCCTCCTGGGACCCTGCCCTGGGAGACGGGGGGACGCGGGCTCCTGCCCCTTACTTGGGAGCCGTTCTGTGCTGACCTCACGTCTCGTAGTCCCCAGCAGCGAGGCCACTGGGCCGCCCACACCCTCGCTGGGCACCCTTGCTGGGCACTGCGGGCAGCGGGTCTGGGACGGGTCCCAGCGGGGAGGGCGGAGGTTCTGTCCAAGAACCACACTGCCGGGTTCACCAGCGGCCAACCCCCACCTCGGCCGCCTTGCACCATGACCAACCGGGCAGGCCCAGGACGACAGGTAGGGCGTTTGACCACTCTCCCAAGGTACCCACTGAACCCGCCTTCCTGCCAAGATCGGACAAAGCACAACTGCTGAATCCCAGTTTAAACCTAGAGTGTGGGGCTCGGCCGCTCTCAGTCAGGTGCACCTGCAGCTTCGCTCACTGGCTCAGCTTGGCCGTGGTGACTCGGGACGGGAGGTCCTGGCAGAGAGCTCAGGGACACCGAGCAGTCGGGCAGGCTGTCCTCACGCTTCATGAAACAGGTCTACAGAACGTGAGGCGGCCCCCGGGGCGCCGGCGGGCTGGGGCTGCCTGCTGACCGTCATGAGTGAGGCGTGAGGTCGCTGGCCAGCTGTGTGCGTGTGGCCTGCGTCTAACCTCACACGGAGAGAACGTGAGCATGGGGACATCGCTGCGGAGCATATGTCAGCACGCATCACCCTCACACAGACACCCAGTGACACACACACGCAGCTCGGCCGGTGAACGCTGACAGGCGGACCCTGCCCGACGCCGACCTCAAACGCCGCCCAGCTCGAGAACTCACACTTCAGTCTGAGCTCCTCGCTGGGCCCTCCACGTAGGAGTGTCACATGTGCACCCACACACGTGCACACACATGCACACATACATACCTGCGCACACAAGCACATGCACGCATGCATTCACACATATGTGCACACATGCACACACATTCACACGTGCGCACACATGCACACATACACACGCGTGCATGCACACAAGCACATGCATGCATGCATTCACACACGTGCACACATGCACCACATTCCACACGCGCGCGCACATACACACATTCACACGCATGCTTGTGCACGAACACATGCGTGTGTGCACAAGTGCACAAGCACACGTGAGCACACATGCACGCAAAATGCACACATGTGTGCATGTACATGTATGCGTACACACACGCATGTGTGCTCATGTGCACACATGCACGTGTGCGTGCATGCACATACACACATGCATCCATGCACAGGCACACACGCACATACACACATGCATGCGATTCCCTTTAAGGAAGGATGGTCCTGGGACAGTGAGGAGCTTCTGTTCTTCACGTCCTTTATAACGTTCTATTTCTATACGCTCCTGTCCCTGTTGGAAATGCTGAAGTTCAAAGTGCCGCTAGGAACAGCAGGCTGGTCCCGTGCCCCACGCGGACCCGCTTCCATCGAGCAGCGATGCTACGCACCAACGGGACTCTGTGCGCACAACACCAACGACTCAGAGAACGCCACACATGCTCTCAAACCTTCCAGAGAGCGAGCGTGCTGGGGACTTTTGACCGATTTTCTTCATAAAAATCTCATTTTGCCACCTGGCCATGATTATACTTCCTTTGCAACACACAGGACGCCAGCATCGTGTGCCTCCCCCACCACGGGCAACGTCTTAGAAACACCTGTTCCGACTTCCGCACGCTGGTGGTCACATGTCACGGTGACGCTTCGCCTCCCGGACGGACGGACGGACGGACGGACGGACCGGAAGCTCACCTGCTTCTTGTGGCCGCCACGCAGGAAGGGCCGGGGCACCCCGTTCTTGCCCTCGGAGTCGCTCTGCTCGCCGTAGCTTTCGAACTCGCTCGAACTCCACCCGTCCTCCAGAGAGCTGTTCCCAGCCTCGTCCCCGTTCTCCACATCGTCGTAGAGCATTTCACCTGCTGCACAGAGGCCAGGGTGAGATTCGGGCTCCCACCCCGGCAGCCACCGCTTCGTGGGTGGTCATTCCGTGGCGGGGGCGCAAGCCCAGGGTGCCGCCCGCCCGAGTTGGGTCTGCCCCCGAAAGGGCTATGGGATGGACCCCGCGGGCTGGCGGTGACCAGGGGGACTGACGGAAGCCGGTACCCCAGCTCCGCCTGCGCCCTGAGGGCCTGGCCCCCACTAAATCCACAATCTCACAAAGGAAAAATATTTTTTTCAGATAAATGGAAGGACTATAAACATTACACAGATGGACGGACGGGTGGGTGGACGACAGAGACACAGATTCAAACACGAGCACACAGTGGAACTCGCTGCACATCTACCGTAGGGTTTTGCTTTTGTGCTAAAAGAGATAATAAAACGAATAATCTATTACTGTATTTGAAATGGCTTTGCACATCGCTCATTTCGATGCGGGACGAGCACACCAGTGACGAAGTGCTGTGCCCCGAGGACCTGCAGGCCCTGAATGGGTGCTGTGGCTTCCCGAGGGCCTCTGTGCTGGGGGAGGCCCCACAGCGGGTGACCCACCCGCACACGCGCTTCGCACGCGGACTCTGACAGGGCCACCTGCTCCTGTGCCCGGTGATAGCGAGAGAAGCTGCAGATGCCGCGGCCACCGGGCTCCGGGAGGGGCCGAGGGCGCGGACGCTGCCGGCCTCTGTTTCCTGACCCCCCACCGGGGCCTCCGGCTTCAGGCGTCCGGGGGCAGGGGCCAGTGACTTCCTGCTGACACGCGGTCAGCGTCCCCTCCCAGGGAGCCATGTGACGGGCCCCAGCGCTGTGCTCTGGACCACACCAGCCCTGGTGACAGGTCTGGCAGGTTCACTGAGCACGGGACCCTCACACCAGCAGTTGTTACAGACCAAGGAACGTTTTCTACTTCAGACAAGGAATTTTCATTTCCCTGGGTGTTTTCATTTGTCAACAAGAAGTGCACAGAGTGCTCCAGGATTTCACGCATCTCTACCGCAGCCGCGTCCTCCCCGCCCCCCGGGCAGCCTCTCTCCAGCACACTGGGCACCGGCGCCGTCTCCCGCAGCCTCGGAGAACCGCCTCGGGTTCCCTGACACCTGCGGACCCCTTGTCCCCAGCGGTCACGCCGGCTCCTCCCACCGCACATTCTCCCTCCGCTTCCTCTGACTCTGCTCTTTTAAGTCCTGAGTTGTATGCTGAGCTCGTTATTCTTCAATCGTTTTTTAACGGATGCCATTACCTCCATATACTCTTCATCACTTTAAACCTACCTCATAAATTGTTATTTAATGTCTTCATTATTATTCGAGTTGAAACATTTTCTAATTTTCATTCTGACTCCATCCCTGGCCGTGGGCTGTGCAGTAGATGGGGAGTAACTGTGTCGAAGTGTATTTTTTAATTTTCAAATGTTTGTGCTTATTTTTTATTGGCTTTATCAGGTTTTTGTCGAGGAGTGAGACCTGAATGCCGGTTCTTGGGCATTTGTTACCATTTGCGTTCAGACCTCCTACTGTGCAGGTCATTTCCGGAAGTGCCCACGTGACTGGGAAACACTGTGCACCCTGAAACCATTCATTTGGGGGCTCCACGCACACCCCCCAGGCTGACCACGCGCTGTGTCCTGCAGTCCACTGGCTGTGCAGCCAGATTCTCGACAGTGGGGACGGCACGGTCTCCCTCCGCCTACACGTCTCTCTACTTCTGCCTCCATCTCGGCCATGCTTTGCTTCATACGTTTTAGGCTATGCTGTTAGGTGCACGTAAGTTTAGAGCTGTTCTGTCTCTCTCCTGAGGACGCTATATCGAGTGGTGGGTTATAGCCTAACATGTAATACACACGGTAGTCGTTCTGGCTATATTTTGGTTAGAAGTGGCCTATGTTCCTCTTTCCACCCACTTACGTGCAGATGCTCAGCACCTTTCTCTAATCTCATGACGCGTGTCTGGCTTTGCTGTGTCATCCAACGTCGGAATTTCTTTCACTGGTGACTGCAGTCAAATTATTTTTATTATAAA
The DNA here is from genome assembly GCA_003508835.1 of Eonycteris spelaea. NCBI lineage: Eukaryota > Metazoa > Chordata > Mammalia > Chiroptera > Pteropodidae > Eonycteris > Eonycteris spelaea. The sequence goes on along the minus strand of PUFA01000002.1, from coordinate 462,912 downwards.
TACCAATATATGTGAACTAATTTTACTTTTTTTCATACTATTTTCCATGCTTTCTTATTTTATATTTCCTTGCTTTCTATCAGATTTAGTTTTGCATTACGAATTTGGAAGTAGACAATCTATTTCTGTGCTTTATTGATTAGCAGACCTGACCTATCATATCAAAAAAAAAAAAAAAAAAAAAAAAACGCGTCTAAACGCTCCCCCTGAACAAAGCACAGACTTCAGGGGCTCAGGGTCAGCCACTGGCACACACGGCACAGTCCCCCGCCCCGCGCGGCCAGGCCCCCCAAACCAAACGACGCCATCTGTGCCCTTGACGCTGCTTCAGATCCACCCGCAAGTTTGTGAATTCATCTGTTCGCTGCTCTGCTCTGCTTCCCAGGACGCTCTGCGTCCTCTTCCTTAAAACGTGCTGCTGGACGTGTCTGCAGCGCCTGCGAGTGGGGACTCCCCCAGCCTTCGTCTGATCCTGCCTGTGTCCTGTTTGAAGATGCCTCTGGCTGGAGGTGGAAAGCCAGGCTGAAACCCCGAGATCCCCTCCGCACGTTGGCAGTGCGACGCCAAGCAGCAGGCCCGCTGTTCTTTCCATATTGTGGCTCCTCGTGCATGATCGTTTCGGTCCCTTGCTGCTGGGAAGATGCTCACCGTGGACCTGGTGCTCGGCGGTGTCGCCCGCCTGTGCCTGGGGGTGGCCTGATGCTTGCCCCGCGCCGAATTTGTCTCTGGACAACCTGGGGACCCTTTCTTGAATTCCGGGAAGGCCCTGGTAGTTCCTGCTTCGACTCTCTCATCCCCGCCGCCTGTCAGACGTTGCGGGGCCCCTTCCACTCGGGTTTCACGCCTTCCACTCTTTCTGCGTCTCCCTCAAGTGTCTTAACACACGCACACACCTGTGCACACACACCAGCACTCCGCGCATGGCTCAGTGAGGCACTGCAGAACACGTGGCACACGCGTGCCTCACACACGGGGCTGCACGTCTGGGCGTGTGTGCACGGGCGACCTCACACCCGGGAAAACGCCGCCACGGCGGATCCCCTCAAACTGGACCCCGACAACACCAAACCTGGTTCGGAGTCTGAATTCTCCCTCGGCACGTCGTCGTAAATGGCTTCTTCTGGATCTGGAATGAAACGGGAGAAACTTTAAAAATTGACCGAGACCAACCGAATGACATGACCCGTGAGGCGGCCACGGTCTCCCACAATGTCGTGACGACTCAAAACGGTGTTTGCAAGGGCCGTTAACGGCGCCGGACCAGGCTCGAGCGCTGTGTTCAGGGCATTTTCCTGGGACTGAAAGAAATCGTCTACACCGGCCAGCGGTGAACGGCTCCCACGGGAGGGTCACAGCTTCGAGGCTAATCTCTACCTTTCGGGAACACCTTTATTCTCTCGCCCCTTGTGACAATATTTATGAACTGCAACCACAAGTGTTCCCACCCTTGTTAGCTGTCGGGAGGGACTGTGAGTTTACAGAGCTCACAGTTAATCTAATTAGCCATCATCTGAGTAACAAAATGAGTAGAAATTCAGACAAATTTCACTTTGGAGAAAAATCACTAGAAAATAGTTAGACAATAATTTAATGCTGCACCAATCCTGATGCCACACCTCTCCCCACAGCAGAATCACCCGATAATCAAAGCCGGGTTGACACATTCCGGGGGAGGATAATCATCAGGAGACAGCCACGACGTGCTGCCTTGGAAGCCGTTCACATGAATCCATCACACAGGACTTAGAGAGCCAAGAGATAATAAGAGAGATAATGGGAAAAGCAATCTTCACTTTTCCTTTACAAGTTAAAAAACAAGTAAATCTAACTAACACTGGCGGGGCGCCCCAGGGTGCGGGGGGAGCCCCAGGGGTCTGGCAGGCACCGGGTCAGGGCTGGCTTCCCCACCCAGCCACCCCCACCCCCGCCGCGGCACTGGCACCATGACAACACAGCTCCTGGACACGTCGCAGGGACGGGGCTGTTAGTCTCCGTGGGGACGGGCTGGCTGTGGCCTGGGTCAGAGCCCTGGGCCCCCAAACCCAGACGGTGCGACGGATGCCCAAGCCTGCGCGGGCAGGGGCCCAGCAGGAGGGGAACACGTGCGGGTAGGAAGCCAGGGGCCCGGGAGGAGGGGCCGCTGGGGCTGCCGCGGACACTGGCTGCAGTGACAGCCACTCTGGTCAACGCTTCGGGGAAGAGCCACAAATCTGAGGCCTGAGGCCAGGCACGAGGCCCATCGGCACCACGTGCCAGGCAGGGCGAGGGCCAGGCATGGGCTGGTGGCTCCCGGCGGCCGGAGTGCTTACTGTCCATCCACGCGGTGTTGGCCGGGTCGGCGGCCCAGTGGGCCAGGGCGCTGTCTCCTGTGCAGGCCGGATCGCCACTGTGGGAACACAACACCGAGGAGCCTCCGGTCATGACGCTGCCGACGTCCCCAAAGACATGTGCCCCCACGCGTGTGGCCGGGTATTCCCCCAGAGGTGATTTCGGGGTGTCCCAAGTTCAGATTTTCATTCTTAACCATTTGTAAGTCAGCACTTTGAGTCCCCACCATCTGCACGGCACAGAGGCCATCACCACGGCAACGTGGAGGCTGCAGCCCCTCCCCAAAGGCCCAGACTGTCCTCGCGCCTCACCAGGCCGTGGGGCGGGCCCTTGGTGCACCACATCCCAGTGGGATGGGAGAAGGCAGCACCGGCCACCAGCGACGACAAATGCTAACAACCCAGCGAGCAGGGCGGCGGCCAGCGGCCACGTCGGAGCCCCACACGGAGAGAGACTTGGACGTCCCCCTGCGTGCGACGGGAAGCCCCCGGGCTGCTTCGTTTGGAAGTGACGAGAGCTGGTTCACTCAGCAAAGCACGTCACCTCCGTGAGAGGCAAGCAGTGTGGACGACGGGGCACGCAGGGACGCGTCCACGGGAAGGTGCGTCCACGGGAAGCGCCCACCGGCAGGAGCGACAGCCTCACGGCGTCCTGGGGTGGCCCCGGAGGTGACACGCAGGGTCCAGGGACACACTCACGGGACAACGAGCATGGCTGGGTCTGTGACAGCACCACGCACATGGGAGGGGCAGAGAAGGCGGCGTCCTGCAGGGCGGGCCCCCCGCCCTTGGCGTGACTTCTGTGCTAAGAGTTCCGCGGAGCAGTGAGGCACCTATAAGCCTCAGGGGGCGGAGGCCGGGGGTGGAGGTCTCGAAAAGGTCACTGCAGCTGCTCAAGGGTGCTGCGTGTGTGTGTATGTGAATGTGTGTGAGTGTGCGTGAGTGTGAGTATGAATGTGTGTGTATGCGTGAGTGTATGCATGTGTGTGAGTGTGTGTGTGATTGTGTGTGTGTGTGTGAATGTGATTGTATGTGTGAGTGTGAAAGTGTGTGTCTGTGCATGTTAGTGAGTGAAAGTGTGTGTGACTGTTGAGTATGAATATGTGTGGATGTGAGTGTGTCTAGGAGTGTGAGTGAGTGTGAGCATGTATGACTGTATGTGTGAGGGTATGTGAGTTTGAGTGTGTGAGTCTGTGGGTGTGTTAGTATGACTATGTGTGTTTGAGTGAGTTTTAGTATACGTACACGTGTGAGTGTCTGTGTGTGTAAATGGGGCACGGCCAGCCCGTGCGGGGGACAACTCCATTCCATCTTTTAAAAGGGCATTCTTGCACTTCCTAAGTCTGAAATCACAGCAAAGTCAAGGTTGCCCAAAATGCCAGAGAAAGCCCGAGCCAACACGCGCGGCTTTTCGATCGCACTCCCCGAAGCGCCTGAGTGTTTCAAAGCGCCGGCTCCTGGAAACTTCTGTGGTTACATCCACTTCATTTTATATTATTTTTCCTCTAAAACAATCGCCCTTTCACAGAATACACGTTTCTCAGTGAATACACTCCCGGTCACCTCCAACCACGCCTGAAACGTTGCTGAAAGGCCAACGGGCAAGAAGGCACGATGATGTCAAGGCCCCCGCTGCGGACCAGCTGCGGACCACGGCCCCACACTCGGGGACAAAGCGGGGCGGGAGCGGGGAGACGCGCACGGCCTCTCAGGGGCCGGCACGGCAACGCGGCCCTCTCGACGCGGACAGTGAGGCAGAGCGCCAGTGAGGGCGCCGGTCCTGACCCGAGGGCCCAGATAGTGCCTTAGACCGCATGACCGCACAGAGCCCCGAAACCAAAAAGCATTAGAACTGCAAAACTCAGAGCAGTGACGATGCGGGACGACGTGGGACGACGTGGGAGGTGCCGACGAGCTACGGGACACGACTCCGAAAGCAGACGATGAAGGAAGCAAGAGGCAACCTGGGCGTCGTCCAAGTCGAAACCATTTCTGCGTTAAAGGGCATTATCAAGAGAGTGAAAAACCCCACAAAACAGGAAAACACACAAGTCACATCTGAGAAGGGACGGATACTGAGACCACGTAAAGAACAACCACAACTCAACAACGACAACTTAAAAATGGACGGGGGACCCAAGTGACAGTTCACTGGCCAGGAGGCACGAGAGGACGCTCCACGGAGCTGGCCCTCAGGGAGATGCAGACTGAGGCCCCCGGGGGGGCGCTTCGCGCGCACGGGTGTGGCCGGGGCGTCTAAAGATGGAGAAGGAGCCGGCGAGCTTGTGCAGAAACAGGAACCCTCAGATGCGCTGGCGGGGTGGACAGCGGTGCCGCCTCTCAGTTACCCAGATCGCCACGCCTGGCTGTGTCCTCGAGGGCACCGAGGCCGGGCACCAGGCGCTCGGCGCTGGCGCTCAAAGCGGCACGTCTGCGACAGCCACACGGGGGACGAGCCCCATCTCCACGGCGGGCGAAGGGCGCACACTGCTCCGCCCGGGGCGGGGCTCGCAGGCTCAGCACGGCGCCCCGGTGCAGCGCCACCCCGAACCGCTGCACGCAGCGCAGGGAGCGGGCGCGGAAGGCCCGGCGCTGGGCTCCCGCCACGCGAGTCGCCGGGCACAGGCGCCTGGAGCAGAAACGCAGACCTGGGGCCACGGGCGGGCGCCGGCGGTTCCCGCCAACAGGCAGCCATGCGGACCACAACCACGACGACGGGAAGTTGCAGAAGTAGATGGTGGCGGCTGCCACTGAATCTTACACTAAAAACGGTTAAAACGGCAAGTTTTATGTATAAGTGTTTTATAACTTTAAAATAGATAATGCAACAGGGTAAAACCATAGAATAGTACACTTTCGCCAGATGCTTAAAAATGCCTCTGTTTTTGCTTAAAAACAAAAGAGCGGCCCAGCCAGGCAATAGGCACCCACTAGGCACGAAGCACACCCGCCAGGCACCCAGCACCTGCCAGGCACAAAGCACCCTCCAGGGACTAGGAACCTGCCAGGGACTAAGCACCAAGAACATCCCAGGCACTAAGCATACCCACCAGGCACCGAGCACACCCACGTGCTAGCAGACATGCTCCCCGGCCCGGCGAAGTCTGATCTGTCTTTTACAGAATCCGGTCCAGCAGCGGACAGGGACAGGGACAGGGACAGGGCACCGCAGGGCAGGCACAGAGCGTCCGCTGCACAGCAGCTGGTCACAACGCCGCTCGGAAGCACCGGGGAAGCTCTGCCTGCGGTGACATCTAGGTGCGTCTAAGGGGTTTGGGGGGGGGGGTAGCACGGAGCCTCCCAGCCATCTCGAGCACACGAACAGCACGTGTGGAGGCCAGCGGCCTGCACCCCAGTCAGCCTGCGGGGCCCCAGGTGAAACCTGGCACGGGCAAAGGCCAACGTCTCTCCTCTCCCACCGAAGGGCCGAGGACTGGACGACGCCAGAGTACGCCACGCGTCCCCAGAGACGTCTGCCGGCCCTGCCTGGCTGCCGACACGGCCCACTCCCCACACAGAACCTCGGGAGTGTCCTGCAGGGTCCTGGGGCCCAGGAGACGCCGTGCAGGGCCAGGCGAGGGGCAGGGAGACAGAGGCCGGGGCGGGCTGGGCGCCCCAGGACCACGGCTTGGCGTATGACCTGACGACCGGTACCTGCTCGCCGGGTCCTCGGAGCTTAGAGAGTTGCACTGGCTGTCGTCGGCCACCTCCGGGGTCTCTGCTGGAAGAGAGAGGAGCGTTGTCTGCTGCCCGCGAAGACGCTCGGGAAGCCGACCTCCCTCTTTAACATGATTCCACACTTGGCTTTTCTATCAAGGGGAGCTTATCCTAGCACAAAGGTGACGAATCGATAGGTTTAAGGTTTTTCAGCTTTTAGGTAAAAGGCATTCCAAATAGGATTGCAATAGTGATGTCCTAACTGATATCTTATGAAACAGCCAGAAACAAAATGAAACTTAAATAAAACAAGTTACAGTTAAGAAAAAAAATCACATTCTTCTTCATTTCTTGTTTTCATGGGAAATCACAATTGTGATGTATTTGAAAGTGTGTCTACGTAATATCCAAATATCCAAATATCTACGCAATATCCAAAGATTTTCAAGGGAGAAATACGTAAATTTGTGGTATTTGACAACCAAACATCTACCTACACCCACGCGTGCACACACGGACACGCACATGCACGCACACACGTACTCGCATGCACATTCCCATGCACGCCCACATTCGTGCTCACACATGCAATCTGACAGCTGTCACCCAGCTCAGGACGAAGGCCTGGTGCCCAGCCAGTGATCGGCTGCTCACTGCCACCGAGCCAGAGCTGTCCACGAAAGGCCTGAGGAGGGAATCCCGTTTACACTAAGCGACCATCCTGAGCTCTCTGGCCCTGCTGGACGGCTGACCCCAGGGCCGGGAACCTGGCTCCACGTGCTTCGCGCAGAGGCTTCGCCCGTGAAGATGGGCCCCCACGCACGCAGGGGGCAGGCCAAGTGGAAGAAACGGCCAAAGGCAGGTGACTAAGGCCTCGTGACTTCAGGAGCAAACGTCTGAGGGGAGGGGCTACGGGGAGGGGAGGGGGCGGGCAGGGAGGACGAGGGGACGGGCAGCTCTGAGCCTGGCGCCACCGTGGGGCGGGGGCGCCTACCCTCGCCGTCTGGGGCCGCGGGCCGCACGAGCACCGGGCTGGAATAGGCCGGCAGGAGCACGGGCAGGCTGGAGGGCACCGCGTAGCCGCAGGGCACGGGCACCGAGTATCCGCTGGGCACGTGCGGGCCGGCGCCCTCCTCCTCCACGGCCTGCGGGCCCGGGTCCTCCTGGAAGGGCGCGATGTCGATGACGGAGTAGGGGCTGACCCTGGGCGGGCCCGCCGGGCCCGCCGGCTCCACGCTCTCGCCGACGTCCGCTCCTCCTGCGGGTGAGCACGCAGCAGCCGTCAGGGCGACAGGCCCGGGGCTGGGGACGGGCCGGCGCGCCCGGTCTGGAGGCGGGTGCGGCCCGCAGCCCCCAGGACGCTGTCTGAAGAGAAGCACACGTGCGGCGGGAGGCACGGCCACGAGCCAGGCCAGCGTCTGTCACGGACGAGGGCGCCGACCTGGTCTGGCCAGGGAGTGGGCGGCCGGCCAGCTGCACGACGGGCCGTTCCCACTCAAGCGGCCACCGCGACTCGCCTCGGACCACGTCAGTGTGAAACCACGTTACGTACTGAAGCAACACACGGATGAGGCCGTCCTTCCAAACCACGAACGAAAGTAGAGTGGAAAGTGGACGACACGGCCACATGCAGGTGCGGTGGCTCCGGCCCGGCCCGCGCTCCCCGGCCCCTCCCAGGGTGCCCGTCCCGGAGGGCGGGGCGGGCCTTGCCTGGGCCGGTGCAGGCGGAGTGGGCGGCTCCCGGGGTCTCCTCGCCGTGGTCCAGGAGACGCTGGCTCTCGTCGTCCTCAACTCCACCGTGGGCGCCACACGGCACGTCGTTCCCTGCGTGCAGGACGACACGCGTCACGGTCACGCGCCGCCTCGTGAGGACGGCGGCCGCACACCCATGGCTGGAGGAGGAGGAGGAAGGAAACGCATCTCCGCACGCCAGCCCGGCGCGGGCATCGCATCACGCCACGTCCTGGCTGTGAGCGGCCGCCACTGCGCGTGACCGTCCTGTGCAAGACTGCGCTCGTGCAGGCGGGAGGGCGGGGACCCGCAGGCGCAAAGCCTTCACGGCTCACGCGGGGCGACGTCACGTGCAGATTGTTGGGGGAAAACGGGTCCGCTGAACTCGCTTTGGAGGACACTGTACTGGCTGTCACCCCGGACCATGAGCGCGGGGGCCCCTAGCCCCGGGCCTGGCTGTCACCCCGGACCATGAGCGCGGGGGCCCCTAGCCCGGGCCGCAGACGGGTGCCAGCCTCGGCTGTGAGGACCCGGCTGCAGCAGGGCGGGGGCCGCGCGCCCTCTGCATCCACAGCCGCTGCCCAGTGCTGGCATCGCCGCCTCAGCTCCGCCTCGGACCACCAGGCCTTAGAGTCTCATGAGCTTGGGGACCGCCGCTCTGGAGAACGACTTTCTTTAAAACATTTTTTTCAGGAAAAAAAGACATCACTGGAATTAAAATGTTGTGAAATGGCAGTAAAATCCACTTGTCGACCTATGGTCTGTATCTGTCAGGAGGAAACAGGTGAAGGGCCCGAGGCACAGGCATCCGGCGGCTGTGCGATGTCAGCCCTGGGGATACCCGTGCCGCCCGGGGAGATGCGTGACACCCGGGCTCGGAGGCCGGGCACCGACAGCAGGGGTCCGCCGGGCCCCTCGGCAAGCCGCCTTCCCCGCTGCGGTCTCGCCGGGCCCCAGTCTAAGCATGAGGGGTCCCCCTTCCTCGAACCCCAGGGATCAGCAGCACTTCCTGTCGGGGGTCCGAGCCGCACACCAGCGAGTGCTGGGGGTCGGGTCTGAGGAAGGTGGACGGAGACCACCCCTCCTCTGCCCGGGGCGTGGGGCCTGGGGGCCCAGGAGGCCGCCACTCCTGGCCGTCCCGGCCGTAATACATGCACATGCGGCCCCTGAGAACATTCCGGAAGACTGTTCACCTCACTCTAAGTGTCCCAGGAATGAGCCAGCGACAAATGCCACGACGGATTCGGGAGGAGGCTACAGACAAGCACTTTTCCAACGTATGACCCTGACATGTGCGTACGTGAACGCCTTTCTCGACAGGTACGTTGCCAACGTACCAAGAGCCTTCCAGTCCCGTGCATGCTTTGTCCCAGCAATTCTACCTCGAAGTATTTCTCTTCGGGAAATAATCCAAGATCTTCACAGCACTTCACCACAAGGGCATTTTTCAAGAAACGACCTGAACATCTTACGACAAAAGACAGATTTTTCAAACTGTGACACTTTCCTGCAACGAGACACTATGAACCCGTTAAAGGTGCGTTGCTGAAGATCAGTCAGCACCGCAGAAAGGCGTCTGACGGCTGACACGTGTTCTTTAAGAAAAGGGGCGATTTCACACTCCTCTGATAGAAAATGACGAACGTGGAGCACGTGGAGGTGCAGCCTCCGTGCAAACCGTGGGGACCCCTCCGAAAGCTGCCGGCCGCCCCGCCGCCCAGCCCCATGAGCCCTGTCCACCACGTGCACAGGGCCAAGCGGGGGACGCGGCCGGCCCGGGGACGGACGCTGGACACACAGGAGCAGCTGTCGCTGGGCCTGCAGGAAGCGGCCCTCACGCCCTGGGGGACACTCTGCTCGGGCTCCGTGGTAGCCGGGGGCCACGGAACCTAACATGAGCCTCGGGACGTGGGAGGCGTGCTCCCCGGAAGGACAGTGACCTCGGCCACCCCCAGAAGGGGAACAACGGCCCTCCGAGCGGCTCGCACGGGGGGGGGGCATCCGAGGACAGGTGTCCTGCTGCCCAAGGTGACACTGGCCTGGCAACCCGCAGCACACACGCCGTGCGGAGAACGAGAGGGCGGGACGTTTGCCTGGCAGAGGCACTCGTTCTCCCTAAACAGACGGAGCAGGACCCCGGCGACGGGGCGGGGCGGGAGCAGCTCCAAAACCCTCCAAGGCGGCCTCTTCACGCATGACGCGGCCCGCACAGTGCCTGTGCCCGGGCGGCGACGTGGCCAGCTGTGTGAGCCGCTCCCCACCCCAGCCGTCGCCACCACGGCGTCGGCCTGGCTGCGCCACATGGCCCCTGGGGTGACGCACCCCGGAACGCAGCCCTGGGAGGCAACCGCCGTTCCGCCTCCCGTCCCGCAGCAGGACCCAGGAGCAGGCTGTGTCCCTGCGGTGACGGACCTCCGGGCCCAGCAGCACCGTCCCACAGGCACCTCGGGGGACTGTGTCCTCAGGGAAGTGTCAGCACTGCCAGCCTTACACATAGCAACAGCTCTGTCCCCGACGCCATCCTGCGTCCTGGGCCCAGTAACAGCGGATGAGGTCACAACGTGGGCGTCTTTGAGAGCCCTGAGTTCAGCTCTGACGCCAGCCATGATGAGCTGAACCGTGTCCCGCACAGGGGGGACAGGAAGTGGCGGTCCATCCCCCCCACCCCGCCCATCCCAGCTGCCACATCCACACGGCTGACAGGGAGCCCAGGAATCGGGTGACCCTGGCTCAGGTCCCTCTCCTCCCAGTGGGAGAGCTGGCTGCAGGGCCCAGGGACAAGGGGACAGGGCAGGAGGCAGCCTGCTCCAGGTCGCCCCTCCTCTGCCGACAGAAGCCCTCCAAGGCCCGGTGACCCGCTTAAAGACCTGCCAGAGACACAGACGAGAAAAAATATAAAAGAATACTCCTATGGGGTTCAGAGATACAAGTTGCTCACTTTGCTCCTGAGGTTACAAAGCCGCGAGTGGTTACAGCTGGTCCAGACACAATGTTTCTCTCACTGCGGGGGGGGGGGGGGGGGGCTGTTCGCTTAATTCTGCCCTTTGTTTAAATCAAAGCAGCAGCAGCAGCAGCCGCTGCTGTGCTGTGCGCTGTGGGACGCCACCGCCCCCGGCGACGAGGCGGAGCTCACGGCCAAGGCCTCCGGGCCGCTCCTGCTCCGCGCTGAACTGCGCCGTCCCCAGAACGATGCCGCCACCCAGGCCAGCTCCGGGCGTCCACACTGCCCCTGCCATCCTCCACCTGCGTCTGTGCTCACCGCCGGCCGCCGGCGCTCGGCCACCACGTGCCCACGCAGCACCATCGACGCGGTGCGGAGCCACAGGCAGCACGAGGGGCACACGGACCCCGGGCACAGGGCTGAGGGCCCGGCGACGATCCCGCACACACGGCCCTCGGCAGGCGTCACCGCACGCCCCGAGCACGCAGGCTGGCGTCAGCCACTCCCGCCACACGGCGCCCCGGCCCCCTCACGGCCACGGACGCCAGCTCCCCATGGCGGGCAGCGGTCTGGGGCACGGCGCTCTGGTTTGCGGAAGTCCCGGCCCAGGGCGGCCGCAGGACACACAGCCCCCGCCGTTTGATAGGGACGGGCGTGCTGAGCAGCAAAGTCCGTTGCTGTCTCTGTCTCGAGTGAAACAATCATGGCGGGATCTAGCCGAGGAGACCCCGAAGCCCGCGCCTTCTGCACTGACCAGAGCCGTGTGAGAATGCGCCCAGGCCCCTCCCACAAGCCCCCGACTCTAAGCCCCCCACGCCGGGCCCAACATGTGGGCTGATGGGGAACGAAGGCACCAAGGGATGTGGAAACCGGTGTGTGGCCTCCTTGGCCACCAGGCTCAGCCAGGTCCCGCGGCTCCGGGAGACTAAACGCGGCCCCTGGCATCTGCCTCGCACCACAGACTGGCCCACAACGCGGGGACCTCCCACTGCGAGCCGGCGCCCCTGTCTCTGGGGGCCTCACTCTCTCTTGCCATCACCCCTGCAGTTCCTGCCCCCAGGAGGAGGTGGTGGTCTCCGTCTCCATCTACCTGAGGAGCAAACAGCCTGACCCTCCACCTGCTCCAAACACAGGCCGGCCACGGCGTCTCTGCGGGCAGATGGCCCGGCCGCGTCTGCGCCCGGCCGCAGCTGCGAAGGGCACGGGAGCGAGGCCACAGCAGACCTGGGGACCGGCAGAACAGGGACAGAGCCCGAGGGTCCCCCACAGGCCACACACACCAAGACGGACGTGTCCGTGCACCGTGGTCCTGTCCCTGGCTTGGTGCCCGGCCGTCCTGCACACATGCAGCCCAGCCGACCACTGGGGCACCGGAAACCCTGGGTTCTGAGGGCTGGGGGCCCCGTGTCCACTGGGGGTGCCTGTGGACATGCCCGGCCTCGGTCCCTCCAGCAAAGGGGACAGCAGGGGAAAGGAAGTGGGGGGCCCTGGCCTCTCAGCCCCCACAGGCCCGGCAGCTGGACACGGCCTGCAGGCCCTGGGCAAGCCCAGCTGAAGGAGGACGCGGAACAGATGCTGCCCAGCCTGTTGGTGCCCGGAGAGGCCGCAGGGAGGAGCAGGGGCCGCAGGGAGCCCAGCTCAGTCCACAAGGGGCAGCTGCAGGCCAGGACACCCCAGGGGAGGGCACTGGAACTCCGCCCCCACCGGGCCGCACCACACCCACCTCCGTGCGGCCCGTCCAGCAGTCAGGGGCTCCGGGGGAGGGCCACCCCGCGGGGAGCCGGCCCAGGAGTCCTTACCTTGTGCAGCGGGCATGGGCGGGTCCATGCTGCAGTGCCGAGGCCTCAGCCCAGGTCCCTGTGGAAGGAAGGGCAGGTGTCAGGGTCAGGGCACTCGAGGACAGCCCTGCGGGGGGCTGGATGTCAGTCAGCATCACTGAAGACCTCGCCGCCCGGGGTTCCCAGGACAGGGACCTCCCAGAAGGAGGCTGGAACAAGAACGAAGTCCATGTCCCCCCTCCCGGGCTTGGCTCTGCACCCCGGTCTGCAGCTGGCCCCCCCGGCCCGACACCCCAAGTCTCCCTTGCTCCACGTCAGACCCCAGCTCAGGGGACGAATGCACACTGAGTCACATGGCTTTCCTGCTCGTCCTCAAGTTTGGGTTCTGCAGGAACAGAGACCACCCAGGACTGGACCGGGCTGACCTTTGCTCTGCAGCTCCCGCAGTCCCGCTGCCCAGGACGGGTGTGACGCCTGGGCCCTCGCTCCCCAGGGAGGCTGCCTGCTACCCGACCCTGTGTGCCGGGGGCTCACCACCAACCTGCAGGGGGCCGCTGACCTGCCAACACCCCGGAGGCCGCGTGGCAGAAGCAGCCTTCCCGGGACCCCATGGACAGTCAGGGAGGAGCACAGCGGGACGGGCGGGAGGACTCGGCAGCCCCCCCCCGCCCCCGGCGAGGACCACCCCAGCCGCCAGCCCTCCGCACGAGGCCCTTTAACCTGCGTCCAGAACGACCACGTGTTCAGGCACTTACAGGGGACGCAGCCAAGGCCACGTCAAACTCAGGTGAGCTGGGAGGCTCTGCGGAGTCTGCCACGGGGCAGGGCAGCTGCGGGGGGACCACCTGCTCTCTCGCTACTCGCCACTCACCTGGCCGGTCACCCAGCCCCCTGGTCTCAGCTCCTGAGCTTCCTGTTCACGACTTCACCACCCCCCACGCACATACACACGCACACACATGCACACATAGGCCTGGCAGTGTGCCCCGAATGACACGGTGTCCGTCACACATGCAGAGCCCATTGCGCACATGGTGCCCATCACCGACAGGCCTCGGAGCGGGAGCACCGTGAGAAAACGGGGCTGGAGTCTGACCCCTGCCTCCCTGGCAGGGGCGCCTGCTGCACCCCTGGGTGCCAGGCCGAGCGGACAGACCGAGGGGCTGGCCCGGGCCGGCACTCGGCAGGAATGCCACCAAACGCAGCCAAGGAGGGAGAGGGCGCCGGGCGCCGGGCGGCTGGTCAGTCAGGCCCAGCGCGGCCGCTGCCCCCCAGGCACGGGGCCTTCGCTCTGTCCGCTGCCCCCCAGGGCACGGGGCCTTGGCTCTGTCCGCTGCCCCCAGGGCACGGGGCCTTCGCTCTCCGCTGCCCCCAGGGCACGGGGCCTTCGCTCTCTCCGCTGCCCCCCAGGGCACGGGGCCTTCGCTCTCTCCGCTACCCCCCAGGGCACAGGGCCTTCGCTCTGTCCGCTGTCGAGGGCGGCCTGGCCACACTGCCCCTGCCTCCCAGACACAATGCCCAAGCTAGAGCTGCCCACGCAGCCCACACTGTCTGGGGCCACACTGGGGCCCATGGGAGGAGCGGGTGACCTGAGGGGTGTCAGGGTCACTTCTCCCCCAAGACCGTCCATGCTGCAGGGGAGACTGAGACTTCCCAAGGAGGAAGGAGCACGGAGCACCCAGCAGAGCACGGGGTGGGGGAGGAGGGACTGGCCGGGCTGCACGGGGCCAGTGGGTCGTGGATGGAGACGCTGCCCGTCTGCGTGTGGACCTGCAGCCCCACCAGGGCAGAGCCTTGTCCTTGGCTCTGAGGGGCCCCCAGAGGCATTTGATCAGCACTGACATGGCCAGAGCTGCCTTTTTAGAAGGTCACCTGGCATCAGGGTGGACAGGGCACCGGGGAGCGGGCCAGATGGAGGGTGGGTGCCCCCGGAGGGAACTGGGCAAGCACCGTAGCTATGGCCACGGCGCTGGCGAAGTGCGGGGGCCACGCACAGGAAGCACAGCCACCAGCCGCCTTCCCTGCCAGGCGGCTTCGGGGGCCACCCGGGAGGTCCCTACCACGGACGCGCGCGGCCTGCACCACGCTCGGCCCCCGGCAGCTGCCACGGACGACCTGCCCTCCACCGGCCCCCCGCCCTCTCGCCCAGCGCTCAACGGCAGGGGGGCGGGGAGGGTCCCTGGGGCCACCGAAGCTCTCTGTGTCCCTCTGCTGGGGACGCCCGCTCCCACACACTGGGTTTCTGACCCGGGGCCTCGAGCTCACGTGCACCTTCGTGAGAATCAGAAGAGGCCACGCCAGCCACATGTGCTCCCACAGTCACGATAAAACACAAATCGGATGCCCATGCGCAGCCGCTGAGTGTGCCAGCGCCCGGGACACGGAGCCGTCCTCTGAGCCCCTGGGATTCACGTGTCCGCAGCAAGACCCCCGCCGGCCGCACCGTCCATCCGAACGCGCCCTTCACCTCCTGGTCCTCATCTGCCCCTAGAGACCGCTGCGCCCGAGCCCAAAGGGACGAGCATTTTCTCCCATGGGCCCATGAGTGAAGGCGGAGCAGGCGACAGCCACCAGACAGGAAGTCCCTGAGCAACAAGCAGCCTCAGACAACACGTTAGACCAGGGGACTTGACAGACATGTGCAAAGCGTCCTGCCCCAAACAACAGAACACGCGACCTTCCCCAAGGGGAGCACCGCGGGCCACAAAATAAGTCTCAACAAATCTAAGGAGACTGAAACACCAAGCACCTTTTCCGACCACGAAGGTATCAAACCAGAAACCAAACACAGGAAGGAAACAGGAAATAGCAGAAATATGTGGGGATTGCACAGCATGCGACTGAAAAACCAATGGGCCAAGGAACAAATCCAAGGAAAAATTTAAAAACACCTGAGACAAAGGAAAACACAAAATACCGAAACTCGAGGGTTGCCGCAGAAGCAGGCCCAGGGGGGAAGTCTGCAGCGATAAATGCCGAACCAAGAAACCACTCAAATAAACCACCTAACTTCCCATCTCGAGGAACTAGAGAAACGAAGCCCACAATTGGTAGAAAGAAAGCAATAGCAACAACCAGGATGGAAACAAATAGAAAAGAGACGGAAAAGATGATAGCAAACACCAATGAATCTAAGAGCACGCACCGTTCCTTCTGCCCAGAACGGCCTTGCCATGCCCGTCGCTCCCCGTCCGCGTTCCCTCCGACACGACCTCCTCGTGGGCCCTCCCTGGCCAGCGACCCCGGCCGCCAGCCCCGTCTCCTCTCCGCTCTGCCCTCCTGGGTTCTCATCTCCCCGGACGCCGGACAGCACTCGGCCTGCGAGGGCCGCTGCCCAGCCCTGGGCCGCCGCACGCTGGGCGCTGGACGCACACTGAACACTCGTCCGAGCAGCAAGTCATTTCCGGGTGTGCCGCTGCTTGCCACGGACCACGGACATGCACCATTCGTGGACAGGGTGCTCCTAGGTTAGTTACTTCTCTGTAAGCGAAAACTTGACTTGAAAAACGGCTGAGAACGAAAGGACATTAAACCTGTTTCCTCAGGGGAGAAGCCGGCCTGGCTGCTGTCGGTCGCCCGGGGCCGGGGAAAGGTGCGCACGGGAGCTGGACGGGAGCTGGGACGCGGAGGCACAGACAGGGCCCAGAGGGGGCCCAGAGCCGTGGCAGCCCCCGCCCTTGTGCCTCAGGGCCAGGCGCCCCGCGGGTCGCTGCTCCCCAGGCAGCCGAGGGAAGTGCCCCTGCTGGCTGAGCCCAGAGCAGACTCAGGCAACACCACTGAGGGGCACGTGCCAGGGCCCCAGCGGGCGCCTCCCACCGCCCCGCCGAGTCAGCGCGGGAGTCACTTCCACAGCAGGCGGGCTGGCCGGCCCCGGAGTTGGGAGGGACGGGGCACGCAGCCTCCCCACACGGAGCCGCCGCCCGCGGCAGCCTGGCCGCGACACCCCAGCTGCCTGAGCCAACTGGCCGGCCAGGCCCGGACCTGCCCGCACCGCGAGTTTAACAACACGCCGAACACACCGAGTTCTTTCCGCCGGAGCTCGGCGCTTAGGGGCGAAGCGCTGGCCTGGGAACGCGGCCACCATCCACTCCGGGATCCCTGGGTTGGGTGACACTGGGTTGGGGGTCCTGACCTGGCTGTTCCGCACAGCCCGAGCCTTCAGGCCACTCTGCCCCCCGGGGCTGAAGTAGGACACAGCCGGGCCCCAGCAGCGACGCCCAGGCAGCCGGACGTGCTGGAACCTGCCTTCGTCCCTTCAAAGACCCAGCCTTCCAACCCCGGCTTGAAATTGTCGCTCAAACCGGCAGCAGTGCTGCGTTAGCATAAATGCTCCCATTTCCGTTCACTTTTCTCGTGGTCCTGAAAATCAAAAGCCAAGCCGAAGTCACCACTCTGTTTTCCCATCAGAGAAATAAGGTGAATAATAGACTCATAACACCCTCACTGCAGGTCAGCCCATAACTACCCATGCGGATGCACGCACAGAGGTGCATACCCGGGTGCATGTCTGACCTGGGCGTTCGAATGTCCTCATCACGATGACAATGACGTCCAAGCATGAGGGTCTGGTTCCCCATGGCTGGACAATGTGCCTCAGAGCCACCCCTACCTGCACCCTGCAGGCCCTGACCCTCTCCCCTGCTGCGCCCTGCGGGGCCCTGGCCCTCTCCCCTGCTGCGCCCTGCGGGGGCCCTGACCCTCCCCCAGTCATCCACGTATCCAGGTATTGCTTTTGTTTTCTTCATGAATTCCCCACTTCAAGGGCCCTAAGTGATTTGCTGAGCCCAGACTTTGGAGCCTAGAATTTGTCACCAGGTAAAGCAGCCCCCTTGCAGGAAGCTGGCTTAGCACAAGGCACCATAAGCTTGGAGACAATTTAAAGTACAGCCTCTCCACTTCTCCCTGTGACCACAGCCATCACGTGGCTGCCACAGCTTTGATACTACATTTTACTTCCAGCAGAATTAGTAAACAACTCTATAAATATTTCCTAGTATTACAAAATGGTTGATGGAAGACAAAGCTTAAAAAAACCTATTACTTTTCAAAAGTCTTTTAAACATTGCTTAATAAAAATGTAAAACATCAACGCCCCACAAGCAGCCCTTTCTGCTAGCAGGCAGGCATCACTTCAATGACGGAAGGAAGAACAGGAAATAGAACAGCGCGCATACCGGAGACTGGTCATTTTCATCAAAATTTTGAAAACTCACACACAAAAGCAGATCAAGAAGTGAAAACAAACGTCTAGGCCTGGTCACTTCGGAAAGGCTGAACTGGAGCTGGGAGAAGCAGACGATGAGGCGCGTGACGGTGCGGCCGGGGGTGGGAAAGGGGCCCTTTGCCAGCTCTGCACCTGTGCCTTACCTGTTCTCAGGCAGGGCACACTCACAGCCGGTGGGATGCACAACCACCCCCTGGAGCTGGCCCTTCCCCCCACCCCTACAGAACACACCCGTGGCCTCATTTCTGGGACCTTGTCAGGTTTCCCTAGACCCAGAATTCCCCTCTCGTCCTCCCAAAATCACACTTCCGGAAGGCGTAACCGAGTGCTGCACTCCCGCCTCGCGAGTGTCTTACACCTACGATCCCGTCCTACTCCACTCCGCTCACCTTTCAATCGATGCAAACGGCGAATAGCGCCTGAATTAGACATGCGCCAGCTCTGAAGATCTCGAGGTCTTTCCGTTATGCCTTGCGCAATGAAAGAATAATGGGTCACACAACGGGAGGTTCTAAGTTTTTATGATAATGCTTTTGACAAAACCGTCACTCGCAGAGTAGAACAGCCAAAATCACGGCATATTTATTTTGCTCTAACTCACACAGCACCTTTTAGTTCAAAAAGCGTTTCAAACAGTGGCCTTCCAGCAATTTCCTAGGTGAACTCAAGTTCTGTGGTCTGCCCTGACTCCTGGGGTCAGGGGGCAGCTCCAGAACGCAGCCCAGGGCTCCTATCTGTGTCCCCAGCCACCAGAGGCTTCCGTCCAGAATTCCCAGAGTTTTCCTCTACTTCGCCATAAAAACACTGCGGAGAAAATATGCACATCAAAATATCAAGACAATGAAATCAGTAAAACTAGAAAGTCACTTAAAAGCTCAACTTCGAAAAGGTAAAAAGCTATTTTGAGTAACTCTGAATTTTACCTCTTCCCTAATTGTCTATAACTTCCTTGGAGACATGAATCAATTACGAAACAGCACCTGAGAACAATGACTTCTTACTGGCAAGGAATCAGGGACATCCGTGTCTGTGAATCCTGCGACCCAACCGCAGATTCTGGTCATTAAGTCACATCCTGGGGACAATAACTGCTGTTTGAGCTCGGGACAAATCATATTTTTAAACTACATAAACAGTAAAAGTTATTTCCTGTAAGAGATGTTCAAAATATATTTTTAAGCAATAAACGGACAGTGAAAATGTTAAGTGCTGCAGTGTTCCACCTGGAAGGAAGTTAACTCCTGCACAAAATCCAAACTAGTGACGGCGACTTGACTTAGCAGCTCAGCCAGAGAAAACAATGAGAGCCCTTTGCACTCTGAGGTAATGAGAATTCTCATCTGTAGCAAAAGTTATTAACTGAAACGTTATCGCAGTGCACCAAATATGTCTCTTCCTTCCCGGAACAGAACGTTCACACCCCACTAAAAGCAAAGACATTTACTCAGAACTCAGAGCTCAGCACTCAGGGTCCCACAGAGGTAGAAGTGTCTCCAGGCTGGCTGAAGCAAGGCCCCCCCGATGACCAGCGGCCGCCCGCACCCCTACTTCAGTTTCTGCAGCAGAGATAGACCCCGCACAGGAAAACGCAACCGGAGTTTTAGCTGTAGCTGTCTTCCTCCTAGAGGCGACCAAGATTTCTGCCTCTGTAGGAGGCTGTGAACCCCTGCACCCCACACAAACTCCGCTGCTCCTCGTGGGACTTCGGGGGGTCGGCTTTACTTCAGCCATTCGCCCCCCACCCGGGATCCCTCCTGCACATTCCTACCTGTGCTCGCAGTTTCAGCCCCATCACCGTTATCCCCAGGGGACAAGGGCACCCCGCTGAAAATGGGGAGCTGTTCTCAGGGCCTGCCCTGTCTGTGCCATGGGGAACGGGGGCACCCCGCTAAAGTCGGGGGGGCTGCTCGCGCCTCCGTTACCTCCACTGCCTTTGCCAGGACACCGGGGGCAGCTCGCTGAAGTGAGAAGCTGCCTGTGGACCCCATTACCTGCAACGTCTGTACCCGGGGAAAGGGGGCACCCTGCTTCAGTTGGGGTGCTGCCCGGGACCCGCGCTCTCCCGGCCTGGACCCCTGCTCTCCCGCCTTCGCCCCCCACCGGCCCACACTCACCCCGCCGGTACCCCAGCCGCGTCCCTCCGAGCGCCCCTTTTCAACCCCGCGTCCGCCGCCCAAGGATGCGCTCGGGCCCCACCCACGGAGGGGCAGCCCCACCCCCACCCGTGATTGGCCGGCCCGGCCCCTGCCCGGAGCCCATTGGCTGCAGCGCCTGCCCGTTCCCGGCCGCGCCCCCCCCCGCGCCGCGCATTCCTGCGAGGCCACGTGGCCGCCCGCGGCGCCCCCCCCTCCTGCCTGGGCCCAACGCCCCGCCCGGCTGCGCACGCGAGGGCAGGGGGCGCGGGCCGAGCGCAGGTCCCTTCCCGGCCGAGCCTCGGGCTGCTCCGACAAGGGTAGGGGGCGCGGGACCCACCACCCCCAGAGCGTCTGCCCTTCCGTCCGCGAGGCGGCCGGGCCAGCGTGGCCTTCCGGCTGGTCAGAAGGTCAGCCGCGCTCGGCGCGCCAAGTCTTGGGCGTTTGGAGTTGCACTGATTTCACACATTTCCGAGACAACCTTTAAAGCTTGCTTCGGACAGGAAGCGATCATGTGCCCGGTGCCTGTCCAGCGGACACCAGCCCTGGAGTCCCGCGGCTCGCAGCTTGGAAGAGCCGAAGGTGACGTAAGAGGCAGAGCTTTGCCTGGTTCCACCCTTGGGTGCACAGTGCTGCTCAGCCTAAAAGCATCCGACGCAGAGCCCATGGGGTTGCACATGCTTGGTCCTGCCCAGAAACGGGTGTGCAGGATCTGGGGAACCCAGTGGCCCTTTGGTGCCCTGGAGCGTTTACTTTGTAATTTAAAAAAGAAATGACAAATTGTTATAGTTATTACTAAAGGGACAAATATGAGACAAAAGCGTCTTTAAGAAGAATACAAAGAAACCGAAGCATGACTAAGGAATGCCACCCCGTCCCTGGTCAACCCTTATCGGACGTGTCAGCAGCTACTAGACTCCTGTCCATTATACCCACATCACTGAATCTAGAAGTGATTCAAAGTCAGAATTTTAGGGAGCTCTAATCCAGGGGACCTCGATCCCTGGGGCTGAGGACGGTGCCTGTCGGTGCCTGTTGCTGGCTGCATAGCAGGAGGCGGGTTAGCCAGCAAAGCGACATCCTTATCTGCAGCCGCCTGCATCTCTGCCTCAGCTCCACCTCAGGTATCAGGCACTGGATTCTCATAGGAGCACTGGTCCCTGGTGCCACAAAGGTTGGGAACCCCTACTCTAAGTCCCTTCACATGGCTCACAAAACACAAAATAGTTAAATGTCACAAAACGAGCTTAAACATTAAGCTCTCTTAAAGCTCTTGTACTCTGTGAAAGTTCTTTCCTGCAAATTCTGACATAAATCACAGCTAATATGTAAAGACTACAAAGGGTACGAAGCATAGCAGGTAAGGTAACATTTTAACAGGTTTATTGCCACCACTTGCTCATTTTATGGAAATGGCTGAGCTACTTACAAGTACTATTTCGAACACGTTTTACAGTGCATAGCTGTAGAGATACCAGAACATGAATCAATCAGAAAAGCTATTTCCTCTCAGTGGATTTAATATCAAAAATTACTTTTGCATCTATTCCTAGGGTTGAGTACCTTACCCAGTCAGTTATCTTCATGGTCATGGTCAACAGAGGTTAAAAAAAAAAGAAAGAAAGAAAGAAAAAGAAAAGAAAAGAAAAGAAAGAAGAAAGAAAGAAAAAGAAGAAAAAAAGAAAAGAAAGAAAAAGAAAAAAGGACGGGTTTTGTTCTCGCTTGCCACGCAAGAAAATCCTAACACTCGTGTTTTCTGGTCCAGGAGAACAGACACAAGAAGGAAGCACACGTCATGCCACAGTGGGGGTTCAACAAGGGGTCTGGAGATAATTTGAGGGTCCCACTTTGGTTTCTGACACTTAGAAAACCCTGTGTGACTTACACAAGTCTCTGAGTTTCCATCTAACCATCTAGAAAATGTGAGTAATGATATCTAATCACAGATAAGTTTAAAAGGGAGAACTGTGCAAAACCCCGCTGTGGAGTCTGGCCAGAGCCGCTGGCATTGTTTGGGTCCACCTTTTTTTTTTTTTTTCTTTTCAAAAGAAAGAAAACAGATTGAACCCATTTTCTAGTAGATGGCTCACAAGTTTTTTTTCAAAAACTGAAGATTGAGAAGCTGCTATGGCATCATCATTTTTTACTAAGAAATCTGTTGTTTTTGGACCCGTGGGGACAAGGCAGTGGCAGCGGCGTGCGCAGAAGTATGGAGCGCAGCACCCACCTTTCCCCAGCGGCCGGACCGTGCCCTGGGCTCAGGGCCACCGGAAAGGACAATCAGGTGGGGCCGGGGCGCAAGGACCCACTCCGCTGAGGTCACCCTGTGTCCTCACAGAGACGGCATCGTCTTCTGTGCTCCCTGGCATGGCAAACATCGGGGGTTTCCGTTCTGGCTCCCTCTGACCCGTGAGGTAGTTAGAAAAGTTAGGCTTCATTCAAACATTTAGAGACTTCCTGATTTTCTTTGTATTACAACTATGGCTTAATTCTAGACAATATGGTGAGCCTGATTCAAGCCCTGGAGTCTGTCCTGCAGAGCGTCTGTCCTGCAGAGCGGTCCTGCCTCCGGAGGCCCACTCAGAGAGCGGGCCTCGTCCGCCCCGCCCCCCACCACAGCTGCCCCCCCCCCCGTAAGCCAACTTGGGCAATAAGTCTCCCATGTGTGTCTCCCAGCGGCTGTGCTGCTCTGTGTCGCTGGCCCAGCGCCCGACCCACAGATCCCGTCCCGGAATGAGGTAACAGCCTCAGGAGAGAGAGCCCGGCCCCCGGCTGTGGGAACTCGGTGTGCGGTGCACCCGAGTGGGCGGGCAGATGGGCGTTGGGACCGGACCTCCGGGCTCAGGCCTCTGGGCGACGCTGGATGCGGTGGCCCCTTCGCCTGGCCTCGAGTTCGCATCTGTAAACAGGGCGGGTGGCAGCGCCAGCCCAGGTGGCCTGGGGTATGAGGCGGCAACGTGGCTGTGGCACACGCCTGCCTGGCATGCCGCCCAGAGCGAGTTCAAGTGTTTGCTGACACTCACGCCAGTGCTCAAGTGACTGTCAACATGGGCGCCGGGGGACAAGTCCACATGGGACTTCACCCAGGGCCACTCGATCGGTCTGAGTGAAGCCGGTGGCCGACGTCGCTGGGGCAGGGCTGGCTTCAGACAGGCAGAGGACGCGGGTGCTGCTGAGCAGGGGAGGCACTCCGGCAGTCACAGGACGCCAAGCCACTGTCCCATCTGCAGGCTCCCAGCTGCGGGGCTGGAGGCACCGTCTGGGCCTCCCCGTCCCCACATGCAGGGCTGGACAGAGGGAGGCCAGGCCTTCCCGCAGATCGGGCTCCAGCTCGGCCTCTCCGGCAGGTCCCCTGAGCCTGAGGACGCAGCCCCATGCGCCCGTGTGCCCCCCGCGTGCACCGCACCTGTGGACAAAGCACTCGCCAGGAGACAGTGCAGCCGCCAGGGGGACACGCTGGTCAGCGAGAGGGGGCCTGGTCACACCTGGTGTGGCATGTCCCCACAGGCGGCGGGGCCCCGGCCCTCACGGAGGTGCCCCCCGCAAACCACTCACGGCTGCTGGCGAGCTGCGCAGTCCTTTCCCCTCAGCTGGCCTAAGACGGACAGACGGGAGCAGCTCCTGAGGGCGGCTGGTCCTCGTGGAGGGGCTGGCGCTGGCCTCACGGTGCGGGCCGACGGCCGGACTCACGCGCTGGACTTCAGTCTGCAGGGTTGATCACAGGCAGCCACGCCTCCACGAAGCGTTAAAATGACAGACCTGAAGAGCACGGGCAGCCGCCTGTGTGGTGCCGTCCCTGTCCCTGGGCCTGAGTCCGCCTCGTCATGCAGAATTCTTGATTTTCACACTCACCTCGTGGGGACTCTGGCTGACGTGCTCACACGTGAGGCAGAAGTAGGCTTGAGGACCCAACAGCTGTGAACGGCTTCCCACGTGCGTGGCAGTCTGGGGGGAGCTGGGAGGTGGGCAAGCACGTGAAAGCCAGGGCTACCACGAACCCACGGACCTCGGACCTCGACGCTGCCGTCCGCCTGCGCAGCGCCCCGCGCTGATGCCAGCACACAGCTGGGAGCTGAGGCCCCCGCCCCCGTCTCCCACCTGTGCCCAGGCAGCTGCCTGGTGGCGGGTGGCTCTGCCGGCCTTCGTGACGACGGGCACTGCGCCCCCTGCCTCGAGGGCGCCTTGGCCAGAACGCCAGGCAGGAGAAGCGCGTGGCGTCTGGGGCGTGATGCGCAGGACGGGAACGGCGAGGAGGTGACTCATACACGCCCGCTTCGCTGGAGGCTCAGGTGGTCTCAGGGGGCTCATGCAGGACGAGGGCTCCTGGGGGGGGGTCCCCAGCACCTGTGCTTCCCACAGTGGGTCACTGTGGGCTCTGCACCTTCACCCCAGAAGACCGAGGGCATGTTCTGAACCCTGTCGACGTGACACAGGGGAGTGTGTCAGGCGGCTGAGCTGGGAGCCCTGGAGGCTGTGAAGGAGACCACACGGGTCCTGAGTAGAGACCACTTTCTCAGATCCCGGGGGTACAGGCTACTCCCTCCACCCACCCAGGCCAAAGGGGCAGCGGGAAAGGGGAGGAAGGGCAGCTAGGACGGAGGAGGAGAGGGGAGGGTTGGGATCAGGCCCCAGGGGGAGAACACTGGTGCTCAGATGGCCCTGCCACCCCGTGGGGGAGGGGCATTATCCCCAGGGACACAGGGACCCTGTTGTTCCCGAGCACTTGCAACAAAAAGGACCTGTGTTCTCGCCGTGCTCCTTGTCTGTGGGCAGAGGGGAGGAGGTGGGGCGGGCCAGGACAGGCAGCTCCCAGCAGGAGCCCAGCACCCTGAGGACAGGCAGGCCAACAGAAGTCCATGAGGGGCCTGTGGGCGCCTCTGGGGCACAGCAGGCTGGGGCCAGGGGGGGGCCCAGACAGGGCGGTCCCTGGACCAGCTCCCTCCCCATCCTCACCCCTGCCACCACCCTGTCCCTCCTCCTCCCCTCCCCACTGCCTTCTACCCCCCTTCCCTTCCACCCCACAGAGCCCCTGGCAGGGCCTTGTGGGAGCTGGAGCTGGGAAGGAATGGCAAAGGGCAGAGGGAGAGGAGAACGCGTCTGAGTGATCTAGAAGGTTCTTTCCTGCTCCCACCCAGAGCAAGCTCCTATTCTCGGGGCCTGCGTCGGCCACAGGAACTTCTGCGGTGGGGGCACGCGGGGTGGGGGCGCATTCGGGTCTCTGCTGGTGAGGCAGGCAGGCGTCTGGGGCCTCCATGCCCGCGTGGCAGAGGTGCAGTCATGGGCCCGGGCAGCGCGTCCACCTGAGGCCCCTCGGGAGGGGCCCAGGGAGGCCAGGGAGGGGGCGGGCGCGGCTGGGCGACCCCGTTCCTGACCCATCTCTGCTGCATTTTCACACCCTAGCACTCGCCCCGATCTGGACCAGGCCCACCAGGCTGACCGCCGACTTCACGCCCCCCTCAGCATGGCGCTGGCTCCCACCTCCCCGGAAACAGAGGCCAAAGGGCCCTGTGTTCACCCGGCCACACCCACAGCCACACACGGCCGCAGCCGCAGTGTCCCCGCTCCTGCCCAAGGCCATCTCGTCGGCCGTGCTGGACTTGACTTTCCAGTCCACCCTCAGCGAACCAGCTGGCCAGGCGGCAAACGCCCGGGCCTCAGCATGGCGACCCCAGTTCGAGGTGGGCAGGGGATGTGAACGACGTTTGTCAACGGCATACAGACGGCCAACAGACTCATGAAAAGATGCTCAACATCACTCATCATCAGGGAAACGTACATCAAAACCACAGGGGGATGTCGCCTCGCACCTGTCAGGACGGCATCAGAAAAAAGACCTCAACAAACTCGCACTGGCGAGGATGTGGAGCAAAGCGAGCCTCACGCGCTGCTGGGGGGCGTCAGCCGGTGCAGCCCCTGCAGAAAGGAAAACGGATGGAGGCTCCTCAAAAGTTACACACGGAAGTGCCTTAGGGCCCCCCTTCGGGTCCTTACCTGAAGGAAATAAAAACGGAATTTCAAAGAGACTGCTGCACCCCACGTCCACGGCAGCACATTTGTCCAGCCAGGACGTGGAAACCATCCGAGTGCCCCCCAAAGGGTAAATGTGTGAAGAAGTCGAGGTTCATCTGTACTGTGGAACAGCGTTCAGTCATGAAAAGAAGGAAATGCCATGTGCAGTAAGAATGGGCCTCGAGGGCACTGTGCTCAGTGACTTAAGTCAGAGAGAGAAAGGCAAGCAATGCCGACCTTGCAACCCCACAATCTAAATGGTACAGGGAACTCGGGGACGGTTGCCTGAGGCCAGGCAGTGGGGGAGGAGAGGTCCAAAGGTGCACTTTCCTGTCCTGAGGTCAGTCAGTCCTGGGGACGAAGGCACAGCACAGTGACTGCAGTTCACGATGCTTCACCACACACTTGAAAGTCGTTAAGGGAATAGGTTTTAAAAGTCCCCATCACAAGAATAAAATTTGTATTTACATGTAGTGACGGACATTAACTAGACTTGTGGTCATGTCACAATGTGGACGAACATCGAATCGCCGTGTCATGCCCCTAATACTAACAGGATGTCATGATGCAGTTACACCTCGGTAAAGCCGTGACCCCAACAAGGGCCACGTCCAGACCCCCCCCCCCCCACACACACAAACGCAGAGACGCTTCTCATTGGGCCGGGCGGGGCAGGGCAGTCCTAGCGGGGCTGGCGGCAGCTTCTCGGTGGGCAGGACGCAGGACGCTGAGAGGCTGTGTCCCCACACGCCCCCCATCGCCTCTTGCTGAAACTGCCCCGGTCTAGTCCCCACAACCCGTGGCTCCCCAGCGAGGTCCCAGTCACTGAGAAGGTGACTCGGTTGGGCATCCTCCTGGGCAGGCATGCCTCCACCTTCCTGTGAGTGCACGGGTCCACGCAGCGGGAGCACAGGCTCGCCGAGCGGCGTCTTGGATTGGAGCCCCCACGGGCCCCTGTGGGGCCGAGTGCCCGCACACCGGCCATCACCCTCCGGGCCGCCCCACCCCCCGTAGCCGCAGCTCACCTCCTCCGCAGCGACCCCAGCCCAGCTGTCCCCATGCCTGCTGCTGACTCACTCGCTGTGGCTTGGCTGTCTGCTCAGCCCGGTGCCCCCAGTGAACCTGCGGGGAGGTTGAGCCCAGATGCCCATGTGGGCACCTTCTGAAGCACAGGGAGGGGAGGCTGGAACAGGAGCCCAGCCCCACCCCAGAAGGGCAGCCCAGTGGCCTGGGCCCCAGCCCTGCCTTCTGCCCGCCAGCCAGCCCACTCCCTCCCTGGGGGCCTAGCCTCAGAGTCCCCTGCTGATCTGCTGGGAACATGACTTACTCTCCTGGAATCTTCTACCTGGGATAAATCACTCTAAACCGCACTCGTGGAGCGGCCCCAAACCAGTGCTTCACTCCTGGGCCCGGGCCACCCAGGTCCCCCGGCGCCCTGCAGGGAGACGCGGGGAGAGGCCGTATGCGACGGCTGCTGCGGAACCAGAGGCCAAACGCCCAGCGACGCGTCAGGCTCGAAGCGAACGTTTCTCACGCCTGCGATCTTACACGTGCACTTGAGGCACGACGTGATCGTCACTGATCTACAGGAACCCTGGCGGCCAGGTTGCTCACGGAGGGAAAGAGAACGGGCCTCACTGGGGCGAAGTCCGCGGCAGCCTCTCCCCCCTCTGCCACTTGCCAGGTGGCCCAGAACTTGGCACGTAATGCAAACCAGCTTCCTACTGGACACATAAGGAACTGAAAACAATTTCCAAGGAAATGACACGGTACTGTTCTCACCTTTTCTTAAGTATTTTAAAAATTGACATTCATTGCGAAATAAATTATACATCCAGAAAAATGCATAAACCGTAAACAGCTACGCGACCAGGCCCCGTGAGGACGCTGCGCCGCGGAAGCCCACGCGGCCACTCCGGCCCCGCTCCGTGGGGCGCGCGCTGTCTCAGGCGCCGGCTGCACCCCGCGCCCGAGGGGCACAGGCCCCCGGGGGCCGGTCCGCCCGTCTCTGCCACACCGCGGTGCTCCCGGGCCTCGCCTGGCCCCGCACGCTGGTGTCCTCACACGCCCATCCCTCTGCTCTGGGGACCACGTCGCTGAAGGGCTGGGGTCACGTGTGTTCCCGGATGTGGCGGTCGGGACCACAACTTGTCGATGAAACGAAACGAGCAGCGACACTGGCCAGGGCTCAGGAGCCTGGGTCCCACACGCAGCGGACGGGGGCTGAGACGCCCGCCTGCCGCCACTGGGGTCAGGGTGAACCCTCTGGCGAGAGCAGACCACAGCCCCGGCGGGGGCCGGAGCGTGCGCGGGGACGTGGCGAGCGGGCCCGGGAGGCCGAGGGGCCCGTGGGTGGGTCCGTGTGACTTTTTCAGGCCACTTTGTTCCTGAGGTTCCGGCTCCCTGAGGTGCTGCTGCCACGGGAAGGGTCAGCCGGGAGGAAGCCCTGCCTTCGATGGGGAGTCACGGGCTGCGTCCGGGGACAGGAAGTGGGTGTGACACCACCTACCTCTGCCCTCCAAGGTGGCTCCCTGCTGCAGAGAGCAGGTTTCAGCCGGGGGCACGTCGCCAGCCAGGGCCCCTCTCCTGGCGACTTGAGGACACTGCCCAATCTGGTTTCAAAAGCCTCTTTTCAGGAACGACGCAGGAACCCGTCACGTGACGTGACACACCACGGCACCCAGAGGCTTCAGTGTGCACAGCCACGGGGGGGCGGGGCGGCCTCGCTGGTGGACACGCGGCCTGCTGGTCGGTCCGCGGCAGGACGCGAACAGGGCCTTGCCCAGAACAGCCGCCGTGTCCCACCTCCGGCTTCCGAGCTCGGAGGCGTTAGGCCGCCCTCCCGTCTTCCTTCCCGTCCACTGCACGTCCTGTGTGTGGGGGTGGAGGGGCCGGAGCCCCAGGCCAGCAGAACATGGCCCCACCTGGACCGGCCCCCGCCACACATCTCCTGGGGAGACACGAGGTGAGTCCAGCGAGCAGCCCAGAAGCCCCACGTCACACAGGGGCAGCGGGACCTGCAGCGAGGAGCCGGCTACATGAAGCTGCCCCACGGGCTGCGGCAGAGACAGGACGAGCTGCCTCAGCCCCCGACGACCGTCACCAGAGCAGGCCGTGGTGCGCAGCCACAGCGGGCCTTCTGCAGATGGGGCCCCCTGACCTGCTGGGTGGCCTCGCCCCAGGTCACACCCAATTGCAGGCTTCTCGACTGTGTCCGTCAGCACACCCTGGCCGAGCACCCAGCTGAGCCCGTGCGCCGTCGCCAGCCCACGTGCCCGCAGTGGCTGGGCGGAGACAGCTGCGTGTTTCCAGCACCATCAGGACCAGCCCCAGCTCACGACGAAGACCCCCGCCCCGTGGCTGAGCCCGTTGTGCGGGGGCATACGCAGGGACAGAGTGTGGAGGGCCACGCCACGGCCACCTGCTAGCGTTTGACGCTTGGAGAACCGAGAGTGGTTCCCGTGCCTGGCTTCCACGCGGCGTGTCCAGGGCGGGGGCTGCATTGTCAGGCACAAGTCCGGCCATGGACACACGGTCTACAGGGCTGTGGCCGTCAACGCGGAGGTGCGTGCGCCCACATGGGTTTTCCCAGCTCGGGAGAAGCGGGTGACTCTCCTGCCATGATGACCTCGGGCTTGCAGCCTGGCTGCAGGGCACGGCGGGACGGCTTCACGGAATGCGGCTCACCCCCTGGCGGGGGGAAACCCTCACTCCACATCTCGTCCGGAGCTGGACTGCAGACTCGGGCACCCCGGGAGCTGGTCTCTGGGGACTGTCTCTGTGACTGGCAAGCCTGGGACAGCAGTCTCACGGCCTGTCCTGGCGCCCAGAGCAAAAACAAATGACAGTCACAGGAAGACACAGTGCACGGGGAGGAGCCTCCTCGGGGCCCAGGGGGCGGGCCAGGCCTGCTGGGCAAGCCCAGCCTGTGGCAGGGTGTCAGGCTAGGTGGTGAGGAGAGGCCCGTCCCCTGGGGCCTGGGGGACTGCGAAGACCACCTTGGGCAGGCTAGGGCATGAGCTGGTTCAGGGTGATGGGCAGGGCCAGGGCCACGTCATGTGACGATGTTAGCTAACAACGCTGGTGTCTTTCAGAGGGAGCTGGAGCTCAGGTCTCCGGGCCTGGCCCTCAGCACCGTGGGAGCCAGAGTTCGGGATCCGGGGACTGAACTGGGAAGTCCGGACACGCGGCCGCCTTGCGGTCAAGGGGAAGAGACAGGCGGGGCAAGTGCTGGTGGCGGAAGTGGGCGGCCTCTCTCCTGCCCTGTGCAAGCCGGGCTCCCCAAGCTCCGGCCTCAGGCTGTCGCTTGCTGTCCTGCTGGGCCCTTCTGCTGGACCTCCGCCCCGCCCTTCAGATCTGGGAGGTTCCTCTTCTCCTCCGCCCCCAGGGGAGATCGGACTCCTGCCTGCCCTCACAAGGAGCCTTCAGGTAGGGTTAGCCAGAATCCTGCTAGGGTCTGCGTGTCTGTCGCCCCCAAGTTCACATCTTGAACCCCACCCTCAAGGTGATGGCCGGCCCAGCTCTGCACCCTCACTCTGCGAGAGCTGCTGAAGCATGGTGGGGGCCGTGCTCACACACGCCCAGCGTCTAACGGGTGCGCCCCGATCCGCCTCCGTCCTGGAGCTGGTCGCTAGACTGAACCCACACCACATGGACTGAGATGGCACAGTCGACACACCTGTGCACACCTGACACACCTGTGCACGCACGCGGACGGGGCCGGCTCTGCACTGGCTTCTACTGTGTGAGGTCCGCACAGGGCGACAGGCTTCCACTTGGTGCGACACCAGGGCACTCTGAATGGGGACCTCGGCGTTCCTGAATGCCCCGCCGGGACACAGACGCCGACCCCTCTGGTGCTAAGACAAGGCTCGCTGGCCCGACAGCCACCTCCCCGGCCTCCTGCCGGCAGAGACGCTTCCAGCCAGGCCACGTTCAGGGACCTCAGTTCCCCACCCGGAATGTCACTGTGGCCACCAGCCTTGCCAGGTGCCCTTGACCATGGGGTGCTGCTGCCCATCTGCCCTTTCTCAGGAAGCACCTAACGCAACACACGTTCCTCAGGGCCCTGCAGAGGTGCCACCAAACAGCTGGGGTGGGGCGGGGCGGGAGGCGGACGGCCGTGCCCGGGGCTCTGGGCCACGTCTGGCTGGGACTCGGCCAGGCAGGGACTGGCCAGAGCGTTTCTGCACTCGTGCTGGACGCTCGTGTATGAGCCTCCCTGAACCCCGAAGGGGAGCCGGAGCCCACGCGTGGCCACGTACAGGCGTGTCACCCACCGGCAAGTCGCCGCTGTGGACCGGAGCCGTCGACGAGGACCCCCGGGCCAGGAGGTGACGCGCACCCCGGGCCAGGAGGTGACGCGCACCCCGGGCTAGGAGGTCACGTGGACCCCGGGATAGGAGGTCACGCGGACCCCGGGCCAGGAAGTGACGCGCACCCCGGGACAGGAGGTCACGCGGACCCCCGTGCCAGGGGGCAGCCCCGAGGACCCCGTCCGGACCAGGAGGCGACTAGGGCTGGTGTTGCCACCAGATGTCCCCAGCATCTGACTCTCAGGTGAGCGCGCCCATTTGGCACCCGCTCGCGGAGGACAGTGCGTGAGACTCCGTGCCGTGTTGGCGGCTCGGTGCACAGCAGGCCACTGCAGGGGCCAGCTGCTCTGTTCACAGGGCTGTGGCTCTGGAGCGCCACGCCCACGTGGTGTCCCTCCTGTCACCCGCGCACACGGCGGGGGCGGCGACCGGGGCCGGGGGAGGAGCTGGTGAGAGTGGGCCCCCTGGGAGCAGCGCCAGGCCCCGGCAGCATGGGCGCGTGGGTGCTGGGCCACCAGGCCTCCCAGGCAGAGCGTGTGGGCGTGGGACAGCCCTCATGTCCCAGGGCGCAAGGTCTCTGCAAATGTCTTCACCAAGACCTGAGATGAGCAGAAGCCTGGGAACGGTCCAGGTCCTAGCGGAGGCTGGATGAGAATTAATCTAGAATCTAGATGTTTCACACCTTAAAGCGACCTGAGAACACGTGCAGGCTCACCACGCTTTATGGACGGAGACAGGAACGGACACCCTTTGGGTTTGGTAAACATCAGTGACTTTATTACACATCAGCCTGGCAGGACACAGCTGCTCCCCCACCGCCCCCCCCCCACCGCTGCCACACCCAAGGAACGTGCGGGCCATGGGGAGACAGCGTCTCAGTCATCGGCAAAACGTGGTCTGCTCGGCATCATTAAAGCCTAAATGACTTCTCACAATGAGATAAATAGGGATTGCACATCTTCAGTGAAACACTATAAAGTCAAAGCACCCGTAAGGGGACCACGGTTGAGAGTTCCGTGCCACACGGCAGTTGCTGAGTACCACATGATTTTCACCACCAATGAACACGTTGTTTGCAAACAGTTCAAAAGTGCTCTCCCTAAAAATAAACTTTTGATTTTAATTACATACTCATAGCAAGAATAAAATGGACATCTGTCAGTAACAGTGCTGGGTTAGTGTATAGACTACACCTAGGCATGACAATGAAAACGATGTCCCCTGGGGCTCAGTGTCAGACAGCTGGGGACAGGGGTCAATGCCCACCCCGAGGGCTGCTTACCAACAGTCTAGGGACCTCAGGGCCTGGCAGCCACGCGCCCAAAGGGCCACCAGCAGCTTATAGAGAAATCGGTCACTATTTCGTCTTAAAGTCTACATAGCAAACCAAGCGAGAATCGAGGTCTAAGTTGGGCACCTGTTGGCACTTAGTCAATTTGAAATGGCTCTAAAGTCAAAACACTTCTGATAACTACATATTGATCTCATTTTGTCATTTGCGTAACACAACAGGAAAATGAAATTCTTGTTTTAATTCAGCTTCCTTGATTAAAAAGAAAATCTCACAAGATTTAACCTCAACTACCACCCCACATTCACATGGGGTGGGGACAGTCCAAGGGTCTGTCCCCACGTGATGCCTTCATGCCGCTGTGCCACTAGATGGCACTGCTGCACGGCCGGTGGTAAGTTTCATACCTGGAGAAATTTTAACAAACGTAACAGAACATTGCTGGAA
Organism: Eonycteris spelaea; assembly: GCA_003508835.1. Taxonomy (NCBI): domain Eukaryota; kingdom Metazoa; phylum Chordata; class Mammalia; order Chiroptera; family Pteropodidae; genus Eonycteris; species Eonycteris spelaea. The sequence continues at coordinate 430,060 of PUFA01000002.1, read as the reverse complement.
ACAGGGCAATTGTTTCCAACCATAAAGACAAGTTCTGAGTAAGACACGAAATGGTGAAGGTGGGACTAGAAAGAAGGATGCAGTCCGAGCACGCCCGCCGCACGGCCTCTCTCACGCGAAGGCCCTTCCTGTGCAGGCCTCAGGGACGTGCGGGATCAGCTCCAGACACTGCAGCAAAGCCGGCCCTGAAAAAAGCGAGTCGGACTCTGCCGGCGGAGACGCGTGCCTTCCTCTGCGGGCGCACGAAGGCCAACAGCGCAAGGCACGCCTGCACTCCGGCAAAGCCACCTCCCAGCAGCCCGCAAGGTCTCCCAGACCCTCTCCCGACGATGAACACAGCCGGCATGGGCGAGCTTGTGGGCGTGAGCCACGAGAGACAACAGAAGCAGGATGGCACACTCTGCTCCTCGAGGCGAATCGAGGTCTCCGAATGCTTCAGGGCCACTGGGAGGTGACGGGCACGACTCAGGTCAGGGCTGTTCGGGGCGGGGCCGGGCACAGCTCCCACTGCCTCTCGTCACAGGGCCGTCGCCAGCGGGCCCGGGTCCCACGTGCACCTGGGCTGCAACAGCTACTGCCCCTTCTTCTGGAGCACCTGGCCACTGGTCCCGTCCAGCCGGCCGCCTTTGCGTTCCAGCGGGGCAAAGTTCCAGTCCACAGGATTGAGGAGCTGCTGGGTCTTCTTGTGGGTCCAGTAGGGGTTGATGAGCAGGGTCAGGAGGCCCAGGCCAGACATGTAGAGTGCCAGGTGGGGCAGGTACATGCAGGCCACCAGGCCGGCCCAGTGCCGCAGGGACACCCACCACATGTGGTAGGTCAGCACCATGCGGCAGTGGAACATGTGCACCATCAGCCACTGGTTCACATTCCAGAGCAGCGAGTTGGACTGGCCAGCCTGCGGGACAGAACAGGTGCACCGTCAGCACGGCCGCCAGGGCCCCCGCCCCGCCCAGCGCCGCCCTGCCCAGGTCCCCTTCCCCCGCCGCTGCAGCAGCCCCCGCCCCGACCCCGGCGCCTGCTCCACTCGAGCTGCAGGGAGAGACTCAGCCTTTCTTCCCTGTCCCTGGAGCCGGCACGTGGCCAGTAAACAGGCAGTGCTGGCGGGAGCCTGGCAAGGCGCCAGGTCTCAGCACCGAGCTCACAGACCGAGGCGGGGACACAGTGGCTCAGGAGAGAGCAGCTTAGGACGAGATACGTTCCCTGGTTTGTGCAGTTTTTGACACCTTCATTCCAGTAGCCCTTGGACACAAGCCAAAATGAACTGGACTTAAACTTATTCTAACTTTACATTAAAACTAGTTTCCAACAGTTATAGCTAAAACTGAAGAGGAGACTTGAAGATGGTACACACCGGACTGTGGGCACAAAGTGGGGACCGCATGGCAGGGACCCCGTCAGCCCCAGGCCAGCGGGCCCCAGGCCAGTCCGGCCCCAGGCCAGTCTGGTCCCAGGACAGCAGGCCCCAGGCCAGTCCAGCCCTAAGACAGTCTGGCCCCAGGGCAGTCTGGCCCCAGGACAGCGGGCCACTCTGGACCAGGGAGCTTGTACACGCTGCTCTTCGGTCTCCTCTCTGCCAAACTCAAGCTGCAAAACCTTCGTCAGCAGTTCCATGGCATGGTGTCCCTCCCAGGATGGGACACCACGCTGCACTTGCAGAAGGAAAGAGTCCTGGAGAGAGGGTCACAGACACGAAGGGACCACCGTGAGGTCAGGCGAGGGGCTGTGCTTTACTCAAGCTGCACTGCCCGCCTGCGACGCGGACACAGCAAAGCACCCCGAGAGCGACTGCGATTAACTCTGTCGGCACAGAACACACACACACGGTTCTGACGAAGGAAAACAAAGAATCAGTGACGTAGAGAATGCCTGAAAAATGTGTAAGGAAAATGGGAACACGAGGGACGTGGTGGTTGCCCAAAACACTGTGAACTGGCCCCAAACCGTCGCAGTTAGGTCGGGCCCACCCGTGCTTCTAGTGCCGGTGACAGTAAGTGACCTGTGAACAACCACACGAAGACACGCCTCGCTTCCCCTGGCACCACTCAGACATAGAAAGTCCAGGTGTGTCAGCTCTCCACAGGTCTGGACGAACACGCATTGAAGAAGAACAGCAAGGGGGGAGGGCACAGGGGGCGGGCCACGCTTCACCTCAGTGACCCCGTGGCTTGTGCCCGGCTCTCGGGGCTCCCCTTGTGTCAGGAAAGGTGGGCAGTGCCGTGGTGGCCAGGGCTGGCTCGGGCTCGCTCACAGACGCAGCAACCTTCGGCCTGTCCCGGGGGCAGAGAAGGGCCAGGCGGGGGCCCGTGCCGCACCTCAGACCGACGGGCACGGGCTTCCCACGGGCCCTGCCTGCTGTGGCCTGACTAACGTCCAGAGGTGGGCCAAGGGGGAAACACGTCCAAACGACCACAGCCCCCAAGCGAGAGGGGACAGACACAGGGGAAGGGGGGGACCCAGGCCAGGAGAACGGAGCCTGTCAGCCTGACAGCAAAGCGACGTGAGATGAAAGCCACCTGAGGAGCGGGCGCTGTAACTCGTCTCTTCTGTGTCAAACCAGAGGGTCAGGCCACAAGTTCTGGGAGGTTCCGTGGCTGTCTAGGCACGGCCGCAGGTGCGTGGTCCTTCAGGGAGCAGGGGACCCTACGTACCCAGTTTGCCCAGGGCGGTCCCTGGCATTCCCTGTCATCCTCAGGAGTTGCCCCATTCGGGTGACAATATACGACATTCTGCGGACTGGCCCCGGTCACCAGGGCCACGGAGCCCCTGCCACGCACACGCACCAACAGCACCAAGTGAAGCCTGGCTCGGGGGACACTGCACCTCTGGCCTCCCCCATCCACTCCCCCCCGCGACGTCGTGTCTCTGTAGCTGCGGGACGCAGGCCAAGGCCAGGGGCGACGGGGGTGGGGGGCGGGCAGGGGGCTCTTCTGTGACGGCTCCTAGGAGCGCGGCACCTGCACTTCGCAAACGCCTCCCGCAGCATGCACGGTGGTTCGGTGTCACTGGCACGTGCCACCGTCTGGGTTCCAGGTGGACGAGAGGATTGAGACCCGGCACCCAGACGCTCCCCGGGGGCGACGGGCTGCGTGGTGCTGAGGGTGCTGCTGAGGCCGCTGCAGGCCGGAAGCAGCGACTCAGGGGCCCCGCCCCCCGCCCGCGCTTCCCGCCCCCGCGCACGCTGCAGCGCGCCTCGCCCCTCCGACCGCCTGGCTGGCGCGGGCGGCGGCATCCGCCACTGCCCAGGGTCACCTGAGAGCATCGCACGTGCGCTGGCTTGAAATGACCAAGTCACAGGCCAGTTTGCGCGAAGCGGTGCCGCTTTCACACCGCGGCACACGCAGCGCGACCTCCGGGCTGCAGAACGGCCACGGGCGAGTCTCGGTGACGCCTGCCACAGGCAGTCACAGCACTTCGCGAGTTACAGGACTCATTATACCTTAAGCCGCTGATTTCATAACCGGAAGTCTGTACCTTTTGACTTCCTTTACCCTCATTGTCCCCCCGACCCCAGCAAAGACACGCTGTTCTCTGTATCTAAAGGTTCGGGTTTTTTTGGGGGGGGGGAGGGGGTCCGCATATAAGCGAGCTCATTCAGTCGTCGTCACTCTGACTCAAATCACTTGGCATAACACCCACCAGGTCCATCCACGCTACTGCAAATGGCAGAATTTCCTTCTTTGAATGGCCAAATAACAGCCCACTGGGCACACGCACCGCCTTTGCCGCAAATGGACCCAGGCGGCGTCGGGGTCTCGTCCTGGTTCCCACTGCGGCGCCCAACTCCCGCCCGCCTGCCCGCCGCATGCCGACTTCCATCTCCCGGACGACACCTTTGGGACAGGGCGAGGATACCTCCCCGTGGCTCTGATGGGCACCGGCCTGGCCACCAGCATTGCAAGCAGCTCCGTCAGGGCGGCCGCTAACGCAGAGAAACTCTGAAGAGGCCCCGAGCTGAGGCAGGCATGTTATGTCCTTGGATGGGACACATTACCACTTTCACCAACTGAACAAAATTAGTTCCAAGCTACAGAGTAAATCCACAAGAGACAAGAAGGGTTGGAAAAGGACCACGCCGTGCCTTACAGAACAATGACACGTGCCACAGCAGAACTCTCAGAGGTGGTACCAGCAAACAACACAAAATGCACAAATAAGTAGAAACGCCGGGAACAGTGATCCTGGTCACTCAGATCAGAAGCGACAGAGTGACCTTACCAGACCACTGGCTGGCCCCTGGGGAATCAAGTTGCAGCTGACATCCCGGTTCACTCAAAAATAATGTTCAAATGGATCAAATATCAATGCCTAAAAGAAAAAGAAAACCACAAAAAGGCTAGAAAGGGCCACAGGGAAATGGTTTCATAATCGCTGCGTAAGCGAGGGCATGCTAAACACACGAGAATCACCACTCGTACACGCGTGAAAACTGATAGGTCTGACTATGTAAAACAAAGTTTCCGAACAACAGGGAAAAAGTTAAAGACTGCATGGCAAAATAAGACTATTTTTAATGTTTTCACAAATCACCAAATAAACTCCCACAAAATTAAAGGCTAATCTTCAGTGGAAAAAAAAAAGAGCAAAGCAATTTAGAAAACAAATATGAATGTCAAACATGAAAAAAGTGTAATACAATCAAATAAAAAGCCCCCAATTTCTTTTTTACTTAGATTGGCAACAATTACAAAGATTGATCATAGCTAATGTTGAAGCTGCAGAAACAGGACCGTTTCATACCTTTGGTGGGAGTATACATGTGACATACTACCTTTCTAGGAGATATTTTGGCCAACTTTCCACTATTTTCCTCACTAAAAGTGGTCTTAATTATTACTACTCACACTGGAAAATACGAACTTAGACTCATACGGTAATTACGCTAAGTTTAGAAAACGGAGCGCTTCAGAACTGAGTGTTCTTTGGTCTTACTCGGGCACTAAAACGTTTGTATCGACGTCACTAAACGCTCTAAGGGCTGTGCCACAGGAACACGGCCTGCGACATCGCACGTGCAAAGGCCATTCCTGCAGCCCCGGGGGCCGGGCGGTGGCCGTGCGCAGTGTGAATGTGTAAGTGGCTGTTGTACATCACCTGATTTATATCACAGACTGCTCTTTTTATGGATAGGTTATATTTAGTCGTTTGAGACCAGCGTAATTCATTTATTATCGATTCTAAACAACCTTTCAGAATCAAAATCAAGAAGGCAGTGCTAAGAACATGCCAGCGCTCTGCGGTACGGACTTGACCTAGTGGTGACACTAACCTATACTAGTTTAGGGCAGAATTATACTGTGGGTGTCTGCTGGGTTTGTGTAGTGAACATAATAAGGGGCGTCATAAACACATGCGTGGCGGACCCCTTCTCCATCCTGCACAAACAGCACCCTAACAATCTTTAGAGAAAGCAGAAAAATCCACAACAGAATCCTCCACTCTCGCAGCCACTGCACCCCTGGAGTGTGTCTTCCAAGGACACTGAGGACTGCTGAGGAACTGAGGTGGCCACAGGAGCTTCTGGAGATCCCACCGGCCCTGCCCCCTCCCACCCCAAGTCAGTCAACAGGCCCCACATCTGGTTCCAGGAGCAGCACAGAAAAGTCTGGAGAAACACACGTGAAGCTATTCACACTGACCACCCCTGAGAGCACTAGAGACAGGAAAGACCTCACTTCTTTTTTTTTAAAGAACTTCCTATGAAACCAACCAAAATTCAAGAAGACTAGAAGTCTGCTCTCTCACAGCAGGACGGGCACCCCAGCACGTCTGCCTCATGGGCTCTGGGTGGCGGTCGATCAGCCGATCCGCACAGGGGCGGGAGCGCGTGGCCCGCCACAGCCCTGCGCTCTGGGAGGCCCCGTCTCCCAGCCTGGCAGAGGCTCAGGAAGGGGACGCCAGGCGCGGCCTGCGTCGCCTGCACACTCCGCTCCACCCGCGTCAGAACAGGAAGTCAGTCCCCGATCTGTGCTGGTGGGGAGGGCACCCCAAGGACAGAACTGGAGAGCGCATGGCCGGGCAGACAGCAGAGGCGTGCGCAGGGCGCTGACAGCCTCAGTGACCCCTCAGCGGCCATGGGTAACTGACTCTTCCGCCTGCCTGTGGCTCCCGACCCTTCCTCCCAACCACTCGCGCCCCAAGGAGCCCAGGCACCCCTGAGCCACACTCCGAGGCTCTCGCCAGACCTCACTCACAGCACCGGACCCACGGCTGCTGTGCGCGAACAGGCTGCACTGTCCCGCCTGGACCTGCCGGTAGGCGTGACGCTGGGCCCGCATCTGTCTCCTCCCGAAGCTGAGCAGTTTCGTGCTCACCGCTCGACACGACACGGCACGACACGTCCGCGGTGCCGGCTCTAAACACTTACGACCACCGAAAGCAGGACTCAGGTTTCACGTGAAACATGCCGGGGACGTGTCATAAAGACGGCAGAAACCTGGGCTGAAAACACAACTTTAAGTACTTTAACATGAAGAACATTTTGACATCAAAATGAGAATTAAGATTGTATGAAGACATACGTTTAAAACATGATACGTTCCAAAACGTAAAGGAAACAGATACGAGGCGAACAGCGATGCCAGGTCCCAACACGTCTAACTGTTCGTAACATGACCTATTCCCAAACAAAAGCCAAGCACACAAACACGGTGGGTGACAGACGTCTGTGGTGCCAGGAGAGGATGTGAGGACTGGACAGGTGTCTTCTCTGCCTAATGCAGAGACACAACACAGAGTCAGGGAAAACGAAGAATCAGACAAAGATGTTCTGAACACAGGAACAAGAGAAATCCCAGAAGGAGGCTCTAATAAAACAGTTGCACGATTCACCCAGCAGAGTTAAAATCATGTCGTAAGGATGCTCGCTAAAGTCCAGAGAACAAGGCATTAACAAAGTGAGAATTTCAGCAGAGACAGAAATCATTTTTTAAAAGTACCAAACAGAATTCAAGGCGCCGAAGAACACAATAACTAAACTGAAAAATTCACCAGGAAGGTTTGCCAAAGCAATCCACAGAATCGATGTCAAACTCCCAATAGCACTGTTTTCAGAAATAGAAAAAGTGATTCTAAAATTCATATGAAACCACAAACAGCCATATCACAATTGAGGAAAAATAAAGTCAAAAGCATCACATGTCCTGATTTCAAATATATAACAGAATTATAGTAAACAAAACAGCATGGTGCTGATACGCAGACAGACACATAGACCGATGGAACAGAATCGAGACCCAGAAATAAATCTACACAGACATTTAGTCAGTTAATCCAGGACAAAGGAGACAAGAATATAGAAAGGGGAAAGGATAATCTCTTCAATAAATGGCACTGGGAAAATTGGACAGCGATACGCAAAAGAATGAAATTAAACCTGTATCTTATACCACACACAGCAATCAACTCAGAATCAATGAATGATTCAAGCATTAAGACCCAAAACTGTAAAACTCCCAGAAGAAAACACGGAAAAAGTTTCGTGACATTGGTCTTAGATACGATTTAATGTCTATGACGCCAAGAGCACAAACAACCCACAGAAACAAAAGTAAACAACTGGGACAAGATCAAACTGAAAAACTCCTGCAGAGCAAAAGAAAACCATCGAAACAGTGAAAAGGCAGACTTGGGATGAGAGAAATATTTGCAAAGCACACATCAGGTGAGAGGCTAAGCAACATATCTAAAGAACTTCAACTCAGGAATAGAAAAGGACAGAATCTGATTTAAAAATGGACTAAGGAGTTGAAAACACAGTTTTCCAAAGAAGATATGCACATGGCCACAGCTGTATTAAAACATGCTTAATGCCACCAGTCCTCAGGGAAATGCAAATCACAACCAAAATGAGACATCACCTCACACCTGTCAGAATGGCACCGTCAGACACACCGGACAAGCGGTGGCGAGGGCATGGAGGCACTGGGACACGCGCACTGCCAGTGGGACGGGAAGATGGCGCAGCCGTGTAGGAAACGGGAGAGAGTTTTACCGCAGGATGCGGTAATCGCACCTCTGCGTGTTCACCCACAGGACCGAATCCAGGACCTTGGAGAGTCGCTCGCACCCCCATGCCCACTGCAGCATCGTCTGACAGCCAAGACGACCTGACCTGAACGTGCGTGGGCGGGTGAGCAGGCAGGGAAGCCGCGCTGTGTGTGCGGTGACAAACCACTCGGCCTGAGGAGAGGAGGTTCCAAGATCCGCGGCAACACGGGTGACCCCTGAGGATGCGATGCCGAGGACACGAGCAGTCGCAGGGGGACGGCGCTGCGTGTGGCCTGACCCGAGGGCCTGCCATCCTCTAACTCACAGGCGAAGGGCGGAAGGGTCATGACGGGGCTGTAGGGAGGGGGACAGGGAGACGCCAACCGCCAGACCAGAGGTCTCAGCCAAAGGAGAAGAGTGAGCTCTGGGGACCTGCGTGTGATAGCCGCCCGCAGCCAACGCCCCTGCACCGGGCACCGAAGAGCTGCTGGTTGAGTACAAGGTAGAGCAACAAAGTTTTTAAAAGATACGTATGCAGACGTGTACACGACTTCAAGTTTTAAAAAAGCATTTTAAAGAACAAAAAAAAATCACGCTTCCAAGGGCTCAGACACTACCTCCTGAGTCAGAGAAGCCAGACGTGTACACGACTTCAAGTTTTAAAAAAGCATTTGAAAGAACAAAAAAAAATCACGCTTCCAAGGGCTTAGACACTACCCTCCTGAGTCAGAGCCTTTGCTACACTCCCCCAGGCTTACGGAGCCAGAGGCCCAAAGAGTTGTTTAAAATTGACAGCATGGAATTTCACCCACGTGCGCTTATCCCCCATGTTGTATGCCGGGATTCGGTCGGCTGATGACTCCACTGCGTGGCCCACACGCGCGGTCACACATGCATGACACGTGGAGGGCGCCCTGTGCTGCCACGCCACCTCTCAGCTCCTGCCGCCCAGGGCGGAAACACCCACAGGCTCTCCGGCCCGCAGGGCACACTCACCTTTAAGAGCATCCAGGAGATGCAGGTGAACGGGGTGCTCATCTCCAGGAGCAAGGTGGTCATGGCGAGATAGTGGCCGGCTTTGAGACTGACCACTAGGCCTAGGAACCCGAGGAAGGCGAAGAAGTGGTGGAGAACCAAAAACCAGTCAAAAGTCCGGAAGAGTGAGTTGAACAGGTGGACCGCCACATTTTCAAAGAAAAAGAACCCGGTTGCCGTGGTGATGTGAAACCAAGACCAGCTCTGCTGGCCACACGTTTTATCGGCCTGCAGGACGGGGTCCACCAGCAGGGCCCATAGGCCCGCGGCACTGCCCTGCACGCCGAAGACAGCGCGGGTGGCCGCCAGGTTCCAGAAGACCTTCTCCTTGGCCACCAGAGCACGGTATGTGGCGTTCAGCAAGGACGACAGCTGGTGGCAGACGACGAAGACGCCCAGGTAAAGAGACAAAGCCCGCGCCCACCAGCGTCACGCGTATCTTCCAGGAGGCGTAGTCCAGGTCGAAGATGCTCTCTGATGCCCCTGCATCACTCGCAAGAGTCATGGTCCTGGATTATGCAGCAAAGGCACCCCACGGCCAACACAGGGCTTTGGGGTCCACACCGCGGCGTGTCCGAACAAACAAAGTCCAGGCAACAGTCTCCAGGGTCGTCACGCAGCCACCTTCAATCTAAAGAAGAAAAGGTGATTCACGTTATGTTGACTGAGCTGAAACTGGGGCAAAACACGACCCCAGGACCACAATGGTGTCGCAATAAAAAAGACTTCTAAAAACGATTTGCCTCCTGATGCAGATTTAAAGACGCGTAAACAGGCAAGAAAACGTCCGTTGGTCGGGCGGTTGTACAGAAGGAAAGTAAGATCAAGGTCTGGAGGGCGGCAGGAGGCAGGAAGGCCTAAGCGCACAGCCCCAGGCGCCTCCGGGTCCCGGGACCCGGATTCCCAGGCTACAGCCCACGCGGATGACCCCGACCTGTGCTTTGTCAACGCCGCTCACTTTCAGAACCGGGACGAGAACTCGGCCCAGTCTGTGTGGCACAGCTGCTGGCCAGCGGCGCCACACCTCGGCCACCGTCCCGGAACAGACGGCAGGCCGGGCGCTCAGGGTTCGAAGCCCTGCGGCCCCGCCCGCTCCAGGGCTGCCTGTGGCACAGAGGCCCCACTCTGGGCGCCGGGAATGCGATGCGTGCAAACGGCCCCAAACCAGCCTGGCACACATGCGGCGTGCTACTAGGGTCACCATCGCTCACTGCCTCTCGACGCCCTTCCACACGGGAGGATGCCAGTCACAGTCTGGTCTGGGAACCTGACAGCCGTGTGCCCTCCGTCGTCACAATCCCGTCTGCCTGGGGCACGCTGGCCGGCTCCCACGGGGGAGACCGCCACGCCAGCATGGCCGCCTCACACAGGGCAATGGCGGTGACCGCAGGGCTGCGCCTGTCAGGGCCATGGGACGGCCCTCCTCGTGCGGGCCCACGCGGCCCCCCACCGCCCCTCCAGGACCACTCCCCTCCTCTCGCGTCGGACACGGACACGCACCGCCACCTCCCTACCCCAGCGCAGACACGGCGACCTGGCCCAGGCTGCACACACGCTGCGGGCCCCTGCTTCGACGCCCGCGCGCCGTCCTACGCACGCGGCTGCCCGAGGCCCGCGAAGCGTCGTGAATGTTCTTACTCGTGCACAAAATCGGCCCAATTAAAAGACATCCGACCTCACTGCAGCCGCGGAAAAGGCAGCGGCCCCTGCACCCCACGTCACGCCAGTCCGCCCCTCCCCCGCCCCACTGGGCTCCGCCACACGTGGAGCCCACAGAGCGCAGGCGCCAGGCTCCGGCCCCACGTGCTGAACGCTTCCTGGCCAGCCCACCGGTGCCCCGGCTTGTGGCCCCGCAGCAGCACAGACAGAACGCAGGGCGGCCAGCCCATGCGGGGGACAGCAGCCGCTCCCCTACGCTCCCTGCGACGGGACCATCCCCCTCGCACCCCGTCTCCCGACCTCTGGGCCCTGCCCTCCCCTTCAGGTCCCAGCTTCGGTGTCACTTCGTCCCAGACGAGGGGAAGCGCCCACGACACAGGCTCCGTTTCTGCATCACTGTATCCGACACTCAGAAGCACACCTCACTGCTCACGTACCCCTGACATCAGGCACGACCCCGACGCCACCGAACCCGGCTTCTGCCTGCTCCAGAGCCAGGCACAGGGGACGCACGCAAGAACTCCGCAGAAGGTGCAGCCAGGCCTCATATCACGCCGCGTGCTCACGTTCACGGAAGCCCGGGCCTGTTTTGTTTGTGAAACGGCAAACACCAGACTCTCAAGTTTCCCAAACTGAGGAGCCTCTGAAGTCACCTGCCCTTCACAGACCAGAAACTAGTGTCCAGCCAGGGCCCCGGACTAGAATCCCAGATGGGGACCCCCGGACCGGCCCTGGCAGGGCAGCCCGAGGCACCTTCAGGGCCCCGCTGGCACTCCCGCCGCCCCCGCTCCCCCCCCACCCGCCACATCCCAGAGAACAAAGGCTGTGTCCCCAGACGGGGCCCCTCGTCAGCACCCCACTCGGAGAAGGGCAGTGGGACTGGAGAGGGGCCGAGCCACACAGCTCCACCTCCGTCCCGCGAGCGTCAGCGCCCCACTGAACCTCGATGCCAGCACCCGGGACACCAGCTGCTGCTCCGGGGGAAGTGCTGGCCTCTCTAACACAAGGGACCTTTTCTCCAGCTGCGAACCCTCGAAGCTCAGCCGTCCATGTCGTCAAGGTGACGTTGTACAGGTGTTTGTCCTGTGTCTTGCCCAACGCCCAGCTCTGTGTGAGCGTGAACCTGACTGGGGAGCAGAGGACTGGCTCCCACCTCGGGTGCTGGTGGCTCTTGTCACCCTGCCCTCGCCACGTGTGTCCACCCACAGGACTGCTCCTGTGAGGACAGGACCGAGGCCAAGCAGCCCTCCGACCAGGACGAGGACGTGCTGTCTGCCATGTCACACCAATACCCTGGCTTACCCACCCCTCAGAGTGCACTTACGCGTTAATGTGTATACAGGTCAAGTTCAACACGAGCGAGAGGCTAGCAAGAGCACCTGGGTATCTGGACGTGTCACTGTTCCTGCGTACTATGATGCTCTGACATCCTAAAACCCGTCCTGGCTGGGGAGAGACAGCCCTCCCAGCAAGCCAGTCCTTAGGGGCAGCGCAGGGCCCAGCCCCCCCAGAGCCAGCCCTCCCCCACCTGCCCCACACCCAGCAGGCGACACTCTCTGCCTGAGTCACCAAGGCCAAGCACCCAGCGACCACCCCGTAGCCAGGAGCCCCCAGAATGACCCAGGGTAGCCGACCCCGAGTGTGCACCGGCCTGCCTGACTGCCCGTGGGAACCCAGGAGACCAAGGCCCACATCCCCCAACTCCTGTCTTCTGACCCCAGACCCCTGGTGCTGCCTCATGGGGTCTGGTGTGGTCCCCTGTCTGGGAGCTGAAAATGGAATAGACCCTGTTTCCCTGAGCGCTCCTGCGTCTCGCTGGGCTGCACCTAAACGTCTCATCAAGAACACAGAAGAGCCTGCTTCTGCCGCCAGCACCTCCCACCCTCCGCCAGGCACTGCCACATCCACAGTACAAACCGACTTCCAGTGAACTCGAGTGCGGGGAGAGGAGCCGGACTGTCTGTCACCTTCAGGCAGAAAGAAGCCTTGCCATCAAGAACTTAAGTCACCCATTAAAGGGCTGCCCTGCACAACACCGTGAACTCTGCTAAAACATGGCCTCCTGATAAGGTCTCTTCCTGCTCTTCTCAAGCTGGTCACGAGACAGGGCTATAGTTCCCATTTTGCCACGGCTGCATCAACATGCTCTTGGCCATCCCACTTCTGTGGAGCCTCTGCCGTCAGACGGGAGTCCCCGTGACTGTTACTAAGACCAAGGCCCAAGCTGGCCCCGTGGAGTTTCAGGAAGGTCTGGGGCGGGGCACAAGGCACTCCAGGTACCAGGACCAAGGTCTCAGCACAACCCAGTGTGGGTCCTGACCTTGGTTCTCCTGTTGAGTAGTCAGTCTCTAACCACACGACGCCCGGTGTCTGAGCGTGGGAACAACAAGCTGCAGAAACACAGAACAGCGGGTGAGGCGCCCGCCACGAGGTCACTGCACCTTCCCGAGTACGTGACACAGTCTCCGCCCGACGTGGCGCGCCCAGGCTCAGTCACCTGCCCGCATCCGGAAGCTGCTCGCTCGGTGCGGGGACGGGTGGGGTAGGGGTGGGGGACGAGGAGAGGGCCTCGGCGCTGCCCTGTCCCACATCCTCCCCACCTGCGGAAGCAGCCTGGGCAGGGGCTGCCTGCACGTGTTTGCCCTCAGAGCCCTGGAGCGGCAGGACAGTACCTGGTGCCCAGGCCCTAAGGCAGCTGTGACACCGTGGCACGCCGCCCCCCCGCCATGTTGTCCCCATTGTTAGACCTGATGGCTCCAAGGTGGCAGGGTTCGGTCACCCCCTTTCAGACAGTAGGTAAGGGTCCTCCTCGAGCCTTTAGGAGGGGCGAAGCGTGAGCCAGATGCAAACACGCCACGCCCTTGTGATCCTGAGGCAAACCCTGAAAACGCACCACTGTGAACCCTTTTGCTCCATCCCCTCCTCCGACCTCCCTGTGCCCCTGAAGCCCCACTGCCCCTCCACAAGGTCCCCGGCCCATTCCCACGGGAGTGCAGCCAGGCACCCCGGAGAGGCGGCGCAGGCCCGGGTGGCAGAGCTCGGCCTCCTTCCTCTCACAGGGCTGCTCACCCTGACCACGTCCCTCTCGTCTTAAGTGACACAGGGGACACAGGTCACTGCCATGCTCCTCACCTCAGGACCCAACAGGTAATTCACAGCTGGAGTCATCGCCCCCTCCCCGGGGACAGGTGGGGCTCCTGCTGTCCAAAGCCCATGCACCCAGCCCCTCCATCTCAAGCTGAGGAACGCAGGCGGGGCCGCAGCCCAGAGGGACGTGACCCATCTTGGCCCTCTTCAGGACGTCCTGGTCCTTGGAAAACCCTGCTGCAGACCTCACCCGTCTTTCTTTAATAAGACTCTGGCCTGCGCTGGCCCAGAGTACAAACCAGCCACTTCCTAGAGCGATGGCGTGCTGGGGCCCGCGCTGCGGTGTGACCGGGCAGCCTCCAGGACCGTGTCCCCTCTGACACGCATCTGTGAGCCACTGGGGTACAAACCACTGTGGACGCCGGCACACTGTTTGCTTAAGATAACCGATCCGAAACTTAGAGATGACAACAGAGAGAAAAAAAGGTTGTGTGCTTTTGTGCTTAGCAAAGCCCCCAAGGCTCAGGTGACCTGCTGAGGGTGCTCAATGACAGTTCACCAGAAGTGGGACCTGGACGGTTCAGTCTGCAGAGCCTGAGGCCACCTGGTAACACCGACAGGGGCAGCAGGCTCCTTCCACCCAGCAGAAAAGATAACCCTGGGCTGTCGCTGCGGGTGTCACCGCGGGCGGGGTGTCACCCTCAGCAGTCACCCGGGGCGCTCATCTCCGCATCCCGCTCTCAGCAGGTTCTTCCGGACCCGCTTGGTCAGGCTCTGTCCACCTGCTGGGCCCCGCCGACCAACAATCAGCTCGGCTGCCTGAGCTGTTTGCCCAAAACTTTGACAGTTTCTAACGCTTCTCTCAAAATCGAGACACACGCTCAGCTACCAAAGCTACGAAAACGAAGCCCCGTCATGCCAGCCCGCGCCAAGCGCTATGGCTACCTTGGTGCCTGCGGGGCCACTTGTTTCACCAAAATTAACCTCTTCTTCCACAAAAAGGGATCGAAGTCCTCTTGGCAAAACGCGGTTTCGTCCGGACGGCGGAGGCCCGACCGGCGCGCGGGCGCCCCACGCCCCCTCCGCCGCCCCGCGTCCCGCCGCAGGTCGCGCCAACGCCGGCGGGGCCACCGGAGGCCGCACACGGGGGCCCGGCGAAAGGCGGGTCTCGGCGACAGTCCCAGGGCGCGCGCCGCTTCCCCGCGGAGGACCCGGGCTGCCCGGCCCGCGACTCGCTCCCCCCTCCGGCCCCTGCGCCCTCACCTGAGCCCGCGCCCCGCCCGGCTGTCACCGCCCTCGCAACCGCCATCACGGCCGCGCAGCACACGCCGTCGCGCATGCGCACGCTCAGTGGGCGGGGCCTCGGCGCTGGCCGGGCGGAACCATTGGCGCGGGACATGGGGGCACGGGAGGAACCACCGGCGTGGGAAAGTGGGGAATGCGGCCCGATGCCTCTGTGCAGACCGGACCCGGCGTGGAACCCACTCCACTGAAAACCCCTGACACCGCACAGAGCCCACACTGAGATCCCATGACACCGCACTGAGACCCCTCCACAAGCCCGGATGACACCCCACTGAGACCCCCCCAAACCCTGACTCACCACCAAGACCCCCAATCTCCTGACACCCCACTGAGACCTCTCCACAAGCCGGGATGACACCCCGCTGAGGCCCCTCTAATCCCTCGACACCCTACTGAGACCCCCACAACCCCCTTACTCCCCACTGAGACCCCCTAATCCCCTGACTCCCCACTGAGACCCCCAAACCCTGACACACCACCAAGACCCCCAATCCTCTGACACCCCACTGACACCCCCACAGCCCCCTGACACCCCTGTGAGACCCCCACAACCCCCTGACACCCCGCATATGAAACAGCTTTATGAACTGTGAATGAGGTTTGGGACCTTAGGCTTCCTACCTTCCCTTACCTCCTGGTAGGAAACCTCTGCAGAGGAGGCAGAGTCCTGTCCCCGCCCCCTCCCAGGGCAGCCCTCCTTCGCACCCTGCCCCGCGGAAGATGGGGCTGAGACGGCACAGGGGGTCTCGTTTTCCAGTGTAGACTGCCAGGCTTTGAAGAGCCAAGAGCGTGGTCTTGGAGCCAGACACATCCCTCAGCTGTGACATGCGGCGGGCACACCTGGAGGCTATGCTGAGACTTCCAGCGTGCTTCTGGGGAAGGGGTGGTGCAGACACCCAGTTTGGGGGGACTGCTCAGGTGTCACCACATGCATAGCAGGGACCTTACCCAGGAATTCTGCCCGAGCCCTTTCTTTCTCTGCTGCCCTTTGCACCCTTGGGCATTTTGTATTTTTCCACGTTTTTTTTTTTTCTTTTTTTGGTTATTTGTTTGTTTTCTGTGACTTCTGAGTGCATGAGGGTAGCACTGGCCTTTCATCCCCAGCACTTAGGAAGGCCCCTGGCATGGGCCTGGTGACCAAAGAGTGTGTGTCCTGAAGGGGCAGATGAGGCAACGTGTGAGAAGCACCTGGACCCACACACCCTCCACCCGCTCGGCCTGCTATGAGAGGCACTCAGAACTTTTATGAATTAATTAAAAAGATGACAGACCCTGAGACACATGCTGCTTGTCATGTGGAGATAACCACTGCTTTGTCTACCTCCCAGGACTACTGTGGGGAGAGAATGAGAGCGTCAAATTATGAACACCCTTTGAAAGTAAGTAGCATAAAATTATTACAGCTCAGCACGTCAGGGAGAAGGGTCACCGCAGCCAAGACGGGCTGTTTTTCTGGTGTCTCACGTAGGTTGGGACGCCCGGAGCCCTAAGTGCTGCATAAACACACGGAGAATGCCTACTGTGCGCCAGCTTCATGCCAGCAGCCTTCCTGGTTCTTCCACGTGCTCTGTCGCCCTGTGCAGGCAGTGTCATTAGAGCTGCCTTACAAATAAGGAACTGAGACTTAGACGAGTCACACGGGTTCAGTCAGATGGCATAAATTCCTCAGTTTGGGTTAAAACATTCAAGGACTGTGTTTTTACACTGCCATCTTTAAAGCACAGTAATAAAGCAATCACTTTGAAAACTCAGAGGTATGACTGGTGATGAACACTCTGGTGGAAGTGAGAAGACTGGATGAAATGCAGCCTGACTCCTGCTCCCCCCCCCCTCCCAAAGGAGGCCAAGTGCCAGCTCCTCCCTCTAAGGCAAGCTGTCGCCTCCTTCCCCCCTGGGGCAGCAAGGGCTCCCGTGTCAGCCCAGGCTCAGGGCTCCCCTCGGTGGCCCGTGCACACTTCCCTTCGTCCGCTCTCGGGCGCCTCACCCACATTCGCAGTCCAGAAGCCAGGGTTCCGTGCACCTGGGGTGGCAAGCCACTCAGCCTGCACCCACAGAGGACCCGTGAGCTCCGAAACCACCCACAACAGACTAAAGTGGACTCCTCAGAGAGGTGGCAGGGACAGTTCTGACATTACCTTTCCTCCTGAGCATATGAGCGACGCGTGTTCATTGTTTAATTCTGGAAAAGACGGATTTTTAAAGGGCGTTAGCCAAAGGCTAGAGGCGTTTCTCTTCTTCTGCCTGTTTCTTTCTAAGAAGTAAGCAACGTGGGAGGGGAGGGGAGGGGGCTGTGGGAAGAAACTTCCCTTTTTCAGTCTAGTGTCCCTAGGCAGAGAGCATGTGCCCTCGGAGGGGCGGTCTCCATGCTGTGCTTCCAGAGGACAGACTGAAGCTCGGGGACCAAGTTCACAGCAGACAGCGGGGCAGAACCGAGGTGACGCTCCATGACGCTGCAGCTCAGTGGCCAGGCTCTCCGCCAGCTCTGACCTCACCCCTGACCTGGCTGGTCCCCGCTGGGACCTCTGACCACAGTGCCACCCTGCCCTGGGCCCGCCCCCGCGAGAATCCTGCTCGGCGGGTCTAGTGAGAACGCCTGGCCTCCTGGACCCCTCCTGGTAACCTGCCGCCCACGGCCATGTCCCGAGGCTGCAAGTCCCACTTGTCCTTGCTGCGTCCCTCCCCTCCCGCACAGCGGCCATCCCTGGCCCCATCGCCCCGAAGTTAAACCTGCCTCTGTTCTTTAACGACTGGGGCAGGACAGCCTCTCCCAAAGGACAGGGCACTTGTGGGAACAGGAGCCTTCCCGAAGCGGCTCGTCTCCCACGAGCACCTGCCGTGCCCCCTCTGCATCCCATCCTGGCGGGGTGCGCGCCCCCGGAACGTGCTGGCCGCTCCGAGCAGGGCGCGGGACACCCTCCCGGGCCAAGGCGTCGCGGCTGCTGGCTTCATGGCCGTGCCCAGCGGGCTGAGCTCTCTGAGCCACATGTAAAACCATGAGATTGGCCTCAAGGCTCTGTGGCCCGAGGCTCGGGCCGCATGCGTGTCCGCTGACCCGCAGAGGGCAGGTTCTCCGTTCCGCATGGTGGCCTGGGCACTGATGGCTGTCATTGCCTGGGCACACAGGGACACCCTAGGTCTCGGCCGACCAAACACATTTCCGTAACGACTGTGACGAGGTCATGTTGGAGCAAAAGCCACAGAGACAGCTGTTCTTTCGGGGTCGCCAAAGCCTGTCGTCACCGGGACCACCCCTGCCCCGGGCCTCCGGTCGAGTCTGGCCCCTGGGCTTTCATGCCGGCCGCTGGGCTTTCGTGCCCGTGGGGGTGGGGCTGGCGGGGCTGCCGCTGGTCCCCCGGCATGGGCTGTGCCCTCGGGACATCGAAGGACTTCGCCCCAGTCCTGGCCGGTTCTGTCCGGGAATGGACCCAAAGGCCTCCAGTGGTCTGAAGATGAGTGGAAGTTCCCGCCCACGGAGATGCCACCTGCAGCTTTGTCCTCACCGTGGCGTGCTGTAGCAACCAATCCCCAGGCTCGAACCTCGGCCTCCCCACAACACAAAGCGTCATGTGATACACGAATCTCCTACGTGCGACAAGGAAGCGGCCTTTTAGAATTTTAGGATGCCCGGCGGGACGTTATGAGGCGGCCAAGTCCAAAAGCAGCCCCGGGGGCAGGATCTGCCAAGTTGCCAGTGACACTTGCCCGAGTGCTTCCTGCCGCTCCTGCTCCGGCCACCGCCCGAGTTCAGACTGAGAGCCAGCACGGAGCTGCAGACCCCCTGAACCAGTGACTAGGGGACACCCCAACTCCCATGCGCACCCCTCCCCCAAAGTAACTTCACAGAAAAGGCCCAGCAGGAGCCAGGCTGCAAGCGCCCTCCGCCCGCCTGCCACGGCCCCCACGGGGCGGCCACGTGCCCGGTGAGGTCCAGCGTCACACGTGGTGTGAGGCTGGGTGAAAAGGCCACGCGAGCTTCCAGGGGCGATCCTGTTACTGATTAAGTCACTTGGAGAGACCACCAAGGGTGACCACAGGGCCGCGACAAGCCTCCGGGGAGCCTCCGAATGAGCACGCGTCCTCACCAGGCACAAGGCCACAGGGGTGTGACACTGTGGCCTTCGGATATGTAGGTTAAGAGCTACAGGTCTGGAGCAAAAGAGCCAACAGGCCAAGAAGCCCGTCATCCTGCTCGCCAGGAAGTGTGAGCGTGCAAACCCGTGAGCTTCTGGCCGCCAAGCCCTGGGCGCAAAACCCCACTCAGGCCACACGTCTCTCAAAGGCAATGGACTTGCGAGCTTACAAAGGCCCAGGAAAGAGACAGGGGCCCGTCCTGGGGTGGGTCACGGGGAGAGGCCAGGCACGCCCACGTCTGCGCGCTTCGATTCATGGGTGTGTCATGTAAACCCCATTTTGTCTGAGTGTGTGCTCCAAGAACAGAGGCCGAAGGAAGGGGGCCTCTCGGGGCCTGGCTTGTTGGGGTCCACCTCGGCCCCCACTTTGCCTCTCAGGCCTGTGAGCCCCAACCCCACCCTCCTAGCCCCAGGCCAGGCAGGAGGACTGGGCACCCCCTCGCCAGGCTCAGCTTGTGCCCTGCCCACCCTCCCCGGACCCACGAGTCCCTCCGCCCCTCACGGCTCTGCCTGCCCCCCGCCTAGCGTACTTCCCGCAGGGCCTGAGGCTCTGCTTCTAGGGACTGACTATGAACTTCCCCCTGCACACACATCGGTCCCACATCTGTATCTCACTGCGTGCGCTCACACAAATCGCAGGCTCGTTTTAAAGCAGTTTGCTAGAGTTTACACCTCGGACTCAGAACCACACCGTCAGCCCTGCTGACAGCTGGCGGAGAAACGAGGCCCAAGAAAAAAGCGGAGCCGAGAGCAAGAGCAGAACCCTGGACCCTCAACGACACTGGATCCACCAGGCGTCTCCGTTCAGGCCTCTCGTGCACCAGACGACGCAGAGAGAGACATCTGCTGCCTTAGCCGAGCGGCAGCCTGGCCTGGGCGCTGGAGGCTTGAGCCTAGGTACACAGTTGGAGGCCGGCTTCGCCCCCAGGCACTCGCTGAGGGCGGCCCCGTGCCCGCTGCGTGGGCGGGCCGCGGGTGGGCGGCTGTTGCGTGACCTGCTGGCTGTGCACCTGCAGTCACGAGGCCTGGGTTGCGGAGCATGGTTCACGGGGACGTGGTGGGGAGGGGGCTCCCAGAGGCGCCCCCTGAACTGTCTCCTCTCTGCAGCGCCCCCTTCCGACCTTGTGAGACGCGACAGCCCCCAGAAGCAGCCTGTGCCAGCAAGCCGGAAGGGACCCCAGGGCGGTACCTCAGGTGGAGGCGTCTGGCCCACTGCGTTCCCGTGTAGTGCTCGGGGAGCAGCAGACAGACTGGCCTCGGACACTGTCACCTACTTCCGGCAAACGCATTGGGCTCAGAGCCCTGTCTGGACCCAGACCTCATGGCGGGCTCTGCTATCGGACAGCTGTGACCTTCTGCTCTCCCCGCCGAGGGCTCTGTCCCCGCGTCCCTGCTCACGCGGCCGCAGACTGCAGGGGCAGCGCCCTGCCAACTCGGGAAACTTCCCTAACCGGCTTTCGCCAGCCACGCCCACCACCGACCAGATGCCTCTGGCACAGGCAGCCGTGTCGGTGTCGTGAGTGATGCCGAGGTTCACAGCATCACCTGGGCACTGCGTTGCAGGCATCCGGCCGCAGAGGGACAAGGCACAGAGGGTGGTAGCCGGGGCCACGGAGAAACAGCCAGACAAACCCAGAGCTTAGGTGAGCTGCGGCCCTCTGGCCTGGTCTCTTCAACAAGTGTCGAGTGTGCTGGCATTGAACAAAGCACGCGTGTGTGCCTGTGCACACGCGTGTGTGCCCACGTGCACGCAGGGCCTGTCCCCAGCAGCTCCGGGCCCTTGTGCCCATGCTGAGACTCTCCCCCTGACGTGAGCTGCTCCGCCCGGTCCGTCTCGCTGCGGCTGCAGCTGTGAGCCCCAGACCGGGGTCCCTCTGGACTGCCTGGGCCCCCACCCACCCGCGGTGTCGACCTCAACCCCCGCGTCCTACTCACGTCTCGATGACAGCTGTGGTGAGGGACAGTCAACTCTCCCGGGCCACCGACCTGCGGGAACTGGGAGAGGGCTGTGGGGCGGGCACAGCTGGGAGAGGCAGGGTGATCTGGCCGCCTGAGCGCCTGAGCTAGTGGAGACCCGGCAGGGTGGGCGGTGGGCGGGGCCGCAGGCAGCGAAGGGCCCCCCCCTTTTGGAGAGATCACCTGGCTCTGGTCCTCCGCCCCTCCCGGCCCCTGGCAGCACCTGTCCGGAGCCGCCCTGCTTGTGCCAAGATACCTTCCCCTAAGGACACCGGCGTAGTCCACGTGGACCCAGCCAGGTGACCTCGTTTTAATTCGATGACTTCTGTGAAGACCATTCTGAGGAGCTGAACATTAAGACTCCTGACATGTCTATTTGGGGGGTGTGAGCACAGTTCACGCCAAAACAGGGTCCTTGCCCTTCAGGGGCCCCAATGATCCCGCCGGACCCACGCGCTCCGGACGCCTAGTTCCGGAAGCTCGTCACTAGGTGACTCCTGCAGAGGGGCCGAGGCCGCCTTGACACAGTCACCGCGCGACACCTGGGAGCACGCAGCATTCGCATAGGTTTCCAATATCCCAGGACTTCATGCCTTATATAAGTATGTTTTATAATCGATGCACTGATGCTGGTAGTTGATATGCCCTCGGGCTCAGCAAAGCATGGCGCGGTGCCCTGTCCCAGGGTCGGGTAGGGGCAAGGCGGCTCAGCAACCGCGGCCGAGACTGGACCTGCATTACAGACCGGGTCCGACCAGTTTCAGCCTCTCCCGGAATTGTCATCTTGCCCAGTCTGGAATTTCCCGGTCCCCAGCTTGTGGGCCCCGTCCACCCCCACCCCCACGCCCATCATCCCACCCCCGGGGGACTGGGCGGGGCGGGGGCGGGAGGGGGGGGCCCTGCGCGCCGCGCCGCAGGAACCTTCCCTCCCCTCCCTGAGAGGAGAAGTTGGATCGCCCTGCCCCCTGCTGTCAGTCTGGCCTTGCCCCGCCCCCTGCCCGCCCCCGCCCGCCCCCTCCCGCTGCCAGTGGGGCCCCTGGGGTCCACCGATTGATTTGCAGGTTTATTGGCCAAATGTCGTTTCTGAACAGCGGATGGGGCTCTCCTCCCCAGGAGCCCAGACTGGGGTGGGGGGGGCGGCCGAGGTGACCGACTTGGGTCGCCAGCCTTGGAGGGGGAAGGGAGCCCTCCTCATTCACCCTGTTTATCCTGGGGGCTGGGAGGCTGGTCCCGCTGAGAGCACTCTGCTGAGTCAGGGAAGATACAAGTTTCAGCGGCCTCCCTGCCACCTCGTGTGACTTCCGACTCTGAGGGGCCTACCTGCGCCTTTGCCTCAGGAGCCTTGTTTTCCTGATATTCTTCCTGTGGGCGGAGCAGGAGGGAAAGGGCCAGCGGCAGGAACAAGCCCGGGAATGGGATCAGCTGAGACCAGTGTCCTGGGGACGTGTCCCTCCCCCACTCCCCCACCCCCGCCACCCCAGTCCCATTGGGCGGGTGCGCCAGGGGCGCTGGGAGGCGCTGGCTGCCCCTGGCCAGGCTGACACCCCAGCGGTGAGGATGCTGGGTCCTGCGTGGGCACGCCTCATCCAGTCACGCGCCCTCTGGCTGCTGTGATACATCTAATTCTCTAGCATCTCTGCTTAGGACACGGGGAGCGAGTGACTCATGAGCTGATCCGGATAACCCAGAATGCTGAGGGTGACAGGTAAGGCCTCAACCAAGGCCGCAGTCACCCTTGAGAAATGTTTGTAACCAAGGCAGTCAGCTCGGGGCTGCAGAAGGCGTCAGTGGGCGGGCTCTCTGTCAGGTGGGCGGGCTCTCTGTCAGGTGGGCGGGCTCTCTGCGGCGCTCCCCACATGAGGTGTAAACTCTCGAGACTCGGCGCTCTCACGCATCACGCAGAAGAGGCCCATGGCCACTCCTCAGGGTCCCCGAGCCACGCGCCGCCAGGATCGAGGTTCAGGGCATGCCCGGTTATAAGAAAAGGGGGTGCTGGGGTGGCGCTCAGCCCAGAGGCGGTCGTGAGCAGCACGTCTGTGTTCTCCAAAGCGCCCACTGCAAGCACGAAAGTTTGTAGTTGCGTGAGCTGACGGGCGTTCACAGACTTGGTGTGACCCTTTGACAAGTGCCAGGTCGCTGTGACACAATGCGGTGGGCCGATGACGTCACAACAAAGACCTCGGGAAGGAGGACGTCACCCACCACGCTGCTGCACAGCGGGGCCCTTGTGGCCAACTCTACCTGAGCCATCCCAGGGGTATTAGAATCAGTAGTTGAACTAGTGTTCACCACCCCTGCCCACCTCAGGAGCACGTCGGTGTGGGGAAGTATTTCTCATCCTGGAAAGAACAGGGCTCTCCTTTCCTAGTGCAGACACAGCCTGCCCCCACAAGGGGGAGGGAGCCCACCGCTGCGACCTGGCGTGCCAGCCCTAAGCTGCCCCGTGGGGGGCCGGGGGCAAGGAGGAGGCAGAAGAGAAGGACGGACACGCGGTGAGAACACACGTCTGGCGGAGGGGCCCTGTGGAGGGGGCGGCTCCCGCCCTGGGTGTGGCCTGCAGACGCGACCTCTGCCCTCCAGCTGCCCTCTGCCCAGGTGCGGTCTTTCCACTCGCCGCCCTGGGCACTGCTGGCGCCACTGGTGATCCCCCCCCCATATCTGCTGGTTCCAGTGCGGAACACCGCGGTCACCTCGAGTTTTAAATAACGCGTCTCCTGTCCGGCCTCAGGGTCTGTGTCTTCTGTCTGTCTCGGTCATCTCTTCCAGGTCATTTCTGTGCAGGTGTTGATTATGGATATGAAACACGGGGGGGGGGCAGGAAGCACCCCTTGCCCTCCGCAGACCAGTGGCTGTTTTTAATCCAGTCAGAGACGGAGCTCCTGGGCCTGGAGCTGGGTTTCGGCCGTTTTTCTCTTTAATCGGCCACCCAGTCAGAGAGTGACGTGTTTTGTGAGTAGAGCCATGAATTGCTTTGAGCTGATCGGCTCTACCCACCAGAGAAATAAGGACTCGAAGCTTAGTTCTCGAGCTGCGGCAGCAAATAATGATTCAGTGGAAACCAGGTGCCTGTGTCTGGCCGTCCTGGGTGCGTGCGTGGGGCCTGGGGCACCCGTGGAAGGAGCCTTGGCTGGTGACCGGCCGTGGAAGCGGGCGTGGACGTGGGGGCCGCTGTGGGACTTGAGCTGAGCTCCCACCGGGCTCTGAGCTTCGCTACGCACTTTAACGCCCAGCACAGCATCTCTCCTTATGAACTTCGGTTTTTCTTCTTTCACGAGAACAAAAAATTAGGGAGGGGACTGTCTCTGGTGACCTCTTGCCTCGGACCACGCAGGGCAGAGTGGGACATGGCGTCATCCTGCTGGTTTCCCCCTCGTGCTCGGCAGGGATGCACCTGGCCTTCCTCCTCCCTCCCACATCCCTCTCACTGTTTCTTTCCTCTCCAAGTCTGACATGTAGAACGATCTGTAAAACGTTTGAAACATGGAAGTGAACTCCAAAGAATGAATTGGTTTATGAGTTACGTCAAGATTTAAATCTGTAGGCTGTGGTTCGCCGGTGGGGTCTACACTGCCCGACACAGGCCTTCTCAGACTTGCTGTTGTTCTTGGCTGTTGGGCTGGAGCTGAAGTGGGGATCCATGTGGGGTAGGCACGTTCCTGTCCCCACCCAGGGACAGCTGGCAAAGAGCGTGCACACGAGAAACAGCTGGTCAGAGGCAACATTTGTTGGCTGATTTTGACTAAGTCTTAAAAAAGGTTTGTCACTTCACACTCTCTGTTATTGTATCTGTTTTGGTATTAACACAATGTAGACTTTGCTTCTGAGCTGACCCTGTTAGTTCAATGATTTCTAGTTATAGAACACAATGATTATTTCACGTTTAGCGGAGCAGCTGCAACTTTGTGAAAACTTGTATCAAGCTGCTCACATTTGGGAAAACACTGTTGCTTTGCCAAATCCCTATTGACCCAACATCCTTGATCAGAAACTGATAGGTAGAAATCGCACTGATCTTATGTGTCCGATGACTGAAAATGGGTGTTTGACGGGCACTGCTGGGGCTCCTGGTGCCATGCGCCCCCTGGTGGGCGGCCTTCAAGCTGCAGGTGATTCTCACTTCATCGCCAGAAGCCCAAAGGCCCAACTGGAACATGTGTTTCCTTAGAAAAAGTTGTTTCTGAAGCCGCCGCTTGCAGCCCTTGTTAATGAGTGAACCTACAAACACACTTGCTGGGCATCAGCTGCTTAGTTCAAACGCAGGCCCACGTCCAGCATCTTCTCGGCGACGTCCGCAGAGCCAGCAGCAACCGCGGCCAGCGAGGCTCTTGGTGGTGTTTTCAGGGAGACACGGCAGCATGTTACGGGCAACTGCCCAACTGCACGAGGAGCGCGACAGCCCCCAGGGACCTCGGCTTGTCTGGAGCATCTCACAAAACCACCCCCTCTGAGTAGGGTTGAGACAGCTTATTGGAGCTAAACGTTTGGAAAATTCCACAAGCTTTCACACAGCTGCTGGTCACATGTCCTCACCCAGCAGAGCCCCAGAAAGAGGGCGAATTTCGGGAGTGATGGAGAAGGTCAGAGGTGAGTCAGGGTCACTGCGCAATGTGCACGACACAGCGGGAACTCACCCTGGGGGTGGCAGACCCCGTGCGAGGACGCCCTCCTGTCCTGGGGGGCCAGGGGCCCAGCACGTGGTCTGAGGGCCCACCTCCCTCGCGGCTCAGATCAGGTGGCCCCAGCAGACTGGCCGTGGTGGGACTGTGGCAGGAGGAGTGGCTGGAGTGGCTGGACGCAGAAAGCGAAGGCGGACGGAGGCTGGGAGGCCTGTCACCCGCACCTGCCAGCGGGGCACCTGCAGCCTCTGCAGGTCCCAGCAGCACTGCCGGCCGCTGGAGGTTGTCATCCTGGGAGGTTCCGTCTCCTCCCGCCTGGTGTCACTGTCGGAGACCTGGAGGGGCGGAGCTGAAGTCCCCAGTTACTTGAGACGCGACTACCCTTCCTGTGTGGTGAGCGATACCTACTCTGATCCTAGAATTTCACACCTCGGAGCAGCAACCATGCGACAGTGACGGGCCAGCTCGTCAGCCTGCGAGTCCAATTAACAAGCGATGGGACCTCGCAGAGCCGGGCGCTCTGGGGCGCGTCCTGTCGCTGGCTGGGCCCACGTGCAGCTCTGCCCCTCCCCTACCCGGCACACGCCCAGGACACACGTGCTGTGCGATAAATATCCCACGGATCCGTGAGTGACCAGTAGGGACACAGAGCAGCTGGACCGTCCCTTCGCCGGCTGGTCACCGGAAGCGTCTGTGAGGACGCTGTGACTGTACCCCCAGCAACTCGTGCACCGTTCCTCACGGGGGCCAGACATAGGAGGAGGGCATCAACGTATTTCTGTGCTCAGAAAGCCTCAGTCTGACCCCAAACTAGCAAGCTAGTGCAGCCTGCTAAGTGTGACGCATGACAGTAAGCACAAGGTCGAGTGTCATTTCGGGAGCCCCCGAAGTGCTGGTGCCTGGAAGGACCAGCAGAGGCAGGGAGGCCAAGCGAGGCGCTTGGTCAGAGTGCGGGGTGGCCGCACGGCCGCACGGTGACAGGAAGGCAGCGGGTGTGGGACCTGCTGGGCAACTGCTGGGCTGGGTGTGCGGTGGCTGCGGGGGGTGCGGCTGGAGGTGGTGGGTGCCCCGGAGCCTTGCGGACGTGGAGGGGAGCTGACCACCATGGTCAGGGGCCACCATCTGGGGAGCTGACCTTTAGAAGCGGCATTTTGGCTCCTTGGGAAACTGAGGTTTTGTGAGCATGGGGAGGGGCCCGGAGGACTGCGCACTCAGTCATGACGAGGGACGTAAACAGGAGATGGGGCTGGACGCCGTCAGCCCACGTGGGGCCCGGCGCCCGCAGCGGAGGCCAGGACCTGCGCCCCAAAGAGACTGCCTCAGGCTCGTCTGCGCTGTGTGAGGTGGAGGAGGAGTCCCTGGGGACCCTGGGGCGGGGGAGGCGGGACTGGGGGGACCTTGGACAGGGAAGGCTCAAATGGTGGTCCCAGGGCTTCTCAGCACAGGGTGTCTGTCCCAGGGGCTGAGGGGAGGTGGGGCGGGGCCGGGAAGAGGAAGACCCGGCCGGCGAGCTGGGGACGGGTCTGCCGTGTCACTGAGCTCGCTCACCCGGGGTGTTGTCGGCATGGCAGGGTTCCCACACCCGGACTGTGAAGGGCCACAGCGGTGTGGGGAGGGCCTCGCGGGACATGGGGGACACCGGCCTGGCGACCTGCTCTCCCAAGGGCGGGCTGCTCCTCGCTGGGGACGACAGCCTTGCCACTCTTCACCTTCGCGAAGAAGCAAGTGACGGTCGTCTGAGCACTTACGCTCACCAATGAAAGCGAACAACCTTGCCACATCCGGTTTTAAAAGGGAGCCCCCTGAAACGCTGAGTCAGGGAGAGTGGGGAACGTCGGGCGGAGGCGCCCGGCTTCCTGCTCTTTGCTTCTTGTTCAGGCGTCGTTTTCAACTCGCAGGCTGCTTGGGGGGCGTCCTGGTCGGCGGGGGTGACAGAGCTCCCATCTGCCTCGGCACCAGCTCCCCACCTGAGCGTCAGGCCGCCGCGATGCCCTTGTCAGCCTCGGGGAGCCGGCATGAACACATCTAGGGGGAACACATACGACCGAACTGGTACTGACGCCAGGGGAAATAGCATTAAACCACATTTGGATAAACATAGGATGCTTTCAAGGAAAGGCCACGTAATGTAAAACTCTCTCTAAAAGAATGAAAAAAAAAGTTGTGTGAAGCTTTTTGCTAGTTTCAAGCGTACGGTGACAAGGGGAGGGGTCAGTGGAAGCCGGAACCGTTGGGCGTGTGCTTCCTGTCCAGAAGTGGCCTCCTTCACCGGAGACTCTGGTGAGTGGCAGCAGGAAGGAGCCCTTTGGGGCCCGCTCCCCAGCCGTCTGTGACACGGGGCGCGTGAGCCAGCGGGGAGGGTCCCCACATCCACAGGGATCCCGCTTCACCTCGTACCTCGTCGACCTCCTCACGGCTCATGGAGGCCAGAGCAGGTGGACGAGGAGCCGGCAGCGACGTGCAGGAGGCCACCACCCCGGGCAGGGCTGTCGGCCATCCTTTCCGAAGACCTCTGTTCACACTTCCACGGGGGGCTGCGGGGCGGGACTGGACGGGGGCCACTGGCAGTGGCCGCTGCGGGAGCTGAGGGTCAGGCCGAAGCAGCAGTGGGGGCCTCGAGGAAGGAGTCTGCCCCAAACGGGGGGGACAGGCAGGAGCCATCACGTCGGCAGGAGGGGGAACAGGGCCCTGAGCAGGGAGATGGCCCCCAGGGCTAAGGCTCACCCCGCCGGGGATGTGCGGACGTCGGATTGCCTGACGCGTCTCTTCTCATTGCAACTAAAGAGATCCTGGAGCGGCCACCAACTAAATAATAACTAAGTTAACTAAACAGCCATTAACTAGATACCATGGCACCTACTAATTTCAAAGTCATTTTAATGCCACTTTTTCATACTTATAAAAGTGTAGCCTTAATAAATATCCATTTGTTCTTAGTAGATAGAAAATTGAGGAACATGATAATTCATTCCAGTAAAAAGTAAACATTACTTTTCTCATAAGCTTAATCAGAGAACTATTTACAGGAGGTAACGGTCAGCAGTGCAGAAGCCCACTGGGAGGCGCTGTCACAGGGCGCGGTGAAGGAGATGGCAAGGTCTTCCTTCCAGTCGGCTCAGACCGGGAGACGTGAAAGGAGGGAACTCAGTAGGCACGAGGGCCCACGCTCGGATTCGGGGCTGGACCGAGAGCCTAGGAGCAGCGGTGAAGGGGGCACCGCGCACCCCGATTTTGTCGTCGCGCTCGCCACGCGCCGGGCCCGCCCGGGGACCGAGTGTGGGTCACCTCGCTGCAGGGGCGCAGGGCCTGGGCCGCCCAGCCATGGCCTGCGCTGGCCCCTGCTCGCGGCCAGGATTCGCGTGTCTGCGCGTTTGCGTTTACGCGCTTTTGAACGCCTTAACTAAACAGCGTCAGACGCTCCTGGAGCGTCCGCGGGGGGCGTCTCTCCGGGGCCCCCGGCCCGGCCGGGTGCGTGGCCCGCGGCGTGGGGCGGGAGGCGCCGCGTTGGGGGCGGGAGGTCACCTGGGGCCTGAGCCCGGAACCCCGTGCAGTGCAGGAGCGAGTCGCACGCGGGGCCCTGTGCAGGTGACAAGCGCCGTGGGCCCAGGTGACAAGCGCCATGGCCGCGGGCGGCAGCCTGGGCGCTCACGTCAGTGTGTTGCACGGGGACGGTGCCCCACCCCCCAGGGCGGGGACACCGTGCTGAGCCCCGCCCCGTCTGTCTGGGCAGCGGAGAAGGGAGCGCGGGTCGCCCCGCTGCGCAGCAGCCGCCGCCAGGGGCTCAGCCCGACCCAGAGGCGACGTCCTCCGCGCGCCGGCAGGGAGCGGTCGGCGTCCAGTGGGGAGCACGCCGGTCCCGGAGCCCCGCGGAGCCCCCTGGCACCTGGGGGATGAGGCGGGTGAGTGGGCTGGGGTCAGAGGTCAGAGGTAGACGCACCTCGCTCCCAGCTTCCGGCCTCTGAGCAGGATTCTCCTCATCACGTTCATGTTTGGCTTGACATCTCTCCATCTCCTCTGAGACGGGGCTGAGCTAACACGGTGGCGGAAACCCCCGCCTGACTCCGTGGTGCCTGCTGCTTGCTCATGGAAGCTTCTAGAAACACGTAGACTCGAGGCCGGAAGAAGCAGAGAATGGCCTCTGGGGTGTTCCTCCATCTCCAGCCCCTCGAGAAGCTCGTCGGTGGCCAGGCCAGGACTCCAAGGGCCAGACTTGCAGACTCACAGGGGCCCCACTCATGAACCACGGGCCTGCAGCTCCGGCCTGCCTGGGTCGCGCGCACATGGCATGTGGGGCCTCCTGCCTTTCGAAGGTCCTGGGGCCAGTTAGGACTCTGAGCGAGGCTGGTGGCACTCCTCGCCAAGGGCACCCACACCTGGCGGCATCTCCCTGGGGATGCTCCCCTAACCTCGGACCCCTGGGGCCGCGCGGGCCGCCTGCCTGGACCTGTGCCTGTGGAGAGACGGTGACTCCCAGTGAGGACAGGGCCCCCACCCCCACTGGAGGGTGCCTCAGTGGGGCCTGACCACTTCCTGCCTGGAATTTGTCCTGGGGGCTGGGGGCTAACACCATGGGGAGCTGAGTGACCAGATAACGCAGGGCCTTTCAGCTGAAGTGGCAGAGATAGTGGCAGCTCAGCAAGGCTCTGAGAAAGGCAGCCACCAGGACGGGGTGAGGGCCCAGACCCCCCCGGGGCACCTCCCTTCCCTGTGAGTGCTGGGACCACGCCAGCTGCTCTTCTCGGCCCGGCCCCCTCCACGCAGGCCAGCAGGGCATCCCCTCCACATTTCATGTCACGGCTTTGTGGCTAGTCCCTTTTTTAAAGAGGGACCTGCGATGTGGTCTTTGCTACATGCGCTCTGCTCTGCTCGCTGCCAGAAGTCTTGGAGCCGACCTCGAGCTGCAAACATCGGCCACGTTTCCTCTCAAACAGACGCGTGACTCTGGCATGACACTGCAGCCCGAGTCTCCACACACCAGGACGGTCATGTCAGTGGCCGTCACTGGCGGCCACTGTCCTACGTGAAACTCGATCGTGAGCGAAAGGGTGTGAGGTGACCACCACCAGTGCCCAGTGCCAGTTGCCGCATGTGTTCAGACCCCACAAGCTGAGGGACGCCTTCGGCAGGGCGACAGCTCGCGTGTGAGAGAGGCGGCTTTCCGAAGCAAGGGTCCAGCTCGGCGCGTGCCGCCGTGTCCCAGGGGACGTGGCGAGCGGCCTGCGTGCTGTGCGGTCGCGTCCACAGCTCACTCTGCGTGGCCATGTCGACCGCGGGACCCCTGACTGAAGCTGCCTTCTTCACGCGGCGAGACGGCCCTGTAGCTCAGTGCGCGGCACCGGCTCGAAGCGACCACAATAAATTAGCGCGATTGACAGACAGGTATTCTAAACAGCTTTATTGTTCTTTACATATAAATATGTAAACGTGGCTTGTCATCTGCATTCGTGATGGAATGTCACTGCGTGAGGACTGAACACAGCGCGCTGGGTCACATCACCTGAGCAGGCACCGTGCCACCAGGCGCGGCGTCTGCTCCGGTCACATGACCTGCTGTGGGACTCAGTGGACCAAACGGGTTCCTGCACGCTCCCCACTTCGAACCAATGACTGTTGTCAAATTTAGCTGTAGGTCAATTTGCCCACCTTGGGATGGTTTAGGCCAAGACTTCTGGGGGTTTTAAGATAAAAATGAGTATACAAAACATAAAAAACTTAATCCAAATCCAGTGAATGTTTTCATTCAAGTCAGGATCGGAGAATCTGGGATCTAAAATAGGCAATTGTTGTCTAAGTTTATAATTTGTTATAGGTTTTGTACAAGTTCAAGAAAATGAGATAAAATGCATCAGCTGCCAGTAGGTACACACGCCCTCCCCCGCACGAAGGGACTGACGGGCGTCAGCCGCTCTGTGGTTATCTGCAGAGAGCAGTCCATCTGCACTACTGTGTCACTCTGTCTGAAATGCCAATGTCTGCAAATACGTTTCTTGTTAACACAGGACAGTGGATACAGGAAGAAGCATCGTTGCTGTACACTGCTCAGGATTCAGGTATTTATTTAGGTAGAAAAATGCTTAGAATACTCTGGGGAAATAGGATTCATTTATAGAAGAATATTTAAGGGATTTTTTTTTTTTTTTTGCATTTTTCAAGGATATACATTCGTACTGATTTTTGCTTCCAAATATATTTTAAGGCTGTTTGGTAAAATATATACTGGATATGAGGTTCAATTTACAGGGTTTTGTTCTTATAGGGAATTCTTAACTACTCAGCTTTAAAAAAGTAGAACTCTGAAGCTACACATGCTTTGCTACCCACTGTGCTCCGATGAACCCCATGCTTTGTGGAATGTAGAGAACGAGGGGAGGAAAAGCAGAGGTGTGCCCGCCTCGCTGACCGCACAGCATGGTCCTCGGGTGCAGAAGAGTGGGCAGCTTCCGAGTGTGATTCACAGGGGAGGGAACAGAGAGCCACAATGGGGGGCTGGGCAGTGCTCCTGGAGGGCGGGAAGGAGACCAGGCGCTGGGGCTGGCGTCTGTCTGCAGCCACGACCCTGCTGGCCTCGAGGCCCGGGGGCGCCGAGGCTGGGTCCAGTGGGCCGCTCTGAGAGGCTCTTCCTCTGAGGCTGTGTCTGAATGCGACGCACAAGGCAGTGGGAAGGGCGGCCACTGTGTCTATGCTTACTCACGCCCGCGGAAAGCCTCTTCTCGGAGTCTCTCCCGCTGTTCGCTGCTGCTATCGGAATCGCGAACACCAGTTCCTCAGAGTCCATGGCCGGAAAACCACAGTAAGTGACCTTCCCACCCTCACGTCTTACACGGGCCAGAAACACGGCCCTGGCCTTAGCGACGCTGCATAGCACAAACGCGCTCCGGGACATGCAGATGTGAACGCACTTCTCCACTTCAGCTCACCACCCTCATTCACACTCAAGCTTTCACACGGTGGCAGGCCTTCCGGACAAGCAAACTTGGCTGCGTTGTGTTCTAAAGGATACCCTGAAAAGTCAACTGTTTGAAGATACACACACGCCTATAAAAAAATCACATGTAGCACAAATGACAGACTTAAAGACAGAACCCTGTGTGACATTTCAAGTTACGAAGGAATGAAAATGACAATGACTCTCATCAGAGTGAGGCAATGCTCTCTGGCCTCCCTCTACGCAGGCGCTAGCTCTCATGACGCCTCGGCCTCCGCGTGCCACTCCCGCGTGTGCACGGATGTCCCTTGGCCTCTGTGCAGATGCTGAACTTCCTCCACAGGTCAGACCTGTGGCCCCGGGGTTTCTGGAGAGCCACATGATGGGGGTTTGGTGGCCACGGAGGTGAGGTCTCAGGACCATAAACGTGGCACAAGAAGCGTAGCGATGGGTCAGCTGGATGCGGGGCGCACCCTGGGTTGGGGGCGGGGCCTTGCGGCGCCCGCACTGGGGTGCGCATGCTCCCAGGGGCCGCATGTGCGCGCAGTTCCGGGGTTGCTGCCGCCGCCCCCTCTCACCGCAGCGCGGGAGAACGGTGACGTGTGTGGCCAGCCTGGTCGCCACAGCGGTTCCCTGCTGTCCTCTGAGGGCCGAGCGGGCGGTCGTGCGAGGCCCACGCCCGCCGCGCGGCCGCCGGCGACGAGCGACGGACGCCCCGCGAGGACACACGAGGACGCGGTGGCCGCGGGCCGGCGGGCTCCGGACGCGACCCAGGGAGCGGGTGGCGCAGAGCGCGCGGTGGCGAGGGCGGGCGTGGCGGACACGACGGGGTGACGGGGTGGCAAGCCGCACGCCGAGGGGGCGTGGCTGGCGGGCGTGGTGGAGACACGACGGCGACGACGGGGTGACGGGTGGCCGGCTGTGTGCAGGGGTGCGGCGCGGCGCCTAGAGCCGCGTCTGGGCCTCGGGGATGTAGATCTCGATGCTGTCGCGGTCGCGCGCCGCGTTCTGGCGGAACGAGGCCGCCCGCTTGGCCGCCATGAGGCGTCGCCGCGCTTCCTGGCGCTGTCTGTCGGGCAGGTCCAGGGACTTCTCTCTCGTGATGGGAAACTTCCCCTTGGGGGGCTTCTTTGGTATTGGAGGGGGAACCTTCCTTTCTTCCTGAAAAGCACCACAAGCATCACACTGTGTGGGAGCGTCGGAGGAGACGCCTCCAGCGGGGAATGGGCACCCCCTGCCTGCGACCTGGGGCCCGGGGGCACTTCCCCCCGTCCCCCCCCCCGTCCCCCCCCCGTCCCCCCCCCCCCCGTCCCCCACGCCCCGCCCCGCCCTCGCGTTCAGACCCGCCCTCCTCCCTCGCCCCGCCCCTCAGGCCCCGCCCCTCCAGCCTGATCCCGCCCCCACTTTCCCAGCGTCCCTGGGGTGGCTCTGGGTGGGGCACAGTCCGGCAGAGTGTCTACAAATCAGGGCTGAAGTCTGCACGTGGGCCTGAAACGTCATCGTCACGTGGACAGTCACCTTGTCACCTCTCAGCAATACCCACAGTTTCGAGCTCTCCAGCATCCCAAGCATTTTGGAAGCTGTGACTGGACTTCCCTGTCACATGCCACCATCTTTTCAACAGACTCTGGATTCTAAGGAGTTCATGAGAACCAGCTCTCGCGGGTGTCCGGGGACCATCAGCCAAACTCTCTATCATGTGCCTGAGCCCTCGAAATTAACTACATGGGACACCTAACGCTCATCGGGCACACGGTGACCCCTCACCACGTTCTCAAGTCCCCGAGGTACAGGTGTGCCTCCTTCAGACAACACAGCCACAGTGCTGTGGCATGTAAGGCTCGCAACTGTGTAGTGAGTGAGGGCCTGCGTCCCACTGTGAAGCGCCCTGATGTCACTCCTAGGTGACTAGGTGGGCTGACCCGTCCTCCTTCTGGGGGCTGGTGGTGGGCCACACAGCAACTGCCCCTGGGATGCTGCGAAGGGAGCCAGGCCCTGGCCCCTCCTACCGTGTGGCTTACTAGGGAGACACATAACTGCCTCCTCCTTCAGCACCCCCTAACCCCAAAGGGGGCCGGGTGCGTGTGGACGCAGCGGGCCAAGAGGGCCGCTGGGCAAACAGGGCGAGCACCGTGTGGGGCTGCGTGCCCTGTGACCGGCTTGGGGCAGGAAGACGGTCTTCCTGAAGCGTCCCCACGGCTGACTGGCAGACGGGCCGGGCCAGCGTGGCAAGGCCTCGGGCTTTTCAGCATGCACCACAGCAGTGGGGTGATGAGCCCTAAACCTGGAAGCTGCGTCCACGGTTGGCTCCTGCACTAAGCATGCCTGCCTTGACCCACCCTGTCCTCTCTCTGAACTATGGGGCTGAACTACACGCTCACAAGAGCCTCCCCTTTAAGGGGCTGGGGCCCCTGGGCATGACCGGGTGGCCTCGCAGACCCACGGAGCAGAGGGTCGGAGGACGTGGCATGAAATGGAGGCATAGAGACCCCTCACTTCCTGATGGGCACCACGTCCTCGCAGAAACCCATCTCCTCATGGGCACCGCTTCCCATGACAAGCTTGGGCAGGAAGGGCCACCTCGGCTGTCACTGGCTGACAGACGAGGCCTGGAAGGGCCCTGCACGTCCTCAGAGGTATTGGCAGGCTCTGTTTCAGTGTCTTACAGAGTAACTTTTTCACGTGGTCATTACTTGCCACGTCCTTCACTTCTGAAGCACAGCACTGACCACGTGCACACCCCACGTCCACCTGAGAGTCTGCACGCCCTGCCTGTTGCCTGCAGCTGAGAGGGGACGGGTCAGTCTCTGCAGGACCCTGTGCGTCTAGCTAGGGAGACCGCCAGCAGAGTCAGTGGTGCCTTCCGGAGCAGAGGAGGTGGCCGCGATGGCAACTTTCGCTCCAATCACTTAGACGACACCCTCAGCTACATAGCAGATGCCACCTGCCCCAAGGAGAGTGGGATTTGTCTTCATCACGTGTTTTAATTGAAAGTGTCTGTCCAGAGACACCAGATGCCATCGCTCAGCCCTCCCCTCACGCGCGTCAGGAGAGCTATGCCCACACCGCTATGTCAGCTCCACCAACGGTGACGCCTTCAGGGAAGAAGTGGAGGCAGAGGGCCAAAGTCAGCGGGAAATCCCAGGCCATTTTAAGGGATGAGGCTGATGGACAAGAAGTTTATGACAAACTGTTTGAAAAAAAGTTCAAAAGGTCTGTCTTCAACCCCAGCCATGCAACCAGGAAGTGTATCTGAATTGGAGCTAGTCACTGTGGTCCTGTGGGAAGTCATCCTAGACAGACCCAAAGAAAATGTGACAAAAATAACTCAGGAAGGAGTCGCAGGAGAGATGAGACAAGCCTGACAACAGCCTGTTGGTCGGTGTCTCCTCTGGGTCGTCCACGCCCAAGACTGAGCGGGCGAGACGGTGGCACTTGCTACGCAAGGCCCATGAGGTGGATTCCACCCTGGTTCACATGTGCATGCACAAACACATGCACACACATGCACACGTGCAGACACAGAGATGCACACAGTACACATGCACACACGGGCACTCCTGTGCGTACACACACAATGCAGACGCATGCACACGCACGTGTACGCGGGCACACACCAGCATAGTGCGACACGTGCTCACTCACAAACCCATGAGCACAGGCTGACACGTGGACACACGTGGACACACGCAGACCCCTGGATTCACACACATCCGTCCCCCTAGCTGCTACCCAGAGCCCAGCGCGCGTGCCCACGGAGCTGTGTGGCGGGCACAGGGGCCTCGCGGGCCTTTGGGGCGCTGGTACCTCTCTCTCTGGAGACTCGAGCGCCTTCCAGCCGCTCTGCTTCAGCTGGTGCAGCTCGCCGAACTTCATGCTGACGTCCTCCACGGACAGCTGCAGCATGTCCCAGTACCCGGCCAGGTCCTGCGACGTCGGTCTGGGCATGGCGCTGGGGTCCTGAGGACACACGGGGGGGGGGGTTGACGGCGGGGAAGCTGCAGCTGGCCCCTCCCCCACGCGCACCTTGGGGAGTGCGGGGCGGGAAGCCCAAGTGCACGCGCTCAGCCAGGCCCGCGCAGCCACTGAGGGCTCACACGGCTCCCTGCAGACAGTTACACAGGTGGGGGGCAGCTCTGTGGCAGGCTGGAGGAGGCAGAGCTGCGGGGACAAGGAACGGATCAGGGGTGGGGAGCGGAGGGGTGCGTAGGGGGGCACAGAGGGTGTTTAGGGCAGTGACACTCCTCTGTGTGATACTGTTACGGTGCACACGTGTTGAACATACGACACCAAGAGTGACCCCGATGTGACCTGTGGACGTGGTGACAGTGATGGTCAGTGCGGCTTTGTTAGCCGTGGCAGCTGGCGGGTGTTGATGGTGGGGGCGCTGTGGGGGCTGGCACACGGGGCCGCCTGAGGGCCTGGCGCCGGTGGCTGGTGTTAACGCCGCTGTGTGCCTGCCCGTTCGCAGGATCTGTGGGCCCTGCGGTTCGGGGCGGAGGCTAGCACCGGATGGGGCCCCGCGGGCCAGTGGCGGGGCCGGTGGCCAGCGTGGGCTCGGAGCCAGCTGCCTCTCTGCTGTGACTCTGAGGGTGAGCAACACCTCGGATGCACACTCGGCCTGCTCCTCGGAGCGGGACAGGCAGCCGGGCCTTGGGAAAGGGCAGGTTTCCTGCGTGGAGCAGGGACGGCCATGGCTCGGACTGGGAGCCTGAGGTCCGAACGTGGCCTGAGGACGTGCACACTTCTCCACCCAGGGCGGACGGTCCGGCGCACAGTCTGCACTTAACACGGGGTGACCCCCCCAGAGTGCTGGCTGCCGGCCGATCCCACGCTGCCCGGCCGAGTGCCGCAGCCCGCGGCCCCCGTGCCCCGGCGGTGACTCCGCAGGCCCCGGCCAACGCCAGCGTTCCTCCATGCGTGGTCCCGGCTCACGGGCCTCTCTGAGATCAAAGTCGGAGGCGTCTGGCAGGTAAACGTATCTGAATTTGCCTAAAAGGGCCGTTTCCAGCTGACTCATAAGGTGGTCACAGTGAGCGTGACGCGACCTTCATTTCAGTCTGTTTAAACCTCCGTCAGCCGGTCTCGGTGCTCCGGGCCGCTGTGACCCAGCCGTCACTAACACAGTGTGGTTGCAGCCAGGGACGAAGCACCGGCCGACCGTGTGCCGAGGGCTCGTTTCCGCCCTCTCCTGTGTCCCACATGGCAGAGGGCTCTGTGGGGCCCCTGCCCAGGACAGCGGCCTGGCCACGAGGGCCCTACCCAGGGCTCACCTCCTGATACACCGCTCTGGGGTCAGGACTGCAGCGCGTGGACTGGGGGCGGGGCCCAGGCGCCAGCACCGGTTGGGCATCCATCTCACAGATCGTGTCGTGACCCCAGCCCCGCCACAGCAGCCTGCGCAGTGACGGGGGCGGGGGGGGGGCCGGGCGCGGACGCCACCCCATGCATGCATGTCCACAGGGGAAGCGTGAGAGGGCAGGCAGTGCAGCACCCTGCTGTCCGTGGAAGCCTCACTCCAGAGGGTGCGTCAAGCCCTAGGCTAAGCGCACGAGGGCGTGTGCCACCCCTTCCGTGGGAGACGTCACAGCTCCCAGGACGGTCCTCTTTGCAGGACGGGGGAACCGTCTCACGCTGCTCCTGCCGAGCCCCAGCGGCCGGGGCCGGCTCCGGTGCGTCTTCACGGAGGACACCTGCCTGCGTGTCCCCAGTGCTGCGTCCCGCGCGTACGCCCACCCCGGCCGCCTGGCTGCACTTGTGCCCCAGGGGCACAAAGCAGCAGTCCTTGGCGCTCCCAGAAGCAGAGGCCGTGCCGTGTCACGTGGCCAGGCACAGCGGGACGGGCTCCATGCCCCTCACCCGTGGGACGTCTTGTCCGATATGTTTACAGGTTGTTCGTAGAGGTCAGTGGTGTGCCATGCCGCCCCTCCGGTACAGCCGGGCCATGCCACATGTCCTGGGGACAGCATGGTCATGTGGGGACACAGACCCTGGTGCCTGGGCCCCACAGCATCCCACACTGCGCCAAGGAGCTGGGAGGTCACGCTGGGCACACGCAGACCAGACGCAGACTCAGGCCCAGAGGCCTGAACAATGCCCCGAGCTGCCGGCTCATGGGGGCGAGGACAAGGGCAGACCCTGCCAGTGCCACCTGCATGCAGGGTGCACGTGTGACGAGCCACCCACACGTCCCTGCCTCGTGCGCCTGCTGCCCCCTCACCATCTCGCCACAAGCCCAGCGCTGCCACCAGCCACGCAGCCCCCGCGGCGGCGGCCGGCACCCCGAGCGGGCACCTGAGCCTGCGGCCCCGCCCCTGCCAGCCGCATGCCCTCCCCAATGGGGCTTCACGGTTCTTCTGTCTGGCCCCAGGCTGAAGCCAAAAGAAATGGCAGCAACCACACCGGATACTTCAAAATTCAAAAGTTCTTCAAGGCTAACGTAAAATGCGATCTAACAAGAGGCATCAAAAATGTCAGGACGGAGAGTTTCAGGTCTAACATGAGCGGCTCGGGCAGAGGGGACACGGACACTTTAGAAACCAGGGCGCTGTGTCTCTGCTACGTGTGGGTACCTCAGACAGCGAGTGCCCACAGACGGCAAGACCCATGCTTGGCCGACTTGGGGCGACGGGCTCACAGCTCTCCAGCAGGAAACCGACTCCCTTAAAGATGGAAGGGAACAGGATATGGCAGAGGAGGCAGGAGCCGGCTAGACATGTGACTCGTGTTTCTTCCAGGGCCCTCGCTTTCCTGTATCCCTTCTAAACGCCCATGTGTATCCATGTCACAGGCAGCAGGGTGGGCGCCCTTTAAACTTCACGGCAAACAATATGGGGTTAATTGGAAGATATTAACGAAAACGTACTTTTAAAGCATCTTAATTAAGAGGGATGAACTGGCAACTCTGGACTGCTATGCTCCCCTTGATATGTAAACGATCTATAAATTTACAGTCACCTTGTGAATTAAAGAGCCAAACCAAACAGCACAAGATCACCTAGCATCGCCACCGCGGGGAGAGCCCGCAGAGACAGGTGCATCTGAATGAAAGTGTCTGGACTTAAAGAAACCAGCCCATGGATTATGAAAAAGCCTGCAAAGTAATGTGAACGTTATTTAGTTATTTCTCCAAATATTAAGGGAACACTTTCTTAAGTCAGATAAAGAAATGGCTACATGTATCTACACACCCATATGTGTATTTATACAGAGACACGTAGCATGTAAGTATGCACGTATGCAAGTACACATAACATGTAAGTTAACATGTTTATGTAAACATAGATGTTTTTCATCCTGTCTGATTTTCAGGAAGATCACGATGGAGTTTAATAGCAACTGTATTAACTAATCTAGTTCCTGGTACGTTCATTTCACTCCAGACTAAAAATATGAAACCACAATTGTCCCTAAAATCCTTTCTTACTCTCTTTAAATGTAATTGTTAATGAGTTTTTTTCACGCTGCTCTGTATCGTCTTTATCTGTGACGTTCGAGGAAAGAGCTCAGGTCCTCGGGCTCCACCCCCCAGACCAGCTGTCCCCACGGGCCACGCCCTGTGCCCTCGGGGACACTGCCGACTCCGCCCCCCTCCACCCACCCCTCCCCTGGCTGGCCCAACCGCACCCTCCCGGCCTCGGCCTCTCCTCTGCGCGGTGCCTGGAGCTGGGCCATGTCCGCATGCGTGGCCGACGCTCGGGGCATCTCCGAGCAGCAGGGGCGGGGCGCGGCAGGGGCCCCGGGGCACGCGCTTACCGTGTTCTGCTGGCACAGCCAGTAGAACTGCTGGAACTTCTGGGACATCAGCAGCTGCGCGCTGCCCACGGCGCTCCTGATCTTGCCGAGAACTGCGAGAAGAAACGCGGACAAGGCGGTCAGTTACGCAGACGCGAGAGCGTGACGCGGGGGTTGTGCGTGCGCGTGCCAACCCGGACGCGCACGCCACCCCTCCCCCTTCCTGGAGACCAGGGCTCTGAACGCGCTGCGTGGGGCTTGGCCCCGACTGGCGTTTAACCGGCTCCATTCCCAATTCGAAGAGGACCAAGCGTCAACGTGAGGGCGCAAGAGGCCGGGGACACCCCCGAGTCCCTGCGAGCACCCCGTGCCCCTGCCCCGACCCCGGCTCTCGCGCCGTCCTCAGTCTGGTGTGGCACTGTCATTGTTTGGGAAGGCGGGTCCCTGCGCACAGGACCCCCAGAGGCCTCAGGAGCCCGCGGGGTGCACGCGGGCGGCGCCTGTGGTCAGCGCCATGTGCCTGGACAGTTACTCCCTGGGGTCAGCACGGCACTGCCCTGAGCAGGCGGCGCGCCCCACCCCAGCCTCTGCTGCGTGGCCTCCGGCCTCCCCCCTGCAGAGCACTGTGAGGACCAGCTCTGGACGTGGGGACTCCAGTTGCGGCTGGGCGCGCAGTACGGCCCTCCCCCCTCCCCCCTCCCCCCCAGGGGCAGGGAGGGGCCAGGCGGCATGGGAAGGGACAGGGGCTCGGCCTCAGGGGCAGAGGAGCATCGCTGGATGTGAAGCTCACCTGCTCCCAGGTCTGCCTCGCCAGGCGGGGCACGGTGACCTGGAGGCTTCCTCTGCAGAAGACAGCAGTGCTCAGGGACCCGCCTGAGGCCCGAGTCCCCAGGGGTCTTGCTCAGGCCGATGCTGACTAGCCTGGCTCTCACGCGCTCTGCGGACGTGTGCCAGCCCACGATGTGCCCATCAGTGCCGCAGACACCGCCTCACAGGCCGAAGGGGTCCCCCCGACCCCCATGTTCCAAAACCTAACAATCTCCAAACCAATGATCTGTGAGACTTGGCCAACACGCGCCAGAACCTGGTGTCACAGGTGCAGACATCCCGGTGGCCCAGGGTGCCCGCTGTCCCCCCTGGCCTCACTCCTGGGAAGAAGGACC
Organism: Eonycteris spelaea; assembly: GCA_003508835.1. Taxonomy (NCBI): domain Eukaryota; kingdom Metazoa; phylum Chordata; class Mammalia; order Chiroptera; family Pteropodidae; genus Eonycteris; species Eonycteris spelaea. Next base: position 388,464 of record PUFA01000002.1, on the reverse strand, counting down.
TCAGCGGCCACGTGGCAGGAGGAGGTGTGGCTGCTGAAGAGCCCCCCAGAAGGGATGTGGACATGGGGGGCTCCGGACAGGAAGGAGTCAGTCCCCAAACAGGTGGGGCGGGGTGGGGCGGGCAGCCTCGCTTCGCAAGAAACAAGAGTCCGGCCTCTCAGGTAACACGTCTGAAGGGTGACGTTCCCTGGGGTGACATGCTGGCTCAAACACTTTGCTCACATGTCTGCAGTGACCCTGGCTGGTTGTTCCCCAGGGTGTTATGAAAAGCAGTTTACACAGAGGAAAATGTGCAAGAGCCTGACACGCCCACTGAGCATCAGCAGTGGACACGGCCCGAGTGTGCATCGTTTTCTGAGCCATCGGGAAGGGAGCCGTGCCAGCACGTCACCTACCACCACGATGTCACTATCGTCCCCGCGAGGGTCATCGTCCTGATATCATCTACTTCTAGATCGATTCTAAGGTATCCAAAGAGTTTAGAAACGCAGCTTTTAATGAAGTGCAGATGGGTGATACCCGGGCACCCTTAAAAGCTTAAAGGAGAAAATGGGCGGCAGGCCGTGGTGCACCTGCTCCCTGGGCGTGGCCCAGGTCGGGCTGAGGAGTGGGGCCCAGCGAGCGGCGGGCACGGCTCTGGTCCTCCCGCTTTCGTCCCCCGCTGACCAGGGTCCTACATCTCCCATCACACTGCTGCCAAGGGCAGGAAGGACCCCGGATTCCGGAAGGCTGACTTTCCGGGTGTAAACCCCATAACCTCCTGACTCAAGAAAACATTTTAAGAGACTTGTTTTAATCAAGTTGTTGCTAAGGAAAATAGAAAAGTGACAAAGAAGTGCCCTTCTTTATACTGACTCCATGCTCCCCCAAGTGATGATTAAGAGCTCAGTCAATTTTACACAATTTGAAGTTTTAATCTCTAATTTTCATGTTGTTAAAATCTAATTCAACAGAAGTATTAACATAAAGTACTTTAATTTATAATCTTTAGCACAATGTGGATAGATAGGCAATAACTTGGTGCTGATTTAATGTAGCAAAGAGTTATTATAAAGGGCATGAATTGATTATTGCTGGGGACAGATAATGAATGTTAAGGAGTGTGGCTAATGACAGGACTGAGAAAGGCGAGAGAATTTTGCTGTTCAGTGAGTGGGGACGATTCTATCTGACATCTATAGTGCAAATGGGTTCCTGTAATTGCAAAGACTTTGAAGTGAAAATTCAGTGTATTCTTTTCCACTATACTTCCCTAATTTTGTCATAGTTTAGACACGTTTCCTTTCAAGAGCTGCAGATAAGGACTGATTCTCATCAGAATGGAGATTTACAAAGAGCCTGATGCAACCCTCGCCTTTGATGCACAAAGCAGTTTGATTCACTTATGTGCCCCTTTGATTTACTTCCCAGTGCCCCCCGCCCCCCAACGCCCGGCTCCGTCTGAGGTGCCGTGGCGTGCCGCCTGCACACTCTTTCCTTTGGCTGAGGAAGTGGACTTCTGCAGCATTTGCAGGCGCTCTGAAACGGCCCTTCCCCTCACAGCTCCCAGTGCCTGTGTGACGACTCGCCGCACAGCTGTGCAGGGCGTCACTGCTGTCCCCTCAAGGCCTCACTCTCTGTCACTTTCATGTTTACTGAGCACACGTTTCTCTCCATGCTCCCGTCTCCCATGGCCACTGGGGTCTGACATGTGGGGACGTCCCCACAGGGCGCCTGACACAGTCCGGATGTGTGTCTCCCTGTCGCAAGACTGGAGGCGGTGACTGTCCCACCCAGCTGTCTGCTCCCTCAGGCTGGTGGCAGTCACTGTGACCAGAGCACATGGCCTGCTCCAATGGCTGCTATCGATGCTGGGTCTTCACTCCGCTCTGCTGAGTAGGGGCACCCCAGGCAAACTGTGGACACAGGCGCACTGTCCCTCTGGCCCATGTCCTCCTCGTCCCCTGCATTCAGAACACAACCTGTGTGCCTCAGATCACTCTGACCTACTCGTCATCGTCCAGTGTTCCTTGTGGCTGCTGCAGAGCCCTGGGATTTGATGCACCCGACCAGGTGACAGCAGCTTAGTGACTACTGGGCGGAGCCGTTTCAGGGACCCCGTTGCTGAGCTCCTCGTGCAAGTCTCAGCTTCACGGGCCGAGCAAATAAGATCGCTGTGGCTTTGAACCAATCTCTTTTATTTATTTATTTATTTATTTATTTATTTATTATTTATTTATTTATTTTAGCTGTATGCCATTTACTTATTTGGTTTCGCATGGTTAATGCAAAAATCCCCACGCTAGTTTAGCAGTGGTTTGCAATCCCTCTGGGATCTATCCCTTTATGCATTAATGACAAGAAGCCTGCGTTGGTGACTTAAACCAACGCTCACGTGGGCTCATGAGGGTTTTCATTAACCACAGAGGGCTGAATGAATCTGAGTTTGTTCAACTCATTCAGTGAGCTGTGCTCACAAAATTACAATTTAGAAAAAATTATTCCACGTAATCAAAATTTCAATATTCAGAGCTCAGAGTTTTGGTTTAACAAGCCATTTAACTTAATCTTCACTTTCCAAAAGTGCCATAACCAGTAATCCTGCACCTGCTCTTAAAATCAGGATGAGAATCAGGTTATCTGACCTTTTAAAAGTTATTAGGGAAGTATCTAGAGCTGACCACCATGGTACTAGTTCTGTGTACAAAGCATGCATAAAACACACTTCAGTGTCTCGTTATTTTTGCCCAGAGGAGGTCGAGATGGGTGGGCGACTTAAGAAATTAAGACAATGACAAGGAGTATCGAGTGGGTCTGGTCTCTGTTCTTTGTGTCTAGGGCTTAGAGCAACAGTTACTCTTGGTCATTAAATAGCAGTAGAGAAAAAAAAAAAACCCACATGAATCGAAACAAGGGAGCTGGTGCCTATGAAATGCAGCGCGCAGCACACGCCCGCCCCTGACCCGGCCACCCGAGGGCCCCCGGGGTTCAGCAGGCCGAGCAGAGCAGGATCGGCCTCATTCACGGACTGTCGCCCCTTCCGCCCCCTCCATGCCCCGCCCCTCCATGCCCCCCCCCCCCCCCCCCCCCGCAGAGCTGTGCAGGCGGAGGATCAACTACTGAATACGTCACTGTGCTCGGCGAGCCCACTGTCTCAAACGGCAGCAGAAGGCAGAGCTTGGGAAAACACGGGCTGTCCTGAGCTTTTGAGAAACGTGTGTCCCCAGAGGGGAAGATGGCAGAGTCAGGGACCCCGAGCAGTCGGTGGCCCAGTCTCTGTCACAGGCACGTGGAAAGGCCCACACGTAAATAAAGGCCCCTCGGAGTCGGGACACGGGGCTTGTGCTGCCAGTCGTGGCTGTCTCGTGGGCCCCGAGGCTCCCTTCTCACCCTGCTCTGCCCGGCTCACCCGCCCTGACCAGACCAGTCCCATCAACCCCACATGGCGCCACGTCCACTGTCACCGCAAAGCCTCCTCAGGACTCTCCCCGAAGGGCGTTGGCCACGCCTCTGAGCTCTGAGCAGTCCACACTCCCCGCCTCGCTGAGTGGCTCTGCCTGGCTTCTGTGCGTGCCCAGGCCCCTCGGCCAGCCAGCCTCCACGCCATGTCCCGCTCAGCCCTGTGCCCGCCTGCAGTCTTGGGGACAGCGGCCGCACTGTCACAGCTGTGGGAGATCACACAGAGGAGACCCCACAGGTGTGAGCGAGGACTCTTTCAAACAACTTGCCCAGGGAGATGCAGCTGCTGGCGGCAGGAACTCACCCGTCTCCAAGACATGTGACAGTGACAGGCACCTGTGATGTAGGCCGTGACGGATCCCCACTGGATGTGGGTCGCCGCATACCCTCAAGTCCAGCTTCCCCTCAGGACACTGCTCTCAGCACTTTCTGGAATGCCCCCGGCCATGAGAAAGCTGTGACTGGCCAGAGGACGCCTCAGCCTTCTGAGCTTGGGCCTCTCGTGCGGGGACGGGGAGGGAGGGGGCCTGTGCCCTTTCAGCTGTCACCGTGTTCCGCGGCTGAGGCACCCGGCCCACGTGTCCATTTCTCGGCCCCGGATTCTGTCGGGACCTCAGGGACCACGGGTCGGCCAGGGCCGGACGGCCGACTCGGGCTCCGCGCCGGCTGGGGAGGACGCCGCTGCTCTGGGCTCGTTATTCACGACGCTGGCCGTGGCGCCCGCGTGTGCGAGGCACCAGAGCTCAGCAGAGGTTGAGGCCGGCGGAGGTTTCTTTTAAAACTACAATCCTCAAAACAAGGTAGTGACTAAATTGATTACGCACTCCGGGGAGTTCGCGATGCGCACGAGCGTGGCTGTCGCCTCGCACGCGTCGTTAGCGGCGCCAGCTTGAAGGACTCCGCGGGCACCCTGTGGGCGAGCCCGATGCAGGCCACGTCCCGCGGGGCGCCCCTGCCGCCCGCCTCTGCGGCCGCCGCGGAGCGGACCCTTTCCCTCGGCGGCCCGCCAGCTCGGGCCAGCTCGCCTGTCTCGTCTCCGCGGTACAGATGACAGGTCCTCTTAGGGGTCAAACCGCCCTGCCAGGCGGGGCGAGCGCCGGCGGGGGCTGCGGGTCACGTGACCCTCAGCGGCCTCAGAGCCCTGAGCGGACCGCAGGACGGGCGCCGGGCCCGGCGGGCACGGCCACCCGGCACCTCCCCCTGGCTGCACAGGCCCAGTGTCTGACGCGCTCAGGCGAGGGCACGGGGGCCGGTGGCGGGAGACCCTCTGCGAGGGCAGCATCAGGGACGCGAGGCAACCTCCGCCGTCCCTACAGGTGAACGCCCCGGTTCTGAGCACGGGGTCAGCACAGCGATTACTCCCCCGGCCTCAGCTTGCAGGCCCCGGGCTGAGTGCCGGTGCACGCGCCTCGCGCCCCCGAGACGCCTCCTGTGTGTGGGGCCACCAAGCCGTCTGTCACGGCAGGCACCCGGAACCGCAAGGTCAGGGCCAGGTCCCCGGGACGGCCGCTGTCCCCCTAAGCACTTGCCGGGCGCTGGGAGGCTGGTCAGGACAGCGTGCGCCCTGGACGGGCCGCATCACCCCCCTGCCGTCCCGCGTCACACAGACACAGCCGGTCGCACGAGGCAGCGGGCGAAGGCGCTGCTCGGTGTCTGCCGCTACGCGCAGGCGGCGGGGCGGGGGGTGGGTACCTGCCCCTCCGCACACAGGGGCGACACACCTCAGCCGCGAAGGGTTCTGGCCAGGGCCGCACAGGTGCCCGCGCGGCCCGGGGCGGTGGGGGCCACGGCATGGCCCCGCTGAACGGGAGAACCGTGTACTGCCCTGCGACGTCCCCTTGGCACAGAGCCGACGCAAGTGCCACAGGCGCGGGGCCGCACTGGTTCCGGGGAGCGGTCCAGACGCCCGAGCCAGCTGCCGCCAGGTGCGGAGAGCCGGTGCGTGGCGCCTGCACCCGGCTGAGCGGGGCCCAGGCCGCTCCGGCGTGGGCAGCTGCCCGGCGGCCGGGGCGCGTCCCTCTCCCCGGCTCGGCTGGGACAGGCCGGCTGCGCGCCGCCGCGGGGCGCCCGTGGGCGGGGCTCACCGTCCTCCGCCAGGTCGTGCTCCTCCGCCTCGCGCTCCATGTCCTTGCACCAGCTCTCCATCCGCGCCGTCTCCGCACGCAGCAGCTCCAGGAACCAGGGCCCGTCCCGGCGGCTGGGCGGTGCGCGGCTGCTCTCTGGTGAATCCAGCGCTGGCCCCAGCCAGGGCTCGGGCGCCGGGAGGCTGGCCGCGTCGGCCGCGGGCCGGTAGTCCTCGCGGTAGCTGAAGAGCCCCTGGGTCCGCACAGTCCTCACGGCCCCGCCCTGCGTGGGTGTGCTGGGCTCCGAGTGCCGCTGGAAGGACGAGCCGAACTGCAGGCCCTTGTCCTCCGTGGCCACGCGGCCGGGGAAGCCCTCGGGCTCCAGGTCCGCCTGCACCGCGGCCGTCACGCTGTTGGAGCGCTTGAAGCGCCCGTGTCTGCGGGGAGCGGAGGGGGGAAGGGGGAGACGAAGGCTTCTGAGAGGGAGGCGAGGACGCCCCGCCTAGGGAGAGGCCGGGCGCCTCTCGCCTCACTGCCACCAGCATCCCCGTGTCTCCCCTGCAAACAGTGCACCTCTAACACCCACCTAGGTCTCAGCGGTTCACTGCAGGCCAGCGACCGCCGTCTGCGAACCGTTTCCTCTCAGAGCCGTGCTCAGCACCCACCACCTCCACAGGCCACACATGTATGACAGCCCGAGCTGCCTCTCCTGTGTGGGGGCACCTGCGCTCTGCTGAGCGCCCCCCACCCACACTGCCTTTTGGGGCGTGAGCTGTCCTCCCCTCTGAGCACCTGGGCGGCACCCTGAGTCCTCTACACAGAACAGTGAGTGTGAACTCTGATCTCAGCAGTGGCTCTAGAGAGATCTGTCATGTATGTGATGGTCGTCACACCACACAGCTAGCTGCAGAAATGGCTCATGAGAGCAAGCTCAGGTCCGAGTGCAGGTGTTATTGGTGAGCGCTGTGTGTGTGTATGTCCATGTGTATGTGTGTGCACGCATGTGCTGCACGTGTATGTGTGCGCATGTGTGTGCACCGTGCACATGTGTGAGCAGGCACACATGTGAGCAGATGCGCATGCATGCGCACGCACGCATGCATGCACACATGTGTGGGCATGTGTGGGCACGCGTGTGCACCTATGCATGTGCACACATGCGTGTGTGCATGTGTGCATGCATGTCTGCACATGCCTGCCCACGTGTGACCGTGCACGTGTGCATGTGTGCGTGTGTGCGCCATGTGTGTGCACATGTACGTGTACGTGCACATGTGTGCATGTGTGTACATGTGCATGTAGGCAAGCGTGTTCGCACCTCCATATTGCACCCTGGCTGTCACTTTGGCTCCCAACCAACTGAGCCCGCAGACGGCTCACAGCTGTGGCTGCAGCTGAATGGACTTGACACTCTCCCCCTTGCTGGAGGTAGAGAGGATGCCCTGCAGGGGAGGTGGCACTGGCCTCCCGAGGTGCAGTCGGCTCCCAGTGTCTCATGGGCACTAGGGGGCCACGGGCTTGTAGTCCCATGCTGTGTCAGCGGCGTCACAGCTGGGCCCTAAATCCCGCCACTGTGGGCGAGGCCACCCAGGGCCTGACCGACTAGGTGCTGTTAAGTGCAAGGTGTAATGAAAATCCTATCCTGAGTATAAAACCGCCCCCGCTCTCATTCCCAAGGCAACGGTGCTGTCGAGGTGTCCACACTGCAGAGCCGGAGGCGGTCCTCGGGGGGTGCCGCGGTCACCTCAGGGTGCTGGCCTTTCCTTCTCCGTGTGTTTCCCCTTTTAACAATAAGCTGAGAAAACACGCATTTGCGTCCCGCCCGCCGGGCTGTCCCCTTGGAGAAGGGGCTGACTCTAGAGCTGTCTGCTTCACAGTGGTCTTCGCTTTGGAAAGAGTCATCCCTTTGCCTCTTGCGAAAATAATACGTGGGCAGATGTTAATTCACGCTCGGATGGTGGAAATCGGATACGACCCTGTCCCCACATGCAGCGTGAGTCAGTGGCCGTCGGCGAGGCCGGAGGCTGGCGTGGGGCTTCCGGGACCCATGGGCGCCGAAGGGGCCGCTTACCGCTTCTCGTCCTCCACCTGCACGCCGACAGAGTGGTACTCGCGCAGGCCGCGGCTCTCCGTGTCGGAGTCGGTGCCGGTCTCCACCTGGTCCGACACAGAAGGTCTGCGTTAGAGCGGGGCGGGGATGTGAGCTCCCTGCTGCCGTCAGTCACACCTCCGTCTCCTTCACGGCAGCTGCTCAGGACCCGGCCCCGCGGTCACAGGGGCGTGGCTGTGCAGCGCCCGCCCGCCCAGCACGGCACGTACCTGCCGGAGCTCAGCGCCGCGCTGCCCGGTTGGCTCAGCGCGGTGGAGAACGGCTCTGCTGGGCTGCGTGGGTCTCACCACGGCCCAGCAGAGGGAGTGAGGACCGCACGGGCCAGGGAGGGCTCACGACGCACGGGCCAGTTCGCAGAGCCCCGCCGACGGCTGCCTCCATGGACATCTCGACGGGGAAACAGAGGCCACCGCCCCGGCTGACCCCGCACGAAGTGGTCCCGCGTTTGCCCTGCGCGGTGATGCCGGGACACAGCAGGGACCGAGCACCCTGCACAGGACCCTGGCTGCAGCCGTGCCACGCAGTCAGCCCACACCCACGAAGAGGTTTACGTGTCAGCAGCAGTGTGACGTGTGAGGGAACTCCAGCACCGCATGCTCCGCAAACAAAACAAACAAAACATCCCACATCCCCACACGCTCTAGGTCTGTCACGAAAGGCTCCGCCATAGCGTCGCCCCCGCTATCCGGCTGTACCCCCTCCTTTGTCACAGGGGTCACCACCTGTGCCAACAGGACTTGGCTCCAATCCAAAATGTCATAACCAAGTTGTGAAATGCACCTTTTCTAAAAACATGGATGATCGCTATAAGGGTAGGGTGCAAACCTGTGAACAGGTAAAAAGGCACTTGCCAAGGGTGACTGCAGGTTGCAGGGGCCCAGAGGCCAGGCCTGAGCCCCCGAGGGCTGCTCCAGGGTGCGGCTCACAGAGGTAGTGACGCGAATGGCTGATGTCTATTTTGTCAACCACACGCCAGGCGCCGCGCTAAAGGGACAGCAGACGTCTGCACGCGGTCCGCACGACTCTGCTCCTGCCTCCAGCTGCATTTCACAGCCGAGAAGCCAGAGGCGAGAAACTCACCCAGGGAGTACAGCTCACGGGGGGGTGGGGCAGAGCAGGGACTCAGGTGACCGCAGAGCCGTGCTCTGCACTGACCCTCTGTGGCCAGAGCCACACGGCTGCGTCAGGCCCCCAGAGCTGCCGGTCAGTTCCTGAGCCAGCGCAGGACGCCGGGCGCAGCCGTCCTCGGTGGTGAGTCTGCCCAGGGGCAGGAGCGGCGGGCGCGCCGGCTCAGCACAGCAGGAGGGACTCTGCTGAACGCAGCGTCTGCTCTTGGCCATCGTTTCCCTTTCTAGTTTTATGTGGGTCGTAGCTTTACTACTCAAGCTGGCCGTGAAGACTACCGTCACCGTCAGTCTGCACAGCACGACTGCGCGCGCCTGGGCCGCCGCCCCACAGGGGGCAGGCGGCGCTGCACCCGCACGGACACACGCCCCTCCTCTCACTCTTCTGTGGAGGGCGATTTGCGTAGCTCTAGTTTCCTGCCATCGTTGTCTGCACGTGCACGGGACACACGCTTCTGTGGGGACGCTGGGCCAAGCGCACGTGTACGGTGTCGGGAGGCGTCGTCAAATGCAGACACACCACATGGGTGACGTCGACTCACACGCACACTTTTGGAAACGTTTTTGTAATGGAAAGAACACTGGTTTCCATAAGAATATTCAGAAATTTGCCTTGCAGATCCCGCTTTTAGGATTCTAAAGAAATTACCTTGAATTCTGATAATGTGTGGGGCAGTCACCGCATGGTTTATGAGGTGACACTTGGGGACAGCAAGGAGGCAGCGAAGTCAGAGCACAGTCACACGCAGTGAATTACCATCTGCTGGGGCACAGAGCAGCTGCCGTCACTGAGCTGACGGTTATACACACGGTGGCACGACCGAGGCTCACGGCCCAGGCTGGGGCGGACGCCAAGGGCACCCAAAACGCACATGTTCACAGATGTGTCAACGTCCCATCTGAGGGACTGAAATGGCCAAAGCTCAGCGAGAGGTCTCCCTTCTCTAGTCGCCACATTTTCTCTATTTTAAGTGTCTTATTTTTATAGCGAAAGACAAAACCATGGTTTCTGGAGGCAGTCAGACTCTGCACCAGCCATGGCCCCCGACCTGTGTCTTCCTTTCTTCCTGATCTCAGCAGTGAGGGACGCCGAGCGCCTCGAATGGCCGGCGTGAAACCCTCACCGGAGGCTGGATCCGGTGAGTCCGTCCGCAGCAGACGTTGGTGCCCTGTCCCCGCCTTGGCCAGGGACAGCCCTTCCCAGAAAGGTGAAGGCTGGGGTGTGACAGGCCGCCCCGGGCCCGGACGTGAACGCCTGCAGTGGACCACCTCACACAGGCACACAAGGTGCCTCTTCCCAAGAGGGAACTCTAGACATGAGGCGAATGGCTTCTAGCGTTTTGAGAAATAAAGGCTTATCTTCACTTTAACCTGATCCGTTATGTCCTAGGGACGGAGAAGATGGATCAGCAAATTGCTTACGCTAAGTGACCTCTTCTGCAAGTGCGGTGTGTGAGGGCACCGTGCCCAGCGGGGGTGGGCGGTCGGGGGTGGCAGTGCTTCCTCTCGACAGAGCGGTCAGGTGCCAGGAGAGTCAGAGGCCTCCCTGGGCACCGTGCGAGGGGCTCAAGCCGAGTGCATGGCCCGATGGCAGGTGGGAAGTGTTTGATGTGGTGTCTACTGCGTGTGGCCCTGTCCTCGTCACACGCGTTGCCTGGGTCCGCAGGACGTCAGGGCACGTGAGCTGCCGCCTGAGCCGCGGGCTCCCGAAGGACCTGAGGAGGGGGCCTGGCGGGCGCTGGACTGCAGCCGCCCACTCCAGCGTGTGCTGCCCGCCCACCTTCGGGGGCCCACGTGCGGCCCGGCACGGCGGCTCGGATGCGGCCGTGGCTGGAACGCGTCTGAGCTCCTGCGAGCAGCTGGGGTGCCCGGCTCAGGCTGGCGGCGGGGATCCTGGGGAGGGGTGCAGGGGAGGACCCTGAACCTGGACAGAAACGTGGGGTTCCGGCTGCTACCGACACCGCCCCCGCCTGCTAACAGAACCCAGTTACAGACGGGGCAGAAGGGTGCCTGGATCTCAGACCCTGGGTCTCAGACCCTGGATTTCAGACCCTGCGGCAGAATCTGGGGGCGGTGATACTTTCAACAGTTCCCCCCTCGCCCCCCTCGAGACAGCAGAGAACCACAGGAAAAACAAAAACGAGCACGAGACGCGGTTAGGTGTAACCACGGCCACAGGGGCGGTGGCAGGGGCCGGGGCGGGGCTCGGCCTGGTGACGGACAGCCGGCGGGGTGTGTGTGGCAGAGGCACGCCCGGCAGCTCGCACACGCAACGCCCCCGTGCGCACGTGCACGGCCGCCCCTGGTCCCCTGGCGGTCGCGGCCTGAGCAGCACATCTGCGGTTGAGCGCGTGGGGCCGGCCCCCTCCCGGCGGTTGAGGGCCTGGGAGAGCACCACGCAGGCCCGGGCGCCCGGGGCCGCCCCTCCACTTCCAGGCACCTGCGGACGGCACGATTCCACCCTCCCAGCCTCCACGGGGCTGGGACATCACGGCCATGTGGCCTTAGGGCAAGGCGTCGACGCCTGAGCCTGGGCTTCTCACCTGTGACGTGGGCGTGACAATGAGGCCATGGGGGGCCACAGGAGGCCTGGGCACAGACATGGGTGCACCCGTCACCGTCGGGACCCGTGTGGCCTCGGCCGCCTCCCAGGGCCCTCGGAGCCTCCGTGGTGTTGCTTGCCTGCCCGGACCACCCTCAGGGTCTCTGCGCCCCCGAGCGGCTGCCCCCGCCTCATCCCCGCACCCCCGTGCCCTGACACCGGCGTCATCGTGACGCTTCCCTCTCGGCTTCTGGAAGCACGTCGGCGAGACGAGAGCCGGGCTACGCGCTCGCGTGAGACCGCGCTTCGTGGCCGTGAAGGCAGCGGAACCCGCGGCACACGCCCGCACACGCTCACTCACACCGCCAGCCACATGCCGTCCACTCACGTGCCAGGCACTGTGCTGGGCACCGGGGTGTCAGGAGGCTGGAGGCACAGCCGGGCTGTCCCAGACCACACAGGGGGGCGTGGGGTCCGGGAAGGCTGCACGCGGCTCGGGGAGCAGGGCGCAGGTAGGTGGGGGGCGGAACGGGGTGTGAGGTGACGGGGAGGCCGAGGTGGGGCTCCTTCACTGGCCACTGACCTAACGTCACGGCTTCAGGTTTAAATGCCACGCATGTCTGGAGAAGGCGGAGCTGCAGAGCCCCGTGGGGGTGGGCGCCAGGTGAGCACACGGGCGCGTGGGCGCCGGGAACATGAAGCCGCCTGATAGCATGGGGGCGTCACGTGTCTTCCCTCGAGATGCGGCCCGGGAGCCAAGGCCAGCACGAGCCTGGCTGCCCTGGGAGCCGGCGGTGGCCACAGCGGGTCCCTGGGCTGTGTGACCCCAGCCTCCCCCTCACGGTGGCGTGGATTACACATTGGGGAGGGGGGGCTCCCAGCAGAGTGCCTGGCACAGAGGATCAGGACACAGAGGGGGCAAGAGCAGCTGCTCGAACATCCAGAAAACGGAGACAGAAAGACTCACACGTGAGCATTGTGTACTTACATCTGGCCTTGGGTACGGCTGGCACTCTGGGAATTCAGAGTCCTAAACAAAACAATGGACCATGGTGTGGGGCTTGGCTCGGACCCCCGGCTCCCCGCCCCTGGACGCCCAGCACACCCTCCTCCCTGGCGCCGAACCGACTTCAAAGCTCGCTCTGGGCCAGGCCCAGACGACCGGGCAGTGACGAGAGCGCGTGGGACAGTGTCTGGAGAGAGCCCAGGAGCTCGCTCGCCCTGTCCCCGGGAAGGGGCAGTCCCTGAGACAGGGCAGGGGGACTCCTGTGCTATCCGGGGCAGGCAGCACCCGCGGGCGCCCTTGCCTCCCATGTACTGGGAATGGACGTGCCCGACCAGGGGGGTGAGGGAGGTGGGAAGGGGGCGGCAGTGCCACCTGCTGGGCAGAGAGGGCCTGGCCAGGTCCACGTCTCAGGCAGGCGTCTGGGCCCTCAGTGGATCTGAGCCACCAGCACGGAGTTCGTGACCACGGTTAAGCCCTGCGGGCACCCTGTGGCCGCTGAGAAGGGCCGGGCAGCCTGCACCAGTGCCGAGAGCACGGCCCCCAGCTCTGTGACAGAGACCCCCCCACCCGGCCACCCGCATCCCGAACGCCCAACACCCCCCACCCGTAACCCCAATGCCCGACACCTCCAGCTGTTTGGTCACAGGACCAAAAAGCTTTCGAACAATAATTTTTAACAAAAATTCCTTCCTAAGCATCAAAATAGCCTCTCTCCACGCTTCCTGGGTGACCAGTGGCCCTGGGCAATGCCCCATGGGGGTGGCGGCTGGGGACCTGGACGTCCTCGGGTGGCCGTGTGCTGTGCCCGCAGGCTGGCCATGTGAGCGGGGGCCCTGCCGGTGCCTCCGGCCCCGAAGGCCTGTCCCCACGGACAGCTGGAGGGCGGGGGGCTACCTGGACCCCGATGGAGGGGCGCGAGCCCCTGGAGAACTCCTTGGCCCTGGACACCAGCAGGGCCTGCTCGCCCTGGCTCTCCGTGTGGCGCTGGGCAGCGGCCGTCTCCAGCGCCAGGTTCAAGGCCTTGCTGCTGTCCAGACTGTCCGTGGAGTTGTAGAGGCCTCGGCCGTCCTGGGCCCACGGGGCCATCCGCTGGGCACGGCTGTCCTGGTAGGCATCCTGCGTGGACTCGGTGCTGCTCTGGGCCGTCACCGAGATCAGAGGCTTGGAGGTGGTCCGCGGGGGCACAGGGGGTGGCGTCTTCTTGTAATTTGTATACGAGGCGGCTGCAAGAGAAACAGGAGCCCAGGTCAACAGAGGCGCGTCCCCTCCGCCCGCATGCAGGTCCGGGCGACCGCGGCCACACGTCCCCTCCCCAGGACCCGCCGAGCCAAGTCCGTCCCCAAGCCCCAGCCCGAGCTAACGGCCCGTGTGGGGTCAGGCTGCGGGCACGGACACGCTGGGACAGTGGGAGCCGATGAACACACGAGGGGCGCGGATCGCAGCAGGGCACCCGCGCTCCGCCGCCCCGGGCCCTGCCCGGCGAGGGCGCCGCACCGCAGCCTCCACGCGGCCGGGCCACCGCGGGACAACGCTCGCTTTATAAAAGCAGGATGTACTAAGTTCCGGTCAGATCGAGACAGAAACATTCGTGTAAATGGTCGGAAGCCATCACGTGACAAAGCCGGCTGCCTTCCGGGTCCCCGCACACCCTGAAACCGCTCACCACGGACAGGTGTTCTTTCTACGAGGGAGAAGGTGTGCCGTCGGAAGGCGTCTGCTCCCGCGGGCGCTCACGGGGCGAGAAGGCAGAGCTGGGAAGGGATGCCGGCCTGCGGGCCCGCCCCGCCGGCCGCACCTGCTGGCCCGTGCCCAGCCGCCCGCCACGCTCCGCAGAGCGACCGACGCCGCCTGGTACCGCGCCGCCGCCTCTGCTCGGCGCTCTCGGGCAGAAATGCAACTCGGAAGAAATGTCCAGTCCCAGAGGCGGTAGGCCACAGAGACATCTCAGAATGCAGAGCAAAAAGTCCCGTCTGTCTCGATCCAGTCCCGTGCCTCTTCCGTGCTGACGTGGGCTCGGCCAGCATGACGGGGCTGTAAAGCGCCGCGCTGGCCGATTCCTGCCGCCGTGCCCACCTCCCCGGTGAGTGACGACGGGGTACGAGTGGTGTTCCATAGGCAAGCACGGCAGGAAGATCTCAGAACGTTTAGGCCACTGCACGCGACGGAATTTCTTTCCAGCCCGGCTCACTAGTCCAGGTTTCTTTTCACTCCTACTCAAAATGATAAACCTTTCCAAACGATCCAGCACAACATAGAGTCTGAACGACTGACAGAACTAAAACTTCCTTTTTGTGTTAATAACTTGTAGATAAAAAACATCACAGGAAAATGCAATATCACAGCTTCTCACCTTCCTGTGTATTTGCCAAAGGGTGATAACATGAATTAAAAATGGATTTCTTTACCAAAAACAAAGTAGTTTCTCAACAAATTCATTAATTACATTAATTAAAGGGGGCAGCAGCCTCCGGACACGCAGAGACCTGGGCTGGGGCTGGCGCAGGGCGGGGCCGGGGCGCGCGGGGGGCGGCGTCCTGCTGCTTCCCGGCATGCCACGCGGCTCGGGCCCCCGCTCACCGGGGGGGGGGGCCCTGCCCGGCACAGCACCGTGGCCCGCAGGGTCCCGAGGACGGCGACGGCTTGCGTCCTGACCGCGGGAGCCAGGCCCGGGGCCGCGTGTCCCCGGCTCCTCTCCCCTCCGCGTCTGGGGAGGCCCACGGGCTTTCACTGCTGCTGGACGAGCCAGTCCTCGGCGGCGTGGACGTCACCCATGGCAAGGCCGTCGTCATCACGAAGCACAGTCACACCCCATCGTCAGCCACTGCCAACGCCCCCCGCGGTGCTCTGTAAAGGCGCACGGCTGGGCGGAGCGGCTGCTACGGGGCCGTCGCCGCGCGGGCTGGCACTTCTCCCGCTGCTGCGACCCGCGCGCGTCACCGGCGGCAGCGCGCCCTCGCCTGGACTCGGCCTGGCTGCTGCGTGCTCGCGGGCGCGGGGGCCGGGCCTTTCTAGGGCTACAGGGTACCACCCTCGACTTTTCTTCAAATCACGCCCTTCCTGGGGGACGCCGAAGGACCACCCTACAGCTCCGCCTCCCCTCAAACGGGAACGCGCTTTTGGGCTGGGCCCCGGCTTTGAAGCGTCCTGCGTCCTCGCGTCGCGACAGCGCAGCCCTCAGCTCCGGGGGCCGTGGCGCGAACCCGCCGGCCGCTGTCTCCACGCTGAGCGCCGCGTGGCGGCTACAGCCTCTTGGCCCCACAGAGCGGGCATGCCCGGGCTCCTGCACCTAACCCCGCAGGAAGGGCACCCCACGCGCCTCCTCCCTGGGCCACCCGGGCTGCAGGGACCACTGCCCTGCTCCAGGCGGGACTGCGGCCACTGCGGCCTGGGGACCACGTCCGGCCAGCCTCAGCTCGCTCGTCCGCAAACAGGAAGCATGCTCTCTCCACCTGCTGTCGCCAGGGTCGGGACCGAGCTATGGGGGGCCGGCAGAGGCCAGCGCGGCGGGGCACCCACTGTGCGTGGTGGGCGGGACAGGTCCCTGTCACCGTGCCCGGGGAGCTGCAGCAGCCGCCAACTCGGCACCACCCTCGTTTCTGCGGTGATCGTTACCAAGCTACCACATGTGCACCTGTGACAATTACGGCTGGTTCTCCCAGGAGCGCGCACACACACATACACGTGCACACAGACGCATGCA
This sequence comes from Eonycteris spelaea, assembly GCA_003508835.1. Lineage (NCBI taxonomy): Eukaryota > Metazoa > Chordata > Mammalia > Chiroptera > Pteropodidae > Eonycteris > Eonycteris spelaea. The sequence goes on along the minus strand of PUFA01000002.1, from coordinate 372,481 downwards.
CGTGCACACATGTGCACACGCACGCACACACACGCACACACACATGCGGCTACAACTGGGCAGGGCCTGCCACCCCCTGGGCACCACGCCGGCCACCTGGGCCCGGAGAAAGGAGATGGCGCTGTGCCTCTGAGCACGCGGCCCGCGGGCGCACGGCAGTGGCGCCAGGTGCGTGGCCGAGCGCACCAGGCCGGCAAGCGGCCCCACGTGCTCTTGGTGAGTGGGAAGATGCCTGACCGAATACAGGAAGGTTTCTATTAACACGAGCTCTTCCTGGAGGGACCAGCACTGGCTGAGACTGACCAAGGGCCCATGTGCGAGTTCTCCGCGTGGGTCACTGCGGGGACCCCTCCACCGCCCCATGGAGCAGGGGCAGCAGAGGCGGCTTCTGTCACGGGGACGGAAACTGACAGTCATGGGCGCCAGTTTGCACGATTCCTGCAGCCGGTGAAGGGAACGTCCACTGTGACGGTCCCTCAGGACACCAGGTTCTCCCGACATCAGGGACACTTAGCGAAGAGGCCCGGGGGATGTCCTGGTTAAATACTGGAGGATCTGAGCCGCCTGGAGGGACATTTAAGTCCCTGCAAATATCAATTACTTGTCCACGTGATTCTCTCTGTAGTGGCCCCATGGAAAACCCAACATACAGATTCAATAGAAACACATAACTGATCCCGATGTTTTGAGAATAACAAATTGTCCAGTTGAAGAAGCAGATTTAGAAGCACACATCGGAACTGGCACCGAGGTACTGGACTTATTCCGACGTGAGCCCGAAGCCCACCCGGGACTCTTACCTGAAGGTGTAAGACAGACACTTAACGCGCGTCCTGCAAGGTCCTCACCTGGCCCATGTACGTGTGACAGGGACACTCGCGTGCTTTTACAGTACAACAAGAAATCACGTTCATGTTCCTGGTTAACCAAACGTGTGTGAATGCTATCATTTAAAAATTAAGTCTCTGGCTTCCGTCCTGGGCAAACAAACACTGCAGAACATGGACTATTTATATAAAGAAAAGGACACGGAGACAGAATTAAAAGAAACCTCGTGTATCAACTCGTTTGTTTGCTCACTCGTGCACTCTCTGACCGGTGTGTCCTGCATGGCCGACCCATGCGACGGAGCTGTGTGCCCGTAAGGGTCGCATCGCAGTCGGGGTCAGAAGTCGGGAACGCAGCAGAAACTTTAAAAATGACCATTTGCTCTTGTTAATTTGCTGCCATGGATTCAAATAATCAATTAAAAAACGATTTCACACATTCGAGAAAAATACGCAATTATTCAGCAGACTGGTTCGGGCCACAGTAATTGTCTTGACCCCGTGTATGTGAATACACGATTAGAGCACACTAGTCAAAGCCAAAGGTATTAGTTGTGGGTTATTTGTTATTTTGTACGTGGATGCCGGGCACACGTTAAATACAATCAAACATTTTAAATTTAATTTAGCCATAGAGTTCTGCTGAAGTTTGTATGATCTTCAAGAAGCAGATGAATCAACAGAGATTTCTAAACATCATATTGGATTTATTTAGCTATAAGTGATCACGTATGAATTTTGAAAAAAAAATTGGAAAAAATATGAGATGACTACTTAATCCCTTAAGGTAGCTGAAAACCTAGATACTTTTTTTGAGTCCAGGCATAAACATCCCTTCGCTTCAAAGCCTGTCGCCCATCCCGTCGCCAGAGCAGAATGCTGGGTAAACCCCGCGACTTCTCAAGGGCCCCCCAACTCCAGGAGAGATGAGAACGTACGTGTTTTCTAATCCGTCTGCTGAGTGTCTGCACTTGGCTGACGTCTCGGGGAGCAGGCACGTTGGTGGGGGCCGCCCCAGGATGCCGGGGGTGGGGGGAAGAGGCAGGTCTGTGAGGCGCTCCTATCGAAGGCCACTAAGAAAGGTTAGTGACCCGGCTTGAGATGGGAGCAGCCACGCGTGTGACACATGCTGGGAAGGTTCCAGTGAGGCTGTGTTCAGCTACAAGTAGTGACGGGTAAAGGCCGCCTGGCCCGCGTGGTGAGCCCGTCCCCGAGGGGGCTGAATGGACGAGGCCTGTGAGAGGCGGGGAGACTCCCTCCCCAGGGTTGGGACCGAGTTAACCCCTGCTGGAAACGCCCTCTGAGGAAACCGCTCAAAGCCCCGAGTCAAAGGTCGGCCAGATGGGCAGATGCAGACGCTGCAGCCGGGGGGGGGGGGGCGGGCGGTGGCGGGAGCCTCGCCCCCGTAAAACCGCGCCCCAGACTCGGCTTCATCTCGACCGCATGCAGGAGGCCACGGTCCACGTTTCTCCATCCACGGCACAGCCGCGAGCCGGATTTCAATGGCCCAAACGTCTAAAACATCTGGTATCTGAACTACAGTTAAAAATGAGCCTCTCTGTAGCTCAGGTGGTGTTTCAGCGGCTCGCCAGCCCGAGCCGCCGGCGGGCGCCGTGGGAGCAGCACAGAGCGTTCCCGGGCGGGGCTCGTCAGGCCAGGTCAGCGTCCGCATGCGCCCCGCCCCCCCCGGGGCGGCCCCCCCCCCCGCCCCCCGCCCCCGCGTCTGCCCGCATGCGCCCCCCCCCCACCCCGTCTGCCCCACCGACGACGACGCAGCCTGAGGGCTGCCCGCAGGTGCTCGCAGGCTCAGCATCCATGAGGGAGTCCGGCGAAGCCCCTTGGGAGCTAAGCAAACCCGGATGAGAAACGAGCGGCCCACTCTGTACTTCTACTGACCCTGCGTAACCTCAAACGTGGACACAGCGCGTCTTTAAACACGCACCTCATGGCCCAGCTGCGCCTGAGTGCCGGGCTCCAGCGCAGACCTCACAAGTCCTCTGCGAGTCAGAAAGGGAACTAAGGGTCAGCCGTCCACCGCGTAGAGCAGAGGCGCATGGCAGACACAGCGCGGGACCCCGCAGCCAACGCGAGGCCGAGCCGCCGGACCGCCCCGCGGCAGCGCCTCGGGCCCGAGCGCGTCACAGAAGCCGCACTTCAGAGCTGAAAGCTTCGGCACGAAGGAGCAGGGCTAGTTTGCGACTAGCGTTGACTAGTCTCAAAACGCAAGCGCCCATCAAAGAGGACACAGAGACGGCATCCCGTGGGCGCACACATGGGCTCCCGCAGGTGGTGAACTTGGGGGCCGCCCAAGGTCCGCGGCAGAGCCCTCGCCTCGCATGTGCCCAGCGGCAGGAAGTTCCCGTCTCGCTGGCGTGTCGCGGCGAAGTCACAGCGAAGGCGGCGGTCTCACTGCTCAAGACACTTCCTGTTTTCCTTTTGAATACATAAAAGGCACAGTATGCAGTAAGAATTTGTATTTTCTGAAGAAAAACTGAGAGTGACTACCTTTTAACGATGCAGAGAGCCACGAAGGCCCAAGCGCAGGATGCCCCAAGGGCAGCGAACACGGTAACCCGCCAAGGGCTTCGTCAGGGCACAGGCTGGTGGTCACAGTGAGTGGAGAACAGGAACCCGGAAGCGTGTCCCCCCCCCCCCCGCAAATTTAACTGTTGAGGACAGAATTATGTTCCCGGTCTTTGAGAACAGGAAGCTTTACACTCAGATGGAAACCGTGTCTGAAAGAACAGCTTTCTTCAGGGCAGACGCTGGTAACAGCAACACAGCGGGTGACTGCGAAGTGCACGGCAGATGGCCCTCGCCGCGCGTCTTCAGGGCTGACGTGCGTGTACCTCGCTTCGTGGGAGACACTTAACTGTGAATGAAGTCTACGTTAAAGTTGCACCAGAACGATATTTTTACGATCAAAATTCAGGAAGGGGGAAATTCTTAGGTGGCGTTTGTTTGACGAAAGCACTGGTTTTCACGTCTGCATGCGAACAGCGAGTGGTGGCTGCTGACCCACGCGGAATGATGCACGCAGCGTAGACAAGGAGAAGCGACTCCCGTGGAAAAAGTCAGTGACGTGATCAAGTGAAGGCGCCCTGCACAGGCACAAACGACAGGCAACTCGACTTGTTCACACTCACTGCGGCTCAGAGCCCATGGCCTGTTTTCAAAAGGAGGGGACGTGCCTGCGGCCTCCAGGCACCTGTCACGTCCTGCAGAGGCTTCCGAGGTCTCCCAGGGTGGAGCTGGGGCCTCACTGGCCCCTAGGAGCTGGATCCCCTGGTCAGAACCAGACGCTGAGGATCCGGCCTCCCCTGTGACATTCGGTGCCACTGGTGGTCACACTCAGCCCCACGGGCCTGAGGGCCACTGGCGAAGGGTGTCACGGACCCCTCGGTGAGTCCTAACCCATGCTGTGTCCCGGGCTTCACCCGAGCCTGGCCGAGCAGACAGCAGATGCGCGAGGACACAGGTTCGCAGAAAGGCCGCACTGCCCCACGGGCCTGGGCCTCGGGCGGCGTGGGGGAGCATGCGCTTCCGTCAGCCTTCTTCTCCACAATGCCCCCTACCCCGAATCACAGGCAGTCCCGGAGGTGACCGTGACAACCGGGAGGACGGCCCAGAAGTGCTTGGACATCTGCTAGAAGGTTTGAACTGATGCACCTTGTCACCATTTCTGGCTGCTTGAACCATAGTACGGATTTGTGCTGCCATGCGGGGTGGGGGTGGGGTTGGGGAACACGGCCCGGTGGTCAGCCTGACCCCGAGAAGGCCCGGAGCAGCCCTGCACCTCAGCCGCACGTGAGCCGCATGTGAGCGCTTCTCACGGGGCCCCTGCCTGGCAGCTGCGCTGGGCTGCGTTTCCGCCACTGGCATGAGCCAGACTGTACGACAAGGACGAGCTCAGCGTGCCGGGGAGAGAGGCCCCGGCTCCATCCGGCTGGGGCTGCAGTGCTGGCCTGGCCTGGGAAGCCCCGTCACACGTGCACTCACTGCCTGCTGAAATCTGTGACGATGACACAATAACACGCCCGCAAGTCCACATCCCAATCCTGACACCTGTGACCACGTCGCCTCACGTGCAGAAGACACTCTGTAGACGTGATGGCGGCTCAGGGCCTTGGGGCCGGAAACCAGCCTGCATCGTGGTGGGCCGTGCAATCAGACCTCAGGCGGACGTGGGGAGACGTGACGACGGTGGTGGTTAGTCCCCCGTCAGCAGCTGAGGCCCGCGGCAGAAGCCGGAGGCTGTCCCAAAATGGAAGCATCACATCCCCAGGAGGGACGCGTTACGCTTGAAATGCAGACGATGAAATAAGTTTATGGCTATTCCCTCTGTCATGATCTGGATGGATTTTCCTTTGTTTTAATGACTTCTAGAATCAGCTGTGACATATGCCGAGAAAAGTTCTGACCCAGAAAAAAATCATTATAATCTAATTTGACAGCATTTCCCTCCGTGACATCAGTAACGCTCTCTCCTAGAAAAATTGGGCAAAATGCACATTTAGACAAGCAAATCTATCTGATGAGTCGCTTCACGGGTGAGGAAGCAGCCGCGCATGAAGGGGAAGCTGGACGTGTTCAGAGCCGCTTCCCTGCAGGAAGGGACGCTGGGCAGCACGCAGCACTCTCCGGAGGAGGGGGCGGTGGCTGCAGACGCGCCTCCCGGCGTGTGTGGGCCCTCAGGCTCCCGCAGAGGGGACTGTGGCCGTGGGTGCTGCGTGTCCGGGCTGAGCGGAGCTGGGACTCGGCCCCTGCGGAGCGTGCGGGGCCAGCACCTGCTCTCCGTGTGCGATGCACGCGTCCACCGCTCACAAACCCGCCACGCGCACGCTGAGCAGACAGGACGCGCTGAAATCGCACATCTGCACCTCACACAAGGCGACACAGCCTGACACTCGTGTTTATCGAGCACGCAGACCTCTCGCACGCACACACGCACATGCACACGCACACGCACAGCGGTGAAACGTCAGTGTCAGCTCCTGCTCCCGGGCCAGCAGGCGCCGAGCCACCCTGGGGCGTCTGCACCTGCAGACTCGTCGCTCTCTCTGCGCTCCTGTTCTGTTTGCAGAGCGTCTGGCTTCTCTGGCATTTTCCACACCCATTACCCGGGGCACTGCTGCAAGCCGTCCCCACCCCACGCAGGAGAGAGCATCACAGACGCTTCCCAGACAGAGCCTGAGGTCAGAGGAGGAACGAACGCTCCGTCTGCATCCAATGTCTTCCCAGCAGCCGCTGCACTGGGGCGCCCACGCCTGTGCTTCTGCTGCTGCTCAGATCCGCCCCGGCTGTGGCCACCCGGCCGGGCCGCAGGGGCTCTGGCTGGCAGCCAGGGCGGGGCCCAGGAGGAGCCTCCAGGAGTGGCGGCCCCGCGGACGGGACGCGTCTGGGCCCCGCCTGAGTCGTGCGTCTCGGTGAACCTCTCACGTCCGTTCTCGGCACGACGGCAGCTCGGAGCAGCGACGTTCCCGCCAGGCGGCCGTCGTTGCGAAGGCTCTGAAGACGAGCGTTTGCGCGTCACCTGCTCGCATGACGCGCGGCGACGGGGCGCCCGGGCAGCGGCGGCCCCAGGGGCGCGCGCGCCTCCCCGCGGATTCCCAGCGGCTCGCTCTGGCAGCGGGCGGCACCGCGGCGCAGGGCCGCACCGGAGCGCCCGGAGGACGGCTGGGTGCGCTCAGGGGCGGCCCACGGTCCTGCGCACGTGTGGCCGAGCCCCGCCGCCAGCCTCCTGCCCTCGCACAGCCCGGCGCCCCACAACAGGCCCCAAGGCGTGGCTGTGCCTGCCCGGCAAGCAGCCCTCGCCGCTCCTTCTGGCTCAGCTCAGGGGCCAGACGCCAGCCCTGGGAGGGACGCGTGCTGGACAAGCCGCGGGCACCGCCCTCACGCCGGGGGCGCACGGGCGCCTGGCTCCGCGCCCCGGCCCCACGGCCACGCACCGACCCGGCCGACGCCCGCTCTTCCCGACGCCGCGCAGAAGCCGCGCTGCGCCTCGCTGAAGCACCCAGAGGGCGGCGGGGTTCGCCCGGCCAGACACGCTTCGGACGGGGGCGGGCGGGTGTCGACTGACCGTTTGGAAAGCAGCCCGCGTCTACGGCAGGGCGCGGCTCCCCGGGGCCGGGGCCGGGGTGGGGGGAAGGGGGAGGCGAGGGGGTGCAGGGGCATTTACCTGCCACGGGCCTGGCGGAGGGCGTGGCAGCGGGCGGCAGCATCGTGGGCCCGCACTCGTCGTCCTGCGAGTAGCCGGCCTGGATGGCCCTCAGGTAGCTGTGGCTCCGCGTCCGGAAGCAGCCAGGGAGGCCCAGGGCGTCCATGGCCTGCACCTCCGTCTCGCTGAAGACAGACTCGCACACCGACTCCAGCTGCCCGTTCATCTCCGCTTCACTCATCTGGAACGAGCCCCGGCGCAGTGCCGGTGAGGTCCGGCAGGGCCCACACCGCCTGCGGAGGGGAAGCGCCCGACCCCGCCGGCCACGCCCATTCCCCCCCCGCCCCCCCCCCCCCCCGCACAGCTGGTGCGTGGTCCGTCCTCAGTCCTCACAAACACCAAGGAATCACGGCTCCGACTGTGGGGGGGGGGTCTCAGGGGCGCACACAGGGTCTTGACCCTGGTGGGCTAGGAGCCTCTGGGGGTCGATGGCCTGGGCAGGAGACACGCTGTTCCTGGGGTTCATAGGTGGTAACGTGAGCCGAATGTGCGGGGATGAAGTCGAAGAGAATGGGGCAGCAGAAAGGGCATGAGCTGCATGAATGGACAGTGGACACTGGGCCGCGGTGGCTGTGCCTGAGGCCCAGGGGCCCAGGGGCCAGGGCAGAGGTCAGAGACGCAGGGGTCCTGTGCCCAGTTTGGTGATGGGACTTCGGTCAAAGACCCCCTTTTACCGCTGTGCCTGGGGTTGGTCCTGGTGTGCACCTCACGTGTGGCAGCGTGTGAGCCCCTCGGGGGCCGTGGGGGCCACTGATGAGTGCGGCTGGGACTCGTGGAGGGGAGGGCAGTAGGGACTTGGGGAGCGGTGAAGGGCACGAGGCCCACGGAAGCCCGGCTGCGGCCTCCCCTCCCTCGGGGCTGTCTCCTTGTCCCATCCCACCTGCCCCGGGGGCCGGGTCCAGGACCCAGGGCTTGACTGGGGACCCAGGGGACTGTCCACTGTCCACTGCAAACTGCTGCTGACGCCCGTCTGTCACAGCCTCACACGTCCACTGTGTCACCTGACTCCCTGAATGCCCGGGTCGCGTTACAGATAAACCAGGGTCTCGTTCTGAAGAGAACAGCATCAGGTCAGAGAATCTGATTCCTTGCTGGGGAGACAGAGCGCGAGGCTCCTGCCCACCTTGAGCCCTGGACCTGCCCACAGACCTCGCCGCTGTCCCTAGGTCACGTGCACGCTACAGGAGCAGCTCCCTGCACTGGACAGGCCTGGGACCGCAGCCCAGCCCGGCGCTAGATATGTCGGCGGAGGGCACCCAGGGGGACCGGGAGGCGCGGCTGTCGCCTGAGCTCGCAGTGTGAGGAGGGCAGAGACCAGAGGCCCTCCGAGGTGTCCAGTGCAGGACAGGCGACCAAGTCAGGGCAGACGAACCGTGACATGCCCCACATCACAGCCTCCTCAGGCACCTCGTGAGTGAAACGCACCAGAAACACTCCTGGGGTTGAAACGTGACATTTTCCGGACTACAGATTTCTTTCAACCCAAGGTCCCCTTACGTGGAATTATCAAAACTCCCTGATTATTTCATGTCATTTATGGCAATGTTCCACATCAGACAACCTGAAAAGGATGAAACCTAGTGTGGATGTGACTCTTCCCGAAAGGAAAAGCAGGGGAGCAGGAAGCCCACTTGGCCTGGAGAGGCACCAAAGCTACCTGTTCCCCGAGAGCTGGTCTGGTCACTGAGCTGGAGGGAGATCTGGAAAAGGGGCCACAGTGCGGCAGGAACTCAAACCGGGCCCTGGACGTGGCCAGGAGGGCACCGGGCTGGAGCAAAGCTCAGTGCGGTTTGTGAACCATGAGCTCAGACACGCACCCTCTAGAGCAGCGGTCCCAGCCTTTGTGGCACCAGGGACCGGTGCCCCTAGGAGACTCGAACGCCTGAGACCCTGAGGCGGAGCTGAGGCGGTGACGCTGGCGGGGGGGGGGGGGGGGGGGGGGGGGGGGCGGCTGCAGACGCAGATGCAGCTTTGCTTGCTTGCCAGTCCCCTCCCGCTGCGTGGCCCAGTTCCCGACCGGCCACGTGCCGGTACCAGTCTGCGGCCCAGGGTCTGGGGACCCCTGGTTGAGGGGATGGGGCACCACAGGGCCGAAGCAGAGGTCGGAAACCGGTAACGGAGCCAGGGTGGGAGGGAACTATTGTCTGGCAGAGCTCTCAGGGCTCATGACAGGTGGCGTCTCAGAGCAAGCAGAGCGGGGGACGCGGGAGCCCTGGGACGCGGCCGGTGGAGGGCGTGAGACGCAGCAGCCTCTGTGGAGTCACGGCGACAGCTCCTCGGAGCTCAGGAACAGAGTCGCGCCCGCTCCAGCAGGCCGCATCCGGCCACGTCGCCGAGAGCCGGGAGCGGGGCGCGTGGGCGGGCGGGTGCGCACCACGCCTGCGCGGCATGCGCAGTGGCCGGAGATGGGGGCGACAGGCCTGTCCGCGGAGTCACGGGCACGCAGGGCCGGGCCGTCTGGACGACGCGGTGCTGGTCAGCCCTGCAGACAGAGGACGTCTGGCGGCTTCGACGTGCACGGACCCTGAGGCCCGCGTGCCGAGCGGAGGAAGCCAGCCACGGAAGGCCAGACGCGCGAACCCTCCCACGGGGCCCTGGATGGGGAGCGGGCGGCGGGCGCAGGGCTGGGGGTCCATGTTGAGTGACGGCAGTGCCCGTGTGGATGGTGAAGACCATCTGGGGCCGGCGGTGGGGACGGCGCCCCAGCCGAGTGACTGCAGATGCCCGAGCTGTGCGCTGAGGCTGGGTCAGACGGCACCTCTCGCGGTACACCCGAGGAACGGGGCGCTTGGCAGAGGGAGGCTGTGGTCACACCCACACTGCACAGACCAGGAGGGTGACAGCGAGTGACTGGGCGGGGCTGCTTCTCCGGGGGACGCAGCGGCCCCTGCAGGCTGTTGCCAGCACTGCACCCCCCTGTGCAAGGCCACGGCCAGGTGGGCACAACCGCTGGACAGGGGGTGGACAGAAGCCAAGCGAACGGAGAGACTGTCACTGAGAACTCCGGAGGACGTGGCCAGGCTGAGCCTCAGGAGGGTGACAAGTGCCGCCCCGAGGACAGTGATGGCAAGGACCAGGGTGGGAGCCTCACACCCCGTAGGTGGCCTCTGGCTCCCCCTCAGGCAGCCATCCCAGTGACCCCGCTGTGGGCACGTGAACCCCGGTCACGGCAGAGGGACATCAGGTCAGAGTCACAGGAAGTCAGCGTGCAAGCGAAGGTAACGATCACTGGGGTCTGAGTGGTGACGGGAAACGTGTTCTAATCGGGGGGCAGGAGCAGGTCGGTGTCTGGGGGACACGTGCAGCGTCCTGTGCCCCGCCCTCCAGGGTGGCCGGGGGCGCCTGCGGACGAAGCCCGTGGAAGCCTGGGGATGGGGCTGGAGTTTGGACCCATCTGCCACCTCGCACCCCAAAAAGGCAGGCCGCGTCCTCGCCGGCCCGTCTGGAGCGGGCTTCGCTGAGGAGTCTGTCCCGGGAGTAATGGCATGTCCTGGCAGCTGGCATTCGGGCGCCCTGAGCCCTCAGGCGGGGCCACAGGCCCCCCGTGTGGGGCGTGGGGCGTGGGGACGCGGCGTGGGAACCGAAGCTGCTTGGTGAGAGGGGGCGGGGGGCAGGGCAGAGGGCTGCTGGAGCCGTCGCCCGCGTCCGTGGGTCCCTGCGGGTCCTCATGCTGACCCGCACCTGGTGTCACGCATGTCCTGCTGAGACTCGGTCCCACTCTCGCTGCCATGTCCTACTCCACTGCACCCCAGTGCCAGCCCAGTCCGGGACAGAGCTTGGTGACAGTGACTGACGGGGGCCTTGCGGGCCTCTGTGAGCCGGACTGCTGGGACGCTGCTGTGTGTCACGCGGGCCTGTGGCTCTGGGAGCCAGGCGCGGAGCGGGCAGTGCATCGCGTGTGCCCTGGGGTTGGCTCTGTGCCCCCGGGAACCGGCGCTCCCGCGGCCGGAGGCCATGTCATGTGTCACCCTGGGGTGGCAGCAACACCTGGCGCTGTCTGAGGGGCTGAGGGACAGGCGAGCCCCGCCCTGAGGACGGTCACCCGCGAAGAAGTGGCCTGAGGAACTCGGAAGAACTGGTGGGCTGTGACCAGGGACTGTGTGGCCTGAGTCACCGACACACGGCTCTGGATGGCAGGTTCTCACGTGTCCCGCCCTGCATGAGGAGCCTGCTCAGGCGGCCTTGGCGTCTCCTCGGCCACGGCTGGCGGAGGGGGTCCAGTGGGAGCTGCACACAGCACCCCCAAAGGTGCACGTTTCCTCAGACGTGTGAATCGAGCTGCTCGGTCCGCAGCGCACATGACCAGGGCCCCCCCCCTGCCCTTCACGCAGCCTCTCCCCCCACGCTGGGCCCGCTCGCCAGCCTTGCCGTGAGCGGCCAAAGCCTTCCTTTCTGTTCACGTGGGGATCCCAAGTCCTGGGGGCTACACGGCCACCCAGCCTGACGGACTTGGTCCTCGGGTGACACAGCCCCCAGCGCTCCCAACTCTTCCTACTGGACGCGTGAGGCTCGGCTTGGGGACGTGACTCACAGCCACTGTCGTAAGAGCCTGGTCCCCGGAGATGGTCCCTGGCCCTGTTTTATTGGGGAACCCCCCTGGGAAGAGCAGGCGGTCTGAGTTGAACCGGCAAGGAGGCCAGGAGGCCAGCCGGTCACTCGGGGGAGCGAGGAGGGTCACATGGCAGACGGGTTAGAACCACCTCCGCTCACCCAGCTCCGGCTCACAACCAGATAACGCCCCGCGGTGCGCGGGCCCCGCGCCGGGCAGCGGGGCTGTGGGACAGTGTGTGCTGGGGGCTGGGCCCGGGGCGGAGGGACGGGCGGCCCCACCTGGCTCACGCAGCTGGCCTGGCTCAGCATGCTCACGGCTCTCATGTAGCTCTGGTTTCGGGACCGGAACTTCGGGGAGTTGTAGTGGGCCACGGGGTCCAGGCTGTGGCCAGCAGGCCCATCGCTGGCAGCTTGCAGGTAGCTCTGGCTGGAAGAGAAAGAATGGGGAAGGCAGTCCGTGAGTGTGCCCCAGGGCGGCGCGGATGCTGTCGGCCGGCGCCTGCCTCTCGGCAGACGGCTCTGTGCACACTCGCGAGGTTTCCACGTACAAGTGCAAGCTTCATGAAAAGTGCTAGCAAGGCCACCTGTGAAGTTGCTTTGAACCCTGACGTGTTCTGGCCAGGCAGGAAATTAGGACTGTCCCACATCGTTAAGAAGAACTGACGACACCAGTCAGTGCACAGCCTGACAGGGGACTCGCTCGAACCAGAGCCAGGAGCCTCTGGGGTCTCGCCACAGCCACATGAGCCTTCCAAGGCTAACAGACCCAGCCCTGCGCCTGACGGACCCAGCCCCGCGGCCGACAGGCCCGGCCCCACGGCCCCACGGCCCCACGGCCGAAGGGCCCGGCCCTGCAGCTAAAGACCCAGCAAGGCAGAAGACAGACAAAAGGCTTTCCTGTGGTTTTAACTTAGATTATGTAACACAGGCAGGTAGAAAAAGCAGACTAGGAAAGTAAACGTGTTTTATTATGACTGTTTTCTCCCAAACCCCCTTAAAAACGATTTCTCTGGCCTCCCTTCTGCTGCCTGGTGGAACGCTGAGGGTGGCGGAGCATGCGGGTGCCGGCCGGGGGCCTCTGGCACACGGGACGCCCCCACCTCGAGCCCTGTGGGCCGTCTCCCCACAGTGCGGCGTGTGACCGCACAGGGCTGTGGACGAGTGTGCACGTGGCGACGAGGCGGACGCCACAGCGGCCAGGGGAAGAACGGCGCCTGCTCCCCAAAGTGAGCTCCTGATGGGACTCGCTTTCCTGGCGACCCACTTTCGTGAGGAACGGGGCAGCAGAGGGACACACGGCCCAGCCACACGTCCTGACCGAGTAAAGCCCTTTCACTATGACGTGGCTTTTCCTGCTCAAATCGACAAATGCATTTTGTGTGCTAACAGAACACGACCGGCAGCGTGACTACAGCGTCTGCTTCACAGCCGGGTGCTTCCCACCCCCACCCCGCGTTTAACAGACACTCCGGGCACTTCTGCCACAGGATGCCCGGGGGCCGGACACGGAGAAACGCAGGTCGACCTGCGCGAGGGTCAAGGACCCCACCGAGGGGTCTTTCAGAGAATCTGGTTTTTATCCATTTCACCCCCACACGGTGAGAAGCACACCTGTGAAACAGGCTTCCCCTGGGGCCGGGAGGCAGGGTTTCTGTCTGCACCGAGGCAGCCGCCGCCCAGCCACGCGCCTGCAGGGCTGCGGGAGGCCACGCAGGCCCCGTCCACGCAGGCCCCAGCCACGCAGGCCCCGGCCACAGGCAGGCAGCGTCCACCCTGCCGTCAGCCCCAGGTTCATCTGTCTAACCGACCTCCGGCCCCGCAAGTGCCGAGTGGAGCGTGGGTGTCCCCGGTGGCGGGGGTCAGGAGTCCTTCCTGCGGGAGCAGCCGTGTGGAGCGATTTGCACGGGGTCTCCTCAAACACGAAACGGGACAGTACTGAGCAGCGGCTTCCTGCCCAGCCAACACTGAGAGAACACGCGGGCTGGCCAGGCAGCGTCCTGTCCCCGCCAGGCCCGACTCAACCAGGAAGACAGGAAACGGGTGGCCAGTCCCAGCGGGAGGCATCGAGGGCGGCGGTCAGGGCGTCTGCTCTCGTCATCGCGTGTGGAGACGTGACTGTGGGGCCTGGACCGGCCATTGGTCTTTGGGTTGACTGGCCAACCAGGCCAGGCCAGCAGCAGGCGCAGGTCAGAGTGGCCCTCACGTTGGGGAAGAGGCCATCGCACCATCCGGGTGGGGCTGGGTCCAGTAACCTGGCCCAAGTCCCCGAAAACAACTCACATTCAGGAGGAGCTTCCCAGACAGGACGAGTGAACGCTGCTGGCCATGCTGGCCAACGTGCACGCGTTCCGGTAAGGATGGACGGGTCAGCCAGTTGGCCACACAGCACGCTACTTGCACGTTCAGTGAGTACGTCACCACTGCCCAGTTGGCTGGCACACCCACTCACGTCATTGCTACCCGCTGCACGGTGACCGTGAGCCGGGTGCAGCAGGGAGGGCGGCCCCACCCTCCCACGGGCCTCGTGATGGACCAGGTGGCTTCACTCATCTGCTGGACTGCAGGGTCCCTCCGCCCCTCAGGCACACGAGGCCCCAGGCTCTGGGGACGTGGCCCTGGGCCCCGCACAGCTGCCCGCACCCCACGTCCCGCTCCTCCTCTGGGCTCACTCTGGTCTCGGCTGCGGGCTCTGTGTCCCCCTCATTCCAAGGCCTGTTCTCGCCCTGGGTCACAGGTCAATTCGCATGAGCCCTGGAGACAGAACATGGACGCGCCCCCAGCCTGACACTTGCGAAGCTGTAATTCCATGCACAGCCAAAAAGTCCAATGAAGCTGCTAAGGATGAATTCATTACTATGGCAACTTTACCACACAAGGATAATGTGTTTTAAAACGCCGTTATTAGTGGAAAAAACAGTACTTATAGGTGATAAGGGGTCTTAGAAAACGAGATTGATTTTTAATATCTTTTCTTATTTTAACACTAATATATGCTTTTGAAAAAAATAGAAAATATTGAAGAGAATATGAAATTCAGCCACAAATCCACCACGAAGAGATTAGCCATTGACATTCGGGTGCTTTCCTGTATGTGTTTTCCATTTCTCTGCGTGATGGTTAACTTTGTGTGTCAACTTGGCTAGACAACAGTGCCCAGATGTGTGGCTGAACACTTGTCTAGGGCAGGGTCCCCAGCCCCTGGGACGCGGACCGGTACCGGTCCGTGGCCTGTGAGGAACCGGGCTACATAGCAGAGGTGATCGGCGGGTGGCCGGCGGGTGAGAGAAGCTTCGTCTGCACCTGCAGCCACTCCCCAGCACCGGCGTCACCGCCTCAGCTCCGCCTCAGGTCCTCAGGCATTAGTTAGATGCTCACGGGAGCCCCAGGCCCTGGCGCCAGAGGCTGGGGCCGCCACCCTGGACGGTGTGGGAAGGCGTCCTCTCGGGCGATCACCGGTCTGCACGCACACCAGCAGGCGTTCGGCGAGGCAGAGGCCCCTCCCTGGGAGGCGCGGGCCCCACTGATCAGCTGCAGGTCTCCTTGAGGAACAGAAATCCCACCTGCAGGTGGCCTCGCCGTGGCTGCAGCCCCAGCTCCTCCCTGGACCGTGAGCCTGCAGGGCCTGCACTCGTCACGCACACGTGCGAGCCTGTTCCTGGGGACAAACCTGTCACGTGTGTACACGACGTTTATCTTCGACTGTGCAAAGGGTCAGCGCCCTGAAGCTGTGCCGATCACACGCACACATGGGCACACACGCACCTGCATGCGCGCGCGCCGTTTCTCTAGAGCCCTGACCGCACCGCGTGATGGATGACCACAGGCCCAGCAGCTTCGCACGCCGCTCCTGTCACGCGTGTTGGAGCTGCAGGTCCTAGTCCGGCCCGGCCCAGGCCGGCATCAAGGCCGAGCTCGCGCCCCTGCCCCGCTCACTCGGGTGCTGGCACAGCCTGGCTGCTCGTGGGGGTAGGATGGAGGCCTCCTTTCCTCGCTGGCTGTCGGCTGGGCCCTCTCGGCTCCTGGAGGCCCCTCAAGTCCTTGCCACCGTCTTCGAGGCAGGAGTCGCCGGCAGACCCTCCCACGTCGCACCTTGGCTGCTGCCCCGGCTTGTGCGACTAGGTCAGGCCCGGGGCCTGGCCACTTGCCACGCGAGGGGTGGCATGGGGCGGGCGGAGGGTGGTCGCACCACAGCTTGGGGGCGTCCGCTCCTGAGGGAGGGGCCCGCCAGGACAGGGCCCTGGGGGCCAGCGCCGCTCTGCCCGCCCCGACCCTCCCAGGCTCTGCGTGGAGACCGGGAGGCGCTGGCTCATGCTGCAGACTGCTTCCAGACGCGGGGCCAGAGGCCCGGAGTGAGGGTATCGTTCCCTACGTTAATAAATACTTAGTTTCTAGTTCTTTTCTACAAGTAAGGGGAGGAGCAGAAACTCTACTAGGGCTTTTTTTTTTTTCAGTTAAATTTTTTTGTTGAAATCTTTTTAACTTGGGATTCCACAAATGAAATGTTTTCGATATGTATTGCCAAATTTCTCAATAAGAGATTCTGAAGACATTTTTAGCCTAATGAAAATGGTTACTTCCAAAGCAATTTAATAAAACGTCACCTTTTCCCTGTGAGAGTGGTTTCTGTAACTTTTAATTAGCTATTTAGCTTAGGTGCCTGTTTAATGTCTGAGGTAGGGACACCTATTTATTCATATAGTTACTTCGTAATGATCGCGTTTATGTATCAGTCCTGAACGCGAACTTACTGGGCAACACGGCGATAAACGGACCCAGACGCGCGCTCCGAGGAGACGTGACTCAGCGCGCTGGACGTTCCTCACCGCGCCGGGGACGCCCGCACGTGATGCGGCTTGTGAGGCCTGGTGGAGGCTGCTGCTGCTTGGGGTTCAGCGCTGCCCTGGCTCCTCCAGCTCCACCCTGCCCCCCGCACTCTGATCCGCGCAAGAACCCGCCCGGGGGCGCAGGGGCGGTCGGAAGTCCAGCCCGGCGGCCACTGCCAGCCGCCTGCAAGTCTGTTGAAAGATCAGGGACCCTCAACACTCATCCCCGAGCAGGTGTGAGGCTCCATCCGTCCGTCCGTCCGCCCAGCCCTCAGCACTCCGCCGACAGCCCCGCTGACGCCCTCGGTCACGTGGTGACGCGGCCGGGGCAGAGGCGCAATCACGGGGCCGGCAGGGGGAACCCCGCACCAAGACCGCGAGCGTCGGCCCGATGGCTCGGCTTCCAGGACACTCAGACCTCATGTGACCAGAGCGGGAAAAATGGGAAACCGGTAACGTCGTCCCTGAATCTCTGAAC
The DNA here is from genome assembly GCA_003508835.1 of Eonycteris spelaea. Lineage (NCBI taxonomy): Eukaryota > Metazoa > Chordata > Mammalia > Chiroptera > Pteropodidae > Eonycteris > Eonycteris spelaea. The sequence goes on along the minus strand of PUFA01000002.1, from coordinate 355,585 downwards.
CTCCTTCCACATGCCGGAGGGAGAGGGGCCGCTGTCGAAGAGCTTAGCGCGGGGCAGACGCGGGAAGGACGACGAGTCGGCCGGAATCGACGACGGTGGCCAGACGTGGCCCAGGGGCCTCGCTCGCCTTCACGTGCTCCACGCGCATGCGCAGCGGCTGGGAGCAGGGGGCCCGGGGGCGCGGGGCGGCAGAGGCCGCGCGCAGGGCGTCCTCGTCCCGGACGCCAGACCGTCCGCGGGCAGCACCCGGCTGGGGATGCGCGACGTGAGGAGCAAGGGAAGGGCAGCCGCGAAGCTGCGCAGTCACGCGTCACACAACAGGACAGCAGCGGGGCCGGGGCAACAGCGGGGCGCTGACCCCGCGTCCCCCCGACACCCCACACCACAGGCCACGGGGCCGCGTGCCTGTCCTGCAGGGTCCCGCGTGCCTGTCCTGTGCCCCTGGAGCTGACCCGGCTCCGGCCGGGCGTGGACCGGCGCCGGGCTCCGCAGAGGGACCGGCCTTCGGGACGAGGCCACCCTGCCCAGCAGGAGCCTGCAGCCGCTCCTGAGTGGGGCTGTGTGCGGAGTGCCCGGCCACGTGCTCAGGGACACCAGGGAGAAGGGCGATGGGGCAGTCTCGGCAGAACCCTTCCAAGCGCCAGCTGGGTCTGCCACGCACACACGGGGCTGCTCCCCGCGGGCGGGACCTGGGCACAGCGCCCGCGGCCACTCCCTCCCGCCCCGCGCTGCCGCCCGCCCGGACGGCGCATGTCTGAGACGCGCCAGCGACGTGGGGTCCGGGAGGCTGGACGCATCACGGCTGCACTGCAGGCGCTGGCGACACTCCGCCAAGCCCGGGGCGCCAGCCCGCGCTGGCCCTGGGGGCTGTGCGGGGACACCGTGTGGACGCCCCGGCTGCCCCTGCCTGACGGCCGCACTCGGGCGTGTGGTGCTTCGCGGAGCCCAGCTGCGCGCCGGCTTCTGATTCACTTAAGAGCTGCAGGAATTGGGAAGCTGTGAGTTAGCTTCTAAACTGATGATCTTTATTTTTAGAATCTTTAAAAGCAATTATTTTACGGGTGCCCTTAATAGCGATTCATTTAAGTCGATTAGCAATGACCCCCGACAAGCGATTCACAAGCAGTGAGTACGACTCATTCGCGCAGTGTGTACACAGCGCAGGTGACGCAGGGGAGGCACGGTGGTGACGTGGACAAGGCACCCGCTGGCCTCCGAGGGTGCAGGCCCCTGGGGATGGCGAGTCAGAGGTGGCAGAGATCAGTGTGGCGATGAGGAAGCTCGCTGCAGGACCCTGCACCCGGAGACGCCCAGAGGAGGTGACCCGCGGAAGTGACCCCCAGAGGCGGCTCCCGGCGGTGACCGCAGTGCAGGCAGGGCACGGCCAGCAGCCCGGCGGGCCGGTGCAGGTGTCCCGTTTGGGGGGCGTGTGCCGGCTGCTCGCAGGGGCCACTTCCAGGGCGCACGCGGTGCATGCGGCTGCTTTTGCTTCGAGCCGTCGCCTGCAGCTGCCCTCTGGCTCGTGCTTCTCTGCGTCGGGTCCGGGAACCTGGGTGCGGTCCTAACCTCCCCGCATGCATAGCTGTTGTGATGTCATTTAATTGAAATGACTACATTAAAATCTATAAAATTCCAAGCAAAAGTGAGATGTGCCAACTGACGTGCCTCCCAGCAACATAACTTTTTTTTTTTTTGCAGAAATTTCCATAGATTAATCCAAAGCGTGACTTACTCTGGGAGCTGCAGGGGACACCGGTGTGGCACGGGGCGGGCTGGGCGGGTGGCGGGGTGCCGCCCCCTCCACTCACCACCCCCGCAGCTGCGTCAGATTTGGGCGAGGATGGTCTCGCACACTTACTGGGGGTTCGGCGTGGTGCCCCACATTTGCTGGGTGGAGGGAGGGAGTGGCCACGTATGGAATAAAGGGAGAAGTGGACCCGACTGCTAAGCAGCGTGAGCGGCAGTGTGCGAGGTGCGAGGCCTTTGGTGTGGCAGGCGTGAAGTGTGCGGCGTGTGCGGCAGGAGCAGCTGGGGGCAGCCTGGTGCATCTGCCTTCCAGCGCCCCCGTCACACCTGAAGTGGCCGTGTGCGTGCCTGTGTTAGGGACGTCCAGCTGCTTCCCACGGGCGGACGGCGAAGGTCGTCGGCACTTAGGTCACACTGTCAGGTGCCCTTGGCCTCGTCGCCGCCGTTGGGTTCTTGAGACGTTCACTGTGTCCACCGCGTGGGTCTTACGAATGCAAACGTCACCGCCTTCTGAGCGCCGTTAGCGTTGGTGCCAAGTCCCCAAGCCTGGGCAGTCCCTGCAACAGGAGGGGGCGAGAATAGCCCCTCGCGCCGAGTGAGGAGCCTGAGAATCCGCGAGGGGCACTCGAGGCGGGAGGCAGGTGCCCCGAGAGTCCGTGGGGGGCACGGGGATCAGGTGCGTCGTTCTGACACCTGGCTCCTGCTCGTGGCTGAAACGCCATGTGCTTTCAATGCGTACGGTCACAGAACAATCACGGACTTTCAAAATGAGAAGGGACGCCAACGTCCGGCAACCCGGGCTCCCACACCAGGCCGTGGGTGGGCGTCCGCAGCTCTGAGCCCCCAGGCCAGCCAGACGCAGCTGCTGCTGCCGGAGGTCCAGGCGCTTCCTGGTTCTCACGAGCATCTCCAGCGCCCGGGCGAGGTGGGGAGGCCGGTGTCTGGGCCGTGACCGCGGGGCAGTGGGTGGGGGTGGGGCTCTGCGCCCCGACTGCTCGTCTCACAGTCCCCGACACCGGCCCCAGCCCAGCGAGTGCGCGAGCGGCCGCAGTGTGGGGCTCTGGCGCTGCCCCGACCAGGCCCCCTGAGTGAGGCATGTGTGCGGAGTGACACGTGGGTGTCTGTCTCACCCACTGCCCCCCGCACCCCCCACAGAACCGCTGTGGGAGGCAACTGAATGCTCACGGGTCCCACCTGTCAAGCGCAGCGTCTGGGTGCAACCAAGAACTTATTTTTCATCCTGTGAACGAATGTCCAAGAGCAATGGGCAGGGGAAACGACACCGCCTCTCAATGCCCTGGGCAGCTCGTCCACAGTATCACTGTGCCACGTGGCGTCACAGCACGCGGCTGTGCGCTCCGTGGGTGAAGCACCCAGAGGCCAGTTCACCCTGCTGCTATGCAGGGTGGTGACACGCACCCCCAGCCTGGCTGGCAGCGGAGCCGCGAGGGGCAAGGGTGTAGCTGCACGGTCACACGAAGGGCCAAGTCCCCGTTTTCTCTATTCACGTCAGAAATTAGTTAAATTGATCAATATGCATCTTTGGACAAAAATATAAAGCACATGCTATTGTACTTGTAAAACCATTCCATGTCCTACCTTCACCCTTCAAAAAACTGTTGCCTACAAATGCACTTCAGAAGTTACGGTACAAAAGTCACTATTATGATTCTGCCTCTCTCTCGCACACACACTCACACACATACTCACATACGCACACACACATGGTCTTGAGGATGTAACCGGAACGACCTTTGAAGACAGGTGCTTTAACATGCAACACAGCACGCGTCCAAGTCTACTTCCTTAATTAGTCAGAGATCACAGATAAGCGAGGGCCTGACTCTTCAAAAGGGGACTTGAGAACCACTGGTCATTAAGCCTGCTATTTTCAGCGCGGCCACAGTGAGGCTGTCGCCGCTGGCCTGCGGCAGACGGTCCTGGGGACATGCGTCTGCGCGGGGCTGGCCGTGCGCCTTACGTTTGCAGGTCTCCCAGGGGCCTCTGGCCCATCGACTGCAGCAAGGGCTCCGGCCGCACGGCCGCCGTGGGCGACGTCTTCGGGCTGGAGTCTGACTCGCCGCTGTCCGCGTCGCCCATGGCTTTGATGTAGCTCCCACTCCTCATCCTCCTGCACGGGATCTCGTCCTTGCCGCCCGTGGGGTAGCCTCCCCACTCGTCCTGCGGCACCTGGGGGAGGAGACACGCAGGCGTCAGCCCTGGCACGCAGGGCCCTCGAAGCCATCCTCCGCGGGAAGTCAGACGCGCACACAGTGCTGCCTCAGGCCCTGTCCCGGGAGCCCTAAAAGGACAGTGACACGAAATTACTCTTCTTCCCGTTACGAGAGTGCCAGATAAACATGATGGGAAAAGTGAGCAAACGTTAGGGACGCAGAATGAGTGAAAAGCCCACTTACAATCACAGCCCCAGAAAAACCACTGCTAATGTTTAGATTTATTTCCTTCTGGCATCGAGGAATCAACACTTGAGGAAATTGGAGGAAAGTTACCCCGAGGAGGAGGAGGAGGGACGGAGGCGGGGCGCAGGAGGGAGAGGGGGGTGTGGGAGGTGGGGAGGGTGGGAGGGAGGCGGGGCAGAGGGGGAAGCGGGAGCCGGGTCGGCAGGTGTTCCTGCAGAGCTGAGCCTAAGCTCAGCGCTCTGAACCCCTTAGAAACAGACGCGCCCGCACCATGCAGAGGACGGAGCTGGGGGCCGCGGGGTCAGCACAGGAAGCAGTGGTCATGGCTTCTCAATTATTCTTCTTTATACTTATGTGTTCTGCACGGACCGGATATCGCTGTTGTAATAAAAAGTAAATTTATCTTTAATTGAAGAAGTGAGTCCTCAATGACAGTACATTTCAGCAGAGGAAACAATGATGAATTACAGTTTAACACGGGCAAAAGCAGCAGTGTGGAGAGGAACAGCGGGGGCCATGGAAGCCGTCCGTGGAGAGGTGATATGGAAGACTTCCTGGGGGTGAGGTTCACTTGGATCTGAGCAGCAGGCAGACAAGGGCACGGGCTCCCAGCCCTGCACCTGGGGCACAGGTGGCCTGAGCAACGTGGAGCGGCCGGGGAGGCCGGCACAGATGGTGGGGGCCACACGCCGTGAAAGAGACGTTCCCACTGGCAGCTTTAGGAAATTTTTGTGAATTAAAGACACGTTTCTGTAAAAAAACAAAACGATTTTTCCGCAGCAGCCTGTGAATTACCTGACAAATGAGACCAGCTTGTATTTCTGTTTCTGATGCAAGAAGCAATTTCACGGGCTCTGCCAGAGGAAATTCCAATACGGAAGGCGTGTCGCCCAGCGTGGAGCGCGAGTGTGGACAGGGTGGCGCGCGTCCAGACCGTCTGAGGAGCGGGGGCGACGGCAGATGCCGCTGTGCTGCGGTCAACGGGCCGCGCTGCAGGGCGAGGCGCCCGGAGCCAGGGCCCCTCCCCGCAGACGGCAGCCTCCGCGCGCCCTGCGCTGGGCCGCGGCGCGGCTCCTGCGAGCCACAGCGCTGCCCGCTGCCGCCCTGAGGACGCCTCGCGCGGCCCCCCTTCTCTCCTGCAGCCGGGCGCAGGGGGCGGGGCGAGCTCTGTGATAACGCCCACTTCTGGGTGTTGACACCAAGGAAGAAAATCGCCATCAAACGCTGTTTCCCGGGGGAATGTCCGCTTTGTCACGCGGCACGCTCCGCCGGGCGCGCGGCGGGCGCCGGGATGCGCGGGGAGCAGGGCGCGGGCTCCCGGGGTGCGCCGCGGGCGGTGTGGGCCGTCCTCGCCTGCGGGGCCCGGGGCTGGTCCCTCGCCGGGGGCGCGGCGTGCCCGCCCGGCGCCAGCAGGGGAAGCAGAGCAGCCGCGCCGCGCGCCGGACTCCGTCTGCCTCTGACCGGGGCCTGCTCGGGGGCCCCGAGTCGCCCAGCGCACCTCCCTGAGGCCACACCTCACTGTCTGACGCTGAGCAGCGCGCAGGGCGGCGTTTTGGGCAGCGCGGCCCTCACGCGGCCGCTGCGGAGGGGTCGCCCCGGTCACTCGCGGGCGGTGGCGGGAAACACCTCGCCCGAGGACGGCGGCGGGGAGGCGCGGCAGGACGGGGGTGCGTGCCCCAGGACCCGCCGTGAGCACTGCTGTCTGCGCGGGGCGGCTCCTCAGAGCCAGGGCCCCCCCGCCCGTCTCCCCGATGCCCCGTGGACACGCGGCCCGAGTGCGTCACACCCTTGGCCAGCGCCCGTGGATGAGGCCGTGTGGGCCCACCCCGGACCGCAGGCTCCCACTTGGCTGAGGGCGCGCTCACCAGTCTAACCGCAAACGGGGACGACGAGAAGCACCAGACACGCCGCCGGCAGGTGCTCCAGCCCAGCGCCCCCCACAGGACGCGCGGAAGCGGTGTCACAGGTGCTGGACTCCGCCAGGTGCTAAAGGTGACACACTGGAATGGACGCAGCACGCTGCTGACCGTGACGGTCAGTGTCCCCCGTGACGGTCACTGTCCCCGTGACGGTCACTGTCCCGTGACGGTCACCGTCCCCGTGACGGTCGCCGTCCCCGTGATGGTCACTGTCCCCCGTGATAGTCACTGTCCCCCGTGACGGTCACTGTCCCCGTGACGGTCACTGTCCCCGTGACGGTCGCCGTCCCGTGACGGTCACTGTCCCCCGTGACGGTCACTGTCCCCGTGACGGTCGCCGTCCCGTGACGGTCACTGTCCCCGTGACGGTCGCCGTCCCGTGACGGTCACTGTCCCCGTGACGGTCACTGTCCCGTGACGGTCACTGTCCCCATGACGGTCACTGTCCCCCGTGACGGTCACTGTCCCCGTGACGGTCACTGTCCCCCGTGACGGTCACTGTCCCTCGTGACGGTCCCACCGCCCCCATGTGCGGGTCACTGTCCCCGTGACGGTCGCCCATCCGTGACGGTCACCGTCCCGACGGTCACTGTCCCGTGACGGTCACCGCCCCTGGTCACTGTCCCCGTGACGGTCACTGTCCCCGTGACGGTCACCGTCCCGTGATGGTCACTGTCCCCGTGTGCGGTCACTGTCCCCCGTGCGGTCACCGCCCCGTGTGCGGGTCACCGTCCCCCGTGTGCGGTCACCGTCCCCCGGTGCGGGTCACCGTCCCCGTGTGCGGGTCACCGTCCCCTGTGCGGGTCACCGTCCCCGTGTGCGGTCACCGTCCCTGTGTGACAGAGGCACACCCTTGTCACCTCCCCACCACGCCCCCCTCTTCTCTGTCCTGCTCCTGCGCTGACGCTGAAGGAGACGGCCCGGTCCCTTGCACTGCCCCGTCCCCTGCTGTCCAGCTCGCGGGCTTTGGCTGAGGGGGCGCGGGCGGGCAGCGAGCCGCTGTGCACATCCCTGCGGCCCCCTCCTGGCCCAGGCAGGGGCTGCTCAGCCAGGACGGGCTGCCGGGCCCTGCACGGCCCTCGTAGGCCCAGGGGAATCGTCGCCATCACTGGCCCCGGCCCCGTGTGGTTGGGTCCCTGCCCTTGCTGCGAAGGCTCCCCGACCGCCCCTTCCCGAGGAGCCTTTGTGGGGTACCCGTGTCTCCAGGATTCCAGCACTGTCCCGAGAGACGCTGGACAGAGCCCGCAAACAGTGCCATGGTGAGGCCGTCTCACAGGGGTCCCCAGTGGATGCTGCCAGTGGCCGAGGACAAGGGCTGCCTGAGGGGTCCGTGGCTCCCAGGCGCACTGAGGGGCGTCCAGTGGGATCTGCCCACCTGGGGACCCAGCACGGAGTTCAGGCAACTCTCCAAGTGGTTGTGTGCCACCACTCCCAGCGGTGACAAGTCCCTGGACAGTCACTGGGCTCCAGGCGCGGACACCAGGTGGATGGGAAGTGTCACGGAGCCCCAAGCCCACAGTCAGGGCCCCTGAAATGCCTGAAGACTGGCCCCTGGGTGTGTCGCCAGGACCCTGGGCAGCTGCTCTGTGGCTGTCTCAGACACAGTTGGCACAGCCGGATACAGACCAAGGACCACAAAGTGGACATTTGTGGCTTTTCAAGGTCACACATTCACGTGCCAAGTGGCCTCACGCGGGCTTCAAACACCTCCTGGACTTGGTCTCTCATCGTCAGTGAGAGTCGCACGGGTGACCGCATTCCGCGTGTGTCCCTGGCCAGGCTGTGGGACCAGGAGCTGAGACACACCCCTCCCCTTCAAGTGGCAGGCGCGCCCTGGCGCAGGGGCAGCCAGGGCGCGCCCCTTCCGTCCCGCAAGGCTCACTGGCCCCACGGCTGTGGACCTGACAGCTGCTCTCCTCGCCCTCTGCCTCTGAGTCTCTCAGCACTGGGCAGTGTTCCGCGGACTGGTTCTCTGGGTGGGCCGTGCTGGGGTGCAGGGCCACGGGGCCGGGGCTTGCACTCGGCCCTGGAGCCTCCACACCCAGAAGACGCGTCTGCTGAAGGCATGTGAGCAGCTTCCTCTCGGCTTCCAGGGCCCAAGGACGTTCCACGACCGAGGGACTTGCTGGTCCTTCGTTCAGATGGTTGCTGCCGTGAGCCTGTGGCAGGCGCAGAGGCCACGACCCCCAGGCGCGTCTAGGCCCGAGTGGCGTTGGGGACATGGGTCACAGACGGCCGAGCAGGTCATGAGACAGGAGGCGGGGGGTGGCCAGAGAGACAGCACGTGGGGACAGCCAGCCGTCCTCGAACATGGCGCAGCCTCTGCCAAGCTGACGCCTGTGCCCACGGGAATCCCACGGGGGGCGACCGCGCTGTGTGGGAGCCTGGCCCCAGTAAAGGCAGGCTCTTTTCTGAACCTCGTCACATGACCCCCTGAGCAGAGGTGGCTGATGGGAGGGGGCGCATTCAGTGTTCCAAGGGCGCCCCCCACCCCTGTGACAGGGGTCAGGGCCCGTCCTGCAGCCCTGAGCCCACCCAGAGCCCCGGCACTGAGCATCGGTGGGGCGGACGGGGCAGCAGGAAGTGCTGCTTGACGCGGCAAACCCTTGCGGTTCGGGACGCGCCCCCACTCGCGTCACACGCACCCCGCACGGTGGATCAGTGCCGTGGGGCTGACGCGGCCTGCTCGCCAGCAGGGCCTCTGAGGGTCTGGACCAGGGGTCAGAAGGACGGGGAGCGACTGCCGGGGACGGGAGGCGGTGGGCGGGGCCGTGGTGCTGTCCCGGGGGGGCCCTCCCCAGGGCTGAAGCCCCCCCCGTCCCCAGGCCTCGCTGCGGCAGGAGACACACGTGCTCCCTGAGCTTGGGCTGGGACCAGCGACATTCGCCCGGAGGCTGCCCTCCGACGCCCTGCTGACGGGGAACACACGGAACGAGAGCTGCTTCTGAGGAGCCAGCGGGTCTGCATTTGCTCTCGACCCGCCCGTCGTCTGCGCCAACCTACGTGACACGTAAAACATCTTCCTCGAAGGCCGACTGCACCTCACGCACGAGGCGCGCCCGAAACCGACTCCCAGTCCGGATCTGCAGCTCCCTCCCCGCTCTCCTTTCCCAGACTCTCCTCCGGGCGTGGCGGCCGCCCAGGGTCCCGGGACCTGGCGCGGCCGGCGCCTGGGCATGGGGAACGCTGGGCCTCAGCCCCTTGGAGCACAGGACGAGCAGCCTGGGTGGCCGCGTCTGCAGTGACCAGCGGTGGCCACGGGACAGCCAGCGAGGAGAGGGGCTGGTCCGTGTCCTGGAGGCGCGGGGGTGGGTGGCTGCCAGAAACCACGTGGCCTGGGACGGCGTGGGCCCGCGGGGTCACAGGGCTGCGGGGAGACAGCACCTCTCCCCGTGGGACCGCGCCTGCGTCCACGTCCAGGCGGCGTTCATAGGCTGCGTCGTGTGCCCAGGTCCCGGGCAGCGGGCCAGAGGCCTGCACGGCCGGTGTGGGCCTGGCCCTCACAGCCGCGGACGACCAGGCGTGGCCGGCGGTCACGTGACCTGCTCGCTCGCTCCCTCCACCTGCCTCGCGGGGGCTGGGGTCTGCGCGGGGCCCCTCTGGGTCCCTTCCCCACGCATCGGCTCACAGCCTGCCATTCTGCATCACTGGACCAAGGCCTGAGCTACCCGACCGCTGACGCCTGCCCCGTGCCTCCCGGCCGCGTGCTGCGTGGGTGAGACCAGGTCTTACGTGGTCTCGAGCTGGCCGGGCGCCGGTGACGGTGGAACCCTCAGTGACCCCCAGCGTGCGGGGAGAAGACACAGGGCAGCGAACTCAGAGGCCACTGGCCTGGCGGCAGAAACACGAGGGCCAGAGAGGCGCCTGCAGTGACACCGCGCGGAGCCCAGCGCAGCGGGAGCCACGGGCAGGGACCTGTCAGACACGCAAGCCGGAGCTGAAGCCCCGCAGCCCCAAGCGCCTCTGGGGGACAGGGGCACGGAGCAGGACAGAGACAGGCAGCACCTGTCGGCCGGATCTAACTCGCTGTTAAAAGAAACTGCCCTCGGGGACGTGACTTGACTGGGAGGGTGACCTCACGAGCCTTCCTGCCGGCCTGGCCTCCTGACCACGTCTCCGGGGGAGAATTTGGCCTCCCAGCCCGGCTGGCCAGGGGCCAGAGCAGGGTGGCCGCAGCTGCAGGGCAGTTCACCAGGACAGACAAGCCTGGCCACGCACCGGCTGGCCTGAAGCGGGGTGACGCGTGTGTGGGGCTCGTCATCCCTTTGCAAGGTTTTCCACAACTAAAATGCCAGAAAGTGCCGTTGGCGGCAGAGAAGAGGCTGTTGGCCCAGGGCATGGTGGACAGAGGAGGCTGAGGGGTGGCCGGGCAGTGGGGGCCGCACTGCAGCTGCGGCTCCTGTGTGGTCTGCCGGGGACACCCGTGGACACCGCGTCAGGCACAGAAAGGAGGGCTTCGCCGGTCGGGGCACCCAGGGCAGGCCCGCGGCCTCCTGAGTGTGGCTCGGCTTGGCTGACCGCTGGCGAACCTCATGTCCCGCCGCTGTGAGGCGGTGTTACCTGAGCCCCACCCGCCTCCAAACACACCTGCCTGACGCCGCCGCCTGCTGAGCACGTCCTGCTGAGCGGGACCCCTGCGTCGTGGACAATGCACCAGGGTGGCTCTGGGGTCGCTGCGGGGACTTGTGGGCACCATGGCTGGTGTCGTCTGCCCCGCCGCCCGGCCGCCCGACGGTGCAGCCACCGCTCGGTGTCGTTGCTCACGGTCTGGGAAGTCCCCGCCAGCCCGATGCGCAGCAGGGACGGGACGGGAGTACAGGCCACGCACGTGGGAAGGAGCGACGTCACGTGGTTGGCCCTGCGCGCAGCGCGGCTGGCTGGGGGGCCCTCGAGGGAGGCGGTGGCCTGGCACCCGACCCCGGCGACGACGCTATGACTGGGGCCAGAGGTGAGAGGACCCTAGAACACCGCAGGGGGTCTTGCTACAGGCTCCCGGGTCACCCACCGTGCCTCGCCTGCCACGGCCCGGGGGACGGGGCATGTGCCGGAACCCCGCCCAGCGGCTCCCCGACGGCCATGGGGCCCCCCGGGCAGACCCACGCCCGCCGGCCGCGTGGCCCCTTTCAGACAAGGACATGGCCCCTGCCCCACCTGCTCGACCGCGTCCCTTGGGGCACGGCCCGCCCCACGCTGCCCCCGGTGCTCAGGCCGGGCCGCGGTGTGCGTGGCGGGCCCGCTGCGCGGCTCCTCACCTGGAGGTAGTGGCACGCCCGCAGGGGCTTGACGTCCGGGGGGGCCAGGGGCCGGTCCAAGTGCAGGGAGCTCTGGCGGCAGGCCTCCTTGGCCTGGCTCACAGTCAGCGTGGACCAGGAGCTCCGCTTCATGTAGGCGGCCTCGGGCGCCATGGCCAGGCCCTCGCAGGCCGAGCACTTGACGTCGCTGTTGCTCTTGGCGGGCTTCAGGGAGAGGCCCGCGAAGGGGCCCAGGAACGGCTCGGGGTAGCAATGGGGGCCGTGGTCCACGAGGTGCCTGGCGGCCACGCTGGCCGCACGGCAGGTGCTGTCGCTGTCCAGGTTGTCGTCCGAGCTCCACCAGCCGCCCGGCCCCGCCCGCGGCTTGGCCCCGGGCGCCCGCTCCTTGCTCCTGCTGCGCCGGCCGTGGCGGCCCTGGCGGCCCTGGCGGTCGTCCACGCGGCCGTCGGCCTTGGCGCCGTTGGCGTGGCTCTTGGACGCGCCCTCGAGCGAGTGGGACTTGGTGAAGAGCTTCTGCACGGAGTGCACGAGGTGGCGGATGCGGCCCGGGCTCTCGCCGCGGTGCTCGGGGGCCGACGCCCGCTGGTACTGCAGCGTGTGGAACCCGTCCCTGTGCAGCGGCAGCTGCTTCTCGAACTGGTCCAGCAGGTTGGCCGGGATCCGGTGGCTTTTGGCGCTGGCGTGGGCCACGGCACAGTCGTCCCTCGTGTCGTAGTGCGAGCTGCAGTGCGTCCTGGGGAAGGTGCTGCTGGACACGTGGTCGCCCAGCACCACGGGCACCATCACGCAGTCGGAGTGCACGGAGCTCCTGGGCGAGCAGCGGTGGCGGTCCCCGGGGCAGCTGTCCGTGGGGCTGAGCAGGTAGGGCCGCCTGGCCTCCGGCCCATGGAGGGTCAGTTCGTGGGCGTGCGAACAGCCGTCCAGCGGTGCGAACCCGCAGGTGTGGCCGGGACACAGCTGCGGCTGATTCCGGCTCCCGGTCAAGCCTTTCATGCTGCTGGGGGCGGAGGGGGTCCCTCGTCATCGAAGTGCGGCGTCAGGGGCCATGTGCACTGCTGGTCTGCTGGGGAAACAGAAGAGCCGGTTAGCACTGCAGGAGCACGGGCAGGGGCCCCGCACGCCGGCCACGTCCGTGCAGCGGTCAGCGGTCAGGAGTCAGCGGTCACTTTCAGTCTGGGCATTCAAGTGGGCAACTCTTCCTTTATACCATATCAGCTGCTCCAAGGCACAAGAACCTGGAAGGGAGCACACTGCTGTCCCCACGTTCTGTTCTACAATGACAAACACTCGGCGTCTGCCAGACCCCCGGGCCCCTCGGGGGCCACACAGCTGTGCCAAGCGGGGCCCACGCGAGGGAGGAGGCGCGTCACGCTCTGCAGCGAGGTCTGCGTGCTCATGCCCGTGTGGCGGGCGACATGCTTGTCACGCACACAGGAACCAGGCGACTGTAGCACGCAGTGTGCACGCGTGGTACTTGACGTGCACGTGTGACATGTTCCTGTGACGCACACATCTGTGCGTGACGAGCGTCTGCGTGTACGGAGGGAGCGTGCACACGCGTGCCACGTGCACGAGCACACAGCACGCACAGCGTCACGTTTGCAGGAAGGCTGCTGGCGAGCTGAGTCCCCCCCGTGGGGCATCCGGATGGGGGTGCCCGTGGGTTGTGACACTGTGGCCACCCGACACCCCGGCCGTCCCCTTGCCGCTCCCGCTCTCTGCACCCCTCCGTCACTGCGCTGGCCCCCTCTGCCTAGAGCGCCAAGGCCGTCTGGCCGGGGAGGGCGCCATCCGGGTCACCTTGCGGGGCTGCAGCAGACAACGCGCCAAGAGGCGATGAATTACGGCTGCACAGACTCAGCCCAGGGGACGCCTGCCTGAGGGCGACACAGGTTCCACGGGGCAGGGCGGAGGGGGCAGCCACGCCCACTGGCTGTCCGTGCAACACCGCCTGGCGCGTCACGGCGGACACACGACAGAGCAGCAGCAGTGACACAGCGGGTCCGTGGGGTCTGCGCGGCACACGTCTGGGGGACGGGGCACCCACTATGGGGGGGGGCCCCCCCCGACACGGGTGGGGACTGCAGGTCGCAGCTTAGCAACGGCTACGGCTACGGACCAGGCAGGGTGTGGCGGGGACGGGCGGAGCCACACAGCCCACCTGCCCCGCCCCCGCCCTGCGTGACAGCCACCTGCAGGCCCAGCCTGCCGCACGGTGGGGGCGACCTAGCAGTCGGCATCACGGTGCCTCCGGCTTCTTGGGGCAGGCAACTGAAACCCACGAGGAACATCCCGACTTATCTTCTGGGGTCTGAAACAGAGAATCTGTGCCGGGCAGCACGTGACTGGGGAGGTGGGGGCGGCGGGCAGAGGGTGGCCGGGGAGGGCGCAGTGAGGGGCGCAGAGTCTGCCCCGTCTGACACGCGGCCGGGGCTGCACCTGACAGAGACGCGATGAACACTGACCCGAGAAGCGAGGCTTCTGGGACTCTCCAGCCGCCTCGCCCGCTCCAGACCCGGCTGGGAGCCTTGCCTGGCAGAACGCTGAAGTCCGGGCCGCGCGTCAGCCTGCGGCTCGTCCGTGTGCACGGCACGAGCCCTGAGGCTGTAGAGAAGACCTCCAGACGGGCTCCGTTCACACCCGTCCTCAGGCGCGGGCTGGGCCTCGCCATGGCGTGAGGCTGAGCGGCTCCGTGGGAGACGCTCCCGCTCGCCCCCAGCATGCCGGCAGCTGGCCTGTGTCCACTCCGGACGCCTGGCAGCACCTGCTGACCGGCCCCCGTGCTCGTGGCGGGGTGCCTGGCGCTTCACACAGCACACGATGGCCTGCAGGGACAGGGGACCCCCAGGCCGTGCCCAGGCCCCTGGGGTGGGACAGTGGGGGACCGTCACCGCAGTGAGCGCCCAGTGGTCAGCCCGTTCCGCCGTGGAGCTCGTGCTGCGTGAACACTGGCTGCTGCCCCGGCCTCCTGTGCACACCGAACATGCGTGTGCACCCGGCTCTGTCCCTCCAGGTGGCATTTGAGACTCCACTTTTCTTCAGTTTGTGGCTTTTTCACTTTTACCGGATGCGCTGTGTGACACGGGTTCATGCACCTGTACGGCTTCCAACTGCACAGCTGTGTCACACGCCATCTACGCCGTGCTCTGCGCGCACCACCCACCCGGCACCCAGTGTCCCCGCAGCCCAGTCGCCGACCCCGTCACCCTCCCCACCCCCTGCACAACCACCCACTGCTGTCTGCGTCTTGACTCTCCCGCCCGACTCGCCTCGCTCAGCGTGGTCTGCCGCGGCTGGACAGCGGACAGCCCAAAGCCGAACAGAAACCCCCAGAGCACACGCCGCGTCCTGGTGCCGAGGAGGAAGTGGACAGACCTCACGCTGGCCAGGACGCCATCTGGGAGCAGCGGCCACCCCAGGTCAGGCTGGGCTCCAGAACACTGGCTTCTGTGCCTGACGGAAGACCCCGTGCACGGACGGTCACAGCGTGGAGCCGTGACACTCGGCGCCTGGCCGCGTCCCCGGGCTGCTGCAAACCGGCACTGCCGGAGACGGGCGGCTCCCTGGGCAGCGGCGTCGGTGCCGTCGCTCCTGAAGTCCCCCCAGCGGTCATGCCAGCGCAACGGCCCACGCCTCCACCGTGAGTGCCCCTGGGTCCCTCTGCTCACCACCGGCGGTCCTGCCACGCCCGCCCGGTCCTGCCTGTGTCCGTCACGGCCACAGGGCTCGTTTCTGAACAATGGGCACGTGCTCATGGCTCCTAGCGCAGCGAGGTGACGAACCCCCACACACTTCCAGGACACGGAGCGTCTGGGGCAACGCGTCCCACAGACACTGCCTTCTGGCTCCGAGGGGAGGGGGCTGGCGGCAGATCTGGCTGCAGGAGGCCGAGGCTCATGGCTGCTTGCTCCTGGGTTCAGAGCTCAGGAGCTCTGTCCTGGCGGCCAGCCACGCCGGACGCAACGGTGGGCGTGTGCACACTGCGGGGTTGGTGACGTGCATCCTGCTCCGGCCGCCCCTCCGCCCCCCAGCCTGGGCCCCTGATGCCAGGCCGCGTGCTTGGGGAGGAGAGCTGCATGCTCGTGTCCCAGGCCAGGTTAGAGGTCTGACAGCGACTCCCTTGAGGAAATGTCGTCACAGCCACATGGTCGGGTCTCAGGGCCCCGGGACGGACCTGCTGTGCAGTCCCAGCTGTGGACGAAGCTGCTGGGTGTGCACACGGGCTTCTGCAGCAGCTGGAGCTTCCAGAACTTTCAGCAAGGAGAGTCGCTAGGCCAGACCGGCTGCCACGCAGTGGCTGCCAAGTATGAACGATCTTCGGCCGCGTCCAGGGGCCGTGTCAGGGTGCCGTGGCTGCTGGCTTTGCTCAGGTACAGGGAGGGCCCCAGGGAACGCCGTGGGTTTGGGGCCGCCGTCCCCCAACATTGGACGTAAAGCCACAGACTCAGCGCTGCCCTCGCGCCCGGCACCACCGGCCACTGCGATGTGAGCGAGCGGCAGGGTCCGCCCGGCCGCGTCCCTGGGTGAGAGGCGGGGCCTGTGCCGCCGGGCGAGGCTCGCGGGCACCACTGCACACAGCGTGCACGCGTGAGTGTGTGCAGCCGAGCACGTGGCCTTCGTCTGGGGGCGACAGGCTTGCTGCGGCGCCCCACCCCGTGCTTTTCCCACGGGGTCGGGGGTCATGGGCTGGCGCTGCACAGGGCGCCCGCGTGACCGCGTCCGATGGACACTGGTGCTCACCGCGGCTCACGTTTCAGGGTGCATCCGTGACGTGGCGGAGCTGACCCGGACACGACACGTCGCGCCTGAGGCTATGGGCCTGGGGCTCAGGGGCTCCCGTCCCCGCACCGAGCAGACCCTGGGGCCGCCGAAGCCCTCGCTCCGACCGGGTTGGCCTCTGTGGAGGGAGCGTGTCGTCCGGCACGCACTTGGTGACGATGCGGCTGCCCACGTGGCCCGTGTGTGCGAGCGGAAGAACTTCTGGCCGGGTTAGGAGGTGACCATCGCAGAGACACGTCGGGACAGGCTGGGCGGCGCAGCCCAGCGCCCGGGGCAGAAGGGGAGCCATGCGGGACGGTCAGTCAGCACGCGGGGTCCGCAGCACACCCGTCCAGTGCGGGTCAGCATCAGTTACAGACCCCCAGCTCGGCCCCGGGCGTCGCACACGACCCTCTGCTCGGCTGTCAGATGTGCTGGGCCAGGTCCACAGGGCTCCCGCGTCCTCAGAGAAGGGGCGCGCAGTGGCCACCTGACCCCACCAGGCCTGGCCAAGCTCGTTTGTTCGTCATGTGGACAAACTGCATACCCCGAGCCCCAGCCCCCGCCCTGCACTGAGAATTGTCCTCACGCTGTCACTGCCCGGAGGGCGCGTGAGCTGCAGTGACAGTCACTTCCTCTTCCTGTTTTAGTTAGAGCCTCTTCTCATTCTTGATGCCACCGGCACAGCCACTGCGAACTGGGGGCCCCAGCATCGTGCATCGGCTCCTTCCCGCCCCCACAGACTGGCCAGGTCGCTGGCTCCACCCCGGCCGCTGACCTTTCCCTGGCTGTGTCCTGGAGGCCACCCTGCAGTCACAGCTCACATTGGGACAGAGCAGCCACCGTCCTCGTCCCCGCCGAGTTCTCCGGCTGTGCGACATCGTGACGTGTGCGTGTGAGTCACATACCGTTGAAGAGGCAAACACGCAGGAAATCTTCAGAACTAAACACAGTTCTGGGGCCCCTGTTCTCAGTTACTGCAGATGAACGTGGCAGTCACAGAGCCCACTGCCTAACAACGCTGTGGGGAACCACTGGTCTGCCACGGGCCCGCACCCGCGGCCCGGACGCCTGTCACCGCCCCCCGACCGCTGGCGCCGCTCTCCTACGCCCGGAACCGCGAGCGTCATCTGCTGACAGCCCACGGGCGCGATGATCACAGTAATCCCAATGTCACGGGAGGCTGACATCTGTCACTCACTGGGATGAATGTGCTAAGGTCTCGTGTGATCAGTGTAATTGTCTCCTGCCTGCCCGCTTTCTCTCAATGAACAGGGGCCGAAGGCACGGGGCACCTGCAGAGCCCGCCGGGCGTCCACTGTGCACCCTGCCTCTCGTCCCCCAACACTGCAGGAAGCCATGACCCCCTGTCCTGCCACTGGGCCTCTGCAAAGCATGACCCTTCCGGTGGCTTCTGAAGTTCCTCAGTACGCTCCACAATGCAAGACGTGTTTCACACTGAAGTCTAAGACACACACACACGCACACACCACACACATGTGCACACACCACACACATCCATGCAAACATGTGCACACGCACACCCCATATCCACACATCCATGTGCACATGACCAGACACCACACTTGTGTACACACCACACACATCCATGCAAACATGTACACACGCCATACATACATGTGCACACTCCACACACATGCACATACACACCACGCACAGGAACATGACACACATACCACACACACCACAAACCACATTACACACCTACCACACACACATCACACACATACCCTACATATCCACTTACACATATGCATATACCACACACATGCCACACATTCACACAAACACATCACCACATACGTATGCACACCCCTATGTACATACACACATACCACATACAGCACATACCACATACCTCCACATATCCATGCACACATATCCATACACACCACACACACGACCACACACCATACAGGAACACGTGCTCACACCCCTGCACATGACACATATACACATGCACACCCTTCCCCCCACACACCACAAACCACACTACCCACACCACACCCACACACATGCAGACCCACATACGCACACCACACACAAATCCACACACATGCACACACCGCACCCCCACACACGTCTCCCTAAACAGCACCCACTCTCACGTGTGCTGTACTTAGTTATTTTTGAATCTGTACATTTCATACACCGATACTTTTTTTCATTTAAAAAATTGTTGGCAGTGACTCAGTAATTCGAATTCATGGCCCAATGAGTTGTAACCTGTAATTTAAAAATCAGTGTCATGTAAATATAAACTATCAGACAAGGAAATCAAATCATGCCCTGAATTAGATGGCCGCTAAATGGAGTGTGTCTTCCACCAGCAAACACATCTATCGCCACTTCCTTCCTTCCCACGCCCATTCCCACCCAGAACCACTTCGCCTTGTGCAGAACCCGTCATTTGCTCATTTCAGAAGCCGCCGCTTCAGCGAAAGTGTCATTTCAAGAACAGCTTTGAAAGGTGGAATGAAGACTTCGCATGCTGGCTTCAAGTCTGCACGTGTGCACGCCGTGTGGACACATGCCCCTAAGGAGACGTCTTGCTTCCTTACAGCAGAGACTCCGGCACTGTCCCCCGCCCGGGCCTACACAGCATGAGGCCACCACGAACCTGCCGGCACCCCGACCCCGCAGTCCCAGCCTGCGGCACTGTGGGAAACCAACCACTGTTCTCACGCTGCCCAGCCTGTGGCATGCGTCACTGCAGCCCGGGGACTAGGTCAAGGGCACACGCCTGGAGGCGTGAACGGAGCGAGGACCGCTTACTGGGTGGGGATGGGGGGGGGGCGGGGTGTGCCCTGTCACCTGACGGCAATCAGGCTCCGTGACTGTGCAAGCTGAGAACTGATATCTACGGGAAAGCTGCGGTGTGCATTCCAGAAATTACATGGAAAACCTGATATCCTAATTTCCACAAAAACTAAATACGAGTAACTGAAAAAACTAATTTTAATTTTAATTTGTAGAAAAATAAAGTTTTAACATGACTTTATCAAATAAAATATATCTTTTGGACTGTTCCTCCATTAACTGGCACGTCACCCTTCCTGGAGGCCACACTTCCCCGTCCTGCAGCGGCAGTAACTGCTCTGGATGGCACGGGGAAGGATGGCCTCCATGAATCCCCACCGGCGGCGGGAGTGCCAAGGTGGAGGATCCCGGAGGGGGCGTCAGAGCAGGAGAGCGCGGGGTTGGGCTCAGCGTGCCGCGAATGGAGACACTGCTTCCGACCAGACAGAAACAGCAGAGCGCTGCTTCCACTGTTTCCGGAAACTTCTAGAAACTCCCTCAAGGAAATAAGGAAAACCATCGAGTTACACGTCGACATGATGACTAGGGCGTTTATCAAAGGACGCACAAAATACAAATTTCTAAAACAGAGCTCTTTTAAAAAAAGATGCATATCACAAGCACTACGAGACATGCACGCAGTTACATGGTGTGTAGACTTAAAACCACCTACTGAATGGGAAGACACTTACCTATGATACATCTGATAAGGGGTTAATATCCACATTTTATATGAAGAGCTCATATAACTTAACACCAAAACCACACACAACCCAATTAAAAAATGGCAGAGGACCTGAACAGACATTTCTCCAAAGAGGACACACAGAAGGCCAACAGACACATGAAAATGTGCTTGAGGTCACTAATCATTAGAGAAATGCAAATTAAAACCACAATGCGATACCACCTCACACCTGTCAGAATGGCCGTCATCAGTAACTCAGTAAGTGCTGGCGAGGATGTGGAGAGAAGCAGCGCCCCAGCACTGCTGCTGGATTGTAAACTGGTGCAGCCGCTGTGGAAAACAGTCTGGAGCTCCCCCCACTTAAAAACAGACCCACCCTATGACCCAGCAATGCCCCTTCCAGGTACTCACCCCCAGAAACCCAGAAATAAGGCAGCAGAGATAGGCACCCTGCGTTCACTGCAGCACTATCTACAGTAGCTGGACTAGGGACACGTGCTTCCCGCACGTTTATAAACTGCCACTCTTTACAAATGTTGCATTTTACTTAGGTCAAGCACATGCTCAGAACACTTGTGGAAAGGTGCACCAGTCACCGGCGTGCAGAGGGCCCTGGCCAGCAGCCTGTGCCATGGCGGCCGGCGTCTGGAACCCTACCTAGATCCTCGTCCGCTGGCCCTGGGAAGCCGATGCCGGGCTGGACCAGGTCCCCGCCGTCCTCCTCTGCAAAGAGAGACACAGAGTCACCGTCAGTGTCAGGCCGTTCTTCACCGCCACCCCCCCCCCCCCAGAGCTGCGCGCTGTGCGGAGACCCCAGGGACAGAGCGGTGGCTGCCCTGGCAGGCGCTGCGGGGGCGGGGTCAGAACTAAAGCTGCGCAGGTGCCTGCCCAGCCACTCCCCTTGGTGGGCCCCAGCCACTCCCCTTGGTGGTCCCCGAGAGCACTGCGCCCCCCGCGCCGCTCGGCAGGCGTGCGCTCGCGTTTCCAGGGGACGGAGGGGACCGTGGGGAGGCCGGAGTGGGCAGCGGCTGGGGGCGGGTGAGGGCGCCAGAGGGGGGCGGTGGAAGCCCGCGGCCCCCTCACCCAGGCTCACGTGGGGCCCCGCGTGCGCGCCCCGGTCCGGCCTTCGGATGCGCGCAGACACCAGACGCCCACGCCGCGCGCTCCGCACACGCGTCCGCGCACACACGGAACGGACACGTTCCCACTGCCAGGAGCGCACAGCTCACGGAAACGCCGGCAGCTCGGGCCGGCTCAGGGCGGTGACTCCACCAGCCCCGCACGCGCCGCCCCTCGCATCCGGGACCCGCTGCGCGGACCCCGCCCGTCGGCACACTGGTCAGGTCTGGTTTCCAGGGCAGAATGACCCCCACCGGCGGCCTCTGTGGGAGTCCCTGTCCCGTGAGACATCCCGCCGGGCCTCCTGCTGCCGCTGGGAGCTGCCACCTCCTGTCCCCGGCTGTCCCCACTGAAACCACGTTTCCACCACACACAGCCTCAGTCTGCTGGCCACGTGACAGGCCACAGGAAGTGTCCCCCTGACGTCCTCATGCACCCTCTGAGGGCCTCAGACGAGGTCACCTCAGGGATGGCAGGGCCCTGACCAGCCATGAGGTCTGATGCGCATGCCCCCCCCCCCGAAGTTCCTCTGAGGCAGCAGCCACGCCCCAGCTCCGCGTGCAGGCAGCAGGCTGACCTAGAGGCAGGCCGGGGGCCGGACCTGCTGTCAGCCACGGCTGAGGCCCTCAGGGCTGCCAAGGAAGGCGCTTCTGTGGGACCTCACGCCCCACTGGGCCGCATGAGGCCACGTGACGTGCGCACACTGGAGCGCATGCCGCGGGCGCCCTGCCCCCACGCGCCTGACGCCCAGCACCCACAGCTACGCAGAGCCGGCCGGCGGCCCCACGGACGTGGGCCGCTCCGAGGTCACGCAGGGACAGCCGCTGACCCTAAAGTCCGGTCCGTCCCTCACACCCGTTTGGAGGCATCGGCAAGGAATGACCATTTCTTGAAGGCCTGACCCATGACCGCCTCCCGAAGGCTCGGCAAGGACGGTGAGCGGCGGCGGAACGGAACCACTAAGTCTCCGGAGTCCGGGCAGGGGAGAGCGAAGCGTGTACACCGGAGGGGGACTGCTCGCGACGCAGCGCTTCCCTGCTGCGGATGCCCACGGCCGCCCGCTGCCGCGGAGACGCCCAGGATGCGCCCTCCGCCCCTCCCTGCCGCGGCCGCCACGCCCCCACGCACGGCGCTGTTCCTCACGCGCCCAGCGGTTTGCTGCTGCAGCCCTGTGCCCGCAGGAGGCTGGCGCCCGTCGCCTGGACGAACGGGCCAAAGCCCACGCGGTAGGCGGCCGTCCCCACCGCATGTCCACACCGTGCTTTTTAGTAGCTCGATCCTGTTTTTCAAAGGAAGGCTGCAGAGAATTGCAAGCTGCACAAAGGTGTGCTCGGCCCCGCTCTGGGGACCGGGGCACAGCGAGTGAGGCGGGCCTGCCCACCCTGCTCTGGCCCCGGGAGCCCCCCCAACCTACCTCCCCCCCCCCCCGGGGAGTGGCCGGACTGGCTGCGGGAGAGCCCGGCGCCGACCAGAAGCTCACTTCCCTCTGCTTCCGGGGACACTGCTTCCTTTCACTGACGGGACGATGCG
The DNA here is from genome assembly GCA_003508835.1 of Eonycteris spelaea. Taxonomy (NCBI): domain Eukaryota; kingdom Metazoa; phylum Chordata; class Mammalia; order Chiroptera; family Pteropodidae; genus Eonycteris; species Eonycteris spelaea. The sequence goes on along the minus strand of PUFA01000002.1, from coordinate 333,333 downwards.
TTTCCATGAAGCTTTTGCTGTTAAATTGAAGTTTCAGAATCCGATGGCCATCACCAAGGACCACCGGTCAGTGCCCAGCCATGCCCTGGCCTCCCCTGGGGCCTGTCGCACAGTGTCTGCTCCACTCCACACAAGCCCGGGCATCCATTTCGGCCCTCGAAAGCATCTCTCCCATCGCCTCTCCCCCAGGTCCTGCGTCACCTCACGGTGTACCTGTACCCTTCAAGACCACATGCTGGATCCGGCCGACTTCCCTCAGGGCTGGGCCTCTGCTGAGCCGCTGACAGCCAGCACTCACCGTCTGGCGAGATGGCAGCGGGGGTCGGGTCCGTGGCCACTTTGCCTGTGAAAACGTGTCCCCACTGTGTGGCTGGCAGGGACGCTCCTCGTGGACAGAAGGGCACAGGCGGAGGTGGTCACGGAGTCACTGGTGCCGTCTGTGCGGGCGGATGACCGTCCCAGAGGCTGGGCCACGCTGCAGCATGACAGATGGCGGCTGCTCCCAGGACACACACAGGACGCCCAGGGGGTTCCGTGTCTGAGAGTGCGATGTGGCATCTGGTGACCTGGCCTTTTGCCCAGCTCCAGGTTCTCCTCATTCTTCCCAAGTTCACGCGGAAGGAAGCGAGCTGGAGAGGCATGGACCCATTTCCCTAACGACAGGCTGTGGAGGCTGCAGAAATCAAGCCTCCGTCTCTGCTCTGCCAGGCGGGGTTAGCTTTAGCACTGGCCCCGTCTCCAGCTCACTGGCGGCCGTGCTGCCACCCGCACTCCGCCACGGCTGTGGCCCCCGGTGGCTTTTCTTTGAAAGCCACAGAAATGCGCATAATTTTATTTTGGATCAAGGATCAAGTCTCAGCAGAAGCTGGCCCTAAAGTCTGCAGAATTTTCACTAACACTTAAATGTCACTTAAATTAGGCGAAGAGGAAAACTCAGTCACCGGGAGGCAACCCCTCAGCTGGCCACCGCGCTCACGGCAGCGGCACCAGCACTCAGGCGCACGAGACGCCCCACCCCCCGCTCCGAGCACCGAGGGCCTGACAATCCGCCACCCCACGGGCTCAGACAGACAACTCCTTCAGCTGTAGCTCAGAGCAACAACACGCAGCTCAGGGTTTCTCCGGGCTCAGAAAAAGGACTAAAAACGCTGAAGGAAAGAGCTTCTCACTCAAACATCTGAAAGCTTCCAGGTGAACCCGTATCTCTGCTGTTAAACGTGGGCATTGAGCATGTCAAAAGCGACATTAATCACATCTTACACACTAGGCTTTGAACCTAAATTCCAGATACGCGTCCTGTTAAATTCGTACCACCATCTGTGTTTAATGAGGTTTCGCACCAAAGTTTCCTCGAAGACGTGTCCACTGTGTTGAACTGGAAATGCTATTTTAAAGGCAGAGTAAAGGGTGCTTTACAAAGCGTAGACCTCACCCTGCCCTCTGCCCGTGCCTGTGATACACTGAAGCCCGGGGCAGAGTGGCCGCATGGGGCCGGAGACAGTGGCTGTCCCACGGCACTGAGTCACGGTGGAGCGCAGAGGACGCTCTAGCTGCACGTGAACTCCAGACAGACCAAGGTGACGCTCTCTGCGCCCCACACAGTGCCCATTGTCACCGGAGTCCAGGTCCGGAGAGGCGGGGCCGGATGACTTCACAGGTCCCGGTGAGTCACCGTGTTGCCAGCATGGGAACCACCCCTCGGTGGAAGGGAATGATCATGAACTAAAGCCCCTTGGTCCACACCCTCCCTTGCCAACTAAGCACAAGAGGCCTGACCCCTGACCCCACCCAGGGAGCCAGCTGTAGCCGGCCCTCCAGGCTCCAGGGGAACACAGGCCTGTCCTGTCCCTCCTGCCCCACCTGCTTCCTGGAGGGGCAACTGCCAGGTCTCTAACGTTCAGCATGCACACAGGCGCACAGATTAACTTTTAAACCTTCTCAAGTCTTCATCTGACACATTGTTTCAGCCTCCAGCGCCTGAGGGATGAGTGGCGGCTGGCTTCCCCCTGCCCCCACAGGATGAGGTCCTCCGGGGCAGGGCGGGGGACGAGCCCCAGTTAGTGTCCCACCTTCTCCCAGAGGCTGGGAAGTGACTTCAGGGTAATTAGTGACCCTCCAGTTTCTCCCTTTCCAGTCTGGCAAGCTGTGACTTTCAGATGTCAGCGACAGCAGCGTGGGAAACAGATCACGGTGCCATCGGACGCAACACACTGGGGGCGCTGACCGCTCTAGGGCTCCCGACGCCTGGCGCGGCACCGCCCGCGCCGGCTTCGCTCTGAGAGGACTGGGGGCCGCCCCGGTGCTGGCAGGGCCCCCCCCCCGGCAACCGGAGCCGGCGGTCCGTTTCGTCTCCTCGGCCTTCGCGCGCTCTCCGGACGGCCTTCGACCAGCAGGCGTGTGTTTCAGACAGAAGGAGTGGGAATCACTTGGTGTGGTCAGTGGCTTCAGAGGGCAAGCGAGTCAGAAAGTACCATTTTAACTGCAGTAACCATTTAAAACATATTCAGTTGTTACACAGACTTAAATAAACCTGATTATATATAAATTCATTATACGAAATATTTCATAGGCAAAGTATTATGTGTATTCTTATTTTCTAAAAGAAAGCAACTTAAAAAATGTGGTTTGTGGCTGGTTGTTTCCGACCCCAAATCACTGGGGTCGGAAATACCCACTTTGTCCCACTTAGCCGACCTCAACACCCTCGGGGCTGCGGTGAGACTCAGAACAGCATCAGGTGCTGACCCCAGAGCACATTCGGTAAGTTCTAACTGCTATTATTTCTATGAAGTCTTGAAAAAGTAATGCAATGAATTTCAACAAATGCTCCACTACATGTCAAATATAAAAACAGATACACAATGCATGAAAACAGAGAGCACAAACAGCAAGTCCCCTGCGAGCTGACACCAGATGCCACCGTCTGTCCCATGCAGGGACCAAGGAGTGCACCAGACGGCTCCTCACACTTCTGTTACAAGTCGGACGCTGGCCAGAGCAGCACTTGTTCAAAATCTAAAACTATCTTTACACCCACATGTCCTCGAGCACACTCAGTTTGACATCACTGTGTGGCTTCCTGCAAACCGTCCCGTGAGCGTGATGCCAATGGCAGAGAGCACACAGCAGGGACATCACTTCCTGCCCGGCCCCAAAGACGCCAGCAGCGTCCTCTGAGGGAGACGGGTGGGCGCAGTGTCGGTGCCCAGGCTGGGTGAGGATGCGAGGGGCTCAGGGGCCTTCATGAAGCCACAGCCAGCGGGGGTCAAGGGCACAGGTGCGTGAAACGTGGCAATTCTTATACACACATGAGCATTCCAGACAATTTGTCAACAACCGGCCCCACTTTTACTCCATATGAACATGGTTTGTGTTTCCTGGAGAACACTTTTTTTTTTTAGATTAAAAGGCTTACTTTGATGCAAAAAAAGTGACACTTCTGGTAGTAATTTTTAAAAACTAGTTTTTATTAAATTGGCCATTTGAGACTACATTGTGACAATCCCAAGAATTCTTTATTTGCAACAAAACACCGAAGTCGGTTCTGAACAGCTTATGCAACTGCCCCAAAAGCGCTTTGCCGGGCGCCCACAGCATCTCTCACGCAGTGAGGTGCCTTCTGGCTCCTGGAGAGGGCTGCAGTGCCAGAGAGGGGCCCGGGGGTAGGGGGGGACGCTTCTGCACCCCACCTCGCTGTCAGCGGCTGGAAGACCCACCACTGCCTTACGAAGGGTGTCTTCCTAACACTGTCAAGGTCGCTTCCAGACAAAATGTACGATGCACAGCCATTGAATACCCCACACGCCTGTCGGCTGTGGGTCCCTCGGTGTGGACCGGGCGAGGCAGTGTGGGCCATGTCCAGCACAGGGCCTGGGCCCTCCTCACCGCGTCCAACCCGCGACGGCTCTGGGCGCGGCCTGGCCCCCAGCGAGCCCCGGCTGCTGCACACGGACGGGACGGGGTCTCCCTGGCGGGCCCGCGCCCAGAGGGGGCGGTGAGTCGGCGCCTTCACTCTGGAGGGTGTGCAGTGAGTGGCCACACCAACTTAGTCACAGGAAGCCAGGGTCAAGAGGCGCTTCTCTGAGAAGGTGACATTTAAGGCAGGAAGGAATGGGTTTCTGTGTCCCTTGGGGAGGGGAGGTGGCCCAGGGACCTGAGAAGGAGCAGCAGGGGCCCAGGCAGAGGGACACGAGCGTGTCTTGGGGAAGGCCCTGAGCAGTCCTGCAGCACCTAGCTCCTTTGCCTTTGCATCAGGCGCCAGTGGGACCAGGACAAACAGCAGCTTTGTTCGACCTGTCCACGTGCTCACATCTTGTTTTCAGTCCTCTGCCCCAAATCTGGGTCCCGACGGACAAGGGCAGGCGTGGGGTGCTGCGGGCACACGTCCGGTTCTTCATCTAGCACAGGCTGTGCTAACCGGCCGTGTGCACACTGGGCCTGGTGCCAGGTGGCTCTGGGTGCCTGCTCCCCAGCTCAGTCAGTCCCCCAGGACGTGGGGCAACCACCTGCCTCCGACCCAACTGGGCGCCAGGGAGCGTGCAGAGTGGGAACGGGTGTCACTGCAGGAAGGTGGCCCTCAGGGCAGCACCTCTGCTCGCCTCGGAAGCCGGGCCCTGGCGGTGCGTGCGCACTCAGGGCCAGGCTGCTCTCGCACACTCAGGCTGCCTCCCTCGCACACCCCTCCCCAGCCTGCGGGTTCGGCTGAGTTCTCACTGGTGGCTGCACTTGGCCGAGCTGCAGGCGGGTGGGCTGGGGCCCCGCAGCGTGCCGGGCACAGCCGCGGGGTGCCGTGGCCTCCCAGCGCGGCTCAGGGCGGAAAGGGGTCTCAGAGGCCCTGCACCCGTGAGCACATGGGTGTCGGGAGGAGGCGGCACCCATGCAGGGCTGGGACACACGGGAGGCGGCTCCAGACTGAGCCCAGCAGATCTCAGTGCTGTCTGCCCCTCGCTGCCCGGGACACGCTGCCCGAGCTCCGTCGCAGAAGAGATGACTCACCGACCCCGACTGAACGCACAGAGAAAGGGACAGGAAAAGAGCGCAGTGCACGTTTGGAGATGTTTCCTTTCCAGCCAACGGGGCTTGAAACGTGCGAGCGTTTCATGAGAGAAAACTCAGTTTCCTCGAAATGAAGACCTAAGCGAACATCCAGCCACCCACCACGAGCAGGGGCGCTTCCCAGCCACCTCCCACGCCGCCAGCGCCTGGCCAGTGACACCTTCCTGCTGCCGAGACCCCCCCACCACTGCCCCGCAGCGCCACGGAGGGCTTCCCCATGGAAGGCAGGACAGCGCTGGCCTCACACACCCCGAAGAGGGGCTCTCGCTAGAGACTAAAAGCTCTACAAGTGTGCACAGGAGGGAAAGCCCCCCTTAGGCCTGAGGGGCCACGTGGCGGGGGCGGCTGCCGGGCCAAACGTGACGCCGTGGAGGACGCGCCTCTGCTGACATGCACACACGTGCGCACACATGCATGCACACTCACACTCATGTGCGCACACATGTGCACACATGCACACCGGGTCACGTGCACACAACACGTGCGCATGCACACACACATGCACGTGTACTCACACTCACACACGCACGCACGCACGCACAGATGCATGCGCACTCACACTCATGTGCGCACACATGTGCATGCATGCACGCCGGGTCACGTGCATACAACACGTGCACATGCACACACACATGCACGTGTACTCACACACACGCATGCACGCACACATGCATGCACACTCACACTCATGTGCGCACACATGTGCATGCATGCATGCCGGGTCACGTGCACACACACAACACATGCGCGCATACACACATGCACGTGTACTCACACGCACACATGCACACATGCATGTGCACTCACACTCATGCGTGCGCACACATGCACACTGGGCCACGTGCACACAACACGTGCGCACACATACACACATGCATGTGTACTCACACTCACGCACGCACTCACGCACATGCAGTGCACTCACATTCATGCGTGCCCACACGTGCACATGCACACTGGGTCACGTGCACACATACAACATGTGCACACACATACACACATGCATGTGTACTCACACACACGCACTCACAAACATGCATGCGCACTCACACTCATGCACGCACGTGCACACACGCGTGCACACAGGCGTGCGGGCTGGCGCTGCTTTGTGAAGGAGACCCCACGCCCTCCAGGCCTGTAGCAGACACGTCCACTTTTCCGGAATTCCTGCTGTGCAGCCAATTCCTGGATTCTCCAGCCCAGAGGCCACTTCGGTTCTGCTTCCCAGAGCCTGGTGCGGCCACCTGAGCCTGCAGCCGTGCCCCGCAGACCACACGGGATGCCACGCTCTTTGTCTGTACACATGCCCCAATTCCGAGACACGCATGACTCCGAAGACAAAAATATCTTAACAAATCTGAATATCCAGTTTCCATAGAGACTGTCATCAAAGCAAACTGTCGAACGAGGGTTTTGTTTTTTTAATAATCCGGCCCGGAGCTTCGTGGCTGGGAGTGGCTTCTGTTCCTGACACGTTTGCTGCTGTGCACACGCACGTTCCAAAGAGACCTGTCGACAGCCGCGAATTCTCATTGCTGCCCCTCCAGACCCCGCGGACGCGGGCACTGACCACGGGACCCTGCCCCCTCCCAGCCCCAGACGGCGCTGCGCGGGGTGCGGGGGCCCCTGTGCGGCTGGTTTATCCTGCTTCTGTCACGAGACCCCAAGACACGTCTGCGAGACGGCATCAAGTGCAGTTGGAGGTGGCTGGTCCCCAGAACGACGCGCTGAGCTCGTGGGGGGCACAGACGCAGAGCCGTCGCCTGCACCCACACCGGCACGCACTCGGCTCGGTGGCTCGCGTCCTGGAGGACTGAGACTGGCCCCGGCACAGCCCACCGGGGCCTGCAGGAAATGGGGACGGCCCCCCGTGAGGTGACTGACGAGGTGTCGTCTCCACCACTCAGCTCACTGCCCTGGCATCACCCTGCCCCTGCCTGAGCTCAGCCCGCGACGGGTGACCAGCGCAGGTCCCCGAGCGCGGCTGCGGCAGGGGGCGGGGCACGGCCTGGCCTTCTGAGTCGGCGGAGGCGAGGCCGGGGCTGCTGGTGCAAGGGCCCCACGCCTGGCCTCGCACCCGCGTCCGGCACGTGGCCAGAACCCGCAGGCATCAACCCGCCTCTGACCTCTGTGCCCCGTTTCCCCTCAGCCGCTCTGGTCGGACACTTGAGACCCGCAGCCCGGCGCCGGCCTGTGAGGGGAGGTCCTGGCTTGCGTGCGCCAGCGAGGACACACACCTCCTCGCTCCCGTCTCACCCAGCCTAGCGAGCCCAACGCTGCAGCCCCACTGCCCAGCCACATCCCCGCCCGTTTCTGGCAAACACCCCAGTCTGATGCACGCCGCGCGGGGGCCCTGGCCATGACCCACCACAGCAGCGGGGACAATGGAGATGGCGCGGGGCGTCCTGACCAGCAGACTTGGCCACGTGCCCACGCCGCCGCCTGGCTAATGCAGCGGATGGGCCCGTGGTGGGGCCTCGGCCGTGGCGCGCACGGGCACGGATGCCGGCGGGAAGTGGGGAGGGGGCAAGTGCAGTGGCAGCGGCTCCGGGGGGGGGTGGGCGTCTCATGTCTTGGATGTCCGCACGGGAGACGCTGCTGGCCCAGCACAGCCTCAGAGGCAGCACAGGTGTCCGCCTCCCGCACGGGCGCGGGGGCCTCTGCTCAGCTGTCAGGACCCACCGCCAGCATCTCAGCCAGGCCCCTGGCCACGCTGATCCTGCTTCTGGGCGCGTGGACGGGAGTGAGGCCATCGCGCAGACCCCGAGTCACGGCTCAGCTCGGGGCGAGCCCGTCTGCCCAGGTCCCTGGCGCCTCGCCCCGCGCTGGCCTCACCACCGCCGAGCTCCCCGTAGCCGGCCACCCAGGGCACATGCGAGGATGCCCCTGCCACTCCCTCCGTCCGTGCCAGGGACCCCTGCTCCCTGTCGTCAGCTCCTTCTGTCCACGTGCCCCTGCTGGCCACTCCCTGTTTGTCGCTGCGGCAGCCTGCAGGTCCGACGGCCCCCGCTCCTCGCTCTTCTTAGCTCCATCACGTGGAAAGAGGGTGTACTGACCCCCCCCCAGCAGTGGTCTGAAGAGATAAAACAAATCACAGAAGTCACAATAGCAGATGACTACAAGTGGCGAGGGACGCTGACACCGGTGACTGGTCCGAGAGCCCACGGAGTGGGTTCTGCACACTGGGGACGACAGAGGGCAGTTGAAGAGCCCCCTGGGCTCTGAGCAGGACACACGTGCCATGCACTGGCCGAGGTCTGGAGACCTGTCCCCTGCCCAGGGGCCATGCGGGTCGTCGTGGCTGGGTCTGTCCTCACACTCCACACCCAGGGGCGGGTCCACAGCAGCGGGGTGAGCTCTGGGCTCTGCGGGCCTGAGGCGCATGGGGACAGGGTGACTAAGGCCTCTCACGCGCGGGCTGTCTGAGCCAGGGCCCTCCTCTGCCCGGCCCCATGGCAGTCGCAGTGACAGACAAGGACGTCGAGGGTGAGGGTGTGAGGGGCTGATGCCGGGCCGGTGGGGCCCCAGGGAGCCTCGCCCCGGGCGTGGGCAAGCTGGGGCTCCCTCCAAGAGCGGACGCTGGAGCCTGCACTCGTGACTGGAAGTCAGCAGGCATGTCACTTGGCTCGGCCACCCCATTAATGTCAGGACTGCGGGGTTCAGCTGCCCGTCGCCTGCTTAGACCAGCAAGTGAAACAAGTAAGGCTGGGCCGCAGACCACGGGCTCCCTGCTCGCCTACGTCATGCGCGTGTGACCGGGTCCAGAGACAGAGGGGCCAGCAGGGCGGCCTTGTCACACGGGGGCCCAGAGACATGACCAGTCTGTCTGGTCAGGTGTCTCTGGAGGTCAGTCACATGAACATGGAAGTGGAGAGGGGTGGGCAGTTTTAGAGCCAACGCCAAAATCTTAGTTTCTACCTGGACGAGGATTAAGGAATTCTTGGCATTACGAATCCAGAAACATCTAGCCATAAAGGACCCAAACTTTTCCCTAAAACCGCGGGTCACCATCGGACACCGTCACGCCAGCGACAGCTCACGCTCCGCGCTGCAGACTTGGAAAAGAGGTTCCAGCTGTGACAGTGACGCCGAGTTTGAGGTTCACGTTACGTGGAGCCCGAGGTGACTCGCTCTCCAGTCGCAGACCCGTCGCCGAGCCTGAGGCGCGCAGACAACGGCGCCGTTCAGCGCGCACAGGTGGGGCGGGGCTTCCGCGGCTCAGGGGAGCAGCGTCCCTGGCTGCGCCCCGGCCCGAGGGCAGCGCAGGGCGAACCCGGCAGGTCAGCCGCGTCGCTGCTCCTCGTCTCACAGTGCTTCTCGGGCTCGAGTTTCGTTCTCAGGTTCATTTCTGTACGGAATTTCCCTGTCCGTGGCTTTCACACCCTAACCGGACCCCCGGAACGCTTCGTCTTTCTACATGCGCCCCAACCATCTGGTGGAAAGTCAGGGGTGACAGTGTGGACTCGCGGCGCTGCTAGGCATTTGTTCGTGGACGTTTCGGGAGCTTCTCCTCCCGCCTGGACAGCAAGGTGGCCGTTCAGACACGTGCTTACACGCGGGGCCGTCCCAGACACGTGCTTACACGCGGGGCCGTCCCAGGCACGTGCTTACACGCGGGGCCGTCCCAGGCACGTGCTTACACGCGGGGCCGTCCCAGGCACGTGCTTACACGCGGGCCGTCCAGACACGTGCTTACACGCGGGGCCGTCCACGCCTGTGCGACCAGGCGGCTCCAAGCACGTCGACCCAGGCCGGCGGACACGCCCCTCGTGCTGACGACGGCGTGGACGGTGCGAGGGCCCCGGGAGCAGGGCCAACAGGCTGCGGCCGCACTCCGAAGGGCCCGGTCTCTTCATTTCTGCCGTTTTCTCCGGCCGGCCTCGAACTATCCTCACAGCAAACACGCCCCGCGCTGCGGCTGCAGGGCCAGCACGCGTCCTTCAGCCTCTCCTCGCTCCCCCCTCCGCTGGATCGAGAGCCCCAGCACCGCCTGCACCTGGGCCAGGCAGGTGGCCCGTTCGGAGCCCACGTGCCACCCGGCTGGTTCTCACGCCGACTTCTGAAAAGCCTCGAGGCAAGCGCAGGGTGCAAACGATGTCCTCTGCGGCCGCATGGCCTGGCTGGAGCCCACAGCCCTGAACGCAGAGCCTCGCAAGAATGCCGGAGCGGGCACTGGCCCAAGCGGGCCCCGGGCCGGGCACGATGCGGAGTGCCTCGTCCCTCGCGTTTGCCGGGAGTTGTTCCGGGGCCCTTCCCTCGCCTGCGACAGGCTTCTCTTCGTCTTCTTCAAAGTAAGGAGAGTAAAATCCAACGTTGCACCCCCCAGAGCAGCGAGACGTGACAGGCAGTTTCGGTCTGGAGCCAGAGGGCTGGTCCTGCTGTAGCCGGTCAGCAAGCACTGCGCCCTGGGGGCCGCTGCTAACTCGCTGTCCCTGCCTCCCCCCACCCCCGCCCCTGGGGACGAGAGCCGTGGCAGGGGCAGCTCAGGCTCAGAGTTAGAGTCCGTGGCGCACGGGGCGCAGCTCCACGCGGGGCGAGTGCTGGGCCCCCGAGGCGCTCTACCACCTTCACAGAAGCCGGGCTCAGGCGTGTCGCCAGCGATGGACACGTGAAGCAGGCGCAGCCGGAGCCCGGGGGGCCCCTCGCCCGTCCCCTCACACGCGTGGGTTTCCGGGCGCTGGCCGCCAGGCCACGCGCCGTGCATTGCTTGCGTGCGCCGAGCAAGAGCACGGCTGACGTTGGGAACCGAGGCGCGCCCTGTCCCCGGCGGCCGCAGCGGCCGGCAGCGGTGCAGCTGGAGCATGCGGCCCGCCGCCGGCCATCCCCGGGCCCAGCTCCGCCGGGTCACGCCGTGCGATGCCGGGGTCGACAGCACCGTCTGAATGTCGCCGCGTCTCTGGGACGTGGGGCGCAGTTGCACCCGCGCCCGGGGGGCCCGGCGCATCACACCGCACACCGGGAAGGAGCCGGCTGGGGGCCTGACGGCGCGGTGACTGAGGACACGCTGTGCCTGTCCTGCGAGGCCCCAGTGACGTCACCGCATGCTGCCTCCTCGGACGCTGGCGAGGCTCCCGCACGGCCGCCCAGCGAGGCGGGCGCACGGGGCTGCGCTGACCTCCGGCACGTCCTTGTCTACGCGCGCAGCGCCCAGATGCACTCTGCCCCGCACGCGGTCACACTGTTTCCCGACGAGCACAGACGACGAATCCCCGGCTCTCCCCGACGTTCGCGGCCAGCCGACCCCGAAGCCGTTGCTGCTTCAGAGCCCAAAGCCTTTGTAAACGGCCACCACGTTGCAAGGACACGTCCCTCCTTTTACGTTTGTGCTCACCGACCAGGAAAACGGCGTTATTTCTATACGGGTAATACAGAACGTTAATCGATACCAGGTTATCAGAATCAGACCTCATTCACATTCCAGCTCGACTGCTCAGGAAACGTTTGCGAACTCCAGTTCCCACAGCAACGAGGCCGTGACCGAGCTGGCCCCGCCTCTCCCTTCTGCACACCGCAGGCTCACGCAGGTGCTTTTCCAAAGAAGCTTGCGCTGCAGCAGAGCAAACACCCCCCTTGCAAAGACCCCGGGCTCCTGGCCCTGTCCCTGTGCCCCAAACAAAACGTTCCTCATTTCCTTCTTTGTGGCAAGCGTCACTAAAATACTTTCAACAGAATTAATTCTCTTTAAAAGGATGACTGAGCCGGACGCCAGTGGCGAGTCGCCACGTATGTGCGCGCAGTGGGTTCGCGGCTCTGTCCATCTTGAGATTGTTGAGAGATCAGCAGTTCCAGTTCTCTGGGAAGACGCCTTCGCAGTCCCTAACATCTGCGAGGGTTTGCAAGGCGACTCAGAGAAGCGACCGGTCTCGGGTCTGACCCTCGGGGACGCAGCGGGCAGCCTTGGCCACGCTGTGCAGGGGCACGGAGGGTCTCGGTCTCTCGAAGCACACGGCCATCGCTGAGCTGGGATTCAGGCAACACCTGTGTGAGTCCCAAATCTGCAGGTTTCTGCCTGGTGTGGCCCTGCCCCCCCCCACCCGCTGGCCCCGAGAGAGCGCGAGACCCGGTCCACACAGCGCCGGCACCGCCCGCGCCTGCAGAGTGCGGGCGGGTGGCCACAGCGGCCTCTGAGGATGAGGCAAGTTCTTTTGAAGTGGGAAAACGCGGCCAATAGTTTGGCGAATCCTTTGCACAAAACGAATGCTTCAACTCAGCCCTCTTTCTCCACTACGGGCAAGGCCGCCTTCTCACGGGCGGGCCGCACGCACCTCCCAACAGTGCTGGGGCCAGGGCCGGTTGGCAGGTCCCTCGGGAGCCTGGGGAAACAGCGCTCCGCCCGTGCTGCGTCCCCAGGCCAGCAGGGACTCTGCGGGCACCGTCAGGGGCTGTCACTGCCCCACGGCCCCCTCCTCCCCCCACAATTCCCACACGGACGTTCCGGGTCCTTACGCCCATCTCGCCTCAGAGCTGAGTGGATGCTCAGTCCCCAAATCTGAGTGACTCGCCTCAGCCCAGAGCTCAAGGGGAAACCGGGGGTCTGCTCCGCAGCCGGGCCCCACATCAGCCCATCTGCTGCGCGAGGGACAGGCCCAGGAGCCCGCGTCCCTGCCCATGCGCAGGAGGATGCCCGGCGTGCCATGTCCGTGCGTCCTTGCTCCCCCCAGAGCCTGCCCGACGCAGCCCCCACCGTTCTGATCCACGCAGCGGTGACTCCGCCGGCCCTGCGGCGTGAGCACAGGGGCCGAGCCCGCTCAGGGAGGAGGGACGGCCCCGGGGGACGAGGAGCTGGCTGCTCGGGCATGAAGCTGCTGTCACGTGGCCCTGGGCCATCTGACCTGCTGTCCAGCCCAGCCACGAACTGAGGACGTCCCGGGGAGCCGAGGGAGAAGCTGTGTGGAGACGGCGTCTGAGTGGCCGATGGCCACGATCAACCCCGGCAGCGGGTGGCGCCTGACGAGCTCAGACAGGTCCCCATGGTGCTGCGCCTGTGCTCGGGGCACAGGTGTGCTGGGGACATGCACGGCTCACTCCTTGTCCCCTTCACAAAGAGGCCTGGCCCGTGGTTTTCAGGGGTCTGTTCTTCCCTCTCCTGACCATGCAAAGGCCCTGGGATGGAGAGAGCAGGCGACACGCCAGGTCACGCGTGCACAGCGGGGAGTCACGACGAGCCCACAGGCACCTGCAGAGTTAGACAGGATGCGGCGCCTCGTGCCGCGGCCGGCCCTGCGCGCTGCCACCCCGAGGTCTGAGTGCTCACTGAGGCGTGGCCGGTCGCCGTTTCCCCGCCCCCGGCGCCGGGCACGGCTCTGGCCCATGGCGGGAGGCGGTGCTTTGTGTGTGTGGAACGGCGCCCTCGCCGGTCTGCTGCCCTCGCTGCCCGGAGCTCCCGGAGCAGCCACACGGTCCCACTGTGCCTCGGGCACACGCCCGGCGGGGACGCGTCCGGCTGGCTCAGCAGACAGTGGGTGTGGCCCACCTGCCAGCCCCCCGCGAGGCCGTCTGCGAAGGCCGCTCAGCCCTGCCTCGCCCCAAGCGCCGAGGAGCCGGCAGGACCTCGTCACCGCATGCGCCACCACGGAGCACGTGCGTTCCGTGACCGACAGCTTCACGCAAGGGGTGGCTGGGCTGGCCCGGGAGAATCAGCGCCCGGAAACACACAATGCGTCCCAAGCGACTCATTTTCAAGGAGAAGTCCTCTGCGCGCGGCGGGCGCCCCGCAGCGGCCTCCGGCCGGCGTCCAGCTCTCCTGCAGCCGCGGCCTCCACAGTGACACTGCAGGACACGCAGTGTGGCCCCGCAGCCCACAGTGTGCTGGGAGACGTCCTCGGACGAGACCTGCCTGAGCCAGGGGGAGCCAAAGGGCCTGGGGGGGCGTCTCCCCAACGGCCCGAGGGCAGAGCCCGGGCGGCATGGCGTGGGCGGGGGCGGCCTGGGGCTCTCCTCGGGAACAGCCAGGAGACGCTGCACGTGCACCGTGTTCCCCACGTCTGCACTGTCGCCCCCACGCCCCCCACCATACTCAGGGGCCTGAGGACCCCAGGCCCCAGCACTGGACGAGCAGCCCGGCCTGGCGCAGACGGCTCCCAGGGCGCGGGGCGTGCTCTCGGGGCGGCCGGGCCAGGGCGTTTTACCCCACGCCCCGAGGTCACGCTCGCCAAACACAAGGACGCGGAAGAGAGCGCCCAGGGGACACTGGCGGTGCAGGATCACGATCAAGGACAACGGCTCTGACTTCCTAGGAGTCACCGGAAGACACAAAGGCTCATGGGTGTGGTGCCCGGCATGCCCCCTGCCCTGCCCTACTCTGCCCGCTCCACGCAATCAGCTTCGGTGGCATTTTCAAGAGCGCGTGACCCACGGATCTTTAAGGGATGATTAAAACGTGCGCCGGGCAGCACCGCGCTCCTCGGGCGGCTGCTGGCCAGACTCTCGCTCCTGTGAGCTGATGCTTTACCCGCCCCCAAGGCTCACCACGTTTCTTGAATATAGAAGCGATTTCTCAGATTAAATTTGGCAGCTGCTTTTATAGAGAAAGTAAAGCGAATCAATGAGAGTTTTTAAAGCTATTATCTGATCTTGGCAACGGGCCTGCAAAGCTGTCTGCCCCGCTGGAACACGGAGGGGAAAGCGGGACGAGAAACACCTGTTCTCACAACGGCTGCGTGGTGGGGACAGTCCCGGGGGACCGCAAAGCTGCAGGCCAAGGCTGGACGACGGCCACGGGGCGTCCCTGGACGGCGTGCGTGAGGGCCTCCGCGCCACAGAGGTGGGCGCCGCGAGCTGCCCAGGTGGGGGGCGGGCGGTGGGAACTCGCCGTCCACACCCCACCCCGCGCCATCTCGTCTACACTGCCGGCAAGTGGCATGCGGGGGGTGGGGCTCGGGAGCGATCGTGTGTTAGAACGAAGACAGCGCACACGCCCTGTGCGTGCACGGGCGTCCCGCACACGCCTTCGCTCTCCCAGCCTTCCACCTGGCGGCCTCCAGCTGCGATCCGTGTTTTCCCGTGCGCTGAGCTCGGCCCTGTGGAGTCCAGACAACACGCGTCGCGACACTGAGCACCGCCTCCCCTGCCCCCGGGGCTGCCCCCACCCCGAGCCTCTCCTCCCTTCCTCCCTACCTCCTCTCCCTTCTGAGAAAGTGTTGCTTCAAAGTTTTTATCATGGCTTTATTGACTAGTGATTGACTTATCTGGGTTCTCATTCTATCCTGCAGCCAGTTTTACCCTTTTGCAGCCAAATTCATCCTTTACTGTTGTTTGTTCACCTGTTTTCTCGGATTCCACAGCTGAGTGAAGTCACGTGGTCTTTGTTCTCCTGTGTGACGTGTCACTGAACAGAGAACAGACCGACGCCGGGGGGGTGGGAGGTCCAGGCAGGAAGGAACCGACCGGACCCAGTGCCGCGGGGGCGGAGCAGCGGGTCTGACCCTCCCGGCAGACGTGGGCAGGGCAGGGGCAGCAGGGCGGACGGAGGACCCGGGACGAGGCGGCTGCGTGTGGGAAGGGCAGGAGGCGGGTGTGGCTGGGCCCCCGCGGGTGGGCCTTGCTCGGCCCCCTACCCGCACCCAGCGGCCAGCCGGCGGCCCCAGGTGCTGAGCAGGGCGGGGCCACGCACCTCGCCAGCCTCAGGACACTGTGCAGGGCGCGAGCCGGGACGGGAAAACGTTGGAACGGGCGCCTCGCAGCGAGAGGCGATGCAGTGACGGAGGAATGGCTCAACAGACACAGACCCTTCCGAGCCCGCCGCTGACACGCAGGAAACACGCGGCTCGCGGGGCCTGGGGCATGCTCGAGCAGGAGGCCAGCGCGGCGGCGACTCAGGCTCGGGAAGGCGCCTGTGTTCCTCACACGTGGCAGAACTGGGTCCGCTCACGACTTCTAACAGCGGCCTGAGGACACAGGGCAAGACGCTGCAGGCTGTGGGGCATGTCAGGGGAGGCCACGGGGCTTCCGGCCTCTTCAGTGGTGGGACCGTCACGCCGCGCTGTGGTCTCTGGGGAACGGAGACCCGGGCTTTGCAAACGCGCTTTGGGGAGCGCACAGGACACGTGGCCGCGCTGACCGGGGGAGCGGGGCCTGGCCCACGAGGCCGCACTGCTGCCCCCGGCTGCCGTCGGCCCGGGCGCCCCGCACGTGCTGGCCGCAGGCCGCCCCGCCTGTCTCCCCAGCCGCGGAGCCGCGTCTCCAAACCCTGCGTCCAGCCGGCCCAGCGCCTGCTCCTCCAGGGCTGGCTCCCTCCCGGCCCCTCTGTTGCTTTGAAGGGGCTGCAGCTGTTCACTTCGTTTTGTGTCTTTTGACTTTTGTGCTGGAAACAGAACACTCGAACCCGGCAGTGCGGGGCCCTAGGAACCCTGCCCGGGCTTTCTGAGGGCTGGAGGTGACAGTGGTGTGGCTAGTGACTTTCTAAACTCTGCTGTCGCAGAGGCCACGCCTTCGCGTTCTGTGGGCCGGCCGCCGCTCTCCTCCGGTCACTGCTGCACGCCCTCCACGCCCTGGCGAAGCCCTGCGCCGGCCTTGGCGGGGGTCTGCGGCCGGCAGCAGGTGGCGCGTTGAGAAATGTCTGCCCTTTGCCACTTCGTAAAAACACTTCTTTCATCGTCAAGAAGCTGAGCATCTTTTCAAGTGTCCAGAAACCGCGTCATGTGCTTACACAGTGGAGCGTGCGCCACTCGCCACCTAGCTACACGAAGTGAACAGAGACCAAGCACGGGGCCCAGTCCTGTAGGTGACGTGAGACACGGTCCCTGGTGACTCTGACGCAAACAGGAAGCAGCGTGCCGGGGCAGACATGAGGAGGGTGCGTGGACTGCGGTAAGTGATGGCTTACACCTCAGGAAAACCGCGAAGACGCGTTATTTTAAGCAGAACGTTAAATAAATATGACTTACGTAAACCAAACAAGGCAGCACTGAAGACCCGCCCCAGGGGACAGTGTGGAAGGGCGATGGGGGGCCGGGCGAGCGTCCCCGAGACGCCGCGGCATGCGAGGCCCCGCCAGGGCCTGTTGCCCGTCCCCTGGTTTCGTCGGAGCCTCGCCAGCCAGGGACACGCTCGCGCTGCGGACGAGTCACTCGTGGGAGGCCAGGGGACCACGCTCCGGCCTCCACGCGGGCCTGGCAGCCACTCCGCTGTCCCTGTCGCCCCGACTCGAAGGCCGGTCTGGTCCGGGCTGCAGTCCGCACAGAGCCCCGGCCTGGCACCCCAGCGCTCAGTGGCCGTTTGCTTCATGCACGGGGGATGGCCGCCATCACGTGACTGGCCCTCGGGCATCGGGGCTCAGACCTGCCACCCTGTCTGCTCCCTCTCTGGGTTCGCTGCCACCACACTGCCCTCCGGGACCCAGGGGTGGGCTTAGCTGGCGGCGTCTGCCTCAAAGGCGCGGGGCAGATGAGCACGGAGCGCGGCCGGGGCGGCGTGGAGGGCGGGGCCGTCGCACACAGCGCCCACAGGCCAGCGCGGCCCCCCTCCCGGGGTCTCCGCATTCGCGCCCACGCCTGGTGCATGAACTTCTCCTCGGCCGCTCCGCACCCCCGGCCCCTGGAAGCGAGACGCTCCTTCGTACTCTCTCGGGCCAGTGTCCTCTAGTCCTTCGCTCAAGCGAGATCCAAGTTGCCCTCCCGGGGCCCCGGCCGGCTGAGCGGCAGGCCCGCCCCCTGCAGTTAAAGCCCCCAGCGCCCTTGGGATGTGGGGGGCCCTTTCCTTCTTCCACTGCAGCTCAACGAGGCACTGGGAACTTCGATCCGTGTGAGACGGCAGTTGTGTGTGTCTGTAGAACAGTGATCACAAAAGACCAGTTTTGGCCAAAGAACACCATTACAAAGGTACGATCTCAGAACGGGGAGGGAGGGGGCCGCAGCGTTCGATAAGGAGATGCCCGTGTTTCCAGGGACAGGCAGGGGGCTGGCGGGGAGGGGGGGGAAATGCTCCCTTCCAAACCCGAGGCTCAGCGTTCCGGGGTGCAGAGGGGCTCCAAACCCCAGGACTCGTGCCCGGTGGTGTGAACGCAGCTCGGAGCGTTTCCAGCGTCCGGCCGTCTGTGGCCAGACCCCCGAACGTCAGCATTAAGAAATCAGGAGCGTGAGGGCACTACGTGCAGGACGCCACCCCGCTGCCCTGCCCCCGGGGCTGTGGGGGGAGGGGCGCTCCCTTCCACTCACAGGAAAACTCCATGCGCCTGTCTGTCGGAAACGGCCACGGGAGTAAGCAATTTATGTTTTTAAATGATCAGAGTGAAAAAAAAGAACTGGTTTCGAAAGAAAATCTTTTACCTTAAACTTTTTTTTAAACCTACATTTTGCTTTTGGACCGAAATTTCTACAAAGAACATTTCCAAATAATCCAGTGCCTATTTATGTCACCACCAACGTCAACTTCTTTTGAAGTGATAATCTTTAGGCCTCTTTCACTTAAAAACCTGTCATGGTAAAATCCATCCTAACATTTTCTAGCACATCCTTCTGTGCAAACTTGCATCCCATTGGCTTATTTTATTTCCTGCTTTTAACTGGGTCAAATAACACAGGTGTAAGACACCATTATGACCTTGGAGAGGAGTCCATGCTCGTTCCCTGCAGCAGCCCCCACCACCCATCTTCCCACGTCAGGGATCCCCTTGCTCAGAGGACAAACCACAAAGCATGCAGACAGACAGACAGACCCAGGAGCTGGCACCTGGTCTCGCTGAGCAGCAGGTGGTGTCGTGCACCTCTCAGACAGTCTGAAAGGGTCGGGGACCCTCCAAACACTTCCCTGTGCAAAGCGGAGGGGCAGCGTCACACGGAACCTTTGGGGTGCCCGTGACGTCAAGAGAGAAGGACCAGGGACCCGGCTACATCATATCGTTACCACTGACGCCTAAAGGCACAGGCACCATGAGGAAAACTGTTTGCATTCAGACAACCTCCCTTATTTTAATATAGCAAATCGTTTTAACAAGCGAAACTGTTATTAGTAAACTTTTAGGTTTTTTCTTTCTTTTTCTTTCTTTGTTGGGAACGGGTCGCTAGCCGGTGGAACACTGGTCCTGGAGGCCTTGCTGGCTCGATGCACCTGCCTCACGAGAAGGTCCCCGCAGTCCTGGTGCTGAGTCAAGACGCAGGCTCGGATGAGCTGCGAGTGTGCACGGGAGGAGGAGAGACACGGACGGACAGTGGTGTGTCCCACCCATCAAATCAGCCTCCCAATCTCAGAAGCCTGGCAGCGTGCACAGCATCGGCGGTGCACACGCGAAACTGAGATCCACATTTTCTATGCAACTAAGCTGTTCCGTTCCCTGAGAAACGGAACCCACAGGTGCAGAGCGGAGGTCTCCAGCACCCCGTGAACTCTGCTCCGACCCACAGGGCTGGCAGACCCCGTCGCCTGAGCCGGTGCTGACCGTCCGCAGAGAGTGAGCTCGGACATGCAGATGGCTGCTTCCCACCCCCCGGTTTAGCCCTGAAGGGCTGCTCAGGGCTCCCTGAGGACAGAGCCAGAGAGGCAGGGGCAGGAGCCGGGCAAGTCGCCCGGCTGGACGGCCACCACGCCCCCCGATGGCTGCACTGCCGCCAGCCCCTGGCTCCGACCCTTTCTGAGAACAGTGCGAGTTAACCGGTAGAAACCACCACAGAAATCACTGAACAAAAGAGCTGATTTCAGACGCCACTCGGCGCGCCCGCCAGCTCTCACCGAGACTAATTCCTCGAAGGACTTAAAAGCGCGTGAACACTCACGTGACGGCCGGTCTGCGCCGCCAGACGCCGCCGCCCTCTCCCGCCTCGTAGCAGCCTCACCTGCGGCGTGAACTGCACCCACGTCGGAGGTGCAGGGAGCCTGGGGGACAGGCACGCGGAGGACACCGCGGCCCTGTCCACCTGCCGCCACGGTCACCCCCTCCAGCCCGAGGGGCCCAGCCCTCGGGGCTCCTTGGCTAGAGATCTGGCCTTCATCTTGTGTGAGAGCAAGTTGGCCTCGCCTGAGTGCTACCACGGGTGTGCCCTCAGGACAGGGACGAGCATGGCCCCCCCCCCGGCCTGTGCCAGCGACACGGTGTGTTACGGGGCCCTTGCACCAGAGTGGGCAGCGGGGGAGTGCTCCCCAGACTCCACCCAGGACGGGCTGGCTCTGGCTACCGTCTGGAGGGGCCGGTCCCACAGGCTCTTCCTGGGCCAGGACGCGGGGGCGGCAGGGGTCAGGCTGCGTGGCCATCCCGGTCAGCCTCGGGCCGCTGCAGAGTTGAGCCCACCACTGTGATGTCCCCAGAAACGGGCCAGCACCCTCACTGAGCAAGCGCCCCAAGGGAACCCACCCCCACAGGAGTCATGCTGGCCTGCTCCTTACAGGACGGCCCCACCGCTCAGCACACGCGGCCTCCGCGGGGAGCAGACGGGGCAACCTGGGTGCGGGCACAGGGCCCTGGTGTCTCTGGCGCACGAGGCGCACAGGGTCTGTCCCCAACGGTGCGTGTGTGCACACGTGCGTGTATGTGTGCTGTGTTTGTGTTGTGTGTTGTACATGCATTTGTGCGTTGTGTTGCATGGTGTGCATGCACACGTGTGCTGCATTGTGTGGTGCGTCGTGTGTGCGTGTGTGTGGTGCATGTGTCACGTGTGAACACGTGTGCTGTGTGTGTGCGTACTTGTGTCCGCGGGGAACACCATCTGACGTCCCCAACGCCCAGGACGGGCAGTGCTGCCCCTGGCCGCAGTGTCTGCTCCCCTCCCGGCACCTGCTCCGCGCCGTGCGGGGCCCCCACCCCCCGCGTCCCGTCCAGCGCCAGGAAGACCCGCGGGCACCGCGCACACTCACCTTCCGGCTCCCCGCACAGCGTGCACTGCGACTCTGTGGAGAGAGAGAGAGAAGCCGTTACTCGGGGCCTCGGGCAAAGCCACACGCAGCCGGGACGGCCCGGCTCGGCTCGCGGCCGCGGTGGGGGATCACGCACGACACCCCAGGATAAGGCGTTAGGGGCAGAGACCGAGGAGCCGGACGTGGGGTCTGACTGCGCCCCTGCTCCCAAGTGGGACAGAGCCCAGGGCCCACAGAGGGACTGCAGAGTGCCGTCACCTGCGTGGGCGGACAGCACCCGGCGCTCGGCCCCACACGCTGCCGTCACACACCGGTGGGAGGGTGTTCCTTGCCCTCGGAGTTGCCAGCAGAGGCCCCCGGCAGAAAGCCACAGAACCCCAGAAACAGACCATCCAGCCAGGCGCCAAGCCCCGAGGGCCTCCTGGAAACCAAGGTGTGGGAGGGGCCTGGACTCTAGTTATTTGCCCCAAAGAAAACTGCAGGCTCCCCTGCCACCTCAGTGCAAGGCAGCTGTGAGCAGTGCCGGAGGGCCCGAGAGAGGCCCACCGCGGAGGCCCACGGTGCCAGTCAACCCAGAGTCTGTGCTGGACGCCGATGCCCCCACGCCACACAGGTGCGGCCACGGGGCAGCTCAGGCCCCCTCGCTGCCTGATCTGAGCAGGAGGCCACCGAGCCAACCGCCTTAGGGAACTGTCCGAGGCCACACGATGGGACCAGAGCCTGACACCCCCGACCCAGCCTCTGTCCTTGAGGACAGGGCAGAGCTGAGACCACAGTCTTCCTGGTGTCTCAGGGAGGCACCCCATCTGCAGGAGAGAGACAGTGGCTGCCCGAACCCCGACTAGCCGACGACGGGAACAGAGGAGGGGACAGCAACAGGCCAGGGAGTGGCCCGAGGGCGCAGCCACCCGTGTGGAGGCTGGATTCAGCCCAGTCCACCCCCACCCCTAAGGGGCGAAAACACAGCACAAGGCTGTGTGCGCGACGTAAGTTGGAGACTGGGGGTCTTTGCCACTCACGTCACTTTAACCCAGATTGGCATGCGACGTGCCCAGCAGACTCAGTGTGCGCACAGCGGCGGGCCCGCGGGGCCTCATGCTGGCGCCTGCGCTCCTTCGGAGGGCGCGATGCCCACCACCCGCCGCGGGGCTGCAGTGAGCGCTGGGCCACTCAGCTGTTCGTGCCCCATCCTTTAGAATGTGCCCCAGCACGATCGTGGGGAAGACGCCGTCACTCCGCGTGCTGTGAGCCCAGGACACGAGGCAACTCGCCCGTCACCGCGTAGCACACGGCGACGCGCATTCCCCGAGGGTCCACGGCGACCCTCCCTCCACGAGCCACGGGGAACGCTAGAGCCGAGTCGACCCCGGCGCCCTGGGGCGTCCACCCTGGACGGCGGTGAATGACCACATGGCCCCCGGGCTTCCTGTGCACAGAACGCTGACGCTGGAGGCCTGTCTCCCCGCAGCGGGCCATGATCACAGACACCGCCAGCCTCACAGCCAGGAACACGGCCCGAAGCACCAGCTGACGTCCTGACCAGGCCTGCGTGAGCCGGGAACCCCCCCCCCCCACCGCTCCATAGTGCAGCCCTGACCCCCGGCCTGCACTCCGGGCCTCCCATCAGCACCTGGGCCTCCCCTGGCCACTCTGCCTTGGCGTCCAGGGAAGAGGGCCCCACAGCTCGGACAGCAGCCCTCGCAGTACCGTGACTTCACTGGGAACACACAAGACACGCAGAACCCCGCACCGCACCGCGACGACGGCTGGGTGCGGGCTCCTGGAGGAGCCGCCCGAGGCGCACACAGCCCGCGGAGCAGCGCGGGCGGCGGGAGGGCCGGGCTGGAGACGCCCGCTCACCCGGCTCGGAGGGGAGCTGCTCCGCCGGGCAACGGCGTCGCGCGCCCTCCGACTCGGTGCGGGCGCTGAGCACGGCGCGGCGTGGCCGCGTGGCTGCAGACCCACACTCCGGCCAGGGCACCAACGAGGAGGCGACGCCGGCCGGGCCGCGGGGACACAGGGAAGCCCTGCGGTGTGGGGGGCGCGGAGCCGTGGGGGCCGCCGCGCGTCCCGGGGCACGGGGCTCAGCTCGGGGCCCAGTGTCCGCGGGCGCTGCACCAGCCACGGCCTGGCCGGGCTGTGGGCGAGCGGGTGCGGTCATGGAGGCGAGTGGCCGTCGGGGCCTGCTGGCCGCCCAGGCACCCGGCTCCTCGCAGAGACAGACCACAGCCACCGTCCCGAAGAGCGAAGCAGCTGGGCCGATGGCGGCCGCGGGCGGGGACAGAGCACGCGAGACAGAAGTGCGTGGGCCGGAGGAACGGAGGCCCGTGCGGGCCGAGGGCGCGGCAGGCCACTGGGCCGGCGACACGGGGGGACGGCTGGTGACCGGTGCCACGCGCCCCGGGTCTCCCCCGCGTGTGCGCCGCTGGCCCAGGCGCCCCACGGAGGAGGCGGCCGCCGCCACGCTCGGCCGCGCACGGTCCTGGCCCAGCCGCTTTCGAGAGCTTGGGGGCCCGGCCCCCGCCTGCTGCGGGGAGCGAAGCGCCTGTGCTCATGCTGCGGAAGCACCGGCAGCTCGCTCTGCTCGGAGCCCGCGGGCCGGCAGGCGGCCCCGCGCGGCAGAGGGGTGCAGCAGGCGGGGGCTTGGGGCCGGGACGCTGCAGCGGTGACGGCTCTGGAGGCCGCATGGGGCTGCCGTGTGCTCCGCGGGGCGGGCGGGGAGGGCTCCGTCCACGTCTGTCCCCCTGAGTCTTGCGCCCCACGTGGCCGGCAGGCACTCACGCCAGCACCTGACGTGACGCAACGTACGTGTGAAGGCAGCTGCGTGACACGGCCCCACGACCACACACGACACGTGGCCGCACGACGATCTCACGGAGAGCACGGCGGCGTGACCGCAGGGGGACCACACGGCGACGTGGCTCGCGGCAGCCCAGCCACGGGACCGTGCGCGGCACGTGACGCACGGGACTGTGGCTCGGCCCCCGGACCGCGCCGGCACGCCGTCCCGTACAGGGCGAACCTTCCGTGCTCCAAGGGCAAAGCCCGACCCCGGGGAGCGGAAGCGTCCGAGGGCAGAACACCGTGCGCGCCCTTCACCGCTTCAGTATTCACCGTGCCGTTGCCGACACTCGCCGGCCCCGCCGTGCGCCGGGCGCTGCTCACCGGGGCCACGCGCAGACAGCCACAGGGACACCCAGGAGCTACAGGCAGACCACGACCGGGAGTCGTTTCCAGGGAAGGAAGTGTGACGACAGGTCGTGGGCGTACGGCACAGGTAAGGGACGTGCTCAGGGAACACGTGTTCATTTTTAATTTAGAAGGAACATTTAAAACGCAAAGACGTTAAGTATAAAGGAACAAATACTTCTGGCTTGAAGTAAGTGCTACGTTCTGGCTGTTAATACCACGAATGTGAGTTTGTCTTTGTTCCAATTTTAAAACAAACAGGAATCAAGTCTGCTGTCCAGGGACTGAGAGGGCTGCCCCGGGGCTGTCCGGGGGCTGAGAGGGCCGCCCCCGGGGCTGTCCGGGGGCTGAGAGGGCTGTCCCCGGGGCTGTCCAAAGGCAGAGGTGGCCCTGTAGCTGCCTCATCCCCACACCCAGCACCTACTGGCCGACTGGCAAATTGGCAAATGTCAGCAATTTCTAGAGAGTTCCTGCTGATGGCTGATGAGGGTGGGCAGGGCCCGCCTGGCAGGCCTGGGGAAGAGCCGCGATGGCGGCTGGGCGTGGCGGCCAGAGGTGGGGGGGGGCACGGCGGGGCACGGTGGGCCCGTCAGCAGGGCCTGGCCCTGCGGGGGAGGAGTCGGGTCAGTGCTGGGGAGGGCAGCAGACCTGCTCGTCTGCACCCATTTTCCAAGTCCACGGGCAGGAGGTTTCCACGTGCCATCTGTTACCTTTTAACGCACACAGGAAAATGCAACATCGACAGAGTCGTGGGAAGTGGTGTTCAGCCCCCTGCACGTGGAGGAGCCCCCCAGAGCCCAGGAGACGAGCCAGCGGCACGTGTGTGCCGCGGTCAGCTGAGGGCGCACGCAGGGCGGGACAGTCCACCGGGCAGCTGCGGGCACCGCATCCTAACGCGCTCAAGTCCACTGAAGATGTGGAGCAAAGCAGGAAGCTGGCTTTAATAAAACCACGAGCCTCGGGAAGAAAACGTGAAACCCGTGGTGCGGAGAAGGACGACGCTGTCTTCCGTCGTGTGGGAGCCACTGCCGGTCACCGCCCCCTGCTCGGGAGCCTCAGCGACGTGTACAGCGGAATGTCTTGGCCACCACTAATGCACGGACGCTCGGCCGCCTGCAAGAGCACGTCCCTTGACCCCTGCCTTCCTCCCTCCCCCAGGCACTGCCTGAAGTCTCCCAGGCCCCCAGCGTCTTCCATGTGCTCGGGACATGGCTGTGATCGAAACCACCAGCACCTTGTGCTCTGAGCTCGGCCCTCACACGCCCACAGCCCTCGGCTTCCTATACCACGCGGGGCCCAGCCACGTGCTGGGAGCGACGCCCCCGCCCCCCCCTCTGCAGCTGGGCCCCAGCGTGTCACACCGACTTGGGGACGTTCCGGGGGGGCGGACTGGCCCCCAGAGTAAGCTTGACCAAAGAAACCCAAGCGGTTCACTGGAGTCTCCGAGGGAAAACAGGGTCCCGCTACTACTTGCCCCGGACGCGTGCCCAGGGAGGCGCCTTGGAGGGGGAGAGCCCCACCCTCTGCCGAGCTGTCCCCAGACCCTCAGGCTGGGCGCCGGCTGGCGCCCACCTGTCCACGGGAGTCAGGACACGGGTGTCTCCGTGTGCCTCACCAGCTGCTGTCACGTGCAGCTCCCGCATTCACCTGATGACTGCCACGGGCGTCTAACCACAGGAACGGACGCGTGTGTGTGTACACGCACACACACACGTGTAGTCACATGTAAGCATGCGTAACACAACCCACATGGACGTGAGCAGAAATATAACCACACACATGCTCCCACCGCCTCTGGCCCTCACGCACAGGTCGGCACGCACACAGAGGCGGACACGCACACGGACACGTGTGGACACATGATGCCACATCACGTTCCACACCTATGTCTGATCATCGCGCACAGGAGTAAACATTAGCCTCGGGGCTGGCCTGCTCTATTACCGTCAAAACGAAGACCCGCACGGAACGCCGAGGGGGTCGGGGAGTCTGCGAGGAGCTGACGGCAGCCGCCGGCGGAGGACACGGCCTGCCCCGGCCCCACGGGCAGCAGCAGGGCCGCCCGCCAGCGCCCCCGCCACTGCCTGGGCTGCAAACACGCCCGAGGACCTTCTGTCGAACACCTCCCCTGATGTCACGCTGTCTGTCGCTTGGTCCAAAAGTGTCGGCAAAACACCACTTGTTGTGAAGCCGCTCCCCACTGGTGGCGGCGGTCATTCATTGAAGGACTCACGGCAGCCGGTGGGCAAGGCCTCAGTCAGTGCCCTGCAGAGCTGTCACTTATCGGCCAAGTGTGGGCTCTTTGGCCCCACTGCCACACAGAAAGAACTCTGCAGCGGTCAACGTGACATTCGCTAGAGGGCGCCGTCTCACTTTAATCTTACTTGAATCTCTCTTACTTTCTATTTTTTGACCTATCGTAACCTATTTTTTCTGCTTCTGTCACTGTTGGGGTCTGGATCTGCGTTGCAATTATTTTTGGACGAGAGCCTCTGTGATTGCTGAGACCACACAAAACGGTACTCTGAGCGGAGGGCAAGCCGACCCGGGACGGAGCCTCGCCTCCCGCTGAGAACCCGGCGTGCCGT
This sequence comes from Eonycteris spelaea, assembly GCA_003508835.1. NCBI lineage: Eukaryota > Metazoa > Chordata > Mammalia > Chiroptera > Pteropodidae > Eonycteris > Eonycteris spelaea. Next base: position 306,718 of record PUFA01000002.1, on the reverse strand, counting down.
ACGGCACGGCCCCAAAACCACATTCGCTCTGCGATGAGGTGAAGGGCATGCGTGACCCTGAGTTCAGAGGCCCCGCATGGACCCCGCAGTGAACGAGGCTGAACGGAAATAAGACCAGGGAGCCCACTGGGCTTCCTGCAGCCATGGCCCAGTGACGCCCGCAAACAGCGCAGAGGGCGGGCGAGAGGCGAGGGTCTGAAGAGCAGCATCGCGTCACCCGGCAGCAAGTTCCCGAACATCACGGCGACTAGCAGAAGAATCACTCACCCAGCTCCAGAGCTGACTGCGAACTTCCAGGACCTCCATTTTTAGGTGGTTTTTGTCCTGGACTTGTTAATGTTACTTGGGCCACTCTGAACACTGAAGTTTCCGAATGTCGCGTGGTGACAGGCACATCCAGGAGCCCTGAGCCTAACGCTCCAGGTGCGTGGGAAGGCGGAGACGCGCCCTTGAGCTGAGTGGTGGGTGTCGGTGACACACAGGTGACAGGGACAGACGTCATCACGGAGCTCCGGCCCGGCAGTTCACAGTGTCACCGCTGCCTGCCCTGCCCTGGCTCCTCCCAGCACGCGCCGCGGCGTCCCGCACCGCCCCCGAATGCCACAGAGGCCGTGCCAGCTGCCTGCGCCCGTCCGCTCCGCTGCCAGACCCCTGGCTAGGGTGCGAACATGAAGTTCAATTAGCCTTGTTTTCCCCTTCTGCTGCTTGTGATTTGGGAGTGACACCTGAGGAACCCTCGTTTACGCTAAGATCATGAAGATTCACGCCCACGCTGCTTCCCAGTCTCGGCGCCGACGTCCAGGTCCGACGCGTTTTGGGGTGCTGCTGGGACACACTGTGGGCGGGGCAACTTCCGGCTTCCCCTGTGACGGGCACAGGCCCCCGCTCCCTTTGCCGAGTGCCGTGTGCTCCTCGCCACGGCCCTCGGCCGTCTGAGGGCTCCGCTCCGGCTGCCACGGCGAATCGGCTGGCCCTCCGCCCGCCTCCACGGCACCTGCCAGCGTCCCCCACAGCGCCCCATCTCCCTCGGGGGTTGTAGCCCCAAACCCCTCAGGCCCCAAGGCCACATGTTTGGTCCGCACCGTGCGGTTTCCAGTGAAAAGTGGTCCACAGCGCACCCCCTTACGTGACAAGTGTTGGCACACCAGGACCCGGGCAGAGTCGGGTTGTGGGAGGAGGTCACGGGCGCGTGCAGACACTCAGGGGCACGAGACCCTCCGGCTACAGGAAAACCCATGCACCAGGCGCAGCTGACGCCGAGGCTGCTCTCGGGGGCCTGCGGGGGCCTGCGGCAGGGCGGGAAGGCGGGTCACATGCCAGGGACTTGACTGACTTGCTTTAAAAGGGTGACGCAGGGGGGCCGGGCCCCGTCCAGCTGCCCGGGTTTCGAGCAGGAGTCCCGTGGCTGACTTGGGGTTCAGAGTGACTTCTCCGGTGGCAGGTGCACCTGGGAGGAGCATCGGGGGTGCAGGACCTGGGGGCACGGCCCTGACAAGGGGCTCCATGCGGGGTAGGGGGAACATGGCCGCCGCGGGGCGGACGGCCGCGGGGCAGACGAGGACAGGCGGCAGCTGCCGCTCAGCCACTCTGCCTCGCGGGGAGAAGAGGCCTGCAGGCTGTCACGAGAGAGAAGGAGAAGGAACGGCAGAGCCGCACCGAACGCCAGTCCCAGGCCGGGGCTGCAGAGAAACGCAGGTCTCGCGACAGCCGCGGTCAGCTCAGCTGTCCCCTCAGCCAGCAAACGGGAGCTGCCTCCCCTGGTCCCCCAGGCACAGGCACCCCCACGAAGAAGCCACACTGACAGCGAGGCACAGCCTTCCCGTTTAGGGGTGCAGAGACTTCTCAGAACCCCAGCATGTGTGCAGACGGGGTCTGACCAGCCCGTGGTCCCCCACGGCAGGGCCCAAGAGGCCCCTGGCCCCGCTGCCCCAGCTCTGGCACTGGGGACTCGACGCGGGAGGCCCCAGGAGACCCCTGGCCCCGCCCTGTTCTCCATACTCGGCCCCACGGAGGGGGCTGGGATGGTCTCCCCAGGGCGGGGGCCCCTACGTGAGCAGACAGCCGTGCCGGCAATGGGAGTGGAGACCAAGGGCCGATGGCAAGTTCCCAGGCTCCTCGCAGAAGAGACGGCGAGGTGGGGCCTGCGGAGCTCACCGCCCCCGCCCCCCCCCCCCGGGGTTCCCGTTCAGGCAAGACAGGTGTCCACGGATCTGGGACGCAGGGAGAGACTCATGTGTCCCCTGCCCAGGGCTCCAGGACGAGGCACAAGGCCCCCTGGAGGGCAGCGTCCTGACCCGGGGTTTCTTCTCTGAGGAAAGGGGGCGCAGCAGCACCCTGGTCAGGTCGGCTCGGAGGTGCCCCGTCCCTGTCTTATAGAGGACAGACTCTCTGGAAACTGCTGTGCCCAGGGTCCCCTCCTGGGAAGGGCAGAGGGGCCCATGACCCCAGGCCTCGGCGTGCTCTGTCCTGCCCCAGTCCCTCCGAGGTCCTGGGGGCAGTGGTGACTTCACGGTCCCTACAGCACCCCCCCAGCCCGGCACCTGTGCCCAGCACCAGCATGCACACCGGCCAGCACCGCCCCTCGGCTCTCCCACGCCACCCAACGCTGCAGCTCGTGATGGTCCCTCTACACGAGTGCGTGCAGGAAGAGGCCAACGCCCGTCAGGGCGCAGCGCTGGCCAGAGCTGCTCCCTGCAGACCCCCGCCTGGCCCCACCCCGCCCCGCGGAGCGTGGAGGGCCTCGCGCCACGGCGGGACACACGGGGACGACAGCCCCGGCAGGCGGGCACTATCCCACGGAAACTACGAAAGGCCTGGAAAAGCTATCTGGTCAGTGCGACAGCTACGTCTCCCTCCGTGGTCCTAAGTTGTGAAGATTAAATCATCAAGTTCAGGCGCATAAGCACCTCCAAACTCTAAAATTAAACCGTCCGAATGCTTTCAGGGTTGACGACTTCTTCACCGTTTACGTGGCTTTGTCAGTTTACATCACACTCTCATTCTGGTAAATTAAAATGACACGGTTCCTCTGCGTCCTTTTCATTCGTTCAAGCGAAGCACATTGCGCAGGACGAGGCCCAGGGCGGAGTGACATTTCGAAAGCAGGCCGCCCCCCCCAGGGGAGACCTGCGTCAGAAGACCCCACGTCCTCGTCCTCGCCCTCGGGCGCACCGCTGGGACGAGCCAGCACGATTCCGGGGGCAAGCATCACGCGGGACAGCGCTGTCTGAGCCCAGAACCCAGCAGCTGAGCGAGACGGTGTGGCTCAGCCCACACGCGCACAGCCCCCGGCAAACGGGCCACCGCTCTGGGCGAGGCTGCTTCTCGCCTCCAAGACTTTCCGCCTCGGGGTCGCCGTCAAGCCAGCTTCCTTCGCAGTCCCAGGGGCAGACCCAGACCACTGAGCACGGTTTCAGTCACGGTTTCAAAGTGCTCCCTGACACGCATCGCTTAGGGCTGAGACACCCTGGAATGGGACCAACCGTCCCCCTGAACCTCAGGGTGGGACCGTCCTGGAAACAGGCCGTGCGGCTGGCTGTCCTCAGTGAGGACGTGGTGCGGACCCTGTCCAGAGCGGGTGAGCCGGGACACAGTGCTGCAGCGTGACCGCCAGGGGACGGGACAAGATGGACAGAGTCTCCCCCAGGCCTCAGGCAGAGGCGCTGCCCACCCCGGCCCACACCCCGATTTCAGACTCCCGCCGTCCGAACCAAGGGACGAAACTTCCTGCAGTTTGGGCCCCGGTTGGTGGGGCTCTGTTCCCGCAGCCTCGGTGTCCTGTTCAGACCGTGGACTGCGCTGGAGCTGAAGACGGTGTTGCCCGATCGCAAAGTCATAGCAGACGAGCTTGTCGGCCGTGCGACGTGGGTGCCCTGGGGACCCTGAAGCCGGCCGCCGCTGCAGGGTGCCTGGCACCAGGCCACGGTCGGGGGCTGGAGCCTGCGCTGCACGGGGTAGGGAGGGAACGGCGGCGTCAGCACAGCGGCCGGGCGGCACTTCCGGCACCACCGAGCTCCGTCCTTGCCCGTCTGGGCGTAGCTCCCCTCGGGCAGCTGGGGCGCTGACGGAGTGGTGCAGGGTCAGCACAGGCGGAGGCCGGGGGCAGGTTGAGGACTCTGCACAGGACACGACCCCGGAGGCCCACCCAGGGCCGGCCTGAGCTCCAGGAGGAGAGAAGCCCCTGTGTAGGCTCTACACAGGGCGGCATTGCCTCCTGCCCCATGGCCGCTGCCCACGCTGGCCGGAGCGGAGACGCAGCACGCAGGTGGCAGACGGGCCAGCGCCACGGCCACGGCCCCTTCCTCACTCTGCGTGCGACTGGTCTGTGCGTCTGCATGGGGCCACCCCGACCACCTGGCTCACAGATCGCCCCCAGCTCCCGAGGCTCCTCCCCTGTCCCCTCCCGTCCCCCTGTCCCCCCCACATCCCCCGCCCCTGTCTCCCGTCTCCCCACCCCCGCCCCCTGTCCCCCACCCCGCCCCCCCTCCCTGCCCCGCCCCCCGTCCCTCATCCCTCCCCGTCCCCCCGCCCCCCCCCGTCCTCTCCAGGCCCTGGGGGCGCAGGCCTGGCTCGCGGTGTCCTAGCGCCCTCGCCCTCGCGGCGGGCGTCCCTGAAGTCGGGGCCCCCCGCCGACCGACAGCGGGGGCCGCACCTTTCCTCCTGCTGCCGGGCACTGTGCGGGCGGGGGGCCCCCACCCGCAGGACGCGCCTGCTCAGGGCCTGCCCTCGGTGCGCGTTCCCAGGACGAGGCTGTGTGGGGCGAGCCTGGCCTGGCCTCCGCGTCCTCCAACAGGAGCTGCACCCCGAGGTGCGGGCCCCCACCCTGCCCCCAGGCGTCGCAGGGGAGCTGAGGCGAGCTGGGCACGGGCGGGCGGCTGCCTCGGGGCCACGGGGCTGGCGCGTGGGGCGGGCGCCGCGTTGCTGAGCAGCACGGTCCCCACGGGAACCGTGAGAGGGACAGTCCGTGATGGATACGCGCCCTGGCACGGACGGAGACGCCATGAATCATCCCGAACAACTGCTAACGACTGTCCTTGAGGCCGAGAGGAGGACGGCCTCGTTTTAACAGGCGCCGAGGACAGACTCCGCGGGGAAGCACATGGCCGCGGGGCGGCTCTCAAGGATCAAAGGACGAACAGACTCCAGGGCACGTGGCCAGGAACAGGCACGGGCCGCTGCTGGAAACTGAGGCACAGCAGGGAGAGGCAGGACGACGCGGAGGGGCGCGTCTGACCGGGAGGCGCCCCACAGCCCAGACCTCAGGCGAGCGGGCAGCGTCTGCACGCGGCCGCCTCCCAGCGCGGGCAGTGCCTGTCCCCAGCCCCGTCCGGTGGGGCCGCCATGCTGCATCTTGCTCATCAGACACCGGTCACCTCCAGCCTCTCTGCGGGTTTCTATGAGACACTTAGAACGTGAACCAGTGCCAGCAGGACAGGCCCCCGGGCCTCCTGTCCCCACAAAGAACCAGGGGATGCCGTCTGCGGGCCCTCTGGCCGTCGGGCCTGGGGCAGAGGCTAACTTCTCAGACGCGCTGCTTTCCCTCACCTCTGAGCCGGATCAAACGTCACGTGACATCGCAAATGCTTTCCGCACAGTTTTGACCAGAGCATCCCAGATGTGACGGCCAGCGACCGAGGCGGCACCGAGCCCACAGGCCAGGCCGTGCGCCAGAGCGCGGGCTACTGTCCCCACGCTGCAGCCAACCTGGTCGAGGCGGGGGGGGCCCTAGGGTCGTTTCCCACAGCTCGGCCCTTCAGAAGCGAGCTGCGTCTTCTCGCCCGGCGCGAGGCCCTGTGGGGACGCCCTCGGCTCGCTGCCCTGGGCCGTGCGTGCACAGTGACCGCACCGTCCCCGCACCCAGAACTCTGCGGTCCGCCCAAAGTTACGTGATGTCAGCTGGTCCGTAACGTGAGCCCTGAGATTTCTCCTCCTGCTGAGCGTGCATGGACGGCCCACACTGACCGCCAGGGAAAAGCTTGACCCGCCCGCGCACACAGCGCGCCATCCGCTCACCCGGGCGGTCGCGAAGCAGCACCTTCGCAGCCACACTTCTCGGCATCCCTACTGGGCGCAAAGACATTAGAATTTCACTTCTACAAACTTCCTCAGGAGTCCAGAGTTCATCCGGCAATTCAGACTAGTGTGCGTGTGCGTGTGCGTGGGCGTGTGTCCGTGTGTGTACACATTTAAACTGTAATAATTGCGGGCACGAGCCTGTTTCAGATGACTTGTGAGCTTTCTAATCTGAACAATACGAAACCTCATCTAACCTGTCGGTAGCAGTTCATGAAGCGAATCTGAGCTCAGCTCTGAGGGTCAGCCCGCACGAGGTGCGTCTCCCACGGGCACCGAGCACGGAGGCGTCTGGGCCCCGCACCTCTCTGCACCGGAGGAGCTGAGCTGCCGGGCACCCCACATGCCGTTGCCCTGACCCCCAGCCCGTTCCTGAGCCACCAGGGGCTCCCGGGGGACCGGCTGAGCTGGGACAACCTCCTCCCTTCCTCTCCTCCGCCCCTGAGGGCCGGGCCACTTCACTCATTTGCTTCAGTCCCGTCTCACAGCTGCGGGGGGACATGCTGTCCACTAGGCTGTAGTGCACGTCTGTTGTATTAAGCGACATGTCCAACAACCTGTGTGCACAGGTCCCAATAACGCCAAAGAGAAATCCTTGGTGTCACGTGCACTCGGAGCTCTGCAGTGACGAGTTACCAGTTCCTAAGAGTCACCTCCCGGGGGTACAGCAGGGGAGCCTTCCCTCCGTGTGTGTGAGACAGCCGTCGACCCAGACGCTGAGCTCGGACTCCAGGCCAACGCAGTGTGGTCCGGCCGCCCCTGAAGGGGAAGGGACACATGCCCGCCCCGCACACGGCTGGTGGGATGAGTCACTGCGCCCGTCGGGAGGTGCTTTGAGACTTCACGGGAACATCACGGACGTCCTGTGTCGCTATTGTTACTGTGTGGCCTGTGCTATTTTGGTGACACAATGTTGTCTTCAGAGACACTTAATTGCTGCCTCTGCAGCTGCCTCTGGATCAGCTGCTCGGAGCGGCCCTCTCCCACACGGAAGCCGGGCCGCGCCAGCCCCCGCAGCCCGTGGCATTTGGGACGGATGCCGACGATGCGTGTCGGGGCCGGGGGTGGGCGCTGATGTCAGAGACACCACAGCGACGATGAGACGTGAAGGCCACGGGCCACCCCAGAGGACCCAGACACGAGGTCACCCCCCCAGGGCCAGTGAAGGTCACAACCTTAAAATCACCCCACAGACATCCACAGCCCCCACGCGTCACCTCCACAGCATCAGCCCTCCCCTCCCACAGGGGCGGAGGGGTCACTCCGGCACGGGACGGGGTGAGCGGAGCTGCCACTGAGCGCTGCCCACGCTGACCACGGTGCCAGAGAAGCAGGCTCGCCGCTGAGGCGCCTGCCCGGGCCGCGCGCACACGCCTGCCCCTCTGGTGGTCACATGCACGTTCCAGGCCGCCCCGGGCCACCCCTGAGGACAGGCTCACCACGCATGCCAGGGCTGGGCTGCTCGGCCCACACAGCTCCCCACGTCCCCGATGCTGGAGACCTCTGCCCGCCACACCTCAGACATGCCGGCCCCTCTCGACCCGGACACCAAGCCTGAGCAGTGCCCCCGCCCCTTCCACTCAACAGACGGGGAGACTGAGGCACAGTGGGTGGTGACCTGGTGAGACCACCCAGCTGAGAAGTGGCCAAGGCAGGGCCTGACCCCTGAAGGCAGCCTCCACCTCACGGTCGTGGGACCTGAGCCTTGAAGGACAGCGGAGGCGGACGAGACGGTGCGGGGGCGTCTCCCTCCGAGGCGGGGGCCCGGGAGCGGAGTCGGGAACCTGGGCGCCGGAACCGGGGCGGGGAGGTTCTGGAGCGTCCTGTCTGGCCTGCTGGCCACCGGCGCACGTTCACGACCATCACTGCACCTCCCGACGCTTCCTTCCACCCCGGTCTGATCGCGGAGTCCCCTCTGGTTTCCTTTGCTCTTTTCCTTCTGCCGCGTTGCAGCGTGGAAACGGAGCCAGCGGACAGCCGGCCAGGCGCGGGGCGCTTGCTGGAGCGGGCGCCTGGGCAGGAGCCGACACCCCCGGGGTCCCAGGAGCACCTGCTGCCTCCGGCCCGCGCAAGCCTTCCACGTGACCGTGGTGCCAGCCCTCACAGTCCTGCGGCATCGCCGTGCGCTGAGAACGAGGGCTCAGCCCGTCCAGGAGGCCGGCGCACGAAGCCCTCGGCCACGCCAGCCGGGGTCACCTCCATGCGCTGCGAAGTCCCGCACCCCAGGCCACTGGGCCCTCAGACGCAGGAAGCCACCTCGGTCACGGGGGCATGCAGGACGCGTCCAACAGCTCCTGACCGTCGCTCCCTCACACACAGCAGGGCCTCTGCCACGGGCAGGCGCGGAGCTGTCCTGTCTCCTGGGCGCCGAGTCACCCGTGGCTCTGCAGCCCGGCCCTCCTGCAAAGCTGGCCTCCTCCCCCCCACCCCCGCCCCCAGCACACACGTCCTGGGTCATCTGAGGGGAGGTGACACTCACAGGGCACGTGCCAGGCTTCCGATGCGGGCACGCGGGCACGCACAGGATGAAGACCATCAGGAGCCAGTGGGACCCCCGGGGGGAAGCGTCTGCTCGGAGGGTCCCGGGTCTGAAATCTGTTCCTTGCACACGAGGTGCTGTGCTGCGGGAGGGCCAGGTGCACTTCCGCAGGCTGCCAGTGCGTCTCCGAGCGATCCGGAGGCTCAGCGCGGGGCCAGCTCGCACTCTCACACCGTCCACATGGCCTCGGTCCTGGGCCCCACCCGTCACTGCACGCAGGGCAGGCAGCTCTGCCTGAGACGCTCGGTGGGACACCCACCCGTTTGCCAGGACGGAGGTCGGCCCCGTCCTGCGATGGGCTCAGTCGCGACTCCCTCTGAGCACCCAGAGCAGACACTCCACCCCCCCCCCGCCCCGCGAGTCTGGTTCGTCACTCTGCGGAGAGGCGACCCTGGGCAGTCCGCGCGGGGTTCCAGGCGCGCGACCTGCGTCTGCGCAGCACTACGGGGCCGCCGGGGGCCGCCGCACAGGGCGCCACAGCCGCTGCGCAGACGCAGGTCGCGCGCCTGGAACCCCGCGCGGACTGCCCAGGGTCGCCTCTCCGCAGAGTGACGAACCAGACTCCCCTGTCCCCAACTCGTGGGGGGCTCGCCGTGTGCGCCCTGGCCCGCACCACCGACCGCCGGCTTGCGCGGTGCGGGGTATCACGCACGTTCCTCTTCCCATCTCGATGGTTGGAGGAACTTGACCCTTGATGCTGCTTTAACTTTCTTGAGGAGCAAAAGTACGTTCGTTTGTTTTCTCAGAAGAATTTAATCGGACAACTTCCCGGGAGCTCCCACGGGAGGGGCTGTGCTTTGCCCGTGGCACCGGCCCAGCCCGGGCAGCGTGGACACTAGGAGCCAGGGACTGGTGTACAGGCCACTCAGGGACAGGCACGGGGCTCGGCCTCACGCCCGCCCTCCCCCCTACCACAGTGCACCCTCGCGTTGCTCCCCCACGCCCCCCGGAGAAGAAACGGAGAGGTGCATCCGTGGCGCAGGTGGCCGCACTCCCCCCCCCAGTGCACCCTCGCCTTGCTCCCCCGCCCCCGACGCCCCCAGAGGAGAATCGGAGAGGTGCGTTCCGTGGCGCAGGTGGCCGCCCTCCCTCCACCCGCCACCCCACCAGGGCAGGGTGCTCAGAGGGGTGCGTCCTTGGCCTCTGGGCCATTTCCTCTCCTGCGGGGGTTAACCGGACACGTCCACCTGACTGGGCCATGGTGCCGGCTCTGCTCGGACACACCTCTGGTGTGCCTGCGAGGTGGTCGTGGGGACAGTGACGCAGCTGCCCTCCCCAGGGCGCGGGGCACGGGCCCCGGGGCCCGTCCAGTCGAGGTGTGACCAGAACGAAAAGGCTGTGCATCCCGTGGTGAAGACAAGGGCCTGCCCAGCTGCCCCGAGGCCTGGACGCTGGACGGCCCCACCTCAGACGCAGGGCAGCCACGGCGCCTCCCGGGCCCCGGCTCGCCAGCCACACGGGCGTGAGAGGCAACGCCTCACGCCACCCTCCCTGCACGACACGCACACGCTGGCATGACGGTTCCTCCGGAGACCCTAACGCGCCCCCCACGAGGCCCGGAGCGCGCGGCGGCATCTACACGCGGGGACCGCTCCGCCCTCCTGGGGTTGTGGATGTGGGGTCCCCTCCTGCACCCGGCTCCCAGATCCCGAGTCAAAACCCCGTCTGCGGCGCTCCAGGCCCCGCGCACAGCCCGCCGCGCCGCCAGCCCTCTCGCCGTGCTCGCCGGCGCGTCAAACGCGCTGCTCTTGGTGCAATGTTCTGCCCACCTGGCTTCCTTCCCCCCAGTACCAACCGGTGGGCTGGCTCAGGAAGGCCGGGGGTGGGCACGGGTGGGGGCTCAGTGTTCCCCGGCCGCATACAGTCAGGGGACCCCAGGGGACTAGCGTCATGGGTCCGCCCCTCACACCTGCATCCAGAAGAGGGAGGCGCCGCCCTGCTGGGAGCCGGCGGAGGCTGCGGCAGGGACAACACACATCGCAGCCTTCCGCACAGAGAGCAAACCGCGAGCGATCTGTCGGCCCGGACGACCTGCTGGGGGCGTGGCCCTGCGGCCGGCTGAAGGCTGCCTCCCAGGACGGGCTCCACGAGGTGACACCCTGACCTTCCCGGTCACTCTGCAGGATCTATGTTCCCAGCACGCGAACCTCCTCCAACGCGTCACGTGCAGCCGCGGGGCCCGCGACCTGGGTGTGCCGTCTGCTGCAGGGCCCTGGCTGTGCCCTCCCGCGGGCCTCGTCGGTGCCTCCTCCTGAGGACACCCTCCAAGGCCCGTGGAGGACGCGCCCTGCTCCGCACAGCAGGCTCGCGTGCTGTCCAGCTCCGCGCTCACCCCGCCAGCCACGGGAGAGGCACAGCGCACTCACGCGGCACGGGGCTCCGCCACGGCCCGTGCACTGGTGCAGGGCGGACGCGGCCCCGTCTCCACCGCGTTGGGGCGTCCCTGTGTGAAAGGTGCACGGCAGCAGGAACTGAACCACGCTGGCTTCATGAGAACACGATCTTGAACTATGATCTGTGTCCGCCTTAGTTTGGGAAAAAAGGAGAAAGTTCATGTCACTGGGCATCTGTTTTGATTTATCTATTCACCTTCACGGACTTGAGAGAAACAGGACACAGACACTCAGCAACCCTCGGTGAGCACGCAGCTCTGTTCCAACAACGGCAAATGAGACTGCTTTCGCTTTGGCTGGCACCAAACGCCCAACGTTTCAGCTGCATTCACGCAGCGAGTCCAGCGTGTTTCTAAGGGAAGGGTCAGCGCCCCGCGCACCAGGCGCTGTCACGTGATGTGGCCAGCACGGCACATGACATGCTTCTCCTCTCTTCTCGCCCACGAAGGGTGTGTTACGAACGCTAAAACAGTTCATGAAATTATTACAAATCTGTGGAAATGCACAGCAACGTAGAAATTGATATTCCGACGTCACCGATGCTTTCTAAAGCATCTTGACTGCAGAGAAAACCACAGTGCGTGGGCAGCGTGGGGAGCTGGCTTGCTGTGCGTGCAGTCAGCACCACACTTACTTCACCTCCCCGAAGGGAAAAGAAAGCTGGCACGTGCCTTTTCAGCGCCGGAAACACTGAATGGACGCGAACGGCGTGAACAGCGAGAGCCAGCCCCGCCGGGCCGCAGGGCCTGTCGGCAGCAGGACCCGCGGCACCTCGGTCTGCGGCCACTGACGGGCTGAGTCTCGGGAAGCCGGGAGCACAGCCACCTGTGGCTTCAGAGACAGCCCCCCATCTCCTCCTGCAGCCACGGACGCCCTTCTCCTCGGCTGGCCCCATTTCAGCTCGGCGTCTCCTTCTCTGAAACAGTAAGTGGTTTTTTCCAAATCGCCACACGGAAGCAACAGTGTGGACGACGCTTACTTTCCTTGGGAGCCTCAGGGATTGGAGAGGTCGAGTCTGTGACACGCTCCAGGCTCCGTGGCGGGTGCAGCTGCAGACGAGTCGCTCCGCGTTTCTCTCCATGGCCAGTGGAAGTGTGCGTGCCCAGCAGGCGGACAGTCCTAGGCCCACACAGGTGCGTGCTGCAGGTGCAGAGGGCAGGCCAGGGCAGGCCACGGCTCTAATCAGAGCTGCAGGAGCGGCACACCCAGCATGGGGCAGACAGGCCTCTTGGGTTGTTCTCACCGCGGCAGAAGCCAAAGCAGCATATGCTGACGGGGTGCGGGGGTGCCGCGGGTCTCCCAGAGTTAACAGCAGCATCGCTGATGAGATTCTTGGCCAATGTGGGAAAACCCTCCACCCTGAAATTGCTAAAGCTTCCACATTTCATCCCAGAATGACTTGCGGTGGGTTTGAAAGTTGTACTGCATTCTTTCACACTTTAAATCAGGGCAAAATTAAGCAATAATGAACAGTTGACCTGGAAAATGGCCTAACCTTACCTACATATTTGGATTTGTTTAAATTCCACGGACCGAACGCTGTACTCACCAACTTTAGTTGCTACCTTGGGTCAGGGTTTCTATGTTACAGCGAGAGCATGATGGGAGACAGTGCACAGAGCCCGACTCAGTCGGTTCCTTACCACCTCGGCAAGCCCGCCACCGGCCCCCAGCGGGGTTCTGGGAGTGTCGTGTTTGTCCCAAGGAGCGCACGGTGCTTGCGGTCCGCGGACCTTGGCGGCCAGGGCCACAGAACCAGCCAGCCCCAAGCGGCCCCGCGTGCGCACCAGCAAACCAGTCCTCCACTGCCTTCGGGACACCCTCGTGCCACCCGCTGTCTCCACCGAGGCCTGGATGCCCCGCCCACTGCCGGGACCACACCCAGACACCCGTATTCCCAGGCCCCCCAGCTTGGGGCCTCCACGCTGGCCTCGTCACAGGCACATACAGACGCGTGCGCTTCTTGGGCTTCGCCTCTTTTCTCTGAGACTGAAGCGTGATGGAAATAAACACGGCTGAGAGTGAAAGACACAAAGCGAGGCAGCCACATGGGTTGGGACCAGGCCCGCCTCGGCAGGCCCCGGCAAGGATGCCACACGTCGGTCTGGCGGGGTCAGCCAGGGCGCGACTCCAGTCGTCGGGGGGAGCGGGGTGGCCCCAACAAGTGGCGTGCTGGGCCAGGAGGTCACATGTTCTGTTGGGAGCCCTGCCGGAGCTCAGCGGATGGGATTCCCCACCCTGAGCAGAAAGTACTCCAGGAACGTATGGAGAGAACATACACACACGTGTGGCTTGGGCAGAGTCAGGGGACATGAGGCGTCCCAGCAGCCTGGCTCCGGGGAAGGGTCGTCCGCAGCCTTTACGGTCACTCACAGGAGTGGGAGCTCCAGAACAAGTGTGGTGCACACGCGGGGTGTGTGCCACGTGACAGGGAGCGCGTCCCGCATGGCGCTGTGCACACGCACATGCGTGCAGAGGAGCTCAGCCCGTGTCTGTGCGCCGGGCCCGAGGAGCGCGGGACTTCGCATCATCGTGAGGCGCCACAACCCGGGCTCAGCGCCCGCCGGCTGCCGGGGCCTCCACGCCTGTGGGGCTCTCGCCACCGCCCTGCACCTGGGCCCGAGCCTCCCGACTGTCACAGGCCCCACTGCCTGTCCTGCTCCGCGGGCGATGTCGTCGATGATGTCCTGGCTGTGCCGCCCTCCCAGCCTCGGGCGCCACGGGGTCCCCGCCCCTTGCACACCAAGGACAGTGCTGGGGACGATGCTGGGGATAGTGCTGGCACCTCCGGGCCTGGGCGCCAGTTCTGTCGCTAACCCACTATGTTCGGGAGGAAGCTGAGAGGGCAGCATCCTGAGACCCGCCCGTCCCTCCGTGCGGGGATGCTCCGTCCACTGTCTACCTCCCTGCACGACCTGGGTGGGACTCATCCACACCGCAGCCTGAGGGACGCTCTGGGGAGCCTGGCTGGAATCCAGTCACGGGCGATTGGGACGTGGTGGCCGCGCCAGTGGCGGCCACTCCCTGGGTCCTCACGTGCAGGTGGTGGCCAAGATTCAGAGCGAGACACGCGGCTGCCCAGCACTGAGCACGCATGCGCACACAGCCTGTGGCGGGGCGGGGCCCCATCTGCGTCAGGCCCACCGCCCGTGCTGCGCCTGGTGCGGGGGGGGGGGGGGGGGGGAGGGGGACTGAGTCGCTGGACTTAAGATTCACTTTAAGGGTGAGGTGCCACGTGGAAGCAAAGTTGACCGGTGCCCCACCCTGTGAGGGGCTGGTGTCCAGACACACACTGGCCCCCAGAGTCCAACAAGATCACGTGACAGAAGGCAGGGACGCACTCCGAAGGCCCCAGTCTGGTGTTCTTTATTGCTGTAAAGTTTTTCAAGCTGCTAACAGAAAACATGAACTCCCAGAAGCACTCTGGAGGAGTTCACAGCACCTACTACAGATGCTAAGAAGGCAGAGCAAATCCAGTGAAAACTGCAAGGCACGTGAGAGCTTTAGGGAGCTAGGTGTCTGAGAGGCAGAGGCTGCAGGTCAGCTTCGCCTCACCCCAGAGCCTCCCGGGAACAGCACGGCCACAGCTCTTTCTCAGATGCACGTCAGCCCCCAGGGGCTGGCGGTAAAACGACCCCATCCCCATGCACAAGCTGCTGTAGCCCATGCCCGCCCTCCGGGCACCACGGCACAGCACACTCGGTAAACAGTGACACGTGAGAAGCGCTTTTGTGATTTCTGTGACATCCACGTGCAGAGACTGGGCGGTCACTGCATCTACAGGTGGCGCCCGGCGTGTGGGCCAGCTCTCCGTGCAGCCAGCACACACCTGTCTGCACACCACAGCCCTCGGACCTGCCACGGGGCTGGGCAGCACCATCTGCACGGGACACCCCTCTGCAGGTCACCACGTCCCCACTGCACCGGGGGCCGTGAGCCCTGTGCTGGCATCGCAGGCTATACCTCACATCTGAGGTGATTCATTTCCAAATTAGCTTCCAAATTTCAGAAGTATTTTTGGAGACACACTGGGGTGGGAGTGGGTGTGGGGGCTTCCATGATGCAGACAGAGAGCTCAGGCATGCAGCCGGCCCAGGACTGTGTCCTGGGAAACTGCTGCATCTAGAACGTTCTGCAGACTTTTTAAAAAAGAGAGCCAGAGAGCCGTGTCTGACGGTGAGTGACCACTGAGACCAGCA
The DNA here is from genome assembly GCA_003508835.1 of Eonycteris spelaea. NCBI lineage: Eukaryota > Metazoa > Chordata > Mammalia > Chiroptera > Pteropodidae > Eonycteris > Eonycteris spelaea. The sequence continues at coordinate 291,515 of PUFA01000002.1, read as the reverse complement.
AGAACGGTGACAGAGGCAGAAACATGCAGGCCACGGAGGGGCTCTCAAAACGAGCTGAGCGCATCCCATCAACCGGGGCGGCCCCCACCCACAGACTCACCCTCGAAGGCGGCTCCCCATCAGTGCGCCCACCCTAGGGACCCACTGCAGTGTGGCCTCTGACGGCCGGGCCTGTGCTTTGTTCCCTCTGGTCAGCTCTTCCCACTCAGACATGAAAACAAAGACAGAGTCCACACAGAGCAAAGTGAAGATGTACACGAAGACGTACTGGTTGGAAGGGTCAGAACCCACTTGGACAGTCCTGTCTACACCTGCCGCATCCCACCTACTAAGAGAAGGCGCCTGCCCCGCTGGCAGGGGACGCCGACCGCGCCCCGTCCCCCACGGGCTTGCCACCCACTCAGCACGCACACCGAGGGGCCGTCTCGGAGGCTCCGGATGAGCCCGAAGGGCCCGGGGCTGCGACCAGTCAGAGCATTCACACTGCAGTTCACGGGCGTCACCATAGAAACAAGACAGCGGAAGATACGACTGGCAAAGGACTGAAAAATTTAAGCCTCAGCAGAAAACAGAGAGAAGCACTTGAAGCATTTTACCCAGAAAAGCAGACTGTTGGTTCTCTGGGCCCAAACACACGCTGCCACCCTGGGCTTCCACCCCTGCCCCCAGGTGCACGCGGCCACCCCTCACCACTGCCAGGGCAACCGGAAGAAACTGCGTTCAGAACACAACGAAGTTAAAACATCCAAAGTCGTGGAGCCTTCAGCTGCGGGAAGCCTGACCCCTGCTGAGAACGCTCACCATCCAGCCCACTGCAGGCCACCTGCCTGGCAGGACCTGCTCCCCAGAGGAGCCCCTAGGGGGGGCGGCTCACCGTCCTCCAGCCCAGCTCCCTGACGTCCACAGGGCTGATGCGGCGCCCCGGCCCGGAGGCCAGGACTGCGGCTACGCACTGCCACAGCGGGGCACACCCGGGACCCTGGGCCCCAGGCATGGAAATGCCAAGGCCCAGAGCCCTGCCTCCTGGCACAGCTGGCCGCGCGTGTCCACCCCGCTGGGCCTGGTACCCAGGTGTCTGGCCACACACCGCCTGCAGGTTGCTCTGAAGGCATTTTCTGAGAGAATCAACACTGAAATCGGGACCTGTGGGGAGCCTCTGCCAATCAGCTGCAGGCCCCGCCTCCGGGAGGACGGGGCCCTGCCCCGATGGGCTTTGGGCTCCAGCTGCAGACTCCACTCTCCCTGGGGTCCACAGCCTGTGGCTGCCACACAGGGTGCAGAGGTGCCAGCCTCACAGTTCCTTAAATCGACTTCCTTAAAACTAATCTTGCGACGGCCCGAATTCCCGGCGGTGGCGCTGTGTGACTGAGGTGGGAGGTCAACATGAGCCCTCTGCATGCCACGGTGCAGGCCACGGGGAGCACGGGGGCCTCTGCATGCCACGGTGCAGACCACGGGGAGCACGGGGGCCTCTGCATGCCACGGTGCAGGCCACGGGGAGCACGGGGGCCTCTGCATGCCACGGTGCAGGCCACGGGGAGCACGGGGGCCTCTGCATGCCACGGTGCAGGCCACGGGGAGCACGGGGGCCTGCCACCTGGTTTGCACTTTGTGCGACGTGGTCCCTGCTGGCCCACCCGCCAACAGACAGACAGACGGCAGGTGCAGAGCCACCTTTGCTTTGAGCTAAAGCCACTGGAGTCGGAGGCACAGACGGCGATTGTCAGCTGCAGGACAGACCCAGAGCAGCACAGGCTGGTTCAGGGGGCAGGGAGGTGGGTGCAGAGCCCACCTGCCCCCTGCAGGCCCCACGCTTCCCGTTTGTGACCGAACCTGGGGAAGGGCTGCAGCGGGCCCTCGGGGGTACAGTTCTTGACCCTGGGCAGTTGGAGGGACCGATCTGCACACCGGAACTCTATCCAGGCCACATAACAAGGCTGTGGGGAGGCAGCAAGGTGGCGGAGGGGCACGCCCGAGAGCCAGATGCCCAGTCGGCCGAGGACCCGGTGACGCAGGCCCGAGGAGGCGCAGGCCGACCGGGGCTTTGTGGGAAGTCAGTGGGGCGTGACGAGAAGGAGCACAGAGGGCAGAGGCGAAGGGGGACGGGGTGGAGCAGATGCCGCATCTGCACGACAGTGGTCATCAGGGTGAAAATCTCCATGGATTTCAGGAGGAGGTCCTGGTGGTCCGAACGCCACACAAGGCTGGCATTCACGTTTGGGGATCAAACGCACCAGGTGACAGTTGGAGAAAGAAAAGCAGATGGCAGACCGAGAGGACCAGCACTGAAATCTCCTACCCTGCAAATACAGAGAGAGAGAGGAGCTGCACACGCGGTGACCAAGCAGGAAGCAGAGGACGTGTCCGAGACTGCCCACGTCCCACCCACATGGCAGGAGGGCGCACGAGACAGGGCGGGCCCAGGCCGCCAGGCGAGGAGCAAAGGGGTGGGAACACGCAGACGAGAGGAGAGGCCAAGAACCTGGAATGTTCCGGAGCAGAGGCCTCGTAGCTCATTCGTACGTTGAGGCAGGTGGCACTTAGGATGCACAGCTCAGAGGACGCAGGCGCGGTGGCTGCCAGAGGCGGCATGTCCATGCGCGTGCACGGGAGGCCGCGCGCCCTCAGACACGCGTGGCCGCGTCCTGCTGCGCTCACCGCACTGCGCCGCGCAGACACCGCCTCCTGTGACTCGGTCTGCGGCCGCCCCGCGCATCCACCGCGCGTCTCCCAGCGGCACGTGCGCACTTCAGGTCTCCGTCCCGTTCTGGTGATCCACGCAGTATTTCGAAGACTTCCACGGTGGTGCTTTCTGTGACGGTGACCTGTGGCCGGCGACCCTCGCTGTCACCACGGTGCCTGGGGCCCCGTGACGGGCGCGCAGCGCAGACAGCGCACACTCTGCCGGCGAGTGTGAGTGACGGGTCCACAGAGGGCTCTTCCCCTTCCCCCCTCCAGGAGACAGTGGCAAATCAGGCCAATTAACACCCTGTCGGTGTCACGTGACGCAGAGGGTCGCCAGGTCTCTGGCGTTAAGCAGAATCCTGGGAGCGGGCAGGCTCGGGAGGAGGGTGAGTCGGAGGCCGGCCCGGCCGGCCGCCGGGCACCTACCTGCGTGGAACGCGGAGCTGCGCTGTGACCCCAGGGAGCGTTCTCGGGGGCAACGGAGAGCGACACCGGGGAACACGCAGACCCCTCGGCCACTCATGCCACAGCTCCTCCCGCGAGGCCCGCCCCGCCCTGGGCTCTGCGGGGCCCGCGGAGGCAGCGGCCTCTGTGAGGACACGCGGGGCGCGCCGCCCCGCAGACTCGCGCTGGCACCGACACGGCCCCCGCTGACGCGGGCCGGGGCTGTCCTGGTCGGAGCTGGGCTCCGTGCTTCCCGGGACAGGCTGACGCTCCGAGCCGGGGCGCGCGCGGCCCGCCGCTGGACGCGAAGCCGCTGCACTCGGCCGACAGCTCCCGATGGTGGGCGCCGCTGGGCGCGTGGTGCCGTCTGTTGAGACCTGCTGTTCAGAAGAAACATCCCTTTCAGACCGGTCCAGCTCGCTGGCAGGGCGGCTGGTCGCCCACGAGCCCTGACGGGCATGGACGAGCAGACGAAGCTGTTTTCAGGCCTGGAGCACGTCACCCCGCCGCCCATGGCGCGAGCAGTCGCTTCAGCTGCTCAGTGTTGTTATTCAAGTCTCATTTCGCAAGGCCACCCGGTGATTCCTCTGTGGGGCTGCGCAAAGTGGACTGAAACCTTCTGGGAAGAACCCTCCATTCCCGGTGCCGTGAAGAATGTTAATGATTCGTGGGAAGAGACCAAGCCCTGAGCATTCGCAGGAGTTTGTAAGAAGTCGACTCCAAGCCTCGTGGGTGACTTGGGGGCGCGTGGGGCCGGGGAGGACGTGACTGCAGACGTGGGAATGGCACGAGAAGGGAACCCACAGGGAGCCGGGAGAGGCGCCTGGGCCGCTGCCGCCTCCCGCGGCGCCCAGCAGCAAGGAGCGGCTCCTCGTGGCAAGCAAGGGAAGGGCTACCAGACGCAACCGCACCTGGCGGGGGTGCTGTGAGGCTCCCCGATGTGCCACCGAAGGGCTGAGACCGTGACGTGATGTGGCTGACGACGCAGCCGCAGGGTCTGAGGGCCGCCTCCAGCTCTGACGGACGCTCCGCGGGCGCGGTGCGGCGCGACAGAGACGCGCGTGTGAACGCGCGAGGCAGCGCCGCCCCGCGGCACGGCCCAGCGCTCGGCCCCCAGCAGACTCCCCTGCGCTGCAGCGGCCACGAGGTCCCCGGGCGCAGGGGACGGTCAGCACTTCGCAGCTGCAGAGCCTTCCGAGTCGAGGGTGGACGCTGCTGCACACACAAGCGACTGAGGGGCGGCGGCCCCCGACGTGCTGGGAGAGCAGGCGCGGGCCGCTCCGCGCAGCGTCTGCCCCGGCGGGGCCCGGAACAGGGTGCGCGGGCTCGGGGCTCCGCCTGCAGTCCCGCGGGGACAGGAAGGCCTGGACAGGAAGGCCTGCGGGCGGCAGCATCGCACGTCACTCGAGCTCTCAGCCACCCGGAGATGTCTGTGGAACGCAGCGCAGGAAGGGACGGAGATGCGCGCCGTGCTGGGGCCATCCTCGTGGGGGCCGACGGCTCTGCACCCCGCAGGCGCTCGCGCCTTCACGAGCCACTCAGACACGTGAGTCGCTTCGCACATTGGGGAAAAATTCACCGCGGTGCAACATGAGCCTTTTTTTCATCGCGGTACATCCACAGGCCTCATTTCTAACTTCTGGAACTTACTGTAATTGCTGAGTCGTGCACTGGTGCTTACACATGAAATCAGTAGTCTCAGATTCTCTTTTTAATATACACTTTAGAAACGCGTATCCTAACAGAAGACAAAGAACTATCACATAAATTGTCCCAGCTGGCCAGCCATTAAATTCTGATTTTCAACCATTCGTGATGTCAGTGAGTATAATTATGAGCTTACCCATCTCTGTACTCACACTTAAATAATCACAGAACGTTAATATACACACACTTAAGGAATAATCTCAATTCAAAATATTCAGAGTATAAACTTGAGTAATGAAGTCAATACAAATGTAAACTTCATCAAAGAGCTGAAATGACTTCAAAATTCCCCATAATGTCTGGTGTTTCCTGAAGTCAAGTGAAGAACCAGGGATTAGGTGACTGCTGTCCCCACCTCTGCACAGGGCAGGGCTCCGTCCCCTGTGGAGAGGCCTGGTGCCCCATCGGCCTCTGGAGCCTCAGGGAAGGCGTGGCGTCAGAAGCCCACTTCTGCCCTTGCTGGACAGCTGACACTCACGTCACCCAACGTCCCTTATGTAAGACCCAATGTGGAAAGTCCTTTCAAAGGTTAGCACACTCCTCTCCAAAAGTGACTCCTTTTGGGGAACAAAGAATTTGTAACTGAGCGCATTCTTCGTTGCCATGACTAACACAGTAAACCTGCAGTCAGAGCTCATAACTAGGTCATTAATGGTGGCAGAGATATATTTTCTTCCTTTTTTATGAATTTCAACATATATAAACATTTTTGATATAATTTACTATAAGTCTATAGCAGACCCCTTTAAAAAGAATTTTTATGAAACATTTTAAATGGTAAGACTAGGCGATATCTCCTAAATTCTACCCTACCCTCATTTTAAACGGCCTCAGGAATAGCCTGTCTCAAATTCTGCTTTTCCCCCACTCACCACCGATTATCTCCACAAAGTGACGTTCTGCTCCTCGAAGGTCCTGTAATCCAGGTAAAATCTTACAGAAAGGAAGAGGGCGTGTCCGCCACCCTGCGTGGCGAAGCCTCTGCTCACCCAGCAAGCAGTCCCCGAACAAGCCACTCACTCTCCCTTCAGGAGACATGCGAGGGGAGCTGGTGGAGACAGACTGGCCCAGCCGGGGGCCGCCCTGTGCCAAGCCTGCCCCTGCCAAGTGCCGACTCTTTGCCAAGTGAGCTCCAGAAGCATGTGCTTCTCCTTTGGAGTTTAATCGCCCATGAGCCTGTCACCAGTTCTCCTCTGAGAGGCGCGACGTCCCTCAGGTAGATCTTTTCTCCACTGGTACCCCAGATGGCTGCTCCCACCCTTCCCGGACCCAGACGGTACTGCTGCTCCCCAAAAAGGGTATTAAAAAAATGAAGAGAACGTAGACATGTAAAGACTAAGGAGAGTCAAAAAGGAAAAGTCTGAAAAAATGTATTTTCTTCGTTGTTCCGCAAAAAGTCAGGAATTGTTTTTGCATCACAGACAGAACACACTTCAAGCATGGATTTTAACCTGCTACCTGGGTCCCATCTCCAAAAGCTTGACATAGAAAGTGACAGGAAGGTGTGCCTGTCCGCCACTCCCACCACACACCGCAGGGGAGGGGACTCGTGCTGGCCTGCAGGTGGCCTGCCCTGCCCACAGAGGAGGGGGGTGGCCCCAGCATCTGCCTTCCTTTGGGATGTCCTCCTCTGACTCAGTCTGGAGGTGAGTGGGCATCTTCCCGTCACCTCGACTAGGGCTTAAAGGACCAGAGAGAGACCAACGGCCGCCTTGGAATCCACTCACTGCTGCAGAGACAGAGTGTCTGTGCCCGATGGTCCTTCTCTCTGACACTGCATGACACTAAGTTCAGAACGTGTGACAGTGTTTTCAACTTTATAAAGTTCCTAATACAGGGACAACTCGACAAACCGTGAATGAAGAGCGCGGAGCTGGTCAGAGGAGAAACACTCAACGTCGACAACTCTCTTAATCAGGGAGTGAGTGCCGCAGACAGCCGAGGCCACGACTGAGTCTGCACTGCGAGGGACCGGCGTCACCGCCAGGGCCTGCGGCCCTACCGGGCGGGCAGCAGGCGCTGACTGCGAGCAGCAGTGTTTCAGGGACTAGCGGACGTTAGGACCGCAGCAGGGTCAGGCCTTACTATTCCAACTGGGAAAAGAAAGGAGAGCAATTCATCAATGCAAATTTAATTAGATTTTGTAATCATCTCCTGAATAAAGCCTCATTTTAAATTTTAATATGCCAAACACAATACCTGTGAATGCAAATGAAGAAATATACACATTACCTCATTATTAAACCATCAAGACATTATGGCCTCCTCATCTCCTAAAGCCTCCTGAATCTCGGTATTCAGAACCCTAGGCCACATGTTACCCCTTAACGCAGTAAGTTTCCAATACAGTACGGTAAACTGGACAGTGCTCCAGAGGGCTTTGAGCTGGTATAAATTCACCAGTTAGGAGTAACGTTCTACCTGGATGACATCACCGTCTGACTCGTAACTGGGCCGGAGGGGACGGTCTCTCGGGTGCAGGGGAGCTGACCAGGCCGGCACCCGAGAGGCTCTCGCTGGGCGGCCAGCGTGTCGGCACCAGGGACAGAGCTCGTGGGCAAGAGGTGCCCTGGCGTTGCTTTGTGACAGAAAATGCGGGGCTGGCTCCTTCCCATTTGCCCGGCCACTTGGTGGGGGCACCGACCCTCACAGCTGAGGGACGGCACGATGCAACGTGTCCGCCAACATGCACGGCACTTTCTGGAAACTGAGGCTGCCAACGCTCTATTGCGGAGCAGCCCATGGCCGCGCACCCAGCCCGGCACACACGGCGTTGACCCCCTGCCCCTCAGGCCCCGCTGACCCGTCCACAGTCCATGACACCGCCGACAGGACAGCGGCCCTGACCCGTGTGGACACCAGGCTGGAGAAGGTGCACACTCAGGCCCCCGCTGAGCTGTCACTTAACCCCCTCCCAGCCCTCGTGACACCACGCGATGCCCAAACGCCATCCCCACTGCCTTCCAGCTTGAAACGACTCCTTTCAGCTCTGGCATCAAAATGCACTTCAAAGTTCAGTCAAAAGCTGTTCCCTCTGTGAGGCTGTTACTGATGCTCCAGACCCACCCTGAGCTGACTCCGCAGCCCCAGCCCGAGGCACTGCGCTGAGCTCCCTCACGAAGTCTGCTCACTCGCCGCAGGTCACTGCCGCTTGCGTCTGTGACCGTCCTCCCAGCTGGCCGCGCCATGGGCTGCAGCCCCAGCACCAGCACTGAGCAGCGTCCCCCCTGCTGGCTCGTGGCCAGTAACTGTCCGCAACACAAACGCGGAGGGCTGGGGCTCGCACCAGGGCCAGGGGTGGGTGACGAGCCACACCCAGCAGCCTCAGGCGGCATCTGCAGGCCAAGTGGGTCTTTAACATCTCGTCTGTTACTCAGCAGGCAGTTGCCGCTGTCCTGATTTTAGATTTTTTGAAACAATTTCAACAGCTCAGTCCAGCAGAAATCAAAACGTTACTACTTCCTTAAAATATATGTCATATAGTAAATACATATGTATTTACTTACATTTATATTAAAATCGTGCCTAAGAAAATGAAAGGACAAGCAATGGACTGAGAAGAAATATTTGCAACACGTATCTACTAAAGAACCTGTATCCAAAGAAGTCTTAAGTCATCAAGAAACAACTCATCTTAAAAATGTGCAAAAGACCTAGACAGACACCTCACCAACAAGTGTTCCCAGACAGCAAATGAGATACAGGAAGATACCAATGTCATACACGCATCATGAACGAGAGTTCTCGCAAAGCGAGCTGTACCCTCATCACAGGACCCGGCAGTCACGCTCCGCGGTATTTACCCAACTGAGCTAAAACTTCTGCACACAGAATCCTGCACTCGCATGTTCACGGCAGCTTTATTCCTAATCGCCAAACTCAGAAGCAACCAAGATGTCCTTCAGCAAGTGATGCATAAACTGTGGTCCATCCAGACAGTGGCACGTCAAGCCATGAGCATGTGTGGAGGAACCCGATGCGCAGTGCTAAGCCAAAGAAGCCACCGTGAGAAGGCTCCACACTGCGCGTCCGATGCTGTGACATCCTGCAACAGGCGGAATGCCATGTGGAGACACCAGAGGGGAAGCACAGAGAGCACACGGCGGGTTTCCCTCTGTGTGATGCTCACGGTGGACACAGGACACTGCACATCCGTCCACTGTCACCTGTGACAAACGTACCGCATCACGGCGAGACGTCAGAACAGGGGAGGCCACACGGCGGGTGGACGGAAACGACTCCCTGCTCCATCTTTCCGTAAACCTGAAGCTGCTCTTCGCAGTAAACTCCTCTGGCTTTTTTTACGCAGTGCTGGCTGCCATCCACGCTCCTCTAGACGAACGGATGTTCTGAGCCAGGGGGGAGCCCTCTGCTGGGCCGGCACGTGGAGGGGGCTGGGGAGGGCGGGGTCCAGCACCAGAGTCCTTTCACAGGTCAGGGAAGTAACAGACGCTGGACACCTGCCTGAGGACACTCGTCTGGGCTGGACCTTCATGCCCCAGAGCTGGCGCAGCCAGAGGGACGTGGCCCGTGACAGCCTGTGGCTCGTACACGAGAACCCAGACTCTCAAGCTGCGGGGCTGGCAAGCACACGCCAGGAGCCCAGCGGTGCCACCTGGGAAGGGTGGGCCAGCTCCCTGTGGACGGGGCGGTGCCGACAGATCAGAGACGTGGCCACAGTGCTCAGGAGACCATGGGCAGGCCGGGCACTTCCCAGTAGTGCGTCTGGCGCCTGCCGTCTGCTCAGGGCATCGTGCAAGCGCAGGAGCTGCATCCCAGGTGCGACTCAGGAGCGAACCGACGGGCACCTCCAAGCAAGTCTGCCCACCGCTGCAGACCAGTCAGCGGGGCGCCCTGAACGCACCTGGGCCCAGCGGCCTTTTGCTCAAGTAGAGTGTCTCAGTGGCTGTCAGAGCGACAGGGCAATGCACTTCAGAAGCGGAGGCTCTAAAGCACCACCATCACCCTGCTCCCAGAGCGCGGAGAGACGCCACGGCTACGTCCCAGGCCAGTCATTTCGGAGAATCCCCCAAACCCACATGCTGGAGTCCTAACCCCCAAGGACCTCAGAATGGGGCCTTGTCTACGGATGTGATGGGTTAGGATGAGGTCACAATGCAGCAGGGTGGCTCTGACCAACATGACGGGCGTCCTTACAGAGGGGGATCAGGGCACGGGCACGCACGGGGACACCACCACGTGAAGCCGGGGCCGAGATGGGCTGATGCTCTCCACGCCAAGGAAGGCCAGGGCTTCCTGAAACCCCGAAGCTGGGAGGGGCCTGGAGCACACACCTCCCCCCACCCCGGGGCCTCAGAAGGAGCCCGGCCTGAGGCCCATGACCTGGGACTTCCAGACAGACCCTGAGACCATTGGCGTCTGTCCTGGAAGCCACCAGTCTGCGGGGCTCTGCCAGGACTGCCTGGGAGACCGCGCCTGCGGGCGCTCAGCCCTGTGCTGGGGTGGGGGGGGAGGTGAGGTGCTGCGGCGCCTCCCAGACCCGCGCACGCCGGGAAGGGCGAGCAGGCCGCCGAGTGGCAGCATGCCGCACGCGCAGCGACGGCGCCCGCCAGTCAGGGACAGGGCCGGTTCCGGTTCTTCCCCAACAGGTGGGGCGCGCAAGGCGGGCACGGCACCAGGCTCAGCTTCCTGGCAGCGGGCGAGCCGGCCACTGTCAGCGGGAAGAGCGGCGGGCCCCGCTTCGCCGCCCACGCGTGGCTTCTCGGGAGACTCACACTGGTCATCCCCTCTGCGGCCACGTGCAGGACCCCTTTTCCCCGGGAAGCACGCGCAGAGCTGGCCCCAAATCACTCTCTCTTTGGACAACCCCACGTCGTCGCGACTGGGGATGCGGCCCAGACCCTCCTCCCCCAGCTACTTTACAAAGGAGCCTCTGTTCTCAACGTAAGGATCCTCTGTTCTCAGATGCAGGGGCTGCGGGGTCAGGATGCAGCCTGTCTGCGCCGGCACCGGGCCCCGCCTCCACGTGCACTTGAAAATAGAGACAAAATCCAGGGTTCAGCAACTGACTTCACATGCAGTGGCTGCCGACAAGAGCTCCTGTGTGCCCTCCCCGCTAAGGCCGCCCTCAGCCCTGCCCAGGTGCCAAGCGCCCGGCTCACGGAGGCGCGCCCTGGCGCTGCGGGAAGTGAGGGGCGGGGAGCGGGCAGGCGCCACGGGTGCACAGGGACAGCCCTCCCTGGAGGCGGCAGCTCTTCCCGCCGCATGCACATCTGCTCAGCCCACGTCCTCGCTGTCCTGTGAACCACCACCGGAGTCCTCCCGCCCGTGAGAACTCCAGCGAGCCGGCCCACACTCTGAACGGCAGCCTGACTGGTAAGCTGGGCAGCCATGGCCCCACTCACTTGAAAAAAAGGAGTGGACGTCTGGCCCAAGTGGGACAATCTCTGGCTGCTGGGAAACTGAGGCAGGGGTCATGGGGGACGGCAGGGTGGGCGGGTGGGCGGGTGAGTCATCAAACTGATGTCCAGACCGTTTCGAGACTCTTCTCCTCGCTGTGCCCAGCTAGGGTGAGTGGCTGGGCAAAAAGCAGCCCGTGGAGAATCCCAGCTCTTGCCCTCGAGCGGCTGCCTCTCCCGGGAGGGGTGCAGCCTGCCCGGACAGGCCGGCCGGGGCGAGCTGGGCTCCCGTCGCCGCGGCCCAGCTGCAGTCTCAGGTGTGCAAGGTGCATGGCGCAGGTGCCAGGTGCAGTGCGGCAACACAGCTTACGCTCAGAGCCCACGGAGGACGCTGCTGGTGATCGCCCAGCGACATGCCGGGGGCTGGCGTCCCCTCGCCGAACACGTTGTGCTTTCCTGGGCGGAAACACACGGAGTGGATACGATACCAAAGGACAAAGCAGACGACAGCCCGGAACTCGCCCCAGGCCCCAGTCTGAGGACTAAACAGACAGCCGCCCCCGCCACTGTCTCCTGCACACCTGGCCTGCAGCCGGTGGCCGAACGGGGTGACGCAGCCAGCCAGGGGCACCCTCAGAAACACGGCCACCCTCGCACCGCCCAGTGACAGCCTGACGCCAATCTCACCCGCATGGTCCATCTGAACGTCAGCTGAGCCGTACGAGGGGCCCGTCCGGCCCCGCGGTGGTCCCCCCGCTTTGCAGGGGCGCAGCCCATTCACCCCAAATGCTGGCTGAGAGGAGAGGTTTCTATGGCTAACTTTCCTTCATGGTCTTTTCCATGGAGGGAGGGAAACTAGAAACAAGAACAAGAAGGTGGCTCCTTTCCAACTGGGTTTCTGTTCAGAATGAGTAAAAGTCAGACGGATCACAAATCCAGACTGTCACCGTGACGCTCCCCAGACGCGTGGGGCGGCACGTCTGGCGTCCTGCGTTTGCACAGACTTCTGGGAGGCAGCGGAGGGCAAGGCCCTCGCGAACCCGTTGAGAGACGTGCACCACCACCACGGCGGAGCGGCCAGCCGCGGCGCTCACCACCAAGCAGCTCCCGCGGCCCGAGACTGAAGGACGTGTGAAGCTTTGCCAGTTCTCTGGGAGGGCACGGTGACATTACATGTGACCACGCAGAGCCACGCACGGAGGCCCCATCAGGACCTTCCAGGTGACATTCACCTTCCTCCCCGAACCGGCTCCGCGCCAACCTTCCTGCGGGAAGTGGGGAAACCCTGCGTGCCATGCGCACAGCGGAGGACGGGGGGAGCGAGGTGTGTCCTCCCCACACACACCGCACACCGAGTGACAAGCAGACCCGGGCCCCTGAGCACCAGCTGCGTGTACAAGCGCACAGAGGGCCAGGCACAAGGGTCCCCAGCAGGGCCTGTCCCTCTGAGGTCCTCAGGACACACTCAGGATGGCCCGGTGCTTCTCCCAGGCACCGTGAGGTGAGTGACCCTGCAGAGCCCGGCCGCCTGAGAAGGCTCTCTGGGCCACCAAGCTTTCTGATGGACAGCCCAGGGAAATGACCTAGGGACTCAGGCGAGTGTGATTCAGTCCCCGATGACGCGGGTGAAGCAGCCGCGGAGGCCAGGGAGGGAGTGGCGCGGTCACAGGAAGGGGACCTGTCCCACCCCACGTGCGGGGAGGACACCCCACCCACCGCACACGTTAGGGGTAATGAGAAGTGCACTGTGCTGTGTGGCACCACATTTTCTGGAAGCCCCCCCCCCATCCACCAAACATAGAAGCAAAACACTTTGTGTAACAAATGCCAAAAATGGGAGATTTCTGCCTAGATATGCTGCTCTCAATCCCTGCCTAATGCTCTCAATCCCTAAATATGCTTTTAACAAACGTGCGGTCAGAAAAACAATTTCACAAGAACTATTTTCTAAATAGAAATGCTATGACTTTTTTCCTTGATGTGAGTCACATGAAAGATGCTAATTTTACTACCAGTTATTATCTTAAAATAATCATGAATAAAATAACGACCCAATGATCGAATCTCTGGGAACTGCTCTTTCTTTGAAAAAACCCCCTGAGTCAGAGCCCCTGACGGAGCCCCAGTGGACACTCACTGGAGGTGAGCAACTCTGTCTTCTAAGTGGGGAGGGAAGGAAGGACGCACAGCGGGAGAGCAGAGGCGTGCTGATTCAGCAACCCCGGCACGTGGGACACACGGAGTTAGCAAGCACGTGCAGTGTGGACGCGCCTGCTTCTCCCTCGAAGCTCACGCACCAGGACAGCGGCGACCACACCGCATCCTGCAAGATGGCCTCCGTGCTGGGGCTGTGCCTTCACGGGGCCATGGCGGATTCTGTGAGCACAGCGTGTGATGGAGCAGCGTGTGAGGCTGTGTGTGCACTGTGCACATGTGTGATGGGGTGTGTGTGTGCATGTGTGTGTGCAGGCATGTGTGCAGGTGTGTGCATGCGGGGGTGTGTGCACGTGTGTGTGCATGGGGGCACGTGGGGGGGGTCCTGGCTTTCTTCCTGACAATCATCTGTGCCATCGCAGCACACAGGGGACTGGGAGGAGGAGAGTCTCTCACGCAGTCAGCGGAGCTCAGTGCTACGTGTCCCAGGTGCTGAGGGTCCCCGTTCAGCCTGTGTTGACACTGTACTTTTAGAGAAAGTCTAATCCACTATGCAAAGAAGCCCCATGTTTAAGGAAAAGAAAACCATCAAACTGAATGGTTTTTAAGTTAAAGTGGCCTTTCTCTACAAAATGAAAAGTGTGTTGAGTTCCTTCGGCTGTTTTTGAAATTTCTAAGTGGAGCGCAACGCCCCCAGACAGTATTCTCGGTTGAGTGTGGAAGATCTGTTGCCTGTCGTATTTACAACATGGTGTGTCCCTCTTGTGGTTACGTTCTTCCGATTTTAACGGCATTACTATCCATCACGCCTTTTCAGGTTTTCCACTCTTGTTTTAGCCACAAGTAAGCTGAAGTGGCTTGGTTAAAAATTATATGATATTCATTACTTGCAAATACTTATTACTGCATATGGGCTACAAGTCATGGGCAAGAATTAAACTCAGTCCGAAAATTCCCTACTCCTGGGTTAGGTGTCTGCTTGTCCCCATGACCCCCTACCTGTCACACATGCAGTGACCCTGAGTGAAACTCTGCCGTGGCCCAATTCCCCTGAGAGGCCCCCATTTCTTAATTGTGCCTCTGGGGATCAGGACGCTCAGAGTGAGGGCGTCATGCAGATGGGTGAGACGGGTAACGGGGTCCCGGCAAGCACTGTCGGAAAGGAACACTGGTCTGTGGGAGAGAAGGGCCACTGACTCGTCAGCGGCCACAGACTATCCCACTCTGACACCCGCCTCTCTGTGGAGATGTGCCTGAGCTTTGGCAACAAAATTGTGAATGAAATTGCCAATATTCACCTAAAGATGGACAAACCGATTGCATCTCCTTATTGCAACTGCTCAGCTCTGTACGGAGCCCCCAGCTGCGATGAGGTGTCTGGTCACCCACAACAGCGACTTTTAGAACCAGCAGCAGCTAGGAGCCTGAGCTGGTGACAACCCCCCGGTGGTACGCTCCCTCTCTGGAGAGGGCAGCTCGACTCTTTAGAGGAATGCATGCTGCAAAAAGAGAAAACGTAAGCCCATGAAGGCAAGCGTGGGGCGTCCTCACAAACACGCCACAGCTCAGCACACAGCCTACAGCCCTGCAAAGTCCCCGCTGACAAAGCCCTGAGGGCTGGGCCACCACCCAGGGGTTGTCAGGGACCCCAGCAAAGCCACAAAGCACTGTGAGCAGTGTGCTCTGAAGCACTCTCCCCCAAACCTCAGCAAGCCCCAGTGCACTTCAGACACTGTCACCTCTGACAGGCAGAGAGGGCCACTTGGTCCCTGGTAAATGCTGGAGTCCCTGCTTCTGAAGAGGCTTCTGGCACCGGCGCCGGCACCCCCAGTGTCAACCCCCTTCACCCCTTCCCACTCCTGGGGCGAGCCCCGAGTGCTGCGCTCCCTCCCTCCCCAAGGAGGCTGGCTCCCCAGGGCCGCCTGCCCCACACTCAAACCCCGGCTGTGCCGGCCACCCAGACTCACTCACTCTCAGAGGTCGTGGCGGGCTGCGGGTGCCCAGCACCCTCTCCTAACGTACACAGAGAGGCCAGGACCGCTGGCGTCAACTGCGGGGTGGTCAGCAGCTGCCAACTGCCGCTGCTCAGAGACAGAGCTCCTCGTCCTCGAATCAGAGCAGCAGTTCCCGACCCTCTCCCCACGTCCTCACGGGCAGCGGGGAGGCTCCCTGGGCGGCAGTGACTCGCCCAGCAGCCGCCGCGCCGGTGTCTGCGGAGAGAGAGCACTCACTCCGGAAGGCAGAGCGACCCTACGGCTGGGCGGGAGGATCACGGAAACGTGCTGCAAAGTACGGGAAGCCGCTGGCTCGGGGGCCGGCCGGGCAGGTGCCCATCGCTCCGCGGCCACCAGCTGCCACCACCGTGGACGTGTGCCCAGGAGGGACGTGGGAGTGAGCCCTCCCGCACTCACCGAGACAGCGCGCCGGGCACAGCTGGCCGCATCCGAGCAGGAGCGGGCGCCGAGGCTCCGCCGCGGCGGCGGGCGGGGAGCCCTGCGCAGGGGCGGGGACGGTGCGGAACCACAGCCCCGGCGGGTGGCGGGAGGCGCCGGCCAGGGCCGGCGGAGCAGAGCACTGCGGCCGGCACAGGACCGCGCGCCTGCCCCGCACGGTCAAGCGCCGCGGAAAACGTGGAGCTGGAGCGCGCTCCGTGCAGGCTCGGGGGCCGCCGGCCTCCCGGTGGGGGAGGGAGGCCCGCTCCCCGCCCGGCCGGCCGAGGAGACGCAGGCCTCCAAGATCCCGCGGCCTCGCCCCCAGGACGCCCACTCCCGGACGCAGGTGCCTCCGCCTCCCCGGCTCAGACAGATGTCTGTAATCTCATTTCACAAACATCCCTGTTTAGGCAGCAGCCAGCTCCTGTGATGATATCATTCGCTCCAGTGCCGTACATGGGCAACTTCCTCGGCGCGTCACGCGCTGACGACACAGTCTGTGTGAGAGGGAGTGGGCCGTGGTGCCCGTGCACCCAGGCAGCGTCCACTCACCATGCGGGGTGCTGACCGACGCCTGAACTTACGGAGGGAGGACAGCCTCCAGGCCAGGGCCTTCTGTGGACCAGGTCCCACTGGGGAGGGAGAGGGTGTGTGGGAGCACCTCCCCGAGCCTGCCATGGGGCCCTCTACCTGCACCCTTGGCAGCCCCGACAGAGGGACTAGGAAGCGCCTTCTGCAGACGGCGGAGGTCTGGGGCCTGCGGATGCTGCTCTTTACGGCACGGACACCCTGACACCCTGGCCCTCTGCACCCAGGCCCGGTGCCGGCGCACGGCTCACTCCCCAGAGCCAGTGGTGGGGGGTGGGGTCCCAGCCAGGGCAGGAGGCCTGTGGGGAGGCCGGGACCCCAGGGTCCAGGCACCACAGCGTTGCCATGGGAGCAGGACCGGCTCGGCCTGCCCTCCCCACGAGGAGGTCTGGGGGGGCTCACGCCTAGGTCACTGACGCGCACTCCGTCTTGTCATCATGTGTGCCACACGGAAGCCGGTGACAAGTACAGGGAACGATTCCCGAGGCTGGTTCCAGGTGGAGGCAGGAAGGGGCATGCGGGCATCTGCGTAAGACAATCTCCGAAACGCCCCCTCCACCACGGCAGTGGCCTGAACAGCCTTCCGGAAAAGACGGTTTCTGTGGACTCGCTCCCCGTGTCTGCGGCCTCTGGGGGAGGCAGACGGGAACTGCCAGGCCGTCCGGGATGTCACGGAAGTCGGCCCACGGAGCCGGGTCGACCCGGGTGCTGAGGCGGCGTCAACCCGGCCCGAGTTCCCACGGAGGGACAGCGAGGGCGTCCAGCTGCGACCACGCGCAGCCCGCAAGCCCGCCTGTGCCCCGCCGGGCAGAGCGCCAGGGGACGCGACAACGCAGCCCCTCCCCAGAGTGACCTGGCAGGGCGGGGCCACCTGAGGCCTCATCTCAGCGGCCCCTGGGGACAGGACGTGTGGCTCTCGGGGAGGACAGATGGCCGCCCGCCACGACGGCGGTGGTGCCAGGGGTTCCACTCACTGATGCCACGGGGGGCTGAATCGTGCCCCCGAGGTCACGTCGCCTGGGACCCCAAACATCCCTTCTGTGCAAACGGGGGCTCCGCAGATGTGGGTAAGGACCTCAAACCGCCATGGGGAGGCCAGGGAGGCACAGAGAGACGGCCACGCGGTGACAGTCAAGGACCGAAGAGACGCATCCACCAGCCAAGGAGCACGCAGACGCCCGCCTGCCAAAGCTTCTGCGGGCCGGCGGCGGCTCTCCTCGCGGAGGGCACAGAGGCGGGCGGTCCGGCCCCCACTTCCACCCCAGAGGAGGGGGCCCACGAGGGCGGACGTCCCGCTCACCGCACTGACGCCATCTTTGCTACAAGTGGCGTGGGAGCCGTTCTTTGGCGACGCCTGTGGGACGGGGCCTGACGCCCCTGCTGGGCAGCTACGTCTCACCGCCTCTCCCCAGACCTGCCTCATCTTTGCTGAGCCACATGTGACCGTTAGGGCTGTCACAGTGTCACAGGCCCCGAGAGCTGCTGCACGGTGGCCGAGACGCCGTCTCCGAACTCCGTCGTGGGTTTACTGCAGACACTGACGGCTGAGGGGGCTTCTCGGCTCTCTCTGGCGACTGCGCCCTCACGCCCGTTCTCTGGCACATGGCCGTGCGCCGGTCCGGCATCAGTCATGGTTCCCAGAGAGACAGAACCAGCAGAAGAGACAAGGACACGGAGTATAGGAACTGGCGCACGAACCGTGGTGGCCAGGCAGACCCAGACCTGCCCTCCGCGAGCCAGAGAGCCCGGGAGCCTGTGCTGTCGGCCGGAGAACCAGGCGCACAGCTGGCCCGGGGGAGGGCAGGAGGGGGGTGCTGTGCCCCCAGTACCCAGGCCGCACGCTCCATGCCGACAAGGACCGCCTGCCATACTCGGCGCCACCGAGTCGAACGCTCGTCTCTGGAAATGGCCTCACGGATGCCTCCAAACATAAGGTTCTGCCAGCACCGGGCTTCCCCGCCAAGGGACCCACACAAAGCCTCCCAGCGCGGGGCCGTGCAGGCTCAGAGCGGCAGCTCAGCACCACAAGGCGGGACTTCGGCAGAGGGCAAACGTGAAGCCACTGTCGTGAAGGAGACCGAGGCCCAGGGCAAGTCCTGCCCTGGATCTAATGACCCCCATGAACCCTCATGTGGGGACACGGCTCAGCACCGGCCCTCTCGACCCTGCCACGCTTGCCTGAAGCACGCTCTCATGTGGTTCTCTTCCAGAATCATCGATCCGTCAGAACCACACATAAAACAAGTTTGCATTTTAGGCGGCTTTATGCCTGAGCCCTGAAAGGAAATGAAGCACTCAGGAGTCAGGAGACAAGTGAGGTGGACAGCCAGTGCGCCTTCTGCCTGCCGGCCTCACGCGTCAAAGTCTCTACAAGCGCTGGGCAGGGCGCCACGCCGCGAGCCGCCTGCCTGCCGCGCCCTCCACGGCCCGCCCGGGCCCCGTGTGCTGGTGTCCACGAGCACGGCCGCAGTCCTCAGAGACGCCCGGCCACGCCCGAGCTGCTCGCCCGTGAGTCTCACCCCCAAGGGACTTCCTGCGCCTGTCTGGGACCCCGCACGGGCTCCGCTGCTGTTCAGAGTAGAGACTCCTACCCTCCGCACAGGCTCAGAGTCCGACTAAGAAACCAACTGACAGTCCAGCTAGTGAGCTACGGAGAGGACGAATAAACCACAGGAACGCCAGGGCCCTGCCACCGGCACCTGCGAAAGGGCACAGCCGCTGGCCAGGGAGTGAGCCATGCCCCGCGCACACGGCCCCCACTGGGCGGCGCCTCAGGAAACGAAGACATGCAGCGGCCGAGTCCTGGATTCACATGAACGGTGTGTTATCCAACTTTTACCTGTGAGTATTCCAAGGTATTTTAACTTACTCACGCTGCCCACGTTAACACGAGCCGCTGACGATCCATCACACCCGCCTGTCTGTGCAACGGGGACCCTCTGTCTGAATTATTCCCAGGCCGGACAGTCTCCCACAGGCTTTGAGAATGAGATTCTGCAGTAATAGTTTCATGGCTAAAAGTCATTTTTGTAGGTAAAATGTGACGTCTCACAGTAGTGCCTCTCAAACCGAGGGTGCAGACTATTCTCTTCGGCCCGTGAGCTCTCAGGTTCAACAAACACTGTCTTGAGTGTCTTCAGGGGACTTCTCCTTACGACATGTGCCCCATGGGTTGACGTGCTGAATGGAGGCAGAAAGGATTGAGCGGGGGGGACTGTCTCCTGAGCTCCCTGCCAGGCACTGTGAGAGAGGCCATGGCACGCCCGCACCCACGCCCTACAGCTAGGCTGAGGCCCATGCTGGGGTCTCCGCCCACACGTGAACAGACGGAGGTCTGTCAGAATTAGGTGACCTGTGGAGCGCCTGTCTGGCTTGGTCACACTCCAGTCCAGCCCCATCTGACTCCACAGGCCACGTCGAGTCCAGCACATGCTAACAGGACTCTCATCACTGCCCGTTCGGCAGGGTCAACCACTGCTCCTGAATCGGGTAGTGGGCGAGGCACATGCTAAGCGTGCGCTGGGGTCGCGAGGCGGGGTCCCACTGGCTCAGGGCAGGAGTGCTATCCGTCTTTGCTAGTTCTACGGCAAACAAAAGAGCAAAGAATAACTCCTCAAACACATGTCCAAACGAGAGGGGTCCTAAATTAAAACAAAAAAAATACATACATTAGGAAAAAGAGGAAAGAATAACGAGAGAAAGCTGGGTGCACAGAACTGGGAACCACGTCAGCTCTAAGGACCCACTTCCCCAAGTGCACAGAACACCTGAGTCCAATGAAACTGGAAGGTGCCGGAGGAAGGCGTGGGTGCTGGGGGCACGCCAGGGTGTTGTGAGAGCCCCGACCCCAGCGGCCATGCCTTCTGGAAAATGATTCTGCTAACACCTGTGACTAACGTCATTTCACCCGCGGCTATGATGAGACGTCTCGTGGGGAGCTTTCCGGAAAGGTGAGTGTCATTTTTTAAAGCCCTCCACCGTTACTCTGAGCTGCCTTAAGAACAGGCACAGGCGTGGGCTGTGAGCTGCTTGCCTGTGGAGAAACAAGCCCCCTGGTAGATGCTGACCGCACAAGCCTCCATGCTCTGCTCTCCTCACGGACGCCAGCTCCTGTGTCCCAGGGTCCACCCTTCCAATGACTCTTTTCTGCATTCAAGCAAGTATTGCCACCCCTTACATTTAAATACCGAGGAGCCAGGGCCCACAGAAGTCAACTATTATGCCCAAACCCATGCAGCAAGGACCTGTGTGACCGGCGCCTTCTCTCCTGGTGACCTCCCTCGTGGGAACCCTGCTGCAGCTGGATGGGGGCCCCCCAAAGGGCAGGCAGCCCACAGCTATTCCTAATGTTGCAGAAGAGTTGGCATTGCGAACTGAGTGACATTCAGCTTTAGACTTCTGATAGGAAACATTAGCCAACAGGGCTAGTAAATAACATTATGGAATCAGAGTGATAAGAACAGAATTTAAATGGAAAAACATATTATCTCACTTGAACATTTAACTAGATGAAGCCCTAACATGGCCACGGATAGAGAACCTGGGTCCTTTATCACATTAACACTTAGGGTACGAAGAGGAGACCTGAAAAGCTTAGGTGATTCTAAATCACTGTCCTTGTAGTTTAAAATGAGAAAAGAAATCGATTTGCCAGTTTAATAAGTTGAAGCTGAAGACCATAATGAAGTCATCTTCTTTTGCTTCCCCTAAAATAGAACTTATCAGCCCCCAAATACTAGCAAAGCCACTTTATGTTTTGAGATTGTTACAGTTTCATCACATAATTGGACACACAAGAAAGTGGTCTCATAACAAATTCTATTAAAGCCTCCTTTACCAAGGACCATAGATTTGATTCTTGGTACAATGTTTGGAAAGCTGATCCTTGCACAGAGCTCTGAGACACATGTGCATCACACATGTGTGACTTTTCTGGGCATGAGACACCTCAGCATCTACTGCTATATGGGAACCTATTTAATTTTGTACATGCAATGTAACACTTAGAGAAGAAAAAACTACTTTGTGTGTCATGCACTAAGGATGCTGTTATTATTTTATCCTAATGCTTTTTATAAAATAAATAAAAAGCATCAATGAAACCTTTTGATAATGAAAAACCTTCCCAGGTATGTTACAATGTAACTATCTGGGAGGAGTATGCGCTCAGTCTCCAAATGAGTCTTAAAATCTTGACCAATATAACAGCACAAAACACACAAAAAGCAAGCCCTAAATCCTAATGTTCTAAATAATTTGTTTCTGCCAAGAAATTAATTCTGCTTTTGTTTTTTAATTAAGTGGTCATTCACTATTTGATCATTCCTGGGCTGCAATCCAACAGGGGAATGGCAAGTTATCGTGTTTTTATTTACTTCTTATATTATTATGGAGTCCCATGGAAAAACATAAGTATTTACAGAAATATAATGTTTTCTAGTATATACTGAGTTACATTACTTTAATGATACTTCTGATCCAAAAATGTATATTTACATAATGGTAAAACAAGCCCAAAAAGCCTAACAGTATTAGTTAACCACAAACCTAAGATTTGCCTAAACACAAAGCTCAGTCCTTTAATACAGACGCTAATGTAGCAACATATTCTTTTTACATGCTGCGTCTGAATACATATATAACCACTGGCAATTTTTGTGTATGGATTTTTGTAAGTTACTCTGTGTGTATGTGTATATGCCAGAGCCAGGAAAAGAAAAATAAACAACCACAGGAACCTTCCCAGAAACACTTTGCAGCAAACTGTAAACCTCCGATTTCAGCACTTTTGATGACGAACAGCTCCCAGGAGCCAAATGTTAACCCTGAAACCAGGAAGACAAGCCAGCGTAACATGGGAGTTGTCACAGCACTAAACGCAGAAAGTGCCAAATAAAAGTTACAGTCCTAGAAGGACCCTTCTGAACTTTTGGAACACATAAAACCAATAGCACTTGCTCCAAAAGCTTTGTTAAATGAGTCTTTTTTAATAGAACAGGAGCCTGTTCTGGTAAGAAGGAAACTACAGTGACTGATAATGAGAAACAAAAATATCAAAGTCTCGGTTCTTAGATGCTCTAACAATATTTGGCTGCTCACAGACCTGCTACCATGACTCGCTTGGTTGCTATGGCGACATCCTGCCAGCTCCCAGATGTTAGGCAGGAAGACTGTGGGCCTCTGCAGTTCATTCAGTTAGAAACTGTCCTGCTTCCTGAAGCCGTGGACCTGCCAACCAACCCTCAAGGCCTCAGGTCCCTCTGCTCGCTGCGCGGAGACGGTCTTCACCCACCGGGGGCGTCACACCAAGCACCGCACCCCGTTCTCGCGTGACGGGTGCTGAAGACCACTCAGTGGCAGGGGGCGCTCGGGGCCCCCCCCCCTTCCTCCCCAGCTCATGAACTCACTGCACTGAGTCTGCATGAGGCCTTTCGCGGACCGGGGGCCTGAGCTCAGGAAATACCAAGTAATTTGCCCGAAGGAGTGAGCTGCTCAACAGGGGAGAGAAGATTCGCATCAGGTCTACGGTGATTCCACAGCATCCACATTTGTTTTCATTCCTGCGAGTGACCAACATTACGAAACAAGCCAGGAACCTCACGTGCCACTGTGCAAACACAGCCGGCACCGCACGCCGGGCACGTGCAGACCGGAGCTCGGGGCCCCTGCAGACCCTGCGGTCGGCTGGAGTGCGAGCAACCGCGCTGACTGTGCCCTGGCGTTCTCCTCGTAGGTGCGCACACTTGGTCTCCCCGGGCGTCCCTTGGCCTGATGTACAGACAGGCACAGGGGGAAAGATAATGGCTTTGAATACTGAAATCATGAATGAATTGCAAGCACTTCCCCTGTGTTTTCACAGGACGTGTCTCGGAAATGCTAACAGCCTTTCTGAAACTGATCACGACATCAGAGCTAAGTCCACATCATTGAGCCTCTAGGAAACCCCTCCGGGAGCTAACTGGGCGGCTCACTCCAATTACTAGGTCACTCAGCAAAGGCAAACCCCCCAAATTAGGCTGGTTAAAGGTCCAAGCAGCTGTCGCCACATTTCCTAATGAACCCAACCCTGCCTCAAGCCAGATCTAACTGCCACCTCCTGCAGAAATGCTGCCTGAGAATCCTGCCAGGACTTCTTCCTTCTCCACAGGGCCTGGGATGCAGCAATCACTCAAAACGTCACTCTGCTGTCTCTCCCCATTCCCTCCGTGGAATCCCAGTGCAAACTTTCCCGTTAATAGTGCATGTCACAGGGCCTTGCATTAAAGTTACCCGTAAACATGATTTCTCTCTCCCAGCGTTTTGGATTGGGGATTACAGGCTCTTGACCTTTGAACATCCCATAGCACCTGACATGGCACCTTAAGAAAACACCACTCAGTACGTGAGGAAAGAAGGAAGAAACAAGGAACGCGATAATGAGGGGCAGGGAAGGGGAAGGGAGGAGAAAGGAAGGTGGCGGTGCCCGGGCACGTGCTGCCCTGGAATCCAACCCCGCAAGGCCGGGGCCGGGGGCCGGGGCGTCGCGGGCCAGCTCTCCCTCCTCGGTGCCCAGTGCAACTGCCCCAGAGCTGGCGCACCAAGCGGCAGGGCCGTGACGGTGCAGGGGTGGTGGGCGGGCTTCTCCCCGCGCCTCCCTGAGGGCAGCCCGCAGTGGGCAGCACGCGAAGGGCCGGCACCCCAGGGGCACGCGAATGGAACCATGAACACGTCTGTGCACGGCGCGTGTGAGCTCACACGCCCTCGTGACTGCACAGCACGTCAGCACTGAAAACGACAAAGCGTAAGAGCGCCTCGGCCCAGAGACGAGGGGGCCTGGCGGGCCGGGGGCGCTCACAGGGCTGCGAGCCCCACGTGGCGGGAGCCACCGCAGAGGGTCGCGTCTTGGCCGTGAGGCAGGCGGGGTGACCACGGCTGACAGAGCTGCGCACTCGCCGGTCCGTCCCCACGGGAGGACAGTCGGGCTTCCCCACCGTGTCGCTCCCACGGCGTGGGCTCCGTGCGCCGTCTCAGGCTGCAGGGCGCTGAGGTAGCAGAACCTGTGGCTCCGCTGTAAGACGCCGCGGCCGCCGGGCGCACGGCCGCGCAGCCCGCCCACCTCGCATCTGTGCTCAAGGAGCCTCGTGTCAGGGGACGCAGCCGTGCCCAGACCGCACGGCCAAGCGCTCCTCGCAGCGACGTGCAACGTGAGGTGGCACCCGACGCGGCCAGAGAGGCCTGGGCTCCTGGGACGGGTCCGCCTCGGGAAAGGCAGGGCCTGCTCCTGACGCAGAGCCGCCTGGGGCCTGGGGCTCCCCGGTCACACTGGCAGCCCGGAGTCCGGTGGGCTCACCTGGTCTGCTGGGGACCAGCGGGGCGCAGGTCGCCCCGCCCCCACGGATGCCAGACACCGGCCTGGGAGCACCTGCACCTGGGACGCAGACGCACCCGCAGGTGCTCTCACGCGTCACAGCGGGAAACTGGAAGTCGCTGAAGTTCCAAGAGGGGGGCTGGGTGAACAAGGATCACGACAGGGTCCCACAGGCCACTGGGTAGCTGTTAAATTCATACAGTACCAGAACACAAACCATTGCCTTCGTGCACTTACAATTTGTGATTAATGTTTAAAAGTGGGCAACCTGGATGCATGCCACAAACTCGAGTTTGTGCTCTGAGAGCACGCGTATGATGCACGCACGCGTCTGTGCTCACGTGTGCACGTGCGTGTGCCCGGGTGTGTGCGTGTCTGTGTTTGTGGGTGAACAGCGGCAGCAGCTGCTCCCGGAGTGACGAGATGTGGGGGCACAGTATCTTCCTTTGCTACGGGTCCTGCACGTCCCAAAGGTAACACTGTCTACATAACCAGAGAGGAAAACACAGACAGCTGCACGCTGACAGATAGCGGAGAAGGGGAAGCCGTGCGTGCGACCTAAATCAGGCGCTCAGGGGAGGAGGCGCCTGGACGCTTCCAACCAGGCTGGCCCTCACCCTCTGGGCCACACCGTGGGGGAGGGCAGGTCTGGCTCTCTGAGGACACCAAAATTACAAAGGCAGAAAGGGCCTTAAACGTTTGGGACTCCACATTTGTAGTCACTATGGGTTTTTTTCCCCAGCGACTTAAGAGACAATGACTATAAAGTCCTTACAGTGCAAATCTCAGAGACAATGCACAACAGTCTTAACAAGTGAGTGGTGGCCCCTCCTCACAACCCGCCCCACAGGACACAGGTATGGGAACAGACCCCAAAATGGGAAGGAACTTCTCAATGACAGGCACATAACTTGGTCAACCTCTCATTGACCTCATTCTGAAAATTCTGTTTTTGTCGTAGTCCCTGAAAAACTGAGTTCCAACTGTGGCTCAAAGAGCAACATTGCTATTTTTTTACCATTTAGTCTGTTCATGTGGTTTTACTACGGTGGTGAAAATCACTTATTTTATAAGCACGCTGAATTTCGGCATGAGGGAGTTCCTAATTCCGGCTACTCGTTGCGCAGAGAAGAGTGAAGGCGTCTGAGACCACGAGGAGATATGCGCCTGGGACTGCCCCCCGCCACGGCAGGGCGCCCACAATGCCGCTGGCCTCAGGGCCAGCACTGTCCCCTCCCGCTGCTGTGACAGCCATCACCATACTCCAAGTCCAGGGTACTGTTCACACCCAACGGACCCAAGTTACATGACCCGAGTAAGTGAACAAAGCACTCAGCACTGTGCTTTGCTGGGCAGAGACCATTTCAAGCAGAGAGGCAGGTCACTGTCACACGGCCGGGTGCCTACTCTGCTCTCGGGTGACTGCACATGCGAGCCCTGCTCATGCGTGGCAGGTCCCTCACGCCCTGCGTGGCCCGGATGATCGAGTCCTTTCTGGGAGCCTCCACGTCCTCCTTCGTGAGGTGGGGACGACAGCCCGACGAGGCTGCGGGGCAGTGGGATGCACGTGGGCACGTCGTGAGAGCCCGCACGCTGGGTCACTCTCTCGCCTAACGTCAGTTCCACCACCAAGGCCTCGCGCTGTGGGCTCAGAACCCTCAGAACCCGAGGGGCGTGGCGGTGGCTGAACGATGCCCCAAGGCCACGTCGTTTCCGGCTGGAACTAACCCGGGCAAGCAGGCCCCAGACCTGGACGGCACGGAACACTCTATGGCCGTGCAGAGTCCGCGGTCCCTGCCTGCCATGAGGGTCTGAGGTTTCGAGCCAAGGAAAGACTGAATTACATCTCCTCACTTCAGCCAGACAAGGAGGTCCAGGGAAAAAGGAGAGCCCAAAAGAAAGTCTTGAAAGTGATTTTCAACATGGGTGCCAAGACCACTCCATGGGGAAAGAACAAGCTTTTCAACAAATGGTGCTAGGATCAGATTTTCCGATGGGGGGCGGGGACCTCACACCATGCGTACAAGCCTGTCCTAAGTGGACTGCAGAGTCAGGTGTGAGAGCTGCAGCTGTAAGACTCGGAGAACAGAGCACAGGAATAACCCTCTGCAACCACTGCTTCAGCAACAGTGTCTTAGATGCGACGCAGAAAGCATCACAAAATATCACAAGTGACAAAAGGCAAAAATAGGTAAGTTGGACTTCATCAAAATCTAAAATCCTTATGCTGAAAATATACCATGAAGAAAGTCAAAGGCAACCCACACAATGGGAGAAAATATTCGTAACGAATCAACTGACAGGGAACGTGTGTCCAGAACATAGCGATCAATCATTCTTACAACTCAGTGACAAGACAACCCAATTCTTAAAACTGCGGAAGGTCTACACAGACACCTCCCCGAGAAGAGGCTCACGCGACACCGTCCGGCACCGCGGGCTGCAACCACGGTGAGCGAGGACCCTCCGCCCGCGCCTGTGCGTGACGGACAGAGACGACGGAGCCGCCCGGACCCCGCTCCGCCGGCCGGGACAGAAACGCAGTGGCCACAGCGGGAGCAGCTTGGGGTTCCACAGCGCGTCAGAGGGACCCCGAGACCCACTGCGGCTTCTCTGCCCAGGAGAACGAAAGCCGCGCGCCCCCACACCCTGCTCGCAGCGGCATCGGCCACCACAGCAGAAAGCGGGGACAGATGGGGTAAACGTGGCTTCTCCGGAGGGCGGACGATTTTGGCAACAACAAAGCACTAACACACCCTCAAACACAGATAAACCACGACACCCTGCTGAGTGACAGACACCGTACCAAAGACATACACTGTGTGATTTATTTTACATGAAATACTCAAAACGAGCCCATTTACAGAAGCAGAAAGCAGGCAAGCGGCCCTGGGCACGGGGCCGGGCTCCGCTGCGGGGATGAACGCTGTGGGCCCGGGGGAGAGGCTCCTCGCCCGCGGGTGTCCGGACGTCAGGGAGCCATGTGCTCAGAATGAGTGACTTCACGGTATGTCAATAAAGTGTCACTACAGTTTCTTTTTCTTCAAAAAATTACACATTGCTTAGTGAAGCAAAAGGGGGGTCCCCAGGCCCACCCCACCCTGACCCACTCCTGAGCACGGATCCTGGGCCGGGCGGGCCTGACGGGCGTCTGGGTGAGCGGCAGGCCACGCGGGAGGAGCTGATGGGCGCGCGGAGGGGCCGAGCACCCGCGCAGGGCCGGGTGCCCTCCGTCCTCCGGGACGCTCTGCCGCACCCATGAACCCCCGCATGTGTGCAGCGGCCGGGGCCTGGGCATGGGAGCTGGGTCATACGGACACCTCGAAGGAAGGACCCGCAGCCCAGGGGTGAGACGGGACATGGCCGGGGTCCACGCACACCGCGACGTTCCCGACGGAACAGGGTGCGGGCCCCCACGTGAGCAGCTGCAGCGGGGAAGCCGCGAGCTAGGCCCACACGCTGCCCCAAGCCCGCCTCTGCTCACGGCAGCCCGGCTCCTCTCCGCTCAGCACCGATCCACCAGGACCTGGGCTTGCGTTCCATTATTTTTAGTCGAAAACCCTTCCGTAAAGTTGAAACGCATATTTCCTCCATTCCCTCGTCTACTCCCTTCACCAGTTAAGGCCAGAAAGGGTTGACATTGGTCTCCAGTCACTGTGACACGCGCCTGGGACTCCTGCACCGTGAGGCCTGGGTCTCGACCACATGTGCGGACACCTGCCCTGGCCTGGGCACCAGAGCCCCACATTTCAGCACGCTGGGAAGCGGCAAGGGAACCGTGTACCAGCAGCTGAGGGGCCGGGGGTGCCGCTGGAGCCGACACTGGGGGCACGGAGCCGGGGCCGCTGGGGTTCCCTGAAAGGTGCATTCGACTCATCCCATCTTGAACGGGCCCTGGCGGCTGAGCTGAGAAGTGAGAGGGTCAGCAGGGGGAGGAGGCGGGAAGCCCCTGTCGTCGGGTGGGGGATGGGGGAGGCACTGAGCTGCTGCGCTGCCCAGAACTCACAGCAGGCCTAGCTGCCGGTCACGGGGGAGCATAAGGACTCCCAGGCCAGCCGCGCTCAGCTGACCACTGACACGGCCAAGATGGTGAAGGCCACAGGGGGGCTGGGGCCTCATAGGGAGTGTGAGCCAAGCTGCTGGAGGGGTCGGCGCAGACTCACCCCCTGCAGCGAGACGCACTCTCCTCCAGACGTGTCTTCTGCTGCGTGGCCATGTCCCCGAAGCACGTCACGGCTGCCTTCTGTCCTGCTAACAACAGGGGGAGCCCCTGGAGCAGGAGGGGCACCCGCCCGCTCTGGGCATGAAACTCACATGGTCCAATGGTTGACACACAGGACTGCAGCAGAGCATGGCGTGGTCACGTGACATGTGCAGGTCCTCGCCCTTCGCCCCTCGCCCTAGTCTAGACCCATTCGGCCTCCCACCCCGTCACTGAACAGACACCGCACACATGTCACCTTTCCACCCCCAGCAGCACCCTCCTGCCGCCCCATCCCTTTCCCGTCCATGGCTGGAGCCCCCCCGACAGGAGGTCTCCGGCGCCCCCGCAGCTGACGGGCTTCCTCCTGGGAGGGAGACTGTCCTTCCCACAACCCAGTTGCCCACGGGAACCCCGAGTCCCTGACGCACTGGCACTGTCAGGTCTGCCAGAAGGTGCCCTGTCGCCCCATCTGCCTCAGGCCCCTCCTCACAGTCCGGGGGACCCTGGGAAAATGCCCCGCTCTGTGCTGTCCTCAAACGACACCCACCGAGGCCTGGCTTTGCCCCGCCCCCGACGACAGTGCCCGGCACACCTTCCCACACCTGCACCCCTGGGGCTGCAGGCCCTGCTGGCCCTCGGCTTGTCCTGACCGGGTCCTCACCGGGAAGTGCCCCACGCGTCACAGAGTGGCCTCCGTGGCGGTCCCCTCTGCCGTTTTCCAGCACACATCGCGTAAAGCAGGTCCAGGCCGACCGCGTCGCCAAGGGCTCCCCTCCACGAGACAGCAGCGGCCAGCCGGTCGCCCTGGGATGTCCAAGTCCCAAGGAGCCCAGCCTCTGGGCCCTGCCTTCCAGGGGTGGCAGCTGCTGACTGGCTCCCACAGGGCACAATCCAGACGACGCTGTGTGCCAGGACACCCTGCTGGGGGTGGCAGCTGCTACCTGTGCCCCTGGTCCAAGGAGCAGCCAGACCAGACTGCCGGACCCGAGTGGGGCCAGGCGCCTGGAGGGGACAACTTGACCTGCATGGGCGACACGCAGGTGGTGACACTGGACTCCACACGGCGTGTCAGTGCAGGTACAAGATTATAGAGCCACAGTTCAAACCCAAATGTCACCTCTGGTCTAAGGCGGCACTCGTTTGTGACGGACGCCCCTGCAGGAATAGAAAAGTGGTATGAAATATTGGAAATACAAATATTTCTAAAAAAGGAAAATTTACAATCTAGGGGAAGGGGAAGCATCCCAAAATTAAAAAAAAACACTCTCAAGAAAACGTGACGATCGGAACACGGCTAAGGAAGCGGCCTGTGGTGTCGCCTCCTGGTAGGCTGTCAGGCGACCACGAGCTCAGCGGTGTGACTTACAACCACGGTGTGGCAAAGCCCGGTCATGCCGGGGGTCCCGGGGGCGGCCCCAACGAGCTCCAGCCGACAGCCCGTGCGCAGACAGCCAGCCCGCGGAGGCCACGAGCGGGAGCGTGGACCAGTGACCACGCCCGTCACACCGCACAGCAGTATGACGCCCAGCCGGCCAGCGCACCCTCGGTCGCCAGGCGTCATCAGCAGTGGCTGCTGCCTCAAGTGCTACGTTTTGATGTGGTTTGTTACACAGCTGTGGATGGCCAGAAGAGGCAGGTTCGTCAGAAAATTACTGGGCCAAAGAAACACCCCATCCACCTATGGACACTTCAGAGCCCTGTCCCAGCAGCCCGTGCACGACGGCGTCTGCAGCAGTGGCCGCTGAGCTGAGGCTGAGCCCCAGCGTGGGGAGGGGCTCCCTGCAGACTCCTGCAGACCCCGTCAGAACTGGCGGCCCCGAGTGCCCGTGAGGCCGCAGAAGCGCTGAACACAGCAAGAGACCCCAAGGGCAATGCACACTGTGCGCACCTGCTCATGCAGGTGACTCATGTCCACTCCACCGCCACCCCACAGCCACTGTCACAGCTGCGGTGGGGACACACACCCTGACACCCACCTCTGCAAAGCACCTCCCACCACTGCCCCTCCCCCCGGCCCAGAGGGCAGCCCTGAGTGGTGCGGCTCCATCTGGGGGGGCATGGCATGTCCCCATGTGGATTCACGAGGCTCCTGCTGCGCGGATGAGCAGAGGCAGAGGGACAAGTTCCGAGCCAGGGCGTCCCCCAGACAGTGGGGGCTCCAGGGCAGCACAAATGCGTAGGTGCCACGGCCGGGGCACAGGACACGCCACGTAACCATGTGCTGACCTCTCAGCTGCAGGTGCACAGACTGGCACCCTGCGGGGGACCGTGCCCGTGTACCCCGGGACCACGTAAGGACGGGCCTGCCCTGCCGGCACACTTCCTCCCGTCCTGCCCAGAGCTCCTGCAAGACGTCCCTTCCCGCCACACACTCCGGACCCCGCACCATTTGTGGCTTCTCGTTTTGATCTTGCCGTGTCCTCAATGGCAACCGACTGAGAAATCAAGGGGGCACCGCCACCAGTGCCTGGCTCCACGCCCCACGTCACGGTCAGCACAGGGGGTTCGCTGGCAGGTGACACTGCTGACCACGGCCTTCCACCTCCTATGTCCAGGAAGGCCGGCCAGACACTCGCCTGACCCCCTCCGTGGCGACGCCAGGGCGTGGCGGCCTCTCCAGGAGCAGTGGCTGAGTCGTCGGTCACCGAACAGCTGCCCCACAAGAGTCTGGTCTGCTTTTACAGCTTGATTCTTTTATTAATAGCAAATCATTCGTTTCTCACAGGTAATTTTCTCAGCATGGGTTTAGTTAAACACGTTAACTGTGACTATTTCAAAAAGACCTCTTTTGCCTTAATTATAGCATGAAGTCATGCGACCACGCAGAAGTATTGAAAACGTTCTTTGAAATCCAGCTAGAAAAATCGTATTTGTGGAGCACTGTCCTTTTCCACACGCAATGACACACAAAAGCACCCTGGGGCCCCACTGCCACGGACCGAATCCCAGCCACACCCGCGCCGAGTCTGCAGCGTCGGCGGCAACCATGCCGCCGCACTCGGCCTCCGCGTCGGGCAAGCGCACAGCGGCCGGAACAGACGACGGGAGCCGAGAGGGGCACACGGGGGTCCGACAGCCGGGGCCGCTGCCGGGGCCGCGCACAGGCTCGCGCGGTCGCGCTCACCCCCGCACGCCCCCCGCCGCGAGCCCCGCACGAGCCAAGGGCACCTGCAGCCACTCCCAGCTCTTCACGCCTGCTCTGCGGCCGTCTGAGTCACCAGATCTCTTCCTCGCTTCGTATTCTTGAAATAGTGACACAAACGTGGGGGGAGGTTTAAGTTTGTTCATACTCTAGAGCAGTAGGGAAGAGGCTAGACTGCTTGCGGCCAAACGCATAGACCTCGGTCAGACTGAGCACCAACATGGTTTTGGAAGCTACAAAACGATGGCGCGGAAATTCGTTCTCAATCATTACTTCTGTCTGCCCCGTAGGGACAGTCTCGGTTGTTTCCAGTCTTGCCTCTTATAACTTACGTTACAGATTTCAATGCATTTTCTCGATATAGTAAGTATTAGTGTTTTGTAAACTTTGATCGATTATTATATCATAAAATAATTTTATAGATAAAAATTTTCGAAAATTGCAATTATCATTTAAATATTTTATTGTCAAAGACTGGCCTAAAATGACCAACAATAGAACAAACATGTGGACATGACATGAAATTACATTTTTGTCCAATGATTGCTCGGCCTCTGGTACAAATAACGTCAAGTTATCAGGACAGAGACAAGGGAAAGAGGCTATACCCAACATGTCCTTTTTTGATCATAATGAAATAAGGAGATAATAGTAAAAGTAATTTCTTTCTCCCAAAAAATTCCAGAGGTAAAAAATTTAAGGATTAAAATAGCACAATCATAAAACCAAGAAATCAGAACTAACAGCTATTAAAATAGATGCATATTAAAAGAAAATCACTAACATATATTTGTGACAATCACACTGAAATCAAAGGGGAATAAAACCAGAAAAGTTAGAGAAAAAGATGATGGGATGAAAAAAAGAATCTATAACAAGGCTAACTGGTGTGGCTAGAGAAGAAAATGCAACAAACACATATAAACAGAAACAAACAGGAAAAAAGTAACTTCAAAGATATAATAGGCTGAACTGTCTCTGGCATGAAGAAACCAGTAAAACCATAACCGCCAGCAGCATTCGAGAAGAGAAGGAAAGAAACTGCAAGGCCGCTGAGAACTGGGCTCCGAACGTGCTTGACACTCCACGTTGCGCTGATAAAGCCAAACCACACGGCCAGCCCACATCCCCAGAGCAGGGAAGGGCAGTCAGTCTCTTGATGGAAGGCGGCTCTTCATAATCTAACACGGCTGTGACCCAACCCTCTTCTTCCCTGAGCAGTTAACATGGTCTGGCACTCTCAGCCCTGCACATCGCTCTTCCTCTCTGAAAACAACTATGTTGGTGTATGCCAGCCCAAGGCACCTCGCTACAGAGGACACACAAAAGAAAACCAAGACATCCATGCTGACGGCCTAGGCATCACCAGACAAGCGCCCTAGATCCAGATCCCCTGCGGGACCGCAGACACGAGCGGGCAAGGAGACACCGACCTGCAGGAGAGCTGCACGGCGGAACTCCAGAAGGCTGAGTCCCTAAAGAACTGATGTAATTACTAAAAAAAAAACTGGAAAAATATGTAATACACTAAGTAAAATTTATATCGAACAATTGATACTAAGAAATACCTTTACTATGTAATTAGAATTTAAGTAAATGTTTTAAAAAGTGATCGATTGTGCATAAAGAATGAAATGAGCCTGGTGTGATCATCTCAGAGCAACGTTCAGGTCCACATGTCCTACAGGTGAGAGTGGTCCCCGGCTTTTATACGCCACTACGTCATCCTTCAAGGAGGAGGAAGGCCACAGGAGGTCCTCATCAAACATGCTAGTTCAGGACACATGGCATTCGTGTACAGTCATTAAAGAGGAAGTCGATTGTACCATAAAATTCAGCCCCTTAAAGGGTAAGTGAAAAAATCCATGGTACAAGGGTCTCTGTAATATTCGGTGCTGGAGGACAATGGCTTAGAGCATTCAGATCTCTAAAAGAAAGAGAGTATGTGACTCAGAATTTTAAAATCAGCCAAGTTTTCCTTGGACAAAGATAACAAAAGACAGGCATTGTCATCCAGAAAGAAAATCATAAAATAAAGTTCCATGGCCCATGTTGAGAAGAACCACTTGATAAAATTAACCAAGCAAGAAATCAAAATGATGGAGCCAAGAAAAAAAGCCAACAGTAAAAGGAGAGGTGGTGAGCGCTGGCTTCACTAATTGCATGGAGTGGTAAAGCCTGGCGGGCAGGGGTGGAGTCACGTGTCATAGACAACGCAGACCTCGGCCAGGAACACCCGGAAGCGTGCACACATAAGTGTGTACGTGCACATGCACAGGCTTAAATTCCTGTGGTAGAGAGAAGAGAATGCAAGAGAAAATATAAAAACACTACTCTCATTTTTAAAAGCCCCTTAATATTTTTAATTTTCTTTTTCTAATTTTACTCTTGCGTGGCCTTTTAGGGAAGGAATTATGTCTAGGGGATGAAGAAACATTTATGTACCTTCAGTTTTACATCAACTCATTACTTCTATTAAAACCAAATAGCTACTTTTTATATTTTTATGAAAAAAAAAAAACCCGCATTGAATGTGATCTTATTTACTAAAAGTCTTTCTAATGTTTGCATTCTGCGGAGTTGGTTTTAAAGACGGTTATGCCTGAGTGATGGAGTATTGATGAACATCTATCTTCTTTTAGTTTTCTATATTATTCGATGGCATAAAATATATTACTTTCCATTTTTAAAAAAGGAAAACCAAAAAAAAAAAAGAAAAGAAAAAGCTATCTAGAATTTCTAGTATCTAAAAAGCATTTTTAAATTTGTAATTTCGTGAACTAATTTCACTATTTGGATTCATTTTTCATGTGGACCAATGGGGACTGGCCTTTCAACCTGAAAAGTCTGTCTCCCAGAGCATGGTGCTTCCAAGGACAGCCACCCGGAAGCCACGCTGAGTCAGCGCTGGGGCGGCCCCGCCCACAGTCTGTTTCCCGGCCCGTCCCACGACGAGGGGCGTCCCCACACGGGCGTCCCCACACGAGTGCGGCACTGCGTGTGGCCTTCTCCCGCTGGCGCACACAGCAGCGCCTCCGAGCACTGATTCCTGTCCACACTGGACGCTGTCAGCTTTGGATGGTCCTCGTCCCCGAAGGGCTGCAGAGGGAAATGCTGGAAACGGGGTACAGCGCTGCAGGTCGCGCTTCCGCGGTGGCGAGGCATCGCGGTGACGTTTGCATGGGTGGCCCACGCCAGTGGCTGCGGGTGATGCCCACGGCCCAGGCGGCGGACGCGCTGACGCGGCCACCACCGCGCGAGTCCGAAGGTCAAGGCCGTCGTGGGAACCCGATGGACACCCCGGGCCCCGCGAAGCCACCTGTGCGGCGGGCAGCCACCGCCCACCCCCAGGGCCCCGCGCACGGCCCCGCGCAGGATGCGGCCCTCCGCTCCGCCGTGTCTGCGGCCACTGGGGGCAGCTCGCCTCCCCCCAAATGGCAGGCAGGACCCCAATAGCAGCCTGAGGCCTCCGGGGAGCGACGATTCACAGCGGTCAAAGGAAAACGACGCCCCACCCCCGCCTCGGCCCCCGCGGGGTGCTCCCTAGGCCCGCCTCGCGCCCCTTGGGACACCGCGCCCCTCGGGACACTGGGCAGCAGGACTCAGACCCCCGCCTTCCCTGCAGCCTCCCGCGCCCTCCAGGCGACGCCCCCGGGACGCTGGTCGCTGTTCAGACCGCGGCCGCCCGCGGCACAAAGCGCCTGGCGCCTTCCTGCAGTGCCTCCCCGGCGAGGCCCGCAGGCTGCCCGGCAGGTCCTGCTCGCAGCAGGCACTGCGCGCGGACAGCTAACGCCAGCCGCTCCCGCACCGGCTCTGTCCTGCTGCACGCCCCTCTGGGAGCTCAGACAGGGGTCTCAGCCCCTGCCTTGGGGGGAAAGGGGTCGCGTCAGTGAGGGAAGCAGCGCAGGGCCGACATGTCACAGGCTGCGGCTGAAAGCCACGCACGCACTCACCGGAAATCCTAACATCCACCCTGAAAGTGGCAAAGGAAACATGGGTCTCTGTGGGACGTCAAACATTATTAGTTTGAAACATCTTGGAAGAGGTAAAAATATTTAATTACAAAATTACTATAAAATTTAATTGATCCTCAAAAAGTTTCAAACAATTGCAGATGGATCTTAATTTCTTAAAAGCGAACATCTAATGTCACAAAAATAACAGCACCTCATTCGCCTGTAACCCAAACCACCCTGCTACCTCACACCAAACAGCTTACACAGTTAAAGCTGGTCTTCATATTAACCAAAAAAAAGTCCATCTAAGACAATAAAATATTTTATTTTTATTTTGTGTATTCCCTTTCATTTATTCATTTTCAGACACGTTTATGGACTGAGATTTTTACACTGAGCAAAACAGCATTAGAATCTATCTCAATACCTTCGTAGGTAAGTTAACACATACCTATTTCAGGTACTAAGTATAAGACATGATCCACGTGAAACCAACCACACTCTTGTCTGATTTGCTTCATTCTACTTCCTAAGTCATCAAAGCAAAAACGCACTGCAATGCAGTGGAAGCTGGTACTCTATAAACTTAAACAGAACGGCTTTCCTAGCCTGCTGTTACAGTGAACTTGAATTACACGTTTGAGACCTGCTTTGCCCCCGCACACTGAACTTGTCTGAGCTGTGACTGCCAAGGCTCTCTCCAGCACCTCATGGCCACTGGTCACAGGGTGTATATACTCTCACAGTGAGATCCACCCAGGTGTGTAAATGCATCTCGAAGGCAGGGTACATCCATCCAAAACTCAGGCACACCTGCCCTGCACTGAAAGGTAGCACAGCTGTTAGGAGATAAGTTAGGATCACGTCCTTGAGGAACTTGGTCCTTTAGAAACTTACAGAGACATACTATTATTAAAAAGCATTGTAAGGAGGTTTAAATAATTTCTACTGACTTCCGAAAGGCTTCAGTAATAATGGCTCTTGGCAATGTAGCTCAGTGGTGAGAGGCTTGCGAGTGGGTAGTTACCGTCTCTGTGAGCAACTTTCCGGGAACTTCCAGGAAGTGCGTGCCGGGGGCTGGGCAGCGGGGTGTGGGGAGAGAGACGCTGGTCAGACGGCGCGATGTGGAGCCGGTCCTGGGGCCCGGCGCACAGCACGGGGACGACAGTGAACACCACCGAGTTGCTTCTGAAAGCCGCGGACAGCACAGATCCTGACTGTCCCCACTGCACACACAGGTCATTCTGTGAGGAGCAGCATGTGATAACGCACCCCACGGCGGCCTGGCGCGGCCCGTGAATCCGCACCACCTCACGCGGCTCCCATGCGTGCACGTTCCGTGCCCGCTGCAGCTCGGCGTGCCGCGGTCGGACGGCATCGGGAGCGAGGACGCGCGTCCGGTGTGAGTGCGGGGAGAGGAAGACCTGAGAGGGGCCCAGAAGCAACACGGGCCACCGGCCGAGCCCTGGGCCCCTGCGGAGAGCAGGGGCTGCAGCACGCGGTCGGGGAGGGGCCACGACAATCCACGCAAACACCTGAGGGTGGCTGGCACCCACATCGCGACGGACACGAACAGCGCGGGAAAGCGGGAGCGCCGCTCAGGAGTAAGAGGAGCGGCCGCCACGCCAGCCACCGCTCTGCCACAGGCGCGCCCCCGGGGCGCCCCGCCCCACGGGCCTGGGGGTGGGGGCGCGTCTCTGGGCCTCCACGCCAGCCACCGCTCTGCCACAGGCGCGCCCCCGGGGCGCCCCGCACGCGGGCCTGGGGGTGGGGGCGCATCTCTGGGCCGCCAGGGCAGCCACCGCTCTGCCACAGGCGCGCCCCCGGGGCGCCCCGCACGCGGGCCTGGGGTGGGGGCGCGTCTCTGGGCCGCCACGCCAGCCACCGCTCTGCCACAGGCGCGCCCCCGGGGCGCCCCGCACGCGGGCCTGTGGGGGGGGCGCGTCTCTGCTAACGTGGTGTCCACATCCCGCGAAACTCACCCAGCTGTACATTTAAACCTATGTTTTACTGTGTGTAAGTTATAGTTCAGCTACGTTTAAAAGCTTTAGAAAAGTTATTGGCAAAAAAGTTGTTAAAATGACAAGAGCATGTTGGAAGGGAATCATAAGATTCCCGAATCAGCAGGCAGCCTGGCGGGCCTCAACGTCTGAGCCCTAAAGGACATCAGCGCTGTCACCTATCGGACCGCGAACTACACCTGGAGCCCCGCCCCAAAGCGCGGCTCGGGCACCAACTGCTGTCTGATGTCACAGGCAGAGACCACGCAGGTTGCAACCCGTTCCCACTGCGCCGTGGCACCCTAACCAGGGACGTTCGCGGCACACTCGTGAACTCTGACCCCCACCAGCCACAGGTGCAGCCCCAGACGTGGAGGACAAAGACACCGTCGGGACAGTGTGGCCAGGTCAGCGGCACGAATATTGCTCAGGTGTCCATGCGGGGGCAAAGAGGTGAAGGAAAACAACCGAGGCACACAGACGGAGACGAGGAACTGGGGACAAGGGGGGGGGACGGGGGCGGGAGGGACCAGCCCTCCATGAGAGCCCAGAAGGCTCGTGCGTGTCCCTGGACCTGGTGGGAGTCCCTGAGCTGGAGTGAGGGGCGCTTTCTGCTGGGGCCTGATGTGACAGGGACAAGTGTGACAGAGCCCGAGGGTGCTGTCCAGCTCGCGTGTGCTCTGAGGGGCAGAGCGCGCGGGCCAGGCCGCACTCCGTGGGGCGCCCAAAGGTTTAAAGCCGTTGCGTGACACGTTCAGATCTGACTGAAAATAGGCTATTCCGGGGGCGACAGCAGTGACGAGTGGGCGAGGAGGGTGTGAACAGAGGGCGCCATGGGCCCGGCGACCGGCACCAACAGCGCGGAGCCCGGAGACAGGCGGCGAAGGCGGCAGCGTCGTGGGCACGACGGGCCCGTCGGAGCCAGGAGCCAGAGGGCGTGTGGGGGCATTTGGACAAGCAAAAGAAAAACCCCAGGACAACTCCAAGGGCTGGAGTCGGGTGGTGGCGAGAGAGGGAAGCCGTTAGGCAACCAGCTGATGGTCCCTGGGGAGCAAGCCCGGTGGCCCGGCCCAGGCCCCAGGAGGGTGGGGCCGACATGTGATCATGTGATCACAAAGCCCTGGCAGGTGACACACACGGTGAGACCTCAAGAACAAAGAGGGCAGAGCCCCAGGCACAGCGGTCTCTGAGGGTCAGGAAGAGGAGGGGACACTCGTGGCCTGAACGTCAGCTTCAAGAAGGCCTCGTGAATTCCAATGCTACAGAGAGTCAAGCCCGGTCAAGGCTGGAAAAGAGAGAGATCTGTAAGGAATTTCTTGACGATCTATTATGTTACCAAAGAAATCTTAAATTAAGAAGAAAAAAATCACATTTCTGTCCTTCATGTAAACTGAACAGTGAAGGAAATGAAGCTGGGCCGGCGATAAAGAATTTCAGGCTAAGCGCCGGCCAGAGCTCTAAAGGAAAGAATGAATTGCATTTTGCTGAGACTACAGAGCTTTGGTTTGTAGATACTGATGTTTCCAGGTTCCACAGTGACCCTGAGGCTAAAATCTATATTCTTTTTATTTTATTTTTATGTTCAC
Organism: Eonycteris spelaea; assembly: GCA_003508835.1. NCBI lineage: Eukaryota > Metazoa > Chordata > Mammalia > Chiroptera > Pteropodidae > Eonycteris > Eonycteris spelaea. The sequence goes on along the minus strand of PUFA01000002.1, from coordinate 251,911 downwards.
CCCCCCTTCCTTCTATAATTCCAACCATACCTATCTTAAAGTACTTGATCTTGTTCTCTATGTCACTTAGGCTCTATTAATTTTTAAGCCTTTCTTCTCTATGTTTAAGTTGGGATAGACTTATACTTATGTTTTCTACAGTGTCTAATCTGACATTAAACCCACCCATTTTTTTCCGGATGCATTTCCCATCTTTAGAAGTTCCATTTAGATCTTCTTCATATACTCTACTTCTCATTATATTCACATTTTTATTTAAGTCCTTAAGTGTATTTGTAATAATTTTCTTTAAATCTTGTTACTTCTACCATCTTTGTCACTTTTTTAAAAAGTATTTTTTTATTTTTCACTTACAATTGGTAGACAATATGACATTAGTTTCAGGTACACAAAACAGTGATTAGACATTTATATAACTTATGAAGTGATCACCCCAATAAATCTAGCACCCAAATGACACCATACATACTTTTCAACATTACTGACTATATTCTCTATGCCAGGGGTCCCCAATCCCCGGGGCCGGGACGGCACCTGTCTGTGGCCTGTTAGCAATCAGGCCACACAGCAAGATTTGAGCAGCGGGCGGGCGGGTGAAGCTCCCTCTACGTCTGCAGCCGGCCCCCAGTGCCGGCGTCACCGCCTCAGCCCTGCCTCAGATCACCAGGCGTTAGATGCTCGTCGGAGCACCGGTCCCTGGTGCCACAAAGGTCGGGGCACGCTGCCCTATGCTGTACTTTACACCCCAGGACTATTCTGTAACCACCAATTTGCACTTCTTACTCTCTTGTCTACATTCTTGTTAACTATACATATTTTTAAGGTTCTATTATGCACTCAAGGGTAATTTAGTACCTATTTTTTTATCTGAATACTAAAGAGCACCAAGTAGGTAAGAATATTTAGAGAGAAAAAATAGATTTTGTGCAAAAGCCACAAAATTAAGAACCAATATGTGAAACTGAAGAGCACAGGTAAAGGTGTGGTGTGCATCTGAGTCGACCGGCAAAGCAGTTCTCAAAGCTCCAGAAGGTTCCTGCTAACACAGCGGCTGTGCCCCAGCTCACATACAGAAAGTCCCCGAATCTGGCCACTGTGTCGAGGACCAAAGGTTCTTCTGACGAGTCCCACTGCAGCCACAGACAAGGACCGATGCCTCTGGCATCACTAGGTACGCAGCTGACGACGCAGATAAAACAATCGCAGGTGAGTTGAAAACAGCACCTGAGACCTTAGGAGGGCTTCCCACGCCCTCGCCACACACGGGAAGCCAGCCTACTGACGCCTCTTCGAGGTAAAACTGGGGCCCGTTCAAAGAGCGGCTGTGTTTGCGAATGGAAACGGCTTGTCATGGGCGGGGTCTGACGTGGAAGGGGACTGACTTCCACCTCCCGCTGACGGCCGAAGGCAGCTTTACCGGAGGAGGACAATGCCCCCGGCGCACGGCGCTGTGTCCTGGTCGTTGGCTGGGTGAGTTTCCAGGGTAACCACGAGAGCCAGTGGTCCAACGAAACATGCTGGGAGGCGGGCAGCAGGGACGTCGGGGTGGCCGGCAGGCCGGGCCGCGGCACCGCTCCCTCCTGCATGGTCACAGAGGGACCGAACCTCACGGGAGTGAGTAGGGATGGTGGTGGGGACACACCCCAGTGAAACCCCTGTGGGTCTGCTGAGCCAGCCGCCAAGGGCGGGACTGGTCACCCAGGCCTCCACGGTCCTTCAGAAAAGCCATCGGGAACACGTGGACACGCGTGAGGCCACGTCACCCTGCACAGCCAGCCTCCTGTCCCTCGGCCCAGCAGCGCGGTGGCAGAGAAGACTGAGAAGGACAGGGACGTGCAGGGAGGGCCCTGACAAGACGTGGCGGGCAGAGACGGGAGACAGCCAGGCGGAGGCGCCTGGCCCGCCGGGTGCTCGCGCACGATGCTGGGCGGCCCATTTTGGAACGTGGGTAAACTACACCACACCTGCAAGCTGTCTACCACAGCGTCTGACTGCGTGGGCAGCCAACGGCCAGGCGACCTCCTGCTCGGGTCACCTGGGCGGCCGTCCCTGCTGCTGGAGCACGACCCCTCCTGCCTGTGTCGTGTGTCACGCTCCCTCAAAGTGGGAACGGGAGCTACCACAGCATGGAGACCAGGTAACATAGGAAACCACGTGAACTGAGGACTGGGACATCTAGGGGCTCCGACCTCACCGTCAGCCTCCAGGACCCACCCGGAGACCACACCTTGGGGCCGGCACGTCCGGCCCTGCCCCACCGTGCTGGGCCCCCGAGCTGCCCGTGGCCACCTCCCAACCAGCTGCCATCCCCAACACGCCTCTTCTTCGCGTACGCGTCACTCCACCATGATCAGCGTTTGAGAGGAAGGTGCAGGAGGGAGTGTGAGGACCCCCAGGAGCTGGTGTCTGGGAACCCACAGAACAAACACAGTGACCCGTGTGGTGCCTGTCAAGGACGAGCATGAGCCCGCACTCACCCATCTGCCAAAGCCCTGGAATCCAAGATCCCTCAGAAGGGATTAGTCAGAACAAAACAAAGAAACAAACAAAACACACATGAAAAAACACCAAAAAACCCAAAAGACAAACAAAAACAAAAAACAAAAACAAAAAAAAACAAACAAAAAAATAAGGCCAGACAGTTATCCTAAAATGTTTTCCCTTGACAAACTGCCAACTTTCAGGAAAGTTAATCAAGTTCTGCCTTTGGAGGATCTTTTGTTCTCAAACACACACTTTATAATGGACTTTATTATAATTTCATTTTATAAAACATTACAAAAATGCTATAAAAAGTTTTTGCTCTATTACCCTTTAAAACAAAATGATTTCTCCCTGCAGTTTCTCCACGGTGGTCACCTGACCCGCCCCACAGCAGTGGCTGCACAGGGACATTCACATCTCCGAGGTGACCTTGTGCTCATCACGCGCGTGGTTTTGGGTCCTGACAAGGCTGTGAGGAGGCTGCCTCAAGGTTCGGGGAAGTGGCCGCCTTGTGCGCACGGCGCTGGGGCTGGGGCGAGGTGCCCGCCAGGCCGACACTGAGCGCTGCGCGGGAGCATGCAGGGCATGGTGCTGGTGTCAGGGGACAGCAGGCCAGGCCTCTGACCTTCTCTCCTGGACCCTTCCCGAGGCCTTCCTGCGGACCAGCATGAGACCTGCACGATGCACGCTCAGCTGGGGACCCGCGACCCCTCGGGCCACTGCAGCGCAGCCAGGATCACGGCAGAAACCTGTGAAGAGCCGCGCAGACTTCAAGCGCTTTGCAGAGAGCCGCCCCCCTCCCCTGGAGACTGCGGACGCGTGTCCACGTGCCAGCGCCTGTCCCGCGTAAGCTTAGCGGCGCGACGGGCACACAGGCAGCCTGGCTCTGAGGTGTGGTCTGGGGGTGCAGCTGATTCAAGTTGCCCCTACTCAATGGCCAGTGGGAGACGGGACACTTGTTTATGCTGCTTTCGTTTACGTTTTTGTGTGTCCCTTAAATGATGTCACTTGACCCAAACACTGAACAACAAGAAACAAAACCTAATGCGATAATGGCAGCTTAGTCGCTAAACACACGCCACCCGCCCTGCCCGTCCCCCTCAGCTGAGGTCTGCACGCACCCAGCACGGCATGTGCGTCACGCTCTGGCACGTGCGTCGTGACAGGCCCAAGCACTGTCCTTCCTAAGAACGGCCTTTGCAGGCCAGGTGGCAGCCTGCGCTCAGCACCTTGGCCAAGAAGCCCCGCCCTCAGAGTGCGTGACAGCAAAGCAGCCCTCGATGGGGGGGGGGGACGTGCCCTCTCAGGCTGAGGCATTTGCTGGCCGAGGCACGTATCTGTCGCTGACCACGACACTGAGCTTCGCAGAGACAGAGAAGGCTGGCTCCAGGGGGCCTCGGGCACCTCATCTGCCCTCCGTTTTGTATGCGAGGACACAAGTTGACAAAGCTTGGTGGCCCAAGGTCCCTGCATAACGCTGACCAGAACCCCAGCCCTGGCCCGGGCTCTCTGCGCTGTGGCTGTAAAGCCCCCTTGGGAATCCCAGGAAGTGCTTGAATGCTGCGCTGGGGACACGTGCGAAGCCACAGTGCCGAGAACGGCTGCTCTCACTGCCGTGCGTCCAGCACACTCCTCCGCAGGGACCTGGAACCAAGCACCACCCAGCAGAGAACAGCGCTCCGTGCGCCGGGCCACCACGTCACACGTGACCTGGCCTCACCTTCGCAGTCCCCCATCAACTGGCAAGCAGCGAGAACACAGCCCTGGGCGCGGTGACACGAGAGGAGCCGGAGCCAGCGCGTCGGGCTCCACCTGCACGGGCTCCCCGCAGGGCACCGTCTCTCCATGCGGAGCCTGAGCTGTGTCCCAGATGACTCGGCCCAGCAGGCCCGGCCGGCCCCAGCCCGGGGCCCCGGGAAGGGCAAGGAGCAGCTCACCTCCTACAGATGACCCCCTCTTCAGGGAGCCGCACGGCACCAGGACCGAGGGACATCGTCATCTGACACCCCTTCCTGAGGCGGCGCTGCACCGAGCCCCGAGACGGCGGCGCACAGCAGGGCAGCGGCAGCGCGCGGCGCCACCCGGGGGCTGCAGAGGGGCAGCTGCAAGGGCCGGGCCGACGCGTGCCTGGGGCTGGCCTGCGAGGAGCAGTCGGCCTGCATCCCCGGGCACAGTCTGGAGACCCGGAGACCCTCGCATGGCACACACCCCGAGGGCATCCACTTCTCTTGAGAGAATGGCGCTTTGCAGCCCACGCGTCTCCTACGCCCCTGGCCGTCACTGCCTCAGCACACAGGTGGCTCTCGTTAGGGGCGGCGTTCTCCCGCAGAGGCAGCGCCTGGCACTTCGTGACGACCCGCAGAGCTCGTGCCTGGGCACACGGCCGCCTCCCCGGCTCCAGCGCAGACTCTGTCCGCAGAGGGGAGTCAGGTGGGAGCAGGAGGCGCACACGACGCGCTCCGGCCCCACGCGTGAGAGAGTGGCTCGGCGCCGTGTGCCCTGCGGGACCGTCGTGTGCCGAGCGCGGGTCTGACGGCGCCTCATGCTCCACGTCGCCAGCCACACATACTCCCCGGGGAACAAACGCCACTGCTGTGCCCGCCCTGCAGACGGGGAAGTTGAGGCTCAAGGGCTACATGGCGCACCCACCCGCAGTCCACAGGAGGCGTCAGAGCTAGACCGGCGCGGGGGGCTGCCCGGGTGGGCGCGGGGGGCACAGGGGACACACGTGGCGTCCTGAAATGGGGACCTTGTCCAGTCTGCCTGAGAACAGCGAGCGGTGGACACCCCGGGGTGGCGAGACCTACTGCGCTGCTCAGTGTGAAAACAGACGCACCGCGGGATGAGGACCCACGGACGGCGAGCTCAGAAAGCGAACACGCAGAACTAAGGTCCTTAACCAGAGGCGGCTTCGAGCAGCCCTGACTGAAGAGAGGTGGCTACGTGAGACGCTGGCGTATTGTGAGTACCAGCAACCTGGAGTGTTGGCCCAAGTCACACCGCCATGTGTCCCCTGTGGAGACAAACCCACCCCCCGTCTGCACACAGAACCAGTGACCTGCGGACGAGAGGCACGTGTGGACTTCGCTGTCCTTAGATGGACTTAAGGTGCGAGGTGCTCCTTAAGGCACATGTGGAGGAAAGAATGATTTTGTTTTCTCAACACCCTGAGCTGGGCAGGGTTACAGGGGGAGCCCAGGAAGGGCCATCTTGTAATTGAGAAGATCTGGCTTTTTAGCAAACAAGTCATAAATCATGCTACCTGTCCAAATCCTGAGTGACAGGCTTTTAAGCGCTTTAGTAAGGAATCACTGTCCCATCACAAAACCCACGTGTGCAACGTGCGCCTGGTTCCGGCATGCTCCCATGCCCACACTCGCTTTCAGAGCAGTGACCTCACTCAGAAAGACACCCCCAGCCAGGCAGGTGCTCCCCAATGTTCCCCATCCTGGACGCCACGACCCCACTCCACGGGCCTTGGGCCCCCCACGTGAGCGAAGGCTCACGCGCGTCCGGCCCCCCTGACCGCCCTGCAGCCAGGCCCACGGGCCGTGCTGCCAGCTCTCCTTTCTGCCGCTGGGCAGCATGCCACTGTGCTCAACCCACGTCGTCCTCACCCACTGTCCCCTCGAGACACTGGGACGGCGCCTGCGAGTTGGCGATCACAAAGAATGCTACTGTGCACACTTGCGAGCAAGTTTGTGCGCGAGTGTCTTCCTTCCCCTCGGGGGCCCACGTGGGAATGGCCTGCTGCTCCCTGGGGCTGGGGCTGACGCTCTGGGGACTGCCAGCCGTGCTCCACAGTGGCTATCCCAGCCCACACGCCACCAGCAGCGTGTGAGGGTTCCGACGTCTCCACACCTCACCCGCACCTGGCCTCGTCCGTGTGTTTCAGTCACCACAGCCCCGTCGGCGTGCGTGCTAACCTGCGTGTCTCAGTGGCCTTTGTCGAGGGCCTTTTTACATGCTTAGCGGCCATCTCTCTGCCAAGTTTTCATGTGGACATTAATGTCACTGCTTCCTCGTGCAACACTTAATGTAATTCCCAAGGTCCTTAAGTGACTTTAAGATCCTAAAATAACATCAGATAGAGTTAATAAACGAGAAATCTTTGGTTACCTAGACAATTTGAAATAAATCAAAATTCAGAGGAGCAACAGGTCAGATTTCATGCTAGGCAGAGTTTCTTTCCATAAAGGTTCAAAGAAGATGCCAAAATGAACCCTGGTGTGTGCTACGGTAAAGCAATCACATCTGAGAGCTCACTCAAGAGCGTCACAGCGCCTCCGCCCGAGCACGTGGGAGCTGCGCACACGCAGCAGCTGTGGCCGAGGCCGCAGGCCGAGGGCGCCCCTGCGCGGGAGGAGACAGGCACCTGCACGCCGTGTGGGTACCACCGGCTCTCAGCCACGCCCCATGAGGCTGGCTCGGAGCTAAGGCTCCAGGATGCTCTCGCCACAAGCTCACTTTTGTTTTTTTAACGTGCTCCTCATTTCTGAAAGAGCCACCTTTCTTTATAATCAACCTATCTCCTGGAACCTTCACTTCCACGTCGGACATCATTGAACCAGATCAGGAGGCAGCCACACAACATCCCTCGCCCTGCGGCATTTGTCTCTACCTTACCAAGTGGCCCTGTCCTCCAAGTCTGAGCATACAGCATTCGTCTGCATGTGGCTCACGGTCGTGAGCAAAACCTTCTGCTTCCTGCTGTTCCTGAGGAAGCCCTTTTCCCTACTTCTCTATTTCCACCCTCTACTCAGCTATAATTTTGCAATCTGAAGTCAAACGCTCTTTCACTGGTAGTTCCTACTAACCCCTCAGAATTCAGTGAAAATATCCTATGAAAAAACTCTTCATCACAAATTTACAAAACTTAATGAGCTGTCAGAAGAACATAGGCATGACGACACCTATAATAATTAGAAGTTAAAGGGGTGCTTTCACAGATATTAACCTCAGCAATCTCATTAATGCTCACATTTACATTCCAGCCATGCTAACTACCATGCACCTCTTAACAATCAGCCTGCATGTAGACTGCAGCCCTGGTGGCACATGCAAGCATCCTGCCAAAAATACAGCACATGCGGACTGGCCTTGTCAGCTCAGCTATTCATCACAATGGTCAAGTAGCAAACAAAGTTCCTTTACCAAGTCCCATTAGTTTTTATGACAACTTAGGTTTTTTATGGTTCCAATAAGAGTCTGCCCTCCCCTCTACCAGAATAAACAAAAACACCTGGATAAGCAAATACTTGCAATCATGACAGTGATAGAATCTTGAGATAAATTTCTTCTTTCAAATTTCCCATAATTCTGAGATAGTTTAAAACGCAAACTTTTAAAAGAGCAAAAACATGCTGTGCACATGACTGGAGGTAGCACCTTGGACAGCTCCCGGCACAGCCCTGTCACCTGTAAACATCTGCTGGATGACTGAAAAATAATTAGTATGAATTGGGACAAAGTTCATGAATGCAATAAAGTACTGAGAGCGTGCGCCCTTTTAAATGTGAATGTGCTGCCCGCCCACCGGCGGGCTCCGCCCGTCCTGGGAACAGACACATGCAAAGATCCCTCTTGTGGCGTTCCTTTAAACACAGCAGGTCTCAGAGAAAGGTAGAAATCCTATGAATTATTTGAATCATGCTTTAGGCAGAAATTGAATATTATAAATAATGCATTAGAAAAAAATAAACATGAAAATGTATTTACAATACAAATGTTAAGTTAAAAATTACAAAACAGTATGTTCTTCCCCAATTTACATAATCTATGTATAGAAAACATGAATAAAATAATCTAAAAAATAACTGATTCTTTCTGACAGAAGATGTAGATGAGTTTTTCCTTTGGCTTACCTTAATCTCTTAATTATTCTGCACGTTTTCTATAAAGAACGTGTAGAGCAATGCTCAATGTACAGGTCACGTTTACATTTACCTTTTGTTCTGCAATTCACCACCTGTTGTACTTCTCTCCACACGTGTCTCACCTGTGTAACAGAAAACGTTCCTGTCTGTGAAAGGTGTTGTGACACTGACGTGCGAGGACGCCAGTGACGTGCCCAGCAAACAGCACTGCCTCACGCAGCACTCACACGAGCGGAAGGCAGAGGAAAGTGCCATCAAACACTTTCCTCTGAAAACTGCTCCACTGAAAATCCGTGTCCCTACACATTCTATCGCATCGGAGAAGCAAACTGAATTCTGTCACATGGTGTTTCCCCGTTTTCTGGTGGGTAACGGTTGGGGTGTGCTCACGCGTAATCAAGATCACAAGATTAACTTCAGCCAGGCCCTGAGAGCGCGGCCCGAGCCGGCCCCGAGCCTCCGTCCTGGACCAGTGGACGTGCTCTGGACGACTTCCCTGTGCCCAGTGGCCGTCCAGCCCCGAGGCACGCGCAGCAGGTGCTGGGGGCACACAGGACGTCGTGAGAAGCTGAGGCACAGGCCAGAGGGGGTGCGCTGCCCTCACTCGTCCATCTGTCTTATTTTTGGTGGTTTTTTTTTTTCTTTTTTTAAATCTGAAATGCTGTTGTGCCAGGTAGTATCCGACTACGTGTCCCAGGGTTCACTCCAGACCACATGTCCAGGTCCCTGAACTGGCCTGAGAACCATTCGAACATTAAAGATTTTTCACTGGGAAGGAGAAAGGGGGGTCAGGAAGGAGACAGGTGGCGAAGAGAAAGACCTTCCAGAAAGAACAAAGCTACAATGTACTCCAGTGACAGAAGACACAGACTCAGCACTCGCTCCACGTGTGTGCGTGTATGGGCACACGCATGTGTGCATGTGTGTGCGCACGTGTGTGCACCTATGGCGTGCGCCGGCGCTGAGCGGGTGCCTGCTCCGGTCTCCTGAATCCCAGTCTGGGCGCAGTCTCCCAGGTCTTCTCCTGTCCTGGGTCCCCCCTCGCTCCTGGGGCCACCCACATGCTGGCAGTTCTCCAGGTCCATCTCCAGTCTCCAGCACTGCCTGGCCACAGGGACGTCAGCACAGCTGAATTCCTGCTTCCTGCCCCAGACGTGACCTTCCCATCCCCCCGCTCTGCGCTTCCATTTGCCAGGGCACAACGCCCGACTCGCCCCTGACACCCACCCCTTCCTCGAACCACAGTCCTTCCCACCACCAACTCACCGCAGCCAGGCATGCCCCGCCGTCCTCAGACGACCCCCAGCACCCCACTGTCGCCTCAAACGATGTCTGCCCAGCCCCGCCTGTCGCCTGCACACTCTCCAACTGCAGTGCAGGTCAGGACCTCCTCTGCTCACAACCCCCAGGTGTCCCATGCGTCACTCATCACAAAGGCAAGGTCTGCCTGGGACCGGGCAGCCACCCCTGACCGGGTTCTCTGACTGCCCATGTTGCTTCCTGTGGAATGAACTCGCTGGGGTCTGCGTGGCCCGCCCCTGGCTCCACGGGCATCTTTTCAGAGGGCACCTCCAAGACCACCCTTTCCTGTTACTAGCTTGTGTCACCCCACCCCCACCCCCACACCAGCGTGCTTGCTGGGCAGCAGCTGGGGCTCCCGGGCTCTAAGGCACTCCCCCCCACCCCCACCCCCCCCCGCGCCCCAGCAAACCCCAGCACCCCAGCACGTAGGGGCGCCATAACTGCTCACTGGGTAAGCAGTTCCAGGAGATGAAAATCTAAGGTAAGGACAGGGTGCCAGGTGGGACAGAAGAGCGTGTCAGCAGGTAACTGTCGTGTGCCCTGGTGAGCGCACCAGGGCAGCTGCACAGAACCGACTCCCACGAGCCACCTGACGGTGGACCGACAAACCGGCAACTTCCGCCTCTGTCCCGGGCGGCGGTGGGTGCGGCTGTCCAGCCGCTGGTCTGGGGTCCTGCCCGCAGCGCACTCATCTCCCTCCCGGCTCACGCGCTGCTCTGGGCCCCGTCACTTCGCTGGGTAGCAGCGCCTGGGTCTCCGGTCGCTGCTGCCCGGCGGTGACCGGCCTCCCACGCCCAGGTGGCGAGCGCACAAGATGCCAGGACGCTGGTCCGCTGCAGCGCCCAGGCGCAGGGCGGGCCGCGGCCCTGACGGTGCAGCAAGCGGCCCCTGTCATCGCTGCGCTTTTTTTTTTTTTTCATTTTTAAGCAATAAGGCGTAACAGGTAATGACTGACGGCCACCTATTGATCAAGAGACATTTGCAGATACCTGAGCTCAGCACCCGGGGAGGCCATGGAGAGGCTCGCTGTGCCCTGGGACAGACGCCCCCGCTGGCCACAAGTGCCACGCGGCTCGGCTTGGCGCACAGCGGCGCTGCGGGGCGGGCGCTGTGGGGCGGGTGCGGGGCTGGGGCTGCGGGGCCGGGGCCGCGGGGCAGGCGCTGTGGGGCAGGCGCTGTGGGGCGGGCGCTGTGGGGCGGGCGCTGTGGGGCGGGCTCTGTGGGGCTGGAGTTGCGGTGCTGGAGTCGCGGGGCGGGCGCCGCGGGGCCGGCCGGCGGTCTCCTTCCCGGGACGCTGGGCTCCGGGCAGCGCCGGCGCTCGCCTCCCGGGGCAGCCGCCCTGCGAGCTCTGCGGCTCTGCGGACTTGAGCCTGCGGGACCGGGGTGGTCCCCGACACGCCCTCCCGCCCTGCCGTGTCCGAGAAGTGCCAAGCCCCCGGCCCTCTGCTACGCCTCGCGCCGGCTACGGGCACAGGGGCCACGGCAACTCCGGGCAGGGGGCCCGCGGGCGCAGTCTGCCCTGCGGCCTCTGGGGTCCCCTCACTGCGGGGTGGACGGCCCGCCAGCACAAGTCCCCCAAGCCACCGCGGGAGCTCCTCGCGGGCGGATGACACCCCGGAGGACGGGGTTCTGGGACGACAGGCGCCATGCGGGCGGAGGTCTTGTCCCCAGGCCCTGCGGCCCGCGCCCGCCAGGTGGCGCTGCTGCTCAGCCTTGCGGGTGGGACCCGGGTGAGACCCGCCCTCCCCGCGCTGCCTGCGCCCGGGCTGAGACGGCGCCTCTGGGTGCATCGGGCACCCGGAAAGCGCTAGGTGCTGTGCCTCCCAAAAGGGACAAACTTGGCCACGCCCGGGGAGGTGTCCAGCACGCAGGGCAAATGACAGAGGCTTGCTGTGCCTTTCACTTGTCTGGGTTTATTCGGCTCCCAAATGCCGTGAAAGAGCAAACCAGACTGACAACTGAAGGGCACAGTGCAACCCCACTAGGGACACCTGAAGAAAGTCCAGTCTCACAGAGCTGGCCTCCGTAAGTCTCCTAGTGCTCTGCTGGGCCACAGCACAGGCTGCTGGGGGCACCGCCGGCCTGTGTCCCCTGCCCTTTCCTACTTTGGCCACAGACCCTCAATTGGGCTGCCCCCCCCACACACACACACAGGGACTTGTGTCAGTGTCTGGGGACATGTCTGCTGTGACTGGGAGGGGCTGTGGTGCTGGCACCTGGCCGGTAGAAGCCAGGGGTGAACACCCTGCAGAGCACAGGACACCCCACAACAGAGACACCCCAAACACCAACACAGCTTCCCTCAGAACCACCAACTCCCACTATTTCTCAGAGTCAAGTTAAATAACATGTAAACCAGTCAGGAAATTGCATGAACACAGCAAGTTCTCAACACACTACATAACACCTAAAATTCTGTTGCGTTTCTCTCTGTGTCTCCCTGAAACTGAGTCCTCCTCGATGGGATTCGGGTCTGGAACCTGAAAGTTCGGCAGAAACCCAAACCCTGGACTTGGCTCTATGCTCAGGGAGGCGCCGCAGCCTGTGACGAGGCCATCCCTTCGCCACCTGTCTTTTTACCGCTGCCACCGAGGAAGAAACAGAAAGAAACCCTAGCAAGCCATTCACTGTCTCGCACACTGTGTGAGCACTAAAAATAAGCACTGTTCTCAGAGGGCACTAAATTATGCAGGCAAAGCCCAGTAAAAGTTTCAGGAGTTCAGGCACGTTATCAATGAGGATGCGGTAAACTGTCAGGTCTGGCCAGAGGAGAGCATGGTGCCGGCCTCGCCTGCGGGCACAGCTCGGGCACCGACCCCGAGTCAGTACAGGTCCTGCTCAGGCGCCCGGAAGACACAGCACCTGAGCCGCAGCTGCAAGGGGATACAGGGCACTTCCACAGTATCCCAGGGGCTGTGTGTGGCATGCCTCACCCCCGCCCCACACAGAGAAGCATCCCTGAGAGGCACAGCGGGAGGGCCTGAGCAGCTGGCTCACTGGCACCTAGGAGACTGGCCGGAGGTCCCACAGCCCCAGGGCAGCGCCATAAACCAGTCTCCCCTAGATCCAGACGCTTCTCCCATCCTTGCCTAAAACGTGGGGATCTCAACAAATCCACGTGAGTGCAGACTGTGGTGCAGTGAAGCTTAAGAAAGAGAGAGAAAAATTTAAAAAAAAAAAGCCTCGAGAAAACTGGACGATGTCTTCTGTCAACTCACCAACAAAGAAGCCGCTATGGAAACACTCTGCCACCCTCCCTGGACTCTGCAACCTGCTGCTGCTCAGCGGGTTCTAAAAAGGGAAATCCTCACACAGACACGGACGTACTTTAAATGCTGGCGTTTTCAACTCCTCTAGGGCAGCGGTCCCCGACCTTTGTGGCACCAGGGACCGGTGCTTCTCTGAGAATCAAACACCTGGCGACCCGAAGCAGAGCTGAGGCGGTGATGCCAGCTGGGGAGCAGCCGCAGACGCAGACGGAGCATCCCTGGCCCGCTGCTCCCCTCCTGTGTGTCCCATTCCTGACAGGCCGCAGATCAGTACTGGTCTGTGGCTCAGGGTTTGGGGACCTCTGTTCTAGAGGACTGAGATGCGAGGTGACAGAGGGAAAACGAGGGCCACCGCTCTGCGCTCTCAAAGCCTCATTTTTCCCTGAGTTCAAAATTTCAAGCTGCTAGAAAACAGAGAAAATGTCTAGTCTAACAATAAACACTAAAGTGCGACACATGTCAAAGTCAAAGGTCATGCACTTTTCAGAGGGTCTAGAAACTCTTCTCTGTGGGCCAATGACCAAAAATTGAGGGATGTTCCCCAACGATAGACGTGGAGAAAGCAGACGCCCGAGAGCGAAGGCGTGAGGGCCGCACATGGGAGGGAGGCGCAGGCGGAGCGAGCGTGGAGGAGGGACAGCAGGCAGAGTGTCCCCGTGGAATCCTTGGCTGACAAACACTGGTCACACTTTTGTAAGTCAGATAAAGGAAAAACGGAAACAGAAGCCATGGTTCTAAGGGGACAGTTTGTGCACTAAATCATAATTCTCCCTCATAGAAGTTTGTCGATAAAATGCCCATGAAGAAACTGTTCAAAAGGAGAAACTGCAGGGGTAGAAGAGTAAAAAAAGAACTTAGCCTTGAACTTGTCCCACCCAAGTGCATACAATATGTCAGGTAAATAGACAAGAATTTATTCCCCACCCAGCAGATGAGCAACAAAATATTTTATTATCATCAGTCACACACTTCACCTTCCTAATGAGGACAAATTATTTAACACAGTTAAAGACCAACTGGTATCTAGGCCCAAGCAAACCCCGAATTTGTAAAAAGGGTTGCGTTTATATTTGTAATCTCGGGATTAACCATTTCAGGGAGATTTCAATGTTTTCACCATTGGCAGTCAACATAGAAAAACACTTAGCTTGACATCCTGAAGAGTTCACGATGAGAAGTCACAGCACACTTACTCAAATGTTTTCACTACCTTTTGAGCATTTTAATCTAATCAATAAATAATTTTTCACTTGGAAACGTCCTGTTAGTTGTTCCATGTTACCTCAGAGGGAGCGTCTCTCACTGGACGTGAGGCAGCGTGGTCCAGTGGAGTCCCCTCCCAGATGCCTTATCCAGCGGAGGGGCCAATGGCCACATGTGGCTACTGCACACGCGACACGTGGCCAGCCCAAACTGAGACGTGCCACCAATGGAAATACTCACTGGATTTCAAAGACTCAGCATAAGAAAGGCAACGCGTCTCCCTAAACAGCCTTAACACTAAGGGCACGTCACATGGGGAAGCACTAAGGGCAGGCCTGGTCCCACCAGGCATCTCCGCGAAGCAGCTCCTTTCCGTAGTCATGGAGAAAAGGGGTTTTGGAGGAAACACATGAATCTAGACCAGATTTCTAAACAATTCAGCTTCACTTCTGTTGTGACCTCAAGCTAGCTCTGGTTAAATACAGACATGGTTTGAGTCAACAGTGAAGAGTTGGCCGCTGTGATAACACCTGGAGGCGACCTGCACATCGGCGTGCTGGCCAACGCTGAACGTGGCACGTGTCCTTTCCATACAGGACAACCTAAGCGCTTCCGGTCTCCATGTGAACATTGGCCCCAAAAGGCCAGAGAACCTAAGTGATAATGTGCTCACACCTGAACATCAGCGGCAGCAGCCGCGGGCTCGTGGCTGAGGCCTGACGGACGCTGTCCGGGGGTCCTGCAGAGAACAGGCGACAGCAGAGCCTGGGCTCCATGCGCGTGTGCTGGTGTCTAGGGACGTTCGCAGAGAATGTCACCGTGCCATGACTGCCCCACACAGCAACAGATGCCTGACTACCAGCTCTGCGGCCTGCAGGAAATTTTAAAATAAGTCAGGCATTTGGAAAGGGCAGTAGTGGCTGCTTGCTGGCATCGTGAATGTGAAATGGTGCAGGGGCCTGACCAAGACCTTCTTGCACACTGCAGGATGCGCCTCCCTGGCCACAGCTTCTCCAGTGGAAAAATCTGTAGAAACATATATTAAGTGTTCTCTCTGACTTTATTTCCCCAAAACAGGCATTTGCGCAGCAGTGCACCCCTCCCAGCACGCGCTCCTGGGGGCTTACTGTCTCCAGAAGCGGTTTTTATTTCAATGGTGTTGCTCTTAGCTTCCAGCCAGGCTCACGTCTGTGACAAACCGAAGCTTAGAAAGCGAGCCCACGCCCCCAGACAGACTGTCTTAAGACGCCCTGAAACAGCAGAGCAAATGTCCTTCCAGGGGCCGTGTGCCACCCGGTTCCTTCCGTCTTTACCTTTTCCCCTTCAGAAACGGGTGTGACTCCCTCAAACTAAGGCCTCCTGGGGCCTCTGGCTGTGTCCCCAGGGGAAGCCAGCACCCGCTGCCCACTGCCGCCAGAGCCCCACGTGGTGTGTGCGCCCACAGCTGCCGCTACTTGCTGGCTGTCGCCTGACTCCGGGTGGACCGAGGCCCCACCCCCTCACTCGGAGGACACTGCTGCAGCCTCCCGGGGCTGCAGGTGCGGCCACCGGGCAGAGCCCTGGGTCCTTTCTGCAAACTTCCTACTGATTCTCAAAACATTCCCAATTTCCCAGAAATAATACAAGTGATGCCTCCACTCTCTGCAGCCCCACTGCTGTCGCCAGGCGGACACACGAGCGAGCGGCAGGGGAAGGGCTCCCGGATGCTTTTTGTTGCTTCAGAGCGCGGGGGAGGGGGCGGGGCACGGGGCCGCCAGGAAGCTGCGCAGTCCATACTGCGCATCATCACCACGTGCAAAGACTCAGGTAAGGTAAGTGCTGTGCATTTCATTTACTCGAAAGTATCCAAAACAGTGTCGTGTCGACATGCAATCAACATACAGGATGCTGAGACCCGTTCCGCTGTGTTCTCGCGGTCGTCACATCCCGTGTGCAGCGTCCACGAGGCGCGCTGAGCTGGGCCTCGCAGAGCGTCCACACGTGCCGGTGGCCTTCAGAGAAGCAAGCAAAGTGCACACACGTCCAGATGAAAGCCTTGGGGACATGACTTCGTCACCAGATCTTCATCCATAGCTATCCCCTTGGGAGACATGTGACCTCCAGGCAGGGAAGCCAACAGGACGGAGGAGAGGACGTCCACACACCCCCATGGAACTGTCACCTGCCCCAGCAGGAACTGCCGAGTCCACCTCCGCAAGTGCTTAGGGACGAATGTCACACTCAAGTGCACAAAAGCACGTGGTCCGCCAGGTTTGAGGTTCAGTGCCTCTGGAGAAGCCTTTCCCTCGATTTCCACGGAAGTCAAGTAAACCTATATTCTTACACTCTCACACTAAGTGATTTGGAAACATTAGAAAGAGAAAGAAAAGAGACACAAATCTAGAACTCTGGAGCTCAGCTGTGCTGGGGAAAGGCCACCATGAGACAAGGACATGTGGCAAGGCCGGCGGGGCCTCTGAGCGCCGGGCTGGCTGCTCTCATTTAGCCGTAAACGACTCCACCGGGGACAAGGCGGCAGCCCTCGCCCCCAAATACCGTCTCTCCTAAGAGCAGGCACACGTGGCTTTGACGCATCTCCGAGCTCCTGCCTGTGCCTATGAACGAATGTGAAGTGATGACAAGTCCCGGCGCCAGCGCCCGCCCCAGCGCACGCCGTCCCTAGTCTCACTGGAGCGGCTGCGCCCCGCGCGCCCACACGCGCCTGCGCACCCGCGATCCCGCCGCCCCCCGGGCTGCGCAGAAACCGAGCAGATGCGCCCACCGCAGCCTAAAGGGATCCTTTGAAGGGCCCCGCTCCAGCCAGGAGGGGTGAGGACAACCCGCAACAGGTCACGCGCCAGGCGCGGCTCTCTTTCCCTGCACCCCGTAGCCCGTGGCGGTGCCGGCCCCTCTGACGACGCACGAACCCTCATAACGTGAGGATGTGCCACTCAGAGGCCACGTGAGCAGGATAGTGGGCAAGTGGCCACACTGTTCGGGCCGGAAGCTGGGTCACGACGTGACATCACCAGTTTGCGATAACGTGTGAACTATATTCCCTCTGAATGGGGGACAGCGGCCCCCACCGCGGAGGGCTTCTGCGAGAATTAGAGGGGACAACCCTGGACGCGGACTGCCCCCGCACGGCCTGCAGGGTGGGGACGCTGGCCTGACCCTGGCCCTGGCCACCATCCCCACGGCCCCCAAAACCCTTCAGGGTTAAATCCTGGCCTCGTTTCCTTCCAGCCTCTTGTCTTAGTTACCGTTTTCTTCATCTGAAGAAACGGTTTGTAACGCTCCTCCTGCGCCTTTCAGGCACGCAGCACCGTTCCAACCACGGTCGCCACGCGGGACTTTATTCCCAGGACATATCCATTTTACACCCGCAAGTTTGTAGCCTTGACCCCCCTCACCCAGCCGCCCAACCCCGCCCCAGCCTCTTGCAACCACGAATCTGTTTTTGTGCCTATGAGCTCGGTTTGGTTTGGTTTTAGATTCCACATGTGAGTGAGACCATACACTTTCTCTTTCACTATCTGTTTCACTTATTTCCCTCAAAGCTGTCACACACAGAGAAATTTCATTCTTTTTAGGGTTGAATAATATTCCCGTGAGAGAGGCAGGGAGGAGGAACATCATCCATCCATCCATCCATCCATGGACACTCAGGTCGTTTCCATAATAGCCTGACTATTGTGAATGGTACTGAATGCACATGGGATGCAGAGATCTTGTCCTGTTTCCAGAGTGGCTGCACCAGTTGACATCGCTTTTCTCTCCATCTTCCCCCATACTTCTTATTTCTGGTCTTTTTGATGACAGCCATTCTGACAGGTACGAGGTGGCATCTCATTGTGGTTTTGATTTGTATTTTCCTGATTAGTGACGTTGAACACCTTTTCATGTGTCTGTTTGCCATCTGTATATCTTCTTTGAAAAATACCTATTCTGGTCCTCTGCCCATCTTTTAATTGAAGGCTTTAGGTTTTTGGTTGGCTGATTGTGTTGCATTTCGTTGTTGTTTTGGTTTTGCTTTTATGCTACTGAGCTGTGTGTGTGTTGCACATCTTGGACATCGGCACCTTGTCAGCTGTACAATGTGCAGGTGTTCCCTCGCGTCCAGTGGGCTGCCTTTTCATTCGCTGACGGTGCCCTTCACTGTGTGGAAGCGTTTTGGTCCCACGGTCCGTTTTTGGTTTTGTTGCCTTTGCTTTGGTGTCAGATCCAAAAAATCATCACCAAGACCGATGCCAAGTTGCTTACCACCTGTGTTTTCCCCAGGAGTTCTGTGGGTTCAGGTCTTACATTTGAGTCTTTTAGCTCTTTCTGAGTTTATTTTCGAATATGGTGAGAAAGTGATCATTTCATCCTTCTGCATGTGGCTGTCCAGTTTTCCCAGCACCATTTATTGAAGAGTCTGTCCTTCCTCCACTGCATATTTTTGGTTCCTTTGTCCTAAAAAAATTGACCAGAGGTGTGTGGGTTTATTTCTAGGCTCTTGATTCTGCTGAATTAATGTTTGAAATTGGAGAGCATGATCCTTCCAGCTTTGTTCTTTCTCAAGATTGCTTTGCCTGTTGGGGGTATTTTGTGGTTCCATAGAAATCTTAGAATTGTACTATTTTTATGAAAAATGACATTGGAATTTTGATAGAAACTGCACTAAATCTGCAGATTGCTTTCAATAGTATAACCATTTGAACAATTTTAATTCTTCTAATCCATGAGCATGAAATATCATTCCCTTTATTTGTGTCTTCTCTAATTTTTCATTAATGTCTCATAGTTTTCAAGTGCACAAGTCTTTTACCTCCTTGGCTACATTTATTCCTGGGTGTTTTATTCTTTTTGATACAATCTTAAATGAGATTTTCTTTTTATTTTAAAATCTTTTTAATTTTTAAGATAAAAATTACATATATTTAAGGTACTTTGATATATGTACAATAAAACATTTTCTATGAACTAATTAACATGACCATCTCACATAGTTAGCATTGTGTATGCGTATGTGCGCGCGCGCGCGCGTGTGTGTGTGTGTGTGTGTGTGTACATCAGCGGTTAGAGCCTGAGAACTACTCTCTTATCAAATTGGGATTGTTTTCTTAAATTTCTCTTTCTGATAATTTATTAGAAATGCAACAGATCTTTTCATATTGATTTTGTATCCTGAAACTTTACTGAATTCATTTATTCCAGTAGTTTTTTGGTGGAGCCTTTAGTGTTCTCTACATATAATATCACATCACCTGAAAATAGTGATACTTTTTTTCTTTCCAATTTGGATGTTTTTTAGTTATTTTTCTTGTCTGACTGCTGTGGCTCAGACTTCTAATACCATGTTGAACAGAAATGGTGAACTTGGGCATCTCTGTCTTGTTCCTGACCTGAGAGCACAAGCTTTCAGCTCTTCCCTGTTTGACGTCAGCTGTGCGTTTCTCATATATGGCCTTTATCATGTTGAGATGTGTTCCCTTCATATCCACTTTGCTCAGAGTTTTTATCATAAATGGATGTTGAGTTTTGTTGCATTTTTTTCTGCATCTATTCAAATCTGGTTTTTATCCTTCATTTGTGAACATGGTGCATGCATCACATGGATTTGCAGATAATGAACCAGCCTCGCACCCCAGAACAATCCACTTGACTGTGATGTACGACCATTAGATCTTTTTTATGTACTGCTGGATTCGGTTTGCTAATACCGTGTTGAGGACTTCTGCGTCTATGTTTATCAGTAGTGCCCCTGTCTGGTTTTGGTGTCAGGGCAGTGCTGGCCCCATTGGAGGAGCCTGGATGTGCTCCCTCCTCTTCTCTTTTTTGGAAGAGCTTGAGAGGGTCTGGTATTAATTCCTCTTTGCACGTCTGATGGAACTCACCAGTGAAGCCATCTCGTCCTGGGCTTTTGCTTGTGGGGAGGTTCTGATCACCGTCTGACACCTCTCTGGTGATCAGTCCATTCAGATCTTCTGCTTCTTCATGACTCAGTGTTGGAAATTGACCATCGCCCTCTCTATGGCTTTTTCCTGAGTTATGTTGATATAATGTGTGTAACAGAGGCATCTTATGAGCCTGACTGCCACCTGTCCACCGGCACCCCTGCCATGCTCTAGCCCTTTGTGTGCTGTCTTGACATTTAACTCTCCAAGCCCAGTCTAACTTTTCTCACCGTCTTTTTTTGGGGAGACTCCTGACTGTAATCTCTCGAACTGTCAAGAGAGAAACAGTAACTCCAAAACCTAAACCTATGTCTCCGAACACCTCTCCTGCTCCCCACCTGTGGGAAATGAGCACCCCCCAAAGCATTCGCCGACAGCCTGCAGTGTTCTCGCACCACCATCACTTCACAGGTCCCAGAGTTCCTCCGCTGAGAGCACACACTTCAGTGACAACAGTAGGTCAAGGCTCAGGGCAGTTACGTGTGTTCTGTGGGCATGGGACACCCCTAGAGGGCTTTCCAAAGTCCCTCGAAACCGGCCACTCGATTAAATCCAGTCCTGATCCAGCCACACTTGTGCCCTGCTCAGAAAGTCCTTCATGTGTCCACTTGATGCACCAGGGGGACGTGAAGGACTTGGGGACCAGAACGTCTTCTTGACACTCCCTGCACCGAGTGCTGGGGCCGTGGCCAACTCGGCACTCGGGCGACATGGTCGAGGATGAGCGCACTCGCTGCAGAAGCTTCGGCAAAATCCTGCCACGTCCACACCATCTGCCGTCACCAACGTGAGTCTGCCGCGGTAGCGCACCTGCTGAGACCGTGCGCGCCCCCTGGCGGGGACCCAGCGGGGCCCCATCCTCACTGGCTGTAACTTTACCAAGACAGCTCAGTAGATCCATCAACTGATTCTGACGTTCTGCCACCTGCCCTGAGGGTTCCCAGCCAGGAGTCACGCCGCGGCTCCAGCAGAGTCCCTGGTCTGTCACTGCGGCTTCCCCATGCCACCCGCCCGCATGACTCAACAGCAGACGCTGCTTCCCAAGAACGTGCTCTGTGCCCCCCCAACCCCCGCCCGGGGCACATGCACTCCCCGTGCCCCTGTTCAGAGCTTCCAGAAGGAAATGACACGCCCAGGTGCCTGCTGGAGAGGACCCTCCGTCCTGGTCTGGCCTTGAGCCCTGTGCCCGCACCTGCGCTCTCTCCCCACGACTCCTTCCCACAGCTCCACGTGGCAGAGCCATCACACCCAGCGCCTGCCTCCATGGCCCCTGTGCCCGCGTGTGCCACTCCCCACCTGCCAGCTCCTGGCACCTGTTCTCCAAGGAGCAGTGAGCCCACCTGGGCCCACCTGGGCCTCCAGGAGCTGGCGCATGTCAGGGGAAGATTCCCCTTGTTTTAAGGGAGCCTGGGTTCATTTCATCAGGTAAAACGTGGACACAGAAATGACTGTTGTGACATGGAATTCACACTCATGAACTCCTAGAGACAGGAGGCCCACCACCCTCTGGGGCCGCTCGGGGAAGCACCTGGGTCGGGTTGTGCACAGGGCACTCACTGGATTCCTCGGAAGGAAGGGGGCAGGCTTAGGACTGGCCCATGTGGATGCAGCGGCTATGTGCAGAGGGCTGTCCCAGGTGTCCGGTATTTGCCTGGGTGACTAGGGCATGGGGGCAGTGAGAACCCACAGAGGAGGAGCGGGAGCAGGGTCTGGGTTTGTCCATCTGCACTGTCAGACCAGTCACTTCCACCCCAGGATGGGCTGGCCCGGGAGCGCAGTCCCTCCAGGTCCCTGAAGCCCCCGATGTCACAGGATCAGAAGCAGGAAACGAAGGCGTGGTTAACACTCAGACCCAAGGTGGTACCTGACCCAGGAGGGAAGGGAAATGCTGCCTCCCAAGCGTCCCACAGCGCCACCAACCTGACACAGGGCAGAGAGAGCAGTGTTCACAAAGCGAGGGTGAGTCCTCCCGGCGCGCAAACGTCCGAACACGCCCACAGCTCCCGACCACCACCGCCCCCACGCGCCTCTGCTGCCGTCGTCATCCACGCGTTACAACTTGTCACCTAGCTGTGCTCAGGGCCCCAACTAATAACAAGAACGGTCTGGCACAGGCTGGCAGTGTCCTGAAACGTCCCTGCAGTCCATGCACTGACACCTCCTCCCGGCTGGCACCAGCACCCCGCCAGCCCTGAGCACAGGGCTGCTCCACCGCGGAGCCACCCGGCGGCTCCTGGACACAGCTCACTGAGTGTCACCACACTGGCAGGGATGGTGTGCCCACGAACGAGCCCTGAGTCTCCAAGAAATACTGCCACACGCCACCACAAACTGAAAGCCCGGGACCGTCCTCAGGAACGCCTCTCTTCTGAACACGCACATGCTCAGGCTCTCGTCACCTGCCTGCCGGCAACCGGTGGCTGATGCTGTGCTCCACGTGCACTGGAACGCCCACGCGACACAGCAGGGCTAGCACCAGTCGGCGGCTTCAGGACGCTCAACTGGCCGGTCCCCTCAGGAGGAGCTGCTCGTCTGGATGAGCCTGGTCCCTGGCCAACCATTCCTGCCCGCACACAGCGGGCTGACGGGCAGCCTCTCACCGACCGCAGGCCCTCAGCCACCCCCAAGACACTGTCCCCACCCATTATGCTTCTCCCCACGCCACTGCCCCAGCACCAGGACACCAGTCACTCGATCCACACGCACCTCAGTCCACCTTAAAAGCTTTTACTGACCATCTACCATGTCCCTGGTGCTGAGGAGCCCCCCAGCCAGTGAGATACAACGCTGATCCCGGGGAGCCCTGTGTGTGTAAGGCCCGACCACATGCCAAGCAACTGCCCACCACCCCAGAAAGACACGCCCCTCGGACCTGGCACACAGAAGAACAGCAATTTGCCACCGTGCTGCGGATCCAGCTTCTCGTGTCCTTGCCAAGCTGTGACACACGAAGGACACCCCAGCTGGTGGCACAGTGGCAGGTCCCGCAGGGAACCCAGGCTGAAGCACCAGCACCCCGCTGCACCTCCCGTGAGCAGCGTCTTCTTCTCTTGACTGTCTGTGCATCTGTCCCCAGTGTTCCTGTCCACAAGCCCCGCTCCCTCCCAGAGAACAGCATGTTCCCAGCATGGTCGCCGCGCCGCCTGACACCTGTTCAGCCATGAAGCCACGCTGGCTGGGAGTAAGCGAGCCCTTCTTCAGAAGCCGACCCCCGTCAGCACTTGGCGCTCTCCCCACACTCGGGACAGAGGCTCTGGGTCCTAACGCTGCTCCTCCGCGTGGCCGTGACCGCGGCCGCGGACAGTGAAACCTTCTCAGATGCAAAGTGGATGCTCCAACCCAGCCTGGACCTGCCTCTCAGGCTGTGCTTAGGAACATTTTTTTCAAACCCGATAAATAAGCGTCTTCATCAAAGATGAAATACATTTGCATTTTTAAAGCTCTATCTATAATACAGAATGTTTTTACAATAAAATACCTTCCTGGCATTAAAGAATTGTTTTTAGCAAATATTAGAACTGTCTTCAAACTCCAAACAAGAAATCCAGCGTGACTTGAATGTTCGGGACCCCTCATCACTGGGGTTCAGGGCCAGCCTCCCGTCACTGACAACGGCCCCTCTCTGTGAGATCAGGGTGTCCGGGACACCTCACCAGCACTGTGAGCAGCTCAGAGGACACGCCAGCCCCTGGCGTCCAGAGGCTTTGATACTCCTCTCCCAACGCCTCTGAAATTCAAGTGAAACAAGAGAAACGCCCTCCAGCGTGGAAGAGGGGCAGGTGGCCACGCAGCTGCAGGAGTCTGACTCGGCGCCTGCTCAGCCCACCACCAACAGCACACGCTCCATTATTTCCTTAAAAGTAGTGCGAACCACCTCACTACAACCTCCAGCCACATATGTGTGACCTACAGTGAGAACTCACACATCACAGTGTCTCCCGCTATGAGACATCTGTCCTCTGCTTTATTCACTGAGGCCCTGAGGGTGTTAAGATACAAAATCAGGCCAGGTCCTACCCTGACTGCAAACAGACTTCAAACACATTCCAGGCTGGCAGGTAATGGTGCTTTTCCTTAACACAGAACTACAATCGTCCAAAAAACAACTTTGAAACTAATATATTCAACCTTATAAAAACCCGTTTCTTTCAAAAATCCCAGAAAACAATCATCGAAATCTATTTCCTTTATCAAATAAAATCAGGTCTCTAAACTCAGATTATAACTCACTGCATAACTGAGTAATCTACTGTTGGCTTGAGTCACTATATAATCCTGCATTAAACAACTAAACACCTGAGATACCTAAATCACGCAATCATATTTCTCCGTTTTCCCACTGATGTAAAACCTAAACTCTCAAATCAGAAAAACAGCATGTATTTACCTGTATTCCTGTCTGGTAAGATGCAGCAATGCTTCTGCAGAATGCCAGGCAGAACCTGTTTCAAAACAAAACACACGTGGTTACGGTCAGGTAGAGGGAGGCGTCACGTTAACTGTGTGAGTGTTTTCTGATAAGGTCACCCCACGCTGCACAAAATCATGCCCAGAACAGTCTAACAAATTAAGCAGCACTGGAAAATTGTGATGACCTTCATTTTTCTTCAGAAAGGTTAATCGGGTAAGTGTGCTAATCACCTGTGCCGCCCTGGAGTGCAGACGCAGCCTGCCCTGCACCGGCCCTAAGGTCCCCAGAGTGTCATGAAAGCCACACTCCAGGGGCTCCCACAATAAGGCAAATGGGCCCACCGATTTTTGTGATGGCGTTTAAAATATGAGATGCAATTAGGGCCTGAAAATGGAGGCATGCTGGAGAGCACCCTGGGTCTGTCTCCCAGGATCCAAGCAGAGATGCTTTTACCACAGATGAGTCACAGAGAAAAATGTGAGAGAAAAGGCTGCGTTTACACTCACGGTGCGGGAGTAAAAGGTGAAGGAGGGAACTTATTTGATGAGCGAAGGGAAGGTGGACATAACCGGAAATGGCTTTCCCAAGAAAAAGCGACATCAGGCAGCTGCGGAGCACAGACCAAGAAGGGAAGATTTATGATGTCGCTTCCCTGAACTCAATTAGAGTAAAAGCTGATTTCCATCTCAAACACCCCACAGTTGAAACTGCCACCGTCTCAAAGTCCTCAGCCAAGAACACGTATCACTTCTCCCCGAGCAGCTTCCCCAGTGGGGCAGGGGAAGGATGCGTGCAGGGCACCTGCCCTTGGCCAAGGTCCCATGCAGCTGCGAATGTGGCAGGTGCTGATAACTGTAGGGCTCTCCTCCAGGGATGACCCCTTCTCTCCTACGCCCCTGCTCCCTCTCTTTGTTAAAAAAGAATAATTCCCACCCAAGTATGGTCACTCCAGACCAAGAGGTAGCACTGATTTCCCACACTGAACAGACTGCAGGAAATAAAGCCCCAGTAAAACCAATGACCAGTCAGTGCTGTGCAAAGTGTGGAAGTCACTTTCAAAAGCATATTTCCTACCTTCAGGGAGTTGCCGGTTTGTTTGGACACAGAACAATCCTGCCAACAATCAGAAACTGAGCACTAACGTTGGTGATGACGAGGAGAGCGCCACCTCCCGACTGTGCCTGTGCACAGGGCATGACTGTTCTCCCCCGACAGCCAGCCAGCCCTAGACCAGGCACTTCCTGAGGGAGCCACTTCCCTCGTTCAGCTGCCCCTGGCGCTTGGCGTCCAGTAGTGTAATGTCACACACACACACACGTGCACACGCGCACGCACACGGGCACATTTGCACACTCACTCACGCAGTCACAATTCCAGGTTCCTTGCGATTCTGCGTTCCTCATCCACAGCCAATGTGCCCTTTCCAACACTTTCCAAAGAGCCTCACAGGTCAACACCCAGCAAAGACTCTCCCCCAAAAGAAACCACCAATCCTGCAAGCTGGGGAAATGCTGCACTTTGCGTGACCTGCCTGGAGGGGGAAAACACAGATGACCACAACAGTCCCCCCGGTCCTGCGGCTAAAGGCCACGTGCCAGTGCCACCGCCGCCTGACACAAAACAGCTGGTCTGATGCACCTGCGCGTGGGCAGGTGCGCCTCTGACACCCCACCGCTCCCGGCGCGGCTCCCTCCGCGAGCTCGGAGGCACGGTGCCTCCCGGTAGACCCCTCATTCCAGCTTCCGGAGGCCGACCATGGCGCCACCAGCCACGCGGCCACGGCTCCATCCACGGACCCACCCGCTGGCCCCGGTCTGTGCTGGATGCGCCAAGGGGCGCCCACAGGGCCCCGCAGGAAAGCAGGGACCCAGCAGAATCAGAGACCGTCCGTGCTGGCGTCCTCGGGGACAATCACCTGCGCTCAGAAACGACGCTTGTGCCTGTTGGCACCAGCGGTGGTCGCAGGTGACACCTGTGTTCCATCTGAGACGGGAGTGGCCTCCAAAATGCTAGGGACACCACACCGTGGCCCAGCCGGGGGGCATGAAGGCAGGACTCCAGCTGGCTCACGTCCTGCTCTCTGGGGGGTCTGCAGGAAGACGTGAAGGAGAACGGAGTGGCCCCTCCCGCCCACGGCACCTTCAGAAATCTGTCCACTCTGCCTGCCTCTCCACGGCGCGCTGAGCAGACAGTGGCCGCCAGACGTGGCGCCCCATGCCACCAGCGCTAGGCGAGCAGAACGCCCCAACCGGGCCCCAGTCTTCCCTCAGGGCTCGTCCATGGGACCCCGAGCGCGCCCACGTAGCCCTGAGCGTGCCCGCGTGACCTTGAGCGCGCACGCGTGACCCCAAGCACGCCCACATAGGCCCAGGCGCGCACACGTGACCCCAACAACATCGTGCGCTTCAACAAACTGTCCCTATTTCCATGCTCTGTGTCATCTGTCCGGATTCTTCCAACTGACCATCGATTCCTAAAATACTGATTTCAAGGTTTCATGTAAATCCCAACTCCTCTGGTGGGGCCGGCCTGGGCGGGGTCTACCTGTCCCAGGCCAGGTCGGGGGGACGCGCGGTGAGGCCTCCAGCCGTGTGGGGTTATAGAAACCAAAATAAAAATCAAGGAAAACTGAAAGTTCAGGCCCTCCGTTGCAGTGGCTGCGTTTCAGACGCACAGCAGCCACCAGTATGGGCTGTGCAGGTGTCAAATACTTGAACCATTTTCAGATGGAGAAAACTAAACGTGCCTGGGTCCAAACTCCCCTGACTTTGTAAGGCACCATCATCCTGGATTAGAGCCACCCCAGTGACCTCATCCTAACGTAGTTAGACCTGCAAAGACACTATTGCCAAATAGAGTCACGCTGAGGAACCGGGATGAGATGCCAACTTATCTTTTTGGGGGACACAATTCAACCCGCAAGATAGGGTAAAACTCAGGAGCTCGAGGCGGGAGACCTGGTTGTCATCCTGAATCCTGCTGTTTATTACAAGTCACTAGTATTAGTCCCTCACTCAGGGGAGCTGCGTTGGAGGGCTGCAGGGACATCTGATCATTCTGCTGAACCGTTTGCGAACCGGTTTGTAGGTCATTTGCACTTGGCTTGTTCCACAGCCAAACCTAGGCGCCACCAAGGGCAGTAACTAGAGCCACGACATCTTTTCCTTTTAATAGTTTTGGCCCCAATCAACATACAACTCTCCAAAACTCAAAGGACAAAAATGTCCTGATAGGAACGAAAGGAAAGAGCACGCACGAGGCCACGAAGGAATCCACAGTGCTCCCGCCGCCCCGCCTGCACCGCAGTGCTGGAGCCCCCACGACGCGTGCACTCGTCCCCTCCTGGGGCAGCCGCCCAGGCCACCATGGAAGGACGGCCGCGCCCCGCTCCGTGGCTCCCACCCCACGTGCTGCTCGTGCTCGCTCTCACCTGGACGCGGGACTGTGTGACGCCCACTTAAACACACGTTACCGGAACCCCCCCGCAACCCTCGGGCTCCCCTCTGCCGCGGTCTGCAGTACGCCACCAGGTGGCGCAGCTTTGGCTCTGAGCTCTCAGCCTTGGCCTTGGAGCTGTCCCACCACTGCTGCGCTGTGTGTCCCCATTCGTGAATTCCACAGGAAGTTCACGAGTGGGGCCTGTTAAATGCCAGGTGGTCGGAGGCTCAAAGATGACTGCTATTAGGCAGGTGGAGACCAGAGCCCCGGGCAGGCACGGACACGGTGCTGGCGGAAGTCTGGGCACGCTGGCCTTCAGGGGGGGTTCATGTCACCGCCTCGGTCCGTTATCGCACATCCTCCTGGCTGACGCCTGTCTGTTGGCCCCTGTCACCCTAACGATGGCCCCTGCTAGAGGTGACATCCTTGACTGCCCCTGACTCCCTGGACCCGCGCCAGCCCCCACCACGTGACGGGCAGTCTGCACCCCACTTGTCTCACCGTGCGCTCCCATGGGTGAAAGGCTCCTTCCTTCCCCTCCCCCCGCCCTCAGGCTCCCTCCCTCCCCAAGGTCCCCTGCCCATCTGGGACTCCCAGGACCAGAGATAGCAAGACAGGCAGCAGGGTGCAGCAGAGCTCATCCTGACCTGGGTGCGAGACTTGGTTTCTCGTCGGCAAAGCCGGAGTGGTGGCGCCACCCTGCGGGGAGCTGGGAACCGGCCGTGCAACGCAAGGCCTGCGCGGCGATGGGGCCACCGCGAGCGGCTGCCGCGGGCGGAGGCCAGCAGGACAGAGAAGGGGAACGAGGAAAAACAAACAGCACGGGAAGCGATAACATTTTGGAATAATGATAATGTCTCAGCAAGAGAGGGATTTTGTATCTACAGCCCAAGAAGAGGATTCTGTGCTTATAAAAAGAAAATTCACAGAAAAAGGAGCTTTTGGAAATTAAAACCAGGAAAACCAAAAAAAAAAAAAAAAAATTCAAAATGAATTCAAGAAACTATCCCAGAAAGTAGACAAAAAAAGTCAGAGTTGGGGGGGACATAAACTGATTTGGCCATTCCTGTAATACACTATCTGACCAAGGGAAGTTCAGAACAAAAAACCCATAAACAGAAGGGAACACAGTGGTGAGCGAACACAAGCCCACATGTCTGAATGACATGAATTTCTGAGTCGAAAGGCCCACTGAGCACCCAGCACAATCAATACAAAAGGACCAGCCTCACATCAGTGTGAAAATTTAGAATCAAAAGAGGGTCCCAAACACAGCCAATGGACAAGTGACTGGAAGCCAGAAAGTTTAGAAACAGTGCTTTGGAAACTATGAGAAAAGAAAGGCCCCAAACATAAGCCACCAGCAAAAGAAGACACTGTGAGACAAGCACAGAGCAGTCTATACCACAGGACATCTCCAGAAAAGTGCCAAGGAGCCGCCACTGGGTCCCCAAGCGGCGCCGGGCCGCGGGCCAACTGGGGAAGGGTGGGGAGAGCCAGGAGGGACATGTCCCCACAGCAAAAGGACTGATGTTGGGTGAACGGAACAAAGAGAAATGTGCTGAAGGCATTAGGGAATAATTCTGGCTTGTTTTTTTAAAAAGCAATTAACAATGAATAAAACATTGCATAAAAGAGACATAACCCTACAAATTTAATGTGATATAAGTACTAACTCTCGACTTATTCCAAAAATAAGGATGTGATGTGGCGCACACAGGGTGGGGGTGAGGGGAGGTGCTGCAGGAGAGAGTGTCCCACCACCCACCACCGTGGGCAGGCAGAGGGCAGGGCCAAGAGCCCAGGGGCCTTTGGGCAGCAGGATGGGAGAGGGGTGTGAAACGCTGACTTTGCTCTTTATCATAAGCCTTTTAAAGCTCCTTCACTTTTTATGGTGTGCACATGTTTCAATTAAAAGAAATTCAAACTCATTCATAAGAGCATGTATGGCACGTCCGCACAATGATCCTTACAACCGCGAGCAAGCTGCAGTGAAGTGCGCTGACGAAGATTTTAAATGGCCGAGACGCCTATTTGGGATTAAAGTTGCTTCTGCTGGGCGCCTTTATAGCTTTCTCATGATGTAGAGACATCTGTAAACTCATAGTCTTTACCTCTTTGCTCGAAACATGTCCTGTAAACCCAAAGAAAAGCAAATGCTGGGTTAAGAGCTAGAACAAAATCTAAGTAAATCCAACCCAATCCAGAGTCACCTTATGTTAAAATGTTTATGAAGGGCAACAAAAATACTTAAGCCGCAGTGATCAAGACAGTGTCGCAGCGGGGAAAGAATCATCATATAGATCCATGGGGCAGAACGGAGAGCCCAGAAGGAGACCCACACGAACACTGGCACCGATCCCGGAAAAGGAGCGAAGCCTGTCCAATCAACCGGGGGCGCTGAGGCCACTGGGCATCTACGTGCAAACACTAAGTCCTACCCTCGGGTCTCACACTCCTCACAACAATTAACTCCAAACAGGTCACCGACCAAGTGTGAAATCTAAAATACTACAGAACTCCTTGAAGATGACACAGGAGAAAACCCAGATGACCTCGGGTTCGGCAATGACTTCTTAGGTACAATGCCAAAGACACGATCCATGAAAGAAATAATCGAAATTACAAAGTTGTGCCCTGCAGAAGACACTGCCGAGAGCAGGCGAGGACAAGCCACAGGCTGGGGGAATACTTCCGAAAGACACCGCGAACGACTGTTATCCAAAACACACGAAAGCTCTTACAATTCAACAAAGAGAAAAGGAAGGCAACTAGGCTTATTCAAAACGGGCCAAAGCAGCAACAGGAAAAGACACGCAGGCGGTAAATGAGCCTACGGAAGGTCGCTCCTCGTTGCAGTCATCGGGAGACGATGCGCTCCCTCTGCTCGCCCCTCGGAACGCCCAGACCCACAGACCGGCGGCGCCCGGCTCCGGGAGGACCCGGAGCCACAGTGTCCCCTGCGAGGGCTGAACCCCAGGAGGACGTCCCCCTGCAGCTTCTGGGCCCGAGGCGTGACCCTGCGCCCAGGACCAGGGCTGGTTCGGCCAACGGCCTCTTCACCAAACACTTCACCGACTTCCGCTCCGCAGACAGCGGCGTGTTTGGTTCTGTTTATTTAATTAGATCCCATCCAATCTATCTGCAATGTAAGAAGATTGAGCACCCGACCTCACGTGGCCGAGAGCAGTCACAAGCACATGGGCATTTAATCGGTCAGCCTGGCACGGCCCAAGCACAGGCGACTCTTCAGGGGTGTCCCCCCAGTGAGTGGAGATGTGTCAGTCAGGGTTCTGCAGGAAACAGAACCAAACACATAACAGGGTGTGCGTGCTGTGTGTGGGGTGTGGGGTGTATGTACTGTGTGTATGCTGTGTGTGGTGTGTGTGTACATGTCGCGTGCGTGTATACAGTACGTGTGCAGTGTGTATGTACAGTGTATGTGGTGTGTATGGTGTGTGTGGCGTGTGGTGTCTGTGTCGTATGTGTGATGAGTGTATATGTCGCATGTGTGTACAGTGTGACATGTAGCATGTGCGCCCAGCCCCCAGCATCTCACAAGCATGCAGAGAACACGGCACACATTCAGGCCGCGTCCCACCTGGCAGTGGGCTGCTGGCTGCCTGTTGCTGTCCTGGTCCCGAGGAGCCCCTACCCAAGCGCCAGGGCACCCGCTTCTGCCCTTCCCAGTGACACACGGGGTCCTAGCTTTTGAGGGTGGCCACGCTCACGGGTATGTGGTGGCCTCTGGCAGCTCCCTCCCCAGACACACATACACACTCAGACACGACACCGTGGCACGTCCACTGCCACACGGTCCTCTACACACACGGTCAGCGGAGGGACTCGGGTGTCCTCTCTGCTCCCTACCCAGCCATGCCCACCTTGCCAGGACACTTTCTGGCAGTTCTGGTCCCCTGACCCCAGGCTGGCCACAGTGTGGGGACTGTCCCCACCGGGACGTGTCCGGGAACCCCTGCAGCAATGGAGACTGTCCCCACGGGGACACGTAGGGAATCCTGCAGCACGGCCCTTCCAGTAGAGCACCCTGTGTGCCCTTCACACTGGACACCCCAAGCCTCCCATACCTGCTGGGAGGCAGGTCAGCCCCCGCCGCCCCCGGTCCCAGGGGGCGCCACACCTGCGTGGGGACAGAGCGCTGTGAGCCGCCAGGGACCCACACAGATGAGAGCTTCATTGCACGGCCCACAGCTGCAGCGATCTGGGGCAGGGGGCAAGAACCGTGTCCTCCAGCCTCCGGCCCCAGCACCACCTGCCACCCGGCCTCCCAGGAGAACAGCTGGGACAACGGGGACGGTCCCTGGGCGCTCCGCCCCGCCTGCACCCCACTGCCGGCTGCATGCGCACCTTCCGCACAGCCGCCCTGCAGACGCCCCACCCCCACCCGGGCCCACCGCCCTCTCTGCCACCGAAACCGCGTTTTTCCAAGCTCGTCTCACACGAGCACCTCCCGGACTCAGGCCACCCCAGTCTCGGCCACCAACAGCTTTCTAAAGCAACTGCCTCCCGCAGTGCCCTAAACTGTGTCCCTAACTGGAACGCAGCCCCTTGCGAACGAGGGGTCTCTTCTGGTCGCTCGCGGCGAGCACCACCACGTCGCAGGAGCGGCCGCTCGGTGCCTTCACTGCCGAGCGCAGGAACAGCAGCAGCAGCTGCCGGACAGCGGCCGGGCAGGTGGCGCCCTGAGCCCGTCCTCGTAGCACGCGGGGGCCAGGCCTGCAGACCCGCAAGGCCCGACCGCACGAGCAGGAGGGGGAAGGACGTGCCCGCGGGAAGGTGTGCCTGGCCTGGCGGGGGCGGGGGAGGGGGCCGCCAGAGGTCACCTCGGCACAGCACGAGTCACAGTCCTTCAGGGAGCAGAGCTGAGTGGAGCACACCCAGCGGACAGGGCACCGTGCTCTCACGTCTTGGGCGAGCAAGGAAACAGGACGCACATGGGCGGCCAGGCGTGTGCGGGCCTGGGGCGGGCACAGACCGCGGTGCCCCCACATGCAGACGCAGGAGCTGCGCTGGGCACCCTGCTCCACCTGTGGTGACAGGGCCTCAGAGGAGAGCTGCTGGAGACCCAGAGCAGAGCGGGAGGTCAGCGATGGGCGGCCGTGGGGCGGCGAGGAAGGTGCCGGCAGTGACGGCGGGGCGGGCAGGGGCCGTGCTCGCCTGGGAAGCGGGCTGAGCAGCGCGGGGGCTCGGGAAGGGGTCCACGGCCCTGCTCCTAACTCTCCCTTCAGCCAGAACCGTGTTTCCCAAATTCCATTCCCAAGGCAGAGAGTTTCCTGGTCAAAGACGTCACACACTCAGCGTGGCAACTGACTGTGACGTCTGCCAGCGAGACCCTCCAACGTCCTGCAGCTGACACCTACCTGCTGTGGGGCGCGTGGGCTGCGTCTTGTTAGCGGTTACACTCGGACAGCGTTCTTTAACTGTCTCTATCAGAGCTGGAGTGTCCAAGGACCACTGTTCCCATTTCTGTGCAGCCAAGGGGTGGAAACCAGGTGACATTCACTGCCGTCCCCTGGCGGGGCTCCAGTGCACAGGGCAATGCGTCTTTACACAGCACGCAGGGTGACTCAGCCCCACACTCCCGAGGCGAGCAGAGTTACCGCAGGGGATGGGGGCACCAGCAGGGTGACGGGGTCCTGTTCAGACACCCGGCAGGGACCCTTTCTTCCCACAGAAAAGAGAACTGAATCCACTCTGTGGTCACAGGACCCACGGCTCACAAAATCAGCCAAGGACGCAGCAACAACACAGCGCTGACCCGCAAGTCCACAGCAGTGAGCAGACCTTGGCAGCATCCACTGCAAAACTCAGATCAGCGTCAGCTCTGGTCACGCGTCCTGTATGGACTGATGTGGGGACGCTGACAGCCCAACATGGCCCAGTGGGAGCAACTGGCAGTGACGCCAGCCAGGGACACAGAGCAAGACCCAGAGCAACACTCACTGGTGGGGGAGAGGGAGGGTGCAAAGCGCTCACTTAGGGGGTGTGCACGAATCTCTGGTGATGAGCTAACTAAATAAGCAAACTGCCCGGTCTCTCTGGCTGCCCCTGAGTGATACTTAGGTTAACTACACAACAGAAACACTTGGACATGTGTACGTGTGTGCACATGTGAGCCGGTGTGCGCACATATACATACACGTACTGAGGTAGGTGTTTCTTGGTCAAAATACTTTTGAGTGTCTGGTACCTTTCCACGAAGGACCCATTTCAGGTATGACAGAGAAAGGTGTGGATAAACCGAACACTGACGTCATGACCTGGGCGCCCAGCATGGGCAGGAAACAGCGGTGCTCGCGGTCCCTGTGTAAACATGACGCAGAGCGCCTGCCACCGTGGTGTGCCCACGAGGGGCCGGGACATTTCCAAAGGAGCTCAGCCAGGCGAGGGGCTGGGGACTGAGGCGTTTCTGCTGCATTTCACGGTTCATTCCAGGAAATCTAAGTGGCAGGAGTATGTCACTGATAAAACAGGAGAGGAGGGGAAGAGACGGTGCGTTCGTTCAAATTTGTTTCTACTGATGCATTAAATGGTTCTGATTGCCATTCTCCTTCCAAAACAGAATGATCTGAGAAACACGAAGAACCCAATTCCCTGGTAAATGCCCTGCAGCCCACTGCGGCGACAACCCACGCCAGCCAAGGCCAGGCAGCTGGAAGGACGGCCGACTCCTCATCGTCCGAGTTCAGAGTTCCCAAGGAGGCTGATTCCTGTGCGACATCAGAGAGTGTGCTGACCGCTGGGAGCAGCCAACAGGCACAGCCAAGAGGGGGGCACATGGAGGGCCTGTGCTCGGGCAGAGGAAGACAGTCTGGCAGCTACGAGGTGCAGGCTCACCCGCGGGGGGCGCTGCAGCTTCCGTCTGGTGTGGGCGGCTTCTGCCACGCAGCCACCCCCTCGGGGTGGCCAGGGGAGAGAGCCACCCTGGAACCCACTCATGCCTGGGCTCTGCCAAGCAGAGAAATGAGAGACCGGGGCGGCAGTGGCAGAGGGAGCTGAGTGGCAGGTTCTCAAAGGCCTGGCTCCCCGGCAACCGCACGGAAGACGGGACAGACGCAGGGCGACGCCCCGGCGCCCGAGGACGGCCGGGTCAGAGAGAGCGAGTACCGGCGCCGGCGGGGCTGCTCTTGGCGGGGGGACGGCGCCTCCCAAGGCAAACGAGGCCCCAGGCACGGGGCGCCCAGGAGGCAGGAGAGCACTGCGGGGGCCCGCCCAGGCTCGTCCCGTGGCACCGCTGGTCACTGCGCTTGGCCCGTGCTCCCCACGCACTGCCCCGCGTGCTCCCTGCACTGTACGCCTGCCCGACCCCCACGCTCCCCCACACAGCTGACGGCAGCAATGGCATGGCTGCTGCCTCAGATGCGACCTCGGGTCGCTGGTCTGCCCAGCGGCCGGAAAGTGGCTCACGTCCCTCCAAGCCGCTCTTCGAGCTCAGGGAATACACTGGTCAGGCCCAGGCAGAAGCTTCCCAAACGCCCGCCGGAATCTGGGGTGCACGGCTCGCGTGAACACTGCACGCAGCGCGGGAGTCACGCCCTCAACCGCACAGCCTGAGGGGCCCGGAAGCCCCGCCACGCAGCTGTTCGAGGCTTAGAGGAATGTTTGACAAATAAAGTCATGATGTATCCATAACGTGACATGCCGACTTGACACACGTACACATTGTGAAATGATGACGAGTCGGAGTTAACTCACGTGTGTGATTGACAATGCTTGGGATCCGCTCAGCGAATTTCTGTCACACGACACGGTGTCACTAGCTAGCGTCACCATGCTGTACATCACGTCCCCAGAACTTACTCCCCGCACAACAAAA
Source organism: Eonycteris spelaea (assembly GCA_003508835.1). Classification (NCBI taxonomy): domain Eukaryota; kingdom Metazoa; phylum Chordata; class Mammalia; order Chiroptera; family Pteropodidae; genus Eonycteris; species Eonycteris spelaea. Next base: position 216,173 of record PUFA01000002.1, on the reverse strand, counting down.
AGGTGGTGCCTTTGACCAACATCTCCCCATCCCCAACGCCGTCACCCCGCACCGCTTCAGAGACAAACACTCTTTTAGTTTCCACACGGAAGTGATACCGTAGGTATTTGTTGTTCTCTGGCTTATTTCACTTAGAAAACCATCGGCCAGGTTCATCCATGTTGTCACAAACAGCAGAGTTTCCTTCTTTTGCACACATGCATCTCACACTCCTTGTCCATTCGCCTGTCACAGGACAACGGGCGCCGAGGCTGCTCCCCCACCTCGGCCACTCTGACTAACGCAGGCGGCGTGGACCCCACACACCTCTCTCAGGACCCTGATGTCATTTCCTTTGGCCATGTGCCCAGAAGCGAGGCCGCTGAATCAGATGGTGGTTCTATTTTTAATTTGAGGAACCTCCTTACTGGCTGTACCAATTTACATTCCCACCAACAGTGCAGCAGGGTTTCCTTTTCCCTGATGAAAAATCTGATTTAAAAACAGGCAAAGAACCTGAACAGACATTTTCCCAAAGAAGACATACGGATGACCAGCAGGTCCATGAGAAGATGCCAATGTCACTCATTCTCAGGGAAAGGCAAATCAAAGCCACAAGGAGACGGCACCTCACACCTGTCAAAACGGCTATCATCGAAAAGATAGAAAATAACAAGGTGGCGAGGACGTGCGAGACGAGCACCCACCTCAGGGCAGCCGCAGACAGGCACGCCGCCGACCCCCGACTCCACGCACTGTCAGCATCACAAGACGCATATGAACCCCGAGCTGACTGCCTTGTCAAGGAGACCAGGAGCATGAGAAGCTCAGAGGAGCCCCTGGGAGTCAGACCCAACATCTGACGGGGGCCTCAGAACCGACCCCCTCAAAGGAGACGAAATTTGACTAGAACCATTTATGCCCCAAGAACAGCAACCAGCTGGTAACTAGTGGAGGTGAATGGCTAGATGCTGTCAGGGAAAGGGACGAAGGGGACCCTGGGAACCCACTGTCACTCCAGGTGAGGCGGGGGTGCCCAAAGCTGTACCTCCCTAGGAAAGCCACACCCAGCATTTAACTCTGTGTGTGTGTGTGTCTGTGTGTGTGTGTGTGTGTGTAGGGGGGGTGCCGCAAGACAAACGTCACTGAAACAATCCATCCAGTCACTAAACGAACCAGTAGGCAAATAGCAAGGGGGCGGTGGAGGGCACTAATACAAGTGGCTACGATGTTACTGAAACGCTGTTTCAATTCAATTTATAGCACATGCAAAGAAACAGCAAAGTGTGACTCATGCACCAGAAAGCAAGCAAGCAAAAGAAACCACCTGCGAGAACCACCAATTACCAGATTTTCTAGAAAAAGACTTCATAACAGCCATGGAACCAATGGAAAACCACGAGAAAAGGCGTGAGGAAGGCACGACAGCGATGTCGGAGCAAACAGAGGACGCTAGTAAAGGAACAGAAACTATCGAAAAATGAAAATTCTGGTGTTCACATGGAAAACACCTAAAACGAGAACTCGCTTGAGAGGCTTAACAGTAGATATAACTGACAGAAGAACAAATAAATAAATACACTTGAAGCTAGATCAACAGAGATTATGCTGAAAGAGGGAGAATGGAACGAATAACCTTCCCGAGGTTATTATTTTTCTTCGTTCCATTCTCCCTCTTTCTTCAGCATAATCTCTGTTGAGACACAAAAGAAATAGCCAAGAACACACAGTGGGAAAACCGTGACATAAACTAAAATGCACCATTAGAAAATATTAGTGCAAAAAAAAAAAAAAAAAGCAGGAAGGAGAGGAAAAAAGAAATGAAAAAGACTCAAGAAAAATGGAAAACGAAAAGTGAAATGGCAGATGTGAATCCAACTGTATCAAAATGACTTTAAATGTGATCCATTCAGAGGCATAGATTGTTAGAACAGATTTTTAAAAAGTATGACCCAACTCCATGCTTCCTAGGGGAGACAGCTGGAGATTCAAAAGGGTAGGAAAAGCCATGCCAGGCAAACAGCAGCTGCAGAAAGCTAGAGAGGAGATACTGAAACCAGACGGAATAGACTTAAAAACTGTCACTATAGATAAAAAGGGGTCTTTTAGGATGATAAAGTGTTTATCTATCAGAAACACATAACAATTATAAACATATATTAATAACAGAACACTAAAATACGTAAAGCAAAGCGTGTCAAAAATGAAGGGATGTATTCAACAATACTAGTTGTAGACATCAATCAATACCTCACTTTCAATAATGAGTTGAACAACTAAACAGAAAACCAACAAAGTAGAACAACACTAGAAACCAACAAGGCCTAAGAGACATCTAGAACATTCTACCCAATGGTAGCAACAGAAAATACAATCTTGTCAAGTACACATGAAACATCCCACAGAACAGACTTATGTGCTAAGCCATATAACAAAACTCAACAAATTTAAAAGGAGAGAAATAACAAACCATGTTCTCTGATCACAGTGGAATGAACTTAGATATCAACAATAGGGGAAAAAATTGAAGAAAGAATCACAGACATGTAGGAATTAATGCACTCCTAAATAACCAATGGGACAAACCAAAAGAACGAACTAAAGAGGAATTCAGGAAATACTTTGAAATTAATGAAAATGAAGACACACATAACAAAATGTGTGAATGCAGCAAAACCAGTGCTTAGAGGGACATCTACAGCTGTTAATGCCTAGTTTAAGAAAGATGTCAGGTCCGTGAGCTAACCTTCCACCTCAAGGTACTGGAAAAAGGGCAAAGGAAACCTAAAGCACAGTAGGAAGTTAAAAATAAAGACTAAACAGAAATTTATGTAACAAAGACTATAAAAGCAAAAAAGTAAATGAAACTAAAAGCTGGTTCTATGAAAAGATAAACAAAATTGATAAATCTGTAGTTAGACTGACCAAGAAAAAATGGCAATGCTCAAAGTACTAGGCTCAGAATCGAAATAGGACATTACTACAGACCTTTCAGAAATGAAAGTGTTTATAAAGGAATACGATAAAAGCTATACCATCGAATTAGATAACTTAGATGAAATGGGCAAATTCCTAGAAAGATATGAACTACCAAAACTGACTCAAGAACAGATGATCTGAATGAATCTGTGACAACAAACAAATAATCAAAAAGTATCCACAAAGGAAAGTTCAGACCCAGATGGCTTCTCCACTTAATTCCGCCAAAAATTTAAGGAAGAATCTGTACTAATTCTTCACAAATTCTTCCAAAAGATATCAGAGAAGGGAACACTTCCAAACTCATTTAATTAGGCCAGTTTATCCTCTTACTGAAACCAGACAAAGACATCATAAGAAAGAAGGATAAGGATCAACATTTTCTATGAACATGGATGCAATTATTATTCTCAACAAAATACTGGCAAAACCAATCTAGCACATATTAAAAAAAATCATAAATTCTTGATTAAAAAACACTCAATGACCCAGGAACAGAAGGGAAATTCCTCAAACTGATAAAGGACATCCACAAAACCCGACCGCCAACATCGTTCTGAGCGGTGCCTGACGGACAGCCGGCTGCCTCCACAAGGCCAAGAGCGAGACCAGGAAGTGCGTCTCCACCACCTCCACTCAACATGGCACCGGAGGCCCCAGCCAGGGCACTTGGGCAGCGGAAGGGAATAAAGGCTTCCAGACTGGAGAGGAAGCAGAAAAACTACCTCTCTTTGCTGACGACGTGGTCTTGTATATAAACCATTCTAAGAAATCAATTAAAAACAATTAGAACTAACAAATGAGTTCCAGAAGGTTAAAGAATATGAGATCAATATAAAAAATCAATTGTAATTTTATGTACTTGAAAGGAAAAATCTAAAAATCTAACTAAGAGAACAATTCCATTTACAATTGCATCAAAAAGAATAAAACACTTAGGAATAAGTTTAACAAAAGTGAAAACCGTATACTCTGGAAACTGTAAGACGTTGTTGAAAGAAGTTAAACATCTAAGCCAATGACAAGACACCCCCTGTGCATGGGTCAGAGCACTCGACACGGGCAAGGGTGGCCGCGTCCCCCAGCCTGACCCACGGACTCAGCAGGGTCCCCATCAGAAACCCAACCAACTGTTTCTAGAAACTGGCACGGCGACGCCAAGCTCACGTGGAATCGTGAGGGACCCAGAAGAGCCGAGACGACCTTGAGAACGGACGGCAGCACGAAGGGCCCCCGTCTGGATTTCATGGCTCCCCAATGAGGCTGGATCGACGGAGCTGAGCAGAGAACCCAGGAGTAAAGCCGCCCGTTCGGGGCCGGCCGGTGCCCGAGTGCTGCCAAAACCACAGCGGGGGAGAAGCGGAGGCCCCCCGGCCACCGCGCTGGACACCCGGACACCCGGAGGGCGCACGGGGCCCTAATCTCCGTCCATTGATAAAATTAACTCAGAATGGAGAAAAGACTCGTCAGATACAAGACCCGGCACAATCAAAGTCTCAGGAGAAAACACACTGGTGACTGGCAAAGTTCATGGCAGCGAAGTGACGGTGACGGACGGGTGGGGACACGGACGGGCTGGCGGGCTGGCGGCCGCCCTGGCGCACTGACCCGCCGGCTGCCGCTGAACCGTGCGTTTCAAATGGTCAGAATGGGAGACTTTATGTCACATCGATTTTTCCACATTCAGAACAATAAAAATATTAATTTTTAAAGGAATGAAGTTCTGATGCACACTACAGTATGAATGAGCTCAACCTCGAAAACACTGTGCTAAGTGAAAAAAACCCAGCCCCTGAAGGTCACGTGACTCCACAGAGGCAAACTGTCCAGCACGGGGGGCCTCTGCGGAGACGTGAAGCCCATTTGTGGGCACAGGGTGCTGGGGTGGGGGGGCGCGGCGAGGCTTCAAAGGGCAGGGCTGCTCTTCAGTGATGAAAATGTGCTACAACAGACTATGGTGGTGTGTACTAACAATCACCGGGTTGTAAACTTTAGACAGGTGTCTTGTGTGGCATGGAAATTTTTTCTCAATAAATGTTTTAAAAATGAGAGAAAAACTCTCCTTGGATAGAGGGACAGTTTGGCTATAGTTAAAAGTGTGAGTATCATGTTTGTTCACCTTCTCGGTAGGCCTTGTTTTGAACTTGAATAATCAAGAAACAGAGACTTCAATATACTGTTTAAAATCAAATTTAAACACTAGAATAGATTCCTTCTGAATTTCTGGGTACGAATGAGAAGCATCCCCACAGGACATACACAGCGTAGAGTGAAATGTGTCACATTTTTTAGTTTTTAAGCAATAAAAGCAATGAGAAAAACTCAAACAAGACTAGCACAAAATATACGCCGTGTTAAACAGGATAAAGGCACCAGGAAGAGGAAGCCTGGCCGGGCACCAGAGCTGCCGGCTGCACACTGAGGGCACCCGAGGGCGCTGAGCCCCGGAGCACGTCCCCGCCTGAAGCCAAGCAGCTGCTCAGACAGCGGACACCTGACCCTGGCCCGAGAGCTTTTCTAAGGAAGAGGAGACCGCGGGAGGAAATGGACCAGAAGCCGCGCCCCCAAACACAGCCTTCCCGTTTGCAGTGTAGATTAGACAGAAGTAAAATGCACGTTCTTATCTTAGGGGGCAAACGAGACCGCACCCGTGCACACGGCAGCACGTGTCCCCTGCAGCGAGAACATGCGAGGCCCACGGCGTGCATGGGCACACCAGCGGAAGCCTGTCCTGTGCGGGAAGTGGCCCCAGAGGCCGTCCACGCGGGCCCGCAGCGGCCCCATGGAGGGAGAGAGCCTGGTCCAGCAGGCTTGCCGCAGTCCAGCTCCAACTTCTCCCACAGGTAAACGCCACACAGGCACGTGCACCGGAGACGGCTGAGCGGTTGGCAAAGTGAAGGGTGAGGAGTTGGACAGGAGAATGGTGGGTAGTGGCCCTCACATGGTGACATCCAACATGGACCCGGCCAGGGGCACATGACAGCTTCAGGCCACAGAGACAAGGACGGGGCTGAGAAGGGGTTTGGAAGCAGAACTGACTGCGACTCAGGACAAGTCACCGGAAGTCCAACTTCAAACGGCCTCCGAACCGACCCTAACAGCCAGAGGCCGGCGTGAAAGCCCCAGGCGCCTGCGAGCTCGGCTTCTAGAAGGCACGCGTGCCCTGTCACTGCAGGGGCAGCTGGGAGGTCTGGCACAGAGAGATGAGAGACGGCACGACGGAGGGTGACACCCCCAGGCCCGCCCGTCAACATGGGTCGTGGCCCCGGGGTTGCCCGTGGCGGGGACACCCTCCCACACCCCGATCTGAGATGCACATGAGACTCCCAGACTTTCGGCGTGTTTACATCTGAGATCCCTGAGCCACTTCCCCATCTTCCCGTATCTGGGAACACGGACAACTCAAACTTCAAAGAGAAAACAGATGTTAGAAGCTGCTGCTATATACAAATGTCAAAAAAGCTGATGAACGTACATATTAATTTTTATTTTAAAATGCCTATTTTAAATGGTCCCTTTTTAAAAAAACTAAAGTCTCAGTGTTCACACAGGACCTGGCCATTTGTCAGGTCAGCGTCCAAAACACAGACAACACCCGCCAATTCGTGACTGTGAATGCTTATTGAGGGGACGTTGTTGACAGCCACCCTTGAATCCTACATTTCATAGCTCCTAATTCCCAGTGCATGGAAATCTATCGATTTAATTAAAAGTAAGTTGAAAGGTCACATCAAAGCATCTTGCGAAAAGCCCCAAAGTGCCTCCTGCAGCTGCTCGCTCAGCCATCACACATTTTTCTGGCCAAAGGTACTCCGGAACACCGAGACTGCATCTCTGGGGGACAGGGATGCTGGCCAGATGCCGACACTCGTCTACCCTGAAAGGAGAGCTAAGAAGTCACTCTTCACAGAGAGCCTGAAGTCACCAAACTCTAAATATCAAAGACTTAATCGTTATTTGTTGTGTGTGACGATCAACCAGCCAGGTAGTGACATGGAGTTTCGTTTAGAACTGGGCCACCCAAGCCAAAGAGAAACCCAGGCCATTGGCACTAACGTGCTTGGATGGCCCTGGTCACTGTGGATGGGGAGGCAGGGTCCACCCCAATCCCAACACACCCTCCTCAAATGAATGACACTGGACACGCAACACTCAGGTGAAACGGTGCACGCGGGAACACACGCATGGCCCAGCACAGTGAGGCCTGGGCACACGCCTGAGGTCAGTCTCGCTGCCGGCCCCACACCCACGTTGGACCGGCCGCACGCTCTGACGCACATGCTCTGTGGCAACGGAAAAGAAACTTCCCCGACCTTATTGATCAACTAACACACTACTCAATAAAACGTGAAACAGTGTCAAGACCGGAACCAGTCTGACATCCACGTGTGCGACACACCCGGGAGCCAGGGGCACCGCCATTCAAAGCCGAGGCTTCCGACTGTGGCTCCGCTGTGTCTGGCTCCAACACGCAGCTTTGGGAGCCATGGCAGACACTGCCCAGCAGGAGCCGCTCATCCTACAGCCGAAGGGGCCGCGGCAGAGGCCGCGCTGAGAGCCCTTCCCATGCCCACCGCTATTTCCAGGGATGATGCGCGCGTCCAGCACGCCTGACGCCCAGGACCCCCGGGACACCTGGGCAGGGGCCCAGCGGCCCCAGGACGCACCGCCTCCTGTGCCGGTTGGCGGCTGGGGGGAGAGGGGCACGCGCTCACTCCGTGCTGGGCGAGGTCCCGAGGCCCTTCCCGCCGGCCGCACGAGGCTCTCCATGCGGACCACGGGCGGGAAGGAGCTGCTGGGCCTCTGCGACTTGCGCCCGCGGCCCCGGTGCGGCCGCATTGCCACAGCGCCAGCAGGGCGCGAGGAGCCGGCGGCAGCTCAGTCCACGTTCAACTACACGTGGGTGTGTCAGAGAGCCACGACCACACAGCCCGTGACCCTGCGCAGCCCGTGACCCCGCGCAGGGGCCGCACGCCCAGATGCTTCAGGAGGACTGTGGGGAGCCGGGGAAACACTGAGGTTGGCACTTCCTCCAGAGGTCTGCCGAACAGCTGGCGAGACGAGAATTCGTACAGACCTGGCTTTTGAAATAATTTCCTAATGGTTTCGAAAAAGACCATTTGCATTTATTTACACTGAGCCACTGGGCATAAAACGGCATGTGAACTATCAGGGGCGGGGGGTCATCTCTGAGCAAAAACAGCAAAGCTTCCGCCAGCAAACACGATTCGACCTGCAGCATGGCCATGTCCCCCTCTCCAGTGGCACCCACGGGGGCTGGGTACTGCCCGCTGCCTCTGAGCCACTGTCAGTGCCTCGACTTCCAGCGAGTGACGGCTACAGTGAAAACTGTCAAAGACGGTTCTCATAACTTTCTGAATAACTCCAGGTTGTCTGGAATGCCACATTTAATTTCATATTATAAAGGTACAAGGTTTGTAAAATTCCCATTTAGAATAAAAGCCAATCAATTATCTTTGATCTGCTTGTTAATTTATTCTTTCATTCAACAATAACTACTACATAGCAAGAACTATGGATACGAGAAATATTTATTCTTTAAAAAAAAAATGCCCAAAGCAGATCTAGTGCTAAGACTTCAAAATTCTTACTCAAGTATTTAGAATTTTATTTCAAGTGTGAATAGAAAAGAATTTAAGTTTGAAGCTATAAGAGTATGAATAACAAATTAAGTACCAGTTTTCGATTTTTCTTTCTTTTTCAGGCCTCTATAAATTAATTTTGAGCATAAAGATTACTGTGACACTAAGTGTTGCCTGCAGGGCAGGTGTACACATATCAGAGCCAATGGCTGGATTCTTCCTCTCAATTTCCTATACATTAACCAAAAATCGGGGGGAGGGGGGCTTCTAGATGGCAAAAAATAACAATAAAAATTCAATACAAAAGCATGGAAACAGGATAAAATTTATTTTGCAGATAATACCGCAAGCCGTACAGATGATCCAAGAGGATCCACACCCTAAGGCAGCCACCAGATAGTGGCACCGAATTAGTAGTGAAGTCTCAGGCATGTGACACGTGGCAGGAGAGCCAACTAGAATGGGAACGAGGTTTATTTTAGTCCCATTCGGACATGAGCTAAAACTGTAAAATGCTTGTCTAAGTATAAAGCTAACCAGGGCTGCCTGAAACCTAAGAAGAGAAAATGGCAAATAGCATCTAGAACACCACAGAAACCCCGGGTGTACGGAGCCTGACACTGCGCTCAAAACAGAAGGCTGCACGTTGTAAAGGTGTCTGTTCTCCACTTATGAACCTATAAATTCAAGTTCATTTGAATCAAAATCTCAGTAGTGTTCTGGAGAAGAGGACAAGCAGACTTCATGCAGTACAAGGCCTGGAGTAATTAAAATAATTTTTAAAAGACCAAGTTAGAGACACTTACTCTACTAAATATTCTGTTTTAAAAGCATAATAATTAAGAAAGTAACTTGTTGCTTACAGGTTTAATAAATACACCATGGAAAACAAAGTGAGAGCCCTGGACAGACCCGCACACACGTGGGAACGTGGCACGGAACAGCTGTATATTTCTGGTTGATGAGAACTTGACTGAATTATAAAATCAGATTACCCACATTAAAAAATAAAATTAGATCTCTATGCCACCCAATACCCCCAAAAAACAGTTCTACGTAAATTAAATATGAAAAAGTAAAATGTAAACTTTAGAACCTTCGGAATTGGCACACTTCGTCACATCAAGGTATAGAAGGAGTTCTAAAGCAAAATTAAAAAACAAAAACTGCAAAACAAAGTAGATTTTAAAATTCAATTAAAATTACCACTGTTAAATGTATGCACGACAGAAGACACCATCACACAGGTTACACGGCACAGCACGCACGGCACTATGCCCAGTAAAACTCTAACACCACATTGTCCCGCAAAGAGACAAAGCCACGAACTCATATTTCCTAGAAAGGTTTTCTATATGAAGGCTGGCAAACAAATCTGTCGCCGCAGTGTGGAGACGATGGTTCTCACTTGAGGAAGCAGCATTTCATAAAACCTGTCCACAGCCGGAGCCCTTGAAATTCACTTAGAAGAAACATGTCTCCCTTTGAAAAAAGGCATCGCCTATCTCCCAGCTGTCTGACTGATGGAGCTCAGCTAGCAAAACCACCGCACCCCCGAACGCCAGCCACTACAAGCAGAGATGAGATGACACCCAGAGCCTCAGAAGCAGATCTTGGTCACCTGGTCCACCAAGAACTTTGTCTAGTGCTCCTAAATTTGCTAGAAGGCGCTGGTGAAAATAAACATGCAAAGACCGTGCAGGACAATGTTGTCTGCAGACACGGTGTCCCCAGAGGGCGGCCGCCATGCCCGCCCAGCGAGGTGAGCCGGAAGACGCCCTGCCCCGCAGCATGGTAAGTGAATCCGACTCAGCCAATCACAGGAGGGAGGAGAAAAGGCCGCTGGCACTGTCAGTGCCTGACCTCCCCCCACCCCCGCCCCCCAGCCCCGCTCTGAGGTTAAACACATCCAGGCTCCGTCACTGAGATTACACTTCACGTGTGCACTTACGCTCGCCTGCAGCGGGAAGCCACGGCCTCGTGACAATGTCTGCCCTTTTCATGTTGTTTTTTATTAAGGCGAGGATAAGAGTTAGTAAAAAGTAATATGCCTAAGTCCTGGAATAGTGCACTGGGATGGGGGGGGAGTGACAACCCCGCACATGGAGAAAAATGAAACCCTCGGGGCTCACACACGGAGGCAGACGTTTTAAAAGCTTTTCCTTTAGTCCTTCGAATGCAAATGCCCGCTAACCATAGATACGAACAAACCGACATTTTTTAAAATGTCATTTTGACAGAGAAAACCCTGCCTGGAAGCTAGAAAGTGTATTTTTCATTGTCCGCTCTCACCTCCTAAAAATATTGAACAGCTCAGCTCCATAAGCTCTCAGCAAAAATGTCTTGCTGGTATGAATCTTGGTTATTTCAAGGATGAAAACAGGTAAAAGATGAGACAGCATGAGAAAAAAATGTTACTAAAATTTGTTGACTTATCCCTTAATTCTTTAAAGAAAAAAAAATCACTTTTAACTATCATTTTAGTGTCACCGAGAAAGGTTTTATATATCATAAAATCATACCACTACAATACTGGCATATTGCTAGTATTTAATTGTAGCGAGGTAGTTTCATAGTACTTACAATTTCATGCTACTGTAAAATAATTATGAAATACATAAGCCCATTACTGCATATAACGGTTTCTACTGGAGTCTAATTTTATCACTTAGGTATATTACACATACATTTCACAGATACACTCACCCATAGACACACACACACGAACATACGTATATATACTATGTTAAATTGTTAAAATATTAGCTGCCCTATTCAAAAATGTTCTTATTAAATATTTATCTTAAGCCTTCAGTGAAACAGCAAAAAAGTTGAAAAGGTGATGATTTCCTTTCTAAAAAATACTGTCACTGGAAAATAAAACTTCCTCACAGGTAAAGAGATTCTTTCAAGGTAGCTACTGCCCTTTGCTTCTATTAGCAAAAGACATAAAGTTCAAATAATGGCTCCCCCAAATTCTTCACCACCCCTTTCCACAAAAGCAGCCTGACTGCAGCACTGAACGGCCACACGACGGCATGTCACTTTAGCGTCCCCTCAGGCCCCAGCAGAGACACGTACTCTCTGGGAATCTGCACGGCCCTGCCCAGCCCTGCCCTGCCCTGTGACTGCGACAGGGCTCGCTGGGTGGATGGCAGGTGATGGGGGCAGGGACCAGGGCACTGGTGGGACCTGGCATGGGTACCTCTTCTGCTGGGTGGCCGTGGGGCTGCCACCACCTCCCCCTGAGGCCGGGTCTCTGCCGGACTCCCCAGGGACAGTACCCGTGTCTCGAGACAAGTCAGGATATGCACAAAACATCCTGCTGTCACCCAGAAAGCAAGGATGATGTCAAGGATGCCTGGTGCCGTGGACATGAAGAGGCAGGAAGGGCCCATGACAGTCCTGACGGTCAGGAGACAGAGGTCATCGCTCCAGGACCAGTGAGAACTGCGGGGGCGTGAGGAACCTGAGTGCGAGAGTCCTGGAGGAGCGCACACACGGGCGTGTGCAGAAGAGCGCAGCCGCAATGCCGAGGAGAGCACGCCAGCCGCCTGCGCGCCAGCACCGGCCACGGGCATGGCCACGGCCACAGGCGGAGACCACGGGCACAGCCACAGCCACGGGCATGGCCACAGGCACAGCCACGATCATGGCCACAGCCCCAGGTAGAGGCCATGGGCACAGCCACGGCCACAATCATGGCCACGGCCACAGGTGGAGACCACGGGCACGGCCACAATCATGGCCACGGCCACAGGTGGCGGCCACAGTCACGGCCACGGGCACAGCCACAGGCACAGCCACAATTACAGCCACAGCCACGGTCACAGGCGGAGGCTACAGACCGTGACGGCGTTTGCTCCCCTGCCAAGCCCCCATCCATTCCTGAAGTACAGTGTGTTCTTCACTTTCTCTTTGAAGCAAGAAAGTGAATACAACTTTGAGTGAGGCAAATGCACCGAGAAAGCACAAGAACAGAGCTCAGAGCAGGTGTTCGCGGGTGGCCTGAGCCGCATCCGGGGCCGCTTGTCACAGGGTTATTCCAAAACGGTAAACGAGCAACATCTCCTAGGACAGCGCCAAGCACACAGACCTGGCCTCGCCTCCGGGAGACAAAGCCCGACGGTCCTGTCCGCAAGGAAAGGTCTTAAAGGAGCATGGACTTTCCTGACAACACAGACCAGGTCAGTGGGCCATCCAAAATACAGGACGTACAAACCTTCCAAAATGCCACGTTTCCAGAAGTAGAATCAGGTATCCAAAACCCTAAAACCACACGAAAACAGAGATACAAAACGGTGACAGGCGATTACCTCCAATGGCCCTGACCACACTCTCCGCCGCCGACTCACGGAGGCAAGTGGTCCACGCTGGGCCCTCTTCCTCACGCGTGGACCCTGCCCTTCGCTTCACTCCTCATTGTAACTGGTCTGCATACATCATGGGGGGCAAGCCCACAGCTCGGGCAATAAAACCACAAACCCGACTGGAGGAGCAGTGGCCGGAATAAGCAACTCTTCCACTACTTTAAAAGTGGCAAAGGAGCTCATCTTACCTGCTAGGCTCTGAAATGTTGGAAGATGAAAACCTTACTTTGCAACTATTTTTCCAGAAAATGTCGAAATCCCGTTCACATTCGTGGTGAAATAAAATCTCCAGAGATAAAAGCCAAACATGCACTTAGATTACGAACCTCGTGGCGGCAGCAGGATGAAAGAAGGCATCACGCCCGATGCCCGGGCCATGCGCAGAGGCTGCCTGGTGGGGAGGGGCCCTTGCAGCCGGTGTTAGCTTAGGATCCAGGGGTCCTCACAACCAGGGACACGACCACGTGTCCCTGAAAGTAGGGATCGTCTCCTAGCTGCACGGACAGAGAGGGACACCGGCTCCCAGTGCCGCTGGCGCCAGGAGAAGGAGCTGAGGACCAGCGGCCCCTGGGCCAGCACAGGCGCCTGGCCCTGTGACCTTGGCCTCGGCCCAGTGAGGCTGTGGCGGGTTTCTGCCCCACAGAACTCAGAAGATACATGTGTGTCATTGAAACCAACAAGTTCATGATGATTTGTTCCAGGAAAAGTTCTGAATTCTCTCAGGATAAGGGCACTGATGTGCTCACTCTACCCAAAAACTCTGTGAGTAACTTAGCGGTGTCCCAGCTCCCGGACAGCCTGTCTAACACCTGCATGACTTACGTACGCACTGTCAGAAAAATGGAACACACGACCAGCAGTCAGGGAGTGGCCGGCTGCAGGGCTTAGAGCCGGCCATGCACCTGCGGGTCAGGCAGGCGCCTAGTGCACAGACGCAGAGCAGACAGCGGCCTGGCCAGCAGGGTAAGCTCATCAACTTGCCCTTCGCCTGCCCTCGCTGACCACGGGGCACCCACTGGGACCCTCCCCGAGGCCCAGTGTGGCCTCCTTCCCGGCTCCTCAGGGACCACATGCTCGCCGGCCAATGCAAAAGCATCATCTCACACACGGCGTGACGGCGGCGTGTCAGCCCGTTACTGGCAGAAGCAAGTGCAGCCTTTACTTTACACAGAAACCACAATAAACCCAGGACGAAAGGTACGAATGCAAAAAATAAAATGAAAACGTGGAGGGGAAGTGTGGCTGAATGTTCATGCAAATGTTGGCAAAGGAAGGCTTTTTGAGCACGACACCAAAGTCCAAATCGTAGACGTGTGTAATACATCCGCAGATATGACTGCGAAACTACTTCTCATACGTGAAGAACGTGAGGTCGATACTCGAAAGGCAATGTCGTAAACACGCAAGAAGAGTTAAAACCTGGTGGTTGTGACAGTGAAACAAACAGCCCCGAATCCCGAAGTGAGCGTAAGACGAACATGCGTGTCACACACGGACACAGGGGAAACACCAGCAGCATGTCAGGCGGAGCCGCCACACGTGTCCGCAGGGCGAGCCGGCGGCGCCTCAGGGCCACAGCACGTGAGCCGCCGTGGGGACGGTGGCGGGGACGGACAGGCGCCGCATGGAAATGCACACTGAAAATCCTTAATCCTCATCTTTCGAAACATTTTAAGTCCAAAATCTTATTCTAAGGAAATCATTAACTGAATAGAAGTCATTCATCCCAGCACGTCTGAAACCTGCCTGTAACATGATGTGCTTCACAGCCGTTAGAATAGTTTTAAATACTGTTACCGACAAGGAGAGTCATCATCAAGTACGTATCGATTTCAGACCCCTGTCGCTGGAGCCACTGGCTCAAGTGTTTTGTTAATGTAAACTGTGGACTTCTGAATACACATAAGGGCACAGGGGGGCACGGAAAGGGAGCCAGACCGTCACCCGTCTTGAATCTCCCTTGGTTTATGGTGATTTTTCCATGGTGAGATACAGTGCTTGTACGGTTTTTAAAAGGAGATAAGTAAAGCAATTTATCATGATAGTGTGTGCAATTTCTACAAGTAAATCTCTGAATTAGCCAGGTAGAAGGTGCTTTCACAAATAATGTGTACGACTTATTCTTAATGCGATTGACTTCCTGAGCTAGAAGCCGGGGCACTGCACTGGGAGAAGCAGCAGTGCTGGCTGGGAGTGGTCTCTCCATGAGAGGGAGGAGACCCCGGGGAGCACCCCACCATGCCTCAGCTTCCTGACGGTGGAGGGCGACAGGCGGACGGCCCACTCTGCCGGGACTGGCCGCGCTGAGTTAGAGCTGGCCTTGCGACGGCCCACGCCACACGGCCACAGGCTCCTCTGACACTTTCTGCCTTTCATTCTGTAACATTGGAAACTAGATTCTCCACTGACTGAGCGGGAAAGGCCGACGCCCTGCTGGCTTTCAGCTAATGAAAGCTGCTCACTTGAGCCCAGAGGACAACAAAACCAAACGACTCGTGTTTTCAATAAGGAAAAAAAATAGGTTTGTCAAGTTAAACATGTTTTAAGAAATCAGAGGGCATTCCAAACCCTAGCTAAAGCCCAGTGACTCCTCACCCAACGAAAATGAATAACGTTTCAATAAGTGGCTGTTCCTTGAAGCCTTAACCTGCCCTATATGGCCACTTCGGACCACAAATGGGCGCTGTTCTGCCTCCTTGTCTATATAACCTTCGTCTCTGAGCAACAAGGATCACCTATTCACAGCTGCCTTTAGGAAAGTGAATTTTCTTTTGCAAAAATAAATTAGATTTCTGCATTCAGAATTACTGTGGCTTGACCTGGAGCCAACGCTGAGAGCCCTTTCTACAATTTCTCTTACTCTCAATGAGACAAAATATGAAAACGTAGCCTGCGAAAAGGTAACTACTGCTCTACGCTCTGTGCGCTTGCAGCCGTCGCCGACGTGAGGCACTACACGTGACTCGCGTGACATGCACTGCTCCGTTGAGCCGGCGGCACCCGCATGGAGAATGCCATGAGTCTCCTGTGGCCGTCCCGCAAAGTCTAAACAGCACGCTCGACACCATCCATCCAAACCCGCTCTCGCTCCGTGCCCCAGAGCGCCAGGCAGAAGTCGCACCCTGGAGGGAGATGGTCTGTGTCAAGGTTATGTTATCTCCTCTGTCTTATTCAGACGTAGGAGACGCCCAAGCGTGACAGGCGAGACAGGGCTGAGAGCGAGCCGTGGGAAGCGTGCCCCCTCCGACAGCCTCCCAGTCACCACAGGCCACACGTGAGGAGACCAAACACCTCTGTGAACACAGCCAGTGTGTGTCCCACGGAGCGCGACGGGGACCAAGGAGGCGGGAGGCCTCGTCACGGCGTCTGTACGCAGGAGCAGAGGCGCCACCCACAGCCTCTCCCCTCCCGGACCCACAGAGGTGGGACAGCAGCAGCAAAGGGCCCGAAACCCAAACACGGCCGGAAAGCAAGCACAGCACACACACAGCAGAACCAGGACAGGAACTCTGATGAAGACGACGGGTCTGTGAGCAGCTGCACTGAGCCCAGAGGCCAGGCCCCGGTGGCTGCTGGGGACACGCAGGCAGCTCGCAGGGGCAGCTCCCAGCAGCGGGAGGGGCGTCCACAGATGGGGCAGGGGCAGGGGGCAGCCTGCTAAAGATGCCTGCCCAGCAATGCCCAGGCGTGCTGTCCTGTGACCTCACCGCCTCTCAGGAATACCACACAAGCCTCCAGCACCGGAGCACTCACAAGACAGCACGGCGCACCGAGCGCCTGTGGTAGAGAGGGGCAGAGTCTCAGGGTGACTGACAGCGGCCCCTGCCTTTGACACTGCGGCAAACTGACAGCAGTGTAAGCAGGAGAGGAAAAATGACAACCAGAACGACTGTCAGCGAAACGGCACAGGAAAGCACAAGTTGGTCATCTTTAATCATTGCAAATCAATGAAGCCAAAATCTGGCTCATCGAGATCAATAAGAACGATAAACCTGATTGATGAGGACAAAGGAGAGATGGCGCCCACACACCACGTGCAGCGCGGGACCACACGGAGCGGGGAGCACGGAGCACAGAGCGGGGATCATGGTGCGGGGACCACTGAATGGGGACCACGAAGCGGGGAGCACGGCGCGGGGAGCACAGAGCAGGGAGCACGGACACGGGAAACACGGACACAGGGAACATGAAGCGGGGAGCACGGAGCGGGGAGCACAGAGCAGGGAGCACGGACACGGGAAACACGGACACAAGGAGCACGGAGCAGGGAGCACGGACACGGGGAGCACAGAGCGGGGATCATGGTGTGGGGACCACTGAATGGGGAGCACGGAGCGGGGAGCACGGACACAGGGAGCATGAAGCGGGGAGCATGGTGCGGGGAGCACTGAACAGGGAGCACGGAGCGGGGAGCACGCTGAGTGAGGCGTGCGGGGAGCAGAGAGGCGGGGCAGCAAGGCCGCGTGCCCGGCCAGGGACGAGGCTCCTCCGGAACTCTCAGTGTCTGGGACACCACCCACCCGCATGAGGACAGGGCACATCTCATCATGTTCCCTTTGACGATGTGAATGAAAAGCCTCCACTCGTGAAGCCTCAGGTGATGGCTTTACTTACTCACTGCACTGACGACATAAAGGTGACACCCCGCTCTCAAATGCCCCCCGTGTGTGGGGGGGAATTGCCTGAGAGAGACACCCAGCATTCGGGTGTGCTAGCTGCGTGTGTGTCCCTGCCACCCATCCTCAGCTCTGTGGCCCTGTGTCCCCACTCAGACGCAGAGCCACCACCCCCCACAGGGGAGAGCTGTGTACGGGGCCTGTGTGGCCATCAGGGCACCACCGGGGCAGCCCAGCTGGGCGTGTGGGGTCACGTCGTCACCACCATGCGTGCAGCACACAGACGTCACCCTGAGCCCCGGCGATGGCTCAGCGGGCATGGCGCCTCCGTGCCAGGGCCACCAGGGACTTGCCGCCTGCGTAACACCAGGGCTCCCCGCTCCCGCCCCGGGCAGGGACCCCGGGGACCAACCGAAGGAGAGGGGGTGACACCGTACCTGAGCTGTCCCCATCGCGCCTCGCTGGGTGCAGGCCGAGGGCCGTCGCCGCAGCCGCTGGGACCCCGGGCAGTGCTATGGCCGCGCCTCGGACGCTGGGAAGGCCTGCGACGGAGACGGACAGAAACGGGGAGAAGATGATGAAAAGGGTGAACAACCCAGGGAAACACGGATGTGCATCAAAACATGACACCCGGCGACAGTCTGATCTCCGGGAATGGCGACACGGCAAGGCCTGGGTGGACGGGCACCGCGTGCCAAACACACCAGGCGCTGTGGGCACAGCCGCACGCACGGCGGACACCGGGCGCCCGGAACGCCAACCCAAGGGGCAGCACGAGCACATCCAGGTCCAGGCTCCAGTCCCCGGAGAGCCTGGCGCCAGGCTCGGGTCTGCTCCCAGCAGAGGCCGAGGCGCCGCAGCCCCCGGCCGCGTTCCCAGGGGAAGAGCCCTGACCCGACACGGAGCCACAGGGCAGGTCGCCAAGCAGGGGTCGACGCAGGCTCTGAGAAACTGCAACAGCCCCGGCTCCTCCTTCCGCTGCACACAGTGCATAAACAAGTCAGCCGCACCAGGACCCGCCCGCGGCGTCGCGGGGCTTCTCCCTCTCTGAGCAGCTGCGGCACCGAACGCTCACCCACACGCCCTTTGGGGGCGTTAAAACGCAGCCACCGTACCCGTGAAGGGGGTGTGCTGCACACCACACACCGCACACCACCTGCTGAAGACTTTGCTTTGTCACTGAAATCTCTGACCAAGCGACATTTTGAACCCGTTACAAAATGCCATGGACTTACTCTCGAATGTACAGTCCTGCAAAGGTAAAAATGGAATCCCTGTATTTTAGCACAGTTGGCAAATCCTGACTCTAAAAAAACAAGTGCAGAAACTGGAAGTTCCCAAGGCCCAGTGCGCACGGGCCGTGTGACTCGGGACCAGCAGCCCAAGCCCCAGCCAGCACCTCGCCTGACCTCTCCACGGACGGAACCAACCGCCCCACTGTTGTCTTGCCCTCAAGAGACACGGTCGGCCTGCAGCCCCCTTACGGGGGTACTGGGGTTGCTCCCAGTCGTCCCCCGCGGCGGACCATTCCGCACACGCTTTGCGCACTCCCCGGAGACTTCACGCAGCACAAGGCGTCTGAGAACCACAGCATCGAAGCAGTCTGGTCTCGGTGCACACTGCGGCCGAGACATTGCGCCCGATTACACGTCACACATTATCGACCTTCGTCTCCGGTGAAAAAAAGTCTGTTGTCACGGACTTAAAGGGTCTTTTAATTCAATTATTAAATGTATTTCTGTGTTTCATAGTTTTACCTGTTTCATAGTTTGACCTACTTATTTGGGGAGATGAATTCTTAATTACTAACTAGTATGTCTTATATATTCCAGACCATTGGTCTGCTATATAGGTTTGAATGTTTTGTCATTCACGTGCTAACTTTGTCATGGTGACTTTCAACAATTTAAATGGGTTTAATATGATCTCTGTGTCCAAATAAATGCATTTTTCTTTTATGGCTTCTGTGATTAGGAAAATCTTTGTCGTTCCACAATTTAAAAAATATATATTCTTTTTAAAATTAAATTTATTGGGTGACGTGGTCAATACCATTACATAAGCTCCAGGGGTCGTTCCGTAACACGTCATCTGGATGTTGCATTGTGAGCTCACCACCTGAGGCTAGTGTCCTGTTGCCATGAGCCCTCTACCCTCGTCCACCTCACCCCAACCCCGCCCCTCCGCACCGCCACACAGCTGGCTGCCCGTGTCTGAGACGCAATGCCACCACCACACCATGGTGGCTCCCGGGGACATCAGGCTCAGTGAAACCAGTCAGAGGGAAAAGGGCAAGAACCGTATGATTTCACTCATTCGTGGGACAAAAACAAAGCAACAAATGAATAAATAAAAAAATATCCTACTATATTTCTTTTAGCACTTCTAAACTATTGATTAGATCTTTAATGTGTTTGAAACGTTTTTGAGTTCTGAAATAGAAATTATTTTGTTTTCTCTCCAATGGCTAACCAATTAACCCAACAAGTATGTCAAATAGGCCCTATTTCTCCACCAACTGGAAAATGCCACGCATTTAAAAGACCTTCATTCTGCCGCCCCAGTCCCCTCCCTCAGCACAAGGGAGTGTGCCCGCCCTGGGAGCCCAGCTCCCAGCCCTCAGAGCACGTTAAAACAGCCGTGGATGTGCCCTGCAGCCACCTCGTTATCCCTGGCCATCCCCCCCCAACGCCACCGCCCCCCAAACAGCATTCTGACCAAAATTACATCACACACACACTCACACACATACTCAGACTTGCACACTCACATACTCACATTCACACACACTCACACACATACTCAGACTTGCACTCATACTCACACTCACACATACTCATACTCACACGCACATACTGACTCGCACTCTCACATACTCACATTCACACACACTCACGCACATACTCAGACTTGCACTCATACTCACACTCACACATACTCATACTCACATGCACATACTGACTCGCACTCTCACATACTCACATTCACACACACGCACATACTCAGACTTGCACACTCATACTCACACTCACACATACTCATACTCACACGCACATACTGACTCGCACTCTCACATACTCACATTCACACACACGCACATACTCAGACTTGCACACTCATACTCACACTCACACACACTCATACTCACACGCACATACAGACTCGCACTCTCACATACTCACATTCGCACACACTCACGCACATACTCAGACTTGCACTCATACTCACACTCACACATACTCATACTCACACGCACATACTCAGACTCGCACTCACATACTCACATTCACACACACACTCACACATACTCAGACTTGCACACTCATACTCACACTCACACATACTCATACTCACACGCACATACTGACTCGCACTCTCACATACTCACATTCACACACACGCACATACTCAGACTTGCACACTCATACTCACACTCACACACACTCATACTCACACGCACATACTCAGACTCGCACTCTCACATACTCACATTCGCACACACTCACACATACTCAGACTTGCACACTCATACTCACACTCACACATACTCATACTCGCACGCACATACTCAGACTTGCACTCTCACATACTCACATTCACACTCACGCACATACTCACACACATGGATACTCCCACTCACACACTCACTCTTACACACATGCGCTCACACACTAACACACTTGCTCACACTCACACATATACTCACACTCATTCACATACACACACTCATTCACACACACACACTCTTACTCACACATATATACTCACACTCACACACATACACAGTCACACTCACTCACACACACTCACACTCTCACACACACTCACTGCGGGCGGGTGGTGTCCCAGATGCTGAGAGTTCCAGAAGAGCCTCATCTCCAGCCCGGCCCGGCCCGCAGCCTTGCTGCCCCGCCCCTCTGCTCTCTGCACACCTCACTCAGCGTGCCTCGCTCCGTGCTCCCCGTGCCGTGCTCCCTGTGTCTGTACTCCCCGCGCACCTCATTCAGCGTGGCCCACACCCTTCAAAACCTCACCACAGCACTTTAATGTCACTTTAACATCCCATTTTTATTCCTCAGTGTGGAAAACCAAAGAACAGGTTTTAAGAAACACACACACACGCACATGTGCACACACATGCATGCTCCCAGAATGCAAAGCAGAGCATGGTTCACATTTATACTTCAGACAGGGCATTTTCCCTAAAAAGAAACAGGATGAAATAAGAACCCGCTTTCCAAAACAAATTATATTTCCCAGTTACATCATATACACGATTGTAAACATTATGCCGGATCCCCCCTCCCTGATCTCTGATATCCCGAAATATATCAGCTTTCTTCTCACCTCTGAAAAAAAACATAACCCGTCATGATACCTATACAACAGGAACTGTATGTACATCGCGATACGTTTGCCCTGCTGCCCTTTATGAGAAAATGTGGAAATCTCAAGTTCTATTTAGTTGGGTAAAGGTAATTTTGAATCAAAATAACGTAAAAAGAAGCATGTCTTCTGGCAGTTATGGTGAAAATTCATTCCTTGCTTGATCTCTGCAGCGGCCCCAGCTCCCAGCACACGGGAGCTGGCCGCCTGGCGTGCCCACTGGGGCCGTGGACAGCAAGGGACCCATTCACAGACGCGCACACTGCCCTCGCCCCACCGTGCCGTGCCTGACACCACACGTGGTGAGAAGTCAGCACGCAGGCGCAGAACAATGGGCCGGTGACTCGCTCCGCACAGCGTCGGGCCAGCCGAGCGCTCGTCACGTCCCCAGGTGCCCGGTGGGGCCCGTCAACTGCAGGCTCCTGTGTCTACGGGGCAAAATCCCCTAACGAAGGCCTTACATGCGTGGACACGTCCCCGAAAGCATGGTCCAGTCTAACCCTTATGATTTAAATAGGAACCTCACTACAGGCAGTGGGGTTTCGCTACTTCACTTTTGCTCCTTAAATCCCGTTTTTCTGTCCTCTGAGGCTGAAAGGCCTAGCTTCCCCCAGATGTGTCACCACGGCTTGGGAAGTGAGTTCGTGTCCTCACGATGACTTTTGTCCGCATCTTTCTTAGTGTTTTCACGGGAGCTCCTTAGCACCGACCACAAGGGTGCACAGTCGGTTTGACTCCATCTGTCTCTGATTCCTGTACGAAACATTCTTCTCCAACTGCGTATTCCTTCAACAACACATCACTCTGTAATGACAGGCTGAGTTGAAATGTCATAGGCATCTCATCAGCAGCAAGAAAACCTCTAAACTGCCCTCTGTAACAATTTTCCCATGCACTGGACGGCACAAGGGCGAGCTCCTGACCGAAACCGAGCAGCGCCAAGTGGCTCAGTTTTAAGTACAAATATTGTTATTGGGCAAATTAGGGATTGCTCTCGACGAGAAACCACTGCCCGGCCGTTTAAGACCCCGGGTAGGTAACTGCGAGCTGCATTGGCCCCCAGCCACACGCGGACCCCACATGGCTATGCCCCCTGTGCCTACACGACTGTGCCCTCCACGCGTCCTCTACCCCTGGGCAGGGGTCCACGGGGCGGACACACCGGGACCCCTGCCCACCACACATGCAGCTGGCTTCATTCCCCTGGGGGCCCCTGAAGGCACAGCTCCGCCCAGTGGCCCCCAGGGCTCCCGGTCCTGCTGCCCACATCTCCTTCCCAGGTGACATGGCTCTCAGGAGCGAAAGGCCTCCGCAGACCCGGGACATACTGTGAGCATCCCCTGGGAAGGTGACGAAGGTGGCCCGTCGCCTTGGACTTTGGGTCCTTGCTTGTTCAGTGAACACACTGTCACCCGTGGGGCCAGCAGCCACGGGCCTTCCGCTCAAGGTCTGTGTGCAAAATCTGCATCACAACTCGTCCCCCGCACGTGGGCACAGAGGCACTGCACCAGTGGGTAACACTCAGCAGACACCCGACCTGCCAAACCTGGTGGCGCTGATGGCATAGAGCTCTGCTGCTGAGAGAGAAGCCACAGGGGCCCCGCGGGCACAAGACACCCGCACCCCGACCCACACCCAGACCCTGCCCCCGGCTGCGTGACCCCGACCAGCTGAGCCTGTGTCACTCGCCACCGAGTCAGCGTGACCAGCACACAGAGCCGCAGCTCTGTCATGAAAACCCTGCCGGCCTCCCAGGGCCGGGGTGTGACCCGTGCTGGGTCCTGGGGTGTCCCATGGTCCTGGCTCGCGGCAAAAGAAACCCCAAAGCTCAGCACATGCCACTTCCGCCTCAAAGTGTCGGCGCGGGAGGGGCCCTGGCTCGCGGCAAAGGAAACCCCAAAGCTCAGCACATGCCACTTCCGCCTCAAAGTGCCGGCGCCGGGAGGGGCCCGCAGGACCCGACGCAGCCCAGGTGTCAGTGTGCATGTGGGTCCCCAAAGACCCGCGTCTGCGCCACTCAGCTCCCCACGGCGGCTGGGGAGACCCCCCCCTGCAGCGGCAGAGGGGGCACCGGAACCACAGCTTAGAGATCACCGGGACCTTGGAAGCGACACGCAGCTCGGGTGTTGCCGATGACCGGCACGAGGAAACTCCGAAACCACCCGTGAGGCAGGAACCACTGGTCTGGTCCAGGGCAGCGTCTCGAAGATCTGTGAGAAGGCGAATCCAGTGTGACGTGAGAAACGCGACACTGGCCGTGGTGACGCGGCCTCGTAGGTGACACGTGACGGCCCCAGCGTGCCCTGGAAAGGGGACTGGACTGTGGGGCCGTCGGTGCCCTCCTGGACGACTCGAGCCGAATCGGAGCGAAACCGTTATGAGAAAGTCTCAAATGTTTCCAGAGATAAGGAAGGAAATAATTAACTTTGCCGCTTCGAACGTTCTCATGCTAGAATTTTCCTGGGAACAGGGCAGCTGCTGAGCCACTGTTAATTCATTCAAATGACCAAACACTGGACATTACAGACGATGGAGCAAACCGTCCCACGTCACTCCCGCTTTTGTCGCCACTCTCCCTGGTGGGGCGTGGACAAGGCGGTGACATCAGGGCCACACTGCCCGGCCAGCTGGGGTCTGCACGCGAGCTGGACACACTCCTAAAGACGTGGAGGGAAACCCAGGATCCTCTGGGACATGGGTCCAGGACCCCCGGGAACGCGACGAGCTGCTGTCACACGCGTGTGCCACCCGCTCTCGCTTTGACGGTTCCCCCAGCGAGAACCGAGGCCACGTGCGGCGCATGCAGCCGTGGAATCGCTCGCCCACCAGCAGAGACGCCGCCACGGGCTCTGGGCCAGCAGCCCCCGGGCCGCCTTTTAAGCTCAGCACGCTGCCCTCCCGACCTGGCAACAAGAGGCAGCTCGAGACGCTGCCCGCCGCCGGACACCTTCGTGGGCGTGTCTCCTCCTCCAATACGTGGCTTCAAATTTCTCTGGAAAGGCCTTGAATTGTAGCTCCTCAGAGTCAGCAAAACGTTGGTTCCTGATCGACAGAGCAGGACACGCCTCGCGTGGCACTCGTGGCTGTCGGCACAACGTCACAGAGCAGAAACACAGTTCAGGGAAAACGTCCCTTTGGCCCAAGCAGTTCTAATTCCAGGGGAAAGGCCAATCCACTGTGGTGGCCCCTCGATACCAACTGTATCTGACAATTTGAGTTTCATACAAGAACGAACCGACAGCGAACTTGAGAAGCAAAGTCCTGCACGTGCACGTTTGGGCCCTTCCCCTGCCACCAGCCCAGAGCCGACTCCGGGGCGGTCCCCGAGCTCGCCTCGGCTTCCCTGTGCTCCTGCCCTCGGGGGGGGGGGGGGCTGGACCGCAGGTGGCCTCAGCGGTCCCTCCTCTCTCATCAACAAATACCGGATAAAAGGTTATACGTGCACAAGTTAAAATAACGAATCAGACGTAGACACTCCGTTCGTGGAGTTTACACTGTACACAGCTGGGGATGAGCCACTACGAAGCACACGGTAAACTCCATGACTCAAGGAGAGAGGTGGGGATAAACCGCGGTGTGGCTTCCAGGGAGGCAAAACCGCTCCGCGCTGGAGACACACAGAACGGTCCACGGGGAGGAGGCGGCCTCAGGGCCCAACCCACTGGACCACAGCGGCAACGCCCCAGGAGAGGTGACAGACGCATGAGTGAGTCTGAGGACAGCGAGCGACTGTGCTGGGCCGCAGCTTACGAGCCTGAAGCGGAGGAAACGAGAGACAGGCTGGGGCTGCCCGTGGCTCAGAAACCAGACTTTGCCTCCGGCCACTGGGGACCACCAAGGACTTGAGCAGGGAGTGGCCAGCTCAGGGCCACCCTGGGAAAAACACCTGAGGTCCCCGAACAAGGTGGCACAGGGAGGAAAGCAGCCAAGACCTGGGGACACGGACGGGACAAGGAGGGGTGGGGGTCAGGGCGCAGGGCCCAGCGCTGGGGTGCACCCCGGGGGTGCGGGGAGCGGCCGGACCCCGCTGCTGAGGTGTGAGGACAGAAGCTTCCCACACACGCCACACTCTCCTGCGGCCAGGCCGTGCACGGTGTCCACGATCAGCAAGCACGGGGCCACGCTGGCTGGGGCTCCAGGCAGAGCGGACGCTGCACGTGGTCACCCTGCATGGCCACCCCACACGGCCACCCCACACGGCCACCCCACACGGTCACACACGCCCACACGGCCACCCTGCATGGCCACCCCACACGCCACCCCACACGGCCACCCCGCACGGTCACACACGCCCACACGGCCACCCCGCAGGGCCACCCCGCACAGGCCACGCCCACTGGCCTTGCTCCAAAACCTGGGCAGGTGGACACGGCCCCACTGCGGGCATGGGAGACGCCCGCAAGCTGGCCCTGGGGACACTGACATCACACTGAGCTGTGATCAGTCCGCCCTCTGTGGACGCTCCACGAGCTGTCCCAGTATCCACTTCCTCTGGCCTCCTGGAATCGTCTGTCTCCTGAGCCCCACAAAGTCCACGGGGCCCGGCGACCCCCCGTCCCCCGAGCACCTGTCCTCCCTCTTCCCTGGCGCGTGTCGGAAGCTGCAGCACAGGCCAACCCGCCGCCCACCCGCGGTGCCCCGCCCTGCTCCCAGGTTTCTGAGGGGAGGAACCTGAGGGCACAGCATGGAAGCGGACGTCCTGGGCAGCTCAGCATTACGAGTGTGTGTGAGTGGGTGGCACCTGGGGGGACATCGGAAAAGGCTCCTGAGAGGTGTGACAATAAGGGACTGAGGAACAACCTTCCACCGGCAGCCGTGAGCGCTGCAGGTGGCAGACCCGACCCTCACAGGCACTGGACATGTGGAAAGGGGGCCGACAGCGACATGAACGGGCCACCCTCAGTGCTGGTTACTGTCACACAGCCAGGTGGAGCAGGAGTGACGAAGACGCAGCCCACACGGTCCCCGAGAAAGGAGGCTGCACACTCAGCCATCTGCATCCATTCCCGGGGGTCCCAGTGAGGAGCCGGCCCACGCAAGGGGTGCCCGGCAGCAGACAGCACACGCACACGCTGGGGTCCCTCAGCCTCAGTGGGACACCGCGCCCAACAACCCCGAGACAGGACGCTGCAGATGCCGCAGACAGGGGACGTGGCTGGGCAGGAGCAGCTGCTGTCCAGCAGAACCAGAGGTCCCCGTGCCTCTGACCTCTGACCCGAGCCACCACCGGGCCCCTCAGAAACCAGCACAGCTGCACACACACACACCTGTGCAGGTGCACACCTGCGCACACACTGTGCACACGGGCACACACAGGTTTCCATGTCTGGGTGTGTCAGCCTCGGCCTCTCAGACAGCAGGGCCGGGGCCCCTTCGGGCTGGGAGGCCTCCGTCCTCAGAAGGTATGTGGGTCCCGGGTGGCGGCTGCGTGTCACACACAGTTGTCACACTCGGCGAACACACGCTCCATCCGCTGACGCCACACTGAGCGCCAGCTGTAAGTGGGCTCGGCGGAACCGCCGAGCCGAGCCGAGCATGGCCGACCGCCCTCCGCACGGCCACCGGCAGCTCGGGGACCGCAAGTGGCACTACGCACGCGTCCGGAGGCCCTGGCGGCATCTCGCGCCTCGGGGGGACACCACCTGGGTTGCGGAGACCGCCCTGGCCATGCGGCTGGACTGGGGTGGCGTGAGTGGACACAGAGCAGCGAGCCGCGGCTGCCTTCAAAAAGCCGACCCGAGCCAGAGCCTAGAAACACCGCCTGAGGCTGCGCGTTCTCTAGGTGGCTGTCCCGTGTGCGCCCCACGGCAGCACTCACCTGCGCATGACCACAGCATCAGCCGCGACAGAGGTGTGACAGAGAACGCCCCTCGTGCATCCAGGCCCTGCCGGCCACGCCATGAGCGTCAGCAGCAAAACACATTTTAGCAAAACACACCTTCTCAACAAGCCGGCTTCGCTAGGTTCCCAAGCCAGCCCCAGACGGAGCGTGAGGGGCCCGTGTTTGTGGCTTCCTTCTCGGTGTGGGGTGCGCCAACCCCTCCCCCCCGCCACCCCCGCCCCACATGTCCAGGACCCCCGAGCCGCCCCCGGGCCGCCCGAACCTCCGCCGTGCGGCTCCCCCCACAGGCCCAACGCACACGCATGAATGAAGCCTCGCCCGGCAGACAGGTGATGCGGGAGCAGCTCACACGCCCACGCTCGCCCAGCTCCGTGGCGGGTGACAAGCTCGTGGGAGGCCGGGAACCAGGCCCAGGCTGAGGGGAGCTGGGGGGGGTGGGGAACCACGCCAGCCACCCAGGGGCTCCGGCTTTCACAGAGGAAACCAGCTCACCCAAAAGGAGGTCTGAGGCTGGGTGACACAGCGAGTGACAGCGTGGGGACCTCCAGGAGTCTCTTCATCCGACATGAACCAAGCTGCCCCTGGCCACGCGGAACCCAAGGTTGGAAGGCCCCAGCTCCCCGAGTGCCAGGAACACATCGCGGGCGGCGAGCCTCAGGAAAACAAGGCTGCCAGTCCCCGCCGGGGGCCAGCCACACAGCACCCCCCGGCCAAGCGGGCCAGACCGCTGTCTGGACAGTCGTGCAGCGCCCGGAAACACAGCAGGCCCCGGATGGTCAAACCAAGAGAACAACCCGACCACATGCTGGCGCAGGGGTGGCTCCTGGGGCATGTGTGGGATGGCACGTGTGGCCCCGTGGCCCCCCAGGGACTCGCCAGACATGGAGACGGAAGCCCACAAGACACGGCACAAAGGGGCCTGGCAGCCTCGCTGGCGAGGGCCGCAGGGAGGACAAGCCGGGGATAGCAGAGGAGCACAACGCGGCACACTCGCACTCACACTCACAACAAACGTGTGTCGGTGACAACAGCGTGAGCTTGTCCAGGACGGGAAGGACCGAACGAGACGTCCGTGCTGCATCCACGTGGCCTCGGGACAGCACTCCCCCCGCGACAGAAGTCAGCACGCCTGCCCTGGGCACGGTAGGACACGGCCTCCGGGCGGGTGCAGGGGTTTCCGGGGTGACGGGCCCCTCCCATGTTCCGGTGGCGGGTGTGACTGGCGGGACTGAGCAAACTGAATGTCCATCGCCCTGGTCACAGGAGCCCGTGCGTGGCTTCACCTGCCTCACCAACCCTCGCTCGGAGCCTGTGCAGCGACGATGGATTCGAGTCGCCCCGGCACAGGTCTCCACTCTGTGCGGCACACGTGTCCGTACTGTGGTCTGTGTGTGGCTTTGGGCTTTTGTCGGTGGTTTTGCTGATTCAGACGACCCCGGGCCTCCTGCGTCCAGCGTCTCCAAGTGCAAGAGGCTGTGCCGAGCCGCACGGAGGTCGCACGTGTCAGGTGAGGTTTGTTTGGGCATCGTTGTCGTGTGTTGGCTGTGAGTTCAACGGGAATGAATCGATAATACATATTAAATGCAGTGTTAAGCAGACACACACACAGAATGCCGTGTCGATGGCCTGATGAAGCCGCAGGCCCAGCCACATGTCCCTGTGGACAGTGGCCCGGTGTTCACCGGCTCGGACTTCACAAAGCATGGGCACCAGGAGTGATGAGAATCGCCGTCGTCACAAGGCTGAATGACAACGCACAGGTGAGCAGCCGGGCCAGGTGACGCACAGGTCTGATTGTGCACGTCTGGGGCACAGGGCAATGCAGGAAAGCCAGGGGGCGGAGAGGGGCAGAGGGACCACAGGAAGGAACACAACGGGGGCCTAGCGGCCAGGGCTAGGAGGGGCCCGGGGTACCGGGCACTGGCGAGACTCAGCTTCCAGCCACGCAGTAACCAGCGGGGGGGGGGGGGGGTTCGGCGTCCCACCAGCCTCGCCGAGTGGGGCTCGAGAAAATGACGGCGGACTCGGATCCCGATGCTCGGTAAAATTAGATTTTATGTGGGAATAAACATATTTTTAGTCACCCACGACTGCAAGTTTCCCACTCACAGATGTTAACAAAGACACTCTTCAGAAGACAGACATCAGCGAGATGAAAAATGAATAAAAATTAAGGAGACGTGGAGAAGAGCCAGTGGCAAATAAAACCGAGAGGAGGACAGGGGAAGGAAGTGGAGCCGCGTCACCACGGACCCGAACCCCACGGACAGTCATCGGGGTGACAGCACGCAGACCTGGCCGGGCTGAGGGGCGCACGCAGCGAAGGAGACGCCGATGGGAACTGGGCCTCGAGCACAGGAAACACCAGAACGCCCTCCACATGGATGAAAACGCAAAGCCGCTCCGCACGGCGCTGGCGGACGGAGCCCGCGGTGGGGGTGGGGGGAGGGGGGCGGTGAACACGGCCCGCCGGGACCCTGAGCACAAAGCTGTTCGATGTCAGAACATCCGTCAGGTCACTGGAAAGGTATCAGAGGAGGGAAATAACCCTGTACACTCGGGTCCTGAACAAGCAGCTTAACGATTTCAACACACTTCCTGATTTTTTAGAATTTCTAAACTGAGACAAAAGGGGAATCGGATTAGTTTGTAAAAGGCTATTTACCTTAGATATGTGGCAAATGGTCATCTATGACTAGAATGGTTTTCATTAGTCAAAAATCAAAGAAGGACGTTCACGGTTACTTGGGTTTTTAATGCCACGCTGCCTGTCCTAAGCCACTTAATGAGACAAAAACATTAGGAATATAAACACTGAACAAGGAAAAATAAATGAGAACTTACTGATAATTGATCTACTCAGAAAATCTAAGCGTCTCAACTGACGTGACACCCAGCAGCCCTTCCGTGAGGAAGGGAATGCACTAGCCAGCTTTAAAAAGAGGAAGAGAACACGAAAAGGTGATTTATGGGATAACACCTAATCCCCACACAAGTGCTAACATCTGAAACGTCACGGAACGAGGCTGGACTTCAGCAGGAACCGGGACTGCTGACGGGGCCGATGGCAGGGCGACGCTCCGCCCGAGCGGGAAACGCAGGCGGCTGACACCTGTCGAAGCCCCCGACGCGCAGTCCTCGAGCAAGGACACAGCACACGCCCAGAAGACGAGCCTGCGAGGACGCCCGTCGCAGCTCTGCTCACCCCAGAAACGAACAGACGCCAACGTGCCCGTCGGCCGGAGCCCCAGGAAACGCTCGCGACGCGCCCGCATCACACGCTCCACGCCAGCGGACGCGGGGACGCCGGGGTGGAGGAGGCGCGGCCGCCACACGCCACGTCTGGCCCCGGCCGCGCCACACGAGACGCGGCCGCCGGGGGCCGAGACAGCACGGCGCGCGAGGGTGCGCACGCGCGGCAGGAGCCAGCCCCTGAGGAGGCAGCGGGGAGCCCCGTGCGCAGGGAGAACGAGCTGGGAAGTGCGTGACGCGCGCCACGCCCCCCAAGCGCGGCCCACGGAAACCGCGTAGCGTAGCGTCGCGTCGTGCCGACAGGGCGGGGTGAACGCGGGCGCTCTCGGCCGTCCTCTCCAAATGTTCCTTAGGTTAGACACTATTTCCGCGGGTGCTGTTAAAAGGGAGTGAAGGTTTGTACGCACGCGCAGTAACGCAGAAAGACGTTCGGCGGCCCGGCGTGACCTCGTGCACGTCACGCACACACGCGCTTCGCACACTATTTACTCAGACACTAGGCGCGGCAGAGGCAGAGGCGGCGCCGTCGGGTGGGGAGGGGGCCGGGAGCGTGGCGCCCGGCGCAGGCCCGGGCTTCTGCACGTCCTCTGAGAACGTGCAGCCGGCTGCCCCTCAGCGGCACTGGGAGGGAGGCGCGGTGCGGACGGTGGCGGCAGGACGGCCACGCGGGGTGCTCCTGGCCTCGGGGGAAGCAGACCAGCCTGCCATCACACAGGAAGGACGGGAGGAGCTCACTCAGCAGAACCCGAGGCCAAACGCCCGCACCGTGGGCGGCTCCTAAAACCACCTCGCACCAGCATGTCACCCAGACGGGGGCTGCCACCAGGCCCGCGGCCACGAGGGCAGGCAGCAGGGAGCGGCGGGCACCAGGGCCTGCGTGCCGGTGACTTAAGGGACCACACGACAGCTGTTCCACAGGAAGAGTCACCTCGAGACGGCATGACTGTCGGGTGGGGACAAAGCGGCAGCCAGCAGCGCAGTTGGCCTCATGAAGGGAAATCGTGAGCCCGACAGGAAAGGGCCAGCTGGTATGTCGAACACCACACGCAAGTTCTGCGGCCACGCGGATGACCAAACGAAGCAGAGAACAGGACGAGACCCACGAGGACACCGCGGTCCTCGTCACACCGTGACGCAGACACCAACGCCCGCCTCCACCCCCACCCGGAGGCAGGTCGAGGACAGAGAAGTCTGCCGTCTGCCTGGCTTCTGGATGCCATCCCAGCTCGCACTGACCTCCACCACTCAGAAGCACAGAACAAGGGCGTCCTCGATGGTCTGAAACACCCCCCACCCCCGTTTTCGACCTTGAACTCTATTTACACCCCATTGCCCCCCACAGAACTGAATCCCACTGTACCACATGTTCAGGTACACACATGTGCACAGGCATACACACGCGTACACACACACATGGATGCACAGATCGGAAAGGTACTTTGTAATTTTCTTTCACATAAGGATTCTAAATGACAGAAACATTTTTACTTGGCTAAATTATCATTATTCTTGGAGGTGCATAATTGACCCTAAGATATAAACGTATTACAAATTCTGATGAATGAGTATTAAACATAAGCATTAAAATTTAATTGGAAATATACCCTCAGTGAGATGGATAGAGATTTTTCTCAATTCATTAGTGTACTCGGGGATAAATATTGCTTCTCAGGGAAGGAAACAGTTGGCACCAGTGACTTTTTCAATTGCATGAGCACCAAGAAATGCAGATCAATCAGCGAATGGTGGGACATTAGCCTTGTTCACGGTGACGACCCTCACTTCTCGGAACCTCTTCAGGAATCACCGCGTATCGACCGTCGGAAAGCGTTTTCATTAATTAGTTGGTAACATCATCACGTCCTCTTTCAATTATGCTGAAAGCAAGGGACTGGGAGCCAAAAAGAGTGTCACCTGCTGTCCAGCGCCATTACTTCAGTCAGCAGCGAGACGGACGCCCTGGGCCGCCCCGTGCTGTGACCGTGGTGACCGCTGGCCGGGTGACCCGCATACCCCCCACGCGCGGAGGGGCCACACCACTCAAACACGCTCACACGAACGCAGCTCCGGGGAATACACAGACAAAACTGCGGGTCAGGAGACTAATTCCCTCGTGTGCTCCGTAAAAAAGACAAAACCCTGATGAGTTGGAAGAGTGAGCACCCCAGTTTTGTGAAAACAGAGAGAACCTCAGCTAGCACGGGGGTCCGGGAGGCCTGCAGGAGTGCCACCCCGCCACCATCGCCCCGCAGGACAGGGGCAGCGACTAGCGGCCAGCAGGAAGCCGGCGTCACCCACCGCTCACTGCTCCGGCCGCCCCCATCCCCCCTCGGAGCTTGTGGCCTCCTCGTCCTGCATTTCACAAATGCCTCCTCATGTCAGCCCTCAATGGCCGTCCGCTTGCTGGACGGGATGCGAATCGTTCCACAGAGCCCATTAAATCTTCAGATTTACTCAGCTAAATTCTATTAACAGTTTAAAGGCCACTATGGTCAGATAAAGTAAAAAACGAATCCCCTTTCACATTCAAAACGTCAAGAAACTACATGTCTTCTGCACCCAGCTTTTTAAACTCAGAAAACAGTCCTGGGTGATCACTCCCTGTGTGTACGGTATTACAAAATTACTTTAAAACTATGAAAACAAAGACGAAACCAAGACAAATGAAAGACGTGCTGACTGGCATCTCTACGCCATTCACAGTGTTCTCACTCCGTTTCCAAGGGAACAGAGAGGGAGCAGGAAATAGTCTGATATTTTCAGCAATTAAAAGTTTGTTTGCCTTCAGCCCTCAGCGGCCGCACAGGGGCGTGCTGGCTGGTGTCTGGGACGAAGGGAAGGAGCTGGGAAGGTCTGCAGCAGCCAACGCCACCCGCGTCTAAGGGCCATCTGCCGAGCCGCCTCCCGGGGGGGAGCGGACGCCCCACAGCCTGACCTGCACAGCCTTGGCCATGTGGGCAGCGACACTCTGCCAGTCACGGCCAGCTCACTCCAGCCCCGCGAGCGCTGTCCCCGACCCCCAGTGTTCCTGTGGCGTTTGGGGCGCACATCTTATTTCCGGTCCCCAACAGCTGACAGCACAGTGAAAGCCGCAGTGGTCTGGACAGACCTCAAAAGTATCGTTGAGGAGAACTGGGTCTAAGAAATATTTATGTGCCTTAAAATATTCTACATCAGCGTGTGCTTGGCAGACAGTAAATTCCCAAGAGCAGGGCGATGGGGCGGAAGCCAGAGACGAACGAGAGGGCGGCCCGTGCACACGCCCTGGACCTCGGCCCTGCCGCCCGGCTTCGGGGCCCCGGCACCTCGGCTGTGCCTGGGGGTTCCCCGTGTGCTGATGAATTTCCATGACAATAATTTAACCCAAATTTGTTTCTCAACTATTTTCATTGAGAGCTAAAGTATTTAAAATCAAGTAGTGCAGAGACTAATAATTGAGGATGGTTAACCTTAAAATATTTATTACGTGAAATAACGTGAAATCTTAATATTACAACATTTGGGGGTGTTTATAAGTGAAAGAGTCTGGTGACTCTTTAGCATGTGGCATCAACCCCAGAGCCAGTCCGGACCCTCGCAGGATCTGAGGGAGGAATTCTAGCTGGGAGCCCGTCCAGACGCCGCCGGCCGTGGGGAGCCCCTGGGGGGCTCCGGAGGCAGGAGCCAGGCCCTCCCGCCACAGGTGACCTTTCCTTTTAAACAAGCAAATAAAATCAGAGCACAAAAATTGGGTTCAATAATTCTTGCTGCGGAAAATTCTAACAAACATATGTCAAGAAATGAGGTTTTAGTTCCCATAGCAACAATTACATGGGCCTTCCACCAACCCTGTGTGTGTGTGTGTGTGTGTGTGTGTGTGTGTGTGTGTGTGTGTGTTGTTTGGCCCCAAGAAGTAACTTAATTCCTGAGCCTGGCGTGTAGTGTTCAAGCGAGACGCTGTGTCACAGAGAACTGAACCCCGCCTCCCTCCCTGTGACGGCTGCTCGCCCATTCCCGTCACCCTCCACCCTCCACCGGATAATGTGGTTCCTCTGACACCAGGGCGGAAGGGGACCGTGACACTGAGCAACGAACCGCAGCGCCTCACCACGGCCGCCGCAGGCCCCGCGTGCTTCCGGGTCGTCACTCGTCTGCAGTTCGAAGTGCTTTGATCAGAAAAGTGAGGTGATATGGCCCATTTCCTTTGGTATTCTTTATCCTTCTATAAGGATCACTAGAAATCAAACCTCGTTATTAACCAGAGTCAAGAAATAACAAGAAAAAAATGTTAACAGCCTTTAGACACTGCAGAAAATACAAGCAAAAGTTTTGAACATGAAAGTTTCATTCTAATTAACTTCCCCAATTCATGAGTTTGACACTATTTGGTACATTGGGGCAAACAATATATTACTTATTAATCATAAATATGAAGTATTAATACAAAGAAATACTAGTAAAATCTTTAACAAATATATGAATTATTGCTATGTAAATAAAGCCCACTCAATACCAGAAGTCAAAATAAACAGCTATGTACACATATTTCCTACCTGGGTTGAAACAAACCTAACAAGCATTTTGAAATCACACAGTACAATGACACAGAGATGTGACACCCCCCTCCCATGTAACCCTAACACACGCGCGCGCGTCTCCAGGGACGTCCACGCTGGACAGGGACACCCCCCACCCCGAGACACAGCACGTGATGTGGAGACAGAATGAGAAACACCCACCAGCCTCGGGGTGCAGGCCACATGTCCCCAGGCTCATGGGTCCCCAGGCCCGTGTTCCCAGGCCCATGGGTCCCCAGGCCCGCGTCCCCAGGCCCGCATGTCCCCAGGCCCATGGGTCCCCAGGCCCGCGTGTCCCCAGGCCCGCGTCCCCAGCCGGTGCTGTGCAACAAATTGGAACACATGGGACCCCGCCCAACCTTCTCCGCCAGAATGAGCGGACTCGACTCTGCCAGAAAACACCCAGGAGCACCCGGAAGGGATGCTAGGCAACCGCCCAGGAACAAGAGGGCCTGTCACCGGCAGTGCGACTCCCGCCCACAGCGACCCGCCCCGCAGTGCCCCCCACTCCCACCACAGGGATGCTGCCCCCGCAGAGCTGGCTCGGTGACGGTCACCCCTGCTGTGAGAACCCGGCCGGGTGGGGGGCTTCCACCGCGCACACTACGTTTTCTGTCACGATCCGGGAGGCCACAGCGGACGCCGAGGACGTGTCAGTGGCCGCTGCTGCCACGCAGCTGTCCTCCCTGACCCGGAGCGGGACAGGCTCGCATGCCTGGAAGGGCACGGGCGAGGCTCTTGTCGTTGGTGGCCCTGCGATCTGCCCGCACCGCAGAAGGGTGACACGCCTGACTCAATCAGGTCCCCACACGGCTCCCTCCATGAGTCCCTAACCCCGATTGAGTCCTGTTCCTCCCCAAACTTCCTCCAAGGTCCCGTATAAGTTAAAAACAAACAGAAAACCCAATCCAAACATCACAGCCCACAGGCTGGTCTGCTGCATCACTCCACCGAGCACCACGTCCCCTTTCCCGCATTCGAGGTGGAGGACAGACCCCGTCCCGTGGGGCTGATCACGCCCCGGCCAGTGTCCCTCTCTGGCTCCCCCACATGGAACTGCGAGAAGCTGACGCCCCCACTGAGGCCTCGTGGAGACCCCGTCGGCCTTCCGCTCCTGGAACCCCAACTTCCAAATTTCTTCCTGGATTTCTGTCGACCGTCGTTTGGCCATGAAAGGGACCCTCAAAAGACCCTTGTGCTGATTCTCTAGGGGTCTAGCTGTTCACCAGCCACGGACACCCACGGCGAACACCCAGGAAATGCCAGAGGCCGCCCTCGCCACCCAACGCCACCCCCTCTGCGCTCAGAACATCCCCTCAGCACTGTCCCGACAGCCGGGGACACACACCCCGGGGGGGTGGGGGGAGGCCCGTGTCACATGTGCCTGGCTGATGCCCACGTCTGGACCTGAGTCAACCCCACGCAGGCCGCCCGCCCTCCTGCCTCAGATGTAGCCCGATGCATAAACCAACACGAGGCGTTTCACAAACTGCACATTTTTAAGTCCCCCGAATTTAAGCCTGAAGTTTTGAGAGACACTTCCCAAGCGTTCCGCAGTGCGGCAGCGCACCGCGGAGTGCTGGCCTCGCGGGTGCGCGCACAAAGGTGGTCAGCATATGTCGTCCGGCTTCGCGACCGAACACTGCGGGCCGTGAAGGCGGCGGCAGCACAAAGGTCGTGCGAGCAGAGTGACAGTTATTTGCTGTGTGAGCGTCACAGTGAACATCTACAATGCTCCAAGTGGTTCAGAAGTAAGACGCGCCGAATGGCCCAGGGCTGGGACAGGGCTCCACAGAGGGGGTCCCCATACCCACGGGGGTGCGGCCAGGCCTCGCCCGGCAGCGGCCAAACCTTGCTGTCCCCTCCAGACACCAGCATCACAGACCTCGGACGCGGTCAGCACCATACTGTGACACGTTCCCGGTCTGTAACCACAGACACTGTGACGGCATGTTCCAGAACGCACAATGACACCCACAACACGGCCCTCACAGTGCCGCTGCGCCCCCGTCTCCACGCGGCAGCCCTTCCGAGTGCTGTGTGCAGGTCGTCGGTGGCCCACAAGCATCACACGTCCTCGGGCACGTGTGTAAGGCGTCCCCGAGGACAGACACACAAAGGTGAGGTGACATTCGCAAGCTGCCGGACACGGCCACGTCGCCCTGGCCGCGGCTTCACCTGCACTCGGTGGGCGACGTGTGAGCTGCTGTCTCCCACGTCTCAGCGTTGTCCGGATAATTAGCTCTTTCACTTCTGTGACCATGACAGGCGTAAAACTACAATTGATGCTTTAATTTGCACTTCCCCGGCCAGCATGCTGCGACCAGCCAGCCCCCTCATCCATGAACTGGGGTCCCACCTGCAGGCCAGGCTGTGAGGAGCTTCGTGGACGGTTCCCCACTGAGACAGCCACAAAAAAGCAACCACCTGCCTATGGCCACACCACCCTGAATGAGCCCAATCCCGTCTGATCTCGGAAGCTAAGCAGGGTCGGGCCTGGTTAGTACCTGGATGGGAGACCACCTAGGAAGACCAGGTGCTGCAAGCATTAAAAAAAAAAAAAGCAACCATCCAAAGTCTGGAAATTGTGCTAAGGACATGCAACAACTGGAGAAAGAGTTATTCAAGAAAATTCACTATATCTCAGTAAAAATAGCCCACAGTAAACACAACCTCAATAAACATAACCCACGGCCCCCGGCCCAGCACAGCAGAAGCCGCACTCCAGGTGGGCACGGCCAGCAAGACGGGGCTCCTGCGAGTACCTCGCCAGGAGGCCCAGGCCACCAGCACCTCTCACTCCCCAGACGTGGGCTGCAGAGGCTGATGGCCCGCTGAGGGCCACCCAGAGGCTGGGAGCATCTTGCTAACTAACACCCAGCGCCCACTAACAGGGCGGAGGCTCTATGCCAGGGGCCAAAACCGGCCTCACTGGCACCCCACTGTCCACGCCCCCACTCACCCAGAGGACCAAGATTCTGTAAGGCAGGCACCGCAGACTGCTGCTTGTGTCCCCCAACTCATACGTCGAAGCCCCCATCTTCAGTGTGAGGTAGTAACTGGTACGGTCTTCGGGAGGTGATCAGCTTAGATGAGGTCTGGGGTGGAACCCCCACGATAGGGTTAATGACCTCATAAAAAGAAGAAATGAGACATCTATCTACCTGACCCCCACACACACACATGCATCAGACAAAGCCACGTGCGGGCAAACCCAGGACGCGCACCGGCACCAAGAAACGGACCACACCGGCACCGAAGACCTCAGGCTCCAGGCTCCAGCCTCCAGCACCGCAAGAAACAGACCCCTCTTAGCTCAGCCTCTGGGTTGGTGGCGTTGGTTACAGCAGCTCAAGCTCATCACTGGGACACGCGGCAAGCCGAGGAGATGAGACACAGCTGCACTCACAGAGCTGGTGGCTGGTCCGGCTCCAGCATGGAGATCCTCCGCCGAAGGACAGCCCAGCCGTGATGACAGAGGACCCAGCTCTCCGCGAAGGAGCCAACGAGGAGCAAAACCAGGGGCTCCCTCGAGACCACGGACATTACGGGGGAGAAGCAGCACAGACGAAGGCAGGCTGTCTCAGGGCGATGAGTTTACCTGGAGGCAGGTAACATCACCGGGAAGAGGCAGGGGAAGGCGCCTGGGGCCAGAATGAACCCCAAGGGCTGACCTCAAAAACCGACGCTGATGGGGCCCACGACACACGAATCAGACTGTGGACAGTCCAGGTCAGGCCCCTGGGCACCGCGGGCAACAGCAGAGTGGCAGCTGCGGAGCGGCAGGGCCACCACTGGCCGTGGCCCCAGGGACAGAAGGATCGTGAAGGGAGAGAGGAAAAGACACAGCCAAGCAGGACCCATCTGAGTGACAGTGACGGAGCCGGTTCCTTAGAAGCTTCGTGCTGCAGGGGGTAGAGAGGGGGTAGAGACGTCACTAAGACAATCCAGCAAGTGCCCCCAAAATTGAACAAGCAAACAGATGAATAAACTGACAGTGAGCCCCAGTGGGGAGAGCAGCATCCAGGGTTCCCACGCCACATCGTCCAAAATGTCCAGTGCAGGAAAGTGTGAGGCTCACACAGAGAAAGATGACCAGGCACAGGGTCTGCCCATGAGGGAGCCCAGCGGCGTCATAACAGAGACTCCGACATAAATGTGTCCAAAGAACGAGAGGAAACCACGCTTAGAGAATAAACCGCGAGGTTTCATCTTATCGAGAGTATCAATAAAGACATAAAAAGTGTAGAAGAAAAAAAACTATATGGGAATTCTTACCTTGACAAGTACAGTAACTGAAATTAAAAATTCACCATCAGGGAAATGCAAATTAAAACCGCAATGAGATGCCACCTCACACCTGTCAGAATGACAACATCGATAAATCAACAAAGTACCAATGCTGACGAGGACGTGGAGAAAAGGGATCCCTCGTGCACTGCTGGAGGAATTGCAAATTGGTGCAGCCACTATGGAAAACTGTATGGAGCTTCCTAAAAAAATTAAAAATACAGCTACCAATGATGCAGTATTTACCCAAAGAAATCCAAAACACTAATTATAAAAGACTTACGCACCCCTATGTTCACTGCAGTGTGATTTACAATAGCCAAGATATGGAAGCAACCCGGGTGCCCATCGACAGACGACTGGATAAAGAAGAGGTGGTACCTGTACTCAATGGAATACTCAGCCACGAAAAGCATGAAATCTTAGCATCTGGGATGACATGGATGGACCTGGAGGGCCCTGTGCTGAGCGAAGTAACACACAGAGGAAGGCAAATGCCCTGCGAACTCACTTATATGTGGACTCTAAGGAACAAACAAACAAACAGACTCAGATACAGAGAATGAACTGGCGTCTGGAGGGACTGGCGGGGGGCTAGCAGGGGGCTGGCGGGTGCAGGGGAGTTACGGGGAGCAGTGCCAGTGATTTCGGGGGCCATGGTGGGTCCAGGTTGGTGCTGGGCTGGCCTGAGGTCATCCTGCGAACTGTGTGTGTGGGTGTCTGGGCCACAGTGCTGTACACCCGAAGCAGATACAAAATAATCCCAAGCATCAACTGTAACTGAAAAATTCAAAAATAAAAATGAATAAAACTAAAAAGCCCATCTCAAAAGTTTAAAAAAAGAAAAAAAGAAAAAGAAAAACCTCAACAGTAGATTCGAACTGGCAGGATAACAAGCTAACCCGAGACACAGCGATGGCGATGACATAATCCATCGAGCGGAGAGGAAGGGGACAGAGTAAAATGAGATGGCCCTGAAGCAACCTGGGACGTCACCTGGCAAATCCCCGCATGTGGGCTGGGAGTGCCAGAAAAGAGGGGCCCAGGACGAAGCAGGAAAGTATTCAAAGAAACAACGGCTGAAAACAGATTGCCCAAAATTTGATGAGAAAACAGTCTACAAACCAAGAGACTCGACAAACTCCAAGTAGGGTGAATGGCAGAGACCTGTATCCGGACACACTTAATGCCAAATTCAAAGGCCAAGAGATCTTGAAAGAAGCAGGGAGAGGATCCATCACGCACAGGGGACCAGAAGGTTAACAGCTGACATCCCACCAGACACAAGCTCAGCAGAAAGCAGGATGACATTTTCAAAGTGCTGAAACACGAAACTGTCAGCGAAGAATCTTATATTGAGCAAAACCACTTTTCAAAAATGGAGGCAAAAAAAAAAAAAAAGAAATTCTCAAAACAGAGAAATCATTGTTAGTAAAACTTTATACCACATTAAAAAATTAACTCTGAATGGATCAGAGAACTAAAAGTATAAAACTCTTAGAAAAAACATAGTGTGAAAACATCAAACTTTCGCGTAGATATCAAAGTACAATATGGATGGAGGGAAATGAGAACCCACAGACTGGGAAAAAAGTTGCAAACTGTGTGTCTGATAAGGGACCAGTGTCCAAAACACGCAGAGGACCCCTAAACGCAACAAAAAAGATCTTTAAAAAGGTCACAGAGTCGTCTAAGGGCCCGAGTAGTTATTGTTCCAAAAAAGATACATAAATGGCCAATAAGCGCATGAAATGATGCCACCTTCGCCAGTCATGGGGGACATGCAGGTCACGTGCAAGGAGGCAGGAGGCGGGCCTCAGGGGACACTCAGGCTGCTGCCACCTTGGCCTCAGACATGCAGCCTGCGAGCGGCAGGAAGCGAAGGTCTTGGGCCATGAGCCCCCAGTCCGTGTGGCGCCGGCGGCCCAGGCAACAGGAAGCGACCCCGCCGCCCGCTGTGTTCCGTGAACATTTGGCTCTCAGGGGCTCACGTAGGTGGACCGTGCAGTACTAGCCTGTTCCTGAGCAGGGTCCCTTTAGATGCCAGGGTCCATCCTGCTTTACTTGCTTGTGTCCCAGTGAGGCTTGGCCCTTGAGGATGAAGCCCAGCAGGGCCCAGAGGAGATGCATCACACAGCACCTGAGCTGAGGGCCTGAGGGCGTCACAGCCTCACCTGGCCACCAGCCCCGCGTGCCACAGTCACACAGGCTCCTCCACGCCAAGCTGTGCCTGGAGGCAACGCATGCAGATCCCCGCTCTGCGGGCAGCGGGCTGGGGAGAGCCACCGTCCACCACGGTCTCCCACTGTCCACCACCACTGACCTGGTAACTGGCAGCGATGAGCTGGTCTAGGAGGCGACCTCTTATTTGGAGTAACAAGTGAGGCTTTCACAGCATTCTTCATGTTGCATGTCTAGAAAAATCAGTGCACATACCACTCACATAACACCACAATTCCAGGGCAGTGTGAACCGAAGCAGAAACCACCTCAGCGCCCAGGGACCGTCCACACGCTAGGAAGTGGGGAGCCGGCCACCTGAGGAGGGGACAGACTTGCCGGCCACGCGTCTCCCTCAGGAGCTGCTCCCCAGCGGTGTGGGCACAGCCCGGCGCCTTCTGGCCACTTCTGGATGCACAGGGGCTTTTAACGCCCCACCGAGGGTTGACGAGCAACGACGAACAAGACGCCAACAACGGAAATTACACGCTGTCTCGTGCACACACCAGAAGAACGGACTAATTCCCAGCTTCTCTTTGGAAAATAAAAATAAAAAGGAGCCTGGCATCATGTGGTAGCACCAGCTGGTGCAAGCGCCCGCCCTGGGGGAGGTGCTGGGGGACCCCGCACCCCGTGGCCCCTGCACCCCGCCTCTCGACCCGCCCCGACTCCGCCCCCGCCCCCTGGCCGCCC
Source organism: Eonycteris spelaea (assembly GCA_003508835.1). Classification (NCBI taxonomy): domain Eukaryota; kingdom Metazoa; phylum Chordata; class Mammalia; order Chiroptera; family Pteropodidae; genus Eonycteris; species Eonycteris spelaea. The sequence goes on along the minus strand of PUFA01000002.1, from coordinate 173,388 downwards.
CCACCCTGCGGCCGCACCCCCACCACGTGCACCCGCACAGCCCTGCTGACCCCGCGCTCTGCTGGGTCTGGTCCCTGCTCAGCCCTTTGCAGCGCTCAGCCCTTGGCCAGGTCACCACGGCCGTGGCCTTGGCCGTGGTGCGGTGCTGACCAGTCCCCGCGTCACCAGCGTGACAAGTCCTGCCCGAGGCACCGGCGTCAGGGTCACTGAGGGCGCAAGAAGGCGCCGGGCAGGGGCGCTGCGAAGACCAGGCCCCGCGCACGGGCGGCGCCACGGGGGTCCCCTGGCCCGCAGGAAGTTCGGCGCCGTGTGGTGCGCGGTGGCCTTGAATCAGGCTCCGCCCCGTGCGCCCGGCAGGCCCTGCGCCCCCCACAGAGACATGACGGGGGCCCCGCGGTCCCCCGTAATCAGTGCAGCGGTGTGGACGGCTCAGGAGCCACCACCCGAAGCTTCACAAACACGAATTCTGCAGGAAACCAAGACGCTGGTGGACAAAGACCCGAGTCACAAACAGCCTCCTGGAGGGAGGGCGTTCTGCACCGCGTCCACATCCACTCACACTCACGGTGTCCACATCCACTCACTCTCACGGTGTCCACACCCACTCACACTCACCGCATCCACATCCACTCACACTCACGGTGTCCACACCCACTCACACTCACCGCATCCACATCCACTCACACTCACGGTGTCCACACCCACTCACACTCACAGTGTCCACACCCACTCACACTCACCGCGTCCACACCCACTCACACGGCGTCCACACCCACTCACACCCCCACGGCGTCCACACCCACTCACACTCACGGTATCCACATCCACTCACACACACGGTGTCCACACCCACTCACACTCACAGTGTCCACACCCACTCACACCCCCACGGCATCCACACCCACACACACACCCATGACGTTTGCGCCCACACTCACACTCACAGCGTCTGCACCCCCACCCACCTCCACGGTGTCCGCACCCACACACCCCTATGGCGTCCGCACCTTCCTGTTGACGGCAAAATGTGAATAACATGAAATGTGCCGTTTTATCCTTTGTAGGTGTGTCGTGCAGGGGCATTAATGACGTTCGCAAGTGCATTGTCAGCACGATTCCTGAAACTTTCAGCGCCCAAGACAGAGATTGTGCCCATCCAAGCAGTGGTGCCCCCCAACCCCCCTCCCTTCTCACACCAGCCACCCCCACTGCTCGCTGCGTCGGGGCTGCAGGGGACTGACGTCCAGCACCCGTATTGCTGCCCTCACTCTGCTTAGCCTGCTGCCTTCGAGGTTTGCCACGCTGTGGCCTGTGCCCGAAGGTCACTGTTTTTTGAGGCTGAATAAAATTTCAGTGTGGGGACAGACCACGTTCACAGAGGGGCACGGCTTGCTTCCCCTTCGGCCACAGTGAACGAGGCTTCCCTCACCCCCGCAGACACCTGTCCAAGCTGCTGGTCTCAGGTCTCCGAGGGATGCACCTGGGTGTGGAACAGCCGGGAGCTTCCTGTGGCAGCTGAACCACGCCCATTTCCAGCAGAGGTGACCGATCATTCCACCTTCCCACCACCTGGAAAACATCCCGCAAAAGTCATTCCCCTGTGCTATTGTTTGGGGCTTGACCTGTTTTGTTTGCTATCTGATTTTGCCATCCTGGCAGGTAGCTGTGAGGTGGCATCTCACTGTGGTGTGGGTTTGCATTTCCCTGGTGTCTGCTGACGCCGAGCATCTTTTCAAGGCTGTGTGCTGACCACTATTGTATCCCTCTGAAGAAACGACAACGTCCTTTGCTCATTTTTAATTGGGTGGTTTGCCTTTTTGTGGTTGAGTTGTAGCAATTATTTATACAATTTATATAATTATTTAACATACAAATATTAAAACCTTACTAGATACGTGATTTGCAAATATTTTCAATTTGTCTTTTTACTTTCTTTGATGGTACCCTTTATGCAGAAAAGTTTTACAACGTAAACAAGGTCTAATTTATCTATTTTGTCTTTCATTGCCTGTGCTTTTGGTGTCACATTTAAGAAACCACTGGCAGATCCAAGGTCATAAGGATTTGCCCCTGTGTCTCCTGAGAGTTTTCAGCCCGTACCGTGGGATTCGACCCATTCTGAGACACTGGGTGCACGGCGCGAGGTAAGGCTGCAGCATCATGCCTTTGCATGCGGACGGCCAGTCTCCCCAGCACCGTGTGTTGAAGTCGCTATTCTTTCTCCACTGAATAAACTCGGCACCCCTGTCAGAAACTGCTGGCGGCCAGTGTCAGGGCTGTTCCTGCACTTGCAGCTCCATCCCATTGCTCGGGATCTCTGTTCTATGCCAGGGCCACGTGTCTTGTTTTCCTTTGTCTCTGGCATTTTCTCATTTCCCTGTGATTTCTTCTCTGGCCCCGTGGTTATCTGGAAGCATGCCGCCTCGTTTCCCCAGACTTGTGATCTTTGTTTTCTTTCCATTATTGTTGGTTTCACTACTTGGTGTTTATGTCAATCTTCGGAAAGTTATAAAGGCACGTCAGGTGGCCCAGCGTCTCACCCTGAAGGGCGGCACTGTGTGCTTGAAGGGCGTGCAGTGCTGTCAGGAGGCGAGTCTGCACGTGTCTCAGGTCTGGTGGCCTCAGCGGCTCAAAGCCCCACTCCCAATTGTGCTGCTGTGAACATGGGTGGCTGATGTGTCCCCCCATTACTGCAGAACTGCTTATTTCTCCCCTCGGCGCCATCGACGTGTGCTTCATGTTTATAATTGCTGCATCTTCTCGATTGACTGAGACTCTTATCAATACATGAAGTCCTTTTTGTTTCAAGAACCCCTGAGTTTTACCAGGACTCGTGGCTCTAGGATGAACTGGCAAATTCACCAGCAGGCTCATCGCCACTGCCTGTTCTTACACGGCCCAAAAGCTAAAAATGGTTTTCACATTGTTAAATGATTGGGGGAAACTCAGAATGCTGCTGCTTTATGACACGGGAAGTAACACAGAATTGAGCTCTCGGTGTCCGTGGTTTCCTTGGCATGTGGCATGCTCTCCCTTCGCGTGTGGCCCCGCGTGCTCGCACACCATAACGGCAGACCGGCACGGCCTGCGCCATCTATTATCAGACCTTTTATGGAAGAAGTTTGCACATCCCAGCTCTAGAATGAAAGTGCCTCTCCAGCTTACCCTGCAGACAGGAACGGCCACTTGACTAAGTTTGGGCGGCGAGATGTCAGGAGAAGTGCTGTGTGACTTAACGCCAGGAAGTGTGCCCGTCTCTGTCGCCCTTGCTGCTGGCTGCAGACAGGCAGCTGGATGAGGTGGGGGACACGGCTCAGGACGGCCAAGCAGCAAGGCAGAAGCAGCCACATCCCCCGAGGAACTTCCACAGGGCCCAGGGTGTCCCATACGTGGCTCTTGTTCGTAGTATGGAAAAGTTAACCCCTCCGCAGGCCCCTGGTGTTTCAGGGGGCTTTTTTGGTGTCACTTAGAACCTAATCCAGAACGACACTGACCTGCCCCTAGAACCGGCTGCACGTCCCTGTCGGCGTCACGTGACATCAAATGCCGTGGACTTGGCAAATGATGACCTTGTTCCAGGCACAGGAACCAGCAGACACCGCCACGGCCAATGGTGGGGCCCGTGCTGTGACAGTCTCCGGGTGGACGATCGCCTTCCTTTTGCATCCATGGTGGAACAGGCTTCAGAATGCTCTCGACAAAGGACTTACGTACAAAAGCGAAGCAGGGCCCCTACCAGACACAGCACTTACAGTCCCCAGCTTTCAAACCCGCTCGGCCCCCGAGAGCCCTTGAAAAACCTCGCAGTTCGTGTTACCATTTGCAGGGCGATTGAATTACGTTTCAAATAAATGCGCACACAAAACCCCAGTACGAAACACAGACAAAAGCACAGAGACTCTTGTTCAAATCTGGGGGCGGGGGGGAGGCTGGACCCACTCACTGTGCCCCGATTCCCAAGTCCCCTCTGTGACACTCAGACTTCATCACGTGCTTTCTAAATGCCAACTCAAAGTCTCCAGGAAGACTCGCTCGCTGCCCCCGTCACCGTCAGCTCACGTGAGCAACGGCCGCAGCGCCGTGAAGCGTCCGGTCACCGCGACACGCATTGTTTCTTCCTGAATCTGCACTTTGCTTTGAAAAGGTTCAGTGAATCTCCAGGTGGATTTGGTAGACGCTTTTTAGATGGTAAGTCCATTAATCAGCATCCTTGATCACGTCGCTTGGGCCCAGGCCCTGCTGCGGTCTCCGGGGGAATCGGGGTCACGGGTCTCAGGTGCCGTCCGCCAGCTGGGCCCACGAGCTGGTGCGGCAGGGCCAGTCACATGGGTGGGTCTCACTGCCCGGTGATAAACAACGCAGGCCGCAGCCACACAGAGAACATGGGGCCCTGAACGGCTACTTCCTACTTCTTATTCTGCCAGAAGACAGGTTAGTGGGTTTTGAAAGAAACACCAAAGGGACAAAGGGACGTAACAGCGTTTATGGAAGTGTTGATCTCGTTTCTTCTCCTGGGTGGAGTGATGCACAGGAAGTGAGGAGGTTAGTGGGGAAGGCCCTAGCAACCACTGTGATGAAGCCCCCGCGTCCCCTCTTTCTGCAGAGAGCCCCCCACCTCTGCAGTCTAAGCCATGTGAGGACCATGCCGGTCGGACGGAGCCATGAGCATCCACCTCGCACAGCGAGGGACCACGCTCTGCTCTGGGGTAGGCCCGCGGCCCCTTGCTGACGTGTTAAACCGTGAGACCCAAAGTTGGCCTCCGAGGAGGGGGCTGTAAGACGTCGTGTCCCATCGGCATCAACAGGACTTAACACGGGACGTTTCTGACAAAGCCGGACACCTGGCCAAACACGGGGGAACTCTCGACGTTCTGAAGGACACACTGTTTACTTTATGACACTGTCATTTTGTCTGTTTTTTTGTTTGTTTGTTTTGCCTTTTTTTTTTTTAATGAGGAAATCATCAGCAAGACACCGTGACATTCCCTCCACGGCTCCTCTCGGCCCTGCCAGACTCGGCGGCCCTCATGCCTCACGCGTGCACGACAACCCGGTCGGTCCACGTGCTGAGCTAGCACAACACCTGAGCCTTGCTACTGGCCAGCGCCATCTGTCACCCTCCCAAATGGCCACACATCTCCTGATTATAAACACCTGTCTCCCGTTCTTCATAGGCCCAAAAAACTCCGCGAGGAGAAGGTTCCTGCGTGACAGCAGCCCCACTTATGTAACAAAGCCCCGTTTCGAGGTGCCACATACGTGTCCTTCCTCTCCGATGCCCTCTCCTCTAACCGTGCACAGTGAGACACCAGCGCCGGCAAGATGGTCAGTGACAGCCCCTCGCATGCGACCCAGAATAATACCTGAGCAGAGGCTCATCATCTCGATATACAGAAAGTGTGATTTGAAATTGGTAACATTGTCCTTTGCTTAAATAAGATGTAACTCCCCCAAAATCATATTTCTTGAGCACATATAATGACAGAATGGAAAGGTGGTGTGGTATCACCCCACAGCCGGGTCCCAGCTGCCCTGAGACCTCCACACACACCCCACAGCCTCACTTCCTCCCGTGCGGCTGGCCTGGGCCCCAGTGGTCCCTTATACCATTGTCTCTGCCCCCTAAACCCAGACTCCCAATTCCCCAAACTAGAGCTTTCGTGATCAGCTCTGCCCCAAGTCCTCACAGAGGGTCACAAACAACAGAGGGGTACCGCGGGGTACCGCGGGCAATGGATGTCCCGGACGCCTTGATCACTGCCATCGCCACGGTCTCCAGTGTGTCTGAGCGACCCTGTGCACGCAGGCCACACACTCGGGCCATCCACGCCACCTGCAGACCGTGCCCCTGCAGCTGGCCAGGCAGCTCCAAGCCAACCCTGTTCAAAACACCTGAATGAGCAGGTGGAGGTTTTTCGCTGCGACTCCTCCTCCTTTCAGTCAACAGACTCTCCATTCACTGCAAAGAATTTTATTCTGAGGTAACACTGTGTTTTATGCTTGAAAGTTTTTATTGAGCGTCATTTCATATTTCTCTGTGAATGAAAATTTACATTTCAAGACATCCTGTGACCACGAAGTGCCAAGTGTTTTACACAGACAATGCAAAGTTTTATTAATAGTTTTAAACATAAAAAGTAAACGTTTACTACTTCGTGGTAGAGCTCTTTTAAAATGTGTCCTCGAATGAACATTACTCCTTGCTGGGCTGGCACTGGATTCTGTCGCCTTCAGCACCACGTTTTGGGTTTTTTGACACGAGCCCGAGAAAGTGTCTCACAGAGACAAGCAGAGCTTTGTCACCACGGCTTTGCTTCAGCCAGTAACTCCCGTGAAGATGTCAAAACCCACAACCATCCTCATCGAAACTGCCCTATGGTCCACCAGTGATGACCCGACTCAGTCCTCGGGCTGTGTCGAGGACAAAGCACTTGGGCCACCTCAGTTGCCCGGTCCTGAGCATCACTTGGGACAAATGAACAGAGCAGGAGACCCCGAACCAACAATGTCACAAGGATAAAGTAGATTTCTGACAAGAAGAAAAAAAGGCAAATTCATTCATCTCCACAGAGAAAACTGAGAAGACATTGTGCCATGAAAAATGTTATAAAAAGAGAGAAACAATAAAAAGAGACTTGGGAATTAAAAATAATATCATTGAAATTAGAACTTCTATGGGCAGTGTTAGAAGGTAATACTGGGAAAATTTGCCAAGACATAGAACAAAAATGTAAGAGACTTAAAAATATATCATAGAAAAGACACATGACAGTAGGAATCAATCTTGGAAGAGCTCCTGCATCCAGAACGTGAGATTTTCAGGAGGAAAAAAAAAAGGGAATGAAAAAGGGAAAGAAAAGACTGAACGAACCACAGAAAAACCAGACAGAAGGGACTATGAAAGAAAACAACCCGAGAGTTCACGGCGGAGAGAAGGCGCGTCATCCGGGGGCGCACACGTCCACACTGCCCGCCGCTCTGGAGAGGGGCGACCCCGCCCTCTACGGCGCGTGACCGGGGATCACACGACAAGCAGGAAACCACACGTGTGGAGAGGGGAGCTCAGGTCGACAGAGGTACAGGAATCAGAACATCCAGCAGAAACCCCAAGTCACCACGGACGAAGGAAAACGGCCTCCGAAGTTCTCAGGTGAGCCCATTTCGCCCCTAGAATTCTCTGCGCAGCAGACAGACGTCCACGCAGCTGACGCAGAACCTCAGACAGCAAGATCAGAAGTCACCTCTCCTCTGATTTTCTTAGGAAATTAGTTAAAGTAGCAATCCAACAAAATGAGAGTGAAAATCGAGATGGAAGAAGATAGGAAATTTAAGAAATAATTGGCCCAACCAGGCAAGAACAGGGAGCAGGGCCAGGCCACACCTGGCACAAAGCAGGAGTCTGGCAGGGGACCCTCCCCCGGGCTAGTCGGCAGGGGGACGGGTGTGGTCACAGCTGAGCAACGCCCAACTTTCCAAGTCAACAGGGAAAGAAAATGCAAAAAATGAAGCAGTCGTTAGAAACTCCGGGAAGAAGCTGTTTGAGAATGACACCCACGGAGCGCCTGCGGCTGCTCACACGCAAACGCATCCATTCGTTTTCCATTTTCCACCAGTGGGAAAAGCGCCCAAACTAAGATTACCAACCACGTCCTGGCCACACGGCGTCGTCCTGATCACAGGGCCCCAGGGAGCCGCCCACAGCCCTCCGCCGACTTCAGCACCACCCAGACTCCATCAGAAACGCGACTCTAAACCGGATGGTCGAAGACACGCAGTCTTAGGTCAGGACACCGGGTCCTCCGTAGGTAACGTCTGGCCTGCAGACACCGCTCCCCGGCCACCGAGGGCCGCCCGCAACCGGTCACCAGGCGAGAATGACCGCCGAGAGGGCTGGTGGCCTCGAGAGCCACAGGCGGAGCCCAGGAGTCGCTGGCCACGGCCGCACCTGCAGAGCGACGCGCCTTGAACCCGCCGCGCCGTGATCCACCCAGATCTCCCGTAACCGCGATCCACCCAGATCTCCCGTAACCGCGCGACGGCGCCGCCTCAGGACGTAACGCGGACAGCGTTAGACCGCGCGGGGGAGGGGGCGGGGCGGCGCGTGTATTCTCATACCTGCCCAACCGCTGCGTGATGACCCCTGTGCTGGACAGGGAGACCGTCCCCGGAAGTCCGAACTTGAGAGCCACGTGGTCAGTTGCCAAGGGAACGACGACGTGAAGTCGTCGGCATGGGGGCGCAAGAGGAAAGGGGTTCTGGGTCCGACAGGACTGAGAAATGCACACGGATCAAGGACTGAGCGTGGTGCGAGGAGGTGGGGGGGCACCCAGGTCACCGGGGCGGGTTGGGAGCAGGGGGGCTGGGGCAGGGCCAGGGGCGGGGCCACGGGCGGGGCGGGGTGGGGCTGGGGCCACGGGGCGGGGCGTGAGGGGGCGGGGGGCGGGGCTGGGGCCCGCAGGGCGGGGCGGGCGGGGCCACAGGGCGGGGCTGGGGCCAAGGGGCGGGGCGGGGCCACGGGGCGGGGCTGGGGCCAAGGGGCGGGGGCGGGGCCGGAGCTGCGGGGTACTTGGGGCTGGTGTCGCAGGCTTGGCCCCGCGTGGGCCAACACTTCCCCTCTGGCTTTGAGGGCCAGGCAGGAACACAGTTAGGCAACAGGGCGCGCAGCTCGCGGAGAACGACGTGATAAAAATGCTTCAGAAAGGCTCTCCCGGCCGCTGCATGTAGGAAGGCTCCAGGCGGGGAGACAGGGAGCGAAGGCAGCGGCGGGCGGGGCGGGGCGGGGGGGGGGGGTCGGCAACCCTTCCAGCCCCCACCGCAGGGCGCGCTCTCCGGGCAAGGCCGCTGGGGCCGGCGCCCTCCGGGACGGTGGGGGTGGGGGCTCTGGGCCCAGCCACGTGCCCCGTCTGTAAACGCGTGGGACCAGACGTCATTGCAGCCTGAGACTTTTCAATATAGTAAGTTCTGTTCTTGGGGATGCAGGACGATCTGGATACTTGGTTCCGGGGCGGGATGTGGCCGTGGGCTCCAGGACAGGCGAACCCCGAGCCTCGTGCCTGATCGAAGTCCGCTTCGGCAAACCAGAGTTCACGCATTCCTACTGGGTCCACGTGATCTTAAATGTGAAAACTGTCCACGTTAACCAGAACCAGACTGGAGGACACGCTCAGGTAGCAGGTGACCGACTTCCCACCCAAGAAGGCCCCTGCCACCACCCGGAATCGCACCATCCTGCTGGCTCGGCCCGAAGCCCCAGAGCCGCCCTGGGCGCTCCCTGCCCCGGACCCTGCGCCGAAGCCCCACTGGCGCCTAAGGGCCTGCCCCCGACATCACCGACATCACCCCTGTCGCCCCCGATGTCACCCCCATCGCCGCCCGTCACATAACCAGCACTGTTCCACAGCTGAGCTATGAAGATTAGTCCCAAATTTTTTACTAACTTAATCGTCTGGATACTTACTTAACATTTATCTCCCTCCACAAACACTTGTTCCAGCAACAAATTTATTTTCTGAAACGTGAGTAACGCAGCACAGTGCATGGCCCATTGGGAGTTTACAAATAAACACATCGAAGGAATGAATTATTCATTGGCAATAAACTCTGAATTCACGTCCTCTTTTGTAACCATCAGATATGCACCAAAGAGTTACATTCTAAAGGAGCACATAACAAGCGAGTTTCTCGAAATTCAGCCAGAGTCGTCTGGATTGCTGCTCACGGCCAGAATCATTCGCCACATGGCTGAAACGTCTCCCGGTGACCATGGCGCATGCGCCCTTTTCGCCCCCGCCCAGCCCACGCGGGGAGTGGAGGACACAACCGTACCGTCCCTGACCGGCTCACTCCACCTCCGCAAGATGCCAGGCCACGGCAGCGGGAGGGGCAGCCCGGGAACCTGAGCCCTGGCCTGCAGCCAAGCAGCCGCATCCCCGCCCCGCGCAGAGGGACCGCACCTCAGGGCCTCAGAGCGCCTGCGGATGGAGCCGGCACCAGCTAGAAGGCGACGGTGGACGCCGGGTTGGGATCTGGCTAGGTCAGGCTTCGAGGATCGCTCAGACACTCCCGCAGAGGCCACAGTGCTGGTGGCTGAGAAATCCCTGCGGGACAACCGCATGCAGTGGACGCCTGTCACACCCTCGCCCAGCGGGATGACTCATGCCTGCGCCCTACTGGGGTGTCACCTCCGTGGGGGACAGAAGTCCACACACATGTTCAGGTGTCTGAGCCCCAGGGCCTTGAAATGCCAGTCTCCTGTCATTGTGGCCAGGCCGCCCTCCCACCCCACTGCAGTCTGTAGAAAAATCCGCATTTCTGTTTTTTAAAACCTCAAGGAAAATAATGATATTTACCTCACTTGATTGTCTCAGCTCATCTCGCAGGACACACGGGCGTGGTTAAGAACCAGACAGAGCTCCCCGGCAGCCCCTGCCCCAGGCCCCACAGGCCCCTGGGCTTCTCCCCTCCGCCCCCCGCCCCCGGCCACCCTCACACTCCCCCTGCCCCTGGCTACCTGGCGTCTCACCCGCACTGCCCCCCTCCCTCCATCCAGACCTCGAAGACCCCAGCGACACCCCTGCCCGACAGCAGCGCGAGCCTCCCTTCCTGGGGAAGAAGTCTGCAGAGCATCACTGCAATGCCACAGACTTGTCCCTCCTGGCACCTGACGCCCCAGTCCCCCATACAACACCCAGGCAGATTGCCAAGGCCCAGAAACACCACTGAAGAAACCAGGCCCCTTACCTGCCCTGACATCCACTGTGACAATCGTGTCCCACAGGGCAGAGGGTGCAAAGGCAGCCCCGGCACGACAGGTCCCACAGTGTGCCGTAACCCCAGGCTTGTGTCCCCCAGTCTTCAAGGCCTCTGTTTTCACGTGTGCAAGAGAGAGGTCACAATACTTGACCCAAGTAAATCGACCTAAAGACAGTCTCAGTCTGTCATCTGCGTGCTCTTTGATGGGGAGCAGTGGGAGCTGAAGGTAATACAGTGGCCACTGTTTTCGCCACGTTTCTAAAGATAATCACTGGGAAGCAGGAAAGCAGGAGTCTGCTTCAGTGGACAGGGGAGCAAAATACATGGAGGACTATCCTGAGAAGCTGGACAGGGACAAACGGTGGGACTCCAGGCTCCCAGCTGGGAGACCAGGAGTCTGCACCCCACTCCCCACAGGACAGCAGCGATTCAGGGTAAGACCCAGCACCTGGCTGACCCGCAGGGCCCCCACAAGTGTCCAGGTCGGCCTTTACGGACATGGCATTTCCTCGTTCCCTCTCAGGCAGTTAAAACAGAACCCACGCCTCCTTCTTGGGGCACCCATGGGGCTGACGAATGAACGGGCCCAGCATGTGGATGCAGAGCGAAGAGGGGGCTCTCCTCCAGGCCACCCACACACCGCCCCTCCCACACCCCAGTCCCCAGTCCTGCTCGTCCTGAGAGAGGCCGACTCTGGCCACCCACGTCAGCAGCCTCCAGGCGCTCAGTGTCCCCTCCCACCTTTGTGCCCCCCTCCTGACTCTGGACCCCTCAGGAGGGCGAGGACTGTGACTCGCCCACCTTTCCGAGCAGTGACCCACACAGACAAACCCCCAAGGGTGCGAGAGCCGTCCTCGCTCACCAGCCCTGTGGCAGCAATGAGCAAAGGTCCCCTCTGCCACCCTGCCACGTGAGAGGATGACAGAACGCTCCATTCACGCCGACCTCAGAGCATGCGCGTGATGAGACTGGAGTGACAGAGTGGCAATGTCCACGCCATCAGCAGAGACGAGCGCCCAGGTGGCAGGCGGCTGGGTGAGGGGACACGGCTCCCTGGTGCTGTGTCACGGAAGTCGGGGACGACTGACATAAGCTAACAGCAGTGCTGCCTCTTTAGGAAAATAATTACAACAAACTTGCAAAAAAGTCAGATGAAGCAGAAACTTAAGACTCACTGTAAAATGTAGGAAAAACACGGGAAAATCAGAAAAAGGCTTCCTTTTTTTAGCCTCATGATTCATCTTCTCTAATGTTCTCAAAAGAGAAAACGGCGGGGGCCGGGGGAGGGGGGGAGCTGTGCGGTGGCTGCGCTAATGCGGAAGGGGGGCAGCGGCACCCGGGCTGCCCCCGGGCCACGCGGAGCGGACGCCCACATGGCCGGGAGGGCACGCCTGCCCGGGGCAGGCGGCCGAGCCGGCGCCGTGGCCTCCGGCCGTGTGCTGACGCGGAACCGGAGGCACAGCAGCCCGGCCGGCTCCCCTCCGCCTCGGGCCCCCCGGCCCGCGACAGCAGCTCTGTTCCCACACTGGACGTTTTTCAGACACTAAATCTAGCCAGCTCAAGTCCTTCTTGTAAAATGCCATCACACCGACCCTTCTGAAACAGGACCCTGTACGTGTCATCACGAAGTTAGAGCGGTCCCCTCCCCTGCGGTCAGGCCCCGCCCATGGGGACACGGTACCACCACGGGGTGTTCGGGAAGACTGAAGGTGCCCACATGGACTCACACCCCAGACGCCTAGGACACGAGGATTGTTAACCACTTTACTACACACAGCGACCCACGCAACGGGCCGTAAGAAGTGACTTTTAATTCGCCTGTTACCACCGCTGTTCCAGCCGCTCTCATGCTGCGGCCACAGCACGGACCCCTTATGAGTTTCCTGAGCACGTCCTTGTCCATCTTTATGCATCATGAAAAATCTGAAGCTCTCAGGGAGCAACCACATTGAAGGATAAGAATAAAAGGCGGGCGCAAGGCCAGGCTCACTGGGCCAGCTGCAGCTCCTTGCCTGGCCCAGTAAGGGCCCTTGGGCCCATCCGGCCTGCTGACCCCCCCCTCTGCCACTGTCCGGCCTGGTGCCACTGCCACTCACCAAAGCCCTCTGTGTGCCACGCTCAGCTCACAGGCCCCGGGACTCTCTGGGGTGTGTCAGGGCTGGGCGGGGGACGGGCTGGTGGGTAGGGCGCCTGATCGGTCGCTGAGTGGCGGTTTAAGGTTCTAGAGGGCTCCTGCACCCTGTCGGCGCCCCACAGCACAGCCACTGTGAATCCCTGGGCCAGCAGATGGCGCCTTGGTTGGAAAAGCGGCCTCTGCAGACGAGAGGACACTGACAGTCAGGGGCCGGGCACCGAGGATCATGTGGGTGGGTCCTGGGTCCCACGACCCGAACCCTTGGACGACACAGATTCGCGGCGGGAGAAAGAGGAGACCCGGGAAAAGTCACGGGAAGACGGAGGCAAGCCACAGGCGGAGGCCACCGTGTCCGGCACCAGGGGCAGGGAGGGTCCTCCCGGGCCCCCTGGAGGACACGTGGCTCTGGGACACCCGGGTTTCGGACTCGGCCCAGAACCTCGAGTTGCCACACTCCCGTTGTGTCACACGGCACACGGTTCGTGGTAATTTGTTACAGCAGCTTCAATATGCTAAACACATTCGTTAGTCCAGTAATTCTGTTTCTAAAGTTTACTAGAGAAAAAATACCTAGGTTTTCAGAGAATATGGGAAAAGATATTAATCACATAATAATGGCCAAAAATTTTTATAAGAAACTTAGATGCTGAATAGGAGGGGATGGCTGGCTGATGCTGTGTGTACCTCGGATAAAATCGAATTGTCAACGAATGTTTTAAAAATATAGCCACATTCTCAGAAAAAAAAATACATAAACTGGAAAAAAAAGGATCATTCTCAATTTGGGCTTAAAAAATAAGAAGATGAGAAAGAAGCATGCAAGACACAAATACAATTATCTCTAGGTCATGGCATTATTGGTGACTTTTAAGGCAATTACTTGTGCTTCTCTATAGTTTCTACATATTTAGCAGAGGAGAAGACCAGAAAAGGAAAAGCAAACTATGAAAGCAGCCTCCAGTCCCAGCACCGCCCGGCAGGGGGACAAACTGCATCTCAGGACAGGTTTCAACAGGCGGGGTGACTGCCACGCAGGCGGAGTGACCGCCACTCAGGCAGGGTGACGACTGCCACAGCAGGAAGGTCTCTGGGGCCCAGGAGACGGGCTGCAGACCCGACAGCAGAACACTCCCCTTGGGTTCCTGTGTCCTTGTCCCTGGGAACACGCTGAAGGCTTCCTGAGGATGACCCTAAACTCACAGCAGGGGACACGGTGACAGGAGGGGGCAGAGCCTCAGGCACATGGACGGTTGATAATCCAGGTGTCTAATGAGGCCACTGAACTTATAACACTGTGTATCCACCTAAGTCACACGTACGCTCTTCTTTACAGATGCGGAGGTCCACTGCAGGTGACACGAGGTGCCCTGACCCCACCCCTACAGCTTAGATCTCAGTGCTTTCCCAGGGGAAAGGCCAGATGAGGGCTCTCTGCTTGGGTCACAGGAGAAGACTGGACGTTTGCTGGGCTGACGTCCCGCGTGGCCCACAGTCACCCCCAGTGCAAGTGCCGTGCACTTCTCTGGGAGGCTGGGTCCGACTGTCTGGGGTGTCACCTGACAGACCCTGCTCTGAGGCTGCCAGGCCATGGCCTCATCTGCAGCCCTCACATCTGTGATCCTATGATCCTGTGACTGTCCCTCCCGTGGGCTCCATCTTGCTTTGGCCAGAGCGTGTTTCTGGGACCTGTGGCCGGAGAACACTGAGCAACCCAGCCAGTGAGCCACACGGCGTGACCTCGGCACCAGTGGCTGGCCTGAGCCGGACCGTCACGCAGGCTCACGGAGACTGGCCCAGGCCGGACCGTCACGCAGGCTCACGGAGACTGGCCCGAGCCGGACCGTCACGCAGGCTCACGGAGACTGGCCCGAGCCGGACCGTCACGCAGGCTCACGGAGACTGGCCCGAGCCGGACCGTCACGCAGGCTCACGGAGACTGGCCCGAGCCGGACCGTCACGCAGGCTCACGGAGACTGGCCCGGGCCGGACCGTCACGCAGGCTCACGGAGACTGGCCCGGCCGGACCGTCACGCAGGCTCACGGAGACTGGCCCGGGCCGGACCGTCACGCAGGCTCACGGAGACTGGCCCGGGCCGGACCGTCACGCAGGCTCACGGAGACTGGCCCGGGCCGGACCGTCACGCAGGTTCACGGAGACTGGCCCGGGCCGGACTGTCACGCAGGTTCCCCAGGCTGTCAGAGACTGATTCTCTTCCACTGTTTGCCCTACGACACCTTCACAACCTCTCAGTGGCCAGGCATAGAGAAGCCCCTTACCTAACCGTGCGAGCAGAAGCCTCGTTTACCGTGGACAGTGAGTCCTAACCTAGCGCTGTGATGAGAGCTGCATTAAACACAAAGGTGCTACAGGCCCTGGCTGGCGTATGACGTCGGGACGGCAGTGTAGGGTGGTTGGCAGACGACCAATACCCTTCCTGATCCCGAGGGAACCAGCCTCCCCTGCCCCAGGGGAAGCAGGCCCAGCTCGGCCACAGGAGGGTCTTGACCCCAGTGACAGCCCCATCATTCCCGCAAGCAACCAGTTTAGCCTCGATGGGACAGGGGGCTTCCAAAGACCTCCAGGTAGATCTCCTCACTCCGAAAATGACGCCTGGAAGGTTCTGCAGAAACAGTCAGCTGATCACACACCCTCTCTCTCTCCCACGGCTGCAGGCGGTGAGCAGGACACAAGCAGGGTAGGTGTGGCCGAGCCCACAGGCTCTCCCCATGTGGTCCTCCCAGCTGTCCCCTCTCCTGGTGACATGAGGATGACCTTCAGGACCTCTGGAGATGGCCAAGCCAGAGCCACTGCCAACCACGAAAACCTATTTGGACTTGACATGGCTACAGACCAACTTCCACCCTGGTACGTGGCGAGCGTTCGAGGGTCGTTGTCACAGCAGCCGGCCGACACTAACAAAGGGGACCCGTTCCCACTGGCTGCGGTCACACCGTGAGTGACGACCTCGACTGGTGGTGGCCATCCGTCTGCAACACGACAGGCTCAGTCAACACAGTGAGACCGCAGAGCAGAAAGGGGACAAAAACTGGGCTCCCTGAAGGCATTCTGCCGGCAGCCCTCTATCCCATGAGCTGACAGACAGTCCTGCTAGGGTCCTTCTGTGTGAGTCTCCCTATGACCCACGGCCAAACACAGTCGGTCTCCATGCTCACAGACAGGCAGCCGTTGCTCCCACCCACCCTCCCCCACTCTGCACACGGTGACCCGGTGCCACCGGCGGCCACAGTGGCGCCCAGCATGCACGGCACCCTCTGCGCCCATGGAGCTGACATTCCAGCGAGGCCTTCAGGGGCAGCAGCTCAAATGCAGGCCCTGCGGGGCCACGCACGTGACCTCAAGCTCCCGACCTGCCCCCTTCCCTGGCTCACAGTGAGTGCGTGGCAAACACGAGCTGGCAAGGGAAGGACAAACACTAAGAGATACGTCAGTTTGCAGGGCACAGCGGGAGGTCACTAGGCCGGAGACAGGGAGTGCCGGGGGCATGGAGTCGGCTCGCCAAGATCACACCGCGTGGGGGAGGGGTGACCCCACGTCGTAGGGGAAGGGGGCACGCGGGCCTCAGCTCCATGTCAGATGTCCACATAGCCCGGCAGTAGGATGAGAGGAGAGCACCCGGGGACAGGACACGCAGGCGCTCCTGGGCCAGGCGGCATAGATGGTACAGGCGTTGGCCCTGGCCTGGGCGGGGCAGCCCGGGCAGCCCCCCACCCCTGGCGGGTGAGCGCCCTCCAGTCCTGCCTCTGAGCCCCAGAGTGGCTGCAGGGAACCAAGACCGCATGGGGTGCACTGTTCTGTGATCTGCTCCCCTCATTCACAGAGGCTGAACCCGCTCGTATGTTAAATATGTAACTGTCGTCGGTCACAGAGAAGGCTACGTCTTTACAATGTGGCTGCATCACGATGAATGTTTCCATCTCCTGTTATCACTATTTTCCAGCATTTTACTATGAAACAAAGCTGGAGTAAACATCCGTTTAGTTGATTTCCTGAAAATTCACCATTGTTTCCTTAGGACGGACACGACTCAATAAAAAGGCCATTAGAGAAACAAACGAGCAGTTAAACTGAGGACTAAGAGACACTGTTATTTGTTTAAAGAGGAACGTAACCCACCCTTCACAGTATAGCTAAAACTCTGAGTCTAATTAGCGACTATCTCAAACATTATGTTGTAAATCCAGGGATGTTGCGTATTTAAAGGTTACAGCAAAAGTTTGGAAATACAGCATCCAATTGCCTATAAAATGTCTAACTTATCATAATATAGATTCTACAATAAGTTTTTAATAGTCACAAAATAGACTTTCAGAAATTTGTTTAGAAAAATTCAAAATATTACAAAGAATGTCAGAAAAATAAAAGTTATTTTTAAAGAGCCAAAGTTTTCATATTACAAACCAATAAAAGGGAGTGCAGACCCACGGTGTGGCTGGGAACAGCGCGGGGTGAGGGGCCATGGGCCTGGGGAAGTGGGGGAGCAGCGCGGGGGTGAGGGATTCTGTGGGTGCACTCTCAGTGGCCGGCCAGTCGTGGGTTTACTTGTTCACATTTGCTGCGTAACATGACTCAAGACGCGATGACAGAAAGTGAGACTTGCCAGATCTGTCCAGGCCACTGTCCCTGTCAGCACCGCGGACAGCTCCTGGCGCCTGCTCAGGATGCTGGGAGCACGAGCTCCGACCTTCCGAGCAACGACTGGGCCCGAGGCACAAAGGACCACGGGGTGACTTCGTTCTGGCACCCAAGGGCTGGGACGCGTACCACGGGGTGAGGGGGTGGGGTCACAGCTCAGGGCAGTGTGGGAGGGTAAATATGAGGAAGACACAGGGAAGAAGAAACTGTTAATTGGGAGTAAATGTGTGACCAGGCCGGCTCCGAGAGTTTGGATACCGGAGGGCCACGGTGAGGAGAGGGACAGTGGCGGGAGGAAAGGGGGGCGGGGTGCGGGGAGCTGGGGGACCCGGAGGCACGCTCGGTGCACACAGACAGATGGGCCTCCTGCCCCGGGCCCAAGACGAACACGGCTCCGCGGCCCTCCTCGAAAGCTGTCCCTCGGAAGGGGGACATGAAGGGCGCCGGCAGGGTGGGGCATGGTGTGGCCACAGCGGTCAGCGCCACGGACGCCGCGGGCCCATCGTGCAGGGCCGGGGCACTGCCAAAGCTCTCGCTGGGGGACCGCGCGTGGGCGGGGGCCGGGCCCTGGGACGGGGGCGGGGGTGCCACCGCTGTGACCCTCCGTTCGGGCGTGGCACACTCAGGACAACACGGCCACCTGTCTGTGGCTAAGACGGGTTCATTGAGCGTCTACATGAAAGCGCTGTGGGAAATAAGAAGGTACTTAGGCCCTGAGAAGCTGAGCTGTCCACAGGGCACGCACCGACGACGCTGCGGCAGACGCTGCGGCAGACCGGGGAGGGAGCGGTGAGAAACGCGCAGGGGCCTGCTCCTGCGCCCGCCAGGCTCCCCACCGGCCCGGAGACCACGCAGAGGCCTACTCCTGCGCCCCGGATAGCAGGCAAACCTTGGGAGGGGAAGCCGGGCCCCCCACCCCTTGTTGGCTGTACCCCAGGTTCTTTCAAAGCCTGCCGCCATGCCCCAGGCGTCCTGTGCGACACACCCCGAACCCTCCACAGAAAGGCAGGCGGATCTCACAGCAGGAAGCGTCTGCTAAAAGAAGGAAGGAGTGTGCGAGTTGTAGGTAAGCCAGCCCAGGGGTGCTTGACGTTCCGGTTCGTGTTCACTTGATTCAGAGCCGAGTTTAACACTGAGAGGCTCACACCAGCCCTCAGGGTCCCGCACCTGTCCCGCTCATCTCCCATCTCTACTCCATGAATACTTCCACCCCTGTCTTTGGTGGTTAAGCCACGCCAAAGCCTTTTGGAAAGAGGTGGCAAATATATAGGAGCAGACAAGAAACAACAAATACCTAAGTTTTATGAGAACTCAGAGAGTGGCTTGATTACTTGCTTCCAAGGCAGGATGGATCAAATGGACCCGATTTTATTCCTCCATGATGAAAACACTCAGCGCTTACTGAGCAAGTGCCATGCACGCTGCTCTACATGCTCACCGGCCATCGGCCACGTGGCCCTCTGACACCTGTCAAGTACCACTGCGCCTGTCTGCCTTTGGTGCCGAGGGACTGAAGTGGAGGGAGGCCCGGCCACTCGCTGAGTGATGCTCAGCGCCCAGGCGGTTTGAGCCCACAACTCCCACTCAGACCCACGTGGCCGGTGGAGAAGGTGGCTGGTCAGTGTCATACAAAAATCATGGGACAAATTTTAATTAAGCACAAGAGTGTTAAAAAATGTACATGTTGCGGGCCCTTGGGAATCGTCATTTCCGTATTTTTTTCTTTTGTGCAGCATGTGACACATCACTGTAAAGACAAAGATCCATGAGATCTACAAAGTTACCTTTTTAATGTTTAGCTACAATTTTATGGATGAGCTGGTTGCAAATGTTCCCTCCTCTTTAGCAATGTTTAATCTTTCCTTTTTTCCTGTGGAGCCACACGAAAGGTAGACCACACATGTGTGTCACCAGAGGGTGCATGGGACTTGCCCTGCAACAGAGCTTTGCAGTGGAGGTTGTTAGAGACCCTAAAACCCTCATGTCCCGTGTGGTTGTTGGGGACAGAACAGGCACCACAAGGGAAGGGCTTCTTAGTTTCTGTGACGGACAACGGAGTGGTTACAATGGCTCCAGGCAGGCTGTAGAACCCAGTGCTCTCTCTTCCTAGCAGGGGCTGCTGTCCTCCAGACATCCCCTGTGTGTCAAACTGGCCACCCCTCCAGGCCACGAAGGGACCCCAGGAACCCCAGGCCCCACACGTCTTTAGCTTCGCCTGCTAAAGCTTCCCCTTCCTCTAAAGGCATGTGCAGTCCTTAGCTCAAGTGACATGTCATGCTCTTCACTGGCATGACGCCTCTTGAGAGAAGCGTGGGTTCTGTGACATCCTTTCACCAACCAGAAGCCCATCTTAAAGAGACGGTGGGTCCACCACAGCCAAACCCTAGAAGTAGGCAAGATGACTCCAGAGAAATCCACACACAGTCATCCTTCCGGCGGGTTCAGACATGGCAAGTACAGCCGGAGCAGATCCTGGCCTGGCCAGGGGGACGCCTAGGAGACCCCCCAGGAAAAAGACAGACAACTCAAGAATGAATGCAACTGACACCTGGCACACAAAATCCACTGGCAGCGGCTGCGGTCAGGTGCATCTGCTTCAGAGCAACCGCAGCTGAGAAGCCTGCAGGCGAGAGGAGAGCCCGGCTGCCCAGGGCTGGAAGCACCAGAGAACAGGAGGGGACCCTTCCACAGCAGATGGAGCCAGCGCACAGAACCACGCACGAGAAAGGAGAAACCGTGGTGTCCCTGTGAACTCCACTGCCTTGCAGAGATGAACACTGACAAACCCATTATTCAGGAAGGTAACTGTAAAAGAGGGTGACGCAGGAGTGAACTGGAACATGTGTACCCTTCAACTCGCCCTGTCCATGCCACAGGCCCATGCTCGGCTCCCTAAAAATGAGTGTTTCCATCACAAACACAAATTACCATGCTCCCTCTTTGTACGAACGAGCACCTAGAAAAAGCGGAACACATTTTAAAATTTGGCAATCAGCTAGGAACATGGTTATCTGATTAAAATAACTTGTCAGAAAAACTGGTTGATTAAGAATGACGTTTAACTGCATAGAACGCTCTGCTTGCTCACTTCCTGTACGGGAGCCTGTAATCCTTTTAAAGCCAACATGCTGCCAATGCTCTAAATACGACTCCCATCTGGCCAAAACGATGAATCATACTTATTTTTATTGTAGCCAATGAATGACCATTGCATATCCATTCCCAGGATCAATAAATGACACACTTAATTAATTTCCCTTTAAAATCTATAATCAAAGTGTACATCATTCAGCTCCTTGGGTAACTGAAAATCATGATGTTTTTCTGAAATATAGTTATAAAAGAATCATAGCATTTCTTCAATTTCATCACGTAGGCACACCGTGGAAGATACTGGTAAAAACAGAGATGCAAATGCTCTAACAATTTAAAAAATATTAGAACCCTTTAGTTTCAGAATTGGTTGGATTCTGGGTACCCAGAATCCAGTATGACTCAAATTTCACAAAACACTTTTTTGCTTTTAATATTTAATTTGGAATTTCTACCAGTTTCAAAAGTGAAGTAGACAAAAATAGAAGAAGCAATGCATTGCCATAGGAAGACATATTTATGGGGAGAATAATCTAAATTCTGTAAAAAATAAAGTGTTCGTAACTCATCTACATCACAAGTAACCTAAGGAGTGACAAAATATTGTTAAAATACTTAAAGTCTAACAAAAATGTTGGTAAATACATGTTTATTTCTGTCTCAAGTTATAACCACTTTAAATTATTATGCCGTAAGTGCAAAGTTCTTTGGAAGGAAAAGTAGTAAGAGGAACAGTATGAAAAGCTGACTTAGAAAGCTTATCTGAAAAACACCTTTGTGGTGAGAAAACGCTGATTTTAATCATTTCATCACTCTGGACTGACCGGTATTCCTTTAGCTCACTAGGCTCCTGAAACGGAATATGCAGGTGGAGCCACAGGCTCAGGTGACTCCCTAACTAAAGCCCGATCCCGCCAACGCGGGCAGGTGGCTTTCAGACAAAGCGCAGGGCCCCCTGACAGGTCGTCACAAACCCCACCTCTGTGGAGCTCGTGCCCTGGACAGGACGTCTGAACTGCCAGTAGCCAGGGCTGCTTCTGAGGGCTATGCATCACTGGGTCTGCAGCTCTCACGGCCCCAGGGCGCACAGCCCACCCCACAGCCGGCCAGCCCTGCGGCCAGAGGCCGGCCGAAAAATAGTCTAATTTGTTCTCTTCCAAGCAATGGAAAAGTCACACCACCTAAAAGGAAATGGTACACACACTCCACAGCGGCGGCTGGAGCCAGACCCCAGCCGCCCAGCGGCCCACGAGGCAGTCTGGCTGCTGGGAAACCCTGACTAACGACATTTTGTAAAACACCATAGTAACGACGTGACCTGCCGAAAATTACCATTTGCTCATCATTTCGCCATTTTCCCCTTGGTTACCTATTAACTTCCTTTAAGAATATGAAGTAAAATGGAGAAGACACTGTAAGGCACATTATCCTCAAACCCAAACACGCTTCCTTCCCTGGTGGGGGGAGGGGTGGGTTTGGTCACTTCAGAGACAGGTGTGATCGGCCCTTCCAGGTGCGGTGCACTGACCGCCCATGGCCGTGCTGGGTGGTTTTCTAACAACTCGTACCCTGGGTCGCGACCTGCAGATTCGTCTTTAATCCTAGGCCACCACAGGGTGCTCTGCCGGGTCATGGAGCCACCTCAGCACTCCAGGGGAGGCCCCGGGCGATCCTGTCCTTGGCGCCGCCTGTGCGCTCTCCTGCCCCCACCACGGTCCGAGGTGAGAGAGGCACCTGCGGTTCACAGTTTCAGCTCTAACACCGCCCACGGCCCGCGCCGGCGGAATTAACAACGAGAGGGAGAAGTCGCCGGCGAACGCTTTATTTTTAATCAATACGAGACAGCCGGCTTCTAAGTCCCGCATCGCGAATTCCCAGCCCTGGCCATTAATCCGGACGAGCGACCCAGGCGGCCGGAGTCACAGCGGCCGAGAAGTGAGCGGCGCACGGAAGGGCAGGCGCTTCGAGTTTCCCCGCGAACCGCCAGCGGCCGCGCGTGCCCTCCGGCTGCCAGCCCAGGCCGCGGGGGTCTCCGCGGGGTCGCCCGCCCAGCGCTCCCTGCGGCCCTCGCCGCGTCCCTGGCCCCTGGGCTCGGCCCTGGCCCCGCGCAGCGGCCGGCGCGCAGCCTCCCCCGGCCACCTGGCCCGCCGCCCCCGGCCGCCGGCGCGCGACGCGATCATCGCGTCCTCGCTCTCCCCGCGCTCGTTAGCGCGGAGCCGGGAACAGCGACAGCCGCGGCCGGGGGAGGCTTGGTTACGGCACCCCGCGCCGGAGCGCCGCGCTTAGCAACCGCCCCGCGCCCCGCGCTCCCGCTCGCAGGGCGGGAGCGGCCACCCCCTCGCGGCGCCCCGCCGGCCCCCGCCCCGGCCAGCGGCCCCGCGCCCCCCAGCATCCCGCTCGCAGCTCGCCGGCCGGCGCCCGGCTGCTGCCCAGTCGGTGTGCGCTCCCCACCTGCGCCCGGCGGGGAGGGGCGCGCCGGGCAGCCCCCAGCCCTCCCGGGGGCTCCGCGGCCCTCCCGGCCCAGTGGAGGATGTCACCGTCCCGGCGACCTCGCCGCCGTCGCTGGGTCCCTGTGCCCCCGACGGCTCCCGCTCCCCGCGCCCCGTCCCTGCACCCGGTCCCCGCGCCGACCCCGCGGCCCCGGCCGCTCGCACCTTCCTCAGCGCGGACATCCTCGGGCGCCCCAGGTCCGGCGCGTGCGGGGACACGCGGCGAGCCGGCCCCTCAGGCCGGATGGGGCTCGCGGGTCGGCCCGTCTGTCCGCGCGTCAGTCCGTGTTCGGTCCACAGTCGCCGCCGCCGCCGCCGCCGCCGCCGCGCTGCCGCGCGCTCCGACCGCGCTCGAGCCCGGCGCACGGTCTGTCCTCGCGGCGGCGCCTGCGCACTGGGCGCCCGGGGAGGCCCGCGCGCTGGGGGCGGCCGGCGCGGCGGCATCTGGAGAGGGGCCCTTCCGCCCCCCCAGCCCCGCGCGCACGGCCGGCGCGGGGAGCGCGCGCACCGCCGGGTCCGCCAACTGTTGCGCGGGGACCCGCGGGTCACGCGGGGACACGAGGCGCCGGGAGCACGCCGCGGGGCGTCCGCCCGCGACCCCAGCAGATGCGGAAAGCGCTCGGAAGTTGCCCGCGGATCCGACACGCACCCAGACACCTGGGCAGGTGCAGCTGGCTCTGGACCCGGAAGACCGACTCGCGGGCGCGTTGGAGCGGGGCGCTGGTGCACAGGTGGAGTCTTCTGCACACGCAGATGCTCCGGAGACGTGTGTTCTGCGTGCTGGCAGCGGGCCTTAGTGCGAAGGTGACACCGTGCCACCCGTCCTGGGGCTGGGGATGCCCCGACTATAACACCCTCGTCCTGCGCGCCCAGTGCTGTGGAGGGGACGCGCCCTGCTTTCTTCCCACGGAGGCACGGTGAGTGGTGGGGTCCCGAGGCCGGAACCACCCGCGGGCCAGCAGCATGGGGCCCTCATAGCCAAGGGATAAAGTCAGTAAAGCTGCGTTGACAACCTGCAGCGATCTGGACAGTTTAGCGACATTGGCCATGCTGTGACAGACTAACTAAATTCATGGGAATGCCCTTCCAGGATAGGACTGCGGGTGGGGAAGGAAAGTTACTTGGGCCTGAGTGACAGCCTGAGACCGCTTGTATTCCCTGCTCTATTATGCAGTCACCAGACCTTGGGCAACTCAGATAGCCCCGTTTTTAATGCCTCTGCAACAAAGGACTTTTCCACATCTCCGACTGAGCCTTGGTGAAGTTTAAATGAGGTAAAGATGAGAAAGCTGATGGAAGAAGTAAAAACACCAAGGTGAAATTTTATGGGGAAATGGATAAGGATTAGAACGAGAAAAAAAAAATCAGGCTATCAAACTATTTGGATTGGGACCAAATCTTTTCCAGAAAGTCTAAGGTCTTTAGTCAAAAGACCTTTAGTCAAAAGAACTTTAGTCAAAAGACCAAGGTCTTTTTCTTCATATAATCAGTCACTCATGTTTATCAGTTGCAGTTCATTTTCACAAAAGTTTTAAATACCGAGGGGAACGGGTACATGACAAAGGAAAGAAGCTTGCCTGTGAAGAAATTTCTTCAGTTTTGTCTCCACTGTCAAGAACCAATGAATTGTGTGTGCTGAACCCAAACCCAAAATCTAGGTTCCAGATCAACTGTTTCACTTTGAAATTTAGTTTCCCTTTCCTTCCCTTCTCTCCATACTCATCCCTGTCCTTCCTTTCATCTTTTTGAGGTTCATGTATTCACCATGCTACAGCAACACAAGTCACCCCAGTGTGCTGAGTGCCTGTCATGTGCTCTCAGTGTGTGAGCAGAAGAAACAGAGAAGCAGCCACTGGCCCATGGAGAGTCACTCTGCAAAGTGACACAGTTAGGCATAATCATAGCTGTTCCTCTGAAGGACAGATGTATGCATCAGTGGAGAGTGTTAGCAAGGCAACCAGTATGGCTTGTGGTCTTGGGAGACTGCGGGGAAGTCATGATGAAGTCAGAGCTTTTCCTCAGGCTGGACTTGGGTGCAGGTAGTTTGGGAGGTTGGTCCCGGAAGCTGGAGGGAGGAAACAGTCCCGGGACGCAGTATCGAGCTGGCCACCCCTGCAGACACGAGGCTCAGGCTGGCTGGGCCCAGAAAGAACTGTGGGGAAGGCACCCCGAAGGCTGGACTTGGGGCTGATTTCCAGCCCCAATGACTGAGGGTCGCTTCCCTTCCACCCCCAGCCCAGGTTCCCCTGGCTGAGCAAGCCCCACAGCTTCACAGACAGTGGGAGGCTGGCCAGCAGGATTGGAGGTGCTGGCAGTGAGGGCAGGGAACTATCACAGCACCAGAAGGAAGTCAGATGTCTCCATCTGCCAGCGCCCAGAGAAGGAACAGGATTCAGGCAAGAAGAGTGGGGTGGGGCGGGGTGGGGCGGGGCTCTGAGCAGGAGGAAGGGGGGCTGAAGGCTAAGGATGCTGGAAAGATGTGGTGCTGGGAACGGTCGGCGTAACCAGGATGAGGTGAGCATGGGCGAGAGCAGCACGGACACGCTGGAGAGCGGCTCAGGGCCTTGACAGGACACTTCGGGCTCTGAATCACACCCTAGATACGATGGCATCTGACACAGGACACCGAGCAGGGAATTGAAATGTTCTCTATAGACAGTCGTGCCATTTGTGGACAAAATGTTACTTCCCCCTTCCCAGTCTGTCCACCTGCTTTTCCTTTTCTGATCTGACTGCATTCCCTGGGACTTCCAGTGCCATGGGGCAGAGGCGTGGTGTGAGGGGCATTCTTGCCTTGTCACCCTGTGGGTGGGAGCATCAAATGCTTTTTCTGCCTCCATTGACACGATCCTGTCATTTTTCTCCTTTAGCTTGTACGTGTGATGCATTGCATGCACTGACTTTTGAATGGCAATGAGATTCCTGGAAGATTGTCCTGGCCACTCTGAGGAGACACAGAGGTGGTGGGAAGTGAGTGAGCGAGAGGCGGGCTATGGAGATGAACTTCGAACGGCCTGGAGAAAGCCGAGCGAGCGAGGATGAGCCAGATGGAGAGGTGTGTGCTGTTGCAGGGGGAGATGCTGGGGGTCATTTTCTAGATGGAGTATGGGGGAGGGGAAGGAGGACACACCGAGGGGTGCATGGGCACCAACACTGCTGATGTAGAGGGCCTTGTGACCTTAGCAGGAACAGTTACAGCACGTGTGGACACAAAAGACACCGGGAATCAGAGCCAGCTAGAAATGACGAAGCAGAGACTGACTTTGTCATCAACTCTTTCAAGAAGTTTGGGTGTGAAAGAGGTGAAAGCAAGGGGCTCGAGGACACGTTTTCTGGGGAGATTTTGCTGTCAGGCCGGGAAGTCCAGAGACAGCTTGAACACTGGTGGGAATGGTGAAGGGACAACGGCAAGCGTGGATGCCACCCAGCCAGCAGCACCATTCAGTGTGTATTCCCTCTCCCCTGCATTCACTTTTAAAACACAGACTTTATTTCTTACAGCAGAACTGAGAGGAAGCCACAGAGTTCCCACACACGCGCCCCCCCCCCCACCAATGGCCTCCCCACCAACACCCCAGCAGATGAGACGCTTGTCACAGTGAGCCCATGCTGGCTCACCATCACCACCCGGAGTCCGCAGTTCGCATCAGGGGCACTCTCGCTGTTGTGCCTGTGAATTTGGACAAATGTACAGTGATGCATGTCCACCATTACAGTATCACACAGAGTAGTGTCACCGCCCTAAACATCCCCTGTGCTCCCCCATTCACTCTGCCCCTCAAAACCCTGGAACCCCCTGATCCTGTTTCTGCCTCTGTATTTTGCCTTTTCCGGGATGTCACACAGGTGGGATCAGTGTGCAGCCTGCTCGGATGGACTTTTCACTTAGTCGTATGCATTTAAAGTTCCTTCATGTGTTCATGGCTTGACAGCTTATTTCTTTTTAGCATTAAATAACGTCTGGATGGACCAGTTTATCATTTACCTACTGAAGGACGTCTGGCTGGCTTCCAAGTTTTGGTGATCATGACTAAAGCTGCTGTGAACACCGTGTGCAGGTTTCGTGTGGAGGCAGGTGTCCCCTCATCTGGGCAAATACCGAGGAGTGGGGCTGCTGGGTCACACAGTGAGAGTATGTTGAGTTTTGTAAGAAACCGCCAGCCCGTCCGCCAGCATGGCTGCACCACGTGCATTGCCCCCAGCATTGAGCGGGGGGCCTGCTGCCACGTGTCCTCCCAGCGCTGGGCGCTGTCAGCGCTGGGTTTGGTCTTCTGAGAGGGGAGCGGAGGTGGTGCATCGCCGTTCCGCTTGGCGTTTCCCTGTGACATGCGATGAGGAGCGTCCTTTCATAGACGCGTTTGCTATCTGTATATCTTTGTCTGTTAAGGTCTTTGGCCATCAACATCGTTTGAGACAAATGATCACTTCTTTGACTTGGCTTCAGGACAGCTCTCTGTCCTTCCCTTTCTTCCCTGCCCAATCCCTCACACGTGTCATAGCTGGGACCTCCTCA
Source organism: Eonycteris spelaea (assembly GCA_003508835.1). Taxonomy (NCBI): domain Eukaryota; kingdom Metazoa; phylum Chordata; class Mammalia; order Chiroptera; family Pteropodidae; genus Eonycteris; species Eonycteris spelaea. Next base: position 145,753 of record PUFA01000002.1, on the reverse strand, counting down.
CCAACCCGCTCTCCGAAAGTCAGAGCACCTCAGAGCTCACTCCTTGTATCACTTCTCTGTCTACAGTCACTCCCTCTTATAGCTTTAAATGCCACCTACATGCAGACAAACCCAGTTATAGATCTCTGTCCCGGGCCTTTATCCTGAACTCTAAAATGAGATTCAACTGCTTAGTGGATGCCTATATGTACATGTCTACTGAGCACCTCAAACTTAGTGTGCGTGACACTGCACGCCACCCCAATGAAGGGCCCTCCCAGAGGATTGTCCCGTCCTCACTGCAACTCTAGCCATCCAGCGGCCAGACCACACGCTGGGAGCCATTCCACACTTCCCTTCTGCCACAGCCCACGCCTGCTCAATCAGAAAATCTCTTTTGCTTTGTCTTCAAATACATCCAGAATGTGACCACTTCTCCCCACGACGTCCACACTGCTGCCCTGATGCTAGTGCTGCGGTGGTGTGTGACATTGGTCGCCATGCTTCCTCCACCCAGATCTGAAACCTGCTCTCAGCACAGCGGCTCCAGTGACTGTCTGAGGATGTCAGGTAATTTCACTACTCGGAACCAGCCCACGATGTTCCGTCTTGCTCCCTGGAACACGAAGTTGGCTGGCGCCGACACTGAGGTCTCCCTTCCGTCTGAGCATGTCTGTCACTCTCCCCTTACTCACCAGTCACTGTGCTCCAGTCACGCTGGCCCTGGCGCTGCTCCCCAGACACTTCGGGGGCTTGGAACATCTGCTGTCCCTTGTGCTTCCCACTCAATGGTTCTTTGACTCCGTATCACCAAGTCCGGCTCCCTCTGCTTCAGACTTGACTCAGATTACCCACCCTGAGGCCACCCCACCTCCCACTTAGAACACCCTTCCTGCTCTCTTTCTATCCCAGAGCCCCAGGGGGACGGGCGGTCTAGCTTACTGCAAACTCTCATCCGGCCATTCACAGAGCACCGCCCCCCCCCGCCCCCGCATCTACAACGTGCTCGGCAGACAGCCTCTCAGAAACACGCGCGCCGCGCGCTGGGGAGGGAGGTCAACGACAAACCAAGGTCCCAGCGAAGGCGAAAGGAACCCGTGCACCTGGCGCAGGTGGACTATGGCGGTCAGGACGCAGGGTCAGAGGGACAGGGGAGGGCGCCGACTCCCGAGGTCCGTCCCCCGGCTCTTTCTTCGAGTCTCCTTTCCCCCTTCGCCCCAAATTCTGCAGTACCTTTGGCCGCCTGGCGCGGGTGGGCGCCAAGCAGACCCCTCCCACTGCTCCCACCCCTGACCCACCCCGCATCCCTCTGTGATGCGCGGCGCTAGGACCAAGGGCGCCCGCACCGTGGGCGGCCATCAGGGACACAACCCCGCCCCCGCTGACCCCTCCTTCCCCTGACCCCCGTGACCCTCTCCTCAAGACGTCCTTCCGCTGATACCCTCTTCCCAAGATCTGCAACCCCGAACCCCCTCCCGCTGACCCCACCGCTGGGGTCGCGGCAGATCCTGTAGTCAGTTACTTCCCTCTGAGTATGCGCGGGGCAAACGCGCCCGGAGGCCACGCCCACGGCTCCCGTAAAAGCCAATCCGAGCCGGGCGCGGCTGATTGGCACCCAGAGGCCGAGACTCTGGATCCGGATTGGGCACGCCTGCGGGGGCGGATCCGGAAGCGGCGCGGGAAACTCGGGCTGGCGGACGGCGGGGGTCGCGAGCCCCGCATGGCGGACGCCCGGAGGCACGGTAGGCGACCTAGGGGCCGCGGGGAGCCGGGAGCCGGGCAAGGCCCGGGGCCTGTGGGACCCCCGCGCCAACGCGGGCCTGCAGACACTCCGATCGCGGGGACCCCCACCCCGCGCGTGATGACTCGCTCTCCACACCTGAGGCAGCATCCTGGCTGAGCCTCAGTCTGTAAAATGGAGATGATACGATTTACCTGCCGCGCGTAGTAATCGTGGCACACACTGGTGTTTAGTCGATGAGAACAGTATCTCTATCCCGCTCGGAGCAGGGTTACCGCGGTGCTGCCGGCGCTGCCTTAAAACTGAACGCCAGAAATACATGGAGCCCCTATGTCGTATAAAGCCCGACAGACTGTATCTTCTCCTTGTCACGTTACCCTGTAATCACTAACATTGAAATGAAAACAGGGAAGGCTTTATTTTTTCCAGGTGTGCAGCACAGTGACTTCACACATGCATATACTTACCGCGCATTGATCACCATCGTAACTGTGGGGCCATGGGGAGCCGGGGCATCCACACCTCACACAGTAACGAGAACTACAGAGACCTAGTCCCTTAGCACCTTTGGTCACACACAGAATGTTCACTCATTCCCACGCTGTCCATCACATCCCCAGGGCGAAATTATTTTTTAACTGGTGTTTGTACCTTTTCACCACCTTTACCCATTTCTCCAATCCCCTCCTACTGCCTCTGGCAAACACTAGTCTTCTCTGTGTCCATGCGTTTGTTTTGGGGGTTTTCTTGTTCTGTTTTTAGATTCCACACATGAGTTAGGTCATACAGTATTTGTCTTCCTCTGACTTTTTTCATTTAGCATAATGCCCTCTAGGTCCATTCGCGTTGTCACAGATGCCAAGATTTTATTATTCTATGACTGAATAATATTACATTGTGTGTGTGCAAAAGCACATTTTCTTTATCTATTTACCATCTATGGACACTTTGGTTGTTTCCGTGTCTTGGGAGTTGTAAATAATGCTGCAGTGAACATAGGGGTGCATATATCTTTTTAAGGTAGTGCTTTCATTTCATTCAGATAAATACTCAGGAGTGGAATTGCTGGGTCATAAGATAATTCTATTTTTAATTCTTGGAGGAACCTCTGTACTGTTATCTATAGTGACTGCCCCAATTCAAGTCCCACCAACAGTGCACAAGGGTTCCCTTTTCTCCACATCCTCACCCACATTTGTTTGTTTATTGATGACAGCTATTCTAACAGATGCAAGGTCATATATTTGGATATTAACCCTGTCAGATATATGATTTGCAAATATTTTCTTTCATTCAGTAGGCTGCCTTTTCGTTTTGTCGATGGTTTCCTTCGCTATGCAGAGGCTTTTTAGTTTGATGAGATCCCACTTGTTTATTTTTGCTTTTGTTACCTGTGCCTTGGGGTGTCATATCCAAAAAATTGTCAAGACCAACGTCAAGGAGCTTACCGCCTGTGTTTTCTAGGAGTGTTAGGGTTTCAGGTAAAAGAGATTTCAGCTGTGTCTCTCATGTTACTCGGATTAGTTTGGAGCATGACTTTCCCCCCCTTCTCTACATTTAAAACAGATGATTGTGTTTTTGCCCTTTGAAATTACAGGCCAAGTGGCAACTATAGTTAATAATCAATTGCTTAAAATAAGAAAAGGAAGATAGTTTGTCAGCAAGGCAGACTGTGAGAAAGAGTAAGTATCGCCTCATCTCTGTTGCTCCCTTTTTAGGAAAGCATGTGTCCTTGCCGCGGGTGACGCTGAGTTACGGCTTTCACCATCAGCTCTGTAATCGGCAGGCATCACGCAGGTTCTCACGGTCCGCCATCAAGCCCCCAAAAGGACATGAAGAGGTTTTAGTGAGAACCTATACTACATTTTTATATCCCCACTGTGCGTAGGATCGGCAGGCTTGACAAATAAATGCTGAGGGTCTCGGGACAGGCCTGACTGGGAGCTGTCACAGGGGTCTCCATGTGATGGGCCAGTCCCCTTCTGCTTCCCTGCATTTTGACTGGGGGATCCCGTCTCTTCACCCCAGGCTTGTCCTTGCTTTACAGCACGTTCTTTCTCTTGCTTCGTCCTGTGTTTCTGACCCTTCTAAGCCTGACATCAAATGCTCCTCCATGTGCGAGGAATTACTACGTCATCTGTAATACACCAGTCTGCTTTGTAGAACATATCTCAGTTAACTGAATTACGATGAACGAAACCTTTTCATTGTTTTCACCGGTCAGGAGACAGACATCCTTCCTGAAATCAGCCTCCTTTTTCTATTGGAAATGGAACAAAATAGTCAAGTAAAGTTAGGTCGTTTGAGAACATTGTGTCTGGAAGGGTGGGTTAATAACAAAATGCTAGTGTCACACGTCTCTTAACGAGGCCAGCGAAGGGCCCCTGTGCTGGGCGAGGCTCCAGGGAGGTTGCAGGTGGACAGGCTTCTAAGCACTTAGAAGTTGTTGAAGCATGACACCAGAGCGTCCCCTGTCCTCAGTTGTCACTGCGTGCCTTGTGTTGAGTGGCACAGTCAAGGCACTGTGTGACAGGTGGACAGGGCGGTGGCATCCCTCATCCTCACGGTCTCGCTGCTCTGCAGCAGCATCGGGTCCCAGAGTGGCAGGAGGGCACTGCGGGGCCATCTGTGCGTCTGTGGAGGGGACGTGAGTGTGGCATCGCTTGCATGAGGTAGGCCACATGGAGACCTCCAACGCAGTGCTCACCTGCGCAGCAGGTGTTAATCGCGCGTCTCCCGAGCCAACTGGAGCGTTCTGTGGCACTGGGCTGCTGCGTGGTGTCCAGGCTGGTCCCTTGGGCTGGGGGCCCGACTGCGTCTTGGGAGCCTTGCCTATCGCATCTGAAACCCACAGACAAGCTCAGCTCTGACACAGACCACGGAAGCATGAACCCGGGTGGTTGGCAGTCAGGCTGAAAGTGACTACCTGTGCCAGGTGACGTGGCCAGCTGCCCTATGACAGCTTGTAGCAAAATTTCAGGGTTACCAGGGAGTGTGTTTTGTAGCAACACTCCTTGAGTAAGAAGTAAATTTCTTTTCAAATGCACCCTATTCCACACTGGGACACTATCACCAGTTCTGGAGGCTGTCTCTTGGGCCAGACTTGGGTGAGCCTCTGTGAGCCTCTGTGACAGAGGCAGCCCTGACCTAGCCAAAGGGAATTCCATGAAGAGCCCCTTTTCTGAGGGGTAGTGCAGTGGCTTTCTTCCTACTTGGGGACATTAGGCGAGGCTCTGACATGTAACTGTGGCCCTTAGTAGCTGCTCGGTGAAGGGAGCATGTGCCGTAGGCAAAGTGTCTGGCCACTTTTGAATAACTTGCTCCTGCAGTACCCCCTTCCCACAGGATAGCCAGGCTGAGTCTTCTGGGGGCCCCCTCCTGGGAGCCATGTGTGTGGCAGTAAGGAATATGGGCAGCTGAGCCACCTGGCCCTCCAAGGCCCTTGGATGAGCTCGGACCTGGCCCCGGGCCTCGGCTCCAGCAGGCTGAGCCCTGCCCTCTGACAACGGGGCTCTCGGGGGCCCCGTGGTCAGTGTGCATAGCCCTGGCTGTGGCACCCCCCGCGTTCCCGAGGCGGAGGTGGTGGGACAGGCTCTCCGTGTGTGTCTGTGAGTGTATCTCTGTGCTCATGCATGTGCGTGTGTGTCTGTGTGAATGGTACAGCAAGTGCTACTTCAAAACCCTACAAGGGAATATTCTGGACAGAGTTTGGAATACTTTTTCTTCTTTTTAAGTGTTACAAATTGGGGAGAAAATGACCTTTTAGTGTGTAACTGCTCCTTAGATGGGGTGACCACATCAGCTGGTCATGGTGTAGAATTCCAGTGATGTCCCATCTGAGTACGAGTTTACTTTAATTAATATTGTGGGAAGTTGGCCAACTCTTGCTTAACCCTTGACTAATTATTTTTCCATTTATAATTCTATTATGAAACTGTCATTTACTGAATTAGCATACTATCCTAAACTTCTTTTCACATGGAGTGTAGTGCTGTTATCCATTATTCATTTACTCTTACATTACAGATCAAGGTTAAATACTGTGTCTCATTAAAGTGATAAAATGTAAAAATATATATTGAATATCATTTTTGGGAAAACTGTGGCTAGGCAGGCAGATGCTCGGGGCGGGAAAAGAGAAAATCCAAAATATCAGATTCTAAGAAATACAGTAACCCTCAGATAATTTGAATTTGAAGTGGCTGCTAAAATGAGATACACAAATGTCTGGGTGTATCTGTATGGCTCCCAGGAGGGGGCACCCAGAAGACACAGCCTGGCTGTCCTGCAGGAAGGGGGCACTGCAGGAGCAAGGAGAAAGGAAGTGCTGGCACCAACCGAGACAGGCACGCACCTCTCTGTCACCTTTAAAACCACGGGTGGTTGGGGGTGTGTGCATATGCTCATGTGCCTGTGTGCGTGGTTACATGCAGGTTTTGGAAGATCCTTCAATTCTCCAGGCTGAGCTGAGGAGGGGCATCATACAGTTGGCGGTGGTAAAACTTTCTGTTAATGTTTGTTTCTGGTCTTATTTTAAGTAGCAGTTTTTTCTTTAAATATGATTTCAAAAAGCCAAGTCCTGTTTCAAATTCTAGATAATATTACTTTTCCATTCATAAGTCTGTTAATTGGGAACCCTAAAAAGGAATGTGATAAACCTATTTATTCTACACATTTTTCTCTCAAAATGAAATACCAAGAAGTCACATTAGTATCTGCAGCCTTTTGTTTCACATACTCCCTGTGAGCATGGGTCTGTTGGGTCTCACTGCTCTACGCTAACATCGCCCCTTGAAATACAGTTTTGAGCTTATTTCATTCCCCATGACCCCACAGCTCTGCACATGTTTTTTGTCCTCTGAGACTCGTGCTCATAAGGATGGGAAGAAAAGGTTTAAAATATTTGGCTACAGAATCACAATTGAACGGACTTCGTTTCCATTTTCGTCCTTTACCAGAAAGCTCTCTAGAAATGCAGTGCATATTTAGTAACAGAAATGCATAGTTTATCCCAATTTTAAGTAAAGTGTATCGTATACACAGATATCCAGGGGAGTGTATCTTCCTCTGCCATCCAAGTGGACTTTCTACAGGAAGGAATGTGACTTCCTGGGGTAACTTAGTGGCCTCCAAGGTCACAAGGCACTTGTTTTCTGCCCTATGTTTTTCATTTTCCTTTGCTTTTCTCAGAGGGGAAAGTGATAGAAGAAAAAGATCCTATTTCCTTTTTCCATCAGAGACTTTTCAGATGACGTGCACTCCCAGTTTCCCTGATCAAGAGGCTTTTGGGCTGCGATGTGAGCTGGAGGGAGCGGTGCGCCTTCCCCCCAGGGTGTGCCTTCCCCCCAGGACCCAGGTGTGTGGCAGGGCTTGTCCCCAGGGGCAGAGCAGCAGTCACGCTGCTCTTAACGATGGAGCGAACCTTCCTTCTTCATACCTGTTAGATTTTAAATCAAGTAACTGCATCAAGAATTTGAGAAGAGCTTCATTCACCACCAGCGATCAAGCTGTTTCCTTTTGAGGTTTACATATTTACAGTTCTTCCTAGGTGTCTGATTTCCAAAGAACACTTTACTGAAAATTTGTTTTTATTTGGCTTATATGGCTTCAAATTGAAATGGCAAGTTTAGGCAATCTTCTCTGAAAGCTATGTAAACATAACTTCATTCCCCGCGACAAGAAGACTTAATCTCTCGATTGGCACCTGTCTGCGTTGTCCCCGGCAGCGTCTCGTGCCCCAGCCCTGGCTGCCCACCAGCCACCCACATGGTAATCATGTTTGTTTTCTGAAGTTGCCTTGATGTTAAGCGTCCACTCCCCTGCTTTCTTTGTCCTGGCGATTGCTTCTTGAGGGGCACCAGAGTTTCAGGATAAGAGGCAGTAAGGGTCACCCCTGAAGCAGGGACAGGAAGAGTAGGCCTTGCCCCTGGCCAGGAGTGTGTTGGGATGGCGTTCTCAGCCCCAGCCCGCCCCCCTTTTTTTGACAAGGGGGCCAGAACCCAGAGCTGGGCCGTGCCAGCTGGGGGCAGCCCAAGCCCAGGCCCACCCTTGATCACTGTCCCTCCTGAGACATCTCTGCTTCCAGAGTCAGGGTGGGCTTCAGCTGGGGGAGTTCGGGTGAGGCAGAAACAGGCATTCAGGTACCGGAGCCTCCCGAGAGCCCATGTCAGGTCTGGGCCTCGGGCTATGTGGTCACCCTAAGGCATCCGACTGAGTCCATAGCAGGCTGGTGACCAAGGGGCCCTGGCTCCGGGGGCCTGCGCATTGAGGGCATGTCCCCGACCTACCCTCCCCTCTCCCCCCTCCCCCTTCCTGATCGTCTGCTTGCCTTCCAGTGTTCGTTGGGAAAGTGCTGCAGAGACTTTTCCCTCATGTTCCACACGGCCAGGAAACGAGGGTGCTGTCGACGCTGGCCTCCGAGGACCCCACCGAGGGCAAGAAGGCGGCCGCCGAGGAAGAGCGATGCGGGCGCAGCCCCCCACCCACAGGTAAGGGGCGGGAGGTGACACAGCACAGACTATTCTGTGTCACCGTCTGTCCGCCCAGATAGCCGGGGCTCCGAGCCTCGCCGCTGCTGGCGGCGGCTCCTGCCAGGTCCGGCTCTGCGCATGCCCAGTGAACCGACACGCACTGAAGCGGGTGGCAGCCGGTCTGCGCGCCGCTGTGCGCGAGCTCACTAGGAGGCTGCTGCCCACTTGTGCTCTCTGGGCTGTGGGCGAGGCCTCTGAGGAAGACGCGGGCCACCCCTCGACAGCTGTCACTCTGTCCTACTATCTGGCCCGTTGAGCTGCGTGAACCAGGACGGGCTCCTGATGTGTCTCCCGCTTTGGCTCTCTGGTGCGTCGTCCTCGGCCGAGGCCCTTGAGTGGCAGGGAGCCTGCAGGGGAGGCTCGTGCACTCCTGTCCCGCAGTACCTCAGCCTAGTGAGGGCCTCCCGTGGGAGACACAGGGGAGTCCACATGAGCTCAGCAGCAGCGGGGGGCCCTCGAGTCCCAGGTGGATATACAGGTGCTCAGAGTCCCAAGCACCCTTTCTCAGGACCATTTCCATCTCTCTTTGGCCCCTCTCTGGCATGTGTCCCATGTGATTCTGTTTCTGAGCGCTGGTCTCTCTCCTGCTGGCCCACCGAGTCATCTTGAGAAAAGAGACACATTTAGTCCCCTCGTGTTCACGTGTCTTCACGTATCCTGACAGGATCCAAACAGGCAGACCCAGGAGGCCCACCGGCCACAGCCCCATTGCCACACAGGGGCAGCACTGGTCTCAGCCGTGACATTTCCAGGTGAGCACAAAGCCTGTCTGACCTGGAAGGCATGGACGCCCGTGGGCACCAATGGCACCAGTGGACACAGTGAGCCAAGGACCGCATTCAATCTGCCTGCCTGGGGCGGGCTCAGGCCAGCACGCTTTGCACGGGGCACGGCTGAGTGTGCCGTGCTCCCTCTCTGGGTCCCCTTCACGCACCCTCACCCATCAGGGGCCGTGAGCCGGGCACCTTCCCACCACAGTCGCCCCGTGCCGGCGCCCCTGCCGGACCCCAGGTGCGAGTGGAAACAAGATCACCTGGACTGGCGCTGAGGAGCGAATGGCTGCTGTTAGGTGCGTTTTTATTTTTCGAAGGATATACCTGCCATGGGTGAAATTGTGCCCTCCAAAATTCATACACTGAAGTCCTAACCGCCAGCATCTCAGACTGTGGCTAGGCAGAGATGGGGCTTAAAGAGGCGATGAAGGCGAAACGAGGCCATTAGGGTGGGCCCTGATCCAGCATGGCCACCGTCCTGAGAAGAAACGATGAGGACACCGATGCACAGAGGGACAACCAGGTGAGGACAGCATCTCCACGCCCAGGAGAGGCCGCGGAGGACCCAGCCTGCCACACCTGGATCTCGGACTCCAGCCTCCAGGACTGAGACACAGTGTCTGTCGTTGAAGCCCCAGCATGTACCGCTTCGTTCCGTGGCCCGGGCTGGCCAAGCCGATGCCCGTCCTGCCCACCGTGAAGGTGGGTGCCATTCGCGTCAGCACAGTGGGCATCCCTGTGAGTCCCTGTTTTTCTCAGAATTGTACTGAACCAACATTCTCAATCCTTTGAGAAATTTTGTTTTTAGGGTCCATGTGCGCCTTCCCTGTTCTGACTCTACCAGCGGGAGGGCGGGCGGCAGATGACTCAGGTGGGGCGGCGGGAGCTTTGTGTGGGGACGACGTTTCTCAGTCAAAAACTAGTCTCCACAGACGTCAGGCCTATTCCCCTGAAGATGAGCAGCTCGTTGCTGGATCATCTGCATGGTGGACGGCGCGTTCATGATGCACACACACAGTGGACAGCGCCTCCGCGACGCACGCGCACGGTGGACAGCGCCTCCGCGACGCACGCGCACGGTGGACAGCGCCTCCGCGACACACGCGCACGGTGGACAGCGCCTCTGTGATACAGTTGAACCAGAGAGGCAGTCACCAGGGGTCGGTGTCTAGAAGCCTCTGGTCCATCAGCGTGTCCAATGGCAGCCGACTGCTCTGACTGTGGTGAAACTGAACTTCCTGCCCCCATGGGGCTCACATCCTCCGTGGGGACACAGCATGTGAATAAATCACTACAGAGCACGAGAGGACGAGCAGTGCCCAGCGCACAGGGGAGAGCAGACGCAGCCTCCCGCCTCAGGCAGCCGGGTGCCTGTGACGTGTGGGTGGGCACGCAGATGCTGACCCCGGGTGGCGTTCTGCGCCCAGACGCGCCCCTGCCCACAGGTGTCCACACACAGCAGACAGGGCTGTGGTCTCTCCTTTCCTACCAAGGACACGGATCCTGTCCGGCCCACCTCCAGTGCAGCCTCCTGGGCCCGGGCTTTAGCCGACGGCCAGGGGCCGTTCAGCCCGCCGCAGCCGGGCTGAGAAGGGGCCGGCACTGATTCAGCCGTGGGGTCCCAGAGGCCTCATTAGACGGGGCACTCACTGGGGACAGGCAGACTGCTGAAGCAAGGGCAGGCCAGTCCCAGTGAGGACCCTCTGGCCGGGCTGGGGCAGGAGGTTGGGGTCTGTCTCTAGGCTCTACTCCGGCGGTATCAGGATGGCCGCTGCTGGTCCTGGGCAGACTGGCAGGCGGCAGTGGACAGACGGGCACTCCCGAAGGTGCGCTGGGGGCTGAGACCGGCGCCCACTTTATCTGCAGGTGGAGAGAGGTGGGGCCCGAAGGCCAGCCAGCTGGGCCACTGGCGAGAAACTTCCTATCTCCCAAGCAAAAGAGTATTTTAAATGCAGGACATCAATAATGGCATAATTTCCCTTAAGAAAAAATGATTTAGGCACAGACGAATGGAACACGTCCCGTTCGCTGCGCGGGGCACTCAGCCTGCGGGAGGGAAGGGTGGGGGCGGGGGGAGGTGCCGCAGCGCGCCTGCGCAGAGGGGCAGCGCCCAGCGGCCAGGCCCCACACTTCAGTGAGGTACCCAGGACCGCAAACTTGTGTCCGCTCACTTCTCATCTGTGTCCGTGTTGTGCCAAGCCAAGTGACATGAGCACCGCCTGGCGCGGTGAGCAGCGAGCGTGCGCAGGCTCGCGCGTGGCGAACTGCATTGCACTCCCTCCTCTTGAAACGTGACCCAAGTAAGAGCGTGCGACGACTGTCCAGAAGAGGGTTCTCAGGTGGACGTGGACTCTGAGAGGCCAGCCGGGTGAACGAAAGCGAAGCCGCGCTCGAGCAGCAGGTAGGGCGGCCTGCACAGGGCTGACAGCGGAGGGCTGGACTTGCTGCCCTCCGCGGGAGGCAGTGACACAGGGCGGCATCTTTCAGCCAGGAGGCCGGTTGTTGATCTGCAGCCACAATCCACACGTGGCCATTTAAATGTAAAATATAAAATTAACTACAATTGAAAACGGAGTTCCCCAGGCACACCGGCTAGAGGCCACGGGCCAATGTGTGGGGCACACAGGTAGGGGATATTTTCTTGGCGATAGCAAGTTCTGCTGGCCGGCCCCAGTCGGGGCTTGCACCTGCAGTCAAGGAACAGATCAGCAGTTGTGGGCAACGTCCTACATAGGGGGCGCTCAGGCTAAATTCCAAGAGGAGTCCGAACTTTAAGTCTAAAATATGGAAGCCAGAAGGTATTAGAAGAAACTAGGGGAGCTTTTCCCCTTTGGAGTTTCATGCATAACCCAGAGGTGTAAAATAAAAGATTGGTCATTATACTTTATAAATTGTAAAATTCTGCATAGCAAAAAAAAAAAAAAAAGTACAACTAGCAAAGTCAAAATGCAAATAATAAACTGCAAAAGATATGGCAACTCTGTGGTACTGACAAGGGTTCATTTCCTTCATATGTGAAGAGCGCATATGCTAATAAGAAAATGACGTAACTTGAAAGATATTGGCACAGGAGAGTCACAGGCATTTAGCAGAAAAGTCACATGGTGGCTCTGTCAGCATAAAAAAATGCCTTAGATCTGTGACAGCAAGAGAAGCACAGACGAGGATCCTGGGATCACATCGTTCGCATGGCAGATTGTCGTAGATCACGAATGTGCTGACACTGTCAGGAATGGTGGGCAAGCACCCAGGCACGGCTGTGCAGAGTGTAACTCCGGATGGTCTCATGAACGGCCTCTGAGGACACCCATCCAGGTTAGGAGTGCGCCCCCGGGACGCAGGTCACACCTGTAGCAACTCACCTGTAGCTGAAGATACCTGTACAGGAAGGGGTATGTTCAAGGCTATTCATTACAGCCTCATCCAGAATAAGAGAGATCGGCAAGTCTGAATTTCCACTAGTAGGGCACTGGCTAAATGAAGTCAGACGCATGCGTCCCTTAGAAGGCAGCATTTGTCAAGTCACTGGAGGAACATCCAGATGTATCATCCAGACGTGACAAGGCTAGAGGCAGTGTGCAGGGTTTGCTACTGGGTTCGTTAAAGAGTGAGACAGGAATAGCATGCGAGCGTGGTCTGAATAATCAGCAGTGGCCCTGGAGGAAATGACGGCAGCTGGTCCCGTGTGCCCCCCGAGTGTGTGACCAAAACAGTAAATGAATAGACCCCTCTAAAAGGGATGTTCACACCCACAAAACACAAAACACAAAGGGTTCACACCCACAGACCCTCTCAAAGAGAATAAAGGGTGTGAAAATGGAGGCCGCTCCCCTGTGCAGCTGGTGACGTCTGACTTGTGCAAGGCCGTGGGTGGCAGCGGGCCTTCCTTCCGGGGAGACAAGACGGAAAATCAGAGCTGGGACCTGTTACCGATGACCCAGGAACCTCGCTCCGCGGGTGGCGCGGGACGGCAGGGCCCTGCACTTCTTCGCTCGCGTCCTCCGCACCGCAGGACTGTGGCTCGTCCTCTAAAGCCCCGCCTCCGACGTCGCCCCAGCAGACTGCATCCGAGCTCTCGGGGTGCGCCCGTCCCCTGCTGTCTGCGCGCCGTCTCCCTGCTGCCGGACTCCGAGGGCTTCCAGGCCCCCAGCCGGGCAGATAGCTAGTGAGAGGGCTGATTCTAGTTGTTCAGCTTAGTGAGAAAGATTTAGCCGAGTAAAACCTTCCAAACCTGCTTTGTAGAGAACAATCCTGATCAGGGCCGGTGTTTCCGGATCCGGGGCAGTCCACGTGGAAGCAGCCCCTCCCCCCTTTGGTCACAGCACCGTGACATGGGGACTACCTGGCTGGAGTGGGCCAGAGTCCGTCAAGAACTAGAACTCTTGCATCTTACCCTCAAGAAAGTGAGATATGTTGGTGGCGGGGGATTTGAAAACATTTCCAGCTGTTTTACCGTTAAACATCTTGACATCAAATGTCTCCGATGGGTATTAGTGACTTTGTTCAGTCCTTGTTTTAAAAAACAGTCATTTTTCTGTGAAGGCCTAGCTGGGGTATCCGCTTGTGTTCCTCACACAAGGTTTGCTTTGACATCTTTCGATCGAAAATAGGAAGAGGGCAGCAGCCTTACATGCTCTGCGGACAGCGTCAGAAAAGCCAGCGAGACGGCTGCCCATTCGTCTCCAGGAGTTTATCCAGGGACTGAGGGTCAGGTGTGCAGTTGCATACAACAGGGGCAGTCACAGCAGCTTTTTGTGACAGTGCACACTTAGGACAGGTAAATTATGGTTGCTGATTACTCAGATTATTATGTAGCCATTAAAAGACTAGACTTAAATGTGTCTTGATATTTTATACCATGTTCACTTTGAATGATATTATATAACATACAAATTTTGTATAACATAAATGTAAAATAAAATGTGTAGCATGATCTCATACTGTGATAATGAGGGGTATGTTTTGTGAAGTAGTTTTACTTTCTGCTTCCTCCTCATGAATGAGTTATGTTTTTATATCATATTATAAAAACCTAGACATTCACATAGTAAGTAACTTAACTTAAATAATCATAGGCCGTTGTTTTTCCCGGCTGGATATATAGCTGACTCACTCTCCTGGCAAAACGCTTGGCATATTAAAATCAGTGTTTGTAACAGCGTCTGGGTTTGACTGAGCTGTTTGGATGTGCCTGGAGGCAGGGGAGGTGCGTCTGACCAGGTATGCAGCATTGACCCATCCCTGTTGTTCTCTGTCTTCTCCTGCAGGTGGCCCCTTGGAGGCCCCACCTGGGAGGCGTCTCTACACTGTGAGTTTGCCTCCTGGGGGCTGCATTCCCTGCCCACCAGAGCCACGCAGCTGCACCACCTCTGAGAACTCCTCCAGCAGCGATGACGTGGAAGGTAATAAGTCAGTCCTCTGGGGGCGGGAGGGAGGTGATGTCTTCCAGGTGAAGCATGGCTTCCCAGTTCTCCCGTATTATAAATTAACTTCATCTAACTTTGTAATTAGGGGGTGGTGAGCATGTCACTTCATAGCCACACAGTGGACTGACTGTGCTGTGCTTCGCAGTCACTAAAAACCATCTAGAGAACTTGCAGTCACAGGGGAAAGTATTTAGGCTGCATGGAGAGTCGAGCTGGAATGGGATTATAGCTTTATTTGTTATTGTGTTGGCGGAAGTCTGGTGTCAAATGTCAGAACGTCAACAGCAATTGTTTTGATTTGTTAGAACTTCTTTTCTTGATTTTCCAATTTTTTCAAAGTTTGTGAGATTGTATGTCCATTTCATATTCATGGAAACGACTTACTCTGCATCTCTTTTGTGGGAAAATAGAACGGTCACACTCGTTGTGGACGGTCGGGTGAGTGAAGGGAGGCAGTGTGTGCGAGGTGCGGCGGTGTGGACGCTCGTCCCCACATCGAGCTTGTACCTAGAGCAGTGAAGTGCGATTCGTTCCCCTCATAAGTCATCAGCCAGGCTTCCATGAAGGAATGTGGGATGTTCAGATAAAGTTTCTGCAGATGATTTCCAACAAGTGTAAACTGAGGCTCTGTGGTCTGAACCCAAATGAGGTCAGATATCGAGAAGCTGTGGTTTCCCAGCACACCGATCTTCTGGCTCCGTAATTAAAGGGTCAGAAACCGTGACACCAAAGACAGGCGCGCCACGGGGTAATACATTCATCTCTTCAAGCCCAGTTGAAAACCTTTATAATTATTAGATAACTAGCTATGTAAGGGAAGACTGAACTCTGTTCTTACGAAGATAAATTACTTTGCTGGACGTGCTTCATTGTGTTCTCAGTGTATCAATGAAGGCGCATCGTCTCCCTCACGTGCTGCTGTGCAGGTGGCTCTGTGAGGCCACCATGGGGCAGGTCTGCGTCCGGCTCCCTGCCGAGGGACCACCAGTCTGCCCCATGCCCACGCATCACTTCCCAGCCTGCTCCGTAGGGACCAAGCTGGAGTGAGAGCAATGTGAGAGCTCTTGGCCACGTGGCACATGCTTGTTAAGAGCCAACGTGCTGAGGTAGTGAACAGCCAAACAGGCCCACCTGTCCGTCAAGAGCAGCCTTCAGGCGAACTGTGCCACCCAGAGTGGCTCTCAGGCAGCCTGGCTCCTGCCCAGGGCCGAAAACCGTGTTCCCATGTGCAGGTCTTTCCGTGGTGGGTGGAATCTGGGCGCCTCCCCCACCCCAAACCTTCCCACTCAGGGCGCTGTCCAGCGGGGGTCTGGGGCCCCTCCGCGACCTTCCCACGCTGGGAGCTGTCCAGCAGCTGGCGCAAAGTCCGGGCTTTCCGGCGATTCCTTCCATGCCGGTGAGTTCAGTTTCCTAAGCGTCCCTGAGCCGCCCGCCCCGTTTTTCAGAGGCGCTTTGAATAACTTACCAACCAGACCCAGGCTAGGTGGTGGACGTGGAGCCCGTGTCCGGACGAGCGGCAGCTGGCTGCTCTCACGCCCCGTTCGTCTGATACTCTTCCCGTCGTGAGTTTACCCAGCAAGTAGCCATTTCAGGGCCATGTGAATGATAGCTTTAGAGAAAATGCTGATGACCACTGTGTGCTGGTGTTGTCCTCCTGCTCTCTGACGTGAGGGACAGTAAGGGTGGCCGAGCGGGGCCGGGCTGAGGGGTGGGGGGGAGAGCCTCATGCTTCTGTTACAGTTAGGAGAACATAGGAACTGAGGTTGGATAAGAAGAGGAAGCCACATCGCCTCCGTGTCTGAGAGCTGCTTCTAGCCCCTGGCTTTTGCTTTGGATTCCCAGGACCAATAAATAGTCACCCGTAGAAACTGCGGGTTGCCTTTGTCCCTGCACACCTGGCTGTGCAGCCGCCGGCCGCGGAGGCCCAGACGCAGTGGCTCGCAGCCCCGCGCCCTCCGCCTGGCGGGCAGCAGGCCTGGTGCTGAGACCCCAAGAGGTGGTAAGCCTTGTGAGGCGTGCCCCTGGCCGTGCTGTCCGCCTGCCCTGCGTTCCTGGTCCTGCCACCTGGCCCAAGGCTCATGAGCCATGGCGCCGGCTTCGTTCCGGGCTGCAGGACGTGCTCGGCGGTCGAGGCAGACAGGCCCGGGCCCTGTCGTGCTCACGTGCTGCGGGCGTCCGTCTGGCTGGCACAGACCGGGAATCCCTTAGGCTTGGAGGTGGCCAGGAGTGGGTGGGGCGGAGTTGTGCACACCCCGGAATCCAAGCCTGAATGGGAGCCGCCTCCCTGTGTGTGGTCCAGCCTGACCTCCTGAGCAGCTCTCTGCCTGACCTGCTGTGGGCATCATTCTCAGGTGACCCGTAGGCCTTTAGGCGTCGCAGACAGAACGCCCGTGCACATCCCCCTGGGGGCACCGTGGACATGCTGACGGCCTCGTCAGCGGGAACGCCATGTGCTCAGTGTCCTGTCACAACGGTAGGAACACTGCGTTGTGTGCAGTCACATCATCTGTTCCAGTGACGTGTGAATCCCTGCGGGGTGGCCAGGACAGTGAGCAGTGTTTGTCCTCAAGAGGTACCTGTCACAGTCACCTAATGAGTGCAGTGCAGGGTTCTGGGGATGCAGGCGGTGACTGGCAGGAGCAGGAAACAGACGTTGGGAAGCACCACCCTGCGTGTGGACCCCCAGGCAGCTGGCCGTTGAGCCGAACACAGTACCTGTGCCCTCGGCGCGCCCGGTCCCCTGGGGCTCATGTGCTGCGCCCCAGCCGGCATGCTGTCAGGGGCGTGGAGGGGATGGCCAGCGTCACAGGGTCCAGGTCCCTCAGCCACCAGCTTCCGTAGGTGCTGACTCTGTGCCGAGTCGGAGCGTAAGGACCCCGCGTGGAAGCACCCCGGCGTCTCGCTGTGTGCCCCGCTTTGCCGTGGGTTACAGTCACGTGGGTAAGGTATTGTACAAGACGTGTTTCTTAGCTTGTGTTTCTAAGACTGTCATTTGAAACCTGGCTCCTCGTTCACTGTACGTCGCCAATGTTGACATAAACGTCCGGGTGAAGAGTCTCCCTGGAGTCAGTGCCGTAGGGCGCCCCGGGTGCAGGGACGGGCCTGCGGGTCTGGGTGTGAGGTGCGCTGTGCACATGCTCGTTTTGCTTTGGCCGACGGGACGCTCAGCCCTCAGCTTCGCTGCAGGTCTTGCCGTCTGCAGGACGGGACCGGCCCTGGGACTGCAAGCTGCGCCCACGGCCCGTGCCCTGTAGACCACCGTCTGGCTGGCAGAGCCACACGGAGGCTGTCGGGACGTCACAGAGCTCATGATTCGGGGAGAGCAGAGGGAGCTGGGAGCCGCCCCAGGTGTGGGGGGACCAGGTTGTGTGCTGCCCAGCCATTCTCGGCCAGGCCAGTGGGCACAGGACCGGGCAGTGGGGTGGGGGGAGGGCTCGTGGGACATAGGATGCGGAGACATGAGTTCAGGCAGCAGGTTGGGGGACATGGCATCGTGACACGGGGCAGCCAGTGGGGGGTGGGGTGCGTGTGGAGCGTGCAGGGCCGGCCCCCCAGGAGTCCCAGCAGCGGGGACCATTGCTAACTCTGGGGGCAGAGTGAAGGAGGCACTGAGGGGACCTGACCCCCAGTCAGTTACAGAGGAGAGAGAGCACGGTGACCGTGGGCCCAGGTGTGACTGTCACCTTCGGTGACATCTGGGAGGGCGAGGTGCAGGGGCCCTCCAGCCCGCGGACCCCTCGGCGGGTGACTGTGACGCCTGCAGCCCAGGCAGGACAGGAGGCTGGAGTGCTGTGGACACCCTCCTCGGCGGTCTTGGTCTTGACCTTGAGGTGCTTCCGTCGGGAGGTGAAGGTGCCTCATGGCAGTGGGCACCGCCAAGCTCTCTGCCTCTGCCCAGCATGCCTGGTAGCGTGAGGACCGGGGTGACATCTTTAACCTTAGGGTACAGGCTGCTCAGAGTCCAGTGAGGCTGCAGAGCCAGGCGGACTTCCATGCTGTCCCCGGACCCGCCGGGGTGCTCGGGCAGCCGCGCTGGGACAGCAGGTCTCAGCGCCTTCTCTGGGGTCTTTGTCATCTCTGGAGGCTGCCCCCATGCCGGTTGCACACCTTGGGACACACCGTCTGCGTGTCACAGCGCTGCTGACAGCCACGTCCCCGGGGCCTGGACCCGGAGCCGCGCTGCAGCGCGTGCCCAGCAGGCCCCCGTCTGTCCGCCTGCGTCTGCGTGCCCGGGTCCACCGTGCTGAGCGCATGTGGTCCCTGCTAAATCAGGTCCTGAATTTTAGGCGGCCGATTGTTACATTTGAAGCATCTGATATCGTTACATTTTAACAAGTGACCTTCACGTGGTGGTTAGATCTATGTTAAATGTTAGTTACGCCTTTGCAGGTAGCACCCACAGGACGCCTGTGGCTGAGGGGCACCGTCACGCACATGTGTAGCCCAGGCTCTGGATCGAGAATGAGGCTCCTCATTCCTCTGAAACGCGGAGCTTATGTTAACGCGACGTGGTGCAGCTGTGGGAAGCGCGAGAGGCTGGAGACCGGCTATTTTGGTGTCTGTTTCTACAGCAGTTCATCGGAATGCAGGTGCCAGAAAGTAGCGGAGAGAATTTTGACAAATCGTGGTTATTTTTAAAATTAGCATGTCTGAAAGGTATGTTGGGAGGATGGCAGCCTTTCAAAACCAGTGTGCTGCTCCGACCACAAACAGTCAAACCTCTGGTCCCTGGTAGAGGCTCTGGAAGCTTCTCTATTGCCAGTCTCGAGCTGGAGGGTGCAGAGAGATGAGCCGCTGGGCAGGGAGGAGCGGAGTAGGGCCTGGCAGCTTCCTGGAGGAGGCGCACCTCTGTTCTGGGCCTGCGAGGAAGTCTCGGCAATGACCACGTGGCACTTTCCCTTGGAAAAGGCCCTCAGGTTTGAGGGGCAGGCCCATCAAGGAACAAGAACACGCCCAGGGTGTCAGAGCTGTTCCCTGGAGCCCTGCTTGTCCCGCGACTTCCCGGGCAGCCCTCGTTCATGCCCCTCTCCTTCTGTCCTGGTCTCAGGCCACCTGACTGAGCCCGGGGCTGGCCATGCGGACACCTGAGTGGGGACAGCGACATCTGCAGGCTGTCACATTACTGACTCTCCTCTTTACTGTCTGCTAGAACCTACTGGCAAATTCTGGGAAGCCAGGGCGGGCCCCGGGAAGGTTTGGACCTTGTGCTGTCAGGAGCTGGCCACCAGACCCGCTGCATCAAGCAACAAAGATGGGCACACGCCCCGAGTGGGCAGGCAGAGGGCCGCAGCCAGCTCGGTCCCGTGCAGTGGACGTGGAGGTCCATGCGTGCTGGCACCGCCGGGCTCAGGATGGGAGCCATGGTGGCCGAGCATGCTGCCCAGACCCCGACTCTCACCCAGACTGTGAGCTGGGGCAGGCAGGTCTCCACTTCACAGCTTGGGGACAGAGGCCCGTGCGGGCGTTAGGGCCGCCCGCTGGTCGGTCGTGGGGGGTGGCCTCGGGGTCAAGTCCACTCCCACAGCTGCCGTAGCACTCGTGCCCTTAAACCGCACGTGTGCGTGGCTGAACCCACTGCAGCACGTGTCTGCGCACGCCTGCCACCCTGTGGACACGCAGGCCCCCAGCGGTCTCTGTGGGGAGCCCCAGAACCCTGGCAGTGTAGGTGCTGGGGATGCAGTGGAGAATCACCAAAGCAAATAGTTTTAAATTCCTTTTCTACTAAAACTAGGATTCTAATGGGAAATGTGTTTAGCCTAACACATTTGTTCTGGTTCCGTTCCGTTACACGGGAAAATTGTTGTATCTGAATCTTTGTTTTTATAGCCCCAGATCCTGAGGATCCACCAAAGAGAAGAAGAATTAGAAAGCCCAAATCAAAGAAAAACCTTAAAAGTCCCGATAATGTCCACATGGAGCAAGCAGGATTTGAGAACCAGCAGAATCTCTTACAAGGAAGACTGCGGTCATGGCCCACAGAGGGCCCCACTATGAGCAAAAATAAAAAGAGGAAACTGAAAAAGAAACAGCGGATCAGGAAGAAGAGAGAGGCCGGTGTGCCAACCAGAGCCCCCGGCGTCAACTTCACATACCAGCCTGCGGGGGGCAGCAGCGAGCAGGAGGCCGCGCCCCAAAGTGAGGGGGAGGTCGCAGATGCCAGCCCAGGGGACGCGGGGGAAGCCAGGCAGGAGGACTCCGGGGTGGAAGCTGCTAACGGCGCCCGTGAAAAGGCAAATGGTCTCCTAAACTTTCTGAAGTCAACACAAGAAATCTATTTTTATGATGGTATGTTTCTTTCTGTTTTTCTTTTGAATAATGGCATCCACTTATTTGGGAAAATAAGCAAGTACAGTAAAATATTTAAATATTTGAAAAGTAAAACATTAAAATATTCATTATTCATAAGGAATCATTAGTTTTACGGCAAAAGTCAGAATATTTAAGTTCCTCTCATCAAAGGTCCTGTGAGGCGGGGAGACTTGGAGGTGTTTAGCAGCTGATAAAGGCATATAGTCACAGATTCGGAAAGTTCTGTGACCCGAGCAGGATTAACGCAGACGTGCAGCCTGCAGCGCCCGACCGGAGTGGGAAGGCATGACATGGGGCCACCGTGGGGCCCGCACCTCTCCCCGCTGCGCCTCGGTGTTGGGAGGGCCTGGCCCCTCGTCCTGTCCACCCCGTCCCAGCTTCCAGTTGCACATTGTGCTTGGAGGCTGGTTTACAAGGTGGGACACGTGGGCCAGCACTGGCGCCATCGCCTCCGCTCCACCTCGGGTCATCAGGCGTTAGAGTCTCGTAGGAACACCTGTCCCTGGTGCCACAAGGGCTGGGGGCCGCCACCTCCGTAGAAACTAAGGGGTGGGAGCGTCCCTCCCCTTTCCGCGGGTCAGGATGAGACGCGTTGCTCAGTGGCCCTGCCTTTGCATAGGTGGCTCCAGGCGCCCGGACTCGGTCCTCGCGGCGGCCAGTGAAGAGCTGCTGCGAAGCCTGCAGGCCGGCAGCGTGGCGCCCTCGGACGTGCTCAGCCTGCATCACATGAAGACGCTGCTGCTGCTGCAGGACCCCGGCCCGCTGCGGCTCAGCCTGGACGAGTTCGCCCGGCGCTGTGCCATGCCGCCGGTGCGTACGCCCGGGAACCAGAAGGGATGGTGCACACGGGGCCCGCGGCAGGGAGGCCGCTTCCTGGGGCCTTGCGGTGACAATGTCCCGCAAAACGCATGCGCTACCCAACGGGCAGACGCGTGAGCCATCGCCGCGTAGGCCACGTAGGTTAACACGCGAGGAAGTGAGGGGCCCGTCCGCCTCCCCTCGCCTCCTGTGGTCTCCGCACGTGGCGTCAGGCTGTGGGGTCAGAAAGGGTGGAGGAGGCCGCGTTCCGCGTGTTCCTCGGCCTTCGTCGGGGCCCAGTCGGGTCCAGCTGCAGAGCCATCTGTGCTGTCTCCACGGCCCCCCGGGGGTCCCGTCGGTGGCTCTGAACGCCCAGGCGGGAACACTTAGGCCACAGAGCTCCGAACACTGTCAGGAAGCCAGGGCTTGGCGAGCCGCGGTGCCTGCGCGTCACTGTGCGGGGTGGGACGCCTGAGCCCGCTGGAAAGGGTCTCACTTCCTCGCTTCCAGCCGTAAGGAATGCGTCCTGCAGGTAACCCGGGAATCTCCAAGCAGGAGCGATGCCTGCTTTTCATCTGCCAAACCTCTCCCCATCTAGCTGCAGTCACTTAGAGCTGATGGCAAATCAAGTGGTGTGATTGGCAGGTGGGCACCAGGCAGTAAGTCCCTCTGCCCTCAGGGCAAACAGGGACTGGGCTTGAGGCGCCCAGGAGCTGCCCTGGTGCTGACGACCTCACTGGCCTGTGCCAGGCACTGTCCTGTGGCATCCGTGGTGAAGCCGCAGAGGATGCCTGCCCCATGGCCGCGGGTCCTGCTGCGGGATGCAGTTACTCAGAGTGTGGCAGGAGGGGCTCTCCTTGCAGCGCTAGACAGTGCGTCCGTGCGGGGGTGTCTGGGACTGGCGGGCCAGCCCCAGGCCACGTGAGTCGGCACTTCTGAGGGACATGGTGGTTACTGAAGGCTCGAGTACAGGGTCAATGGCACCCAGTGGGCCCCCAGCCGCTG
This sequence comes from Eonycteris spelaea, assembly GCA_003508835.1. Classification (NCBI taxonomy): domain Eukaryota; kingdom Metazoa; phylum Chordata; class Mammalia; order Chiroptera; family Pteropodidae; genus Eonycteris; species Eonycteris spelaea. The sequence goes on along the minus strand of PUFA01000002.1, from coordinate 123,192 downwards.
TTCAGACTGGGGTGACAGTCACAGCCTCCAGTGCAGTCCGCCGACAGGACAGGTGTGGGGAGTGAGAACGAGGCAGATGCTGCTGACCAGGTGTGGGGCGTGGAAAATTTGAATGCCATGTTGTCCCAACGTTACTCACACAGAATTCCATGCTCAGTTCTTGCTAGTTTGCTCATATTCGACCTAAACTTTACTCCTGTCTCATTTCAGCTTGCGTGTGGTTTTCTTTGTGCTCGGGTGAGGCGTGTGACATTACGCCGTCATATTCTGCGTCCGTCTCGGGTCTCATAAGCCTCGAGGGCTGGTACCCGAGTAAACCACAGACGCTGTGAGCGCATCCACCTCTTTTGCCACATGTTATGTGGCGTATGGTCCACTACCGATATCCCTGTCACACCAGAATTATGTTTTATTAGCTTATCTCGGGGTCACTTTGGGCCCAAAGGATAGTATCTACAAAATAATTGATGTTGTTTTGTTTTGCTCGGTTTTGTTTTTGCTTTACAGACCATGCCAGAGTAATCTCTGCTTTCTTTAATTACTGGATCACACACATCCTTCCTGAGAAAAACAGTGAATGAACTCAGCATGTCTACTTAAGAAGAACTAAGGTTTAATAGGAGAATGTAAGAGACAAATGTGAAATGGGCCGAGACTTAAATCCTTATAGAGAAGATGAATGTCCTGAACTCCGTGACCCAAAGCCTGGGAACTGAAGGCATTTCTGCTGTTATTTATTCACAGATTTGAACATATTGGGAAGATGTCATCTGAGACTTTAAATGAGAAACTGGGATAAAATTTAAAGTTTTCACCTTTTAAAAATCGCATGTCTTGAATTACTACCCAGTGATTCTGTTTTTCTAATTCCCATAAAAGTTTAAAGTAGACTTTCTGTTTAATTGAATAAACTGTTCAGTTCGAAGCTGTTATATGTTTTATGAGGTTTTAAACCACCTATAGGTGGAAGCCTGTGTTTCCGGAATGGTTTACGGATGCCAAATGCTGTGGCTTAAGCAGTTTGGTTCTAGTTGTGTTTATTATTTAGCTTTTCCTCTTTCTTGCTTTGAAATGACACTGAGAGCCTTTGTCATGGAGCGGTCACCGGTCTGCAGGGTCTCCAAGTTCTGAAAACCCGTCCGTCCCTCAGCACCTTTAGGAGGCGTCAGCTCTTCCCTGAAGATGTTTTTATTGTTGCAAAGTTTACATGGCATGAAACCAACTACCTGAGCCATGCCGGAGGTGTGGCCCGGTGGCTCCACCCCAGTCCCACTGCTGCTCAGATGCGAGGCCACGACTGCCATTCCTTCGTAAGGAATGAGGGCTCTGTGGTGTGTGTGCCGCATTTGTTCGTCCATCACCCGTCAGCGGGCGCTTGGTTGTGTCATGAACGTCACGTACAGGATTCTGGGTGGATGTGTGATTTTATTGATCTTGGGAGCAAAGTTGCTGGGGCACGCGGCGGTGCCACCGTATGTCCCGCCAGCACTTGGACCCCCACTTTCCTTGGTGTTGGCCGTCCTTGTCTGGCTGCACCTCGCCGGTGGGGAGCGATGCCGGAATCCCTGCACGAGCCATGGGCCAGTCTAGGGGAGTGCCTGCTGCAGTGCCCCACTCGTGAATCGTGCTATTTAGGTCTTGTTGGAGAATTATAAGCTCTTCATGTATTTTGGGAACCGGGTGACACGGGGCTGTAGATGGGCAGTGTCCCCAGGTCCTGGGAGACCCTCTGTGGGGCCCAGTAGAGAGCATGCCCAATGTTTCTGCTGGGAACAGGTGGACTCAGCCAGCAGGGACACCAACCATGTCTGTCCCTGTCATGGCTGAGGGTGGACTCCGCAGGCCTCAGCAAGGGCAGCGGATGGAGAGTGCTTCTTATCCTGCAACCCTGAGCAGGCACTGCCACTCAGAACCGCCAGGTGGGAGCCTCTGTGGGCCAGGAGGGCCCCCCACAGCTCTTCCAGGGGCCACCCGCAGCGCAGCCCCCACACATGAGGCAGAGCGCGTGGTGACACAGGTATCGTGTGCATGGCTTACAGCGCAGCAGGTGACATGTACAGCTGCACGAGTGTCACAGTAATGTGCCCACGTCCCATGCCTGCCGTGCGTGGCAAACACCGAGTCAGTGGCCCGCACTGGTAGTACGGAGGGTGCGGGTGCCCCGCCCCGCCCCCCCTCCCCCCCTCCCTTGCGGTCCGTGAAGAGTGCACGGGCACGGTCACCAAGGAGATGCTGCCATGGTGAGGCCTCGGCTCGAAGAGTGGGGGGCGGGGACGGTGCAGGCGGCTCCCGTCACCTGGCTGCTGCTGAGCCGGGTCCCAGTGCCGCTGCGAGAGATGTGCCCGCTGGATGCGCCGGGGTCCCCAAGTCCTGGCGCTGCGCCCTGGACAGCTGCAGTCCTGGCTGAGGCGGCGCCCTTGCGAGCGCACCTTCCAAGACCAGCAGGGGATGCGGGAGGACAGGGCTGCGTAGCAGGGGGGCGCGGATCCCCTGCAGCCCTGCGTGAACGAGGCTCCCCTCCGCCCCATGCGACAGCGACAGATGGCACTGCGCAGGGAGGGCGTGACGACGGCTGCCGGTGAGGCTCGCAGCGGCGACCTCGGAATGCGACGTGGCCTCAGAATGCGACGTGGCGCAGGAAAGTGCGGGGGGTGAGGAGGAAGGGGGGTGACCGGGCGGAGCCTTCTGGCCGCGGCCGCAGGGGGCGCTCGAGCGCCCAGGCAATGGGCTGGCACCGGCGCGCCGCCCCCCCGATGGGCCTCCCCCCCGGCCCCCCCCCCCCCCCCCCCCCCCCCCCCCCCGGCCCTGTACTCCTGGCGGAAACCTCCTGGCGAGCCCCGCAGCAACCGGCGCAGGGACAGCGGGCATGCTGAGTCCCGTGAAAAGTCGGAGCTTCGGCGCATGGCCATCGGGTGGTCACCTCCTCCCGAGGGCCCCGTGAGCATGTGCGAGCCTAGGCGCCTCCTGCCCCTGTGCGCGTCGCGTCAGTGCTCAGGCTGTCGCAGAACGGAGGGCAAAGGGGGTCTGTCCCCCCAACACAGCTCGGGTTTACCGCTTACCCCCTCGTTCCTGCCTTTCACTCAAGGGGACGGACAGGATGGTAGACACCATATTCACCAATGGGCAGGACGCGGGCACACCGCGGGCTGTGGGCGGGAAGGGCCCGCACGCCGGCGCGAGGGCTGTGAATCCTCGGCCTCGGGGGGCTTCTCAGTAAGAGCGTGGCCCTGGAGGCGTCGCCCTCCCGGCACTGTGCCAGTCCGCTCCCCGCGCCCTCCTCGGGCTTGCCACCCTGACTGCGGGGTGGGGTGGGGGGCGCTGCCCGCTGAGGTCCAGGCAGCAGGCAGGTCCTCCTCGCCTTCTCACACCGCGACGTGACCCTTCACGCAGCCCCTGAGCAGGCGACATCCCTGCGTGGACGAGATCCGCGCTTTGTGAAGATTACAGAGAGAAATACTCCTGTGAGACCAATGAGCTCCGACCTACTTAGGGCACCTGCAAATGAACTAATAATTAGTTAAACTCAACCTGGCTTCTGTGGCTTAAAAACACATTTTCAGATCGCGCATAATATTCTTTCCAGAAATACCTCTGCTAAGAGAGATGGGCGCAGGGCAAACCAGTGCTGACTGGAGTGGGCCCAACACTGGCAGGTGTGTCATACCTGGACACAGGTGTTCCACCCAGACAGGAAGTATGAGGATGGTGTGTGTGTCTAGGTGGTGCTTTAAAATCTACACACACACCTTCATCGTATACACTTGCCCGAGGTAGAATCACCTGTACGAGCTTTTCTGCTTTTATTACTTAGAAATTTGCCAACACGAGCCTTACGGCCACTCACAGAGTCCCCCCGTCACTTCGATGACATGGCAGCTGCACGTCAATCTTCAGCCCCTAAAAGCAAAACTCAGAAAGCTATTGTGCCGAGACCAGTGGAGGCCAGAGGAGGCTCCACAGGTGGTTCTGCTGGCGGAGTAGGCAGGAGACAGAGGAGGGGGCGCTTGGGACAAAATGCATGGCAGGCGTCCCCAGGGGCAGGGGCCAGTCGTCCCCTGGGAGCCAGGCGGTCTCTCCGACAGCCACAAGCTCAGACGTGTCCACCTAACAGTGCTGTTAAATCACAATTGGAATGACCTCTGGGAAAGGCCTATAGGTGTGGCACCGGGGCACCCTGTAAGGGGAGCTTTGGGGTACAAGCTGCCACCCTTTTCTCAGCTAAGTAGAGCCGTCCAGAGCCACAGGTGTCATAAAGGGCCTGCTTCGCCTCCGTTTCCTCTCTGAGGACGCAGGGATGACTTTTTTTTTTTCAAGTATAATTTTGAAAACGCCCCCCCCCCCCGCGACTCTGTTTACTTCTAGCCACTAAGGGGCGCACTATGCTTCGAGATTGCTCCTTCTAGGTGACTGATTACAGACAGGAGGCCCTGTGGAGCAGGGGGCAGGAGAGGGGCCCCAGGCGCTGCGCCCACAGTGGACACAGCAGTTGCCCGGGGCCAGCAGCTCTCGGGAACCAGAGAAGGGTCCCCGCCTGCGGTCACACTGCACAGGGGGACACAGTGACATGAGTCCAGGGCCTGAGTGCAAGTTTCCAGACATGGCACACGTGCACACGCACGCTGCACACACACGTGCTGTACGCACACTGTCACCACACACACCCTGTATGACTGTCCACACCTCAGGCAGGAACCCCGAGAGCTGGAGGCTCCCTCTCACAGGGCCGCCGGTTCCAGCTGTCGGGGACCCGTGCCTCGGAAGCACGAGGAGCACATGGCAGCCACCCTGCAGAGCCGGGGTCCAGGCTGGCGCCCCATCTCCAGAGCCAGCTCCTCCTCTCTCCTCCCCTCCCTCCCGTAAGATGAGGGCGCTGGGAGCTGCGCATGCGCACAGCTGAGCACACGGGCCATGGTCGTCCCGTGGGCGGAGGGCTGTGTGACTGCCGAGCTGTGCAGCAATGCGGGTTGATGACCAGGTCCCCACGCACCTGTTCCCGCCGTCTGCCGTCAGGTGTCCAGAGGAGCCATCCGCGCTGGGCGTCAACTCCAAGAATGGAGGGCGTTCTCTCTGCAGATCCCGCCGTCGCGGAGAGCCTGTCACTCCCACACGCGAGTGTCCCCCAGATGCTTGTCCTCCCGGGGTGACTGGACGGGGGTGGCCTGCGTGGAAGGCACCAGTATCAGCAGAACGCGCCCACGCGGCTGCTAGTCTCCACTCCCAGCCTCCAGACCGTGACACCCGAGCTTCTGCTGTCCAGGGTCCCCAGGGCGTGGTCCGTTCCGCAGCCCCGTGAGCAGGCGCAGCTCAGGGCACGCCCGACTTTCTGAAGCCAACCAGCAGCTCCTCAGGGCCCAAGGTCTCCGGCCAGCTGGGGTTGAATGACACTCGTGCTCTCGTGTGAGCAGCAACACAGGATTCTGATCTGAGGTCCCCGTCTGTGGCCGGCCCTCCCAGGGGCAGAGGCAAGGGCCACCGTCCCTTCTGCCACAGGGTGTCGGTCAGTAGAAGGGACTGTCCTCCAAGGTGTTTCGGGGATTTAAAGGAGCAGGAAGGAAGGCACCGCACCCTGGCAGGAGCAAGCCTCTTGGCTCCTGCTGGAGCACGTGGCCTCCGGGCTGCGAGGCGTCACACACAATCGAAAGGTGACTTCCCCTCGTAGGGAAAAGCCCTTCACACTGTCTGTCCCTCCGTCCCCCCTCTACTACTGTCCCTGCTTCTCTGTCTCTCCCTGCACCTGTTTTCCCGGTCATTTTGCAGGTCGTTCATCCCTTAGGATAAATTATATCAAGGTCCCCCTGGAAGGGCGCAGCTGTGGGCGGCAGGGCTAGGGGCAGGTGCGCGGCTCTGAAGCTCGGGAGGGGTGGCCTTGTGACTCCCGGCTTCAGGAAAGGCCAGAATTCCTCTGTGGCAGGGTTCTTGGCCCACAAAGGAAACAAAGGCACCTTAGTCACAGTCCTGAACATGATGAGAGGGACATGAGTGTAAGTACAACTAGATGTGTTTGGAGGTGTTCTGGATTTTTCCACGAGGAAGGGAAGTAATAAAACAACACCCAACAGGCAAAACTGACCTATCGAGAGATAAAGACAGATGGCTGGGCGTGGCCCGAAGCCGGTCCCAAACAGAAGTGACTCCTGCAGGGGCTGTGCTGTCGCCTCTGCTGTCTGCTTGTCCTGCAAAGGGCCTTCTTTCCGCGAATGGATTGCTGGCTCTTACCTACAGCCCTCTTGCCCTGAATCCCCGTGCACGTCCTCAGACAAGTCACCAAGCTCTGAAATTTGTCCTGCCCTCGGGGCTGGCTTCGGAGCCTGGAGCCAGAGTCCATTAAGGAGCGGGAGCTGAGGGGCGGGGTGCTGGTAAGGGGACAGGCGGCCTGGGAGACCTCGGCCTCCCAGGCAGAGACTCCTTCCTGTCTGTTCAGGATGCCCACCACGGCCTGAGCCCTGGGCACGGAGGGCGGTGTGAGGACCACAGCCCTGCAGCTGGGCGCCCCAGGCCACTTGGTGGGGCGGGCTCGGGAGCTGCCGACAGCACACCTAGGGTGGCCCGTCCTTTGGGCTCGAGACCTCGGCGCCAGCCGGTCTGCAGCGTGGGTGCTGGTGGTGGCAGCTGGTGGTGCTCCCGGGCCTTCTGGGGCACAGCGCCCCGGTCCACAGCCCTCCGCCCCAGTTCACTGAGGGCTCAGGGGAACAGAGCACCCACGTGCACACTGTCCCCGCCAACCACTTTTCTGATTCACTGCTGAGTCTGTCTGGCTGGAAGCCACGCGAGATGCATCCACTGACAAACCGTCGGGGGCACTGGTGACAATCTTGGGTCCCTGGGTGACCGTCGCAGTACATATTAGCTGAATGTGGACGTTTTCCGCCTTGTGGATTCTTCGTTTTAGGCCGTCTTGCAAAGGCAAGACTTACATCCCATAATCCACCAAACACACTTGGTTTTAATAATTTTCGTCTGAAGTCAGCATTCCAGAAACCCATTTGCCGGTCGTCAGCGCCCGGCTCAGAACGGGGGAGCCACGCGCAGCGGGCTGCCCACCAGGACAAGCCCCACATTTTTGCTTTTTACTTCACCTTGTTCTGTGTTGTTTTAATTGTGTGACTAAAAAATGGACTAAAGGTTTCGTGCCACAAACAGATAAAAACATAAGGGCCCAGAGATGCATCATGGTCCCTCCTTGTCAAAAAGACATTCCACGGCAGCGACCGCTCCGGGCGGGGAGCGGTTTCCTCGGTCTGCATGGACTGCGCCCCAGGTCCCCGAGGCAGGAGTTTGGGGCTTTGCCTGTCTGGGTGTCAGAAGCGCCTGGTGACAAGTGGCCACGTGACTCAGGGCAGCGGGGCCTCCTGTGCGGGTCACCATTTTGAATTTGGACAAGGTGTGCGATGGGGAAGGCAGTGTGCTAGTCCCACATCAGCTCCAGAATTGGGGGCTCCCGAGGACGGACCCCTCCAGGTGCTGCTCTGGGAGATCGCGGTGGGCTCAGGGTGCGTCCGACCAGCACCAGGGGCCTGAGAATCGCCGCTGCAGGAGCACTGTGTTAGTGGGGACCAAAAGGGGCCACGGTCACACCAATAAATCGTTCATTTAACAAGCTGGTTGGAAAGTGCACGTCAGAAGCCCCCGGGGCCCGTGTGTGAGTGCTGCTCTGAAGTCCGGGACAGAAGCATGGCCAGTCTGGGCGTGGCGTGTGACCCCAGTCTGGGACTCCCTCACCCACCAGCGGTGCCTCCCTGCAGGGCCCCTGCTGGGCAGAGCCTCCCCGCCTGATGCAGCGGGGCTGGTGGAGAGGCCCCTCAGGGACGAGGGGAGCAAGGCACAAGGCTGTGCACTGGTCACAGCTGCCTACTCAGCTCAGGCAGTGGCCCTGTGTGGCCCGTGGCCACAGGCACAGCAGGCTCGTTTCTCTCTGGACACCTTCTGTTCGCTTTTTTATCGCGGACAAACAGGTGTCCCCGGGCCCACTGGCCAACTCAGCCAGGCCGCCGTGAAGCCCCCCGCAGCTGTGGGCGACCTGCCTTCCACTTTGTGCACGGGGCCTCTGCACGCAGCACGGACACCTTTCTGTGCCTCTTGTCGCGCATCCCGGGGGCCCAGATCTGGAACCCGCGGGAGGAGGGTGTCGTCCGGCCCCACCTGTCCGGCCCCAGGTGCCCTTTCACTGTCCTGGTGTCCCTGGCAGACCCCCTGCCCTCAGCTGGCCCTGCCTCCTCGCCTTAGTCCTTGCTGCCCCTTTGCCGGAAAGGACGGGACCACTGACTGTGGCCACCTCCACCCCGGGGAGGGAACAAAGAGCCGCTGCAGGTCTAGGCCGAGCAGAGGGCGACAGGCCCCAGCGGGCAGCCCCGCCCTGGTCCCCCGCTCTGCAGCCACCCCAGCTCCAGCCCGGGTGGGCGAGGCACGGCTCCCAGGGGCCTCTGACAGTCCAGGGGCCCCGTGCGCTGAATCCCGCACCGCCTGAAGGCCCTCTAGCTGCCCCTGGGGCGATAAGGTCCCCGCGGGGCCTGAGGCGCGCAGGGGGTGAAGCCGCTGCGAAGGGGCGGGCCGGCGGGCGCGGGGAGGCGGCGCCATGGGACCTCCCTTCGCTGCGCAGGCTCTCAGAACACGTCCGGTCACAGCTCCGGTTTCCACATTTAATAGCATATAAATATAATTATTTAAACACAGAATAACCTTCGGAAGTAACTAGAATTGAAAGGGAAATGAGTCGCCTCCTCGTTGGTGGGGTGCGGGAGTGCCTCGCGCGGCCTGGGGGGGGATGCGCTCTGCACCCGGCAGCTGGCCAAAGCGCTTCCTGCGGAGGAGGAAACGAAGGAAACGGAAGGATCTAAAAAGCACTGGCCTTTGGTCTGGTGACCGCGAGCGGACAGTGACCACGCCCCCGGACAAGTGGGCCTCCCGGGTGCAGATGGCCGGGGTCCCCCTGGGGGGCTGGGGCCTCAGTCTTTCTGTGCTTTTGCGTAGTGTCAGAGGACGCGGGGCGCCGCTCTGAGGAGGAGGCCTGTTCTGGTCCCTGGCACCTGTGCTCCTGGGGATGCAGAGGAACTGCCCCCCGCTGGGCTTAGCTAAGGCAGCTGCGGCGGGGCTCGGACGGGGCTCAGACGGGAAGCCGCTCAGACCGAATGCCAGGGCCCGGCGTGGGGCCAAACGGACCCAGCAGGACGCTGGCTGGAGGCGGCCAGCGGGTCAGATCCACCCGGGGCAGGCGCGAGGCCTCGACTCAGAACACCTGGGTCCCTGTTGAGCCTGGGCCTACTGGCCGGACAGGACGAGCAGAGAAGGTGGGCATGCGAGGGCCAGGCCCTGGAGCCTACCTGGGTGTGGCCAAGGCGGGCGTGTCCCCCTCGCCCAGGGCTTGCTGGCAGACCCGACCTCGAGGCCCGCACGCGGCCACACGGCCCCCACCTCGCGCACCCGCTGCGCTGCGCGGAGGTCTACGGTGGGGCGGAATCGCACTCAGGTCACGGGTGACACACCAGGGTTCAGAGAGGCGCTGGTGTCCAGGGTCTCAAGTGGCTGCTCTGCGGAAGTCGAGCCCCCATCTTGTCGCCCCTGAACTCCGCGAGGGCCCATTCCCGCCTGACAGGGAAGAGCACGGCACTCATTGAGTCACCAAAGTCACAGGGAATCCAAGGGCAAAATCACAAGGCACTTTTCATTTGAGAAAACGATACAGAAGGAGGAAGCCAGAAAACGGGCTCGACGTGGACGCGCTGGGCAGCGCGCTTAGGCTGGGCATCCGGTCATTGTCGGGTCTGAGCGTCTGTGCGCCCCGCCGCGATGCGCACTCGAGGGGTACAGCCACTGCGGTTGCCGCGGGTCGTGGCAGAAAAAATGAGAGAATAAAATAAGAACGAATCAATATCCCTTAATGTAAACCTGTTGTAAATCCTCCATCTGTTGCAATGTGCAAATTTTTCGTATTTTACAGAGTAGCAAATTTTTAAAAAATTCAAAACAGCAACTATTTTTTGAAGACCTTTATATGTCATACACACTAGATATAACGAGTCTTATACATATTATATGTAATCCATACACATCTGTGTCATAATTTGTTGCGGAAAGTGGCATTTTGTCGCTCTGCCCCAGGCTTTCTCCCACAGGTAACCAGCGTTAGAGTGTGGCAAGAGCCTTTCAGCCTCAGTTTCTTCGAAGGAGAGCTAAAACTGTAGTCGGGTCCATGTGCTCTACAGCCTGTATTCTTTCCACTAAATGAGATGATGTATATAAAATACTAGCAAGTGCCTGGTGGGTAGCAATCACTCAAGAATACTAGCTATAGTTTTCCATTTTATTTTAATAGCAACACTGTTAAATTAGGAGAATTAGTTGATCAGTTAGTGAATATTTGTCCTATAAATGTTTTGTTCTTAGCACTACACTAGGTATAGAACATATGCGAGAGGTGTTTGAGATCTGAAGGGTGTAGAATGTTATTTTAATACCTACCTACAGTTAGAGGAAAACATAATGGGAGGAGGGTATAAATTTTAATACATCAGGATATCAAGGCTGATCTTCAAGGCTATGTTGATCTTGAACTTTCCACATCGCCCCCATCCTCCAGGTGTTATAAATGAGCGTTCCCTTGATAGTAATAAAACCAAATTTTACTAGGACGGCTTTTGGGTGGGTCCCTGTCACCACCAGGCACGTGGGGCAGGCATGCCTGCCGTCTCAGGGTATCTGAGGAAAACGTCCCTGACATGAGACCTGCCTCACTGGAGTGACCGGCAGAGAGGACTGGGCTTCCACTGTCTCCCCCCTCAGATCAGCCTCTGCTTCACCAGAAGGCATTCGCTCTCTCCTGAAGCAGGTCATTTCATCCTCAAACAGCTTTAGCTTCTAGAAAGTTCTGACCATACCCTCATTTACATGAAACTTGCCAGAAGAGTGAAATCTGAGTTTAGGCTTCAAACAGGGATGACATAGCTGATGTTGTTTTACAGTTAGAGTTCCTACGCCAGTGAATTTTCAGGAACTCTATTAGCCCATAAGCACAATTCAGGCTCAAATTAGTTGTTTTCTTCAGCGAAGGATTCAGAGGCGGAAGGTTCTTCAGCTGTGTCCAGAAATTAATCTTTTGTGTCAGGGTTGTGTTTTGGAAACACTGGAATGTACAAAGTGCACTCTTACGAGCTTTGACCAGCACGACTCCATATTATGAAATTCACAAATGAAAGAATGAATGAATGACAACAAAGTCCTTTAACTCCTGAGAAGTTGTGGCTCAGAATTCCAGAACGCCTGAAGGCCCCTCCCCTAGAAATAATGCAAAATGTTAGAACACTCTGGAGTTTAGCTTTTGACAGAGCAAGCCTGGCTTTCTTCTTCCAGATTGTCCTGGACTTGCAGGGTGTTCCAGTCCGACTTGTGCTGAAAAATTGGAAAGCACAGAAATGTGGATATGGGCGTGGCGGACGGAAAGGAAGCAGGCTCTGGGCAGGGCTGGGCTCTTCGTGGGGGTGAAGAGCTCCTGTTATTCATTGAAGTGTTCTGACTTTGTTCTCCCTGTTTCCTTTGCAGTGTCCTTGAAGGCACTGTCACTGGCCCCTGGCTTTGTCTCGTAACCCCTGTTTGACGGCTTCTGACTCTTATCATCGTGCTCACAGTGTTTGGGGACCCCAGGTAGGACTCATTAAATCCGTGTGTTGGTGGTGCCTGCGGTAACCATGCTCACTCTTCGTATTTCAGTTCCTTAAGACTTTTTGGCCCAGGAGTCTAAGCTTATTTGACCTGGTTTGAAAAGGTGTGTCTAGATAAATTTTAACATTCTCATATATTCCCATGAAGCAGCAGTTCTTTAATTTCTCCTGGGTATTTTTTAGTAGGTGTCCTGTGGTTTTTACATCAGTTTGTAATATGTGTGCCTGGTGGGTTCAGAGATATTTGGGGTCCTCGTAAGCATGTGACTGCTTATCTTATGATCCTTGTGAATCGCTGAGAATGTGGGATGGAGACCCGTGGGCCTGAGGCCACACTGTCTTGCTTTCCGGGTGTCTGGCTGATGGGTCAGGTTTGGCTTTTCTGGCTCATCCCGACCCAAACCACTGTCAGGGCCCCTGTGCCTGGCACCCCTGGGTCTCTCCCACAGACAAACTCAGAGCCTCTTTTTATTTTAAAAGTTTTATTACTGATCATGTATGGAAAAATCCAAAAGATACATTTGATTTTTTTTTTGAGTCGTAAAGTTACAATGCTTAAGAAAGTATTTACAGAAGTTCTGGAATATTTTTATAAAATATTTTTTTCAACTACTCAAATAATATATGAATATATAGTTACTGTGAAAATATAAGCAATACATAAGTGCATGGAGTAAAACATTTTTCTGTAAATTTACTGGTGGAAGGCTGTGCATGGTACAATTTGATAGATACTAGCAGATGGATCAAATTTGCCTTCCAAAGCTTGCCCCATTGGCACTGCTGGCAGCAGCCTCTGGAGGTTTTCTGACATGATACTACCACCTAGGCAGGTGAAAAAAGGAGGCAAGTCATGTTAATTTGCATTTCTGTGATTATAATGGAGTAGAGTATCTTTTGTCTTCCGTTGTTTGGCTCATTTTGGAGACATGAATGAAACGGGAAGGGCCTCTCCTGCTTCTGACTTTGGTGCAGAGAGGGACAGCTCTGTGCTCAAGGTGGGTTGTCTGACTATCCTGGTTGGGGCAAAGGCTGGGGTCCTATCAGGACACTGTGACTGTGATTGCAATCTTAGCTCGAAAAAGTAACAATGATGGAGTGTCAAATTATTTGAAAAGGTCTTTTCAGTTCCCTGTACACTACACCATGTGTGACACATCCTACTTGTTTGCCAACAGCCAAGAAACCCTCAAAATGGTTACGAATTCCTTTGCGCAGGGCTGCTGCCCCGCGCTCCAGGGGTCGGGACGCTGGGACCACAGCGGGTCCTCCAAGTGCGGTGCTGGCTCCAGGGTGGCTGGGGTGTGACTTCGGCCTGGCCGGGTGTCGCTACCCTGCTCCCTTTCCTCTTGGCCCCCTGGCCTACAGGGATACTTACAAAGCCCTTTGTTTTCCTCTCGGAGGTTTGGACACCGTCCACCCTCCTAACGGGACCGAGCCCGGGACCAAATGCAGCAGCCGGAGCATCGCACACACCTGGCTGCTTGCTGTTCTGGGCTCTCTGTGCGTCACCCGGCACCTGCGGGTCCCGATCCGTTCCCCAGCGTCCTGCCTCCCGAACACCAGAAGCCCCTCGGCAAGGTCGGGGGATCTCTGGGTACCCACATGAGGTAGACAATCGTGTAACCACCAGAGGCCCACCCCCGGCCGGTCACCGCCGGACACTGGGACCCCAGCCAAGCCTACGGATGCACCGAGGCCCTGCGCGGGGGTGGACATTGCTCCAAGGACACGGGGTCACCGGCCTGCGCGGCGCCACCGCCCCTCCTGTCAGCGGGGGCCGTGGGCGGGCACCGCATCTGCGTCTCCAGCCGCGGCCCCGCCCCGGCCGGCTGTGGGCATGCGCCCCGCCCCGCCCCGCGCCCCGCGCCTGTTACCATGGGGACCGGGGGACCGGAGCCTGGCTCCCGGGTCCGCGCCCCGCGGACATGGCCTCGCCCCGCTGCCAGGGGTGAGGGTCGGCCCCGGGTCGGGGGTCCAGGGTGAAGGGGGCGCCCGAGCGAGGGGGCCCTGGGTGGGGGGGTGGCTCAGATGCGGGCCCAGAGTCAGGGGCCAGCTCGGTGAGGGAACAAGTGAGGACGCAGGCAGAGGTGGGGACCCGAGGAGCGGCCGGTGCGGGGCAGGGCCGCGCTGGGGAGGGGAACGCGCCCCGGCGGCCTGGCCTGAGGCGGGTCCCGGGGTGGGGGGCGCGGTGGTCCCAGTTGGGGCGTGGACTAGGTGGGCGGGCGCGGCGAGTCCGGGGCGCGGTCGCGGGCGGGGCCCGGGCCCGGGCGCGGTGTGGCTCCGCCCACTCGCCGTGTCCGCGTCCGCAGGAGCCGCGGCCAGAGCGGGCGCGCGGACGCCAGACGCCGGACGCCGAGGCCGCCCCGGAGCATGTGGAAGCTGAGCCGGGGCCGCGTGCTGCTGGACGAGTCCCCCGAGGAGGAGGACGGCCTGCGGGGGGAGCCTTCGCCCGTCGCCGCGCAGGTGGGGGCGCGCAGGTGCGGGGCGCGCAGGTGGGGCCGGGGCTGCGATTGCGGGCGTCCCACGCGGGTTCGGGAACGCAGGGCGGGCGGGGGCGCCCAGCCAGTCCGGGGTCCGCGGCGGCGGGCGGGGCCGCCGGCCCGGGAACATCGAAGAGCGCGGGGGACCGGACCACGCCGGCCAGATCGCTGCGGGGGGAAGAACTGCGACCCTCGCTAAGCGTCTGCGTGGACGCAGGCGGCCGGTGACCTCTGCCCCGGGCACCGAGGCGCGCGGAGCGTAGGCGACGCCGGGCTGGCGGGGTCCCGCGGCGCCCCGCTTCCCGTCCCCAGTGCGATGTGCGAGGCGGTTGGGATCGGGTTCCTCTCGCTGGCTCGTTCCGAGGGCGGTCAGAGGGATCCTTTCTGTGTCGTGTTCAGAGGTTCCCGCCGCGGCTGTGGAGCCGTCGGGGGAGTTACTGGGGTCCCATGTGACCCCTCAGGACACGTAGGGAGCTCATCCCAACGATAAGCGCCCTGCCGCGCACGGAACTCACTTTGATTAGGGTTTAATATGGTCCCTGCTGAACTGCCTGCAGAAAGTGTGTTTTGATAGCATCAGTGCTTACCGACCTTTTTTGTGTGTGTGGTTACTCTAAAGAGCAGCTCCCTCAGATATGAGATGAGGGCTCACGGGGGTTCACATGTGACCGCAGGTATTTAATGCGGGGCGAAGATGAGCAACGCCGTTTGGGGATGAAGTCTTAGGAGCCCTAAGTGGACCCGTCCTGTGCTCCCACTTCTGCTGAATCCTGAAACCTGTTTTCTCCTCTCACGTTTTACTTGGAAAACATTTCTAACTTAAGGGAAAGTAGGAGCTTGAGCAGCAACATGTCTCAACTGCTAGTAACGCATTTGTTGAAGTTTTTTTCTGATCTCTGGAGTACAGAACCGTCTGTACACCTGTGGGGTGTGCATGAGAGAGAGAGAGAGAGAGAGAGAGAGACAGAGAGAGAGACAGAGACAGAGACAGAGACAGAGAGACTAGGTACCCAGCAAACCCGCATGGGAAATAGAACTGCTGAAAGCCCTCGGCTCCCACACAGGCACAGCCCCCACCAGGGTCGCCTCTGTTGACACCTCATCACCACCTGGGGCCCCACTCTCTGTTCGTGCTCACCCTGGGTGGGGCACCTTCTGTGGATTTGACCAACGTGATGTGCAGTGTGTCTGGGTCATACTATCCCACAGAGCACGGGCTTCCACTGCCCTACAAGCCTCTCTTCCACCTAGGTCGCCCTCCTGCTCAGATCTGGACCCCTGGACCTCCATGGCCTTCCTAGCTTTGCGGGTCCAGGACTTCACGGAAGGGGGGGGCCACAGAGCATGCCGCCCTCAGGCGAGCGCCTTGGACCCAGCGATGCGCGTGTGAGGGCCCGCCATGGCATCTTCCCACGCCCGGCAGCCCACCTGTCCTCAGCGCTGAGTGACGTCCCTGTGTGGGGGCGCCAGCTCCCCTCCGGCTGCTGATGCTGAAGGGCTTCGGGTGGCTCCCATGTTTCCGCAGTGGTGAGTGAAGCTGCCGCGGACATCGTGCAGCTTTTTGTGTGACGTGAGTTCTTAACCCACTGGGATCGATGCCGTGGCGTGTGAGCTGGGTCCTGAGCATGGGCTGAGTCTTGTGAGAAGCCGCCCAGATGCCCTGCAGGGGGGCTGCGCCCTGGGCCCCTGCCAGCACCGAGGGGCCACGGCCCCAGCACAGTGCCCCGGTGTGAGCACGAGGCTCCTGTGCTGCTGCTCCGTGTGTCCTTCCCTCGGCCTGTTTGCCATCTGTGAGCCTCCTTTGGCGAGGTGTCTTGTCTTTTACCCCATTTCTAATTTTTTTTTTTTTTTTTTTTTTTTTTTTTTTTTTTTTACTGTTGAGTTTAAGAGTTCTTTGTGTGTTTGGATACCAGTCCTGTATCAGGTGTGTCTTTCCTATTTTTCTCTAGTCTGTGGCTTGCCACATTCTCATCACACTGTCATTTTAGAGCAGAGGTTTTAATTTTAATGAGGTCCAGTTAATCAATTATTTCTTTCCTGGATCCTGTCTTTGGCGTTGAAGCCGAGGTTGTCAGGTTTTCTCCGGTGTCATCGTCCATGAGCGAGGCCTCTGTGTTGCTTAAGGGCATCTACAGTTTAATGTGTTGAGAAAACTTTGCTCTAGGAAAGCAGGTATTTTTCACTGAGACAAGTTAGTCACACTCTGGATTTAGGTGATTCCTTCAGGAGGATTGGCCTTGTCCCAAAGCCAGTTTCTCTTGGAATCAAACTGGACAGTTGGTGATAAGTCTGCCATGAAGCTTCTACCTGCTCGCGCTTCAGATGGGCGGAGTGGGCCTGCTCTGAGGAGAGGGTGCTGGGTGCTGGGCCCGCTTCTCGGTGGGGGTGCCTCCCCAGGGTCAGTCAGCCTTTATGACGGGAGGCACGCGGGCAGGGAGTACACTTTGCCTCATTCCAGAAAGGCTTTCAAACCTGACGTGCTTGACTTCCCTGAAAATCAGGTCACATAGCTATAACCTGTTATTTTTTAAAAAGAAAAATAGCTTTTGTTAGGTTCTAGTAAGTTTGACCTGTGAGGCGTTCAAAGTCTGTACTTGGATTAAGGAACACGTAATTGTCACTAAAACAGCGTTAACATTGTAGAAGATGAATTTTTCTGAGCTCCTTAGGCGAGTGCACGTTGTCATGAAAGCACACCTATTTTGTGTTAAGGTAAAACGGGGCGGAGGTTATAAGGTGAAACATTAATTGTGATTGCTTCATAATGAGGAGAGGCTTTGAGTCTGAGGTTTGAAGCACACAACCTCTGTGTGTGGCGGGTGTCTGCGTGTTACATGCTGTGTGTGGCGGGTGTCTGCGTGTTACATGCTGTGTGTGGCGGGTGTCTGCGTGTTACACAGTGCACGGGGTGGGTGTCTGCTTAGGCACTGTCATAGGGTTAGTGCCACCATTTGCTGGGTGCAGAAACCAGTCACGAAGTGGGAAGGTGACTTGGAAAGGCCCCACAGCTACTAGGTGGTGACAGAGACTCTCCTTGACTGAAGTTTGGTCAGACTCCTGTGAACCCTCTTCCAGAGGGTCTTAGGCAGCGCCCCAGAATGCGCTGTCCACTGTGCACTCACCGGGGGTGTGGCTGACTGCGGTGGGAGGGGGCTGATGACGTAAGCGTCAGGACTGCGGTGGGAGGGGGCTGATGACGTAAGCGTCAGGACGGGTTCCAGCCGAAGATGCTGCCGCTGGCCTTTCCCGTGGTTGGTAGCATTTAGAGAGCATGTTTACCTCCATAAGAGTTATCTGGACTGCAGATCAAGAGCTCCAGGTTTTCTAGGGGCTGTGTGAGAAGGTTCTAGAAAGGCAAAAGTAATGTCGACGCTGTACCCTGAGTTCGGGGTGCCCGAGGCGTGAATTACGTGGCGGTCAGCAGCACAGACGCCTGTCGGTGCTGACGCTCGCTGCTTCCGTGTGTGGCCTTTAACTCTGGTGTGTCTTTTTACCTTCACCAGCACTTATTCATTTGGATGCTAACTTTTTATCAGAAATTCGTGATCAGTATTTAGATTTTACGAAATCTGCAGCTGGAAAAGTAGATTATTTTATCCAACTTGTTCCGGTGACTGAATCGCACTTTGCTGGTGGCAGGTGTGACATCCCGCAGCCCCTCCAGCTCCCGGGGGCCGAGTGTAGCTCACGGTGGCTGAGCTCACAGCACACGCTGGGCCCTGCTGCCACCAGGTCCCGGGGCCCCGAGGAGCCGCCCTGGGCGTGAGCAGGGCGGGCCCGTGCAGCGCTGCGGGCCGAGGCCGCGTGTCAGCCCTCTCAGGCCCTGGCGAGCCGCTCTGCGTGCTGTGCGCCCGCAGATGCCACTGGCCTCGGCTGAGGCTGGAATCGTGATGCCCGGGGGCGTAAATCCTGGTCGGTACCAGACACTGGTGGTTCCAGCTCTTTAGGTAGCATGACTTAGACATTCATAAAAAATCGCTGCTCGTTGCATCCCAGTCGGGTGACCGTGGGTGTCAGCGTGTGCTGGGTCGCCTGCTGGGAACAGTGGCCGACTGCCTACCTGGGCGTGGCGAGCAGGGTGCATGTGTGGAGCTAAGGAGCCGCCGCCTCAGGGTCATAGCTGACAGCTGAGGCTCGAGGAAGCTGCCTTTTCTGAATGAGCAAGACCCGGGCTGCTCGGCCCCGGGGACTCGGCCTGTGTGGGTTGCCTGTCCGCACATTCAGCTCACAGGGCGGGCCCTCTTGCTCCTGGTGCCTGGACAGGCCCGGCAGCCCAGTGCCTGCGCTGGCCGGGTCCTGGGGCCGCTCTGAGGCTGGCTGTCCTCCCTTTGCAGTGGGAGAGGCTGGGCAGAGAAAGAGACAGGAAGGGAAAGGAATAGCAGGAAGCCGAAGGGGCTTTCCATCCGGCTGTGGGACTTAAAAGCACGAAAAATAACAGCTGTGAAGCTGCGTGAACGATGTCGAGACGTGAGGAATGTCTGAACCTGTGGAGAGTTTTATAAAAGTTTGTTTGAACCAGAACTGACAACAGTGGCAGGAAACCAGATCTCAGAGGCCCGGGGGCGCCAGCTTTGTAGTTTCTTTTATGCACTTGGAATTGAGGGGACGTGAGGGAGATAGCAGGCAGGTGGGAGCGGACAGGTGAGGAGCGTTACCTCCCCTGTGCTCCCGTGGGGGTGGTCACACCTGGGCTCATTGGCATTTCGAGTGTGCGAACCTAGGTGTGCACAGACATCGTGGACACGGCTGGCTGAAGGCAGAAGCTTTTCACTAAAGAAGTGATGTGCCTCGGCCATACTCACCTGCCGTGACCTGCCCGGAGGGTTCACAAGCAGATCACCCTGCGAGGTCACTTTGGGTTGGAACGTCCTAACCTGTAGACCATTTTGGTAAAAATTTATTTGAGCCAAATAGGAGAAACCTGAAAGCAAGACCTCAGCAGACGACACGATCTTCTGTATAGAAAACTTTAAAGATTTCACACACGAAACGCTGTTATAACTAATAAACAAATTCCGGGACGCTGCAGGGTACAAAGCCAGCTCTGTTTCTGTGCACTGCCGTGAAAGCCCAGCAAGGAGATTAGGAAAATCCCGTTCACAGCGCTTTACAAAGAACAAAAGACTCAGGAATGTATTTACCTGACGAGGCAAGAAGGTCGTACATTGAAAGTGGAAACCATTGCTCAGAGAAAGAAGACACGAAGGGAAGACACAGGAAAGTCCACACTCCCCAGAGTGACCCTATCAAAACCCCAACGGCCGAGTTTGCACAACTAGAAAAAGCCATCGTAAAATTTAAATAGAATTGTAAGGGACTCTGTGTAGCCAAAACAATTTTTAAACAGCCAAAACTTGAGCAGAAAAACAAAGCCGGAGGGCTCGGGTGCCTGACCTCGGAGCACGTCAGCAGCCATAGCAGCCTCACAGTGCGGCGCTGACACACGCAGACAGACCCGTGGGACAGGGGGAGCCCCGAAGTCAGCCCTCGAGTCATGTGACCTGTGACGCCGGTGCCAACAGCACACAGTGGGGAAAGGACTGTCCCTTCAGCAAACCGTGTTGGGGAAACGGGGCAGCCTGGTGCAGAGCGGCGAGACGGGACCCTTGCGTCGTCACATGACAAGGTGACGTCAGACCCGAAGCCACGAGACTTAGGAGATAAAGGAGGACAAGTCTCTGTATCGGTCGGGCAGTGATTTTTTGGATGTGCCAAAAAGCCAAGAAAGTCAAAATAGATAAGGCGCCCCATGAAACTTAGAATTTTCTGTGCGGCAAAGGAAACCACTAGCCGTGACCTGTGGGGCGGGGGCGCCTGCAAACCGCACGTCTGCCGCGTTAGCAGGACACACGGGTCCCCGTCACCCAGGGACCCCGTCATGCAGCTCCTCGCCGCGGCCTCAGGACAGGGGCCGGGAGCCCTGGGGTCTCCGTTCTGAGGGTGCCACTGCTGTCGGGGGCCTGACCTGGCGACCTCACTGTGCACAGGCCCCGTCACGCTGCAGGTCGGGTCTGAGCACGTGACGGGGGACACACACTCAGACCGGAGCCTTCCGTGCGGGGCAAGGCAGCAGGTCTCCTGGGGAGGGGCCCCACGCTGGGGGGCTGGGGGCGGCAGGCCGGGCCGTCCATGTCCGCAGCGCTTGCAGACGCCAGGCGGTGTGAGCCGCTGGCCGCCGGCCTCTGCATCTGCGTCCGTCTGCCCGGTGGGCCAGGCCGTGGGTGTGAGCCCGGTCACTGAGGGAGTCCACAGGTACGACTGCCCCGCGTCAGGCGCACGGGGCCTTGAGGGCTGTGGTTCACTTTGGTTACATAAGTTGAATATTAACTCATTGTTTAAGAGTTTAACTTTTATTCCAGTAAAATGCTTTGTTAAACACTTGTGGGAAGTCAACCCCGCCTGTCCCACTGCCCAGGGCCTGCTCTGAGTGTCGCCAGGGAACTCAGACGGCTTGTGGAGAAATCGGCAACGCGTGTCACCTGGTGGCCACGGCAGGCGGCGGGCGCTGCGCTGACAGCGTGTGGGTTCGGGGCGTGGAGCCGGGCCGTCCGTGAACGCGGCCGGACCCCCTGCTTGGCGTGGCCTGCCCTGGCGCGTTTGCTGAAGCCCCCAGGGCCTCCGCGGCCTCCGGCACGTCCTGGCTCCAGGCCTCAGTAAACAGTTCTCTGCTGCACCCCAGGGTGGCACATGAGAGAGCGGCTCAGGAAACAAGGGGCCCGTGACCCAGATTCAGCGTCTGAGCACGTGAAGGGAGCAGGGCCCTGGCGCCCGGCAGCCGGCAGGCCAGCCCCCGTGGCCGCCGCGCGGCGGCTGGGCCTGCCTGGCCGGCCAGCAAGGGCCTGGCCACCTCGACGCGTGTCAGCGGCGGAGGCGGCCACAGTGTGTCCTGTCCGTGAGGCCAGCAGCCCCGTTCTCTGCAGTGGGAGAGTCTCACCTGACACCTTGAAGCTCAGACAACCTGAGACGGCCAGGCCGGGCCCCTCGCTCTGCGGGAACGAGACGCTCGTGTTCCCTGTTTTGTTTGTTTTTCTACTGGGCCTTTTTCTGGTGTTTCAGGAACCCGTGTACTGGGAGCACTGGAGTCTTACCATTACGTGTTGCAGCTTTTCTGAGTGGGGTCACGGGCCTGGAGGTCACGGGCCTGGAGGGACAGCGGAGTGAGCGTGCCCTCCGCTCTGGGCTCGCCGGGTGTGTGTCCCACGCACGGGGGCCCACTCACGCTCAGGCGCGACAGCAAGTGGTTAAGCTGCCAGTCTGTGTCCCCAAGAGTCACACCAGTCCTTCTGTCCTTGTGGCTCGGGGGTGAGGACACAGGCTGAGAGCATGGCTGAGTGTGCTGCCAGGTGGCGGACAGCTCCGGGCACACGGCGGGGGTGGGCGCAGCCCCGGCTGGATGCGCGTGTCCCCAGTCTACCCCCTGTGTGACGGGGCCAGTGTCCTCACAGGCGCCTCAGAGAGCTCGCCCACGGGGGACAGAGGATGCGCCGTGAGCCAGCCGGCCCTCAGCAGACGCCGGGCCCGCGCGCTGGTCCTGGACAGAGGAGCTGCAGCCGTTGTCTGTTGACCACTCAAAGCGCTGACCAAGGTCAAGTTTTAAATGGACAGAGGGTACAGCGAAAGCTGTTCCTCCCCATCGGCCAGCCCCCGGCTCTCCTCTGCGGCCGAGTCTCCTGCGCAGGGCGTGTGGAAACAGAGCGCAGCTGTGCGCGCAGTGTGCCTGCGCCCGGCGCCGCGTGGTGGCTCGGCCCCGCCTCGCCGGCGCCCCCAGCGGGCGCCTGCACGGGCTGCGGCATCTTCTGCCTGGACTTGCACGTGCTCTTTGCCCGTCGCCTCGGGCGGGCGCCTGTGGCCCTGGCTCCCGCTCACACAGGCGTGGACGGGCGCATCCGTCACCAGCCGTCTGCTCCCGGGCGTCAGGTGCACCTCTGCCCGTCAGTCAGCATGAGTGACGTTGAGGTGACCGTCAGACGATTGGGACATAGAAAAGATACAAACGTTGGCAAGTGACCGGATAAAGCAGATAACCAAGCTTCACTAGCAGCTCACCAGGAACATCTCCTCTCGTTCTCGGCCCCGACCGGGGGTGTGTATTCCGTGAGCACACACAGCTGCCGCCCTATGCACTGGGGAACAAGTGTGTGTCTGAGCCGCTCACGCCCTTCGTCCGTCCACTGGCCTGTGTGGCCACAAGCGGCAACTGCAGGGCACGTCATCCTCAGAGCCAACCACGGGACATGGTGGCCGTTTCCCGCGCTTAAGCTGAGGTGCCGTAGTGCTAGCCGACAGGTGACATCGTCTGCTGGACAGCACAAGCCCTGCAGCCCGCAGTGGGCCGGTGAGCACCCCTCTGCCCTGGGCAGGGTCTGGGCACTGGGGACGGGTCAGCCGTACTCTGGCTTCGTTCCCTAGCGGAGTGATGAGGGGCTGTGGCCGTGTTGGGTGGAGGCAAACACAGGCACAGGGCCAGGCCAGGGCCTCTGGATTCTCCCCACACGTGCCCTCTGGGTGTGCGTGTGCCCAGAGTGCAGCTGTGTCATCTTTTGACGTCACACTTCTGAGTGAGACAGGGATGCCCAGGGCTCACGGTCCTCGCCGGCGCCAGGCACGCCTCATCCTCCGTCCGTGAGGCCCGGAGTCTGGCCGCTTTCCTCCCAGGCCTTCCTGAGTCACGTCCCTGTCCCCGCCTGTCCCTCAGAGCTGCGTCCAGTGAGGGCCTAGGATCTGGTTTTACAGTTTGACCTAGTGGCCTAACCTGGCCGATGAAGTCAGTTTTCTCCAGACTTACACGTTTTCAATAACTTGAGAGTTTAAACACAAGGTGTTTGTGAGTTCTAACATTTAGAACGGACAGGAAGAAAATTGGGCTTTTTATCCCATCATAACTGACGCCATGGCCAGGCCTCGGCTGTCTCGTCTCCTCTGACACACTCCAGACTGAGCCCTTGGGGGGGCCTGTCCCCTCTGTGCCTGGGGAGCGAGGCCACCCAAGGGCCGCCGTGCCCACGGTCCGCAGGGGGAGCTGGAGGCCTGGAGGAGGGCCGCGGAGCGCGGGCCTCGTTGCCCCATCCCCCAACCCGGTCCGTGTCCGTCCCTCGCCCTGGCCGTCTGTCCGCACCGCCGCCCGCAGCAGGAAGTTCGCGTCAGTGCGCTTAGAGCCGGAGTTGTGCATTTGAGGGAAAATAGGAAATGCAGATGACACCACGTTTGGCCTTCATTTTGCTCAACATTTTAAGGCTGCAGTTGCGAGACTACTTTTGCAGGCTGGCGTGTTAGAGTCCCACGCGCAGCCTGACGGGCTGTGTCCCGTTTCCGGTCGAGGTGTCGCTGACATGCAGCGCCGTGAGGTGCACAGCGAGCTGGCTTCACCCGCAGGGACCCCAGAAGCACAGCTGACGCCGTCCACAGGGAGCCAGAGAGAGGAAACGTCTCCTTGCGAGGGGAACAGCCAGGTCTCTGCCTTCGCCCAGGGGTGGTGCGGCCAACGCAGGGCCACCTCGGCCCAGCCCGCGTCTTGTGGCTAAAATTTTGTGCCTTTGACCCCCTCCCTCCACCCCGCTCCTAACCACAAGTCCGTCCTTTTCTCTGCATTTATTTTTTCCTTTTTATGACGTGTCCCAGTCATAAGTACGATCACATGGCACGTGTCCTTCTCTGATTCATTTCACTCAGCATGATGGCCTCAGGGGCCACCCACGTTGCCACAAACAGGGGTTCCCGTCTTTATGGCCAAATAGTATTCCATCGTGTGTGTGTGTGCACGTGCGCACACACGTGTGCACTGTGGACACGTGTGTGCGTTACCGCCTGCACCTTCCCCAGTGCCCATCGGTGCACACTCGGGTGGTCCCCGTGTCCTGGCCGCTGTGAACGATGCTGCAGTGAACGTGGGGTGCGGACACCTTTCGACGCAGTTTTCTTTTTCTTTGGAAAACACTGAGAAGTGGGACTGCCGGCGGACGCGGTGACTCTGGCTGTACATTTCTGAGGCGCCCCCGTCCTGTCCCCGCAGCGGCCACACCGGCCGACACTCCCACCAGCAGTGCCCGGGGCTCCCTTCCTCCGGGCCCTCGCCCACACTTCTGCCCTGTCTTTGCGGTGACCGCCACAGGCAGGGGCGAGCCGACAGCCCACGGGTCCTGACGTGCGCCCCCTGGTGACTGGGGACGGCGAGCACCTCCACGTGTCTGTGGGCCACCTGCGTGTCATCCCGGGAGACAGGTGTCCAGTCAGGCCTCTGCCCATCTGTTAATCGGGGGGTGGTTGTCAGGTTGTGTGAGTTCTTTATGGAGCTGGAGATTAACTGTCACCAGATACTTGGCTCCCACGTTGTTTTTTCATTTTGCTCATGTTTTTTCCCGTGAAGACTCTTTTTGGTGTGATGTAGTTTTACTTATTTTTTTATTGTGTTGTTTGCCCTTTTCAAAGACCCATGTCAAGGAGCTTAAAAAAAAAATGTTCACCTCCAGGAGCTGTGCGCTTTCCGGCCTTCCGCCTGAGCCCGCTCCGCTCTGCGGTGGCGTCCCCGCAGCCCGTGGCCGTCCTGTGTCCCCCGCACCGGCAACCGAGGAGCCCCTGGCGCTTTCCCGGGACTGCGCTGGGCTGCCTCGTCCTGCGTCGCCGGCCGCGCGTGTGCGGGTGCGCTCCGGGGCCCCGCCCTGCTCCCGGCACGCGCCATGGGACTCGTGTCGCTCCGGGCGATGGTCTGAGGTCAGAGAGTGGCGCCGCCTCTGTGTTCTCTCTCAGGCTATGTGCGGCCTTTGCCCCATGTGAATGGCAGCACCGCTTTCGCTACTAAGAGATGCCGACGAGGTCCGACGGGGAGCGCGCCGTCCGGAGGCGGCGGGGCGGGGCGGGGCCGTTCTGCGCGCTCAGCCTCCGGCCCCGAGCGCCCCCGAGCGCGGGCGTCTCTGGCTGCGCGTGTCGCCGTCAGTTTTCTGTCTTCCGGGTTTCGGTGCGGAGACCTTTTGCCCCCGCAGTCACTTGCGTTCCTGTGTACGCCGTTGTTCTTGCTGCTGTTGTGAATGGGGTTGCTCACTTCTTTCTCAGATAATTCATTGCTCTTGTATAGAAATGATACTGATTTCTGTATGTTAACTTTTACTCTGAAATTTTACTGTATTCATTGTTTATATCACAGTTTGTATAAGGTCATATCTTAGGATTTTCTGTCTCTAAAATCATGTCTTTTGCATATAGAAACAATTTAATTTTTCCTTTTTAATGTTGATGCTGTTTTTCGTTCTCACCCGATGCCTCTGGCCAGACTCCAGGACAGAGGTGGCACCCGTGTCCCGTCCGGCGTCAGAGGAAGCCTTTCAGCTTCTCACGGCTGAGCATGAGGTCAGCTCTAGGCCCCTCGTTTATGGCCGGCACACATCCCTGGTCCCCTCGAGCGGTGCCACTGGCTGTGTGCTCTGCCTGGGCTCAGGCTCCCCGGCTCTCCAG
This sequence comes from Eonycteris spelaea, assembly GCA_003508835.1. NCBI lineage: Eukaryota > Metazoa > Chordata > Mammalia > Chiroptera > Pteropodidae > Eonycteris > Eonycteris spelaea. The sequence goes on along the minus strand of PUFA01000002.1, from coordinate 97,613 downwards.
GGTTCCAGGGGCTGTGCATCAGGGCCAGAGCTGTGCGGAGCAGAGTGGGCTGCAGGGCCGAGCGGCCTCCCGCCTTCCTCTGTCACAGGGTCCCCTGAAGCCCTCATGGGGTAACACTGGAGTGGGGGCTCCCGAGAGCAGCCCGCAGTGAGGGCCGGTGACGCAGGGTGCCTGCCTCCCGGGGGCCATGGGCTCAGGAGGCGCTCAGCGGGGTGCTGCGGGGCTGCCGCAGGGTGTTCAGCCCATGAGCAGGCGGTGAAGTCTGCGTCACCGTCTTGGTGACGATGCTCTCCCAGGTTCAGCTGCTTTACAATGAACTTCCTGGAGCACGAGGTCCCGTGTGTCAGAGCTGGGGGTCCTCGACGCCCGGGGTGGCAGGCCTGCCAGGGGACAGCCATGCTCACCGTGGATGTGGTGCCGGCCACTCCACAAACGTGTCCCGTGACAGGACATTCCCACTGAGTCACCCCCACGGAAAGAACCTGCTGCGTTTTGGGGGACACCATTTTCTCCCCGGGGTTTGAGCCTTCTGGACGGAGGTCAGAGCACTGGTCACTGATGCAGGCCGGGAGAGGCACGCGGGGCCCCGCTTCACGCCTGTCCCCCCGTGTGGCTGTCACTTTCTGCCCAGGTCTCATCTCAGTCACAGAGACTGTCGCCCAAGCGAGTCTCCAGGAGGTGCTGTCTGTCACCGTCTTACGACTGCTCTGCCTCTGACCTGGCGTCTCCCCACAGGACCGGTGGCCCTCGTCGCCGCCCATGGTCCTGGGGTGGCCCAGGGCTTCCGTGTCCTTGCGGGCAAACCCTCGGTTGCACTGGCCGAACAGCCCTGTGAAGGTGGCCTTCCCGGGGTCGGGTGGGGCCCCTGGGTGGGGTCGGGGCGCTGACCTGTCCAGTGAGCGGCGTGGCCCGACGTGCTCCTCCGGGGTCACAGGGTCGAGTGTGGCAACTGTGGTGGGGGCTGAGGAGCACCACCCAAGTGCCCCATGAGCTGCAGGTCGTCTGCTATGTCGTGACGTCTACCAGGGAGCAATGAGTGCACCCGGGGGCGGGGCCCCAACCCCATGACAGCAGCCCCCTCCGAGGGCTGCCCCAGCGCCCCGGGCACAGAGGGCGCTGTCCGCGCCGTTGGCAGGGCACTTGGAGGGTGGACGCGGTCAGTCCCCGCTGCATCCCAGAAGCGCGCCCGCTCGTCTCCGCGCCCGACTGATGACCTTTTTCTCAACCTGTCATTAGGTGCAAGGAGCAAGCTTCCGAGGATGGAAAGAGGTGACGTCCCTGTTTAATAGCGAGGACGAGCAGCACCTGCTGGGGGCCCCGGAGTCCCCCAGGTCCCGAGGGTGAGTCCCCGGGGGGCAGGCCACACCTGCCGGGACGCAGTTAGCCCCGCGTGGGCTGGGCTCTGAGAAGCCTCAGCCCAAGTCGCTGTCGAGTGGCAGCCAGCAGGGCAAGTGACAGTCACTTCCCCGCCCCCGTGCGCACACAGGCGGTGACAAGGGCGCAGCAGAGTCCAGCTCAGTCTGAGAGGGCCACGCGGGTGCAGGTGGCCGGCTGAGGGGCAGAGACGGCCTGCACTCAGCCGTCCCTGAAGCTGTTAACGCTGCGACGTGTGGAAAATGGGGAAGAAAAGTTAAAACTGGGAAGGGCTGATTCATAAGCTGTTAAGAGTCTAGAAAAGTGAATGTTTCAACGGACACGTCAGCACTGGTTTACGATCAACACTTCGGAAACGTGATGGTGTGCCCACAGGCGGGCGTACAGGTTTCATGGTGACTGACGTGTGACCAACGGCCTGGCTGACCAGACGGTGAGCCTGTGGCTTCGCTGTGAGGGGTGCGCTGGTGCACGGCCGAGCTGCCTCGGGGCCCTCGCCCAGCCCCCTGTGGGGACGCATGAGCCGGCCCCTTGGAGTCAGCATCCGCTGGGGCCTCAAGAAGCCCCTGTGTGCTGGCCCCACGTCCAGCGCGTGGACCCTGGACACTGCCTGGGCCCCAGCAGTTGGGCTGCAGGGCTGGGTTCTGCCTGGGGACCTGTCCCCACCGCAGGTCGGCCATCCCTCTGGGGTTGATGGTGTTCTGAATTCCTCTTGCTGTTCAGCAGGTCTCCTACCAAACGCCCAAGCTGGGGGCCGGGAGCTGGGAGCTGGGTGCTGGGTGCTAAGTGAGGGGCCCCGCTGGAAGTGACCAGTAAACCCTGTTTTGACTGGGCCCGGAGCACCTTCATGGGCTCAGCCCGACGCTGTCACGCTGCCCCGCACGCCCTATGACTTCCCCGACTGTCACCAAGTGTGCCGCCTCATCACACAGCTTTCGTGAGCTTCATTAATACCGTGTAGTGACTGATTTCTCGTTTTTAAAGTTTCACGTATAGATGTGTCACCTTTTAACACAGTTCGCGTGTTTTCAGAACAGAGCCCCTGCGTTCACTGAGTTGCCAGCACTAACCTCTCCCGTCCCCACAGAACTCACCTGCGGCCGAGAGAGGAGCCAAAGGTGGAGAAGAAGTCCGGGTTCTGGGAGCACCTGGCTTTGAAGCACAGTGCTCAGCCTAAGAAGCCGGACGAGACTGAAGGCTGGGAGCCTCCCACACTTGCCCTTGGAGACGCGGCCGCCGAGGCAGGTGACGCCGTGAGTGCCCGCGCGACCCGGCCAGGCTGGGAGCCGGGTGCCAAGGGCTCGGGCGGGTACAGCAGCTTGGCCGGCTCAGCACATGCCTCCCGCTGGAGCCTCAGGTCGGCCGGCCGGGCGGTCAGTGTTCGACGCCAGGGCAGAGGCCAGCTGATGGGGGACTGGGAGGAGCTGGAGTGACCGTCGGAGGGGATGCCGGGGCCACGGCAGCAGCTTCGCCCCACGTCACGTGGGGTCCCGCCTGGCCCCCGCCTGCCCCCACCCCCGCCTTCACGCGCCCCCCCACGGGCTGCTGGTGGTGCCTTCCCGGGGACGCGTCTGCTGCGTCCCGTGCGTGGCTGACGCTGGAGATGAGTTTTGATGGAGCAGCTGTGACGTGCAGTTCGCGCACGGCGTCCACGCCATCCTCAGCTGTCCTCTGGGGACACGATGCCTCCTCCCGCGGAGCAAAGCTGTCCCACTGGGGACACACCGTGCGAGCGTCACATCTTGTCTCACCTGGACAAGCTCTTTCATGTTACATTTAAAACGTACCAGCAGATGCAGTGTGAGAAGCAAAGGCCGCACGCGGCCAGCCGGGGGCCGTCGCCTCCCGCGGGCGGGCGGGGGCGGTGCCGCTCCTCTGGGCTTTTACACATGGATCTCTATTTTCTTCTACAGTTTTGTTCTTTTCTGATTATAGATTAAAGAATGCTGTAAAGTGTGGATCAATTTTGGTAACTTAATGCTCTTATTTTTGTTTGGAAAACAGCGACTTGCTCATTATAGGGTTGAAACTGTATAAAACACTGCAAGTGCCTCTTTCCTGTGACACGCAGGCCTCCGTCTCGACGGGGGACACACACCTGCTGCTGCCGGGCGGCCCCGCCTGCTGGACGTGTTCTGTCCTTGGCAAAGGGGCCCCGTGTCAGCTGCCTCAGGCATGTGTCCTGGGTAGGACAGCTGTCACCAGCTCTTAGGCAGTGGTCACGTGAGAGAAAAGGTTAGGGTTTTTTTTGTTTGTTTTGGGTTAAAAACAACAGGTTACACTGTGCGTTCCTCTCGTGAAGACCACGGGTGTTTGGGGCGTGCTCGGCGGGAGCCGTGGGCATGCCTGCTGGCGGGGGTCCCAATGGGCAGCAGCGCCTGCCACCTCCTCCCCACCCCCCCGTCCATCCACCTGCCTTTTCCAGTGGACCCAGGTGACGCGACAGAGCCTTCAAGGGGGGCCACGTTGTGAGTGGTGTTGAAACGAAGTCCAGTCGTGCTGGGACCTTGACGGCGCCATCCAGAGTCCTGTCTCCTCAGGTGCACGGTCCGGCGTGCAGCCCGCCCACCCCCGTGGCCGTGCGGAGCCGGTCCGGCCTGTCCTGGGCCAGCCCCGTCCAAGGCGCCAGACGCAGTGTATGGAGGTGGGGCGCCGTCCGCAGGCCTCGGAGTCCGGCACCTGTGTCCGCCCGTGCGGCAGGTCCTCGGCCGAGGGCGAAGCCGTGAGCTTGGCACGCGCCCTGGAGCTGCTCTCGTCCGCAGAGATGGAAAGCAAGTCCTCTCCTCGTGTCTGAGTAAATGGAAATAACTGTGTGTGGCGGGCGGGGGAGGCGCACGTATTTATTGGCGTGCTCTAGGAGAAAAATACTTTTCCTTGATAGAATTTACCAAAGCAACTTTTTTGTTCACAAGTTGATTTTAGGGTTCTGCTTGAATTCTGTATGCGAACAGCTGTGTGAGGAGCAAACTGCTGCTTCTCCCGTCCCACTGACGTGGAAAGTGGTTGGCTTCAAAGAAGATCAAACTCTTCCTCAATGCTGTTTTTTAGAAATGAAAATGCCATTTCTGTCCTCCTTCCTTGTCAGCTTGCGTGACCGCAGGCATCCGCCTGCGGGGACGTAGCCACTTAGAGCTCATGGCACTTCTGACACTTTGAGCCTCGTTTTAAAATGCAGCACCTGTGCACACGTGTCCGTGAATAAACGGCTGGCTTCTGCCCACGCGCTCCGGCCTGTGTGTCGCGTCTCTGCGTCTTCCGCGTCGCTGTGCCTCGCGGGACATGGAGCCGTCAGCCAAGGTCAGCAAGAGGAGCGAGGGGCTGGCTTTGCCCGTTCACCTCGACCTTCGGAAGGAGGGCCGTCTCACAGAAGTGGTGTCCCCTGCCGTGGGGAGGGCCGCCTCCCGGGGGGCCTGGGGACTTGCGTCGGCGGCAGGCAGGGCCTCCCTGTGCGTCTGTGGAGGGCAGGGCCGGGGACAGGCGAGGCGCCGCCCTGCCTTCCCGTGTGGGTGTCCTGGGCAGCCGCGTCTGCCTCTGGCTTCCTCTTGCTGGGCTCTCTGGAAAGCCTATCGGCTGGCCTGTCACCGTCACGGAGGAGACCGCGGCTGTCCACACCCTCCCCATGGCTCGCTTTTCCTGGAGGGCGAATGGCAGTTCTCTCCTCCGTGGCCCGTCCCCCAACACCTGCCCCGCTCGCCTGCTGCCCCGGACCTGCCTGGCGTGCCCTGCGCACGTGGGGGCCGTCCGACAGGTTCAGACCTGCCCGGGGGCCTGCATCGCTCATGTCCAGTTCTTTCCTGGCCGCTGTCATCGGCAAGGAACTTTGTCCTTTGTCCCCTGTGCCCTCTCCCAGCTAGCTCCTGCCATTTACCCACCTTTTGGCTTATGTGGTGGTTCCCCGATTAATCGATCACTTAACAGACTAGCAGGCGGGGTGTTACCGAGCAAACTTTCGAGAGAGATGCTGGTCAGGACAACTTTTCCAGCTTTGAAAAAGAGGTGGTGACAGTGCCAAGTGAGCAGCAAGGGCACTTCCTGGAGTCCTGCTGGCTTCCTGGTAGGAAGGAGCTGTCCCATGGTGGGTGAGGACACAGGCCCTGTCCTCCCGTGTGACGTGCCACCTCATGTGCAGTGCATGTGCGTCAAGCAGCAGGTTTAAGCTGCAGAGCGACTGGCCCCAGGGCACAGGGCGGGGACTGTGGAGCTGCGGGGGAGACCCGTGAGCACCGGGCGGCTGGGACGGTGCCCAGTGAGTGTAACCTCACACATTCCAGCTCAGCCTGACGAAGCCCTGGCGACTGTGCAGCCTGCTCCCCACCGGGCACTGACGCTGGCCGTGTGAGCCCCTCCTGCCCGCAGGGCACTCCCGGCGTCCCCAGCCCCTGGTGCCCCCAGCTCCAGCGCTCAGAGTGAGCAGGTCCGTCAGCGTGAGAGTCGGCTCACAGACGCGGCCCCTGAGAGGCGTCTGCTGCTGCCACAGCCCCTGGCCCACTCGCCGCTGGGGACCCGGCGGCCCCGCGGCCTCGCCCCGGCCTGCCTTCTGCCCTTGCAGGGTGACCCCTTAGTCCTCTCCCTAGTTGTAGTGCTTCTGTTCGGCTGGACCCCAGGTGACTCTGACTGTTGTTCGCTGTTTCTGTCATAACTTTGGTCGCTAGAGGGGTGAACAGAGCCTCTGTCGCCTACGTCTTTCTTTCCAAGAGCGAGTTTTGCTTTTGAGAAGTTTTTCTTTAGAGACCGAGGCTTCGAAACGCTCTCCTCCCCAGAGGTGCAGGGCTGGCAGTGAGCGCGCGGGTGCCGGGAACCTCTGCAACTGATCCTCAGAGCCCAACAACGCGGAAGCACCGAGAAAGCCAGTCTCCCCGGTAGCAGTGCGTCCCCGCCGGAGCCACCTCCCTGGGAGACACGCAATCCCGGGCTGAGGGGCAGGCGCTGGACCTGAGTGTTTAACTGCTCACTTCACGTTTGGGAGCTTATGTGTCTTCAAAAAGTAACGAGATAACGGATTGCAAGTATTGGAAAGATATTTCAAAATGTGAATAATTACCTCAAATAGAACTATGGGTAACATTTAAAATTTTCCGTGTATTGGGTAAAACTTTAAGTGAACATATTCCTTTTGCAATCGAAAAGCAGGACAGCGAGTATAAAAGGGTAACGTTACACAGCGTTTTAAATGGAAAGCCAAGAGGAGTCTGTGGCCGCATCTCCCACCCCTGCTCCGCATGGCCCATCCGTCAAGGAGAGAGCCGTGTGCCTCGCGAGACGCGTGAGGTCTGAATGCGCGCACACTCCTGGGCACGAGCTGTCCATGGCTGCCTGGCACTATGGAGGAGAAGGTGCCCGCAGAGCCAAAGCCATTCACCCTGCGCCTCGTGACAGAAAGTGCACGGTGAGCCGCACCCCCCCTCCAGCCCCGACTGCCGACTGCGCGATCCTGCTTTACCTGTAGTTGCCGCCAGCCCCTGACCAAGTGAATTCTGTTACATTGATCCCAGGCATCCTATACCTCATCATCTTCATGTCTGACTAAAAAGCCAGGTAAGACTTCCCCAGGTAGTCATAATAACCACAAACAGATGGACCAAGTGGCAGAGCGCGTAGGTACGTGGAGAAAGGAACACACGGCTCTGCTGTGACAGCCTTCGACACCCCACTCTCGGTAGGGATAGTAACACCTGGTGTTCGATGAATCAGTACATTGGATACACAGTCACAGCACGCAGAAGAACATTCAGCTGAGGCGGGAAAAGTATTTGACAAAATTCAACCCCCTTCATGATAATGATACTCAGCTCGGAACAACACGGCCTCCACACAACAAAGGCCGCCAGAAGGCCACAGCCCACGTGATAGTCAATGACAAAAGATTGACAGCTTCTCCTCTAAGAGCAGGACAGGGACGAGGGAGCCGCTCACCACACCTATTCAGCATGCTCCTGGCAGTTCTAGCCAGAGCGATCAGGAAAGAAAAAAAATAGCATCCAAATTGGAAAGGAAGAAATAAAATTCTCTTTGCAGATGACATTATATGTAGAAAACCACAAAGATTCTACAAAACACACACACAAAAACCCAGCACATCACCTATGTTTCTATACGCTAATAATAAGAAATATGAAAAAAAAATAGCAAATCCATTTGTAACAGCAAAAAAAGAATAAAATCTTAGGAATGAACTTAACCAAGGTGGCTAAAAGCAGGTACAGTGAAAAACGCAAAATGTTGCTGAAAGGCACAAATAAATGGAAGGGGGCCTGCGCTCATGGGGCCGAAGGCTGTCACGTCAACACCCCCAAAGCCATCGACGGCTGCACAGCAATCCCAACCAAAACCTCATAGCAACTTATTTTGCAGAAATAGAAAACTCCATCCTAAACTTCAGAAGCATCACACTTTCTGACGGTGGCGACGGCTCAGCAGTGTGTCTCTACTTAACGCAGATGAACTGGCTAAGGTAGCAAAGTCTGTGTGTATTTTACCATAATTAAAATTTAATGACCTTAGAACAGTCTGCAAATAGTAAAAAGGTAGACTTCATCTATGTAAATTTCATAAATGACTATCGAAAGTGACATTTTTATCCAGAAGACAAAACCAGAGTTGAGGGAGGTGTGTGTCGTCTCCCTTGGAAGGCCCGACCTGACCAAAAACGGGAAGAGCAGCACAGGCTCGAGGAACCCATCGCGTTCGGAGGTCTGACCCCTGGCGACAGCGTGGGAGCTGAAGAGGCAGAGGAGCTGGGTGGCGGGCGGGACCCCCCGTCCCTCTCCTGGGCTGTGCTGCAGGCTTCTCTCTCCTTTACTGTGTCACTGGGAGGGTGGGGGGCTGACAACGGCACAGGTTAGCCATGTGCTCAGGACCGTGCCCGAAGCAGACGGCGGTCTCCACGGCAGTGTGCACGGAGGTCCATGCAGTAGGCGCGTGGACCCTAAGGAAGGGGTGTCTGAGGGACCCTTCGCCCTCAAGAGCACAGTCCCTGTGGGATGCTGACAGGGCACGGCGTCCATGAGAGGCTGAGCTCAGTTTAGTCACAAGTGGCTCAGGCGTTTGGTACGTGGGCTTGGGCACTGCTTCCCAAAAGCGAGCCTGCTCCTGGGCAGAAACCGCAGGCAGGGATGAGCTGCCAGGCTTGTCCTGATGCAGAGGGACGGGCAGTCCCACCCAGGCAGGCGGCTGAGGGGCTGCTGACAGCACGGTGGGGACCGGGCTGGCGCTCGGGTCCCCGGACGGCAGCAGGACCGTGGTGGCAGCGCACTGGGCGGCAACGCAGCCCCCGTGAGACTCTGGGTGGAGGGCAGAGCAGAGTAGGCGTCTGACAAAACCCAGCACCTCAAAGAGCCCGCCACGAGCTGGACCGAAGCGACCCTCCGCCCGTGAGAGGCCCCCGAGAGCGGGACGGGGCGCAGAGGGGCGGGCCGCCTGGGTGAGTGAGCTAGGTGGAGGGCGCGCGTCCACACGGGAGGTGGCGGCGACCGCGTGAAGCAATGCCTGGAACCACAGGACACGAGGCCCACAGGCACGTTGGCGTGGTGGCCGGACGCGTGCTCCGGTCGCAGACACCATCGAGAGTGTCTTGCTCGTATGTCGCTGGAGGCGGCGTGTACGCCCATCTGCCCGCAGCCTGGCTACACGGGATGCTCACAGGCGCACGTGGACACGGTCACTTGTGACAGTTTCAGAGGCTCCCCATGCCCCACGCGGCTCTTTCAGACCCATGAGTGTCCCCAGATGAGACAGGCTCAGGATGGGGAGGGACGTGGCAACGCTGCCCGGGCTTCCTGTGTGCGGCAGTCCAGGCTCCCAGGCGCCCAGTGCTGACTGGGTGTCCCGCTCCGTGGGCCGCCCTGCGAGCGAGGCACGGCCTCTGCTAGGACACAGAGGGCGCCTGATACCGCTGGTCTGTGGGCCTTGCCCCGCAGCCCCCGCCTCGCTGCAAACAGCAGAGCAAGGGCCATCGAGGCAACGGCCGCGGCAGCCCAGACGGACCCGGGTTCAGAGCGCACTGGTGTGGCCCTCTGCCCCTCCCGCCTCTCCTCTCCTCCAGTGTGGGGTCTCCTGCCGGGCACTGTCCCGTGTTCAGTCCTGCCAGCTGCAGCCCCCGCACACCGACAGATGGTCAGCCAGGAGAAAGACCTGCGGCTTCAAGAGATTAACACCCTTCCAAGAAAAAATTAATGCAAAACACCAGAACCCCAAAAGTAAAACAGACCAAGAACACACGAGGTGATTTACCAAAATCAAAAGCAAATGGCCGGTAAACACACAGAGAAGCATTAAAGCTCACATCCTGTTCCTCACTCACTACAGCAGCATCGGGAGAGACGGCAGCGTCTGGGAAACACACTCGGAACCGTCAGCCTCGTGACCGCGGTTCTCCCGTTCGCTGTGAAGGGACAGAGGCATAGGCGTTTTACCAGAATCGCTGCTGGCCGGAAGAATCGGAAACAACTTGAATGTCTGATAAGTAACCCAAAATACCATGTTTTCACAAAATGCTTTAGAAAAAAAAAGGCTGATTGAGAGAGGAAAAGCGCACTCCGGAAGCCCACGGTTTTTGGGCTTCTCTCGGGATGCAGAGGCCCCGGGTCCCTACTTCGCACGCAGACGTAAACACATCTGACGGTGAAGCATATTCTCGGCCATGAGGCTCAAACCCGCATGGAGTGTGGTGCTGAAAACCCAGAATCTTTATTTACAAATATGCAAAACTGCAGATTTTAACATGCTGAGAAGAAAGAGGACTGACAGGGGTGGAAACGAGTTTGCTCGGGTCCCCGCCACGGACGCCAGGACGAAAACGCCACCCCGTGTCCTCGGCAGCCACCCTCTTCCTCGCAAGCACAGTTATCTTTGGGTGTCAGGATTATGGGTGGTTTTTTTTTTTTTATGTATTTCGTTTTGTTGAATTTTACTGTCAAAACTTTCTAAAGTAAACACATTATTTTAAAAATAAGATAAATCTTTTAAAGGTTTAAACGAGTGACATCAGCTTTTTTCAGTAAGTTACAAAACCAACAAAGTTGAATCAGCAACGTGGTTTATTACTTGTCTATAAAAGCGCGTCCAGGACGGGTCAGGGCCACTGGGCTGCCCCTCGTGGCGCCACTGCCAGCACCCAGACGTCTGTCCGTGAACACCCAGGAGCACAGCCCCTCACCCTGCGGTCCCTCAGGACGGCACACAGGTGTTTCCCAGGTTCGTTCTGTGCCCAAAGAGGCGTCACGTGGACATGGCCAACGCCATGAAAATGCACCTGCGTGGTGCATGTACAAGGGCAGCTGCTCTGTCCCTCGCCCCCAACTACTACAAAATCGGGCCACTATGATTTGATAATTAAGAAGCGTATTATTGGCTGCTAGTGTCAGTTCAGCACAGAATATGGTGCTGAAAAGCCAGAATCTTTTTCGAACCATATTGTTATGCAAAGTTGCAAACTCAATATGCTTAGAAGAATTTTTTAAAGAAAGAAGTTGAAATGATTTTGCTTGGGTGCCCTGGCCCCCTCTCAGAGATGAAAACACACAGTAAAGCACCCAGGCCCTGCAGGTGCTGAGGAGCAGCTGTGGTGGCACAGGAGGCCCTATCGCCAGGGCACTCAGCCAGCTGCTGCACACGCACGGGCCGCCCCACAGCGCCATGGGGCCGGGCGCCTTCAGAACTTGAAAAGGTCAATGAAGTGCTGCGGAGACACGGGCGTGAAGCAGCTGTCGGGGTCTGTGGCCGTGCAGGGGTGTCCGGAGTCCTGAGGGAGGAAGGGAAAGGTGTCACACACGTCGGCCACTGGCTCTTGGTTTAACCGGTCCCCCGGACCCCATCTCAAAGGTGCGTGGACCATAACTGGTGAGTTCCGGAAACGGAGGCAGAGCGGCGGTTCTCAGGGCTTCTGCTCGGAGCCGTGGGTGGGCTGTGCCTGGACCAGGGTGGGGCAGGGGGGACCCCGGGATTCTGCCTCCCTCGTCCTCGCCACGCCCTTTCACTGGGATACTGTGACACCGTGCCCTCGCGACCCCTGCCCGGCACTCCTACAGCACGCAGCTGAAGACCCAGGTCTGGACTCGCGGGAAAAATGATAAAAAAAACAAACAGGTTTCCTGTAAGAAGATGACAAACCTAAGACAATGAGGAGCCTAGAGAACAAAGGCCAGCGGGTGAGCGGCCACGACGAGTCAGCACACCCTCCCAGTGAGGCCGTGGCCAGCGACTCGATGCTCCAGGTGCCGTGTGGCGCCCCACCCGAGGACAGTCTCATGGACGTGTCCAGAGCCTTCCCGTAAGGCCGAGCCTCTGCCACTCAATGCTGCACTTAAGGTGCGCCACGAGAACTCCTTGGTGGTGGCCAAAGCGAGAGAGTCGCAGCTGGGCCACAGGCCACAGCCGCCGCCAGCTACGTGCAGCTGTCCCCTAGGCGGTGGTGGTGGCTGCGGGTCCCACACGGCACCTGGGTGGTCCCCAGACCCCAGCAGGGCAGGTGTGGGGAGGCACAGGTACCTTGAACAACAAAGCAAGGCGGCAGTCCTCGGAGATGAAGACAGATCAGGAAGGGACGCAGCAGGGGAGGGAAAAAAGGAGAAAGATTAGAAGGAGCCAGACGGCACGCAGGCACTCACGTTTGCTACACGTCGTTTATGAAAACTGACAGCACCAGGCAACTGAACACAGACAACAAAACGTACTGAAGTCAGAACACAGACCCCGTCAAACGGCCCAAAGACCCACACGCGCGAAGCCGGTCTGCAGGCGGACGAATGTCCCACTCCCTCCTTGGGCCCTCGCGCTGCAGTGCTGACGTCGCCATGTCACGGTCACAGAGAAAGCGGACGAGGGACTTCCCAGACGCCCCTCACCCTGCGCTGTGCTGGGCGCGGCGGCAGCATGCCCCCTGCCAAGTCGCCTGCTACCGGCCCCGCGGCCCCCGCCCAGCCTCCCGGGGCCCGGGGGTGGCTGGCAGTCGTGGGCACAGCACCCGCACGGCCCCGAGCAGGTTTCCCCACTGGAGGTTCCAGCCGCAGCCCTGGTCCTGACCCTGTGACCCGCGGTGCGGAGCTGGGCACCTGTGGGCATTCTGGCTGTGGACACAGTGAGACAAAAAGGGACGCAGGGCCTCGGCTCCTGGTCCAACCTCTGACCACCCTCACGCATTCCACTTGTAACTGAAGTTTCATGAAGTTGAGAAGTACAGACAATCGCGTGCAGAGTGAGCAATAAAGCAGCCTCGTGTGGCCCACTGGTGACCGTGCCTTTTCTCTCTCTAGCTCCTTGGTGGCCCCAGGGCGGGGTCACCTCAGTAGACCCTCCTAGGGTCACCAACTTTGGTCGCACAGGTCAGCACAACTGGAGGCGCAGCCTTTACGCCCTCTGCTCACGCACATGGGCAGGTGGAAAACAGACCTGGCCCAGGGAGCTTCGGCCAGGACAGGTGGACCACGCAGGCACGGCTGACACGCAGCGACGGCACGTAACCAGGTGCTGGCCGCCTGGCGGGTCTGCGCCTGCGTGGACACATGGACCAGCAGTGTGCCCCACCGCCACATCCCAGGGTTTCCCGGTCAGCACAACGTTCTGGGGGATGCTGCAGAAAACGGGTAACACTACGCCAACTGCAAGCCGGTGCAGCACGCCCAGCCCTGATCCTGCACGTGGCTGCTGCAGCACCAGATGCAGCTGCGAGACGAGTGGGCCAGGCCGGCCCGTGCTCACCCTCGCTGTCCGCACACCGCCCGCCCCTGTGCGGCTGGCCGCAGACGTGGCCGGGACACGGGCAGCGAGTCGGAGAGACAGGCTTCCTCAGCAGCTAACCTGGAAGTGGGTCCATCAGAAATTCCAGACACTGAATTTTTTTGACACTTTCACATACAGATTCAGAAATTTAAAAGCTGCCATAACCACCTCTCCTGGTGTGACTGCAGCAGCAAGAGCTGGACTGTGACACACAGAGGCCAATCCTCCGAGGGCAGTCGTGATGACAAGGTGTGTGGCCTCCACAGCTTCATGGGCCCAACTGAGCGCGCAAAAGGTGGGGGTGCCCGTCAGGAGATGTTTGGAATTGTCACAACGAGGTTCAGTGGGACAGGAAGGCTCACTAAAAGAATCTGTGGGCAAATTATTTTGGAAAGCTACAAAAGCCTCTCCATTTTTAAGAATCGGAACTTCCAACTTCAGGCACCAAGGGACAGGGTCTCGTGTCAATTACTAAGAGGGCAGCCACACGCTCCCCAGCCTCATTCTTCAGAGTGTCTCACCACGTGCAAGGCTGGGAGACTTTCATCCCGTGAACGGTGTTCTCCCCAGAAACAGGTCACTGCTTCTCAGTTTTCTTTAGAATAAAACAGTCTGCTCAGGAGAAAAGCAGAAAGCTCTTGGGAGAAGCATCAATTTAAGGTAGAAACTGAAGGTATGTCACCTGTCACTGAAGGTACAGCCTCATGCGTTTCCAGTCCCTGCTGGTGATTCTCTGAGATGCGAGGAACTGGTCCCAGGTGGTCCCAGGAGGCGGGACCCCAAGGCCCCCACAGGCACCTCTTCTCTGTCCCCCGGCATCTGGCTGTGTGCCTCTGCAGGAACACACCTGCCCTGCTGCGTCCCCAGTGCCCTCTGACGAGATGACAGGGCTCTGCCCTGCGTCTCTGTCATCCCCACTGACGCCTCCTGTGCCTCGTGGCGCGTGCCCAGCACCCCGGGGAATGAGCTCGGACACGACGCTCTTGCTCTCGGGAACGACGGTGCCGTGACAAACGCGTAACGCACGTCGCCCTTCTCAACGAATGGGAAGTGACCAGGCCCTGCGTTCTGCACGAGGCGCCCAGCTCGACTCTCCACTCCGCGGCCCAGTCGCGGGCTCTGAGCACTTGAAAAGCCACGTTACCACAGATGCGATTCGGAACAGGACAAAGGGAACGTGCTCGTCTCTGACAACCTAGATCCCAGGTGTTCATCCACTAGTTGCAGGTGACGCGGAACTCACGAGTCGGACGCCGACCGCCCCCGTGCTGCAGAGCCCCACGGTCACGCTGCAGCCAAAGGCCCCGTCGCCCAGCGACCTGCTGCTGGGACGCGGCAGCGCGCACGCAGCACTGCCGCGGAGCCCTGCCTCGCGGCACAGGCGGTCACGGACGCGGCCCCGGGGCGCATACCTACTTCCTGTGCGTGGCCGTCCAGCGCGCCGCTCCGCTCGCAGGGGTCGCCGGGACGCAGCAGCCGCGCTGTGCGTCGCAGGTGCACTGTTCTGCCTTGAGCTGACGCGATCTCGTGCTGGTCTGTACAGTCACAAGCTGTACGAGCTGGCGGCCGGGTGTGTGCGTGCCTGCGTGACGTCCGCACGACGAAATCACCAGTGACACATTCTCAGAGTGTGCCCCCTCGCCCCGTCCTGAGCAGCACGTGACCGTGAATAAACAAGCGTGGTGTTCAGGTACGAGGTGAGGGACCATGAGGGGACCCTCCGGGAGGCGAGGGCCTTGGTGAGTCAGGGCACGCACAGTCACACTCACGGCCAGCTGACGAGTGTCGTCCCTTTTCCTCCAGTGAAATGGCACACCAGACGTATTCAAACTCAAGAGAGTGCATGGGCAGGCGTGCCGGGCGACAGACACGCCGTGGCAGGAACACTGCGTGTCCCCGGAGAGGAGGCGCGCGGAAGCTGACCCACGGCTGCGGGCCCGTCTTCAGCAGGGAAAGGCTGCGTGGCGCAGTCAGACTAACAACAGGGGCGCCTCGGGCAGAGGGCGCCCACTTCCCTCTTATGCCGAAACTGCCAGGCACGAGGGGTCCCAGTCCAGGTCCTCGCTGAAGACTCAGACTTGTGCATCAGCACGGGGGGCCCACTCAAGGTTTGGCCCGATCGCTTTAAAGCCTGGGACATGTGTCAGGAGCTCTGAGGAGGGGAGCCACCTGAGGGCACTGCGGGGGAGGGCTGTCCCTGGGATCAGCTCCATCACTGGCTGGGGATGGGCTGTGCGATGCAGGCCCAGTCTTGGGACAGGTTAAGTGAACTTCTTCCTTTTCCTCAGGTCAAGGGAAGGCAGGAAGCCCAGAGCCACTGCCAGGAGAAGCCACCAGCCCAGGCCCGGGACCCCTGGGGACGAGGCCCCAGAAGCTTGACAGGGAGAACATAGCCATCCAGGGAGAGGAGGCGGCCAAGCATGTCGCCCTCAACACCTGACGCAAACCTCAGCAGGCTTCATCGACTAGTTGCAGGGATGCGGAGCACACGGACCTGTCCGCGGACCTGTCCCCTGCCCCGGCGACATGTAGCTCACTGCCTTCCTCACCACAGACAGGGTTCCCCATTTCCCTAACCACCGCACGTAAAACACTGACCAACGATCTGTTCCATCAAACTGGCCCCTGCAACCCCGAGCGCGCCTGTGCGGCGCCTACCTTCCAGAAGAGGATGCTGCAGTGCCGGCAGAAGTGCAGCGTGTCGCCGTACTGCTCCCTGGCGGGGTAGTGCTTCCGGAGCACAAAGTACATCAGCTTCCAGTCCACGTGGCCGCTCTCGGAAAGGACCAAATGTCTGCAAAACTGGACACCAGCAAACTGCTCAGAATTTTCGCAGGAGAACATTAGGTGTAGAACAATTTAATGCAGTGCAAGAAGTGTTCAATTATTTGAAATCAGAGGTAGATTAAATCAAAGACTGGTACGTCCGGCCCACGGGCACCGGGCGGTGTGAGACAGGTCCAGGCACCCTGATCCGCAGCAACGTCCACGGTGCGCGGTTAAGTCAGCCCAAGTCTCGTCGCCGTGTAACCACACGCGAGTACAGCACCGTGTGTCGACCGTAACCGAACAGTAAGCCAGGTGGCTCAAGTCACACCCGGTACGGGACCAGCATGTGAACACATGAACACTCGCACGTCAGCGACAACAGCCCACCCGAAAAATGGGCGAGCGCTTGGAAAGACATGTCCCCAAAGATGCCGACCTCTCAGTCTCCAGGGAGGCGGGATGGGACACCACCTCATACCCACGAGGGGGCTGCACCAAAAGGCCAGATGACAGCAAATGCAAACGCTGATTCCGTTCATCTGAGACGGTGCCGATGTGAGCATCGGGTGTGGATGTCGGGCTTGGGGTGAGGAAATCGGGCCCGTCCAGGAGGAAGCGGCGGGGTGCCTTCTGCACGTGACCGCTGGCGTGGCACAGAGCTGGACGTGAGGCTACAAGTTTTAACACTCCAGGGGCCCTTTCTTACCA
This sequence comes from Eonycteris spelaea, assembly GCA_003508835.1. NCBI lineage: Eukaryota > Metazoa > Chordata > Mammalia > Chiroptera > Pteropodidae > Eonycteris > Eonycteris spelaea. Next base: position 81,047 of record PUFA01000002.1, on the reverse strand, counting down.
ACGCCTACAGGACACAGAAATTAACATAATGGGCCTGTAACTACTTTTCTTTTTTGAGCTTTTCTCTTGGCAAATTCTATTAGAAACTGGAATTTTCTCACTGACGATCGCATGAGGCCCAGGCATCCTGACTCCACTCAGGACAGGCACATCTGCAGGGACAGGGACGGCTGAGCCGCAGCATGCCCTGTTCCCCGGACGTACCAGCGCCCCTCCCTGGTGTAAACCTACGCACGCAGCACCCCCAGACCCTGAGAGGGGTTTACATTCTGTCTACTTCCTCCCCATTCAAGCCAACGCTTACTCTAACCCTACAGCCCGCACAAGTCCGCCCAGCACAGTCCTCCCCAGGGCCACCCGTCGGCACTGCAGACCCCGTCCCACCTCTGGCAGCCTGGGCAGCTCAGGGCTCTGGGGGCCTGTGCCCTCTGCAGGCCGTGCTGCAGCTTGGCCGTCACTGTCACAGCGGCTCCCAGGTCCTCTGAGCCCTTCCCTTCGGACAGGCCTGTCCAGCCCGAGACCACGGTGGGCTGACTCGCATCCCCTGGTGCCTGCAGAGATCACCAGGCCCTGCTCACCTGCCCTCCAGCCCGTCAGCATCAAGTCCACGGGGGTCGGCTGTGTCCACCACCACCTTCGGTCTGGGGGCAGCTCTGTGGGCCCCTCAGAGTCCACAAACGACCTTCTGAAAACTGCATCTGTGGCTTCCCTCACCCACTGGGTGATGAGGGTGTGGCACGGCCACCTAGGCCTCGGGCCGCAACACCATGTTGTCCCCACCTCAAGCACAACACCGCTGTCTGCTTTGGGCCCTCACATGCAGAGTCTGCCCGCAGCTGCCTGCCGCCCAGGTCACCTCCGCTTCTCAGGGAGTCCCCCACCTCCAGTCCTCCTGAGTGGACAGCGTCTGCAGAACACACGGTCTATGGCATGTCACATCTGTCCCCATCTCTTCCAGACCCATCTTTGCCCTCGCGTCTCCCCTCCTCCGCAGGACCAGGCCATCTGCGCACAGCAGGCCCGACGCCCGGCCGTGCACAAGCGCGTCACGGGGCCCCGTGGGGTCTGACGCTGGGTGGCCAACGAGCGAGCTGTGTGGCTGCTGGGTGCCAGTCCCCACACCGGCTGAAGGCGCAGGGACCCAGGAGGGGACACGGACAGCGGTGTGCTTCCCCTGACAATAAATGGATGCTCTAACTGACGTGAGAGCAAAGGACACACGGTGACACGTCACGTGGCGAGTCGCAGAAGCACGCCAGTGGTCAGTCGGGGAAGCCCACGGCCCAGGGACCAACACGACCACTCCCGAGGGACACACATCAGAGCTCAGCTCTCCCTCTGTCTTGTTTGGGGCTATTTTGAGAATCCCAGTTCTTTTTTAACATGGAAAAAAACATGAACGATTTTGATAAATACCCACTATTTCCGACCCTTTAAAAACACCCCTGAACTGTGGGTGAGCAGGGGCGGCCCGGACACTCACCTGCTTTTCGGCAAAGTGGTACTGACACAGCTTCTTCCACAGCTGCCTGTCCTCGCTCAGCGTGTAAGCGTCGGGGTCACCTGGCCCAGAGTGACGATGTCCCACCCGTCTGAGAATCGGTACAGGATGTTGTTCAGCATGTGCAGAGGGAGGTCACTGAGCGTGAGGCCATGGTTCACCTGCTGGAGGGGACACGGCAGGCACCTTCAGCCAGCGGCCATGCACCGACCCCACATGACAGCAGTGCACAAGACACCACTGAACCCCACCCTGCAGGGCACAAACGCTGGTGTCCACGACCCCATGCCTTGCTCTTGGCAGCCACAGGCAGGGCTGGCCGCACAGTGCCCGGCCAGAGAGGGCCTGCGCCAAAAGCAGACATGGGCTGTCAATGCCGACAGCGCCTCCAGACGCAGCTCATGCAAGGTTTACTCGCTTGACAGTGACAGACACTTAAAGAGACAAGGACAAGGGCTGGCCCTGAGGGTGCTACCCTGTGCTCCAGGCCCGGGAGGACGGACGTCTCTGCGGCCCCTCCCAGCTTTAAATCTCTGTGGTTTCAGATCCATGAGCGACACGCTCCCTCACACAAGCCTGTGAGTCAACAGTGTGTCACCCCCACACGCAAGCCTGCTGAAGACCAGCTGCATACACATATGGGGCCACACCAGGGGCCTCACCGGGGGCCTGTGCTATGCGAGGCGGCAGCTGCCTGGGCTCCCGGCACAACCCACATCCTCCCCAGCAGCCTCCTCCTGCCGTGGGGGGACTGTCCCCAGCTAGTCCCTGCACAGTGCTCTAAGAGCAGCTGGCTTCCTTCTGCTCTCCCCACCTATGACCCTGCTGCTCCTGGACGCAGTGGACCAATTAATTCCATGAATCTGGTCCCAGAAATGACCTGATGCCTACAGGGTGGTGGACACGGCATTGTAGGCCGGGCACGCTGTGCTCCACTGTCCTCCCTCCTACCTCTGTCACTGTCCTAGCTGTGGACCGCCACAGCGTCTTCCTGTGCACCCCATGGAGACGGTTACATTTCTACGTCCAAGCACGTGAGGCTGCTGGTGCCATGGGCCTCCACTCCGCTCAACGGTTCTGGACCTGATGCATCTGTCACGCACCACACGTGCATCTCTGCTCCACATGGAGCCACGCTCGGGTGCCACTGGTCCTAACACGGCACCGTGTGAGCCGTGATGCACAACAGGTGAGCAACTGCTCGCCACTGACCACGCGCTCAGGTCCCAAGGCTGGCCGGCATCTGTCGCTCCCACCAGCCCGTGGCCGAGGGATGCACGGGACATGCCACACGAAGCTGTCCGCAAGAAGCGGTCTCCGTGCCATCCGAGGACTCAGGCCTGGCCCGAGCGGGTGCCCCTCTCACTCAGGAGCATCCGTCCCAGACAGGCTGCTGCAGCCACAAAGCTCAGTGGCACAAGTGGGGGCCGTCTCAGCACAGGAGGAGTCAGATGCTGCTTGGCGGCTCGGCGTCTGGTCTCCTGAAGGGTCCAGGTACACAGCCTGTCAGGACCACAAACGAGAGGCCCAGCGGAAGGGCCAGCATTTCTCATCTGAGCCATCTTCCACTAAAGTGGCTCCAAACTACTCCGGGGGCGTCAGGAGCCACGCTGCCCACTCAGCTCAACGCGCCCTGACCAGCTGGCCAAGGTCAAAGCAACAAGAAACAGCCCCCCACTACCCTGCCTGGGGACAGCCTCAGCTGGTGCACCTGTGCGAACAGAAGCATGTCTTCAGCCCACCAGGGCTGCTCCAAGTCTGGGGGAACCGCGCCCTGCTGCCCCCCCAGTGCTTGGCCAGCCTCTGGTCCCCCACAGCCTTCCCCAAAGCGCCTGTGTGGCAGCGGGCTCAGCTTCCCCACACGCTGCCCCCTCACTGGCGCCCAAGGGCCCCTGCACGCCCATGGGCCGTGTCGCCGCTGGCCGGTGCCGGGCTGCGTTGGTACCTCATCACCCCTTCTCCTGAGCACTCGGCGCCCGGCATGCCCACAACGGCCACTAAACGCAGGTTCCCACACCTCTGGCCATGCTGGTCTCCTTACCCGCAATGCTCTTATGTCCCCTGGTTTGGCAGTGACATGTTGGTGGCAACTGGTACCAGCTCATGGGAGTCAACTCAGCCACTTTCTGGAATTTCGCGAGCCAGCTGCCTTCTGCTTGGCTTGAAGTCAACCACGTGGGAGACTGACAGATGCTACAAACCGGCCTTGTCCCCAGAGAGCTGGGTTTTGAGCAATGACCCGCACCCACTGGGGAACTTCCTCTCCTCTTGAAAGGCCCTGCACTGTCACATCCTCAGCGAGATGCTGGGTGCGCATCTGTGCCGTACCCCGGGCCCGTGGCCGGCCAGCACCTCCGCTGGGCACCCGGAGGCCCTGGACTAGAGCCGCATCTAGTGAGCGGTGCTCCTGGCACACGACAGGGGTCTCGGAAGTGCTTCCTGAGTGAGAACGCACAGGGTCACCGAGAAGATGCAGGGAACACGGACACGGTGGCACGGCCGGACCCCTAGACGCAGCTCAGAAAGCAACGCTCACGTCTGACGAGAGCACGAGGTCGGAGCTGGTGGTGAGGGGCGCCGCAGGCGCGACTCTGCGGAAAAGCTCTGATGCGAGCTGGGCGCCAGGCCCCTGGCCCTGGGGAGGCGGCGGGCACTCACGACCCCATCCACGAGCACCCCGCCCGCCTGGCCTCCGCGGTGCAGAGCAGCACCAGCCCTTGTCTCAGAGAGAGAAAACCACCTTTCTCATGAGAGTAAATCACGAAAACAAGGAATCGACTATGCACGAAGACTACCGAGACACCCGCAGACACTGCAGAGCTGTCACCCAATTCCGGGTCTCGTCTGCCCCGCCCTGCCACGCCTTACCACCAGGGGCTTCTGCCTGGACTGGAGACTGGCCCCAGGCGCTGTTCCCTGTGGAGAGTCTGGCTAGGACACTGGCGACTCACAGGTGATATGTAAGACAGTCACAGGAGATGTGGTCCAAACACCCCGCGCCCCACGGAGATGCCAAGGGTAACGTTCAATCAGGTTAAAAGTGCTTTTAAACCCAGTGGTCTCATGGCACAGTGACTCTTAACTCTACTTCTGATAAGCCACCAAGAAATTAACAGGAAACTGCAATTTTCCAAGAAGAAATTGTTTAAATAGAGAAAATAGGTTGATAGCAGACATGGCTTCTGTCCACTGCCTCAAAACGTTACTCCCTGTTTCCCCTGGTGACATCGGGGTGGTGACCGCTCTCACCCAGGAGCACGTATGGCTGCCGTGTGCAGTGTGAGTGGCCCCCAGTGGACAGTCGTGCAGGGACGAGCAGACGCAGGGCCTCTGTGTCCCTGAAGACCTGATGCTAACGTGCACGGGGCTCCAGATCCTAGGGCTCTTGGATCCACGTCAGCTCACTGGCTGCGGCCGGCAAACTTGACTCCGCCAGGGACCTCGGAGCTGCGGGATGTCCCTGCCCTGCCTCCTGCCTGCTTCGGTGGCCCTGAGATGACCGTGACCAACAGTGAAGCAGGACTGACTGCCCCGGCGGGGCTGCCAGAGGCTGCAGGGAGCTCTCTCCGCTGCTGTCAGGAGGGGGACCGTCCTCTGTGCGAGTCCTGCAGCTGAACGATGACCTGCCACGGATCCAGGACGCCCAGCTCACCACAAGCCACACAGGCTCCAGAGGCTGACCTAAGGTCTCGACGTGACGGGACTGGCAGTCCAGTGCTGTCGCTGACGCAGCAGTTTTTTCGCCTTGGTTAATGCACCCCATCACTTTCATCTTGGCACCTTATTTCTCCTATTCAAGCAACGTGACAGCTGGTGACGGTCACCTCCAGGCCCAACACCAGGGTGGGGATGCCTAGGATAAAGGCCGCAGTCCCTGTGCCTCCTCAGCATGGCTGCCAGTGCCCTGGCAGGCCAGCAGGGGACACTCCATTCCACCACCCTGCTGCTCCCCTCCCAAAGCAGTGCGAACAGAAAGGGACACCTGGGAGGAGGCCGGGCACAAGGCCTTCTTGCTCTCCAGGTTCCCATCCCCCAGGCAAGAGGCAGACTTGACACCTTACTGCTCCCTGCTCCCCCTCCCACTGCGACAGTGCTGGCCCAGCTCTGGCGGCCCCTTGCTCTTACCCCCCTTGCTCTTACCGCGGGTCTGAGGCTGACACTGACCCACATTCTCTCTGAGCACCAGCAGCTGGCCCTGCCTATGGCCTCCAGCCAAGCGCTCCCTTCTCTGGGGACGCTAACCAGTGAACCCACAGCCAACCACACAGACCACGCGCCCGGAACACATCGCTGAGCTGCTTCTGGCACCCGGACCAGCTACCCGAGGAACAGATGGGACCCGGCCACACGTGCCGAGGACCCCACAGCAACCACGCTCCAAGTCTTAGAGGACATGTCCCTGAGGAAGGACCTGTGCCAGGAGGGCGTAGGGCCACGGTGGCATCACGTCTGCTGACGCTGGGCATCAGACCACCTGTTGTTACCCCAGGCCTTGTCAGTCACCGCTTCTCTGCAAACCCCTAAGTAGGCGGGAAATAAATGGCCGGATGCTGAGGTGTTCAGAGCACTTGAAAACAGCTTTCACGTGGAGCCTCAGGTGACAAGGGCGATAAAGGGAATTTTAGCCCTGGCAGAAGCACAATGCGTGGAACTGTTTGTGCCGTGGGCCTGAAAATATACGTTCTTTTGTTCTTTCTCTTACCGACCACGGGAGATGATGACACGCAACCTGCAACAGCGACTTAAGGCGACGGGCTTCGCATTCCCTTGTTGACACTTGTTACCAGAATAAGGAAAAGCACGTTCTTTCCCACGTTCAGTGTCGCCAAAGCACCACGAGCCCAGGTACACGCAACACACAACGCACAGCAACAAAAAGGACTATGAATACAGGTACACACAACGTTTCGTAGCAAAAGACAGCAAGCGGGACACACACGGGACCACCCTGGAGAAGCAACTGCACAGGTGTTGAATCACTGGCAATACAACTGAGCCCTAATTTACTGAGTGTTATTTTAGCCTAGAACACCTTATTTCCTTTAAAGATAAATTAATTTACTGCCGTGTCACCCATGGAATCAGCTCTGTGCAATAACTACAAGCCATCGAAGGGTCTTCTGGTCATAACCCATCTTAAAACACTTAACACCCACGAGAGACAAAGAACCTTTCGACAGCTGTGACAGTCTTACACACAAGGGAGAGGTCACGGGCTTTGTCATATATAAATTCAGCGTGACCACCATAGGCCAAAAGCTTCATACCTGAGTCATCTCGAGACCCTGCAGCTGCTGCTGCCACGCGAGCACCGTCTCCAGCCGGCAAACCCAGACGTTGATGTTCCCGACCAGCATGAACTTCCCGACGCCCCTGGTCAGGATGCAAAGCGTGGAGCTCAGGTCCTGGAGAAGGTCTTTGATGAGGCGAGGGTTCTGCTGGTCACTGAGAACTGGAGTGACAAAAGCACAACTGTGGACGGTCACCTGCTGCCGGAAAGGAGCTGTCCACGCACAGAGCAACACACGAGGCAGGCACACACGGTGGGGCACTGTTCAGCAAAGCAAAGGATAGCCCGCCCACACTATGACACGGGTGACCTTGGGGACACTGCGCTGAGTGAAATAAGCCAGTTACAGAAGGACAGAGTTTGTGTGACCCTCTTCGTGTGAGGGACCCAGAGGAGTCAGATGCACTGAGCCGGGCGGGGGCAGGGGCTGGGTGTGTGTGCCGGCTTGGCATGATGGGAAGTCCTGCAGGTAGTGCAGACGGCTGCAGTGACGTGAGTGTGCTCAATGTCACCGCACTGGGTGCTCAGAAGTGACTGAACAGCTAATTTTATATTATGTATATTTTGCCACAGTAAAAAAATGATCTAGTTTCACTGCAACCACAAACTGGCAAAGTTTTTGAGCTCACAAATATGAAATTTAAAAAAACTTTAAAATATTTCCTGATAATGTAGTTTTGGTTGAGTCTACAATTTTGACTTTAAAACTGTCTCTATTTTCTTTTAAGTTATCATAAAGAGAATGGATGTTTTAAATGGCTTATAGTCATAAGTTCATATATATGTAAAAACTCATGGTATGAAATTTCAAGTTCCACTGATTATTAGCCACTAATTAATCAATATGAACATTAATTACAAAGAGGTTTATTTGATGCCAGAGCAATTAAGTCCCAACGCTGCTGATTATGGAAGTGTCACATGGCTAAAGCAAAACCATGGCCGACCATGAAAAGGTGAGATATCTTCTTCCTTACCTGTTATTACAGTATGCTCCACTGTATGCAAAAGTAACTTTTTAAACAAATAAACAACAGTATCAGAACTTTAGGACGTGGAGGGAGGACCTATGTGCTCGTCTCACTGGACATCAGTGGACGTCACTGATTTGACAATATCGGGAGAAAATAGAAGAAAAATCCCTTCTCCTTACACTGATTTCATTAAAATTTACATGATTAAAAATGTCAGTCATCCTCTTACCCTTTTGAACGATTTTATCCAAAATGTTGAAGTAATTCTTTTGTGCCACACCACTCAATGAAGTTAACTGGGATTTTGCAATTAGCTGCAATAGCTTAAAAGAAAGAGGGAAAAAGCTAAGCATGAATCTGTTTCACATGGAAGCACAAAGCACAGTGCTGCATAACAGCAGTCCCCACCCTTTGTGGCACCAGGGGCTGTTGCTCCTACGAGACTGACGTCCGAGGACCTGAGGCAGAGCTCAGGCGGTGGCGGGAGGGCCGGGGAGCGCTGCAGACGCAGATGGAGCTTCACTCGCTCGCACGCCCCGCTGCCCCCTCCTGCTACGCGGCCCGGTTCCGAGCGGGCCCCAGCCCGGTCCTGGTCTGTGGCTCAGGGCTGGGCCCCTGCTCTGCAACCAGCACGGTGAGCAGAGCAGAGCAGCCGGCGGCCGCGCTGGCTTTTCTCCCGTGTTAGAGACGACACGCGCTACCCCGGCTTCCGCGCCTGAGGACTTTCTGAGGTGACAGGGACGAGCGTCCCGGCGCACCTGCGCAGTGGAGCGCCAAGCCCGCCTGACCCAGGGCGCCTGCGCGCCCTGCCCCCGAGGCGTGCTGTCCCGGTGTCTCTCTCCTTCGATGGCTCCGGCCACCAGGGCTCCCAACCTCCTTGCTCTACAGCCTCCGTTTTCGTTACGCTCCTTCGAAACGCATGGCTACTGTCTGCAGCTTTCTCCTCCCTGCCTCTCGCCCGCTCGCGCTCGCGTCCAGCTCCCCGCCTCGACTCCACATCCCGATGGGTCTGTCCTCGCCTGACCTGTCCCCGGGGCTCAGGTCCCGGTGTCCTGCGGCCACCGAGGTCGAGTGCGGGTTCCCAGCGGGCCCAGCGTCACTCGTGCGGGTGCGGCGGGGCTTCGCTCGGGAGCCCCGTCCTCAGGGGCCTCCCGAGGGGTTGGGGGAGCTGCGCAGGCGCCGCTGGCCCACCGCTGTCCGCGCGCGGCTCGCCCAAGTGATCCTGGGCGCCCACCGCCCACCCTCTGTGGAACTGGGCCTGTCGCTCTGTCACCTGCTGGGAGCTCAGAATTCAGCCCCTGGGACGCTGCTGTCCGTGCCAGCGCCGCGGCCCACCCGCGCTCGGCACCACGAGCACAGCGCCAGCCCCGACCCGTGCAGCTTCGGTCAGCCCTGGCCGCTCCGCGCTCCACGGAAGTGGGCATTTCCCGCCCCTCCCCGCGGCCTCTCTGGCTTCCCGAAGGAGAAAAGGAAACGTAACAGCCACGCACAGGGGCAAGCTGGCTAGAGAAGTCCTACCGGACACCGTAACTACGACAACCGCATGACAACCTTGGGGGCAACCCTTCAGCAACTCCGGCTGTGTGTGTGAGATGGATGTCCTGCACGGCAGTGCCCCGGGGGTACACCGCACTCCCGTTGGCTGGAGGGCAGGTGAGGCCCCGTCCCACACACCTGAACCAAAAGCAGGGCAGACGCCAGTCCTACCCTCGGTCTCAGAGGTGAGTTTCGCGTCAGCATCAACCGTCCTCCTGTGCAACCGCCACCACGGTCCGCACCGTCTTAACACCGAGAGACACCCCTTTCCTCCCATCTGTGTTCAGAACCCAATTAGAGGCAAAGAGCTCAGCTGACGGAGGTGAAAAGACCAGCCTGACTGCCACGGGGACCGGAAAGTGGCCAAACGTGTGTGCAGCCTCAGGGCACCCGTTAGGAGCCATGACCTCCCCAAGTAGGCTCCCTGCTCCGACAACACTTCATCTGAGAGGGACAGACCAGAGCACACCGATGATTCTCTCCCAGAATTTGGAGAAAAGCAAGAGGAACAGGAGTTACACAGCCCCAGCCTCACGCCATGAGGAGCTGAGTGCTGCCTAGGGCCCCTGCACAGCCCTTGGGGTCCTAGTCACTTCTGCAGTGCCCCTAAGAGACCAGCGACACTAGACACCCAGCTATCACCAACACTCATAGGTGTGCAATGACACATCCCCAAGGAGAGCAGACACATGAACTCAGGAGCAGCCCTGAGAATCCGGGGCCCTCCCACAGCAGCGGCCATTTTATAAGTAACTTCGAAAACTTCCCATTTCTATATGGTAAATACTAACACATGTAACTCACAAAACTCAAATCTCTTTAGGGTCTTCAGCCATTTCAAAGGCTGAAAAGGGTGGCTGAGGCCAAATTCAGGGGCCGCTGCTTCACTGACGGTCCCTTCACCGGGAGGGAACATGTGTCACGTCATCACCGTGAACTTCTCTTCCCTAACATCATGTAAAAAGTCCCTCACGAAGGGCTCTGAAGTCACTCGCAGAAGGCACAGGGTCAGCGGCTGCCTCAGCTACGATCCCCAGAGCCTGACGGGTTGGCCAGGACTGTCACGTGGGCACACGCCCACCCAGAGCAGGGGTGGCCATGCCAACAGCGACCAGGTGAAATTAGGTTAAAATGGTGTTTAAGATCCAAGGGCAAAAAAACCAATTTACGAAGATAATATAACCAAACATTGACCTCTATTTAGCTAGATACATAAAACAAAATCTCGAGAATTTAATAAAAATTATTTAAAAATAGGATGTGGAAGGATTAAATAACATAACCATGAACAGAAAAATTATGTTCTTCAAATAAGAATCTGAATTTTCCTCAGGTGTCAACAAAATATTTACAAAAATCAATTATGATAATGGCCACAAATGGAAATGTAACACATTTGAAAGAAGTTGAGATTTTACAGGCCAAACTCTCTGATAATATAATAAACTAGACTTACATAAAGCTAAATAAAACCGTGGCTCTCTGAGAGTCGAGGTATGCTACGTAGGATCCAAGAGAAAATTGACACTCCACACGTGTGTGTTTGTGAATGATCATACGAGCCTCCAGAAAGCTACAGGACAAGAACTTGGTGCTGATTCTCCCATTTCGGAGTCAGTCTGACAGAATGTGGACAGTACATTCTGCACTGGGCAGAGCGATGCCGCTCCGTCCTCGCTCTGATTCATTTAGACTGACAGCTACTGGTAAACATGGAGCGATTACTACACAGGCACTATTTCAAGTATGTGATGTGATGAGCCTGCCTAATTTGTAAAACACCCCTGTGAAGCTGGTACCATGATGCCATGCTACAGATGAGGAAACTGAGGCCCAGAACAATGAAGAAAACGACCCAGAATTCACATGGCTCAAAAAAGTGGGCCAGGATTGGAACACAGCTGGTCTTCAAAATCTACATGGCCCGCCCACTTCAGGCCGTCCCCATCCGCCACGCGTGTCACTGCATGGTGAGCAGCCCCAAAAACCACCAATGACCCGAACGAAATCTGATGACCTCATTTCAAAAAGCCTTCTCAATTTTACTGTAGTGAACAAAAAAGGAATGCAACCTAAACTCTACAATAACAACGTTCTCAACTAGAGGTTCATGCAGCCAAAGCAGAACCACTCAGCTTGGAGACGTGTGCAAACTGTCACCCACTTCCCGGTAGGGTGCCACTGGCTTTCGTCAGATTCTTCCATGGTCTGCGTCCCTGGTGTCTCTGCTTGAAGGTCACAGGGGGTCGGTCCCGTGACAGAGCTGAAGCGACCCTGACGAGTTGCCCGTCTGGGGCGCCCACGCCGAGTAGGTGCCGGTGGGCACGCCCCTTTCCTCCACATCCATGCGACTCTCATCTCATGCACAGACCTCTGGTGCCAGCAGAAAGACTCTTATTTTATATAAGTTCAGCTGTTATACAACTTATATTTTTCATTTTATTAAAAGAATTTAGTCGCCACATTTAGTCATACTCCACAAGCCGTCTTCTTGACAGAGTAACGCTGGAAGTCAAAGAAAAATAAAGGTGGTACTGGACACCTGCAGACCCGAAAGCATTTCAGACTCAACAGCTCGACATCTGCCTAGAGGACACGCTTTTGGTGGTGTGCCCTCACTGCCAGTGTGCTCACACCAGCAGACACACCCATCCACCACGATCACCAATTCACACTGCTTCTCTTAAACACGTCAGAGCTGTGACAGCACTGAGCAGCCCGGCTCAAGAGCGCTTCCTCCAACTGCCGGCAGGTCCCACACTGTCGTCTCTCGGTCTTTCCTCCTTGAATTATCTTATTTTTAGGGGCATTAACATATTTTCGTAGTACACTTTTACGCAACACTTAAGGGGAAAAATTATAGAAAATGCCTGAGTAGTGGCCAACAACCAATTCTTGAATCCACAATGAGAAAGTTTTTTCTAATTAACTATCTTTTGTGCCAAGGAATTCTTTTGTGAAATGTTTATAATAAAAAATGAACTTCCTTCGTTTCCAAATAGGAGGTAGGTGCCTGTAGGTTTGATAAAGCAGCTGGCACAAATCTGATGACGTCAGAGGGTCCTGCTCATGAACACCTGTGAACAGGGCTCATTCACTCATTTTTCCGTTCGTTTCAGGAAGACTAAGAAATGACTTCTTCCCAGGTCCTGTTCTAGGGGCCTGGCGTCAGCAGAGCCACTAAGCTATGTGACAATAACTCACCATGCAGTTGGGTACCTTAGACAAAGTTCAGCACAGCAAACAGAGGCTTGATTACAACAGGACCAGAAACTTCAGAGCCCCTTTCAGCTGCTTCACTGAACTCAAAGGCCGTTAAAGTGTCATGTGACATTTAAATAAGTCACTGGATTTCCATGCAAGGAAGCGTTTGTAGAAACAACAAAAAAAAGAGAACATCCTGACAGAAGCCCTTCTCGCTGAGAGGACAGTGGCACGCCGGCCTCCACCTCTGCTCCCTCTGTGACCTGACGCACGTCTCTGCCTGTTACTCGACTCTGATTCTTGCTCCATGATAGGGCTGGCACACGACTGTTGCCCCTTTGCCTGAATCATCCTGAGATCATCCCAGCATAGCCAGCTCACATGGAGCAGACTGCATTGAAGAGTATGTGATTTCACAGCATAACCCTCCCGAGGGGCCTGCGGAAAACTAAGCCAGGAGATGCCGTGGTGAGGCGGTCAGTTCCTCAGTAAATAAACAAGACAGGCACTCCGGACAGCACTGCCCGGCCCTGCCCTCTACCTCCACCTCTACCTCCACCTCCACCTCCAGGAAGGCCACCCTGAGTGCAGCTCGGCTGCAACCCTGCACTGTGCACCGCGGTGTGAGCTGCTGCAGTCATACGGTGCTCAGTGGGAACTAGAACAGTTTCAAAATCTTCAGTGGAGCAGACATTCTAGCCACCCATCTTTTTTGTTGATTTTATGCATTCACCATTTAAAGGAGACAGGGAGGGGTTCATGCCCAAAAGTTAGCGACACTGACACCGACCTCGGGGCTAAGGGACCACCATGAGAAAGCCCCTGGCGGAGCGAGTGCCAGGCCACAGCTGCCATGGGGGGTGGGGGGAGTGAGAGGCGTGGCGGGAAGGCGTGGCTGGCTGCCCCACCAAGCCCTCTGACAAGGTAAAGGAAGGGGCAGAGCGTTCCTTCCAGCAGCCGATGACACCAATGCGAAGCTAGGTGACGTCAGAAAAGGAATCAAAGCCAATGACATCCCCCCAAAACCACACCTCTAACGGAGAAAAGAGCCGTCACTGGGCATAGAAAGGGGAACATTTTTACCCCAGAACACGCCCTGTAGGGTGTCTTCTTAAGGGAGGCCACAGAGCAGAGGGACGGGTCCTCTCGGGCCCTGGGGAGAGCACAAGGGGCTTCGGGGTTGGCACTTACTCTGACCACGTAGCTGAACCTGCGCACGTCCTGCACGGCGCTCAAGAAGTCCAGGCGCGTGAAGGCCTCCCCCAGCGTGCAGTAGCCATGCCTCTGCAAGCAGACGGGGGCAGGCAGGGCTCAGCGGAGGGCCGCTCGGGCCCCGGGCTAGCCCTGCTCAGCTGTCTGTTAAATGTGGGCAAAAAACATGTTTGTATTACGATTTCTTCCAAGTTTAGACCTGTAAAGTTAGAGTGATGGTAAATGTACACTGTTATGTGTAACTGAGAAGGTATGCATTGACATGTTCACACCACGGCTGACAGCGTGACAAAGACACACTTAATAAACCTCTCGTTGGTTCCTGTTGTTGGGACACTTCGGGCGGTAGGGCCGATTAACCTAGAGTCACAGAGTAAGTGGTGGCATTTTAGGCCACGCAACTAGGAACACCCAAGTCACGTGCTCAGCCTGCTATGAAGTCGCTTCTCGACGAACGCGGTGCTGACACCCGATGCCTCTGTAGGAGTCACGCGTGCCAGCAGGGCTGGAGCCGGCCTGACACGCGGGACCCAGCCAGGGCCCTGAGTGGTTGGGGAGCGGAGGCCGGCTCCGACGGCAGCGCTTGGGCGAGAGGGCTGAAGGCCGTGGGGTGTGACAAGGGCAGTTCTGGGCTGGGAACAGAGAACGCCTAGGCCTCAAACGCAAGCTAGTAATCAGACCCACAGGTCCAGGAGTCAAAGAAAACAAAAGAAACATGAGTCATTTCTTTTAGGCACTGCGAACACTACTACCCTGTTTCGCATCTTTCCCCTGGTGACGTGCCCTCCAGCCCGCACTGGTCTGCGCAGGTGTGGACACCAGGTTTCAGGAGTCACTTCAGACGCAACTTCTGTACTTGAAACAACAAGAAAACACACAGGGACTGTCATGCAGAGGCGCGGGGACAGACAAACCACGGGGCGATCGCAGGGAACGTGCATGGGGGATAGGCCTGCAGAGGAGCGGAAACACCCTAGTCTCGTGGAAAAGGTGCATACTCAGGGCTAATTTCGCTTGTGCCCAAGTCCCAAAAACAGTCCTAATGTATGCACGAAGCCACGAAATACATTTACCTAAAACACTGACAGACATTTTTACCGAAGACCTGCTCTGCTCCAGGGAGCCGGGGCAGCGGCAGGGAGGGCTGGGACTGGGCACACACAGCCGCTGTTCCGCTGGGAGTGCCGCTCAGCGGACAGAACCCCGGATGCTGCTGCAGAGGCTCCCTCTAGGTCGACGCCACCCACAACAGCCCTTCTTTTGGGAAATCAAATCGGACAGCAAACAGCACGTGAAGTACATGAGCACAGCCATCCTCGTGGGCTGGAGCCACTCACGGAGGGAGCTCGGAGGGGCCGGGCAGCAGGTACCCGGTGTGCATCTGGTGACAAGACTAGAGGTGCCTGGTGAGACCAGTGCCAGCTCTCAGTTCAGTCCCACCCTCTCCGAGCCTGGCTGCGCCCTCAGCCACTTGTGCCGGCCCATGCTGAGTCTCTTCTCTGTGATCCGTGTGGCACAAGAGAAAATGGAATATTTAACAGACTTTTATAAGCTCGGACCTCAGGGGCTATCAGACCACACGCTAAGGACTAGAGCCGTTTCCTACGTGTCACAATACTAACCATCACCAAAGCGGTCAGAGGAGCTTAGACTCAGAATCTAGTCCTTAAGCGCCTAGGAGGCCGGGTTTGTGCAGAAGGTCCAACACGACACTTCTGGAACACGGAGCCCACGCCAGCATAACACGCAGCAAGCGGTTCCTCCCTACGTCATCTCTCTCGGTTGCTAAAATGAGGTCAACACAGTTTCTCAGACCACGATGGGAAGGGCGCCCCTGTTCCACGCAGAGGAACAGGAAACACGCGGGACCGAGTGTGTGGACCGCTCGTGGCTCATGAGCAAGCGTCCACCAACCTGGCCAAAGGAAGGAGGGGAAACGCTGAAGCCGAGCCCCCTGAATTACGAGCGTCACACTGAAGGAGGGTCGCCGTCCCACACAGAAGGCCCTGGCGCATGCCAGCTGCCAGCACTCAGCAGTAACGGTGGGGGGGGGCAGGGAAAGCGTCAGTAGAGGGTCTGCACTCATCCGTCTGCCGATGCAGATCTGCCTCCGAGCACTAGCCACACACCGTGTGCACGTGCACACACACACACAAGACTCACTGCTTCGTAGATCCTCATGTGTGAGCCTTGGATTTGATGTTGCAAAAGAAATAACTTATTGAATGCTCCATTACATATTCAACAAAAACGATACAAATCATACTATCATCTATGATAGAATACTTACTTCTTTTGTGCTTTCTTTATGGACATAGATCCATTTTTCACGATAAAAACCTAGAATAAAAATTAACTTTGTTTTTAAAATCTGGTGAATCATTTCAAAATGAAGATCTTTAGGAACTTACAATAGTTTTGTGTGCAAACAAAATGATCAGACTTATAGTACAAACAGTAGGTGCTTGTACTTGGTTAAAGGTAAATTGAATGGCTGTTTCCTAACAACGGTTCAAGAGATGCTGAAATATACCTTTTTGTGGAAAATGATTTAAGACAGTAGCAACTCTTATCAGCTTAGAAGAAAATCAGTATTACTAATGACCACATAACAGCAAAGCATAAGCTGTTATAAAAATGCAATTGTTAGTAAATTATCATGCACCTGAATAAAAAGTTCTATTCTTCTGTTATTGCTTTTATATAGTATTTGATTTAAATAAATTTTTTCATGTAACTCAAACACCACAGCTTCAAAGATCACGATGACCATTCTCCACAGGACCCGATCTTCCTCAACAGACCGAAGACGCTAAAACATCCCTCACAGGCTCGGCTGTGCCCCACAGAGAGTGGGGCCTGGCACTCCCTCCCACCCCACCACCTCTGACCGCAATATCTCCATGTCGACACCTGAGGTTTGCTTGGGAGTGAACTGATGACCTCACTCGTGACTGTGCAGTCAATCAGATACATGGGCTCTTCTGGGGGCTTTGCCATATTCTGTTGTTTGGCAAGTCTTACCAACTCCCACAGAGGAGCTGCACAGTCAGCGGGCAACACTGGTGCGCACCGTGCTTTACACACTGTACCATCGTCCCTCGTCAGCACGGACGGAGCAGCCTTGTACGCCAGCACCCCCAATAAACAAAATGCCATGAAAACGACCTTACACTGGGCGTTTGTGTCATTTCTACCATGGTCCTTTTTCCTTTTCTTGGATGCACATCCATGCTCTTCATTATCGAATATTTCCTCATCTTCACTACTTAAGATTCTGAAATAAAGATACATTTTGTTTCGATATTTCATTTGGTTTTCTTTTGTAGAAAAAAAGACAGTATCTGATTTACAACTAAAGATATCAAAATAAAAGTCATGTTAAATTCTGAAAGCAACCGGTTAATTTTCAAAGCGACACGTCACAGATCTGAAATTACAAGGCTAATGTCTAATATGTTCTTTTTGTTTTGAGAAATCTGAGATTTCCCCTGGTTCTTTTGAGAATGTTATACTAGGAGGTGCTGAATATGCTTTATAATATCCCAAAGACTTTGATATATGCTAAACCAAGGTAGTTTCAGACTTCAAAATGCTTTATAAAAACATGGAGATTACAAACAAAACTATCTATACGCTGAATAAAAGTTAACGTGATAACATAATTACCTGATACTAATGATCTGCCGTATCCCTGATCCAATGGTGAGTACACCCTCAATGTTTCTGTTTTATCTCCTGTATTCTCAGAGACTTAACTAGAATTATAACTGCACTGTAACATCTTCTTATTAAATAAGCATCAACCAAATAATGCTAATTGTTAAGGCATCTAATTGAAGACAGATGAAATAAGCTATCCGTTTTTCCCATTTAAATACACCTAATTAAGTTTCAATTTTTCTTCATTTTCTTTACGAAAGAAAAAAGTAAAATCATAATGTAATAACTGATTAACTTGAACACATTCTTTTCTAAAAAAGTTTCTTCACTGCAGTAAAAAGACTGTGTAAACGGGAATCCGCCCCTCAAACCATGACGAGGCATGACACTTCAGAGGTGAGGCCTGGCGACCTCAGGAGCCTCCCAATGCTCCAAGACCACTGTGACAGACCACTGGTGACCACACCATTGCCATCGACCCTGCGTGGGCCCCATAACCCACTGGCTACAGCCCCCAGCCTCCATTGTGGCCAGTACTCTAGCCAAGGTGTGAGCGGACGTGCTGCTGGACCCTTCTCCCACGGGGTGGGGATGTGGGGGGCGCTCCCCCACCCTGGACTGAGCAGAGGCTCCCCTCAGGACGACGGAGCCACTGGGCAAAACATCATTCCGTCCCCAAGCAAAGCACCACAGCAACTTGGGCTCCCAAGGGAGAGAAATCCATTTGTCTCACGGAAGCCACTATTACGATGCACCTCGGATGGGCACTGCCCAAACTGTACCCTAACTTCCCTGGGTTCCTCAGCCGTAACGTGCTCCGCATACTGACCTGTCCCCCGACCCCCAAAACCTTCTCCGAACTCTGGATCAGGAGGCAGAGCGGAGCCTGGCCTCCCGCCTCCCCGCCTGCCGCCTGCACGACAAAAGCCTTTTCTGTCCTCCAGAGCCGGAGCCACGGCACCAGCTGTGCACGGGGCGGCACCGTGCAGGTGCCAGGCGGCCCCCGCGGCTCCGGCCCCAGCTGAAGAGCTGCCCCCTCCCCGCGGCCTCATGTGTGGGCAGCTCGCAGCCACGTCCCACGCCACAGCTTTCCAGTGACTGTGGGGACGGCGACGAGCAGACGCTATGCCCGGCTCCGCTCTGCTGTGACTCACACGCTGGGGCCAGTGGCAGGCTCGTCCTCTCCCCCCAGCTCCTGAGCCCAGGACTCGCGTCTTTTCCAGCCATCCTCTGTTTTAATCCAGCTCCATCCGGGAGATCTCCAGTCCTGGCCCAAAAACGGCATTGTTCTCTAAAAAAAGTTAATTTATGTTAAAAATGAGCATGTTGTTAACAAAAGTTTCTTTTCACTTAGAATATTTATTCATTAAAAAGTTCATAAAGTTCTTGGGGGTGGTTCCCTAGTGTCGCAGTTAGCACGTCTGCTTTACACCCAGAAGGTCCTGGGTTCGCAACCCAGGTGGAGTCACAGACCATGCCCGGGTGCGCCAGGCCCCAGGGGCCACAGCAAGCATGTGGGAGGGGACACCCGCCTTCAGGGATCCCGTTTTTATGGGGAGACGGCAACATCCATAGGTCAGGGGTGGAATTTGGGGGGGAGGGGAGAATAAAAGAGGGGACAAAAATAGTTCTTATCTAACATCTCAATGTCTGTATGTGCCTCAAATGCTGGCTAGATACTGGCGATAAAATAGTGAAGACAATGCCTCAGCCTCACTAAAATGACAAGATAGCAGAAGCACTGGTGGGTTTGCTGGCCCAACGCTGCACACACCATGAAAGGTTTACCAGAGCTGACATCTCGGCTCACACCCAAAGAACAAGCAGGGGCCAGGGTGTGCGGAGAATGGGGAGTATCACACCAGACAGGGAATGGCTTCGCCAGAAACCAGAAGCAACGTAATGTGAAACACTCCTGCTCCTCAGCTGCATGCAGTTCGCGATGAGCTGATGACACACAGGCAGGGAGCGGGGACGTGAACGGAGATGTGACTGGCCAGACCGAGGCACGGGAAGCAAAGCTCGGCAGGTAAGTGGTCCGATGACACCCGAGCCTACGAGGAACTCAGGCTACGCCGTGCAGAACAGGCTGGAGGCAAACCAGGGTGGGGGCTGCTGAGCGCTGGCTCTACCCGGTAAGGAGGGGGCTGCAGCAGGAAGAGTGGGAAGGGTTGAGACTCCAGAAATGTCCCGGAGGCAGAGGCAACAGCAGCCCAGGGTCCTCCGCCCTGTGCTTTCTCTCTGCTCTCGCGTCCAGTGACCCTAGGACCCGGGCCAAGGAGCAGTGCCAGATGGCTGCACGTGTGAGGGGAAGCAAAGAAGATAATGCAATCTGATCTGGGGTAGCTAACTCGAGGGGAGGAACACAGGTGGTGATTTCTGTTTGGGACATGCCTGCTCGGGTTGCTGTGCCCTGGTGACAGGCACTACACTACACTCTGGGTATAAAATTATGGCTTAAAAACAGTGAGACAGCCATCATCACGTCCATAAAGTTGACAAACCGATAAGAGCTGGGCCTTGAGCATGAGCCCTTCGGCGCCTGGACCTGACTTCCTTTTGGTCAGTGGCACTCAGCCCCCGCTACACAGGAAGTCTCAGAAATAAGTCCAATTCCTGGGTCCACTACAAGCGTTTGGTTCCCGGACTGGTATGTGAAATGTATGATGAAGTGATTTCCCTCTGTACCAAGAGGATCTCAAAACTTCACTAAACTAATTTGTAATCAGAACACATCTTTTTTCAGTCACATGTTGATTATTTTAAATTTTTGCTTTAGAAGATACTTAAAAATCATTCCTTAAATCTTAACACTATTTTGCTAAACCTATCTTACAGACCTGTTTCACAAGTCACCACCCAAAAATGCAAGAGCCACCCTCCATGTCCAGCCAATCTGAAGAATCATCTAAGATTGTCTAACAGCATGCATCTGATTTTTTGATTTTCATGAAGCCTCAGATATAGGCCAGAGAACACTTATGCGAAGAAAGGCATGTCCCATGAAGCAGCACATGATGCTTAAATGGCAAAGTTCGTCTCATAAAAAACATACAAGAGAAAATGTCTGTTAGGGCCATCTCTGACTACTGTCAAAGTACCTCTTACTATCATGTTGAAACTGAGAATTCAGAATTCCGTGACTTAAAAAAAAAATCAACTGGCAACTGTACAGAATATTGCTAAACACCAAACACAGGATCACTTTGATGACATTTCTTCATAGACTAGATGCATTATTATGCTATGTCCCCCTTTCCTAAGGGTGTACCATCGAGCCAAGAACTAAAAACAAAAAAAAAGCAGCAAAACATGATAAAACCTACACACACGATGTAATCACATATGTAAATGTACATGAGATATAGAAAAACATATACATATGTGCAATTTTGTAATGTGAGTGCTGAATGAGCAGTAAAGAAAGAATAACCAAAAGAAATTCAGAGTAAAAAGCAAATCATCTGGGAAACCTCTGAAGAGAAACTAAGACATGAGCTTGGCCTTAAAGCATGGTTAGATCTTAAGTGAATGGAGAGGCAAAGGAAAAAAATACCAATCACAGAAACAGTGGGTGAAAAACATATGAAGACAGGAATTCATGGGACATACCTAAGACCACCACACAGAAGAGGTGGACTGACATACAGGAGTCTACAGGAAGGTTGGGAGGTAGAAGCCGGGACAGGTGACTAGCAGCCAGGTGACAGAGAATGACAACTATCAAAGGTACTTACTTGCACTTCACTCTCCAGCTGAAATTTTTGAGCTATGTAGCAAGCAACATAAGCAGTTGTTTTGAGAATGCTGTGCCAGGGCCTTTGGGTCAGACTGACTGGGAGAATGGAGGCAGAAAGACAACTAATTTGGCAACAGATCCTTGCTGACGTCTCAGCTAACAAAATATTTTAAAACTTTATGACACACATTATACTTGCCTATTTAGACACTAGGTCCACTCACCACTTAATACGCTTGTGGGCGGTCCGCACAGCGTTTATGCAGTGTCCACTCAAAGTTAAGAGTCGTCAGATGCTTCCATTAAGATAACCAACTCTCCACAACTCCCAACACTTTATAAATAATTCATTTTAACTTTAACAACTCTTCAGAAATAAAGAAACTTCATTTGTAGTTGGCCTAAATTTTTCAGTTGCTCAGTGTCTGTATTTCCATGGGCTGGAAGGAGCAGAGTGCAGCTAAATGGACCACGGAAATAAAGAGTACATTTCCAAGGTATTTATTTTAAACAGAGGAAAATATGTCTCACTGCAGATGTGTGTACTCCTTAGATCTGTCACGTTATACTCTGGTTTATAAAGAAGTTTTAAAGTATAATCTTATACAGATCATGAACTACAAGGCACAGACTCTGTAAGCAGTTATTGTAAGCAAGAACAAAACAGTCATGGGAGGCGGGACAAAGACATGTTGCAATTGGAAAGGCTTGGGTCTCAAATTTTCAAAAATATTCCCAGTTTGAGGCATCTAAGTGTGCACACAGTAAACAATATTACTAAATTTAGAGACTAATGATGACTCATCACTTTTTGAGAATTCATGTATCTGTTTTGCTAAAGACTTGAATTGCTAGGGTTTTGAAAGTTTATTTTAACTAAAATTACCTTTGTTCTGCGAATTTTGAAATACAAAAATTAAAACTAGAAATTACTCCCGAAAATCAAATGTGAGAGTAGGTACTCAAAGGGTGGCTGCCCGCTGTGAGACAGCGCGTCCAGCTGCAATCCCGTGCATGCTGCATGCCACATGGGCCCACAGGACTGTGAAGCTCCCCTGACTCTGCTCCCTATGGCAGGACGCGGGGGTGGAGCACTGCAGGAGAACAGGACTTCCTGAAGTCCACAGGCCAGTGAGAATCCCTGACACAAGGGAGTCAGAACTAACTACGAACTGTCTTTCCTTCACCACACATACTTTTGTTAACTAATGATAACGACAGCAAACATTTATCAGATCTCAGTATGAGGTAGGCATTACTCTAAATACTACCCTACAAGGTAGGAAATGTTCTCATCCCCATTTTACAAGTTTAATTTTCTATTTTACAGATGAAGGGACCGAGGCAAAAGCGTGGTGGAGCTGGCATTTACACGCACACACTCTCACTCCAAGATCCATGCTCCGCCACTATATTTTTATGACGGCAATTCCGGAACACCCTATGAAAACAGATGCCATAAAACTGCAGGGTTTTTTTTTACATTCTTTACTTACCTCCTATAATATATAGTACCAGAAATGAGCTACAGTAATGATTGATTTAAATATGAAAACACTCAAACAAGAAAATCATGTTGGGAAACAACTCTAAAAATTTTTAAAAGGCTACATGTATCTTGCTACTTGTTTTTAAGTTATAGAAAAGAAAATGGAGTAACCAGTTTACAGCAGTTATTAAGCAGGCCTTCAAAACAACAAAAACTTTCGGTGCTGAACAAGAACTAGCACTATAAATACTATAAACAAGTAAGAACGGGCTACAATGAAAATAAAAGCAAGGAAGTTTCACAGAGAAAAAACGCTGGCAAGGAGTTCCCCCTCCCTTCCCCGCCCTCACCCCACACCCATTCCTACCCCCCCCACCCCCCGCCATTTCATATTTTTCATGAGAAGCAACTTTCATTGTTCTAAGAATGACTGGTCGTCAGTTTGATAAGGATTTAGTGTTTATAGCTTTCTTTTCCTTACAAGACTTCCAAGTCATTTAGGATCTAAGGTAAATATGAATTAAGTGTGAAAGAATTTGATCCAGAAAGAATGTCAAGAATTGGTAAACTGAGGGCTGAGAATCAGAAATAGGAGTTACTGTAAAAAGGCCTGAGAGATACTCACAGATGCTTCCTGGAAATGGAGAACAATAAAGGAGTGGGGTGGGGGTGGGAGTGGGGAGGGGAGGGATGGACTATGGAAGAGTAAAAGAACAGTCGTCTCTTCCGATTAGGGCTTAACGGTAAGGATTTGGAAAAGGCAAGAAATAAGGGCTTTCCAGGGAAAGAAACGATACTCCAGATTCCTAAGTTTTAAAAACGAGACTGCATAAGCCCAGGGAGAGAAATGGAATAGGGACGAATGAAGGGAAAGATCAAAGCTGAGCTCACGGTTCGGAGGAGGGTGCAAAGTTCAGAAATTTCAACTGCAAGAAAAATAAGCGAGACAGGAAACTGAGCGGGCGACCGCGCCGCGGACAGGGAGCAGGAACGCGGAAGGGCAAGCCGTGGACGAGGCCAAGCCAGCTGCAGGGGGAGGAGGGTCCGGCCGGGCAGGCTCCACCAGGAGGGGTCGCGGGTGGCGAGGCCCGGGCCGAGGGCACCGCCAGAGGCAGGTCGCTCGACTAGGGGAAGCGGGAGCCCCCAGGGCGGCTGAGAGCGAGGACCTCGCTGGGGACATCCCGGGCCCCACGGCGGGCTCGGGCAGGCGAGAGGCGAAGGTGGGGCCGCGGAAGGTGGCCCGAGGGCTCGCAGGAGTGGGCGGAGGCCGGCGACCGCGCGGGACCCCTTGGCGCGCCGACGGCCCAGTCCCCAGAGGAGGCGCGAGCCTGGGGCTGACGTCCCCTGTCCCTACCTGGCGTGCCAAAGATCCCCTGCCCACCTGGACCGCGGGCCGCCCCGACTAACCCACCGGACCGCGGAAGCGCGTCTCAGTTTTATTGCCGGAAGTCGCCCGCGGCCCGCCCGGGAGCGCGGCCAGGAAGCCCCGCCCGGCCGCACGGATTGGCTGGCGTGGCTCCACGTGATCGCGACGCTCTGGTCCCGTGGGCGCGGGCGCACGCACGCGCAGTGGGCCCGCTCTCCGCCCTTCGCTCCGCGGGTGTGTTCCCGGGGCCGCGGGTTGCCACGTCCCGGGCTTCCGTTGAAACGAGGAGCGGCCTAGGGTTGGAGTTACTGTGCCCTGGAGAGCACCTGGGTCCCGGGGGCCGCCTGCCCTGAGGCCAGACTCCGATCCGCTGATCCCGAGCCCCTCGGTTGCCAGCGCACCGTTGTGACCCACCCCCTAACCTCCTGTGTACCTGGTTATCTTTTATAGTTAACTTTAAGGCTCAAGTATGTTCTATTTATAAACAATTAAAATATTGCTTATATTGTTCAGATCTTTCTAGAAGGTTGCAAATGTTTTGGAGGACGAGTTTCAACCGGTGCGTCACCTCCTCCCTCCCGCCCCCGTTAGGAAAAAATGTGGGTGTTAGTGGAAGGAGATGCCGCGGGAGCGGGGGGGGGGGGGGAGGTTAGGTCACTGAATAGGACTGCAGAGTTCCGAGCCCAAGCTCTGAACCAGACCGCTGGGGTTTGGAGCCTGGAGTGGCTGCTGACCAGGGGTGTGAGTTGAATAAGGCCTCAACCTCTGTTGGCCTCATTCTCCTTGCAAGAAAAAAGATAGCAGTACTAGCACACAGGGTTTTTATAAGAATTAAATGAGTCAATATATGAAAAACGTTTAAGACAGTGCCTGGTGTATAGTGGGCAATAGTAAGTATTTGATCTAAGTACTTTTCTTTATAAAAATTGTGTTTTCATACTTGGAACACATTGCAGAAAGCATGTAGTAGATATTCATTTTTGTAAATTACTTCTGATGTGCTTATTTCAACAGTATTTTTAAACTATTTGCTTCTAAAATAATATAAAAGTGATTATGGACCAGTGTTGGCAATATTGTTTACATATCCCCAATTTAAGAACATTCCAAATGCAGCACAGAACAAGGTGTGTGACCCTGACCCTCTTTGGGACAATCTCAACTTTGCCACCTCCAGGCTCAGGGAATTGTTTCTCCTGTTCCGCCCTCTCTGGAACACTTACAGTTAACATACGAGGACTAATTCTGTTTTCTATAGTTTCTGAGGTAAGAAATGAAAACCAGAACACATCTCCATCATCTTGGTGTAGAATCGGTAGAGTAGCATATAGACCAGTGCCTCAGCAGGGACTGCGCCACGTGGACCAGAGGCAGGCAGTGTGAGAGGTGCCCTGCACATAAAGTTGCAGTCCTGAGTTTCAGGAGCTCATTCAATGAGGATATAGGATGGCTCAGAAGACATGTAGAAAACAGCCAGCGAGGGCTATAGGGTGTCTGGAATGTGGAGGAAGCCCAGCACAAAGGTAGCCCCATTGAATGGAGATGCCTCTGGGAAGACCCCAGAAGGGCATGTGAGCCGTGAGCATCAGAAGCTAACAGGCTGCCATAGTGAGGCCCGAGGCAGGAGATGGGACAGGGCCGGGCAAGCTTGTTTGCTGCACATTCGTTTCATATCTCCTCTTGGTCTTGGGTCTCATTATCTTTCAAATAGAGATTAGATTAGAATTTTACGGTTGTAAACTAAGTTGGTGGGCAGGAGCACATGCTAAATGCGTGACATCAGAATGGGAAGGCAAACGTGAAGCCTGCACAACCACCTACAGGCGTCTCATCTCAACTCTGGAAACTACTTGCGAAACAAAACACATCTTCAGTGCAGTAGTAGCCACTGTGCAACTCACCTCTTCATCCAGCTGTGAAACCCTCCTGTTTGCCCTGGCACGCTGCCACAGGCAGCCTGACCCCGCTTTCCAGCTGAGCGGTGATTCCTCGTGCTAGAACCAGAGCATGGACTTGGGAGCTGACGGACTTGGGGCCATCCTCCAGATGCCTGGACATGCAACTCCAGGCAAGTAACCTGAGCCTTCGTTCCTCACCCAAAAGCAAAGGTCATGCCGTCTACCACTGAGGCTGTTTGGAATGTTAAGCATATTAGTATTTGTACCCATTTGTTCAGCAGACATGTTTCACTTATATCTTTTCTGCATGTTTTAGGCAGCGATCTGTGTGTAAAAAGTTAGGCTACCTATCATCCTGCTTATAGACATAATTACATTAATACATACGATCGAGCACATTCCACTCCTCGGTATTTATCAAAGATAAATGAAAACATGTCCACAGAAAGCACATACAGTAATACTCATAGTACTTTTAGTCATTGGAACAAACTAGATATCTACAAAACAGTGGATTAACAAACTGAAACATTCAAACAGTGGAATACTACTCCCCAGTATAAAAGAATGAACTGATACATGCAACGACATGGGTGGCTACCAAGAACATTAGCGAATGAATGCAGACACTAGAAAGCACATAACACATGGTTCTATTCACATGACATTCTGGAATAGTTAAAACCAACTGGTTGATAGAAATCACATCAGTGGTGGCTTTGGGGGGCAAAGGGAAGGGCCAGAGGCAAGTTTCTGGGATGATGGAAATGTCTGGTTTTGTTTGGGGTGAGAGTCTGAATATGTTATATCTGACTGAGCGCTTCACTGTATGGTATATAACTCAACAAACCAATGTCTCTTTTTCCCTTTGGGAGAAACATTCTATCTGACATATTCTTACTCAAATTTTATGTAACATTTGAATTAAAAAAAAAATCTAACCAGCAAATATGTTGAGTGGTTACCCCACACCCAACATCATATTAAGAGTCGAAGGAAATGTAGAAAAATGTAGAAACCTTTCTTGAACTCTAGCAGCTTGCACTCTTTGATTGATGAGACAGGAAATATGTGTGTAAAACTGATAAAGAGCCATCGAAGATCTAAATAATTCAAAAGAACCCAGGAAGCAGGAAGCTAGGAGAAGGGCCAAATCAATGGCACAGTGGCCAGTCATTTTTATAGGAGGCCACACCTGCAAAGAAATCAGTTTAGCCTGGGGCAGGCATGAGAAGATGCTAAAACTCCCCTTGGCAGGCGAGAGCAACGTGAAACTATGGAGGCATCTGGAGTCTGACGGCAGAAGTCTTTTGTCATCTCTTTGAGTTGTGCTTTCCTTTCGTGTAAACCCTAGGTAGACCCTAGGTAGCAGACACTTCAGTCTAGACCTGAGAATGGCAGGTCTCAAAGTATTTCCCAGTTCTGGCATCTTGAAGGGAGCACCGCCATGGGGTCCCAAGTTGTCCTTGGTCTGTCCACATCACCCCGCTCCTCAAGGCTCAGATTAGCTCTCTGCTCCTTGTGGAATTACGATCATGACGTCTTACTGAGTGCTGACTACACACTCGGCTCTGTGCCAGACACTGCTCGATTTAAGCTCAAAGTAACCTGGGGCGGTCGATGCTGTTATTCCTGCCTGGGTCCTCAAAATGAGGCCCCTGTGGCTTCCAGAAAGCTGAGTGCCCTCGCGGGGACCCTGCATCAGGCAGAAGCGGATCCAGGCTGGACTCCAGGCTCAGCCTAATCACGGCTTACCCACTGTCCCCGGGAACCTCGCTGAGTGGCTTTGTTAAGTGTCCCCCTTTCTCTCAGCCTCTGCGTGCACTTGTCATCCGTCCCATTTGCTAGTATGTGACAGCTTCTCTCAGTTTTTAAACTCTCAGCCCAGCTCTGCCATCGAGTTTAATATCTCAGTCCCACGTGAAGACGGGAAGATCTCTAAAGGCAGGGAGAGGACACAAAGTGCTGAAATGAAGGGATGTCAACCAAAGATTCTATTCCCATCAAAATTGCTCTTCAAAAATGAATGGGAAATTAAGACATTCCCAAATAAAGACTGAGAGAATTCCAAACTAGCAAACCTGCCCTACAAAAGACAGTAAAAGGAGTCCTTCGAGTGTGAAGGAACAGTAGACAATAACTCGGGCCCACAGCTCTAAAAATCCTACCTTTTCTCAAGGCAACGTGGATGTGTATCGAGCTAGTGCAATGTTATGTACAGGAAGTAAACAAAGTCAGAAAGATTAATATTTCTTATATATATATATACATATATATGTTTTTTTTTAAATCCCCCCAGCTCCCACTTCCACCCCTGACCTATGGATGTTGCTGTCTCCCCTTAAGAACTGGATCTCTGAAGGTGGGGTGTCTCCTCCCACGTGCTCTCGGCACCCACCTTGGGCCTGGCGCACCATGGGCATGGTTCATGGCTCCACCTGAGGCGCAAACCCAGGACCTTCTGCGTGTAAAGCAAACATGCTAACCACTACATTATGGAACCACCTGAAAGATTAATATTTCAAGATATTATCTTTCTCTACTGGGAGAAAGCTGCACTCAGAAAATGTTCTGCTCGCATTCTCAGCCGGACAGCCTCAGAGGTTCATGGAAAATGCCATGTATTTTAAAGAAAAATCTTAAAAGGAAAATAAATAACATACTTTGTATGGATGTTTCTCCCTTAACTGAGGGACAACTGTGCCGTCCATAATACTGGTTGGCGCTCTTGAACTTAAGCAGGGCACTTATAAGAAGGAAACAAAGATCTGCTGTGATTTCCGATGTGACACTGAGTACCCTCCTGCTTTACCTTTTGTTGTCCCCAGGTGGAAGGAAAGTTGCCCGGAAGACAGTGTCCGCAAAGTATCCTGCAGAAGCTGCACCTTCTCAGTGGAGCAGGCACTTCTCAACATGAGGACTCCTGAATTTGCAGGTATCACATCTGCATAGGAATGGCTTCCTCACCTTATCAAGTCTGGGTGCAAAAGTCACCTTCTCATCAGACCTACCCTTAGAATTTCAGTTAGAATTGCAGCGTCCTCCAGGCACCCCTCACACTGCTCTATTCTTCCACCCCTTAGTAAAATACTGTGTATTCTATTTGTTAATTACCCTAGGACGTAAGCTTCACCAGGGCAGAAATTTTTGTCTCTTCTGTCTACCGATGCAGCCCTAGACAGGGCCTGGTACACAGCAGACACTTAACAAATGCTTGTTGAATAGTAAATGAATGAAGAAATTAATGGAACACATTGCTCATATAAACAAAGTTAAATGTACATGTTTTGACCCAGGCCAGAAGATTCTATTGATCTCACAATATAAATGAAAAAATTACCAGGAGGATTGATAAATGGAGATATTTGCAGATTCTCTTTCTAGTTTCTTGGCACAGTCTGATGTTGCTATGATCTGGATGCTTATACCCCCTCAAAACTCTTATGTTGAACCCTAATGCTGATGTGACATATTAGTAGGTGGGCCTCTGGGAGAGCCTTAGGCCTCAAGGGCAGGGCCTTCACGATGAGATCTGGGTCTTACAAAGAAGCCCAGAGAGTCCCGGGATCCCTGTGATGTGCAGGGGCAAGGCGCCCCGTGGGTCAGAAAGAGGCCAACGCTCGGCCATTGAGGCATGTGGTCTTGGACTTCCCAGCCAAGAACTATGAGAAATAAACTTCTGTTGTTTATATGCCATCTAGTCTGTGGCGTTTTGTTAGAGTAGCCCAAATGGAGAAAGGCAAAGTTCCCCTTCTTGTACACAACTACAGAACATTAAATGTTAACTTGCCAAAGCAGTCTTGAGAAAGAAGAAAGCTGGAGGCACTATGCTCCTTGATTTTAAACTATATTACAAGGCCACAGTAATCAAAACGGCATGGTACTGGCATAAAAACAGACACGCCGATCGATGAAACAAAATAGAGAGCCCAGAAATAAACCCACAGATATACGGTCACCTAAACCTTGACCAGGGAGCGAAGAATATTCACTGGAAAAAAGACGGGCTCTTCAACAAACGGTGCTGGGAAAACGGGACAGCAACATGCAAAGGAATGAAACTACACCACTATCTTACACCGTGTACAAAAACCAACTCGAAGTGAATTAAAGACTTAACGGAAACCTGAACCCACAGAGCTCCTAGAGAAAACACAGGCGGTAAGCTCCTCGGCATCGGTCTTGGTGATGATTTTTTGGATCTGACACCAAAAGCGAAGGCAACAAAAACAAACTTAAACAAGTGGGACCACATCGAACCAAAAAGCTTCCACACAGAACAGGAAAACATCAACAAAATGAAAAGGCGCTCCACTGGATGAGAGAAAATACTTGTAAATCATATATCTGATAAGCCAAGGGTTAATATGCAAAATATATAAAGGACTTATATAACCCAATAGGGAAAAAAAATCAAACATTCTGATTTAAAAATGAGTAAAGGACCTGAACAGTCATTTTTCAAAGGAGGACTTATAAGTGGCCAAAAGGTACATGAAGAGATGCTCAACAGCCTTAACCATCAGAGAAATGCAAATCAAAGTCACAGTGAGATATCACCTCACACCTAGTAGAACAGCCATATCAAAAAGACAAGAGATAATAAATATTGATGAGGCTGTGGAGAAAAGGGAAT
This sequence comes from Eonycteris spelaea, assembly GCA_003508835.1. Classification (NCBI taxonomy): domain Eukaryota; kingdom Metazoa; phylum Chordata; class Mammalia; order Chiroptera; family Pteropodidae; genus Eonycteris; species Eonycteris spelaea. The sequence continues at coordinate 50,539 of PUFA01000002.1, read as the reverse complement.
CCTCGTGCACTGTTGTTGGTGGGAATGTAAATTGGTGCAGCCGCTATGGAAAACTGTACGGAGGTTTCTCCAAAAATTAAAATAGAACTACCTTGTGACCCAGTGATTCCGCTTTTGGGTATTGACCCAAAAGAAACAAAAACACTAACTAAAAAAGATAAATACATCCCCATATTAATTACAGCATTATTTTTTAATAATCAAGACATGGGAGCAAGCTAACTGTCCATCCATAGATGGATAATGAAAATGTGGTGCACATATATGGAAATATTATTAAGCCATAAAAAAGAATGGAATCTTCCCATTTGCAACAACATGAATGGACCTTGAGGGCATTATGCTAAGTGAAAAAAAAAAAACAGAGAAAGATAACCACATGCTCTCACTTAGATGTGGAATCTAAAACAACAACAAAATGAGCTCAAGGATACAGAGAACAGACTAGTGTCTGCTGGAGGCGCGAGGAGGGGGTGGGAGAAATGGGTGAAGGGGGTAGAAAAGTACAAACACCAGTTATAAAATAAATACATCCTAGGGATGTGACGGGCAGCGTGGCGACAACGGTGAACGTGCTGTGTGTGTATCTGAAAGTTGCCAACAAAGCAGATCATACGTCATCACGAGAAAACACCTTGTAACTGTGTGTAGTGATGGATGTTAGCCAGACTTGCTGTGGCGATGATCTCATGATAAATATTGATGCATCATGTTGTACACCTGGAACTAATATGATGTTATACGTCAATTGTATCTCAATAAGAATAACACACCATTTTAATCATATTTTTAAATGCCAGTAATTTGCTACCATTGTATAGACTTTGCATGAAGCTTCCCCACATTAAGCAGAGATTCAGGTGGGTGGGGATAGGGTGAAGAATAAGAGGTGACAGGCGGCACTGGTGCATTTACAAAGCTGCAGCTCCTCTGAAAAAACTCAGAGAAATGAGCTTCATTCAGGCTGCCCTTGACTCACAGGCCTCCCCGAGCTCTGGGGAACTGTCGCAACATGCCAAACAGGAGTCCGGTGGCAAAGGAGGCGACCGACCGGCAAAAGATGGGCAGGCCCGGCTTTCTGAGAGTTGCTTAGCGAGGAGGCGGGTTCTTCAGTGTTTTCATATTTTTAAATTATCGATCACTATTATTTGAGACAGTATCATAGATGGCATTTGCTATATGCTTAATACATATTTGTTGAATCAAAAAATGGATGAGAAGAGAAAAGACGTAGAAAATGCAGACAAGTGTAAAGAGGAAACTATTACAAAGCGCTCACAGTTCCACAACTGAGAACCTACGGTTGCTTGTGAGTGAGTCCGAGCTTCAGGACTCAGAGCAAGTGAAGGGAACCCTGCGTCCATGAATGCTTCAGGCACCAGGGTGGCCACCGCCCTGTGTCCTCAGGGCCCCCGGGGCCAGTGCTGCTCTGCACGTGGCTCTCGACCACCTGCACTGGAACCATCTGCAGCATTTGAATAAAATGCAGATCACCAGGCACTGTGCAGCTGCTCCCTCAGAATTTTGGGGTGCAGTCTGGGCATTTGCTTATAAATGAGAAGATGCCAGCTCACAACACTGTTGACAACCGCTGGTCCAGATGAGCCAGCCACACACGTGGTGGCCACCCGAACACCCCGTGGGAGCAGAGACCGTCCCCAGGAGACCCTGCTCGCTCTGACTAGTGAAACCTACGAGCTCCTGTCGCGAAGTCTTTCTGGCTGGCTCTGTGTGGCCGGGCTGGGACCCTCACTTTAGATCAGTCGTCCCATTTTCTTTTCAGCCCTCATAGTGTCCGTCCCTGCAGCTGGGCGTGCAGCTTCTGCACAAATGCGCAAAAGCGAGGGGCAGAGCCCAGGCCAGCTGTGTTAGATAGTTAAACGGTGCTGAGTAAATCTCATGCGCTAAACAGTTCTGAAGGCAAATGAAACCTCTACCTTGAGCTGACCTCTCCTCTTCCTCCATTACCCCTGGAACAAGGGGCTCAGAGTTCCATCACCATCTGACCATGAAAGAGACAGACCCACACTCAGGTCAGCCAAGTGGGGCGGCAAGATGGATCCACGGGGACACTTCAAGTTGCCTGCCCCCCTGCCCCATTTGTAGCTCAAATAAGATTCAACCTGACTCATCATTCAAATCAAAGCAGGTCATTCTCCCTGTGAGATGCTCCTGTGATCCCCAGACTCCAGGGCGGAGAGAGTGTCTCTGCTTGTGCAGAGGAAGTGCCGCCGGCCTCTGGTCCTCACTGCCCAGCACGGGCCTCTGGGCTGCTTCCCTCCTGCTCGGCAAGGCTCATTTTCAGATAACACTTCCTCAGCCAAAGATAAAGTTCTCTGATACTTTCTACTTTAACTTCATGTGCTGACACAATTTGTTATTAAATAGTAATTTAGTCTTTAAAATATAGTTTGCCAAAATAATTCTTGTGTCCATTTTACCACATCTGTTGATCAACACAGCAATCCTGGTGACTCCGAATTCCTCACTGCTCCGGGGCTGCCTCTGGCAAAGCACATGACTAGGATATGGACCCCGGTTAAAATACAGCCAACTCCTGTGAACTTCCACACATACTGGGACATCTTGCCAGCGACATTGTCCTTCTAGCTCCATAAATATTTCAAACCTTCTCCATCACACACACACTCCCTTTGATGGTCAGCCTCCTATGACACTGATGAATTAAATCACTCGAGAAATTGTTAGTCACACCTTAGATGACTGCCATGAAGCCTACAGTCACTCACACATTCATTCCCATCCATTACTGCCTGTCTCCTGTTAGGATGAGTCCTCCTCTCCACCCTGTGTATGTTCTCCAGTTAGAGCCCTTTCTCTCCTGCCATCTAATGGAACTTTATATTATTGCTTCTATGTTACATCTGCTTGGCCACACACATGCCCTACTTTTCCAGATTTGTCTACTCAATATTAAACCATCCTGAAGAAAATATTCCTATAAACCTAATAGCTTTCTAATCTGCTCTCCTGTCCCTCCCCAACTGAACAAAACTGGAACCATTTCCATTCCCTTACATTTTCTTGTCCTTTCACTTACTAAGGTCATCAATGATTTCCCCACAAACATGTCTCGTTATCGCCATCAATATTTTCACATAAAATACCTAAGGGCTGTGTCTCTTGTCTTTTCCACTTACTATTTTCAAGCCTCAGTTGACCACAGGTAACTGAAACCACAGAAAATGAACCTGCGGAGGAAGGGGGAGGGTCCCCCAGAATGTATAAAACACTTTCAGTGCAACAAATGAAGGGAAGTCAGTAAATTGTAATTCCTTGGTAAACATTTAATTTCTCATACACTGTATATACCGATGCTAAAATCAAATGAATGGTTGGAGTTTGCATCGGAAATTCCTGACTGGGAGTACAGCTGAAAATTATTGGATTTCATTAACCAATATCACCATACAAATTAATTAATTAATTAATTAATTTTTAAAAAGAAATTCCTGATTGGGAAAACACCTATCAAGAATGTTTAACCACATAATTTGGACATTACTTTCTAACCTTGCTAATGCCCTATTATTATGAAAACGTAGGATAAATATATAGGATTGTGACATCATGTGAAAATTCTGGATACAAAATTTTGTAACGATAAGCAATGATTTTTTTTTTTAAATGAAGAAGTCCTTAGAAATACATATTAAGCACAGCTGTTGCTGAAAAATCTATTACGTTGGTCAGTTTTGATTTTTCATGAAGGGATAATTTCAATGATTAGGTTTAACCAGAAAGCAACTCTGAATATTACTGTAAAATGTGAAACACAAGATATGTCATTGCTATATACTGTTAACATGTATGCACATCGCAGTGACGAATGAAAAATCAATAAATAGACTATGTTTGAGTGAAGTCTGCGGGTGCATACGTTTTCCTTTGTAAGTGCCTTTATAGAACAGTGAAGGGCACTACAGAATGATAAAAGCTCAATTCAACAAGAGGACATAACATCTGTAGATATTTATGCACCCAACTTAGGAGCACCCAACTATACAGAGCAAATATGAACAGACCTATGTTTTGGAGTCTATTTTGTCTGGTGTAAGTATTGCTTCCCCAGCTTTTGTCTGTTTCCATTTTCGGGAAATACTTTTTCCCATTCCTTCACTTTCTGGCTGTGTCTGTGGCTTTGCACCTGCAGCAGGTCTCTCGTCAGCAGCATATGTGAGGTCTTTCCTTATCCAGTCTTTTGATTGGAGCATTTAGTCCATTTAAATTTATAGTAATTGTTGATAGATGTGTAGTTATTGCCATTTTATTATTCATACTTTTTTTCCTGCTTCTTAAAAAGTCCCTCTAACATTTTTTTGTACTACTTTAAAACAAAGGCTATAACAAGAGACAAAAGACTCAGTAATCCCACTTCTGAGTGTTTATCCAAAGAAAACCAAAACACTACTTTGAAGGGATAACATTTGAAGTACTATAACAGTTAGAAGAACTGGCAAGACACAGGATTGCCAGGTACATTGAAAAGTTACTTGGAGGCGAGTCTGCGTTGAGACCAGGCTCCACATTGCAGCCACGAGCTTTGTCACAAGCAGCCCCGGAATCAAGAATTTGGAGTTGCTGGGGTTGGTGTCTTGATCAGATGTGCTAAAAACTTCAGATGGACATAAGAATGGCTGGTCCTGCTTAATACCGACTGAAGTGAGTAAATGAGGCTTAAATCAAAAGTCAAAATTAGGAATGTGGGGTCCGATGGACTGCAGGTCCCCAGATGGTAGGACAACCTGGGCATGGGGGTCGATTCCATGTACCAGGTGGAAAGAGAGAAGCTGTGGTTACAGGGCTGGGTCTCTGATTACTTATCAGAGACGACAATTCCCAGTGAAACATAGGTGTGGCATGTACTCCTCACGAAGTTACGATCAGTTTAGACATTAGATTTTGGAAAACAATTAGACCAAACTTAAAATTCTAACTGTGCCATTTTCTAGCCATGCAATTTTGTCTGTTATAAAGCTTTCTGAACACCTGTCAAAGCCCTTGTTAAATAGGTAAGTGAACCCAGATCAGCAGAGTTGTGAGGGCCAATAAGTCTGTATACATGTAAACCTGCGGGCAGGGAGTCGCATTAAATAAAATGTTCATTTTCTCTGGAATTCAGCTAGAAGGGTGGGAGTGGAAGATGGGGAACTACCTCAAATCCCCCAGCTCAGATGACATCTTGGCCCCTGAGTCTCGGTCCCTCCACCGCCACCATGGCAGGGCTCGCTCTGGGGAGAGGACAGGGCTGTCGCTGCCACGTCAGGAACAAGGTCCCTCGTTCTGCTGCCTGAAGAGGAACAAATTAGAAAGCACAAAGAATCAGCCATATACAGCATCTGCCAAAAGGGCTTTGTGACTGTGGAGAGACGAAGAAGAAAAGGTCCAGGAGTGTGTGGTCTGTCTGGTGGACTTCGTTAATGGAGACGCCATCAGCCCTCTGCCATGCCTGCACTTCTACCACCTGCACTGCACAGACGAGTGGCTGATGAGGTCTTGCCTGCGCCCCTACTGCAGGAAGCCGGCGAATGCAGCACAGCCTTCATCCTGAGATGAATGGAGCCAGGATTTGTCTGATTTCAAGTGATTCAGCATTTGTTGCTATCTTGATCTTTCGTTACTGAGCCTATATAGCCAGATATTGGGAATTAAGATCATTCACAAAGTTTCCCTAAAAATTCCTGAATGGTCGTAGATCTGGGAGAATGATTTGTGATATTTTAGGAACTTAGGGGGAAAATAAGATGGTATTTTTATGTAAAGCCTTGGCTAAGTGTTCAAAAATATCACTGTATCTTATTGTTTTAGTCCCCAGGAATTGTATCATGTTATAGCAGCTACGTATGCTTGTATTGTGGAAGATGAGGAAAAAGATAATGGTTTTATTTCCCAAAAGAAATAACTTTCTCACTTCCTTTTGTGTATATTACATATTTTGTTTATGGTTACTTTGGAGGTTAGATATGTCCTAAAGTTATAACAACCTATTTTAAATTGACACCAACTTAAATAACATTCACTCTTTTCCTTTATAGCTGTCACACACACACCACCCCACCCGCCCCAGATATTACCATTCCTTTACAGATCACTTTTGTGATTGTTGTTAGACAATACTGAAATTTTCTATCCATAAGAGTTCCTGACTTAACGAAGACTGTGAAAACATGAATATACACAGCAGCCCCGGGAGCCCACTGCATTGTCATTCCTAACATATTTCAAGTATACTTCCAGATACAGGGACCAGACGGTGTTGTCGGAGGTGGCCTCAGAAAGCATCCTTGATTCCAGATGAACCTCTAGAGGTGTTTTGCAGTCCCCTCCAGGGATCATCAACCACAACCACCATGCTGGGAGCTGGGGGAAGGGGCATGCCTATGCCCCCTCCGTCTTACCCCCCGGTGTTTCTGGGTCTGCCCCTTATTCCAACACCACCTATCACCTCACATTTTTGCCTTAGGATTGTTGCCTCAAAGAGGCTTTAGGCCTCCCCCTAGTGAAGAACATAGGACCCTCAAACTACAACCTAATAGGCCTTCTGCCACAGAACGCCATAACTCAGTCCCCGATCTTTTGCCTGAACTTAACAAGTCTCCCACTCAGAGCCACAATCACTGATGCTCACAGGTCCCCCATCTCTGAACCATCCAGACCCTGGGTTCTAGTTTCCCACTGATGAGGATTTGCCTCCTCCCATCGTCTGACTACACTGCTAGTTCCACTTTTCCTGGGCTCTCCCAGAGTGCTTGCTGGGCCTCTGTTCTGTTCACTGGTGTTCTGAGGGTGATGACTGTCGATCTGATGCCAGGAAGACAATGCTTCTCACTTCACGTGCTCTCTGAAATACAATGATGACACACACTGACCCAACTGTTACAATACCCTCTTAACACATACTAACCCTAACACTCCAAATGACCACATAAGACATGTTTATTCAGTCATGTGTGGACCTTTCACACTGAACAGAGACTTTCACAGATGCCTTTGCCCTACATGCTCTAAGTCACATAATCAAGGAAACACCTGTACGCAGATAATATAATGACCACTGCCCTCTGACCAAACACAATAGCTGACACATTCTTTAGAGAAACCTGGCTGTGCCTGTGTGTGCTTTGATAATGAAGCACTTCATATTTCAACATCAAAAAGGGTGAGACACATGGCAGAGGAATAAAATGTGTGCTGAGTGCCTCCAAGACCCAGCAGACTTATGGTGTCATTTGGTAAACATAGAGGTGAAGACAAAAAAAATCAGCATGTGGGTGTCCGATAAAATTGCATTAGCAAAAAAACCCAGGAAAGTGCAAATAATTAAACCAGATTTCTAGGAAAAAGCGCCAAGGTTTTAATGAGATTCCACATTGTTAGTTGTGAATTTTCCTATATAGGCATCAGTATTGTCAAAATTCTGACGTAAATATTATAGTTAAAACATAGTTTTGTATCTTGTGTTTTAGTGTACTTTCAATACTTTATAACTAACCTAAATACATGTGTTTACGCCAGCAAAACTGGAACTTAATCAAGATATCAGATTTTTTATCAACAATTAATGCTTGCATTTCTTCAGTATCAACCATTTTGCCTTTATTATTTCTTCCTAAATTCTGCATTCAATACTCCCAAAGTGTTTCTCATTTGTGCATTTTATCCTACATGTTTTCAATGACAAATCTTTGGTAAACTTCTGAATTTTTTTGCTGAATCATATGCTCAATGATTCCTTTAATTTTTTTTTTTTCCCAGTCCAAAATTTCTAACATGAAATTCACCTAAAGGTTTATCCATTTTCTCCTCAGGACTGTTTTCTTCTCAGTGTGAGATCATTAGTGTTAACCAGGGAATGAGTAATCCCTGAAAAGTTTCCTTCATTTGTGTTTTATAGAAATCACTGAGTGTTTATACAGTGTGAATCCTAATCTGTTTTAGAGCAATATTTGTGCTCTGGTAATAAAATCACTTTTACCATTTTTCACAGAATAACTTATTCAACACACATCATCTACTATTCTTCAAGAGGCTTTGTCCTCCTAGTAGTAGATTTTTCCCACTTATTTCTTCTTTCACTAGTTATCTGACCCTAAATTTTCTTGTGCACAACAAGAATGGTACTAAATTGAATGAGAGTACATGATGACTCCATATCTAGAATTCCTCTCCTGTGTAGTTTACTATTTTGTTTAAAGGATAAATTATAAGTGAAGGTATTAATACATTGGCTACATAATAGAATTTATGTGATTTTTCCATCTTGTTTAACAACTAGAACTGTGTATAATGACTCTTCCATATTCCTTCCATTTACAGTTTGAGTTTTCCTATGGAATATATTGTCCCCCAGGTCAGTCCATTGTCAAGTGTTTGTCAAACAGATGCAATACATATAGATTCTCTTTATTTTGAATTACCTTTCATTAAATTAAATAATGATGAATAAAGGCTCTTCCACATTGATTATATATAAACATATTGTTAGTTCAATGTCCGAGTCCTCAAGAGTGTTTAGAGTTTGAAGCTGTGGGTGGTGAGTCTTTCACATTTATAACTTTTATGGTGTGAGTTCTTTCATGTTGTCTAAGGTTAAAATATTTACTGAAGGCTTTTCCACATAGATAACATTTATATGGTTTCTCTCCAGTGTGAATTCTCTTATGCAGTCCAAAGTTATAACTTCTATTAAAGGCCTTACCACATATATTGCATTCATATGGTTTCTCGCCAGTGTGAGTTCTCTCATGTCGTCTAAGGACAGAAGAGTGATTGAAGGCTTTCCCACATAGGTGACATTCATATGGTTTCTCTCCAGTGTGAGTTCTCTTATGTCGTTTAAGGACAGAAGAATCAGTGAAGGCTTTCCAACACAGCTGACATTCATATGGTTTCTCACCAGTGTGAGTTCTCTCATGTCGTCTAAGGACAGAAGACTCAGTGAAGGCTTTCCCACATAGATGACATTCATATGGTTTCTCTCCAGTGTGAGTTCTCTCATGTTTTCTAAGATGAGAACAATGAGTAAAGGCTTTCCCACATAAATGACATTCATATGGTTTCTCTCGATTGTGAGTCCTCTCATGTTGTCTAAGGTAAGAAGTTTTACCGAATGTCTTCCCACATAAGTGGCATCCATATGGTTTCTCTCCAAAGTGAGTTCTTTCATGTTTTCTAAGGTCAGAACAATGAGTGAAGGCTTTCCCACATAGATGACACCCATGTGGCTTCTCTCGAGTGTGAATCATCTCATGGCGTCTAAGGTTGTAACTTTTACTGAAGGCTTTCCCACAGAGATGGCATCCATATGATTTTTCTCCAGTGTGAGTTCTCTCATGTTTTCTAAGATCAGAACAATGAGTGAAGGCCTTCCCACATCGATGACATTCATGTGGTTTTACTCCAGTGTGAATCATCTCATGCCGTCTAAGGTTAGAACTTTTACTGAAGACTTTCCCGCATACAGAGCATTCAAATGTTTTCTCTCCACTTTGCCAATTATCATGTTGTCTAATGGCAGAGCTCTGAAACAAGGTATCCCCACGTTGATGACATTCATACAACTGGCTTCTAGCATCAATTTCTTTATGTTGATTAATGTAACTGATGGATTTTCCAAATTCATGGCTGATGTGGGGTTTCTCTCCCATGTGAGCAATCCCATAACGAGTCAACATTAAGATTTCAGTAATATTTTCTCCCAAATCATTAAATTCAAAAGGATACTCTTGAGTGTGAAATCTCTGCTTTTTGAAAAGAAATGAGAAACTGTTAAAAGTTTACCCACATTTATTCATTCTTTCATTCATTTCTCTCTATATAAATATAAATGCTAGAATAATCATTCAATGATAGACTCCAGTTAAAACTGTTCCTATTTTAGTGACACAAGGTATTATTCTCCCACACGCATTAAGATTTTCTCTTTTGTAGCACCCCAACTGCAAACATCTGATTAATTTTTAGACATTATATTTCAAAGGTTATGTATGTGAACCAGGATTATGCAACTGTCTGTTTAAGAGACCTCAGGTTATGGTTTTGATTTCAAGTTAATTTCTTCCCAAAACCAAACTATTCAAAACTTTCTGCTGTGAGGCCCCTTGATCCCAACTCTAATTAAGTAATTGTGCAAAATTCTTAACTTATTCAATACCCAGGACTTTATTTGGAAGAACAGGTTCAGCTTACCACTGCATTGATTAAGATGTGTCCTTCTTGTAGGAATTTTGAATGGATATCATTTCTTGTTTTTTAAGATCATCTCCCCTATCTGAAATAATTGGAAAGAAATAACTTGATAGAGCCGAATTGGAATTAAAATGTTGAAAAGATGCAACACCCATTTGAGGATGTTTCAAATATTAACACAGATGGGAAAGAATGTCAAATTAAGGACTACTCTAAGAAGAAACACATTACAGACATCAACAACTGACATTTTCAAGACTAGAATATGAGAAAAATAAAATGAAGATGGCAAATTGGAGAGAAAAAGATAAAAAAATCTTCATAGAATAGGATCATAAAAAGGGACATCTTATAAATGAAAAAAAAAATTCACTTATCAGCAAGTTAAGGATATAATGGACAGTTTATCACGGCAGAAATAAGACAGTCCAAAGGCAATGCGGGTCAAACTACACCAGGGAGGTTAATGCTTTCCACCTTCATCTTTGTCCTCAGCACTATCTGCTCCAACGTCCTCACAGACCTCAGAGGCAGCCATGTCCTCACAAGCCTCAGAAAACTCTTCCTCCATGCCCTCATCCATGTACCAGGGAACAAAGGCACACTTGGCGCACTTCAGGTCAAACTCGTGGTCCAGGCGAGCCCAGGCCACAGCCACAGCAGTGTTGCTCTGCACGTTCACAGCTCACTGTATCTTGGCCAGGTCTCATTGGGCACCACAGTGGGAGGCTGATAATTAATGCCAACTTTGCAGCCAGTGGGGCACCAGTCCAAAACTGATAGCATACTTGTTCTTGATGGTGACAATGGCAACACTGACATCTTTGGGAACCACTTCGCCAGAGTAGAGCAGGCAGCAAGCCGTGTATTTACCATGGCGAGGGCCAAACTCCATCTGGTTGGCTGGCTCAACACACACACCAGTGAACTCCGCTACAGTAAGCTGTTCACAGTAGGCTTCTCAGCAGAAATGACATGGGCACATGTGACCAGAGGGAAGTGGACACGGGGATAAGACACCAGGTTGGTCTGGAATTCTGTCAGATCAACATTCAGGGCCTCATCAAACATGAGGGAAGCAGTGACAGAGGACACAATCTGGCTAGTAAGGTGACTGTTACTGTAGATTGGGCGCTCAATATCGAGGTTTCTATGACAGATGTCTTAGATGGTCTTGTTAACCATGAAAGTACAATCAGAGTGTTCTAGGGTGGCTAGGTGGCGAGGATGGAGTTATAGGGCTCAACCACAGCGGAGCTCACCTGCACTCTGGCCTTGCAGAAAACCAATCCCCTCTCTTGAAAGTTGCTCTCCTTCCTCCAAAAGGGAAATCACATCTGATTTGTAGAGTTGACTGACTGTTTGTAGGAAAACGATATGTGGATTTGAGCTCTGTGCTGATAACAGTGCATGATCATCGATAAAAGGTCAACTAATGAGGAAGAATGAAATAACTTCTGAAGGTCAGCGTAGGGAAAAGAAGGTTGAAAACAACATGGATTGTTCTTCACCAGCAAAACAATAGCTCTGGAACTTGTTCCAAAAGCTATTAAGGACCTCTATCATTGCTGATGCCCCTGCCTAAGTTCAAAGACAGGCTGCAGAATCTTCAATATTTTCTTTCAGTGAGAAAACATAAGTTTTCACAGTGTTTGATTACTATAACCCCCAAAATCCAATAAATACAACCTCTACCAGAATAATGTAGGTTTTATGTGGAAAACAACATGTCTGTTATTTTTAATACTGTGGTCTGGTGTAACCACAGTCCCTGCAGCAAAATAATAATAATTTTTTAAAAATAAATATAGTTGCTTACCCATTCAAAAACAGAACTCACATTTTTGAATGGGTAAAGATTCAGTAGCAAGAAAGAAATGAAATTGTGTCAGGAAGATTGCATTCTATTGGAATTATAAATGAAGTATTATAAGTAAAGGGTACAGAAAATTGCTGTAAGGTAGTTGTGAGAGTTATGAAAGAATCAAGACAAAGTTTGGAGTAAGACGTGGGAAAGCTTTCGACATACCTGTCGAACAAATAAATGAACTCGCACGTAGGTAATAAGCATGGAGAGACTCACCGATCGAGACCAGATGACTGATGTTCTCCAGCATCACATCTCTGAACAGCTTCCTCTGGGATGTGTCCAGCAGGGCCCATTCTTCCTGGGTAAATCTACAGCTACATCCTCGAAGGTCACTGATTCCTAAAATATTACGAACAGTGTTTCAGACGTGGCCATTTCTGGCAGTCTCTAGGGGAGGGTGGTACATGTGACAGCACTAAGAAAGTGGTGGCTGAGAGCACAGACAGCTCAAACAGTATCGTTCTCAGTGCTGGCCTGGGCATCTGACTTTCAATGTATGCGCAAAGACATACACACTGTAAATACCAAAGACTTCATTACAAAGAAACGTCACACGAGGTGTAGTATAATATAACCTGGAGATTTCCCAATAAACTTGTAATTCTGACTTCAAAATCATGATTTTAAAATTTTCACGTCAAAATTTATAACGAGAACACTCTTCTCCACCAATTTCGAGTAAATCTACAAGCTCATCACCAGGATGCAGTATCCATGATCTGCCACTTTTTAACCACAACTGCAGGTACATCATTCCCCTGTCACCTCAGTTTCCTCATCAATAAATCGGTTTAATGGCTGTCATGAATTCTCAAAGGTCCAATAAGCTAATGTGTAGTGATAACTAGCAAACAAGATTAAGTACAAGTTCTACATGTATTATTCAATAAACAGCAGAGATTATTGTAGCAATGTCCAGAATTCCACAAAACTGGATAGAATTCGGCAGGCCTTGGGACGAACAGGAGCAGCCCTGCATCTCCGCAGTACAAGGAGAAATAGTTCAGCTGCAGGAGCCTCGGGAGCTGAGACCTCGGTGCAGAGTCATCCTGACTCTTTCTGGGACCTCCAGGTATCAGTTTTCACAGTCTCTTCTATTTCTTCATCTCGTCTCTCTATTCAAGCATACCTGAAGCCATTCGACTGTTCTAACTGCTTCAAATTCATAAAAAATGTCACAGGGCCTTCAGCTTCACTCTACCTCCTCTAGTCCTGCTCCTCAACCACAGCCCAAATGAGCAAAACAACATTCACTATGCATTGCTTCCACTTATCAAATTTAACATAGGGGAAAGAAATTACAAAGAAATTTCAAGATTTGGGACATAGATAATGATGAGAATTTTGTTTTATTAGTTTTCAAAAAGCACAAATATATTCTATCAGAACTTTAAGAGGTTTAAAATTGGAAAAAAACAAATGAATGACTCCTCATTGCCTTCTCTGGCATAATCATAATTCGTTTCCCTCAACACTGATTATCACTCCCCCAGCACCTGTAACTAGGCTGATGGGGCTCACCTGTGCAATATCTGCTACCTTTCTAGGCTGTAATATTCTGCTCCTCATCTTTACCACCTGCATTCACCTCAATCCTAAGGCCATTACAGTCAATAATATGATTAATGAGCGCCTTTTTTTTTTTTTTTTTTTTTTTTTGCTAACACGGCCATGCGTTGGATGAGGAGAACACCTCCCTCACCTCGTCTGTGAACACACAGCTTCAACAGAGGCTGGACAATCTTAGTGCAGTGGTGAGAAAGAGTCACCACTTGAGGAGCTCTCGACCCAACATGACCATTCCAGTTCAGATGCTGAAAGCTCAGGTCCTTGAAAAATCTCCTGCGAGCACGCAAATCAATGCCTGTAGGATAAATATATGCATATACTGGCAACAGAGATGCAATTTCAGTAGAAAGTAATGCCCAACGCACCTGTGGCTCCATTGTCACAAGCTCAGCTGTTGACTGTCTTCTGGGTTTTCAGTGGTGCACAGCCCAAACAACAGGAGGCAAAGCTGAGGACAGAGAAAGAAACGATGAGACTCCAGACACAATTTCTAGACAGTCATGAAGTTCCAACGTTTCACCTAGAAGTAGCCCCAGCCCAACCAACAGAAACAGGCATTACTCTCTAAGAGACGGAAGAAGGCTCGGCTCTACCAGGGTCAGAAGTAGGAAGGCTAGGACTACTGTTGCTAGAAGAGACTATACAAATACATTCAATTTAGAGAAGGATGTGAAAACCATTGGGTCTTGTATGCTAATTAACCCATGGTTTCAGAAGCTTTCAATTCCCTCCTGATTCCAAAAGAGAGGTCCCCCAACTCATGCGACTCGTGTCTTCACTCCAGGAACTCCTCGGGTTTCATCATTCTTAGTTTGCATTCCTGCCCTCTGGAGCCTCAATCCATTGCTGCTATCCCCTGGTCCTGGCCCCCAGATACACTTGTCCTGAGTTATTCTGTATCCTCTAAGTGACGTTTCCAGGACGACTACTCCCTCGACATTGACTTTGAGATTTGTTTGCATGAATCTGGTTGTGAACCAAGAGAATTAAGAATACACTTTGTGACAGTGTTAACCAATCCAGTGACTTATTCCATTTGCAAATCAATGGCGTCCACCTTGCAAAGCTGCCCCTTGAGGCCCCCTGCACTGAAAACCAGCATGAGCATATGGGCTACAGACTACCGTCACTGTCAATGACCTTCACAGGGCCGCGGGCTCAGAGAACACAGAGTGAAGGGGTTTTCAGAGGAAATTTGGTTGTGCCATCTGATTAGAAAAATGGCAGCTGAAATCCCGCCCTTTACTAATGGTCATTAGCTGCAATTCCCCCTGCTTCATTATTTCAACATGTGTCTGTGAAAGCACTTATAAAATATAAATCCTCCCCTCAAACATCAATATTTATGCTTATTTATAAGCAAATGATGATAATGAGTCAACAGAAGCAGCTTCAACTCATCCATTTGTAACTTTTTACCAGAAAAGTTTTATCAAATGTGACTCTGCTTAGAGATTTATAGACATTTGCTTATTTATTATTCAAAATAACCCTGCTGGTTATGGTTCATTTTCAATTTAATAAATGACATGATCTAAGGTTCAGAAAACTTTAGTGATGTGGCAAAATCACATGCATACAAACCTATAGGATGTATATAAGCACACGTAAGAAGGGACACAGGTGTAGTGTGAATTTTCCTCTGCCTTCCTCCTAAGCTCAGATTCTTTAGGGGTTGCACAACACAGCTAGACTTTACCTGGAATACGACTTTTAGCATTAAAATCCAGAGGCCCGCCCTGTTTTACAATGTATTCTCCTTGTCTGGTACAAAATTCCTACCATGCCCATGTTCTCGACCACAGGGCATGGCCCAAGTCCTTGACATCAGCCTCCAACTGCCTCACTTTTGCTGCTCGAGCTCTTTACCAAGCCCAGCATTATCATCTCCTATGTCCGTCTGACAACCACATCTGCTGCACAGAATCCCAGCAGAGGGTGATGCCGACACCTGCCTGCTCCATGGCTGCGTCTCACCGCACAGGGCCAGGGCGCTGTGGAGTCGCACCTCACAGTGGCTTCGAAGTGTATCTGGCAACCCCACTATGTCTTGGTAATGAACCGGTCTCTCATGCTCCCCAAACATTTCAAACGTTTTTCATGCCCCTGAATCACACATTCTCGCACCTTCCTCACTCTCAGTGGATGAGGAATTTATTTCCTACTAAGTAGATGTCTGATGTATGTCGACAAATCGGCTCGGCGTGACATCATAAAACGCATGAACGTTCCTGCATCACCCGTTAGCTGCCCCCCTTCTCCTACTCCTGTAGAAGGCCGATGTCGCCAACGGAACCACATTCTCTGGTTTTGTCAGGAACCTTCTATTATCGACTAAAAGGCACCGTTTCATTTACCAGCAACTTCTCCCTCCTGTCACAGTGCAGCCCCTCGTGATCCACACTCACGTCTCCCACCTCCAAACTAAAGCCTCCTCTAACTTACTCCTCTTAAAACCCTTGTCCTGTTCCTGCCTTTACGATCAAACTCAGCGCTGAGGGCGCCGCTGCCAGGTGCTCACGCCCCTCGCAGTCCAGCACCCGGAACTTCACCAGCGACATCTGCAGGAATCAGCGCGACGCACGCGCCTCAGGCGTCTTGGAGCCGCAAGGCACGGCCAGGGACGCTGCGGGAACGCGCTCCTCCCTCACTGTCGTCAAGCCAAACTCGTTGTTCCCAGGCCACCTGCGAGGAACGTCCCAAGCTATCCTGCTGGAGGTCTCCGTCGCACCCCGCCGCCCCGGCCCGCGGCGCTCCGCGCTGCCTCAGTTGCATCCATTTCTTTCACTACTTTTTCCAAGTTGAAAGTGACAAAACTTCCGTTTCTGAGCCTTCATCTCTCTTTGCAAGCTCACGGACACTGAAAATGACACACATCCCAGGACAGGACCTCACATCCCCCCAAATCTAACTCTGTATCTAGTTTAGAATCTTTTTAATGTCTCCGCCAGACACCTAAGGTTTGAAATCTTGTACACTCTTCCAGAACGTGACACAATTTAGTATTGCTATCATCTCTACACCGTTCACTATTATCACTGTTTCCACCCAAATCCACACACACAATTTCCTACCCATCCTTATGTCCTCCAAGCTCAGTTTGAATGTTAATTCCTAAGAGATCCCTCACTGAACTCCTAACAAGATTAACACTGTCCTTCACAAAAACTCATTCAGAAAATAAAGGAGGTGCATCCCTACTGGTGAAGACGATCTCCAGCCCTCACCAGACGCGAAGCCCAGTGCAGCTAAATCTTTACTGAGGAGGCTGCCACGACAGCCAGAGTTCAGAGCTTCTTCCTCTCTCTGGAAAACGAACCATTCTAATGGTGGTCTCTCTTTTAATGTAGCTGATCATGTCATAATCCAAAGGACAAACCTGATTAATTCAGGTCCCAAATACCTACCTTCTCGTTAGGTAAACCAAGTGGTGAAGTTAAGAAAAATAAATTCTATCCTTTAATTCTGTACTTCTTCTAAAAGTCTCAAAAGCAACCTCTGTGTCTTTTTCCAGAGGCCTCCCCGTTTTGTGGGCTTTGGTTGTTCTGGACAGTGCTATAGCAGCAGTCCCCAACCTTTTTGGCACTGGGGACCGGTGCTCCTGTGAGAATCTAATGCCTAATGATCCGAGGTGGAACTGAGGTGGTGATGCTGGCACTTCGTGTGCATAATTTATCTGACACTTAAAAAGCTCAGTTGGGCAAAGACTCAGAAAGTTTTGCAGGGATGGAGTTCAGGTTTGTTCCCTCCAGATGAGGGGACAGTATAATATTGGGGAAACATCACAGACTTGCTATGCCCCAGGAAGTCAGAACACACTGGAAGGCTGCTGAGTGATGAGGTGGACCAAGGACGGTGGTAAACAAGTAGATTTTAGGGACCAAAGGTCACTGTAATTAGATTGGTCCTTCTTATAAATCTCATAGGTGGAGGCTTTTGCTGAAAAATGGAGTAAAATAAGTAAGAAAGGTTTGATGAATTTTAAGAATTAGATGATAGCTGTCTGGCATGAAGTGTTGGTAGTGAAGCTGTGAGGGGAAGGTGAAAGGATATGAGAGAAACAGCGAAAGAGGGAAATGAACCCCAAGACACGTTCGAAAAGCACTGAACTTCTCATGTGGCTGGTGCAGCGTGGAGAAGCCTGCCTAAGAGGCAACAGAAGGGAAGAGCAGCAAGTGCCCTGGAATGAGTGCTGGTTCACAGAGGCTGCAGGATGGGGTGAGAGCTTTCCCTGAGGATCACACTGACACGGACAACTTCACTGCAGTCGGCTGTGCTGCGGGGAGGGAGATGTTGGCACCAAGAACCACCACAATTTAAGCCTCTGTGTGATAGTTAAGGCCAACATTTTCAGTGACTTTAAAAACATCTAGAAAACAAGGAAGGAAAAAAGAAATATGAATTCTCTGGTTTTTCAAATTTCCAGTAATAAAGCAGATACTAATAAAAGTTAAAAAGACTAAATGATTACAGAATGAAATGAAAAACATCTGACAAATCAATAAAAGTTTTGACAGGGAAATCAAGGAATTAAAAAGACTCAAGAAAAATAACACTGACAAAACAGACCACATATTCATTTAAAAGCAGTAATTTAAAATGTAAGGAAAATGGGGAGAATCCTATCCTTATTAATTTGTATATGTAGGATAAATTAATTTCCAAGGAAATATTATGAATATTCGCTCATAAATAAGAAAAAGCTTATTCGGTCATTTTAATATTTAAATTATATATTAAAATCTATCTCCAAAATGGATTTGAGAGTCAACTTGTAAGTAAATTGCTCCAAAGGAGAAAAACGAGTCTGTTTGCATTAGTTAATCGGGCCAACCAAAATGTATATACATGTACAAAAAAATTGGAAATTATATCAATGATGTTCATTGAACATATTTTACAAAAGATATTAATACAATTTAGCCATTTAACTATTTATTTTGGCCATTACTGCTAAGGTTAAATACTGGTACAACATGGACAAGTAGAGTTTCCTGCAAACGAAAGCGTGATTCAATACTAGAAAACCTATCACTCTCATACAGTAGTTTTAAAGATCTAAAAAAATTAGGTCATGTCAATAGAGCCTTGGAAAAATCCTTTATCTTTAAAAATAATTGAAAATCTTTGAAATTCATGTCAAATGGTGGGGAACAATTCTTGCTAATCAAGAAAATCCTAGCAGCAAACAAAGAAGCAGCATCACTAAAGGCAAGGCCAAGAAGAGAGGAAATACAAATGGCATCGAAGAGCTGTAACTGTACTTACTCTCCGAAGGTATGTAAACTGCAAACTCAAAAATACAAGAGAATCCATTTTAACTATCATACTTAAGAATATGTTTTAAAATCAACAAATCTATTCTGAATATACTTACATTGGTATTTCCTGTTTAGTAACAATAATTTACAAACTAACAAAAATAAGTTTCTACTTACAATAGCAAAATATTATAACTCCCATTTGAAATAAGTTTGAGACTCATGTAAAGAAATTTCAAAACTTTTTGAGGATATAAAATGACATGATGAAAGCCTGCCAAACCAGGTTTCTTAGACCAGAGGACACAGTCACACAAAAACCTCAGTGAATGTAGAAATTTGGTGCAACCCATATTTAAAAGTCACATGCAGTATTTCACATAAAATAAATTAAAATTATCCTATAAGTCAATTTTGTCTCATTTTGAGGTTGAAGATATAGCCAAAATAATCGTAAAAATGAAAAAATGAGGCAGGTCAAATTACATCTGAACCTATACTATTTGAAACTTTAAAACACATCAGATTAAACGGTTAAACATTCTTAGACATCAGAATATTAGTACTGAAAGGAATATATTATTTAAAATATGAAATAGACGACACCTTCCAAAGGAAAACACAAAAGCAAAGGACATGAAGGAAGGATTTTGGTTTGATTGTATAAACATTGTAAGACCAGACCAGAGTATGCAGAGGTGCATGTGTTTGATTAAACTATAAAATATAAAATAGTATCTAAATGCACATCAAAATGAGTCAAGTAGAAAAATTCATTTTACATATACATGTCTACAATGAACAAATTTATTCAGTCACTTAATTAATGAAATGGAAAGAGAAGCAAAGAGATGTATTTTATTCAATTTTACAAATATATGTGTAAATACACACATATATGTATATATGCACACACATATACATACAGATATACACGAAGTTCTGGTTAAAGCAGGGGGAGACCTCACGAGTTGGTGGATAAAATTTATTTGCAGTTGTTGGTAGGGGGAGGAGTCTTTGCCATAATTTATTACAATATGAAATGCACCACCTCTTAATCCAGCAATCAAACCTCAATTTACCCAAAGTGTAGGAACTCTTAGATATCTGCAGAGAAGATAATTTACAAATCTATGACCACCAAGGTCCCTTTGGGATGGATGCGCTGTGAACAATTTTAAAATCTCCCTAGACATTTAGACATTTAGAGTAATTCCAGTTTTAAACAAGTACGGACTAAAACACACCATTACGTGGATGAAATGCCATTTTAATTCGTTACGGCTATCAGTTTCTAACTCTCCCTTCTATTCAAATCACTAATATTTTGTAACCAAATATACAGATTTTGTTAAGCTTTGAGTGCATTATACAATCAAGTAGAACAAATTTCCCCTCATCAGTATTCCTGGCTATTTCGGGTATTCCTGACTTAATTCACTACTAATGTGTGCAGTTTCTTTAGTCCTGGTCTACAAAGTGCTGACAGTACACCCACATCTGGCCCCTCTGCAATCGCCACTGGCCGACCACAACACCACCACGGACCCAGTCCTGGCCTCCACTCAATGTCGGGGCACAAAGCCCTCATAATGGCCCCCACAAGGAGCCACTTTATAAGCTCCCTGTGGCTGGTTCACAGTGAGATGGAATAGGTCTGGAACTGGGAGTGGACTGAGGGAACCTTCCACACAACCCTCGATTGTCAGAGATTAACAAGTATGAAAAACAGCATTTCAGGAAAGAGGAGACAATCAACAGATTAATACTTTCCCAGAGAAAGAGTCACTCCTGACCCCTCTTGATCTTCCTGCCTCCTCAGGCAAGATCAGTCTTGCTAAGTCACTCCTGAGTGTAGAGAAAGTGTCATTCAGGTGTCGGAATAACTTCCTTTCCCTTTGCTACAACCACACAGGTGGGGAGGAATTCACGTGGACGAGACGACCTCCATGCTTGTGTTCACTGAACCATTGTGGAAAAGGGATATGAATTCCTACAGGGAGACCACAAGTGAGTTTGCCTTTGCTTCCTCCTGATGAAGCCACATATCCCATGGCAGCTATGGATGTGAGTTAGTGTGATCCTCCCTCTGAAGTCACAGTCTCTTCCAGCACCTGCTGAGCACTGGCTCACCCGGAAAGGGAGGGCGGAGCTCTCCTTGTCTGCTGGTCCTGAACTTCCCAGGCTCTCCCCCACTTCTTTAAACCCAAACTGCATTCCCAGGGCCAAGTGCCACCCCTCACTGGAGAGCTACCTTTGTTCTGTGCTAGGTTTTAAAAGCCCTGGTCGTTCCCTACTGTCTGGTTACACTGTGTGTGTTGGGGGCAGGCAGAGATGTGAACAGGAGATGCTAGCAAAAAGCAACCATCACTGGCCTCACAAGAGTACGGGATGGCCTCTGCTGTCCAGTGGCCAGGCTTGCCCTTCTTGCTTCTGCCCCAAATAGTCCAGACCATATTTCATCCTCCTGAGCAGAGCAACGTCTCTTTCATGGTTTTGTTCATATTAATTAAAAACATTTTAATTGCTCTCTCAAGATTATCACATTAATACCTCAAATAAAAAATACCTAATTAATACCTAAATTAATACCTCAAATAAAATAATAATAACCTAATTATTGGCCCTGGAAAACATAAAAGGTCAGCTACAGAAACAGTTCTGAGGGATGTTTTAACAGATCCATCAGGAACAGACAAGCTCTGTTAGAACCAGGACAATCCAGAGCATCCTTCATAAAGGAAAAGAAAAAGAAAAAGAAAAAAGACTAAGAGAACTTGAAGAAATCATATACTTAGTTGGAACTTTAGTTCACAGACCATTAAATTAAAAGATCACATATAATAAAGATCACATAAAATAAAAGATCACACTAGATTGTGTAAACCTGTTTTTTCACTGTTAGAATAAAACAAAAAAAGCAATATCCCTTTAAATGGAACACTAAAATAGTGTAAAATTATTTACTACGCACCAGTATATAATAAAGACCGGAAAACCTTTAAGGACTCATAGTCTGAATCCGACACAATTAATTTAAAAATTAATTTAATTTAATTTGGAAATTTAAAAAAACAACCAATATATTTGGAAACTACCCTTCTGTTGCCCCAACTGCTACTATTGGTCAAAGTCCCCTCATCTATGTACCTACTGCTTTTTGCCCAGGTCACTTTTTCACTTTGACTGTGTGTTCCAAGTCCACCGCACTCACCCATCCATCGCCCGTGCCCTGTTTCACCCTTTTCTGAGCCCTCGCTCTCCCACACTCCCTCCGTCTCTTATTCCTCCGTCCCTTCCCCTCCCCACTCCCTCCCATTTCGACACCCACAAGATGAAGGTGCCCTCTGCCCAGGACGAGCTCGCCTTCCAGTGGGACATCAGAAATGTGAACACACCCTGGCAGGCACAGCCAGAGGGGTAGACGGTGGACTCGGGACAGAAGGACACGATATGTCACAGGGCAGCGTGGGGATCAGGGGCCCCCCGAGAGGCGGTGACTGCGAGAGGCCCGGAGAGCGGCAGGCCCGGCCGCAGGAGGACGAGATGCGGGGGGCTCAGGACTGGGGTTGGCCAAGGAGACGGCGCGGCGTCCCGGGCTGCCGGAGGGGCGACCGCGGAGAAGGGCGACGACCCACGTCCCGAGACCCGCCGCGCGCGCGCCGGCACCGCGCAAGGGCTCGAGGCAGAAGGGCGTGGCAACCGACGGCCTCGGGGCGCCCGTGACCGGAAACGGAAACGAGCGATGCGGCGCCGCAGCGGCGGCCTCTCGGTCTCTCGGGGCAACGGGGTCTCCCGAGGGCGGGGCCTGTGACACCCGCCAAGGACCGCCGGTCCCCCAGTGCAGAGGACGGCGCGAAGGAGGCCGCGCAGAGCGGACCTAAACCTCACAGGACAGAGCTCACTCACCCCAGTGTGCGACCGTCGCGGCGGGAAAGCCCCTTCCGCGTCCCAGGAACTGACGGAGGACGGGGCGGGGCCACGGCCAGGAACAGGCGGGATCGGACGGAGCGGAGAGGAGCGGCCGGCGTGGGCGGGGCGTTGAGGGGCGGCTTGGTGGGCGGGGCCTTGCCTCGGCCGCGTCCCGCGCCTTCCGGGTAGGCCCCGCCTCCCACCACGCACACCTTGGGGCTTCGCGCTTGCATCTGTCCGAATCGCTTTGGCGTCCGGGCTGCTTCCTCCCTACTCCAGGCGAAATGTTTCAGACAGATCAGGGTATGAGCTTAGAGTCGTGAGGCCACTCTAGTGAGGGCTGGGCTGTTTCCCTGGGAACAAGTGGAACACGTTTGAAGTCAACAATCGTTTTCGCGCTGGAGACAGGTGTCCTGCGAGTACTGCGGGCGCGACTGGGCCTCGGGGCGGGTCCAGGTGGACGGCGGTGGGATCCCGAATGTCGTGGCTGCTGCGCAGGGAATGGGTCATTGACCTGAGCAAAGACTGGAGCTGTCTGCGGAAACTGGCGTGTGAAATCAGGACGATGCCACAGAACGTGATTTCCGTCCCCGTTCCCCACTGTCCGGCAAGGATGCCTGTGTCTACAGCCCCGGGGCTCAGTATCGGGGGTTCGTGGGACCAGGACCTAGGGCATGAGGTTGAGGGGCTGAGGCATTGCTTTCAAAGTACAAAACTCCCTGCTTGTGCGGCTATGAATTCTTTACATTCAATGTGTTCTCTTTCACACTCGCTGAGATGATTTGTAAAGCCAGGACCTTTGGGGCTGAGCCCACAAGCATGGATGGCATTCCATATTTGATTAACCGTTAATTTCTAAATATATCGTGAACTCATATTTTTTTTATTCCCAGAGCAGTTAGAATGTGTGGTGGCGGAAAAATGACTGCTAGAAATTTATTACTTGCAGGAAATTACTGCTTGACTATTGCCCATGGGAACATGGCTATCGCCATGGGAACATAACATTCTAACAATAAGCTTTCTGCTTCTGTACCCCTGCTTGCACAACTGACCTGTGGGTTGACAGGTAGTGAATAAAAGAAAAATAGACCTTTGTGTTTAGACAAAATGAAGAATGCGATTTTGGGCTTAAAAACCCTGTACCTCTACATTTTGGGGCAGTTTAATTTGGGGTCTGCGCACTCCTGGCAGACCCAGCTGACTGAATAAAGAGTGTGTTTCCTATAACTCACTGAGTTATGGTGGTCCGTGTGTTTTTCGGGGACTGGCGTCCACAACAAATGTAAGTGATAAATTAAAAAATATTTAACGACACTTGTTAAAGCACAGTAAGATTTTATTCATGGGGCTGAGCTATGTCCATGATTGGCGTAGGGATCTCTGCAGTCGGGGAGGGAGATTGAGCTCCACTCCAAACACAGCATGGGAACTGGGAATGTATAGCCCAGGAGCAGGGTGGGCATCAGTGGGTGGAAAATTACTAAGAGGAAACGATAGGGTTAGGGGGATTCTGGCTCAACTTGACCTAAGAGGTTTCTTGTTGAAGACAGTCCAGGTTGATCAGGCATCATCTGGGCCGTAATGTAGGGTGAGGAATCTAATCAGATATCAAGGGCGGTCGGATATCAAGGATGGGGAATTCTGGTAAGCTAACTTAGCAGGGTTCTTGCTAAAACTGGATTTTATGAGGAAGTGCACACATGGCATCAGGAGGTTCAGGAGTCTGGTCAAAGTTTGGTCAATCAAACTTTATTCTCCAGGCTGCGGGAACTTGTGGGCAGTTCTGTGCACAGGAAGTGACAGGATCGGATCCCTAATCTAGAAAGACCAAGCCGGTCCAGTGTGGGGTCGGACTGGACGGGAGAGGGACAGGAAGCAGCGACCGGTGTGGAGGCTAGGGAGAGGTGGCGCTGGCCAGGACCGAGGCAGGACCGTGAGTGTGGAGAGGAGCAGGGGCACGAGGTCCAGACAGAGGTGTGGTTAGGGCCGTCCTGTGGACAAAGATGCCCGTCAGCACTTAGGGGGACATTGGCTACTCTGATATGTAGGAGCTTATTCTGAAAAGATGATTCGATTTGTCTGGCCACCACCTCACTGCGCCCTCACAGCTGGCCCCCTGACAGGGAGCCGTTACCCCATGTGACAGAGCAAGGGACTGAGTTTCCAGTTCTTTGCCTGAAGTCACACTGCTGGTAGGGGGTGGGACCAGAAGTCGGCCCGGTGCCTGTCTGGACCAGTCACTCCCCCACAGGGCAGCTGCCACCGCGCACTTCATCCTGGCAGCTGGGACCTCAGAGAGGGGAGCACGGCAGAAGCAGACCGCGCCCCAGACTCAGGAGGAGCAGGTGTGAAAGACTGGAGGACGGGCGGGTGTGGAAGTCATCGCTGCAGGGGTCTGGTGCTGGTTGTACCCTGTGAGGGGCAGGCCCCTCCCCGCTCCACCTGTCCCCTCTGCAGGTGCCCACGGCCCACCCAAAAAGCCAGCTTTATGATTACGTGGCAAGTTAGGCTATATGTAGGTTTTCTTCAAACAGAACGACCATGTTCAGCCCAGCGCTGTGGGGACGGCTTGGGTGACTCTGTCCGGGTCCCGTGTGCTCTTCTGGTCCATGTAGGCCTCAGTCCTGGACCCAGAACTGCGTTAGAATCAGCCTACAGTTTAAATAACTGAGAAAGAGAGATAATAATTGTCCCTGCCTCATCTGACAAACGGGAGGAGTGGCTGAGATGAGGTATGTGAAGGGCCTGAAACAGGATTTATCTCAAAGTGAGCTTAGTTCCCAGGAAGCTCGTCTCATTTGAAGGTGGAGTTTGCAAAGAAATGCTCTTCTCTGCTGCCATCTGGTGTGCATCTTGGGAACGACGCCAGATGGAAAATCTACAAGGCTTCTGCGCAGATGAAGCACGGTCAGGCCCAGGGTGGGGCGGCAGTGTGATCCTCCGTGCCCTGGGAGCTGTCCAGTGGAAGGCGGAGTTCTCTTGGCGACCCTGGTGCAGGGCTTGGCACACCCCCACTCAACCGCCTTCTCACCTGGCTCTCACCTGTGCGAGCCTCATGCCGTCCTCCCCGCTGGCTCCCTGGCTTCCCGGAGCAGCTTATGAACTAACACCGTGCTTAAGAGACCCTCTGTGTGGCACCACATCTGGGGGCAGGGAGGTGCCACCAAAGATTCATTTTGCGTGTAAAGGAAGCAGCCCAGGAGGACCAGACCAAGAGGAACTCAGATCTGAGAGCGGAGAGCTTGGGTGTGAAGAGACCGCAGAGGGGCCTGCGGGAGCCAGGCTGCAGCCCCAGGGAGAGCTGGGGAGGCCAGCTGCGGTGTGATCCCGGGCTCTGGCCTGGGGCTGGAGCTGAAGGGGCCTTGGGGACCCCACTCCAGGTGCAGCATTCACAGGAAGAGCTGAGCACCAGGCTCCTCAGGAGGCATTGCTGGAATGCCTTCCCCCCATCCCCGCACAGCTGTGCTGAGTGACCCATCTGTCAGGTGTGGTAGGGTCGTCAACTTTGCCCTGGCATGAGGCTGGGGCCACTCTCGGGTCACAGGGCTGGCCTGGTGTGGGAACTTCACGCTCTGGGGGCCTGAAGGTGTATGGAAGACCTGGGAACACAGTGAACATTCAGCCAAGGCCCCTGGAAACATCCCAAACCCACAGGCCGCACGCACAGTCAGCCACCCCGGGCCGGCAGCAGCCCAGACCCCACGCCCTGCGTTCTCCGTTCCCGTCACCGTCCAGCCACCTCTGTGGTCCTCGCCACTGTCCCTCTCCTCCGACCAGGCTCAGGGTTCAGTGTTTTCACCTGAGCCCTTGCTCTGCGGAGGCCGAGCTCCTGCCCGGTCAGTCCTCCTCCCCTTCCCCGTCTGCTCCTTCCAGGCCAATGGACAGATGCCCACTTCCTGTCAGTCTTCACCGCCCTCAGCACCCCCCCCTTACCCTGCATTACCTCAGTCCCTTCCTGCCACTCTCCAGTGAGGATCGGCATCTCATGGCACCTGCCGCCTTCTGCAGCATCGGCCTCTGACCATTTCTTCAGCCCTCACCACTGTGGTCCAGCGCTGCACTCACGGCCGGGCTTCTGGGACTGCAGGCCTCTGGGTCAGGCCAGGCCGTGTCTGCCGTGTTGACCCCTGCCATAGTGCCCCCCACCCGTCACTGTGGGGCCTAGTCTGCACTCTTAGCCAGCTCCCCCACCCCGTCTTCTGGCCACTTGGGTCTTCTGGGGCCTGTCCTCCCCAGGGGTGGAGCCGGGAACCTGGAGAAAACGGGTTTGAACTGCAGGGGTCAGGGCAGAGGTCACTGAGGAGAAGGGCGTTGAACGGCAGGGGAAGGCACAGCCCAGCCACCAAGTGTCAGCCTGAAAGGCCTCAGGCTAGACCAGGCAGTGGTTTGGGCCGTGGGCCGGTGTATCTCTGCCCATAATTCTATGTACACTGCGTACCATGGGTAGTAACTTTTTTGTTATTTATAATGAGAAAAAATAAAGTATAAAAATAGTAATTGTGTAGGCAAATAACTTCTAGTCTCTCCTGCTGGGCAGAGATGAACCCATCTCCCCCGGGTGTCACCTTTCCAGTACAATCGAGCAGAATATTTAAAGATGCACCATGTCTAATCTTCCCTAATTTTGCCAGTTTCTGGCCTCGATGGTTCTTTGACCACGGGAAGGCTTTTTCGGATCGTTTCTGTCTGATATCCATCAGAATGGCAGGATAAACACACTCACGTTTCTCCAAGTTGCTCGTGTGATGCCGCGCAGCTCACTGGGTCGGAGGAGCGGGGTGCGACGCAGGAGCCCCGGAGACGTCCGGGGAGGGGCTTGTGACCGTCTGTGCCATCCTGTTACGTTCTACCACCGTGTGCAAATTCGATGGTCACATAATAAAAATCTGTGCTCAGGTGGAGACAAGAAACTGAAGTCAAAAGGTTCCAAGCTCGCTGAGGTCATTATAACAAGTCAAAGACCTGAGAGCCCTCCACAGGGTGGGCGAGGCCTGTCGTCTTCACCAGCACCCACTCAGAAGTGCCAGCACCTGGCGGGGACCCACAGCGGTGTCTGGCCTGGGAGGGGATCCCTGACACCTGGGGCTAAACAGGCTCCGTCCCTTCCCGCCCCTATGCTTGGGGGAGCCGTACCTGCCCGCACAGGCCCGCCCCACGAGCAGCGCACACAGGCCAGGTCGGACCCCGCGCCCATGGCCACGCGGAGCAGCCCCGATGCGGCAGGGCCCGGCGCTTCCGTGCGCGAGGCTGTGTGCGCAGTGGTGGGAGCCGCCCCTCACCCTTCCACGGCCGCATCGGGTGTTTCCTTTCCAAATTTCTACAAAGTCTTGTTTTTTTTTTTTTTCAGGTAACGGTAATAGGAGATGAAAGATACGGTTGATGGACAGGCAGTGGGCTCCAGGACTGGACTCTAGATCTGTTTGTGAGGTACGTCGACCTGGAGTTCTAGGAGCTCGGCAGAGGAGGTCGGTTCCCAAGAGGGTCCCCCACACACCACCTGCTAGAGTTGGTTGCCCGTGTCCATCTGAGCCCACTTCTCTAACTAAGGGGCAGCCTGGCCCAACCCCCTAGGACCTCTCCAGGACTTGCCAGTGCCAAATGGAAAGCTGAGCCTCAGAGAGGTGATCACACAGGTAATAAGTGACAGAATCAGAATTCAGAACCACAGCTGTCTGAAATCTGCCCAAAATGACCTCTTTCCACCAGTTCAAGGGTCACAGAGTTTGTAAGCAGTCAGCTTCGATTGACCCTGGATTTCCAAAAGACCCTTGCCATGAGCTGGGCCTTTCAAAGCTCACTGGCACACATGAGGATCCCACACATCTGATCAGAGACCCGCAGTGTATCTGATCCTTCTGTCATTCCACCCAAGTCAGCCTCTGGACTGCATACCATCTCAGCGGAGTGTGTAGTTGTCAGCATACAAAATTTTCTCCTGCCATCTTGTAGGCTTTTTGGAAATAACACCACAATACATGTCATAAAATGTTATTTCTGCTACTATCTCGTGTGCAATCTGAAAATAACCCCAAGTACATGTTGTTACATGCCATGTGCATATTGGGAAAAACAGAAGAGTGCATATCATGAAGTGATTTTTTGCTACTCTTTGTGGGCATTTTTGGAAGAAGACATGAGTACATGTCATAAAGTATTATTTCTGCTGCTATCTCATGTGCATTCTGAAAATAGTGCCTAAGAGCATGCCATCATGAAAAGTTGTCCACTGCCATTTTGTGTGCATCTCGAGAAAAACACAAAAGTGCATGTCATGAAAACTTTTTCTTTGCTGCCATCTCGTGGGCATTTTGAAAATAACAAGCTAGTGTATGTCATTATCAAAATTTATTTTCTGCTGCCATCCTGTGTGCAATTTGGGAATGACACCCAAGTGTATGCCTTCATGAAAACGTATTTTTCTCTCATCTACTGTGCATCTTGGAATAAAATCAGAGCGGGAGTAATTTAAAAATTCCCTCTGGTGGTCTTTTTAGGAATAACACCTGACTGCCATCATAAATATTCATTCTCTGCTGCCATCTGGTGGGAATTTAGGGAATAACACCACAGTGCTTGTCATGAGAAGTTACTTCTGCTGTCTCATGTGTATTTTTAAAGTAACACCCAAGGGCATGATATTTATGAAAATTTTCTCTGCTCCAACTTCTTGTGAATCTTGGGATGAACACTGGAGTGCATGTCATGAAAAATTATTCTCCGTTGCCATCTCACAGACATTTTGAAAATAACACGCAAGCAAATAAAATTATATTAATTTTTCTGCTTTCATTTTCTTGGTATTTTAGAAATAACGCCCGAGTGCGGGTCATCATGAGAATTCATTTTCCGCCAACATCTGTGTGCATCTTTGGAATTACACCAGAGCGTAAGTCATAAAGTTATTCTCTGCTGCCCTCTAGTGTATATTTTAGTAAAAACATCTGAGTGTTTGTCATGAATAGTCATTCTCTTTTGCCATCTGTTGGGCATGACATTATGAAAATTTTATCTCTGCTTCCATTTCGTGGCAATCTTGGGATAACTACAGGAGGGCATGTCATGAAAAATTGTTCTCACCTGCCATTTCATGAGCAGTCTGAAGATAATGCCCATGTGTATGTCATCATAAAAATTTATTTTACACCCTGATATTGTGTGCCTTTTGGGAATTACACAGAATGTAAGTAATAAAAAGTTATTCTCTGCTGACATCTGGTGGGCATTTTAGGATTAACACCTAGATGTTTTTCATCATGAATGTTAATTCTCTGCTGCCATCTGGTGGGAATTTTGGGAAAACACCACAGCACATACCATGAAAAGCTATTTCTGCTCCTTTCTCCTGTGCATTTTATAAATAATGCCCAAGGGCAAATCCTCATGAAATGGTTTTGTGTGCTGCTACTTCATGTGCATCTTGAGGAAAACAAGAAGTGCATGGCATGAAAAATTGTTCTCTGCTGCCATCTCGAGGGCATTTTGAAAGCAACACCCAAGCGTTTGTCATGAATAGTCATTTTCTGCTGCTATCTGTTGGGCATTTTGAGGAAACCACAGTGCAGGTCATGAAAACATTTCTGCCACTATATGGTGTGCATTTTGAAAATAACACTCAGGGGACTGTTCTTATGAAAAGTTTTGCACTGCCACTATTTCATGTGTGTCTTTGGGAAAAACACAGGAATGCATGTCATAAAAGTTTTTCTCTACTGCCCTCTCATGGTCATTTTGAAAATAACACCCAAGTGTATGTCATAAATATTTTTTCTTCTGCTGCCATTTGGTGGGCATTTTGGGAATAACACCTGAGCGTAGGTGACCATGAAAATTTCTTTTCTGCCTCTATCTTATATGTATCTTGGGAGTAACAACAGAGTGTATGTAATAAATTTTTTCTTGTTACTATCTTGTGGGCATTTTGGGAGTAACACCACAGTGCATGTCATAAAATGTTATTTCTGCTATCTCATGAACATTTTGAAAATAACGCCCATGAGAATGTCTCTGTGAAAACTTTTGTCTACTGCCATTTCACGTGCATCTTGGGAAACACAGGAAAGCTAGTCATGAAAAGTATTCTCTGCTGCTATCCCATGGATATTTTGAAAATAATACACAAGTACATATAATAAAATTATTTACTACTACCATCTGGTGGGCATTTTTGGAATAACACCCAAGTGTACGTAGTCACAAATATTTATTTTCTGCCTCTATCTCGTGTGCATCTTGAGCATAACAACAGATTGCATTTAATAAAAACTTACTCTCCACTCACATTTGGTGGGCATTTTGAAAACAACAGAATATGTGTCATAAATAATTATTCTGTGTTGCCAATCGTGTGCATCTTGAAAATAACACCCAGGTTATGAAATCATAAAAACTTATTCTCTGCTGACATCTTGTTTTGCCTTTTGAAATAGCACCCAAGCATATGTCATCATAAAATTTATTTTTTGCTGCCATTTTGTGTGCATCTTGGGAATAACACAAGAGTGTATGTCATAAAAATTAATACTCTGCTGTCGTCCGTTGGGCATTTTTTGGAAAAAGACCTGAGTGTCATCATGAAAAGTTATTCTCTGTTTCCATCTAGAGGGCATCCAGTGTACGTCATCATTAAGTTATTCTCTGCTGCCATCTCGTGGGCATCTCAGGCATAGCACTTGAGTGTAGGTAATCATGAACTTTTATTTTCTGCCTTTGTCTCGTGTGCATCTTGGGAATAACACCAGAGTGCATGTAATAAGAAATTATTCTCTTCTGCCATCTGGTGTGCATTTTGGGAATAATACCCGAGTGCACGTAGTCATGAAAAGTTATTCTCTGCTGCCATCTTGTGAGCATATCAAGAATAACACTCAAGTCTATTTGCTGTTATTTTGTGTGCTGTCGAGTAATAATACTTTGAAAAAAAATAACACTCGAGTGTATGTCATAAAGGGTTGTTCTCTGGTATCATTTTGTGGGCTTCTCCTGAATAGCACTTGAGTTTATGTCATTCTGAATAGTTGTTCTCTGGTGCCGTCTTGTGTGCATCTTGGGACTAAAAATGCATGTATTTCATGAAAAGTTATTTTCTGTTGAAATATCATGAGTGTTTTGGAAATAACACCAGAGTGTATGTTAGAAAAATGTGTTCTCTGCTGCTGTCTTGTGTGTATTTTGGGAAGAACACGCGTGTGTATATTACCATGAATAGTTATTCTCTGTCGCCATCTGGTGGGCTTTAGAAATAACACCTGAGTGGTTGTCATTATGAATATTCATTTTCCGCTTACATGCAATTGTAATTTTGGGAGTAAAGCCACAGTGCATGTCATGAAAATATATTTAAGATGCTATCCCATGTGCACTTTATAAATAACACCCAACAGCATGTCATCATAAAATGTTTTTGTCTGCTGCCAATCCATGTGCAATCTTGGTAAAAAAAGGATTGTATGTTGTGAAAAATTGTTTCTGCTGCCATTTGTGGGCAAATTGAAAATAACATCGATGTGTATTTCGTCATAATTTATTTTTTGCTGCTATCTGGTGTGAATTTTGGGAATAAAATCCGAGTGTAGGTCAGTGCAAATTTGTTTTCTGCACAAGAGTGTGCATCTCAACAGTTACACTAGAGCACAAGAAAAAAAAGCTATTCTCTGCCGCAATCTGGTGAGCATTTTAGGAATAACATTTGAGTTTTATCATCATGAATATTCATTCTCTGCTGCCATCTGGTGTGCATTTAGGAAATAACAGTAGACGGAAAGTAATTGAAAGTTATTTTTTTGCTGTCTTCTGTTGTGCACCTAAGGATTAAACCGCCATTGTTTGTTGTCATGAATATTTATCCTTTGCTGCCAGCCTGATGGAATTTGGAGAATAACACCACAGGGCATAGCATGAAAACTCGGTTCTGCTGCTATCTTGTGTGCACTTGTAAAATCACACCTAAAGGCATGCCATTATGAAATTTTTCTCTGCTCCCATTTTCTAAGAATCTTGGGACTAACACAGGAATGCAGGTCATGAAAAATTTTATCTGCTGCCATCTCATGTGCATTTTAAAGATAACACCCAAGGGCATCTTTTTTTGATATTTTTCTTGCTTCCACTTTGTGTGAAATTTGGGAAAAACACAGGAGTGCGTGTCATGAAAATTATCCTTGTAGGCATTTTGAAAATTTCATCTAGTTGTACATCATTGAAGAATTTATTTTCTTATCCATCTAGTGGGCATTTTTATAATCTAGTGGGCAATCTTAGTGTAGGTTGTCATGAAAATTCATCTTCTGCCCCAATCTTTTGCACAATTTTGGGAGGAATTACAAAACAGTGTAAGTAAAAGTTATTCTCTGCCGCCTTCTGGTGGGCATTTTGCAAAGATCACAGCACATGTCATAAAGAATAACTTAGCTGCTATCTCAGGTGCATTTCTAAAATGATACCTAAGGGCATGTTGTTGTGAAAAGTTCCTGTCCGTGACCATTTCATGTGCATCTTGGGAAAATCAGGGAAATGAATGTCATGAAAAACTATCTTCTGCTGCCACTCATGCCATTTTGAAAATTACAAACTAGCGTATGTTATCATAAAAATTAATTTTATGCTGCCATCCTGTGGGCATTTTTTGGAATAATATAGTCCACTCAGTGTATGCCATCACGATAATATATTTTCTGCTCTCATCTACTTTGCATCCTGGAATAACTTCACAGTGGATGTAATAAAAAAAAAAAAAATTACTCTCTGTTGCCATCTGGTGGGTATTTTAGGTAGAACACCCTACTGTAGGTCACCACGAACACACATTCATTCTCTGCTGTGATCTGGTCTGCGTTTTGGGAGAAACACCACAGTGCAAGTCATGAAAACTTATTTCTGCTGCTGTCTCATGTGCATATAAAAAAACGCCAAAGGGCATGTTGTTTAGAATTTTTTATCTTCTCCCATTTAGTGTGAATATATGGAATAGCACTGGACTCATTTCATGAAAAATTATTCTCTGCTGCCATCTCGTGGGCATTTTGAAAATAACAGCCTGGTGAATGTCATCAGAAAAATTTATTTTCTGCCGCCATGGTGGGTATTTTAGGAATAACATCGGAGTGTTGGGCATCATGAAAATTCGTTTTCTTCCACCATGTAGTGTGTATCTTGGGAATAACATTAGCGTATAATTAAGTAAAAGGCATTTTCTGCTGCTATCTGGTGGATACTTTGGGAATAGCATCCAAGTGTATACCCTCAGAAAGTTATTCTGTGCTGTCATCCTGGGCATCACTTGAGTAACACATGAATATATGTTACCATGAAAATTTATTATGCGTTGCCATCCAGTGTGTATCCTGGGAACAACTGATGAGTGTATGTCATCATGAGAAGTTATTTTTTTGCTGTCCAGTCCCGGGATGCGAGAGCGCCCACCAGACCTTCGGCACTGCAGCGAACCGGCCAAGACCCGCGGTGCCTTAGCGTGGCTTGTGCCTGCTGACTGCTGCCTCGCTGGGGGACCGCCGCACACTCACTCATAGGTGTGATGCAGGTGTGGGCGTCTCCGGCGCCCGGGAGGCCAGGCTCGAGTTCTTGGGGCGGCAGGCGACAACCTCTCCCATCTAAGGCCATACCACCCTGAATGCGCCAGATCTCGGCCGATCTCGGAAGCTAAACTGAGCAGGGTTGGGCCTCGTTAGTACTTGGATGGGAGACCGCCTGGGAATACCGTGTGCTGTAGGCTGTCCCCCCCGGCCCCCCCCCCCCCCTCCCCCCGCCTTTTTGCCGCCCTCCAGCCAGGGTGCCCCTGGATGCCCCGGGGCCCCGCTTGCTTGCTTGCTCGCTGTCTCGGGGATCCCCGGCAGCTGCCCAAGACCAAGGGCAGCCCACACGGCTGGGCACCCTGTCCCCTCGCCCGCCCTCACCTGCTCTCCTGCAGCCAGCCCTGGTCTGTTTTCTCTCTCTGCTCTGGGCCCTTCCCTTTCTGTACCCTCATGGCCTGACCACAGAGCTGATGAACATATTGTAGTCTCCTAATATAGCTCGATTTAACATCTTAATTCTCTTGCCACTTCCCTACATTAGTTTAACATAGGGTTTTTGTTATGGTTTATGGTGATTGCTACAGAGAAGAAAAAATGGGGTTGAGCTCCAGGAGTGTGTAGGTGGAAGCACAGGTCAATGAGGAGAAAGGATGGGGTGGACCTGCAGGGAAATGCACAGTAGGCCTTCAAATGTCCAATCAAAAGGGCTTAGGCTAAACCAGGCAGTGGTTTGGATCAGTTCGCCAGTGTGAGGTGAGGGCCTGGGGGTGCACGGAGGTGCTGAGCCAATGCAGAGGAGCCAAGGGGTGGGTCCTGGGTCGATCAGTCAATCAGTGCGGATTCATTTAGCGCAGGGCCAGCCTTCACCAGTGTCTGGTCTTCAGGCTGTGTGCATTTACACTGGGTTACTCAGGTCAAGTGACCCCCAGAGAACTCTTACGTTTCTGCGTGACCCAGCGTAAACCTAGGCAGAGCAGATGGGTTCTCATGCACGGAGACACGGTTTGCCTTTTCAGGAAGCCCACGAATCTTCTCGAGGCTTCTGGTGGCTCCACTGTGCTGAGGCACTTCCTGTACTTCTGCAGCCCTCGGAGCTGCTCCTTGGACAGACATGGCGAGAAAAGGTGAGGAGAAGCTTTGTGTCCCAGGAGTGCTGAAGGGTGACGATAGGCGGTGTCAATCTTTAGAGGACCCAGGAGAGGAACCAGCTTGGTGTGAAAATTTCTTTTGTTTTAAATTTTTATTTCGTGGTGTCAGGTAGTGAAGTTGAATGTAAGTGTGTCTATTTTTGCTTCATAGTACAGAGGAATGAAAGATATTAGAGTGTATTGGTCTAAATGTAATGGGATTTGCTTCTACCTTAATTGTAGCCTGCCTTTTCCCCAGGCTAACCGCTCCTTCCATAGATATGCTAATCGAGTTGAGCTCTGTGTGAACACAGAGATTTATTAGAGTTTTCGTGTTTTTCCTTAGACCACTTCTCTTTCCCTGCTCCTCCTCCCTCACCCATCCTTATCTGGTGAAAAGACGGTTGGGCTTGAATGTTCTTCTGAGTCGAATTTCTGAAAAATAGAAAGCTCCCTGATGTCTCATTATGGTGCCATTTTGATAAATAAATCTTTCCTTATTCCAAAGTCTGATCTGCTGAATATTAAATATTTAATGTGCCAAACATACAGGCCTTATGACTGCAGCATATGTATCTTGTGGAACATTAAAAAAATTTGTGCTATGAGAAAATATATATCTAGAAATTGCTAAATTTGTTAGTGTATCTAAATATCCCTGTAATGTACAGTCACAGTCACGTCTTAGTTTTCACTAGAAAGGCTTTTTTTGAATGTCGAGAATTATACTATGTAATTAAATTTTCAAATGTAAAAGTTAAAAGTGAAACCAACTGTACAAGAAAAGCAAGATATGTTGCAGCTATAAAAAAGGGATGAGATTTGGGGGTGGCTCCATAGTGTAGTGGTTAGCACATCCACTTTACATGCTGAAGATACCGGGTTCCCACCCCAGAAGGTACACCAGGTCCACTCCCTTCCCCTCCTCCACCGCCTTTGTGCACACTGCTAGCATGTGGGAGGAGAGGCGCCACCTTCAGAGAGCCCCTTCTTAAGGGGAACTGGCAACATCTGTAGGTAAATTTAACCAAGTAAGAATTTAAATATCAAAAGAAAGCTTTTGTAGAAGCAGAGTTTAGTTATTCTTTCTTTAGAAGGATTAAGTTTCCCTGCATCCTTCTGCTTTAGATAAGATATTATGAAAAGTTTTCAGCCTAGAAATCAAAGACTGCTTTCTTAAAATAGTTTTCCGTCTTAATCAAGTGCTCCCTGACTTAAGAGACAATTTCCTCAATCCTAAGAACCAAAGTTTTGCTTTGTCACTTTGGTCAGTAAATAATTTAATATTGTTTCATAATAATATACTAAAGAAAAAAATGAACATCTAAGGTGTTTTTGCAAGCCCAAACTGCTTCTGTGGCTCCAAGGCTCCCTTTCCAAGGACAAATACAAATCGTAAATGACTTTTCACAAAAGCTAAAAGGAAACTTTAGCTATGTTCACAGGTAAACTTAATTTATTTCACCTGCCAACTTCTTTTTGATAATCTTATCCTTGTCACCATCATTTTAAAACGAAAGTGTGGGAGTTCCGAACAGGTCACCCAGATGTTCCGGTTGTTTCCAGCTCAGGGTAAGTTCATCTTCTGTCTGAAGAGAAACTACTGCCCCACCCTCTAACTATCCAGAACTGTTTGAATGGAGGGCCTTGCACATAAAATAGGAGATCATCAGCCATCATCTCCATTTGACCCACCTATAGGCAGGGCAAACTAAATGTCTATTCTTATCATCCTGCAGTGACCCTTTGAAACCACCCCCCACCCCCACCCCGGGCACCTTAACATATCTCTAGCTCAAGATGTGTTAGCTATCCAAGTTACCGTTCTATTTCTCTCTTTCTCTCTTGTATGTGGAGTCTCTGACTCTCATGTGTGTGGGGTTCTCATACATATGTATGCATTAAATCACATTATTTTCTGGTACTGCTAATCTTTCTCCCATCTTTTGATTATTAGACCAGAGAGGAGAGCCTTGAGGGTGAAGGAAAGTGTATTTCTCCTCTGCAGTTGTCACCGTGAGCAAGATAAATTCATCGGCTGGGATGCCCTGCTTTCCTGTGATGTTGCTGAGGATGAAGAGATGTTTGGGCACCTGACACAGGCTGGCGTAAGGTAAGGATTCTCACCATGTCAGCACATCCCCAATTCTTCATGACAACCTGAAATTTTATGTGCTAAAATATCTGCTTAGTCCGTGTTAGGTTGGAAGCTCCAAAACATCAAACGTGGGCTGAACCGCAATTATGGCTAAGGTCCCGTGAAACTGCTGCCGCCCCTAAGGCATCGAAAACCTCAGATTGCAATGCCAATTTCAAGGAAGATTCCAATAGATTAGATTATTTAAAACCACTTAAAAATGGCAGGTTTCCAAATCAAATAAGGTTGAAACAAAGAGAAAGGAGAGTCATAGGACTCTCATGCTTAATTTAACCTCACAACATTTTGTACAGTAATGCTTTCTATTAGGTATGTTAGACATTTAGGGGTTCAGAGGGTTAAAGATATAGGGTCTTGGACAGGGTGTTAGAGGTTAGAATCAGAATTGGGAGTTTTGGGTCTGGGGTCCCTGGACTGCGATCAGTTTGGCTCTGGGATCCAGGTACAGGTCCAGGGTCTATTTACAGGGTCTCAGGTCTAAAGTTCACCTCCAGAATCTGGCAGTGGGCAACCGGTGTCCTGTGTCCAGGTCTGATCCTGTGGGGTCCGGCTCTAAACCCCTGGTTATGGCTCTGGGGACTATCTCCAGGTTCTGAGGTTGCGTCCCTGGTCCAGCTCTGCATCTGGTGTTGGAGGCTCGTGGTCTGGTTGGGTCTGGCTGCAGTGTCCAGGTCCATCTCTGGCTCCAGTGTCTCTTGTCTGGAATCTGGGATCCTGGGTCTGTGGTCCAGTGTCAAGCCTCTGGCATCTGGTGTTCTGCATCCTGGGTACTGTACTTGGGTTTGGATTAGAGCATAATTTTGGATCCAGGTTCTGTGGTCTGCTGCAGGGTCCTAGTCTTGTGGTATGGGGTCTGTCTTTGGATGGGGGGTCCACTTTGGTGTCCGGATTCCAGGATCTGTATCTGGGATCCCGATTCTGGCTCTGGCATCTGATGTTTGTCAGCTAATGGTCATTGGTTCCAGTTAATGGAAAACGCGGTGTACTGAAGGTGGTAGATACTTTATTGAGTATAAAGAGCTGAATTGTGGTACAGCATAGCTGTGAGAACAGCAAAGCTGTGGAGCAGCTCAGTGGAGCTTCTGGTCAGTTATGAAGCATCAGGGCTGTGGACGAGCATGGCTGTAAGGGGGCCCTAAAGCCAGGTGACTCTGGGGCCTGTTCCCTTTAAAGCGAGAGCTCTGCTCTACGGGCTCCGACGTTGTCAGATGCTTTGCTCTGCTCTCTCAGGATAACTTTAGCTTCAGTACTGGAGACAGGCAGGTCAGTGAAAGCTTCTCCCTGAAGTGTGGTTTACGTGAAGTACCTCTGTGTGGAAGTGGCTACTGGGCTCTTTTTTAAAATTTGAGGCCAGGTAGGCACCAGGAACCCTTCTTAGTAGGCAGTTTTCTTTCTCAGTGTTTACATGTCATGTGGTATATGAGGGGCACAGGGGCTCCTGAGGTTGGGGGCTAGGGGATACACCCTCATGAGATAGACGTCTCAGTTTTTGCTCCAGGCACCTTGAAGGGTAGTTACTTCAGCATATGGGTAAGGACAGACCTGGAGTGGATTTCTCCTCCATCCCAGATACAGCCAGCATTTGAGGATTAAAGAGGGTGCCCAGAAAAATAGTAGAGAGTCAAGAGTCTTAAGATCTCCATCCCCTTTTATCCCAATGTGTGAAGGGCAGAACAGGTCCTTGGGGGACCAGTAAGGAGAGGCCTGGAGGTGCAAAGTGGGTGCCTGGTGTGGATGTGGAAACCTTGCAAACCTGTAGAGAACATATATGAGAGTTTATTTGAGTAAAAACTGATGACATCTGACAGAGAGCAAGATCTCAGGTGCTATGGGGAATCAATTTTGCCACTCCTTTTAGGCATTTGTGTTAACGGAAAGCACATAAGAAAGATTACATGAATGTGGTGAAAAGCGAGGCAAGATGGATACAGAATAGCTAACAAGAGTGTGTGCCCTCCGAGGGTGAATAACCCCTTTAAAGGGTTTTACTGCTGTTATTTGAAAGCTATGTTTATGTAGTTGCAGAACACTTATGGGTAGGACTTCCTTAAACGTTTTACTAGAGAAGCAATAGGTCTGGGGTTGTGACTATCTAGTTATTTCTGCTGCTATCTCATGTGCATTTGAAATTAACACCCCAGGGTGTGTCATTTAATTTTTTCTCTGCTGCCAGTTCGTGTGAATCGTGGGAATAACACAACAGTGTACGTCAAGAAAAGTTGTTCTCTGCCGCCATCTCGTGGACATTAAAAAAATAACACCCAGCGGCATATTATCAAAAAATTTACTTTCTGCTTCCACCTGCTGGGCATTTGTGAATAGCACTGGAGTGTAGGACATCATGAAAAATAATTCTTCTGCCCCCATCTTGTGTGCATCTAGGGGATTTGGCCAGTGTATTAAAAAACTTATTCTCTGTTGCCATCTGGTGGGCAATTTGGGAATAACAAAACTGTGTGTCATGAAAAGTTACTCCTTTTATGTGTACTCTGAAAATAAACTCAAGGGCATGACATTATGAAGAATTGTTTTCTGCTGCCAGTTAGTGTGCATTTTGGAAAAGAAACATGATTGCATGTCATAAAAAATTATTTTGTGCTGCCTTCCTGTGGGCATTTTTGAAAATAACACTCAAGTATATGTCATCATAAAAATTTTTTTTTTGCTGCCATCCTGTATATTTTTTGAATAACACCCAACTGTATCCCAATCTGAAAATTATATTTTTCTCTGATCTACTCTGCATCTTGTAATAATAACAGAGTGTAAGTATTTAAATGTATTTCTCTGCTGCCACGTGTTTGGTATTTTTGGGAACGATGCTAAAGTGCAAGTAATCAGAAGTTTTTTCTGCTATCGATGGTTTTTTTTTTATGTTTACAGCACCCAGTCTTCCTAGTCTCCCATCCGAGAACTAACCAAGTCCTAACCTGCTTAGCTTCCGAGATCAGACAAGATCAGGCGTGTTCAGGT
The DNA here is from genome assembly GCA_003508835.1 of Eonycteris spelaea. NCBI lineage: Eukaryota > Metazoa > Chordata > Mammalia > Chiroptera > Pteropodidae > Eonycteris > Eonycteris spelaea. The sequence goes on along the minus strand of PUFA01000002.1, from coordinate 9,929 downwards.
GGCATTACCATAGACCAGTCAATGGACTTTTAAGTAATAACTCCCTAGTTTTTGTCATTATGAATATTCATTCTTTGTAGCCAAGTTGTGGGCATTGTGAGAATAACACCGGGTTGCATAACATGAAATTTACTTATGGTGGTATAGCTTGTGTATTTGTAAGATTACAAACCAGTGGCATGTCATTATGAAATTATTCTCTGCTCCCATTTTGTGTAAACCTTGGGTATAAAGCAGTGAAAGTTATGAAAATTGTTCTCTGCTTCCATCTCATGGGTATTTAAATATTTACCAGGTGTATGTCATCAAAAAAATATTTTCTGTTGCCACCTGGTGGGCATTTTGAGATATAACCTTGGTGTAGGTCATCATGAAATTTTATTTTCTGCCTGAATCTTGTGTTCATCTTGGAAATTATTTAAGAATACAAAAGTTACTCTCTGGTGCCATCTTGTGGGTATTTTAGGAATAACCCTAGGTTGTCATGAATATTCATTCTCGGATGCCTCCTGGAAGGCATTTTAGGATGGCTGACATCAGGTATGCATTTTGGAAGGCCACAGCACATTATAAAGAATAATTTCAGCTACTATCTTGTATATTTTCAAATAATACCTAAGGCATGTCGTTATGAAAAGTTGTTTTGGTCTCTTGGAAAAAACACAGAGAGTCCTGAAAATTATTCTCTGCTGCCATCTTGTGGCATTATTCAAAATAAGGAGCAAGTGTTTATCATAATTTATTGTGCTGCCATCTGGTGGGTATTTTAGGAATATCAGTGAAGTTTGACATCATGAATATTCGTTCTCTGCTACCATCTGGTGAGCATTTTGTGTATGACAGAATAGTGCCTGTTGGGAATGCGTTTGAAATTTTTTCTCTGCTGCCATTTTGTGTTAATCTTGGATGAACACAGGAGTGCCTGCCATGAAAAATTGTTATCTGCCGCCATCTCGAGGGCATTTTGGAAATAACACACCCATGTAGGTCATCATAAAATTTTGTTTTATGATATAGTCTGCATCTTGGGAATACACAGAACATAAGTTATAAAGAGTTATTCTGTGCTGTCATCCAGTGGGCATTTTGGGTTTATCAACCAGATTTTTTTATTATGAATATTCATTCTCTGCTGCAGTCGAGCGAGCTTTTTGGGATTAATACCACAGTGCATGTCATGAAAAGATATTTCTGCTGCTATCTCATGTTTATTTTACAAATAACACTCAATAGTACGTTGCCAAAACTTGTCTGCTGCCTTTTAGTATGTACATCTTTGGAAAAACAAAGAGTATATGTTGTGAAAAAAATTGTTCCCTGCTGCCATCATGTAGGTGTTTTGAAAATAACAAGTGAGCATATGTCATTGTAAAAATTTATTTTCTGGTCACATCTGGTGTGCACTTTGGGAATAAAACCCATGTATATTTCATCATGAAAATTTGTTTTCTGCCCCGTCCTGATGTATCCTTGGAATTTCACCAGAATGCTATTTAAAGTTATTCTTTCTGCCATCTGGTCATCATTTTGGGAAAACATCCTAGGAGTTGTCATCATGAACTATCATTCTCAGCTGCCATCTGATGGGCACTTTTGGAATAGCACCACAGAGCATGTCATAAAATGTTATCTTTGCTGCTATCTCATGTGCATTCTGAAAATAATCCAAGTGTATAAGATCACAAAAAGTTTGCCATTTTCATGTGCATCTTGGGAAGAATACAGGAGTGCATGTCATGAAGTGATTCTCTGCTCTCATTTCATGGGCATTTTGAAAATAACACCCACGTGTAGATTCATGGCTATTCATTCTCTGCTGCCATCTGGTTGGCGTTTTCAGAAGAACCAAAACATGTAAAATAAAGAATAATTTTTTATATCATCTGCATTCTGTAAAATACCTAAGGGCACATTGTTATGCAAGTTGCTGTCCGCTGTCATTTTGTGTACATCTTGGGAAAAATACAAAAATGCATATCATGAAAAGTTCTCTGCTGCCATCTCATGGGCATTTCAAAAATAAGAAGCAAGTGTATGCCATTATAAAAATTTGTTTTCTGCCGCCGTTCTGTGGGTAGTTCGGAAACAACACCCCAGTGTATGTCATTATGATAATATATTTTCCTCTCTCATCTACTGTGCATCTTGAAATAACACGTGTGCAAGTGATAAATGCTGTCCTCTGGTGGACATTTTAGGAATAACATTTTACTGTTTGTCATGAAAATTCATCCTCTGCTGCCATGCAGTGGGAATGTTTGGAAATAACACCTGAGAGTATGGCATCATGAAATTTTATTTCTGCCCTCATTTACTATGAATCTTATAAATAACATCAGAATGTAAGTTAAAAAAGTTATTTTGAGCAGCCATCTCTGTGCATTTAGGGGGAAGAAAACCAAGTGTATGCTTAAAAATTATTTCCTGCCGCCATTTTGTGTGCATTTTAGGAATAACATCCTGAACATTTGTTCTCTCCTGCCATCTGGCCTGTATTTTGTGAGTAGCACCACAGCGCATGTCTGAAAACTTATTTTTGCTGCTATCTCATGGGACTTTTAAAAAATATCACTAAAGGATTTTCTTTATGAAGTTTTCTTTGCCACCATTTCATGAACGTCTTGGGAACAGCACAGTTAGCAAGTTATGACAGTTATGTTCTGCTGCCATCTTACGGGCATTTTGAAAATAATACCTTAGTTTATGTCATAAATTTTTTCTGCTGCTCTCTGGTGGGCATTTTGGGCATAACACAACAGTACATGTCATGAAGTTATTTCTGCTACTATCTCGTGTGCATTTAAAAAACAAACACCCCAGGGAATGTCGTTATAAATTTTTTCTCTGCCGCCATTTCTGGCGAATCTTAGAAAAAAACAGGAGTGTACGCCATGCAAAATTGTTCTGTGCTGCCACCACGTGGGCAATTTTGGGAATAACATCAGTTTAGGTCATGAAACATTATTCGTTATCCTCTGCTGCCATCTGGTGGTTAATTTTGGGAATAGCACCAGAGTTAGCTCATGAAATGTTATTCGTTATCCTCTGCTGCATCTCGTGTGCATTTTGGGAATAGCTGAATATAGGTTATCAAGTGCAGGTTATTATCAATATTCATTCTCTGCTGCCATCTGGTGCGAAATTTGGGAGTAACATGACAGTGCTGCTCAGAAAGTTATTTCTGCTGCTTTTCCATGTTCATTTTGAAAATAACACCCAGGGAATGTCATTATGAAAAGTTTTTCTCTGCCGCCATCTCGTGGGTATTTTGAGAATAACACCAGGTGTATGTCATCATTAAAATGTTTTCTGCTGCCATCTGGTGGGCATTTTGGATATAACACAGCAGTGCATGTTTTGAAAAGTTATTTCTGCTACTCTCTAGTGCGCATTAAAAAAATAACACCCCAGGGTATATCGTCATAAAATTTTTCTTGCTCCCATTTTACATGAATATTGGGAATACCACAGGAGTTCAACTCATGGGCATTATTCTCTGCTGGCATCTCGTGGGCATTTTGAAAATTACTTCCAGGTGTATACATCAACAAATATTTTCCATTGGCATGTGGTGGAAACTTTGGGAATAAAACCTTACTGTAGGGCATCATGAAAATTCATCCTCTGCCCAATATTTTTTGCGTCTTGTGAATTACACAAGAGCGTCGGAAAAATATATTATTCTCTGCTGCCATCTGGTGGATATTTTAGGAATAACACCCGTGTGTTGTCATCATGAAAAATCATTCTGTATTGCCATCTGGTGGGCATTTTGGGAACAACACTCCAGTGCTTGTCAAATTTTTAACTGCTGTCATGTATATTTAAAAAATAACACCCCAGGATATGTCGTTATAATTTTTTTCTCTGCTGCCATGTCGAGCTATTCTTCAGAATAAAATTGGAGTACATGTTATAAAAAAATTGTTATCTGCTGTCATGTCATTGACATTTCGATAATAACACCCAGGTGAATATCATCATAAAATTTTTTCTGCTGCTATCTTGTGGGCATTTGGGGAATAACATCCAAGTGTAGCTGGTTATGAATATTTATTTCTGCGCCATTTTGTGGGAATTGAGGGAATAACACCACATGGCATGTCTAAAACAATTATTTCTGCTGTCATCTCATGTAGAAATAATAAACATCAAATGGCAGCAGAGGTAAAAATTTCATAACTTCATGCCCAACAGGCACTCTTCTTTCATACACAAAACGCCCATCAGATGATTGGAGAGAACAAATATTCATGATGTCAAACACTCGGTGTTATTTCTAAATGCCCACCTGATACAGCAGATAATAACATTTACTTACACTCTGGTGTACTCCAAGATGCAAAGTAGATGAGAGAGGAAAATACATTTTCATGGCATATACTTGAGTGTTACTCCCAAAATGCCCACAGGATGGCAGCAGAAAATTTTTTTAGTGACTTAAGCCTGCCTGTAATTTTCAAACTGCCCACAAGATGGCAGCAGAGAATAATTTGCCATTAAATGAACTCCTGTATTTTTCCTAATTTATAAAATACATATGAAGTGGTCGTTTATAACTACTTGCTATAATGACATCCCTTATGTATTATTTTCAAAATGCACATGATATATCAGCTGAAATAATTCTTCATGACACGTGCTCTTTTACCAAAAACACCATGAGGTTATTTTCTAAATTGCCCACCAGATAGCAGCAGAGAATGAAAATTCATGATGACAAACACTGGGGTGTTATTACTAAATTATACACCAGATGGCAGCACATAATAACTTTATTACTTACATTCTGGTGTTATTCCAAAGATGGGCGCAGGAAATGAATTTTCATGATGACCGACCTATACCCGGGTGTTTTTTCTAAAATGGCCACCAGATGGAAGCAGTAAAAGTATTATGACATTCACTTGCCTGCTATTTTCAAAATACCTGTGAGATGGCAGCAGAGGATAATTTTCATAACAAGCATTCCTGTATTTATCTCAAGATATACATGAAATGGCCGCTGAAAAAACATTGCTCAATGACATGCCCTTAGGTGTTATTTTCTAACTGCATGAGATCACCGTATAAATAATGGTTTATGACATCCGATGTGGCGGTATTCCCAAAATTACCACCAGATTGCAGCAGTCAATGAATATTTATGATGACTTACTTTAGTGTGTTATTTCTAAAATGCTAACAAGATGGCATCAGAAAACAAATTTTCACAATTACATGGACCTTGGTGATATTTTCAAAATGTCCACGAGATGGCAGTGGAGAGCAATTTTTTATGACTGGGTCTCCTATTTCATTTCTAAGAATCACAGAAATTTAAAACAACATAACCTGGAGTGTTTTTAACTACACACGATATAGCAGCAATACATTTTCTTGACCTACACTATGGTGTTTTCCCAAAATGCCCACCAGATGGGCAGAGAATAATTGTTTTTTACTTACAGTCCTGTGTAATTTCCAGATGCACACGAGTGTGGGGCAGAAGAGGAATTTTCATGATGACCTACAGTAAGGTTTTATTCCCTAAATTCTCAAGAGATGACAACAGGAAATTTTTGATGATATACACCTTGAAGTAATTTTCAAAATGCCCACTCGATGGCAGGAGAGAACAATTTTCATGTTGCACTCTTGTTATTCTCAAGATTTACATGAAATGGCCCCAGAAAAAAATTTTATAACAATATACCCTGGGGTGTAATTTATTATTATTATTATTTATATCTACAGCACCTGGTCTTCCTAGGTAGTCCCCCTCCAAGTACTAACCAGAGCCGACCCTGCTTAGCTTCCAAGATCAGACGAGATGCTGCTTGTTCACGATGGCATGACTGTAGGGTGGTCGTTATTTTCAAAATTTCCACGAGATGGCAGCAGAGAACAATTTTTCACGACATGCACTTCTTTTTTTTTCTCAAGATGCGCACAAAGTGGCAGCAGACAAAACTGTTTCTTGATGACTTTCTCTTAGGTGTTATTTATAAAAGGCACAGGAGTAGCAACAGAAATAGCTTTTCGTGGCATGCGCTGTGGTGTTGTTCCCAAAATTCCCACCACACAGCAGCAGAGATTTATTTCATGATGAGAAACATCTGAGTGATAATCTTTAAATCGCACATAGATAGCAGCAGAGAATAAAATTTCATTACGTACATAATCTGTATTTCCCAATATGCACACTGTATCAGGATTTAAAATAAATTTTTGATGACATACATGTGAGCATTATTTTATAAATGCTCTTGAAAATGCAGGAGAGAACGATTTTTCATGACATGCACTCCTGTGCTCATTCCAAGGTAACACGAAATCGAAGAGATAAAAATTTCATGTCATACCCTACGTGCATTCTTTAGTCATACACAAAATGCCCACCAATGGCAACAAAGCATAACATTTAATAATTTCCACTCTGGTGTTATTCGAAGATGCACAGTAGATCAGAGCTGAAAATTTATTTTCTTGATGACCTACACTCAGGCGTTATTTCTAAAATGCCCACCAGATGGAAGTAGAAAAATTTATTACAAGGACACAGTTGTAGGTTATTTTCAAAAGGCCCGTGAGAAGGTAGAAGAGAATAATTTTTCATAACATGCACTCCTGTGTTTATCTCAAGATGCACACGAAATGGCCACTGACAAAAACTTCGCTCAACAAATGCTCTTAGGTTTCATTTTCTAACTGCATGAGATAGCAGCAGAAATAACTGTTTATGGCATGTGATGTGGTGTTATACACAAAATTCCCACCAGATTACAGCAGTTAATGAATATTCACGATGACCTATACTCTGGTGTTATTCTCAAATTGGCCAGAAGATGGCAGCAGAAAATAAATTTTTGAAGACGTACACTGGGTGTTATTTTCAAATTGTCCACGAGATGGCAGCAGATACTGTCTTGTACTCTGATTTTATTCTCGAGAATTAATGAAATGGCAGCAGAGGAAAAACTTATAATGACAAATTCTGGGGTGTTTTTTTAAAAAATGCAAATGAATAGCAGCAGTATCTTGACCTCCATTGTGGTATTAGATGTAAAATGCCCTCCAGATGGCAGCAGAAAATGAATTTTCAGGATGACAACACTAGGGTGTTATTACTAAAATACCCACCCGATGGCAGCAATGTTTTTTCCTTCACTCGTGTAATTTCCTAGATGCACACAAGTTTAGTGGAAAAGATGAATTTTCATGTTCCCTGCAGTAAAGTTACAGTCCCAAAATTCACTAGATGGCAATGGAAAAAGATTTGTTGATGATATAAACCTGGAAGTAATTTTCAAAATACCCATGAGATAGCAGCATGGAATAATTTGTCATGACATGCACATCTGTGTTCATCCCAAGGTTAACATGAAAACATAGCAGAGATAAAAATTTCAAACGTCGTTCACAATACGCACTATTCTGTCATACACAAAATGCGCACCAGATGATAGCAGAGAACAAATGTTCACGATGTATAACATTTGGTGTTATTTCTGAAATGTCCACCAAGATGGCAACAAAAAGTTAGATGATATGCACCTGTTCGTGATTTTAAAAGAGGCGACGAGATGGCAGCTGAGAATAATTTTTCAGGACATGCACTGCCGTGTTTTTTCCCAAGATACATAAAATGGCCGAGGACAACTTTTCATAACATGCTCTTTGTTATTAATTTCACATTGTACAAGATAGCAGCTGACATTACTCTTTATGACATGAACTGTGGTCTTCCCAAACTGTCCACCAGATGATAGCAGAGAATGAATAATCATGAGGACAACACTCAGGTTAATTCCTAAAATACCCAACAGATGGCAAGAGAGAATAAATTATCTATTGTTATGTCATTCCCAAGATTCACACAGGATTAAGACAAAAAAGTTTTCATGATGACCTACATTAACGTTATATCCCAAAGGACCCACCAGATGGCAAGGAAAATAATATTTTGATGACATACAACTGGCATAATTTTTAAATACTCACGAAATGGCAGCAGAGAACAATTTTTACACTTGCAGTGGTGTGTTGTACCCAAGATTAAATGAAATGGGAGCAGAGAAAAATTTCATAAAGGCGTTTCATTGGTGGTATTTTTTAAATACACAAGAGACCAGCAGAAATGTTTCATGATGCGCAATCTGGTGTTATTCCCCAAATTCCCAAAACATGCCTACAAAAAATGAATGTTTATCATGACCAACTCGGAGGATTATTCCTTAAATGACCATCGATGGCAGCAGAAAATAACTTTTGATTACTTACGCTCTGGTGTTATTCCTAAATGCCAGCCACATGACAGCAGAGAAATACATTTAATTACTTATATTCTGCTCTTTTTCCAAGATACAGAGTAGACGAGAGAGGAAACTATATTTTCAAGTTAGCGTACAATCGGGTGTTATTCCAAAATACCTACAGGACGGCAGAGAAAATAAATTTTTACGATAACATACACTTGCGTGTTATTATCAGGAGATAGCAGCAGAGAATCATTTTTATGACATGCACTCCCGTGTTTATCCCTAGATGCACATGAAAGTGCCACAGACAAAAACTTTTCCTAATGACTGTCTCTTCGTGTTACTTTCTAACTGCATGAGATAGCCGCAGAAATAACTAGCTATGACACGGGTCATGGTGTTATACTCAACATGCCCACGAGATGGCAGCAGAATAATTTTTTTGTGACACGCAATCTTTTTTTTTTTTACCAAGATACACATGAAAAGGCAACTGACAACAACTTCTCACGATGACATGCCCTTGAGTTTTTTTCATAATGAATGTTAGATAGCAGTATAAATCACATTGTATAACATGCTGTGGTTTATACCCAAATTTACCAGGTGGCAGCACAAAAAGTTTTTACAACGCTGGTAAAATTCCCTACAAGCATACAAGATGTGGGCAAAAATTAATTTTCATGATGTCCTGCACTCTGGTGTTATTGCCAAAGGTCCACGAGATGGCATGAGAGAATAAGTTTTTATGAAGACATGCACGTGGGTGTTATTTTCAAAATACTACGATAGGAGCAGAAATAACTTTTCAACGTGCACTGTTCTGTTACTCCCAAAATGACTACCAGATAGCAGCAGAAAGTAAATTCTTATGATGACATACACCCAATATGGCCACCATATGACAGCAGAGAATGTATATTGATGATATTGAAACTCAGGTGCTATTAATAAAATATGCACAGATGGAGCAGAATGTTAATTTTTATGATGCTGTACAGTCTGCAGTTTATCCCATATGTCTACAGGACGGCAGCTGGAAAAAAATTATGGCACACACATAGGTGTTGTTTTTTAAATGTCCACAAGATGCAGAGAACAAATTTTCATGAGATGCACTCCTGAATTATTGCTAATAATCACACATTATGGCAACAGAGAAAAAAATTATAACGAGATCTCTGGCAGTGTTATGGTCTTAATGCAAACGAGTCATTTGCAAAAATAATTTTTCACGACATGCACTGTTGTATTATTCCCTAAACGCACACCACATAGCAGCAGGAAACAACTTCTTATACTTACATACACGTACTTGTTATTTTCAAAGTGCCCACCAGATGGCAGCAGGGAATAATTTTTCCTGATGTGCACTCTTGTGTTTATCACAAGATGCACATGAAACGGCCACAGGCAAAACCTTTGTTTAACCAAATCTCCTCAGGAGTCATTTTCTAACTCCACGTGATAGCAAGAAATAACTTTATGATATGAGGTAGGCTGTTATTTTCAAAGTGCCCACAGGATGGCTGAAGAGAGTCACTTCATGACATGCACTCCTGTGTTTTTCTTAAGATGCACACAAAACAGCAGCAGAAAACTTCATAATGACAATCCCTTGAGTTTTTTTTCAGAATGCACGTGAGATGTCAGCAAAATAACAGTAATGACAAGCTCTGTGTTTTATTC